>CM060925.1:206044950-208954950 GCA_030737875.1 Allium sativum
GATTTCTGTCCAGATTCATCTGCCTAAACCCATTTAAACAGCCCCAAACCTAGCCTTCTCTACACACAATTCTATTCTGCTTCTACTCTGCCTCTGTTCTAAATAAAAATAAAAATGGCGTCGCTACTCTGCTGGAATCAAAACTAGAAGCTAATCAACATCAACCTAAGCAACTCAATTCAAACTAGAGATTAAAGCTTCTGCAACGATCCTACGACAATTTCTGTTCTTAGTTCTCAAAAACCACGAACTGTAAGCCCCAGTTACTCTTAGATCTAAACTCTAAACTTAATATGGACATGTGTAAATTGAAGTTGAACATAAACATGATAACTACTTGAGACCTACTCTTGTATATCTTTGATCTATGACTATTCCTTTTTGATCTATTATTTTAGATCTACTCTTGTTCGCCCTAGATCTATTCACCTTGAACCTAGTACCGTTCATATTGAACCTTGATTTGTGGAATACTGATAAGAACTTGATTTAGGGGCCTGTTCATGTCATAACCTAAACCCTATCGTTATTTTAACATGCCTGTGATGTTGTGATGTTGAAACTTTTGCTAGTCACAAGTTTAGGATTATCATCTTATGTCATTTATTGCTATGTTTAGCACCCTATTTCATATGCCAGTGATGTTATGATCATATCTCAAGTTACACCATGCTTGCCTTGAAATCACCTTTGCCACTTTATACCCATCCTTCTTATGTTATTCCCTAGTTACATCTATTGCCTTGATTCGAATTCACGAGCGTTGGGGATGCGATATGGGTAGTTTAGGAAAACCTGAATTTAGTATGAACTTGAAAACATGATTATCGTTATAACTTGAGCTTGGATAGGAACATGAACTTGACATGAAATTATACTTGAAAATATGAATTTGGGACATGACACTTAGATAACTTGAACGTGGCCAACTCGAGGTTGGGTTGAGTTTGCAGTATAAATATTCTCGGAACCGCCCGGCGAATCCAATAACTGCAAACAATAGGACCCAATGTGAGTAGTTGGTCATATCGCACTCGAAACCCGAGGTTAGACTAGGTTATGGCGTAAAACTGCCCGGACCCGCCCGGCACATCCAGTAACCATAACCAAGTCTAATGTGAGAGGTTAGTGGTGCATTAAGTAAATTAATGTCACTGGATAGGGTTAAGTCATGGACCACTTGTACTTAACCAATTTGACACGTTGATTTGATAGGGTTAAGTCATGAACCGCTTGAACACACTTAACCAACCTGACACATGATTCGTAGGACTAAGTCTTGAACTAGAACGACACACTTAGTCAATTTGACATGACACGTAGATGGGGTTAAGTCTCAATTTTAAATGACAACTTAACCTGCTGAACGAAACCCTAGTTACGCTGTCCTTTTCAGCAGTAACCCACTAGATGTATCACGGTACCCTGGGACTAGGCATGGTGGGGCACGATTGCTGG
The DNA here is from genome assembly GCA_030737875.1 of Allium sativum. NCBI lineage: Eukaryota > Viridiplantae > Streptophyta > Magnoliopsida > Asparagales > Amaryllidaceae > Allium > Allium sativum. The sequence continues at coordinate 206,046,409 of CM060925.1, forward strand.
GCTGATTGTAAGCGACCAGAACGACGGCTGAGTTGGTGTGTCATTGTAGGTTCAGGTGGACTAGGGTCGTGCACTTAGTCTGGAGTTGAAAAAGCAGACATTGGGCATCAGTAGGATTATCTGTGCATTCTTGATTCGTGTCGGTGGTTGGCACCCTAGGGCTTGATACACCCTATGGTGGACCTAGCACAGGTGACTACATTCGTGATAGGGCCGTATGACACAGACACACGACAAGCTAGACTTGTAGGGAGCCGATCGATTAGATCGTACCGTTGGACCTCGAATTGGGTCACTTCACGATATTGGGCCAAGGGATTATTTCTTGATTTATAGTTGACACGGGATTAGTATACCAGTATAGTTGGTATGGCGAACCTTGAATATGCAATGTTAGACTTGAGTTATCTTGTTAGCTTAGTTATCATGTCAGACTTATCATCATTCCTATGTTTAATTCCAGTTTATTCATGTCTTGTTAACTTTACTAGTTTCTATGCTGATAGTCACTAGGGCTTACCAGTCTTTTTGACTGACCCGTTTTCTTTCGCCTCTTTGTCTTTCGTTTCCCCCCCAGGTTCTCAGGGAGGAGACTCTAGCTCTTAGCTTGGACTTTGCTTGCTTTCTGACGGCTCATGTACGGTTTGGTCTTGAGCTATGCTATGGCTACACTCATGCACTTTTTGGGGAATAATATTTTACTTATGTTGTTTTAAGTACTTTGCTTCTTTAGAACTTGATGTAATGAAATAATGACTTGGCATTTTGATGTAAGAGGTTTTGACTTTATTTTTCAGTAATGAGATTTGGTTTTAAAGTTTATATCCGCTGCTTTATACACTCTATTTTATCTATGTTCTGTCTTGTGTTATCTCTGTGCCTGTTTACTAAATAATACCCCTCCAAAACTAGGGCATTCCCTTTGTGAGTGACGCTAGCGGAGGTGGGGTGTTACATTTGGTATCAGAGCAGAAGGTTACCAGACTGGGCAAAAGTTTTAAAAACCTTCTGAAACTATTTTCAAAACCGTTTATAAAGAAGCATTTTTCAAGAAAAGTTTTATTTTTAAGAAAAGGCTATTCCCCAAAAGCCATTAGCACTTTCCTTTGTTTCCTCGTTTGAACCTTTTTCCTTTTCGCTTTTTAGCATGTCTGATCTTAACCTTCCTGAGGGAGTACCCATACCTGGCCGGTTCCGAAGATACTTGGAAGCTAGGGCCAACGACGCGGGCCCGGCAAATATCCCTCCTCCTCCTCCCCCGGTGGCCACGGTTCCTTCTCCTCCTCCTCCTCCTCCTCCGGGTACCGCCTTCGCCAAAATATGCAAGGACTTTATAGGAATGGGCGGCAAGAACTTAGTTGGAACTGAAACCTTCATTGAGGCGCGAAACTGGCTAAAAGAGACTGAAGACTTGTTTGTTATTTTCGATATGGAGGATCATAGGAAAGTTCAGTTGGCAGCATGGTTGTTGAAAGAGGAAGCTGCATTTTGGTGGGAAGTCACCAACGCTACCAGGCCAATTGAGACTTGGGCAGACTTTAGAGAGAAGTTTGGGCTTAAGTTTTTATCATCCGCAGAAGCGAGTCTTCAGATGGAGAGGTTCCTGACACTCAAGCAAAGGGACATGTCAGTTAGGGAATACGTGAATAAGTTTAATCAGCTTGCTCGGTTTGGTTTGGACTTAGTCAACACGGCTGAGAAGAAGGCTCTACGCTTTGCTCGAGGATTGAGCGAGCCACTCCACACTATGGCCATGACTCATGTACCCATGGGGGGGACCTTTGAAAGCTTGGTGAATATGGCCCTACTTCATGAAGAAGACGAGAATGACAAGAAGAAGGTCAAGGCGAATGAGTCTTAAGACAAGAAGGTAGACTCCAAGAAAGGAGGAAAGAACAGCAACAACAAGAATGACAAGTCACGTGAGAAAAGAAAATGCAACTTCTGTGGTATTGACAGGCATATAGTCCAGGACTGTAGGAAGAAGAAGATGAAGATAGGAGCATGTTTTCAATGCGGTGAAACTGGACACATCAGCAAGAACTGCCCTAAGAAGCAAGGGCAATCCCCGCAAGAAGGACCTTCTAGGGGTACATCTTTAACTTCTTTTCCCTAGATACTCTATTTTATCTTGTATATCCTTTCGACCCTGTCTTGAGAACCTTAGGTAGAATCCTATGAATGTAAACATGTATTTGAAACATTTTATGCTTGATGTTTGCGAATGGTTGCAAGTGGTTGCAAGTGATTGCTCGTGGTTGCATAACACACATTAAGCACTAGATCGGCTCAGACACATTTTCATATTGCATATGCATGAGTGTTTATACTTATTTATGGATGAAATTGAATGTGTTATCATATGAATGTTGCATATGGATGAATGTTTGTGCACACATATAGTGCTTACGTGACTAGGATTATTTGCATACATGTTGGATTCATGACACTAAACATATTTTGCATTAGAAGATCAATCAGGCCTGATCATTTGCATTAGATAAGGAACATATACATACAGTTTTGTACATGTTCATACAGCATTAGAAATCTCTTAAGGACAATGTTTGCTTGTGGATGATGTTTTGAGTAGATGGATGATGGATGGTAGGATACGTTCTTCCTAACTTAGAGATTTCGGGGACGAAATCCTTTAAGGTGGGGAGAATGTAACAACCCGTATTTTGATAACGTGTTATAACCATAAATCTAGGCAGAATTAAATTTTAAAATAAGAACCAAAGGAAATGGGTTGCGCCATTGCGTTCGTCTCGGAATTCTGCTTGGAAATGAGTCCGAGTTTGCAAGAATCGGAGTCCGAGTTTGCAAGAATCGGAGTCTGTATGAGGGAGATATGACCCTCCAAAGTTTCAGGAATTTTCAGAATCGAAAAAAGCTCGAATTCGAATTCAAAATTCGAATTTCAAACGCAGAACAGACTGGGCAGGAAATTTCCTGCCCAGACCCAGGTCGACTGGGGAGTCGACTGGGCAGTCGACCCCCCCCAGACCAGGTCGGCTGGGCAGTCGACCTGGGTGTCGACCTGGTCCCCGAGCCCATTTTTGGGCCAGTGTTTGTTCTGATGTTTCTAGTCCGATTTCTGTCCAGATTCATCTGCCTAAACCTATTTAAACAGCCCCAAACCTAGCCTTCTCTACACACAATTCTGTTCTGCTTCTACTCTGCCTCTGTTCTAAATAAAAATAAAAATGGCGTCGCTACTCTGCTGGAATCAAAACTAGAAGCTAATCAACGTCAACCTAAGCAACTCAAACTAGAGATTAAAGCTTCTGCAACGATCCTACGACAATTTCTGTTCTTAGTTCTCAAAAACCACGATCTGTAAGCCCCAGTTACTCTTAGATCTAAACTCTAAACTTAATATGGACATGTGTAAATTGAAGTTGAACATAAACATGATAACTACTTGAGACCTACTCTTGTATATCTTTGATCCATGACTATTCCTTTTTGATCTATTATTTTAGATCTACTCTTGTTCACCCTAGATCTATTCACCTTGAACCTAGTACCATTCATATTGAACCTTGATTTGTGGAATACTGATAAGAACTTGATTTAGGGGCATGTTCATGTCATAACCTAAACCCTATTGTTATTTTAACATGCCTGTGATGGTGTGATGTTGAAACTTTTGCTAGTCACAAGTTTAGGATTATCATCTTATGTCATTTATTGCTATGTTTAGCACCCTATTTCATATGCCAGTGATGTTATGATTATATCTCAAGTTACACCATGCTTTCCTTGAAATCACCTTTGCCACTTTATACCCATCCTTGTTATGTTATTCCCTAGTTACATCTATTGCCTTGACTCGAATTCACGAGCGTTGGGGATGCGATTTGGGTAGTTTAGGAACACCTGAATTTAGTATGAACTTGAAAACATGATTATCATTATAACTTGAGTTTGGATAGGAACATGAACTTGACATGAAATTATACTTGAAAATATGAATTTGGGACATGACACTTAGATAACTTGAACGTGGCCAACTCGAGGTTGGGTTGAGTTTGCAGTATAAATATTCCCGGAACCGTCCGGCGAATCCAGTAACTGCAAACAATAGGACCCAATGTGAGTAGTTGATCATATCGCACTCGAAACCCGAGGTTAGACTAGGTTATGGTGTAAAACTGCCCGGACCCGCCCGGCACATCCAGTAACCATAACCAAGTCTAATGTGAGAGGTTAGGGGTGCATTAAGTAAATTAATGCCACTGGATAGGGTTAAGTCATGGACCACTTGAATATACTTAACCAATTTGACACGTTGATTTGATAGGGTTAAGTCATGAACCGCTTGAACACACTTAACCAACCTGACACATGATTCGTAGGACTAAGTCTTGAACTAGAACGACACACTTAGTCAATTTGACATGACACGTAGATGGGGTTAAGTCTCGATTTTAAATGACAACTTAACCTTCTGAGCGAAACCCTAGTTACACGGTCCTTTTCAGCAGTAACCCACTAGATGTATCACGGTACCCTGGGACTAGGTAGGGTGGGGCACGATTGCTGGGCTGATTGTAAGCGACCATAACGACGACTGAGTTGGTGCGCCATTGTAGGTTCAGGCGGACTAGGGTCGTGCACTTAGTCCGGAGTTGAAAAAGCAGGCATTGGGCATCAGTAGGATTATCTGTGCATTCTTGATTCGTGTCGGTAGTTGGCACCCTAGGGCTTGATACACCCTATGGTGGACCTAGCACAGGTGACTACATTCGTGATAGGGCCGTATGACACAGACACACGACAAGCTAGACTTGTAGGGAGCCGATCGATTAGATCGTACCGTTGGACCCCGAATTGGGTCACTTCACGATATTGGGCCAAAGGATTTTTTTCTTGATTTATAGTTGACACGGGATTAGTATACCAGTATAGTTGGTATGGCAAACCTTGAATACGCAATGTTAGACTTGAGTTATCTTGTTAGCTTAGTTATCATGTCAGACTTATCATCATTCCTATGTTTAATTCCAGTTTATTCATGTCTTGTTAACTTTACTAGTTTCTATGCTGATAGTCACTAGGGCTTACCAGTCTTTTTGACTGACCCGTTTTCTTTCGCCTCTTTGTCTTTCGTTCCCCCCCAGGTTCTCAGGGAGAAGACTCTAGCTCTTAGCTTGGACTTTGCTTGCTTTTTGACAGCTTATGTACGGTTTGGTCTTGAGCTATGCTATGGCTGCACCCATGCACTTTTTGGGGAATAATATTTTACTTATGTTGTTTTAAGTACTTTACTTCTTTAGAACTTGATGTAATGAAATAATGACTTGGCATTTTGATGTAAGAGGTTTTGACTCTATTTTTCAGTAATGAGATTTGGTTTTAAAGTTTATATCCACTGCTTTATACACTCTATTTTATCTATGTTCTGTCTTGTGCTATCTCTGTGCCTGTTTACTTGATAATACCCCTCCAAAACTAGGGCATTCCCTTTGTGAGTGACGCTAGCGGAGGTGGGGTGTTACAAACACCTTCTGAATTGTATCATACGCGCCAACAGTAAAGTACGATGCATCCGTTAATGATATTGAACTATGTGACATATAAAGATTTACTCAAAATTTCCTATTTTCGTATTGCAGTAATCTGGCAATTTTTGCTGAAACAGAATCAAACATGGAACCAAACCAATCCGATGTTGATATGGATATATTAACCTGAAATTGAAGAGTTAAGTCATGTTCCTTCACTTGATAACATGACCGTTGTAAGAATCCCATAGAATCATACGACGTGGATCAATGTAATGCAAGTAAACATCGCTTCTTTAAATTATGATTTCGGGGGTGAAGACAATGCTGACGCAGATAGTGATGATCCGAATATGGAGATACTGTTACATGATGACCTGTGTAGTGCACAAATGTTTGGTAGATTCATTGTTGCAAATTTGCAATTAATAATGAAAAAAAATTCATCATCATTTTTTCAGAATGGTTTTAGAGTGGGTATGGTGTTGGAGAGCAAAAGAAAATTTATTCAGCAACTAAATTAATGGTCAATTTTACTTGCAGTTTCGTTTAAGATGATAAGGTCAAATAAAGAAAACTACACTGCTATTTGCAACGCCGATCCCAATTGACTATGGAGAATACATGCCATAGACTTCGAAAAATCGTAAGCTGGATGATGGGTTATAAAGAAATATCCAACTAGATATAGTTACGTAAACCCAATAGTTAACTCCAATTACAAGCAAGCAACGTCTACGTTTTTGGTCTCGAAGATCATGCCTTTTGTGAAAGCGAATTTGAGCATTACTATTGGGACTGTGCAGGTCTTAGTGGAAGAACAACCATTTATAAAAATTGGCTACATGAAAGCGTGGAAGGCATTAAGCAAAGTAATCGAACATATATATGATGATTGGGCATATAATAATTGACGAATGTGGAGTATTCGAGAGAGCCTTTTGGGCATTTGGACCTTGCATTGAGGAATTTGTACATTGTCGACCTTTGCTTTGCATTGACGGCATAAATTTATATAGTAAATATAAAGGTACATTGTTAGTTACAACTTCAGTAGATGTAAATGATCAATTGTACCCCTTGGCTTATGGTATTATTGAGTCTGAATCATGCAATAGCTGGGGCTGGTTTTTTGCCAGTATGCATAGGTTCATTCAAAGTGTTAACATTCGACGTATTAATTTCATTACAGATAGAATATAAGGAATCCATACAACGTTGGAGAGTCAATGTAGATCCCGTAACAACCCAGATTTTTGAGTACTTGGGCTAAACAGACTATAGTGTGTTTTCTAGGTTTTAAATCTAAGAGAATAAAAGAGGGTTTCGGAAGCCCAACTTGTATATTATTTAAAATAAGAAATAAGGAATTCGAGAAGTTAGGATATTTGGAATAAATTAAATATTCTTAATTTAATAAGTCATTTATTTCAGTAGGTGTTTATAAATCGTGACTTGTTGATTAATGTCAATATTGAAAAAAAAATATTACTGTGGGAATCAAAATTTAAGATAATAATATATTTTCAATAGTGGAAAATAGGGAGAGCGACAAAGTTAGCAAATTTTTTAGCCAAAAGTATGGCAAGTTTTAAAACTGTGGAGAAGGACACGTTGTAGGGTAAAAGTGAAAATGGGAGTGGGCCCCCTGAATTCCACTTTTGCCTAAGCTTTGTCCTTCTCACCAATTTCAAAACTTTATATACTTTTGGTTTAAAAAATTGGTAACTTTGTCCTTTAAAAGAAATTCCTCTTCAATATTGATGGTAAATTGTTGTTGGGATAATTGTCAAACTATTGGTTTGGGTTTCAAATGAAAGAAATATTTCTTGTCATGATAAATTAGAGAATGTATTTTTCAGACTATCTTGGAAGATTTAAAATGAAAATAGTACAACGTAACGTTTGATTTGTTGATCGATGTTAATAAGCAAATAGGTGGTTTTCATTGTGATAACAATACTAACAACAACAAGCAGTGATTTAAGTGGACTGTTTAATTATAAAAATATAAATATTGATCGTGAATCAATATTTATTATTGTAAAAGTTTATTAGATTTAATTGATTTAATCTATTAAATTAATGAAGGATGTAAACTTTGTTCTTATAATATAATTGTGCTTCTTAATAATATTAACAACAACATTGGTGTCTTAATTGGATTGTTATCAAATTTAAAATATGAATATTGATTATGAATCAATATTGGGGTTTTGAAATGTTTATTGTAATTAATTGATCTAGTTTGTTAAATCAAAACGAAGATTATAAACTTTATTGTAGAAAAATAAATATATTTCAAAGGATAAGAGAATTATTTAATTAGTATTCGTATTTGTGTTGGTGAATTTATAAAGATGTTTCATAAATAAAATAAATAGTGTGACAACTTGTGATATTGGTATACAATGTTAAAGTGAAATTTAGAACATTGTTTAAAGTGTTTTGAAGCTTATTATAATGTGTGTTTGTGCTTTACATATTAAATACAATTTAATTAGTGTTTTTTGTGCGTGTGTGTGTTAGTGGTATTTAGTTAGGTTGTTAACATGTGTTTAACATGTAGAATGGTGAAACTTGGGTTTACTTTACATACTTAGGCTAATTTTGGGGGTGTCTAGCCCAATTTCCCTTTCTTAGTATGTTTTTGGGTATTTACTGGAGGGTGGTATCTTTTCTTTTTATCCTCCTCCTTTTTCTTTGACAAAAAGACACAACAACAAAAAAAAATGGTCGCATCCTCTTCTTTCTCCCCCTATAAGCCATGCATGCTCCAATCTAAAGCCTCATCAGTGTCTTGCTTGCTCTCTATTCATTTACTTGGCCTAATTAATGCTCAAATCCATCTCCAGTGATGGAAATCAAAGATTAAAGTTACTGTAAAATCCTTGGTTGTTGCATGTTAGTGTTTTATGGTTTTCCAAGCTTCTGGTGCTCGAATTCGCCTCCTACATGCCCAAATCTTCCTTAAATCCAAGCAAGGTGAGTGTGTGCTCACACTTTTTGGTTTAAAAGTTATCGGTGTTAATCTGTAGTTTTTTTGTGATAAATACGTAAGTTTCTATGTACTATTGTCCAGTTCGTTGCTATGTTGAAATCACGGCCAAACCCTATCTTTGGGATGCTATAACTATTTTCTATTGATATTTGAGTGATTAGGTGTAAATCCTTTTGTAAGTTGAATTAGTGTTTCCTGTGAGTGCATATGCAAAATTTCATCTCAATCCGACGCCGTTAGGCTGCCGAAATATGGCTGGAACTTAGGGTTTCGTCGTGATTTCATCTTGTAGCATACCCGTGAAGTGATTCGATCGACTATGCTATTTAGGCCGACCCATGGGTCAACACACCTTCATAGTGGGTCCTATATTGTTTGCGCAGGTTAGAACTTTCTGCTCCTATGTGTTGTGCTGGTTGCTTTTGTACTTTTCTCCATGATTTTGATGATTATTCCTGATGCGACCCAACATGATTATGTTGTTTATATAGCTAAGCAAACCAAGCTTATGATATGGTTTATTCGAATCTCAAATGTACGTAGATTTTGGTGATTTGATTATTGATTTTGAAGAGACGTTTTGCTGATGTTGAACACTAATGCACGGTTTGAAGCAGTTTTCAAAGTTTGAATAATTATCATTTTCTTATAGTTTTGAGGCACAAATGAGTTTATAATTTTTGGTTTTGATAATAAAAGACCTCGAAACATTAGTATAAAATTCTATTTTTGAAATAGTAAGGTTTAAGAAAAGAAGTAATTAATTTCTTAAAGTCATTTTATAAATTTATTTTAGAAATCCAAATTTTTTCCTATATATAAACCATATTTTTTTGCTCTATTCGAGATTGCGAAATGGATATTAAACGATATCGTAAACCCCGTGGTATGGGACACAAGGCATATGAGATTGGTTAATCTCTATATATTCTCTGACTGAAGTCGATGATTTGTTGATTGTTGGTTCGATGATTTCTGTGTATTTAGTGCAAAGTTGACAAGCGGCTAGTAAACCAAGTAGTGAGAACATGTGGTATGGGAGTCATGGGACACATTTGCCACTTACTAACTGTGAATCAATGACGCATATTGAGTAGGATGAGCCAATACTTGCTTCGAGGAAGTCGAGACACAGACGTATACGTATTCTCTTGACCTGGGGTCAAGATACACTCGGTGGAGGGTCGTAATGATGTGTGCCTAATTTGAATATGTATACGTACTTCGATAAGCTCGGGAAGCAATATTGTAGCTTGGGGAGCTACATTATATTATTGCGGCACATGCGTATTTGTTTTGTAGTGGATAAGTATTATGATTTGGGTGTTTGATGATTTTAACCTGACCGGGACGATCATACATTCGAGAAGAGCATTTGGATTTCTAAATCCATTTACATTGTAGTTTTTGATGTTTTGGAGTGTGGTACTCCTTTTATTGATGTATTAACTCTCTTGAGTTTATATGATGATTTCAAGGTTGTGGTCACCTTGTTGCTTAAGAACGGTGTTGTACTTAGCCTAGGGCTAGTACAAAAGGCTAGTGTATATTCTTATGTTATGACGTGTGAATTTAACCCAATAATTCCTTTATGTCCTTATATTATCAACTCCTTGCGTAAAAAGTTTCATATTGCATGCTTATACATCTGCATACCTATTGTTATTGACTTGTAAACTAGACTGACCCGTGTGTGTTAATGCTCGGGTCAGACCGAGTTATTTTAGGTTCAATTTCTCCTGATTCAGAGTTAGCCAACATAGCTAAGACTGTCTTTTGACGCTGTCTCCCAATGGTTACTTATGTATTGCTGTTGAGTATATATTATTTCATTTGGCATTGTTGTATTTATGTTGTATAATCATTTGGGATGTAGCACGTTTATATGTATTCTGTGATAGTATTAGTATGTATATGTTCTGTGATCTGTGTTGTATTGTATATTGTTTTGAAACGATCCTTAGCCATCGTAGTTTCCTATTAGGAGTGTTGTGTAATGACCCAAAAATCCGGTCCAATTTGAGCTGACTAAATAACACAAGTCCAACCCAAATTGCACTGGAAATTAGGAAATTAATAGAAAGAATTTAGAGGGTGAGAATAGATAAGATAGAAACTTATAGAATAGAAGAGGAAGAAGAACATCATCATCAGAGTAACACGAATCTCACAGTGGAACGAATAAAATATAGCATAACTTTTGAAATACAAACAGAATATGTATACAATAACATTGCAGAGTACAACACTTACAACAACAGCGGAAATAATAATAGCTATAGAATCTTGAAGCCTCCTGCTCCAAGCTCTCCAAGTGTATCTGTAAAATCCCGACTACTTGACTGCCCGTACAAATTTAGGCACCCAAGAGTTTAGGGAAAACAACACAAAATAAACTCCAGGTCAGTCATGGGACTGGTGTGAGTAAAACAGTTTAAAACAGTTTGAACAAGTAAACGATATCTCATAAGACCACGCTGTATAACGGAACGGGTTTTTCCCTTATGAGAATCCAAAATATCTTTATATCAAAAACCTTTTGATATTATAATAATGTCTATCTACCACAATAAAATAATCATCTAGCAGAAACGCTTTCATCTCACGTTCTACATATATAGTATACAATCAAAACCGCAAGCACGTATTGGGTAATGGATTTCCAACTATGACAAGGTATGGAACCACCTTCCGATCAGTGTACTCTAGGAACGATACACTGGAGTTCAACAAGAACATCTTGCAACTCAGCCACACATGACCGACCACTCATTTCGCTTGAGTGTATCGAATGTACATCACCAACGGTTGGGATCAGCAACCGTTCCCGTATATATATATGGGACAGCATTGATAGATTAAAGAAGCAAATGAATATTCTCTAGATAGGTGATTATACACCCTACTTCGGTGCGACCGACTTAGCCATGCTGCCTGCCCGATTTTTGTCATTTCCTGGTTGTTGAGGCCGGAGCCTACGACTGCTTTCCACTCATTGATAACACGATCACTTTGAATGCCACATTGTCAGATCCGTTAATCACTAATTGATTTACACAAATATTCTGGATGTTATGCTAAGGGAATAAATCCGTTGCCACCATATATATTTGTACAGTCCAATCATAATCGACCATTGGAGATACTCTGTCAGACACTCGTCTATATACGTTCGTTCTGGGACTGAACGAAACCGAAGGCACTATTCAGTACATCCATCTTAGTCACTGTTATCTAAGACTTATACAACAGCCCTTGCACTTTACTCCGTCTTCAATTTTCTTTGGCATATTCGCAACGCTTATGCCAATACAGAGTGGTTCTTTGGATAAGAATCCAACCGGTCTCTCCATATTGACAACGTAATTATGGTCAAAACTTGATAGTCTGTGATTTAACTGTCAAATGAAAACATGTCGGTGTACAAACAACGATCTAAATCCCTAATGGAATTATCGATCAAATCATCCAACATATATATATATATATATATTTCCTTATTTTCTCTGATTAGAAAATATACGTTTATTTACATTGGAAAACATTTCCAATCCTCATTCACGCATCACTACCATTCCACAACTATTAGTCCCTAATTGTGAACTAGTAAGAGAACGATTCTCTAAGTATAAACCCCGAAGGCCGAAACCAACATCAGATCAACACTCAGAAATATATTCAACTTACCAATCTGTAGTCAGTTTCTAATATTGTTTAACTCTATTCGATTTACTCTTATTCGGTTAACTCTAACTGATTAACTCTAACTGATTAATTCTAACTGGTTAACTCAAATTCTAATAACCTATATTTGATTTACTCCTTTAAATAACGTTTATCCATTTATAAAGATTTACTTTTAGTAATGGTTCTTCACTTTAAAAATGTCCTTTTTATAAACGTTTCTCCACTTATAAAGATTTCCTTATAACAGCGTTTAATCACTTATAATGATTTCCTATAACAGCGTTTAATCACTTATAATGATTTCCTATAACAGCGTTTAATCACTTATAATGATTTCCTTTTTAATCCTATTTATTTTCCAAATAAATATTCCTTTATCACTTCACTTCTATTCATTAGATCCTTATTATAAATTGATAAGTGAATAAACTTTTCAGTGTTAATCCCGAAAGCCGAAACCAACATCAGATCAACCCTTTGAAATTTACTCAACTCAATCAACGTAGAACAAGTTCCAATTACTCAAAAACCGTACCCTATCCTCTTTACCCTTTTTAAATCGATTCTATTTATTTTTTTAATAAATATCCCTTTTATAAAATTCTTCGATTTTATAAATAATTCATTTTCAATAACTCTTTGAAAATTCCTCTTTCTATATTCAGTATTTCTTATGGTATTTAAATACCCAATCACAGTGATCAATATCATCCAACCATATATAATCAATAACAGATTATATATCACATCATACATCACAGTATATGAAACAAAACAGTATCCTATATATTGAGGAACCCAGTTGGGTCCCTCCAACCTATTCCCCTACATCACAGATGTTAAACCATATAATTAACATCAACTTCATTTCAGTATGAAATGTTCTGATAAACAACATCAATATATATATATATATATATATATATATAATTTCAACTAACTGACTAGCAGTTCAATCAACCAAATCAACACACAACAGTCAACAGATAATTAACAGTTCTAAAAATACATTATAAAAATATAACTGTTTAGAGTTGGTGAGTTTTACTCACTTTGGCAGTTCATCGTTAAAGAACGATAAACTGTTGTTTGATTTGAATCAAACAGTTTATTCTGCCATAAATTCAAACTAGCTCCCATCCACTTCCAGTCGGTCCCATTTGGTAGCCGTCGTCCATATGATCCTGTTGGATCCCGTTTCGTTCAATTCCGATAATATATGACAAAGTTATGTAGTGTACAAGTTATACAAATTTAATTAAACATATATTATGTTAAATCTTATTGGGCTTTACATCCATTTAAACGGCCCATCACCCTACTTCATAACTGCATGTTATAGAACCCATTTCCCTTGCCTTTAAAACCTGCTCGTTTGTTCTTCAAATCCGATACATATATCCCTTTTTTTTGTATTCTTTTCAACTTCACGGCCCAAGCCCAACAAGAAGCCTATCCGCCTAACAACAGTGCTTTCTCCTTTCACATCACATAAAAACCAAACTTAATGTACCAATAATCTTCCACGGTTTAAACAAAATGCCCTGCTCCTTGTTTTCACCATTTAAAGTCCCCAGTAAAAATAACTCCCCATATTCTAGAATAAACGAAACCGATTCCAAATCTTTCTTCAAAGGCCACGGTCATCTTTCTAAAGCTTGAACACCATACTCCAGTAACAACTCACTCACGTCCCTTTATTCTCCCCCTTCTTGAACAATACTCACGCATGTTCCATGCAACTCAAACAAGACCTCTCTGTTTTTGAACGCCTGTACCAGTATATAACGTGAGCTCCTGTATGTTTATTTTTTTTACTCCTTCCTCACGCCTTCTACAGTCCCATCTCACCATTTCAGTACAGGTGCGAACCCATTTCATACTGAACCCATCCAGACTTCGCTCATTTGATGCAATCATCCTCCAGGATCATGAATGGATGCACCAAAGTTCCCCAAAACCCAACCTTAGCCGACGGTGGTGCATAAGCAGCGAGCTACAGCTGCTTTGAATAGCTCAAACATTCTTCTAGACTGAAGAAGATCACCTTAGGAGTTCAAATCGACTTGTTTCCGATTCTAGATGCGAACTCCAAATTCCCATGGCTCCATTTCACGTTTTAAACCATCCTAGGGCTCTGTCACCATGGTGCGAGTTGCACAAGAAATACATGAAGCTGTAGCTAAGGCTCTCCCGAATCCATTCATATATATATCGATTTATAATATTTTCTTTGATTTAAATGGAAATTTTGAAGTGGCGAAATTCCTTTGTTTTATTTACCAGAAAGGAAGTGGCAGCGCATTGTTTACAGAAGAATGAATTTCATTAGGTCTTAAGGAAATGGAAGGGGGTATTTATATAGGGTAGTTTTAGATATTTTGAAGGCCACGTTTTGTTTTGTTTAAGGCCACAGAAGAACGAATGGTTTGAGAAGCATGAACGTGGATCTTTGTTTTATGTTATAAAGTTTACCATCATCTGATAAAGAATTTCCTTCCTTTACAAACTGTTATCGACAGAAGTAAACATACCGTTGTAATCAGCTCGGTGCCACGATCCCAAAAATATAATAATACCGGTAGATTAACTCATATTTTGAAACCTCAAAATGTTGATTACAGGTTGCAAAATACTCCTAAAAAGGTTTCTTATTTAATTAATTAAAAATTACAGTAAAATTCTAAAAATTAAATTATCTCTATGTCCCAAAAGAACCTTGTTTAAATTCAAACCCGATCTCTAGTTATATCGAATAAATCGTTACGGTCGATAAACGATTCTATAGCGACTATTCTAAAATTTGATTTGGACATATCTCAAAATCTATACGACGAAATCCTGATTTTTCTCTTCCACCAGAAAGATATACTCCACCAGCTCCGTACGTTTCTTGTTTCACAGAAATCCGATTTAAAACGAATCCTGTATATTCAGTTGAAGTTCGAATCGCCAATTTACGAACTGCAGCGCCATTTCGAACTCGATTATAATTATAATATAAATTATATGTTCTAACGTCGACGATTAAATAATATATTCGTTATTTGAATAATTAAATAAGTTAATTATTACACCGTCAAATATCCGGGTCATTACATTCTTCCCCACTTAAAATAATTTCGTCCTCGAAATTGCTAAGTTAGAGGACGGCCCTATCTATTGGAATTCCTAAGATTTGTTTACCCCTTATTTCTGATTTCAACTGAACCAATTAATATTGACTAAAATATTAATTCCTTCCGACTAACCTAAAGTTTCAAAAATTTTGAAAATTTTCTAACACTTTAAATTTTCAGAAAATTTCGCCATAACCTCCTTTGTACAGCCCTATCGGTAAAACCACAACTCGCCTCTCTAGGCCTTCTCAACTCAAAAGAAAATCAAACAGCCAAGCGGCTTGCCAATCGGCTCATAAATCACCGAACTCATATCAATTATAAACTTGTACCTTTTTGTCGGGTATATCATTATATCCCTACCATCTGCTATCAATTTTTGCATATATCATGCCATCCAAATCAAACCCCAATCTGTCTTTATTCTCAACACAATTATTGGCCTGTACTCAAATAAAATTCCATTCAAACTCTAATCTCAAATTTCAATCTCCCAACTTACCAACTCAATTTCATATTCACTTATTTCAAGTTAAATCCCAATTCATAAATCACTTTTACCAGTTCATCTATTTAATCCATAAGTTAATTTAATTTCCGAATTTAAATTCCTGGGTTTATTCAAATCACTTGAAATCATAATAACAATTCACAATCCTTTGAATTCCTGAATAACTTGTTTTTGCAAAACAATTTCAAAACAAAATCTTCGGCAGTAATCCGTCACTTAGCAACTCGAAAATTACACCGATGATGTATCGATCCATCATCGGAATTATTTCCCAGCGATCAAAGTGAGTTCAATACTATATTCCTTTCAAAACCACTTTTAAACACTTCCTATTTTGAAATCAATCCCAAATATCCTTATCAAAACAAATTTAAAACCTCCCAGGATTTTAAAATTCATGTATACTTAATCCAGATTCAATTTCAAACACTGGTCTGAATTTCCAGTTTTAAATTTCAAATTTTGACTTTAATTTCAGATTTAATTCATTCGTAACACTTATATGAATTCTTATTGGTTATTTATTACCATTCCACTTTTATAATCTTATTCGATTATAATAACAACCAACACATTATAATATTTCCAATATATATACTTGGGTAAAATTGTTTCATTTACCCTCTTTTCAAAACATACCATGTCGGTTCATCGTATTCAAGTGTTTAGTAACTCCTATCAACACAGTTTGCATTACAGTATCGACCAAAATTCATAAACTACTCGACCAATAAATCTCCATAATATAAAACAAATTTTATATCAAATAACAGATACGTTCACTCGTATATATACACTCAAACTCAATCTAGGGTATTACTAACCCCATCTATACTGAGTCACGCCACAGAGCCAAGGTAATACTTAACCTTAAGCTCTGATACCAACTGTAATAACCCAAAAATCAGGTCCAATTTGAGCTGACTAAATAACACAAGTACAACCCAAATTGCACTGGAAATTAGGAAATTAATAGAAAGAATTTAGAGGGTGAGAATAGATAAGATAGAAACTTATAGAATAGAAGAGGAAGAAGAACATCATCATCAGAGTAACACGAATCTCACAGCGGAACGAATAAAATATAACATAACTTTTGAAATACAAACAGAATATGTATACAATAACATTGCATAGTACAACACTTACAACAACAGCGGAAATAATAATAGCTATAGAATCTTGAAGCCTCCTGCTCCAAGCTCTCCAAGTGTATCTGTAAAATCCCGACTACTTGACTGCCCGTACAAATTTAGGCACCCAAGAGTTTAGGGAAAACAACACAAAATAAACGTTGGGTAAGTCATGGGACTGGTGTGAGTAAAACAGTTTAAAACAGTTTGAACAAGTAAACGATATCTCATAAGACCACGCCGTATAACGAAACGGGTTTTTCCCTTATGAGAATCCAAAATATCTTTATATCAAAAACCTTTTGATATTATAATAATGTCTATCTACCACAATAAAATAATCATCTAGCAGAAACGCTTTCATCTCACGTTCTACATATATAGTATACAATCAAAACCGCAAGCACGTATTGGGTAATGGAATTCCAACTATGACAAGGTATGGAACCACCTTCCGATCAGTGTACTCTAGGAACGATACACTGGAGTTCAACAAGAACATCTTGCAACTCAGCCACACATGACCGACCACTCATTTCGCTTGAGTGTATCGAATGTACATCACCAACGGTTGGGATCAGCAACCGTTCCCGTATATATATATGGGACAGCATTGATAGATTAAAGAAGCAAATGAATATTCTCTAGATAGGTGATTATACACCCTACTTCGGTGCGACCGACTTAGCCATGCTGCCTGCCCGATTTTTGTCATTTCCTGGTTGTTGAGGCCGGAGGCTACGACTGCTTTCCACTCATTGATAACACGATCACTTTGAATGCCACATTGTCAGATCCGTTAATCACTAATTGATTTACACAAATATTCTGGATGTTATGCTAAGGGAATAAATCTGTTGCCACCATATATATTTGTACAGTCCAATCATAATCGATCATTGGAGATACTCTGTCAGACACTCGTCTATATACGTTCGTTCTGGGACTGAACGAAACCGAAGGCACTATTCAGTACATCCATCTTAGTCACTGTTATCTAAGACTTATACAACAGCCCTTGCACTTTACTCCGTCTTCAATTTTCTTTGGCATATTCGCAACGCTTATGCCAATACAGAGTGGTTCTTTGGATAAGAATCCAACCGGTCTCTCCATATTGACAACGTAATTATGGTCAAAACTTGATAGTCTGTGATTTAACTGTCAAATGAAAACATGTCGGTGTACAAACAACGATCTAAATCCCTAATGGAATTATCGATCAAATCATCCAACATATATATATATATATATATATATATATATTTCCTTATTTTCTCTGATTAGAAAATATACGTTTATTTACATTGGAAAACATTTCCAATCCTCATTCACGCATCACTACCATTCCACAACTATTAGTCCCTAACTATGAACTAGTAAGAGAACGATTCTCTAAGTATAAACCCCGAAGGCCGAAACCAACATCAGATCAACACTCAGAAATATATTCAACTTACCAATCTCTAGTCAGTTTCTAATATTGTTTAACTCTATTCGATTTACTCTTATTCGGTTAACTCTAACTGGTTAACTCAAATTCTAATAACCTATATTTGATTTACTCCTTTAAATAACGTTTATCCATTTATAAAGATTTACTTTTAGTAATGGTTCTTCACTTTAAAAATGTCCTTTTTATAAACGTTTCTCCACTTATAAAGATTTCCTTATAACAGCGTTTAATCACTTATAATGATTTCCTATAACAGCGTTTAATCACTTATAATGATTTCCTATAACAGCGCTTAATCACTTATAATGATTTCCTTTTTAATCCTATTTATTTTCCAAATAAATATTCCTTTATCACTTCACTTCTATTCATTAGATCCTTATTATAAATTGATAAGTGAATAAACTTCTCAGTGTTAATCCCGAAAGCCGAAACCAACATCAGATCAACCCTTTGAAATTTACTCAACTCAATCAACGTAGAACAAGTTCCAATTACTCAAAAACCGTACCCTATCCTCTTTACCCTTTTTAAATCGATTCTATTTATTTTTTTAATAAATATCCCTTTTATAAAATTCTTCGATTTTATAAATAATTCATTTTCAATAACTCTTTAAAAATTCCTCTTTCTATATTCAGTATTTCTTATGGTATTTAAATACCCAATCACAGTGATCAATATCATCCAACCATATACAATCAATAACAGATCATATATCACATCATACATCACAGTATATGAAACAAAACAGTATCCTATATATTGAGGAACCCAGTTGGGTCCCTCCAACCTATTCCTCTGCATCACAGATGTTAAACCATATAATTAACATCAACTTCATTTCAGTATGAAATGTTCTGATAAACAACATCAATATATATATATATATAATTTCAACTAACTGACTAGCAGTTCAATCAACCAAATCAACACACAACAGTCAACAGATAATTAACAGTTCTAAAAATACATTATAAAAATATAACTGTTTAGAGTTGGTGAGTTTTACTCACTTTGGCAGTTCATCGTTAAAGAACGATAAACTGTTGTTTGATTTGAATCAAACAGTTTATTCTGCCATAAATTCAAACTAGCTCCCATCCACTTCCAGTCGGTCCCATTTGGTAGTCGTCGTCCATATGATCCTGTTGGATCCCGTTTCGTTCAATTCCGATAATATATGACAAAGTTATGTAGTGTACAAGTTATACAAATTTAATTAAACATATATTGTGTTAAATCTTATTGGGCTTTACATCCATTTAAACGGCCCATCACCCTACTTCATAACTGCATGTTATAGAACCCATTTCCCTTGCCTTTAAAACTTGCTCGTTTGTTCTTCAAATCCGATACATATATTCCTTTTTTTTGTATTCTTTTCAACTTCACGGCCCAAGCCCAACAAGAAGCCTATCCGCCTAACAACAGTGCTTTCTCCTTTCACATCACATAAAAACCAAACTTAATGTACCAATAATCTTCCACGGTTTAAACAAAATGCCCTGCTCCTTGTTTTCACCATTTAAAGTCCCTAGTAAAAATAACTCCCCATATTCTAGAATAAACGAAACCGGTTCCAAATCTTTCTTCAAAGGCCACGGTCATCTTTCTAAAGCTTGAACACCATACTCCAGTAACAGCTCACTCACGTCCCTTTATTCTCCCCCTTCTTGAACAATACTCACGCATGTTCCATGCAACTCAAACAAGACCTCTCTGTTTTTGAATGCCTGTACCAGTATATAACGTGAGCTCCTGTATGTTTATTTTTTTACTCCTTCCTCACGCCTTCTACAGTCCCATCTCACCATTTCAGTACAGGTGCGAACCCATTTCATACGGAACCCATCCAGACTTCGCTCATTCGATGCAATCATCCTCCAGGATCATGAATGGATGCACCAAAGTTCCCCAAAACCTAACCTTAGCCGACGGTGGTGCATAAGCAGCGAGCTACAGTTGCTTTGAATAGCTCAAACATTCTTCTAGACTGAAGAAGATCACCTTAGGAGTTCAAATCGACTTGTTTCCGATTCTAGATGCGAACTCCAAATTCCCATGGCTCCATTTCACGTTTTAAACCATCCTAGGGCTCTGTCACCATGGTGCGAGTTGCACAAGAAATACATGAAGCTGTAGCTAAGGCTCTCCCGAATCCATTCATATATATATTTCGATTTATAATATTTTCTTTGATTTAAATGGAAATTTTGAAGTGGCGAAATTCCTTTGTTTTATTTACCAGAAAGGAAGTGGCGGCGCATTGTTTACAGAAGAATGAATTTCATTAGGTCTTAAGGAAATGGAAGGGGGTATTTATATAGGGTAGTTTTAGATATTTGAAGGCCACGTTTTGTTTTGTTTAAGGCCACAGAAAGAACGAATGGTTTGAGAAGCATGAACGTGGATCTTTGTTTTATGTTATAAAGTTTACCCTCACCTGATAAAGAATTTCCTTCCTTTATAAACTTTTATCGACATAAGTAAACATACCGTTGTAATCAGCTCGGTGCCACGATCCCAAAAATATAATAATACCGGTAGATTAACTCATATTTTGAAACCTCAAAATGTTGATTATAGGGTGCAAAATACTCCTAAAAAAGTTTCTTATTTAATTAATTAAAAATTACAGTAAAATTCTAAAAATTAAATTATCGCTATGTCCCAAAGGAACCTTGTTTAAATTCAAACCCGATCTCTAGTTATATCGAATAAATCATTACGGTCGATAAACGATTCTATAGCGACTATTCTAAAATTTTATTTGGACATATCTCAAAATCTATACGACAAAATCCTGATTTTTCTCTTCCACTAGAAAGATATACTCCACCAGCTCCGTACGTTTCTTGTTTCACAGAAATCCGATTTAAAACGAATCCTGTATATTCAGTTGAAGTTCGAATCGCCAATTTACGAACTGCAGCGCCATTTCGAACTCGATTATAATTATAATATAAATTATACGTTCTAACGTCGACGATTAAATAATATATTCATTATTTAAATAATTAAATAAGTTAATTATTACACCGTCAAATATCCGGGTCATTACATGTTGGGTATGACAATCTACTTGAGTTAAGAAAAGAAAAATAAATTATTCACATAAAAGGCGTATTCAGTACTTAACTAATACGAAATTATGGTGGTTACCCCTAACCAGCCCTACTTTTGGATCTAATAGACGACGTTACTCATTAATGCTCTTTATTAGGGTGGGTTTCGGGGTGGGTGTTACAAAATGGTGCCAGAGCGAAGGTTCCAGAACAAAATACAATAAACACGAAACTGAACCAAAAGTGTACATGTTTTACAACGTGGAAGGATAAATATTGTGTCTACTATTTCATTCCCATCATTATAATTATATCATGACCCTTATCTATCGAGCTGTGTGAAGTCCAAGCTTGTGGAATACTTTAGGAATATATCTTATTACATAGTATTCCATGTGGAGTGTCCTATCTAGTGTATCCCGGCTTAATAGAGATTTCAACCCTTGTCCTTTTCAGTGCTTTTACCTTGGATTTAAAATTTTCAGAAAAATTTGAATCCATCCTCTTTGTATGTGTGTGTGTGTGTGTTCATTTCTATATTATATAAAATAAATTGGGATGGGTTAAGGAATTAAAATTAAGACGATTGAAGAATAACTTTATATTGAGATAATGTGGTGTTAAATTGAAATGAACCAGAGTTGCACAACGGAAGTAGGTGAATTGTTTTAGATGTGCAGAGTTTAGTAAAGCAATCATTGGGATTAAGTGATGGTAGACTTTGGAGGGAACTTGTTGTTAAGAGTTAACTGTTTAGTGTTAATTAATTAAATTTTCATTGAAGAGTAGTGTTGGGTTGTTCTTGATTAAAAAATAATTGTTTCAGTGAATAATAGAACAACCATTATGTGATTTGAAAAATCAAGTGATTTTTTTCGTGTTGGATTGCCCTTTTGGTATTTAAGGGGCTCTGGTCGACACGTCTGGTCAGCTATATCGATAAGGATTTCTTAAACATCTTGACGGGACGATCGAAATGCTAACTTGTGGTTTACATAAAAAGTTTTTGGGAAAGAGTAAATGAATGGTTCGTGAAAATGGTGTTAAACTACTACATTAGTTGGCAGTCTTAAAGCTGAATGGCGAGGTGATAGCGACCTTATGTTGACATTGCAGCCACATAACATGATAAAAGGTAATAAATTAGTGGTTTAATACTACTCGAATCGAATCAAAGAATTATTTAATGGAAAATTTGGTGTTTTAAAGTTGTAAGGGGATTAAATATTAGTGTTTCGTTAACTAAAAGTGTTTTGAAATATAAAACAATCTTAAGCAAGAGCGATATTTTTGAATATTCACTTCAAAAATTTACTTAAGGGGCGGTTGCCGCCATCAAGTTGGTAGCATATAACGATGAATGGCGAGGTTACTTGATGTTGCAATCAAGTTAGTAGCCATTGTTTATTGGAATTAATATAAAGGAAATGGCATGACAACGTTTCTATTTGACTGATATTCGAGGGAGATGAGTGAGTATTCTAAATAATTAGCTATGTGAAAGAGATGTTGTATGTTTTGAATCTTTGCGACAC
Organism: Allium sativum; assembly: GCA_030737875.1. Taxonomy (NCBI): domain Eukaryota; kingdom Viridiplantae; phylum Streptophyta; class Magnoliopsida; order Asparagales; family Amaryllidaceae; genus Allium; species Allium sativum. The sequence continues at coordinate 206,069,432 of CM060925.1, forward strand.
GATGCTTGGAGTAAAAGTTGATTTTTGTAAGAGCCAAGCACTTAAAATTTTCAAGCTTTAATAAGTTGAGTGTTGATTAAGTGCAAAATTTTTAAAATTGTGTGGCTTTAGTTTAAGCTAATCTTTTTCTGAAGTAAATAAATAATATATATGTTTGTAAAGTAAAATTTTATCTTGGGTTTGGTGTTAAGAAAATTGCGGGGGCACAATATATTTAACGAGGGAAGTTTGTAACAACCCGGATTTTTGGGTACTCGAGCTAAACATACTGTATTTTTTTAGATTTTAAATCTAAGAGAATAAAGACGAGTTCGTAAGCCTAACTCGCATGTTATTAAAAACAAGAAATAAGGAATTTGGGGCTTTTCAAATTAGTATGTTTGGAATAAATTATATGTTCTTAATATAATAACTAATTTAATAAGTGCTTATAAATCATTACTTGTTGATTAATGTGAGTATTTAAAATATATATATCATTGATTGGGAATTAATATTTAAGTGAAAAATATATTTTCAATATTAATGAAAAATTGTTGGTTGGGATAACTATCAAACTGTTGGTTTGGGTTTCAAATGCAAAAAATATTTCTTGTCACAATAAATTAGAGAATTGTATTAATTAGGCTATGTTGGAAGACTTAAAATGAAAATAGTATAATGTAATGTTGGATTTGTTGATCGATGTTAATAAGTAAATAAGTGGTTTTCATTGTGCTAACAATATTAACGACAACAATCAATGATTTAAATGGATTGTTTCATTATAAAAATATAAATATTGATCGTGAATCAATATTTGTAATTGTAAAATATTTATTAGAGTTAACTGATTTAATTATTACATCAGTGAAGGATGTAAACTTTGTTGTTATAACATAATTACGCTTCTTAATAATATTAAAAACAACATTGGTGTCTTAATTGGATTGTTGTCAAAATTTAAATATGAATATTGATTGTGAATCAATATTGGAGATTTAAAACGTTTATTATAATTAATTGATCTAATTTGTTATATCAACAAAGATTATAAACTTTGTTGTAGAAAAATAAATATGTTTCAAAGGATAAGAAAATTATTTAATTAGTATTTGTAATTATGTGGGTGAATTTATAAAGGTGTTTCATAAATAAAATAATTAGTGTGACAAACATGTGATATTGTATACAATGTTAAAGCGAAATTTAAAACGTTGTTTAAAGTGTTTTGAAGCTTATTATAGTGTGTGTTTGTGTTTTATATATTAAACCCAATTTAATTAGTGTTTTTTGTGTGTGTTATTGGTGTTTAGTTGGGTTGTTAACATGTGTTAACACTTAGAATGGTGAAACTTTGGCTTGATTTACATACTTAGGCTAATTTTGCGCTTGTAGGGGGTATTTAGCCCAATTTCGCTTTCTTGGTATATTTCTGGGTATTCGTCTGAAGGAGGTACATACTTTTATTTTATACTCTTGTTTCTTCTTCTTTGAGGAAAAGGCACAACAAAATAAAAAAATGCCACATCCTCCTCTTTGTCCCCTATAAGCCACGATGCTCCAATCTAAAGCTTCATCAGGGTCTTGCTTGCTCCCTATTCATTTGCTTGGCCTAACTCAAGCTCAAATCTGTCTTCAGTGATGGAAATTAGAAAGTGGGGTTACTGTAAATCCATGGCTGCTGCAGGTTAGTGTTTCATGGTTTTCCAAGCTTTTGGTGCTCAAATCCGCCTCCTACAAGCTCGAAATCTTCCTTAAATCCAAGCAAGGTGAGTGTGCTCTCACACTTTTCTAGTTCACAAGTTATCAGTGTTCATCTGTAGTTTTTCGGTGATCTAATACGTAAGTTTCGGTGTACTGTTGCCCAATTTGTTGTTGTGCTAAAATCACATCCAAACCCCATTTTTGGAATGTTATAACTCTTTGATCTTTGAGTTCTTGGGTGTATACCATTTTGCAAGTTGAATTAGTGTTTCTTGTGAGTGCATAGGCAAAATTTCATCTCAATTTGACGCCGTTAGACTGCCGGAATATGGCCTGGAAGTTAGGGTTTCGTTGTGATTTCAGTCTATAGCAAACCCGTGAAGTGGGTCAACCCACTATGCTATTTTGGTCGACCGGGTTCGAGAGACCTTCATAGTGAGTCGACCCACTTTTATTGTTTTGCGTAGGCTGGAGTTTCCTACTTCTGTGTATTGTGCTGGTGATTTTTGTGCTTTTTCTCCATGAATTTTATGACTAGTCCCAATGTGACTCAACATGATTTTGTTGTTTCTATGGCTTGGCAAACCAGCTTTATCTATGGTTTATTCGAATCTCAAATCTATGTAGATTTTGGTGAATCAATTATTGATTTTCAGGAGACGTTTTGTTGATGTTAAACCCTAGTGCATAGTTTGAACCAGTTTTCGATATACGAATAATTATCGTTTTCTTATAGTTTTAAGGCACAAATGAGTTTATAATTTTGGTTTTGATAATGCACGGCCTCGAAATAGTAGTATAAAATCTATTTTCAAAACATTAAGGATTTAAGAAAATAAGTAATTGATTTCTGAAAACCATTTTATAAATCAATTTTAGAAATCCAAGTATTTACCTATATATAAGCAATATATATGAGCAATTGATCTCTATATATTCGTCTGGCTAAAGCCGTTGATTTTTTGATTGTTGGTTCGATGATTTCTATTATTTGGTGATTTCTATGATTCTAGTACGAAGTTGATAAACAACTAGTAAACTAAATAGCGAGAACGTGTGGTATGGGACGAGAACGTGTGGTATGGGACGACAATTACCACTACTTGGGTTACCAACTTTGAGTTAGTGGCACATATTAAGGGAGATGCGCCAGTACTCGCTGCGTTGAATCCCAAACTCGGACGTATACGCATTCCCTTGACCGGGGGTCAAGATACACTCGGCCGGGGGTCGTAGTGATGGATGCCTAATCTGAATATGTATAAGAAACTGGCTAAGCCCGGGGAGCAATATTGTAGCTCAGGGAGTTACATTATATTATGACAACACCTGGGTATTTGTTTTGTAATGGATTCATATTATGATTTGGGTGTTTGATGATTTTAACTTGATCGAGATGATCATACATTTGAGAAAAGCATTTGGATTTCTAAAATTCGTGTACATTGTGGTTTTCAATGTTTTGGAGTATGGTGCTCCTTTTATTGATGTATTAACCATCTTGAGTTTATATGATAACTTGATGATTTCATGGTTGTGATCACCTTGTTGCTTAAGAATTGTGTTGTACTTAGCCTAGCGCTAGTACACGAGGCTAGTGTATATTCTTATGTTATGATGCGTGAGTTTAACCCTATCAATCCTTTATGCCCTTATATTATCAACTCATTGCGTAAAGAGTTGTATATCACATGCTTATACATCTCCATACTTATTATTATTAACTTGTAAACTAGACTGACTCATGTGTGTTAATGCTCGGATCAAACTGAGTTGTTTCACATTCAGTTGGTGTTGATTCGAGGTTAGGGGGTATAGCTTAGACTGTCCTTTGATGTTGTCTCCCACTTGTGGCTTATGTATTCGTGCTGAGTATATATTACTTCATTTGGCATTGTTGTATTCGTGTTGTATAACCATTTGGGATGTAGCACGTGCATATGTATAATGTGATTGTATCAGTATGTATATGTTATGTGATCTATGCTTTATTTTATATTGTTAGGAAACAATCCTTAGCCATCTTAGTTTCGTATTAGGAGCGTTGGGTATGTCGATCTGTTCAAGTTGAGTAAAGAAAAAAGAAATTATTCACCCAATCAACGTAATCAGTACTTGACTAATACAAAATTATAGATGGTCGACCCTAACCAACCTTTTTCTCCACTCTAATAGACGACATTACTCGTTAATGCTCCTTATTAAGGTAGGTCTTGGGGTGGGGTGTTGCAGAACCCCTCATAAGCATAGATTTTGCGCAAGACATTTAAAAGCCAAATATATGCAACACACAAGAGTTTCATCCTATTGCTGATAAACGGTATTGGGGATCATGCGAGGGACCTTTAGTTCTTCCACCTATAGTCAATAAGGCAATTAGAAGGCCTAAATCTACAAGAATCAAAGGGATGATGGATGAGATGCGTGCTCCAAAGTCAAATAGATGCAGCAAAGTGGAGTGATAAGTCACAGAAGGAGTTGCTGTAATTCGGCAAATTAGATTTTATTAGTATTGTTTAAGTTTATGAGTAGAATTATTCATACTAGAATTAATGTACCTATGCACTTAATTATTAATGTTGCTCGTAGAAGATTAACTTTCATTCATACGTTGACGACAATTTGCAATGAGCGTACATCCATCACTTTCATTCATAAACCTAATACAATGACTGATACATTCATAACATTCGTTTAATAAAAACTTTTGATCATACAATTACATTCGTATAAACTACTAGTTGGGATATCTTAGGAGTTTTGACTCTAAGTCCGAATTAAGTAGTTTCAAATAGAAAAACTCCTTTTCCAAACATAATTTTTTTCCTTCTTCATCTCTTTCTTCAATCGATCATTTTCATCCTACATCTCCAATGTGTACTCATGTCTTATTCGACACATTGGAGGATCAACCACTCGTTATACTTACAATAGTGGAATAAGTCAGGATAAGATTTGTTCAACATTTGATTAGTATATTTGTAGATCCTACGACCAATACTAACACTGCTATTTTTAGACATAACCACATAACTTGCTCGTATACAATAACATAGCTTTCTTGGTGCAGTCTCTCCTATAACTAATGTTTGACCATGATTAACCCATCTACCACCATCTACTACTACAAATAACTTTCGATTGCTATCGAGAATATGATCTGGTTGTTCGACAACCTCAACTGCTTCATTGTAAATTCTTTATCCCATCAGCGACAATTAGGTGATAATTGGGTTTATGGCACGTATTCAACATGCATCATGCTTTCAGATAACCCAGACTCTAAATTATCTCAATACTTCATCAGAACCTCATTGTCAATTTCCCAAGCATCCATTCTACCTAATGATGAAATAATGTTTGTATGAAAAAAAAACAAGAAAATGTTATTTATGATAAAATGATGAACATGTTATGTATGATACGCTTATCCTTGATTGCATTGAAAAATTGACCAAATAGCATAAGTAGAAGTTATTGTTGTAGATTATTGTGAGTAAAATTGTAGTTTGGGTAGTGGGTTTGGTTTTGGGAAGATTCGGTAAAGTAAGAAGGTGGAAAAGTATGAGAGAGATAAGGGAAGAGGATTCCCATTTTGATGTAAAAGTCTCAGGGTACGATTTCAAATCGCGCATATTGGTGCATTTTTGGATTGCGCCCAAAGGCGCGATTCGAAATCACACCTCGGGTCTTTTACAGTGAGCAAAATAGCTTTATTTTGTTTACAAAGAGCAAGTTTGCTCTCTGTAATTTTATCGGGCATGATTTCAGATCGCACTTCGGACGCCACTCGAAAATGCGCCTAAAGAGCAATTTGAAATGGCACCTCTTAACATTTACAAATAGCAAACTTGCTCTACATAAACAAACAAAGAGAAAGTTTGCTCTTTATAACAACAAGATGCAATTTCGGGTTGCTCGAGATTGTGGTGTATATGGTCTTCTTTGTGATACGTAGGGTTTCTCTCATTTTATAGAAAAATGAAGAGGAAGAAAAGAATTGTTTTAAATGGAAAGTGATTAGGTTTTCTTCTCTTTTCGTAGGAAGATTCACAACAACAACATCCGTTAGGGAAGTCACATCTCTTCATTTCATATTTGTTCAAACTTGCAACAATAATTTTTGTTTGAAAAGTAGTGCCTGCTCAAACAATTACGTTGGTCATTTCCATTGGAAAATACGTGTCCATTCAAATTTGCAGCAGTAATTCCTATTTGGAAAACAACATCTATTCAAATAGTTTTGCAACGATCATTTCCATTGGGAATTCCGTATCCGTTGAAACAATGTGATTGCTACAACCAACAGTTATTTCTGATTGAATTTAAATTAGCCAAAAACTGTTCACTTTTCCTGAAAAAATGTAACACAGTCTATTCTTATTGGACCCATACCCGTACCTACACCCAGCCCGGTTTGCTGGTGGCGGATCGCGTATGTGTATTATCTCATAGCCTTATACGTTCTCCCCCTCGCACAAAATTACTTGATCCTAAGGGCTAATATAAATTTGAGATTTTTACTATATAACCATGAATATTTACATATTTTATGCATAATTTGCAATTTGGTACTATATCCCATTTATCTATGCAAGGACATCCAACAATCCTCCGTAATAATGACGATATATGTCTCCCCCACAAACAGGATAATATCACACGGTTAATATGGAAACAATGCGGTGAATTATTTCATCTTGAACCATCAGTCATTTTCTTATAACCAAAAAATAAGCTTTACAAAAAGTTGTTCCCCTTCATGTCCAATCTCTTGGTTGTGCTCATTTTGTTCCTGATTTTTTTATGGTTCTGCGATTCTTTATAGATAATTTAAGCCTTTAATATTCTCACAGAGCCGACCCAGCTGCCCACCTTTTTATTTTAAAGATATGATCATCACCAAAAAACATAGTTTTAGCCTTTTAATACTTCTTAAGCCATGCATTCTTATTGTGCATCATAGAAATGGATAGGACTAAGTCCAAACAAATGCTTAACTGATTTGTCTATTGATCCTAGTCCGTGGGATATTTAGTCACTAGGATTGGGTTTCCATATAAGATAACGCTTGTTGGTTTAGGCTTTTAAACCCATTCCGACGCACAGTCAATTTTCTCTCTTGATAAACCTTCAATAAATAGATCCACCAGGTTATCATTCTTTCTCATGTAACAAATGGAAATAGTTGCATTTGAGAGTATCTTCCTAACTTTGTTATGGCATCGATGAATGCATCGTAACTTTCCATTATACAAAAAGTTTTGCACTCTGTTTAATTCTGATTGATTATCCCAGTGTAAGCGTATGGCCAGTATAGGTTTAGGCCAAAATGGAATATCTTCTAGTAATGGTGAAGCCATTCTACTTCTTTGCTTGCTTTATCAAAAGCGATGAACTTTGATTCCTTAGTTGATTGAGCTATGCATGTTTTTTAGTAGATTTCCATCATACTGCTGCTCCTGCTAAGATAAAGAAATAAATATTAGTTGATTTAGATTCCTTTGAATAAGAAATCTACTTTACATCACTATATCCTTCTAAGACAGTAGGATATTTTCTATAATGTAGGGGAAAATTCGTGGTGTTCTTTAAATATCCCAATACTTTCATGAGTGCTTTCTAGTGTTCCTTCACTGGGTTGCTTGCGTACTTGCTCAATCGACTTATTGCATAAGCTATATCCGGTCTTGTGCAATTCATGAGTTATATTAGACATCTTGTTACATAGGAGTATTCCAGTTGTATTACACTCTCAAAAGTGTTTTTATGTAGTACTTCAGATGGATTAAAATGTGTTATTACTCCTTTGATTCCATACTTCTGAAATTTTACAATCACTTTTTGCACCTTGTGCGACTGAGATAATTCAATTACTTTAGGTATTTTTATTATTTAATCCCTACAATAACATTTGCAATTCTTAAGTTTTTCATTTCAATATTGTTGATTTACATTTTCTTTGTTGTCTCCGTTACCTTACTATTTGAACCAAAAGTTAGCATATGGTCTACTTATTGACAAGTAATCACGTATGACTGTCCAACTTTTTCACAATAAACACATTCGTCACAATCATTTATATAGAAAGCATTTTTCATCATAACACTACCAAATTTTGTGTGCCATTGTTTTGGAGCATGTTTCAGTCGGTATAATGATTTTACTAATCTACATACTTTGTTTGCATTTTCCTTTGGGAATAAAACCCTCACATAGCTTCATGTAAATCTCCTCATTAAGATTTCAGTATAAAAATGTTGTCTTTATATCCATTTGATGAATTTCTAGACTATAGATGAATGAAATTATTATTAACATTCTTATAGAGGTTATTCGAGTAACCATGAATAAGCATCAAAGAAATCTACGCCTTCTTTTTGACGATATCCTTCGGCTATCAATCTTTCTTTATATTTGTCAACAGATCCATTTGGCTTAATCTTCTTTCTGAAGATACATTTACAACCAATCAATTTTATTACAGGTTAAAGATCAGCTATTTTCCAATTTTTATTACTTAGAATTTAACCAATTTCACTTTTCTTCTTCTTCTTTCCGACGCGAAGATTTAGAAGATGATGTTGCTTCCTTGTATGTTTAAGGTTCATATTCTAACATACATGTTAGAAATTATGAACCATATGTCTTGAAAGTTCTTACCCTTATACTTATTCTTGGTTCGACTTCCTCGATTTCACGATGTTTTCATCTTCATGCGGTTTAATTGATTCTTCTCTTATCCTTTTAGTGATATAATTACCTTCACTCCTTTTGCACGGAAACACATATTCAAAGAATGAGGCACCTATGGACTCTCTGGTTTATTTACATTGATATCATCTATATCAGACTTGAATACCAAAAACATGTAGGTACAACTATTTTGGGATGGTCATAGATAATAACAATCTATAGTTTTTTGTCCAAGTTTGACTTTCTTGGAGGTAGAATTGGAACCTTTGCTAAGTACCCTCATACGTTGAGGTAGTTGAGGCTAGGTATATGTTGTTTCCATAGCTTATATGGAATTTGGCCTGGCTAGATATATGTTGTTTCCTAGATTATATGGAATTGTTCCTGTTTTATTGTGGGAAACCTTTTTTAATATGTGATTAGACATATTTAAGGCTCCCCTGCACAAGTTCGTCGGTAGGCCAGAGGTCAATAGCGTTGCAATAGTCATATCTTTTAGTGTTCTATTATTTCTCTCGGCTATATCATTTTGTTAAGGTGAATATGAGGCTTTTGTTTGATGAGTTATATCATTTTATGTAAATAATTGTTCAAATGGTGTTCATATTCTCTACCTTTATCAGATCTCAATGTCTTCATCTTTTTATTAAACTGGTTTTCTACTCCAGCCTTGTAGATGTAATTGCTTTGTCTTTACTAGTTAAAAGATATACAAAGAAATATCATGTATAGTCATCAATAAAATTGATAAAGTACCTTTTTCCACTGCTTGTAGGTAATGATTTAAAATGACATAAATCAGTATAAACTAAACATAGTGGTTCGGTACTACAATCGACAATATGAAACGATTTTTTTTGACCAATTTGCTTCTATGCATGTCTCACATTTATAGTTTTTATCTACTTGGAATTCCTAATCCCAAGTTTGGTAAAATTTTTTCATTTTTCAGTAATTTATATGTCCTAATCTATAATGCCATGGTAGAATTCATGCTCAACCAAATAAGAAGCTTTGTTTTTATTAATAGCACATTTAGAATACACAGTTTTATTACTGACTGCGGCTATGTTTTTCGTAAATATACCATCACATAAATAACCCCTTCATATATAAATTCCATCCTTAGATAGAACTACTTTATTTGGCTCGAAGACACTTCGGAACCCTTTCTTTGAGAGCATAAATCCAGAGATAAGGTTCTTGTGGATATCTGAAACATGAAGAACTTCATTCAGTGTCACAGTATTTCCCGACGTAATTTTAAGAACAATGGTGCCATTATCTTCGATTATGGAGACATCAGAATTGCCCATGTAATATTTTTCCTTATGATTATATTATTTACAAGTGGAGAACATGGATATGTCAGAAGCAGACATGAAGAGTAGTGCTTGTGTCTACCTACCACTATTCAAGGTACTGTACTAAGTTGCGTTCTGAAACAACTACTAAAAAGTTCAACTCCTCAATGTTTAAATTTAATTTTGCACTATATTTGCCATCGATTTTTCATTTGTCTTCTTATGCCTGCACTTTTTAGCAGCGTGCTTAATCTTGTCGCAAACCCAACACTCGCCTCTGAACTTCTTGGTTTGCTTATTACTCAGTTGGTTATCTATTTCCTTTTGCTTACTGGATAAAATTTCCCTTTTTTTTTTGAAGTGTCCTTCGTCTTTGAATCTTCTATAACAAATGCCTCTTCGCATGATATTGGCCTCAATTTTTAATATGACAATGAGATCTTCTAGGGAAATATCCTTTTTCTTGTGCTTCAGATAATTGCGATAGTTCCTCCAAGATGTGGTATTTTTATTGTTATCGCTTAAATAAGGAAAGACTCTCTAGCTTGATGTCCTTATGATTTAATTTCATGGATTATGAGTTGAAGTGCATGCACTTGAGTAGTTGCGGATTTAGAATCCGCCATCTTGTTTTCCATAAATTTATCTACTATGAACTTCTTCAAGCAGACATTATGCATCTTGTATTTATTTGTAAGTGCAGTTCAAAGAGATTTTGCTGTCTAGTGTGGCTGATACACTTTGTACGGTACTTTACCCAAACATTTTGCAATGTAGATTTGGCAAGGAAATCTAAATGCTTCCATGAGTCAATTTTGACTAAAACATTTGCATCTTTTTCTCTAGTTTGGCTGTATTCAGGCTTTGGTTCATTTTCCTCAATGACTTTTGCAACCCTAATGTGGAGATAAAACATCATTTGGCTCTTTCATGTCAAGATGTTATCGTCACTACCATTAAATGGATTTGGCCTATTGTGAATAACAATTTTTGTTGATAATTCAACTACCTCCATCTCTATTCAATGAAAACAGGCAAGTCTTAAGATGTTATATAGCTAGTATACCAAAATAGAGACTAATCAGTTGTAAACTCCTTACACAAGTTTACAAATAAAATTTCCACTATATTGGAATTTGGTATTAGTACTTATGATTAATAATGGGTGTCTTAATGAATGTACAACAGCAAATTATAGTATTAACAACAATAGTGAATTGTTGTGTTATTCTACAATGGTAAGTATTGTTTCACTATTGTGTGAAAACAGTATACCTTCTAATTGGAAATATTGCAGAAATGTATATAAACAATGAATAATAACCTAGATGGGTTGTAGAAGTAGACTTTGTCTGAGGACTTGTCGTGACAATTTCCTTAAGATTTTATTCAAAGCCTCCCAAGATACAACAGACATGTTTTGCTCGAGATTGTGGTGTGTGATCCTTTGCGTGATATGTAGGATTGTTTGGATTTTACCAGATACACAGAGGAAGATGATAATTGTTTTACATGGAAAGTAATAAGGTTCCCTTCTTTTTTTATGTACAGAATTACAACAGCTATATCCATTTGGAAAGGTCACACCTCTTTATTTTATACCTATTCAAATTTGCAAAGGTAGTTTTTGTTTAAAAAGTAGTGTCCATTCAAACTGTTACAATGGTCATTTCCTTCGGAAAATCCAGTGCGTTCAAATTTATGGCAGTAATTTTTGTTTGAAAACCAGTGTCCATTCAAATAGTGTTGCAATGACCATTTCTTTTCGGAATTCTATGTCTACCTGTAGCAGCCACTAGTCATTTCTATTCAAGTTTAAAACAGCGAAAAAATGTTCACTTTTTTCTTGCAAAAATATAACATGACCTACTATTATTGGACCCACACCTAGCTTGGAGCAGTTTCGTATGGGATAGGTGGGAGGAGGTGTGCGTGTGTGTGTATGTTAGCTCATGGTCATATGTGTCCTCCCCTTCACATTAGATTACCCGACCCTAAGTGTAATGACCTGAAATTTGTAACCAATTTAAAATTTTGAATATATGAATTTTTGAGAATTTAAAATAACAGAGCATGGTTCTAGATACATACACTCATTTTTAAATACGATTTAGAAAAGTATAACAGTTAAGCTATTTAACTCTGTTTTAGTGGCTTATCAGTTTAAAACAATTTTGATCAGAAACACTATTGATCGAAATTATAATTTTTGATATTTTGGGGTAAGAATTTGAATAAGACTTATTAAATAGATAAGGTAAGGTTAGTAAACTTTTAAAATTAATTTAAAGGTGAAATTTTGAAATTCAGTATGTTAATGTTATATTGATGACCTGAAAAGGGATTATTTTTGAAACATTCTCAGAATACGACGAAATCATTTTATTGGATTTGAAACAACAAAATATGGTAGGGTTCAGAATTTCAAGTCAAATGGAGTTCGTATGTAAGCATACTGTTTAAAAACATTTGTCGAAAAATCAATCGAAATTCGGTAAAAGCTAGAAATAAGGCCATTTTTCAAAGGATCACCGAATTCGACGAGACTTGGCTCATTAGAACTGTAATTTCAAACATAGAGAGATTTCAAATTTCATCATTTTTGTGGTTAGTATGTGGTCATACAACTAGAAGGAAGTTAACGTTGCATAATTAAATAAGAGAGACAAAACCACTTTATACTAAAGTACACTAAGCCACTACAATTAGACACATAAGGAACCTTCTTATACACTTATCATTTGTTAACATAATATGTCTCTTCCACATTTCTTTAATTCATTTTCATTTCTCTTTCCTTTTAAAGCTTCTTCCTTAAGCTCTTCTTCCATTAACATCCCACTCCTCCCTTCTAAAGCCAATGCCACCCCCCGCGCACCACCCACCTGCCCCCCCAGCCCCTCTTCATGCCATACCCTCTCCCCTTGGCTCGAAACCCCTTCCTTCTTCCTTAAACTAAAAAAGATCTCACCTTTTGGCTTAAAACAGAGCATACACTGCCTAAAACACCTCCTTGGACCCCACCACCTCCACGCCCTGACCCCACCAGCCCCCACCAACGTTGTGGACCAGCTGCCATGCTATTCCCCTTGGTTCCCGAGTCCTAACACCTCTTAAAAATCCCATCTTTCTTCTTGGTTTGCAAATTAAAGCCTATTAAAGTGTGTCTCTCTCTCTATATATATATGTATGTGTGTGTGTGTATATATATATATATAAGTGTATATATAAAGTTGCTAGTTGATTTGGAGCAAAAAGGTGTAATCTTGGTTATGTTACAAGCTTGATAAAAATCGTACATTTGAAGTGTCGTGGTGTTGGAATGACTTTGGTGAGAATTTCTCACTTTAAATTGCTTAACTAGTTTAGTTAAGTCATAGTTTACACTGTGTAATGTTTGATTGTTATGTGATTGACTTGGTAATGAAGTGTGATATAATTTGGATGATAAATTGGGTTAATTATCATGTTAATATGATGTTAGATGTTGCGTAGTATGATAAGAATATCATCTTTACTTGATATATGTACGTTTGGTTAGGTATATAACGCTTTAAACACAAATAATGTTGACTATAAGCATTTTGAATGTTAATAGATTTTGGGAAAGTAATACATAAATTACCATCGTTTGATTTGTGATGTAAACCCCACATGGGTATTGGGATGATAATTTATTTACACATCTCCTAAGTGTTTAGTTGGTAAGAAACCCTATATGGTTTGTGATGCAAACACCATACGGGTATTAGAATAATAATTTATTTAAACTCTCCCAAGTGTTTAATTGGTAAGAAACCCCACATGGATTGTGATGTAAACTCCAACGGGTATTGGGATGATAATTTATTTACACATCTTCCAAGTGTTTAGTTTGTAGTAAACCCTACACAGGTATTGGGATGATAATAAATCTACACGTCTCCCAATTGTTTGATTCATTTGTGGTTAATCTATTGACTGATTTAGGCCTAGAGAGGCAAGGTAGAGTTGTACCGATTAACCCATACAAAGGAGGTTATGGCGATTTTTTTTGAAAATATAAGGCGTTGGCCAAATTTCGAGAAATCAGAAAGTTCTTAGAAACTTCGTATGCGAATTGGATGTTGTTTGATGGATGGTAGTTGATATGGATGTAAATGATGTGTGAAATCCATATAAATTAAATTATGTGGTAATTGGTTGAACCTTCTTCCAATTTGAAATAAAAATGAATATCTTAATAATAAAATATTCTGTGAAAATCGAAGTTTGATTTCTATGTCCCATTTTGGATGGACATGTAGATTGTAAAATATCAGTGAATATTTCCAATGGTTATTAAATAGTTAATAAACTATTTTTAAATGGATTTGAGTCCATTTTTAAATAATATAAATCAAAGTTTGGTTTGAATAGAACTTGTCGCACAGTGGCAGTTTGCGAATGCAGACTGTTAACTTCAGACTAATGTATCGGAAGATCCGACCATCGGATTCTCCTGAAAAGAAAATTGTGGATCCAAAATGTAAAGAGTTTTCAAATGGAATAAGAAGTTTAAAATCCAACGGCCAGATTTTAAAATAAGTTCAATTCAAATTAGAATTATAGAAGCTCTAGTGCAGTTTAGGACCCGAAATGGACCTGATTGAATTGGCCTATTTTTAAATTATAAAAATTAGAAGTGATTTATGATAAATCATAATAAATGGTTCGAAAGGGTTTTGGTTTGAATATTTCTGGTTTTGGAAAGATAAAAGATATTTTATTTGAATAAGTTCTTTAACAACTAAAGTTAAAAACCAAAAGGAATATGCGATGATTCCTAAAAGTACAGTTTAGTACTACCTATGAGATCTAACTGCAAATTTTTTCATTAGGCGAGAGGTGGGAAGAACCGAAAGGACATTGAATGTTTGATTAAGAATAGACAAAGTTTTCTATAAACAGATGATCCAATGTTTTAAAATAAAATATTGGAATGAAAAGGGTTTTAAAATAACCAAAATTTTCCAATGTACGAATTTCATTGGATTTGAATGCAAATAACCTTCGGATATTTCGGTATTGGATTCCATAATTATACGGATACTATTTTGAGGAGTTTGGAAGATAGAGATATCGTTATTCCCTATACAGTATCTGTTTGTTTCAGAATTCGATATTAAATATAAGTCGATATGATTTCTATTTAAAGCCTTATATTTGATAACAAATTGGATTTTGGGTTTTTCGTGAATGGTGTCTTCAATAACACTATTCTTATACCTAGCTGAAATGGAATTTATGGAATAAATTTTTTAATTAAGATTTGATGGAATTTTCTAAAGTTAAGTTTCCAATTAATGAATTAAATTGGAATTGAATGTAAATCGATTTAGTGATAATTGAGATGAACCTCCATGGAGGAAGAACTTTACTATTTAAGGAATTTAAGAGACTTTGCAGTTATTCCTCTTATAATATTATCTGATACGAAAATTTATATTGATGGTGAACTGATATGGTTTATGTGAAGATTCCATTTCAAATGGAACTTATTTTGGTTGATCGTGAACGATTTTTTTAAATAACATTGATTATTTAACCCAGTTAAGAAAAAGATGATTTCTCAGATTGGAGTTTTAATAAATCTATCAATAAAGATTTGACTGAACGAAATGGAGATTAAAACCAAGTTAGTGTTTTAATCAATCTTTAATTAGATTTGGAATGAAAAGATGTAATTAAACTTACCGAAACCCGAGGGGTGTTAGATATGGAGTACCACCATTTTGCTCCGTGGGATGAATAGGTTGAGAATGAGATAACGATTTGAAATAATATCTTTCATGTAAGATTTCATAAACCTGAATTTGAGTTAAGTTTGTGAACGAATATTATATAATCTTTTGAAATGATTTCCAAGGAAAGATTTGGACAAGAAGTTTAAATGATGTAAATTTTTGATAAGATTTATAGGAAAAATTCCCATCATAAAGAATATTTGAATAAAAGAATATTCTGAATTGGAATGAGGCTTATGATATGTTTGTATATCGCTTGATTGTAAAGTTGCGATAGTTATTCAGAAAGACTGAGTTTCAACCCATTCTGAATAACTAATATGACGATTAAAAGTCGAAGACAGTAAAGATGGTGGTTGAAGACCAAAGATCTTCACATCGTTTGGATTATTGCTGATGTCTCGATTGGACAGTACACCCAAGACGAGTTTATAAGTGTCGGTCGTCCATACGTATTTATAGATTGATCGGATATGCAAGGGCCTCTCTCCCTTAGGGGACAAGGAATAAGGTGACTTAGGTTTCGTTCAGACCCAGAACGGACGTGCATGGACGTATGTCTGACGTCATATTTTGTAATGTATTTCTACTAAATATATATTTATTTGATGGCAGAGAATCTATTCTCTTAACTTAACACCCTTCTCTGAGACGTATGAGCTTAAAGATTATATATTAGTAGATATCAGTTGTATGGTATGGGATGACAGTGTAGCATGCCAAGATGTTGATAGATCAAAGCTTTTGTTGAAAGCAGAGCTTTGTGGTTGATGATCAAAGCATGGCTAATATAATGTAGATTTGTGTCAAGACGTGACTTCGGCAAGCCCCACAGTCCGTGAATGGCCGAAAATAGGATGAAGGACAATAGAGAAAAGACATATGTTTCCTTATAGCTAAAAGTGGTGCCATGGCATGGAGACCAGGAAATTTAGTTATGTGGATGTTAGAATTGAGGCGCCTCGGATGATGGTCAAACAACCAACCAAATTGTAGGTTCGATAAGACCAGGGAACGTTATGTTCAGGTAATTATCCAACTCACCGGGTATTGGTGGGTCGGCTTTGCCGCTCCAAGGGTCACATGCGTATGGTCCTAGGAATCCCGCTAGAGATGGCTCGAATTGGATAAGGAAAGATCCTTTGCCTTGTTCATTGACGAAAATCCGACTTCCAATAAGTACCTTGCGTTTTAAGTTGTAAACCTATATGGCAACATAATAGGATAAGGTATTATGTTGTCTAAGATTGATACATTTATTTTCGAAATTGTTTTCAACACTTAAACACTAATAGTAATATCAATGATTGTAACACCCCGTAATTCTGTTAATATTAATATTCACAAATTAAGTAATAACTAATCTCAGACATGAGAATTGTGGGAAACGGGTTGCGCCATTGTGTTCGTCTCGGAATTCTAGTTGAAATAGAGTCCGAGTATGCGTGAATTGGACTTCGTATGAAGAAGTTATGGCCATCGAAAGTTTCAGAAAATTCAAAACAGATTTCAGAAAATTTAAAATTCAAAATTCGAAGTCAAACAGACTAGGCGGGAAATTTCCCGCCCAGCACCCTAGGTCGACTGGGCAGTCGACACCCCCCCAGGTCGACTGGGCAGTCGACTGGGCAGTCGACCTGGGTGTCGACCTGTCCAGGCGGTTAGGGTTTGGCTGATGTGTCTTTAGGGATGATTTGGCAAATTAAACGGTTCAGTTTAGTTCTGAGTTGATCTGACGGTCTAAATAAACCCTAAACTCTATAAATACCTAGGTAGTCTCTCATTCTAATTCACATGAAAAATAGAATAGCCACCGTCATACCACCGCCATGGAACTCAGTGTAGCCGCCGCCAACTAAGAAGGAAGAAAGCCAATCAAAACCCTAATTCTACTCAACTCTAAAGAAAATCAAGACTCTCTTTCTCTTCTAATTGTGAGTATGATGATCTTAACAAGATTATTATTAAACTAATTAGATTAAGTTATGAATGGATTATAAGTGAATGATGTGAATTATCATATATGTTGTTGTAAACCTTATGCTACCATGTATGTTGTAAATCCTATGTTATGTGTAACACCCCACCTCCGCTAGGGTCACTCGCAAAGGAATGCACTAGCTTTAGATGGGCATTATTGGTAAACATGCACAGAAATATCACAAGACGTAACATATAAAATAGCGGAAGTAAAATCGAACTTTCATAAACATGAATACATAAGGTCTAAAGCCTTTTACATCAAAGTACATCAAAACCTGTCTTGCAATAATAAAGAAGCATAAAAACCTTTTTATAAATTATTCCCCCAAAATAAAGCGGTGAAGCAGCCATAGCCAAGAGAAGACCAAGCTATACATGATGACCTTCAAGCATAAGAGGTCCGAACTAAACAACATCATTTCCTCCCTGGAACCTGGGGGGGAAACGGAAGACAAAGAGGCGAAAGGAAACGGGGTCAGTCATAAAGACTGGTAAGTCCTATCTACTTCCAGTATAAAAACAGGTAAAGGTAACATGACATGCATAAACTGAAAGTAAACATAAGGATGACTACAAGATAGATAAACTAAACCAGGGTAACAGGCTGAACTACTGTAGCAAGGTAAACTAAGATATCGTGATAAACTACAGTGTCATGATAAATCAAGGTATCACATCGTCAGGTTTCTATCAAGTATACTATCCCAAGGTATCTACCCTGTCTAACATCCCCCGGTGTCTATTATGTATATTTTTCCTGGTTCTAACATGTATATTTGCTCTGCACCTCTCGTACTAGTATCCCAACCCGCGTCATGTGTTAACCATGAATGTCCCTTGCCCAATGTCATGTAATGGTCCGTGTCAACCTAATATATAGCATATGTAGGTTTTCCCCACTCGTATGTTTCTTTCCATGTATACGTTCAGTCCTTTGCCATGTAAACGTTTTATCCTCGAAGTTGTTTTGGACTGTCACCCTTGATCTAGTTATGTTTCCTTACCATGAACTATCGCGTGTCCATTTAGGATTTATGCCACCTAGGACCGCTAGGGATTATGCTACCTAATGAACGTCTCCGTGTCTCGGTTTGGGTTCAGCCACCTAGGACCGCTAGGAATTATGCCACCCGTCAACCGCGCCCTTTATCCCACGTATGTATCGTGAATCGTTTTCCATGTCTAGACGCACATGTTCCTCAATGTGCCATCCGAGTTCCGTGCCAGGGCAAACCAAGAAATACGGAACTCGGTCGGGAGCTTTAAGTCGTCTGCTGATGCAGATATCAAGGTCTGTTTTTGTACCCGTGGCTATGGTCCCACGTGACCCCTCCCTCAACTACTGAAAGGCAACCCAAGAAAAATCATGTATGAGAACCACATCCCGGCCCCACTATAGCCCCACTTTCCTACGGGCCTACCTCACCCATGACTCGATAGCAAGAACATGGTCTGTTGGGGGTTCCTTGCCTTTCCGTTCGTACACGATTGACTAAAGATGGTAGGTAGTCGACGACGTGCTATCCAGGGCAAAACCAAGTATCGCCGACTCCACGCTAATCCACCCCAGTCTTTAGGTCGCTCGCATAGCAACCAAGTTATACTCTTGGTTCTTCTACCGCAGACCTTAACCTCTCATGGGCCTAGTATAATTACTTGGCAGCCCACAGAGGGATCCCAAGAATATCCTCACGTCCCCCGAAGCTTCCACTTCGGTACCCAGTGCGCTGGAGCTTTTATCCAAGTCAGATAACTTGCTCCCCCTCGTATACTAAGCGATGACCTACCGTATTAGGTTACTCATCGTTTTGAGAATTAGTCCTATGTCCTTAGCTAAGAATTATTACTTAGTTACCCTTAACTAAGGTTTACCACTTAGCTTCCTTTCCCGTTATCCTTGATTAACCACGGTTTTCTACCTAGTTCTTCTAGCTAGGGTTTGTCTATTGGGTTAAGTGTTATCATTCAAGTCCATGACTTAACCCGCCCACGAATCACGTCAAAGATTGGCTAAGTATTTAAGTTCAAGACTTAGTCCCACAAGTTGGTTAAGTGTACCCAGAGGCTCATGACTTAACCCTATCAAGTCAAATTGGTCAAGTACTAGCTTACCTTAATCCTATCGGATTATCTTGCTAGATCGATTAAGCATAGATTATCTTAATCCCATCAAATTATCGAGTCGGATTGGTTAAGTATAGGTTGGCTTAACCCCATCCTCTAATCGTACTACAATGGTTAAGTATATTCTAAAAAGGTCTTGTGACTTAACCTTATCAGGTCCGCGTATTAGATTGGTTAAGTGTAAGTTACTTAACCCCATCAAATCATCATGTATAATTGGTTAAGTATAAGTTGCTTAACCCCATTAAATTATCACGTTAAGTTGGTTAAGTATTGGTTACTTAACCTCATTGAATTGCCAAGTTTAAGTTGGTTAAGTGTTTAACTTAACCCCATCGAATTACCGTGTTTAGATTAGTTAAGTGTGGATTACTTAACCCCATCTAATTACCGTGGTTAGATTAGTTAAGCGTCAATTACTTAACCCCATCTAATTACCGTGGTTAGATTAGTTAAGCGTCAATTACTTAACCCCATCTAATTACCGTGTTTAGATTAGTTAAGTGTAAATTACTTAACCTCATCCCCTAATCATCTTGCATGGTTAAGTGTCATTAAGAAATCAAGTCCGGTCCCACTTAACCTACCCATTCGTGTCATATCGGTTAAGTGTCATTAGTCAAATTTACTTAACCTTATCATGTGGCATTAATTTAATTAATGCACCCTCAACCTCTCACATTAGACCTTGTTGTGGTTACTAGTTAAGCCGGGCGGGTCCGGGTAGATTTACACCACAACCTAGTCTAACCTCGGGTCTTAAGCGCGACATGACCAACTTCTCACATTGGATCCTATTGTTTGTAGCTACTAGTTAAGCCGGGCGGGTCCGGGTAGATTTATGCTACAAACTCAACCCAACCTCGAGTTGGCCACTTCCATGTTTGGTCTAGTGTTATATTACACCTACAACCCATACGTGTCTAATTTCAAGTCCCAAGTTTACCCCACGTGTCATGCCCCCATTTTGGTTCAACTTACATGTCGTGTTCACATGTAACCTCAAGTCAAGTTTTCATGTCATATTCAAGTCAAGATTTCGCGTCATGTTCATGTTTATCTAACTACCCCAAAGTCGTGTTTTCCAACGCAAGCAAAAGCGAGTCAACATAGTAAGGATACTACGTCACATATTGGCCTCAAAACATGCATGATGCCAAAAAGGGATTGGCTTCCACATGCACAACCTTGGCCAAAAACATGCATAGTGTCATAAGGTGATTTGGCCACAAACATGCATAGTATCTCAAGGGGATTTGGCCACAAACATGCATAGCATAAAAGGGGATTACTTGCATAAGTGTTCATGTCATAAACCTATCATGAAGGGATGAACATGCCCATATTACTCATGTGATAAAAAAGGTAAACTTGCATATTATCATAAAGGATTTCGGGTTCATATACTTGCATAGCCTCAAAGTCACATTCATGCACATGTTTCATGAGTCAAAGTGGTTTTCAAGAGTGCATGCTAACATACCACAAACAAAGGTCCAATCTTGCATGGCAAACTAGGTCCAATGTAACATGAATAGCATGGTTTAGTCGCTACAACATAACCCAAAGTCATATGTTCATGATAAAGGGGCAAACTAGGTTCCCATAGGCTAACATACTCATGTTACTTTGCATTTTATCCCATGTCACATCAAGATCATCGTTTAAATCTACAAGTAGCTAGAACTTACATAGCGTGGCAAGAGGACTAGGAGCATGAATCGTTTTGACGAAGAAAGGTGGCTCCTTTGATGAAGATCCGTCATGAAACTCGCATAGCAACGTTGATTTGGCCTCTATTTGGTGTAGCAAGCTTGCACCTTTTGATTTGAACCCGATTTGAATGCATAGGCTCTAGGGATTGGAGATGGAGGCCATGATCAAAATTGATTTTGGCAGCACTTAGTTGCTAGGTTTGATTTTTTAGGGATTTAGGTTAGGTTTAGGGTCTTTTTATAGAGATTAGGATAGTTTTAGGCCCTTAGATTAACCCTAGGATAGATCTGAACCATCAAACCACGTCAGAAGCTTCCAGAACAAGACCAGAGACCAGTGCAGGTGCACCAAGCCAAGATGGCTCGGCCACCCATGTCGACAGCCAAGTCGACAGGGCTGTCGACTTGGGAAAACCAAGTCGACTCCCAAGTCGACAGGGCTGTCGACTTGGGGTGCCTGGTGGGAATTTTCCCGCCTAGCTTTCCAGCCCTAATTTCCGAAATTTGAACTCGTTTTTGAACTTGAATTTTCTGAAAACTTCGTCTGACCATAACTTGGTCATACGGACTCCGATTCTCGAAAACTCAGACTCTATTTCGCGTATTTTTCCGAGACGAACGCAATGGCATAGCCCGTTTTACTTGATTCAGAATTTAAAATTAAATTCTGCCTTGATTCTCGTCTTAATCATATTATCGAAATACGGGTTGTTACATTCTCCCCACCTTTTAGGATTTCGTCCCCGAAATCTCCAAGTTAGGAAGAACATATCCTACCATCCATCAATCATCTACTCAAAACATCATCCACAAGCGACCATTGTCCTTAGATGATTTCTAATGCTGTATGAACTTATGCAAAACGTGTGTGTATATGCTCCTTAGCTAATGCTAATGATCAGGCCTGAATGATCTTTCTAATGCAAGATATGTTAAGTGCCATGAATCCAACATGTATGCAAATAGTCCTAGTCATATAAGTACTATATGCGTGCACAAACATTCATTCATATGCAACATCCACATGACAACACATTCAATTTCATCCATAAAGAAGTATAAATGCTCGTGCATATGCAACATGAAACGTGATCGCGTCAATCTAGTATCTAACGTGTATTCGCGCATCCACGAGCAACCACTTGCAACCATTTGCAATCATAACATGTCTCAAATACATATTTACATCCATAGCGTTCTACCTAAGGTTCTCAAGATAAGATCGAGAAGATAGACAAGACAAACTCCTTACGGGGTTTGTAACAGAAACAGGACCGAGAGGATATCCACCAAGCGATAGCATGCAAGTAAGCTTTACAGGTGAACCAAGGATCAAAGATATACTCTTAAAAAGAGACGTGATGCGCGCGTCCAAGCCGCATTTCCATGAGCTTAATTCCATCGTGCCTTGACCGCCTTTGACTTCATGATTTCGTAGCTCCTTGATTCCTATTTCCAAGGTGTAAGTGGAACTCACTTCACTGTCGCCTCTCGTTTTACTTTCACTTATTCTTCCCCTAGTATGCTCGGCTCAAACATGTCTGCGTACTCATGCAAGCTCTCCAAAATTCACTAGTGAATTCTGGATCTCGTTTTCCGATGCCAATCCATGTTACCACATGCACTTACTAGGGTGATTCCTGTAACCCATGCTCAAGCGGAATGAACCATTTGTCTCATTGGCGAACATTACTCGATCGGATCAGAGGTTCCCGATAAACGCATCAAGAGATTCTAGGTAACTAACCATGACAGAACCCAAAAGGGTTACACGAGACTTCGAGGGTATTACCAAGGCAAGTCAAGAATCCAACTACCCTCTTTCTAAAACCGAGAATGTTATCCCTTACTGGATAACCACTTTACCCCTAGAATCCATCCGTAGCTTCAACAATAGAAGTATTGCTTCTAATCTCAACACTTGGCATAGACGTTCTCAAATCCAACAAGTCATGAATAAATGGACCGACTCTCAAACTAGATTTTGGGACAAAACTGGGATCTTCTACCATGCTAGTACTAAGGTGCAGAGACTCAACTATCCAAGCAGACTTAAATGATACAATGACCAAGACAAAGTCTGGACGGGATGATAGAAAAGAACGACTAAACCTTTACCAGAAACGGCACCATTTCTTTTAGGTACCCTAGAAGTGGGAGCGTACTATTTCCCTCTCCGCTGATCTTGTCCTTGTCCTCCTCGATGGACTAAGCCATAACAACAGTTGCTTATCCTTAAGCTGGTATCCTTTACCCTTACTCTTATTATCCTTTCTTGTAACTTCGGTAACAGGTCTCTCGAGAACCACCTCCATCGTACGGGAAACACCTACGTGGCTAGACAAAGATTAGTCACAGTTAGAACTACTGTGACCACAGATGGAGGAAAGAAAGGAAACGAGATTCAATCAAGGAATCAAAGGATGGTGCTAATGGCTTTTGGGGAATAGCCTTTTTAAAACAAACTTTTCTTGAAAATGCTTCTTTGTAAACGGTTTTTCAAATAGTTTTCACAAGGTTTTAAAAACTTTTTCCCAGTCTGGTAACCTTCTGCTCTGATACCAAATGTAACACCCCACCTCCGCTAGGGTCACTCGCAAAGGAATGCACTAGCTTTAGAGGGGCATTATTGGTAAACATGCACAGAAATATCACAAGACATAACATATAAAATAGCGGAAGTAAAATCGAACTTTCATAAACATGAATACATAAGGTCTAAAGCCTTTTACATCAAAGTACATCAAAACCTGTCTTGCAATAATAAAGAAGCATAAAAACCTTTTTATAAATTATTCCCCCAAAATAAAGCGGTGAAGCAGCCATAGCCAAGAGAAGACCAAACTATACATGATGACCTTCAAGCATAAGAGGTCCGAACTAAGCAACATCATTTCCTCCCTGGAACCTGGGGGGAAACGGAAGACAAAGAGGCGAAAGGAAACGGGGTCAGTCATAAAGACTGGTAAGTCCTATCTACTTCCAGTATAAAAACAGGTAAAGGTAACATGACATGCATAAACTGAAAGTAAACATAAGGATGACTACAAGATAGATAAACTAAACCAGGGTAACAGGCTGAACTACTGTAGCAAGGTAAACTAAGATATCGTGATAAACTACGGTGTCATGATAAATCAAGGTATCACATCGTCAGGTTTCTATCAAGTATACTATCCCAAGGTATCTACCCTGTCTAACATCCCCGGTGTCTATTATGTATATTTTTCCTGGTTCTAACATGTATATTTGCTCTGCACCTCTCGTACTAGTATCCCAACCCGCGTCATGTGTTAACCATGAATGTCCCTTGCCCAATGTCATGTAATGGTCCGTGTCAACCTAATATATAGCATATGTAGGTTTTCCCCACTCGTATGTTTCTTTCCATGTATACGTTCAGTCCTTTGCCATGTAAACGTTTTATCCTCGAAGTTGTTTTGGACTGTCACCCTTGATCTAGTTATGTTTCCTTACCATGAACTATCGTGCGTCCATTTAGGATTTATGCCACCTAGGACCGCTAGGGATTATGCTACCTAATGAACATCTCCGTGTCTCGGTTTGGGTTCAGCCACCTAGGACCGCTAGGAATTATGCCACCCGTCAACCGCGCCCTTTATCCCACGTATGTATCGTGAATCGTTTTCCATGTCTAGACGCACATGTTCCTCAATATGCCATCCGAGTTCGGTGCCAGGGCAAACCAAGAAATACGGAACTCGGTCGGGAGCTTTAAGTCGTCTGCTGATGCAGATATCAAGGTCTGTTTTTGTACCCGTGGCTATAGTCCCACGTGACCCCTCCCTCAACTACTGAAAGGCAACCCAAGAAAAATCATGTATGAGAACCACATCCCGGCCCCACTATAGCCCCACTTTCCTACGGGCCTACCTCACCCATGACTCGATAGCAAGAACATGGTCTGTTGGGGGTTCCTTGCCTTTCCGTTCGTACACGATTGACTAAAGATGGTAGGTAGTCGACGACGTGCTATCCAGGGCAAAACCAAGTATCGCCGACTCCACGCTAATCCACCCCAGTCTTTAGGTCGCTCGCATAGCAACCAAGGCATACTCTTGGTTCTTCTACCGCAGACCTTAACCTCTCATGGGCCTAGTATAATTACTTGGCAGCCCACAGAGGGATCCCAAGAATATCCTCACGTCCCCCGAAGCTTCCACTTCGGTACCCAGTGCGCTGGAGCTTTTATCCAAGTCAGATAACTTGCTCCCCCTCGTATACTAAGCGATGACCTACCGTATTAGGTTACTCATCGTTTTGAGAATCAGTCCTATGTCCTTAGCTAAGAATTATTACTTAGTTACCCTTAACTAAGGTTTACCACTTAGCTTCCTTTCCCGTTATCCTTGATTAACCACGGTTTTCTACCTAGTTCTTCTAGCTAGGGTTTGTCTATTGGGTTAAGTGTTATCATTCAAGTCCATGACTTAACCCGCCCACGAATCACGTCAAAGATTGGCTAAGTATTTAAGTTCAAGACTTAGTCCCACAAGTTGGTTAAGTGTACCCAGAGGCTCATGACTTAACCCTATCAAGTCAAATTGGTCAAGTACTAGCTTACCTTAATCCTATCGGATTATCTTGCTAGATCGATTAAGCATAGATTATCTTAATCCCATCAAATTATCGAGTCGGATTGGTTAAGTATAGGTTGGCTTAACCCCATCCTCTAATCGTACTACAATGGTTAAGTATATTCTAAAAAGGTCTTGTGACTTAACCTTATCAGGTCCGCGTATTAGATTGGTTAAGTGTAAGTTACTTAACCCCATCAAATCATCATGTATAATTGGTTAAGTATAAGTTGCTTAACCCCATTAAATTATCACGTTAAGTTGGTTAAGTATTGGTCACTTAACCTCATTGAATTGCCAAGTTTAAGTTGGTTAAGTGTTTAACTTAACCCCATCGAATTACCGTGTTTAGATTAGTTAAGTGTGGATTACTTAACCCCATCTAATTACCGTGGTTAGATTAGTTAAGCGTCAATTACTTAACCCCATCTAATTACCGTGGTTAGATTAGTTAAGCGTCAATTACTTAACCCCATCTAATTACCGTGTTTAGATTAGTTAAGTGTAAATTACTTAACCTCATCCCCTAATCATCTTGCATGGTTAAGTGTCATTAAGAAATCAAGTCCGGTCCCACTTAACCTACCCATTCGTGTCATATCGGTTAAGTGTCATTAGTCAAATTTACTTAACCTTATCATGTGGCATTAATTTAATTAATG
Organism: Allium sativum; assembly: GCA_030737875.1. Lineage (NCBI taxonomy): Eukaryota > Viridiplantae > Streptophyta > Magnoliopsida > Asparagales > Amaryllidaceae > Allium > Allium sativum. The sequence goes on from CM060925.1 coordinate 206,095,965, forward strand.
CACCCTCAACCTCTCACATTAGACCTTGTTGTGGTTACTAGTTAAGCCGGGCGGGTCCGGTAGATTTACACCACAACCTAGTCTAACCTCGGGTCTTAAGCGCGACATGACCAACTTCTCACATTGGATCCTATTGTTTGTAGCTACTAGTTAAGCCGGGCGGGTCCGGGTAGATTTATGCTACAAACTCAACCCAACCTCGAGTTGGCCACTTCCATGTTTGGTCTAGTGTTATATTACACCTACAACCCATACGTGTCTAATTTCAAGTCCCAAGTTTACCCCACGTGTCATGCCCCCATTTTGGTTCAACTTACATGTCGTGTTCACATGTAACCTCAAGTCAAGTTTTCATGTCATATTCAAGTCAAGATTTCGCGTCATGTTCATGTTTATCTAACTACCCCAAAGTCGTGTTTTCCAACGCAAGCAAAAGCGAGTCAACGTAGTAAGGATACTACGTCACATATTGGCCTCAAAACATGCATGATGCCAAAAAGGGATTGGCTTCCACATGCACAACCTTGGCCAAAAACATGCATAGTGTCATAAGGTGATTTGGCCACAAACATGCATAGTATCTCAAGGGGATTTGGCCACAAACATGCATAGCATAAAAGGGGATTACTTGCATAAGTGTTCATGTCATAAACCTATCATGAAGGGATGAACATGCCCATGTTACTCATCTGATAAAAAAGGTAAACTTGCATATTATCATAAGGGATTTCGGGTTCATATACTTGCATAGCCTCAAAGTCACATTCATGCACATGTTTCATGAGTCAAAGTGGTTTTCAAGAGTGCATGCTAACATACCACAAACAAAGGTCCAATTTTGCATGGCAAACTAGGTCCAATGTAACATGAATAGCATGGTTTAGTCGCTACAACATAACCCAAAGTCATATGTTCATGATAAAGGGGCAAACTAGGTTCCCATAGGCTAACATACTCATGTTACTTTGCATTTTATCCCATGTCACATCAAGATCATCGTTTAAATCTACAAGTTGCTAGAACTTACATAGCGTGGCAAGAGGACTAGGAGCATGAATCGTTTTGACAAAGAAAGGTGGCTCCTTTGATGAAGATCCGTCATGAAACTCGCATAGCAACGTTGATTTGGCCTCTATTTGGTGTAGCAAGCTTGCACCTTTTGATTTGAACCCGATTTGAATGCATAGGCTCTAGGGATTGGAGATGGAGGCCATGATCAAAATTGATTTTGGCAGCACTTAGTTGCTAGGTTTGATTTTTTAGGGATTTAGGTTAGGTTTAGGGTCTTTTTATAGAGATTAGGATAGTTTTAGGCCCTTAGATTAACCCTAGGATAGATCTGAACCATCAAACCACGTCAGAAGCTTCCAGAACAAGACCAGAGACCAGTGCAGGTGCACCAAGCCAAGATGGCTCGGCCACCCATGTCGACAGCCAAGTCGACAGGGCTGTCGACTTGGGAAAACCAAGTCGACTCCCAAGTCGACAGGGCTGTCGACTTGGGGTGCCTGGCGGGAATTTTCCCGCCTAGCTTTCCAACCCTAATTTCCGAAATTTGAACTCGTTTTTGAACTTGAATTTTCTGAAAACTTCGTCTGACCATAACTTGGTCATACGGACTCCGATTCTCGAAAACTCAGACTCTATTTCGCGTATTTTTCCGAGACGAACACAATGACATAGCCCGTTTTACTTGATTCAGAATTTAAAATTAAATTCTGCCTTGATTCTCGTCTTAATCATATTATCGAAATACGGGTTGTTACATTATGTGAAGATGATATCCTATATGTTGTAATCATGCTATGATGATATTGTATAGGTTGTAATTTTCTATGCTAAATTGTGATAAATCATACATGTTATAAAGTCATGATGTTATTATCTATGCTAATTAGTTCATGATAATCAAGTCATAATGTTGATATTATTTGGGCTATGTTGATGACAAATCATGTATGCAAGTTTAGATTGATTAGTAAAGATTGCGAACATATGCCATGACATCTATTTAGATCTAGAATTATGACATCTAGAATTATGCTATGACATATGTGAATTCTATGTATTAGATGCTAGTTCACACCATCATTATGTTGCATAAAATCCCATATGCAAGTTTATACATGAATTTGGGTTATGATCATATCATGTAAATTGTGACATTTAACAAGTTGACACCTTTATATCCTTAACATGTGTAGTTTTATGCAAGTTTCACCCCTATTATGATTAGGTTTATTTCATTTGTCTATATGTTGTGATAATTTATCTTTGTGCTATGAGTTAGACTATTCGAGTCTAACGTATATTCTACGTTGAATAAGCAAACGTATAACGTGGGGGTAGGGGTAATATTAAGGATTCAATATTAAGAAGTTGGGGTGCAATTGATATGATTTTGCATGCCATGAGTGGATGTCCATAATTGAGTCAATTATGGACATCATTAAAATTGGAGTTAATTAATAATTTGAGTAGGGAATTATTAAAATTGAGGTAAAAGATTATAAGTGATAATCAATGCTTAGGACACGAGGTTGGACTCATTTGTGACGTAAACCCGCTCGGACCCGCCCGGCAAATCCAGTGGTCACAAATGTCAGCCCAATGTGAGAGGTCCTAGGCCTAAACTAAAGTATAACAGTTGTAAAGACACGAGGTTAGACTCTTTTATGGTATAAGACTGCCCAGACCCGCCAGGCAAATCCAGCTGCCATAAATGCCAGTCTAATGTGAGAGGTCTTTATGAGGTTATGGCCTGAATGAATTAAGAAATACTTAACCAGATAAACATGTAAGGTGGGACATGGGGGTTAAGTAGGTGCCTTGGGTGGCATGAGGAATCTAGTGGTTGCCTTTAGTGGCATTTGAAATACGATTAGTAAAGACTTAACCAAACACACATGTAAATGAACATGACTAAGAAGGTTAAGTGGGATATACTAGTGGGGACAAGATTAGGTGGATAGCTTGTGGGGGCCCATTTCAACCAGTATCCCAAACGTATATTTGTAGGCTCGACCCAAGTCGAGGACGGGACACGCATACTGGGCTTGACTATAAGAGGCCAAACGGGGTAGTGGTGGCAACGCAAGTCCAACGGGTTTCATATGCGTGTATGGACCCGAGCTGGTAGGTAAGACGTTGTTGCATCGTGTAGGTATAAGTCGTGCATTCTCAAGTTGTATCGGGTTGCCACTTTAGGGGAGTGATACACCCCACTGTGGGGCCAGCACAGGTATCTACGAGTAGGGAGCCGATCGCAAGTGGGTAGTGGGGTACACCTAGTAGAGATAGGGGCAGAAGCCACCTATGTAGTCAGCTAGGGGTACGCAAGGCTATTTATAAAATTTCTAAGTGAAGCAAGTGGGATCAACCTTTAAAGTGACTGATGCGGTGCAGTGTAGTAATTATTCGTTAGTAATTAGGTGTGCCTTTAATGTTATCTTTATCTGTTTTTCCATACCCAATAGTTCATAGATATTGCCTTGTTTTTCAGCTTATGCCTTAGTCTAGTTATTTTGATAATAGTATTGTTAGAATTATCATACTCGCCAGACTTTATGTCTGACCCCCTCTATTTCTATCCTTTTTCCCCCTCCAGGTCCTCAGGGTGGACCCAGCTCTAGTGGAGTTTGATTGGATTGCCTTATCTCTTTGGGAAAGCTTGGACCGCTGAAGTAAAGTCCAGCTTGTTATCTTCTTTAATGGTTATTTATGTAATGGGGTTATTTATTTTGTTTTAGCAAGATGGATATTGTACTTGACTCTGATTTATGGTTTTTATGATGTAACAAACATGGTTAATTTCCGCTGCAATAAAATGAAGTTTTAGATTTCCAAGTACTACTTATTATCTGTCTTGTAGTAATTTTTCTGTTCTATATTCACTTAAAACCTCCATGGAAATTAATGCATTCCCTTTGTGAGCGACAGTAATGGATGTGGGGTGTTACACGTGGTATCAGAGCTTAAGGTTACCAGAACAGATAAAATTTTTAGAAAAACTATTTTTCTAAAGTATTTTTGGAAGAAGTGTTTTCAAAAACATGTCTTGATGAGTAATTTAAAGAGGAATGTTTTTATGAAAAACATAATCTCCAATAGCCATATATCTTTATCTTTCGAATCCTCCATTTTGAATCTTTCCTTTTCCGTTTCAGCATGGCTGAAGATCTTAACCTTCCGGACGGTGTAACGATACCAGGATGGTATAGGAGGTTATTAGAAGCTAGGGCCGCTGCAGGTCCAGCCAATGTTCCTCCACCACCAGTTGCACCCGCTCCTCCTCCTCCTCCTTGCGCTGATACTTTTGCAAAGACGTGCAAGGAATTTAAGGCTATGGGTGGAAAACCCTTTCAAGGGTCAGAAACGTTTGTGGAAGCTAGAGATTGGCTTAAGGAGGTGGAAGAATTGCTAGAAATCTTTGAAGTAGAAGAAGGGAGGAAAGTCAAATTAGCAGCTTGGTTAATGAAGGGAGAGGCCTCGTTTTGGTGGGAGGTCACTAATGGGGAACGTCCTATTGATTCTTGGGCGGATTTCAGACGTAGGTTTGAGGCAAAGTTTCTCTCAAGGGCAGAAGAGAATCTATATATGGAAAAGTTCTTGACATTAAAGCAAGGAAGCTCATCAGTGAAAGAATATGTCAACAAATTTAATCAGTTAGCAAGGTTTGGCTTGGACTTAGTGAACACGCCGGAGAAGAAGGCGCTGAGGTTCGTTAATGGATTGAATGAGCCATTGCAAGGGTTGGCTAGGACCCACATCCCTATGGGGGCCACCTTTGAGAAGCTAGTAGACATGGCACTCATGCACGAGGAGAAAGGCACTAAAGCTGATAAGACACCCGAAAAGAAAGGGGATCAGAAGAAAACACAACAGCAAAACAAGAAGGGTGGTAAAGACAATAATGGCAAAGGAAAGAAGAAATGCTTTAACTGTGGGACACCAGGCCATCTCAGCAAGGATTGCCGAAATAAAAAGAAGACTGGTTGTTTTCACTGTGGCGAAGCGGGACATCTAGTGAAGGACTGCCCAAAGAAGGGGCAGAGGGCAGGGTCTACCTCGGGAGAACAGGTGCAGGCTCTTATGGCACCAGGGCAGGCAAGGGGACAAGTTCAGGCTCTCGCGGTCCCACCACTGCAAGAACGAGGTAGAACCATTTCTGTTGAAAGCTTAGTTTTTCTGTTTGATCATCCGGTCCGTACTTTATTCGATTCGGGCGCATCGCATTCATTTATCTCTACATCATTAGTTGAATCACTGCACTTAAACACCAGTTTAGTAGAGGATCCCTTAGTTGTTTCGAATCTAATTGGGGGCTCAGCTTATTTGTCCATGATGTGTTCGGATTTGAAAATTTCTATACTTAGCATTGAGTTTAGATGTGATGCTTATGTGTTGGGCTTCACGGGCTACGGGCTAATTTTAGGAATGGATTGGTTATCCAGAAATGGGGTCGTTCTTGATTGTGAAAGGAGAGTAGTTAGGCTCATGACTCTCCTTGGTAACACTCTCGAAATCTTTTGTAATCCCATAAATTCCGTTATGCTAAGTTATCTAGAATCGCTTGACGCGTCTGTGAGAATCTACGATCTGTTAGAGTGGTCCGAGAGTACTCGGATGTGTTTGAGGAGGTGAAGGGCTTGCCTCCGAAGCGGGAGATAGATTTTCGAATATATCTTGTGGATAATGCAAAACCAGTATCTTTTCCAGTACGCCACATGGCTCCTCGTGAAAGGAGGGAACTCGATAAGCAAGTGAAGGAGTTGCTTGAGAAGGGGTTCATAAGACGAAGTATATCGGAGTGGGGTGCTCCAGTAGTATTTGCCATAAAGGCGGATGGGTCCCTTAGACTGTGTGTGGACTATAGAGAACTTAATAAGCTTACTAAGAAAAACAGTCACCCACTGCCGAGGATTGACGATCTCTTCGATCAGTTAGTTGGAGCCTTAGTGTTTACGCAGTTGGACTTAGCCACTGGTTTCCATCAGTTGAGAGTGGCTGAGGATAGCATTGACAAGACTGCCTTTAGGACTCCGGACGGTTTCTATGAATGGCTAGTGATGCCCTTCGATTTGACAAACACCCCCGCATACTTTGTTGATTTGATGAGTAGGGTGTTTAGGGAGTACCTTAACAAATTCGTGGTAGTCTTTGTAGACGACATCTTGATCTTTTCTAAGGATGAAGAAGAGCATGCCCTACATCTTAGGAAAGTGTTGGAGACCCTACGAGCGCATAATCTTAAAGCTAAATTTTCTAAGTGTCACTTCTGGACGAAGGAAGTACGATTCTTAGGGCATGTGGTTTCCAAAGAAGGGATAGCGGTGGATCCCGCAAAGGTGGTGGCCATCCAAGATTGGAAGGTCACCAAACGTGCTACTGAAGTAAGAAGTTTCTTGGGGTTGGCTAGCTACTATAGGAAGTTTATCAAAGATTTCGCAAAGATATCAGCTCCATTAACACGCTTGACGAAGAAGAACCTAGTTTTCACATGGGACGTAGATTGTGATGATGCGTTCCAACGTTTGAAGAGAGCTTTGACTTCAGCCCCAGTCTTAGTGCTACCAGAAGGGAGTAAGCCATTTACTATTTATACCGATGCTTGTGGGACAGGCCTCGGCGCAGTCCTAATGCAAGAGGGAAGGGTAATAACCTATGGTGGAAGGCAGTTGAGAGCACATGAGAAAAATTACCCTACACATGACCTAGAGTTGGCCGCTATTGTTTTCGCGCTTAAGTCTTGGCGCCATTATCTTCTTGGCGAGAAATTCGAATTATTCACTGATCACAAATCGTTAAAATACTTGTTCTCTCAGAAGGACTTGAACTTAAGGCAGCAAAGGTGGATGGAATTCTTAGCATCCGACGACTTCGAGATAGCATATACCCCTGGCAAGGGTAACGTAGTGGCAGATGCCTTAAGTAGAAAAAGATTATCCTTAAGTCCTTTGTTTGTTAAGCGGCAAAGTTTAGAGTTCATTTCTGCGTTTGACTTTACACCTTCCGTTGACTTTGTAGCCGTTTTGCAAGCATCCTTGGAGGTTAGTCCTACACTTTTGGGACGGATTGGCGAGGCACAGCGAGACGACCCACAGTTGGTTGAGTTAGTAGAAAATCTCAAAAGAGGGGAGTCATCAAGCCATCTCCGTAGGTATACCCTAGATGATAAGGGTTGGTTACGTAGGGATAGTAGACTTTGTGTACCTCGAGACGAAGATTTGAGGAAGGCTATTCTTGACGAAGCACATCGTTCGAAGATGACCATTCATCCCGGCGGGGATAAGATGTACAAAGACATGAAGCGAGTTTTCTTTTAGGACGGTATGAAGAGGGACGTGGCCGAGTATGTCGCTAGATGCTTGGTGTTCCAACAAGTAAAAGCGGAGCAAAAGAAACCCGGTGGGTTGCTTCACCCATTGGAGGTTCCACTATGGAAGTGGGAGAGTGTCTCGATGGATTTTGTGGATGGATTACCAAGATCAAGGAAGGGTAATACGGGGATTTGGGTTATAGTAGACAGACTTACTAAGAGCGCTCATTTCATTCCCGTGAAGAGTAAGAGGACTGCTCCATGGTTAGCTTCTGTGTACGTCCGAGAGATAGTTCGTTTGCATGGTGTTCCTTCTAGCATAGTGAGCGACTACGATCCTATTTTCACTAGCGAATTTTGGAAGAGCTTACAAGAAGCGGTAGGAACTCAGTTATGTTTGAGCACCGCATATCATCCTCAGACGGACGGCCAGACCGAGAGGGTGAATCGTATTTTAGAGGATCTTTTGAGGCTATGTATCCTAGACTTTGGGGGTACATGGGAAGAGCATCTTCCATTAGTAGAGTTCGCATATAATAATATCTTTCAGTCCAGCATTGGCATGGCACCTTTCGAAGCTCTTTATGGACGACCTTGTCGTTCACTTACATGTTGGTGGGAATCTACGGATAAGATCTTACTTGGGCCCGATATGATTAGGGAGACTTCGGAGAAGATCGACTTGATTCGAAGGAGGATGAAAGCAGCGCAAGATAGGCAGAAATCTTATGCGGACAAGAGGAGAAAAGATCTTGAGTTTGAAGTTGGTGACATGGTCTTTGTCAAAGTATCTCCATTACGGAACGTTGTTCGCTTTGGGTCCATTGGGAAATTAGCACCAAGGTTCTCAAGGCCGTTTCCTATTAAGGAGAAGATTGGACAGATGGCGTATAGAGTGGAGTTGCCTGAGAGACTTAGTGGTGTACACGACGTATTCCATGTGTCACATTTGAGGAAGTGCTTGCACGAGACCGCGGAAGTGGTAGAGCAGAGCTTACTTAGAGAGGTGGAGATCGAGCGTGATGCAACGATTTGACGAGCTCCTACGCGCATTCTTGGGTCGGAGATCAAGAAGCTGAGGAATCGAGAGGTCAGACTAGTCAAAGTACAATGGGGAGATGATGAGAGCAACGCTACTTGGGAGACGGAAGAGAAGATGCATTCGTTGTACCCTTTTCTTTTCGAGGGTATGTCTTTAATTTCTCCATTATCGCTTAGCTCGTACTTATCTTATCTTTAGTATGTCCTCTCGCTAGTATCTTTGACCTTTAGTTAGGATAATCCTATGGTTGTAACATGTGTTTGAGACATGTTATGTATGACGGATGCAAAGTGGATGCAAGTGTTTGCTAGTGGTTGCTCGTGGACGCATATACACACACTAATATGCACTAGATCGGCTCAGTCACTTCATATTGCATATTGCATATATATGGCTGTATTTAGTAAAATGGATGTATGATGATTGTATGGTCATATGGATGTTGCATTCAGATGATGATTGTGCACGCATATAGAGATAATATGTAGCATTAAGGAACTTTTGCATACATAATGGACGCATGGCACTATCATGATTTGCATTAAGGAGGTCAACTGAATCAGTGGACCGCCTGATTTTGCATTAGATATGGACATATACACACACTGTGCATTTAAACATGAAGGCATTAGAAGTCTATAAGGACAATGGATTCCTGTGTTTGATGGTTGAGTAGATGGACGATTGGATGTTAGGATATACATTCTTCTTGACTTAAAGATTTCGGGGTCGAAATCCTTTAAGGAGGGGAGAATGTAACGCCCCGTAATTCTGTTAATATTAATATTCACAAATTAAAGAATAACTAATCTCAGACGTGAGAATTGTGGGAAACGGGTTGCGCCATTGTGTTCGTCTCGGAATTATGGTTGAAATAAAGTCCGAGTTTGCGTGAATCGGACTTCGTATGAAGAAGTTACGGCCATCGGAAGTTTCAGAAAATTCAAAACAGATTTCAGAAAATTTAAAATTCAAAATTTGAAGTCAAACAGGCTAGGCGGGAAATTTCCCGCCCAGCACCCCAGGTCGACTGGGGAGTCGATTGGACAGTCGACACCCCCCCAGGTCGACTGGGCAGTCGACCTGGGTGTCGACCTGTCCAGGCGGCTAGGGTTTGGCTGATGTGTCTTTAGGGCTGAGTTGGCAAATTAAACGGTTCAGTTTAGTTCTGAGTTGATCTGACGGTCTAAATAAACCCTAAACTCTATAAATACCTAGGTAGTCTCTCACTCTAATTCACATGAAAAATATAATAGCCACCGTCATACCGCCGCCATGGAACTCAGTGTAGCCGCCGCCAACTAAGAAGGAAGAAAGCCAATCAAAACCCTAATTCTACTCAATTCTAAAGCAAATCAAGACTCTTCTCTTCTAATTGTGAGTATGATGATCTTAACAAGATTATTATTAAACTAATTAGATTAAGTTATGAATGAATTATAAGTGAATGATGTGAATTGTCATATATGTTGTTGTAAACCTTATGTTATCATGTATGTTGTAAATCCTATGTTATGTGATGATGATATCCTATATGTTGTAAATCATGCTATGATGATATTGTATAGGTTGTAATTTTCTATGCTAAATTGTGATAAATCATACATGTTATAAAGTCATTATGTTATTATCTACGCTAATTAGTTCATGATAATCAAGTCATAATGTTGATAATATTTGGGCTATGTTGATGACAAATCATGTATGCAAGTTTAGATTGATTAGTAAAGATTGTGAACATATGCCATGACATCTATTTAGATCTAGAATTATGACATCTAGAATTAGGCTATGACATATGTGAATTCTATGTATTAGATGCTAGTTCACACCATCATTATGTTGCATAAAACCCCATATGCAAGTTTATACATGAATTTGGGTTATGATCATATCATGTAAATTGTGACATTTAACAAGTTGACACCTTTAGATCCTTAACATGTGTAGTTTTATGCAAGTTTCACCCCTATTATGATTAGATTTATTTCATTTGTCTATATGTTGTGATAATTTATTTTTGTGCTATGAGTTAGACTATTCGAGTCTAACGTATATTCTGCGTTGAATAAGCGGACGTATAACGTGGGGTAGGGGTAATATTAAGGATTCAATATTAAGAAGTTGGGGTGCAATTGATATGATTTTGCATGCCATGAGTGGATGGCCATAATTGAGTCAATTATGGACATCATTAAAATTGGAGTTAATTAATAATTTGAGTAGGGAATTATTAAAATTGGGGTAATAGATTATAAGTGATAATCAATGCTTAGGACACGAGGTTGGACTCGTTTGTGACGTAAACCTGCCCGGACCCGCCTGGCAAATCCAGTGGTCACAAATGTCAGCCCAATGTGAGAGGTCCTAGGCCCAAACTAAAGCATAACAGTTGTAAAGACACGAGGTTAGACTCTTTTATGGTATAAGACTTCCCGGACCCGCCCGACAAATCCAGCTGCCATAAATGCCCGTCTAATGTGAGAGGTCTTTATGAGGTTATGGCCTGAATGAATTAAGAAATACTTAACCAGATAAACATGTATGGTGGGACATGGGGGTTAAGTAGGTGCCTTGGGTGGCATGAGGAATCTAGTGGTTGCATTTAATGGCATTTGAAATACGATTAGTAAAGACTTAACCAAACACACATGTAAATGAACATGACTAGAAGGGTTAAGTGGGATATACTAGTGGGGACAAGCTTAGGTGGATTGCTTGTGGGGGCCCATTTCAACCAGTATCCCAAACGTATCTTTGTGGGCTCGACCCAAGTCGAGGACGGGACATGCATACTGGGCTTGACTATAAGAGGCCAAACGGGGTAGCAATGGCAACGCAAGTCCAACGGGTTTCATATGCGTGTGTGGACCCGGGCTGGTAGGTAAGACGTTGTTGCATCGTGTAGGTATAAGCCGTGCATTCTCAAGTTGTATCAGGTTGCCACTTTAGGGGAGTGATACACCCCACTGTGGGGCCAACACGGGTATCTACGAGTAGGGAGCCGATCGCAAGTGGGTAGTGGGATACACCTAGTGGAGATAGGGGCAGACGACACCTATGTAGTCAGCTAGGGGTACGCAAGGCTATTTATAAAATTTCTAAGTGAAGCAAGTGGGATCAACCTTTAGAGTGACATGTGCGGTGCAGTGTAGTAATTATTCGTTAGTAATTAGGTGTGCCTTTAACGTTATCTTTATCTGCTTTTCCATACCCAATACTTCATAGACATTTCCTTGTTGATCGACGCTAGTCTATGAATTAGAAAAGCGCGACATTTAAATTAAATTCTGCAAGCATACAAGTGTGTAGCATACAGGTCGAACGCAGGGAGGTTTAATTAAAAATTATTATTTATTTTTTCTTGGGCGTGTTAGACGAAGCTGGAGGTTGATTTTGCAAAACAAAATAAAAAGTGAAACTACAATTAAAAGATGCAATTAAATTTACTGCAGATTCGAATCTAATCAGATCTGTAATAAATTCAACGATTAAAGATAAAATAGAACAATGGAAATAAAATTGCAGAACAGAATTAAACGAATAGAAAATAACAATTAGGATTACCGCTGAATCTAATCAGACGGTCAATCACTAATGAAAAGAAATGCAAAATACAAATAGTGTTCTACCGAATCTAATCGTGTAGACAACACTAATTGCTAAGAAATAGAAAATTGCATAAAATAAAAAAATGAGTTTTTTTAATGAAGAAGAGAATAGAGTGAGATATATGATAGGATGGTGGCTACAATGCCATTACAAGGGTATATATAGGGTAGATAGCCAAACTCTAACCCTAACCCTAATGATAAATGGGCCTAGTCATTACATCACTAATTAGTTTACAATGAAAAACATAAATGGGCCTTTGATAATTAAAGCAAATTTGGGCCTTTTCTCTTTTCCTCTTGTTTCCTTGACACTTCTTCATTGATTTGTGATGTGCAAAGCCTTGTTATCAATCCTTTTCTTGTCCAACAGCAACTAGATGTGATATCTTCATCTATAATTCTTCAAAATGCAAATACACAGCAAATTGAACTCTATTTCTCTACATTTCTGGTTGCATGCGGGCTGGGCTGGAATATCTGTAAAAGTAACAAAACAATACCCAAGTAATATTTATTTATATACAGAAGATAAGATATAAGAGCATAAAATAAACACATTTCTATGTCAATCAAATACCCCCACACTTATCTTTTACTCGTCCTCGAGTAAAAAGAAAATGGAAAACTAACTAGATAGGTCACACTTTCGTAGGAAACACGATTGCATTGAGCGCATGCAACAAGCCGTTAAACCTCTAGGTGTCCCTAGTAGGACGAGTGGTGTCTCGTGAGGGTTTTCAGCGGATACTACCCACAAAATCCAAATGCAGTATGCTATGATTCTAATGAAACTACATGAATGCAATGGACATATGCAAAAATAAAAACGAAAAATGACAACACGACTTATTTCAGGAAGGGGGTACAACAAATTAAGTTAATAATTTCAAACCAGTTGATTTTATTTTAGATACCTCGACTTGTCACAAATTTTCAATATAAATCAAGTTTTCAAATGTTAAATTCCAGTTTGGCCAGTTAGTTCGGTCGATAACATAGTGCAGCCATGAGATAAATTCTTAGTTTGCTTGGCATAGTTTGCAAAGTGGTATTCTAATTTTCTCATGTATGGCTAGTCAAATCAATAAGGTCAAGAAGTGTTTGGGTATCATCGCTTATTCTTTATTCTATAAAATTTTAAGATTTATGATTAAGTACATACACCTAACAAAAAAGACCAAGGTTTACCACCCATGCACTGCCTCGTGGACTAACGGAGAGTAGGTAAAGAGCTTGGCGGATTGTGCAGGCCGACTTTGACTTTGTCAACAACGTGTCGGTAATCCTTAGGTGTCCAATCTCATAAAATGAGACCAAGATATTCCAACTTTGACTTTGTCAACAACGTGTCGGATAGAGCTTGGCGGGTTTGCACACCAACGCTCGATATACAAGCAATGTTGGATACCCTTGGAATACTATTATTATTATTATCGAAAATATAAGCACAAAAGAGTGTTACGCGAATTCAACTTAACACAACTTAGTTTTAAAGATTTGAAAAGCCAATATAAGTATTTTAAGTCCTCCACTTATTTAAACAAAGTCTACAATATAGAATAGATTTCATGGCCATCACATAAGAATCTCCCTATGTACCGGTTACACTATTATCCCTCAAAATTAAACTTTTCATTATATTTCTCATTCGATCTAAGTTGAGAGAAAAAAATACTATCAACTGGCTATTGTAAACTTATTTTGTTGTATCAATTGAGTATGAGTCGTATTTTCCAAAAAAAAAAATTATGGTATGTTCGTACAATCTAGAATGCATGATGGTCCTATCTAAATGGATGGAAATGAAAAGAAAGAAAAAAACGAGAAAAAAAAAGAAAATGAGTGAAATGCAGACTCCCCCCCACACTAGAACTAAACAGTGTCCACACTGTAAACACGTTTCCTAAATGTGAAAGATAGAACCCAAAGATGGATTAAATGTAAAATGATTTTTAAAACGAAATGCAATTTAACTATATGTAAGAAAGGATCATATGTACAATGATAAATGTGTTTGCGATGCATGCGACGCAAGGATTGCCACCAACTTTTCCCCCCACACTTGGTTCTTGCCCTATGAGTCCCATTCCCACTATGCCTAGGCATATTTTCTAACAAGCAAGAGTTCTTGAAAACCATGTCATCTTTAAACCTAGATTTATAGTCCAGGAGATAAATATCCAGGGTCGTCCTAACATGAAGTTTTTCAACCAAGCCAGCATTCCAAAGATAGTTCATGTGTTCAACAAATTTGTCAGTGTAATTTTTCAAAAATTTGTGATCGTATATAAATTCAGTGAAATTTGAATTCTGAGTGTTGTTCAAGATTATGTGATCACCTTTCTCATCATTAATTGACAAGGTATTTTCGACACTGACCATTTCAAGTTCGTTAAAAACCTCAAAATCAAAATTTTCAAATTCAGATTGGTGGCCTGACTCTATTTCATCCTCATTTGCCAACTCATCCTCATACAAACCAAGGAATTCATGTTCGTTAAAATCCTTTTCCAATTTTGAGTTGAAAAATTCAACATTTTTATTCTGTTCAATTTCTAGAATTTCAAGTTTCTCACAGTCTAAAAGAGGAAGATCAAAATCCAAGCTTAAATCTTTTTTCTGAAAAGAGCTGAAGTCCAAATCATTTGTTGAATTTTGAAAAACTTCATCAAGATGATTATTCTCAATTTCAAAAGTCGTTATTTGAAAATTTTCACCATCAGTAAAAAATTGATTATTTTCTGATTCATCGCTTGTTTGAATTTGATTTTGTTGCTCTTGTTGTTCTTTCAAAGATGTCAATAAATAAAGAAGTTCATCGGCCTTTTTATTTAGTCTTTCTTCCCTCTCTCTAAGAATGTTAAGACGATCGTTGATTTGAGAGCTCTCGTTTTGGATTTCTTGATTCTCAAAATTATAGTCCACATTAATTTCACAATCAATATTATTTCCAATGTGGTAGTTGTTTGAATTTTCAGGAAACTGACAATGATATTGGAAATTATTTTGATCATAGAAATTTTGTTCATAACCAAAACTGTTAAAATTTGAGTGAAAATTGCAATTTTGTCATTTTCAAGATGTTGATATGGGCTATAATTTTGAAAATTTTGGTTTACAACCCCATATTGATGTGGATCAAAGTTATATTGGGATTCAAAACTATTTTCATGTGGTTGTGGCCCATAATCGAAATTGTTGAAATTTGAATTGAAATCGTCATTTCGATTATTATCATGATTTTGAAATTGTTGGTCAGTTGGAAATTTTTGAAAACTGTTGGCATTGAGCTCATGAAATTTTGGAAAATTTTGCCTCATGAGTTGTAATTCATATTCATACTCTTCAAGAGGACGTCTACTCCGATTATTATCCCACGTTTCTCTCAAGGATTTTTTTTGAATCAGACATTTGAAGAAAGTCAATGCAAGATAGAAAATATTCTCACTTCAAAATAGTATAAAATACTGAGTAGTGCTCTATTAATTAACTGACTCAATTAGAAGGGGGAAGAGGGTCTTATGGCCGTTCACGTATAGTATAAATACTAAGGGATACGACCAATGTTTTATGGGTAGTATGCAACCTCTTTTGCTAATAGTCCAATAAATTGAACTAATATATATCCGCGATCCAATTATACGAGACAGTCAACTTCACAAAGCACCACTTTTCAATTATATTATTTTGAAATATCTAATCGGATTTTATTGTTGAGAAACGATGAGAATGATGACAGTTATGAAAATATCAGTCCGTACCCAACTAATTCAGAAATTTCAGTCATAGAACAGTCACAGAAATATAAATTGCAGAATTAATTTTTTTTACATTCAAGCCGCTGCCCCTGCAGAAGGTTTTTACAACAATTTCTATATTTTTATTTTGCAGCAGAGCACCTGTAGAGTTAAGAGAATTTTACAGCGGGGTATGACAGTCCGTCCAGTGCAATTGAGTAGCGTTGGCGATTTGCCAATTTGCTTGGCTTCCGAGTTTTCTTGTTTTTTTGCTCGAATTCTTTGCTTTTTGCCTTTGATTTGAATGAGGTTTCCTCTTTTTTTTAATAAAGAGACGCAAATAAAACAAAATAAAAATATAAACAATTGAAAGGGAGAAAACCTAAAAAGAAAAAGAAGAAAAAAAACTAACAAAGGAAAAAAAGAAAAAAAAAATACAAACAAACAAATGAACCTACTCGATTAAGCCTAAAAAAAAACGTACTCTTTTTTTTTTTAAGAAAAAGAAAAGAAGTAAAAACAAAAGAAAACTACAAACTGATAAAAACCTAGAATAAAAATAAAAATAAAACCAAACAAAATAAATAAACTAAACTAAAAATAAAAGCTAAGCCTAACAAAAGAAAAAAAAAAGTAGGGAACAAGCACTAACGCACTAAATAAAGAATTGCTCCTGGAAAGTCAATTCTCAATCAAAACGCACGCACCCAAAAATAGGCAACACAATCCAATTCTCGCCTTAATTATGCTCCTCAAACCACAATTTTTTTTTTTTTTTTTTTGCTATTTGTTTTGGCACAGTCGAACAGGCCAAAAACAAAATACAGGATATGCGCTCCCAAAATATCTCAGAAACCAAAAATGGCAGTCCCAATTTTTTTTTTAATGTGTATAGTATAATTTACCTTTCACGAAGAGACCACATCAAAAAGAAAATGAAAACAAATCAATTGCCTACTCAATTGCTAAACACCATGCACAAACTTCAATGGTCACCAAAAAAAAAAAAAATTGCAGTGCCCCAAAAAAAAAATTCACGGGAGATCTCACTGAGACGCATGGGAGATCTGACTGAGACCCACAATCAATCTCCACAACTAAGCTATTCGAGATCCAAAAAAAAGGAAAATTTTCAATATGAAACTCAATGCCCCTCCGATTTGCTTTTTCGTTGTTGACTTGGGATTTTTGGCTTGGTTTCGAATTGGCGATTTATGGGTTTCTTGTTGCATGGTGGAGGTGGTGTTGGAATTCGAACGTGAGGTTGGAGGATGATGTCGTGATCGGAGAATCGGATTTGGAGTGGGTATTGGTGGTATTGTGGAGCGGTTTTAGTGGATAGAGGCTGGTAAACGCAGTGGAACTGCTGAGTAGTGCGTTGTGATCGGATTTGATGGCGGTGATGGTGCGCAGAAGTTGTGCGTGGGGTATTTGTGATGGACGAGGGTGACGTGCTGATGTTAGACGAGGGTGACGTGCTGATGTTAGACGAGGGTGACGTGCTGATGTTGGTGGTTGTGAGAAAGGATGGTTTTGGGGAGGTTATGACTTGCTGTATTAGTTTTCGTTGGTGCAAGATATATGGATTTTTATGGGTATGCGTGAAGATGGTTTTGGTTTTGGTCTTGGTGGAAGAGAAGAAGATGTACGGAATGGCAAGAAGATGAGAAGAGATTGCTGTTGTAATTGCAAAAAGAAAAAGAATGGAAAGAAATAAAGAAATAGCAAAAGAGGGTAGTAATCAAATGACAAAGCAGAGAATTAACTACAAGGAAGAAAGAATGGAAAGTTTTCAATTTTTTTTTTTTATATGAAAGCTATTGAAAGAGAGGTTGTAGAAACTGGGAATGAAATTGAAAAAGGGGAAAGAGTTTGAGAAATTAAATGATGAGTTTTTTTTGTTTTTGTTTTTTTTATTGCTTTGAAAGTAGGAAAGGAAAAAGAAATATAAAAGGAAAAAATTGAAAGGGGGAAGAAATAAATGAGAAAGAAGAAGATAAAATTAAGGCAATTTGGTAAGTTTTTTTTTATTTGCTTTGAAAGTTGTAAGAAGAAGAAAATGGATGTATATAAAAAAAGGAAAGTAATAAATGGGAGATGGGAAAACAAAAAGGAAAAGGAATCAAAATGAGGAAAGAAATAATAAAAACAAAAAGGCAAGATTTTTTTTTTTTCAGTGCTCAGGGAAAGAGATTGAAAGAGTTGGAAAGAAATTGAATTGTAAGGAGGAAGGGAAATAAATAAGAAGGGAAACAAATAAAACAAAATTTGCTTTGCCTTTTTTTTGTTTTTTTTTTTTTTTTTGTTGTTTTTTTTTTTTTTTGAAGAAAACCGTGAAGAGAATATAGGAAGGAAAGATTGTAAGATTGGAAAGAAATAAAGCAAAAGTTGAAAGTTTATATATATATATATATATTTGTAAATAGAAGGAAGAAGAGACTACTCAAAAGAAAAGAAGGACTGAAAACGGGAAATAAAACCAAGAAATTTTGGCAAGAATGGAAAGAAATAAGTCAAAATAGGGAATCTTTTTTTTTTTTTTTGAATTGCAAAAGGAGAAACTAATATACTAAAAAAAGAAATATGGTGAAAGGGAAAGAAATCGAATAGAATAATAGCAAGTTCTTTTTTTTTCTTTTGTAAGAAGGAAGAAAGAGGATATATAGAAAACAAGGAAGTGAATGAAGAAGGGAAGAAATCAGAAAAAAAATGGCAATATTTTTTTTCTCTTGCTTAGTATATGACAGTACCAATGTAATTGATATGCCACATCGCTAATCGATATTTTTTCTATATATACACGAAAAACAAAAGGAAAAATAAAATTAAAAAAAACTAACACGAATCAGAAATTAAATAAATAATAAAATTTAATTGTTGCCTCCCCGGCAACGGCGCCAAAAACTTGATCGACGCTAGTCTATGAATTAGAAAAGCGCGACATTTAAATTAAATTCTGCAAGCATACAGGTGTGTAGCATACAGGTCGAACGCAGGGAGGTTTAATTAAAAATTATTATTTATTTTTTCTTGGGCGTGTTAGACGAAGCTGGAGGTTGATTTTGCAAAACAAAATAAAAAGTGAAACTACAATTAAAAGATGCAATTAAATTTACTGCAGATTCGAATCTAATCAGATCTGTAATAAATTCAACGATTAAAGATAAAATAGAACAATGGAAATAAAATTGCAGAACAGAATTAAACGAATAGAAAATAACAATTAGGATTACCGCTGAATCTAATCAGACGGTCAATCACTAATGAAAAGAAATGCAAAATACAAATAGTGTTCTACCGAATCTAATCGTGTAGACAACACTAATTGCTAAGAAATAGAAAATTGCATAAAATAAAAAAATGAGTTTTTTTAATGAAGAAGAGAATAGAGTGAGATATATGATAGGATGGTGGCTACAATGCCATTACAAGGGTATATATAGGGTAGATAGCCAAACTCTAACCCTAACCCTAATGATAAATGGGCCTAGTCATTACATAGCTAATTAGTTTACAATGAAAAACATAAATGGGCCTTTGATAATTAAAGCAAATTTGGGCCTTTTCTCTTTTCCTCTTGTTTCCTTGACACTTCTTCATTGATTTGTGATGTACAAAGCCTTGTTATCAATCCTTTTCTTGTCCAACAGCAACTAGATGTGATATCTTCATCTA
This sequence comes from Allium sativum, assembly GCA_030737875.1. Taxonomy (NCBI): domain Eukaryota; kingdom Viridiplantae; phylum Streptophyta; class Magnoliopsida; order Asparagales; family Amaryllidaceae; genus Allium; species Allium sativum. The sequence continues at coordinate 206,115,351 of CM060925.1, forward strand.
TAATTCTTCAAAATGCAAATACACAGCAAATTGAACTCTATTTCTCTACATTTCTGGTTGCATGCGGGCTGGGCTGGAATATCTGTAAAAGTAACAAAACAATACCCAAGTAATATTTATTTATATACAGAAGATAAGATATAAGAGCATAAAATAAACACATTTCTATGTCAATCACTTGTTTTCCAGCTTATACCTTAGTCTAGTTATTTTGATAATAGTATTGTTAGAATTATCATACTCGCCAGACTTTATGTCTGACCCCCTCTATTTCTATCCTTTTTCCCCCTCCAGGTCCTCAAGGTGGACCCAGCTCTAGCGGAGTTTGATTGAGTTGCTTTATCTCTTTGGGAAAGCTTGGACCGCTGAAGTAAAGTCCAGCTTGTTATCTTCTTTAATGGCTATTTATGTAATGGGGTTATGTATTTTGTTTTAGCAAGATGGATATTGTACTTGACTCTGATTTATGGTTTTTATGATGTAACAAACATGGTTAATTTCCGCTGCAATAAAATGAAGTTTTAGATTTCCAAGTACTACTTATTATCTGTCTTATTGTAATTTTTCTGTTCTATATTCACTTAAAACCTCCTTGGAAATTAATACATTCCCTTTATGAGCGACATTAATGGACGTGGGGTGTTACACGTGGTATCAGAGCTTAAGGTTACCAGAACAGATAAAATTTTTAGAAAAACTATTTTTCTAAAGTAATTTTGGAAGAAGTGTTTTCAAAAACATGTCTTGATGAGTAATTTAAAGAGGAAAGTTTTTATGAAAAACATAATCCCCAATAGCCATATATCTTTATCTTTCGAATCCTCCATTTTGAATCTTTCCTTTTCCGTTTCAGCATGGCTGAAGATCTTAACCTTCCGGACGGTGTAACGATACCATGATGGTATAGGAGGTTATTAGAAGCTAGGGCCACTGCAGGTCCAACCAATGTTCCTCCACCACCAGTTGCACCCGCTCCTCCTCCTCCTCGCGCTGATACTTTTGCAAACACGTGCAAGGAATTTAAGGCTATGGGTGGAAAACCCTTTCAAGGGTCAGAAACGTTTGTGGAAGCTAGAGATTTGCTTAAGGAGGTGGAAGAATTGCTAGAAATCTTTGAAGTAGAAGAAGGGAGGAAAGTCAAATTAGCAGCTTGGTTAATGAAGGGAGAGGCCTCGTTTTGGTGGGAGGTCACTAATGGGGAACGTCCTGTTGATTCTTGGGCGGATTTCAGACGTAGGTTTGAGGCAAAGTTTCTCTCAAGGGCAGAAGAGAATCTATATATGGAAAAGTTCTTGACATTAAAGCAAGGAAGCTCATCAGTGAAAGAATATGTCAACAAATTTAATCAGTTAGCAAGGTTTGGCTTGGACTTAGTGAACACGCCGGAGAAGAAGGCGCTGAGGTTCGTTAATGGATTGAATGAGCCATTGCAAGGGTTGGCTATGACCCACATCCCTATGGGGGCCACCTTTGAGAAGCTAGTAGACATGGCACTCAAGCACGAGGAGAAAGGCACTAAAGCTGATAAGGCACCTGAAAAGAAAGGGGATCAGAAGAAACCACAACAGCAAAACAAGAAGGGTGGTAAAGACAATAATGGCAAAAGAAAGAAGAAATGCTTTAACTGTGGGACACCAGGCCATCTCAGCAAGGATTGCTGAAAGAAAAAGAAGACTGGCTATTTTCACTGTAGCGAAGCGGGACATCTAGTGAAGGACTGCCCAAAGAAGGGGCAGAGGGCAGGGTTTACCTCGGGAGGACATGTGCAGGCTCTTATGGCACCAGGGAAGGCAAGGTGACAAGTTCAGGCTCTCGCGGTCCCACCACTGCAAGAACGAGGTAGAACCATTTCAGTTGAAAGCTTAGTTTTTCTGTTTGATCATCCTGTCCGTACTTTATTCGATTCGGGCGCATCGCATTCGTTTATCTCTACATCATTAGTTGAATCACTGCACTTAAACACCAGTTTAGTAGAGGATCCCTTAGTTGTTTCGAATCCAATTGGGGGCTCAGCTTATTTGTCCATGATGTGTTTGGATTTGAAAATTTCTATACTTAGCGTTGAGTTTAGATGTGATGCTTATGTGTTGGGCTTCACGGGCTATGGGCTAATTTTAGGAATGGATTGGTTATCCAGAAATGGGGCCGTTCTTGATTGTGAAAGGAGAGTAGTTAGGCTCATGACTCGCCTTGGTAACACTCTCGAAATCTTTTGTAATCCCATAAATTCCGTTATGCTAAGTTATCTAGAATCGCTTGACGCGTCTGTGGAGAATCTACGATCTGTTAGAGTGGTCCGAGAGTACTCGGATGTGTTTGAGGAGGTGAAGGGCTTGCCTCCGAAGCGGGAGATAGATTTTCGAATATATCTTGTGGATAATGCAAAACCACTATCTTTGCCAGTACGCCACATGGCTCCTCGTGAAAGGAGGGAACTCGATAAGCAAGTGAAGGAGTTGCTTGAGAAGGGGTTCATAAGACGAAGTATATCGTAGTGAGGTGCTCCAGTAGTATTTGCCACGAAGGCGGATGGGTCCCTTAGACTGTGTGTGGACTATAGAGAACTTAATAAGCTTACTAAGAAAAACAGACACCCACTGCCGAGGATTGACGATCTCTTCGATCAGTTAGTTGGCACCTCAGTGTTTTCGCAGTTGGACTTAGCAACTGGTTTCCATCAGTTGAGAGTGGCTGAGGATAGCATTGACAAGACTGCCTTTAGGACTCCGGACGGTTTCTATGAATGACTAGTGATGCCCTTCGGTTTGACAAACGCCCCCGCGTACTTTGTTGATTTGATGAGTAGGGTGTTTAGGGAGTACCTTAACAAATTCGTGGTAGTCTTTGTAGACGACATCTTGATCATTTCTAAGGATGAAGAAGAGCATGCCCTACATCTTAGGGAAGTGTTGGAGACCCTACGAGCGCATAATCTTAAAGCTAAATTTTCTAAGTGTCACTTCTGGAGGAAGGAAGTACGATTCTTAGGGCACGTGGTTTCCAAAGAAGGGATAGCGGTGGATCCCGCGAAGGTGGTGGCCATCCAAGATTGGAAGGTCCCCAAAAATGCTACCGAAGTAAGAAGTTTCTTGGGGTCGGCTGGCTACTATAGGAAGTTTATCAAAGATTTCGCAAAGATATCAGCTCCATTAACACGCTTGACGAAGAAGAACCTAGTTTTCACATGGGACGTAGATTGTGATGATGCGTTCCAACATTTGAAGAGAGCTTTGACTTCAGCCCCAGTCTTAGTGCTACCAGACGGGAGTAAGCCATTTACTGTTTATACCGATGCTTGTGGGACAGGCCTAGGCGTAGTCCTAATGCAAGAGGGAAGGGTAATAGCCTATGGTGGAAGGCAGTTGAGAGCACATGAGAAAAATTACCCTACACATGACCTAGAGTTGGCCGCTATTGTTTTCGCGCTTAAGTCTTAGCGCCATTATCTTCTTGGCGAGAAATTCGAATTATTCACTGATCACAAATCGTTAAAATACTTGTTCTCTCAGAAGGACTTGAACTTAAGGCAGCAAAGGTGGATGGAATTCTTAGCATCCTGCGACTTCGAGATAGCATATACCCCTGGCAAGGGTAACGTAGTGGCAGATGCCTTAAGTAGAAAAAGATTATCCTTAAGTCCTTTGTTTGTTGAGCGGCAAAGTTTAGAGTTCATTTCTACGTTTGACTTTACACCTTCCGTTGACTTTGTACCCGGTTTGCTAGCATCCTTGGAGGTCAGACCTACATTTTTGGGACGGATTGGCGAGGCGCAGCGAGACGACCCACAGTTGGTTGAGTTAGTAGAAAAGCTCAAAAGAGGGGAGTCATCAAGCCATATCCGTAGGTATACCCTAGATGATAAGGGTTGGTTACGTAGGGATAGTAGACTTTGTGTACCTCGAGACGAAGATTTGAGGAAGGCTATTCTTGACGAAGCACATCGTTCGAAGATGACCATTCATCCCGGCGGGGATAAGATGTACAAAGACATGAAGTGAGTTTTCGTTTGGGCCGGTATGAAGAGGAACGTGGCCGAGTATGTCGCTAGATGCTTGGTGTGCCAACAAGTAAAAGCGGAGCAAAAGAAACCCGGTGGGTTGCTTCACCCATTGGAGGTTCCACTATGGAAGTGGGAGAGTGTCTCGATGGATTTTGTGGATGGATTACCAAGATCAAGGAAGGGTAATACGGGGATTTGGGTTATAGTAGACAGACTTACTAAGAGCGCACATTTCATTCCCGTGAAAAGTAAGAGGACTGCTCCATGGTTAGCTTCTGTGTACGTCCGAGAGATAGTTCGTTTGCATGGTGTTCCTTCTAGCATAGTGAGCAACCGCGATCCTATTTTCACTAGCGAATTTTGGAAGAGCTTATAAGAAGCGGTAGGGACTCAGTTATGTTTGAGCACCGCATATCATCCTCAGACGGACAGCCAGACCGAGAGGGTGAATCGTATTTTAGAGGATCTTTTGAGGCTATGTATCCTAGACTTTGGGGTACATGGGAAGAGCATCTTCCATTGGTAGAGTTCACATATAATAATAGCTTTCAGTCCAGAATTGGTATGGCACCTTTCGAATCTCTTTATGGAAGACCTTGTCGTTCACCTACATGTTAGTGGGAATCTACGGATAAGATTTTACTTGGGCCCGATATGATTAGGGAGACTTCGGAGAAGATCGACTTGATTCGAAGGAGGATGAAATCAGCGCAAGACAGGCAGAAATCTTATGCGGACAAGAGGAGAACATAACTTGAGTTTGAAGTTGGGGACATGGTCTTTATCAAAGTATCTCCATTACGGAACGTTGTTCGCTTTGGGTCCGTTGGGAAATTAGCACCAAGGTTCGTAGGGCCATTTCCTATTAAGGAGAAGATTGGACAGATGGCGTATAGAGTGGAGTTGCCTGAGAGACTTAGTGGTGTACACGACGTATTCCATGTGTCACATTTGAGGAAGTGCTTGCACGAGACCGCGGAAGTGGTAGAGCAGAGCTTGCTTAGAGAGGTGGAGATCGAGCGTGATGCGACGATTCGACGAGCTCCTACGCGCATTCTTGGGTCGGAGATCAAGAAGCTGAGGAATCAAGAGGTCAGACTAGTCAAAGTACAATGGGGAGATGATGAGAGCAACGCTACTTGGGAGACGGAAGAGAAGATGCGTTCGTTGTACCCTTTTCTTTTCGAGGGTATGTCTTTAATTTCTCCATTATCGCTTAGCTCGTACTTATCTTATCTTTAGTATGTCCTCTCGCTAGTATCTTTGACCTTTAGTTGGGATAATCCTATGGTTGAAACATGTGTTTGAGACATGTTATGTATGATGGATGCAAAGTGGATGCAAGTGTTTGCTAGTGGTTGCTCGTGGACGCATATACACACACTATTAGGCACTAGATCGGCTCAGTCACTTCATATTGCATATTGCATATATATGGATGTATTTAGTAAAATGGATGTATGATGATTGTATGGTCATATTGATGCTGCATTCAGATGATGATTGTGCACGTATATAGAGATAATATGTAGCATTAAGGAACTTTTGCATACATAATGGACGCATGGCACTATCATGATTTGCATTAAGGAAGTCAACTGAATCAGTGGACCGCCTGATTTTGCATTAGATATGGACATATACACACACTGTGCATTTAAACATGAAAGCATTAGAAGTCTATAAGGACAATGGATGCCTATGTTTGATGGTTGAGTAGATGGACGATTGGATGTTAGGATATACATTCTTCTTGACTTGAAGATTTCGGGGTCGAAATCCTTTAAGGAGGAGAGAATGTAACACCCCGTAATTCTGTTAATATTAATATTCACAAATTAAAGAATAACTAATCTCAGACATGAGAATTGTGGGAAACGGGTTGCGCCATTGTGTTCATCTCGGAATTATGGTTGAAATAAAGTCCAAGTTTGCGTGAATTGGACTTCGTATGAAGAAGTTATGGCCATCGGAAGTTTTAGAAAATTCAAAACAGATTTCAGAAAATTTAAAATTCAAAATTCGAAGTCAAACAGGCTAGGCGGGAAATTTCCCGCCCAGCACCCCAGGTCGATTGGGGAGTCGACTGGACAGTCGACACCCCCCCAGGTCGACCGGGCAGTCGACCTGGGTGTCGACCTGTCCAGGCGGCTAGGGTTTGGCTGATGTGTCTTTAGGGCTGAGTTGGCAAATTAAACGGTTCAGTTTAGTTCTGAGTTGATCTGACGATCTAAATAAACCCTAAACTCTATAAATACCTAGGTAGTCTCTCACTCTAATTCACATGAAAAATAGAATAGCCACCGTCATACCGCCACCATGGAACTCAGTGTAGCCGCCGCCAACTAAGAAGGAAGAAAGCCAATCAAAACCCTAATTCTACTCAACTCTAAAGCAAATCAAGACTCTCTTTCTCTTCTAATTATGAGTATGATGATCTTAACAAGATTATTATTAAACTAATTAGATTAAGTTATGAATGGATTATAAGTGAATGATGTGAATTGTCATATATGTTGTTGCAAACCTTATGCTATCATGTATGTTGTAAATCCTATGTTATGTGATGATGATATCCTATATGTTGTAAATCATGCTATGATGATATTGTATAGGTTGTAATTTTCTATGCTAAATTGTGATAAATCATACATGTTATAAAGTTATGATGTTATTATCTATGCTAATTAGTTCATGATAATCAAGTTATAATGTTGATATTATTTGGGCTATGTTGATGACAAATCATGTATGCAAGTTTAGATTGATTAGTAAAGATTGTGAACATATGCCATGACATCTATTTAGATCTAGAATTATGACATCTAGAATTATGCTATGACATATGTGAATTCTATGTATTAGATGCTAGTTCACACCATCATTATGTTGCATAAAATCCCATATGCAAGTTTATACATGAATTTGGGTTATGATCATATCATGTAAATTGTGACATTTAACAAGTTGACACCTTTAGATCTTTAACATGTGTAGTTTTATGCAAGTTTCACCCCTATTATGATTAGATTTATTTCATTTGTCTATATGTTGTGATAATTTATCTTTGCGGTATGAGTTAGACTATTCGAGTCTAATGTATATTCTGCGTTGAATAAGTGAACGTATAACGTGGGGTAGGGGTAATATTAAGGATTCAATATTAAGAAGTTGGGGTGCAATTGATATGATTTTGCATGCCATGAGTGGATGGCCATAATTGAGTCAATTATGGACATCAGTAAAATTGGAGTTAATTAATAATTTGAGTAGGGAATTATTAAAATTGGGATAAAAGATTATAAGTGATAATCAATGCTTAGGACACGAGGTTGGACTTGTTTGTGACGTAAACCTGCCCGGACCCGCCCGGCAAATCCATTGGTAACAAATGTCAGCCCAATGTGAGAGGTCCTAGGCCCAAACTAAAGCATAACAGTTGTAAAGACACGAGGTTAGACTCTTTTATGGTATAAGACTGCCCGGACCCGCCCGGCAAATCCAACTGCCATTAATGCCAGTCTAATGTGAGAGGTCTTTTTGAGGTTATGGCCTGAATGAATTAAGAAATACTTAACCAGATAAACATGTAAGGTGGGACATGGGGGTTAAGTAGGTGCTTGGGTGGCATGAGGAATCTAGTGGTTGCCTTTAGTGGCATTTGAAATACGATTAGTAAAGACTTAACCAAACACACATGTAAATGAACATGACTAGGAGGGTTAAGTGAGATATACTAGTGGGGACAAGCTTAGGTGGATTGCTTGTGGGGGCCCATTTCAACCAGTATCCCAAACGTATCTTTGTGGGCTCGACCCAAGTCGAGGACGGGACACACATACTGGGCTTGACTATAAGAGGCCAAACGGGGTAGCGGTGGCAACGCAAGTCCAACGGGTTTCATATGCGTGTGTGGACCCGGGCTGGTAGGTAAGACGTTGTTGCATCGTGTAGGTATAAGCCGTGCATTCTCAAGTTGTATCGGGTTGCCACTTTAGGGGAGTGATACACCCCACTGTGGGGCCAGCACGGGTATCTACGAGTAGGGAGCCGATCGCAAGTGGGTAGTGGGGTACACCTAGTGGAGATAGGGGCAGACGGCACCTATGTAGTCAACTAGGGGTACGCAAGGTTATTTATAAAATTTCTAAGTGAAGCAAGTGGGATCAACCTTTAGAGTGACTGGTGCGGTGCAGTGTAGTAATTATTCGTTAGTAATTAGGTGTGCCTTTAACGTTATCTTTATCTGCTTTTCCATACCCAATAGTTCATAGACATTTCCTTGTTTTCCAGCTTATGCCTTAGTCTAGTTATTTTGATAATAGTATTGTTAGAATTATCATACTTGCTAGACTTTATGTGAGACCTCCTCTATTTCTATCCTTTTCCCCCTCCAGGTCCTCAGGGTGGGCCCAGCTCTAGTGGAGTTTGATTGGATTGCTTTATCTCTTTGGGAAAGCTTGGACCGCTGAAGTAAAGTCCTGTTTGTTATCTTCTTTAATGGCTATTTATGTAATGGGGTTATGTATTTTGTTTTAGCAAGATGGATATTGTACTTGACTCTGATTTATGGTTTTTATGATGTAACAAACATGGTTAATTTCCGCTGCAATAAAATGAAGTTTTAGATTTCCAAGTACTACTTATTATCTGTCTTGTTGTAATTTTTCTGTTCTATATTCACTTAAAACCTCCATGGAAATTAATGCATTCCCTTTGTGAGTGACATTAATGGACGTGGGGTGTTAAAATGATTTAGATTTTTGCATATCAAGCAAGTTTGGCCATTATAAGGTAAAAATCTATCCTCCAGTTTGCGCTTGCATTGTGTGACGGGACTTGAGTCTTATAATGATTTCATTTTTAAAAATAATTGCAATTGGTTTATTACCGGTATTCATGTGGACGAAACCCATTTCGTGGTCCCATGAATTACCCAAATTTGAAATAAAATTTTATAACTGTTTTAGTTCTCGCACCAGTCCCATAACTGACTCGGAGTTTATTATTTCCGACCTAAACTCTTGGTGCCCATATTTTCCACACCGACAGCCAGTAGTTTTGGTTTTGCAGATGTTCTTTAGCAGGATCCTAGATTACGGTTAGAGCTATGCTCTAGATTATTTTGTAGTCTTCTGCTGTTTATATTATTGTAATTATGTTTCCGTTGTATTGTAATTTAGTACTCTGATGGTTTCCACAGTGTATTAATTATTTGTTGTCTGATATATTTTGTACTCTAATGTAAATTGTTGTAATAGCAACGAAATGTTCTCTTGTTCTATGTTCTGATGTTTTGTATCCTATAAAAATATGAGGATTTCTGACTTATGGATCGAACCTGTGTGGCTTATGGTCGATTCAAAAGGTGGTGATTTTCGGGTCGTTACACTATAGGCTAATATAGGTTTATGAGTTTTACTATAACCATGAAAATTTACATAATTTTTTGCAATATGGGACAATATCTCATTCATCAATGCAAGGACCTCTAACATTGACTATTATTCTCAATGATGAGTCTGTACGATTCACAATGATGAGTTTGGTTGACTTTCGAATCATCGTGGATACTGAGCTTAGTTCATGAATTCTTATGCATTTGGGCTTCTAGTTGTATACCTTGCATATTTTCGTGTAAATATTGGATCATTTACAACTAGGACGGGGACATTTAGGTTATGGAGATGCCTTTACTCACCAAGATACTATTATTTCTTCAGTTCTTATCTTATCTTATATTCATCTAAGACCTGTAACTTATTCCTAGGACTAACTAGTTGAGTCCAGAGAAATCTAAGTAGCAAGATCAAAATAAAAGATCAGTTAAAGTGGACACATATCATAGTCAGATGAACCGTTACAAAATTATGTTTCTCTTTATGTATTTCTACTATTTATTTATGATCTATGTCTCATATCATTTAGATTGTCTTTAAGAATGGGGCTTTCTTTAACAATTTTGTCTTGATTCCAATTTTGGAGTTAACAATTCCTCTAACTAAAGGGAAGAGGAGATGAAGTATGAAGTGCACGTTCCATTTCCAGCGAGTTAGTGGATGGACTTACATATAGTAAATTCTTTCAATGAAAATTAAGAGGATGGATAAGCTAAAATATCAAGTCTTGTGATTGGGGGGGGGGGGGTGGATAAGATTAGGCTCAACCTAGATTGATGATGACATAGGCCGCACTGATGTAGACTAAGACTTTGTAACATAATGCCATGAGATGATATGATAATTATCAGGTATACATAATTAATGCAAGATAGTTAATTTTTGTGTGAACACATGATGTTTCTTAATTATGATACACGTATGTGATATAATAATTTTGAAGGAACCCAAGATGTGATTTGGACTAACACTAAAGTGAGGATTTAGTCTATAGCTATAATTTCCTAGGATAACCTTTGGCGTGTAGGTGAATGTAAGGGAATCAAATGACTCTCAATGATTAGTCCAGTGAATAACCAAAAAGCGCAAATGATGATAATTTTCTAGTCTCAAAATTTATTCTTGGACAAAGCACACAGTAAATTCACAAGGCATATTTTAAGGTTAAAACATTTTAGGAAAATTCTCTATAGTCTTAGAATAGATTAAACAAACACATGGATTGTTAAGCAGTTGTAGGTTGCTTTCTTGATGAATTTGGCTTGATGTTCTACTTCAAATCTTGGTGCTGGGTCACAAATTTCTTCTTTGAGTGATTTAACTTTTAGGCTTTCTCTGAATTTGCAGAATTTTTTTGCCAATAAGGCCTTCGTAAGTATATCCCCTCTCTGGTATGTTTCAGATATATGATATATCAACAATTCTCCTTGTTTACTTATTCACGAACAAAGTACATGTCTAGTTACATGTGCTTTGTTCATGTGTTTAGAATCGAATTTGTTGTTAGGTAAACTACACTGAGATTATCGCACCAGCTAGTGGGTTTTTGACACTCTGCAATCTGTAGATCACCGAGTAAGGATTGAATTCATATAGCTTTTGCTGTAGTACTAACCAAACTTCAATATTCTAGTTCGGTACTAGATCTGGATATTGTTGGTTGTTTCTTAGAACATAATGATACCGGGTTTCCTAAAAATATGCAATAAGTTGTAGTAGACTTTCTATCATATGGGTCTGAACCCCAATCAGCATCAGCAAAACTTGTTATTGCTATGTCTCTTCCGGCCTTTACCACTAATCCATAATCTTGAGTTCCATTCAAGTACCTTAAAATTCGTTTAACAGCCTTCCAACATTCATACAAAGGTTGAAGCATACACTGACATACTTTGTTTACACCGTAGCAATCTCTGGCCTTGTTATGATGACATATTGTAGCCCTCCAACTATACTTTTGTATTCTTTCATTAGTGATAGCTTCACCTTGATTTCTGGATAGATGTAAATTACTAACCATTGGGGGTAGGTGGAACTTTGCATTTTTCATCTTAGTTTTGACAAGAAGCTCTTTCATATACTTTGTTTGGCTTAATTGAATTGTTGACTCTTTTAGTCTGTTTACTTCTATCCCCATAAAGTATTTTAAATCTCCTAGATCATTGATTGAGAATTCTTTGTCAAGTTGCTTTATCACTCTGTTGATTTCTGTTTCACTTTCATCAGTGACTATGATACCATCCACAAAGGTTAGTATATATGTTATCTTGATATTTTCAAGTTTTATGGTCAGTGAATTACCAGATTTAGTTGATTGATAACCCATGTTGTTCATTATTGTGTTGAGTTTGTCGAACCATACTCTAGGAGCTTGCCTTAAATCGTAAATAACCTTCTGCGGTTTATATACTATATTTTATTTTCCTGGCAGTTGAAATCCTAGTGGTTATTGCATATATACATCCTTTTCTAACTCACCATTTAAGAATGCATTATTCACATATAGTCGTTTGATTTTCCACTTCTTATATAATGTTATGGGTAGAATTATCCTTATAGATGTTAGTTTGATGATTGGTGAAAATGTTTCATTAAAGTATAACTTATATTGTTGTGTGTAGTCTTTTTCTACCAATCTTGCCTTATATCTCTGTTTCTTCCATCTGAATTCTTTTTCAATGCATGTGTCCATCTACAACCTATAATGTTCTTGCTTTGTAGTGCTTTAGCGAGAGTCCATGCCTTATTCCTTTGTAATGCATTATACTCTTCATTCATTTCCTGTACCCATATTTCATCTCTAAATGCTTGTTCATATGTATCTGGTTACTTTGTGTCAATGTTTATTGAGTATATTTTTGGTTTAAAAATACCACTTTTTGCTCTAATTGTCATGTGATGCCCTCTGACTTGTTCCTGCTGTTGTGGAATTTGTGATGCCTCTGATTGTTATTCATCTTCTTCATTACTAATATATTGTTGTTGAGTATTACTAGTTGGATATGATGGGATAGAGTGTTGAAGTTGATTACTGGTTTCTTGACCTACTATGACATCAGAGTTCCTGTTGTCAGATAGTGTTTGTTGAGCATCATGATCACTTTGGCCCTATCCATTGTCATCTTCCACGATAGCATCAGTATAGATTCATATTGAGAGAATTGATTTTGCTGAGTTGTATACTTTCTGGGTTGATGATATCTCTGAGGTCTGAAAAGGAAAGACTAGTTCATTAAATACCACATGTCTTGAGATGAATATTTTTCCTGTGATGTCCAGATATTTGTATCCCTTCTGATTTGAGGTATATCCCAAAAATGTGCATGGAGATGACCTGAAATTTAATTTGTGTGAGTTGTATGGTTTGAGGTAGGGAAAACATGGACATCCAAAAACTTTTAACCATTTATAGTCTGGTTTTACCCCATATAATACTTCCATTAGAGTTTTGTACTATATAGTTTTTGCTGGTACTCTGTTTATTATATACACATAGTTGAAAAGGCTTCAGACCAAAACTTTATTGGAAGTGATGCATTCGCAAGTAGGGTATGACTAGTTTCTACAATATGTCTATGTTTTCTCTCTACCAATCCATTTCGTTCAGATGTATGAGGACAAGTTATTCTATGTATTATTCCCCTTTCTTGTAAGAAATTCTTAAGAAGTTTAAATTCACTACCTCCATCTGTCTACAGTACCTTAACTTGATGGATGGTTTGTCTTTAAACCTATCTTATAAAATGTATAACTAATTTGCATGCATCAAATTTTAACTTCAAAAAATAAATCCAAGTGTTCCTAGAATGGGCATCAACAAAGGATATATAATACTTATATCCATAGTCTGAATGTATGGGTACAGGACCCCATGAGTCAGATGCAATAAGTTGCAGTGACTTGGTATATTCAGTTTGAGATAAGGGAAAGGGTAACTTATGACTCTTCCCTAACTGGCATGAAGAACAGATATACGAGTCAGGTACATTGCTAAACTTAATGTTATTATTACATAGAATTTCTTTTAGCACTTTCAAATTGGGATGTCCCAACTTACAGTGCCATACATCGAACATATTTTTGTTTATTTCAGAAGAACTACATTCAATAATGTTGCAACAATTTCTTGACTGATCAATTATTTTTAAAGAATTGAATTTGTAAAGCCCATTATGTATGCCACCCTACATTAATGTATGTTTTGTCTGAATGTCTTTAACTAGATAGTAGTTTGGGTAAAATTCAAAGAATACATCATTATCTTGAGCAAATTTGACACACTAATTGAGGTTTTTTAATATCTGGTACTCTAAATAAATTGTTCAGGTACAATATTCTTTTACTAGATATTTGTGCTTTGCCATTGTGTATGATGCCTATATGTGTGTCATTACCCATACTAATAGTTTGCTTACCTTTGTACTTCTTGTTTCCCAACTTCTGATTTCCTAAGTTGTTGGTGTCATGATGTGTGTCCCCAGAGTCTAGATGCCAGCATTCATTCTGATAGCTTTCACTTCTTGTTGTATCACAAGTATACAGGTCACATACTCTTTTCTCCTCTGTATTTTTTGTATCTTGCCATATACTGGCCATATTAGCATTCATGCTTGAACTTCTTTAATTGTTTTATGGAACATCGTAGCTTGTGTCAAACATGAAATAACATTTATTTGCAGTATGATCTATTTCTCACAAATTTTACATTTAGATTTAGTATAGTTGTTCCATCTTCCGCCTCAGCCTCTAGGCATACCAGCTTGATTTCTGGTATTATTCTGATCATTTCTTGAACTACCTCCTTTTTCTTGATTCTTGTCTCTAAAGTCCGTAGTGAAATTTACTGAGTATTCTGGGTCTGTCTCCCTTTTCTATTCAGTTCTTCCTTCTAGGGCCATCAAAGTGTTGTACACGTAATGTAGTGTAAGAGTTTCTTCTTTTATGATAAGAATTGCCACTATCGACTCATAGTCATAGTCCATTCATAATGAATAGTATGGGTTCACTGACTGATACCTTTTGACCTGCTGCTTCTAGTTGATCACACAAAATTTTGACTTTACTTAAGTAATCTCTTATTGGAAAACTATCTTCTTGAGATTGTGTAATTGCTTTCTAAAGTGCATTATTTTGGCTGATGGCTGAGAACTGAAAAATTATTCCACTGCTACCAAACTTCATTTGATTATTTACAGCCTAGGAGTTATGGCAGTAAATCATTTGTGATTGAGGAGAGTAGCCAAGAAACAAGAAATGATCTTACCTTTGATGGTTAACATAATTTTTATTGTTGGCTATACTACTATCCTTATCTGTTATGGACTTTGACGTTATGTCTGCTATGCCAAAAGCATAGGATTCAATCCATAACCCTTGATGACATTTTCTACTTGAAACCTCCATAGTAGATAACTAGTTTTGCAGTAATAAGTTGATTTTGCGGACTTACAATTGTCTTGATTAAATTATCTGTAGATTAAACTTGACTTGGTGGTGTTGCTTGGGAAGCAACATCACTGGCTATTTCTAAATGATTTATGATGAAGAGTTGCTAACACTTGGTGATTCTTGAAATAGAATAGATGTAATCACTAATTCTTGGTTAGACCAATGTCCAGGCACAGTTCTAAGTGGAAGGACAAAATATATAGTGGTTATACTCTGTTCTAGCCGAAAAATCAGGTGATGAATGCCAAATTCTGAAGAGCGTATTATTAGTAAACTGATAATAACTGATACTTTTGTGATCTTTTGATGTAGGCCTTCTTAGATGATGATGCAGAAATATGATAAAAAGAAGAGGAAGGCACAGTGCAGCCAACAATAGTTCAAGCGATAATAATTATTTTGATGAACTTGTCTAGGCGAGGCACTTGCCATTAGGCTTGGGCTCTGATACCAAATTAGAAAAGAGAAGACGAGAGACTTTATTTCTGAGGCAGCGTAAAAGCTTTGTATTGAAATTGAATAAAATAGAACATGTACATATGCATATATAGCAGTATATGTATAACGTATTCTCGAACATTGCAAAGGACAAGAATGCCCCTATAACCCAAATATAAAAACAATTTTCGGTTCACAGATTTATCTAATTCTCTTTTTTAAAGTGATGAGAAATGGATTTATCTAGAGAAGTTTAAATTAAACAACTTCTACCTGAGTATAGGCATCAAGGTGTAGGCTATATGGATCAAGAACTTAGGCACTTGCTTAGAACGATAATATAAAGCAACACAACAAAGCTAATGTAAAAATGGAAATTCTAATTTGATTTGTCCCAGTAAAGTTTCTGAATGATATTGTTCAAAAGTGTGATCAATGCAACATTATTCTTCAAATGGTGCTGTAGTTATGGGAGTCGAAGAAGATGCAAATGACAAGGCATGTTTTGACATTGAGCGAATCTTATCATTACAGGTCACAATTTGTCATCAATACTGATATGCTTTGAGTTCTTCAACTTGATTTATTTTCACATTGGGTTTTTCGGGTCAGGACAAAGAAGGTTGTCCAAGCCTAGATAACAAGAATTATGCATTTGAACCATCTATAAATAACAAGGTGACTTCATTTAGAAAGTCAGACTATCACTTTGGATCTGAACTATATCTTCTTCCTCTTTTAACTTATCAAATACATGCAAACCATATCTATAAGAAATTAGCTCAGATTTTGAGTATGGACACTATATTCGAAAGAGAAAATTATGAAAAACAAGGATTCATACGGATATATATTAGGGTATTTGCCAACCATTGTAAAACCTGTAACACCTCGCATTTTATGACAATTAAATATTTAAATAGTGCATATGTGTATATATATGCATAGATATAAATATATAAAATAAGAATAAAATAATTGTAACGTATGATTGCATGTAATTTATACATGCATTGAAAAGAAGAAAAGATTAATGTAAATAACAATGCAACACATGCGTTAAAAGAAAGAAGAAATTATATTGCATGTAATGATTTAAAAATATTATGCATTAATAAGAAAAGAAAAAGATGCATGCAAAATGATAAGGTTACATGCAATGGTTTAAATGAAGGATTACAACAAATATGAAAAGGAGGAATAAGAAAAGAACAATGACCACCATTGTTCTAAGCCTTGTTAACGGTCCAGTTGGTTAGAGCATGTGGCTTTAATGAGAGTGGCGCAGGTTCGATCCCCGCAGGCGCTATATTTTTATTTTAAAGGAATGACAAAAATAAAACATGTTCTGAAGATAAAATTGTATAAACGCACATATAAGGAAAATTATACATAAAAGGAAGTACAAAAATATATGTATACACGTATATGAAAATATATTTCGTATATGTAAGTGAATATATATATAGGAAGAATTCAAAATAAGGTTGTAATCGAAGAAATTTGGTAAGAATTAATAAACAACATAACGCCATTTGAATTTTGAAAACAAAATAAAAGTTGTGCGTAAAAATATACGTGTAAAATGGGCAACTGAAGTTTTGTATACATATAAGGATCTAATATATGAATATTATTCAAACCAATTCAAGTTGAAGACCATGAGCAGAAAAAGAGAGAGAAAAAAGAAGAGCCGAGGTCAACTTAGGGGTCGACCCAAGGATGGGTGTGCCGACCCTAGGGTCGACCCACCCCTGATCCGGGCAGATTCATTATGAAACTGGATTGTTTTCTTAACCATGTTAGATGCTAACTAAGTGTTGCGTGTACGATAAGATCCTGAACACCTATAAATAGGCTAGTAGAGCCTAGCCTAAATCTCACATTTTCTGAGAGGATGCCTAAGCTCTGCCATTCTTCTTCCTCCTTAAATCTCTTCAGAAAAGTAGAATAATTAGTTTAGGAAAATTCTGATTCAAGATCTGAAAGAAAAGAATGTATATTAATAAAGATGGTGTTCAGAATTCTATTCGAAGTAAGGTAAATTATTGGATCTGGTCAATTTAAATTTCTCCTTTTTCTTCCCTTTTTCTTTTCGTTGAGAAATGTGGATCCATGGTTATTTAGGTTCTAAATTCAGTTAGGAGAACCATGTAATACTAGATCTTGACCAGATTCATGGATTGTAAAGCAATTAAATGAGTGGATTTAAGTTATACCTTTTTGATAATGGTATATTTATCATTTGACATTCCCCATTAATATGCATAGTAAATCTGCTGAAATGTAAATCTGATGAAATGTATAAACCTGTTAAAATAGGTAGAAACGATCACTGTTGTATACATACATGTTCTAATAACTTGTTAATTGGATTTTTTTAGTTAAGTTATAGTGAAATTGGGATAATTATATGTTGATCAGTGACATATTTGTACTTGAACCCTTAACTGTAAGAATTGAGATAATTATATGTTAAATTGTTATATTGGAATAGTAACCTGATTTATGGTTACATGTTATTATTTTAAAGTGGAGTTAATTATGTGTTAGGAAGAACATGTGACATGATAATAAGTTAAAATGGACTTAATATGATATTAAGTGGGACATGTAAAAATATATTACAGTAAAATTTGGAAGAATGAATATGCCTAAATTTACAGTTAATAGAAAATTAAAACCGCGCCTAGGCACGAGGTTAAATTCAACTTATGGTAGAAGTCTGCCCGGAACCGCCCGACAAGTCCAGCATCCATAAGTTGTTAATTTAATGTGAGGGATCTAGTGCGTAAATATACATGTAACAGTGCTAAGACACGACGTTAAGTCAAATTGTGGAAGAAGTCTGCCCGGAACCGCCTGGCATATCCAGCATCCACAAGTGGTCGGCTTAATGTGAGAGGTCTAGTGCAAAAACATATATATATATATATATGAATATATGTATATAAAAGGATAGTAATAAATAGCACTAGTTGTGACTAATGGAAATGAACGAAAGGGACAATAGTAAAAAAAGTGTGATAAATGGGGAATGATAATAATCTATTATTGACAAACTTGAAGGGGAAAAAATGAAAGGTAATAGGTAGGCTTGTCCTAGGACAAGTGTAAATTATAACTTAGGTTATAATAAACGGTAAGTTGTACTTAATTGTAAATTAAGTTATCTGTAAAATAAAGAATCTGAAATCTACTGATAAGAATAACATAAGTTATAATAAATGGAAAGGAAACTTATTAGTAAACCTTAGTTAAGAGAACTAAGTTAACAAGTAAACAACGACAACATGTAGTGACAATGTAAGATGGAATTATGATTAAATAAGAAAGAATGAGGTGAATATATTGGATGGAATAAGTTATATTTAATCATAATTAATAAGTGACATGTTAAACAGAAAACAAGTGAATTGAGATGAAGTATACTTAATTACATATTAAGTAGAACATGTTATTGTAACCATGGAATCAGTATACGAATAATATAACAGGATTGTAGATTACAGACTTTGAATTATAATCTAGAGAATAACGTGTTATGGGCTTATTAATGAACTTAAAAGGGTTAAGTTATATAACCAAGATTAATAAGCAAGAGGGGACCATTCCTTTGAGATATAAGCGGCTCGGAAAGAACTTGGTAACTTGAATAAGAAGTTAATATGATTTGAAATAGCCAAGTTAAATGGAAACCTGATGAGGTAGAGCAAGTGCATAATTGAATGTTTAGACACAGGGTCTAATAACACATTAAACTGAGGCGCTTGGACCAATCCGTTCGTTTGAGGGTGATAACCCAACGGGGTAGAACATCGTGGTGTCATGAAGCATGATAGGGTGCACGTAAATTCGATTATTCTGCTGGCTCTGAAGGACTAGAAGGGGAAGCACGCGGCTTCATAAGACGTGGAGGGTACTTCTGGTAGTCCTCTATGCGGTGGCAGTATTTAGGTTGTGCTCGCAGAGGTTAGGCCTGCGCGTTACTACCTGGTGAGTATGCCTTGACTACAAAGGTAACTTTGCAGTCAGAAGGCTGTGACAAGGTGATACTAGGGATATTCGGAGATCGCCTCGACGAGAGGCTGGGTCAGGACCAACACCGGATAGTAGATCGTCGATACCCATCATTGGCAGCAAGTGGGATGCGGAAAGACTAGAGCTAAAACCAAGAAACCATCAACCTTTCACCATTGAGGTGAGGTGGTTGAGGGACACGCCA
This sequence comes from Allium sativum, assembly GCA_030737875.1. Taxonomy (NCBI): domain Eukaryota; kingdom Viridiplantae; phylum Streptophyta; class Magnoliopsida; order Asparagales; family Amaryllidaceae; genus Allium; species Allium sativum. The sequence continues at coordinate 206,134,861 of CM060925.1, forward strand.
ATTGGATGCTTAGATTGTTTGCTAGGGGCACGTCACTTAGCTCTTGTAGTCTTTACTAGTTGAGGGAGTGGCCTGGGCGGGGCCTAGCCACCGTGAAAAGTAGACCATACAGAATATTTGTATTTTGATGTCCTTAAAGACGAGCCTGTACAGATATCTGAAATACTCCCAACCGAGTTCCGTGTTTCTGATACAGCCCTGTTACGAAACTCGCTGCATAGTAGATAATACCTGCAGATACATGCATACCGTTTCTGGATGGTGTATCGTAAAGGTTAAGGCATCGAGTATGATTGACGATACGTACGTGAGAAAGTCTAGATACATGCATGTCTGCTCTGGGTGGTGTATCATAAACGATAAGGCATTATTTCGTGTCAAGACCGGGCTTGGCCGAGAAGTTTAGATATGGAGACCCGTACGTCGCTCTGGCATAGGACGAAAAGTTGTATACGCTTCCGTGGCATGACGATGTAGGCCATGCGAGAAGGGTACCATGGGAGGTACCTTTATATTAGGGGTAGTATATACATACTGTATTAGGTTAATCTACCGGGAAGTAGATGGGTTGTAACACCCCACGTCCGCTATAGTCACTCACTAAGGGAATGCCATAGCATCGGTGGAGTATTTTAGTGAATATAGAACAGAAAAATTACACCAAGACAGATATAAACAGTATTTGAAATTTTAAAACATCATCTCATAACAGCGGAAATAAACATGTCTGGTTACATCATAAGACCATGATAAAAGTCAAGTACAATATCTGTCAAAATAAAGTAGTACATAATCCCACTCTCTCATACAATAGCCATAAGAAAAGAAAAGATAACTGGATAACTGGAGCTTTACATCTACCCAAGCTCCTCAAGACTGGAAACAGAAATCCGATCAAGCTCTACCACCGCTAGGATCCACCGTAGGACCTGAGGGTTGGGAAAAAGATAAAAACAACGGGGTCAGACATAAGTCTGAGTGAGCCCTATAACTTTAACAATACAATCATTAAAGTAACCAGAGAAGACATAAACTTGACCACGGTAATATCTGGGGATGAATGGCTACACTAAGCAGCTTGGTAGACTTAGGATAAACTAAGATAACCGTCAGGACGCATCTACCCACCCAAGGATAATTACTAACTGCACCACACCAGTCATTCCTACTTAAAGGTTGATCCCTTCCAAGGACTTAGAAAATTTCCCCAGTGGTTCCATGTACCCCTAGCCCACTACATAGGTGCCGTCTGCCCCTATCTCCACTAGGTGTACCCAGTAATTCTTACCCAGTAGTTTCTTGTACCCCTACATAGGTGCCGTCTGCCCCTATCTTCATTAGGTGTACCCACTACTCCCAAGCGATCGGCTCCCTACCGTAGATACCCGTGCTGGTCCCACAGTGGGGTGTATCACTCCCCTAAAGTGGCTACCCAATACTAACGGTGCACGGCTTTATATCTACACGATGCAACAACGGCTTATCTACCAGCCCGGGCCCACACACGCATATGAAGCCCGTTGGACTTGCGTTGCCACCGCTAACCCGTTTTGGCCTCTTATAATCAAGCCCAATATGCGTGTCCCGTCACTCGACATGGGTCGAGCCCACAAAGATACGTTTGGGATATTGGTTGAAATGGGCCCCCACAAGCTACCCACTTAAGCTTGTCAAATATCTAGTGTATCCCACTTAACCCTTTAATCATGTTTAATTACATGTTTCCACTTGGTTAAGTATTCTAATCGTATTTTCTATTGCCACCCAAGGCAATCCACTAGATTCCACATGCCACCCAAGGCAACCACCAAATTTCCTCATGCCACCCAAGGCACCCACTTAACCCCTCATGTCCCACTACATGCTATTATGGTTAAGTGTTTCTTAATTAATTAAGACCGTGATCTCCCGTAAAGACCTCCCACATTAGACTGGCTGTTATGACCGCCTGGTTAAGCCGGTAGAATCCGGGCAGTCTTACGTCATAACAGAGTCTAACCTCGTGTCTTTACCTTAATCACGTATTTAATTTATGGCTAAGACCTCTCACATTGGGCTGACATTTGTAGCAACTGGTTAAGCCGGTCGGGTCCGGGCAGTTTTACACTACAAATGAGTCCAACCTCGTGTCTTAGTCGATTAATTACACCTAATTAATCACCCCCATATTAATTATCCCTAATTAATATCAAGTTTTCCATAACATGGGTAGACCTAACTCAATAGGTAAATTCCCATGGGGTAGACCTAACTTAATAGGTAAATTCCCACTTATGGTAATTTATTTTTATGGTATGCTTAATCATACCCAAACATTCATTTATTAACATATTTACCAACCCCATCGTTCCCCACGTAAATCGTTCTCGTTACATGACATAATAAGGGGAAGATCATCACAATATCATGGGTTTAGCATACAACTTTGTCATGGGTTAAGAGGATGTCAACTTGCATATATAAGCATATATTAACCCAACTACATACAACCCAAACTTGCATATTATCATACACATGATTTGCATAACATGTTGCATATGAGCTTGCATATTATCATACACATATCTTGCATAACATGTTGCATATGAGCTTGCATATAGGCATTCTCAATCTTGCATAACATGTTAAACATGCATTTAAGCATACACATAACTTGCATAAGCATTCACATACTTGCATAGGCATCCACATACTTGCATAGGCATTCACATACTTGCATAACTTGCATATCATGTCATTTAAGCATATACATATCTTGCATAAGTATTCATATACTCGCATAAGCATGCATAACTTGCATATCACATAAATCTTGCATTTAAACATGTACATGACTTGCATAAGCATCCATACACTTGCATAAGCATGCATAACTTGCATATCACCTTCAACTTGCATTTAAACATACACTTAACTTGCATATCTCACTTTGCTAAACATGCATAATTCCACTTATTAAATATGCATAAATCCACTTGTTAAACATGCATATATCAACTTGTTAATCATGCATAAATCAACTTATTAAGCATGCATAAACCAACTTATCACATATATGCATAAACATAGAACAACATAGAGTAACATATCATTATACATGATTTAAACTCACTAATCCGCATTTAAGACCATAAGTCTCATTACACCCAATCTACTTACTTTAACAATGGATGTTAAAGTGATAGAAACTCACCAAACTTAAGATTAGCAACCTTATGAAGTAGAATTAGTTGCAACTATGAAGATAATGATGATTAGAGAATGATTTGAGAGGGATTAGCTTGCAACTTCCTTCATGAACTAGTGGAGGCCATGCTCAAATTTCAATTTGCCATAGTTTAGTTACAAGACTTAATTATGTATGAATTAGGGTAGGGTTATGGTCTTATTTATAGGATTAGGTGAGTGTTTTAGGCCCTTAGATTAACCCTAGATTAGATTAGGACCCTTAGATTTAGGAAATCTCTAGAACCAGCCCTCCTAGCCAGCCTGAAACCCAACCTGGTGCAACCTGGTGCACCCAGGTTCACAGAACGGTGCCACCCTGTCGACAGGCAAGTCGACAGGCATGTCGACACCCCTGTCGACAGGCCTGTCGACAGCCCTGTCGACATGGGCTGGGCGGGAACCTTCCCGCCTGACCCCGCCTGGCCCATTTCAAATCTGAACATTTTAAATTTTTAAATCTGTTTTAGTTTTAAATTTTCTGCAACTTCATCGGGCCATAACTGGGCCATACGGACTCCGATTTTCGAAAACTCGGACTCTATTTCGCGTATTTTTCCGAGACGAACGCAATAACGCAGCCCGTTACCCCCAATTCCCACATCTGAGATTATTTATCCTGTAATTAGTGAATTTTAGTATTAACCCAAAATTCGGGGTGTTACATTCTCCCCTCCTTAAAGGATTTCGTCCCCGAAATCTCTAAGCTAAGGAGAATGCATATCCTACCATCCAAACAACCATCTACTCAAACCATCAACCACTGGCATCCATTGTCCTTAAAACAATTTCTAATGATGTATGAGCATATGCAAAAAGTGTGTGTATATGTTCCCTATCTAATGTATGAACATATGCAAACCATGATAGTGCCATGCATCCATTATGTATGCGAGAGAACCCTATCGACACATACAATATCTACATGAGTGCACAATCATTCACCAAAATGCATCGTCCATGTGATAACACAACCATTATACATCCATAAATATATCTTCCTACACAAAATTTTTATGCAATATGCAATATGAAGTGACTGAGCCGATCTAGTGCCTAGAGTGTGTGTATATGCATCCACGAGCAACCACTAGCAACCACTTGCATCCACTTGCATCCATCAATCATAACATGTCTCAAACACATGTTTCAACCATAGGTTTACCCTATCTAAAGGTCAAAGGTGCTAATGAGAGGACATACTAAAGATAAGATAAATACTAGACAAGCGATAAAGGAGAAAGTAAAGACATACCCTCAAAAAGAAATGGGTACAATGAACGCATCTTCGCTTCCGTCTCCCAAGTTGCGTTGCTCTCATCTTCTCCCCATTGCACTTTGACTAGCTGAACCTCTCGATTCCTCAATTTCCTAGTCTCTGACCCAAGGATACGAGTAGGAGCTCGTCGAATCGTCGCATCACGCTCAACCTCTACATCTCTAAGCAAGCTTGGCTCTACCACCTCTGCGGTCTCATGTAAGCACTTCCTCAGATGTGATACATGGAATACATCATGAACATCACTAAGTCTGTCGGGCAACTCCACCCTATAAGCCATCCGTCCAATCCTTTCCTTGATAGGAAACGGCCCAACAAACCTCGGTGCTAACTTCCCAACGGATCCGAAGCGAACAACATTTCTTAATGGAGATACCTTGACAAAAACCATATCCCCAACCTCAAATTCAAGATCCGTCCTTCTCTTGTCCGCATAAGATTTTTGCCTATCCTGTGCTGCTTTCATCCTTCTTCGAATCAAATCGATCTTCTCTGAAGTCTCCCTAACCATATCAGGCCCAAGCAAGATCTTATCCGTAGACTCCCACCAACATGTAGGTGATCGACAAGGCCTTCCATAGAGAGCTTCGAAAGGAGCCATACCAATACTGGACTGAAAGCTGTTATTATATGCGAACTCCACCAGTGGAAGATGCTCTTCCCATGTACCTCCAAAATCTAAGATACAAAGCCTCAAAAGGTCTTCTAGAACCCGATTCACCCTCTTAGTCTGGCCGTCTGTCTGAGGATGATATGCGGTGCTCAGACACAATTGAGTCCCCACTGCTTCTTGCAAACTTCTCCAGAACTCGCTAGTGAAGATAGGATCTCGATCACTTACTATGCTAGAGGGTACCCCATGTAATCGAACTATCTCTCGAAGATATACTGAAGCTAGCTATGGAGCAGTCCTCTTGCTCTTCACAGGTATGAAATGGGCGCTCTTAGTAAGTCTATCTACCACCACCCAGATTCCTGTATTACCCTTCCTCGACCTGGGTAACCCGTCAATAAAATCCATCGAGACGCTATCCCACTTCCATTGCGGAACCTCCAATGGGTGAAGCAACCCACCAGGCTTCCTTTGCTCCGCCTTCACTTGCTGACATACCAAGCACGGAGCTACATATTCGGCCACATCTTTCTTCATACCTGCCCAAAAGAAAACCCTCTTCATATCTTGGTACATCTTGTCCCCACCGGGATGAATGGTCATCCTAGAACGGTGTGCATCATCAAGAATAACCTTCCTCAACCCTTCATCTTGCGGTACACAAAGTCTACCGTCTCTACGCAAGTACCCCCTATCGTCCAGGGTGTACCTACTCAAATGGCTGGACGACTCCCCCCTTATGAGCTTCTCTATCAACTCAACCAACTGTGGGTCGTCCCTCTGGGCTTCCCCAATCCGCCCCAAAAGAGTAGGCCTAACTTCCAAGGAAGCTAGCAAACCGGGTACATAATCAATGGAAGGTCTGAAATCAAACATCGAGATAAATTCCAAGCTTTGCCGTTCCACGAACAATGGACTCAAGGACAACCTCTTCCTGCTCAAGGCGTCCGCCACCACGTTACCCTTGCCAGGGGTATACGCTATCTCGAAATCATAGGATGCTAAAAACTCCATCCACCTTTGCTGTCTCAAGTTTAAATCTTTCTGAGAGAATAAGTACTTTAATGATTTATGGTCAGTGAACAACTCGAATCTCTCACCAAGAAGATAATGGCGCCAAATCTTAAGCGCAAAAACAATAGCGGCCAGCTCGAGATCATGGGTAGGGTAATTTTTCTCATGTGCCCTCAACTGCCTTCCACCATAGGCTATTACCCTTCCCTCTTGCATTAAGACTGCGCCAAGTCCTGTCCCACAGGCATCGGTATAGACAACAAATGGCTTGCTCCCATCTGGCAACACTAAAACTGGAGCGGTGGTTAAAGCTCTCTTTAACCGTCGGAACGCATCATCACAATCTACATCCCATGTGAAAACAAGATTCTTCTTTGTTAAGCGGGTTAATGGGGCTGATATCTTCGCGAAGTCTTTGATAAACTTCCTATAATAACCCGCCAACCCCAAGAAACTTCTTACTTCGGTAGCATTCTTCGGAACCTACCAATCCTGAATTGATACTACCTTCGCGGGATCCACAGCTATCCCTTCCTTGGAGACCACATGCCCCAAGAACCGCACTTCCCTCCTCCAGAAGTGACATTTAGAGAATTTAGCCTTCAGGCTATGCGCTCGAAGAGTCTTCAACACTTCCCCAAGATGTAGGGCATGCTCTTCTTCACTCTTAGAAAACACTAAGATGTCATCCACAAAGACCACCACGAATTTATTAAGGAACTCCCTGAACACCCTACTCATCAAATCAACAAAGTATGCAGGGGCGTTCGTCAACCCAAATGGCATCACCAGCCACTCATAGAAACCATCTGGAGTCCTAAAGGCAGTCTTGTCTATGCTATCCTCGGCCACCCTCAACTGATGAAACCCTGTGGCTAAGTCCAACTGAGAAAATACTGAAGCGCCAACCAACTGATCGAAAAGATCATCAATCCTCGGCAATGGGTGTCTATTCTTCTTTGTGAGCTTGTTGAGTTCTCTATAGTCTACACAAAGTCTGAGGGACCCATCCGCCTTCGTAGCAAATACTACTGGAGCACCCCACTCCGATATGCTCCGTCTTATGAACCCCTTCTCAAGCAACTCCCCTACTTGCTTATGGAGTTCCCTCCTCTCACGAGGAGCCATATGGCGCACTGGTAAAGATACCGGTTTAGCATTATCCACCAAATATATTCGGAAGTCAATCTCCCGCTTCGGAGGTAAGCCCTTCACCTCCTCAAACACATCCGGATATTCCCGGACCACTCTCATAGATTGCAAACTCTCGACCGAAGCGTCAAGCGATTCAAGATAACTTAGCATAACAGAGTCCATGGGATTACAAGAAATCTCGAGAGTGTTACCCAAGCGGGTCATGAGCCTAACAACTCTCCTTTCGCAATCAAGAACGGCACCATTACTGGATAACCAGTCCATGCCCAAAATCAACCCATAGCCCGTGAAGCCCAATACAAAAGCATCACATCTAAACTCAATGCTAAGTATAGAAATCTTCAAACCCAAACATATCATGGACAAATAAGTGGAGCCCCCAATTGGGTTTGAAACAACCAAGGGATCATCTACCAGACTGGTGTCTAGGTGCAGTGACTCAACTAATGATGATGAAATAAACGAATGCGATGCGCCTGAATCAAACAATGTACGGACAGGATGGTCAAATAGAAAAACCAGACTTTCAACGGAAATAGTTCTACCTCTCTCCTGAATCGGTGGAACCGCGAGAGCCTGTACTTGCCCCCTAGCCTGACCCGGTGCCATAAGAGCTTGCACCTGTCCTCCTGAGGTAGATCCCGTCCTTTGCCCTTTCTTAGGGCAATCCTTCACTAAGTGCCCTGCTTCGCCACAGTGGAAGCAACCGGTCTTCTTCTTCTTGCGACAATCCTTACTTAGGTGGCCAGGTGTCCCACAATTGAAACACTTCTTCTTCTTGCCCTTGCCACCGTTGCCTTTCCCACCTTTGCTTTGCTGTTGTTGAGGTCTCTTTTGATCTCCCTTCTTCTCGGGTGCCTTATTAGCATTAGGACCCTTCTCTTCCTCAAACATGAGTGCCATGTCAACTAGCTTCTCAAAGGTGGCCCCCATAGGGATGTGAGTCATAGCCAACCCATGCATCGGTTCATTTAAGCCTTTCACGAACCTCAAAGCCTTCTTCTCCGGTGTATTCACCATGTCTAGGCCAAACCTTGCCAATTGATTAAACTTGTTAACATATTCCTTCACCGAAAGATTTCCTTGCTTTAGAGTCAAGAATCTTTCCATATACAAGTTTTCCTCCGCCCTTGAGAGAAACTTTGCCACAAATCTTTGCTTAAAATCCGCCCAAGAGTCAATGGGGCGTTCTCCATTAGTAACCTCCCACCAGAATGAGGCCTCTCCCTTCATTAACCAAGCAGCCAACTTGACTTTCTTCCCTTCTTCCATCTCAAAGATATCTATCAACTCTTCCACCTCCTTAAGCCAATCTCTAGCCTCCACAAAGGTTTCAGATCCTTGAAAAGGTTTCCCTCCCATAGCTTTAAATTCCTTGCAAGTCTTAGCAAAAGTATCCGTGCGAGGAGGAGGGGGAGGAGGAAGATCGGGTGCTACGGTTGGTGGAGGAATATTTGCTGGACCCGCAGTGGTGGCCCTAGCCTCCATCAATCTCCTATACCATACTGGTACCGTCACACCCTCCGGAAGATTAGGATTCTCGGCCATGCTGAAACGAAAAAGGAAAGATTCAAAACGGAGAATTCGAAGGATATAGATATGGCTATTGGGGATTATGCTTTTCTTTCAAAAACTTTTCTCTTAAAAGACATGTTTTTGAAAATATCTTTTCCAAAAATGTTTTAGAAAAATAGTTTTCTAAAAATTTTATCTGTTCCGGTAACCTTTGCTCTGATACCACGTGTAACACCCCACGTCCGCTATAGTCACTCACTAAGGGAATGCCATAGCATCGGTGGAGTATTTTAGTGAATATAGAACAGAAAAATTACACCAAGACAGATATAAACAGTATTTGAAATTTTAAAACATCATCTCATAACAGCGGAAATAAACATGTCTGGTTACATCATAAGACCATGATAAAAGTCAAGTACAATATCTGTCAAAATAAAGAAGTACATAATCCCACTCTCTCATACAATAGCCATAAGAAAAGAAAAGATAACTGGATAACTGGAGCTTTACATCTACCCAAGCTCCTCAAGACTGGAAACAGAAATCCGATCAAGCTCTACCACCGCTAGGATCCACCGTAGGACCTGAGGGTTGGGAAAAAGATAAAAACAACGGGGTCAGACATAAGTCTGAGTGAGCCCTATAACTTTAACAATACAATCATTAAAGTAACCAGAGAAGACATAAACTTGACCACGGTAATATCTGGGGATGAATGGCTACACTAAGCAGCTTGGTAGACTTAGGATAAACTAAGATAACCGTCAGGACGCATCTACCCACCCAAGGATAATTACTAACTGCACCACACCAGTCATTCCTACTTAAAGGTTGATCCCTTCCAAGGACTTAGAAAATTTCCCCAGTAGTTCCATGTACCCCTAGCCCACTACATAGGTGCCGTCTGCCCCTATCTCCACTAGGTGTACCCAGTAATTCTTACCCAGTAGTTTCGTGTACCCCTACATAGGTGCCGTCTGCCCCTATCTTCATTAGGTGTACCCACTACTCCCAAGCGATCGGCTCCCTACCGTAGATACCCGTGCTGGTCCCACAGTGGGGTGTATCACTCCCCTAAAGTGGCTACCCAATACTAATGGTGCACGGCTTTATATCTACACGATGCAACAACGGCTTATCTACCAGCCCGGGCCCACACACGCATATGAAGCCCGTTGGACTTGCGTTGCCACCGCTAACCCGTTTTGGCCTCTTATAATCAAGCCCAATATGCGTGTCCCGTCACTCGACATGGGTCGAGCCCACAAAGATACGTTTGGGATATTGGTTGAAATGGGCCCCCACAAGCTACCCACTTAAGCTTGTCAAATATCTAGTGTATCCCACTTAACCCTTTAATCATGTTTAATTACATGTTTCCACTTGGTTAAGTATTCTAATCGTATTTTCTATTGCCACCCAAGGCAATCCACTAGATTCCACATGCCACCCAAGGCAACCACCAAATTTCCTCATGCCACCCAAGGCACCCACTTAACCCCTCATGTCCCACTACATGCTATTATGGTTAAGTGTTTCTTAATTAATTAAGACCGTGATCTCCCGTAAAGACCTCCCACATTAGACTGGCTGTTATGACCGCCTGGTTAAGCCGGTAGAATCCGGGCAGTCTTACGTCATAACAGAGTCTAACCTCATGTCTTTACCTTAATCACGTATTTAATTTATGGCTAAGACCTCTCACATTGGGCTGACATTTGTAGCAACTGGTTAAGCCGGTCGGGTCCGGGCAGTTTTACACTACAAATGAGTCCAACCTCGTGTCTTAGTCGATTAATTACACCTAATTAATCACCCCCATATTAATTATCCCTAATTAATATCAAGTTTTCCATAACATGGGTAGACCTAACTCAATAGGTAAATTCCCATGGGGTAGACCTAACTTAATAGGTAAATTCCCACTTATGGTAATTTATTTTTATGGTATGCTTAATCATACCCAAACATTCATTTATTAACATATTTACCAACCCCATCGTTCCCCACGTAAATCGTTCTCGTTACATGACATAATAAGGGGAAGATCATCACAATATCATGGGTTTAGCATACAACTTTGTCATGGGTTAAGAGGATGTCAACTTGCATATATAAGCATATATTAACCCAACTACATACAACCCAAACTTGCATATTATCATACACATGATTTGCATAACATGTTGCATATGAGCTTGCATATTATCATACACATATCTTGCATAACATGTTGCATATGAGCTTGCATATAGGCATTCTCAATCTTGCATAACATGTTAAACATGCATTTAAGCATACACATAACTTGCATAAGCATTCACATACTTGCATAGGCATCCACATACTTGCATAGGCATTCACATACTTGCATAACTTGCATATCATGTCATTTAAGCATATACATATCTTGCATAAGTATTCATATACTCGCATAAGCATGCATAACTTGCATATCACATAAATCTTGCATTTAAACATGTACATGACTTGCATAAGCATCCATACACTTGCATAAGCATGCATAACTTGCATATCACCTTCAACTTGCATTTAAACATACACTTAACTTGCATATCTCACTTTGCTAAACATGCATAATTCCACTTATTAAATATGCATAAATCCACTTGTTAAACATGCATATATCAACTTGTTAATCATGCATAAATCAACTTATTAAGCATGCATAAACCAACTTATCACATATATGCATAAACATAGAACAACATAGAGTAACATATCATTATACATGATTTAAACTCACTAATCCGCATTTAAGACCATAAGTCTCATTACACCCAATCTACTTACTTTAACAATGGATGTTAAAGTGATAGAAACTCACCAAACTTAAGATTAGCAACCTTATGAAGTAGAATTAGTTGCAACTATGAAGATAATGATGATTAGAGAATGATTTGAGAGGGATTAGCTTGCAACTTCCTTCATGAACTAGTGGAGGCCATGCTCAAATTTCAATTTGCCATAGTTTAGTTACAAGACTTAATTATGTATGAATTAGGGTAGGGTTATGGTCTTATTTATAGGATTAGGTGAGTGTTTTAGGCCCTTAGATTAACCCTAGATTAGATTAGGACCCTTAGATTTAGGAAATCTCTAGAACCAGCCCTCCTAGCCAGCCTGAAACCCAACCTGGTGCAACCTGGTGCACCCAGGTTCACAGAACGGTGCCACCCTGTCGACAGGCAAGTCGACAGGCATGTCGACACCCCTATCGACAGGCCTGTCGACAGCCCTGTCGACATGGGCTGGGCGGGAACCTTCCCGCCTGATCCCGCCTGGCCCATTTCAAATCTGAACATTTTAAATTTTTAAATCTGTTTTAGTTTTAAATTTTCTGCAACTTCATCGGGCCATAACTGGGCCATACGGACTCCGATTTTCGAAAACTCGGACTCTATTTCGCGTATTTTTCCGAAACGAACGCAATAACGCAGCCCGTTACCCCCAATTCCCACATCTGAGATTATTTATCCTGTAATTAGTGAATTTTAGTATTAACCCAAAATTCGGGGTGTTACATGGGTACGACGTGTGTGTAAGCCTCGAGTGCTATTAACCCAAGTAACCTAGTAAATAAGAAAACATAACTGAACAATATATGTAGGATTATCCAAAATGTGCAGTTTAAATCCAATCATCAGAACTTGTGTTATGACTCCCTCCTCATAACATACTCGAAGGTTAGATTTGTGGCAGAGATATGATAGCTTTGGATACTGGTTAGGCAGTATTGTTATCTATGTAAGGATATATATTGATTGTACTATATTTTATCCATTCCACTATGAGATGTTTTTTGAGCTCCGGTATATTTTATATCTCTGTCTTTTCTGCAGGATACCAGATAAATTAACACAAGTTTCGATGGATTAGAATTTTGAAAAAAATATGGTCTATCGAAATTCAGGTTGTTATATCTGGTATTAGAGCTTAGATTTAGGATTCCTGTATAAATAGTGAGCGAACGTATTTGTGTTTTTTGAAAAGTATAAATATCTATTATAATATACCTAGATCCATAGAGGAACCCACTAAATAGAAAGAGCATAATATGCTAAGGATTGGGATATCTGTTTTATACACTAAAGAAACGAATATGGAAATCTGAGGCCCTTAGGTAATTTAGGTGGGAAGTGTACAATATACTTTGTATGAAAAAAAGATGAATCCCATGTGTTAGTATTTCAGGTTAGTAGGTGTAGCAGTAAAACCTTATAAAGTGGAAAAGGTTATAAAGAGAAGAATGGATTAGAAATATACATAGTTCAGAGAATTGACTTTGAAGGAGTGTCTAGGAAAGCCAAGGAAAATTGGAAACCGCCTTGAGTCTAACCCCATTGTTAACTTTTAAGAACTTGAAATTGAAAAAACTTTTGGGAAAATGGTTTATGGTATTTTTAAGTTTTAATCTTGAAAGTTACAGTTTTAAAAATATGTGAAGAGCATACTTGAAAAAGTACATATTGAGTTCTGAAGTAAAATGGGATATATTTTGGAAACAATGATTTTTGTGAAAATTTTGTCTAAAATAAAATTCTCTTAGTAAAAGGTGCACATTATAGAGCATGTATATCTTGCTAGTTTTCTTATTATATTGCATGAAAGGATTAAGAAGCAAAACTTAGAAAATGTTGCATTTTGTTGAAAACTGGAATTTTCAGTAAAGAAAGTTTTGAAATCTCTATTATTTTAGCAATCATTTTTGATAAATTATTTTAAAAGAGAAAATTTTGATGGGCGGACAAAATAAGTTGTAGAAATTAAGAATAGAGTAGATGTTTGCACCTATTAGTAAGAAACTGAACCGACCTTATAGCCAAGAACAATTTGTAAACCTAATTGAGAAATAGTTGTCCTTATTTACTCCAGTTTTTGTGATTTGAATTTTTTTTGATGATTTGCATTTTTATAAGATGACATGTTTTTATGGTTTGGAAAAAGTAAGTTTTGATGACGAAAAATAAAGGTTTGATACTTTTAACTTTGAAAGAAAAGTGAAATGAAAAGGCCAAACCGTGTTTAAAAAAGCATGGAGTAGGTAAGGATTAGTGTCTAGGAAAAATGGGAAAAGTTTCGAGGCCATGAAAATGACAGCGAGATTTATCTTGGAATAATAGTAAGTTCCAGTAGAATGTGTAAGCATTGAAAAGCCTAGGGTGTTGCTTAAAAATTGGGTGTTGCTTAAATTTTTTTGTTAGTACACAACAAGGACTAGTGGTGACTACTAGACAGTAGAGGGCAAGTAAGTATTTACATTCTGTTGTTTGAATTTTTCTGTCTGAGGGGATATAGTCCTAAGATTCTTGGCCCTTAGTAGTTGTTAGTCTAGAGCGTCTATTTCCCTGTTTTAGTTAAAGAACTAGAAGGCTTATTTGAAACTAAACTTAGATCAGAAGATTAAGTTAAATAAGCTAATAAAAGAGTGATGGCATAACTAAAAAGAAAACAACAAATTCAGTAAAGCAACATGACAGTTAAAGAAAGATGTAAAATTTTAATAAAAGATGAATAAGAGTAAAATTTTCCAAGATAAGTTGAAAAAGAAAATCTTAATAAAGAAAATTTTCTTATGTAAGTTGTGCTTGGATAGGAAAATAAGGAATCTTTATAAAATGGTTTCAATAAAATTCAAGTACAGTTAGAAAAAGGTTGAAAAAGAAAAACGAAAGAGGTGAAATTTTCCGTTTTCCACCTTTTTGTAACATAAGAAATGGAATTTGGAAAATTATTTTTTTCTGAAATTCGAAAAATAAAATTGGTTAGTAAGATTTTGGATGCAACAATTGGATGAACTGCGCTCATTCTCTATAAGAGTGTGGGAAAATTTGGATGAAAATGTATTTTGATTATCAAAATATCGCATTCATGTAGAATTGGTAGTATATTCAGGATGTGCGCAGCATGTTTTTTTAAAGGATTTTTAAAAATTTACATACATATAGGTAGGGATGAGCAGGAAAACCGATTATGCACCGAAACCGAACCGAAACCGCTTAAAACCGATAAAAAACGCATTTTAAAAAACCGCACCAAAGTAAAACCGCAAAACCGATGAAACCGAACCATTAGTATGGTCCAGGTTTGGTTTTCATCCTTTTTCAAACCGCAAAATCGAAACTACAGCAAATGTTACTTATACGTAAATTTTAACGCTACCTTCTCAAATTTAGCTTTAGGCAAATTTGTACGTTCACTACTTGGCAATCATGGAAGTAAAAGAGCAGCAATACATGCTGCAGCACTCTAACTGCACGGCTATATTGACTCAAGTTGCCAAGATTAATCATGACGTGTTGATGGAAATGTCTAATCATAGAAAGGATCTACAAAAGAAAAGAAAACTAATATTGAACACCTTGAGAAGCTATCAAGACCTGCCACCAGACAAAGCTCTTACTGTATTAGCTATAGAGGTTAAAAAGAGGCGGTATGCTACTGCTGAGAAGTATCTGGAACAAGTTCTACATACTACTTTCGGTCCATTAGAATTATGATTTGGATCATATCCTTTGCCTTGATGTCATATATAGTAAGATGGTATTAGGATTGGACCGATTGGTCATTACATTAAAAGAGTTTTCATTTGCATGTGAAGATCAATATCACACACTGGACAAATAAAAAAGCATCTGCCTCAGCTTTAAACATTTCATGTGCATCACCATCTAAGGGAACGATGTTTTTTTTTGTTAATTGGTTTTGAAACGAAAACCACACTTTTAAAAACCAAAACCGTACTTTTAAAACCGAACCGCACCAACGGTTTTTGGTCTGGTTCGGTTCCTGCTTTTGAAAACCGCACGCTAGCGGTTCTGGGTGCGGTTTTAAGTCAAAACCGCACCAAACCGCACCATGCTCATCCCTACATATAGGAGGTACTGCTTAGGCATACATGTGTTATTATGTTGTACTACAATTTGCACAAGGGAACAATGTTTGCAAAAAATTGTATGCACACATGATGGATGGATATTTTGCGAGGAGTTATCTATTTTTACCCTTATCAAATTTCGGGGATGAAATTTCCCTAAGAGTGAGAGAATGTAACACCCCACATTTCATGATAATTAAATATTTAAATAGTGCATATGTGTATATATATGCATAGACATAAATATATAAAAGAAGAATAAAATAATGGTAATGTATGATTGTATGTAATAAATACATACATCAAAAAGAAGAAAAGATTAATATAAATAACAATGCAACGCATGCGTTAAAAGAAAGAAGAAATTATGTTGCATGCAATGATTTACAAAAACTATGCATTGATAAGAAAAGAAAAATAAAAGAAAAATGCATGAAAAATGATAAGGTTACTTGTAATGGTTTAAATGAAAGATAACAACCAATATGAAAAGGAGGAATAAGAAAAGAACAATGACCACCGTTGTTGTGATCTTTGTTAACAAAAGCCTAAGTAGTCCGGTTGGTTTGAGCATGTGGCTTTCATGAGAGTGGCGCAAGTTCGATCCCTACAGGCGCCATATTTTTATTTTAAAGGGACGGCTAAAATAACACATGTTTTGAAGAGAAAATATGTATAAATGCACATATAAGGAAAATTATACATTTAAGGAAGTACAAAAATATATGTATACATGTATAAGAAAATATATGTGTACATATACGTGCAAATAAATATATATATATATATATATAAAGAGGAGGAATTCAAAATAAGGCTGCAATCAAATAAATATGGTAAGGATTAATAAACGGCATAACACCATTTGAATTTTGAAACTAAAATGAAAGTTATGCGTAAATATATACATGTAAAATGGGCATTTGAAGTTTTGTATACCTATAAGGATTTAATATATGAATATTATTCAAATCAATTTAAACTGAAGACCATGCGCAGAAAAAGAGAGAGAAAAAAGAAGAGTCGGGGTTGACCTAGGGGTCGACCCAAGCATGGGTGTGTCGACCCTAGGGTCGACCCACCCTTAACCCAGGCAGATTCGTTGATGAATCTGGACTATTTTCTTAACCATGTTCGATACTGACTAAGCAATGCGTGTAAGATAAAATCCTGCACACCTATAAATATGCTAGCAGAGCCTAGCCTAAATCTCACATTTTCTAAGAGGCTGCCTAAGCTCTGTCATTCTTCTTCCTGCTCAAATCTCTTCAGAAAAATAGAATAATTAGTTTAGGAAAATTCTGATTCAAGATCTGAAAGAAAAAAAATGTATATTAATAAAGATGGTGTTCAGAATTCTATTTGAAGGTAAATTCTTGGATCGGGTCAATTTAAATTTCTCCTCTTTCTTCCCTTTTTCTTTTAGTTGAGAATTGTGGATCCATGGTCATTTAGGTTCAAAATTCAATTGGGAGAACCATGTAATGCTAGATCTGGACCAGATTCATGGATTCTAAAGCAATTGGGTGAGTAGAGTTATGTTATACCTTTTTGATAATGGTATATTTATCGTTTGACATTCCCCGTTAATATGCATAGTAAATCTACTGAAATGTAAATTTGATGAAATGTATAAACTTGTTAAAATATGTTGAAACGACTACTGTTGTATACATACATGTCCTATTAACTTGTTAATTGGATTTGTAAGTTAAGTTACAGTGAAATTGGGGTAATTACATGTTAATCTATGACATATTTTATAATTGAACCCTTAACTGTAAGAATTGGGATAATTATATGTTAAATTGTTAGAATGGAATAATGACCTGATTTATGATTACATGTTATTATTTTAAAGTGGAGTTAATTACATGTTAGGAAGAACGCGCGATATGATAACAAGTTAAAATGACTTAATATGATATTAAGTGTGACATGAAAAAATAGATTACAGTAAAATTTGGAAGAATGAATATGCCTAAATTTACAGTTAATAGAAGATTAAAACCATGCCTAGACGCGAGGTTAAATTCAACTTGTGGTAGAAATCTGCCCGGAATCACCTGGTAAATCCAACATCCACAAGTCGTTAATTTAATATGAGGTGTCTAGTGCGTAAATATAGATGTAACAGTGCTAAGACACGAGGTTAAGTCAACTTGTGGAAGAAATCTGCCCGGAACCACCCGACATATCCAGCATCCACAAGTGGCCGGCTTAATGTGAGAGGTCTAGTGCAAAAACATATATATGAATATATGTATATAAAAGGATAGTAATAAATGGCACTGATTGTGATTAATGGAAATGAATAGGAAATGAATGAAAAGGACAACAGTAAAAGAAGTGGGATAAACGAGGAATGATAATAATTTATTATTGATAAACTTGAAGGGGAAAAAGGAAAGATAATAGGTAGGCTTGTCCTAGGGACAAGTGGAAATTATAACTTAGGTTAAATAAACGATAAAGAAAATAGGATAACTTATGTAATGAGATAAGTTGTACTTAATTGTAAATTAAATTATCTGTAAAATCGAAAATCTAAAATCTGCTAATAAAAATAGCATAAGTTATAATAAATGGAAAGGAAACTTATTAGTAAACCTTAGTTAAGAGAACTAAGTTATAAGTAAACAAGGAAAAGTTGTAGTGACAGTATAAGATGGATTTTTGATTAAATAAGAAAGAACGAGGTGAATATATGGGATGCAATAAGTTATATTTAATCATAAATAATAAGTGACATGTTAAACAGAAAACAAGTGAATTGAGATGAAGTTTACTTAATTACATATTAAGTAGAACATGTTATTGTAACCATGGAATCAGACAATGAATAATACAAAGGGATTGTAGATTACAGACCTTGAGTTACAATCTAGAGAATAGCATGTTATGTGCTTATTATTGAACTTAAAAGGGTTAAGTTATATAACCAAGATTAATAAGCAAGAGGGGTCCATTCCTTATAGATATAAGGGGCTCAGAAAGAACTTGGTAACTTGAATAAGAATTTAATATGATTTGAAATAACCAAGTTAAATGGAAACCTGGTAAGGTTGAGCAAGCGCATAATTGAATGTTTAGACATAGGGTCTAATAACACATTAAACTGAGGCGCTTGGGCCAGTCCGTACGTTTGAGGGTGAATGACCCAACGGGGTAGATCATCGTGGTGTTATGAGGCACGAGAGGAGCGCACATCCATCTAATTATTCTGTTACTTTGCCGATATTCTGCTGGCTCCGAAGGACTGGAAAGGGAAGCACATGGCTTCCTAGGACGTAGAGGGTACTCCTGGTAGTCCTCTGTGCGGTGGCAGTGTTTACGCTATGCTCGCAGAGGTTGGGTCTGCGCGTTACTACCTGGTGAGTATGCCTTGACTCCAAAAGTTGCTTTGCAGTCAGAAGTCTGTGACGAGATGACACTAGGGTTATTTGGCGATCGCCTTGACATGACGCTAGGTCAGGACTAACATTGGATAATAGATCGCCGGGTACCCGTCATCAGTAGCAAGTGGGATGCTGAAAGACTAGAGCTTAAACCAAGAAACTATCTACCTTTCACTATCAAGGCAAGGTGGTTGAGGTACATTCCAATTGGATGCTTAGATTGTTTGTTGGGGCCATGTCACTTAACTCGTCTAGCCTTTACTAGTTAAGGGAGGGGCCTGGGTGGAGCCATAGCCACCGTGAAAATAGACCCTGCTGAATATTTGTATTTTGAGGTCCTTAAAGGCGGGCCTGTACAGATATCTGAAAAGCTCCCAACCAAGTTCTGTGTTTCTGATACGACCATGTTATGGAACTCAACACACAATAGATAATACCTGCAGATACCTGCATACCGTTTTTGGGAGGTGTATTTTAAAGGTTAAGGCATCGAGTACGATTGACGTTACGTACGTGAGAAAGTCTATATACATGCATGTCTGCTCTGGGTGGTGTATCATAGACGATAAGGCATTATTTCGTGTCAAGACCGAGCTGGGCCGAGAAGTTTGGATATGGAGATCGATACGTTGCTCTAGCGTAGGACGAAGAGTTGTATACATTTCTGTTGCATGACGGCGTAGACCATGCGAGAAGGGTACCATGGGAGGTACCTTTATATTAGGGATAGTTATATATATATATATATATATATATATATATATTGTAACACCCCGATTTTTTAATGACACTAAAGAGAATAAATTAAATAGTAATTAATTTAATATATAGAATTAGAGGAAACGGACTACACCATTGCGTCCATCTCGAAATTCTGGTCAAGATAGACATTTGGTTTGCGTAAAACGGACATTGTATGAAGAAGTTATGAGGGTTTTAAGTTTGTATATGCGCAGAAAGATTATATATATACACATGAGTTAGAGATGAGTCAGAATTTTATCTAGAACAGTTCGAATTTGAAAATTTTGTCAGAGCGGCAAAATTCCCGCTCTAGGGGTTCGACCCCCCAAGAGGGGTGTCGACCTAGGGGTCGGGGTGTCAACCTATGGGTCGACAGGGGTGTCGACACCCCTAGGGCTGAGGTGGCGGTCGGTTTCAGACGGTTCTGCAGCTATAAATATGTGTTCAAATCTCCTGTTTCTTCATTGGAAATTTTGGGAGCCATATGCTGCCGGGATACGAACCGAGACGGAACCATTTTCTATAACAACGTACTTTGCAAATCAAATTCAGAAATTCAAGATCCGTTCTTCCTCTATTCTCTAAATCTAACGCTGTGAGTTTCTAGTTGCTTTTAGGTTTAGATAAATAAAAGTAAATTATGAAGGACTGTGAATTGGATATGTTGTAAACTGTAATTCTATGCTAGTTGTTAAACCCTATACTATGACATGATAGATCTATTTTCCTAGATCTAATACAATTGTGGTTATTCTATTATGTTGTCTATGTGGATCTTGACTTACAATTATATTGTGGTGAATGTACATCTATTAAATTGGGCAGTTGTAACGTTGATTGGATCTAGTTCTTTATGTAAATCACCTTTCACCTGTCATATTGTGATCAATTTGGATATGTTGTAAACTTGACATGTGAATCCATCATTAGATCTAAACATGTTACTATTTCATTATGCTAGATCTAAATAGTTGGACATCTACATGGTTAATTTAGATCTCATTATGCTTGCTTTGACATCGTAGTAATTTCCACAAGTTCATCAGTTTTATGTCCACCTTGTTATGATGTTAATTACATGTCCATTCACCTTATTATCATGCTAGTTTATGTTTATGCAAGATATGATGAAACTATCACATTTGTCATATTCCCTTTTTCATTGTTATAACTAGGCTACTTTATAGCTAGATGCCGCCTAAAATACGTGCAAATACGTTAGTTGGGAAATAGGAAAAGGGATTTATAATTGGCATAATTTATGTAATATTTATATGAATTGGACATATAATTCAAATGGGGAAACAAAGAAATAATTACCTATAGGTACATAGGTAGATTTGGATAAAAATGGAATGTTTAGGAATTACAATTAGGAATTGTAATTGTACTTATGACACGAGGTTAGGTCGCATTAGTGGTGAAAGTTTTCCCGGACCCGACCAGCATATCCAGCAGCCACTAATGTTGAACCTAATGTGGGAGGTCTAAGTACGTAAATACAAATCGGTCTATGACACGAGGTTACGCCTAACTGTGGAATAAGTCTGCCCAGACCCGACCGACATATCTAGCATCCACATGTTGAAGGCCTATTGTGTGATGTCTAGCCTATTATATACCATAAATGGACATGGTAACGAATTGGACTACTTAACCTAATTTAATCCATAAGGATTGTTTGATTATGAAATTAAGTTAGGGTTAAGTAAAATTGGATGGGTAGTGGGTGGGTTAAGTAAATTAGAGGGGGTGGGTAATATTTACTTATAGGACAACAAACTTAACCCAATAAGGTAATGTAATTAAAGACACCCTTTAGGGTAAGCATAATTAACATAGGGCTATGTAATTAAAGACACCTAAGGGTATACATAGTCAGTGAAAAACTTAGTGGGGATACAAGACAAATGGGAGAGCTTGTATCATATTGTGTGGGACCTATTTTAGTCAGTAACCCGGAGTAGGTATCAAATAAAGAAATCCATACTAGGAGGAGAAGGGATACGCTTACAGATTGATTATAAGAGATCCAAACGAGACGGACGGTGTGGGCGACGCATCCCGACCGGGCCATGTACGTGCATGAACTGTGCAGAGGGGGATAAGACGACCATGACACCAGTAGATATGGTTGTGCACATCTTGGTAAATGAAGGGTTGCCACTTTAGGAAGTGATACTTCCTACTGCGGGGTCAGCACAGGATATCTACTGGGTAGAGAGCCGATCAATTAGGGTAGTGGTTAGGGTACACTTGGACATAGGCCCTAAGTCTTCCAACATATAGTGGAAGGGATCATCTGATTTAGTTATACTAGTAATAGTGCAGAGTAATCATTAGTGAAGCACATACGCCTTATCCTGACTACCTTGTCACACCTGCCATTTATGTAGTGATCTCTCTTATCCACTTTATATGCTTATCATGTTACTTTTATTTATTTACTGGCTAAAAGTAACTAGACTCGTTAGACTTTATGTTTGACTCTTTTGTTTCTCCTTCTTTCTCCAGTTCCCCCCCTCCAAAGGTTCTCAAGGAGGAGACACTCAGGCTTAGTCAGGACTCGGATATCATCTTGCAAGGAGCTACTTTTGAAGCATGGCTCAATTTCTTGTCTCTAGTATGGCTTAACTCTTTTAATTGGGGAATTATGCTTTTTTATATACTTACGTACTCTGATGGTGCAAGACAAAAGTTATTTTATTATAATGGTTTTTGTGACTTATGGTATTGTGAACCACAGTACTATGATTTATGTCTGAAATAAAAATTTAAATTTCCGCTGCTATCTTATTTATATCTATCTTGTAACTATTCTATGTCTGTTTACCTATAATTCTTCATGAAACTTAATGCATTCCCCTAGTGAGCGACATTAACGGATGTGGGGTGTCACACTTGGTGTCAGAGCTGAAGGTTACCAGACTAGATAAAAGTTTTTGAAAATTATTTTTCAAAAAGGTTTTAAAAGAAAGCATTTTCAAAAAGAAATGTCTGTTTTGAAAATATTCCCCTAAGAAGCCATATGTAAATATCCTTCGGTCCTTTATCTAAATTTCTTCCTTTTTCCTTTTTCAGCATGTCTGGGGAACAAAACATTCCTAATATCCTAGAGGGCATCACAATACCCAAATGGTTCCGTAGGTATTTGGAGGCCACGGTGCCTGCCGAAGGCCAAAGAGACGATCCTCCACCAGTTGCACCAATCATTCCTCCTCCTCCTCCTCTGAGGGCAGATAACTTTGCCAAGATTTGCATAGACTTCCATGCTATGAGAGGGAAGCCATTCCATGGGAATGAGACATTCGTAGAAACTCGGAATTGGCTTAAGGAGATCGAGGACTTATTCGTAATTTTTGAAGTAGATGATAGAAGGAAGGTTCAGTTAGCCGCCTGGCTACTGAAGGACGAAGTCTCATTTTGGTGGGAAGTCACTCAAGCTAGACGTCCGGTGGAAACTTGGGAAGATTTTAGACAACAACTCGAAATAAATTTTATTTCCCAAGCTGAGAGAGGCATACAAATGGAGAGGTTCTTAGTACTCAAACAAGGAAACTTGATGGTGAAGAAGTATGTGAACAAGTTCAACCAGCTGGCAAGGTTCGGGTTAGAGTAGGTGGATACACCGCACAAAAGGGCTTTGCGGTTTACTAAAGGGATGAGTGAGCCTTCACATGGTTTAGCCATGTCACATATTCTAATGGGGGCCACTTTTGAAAAGCTTGTTGATATGGCCTTAATGCATGAGGAGGACAAGGGAGAAAAGAAGGAAGCAAAAGCTGAGGGGACATCGCAAAATAGGAAGGTATGGCCCAAGAAGGTGCAACAACAACAACAACAACAACAGCAACAGAAGAAAGGAGGGAAAGATGACAAAGGCAGTGATAAGAGAAAATGTCACAATTGTGGAAAGGAGGGTCACTTGATCAAAGACTGTAAGAGAAGGAAGATCAATTGCTTTAATTGCGGAGAGGTCTAACACTTCTCTAAAGAGTGCCCAAAGAAACAAGGATCGCAGGGACAAGGTCAAAGAGCAGGAACTTCTAGAGGGAAGGTGCATGCTCTCGCGATCAGTGCTCCTGAAAGAGGTAGAAAAATTTCCGTAGAAAGTTTTGTTTCTCTTTCAAACCATCTAGTTAGAACACTTTTTGATTATGGTGCTTCACACTCGTTTATATCTAGTTCTGTGGTTGAATATTTGCACTTAATTACTAGTATGGTAGTAGATCCCGTGGCTATTTCAAACCCCGTTGTTGGTTCGGCTCATTTATCAATGATTTGTCAAGGTTTGAATATATCTGTATTAGTCGTTGAGTTTGAGTGCGATGCGTATGTGCTCGGGTTTATGGGCTATGGGTTGATTCTAGGAATGGATTGGTTTACCATGTATGGGGCCATTCTGGATTGTGAGAGGAGGGTTGGTAGACTCCTGACTTGTCATGGGAAGACCCTCAAAGTTTCTTGTGACCCCCAAGAGTCTATTATGCTTAGCTTCCTAGAGTCTCTAGATGCATCCATAGATGATTTGCAATTTGTTCCAGTGGTTCGAGATTATTCCGATGTTTCTGATGAGGTACGGGGTTTACCTCCAAGGCGCAAGATCAACATCCGCATATATCTGGTGGACAATGCAAAGCCAGTTGCATTACCAGTGTGCCACATGGATCCAAGGGAAAGGAGGGAGTTGAGTAAGCAAGTAGGGGAGCTACTTGAGAAAGGGTTTATCAGACGAAGCATATCTGAATGGGGTACTGCAGTAGTATTCACAACTAACCGGATGGTTCACTTCGTTTGTGTGTTCAATATAGAGAGTTGAATAAGCTCACCAAGAAGAATAGGCACCCGCTTCCGAGGATTGATGATTTATTTGATCAGCTTGTTGGTGCCTCGGTATTTTCTCAGTTGGACTTGGCTATGGGGTTCCATCAGTTGTGGGTGGCTGAGGATAACATATATAAGACTGTTTTCAGAACTCCAAACGGTTTCTTTGAATGGCTAGTTATGCCTTTTGGGTTGACAAATGCACCCGCCTACTTTGTTAGTTTGATGAGTAAAGGTGTTTCGGGAGTTCCTAAACAAATTTGTCATAGTCTTTGTTGATGATATTTTGATCTTCTCCAAGAGTGAAGAAGAGCATGCCCAACATTTGGGAGAAGTTTCGAAAACTCTCTGTGACCATCAGCTAAAGGCAAAGTTCTCCAAATGCCATTTTTGGAGAAAGGAGGTGAGATTCTTGGGGCATGTAGTTTCCAAAGAAGGGATAGTTGTAGATCCCGCGAAGGTGGTTGCAGTGCAAGTTTGGCAGATTCCCAAAAATGCAACTGAGGTGAGAAGCTTTCTTGGTTTGGCAGGTTATTATAGGAAGTTCATTAAGGACTTCACGAAGATATCAGCCCTTCTCACTGGGTTGACAAAGAATAATTTGGCATTTTCATAGGACATAGACTGTGACGTTGCTTTCCAATGACTGAAAAGGGCTCTGACAATAACCCCAGTCTTGACCTTGCCTGATGGAAGAAAAGTGTTTATTGTTTACACTGATACGTGCGGTACAGGGCTTGGTGCGGTTCTTGAAGGGAAAATTATGAGGGTAGACAGTTGAGAGTTCATAAGAAGAACTACCCTACCCATAATCTAGAGTTAGCTACCATAGTATTCGCGTTAAAGACGTGGCGTCATTATTTACTTGGAGAAAGGTTCGAGTTATACACCGATCATAAATCTCTTTCGTATATATTCTCACACAAGGATCTCAACTTAAGGAAACAACGGTGGATGGAGTTCTTAGCTTCATATGATTTTGAGATTGCTTATACCCTTGGCAAGGGTAATGTGGAGGCAGATGCACTAAGTAAGCAGAGGGTGGCCTTGAGTCCTCTATTTATGGAAAGAAAGAACTTGGAGTTCATATCATCTTTTGATTTTAGACCCTCCATCGAGGTTATGCCTGATTTATTTGCATCCTTGGAGATACGACCGACCCTTATGGACCAGATAGGAGCTTCACAACAAGGTGGCCCACAAATTCTAGACATCATGGATAAGCTCAGAAGATGAGAGACTTCTAGTCACCTCAGTAGATATGCCATAGATGAAAAGGGGTCGTTGCGAAGAGATGGAAGGATTTGTGTTCCTCGAACTGGAAGCCTAATAAAGGCGGTTCTAGAAGAAGCCCACCATTCTAAGATGACCATTCATCCAGGCGGTGATAAGATGTACAGGGACATGAAGAGGGTTTTCTTTTGGGCTGGGATGAAGAAAGATGTGGCCGAATTTGTTTCTCAATGTTTAGTTTGCCAGCAAGTCAAGGCTAAGCTAAAGAAGCCCGGAGGATTACTTCATCCGTTGGAGGTTCCGCAGTGGAAATGGGAGAGCGTCTTTATGGATTTCATATATGGTTTGCCTAGATCGAAGAAAGGAAACACCAGTATCTGGATTGTGGTGGATAGACTCACTAAGAGTGATCACTTTATTCCAGTTAAGAGTAAGAGGACAACATCAAGGTTGGCAGCAATTTCTGTTCGTGAGATAGTTCGTCTCCATGGAGTACCTTCCAGCATCATGAGCGATCGTGGCTCCATCTTTACCAGCGAATTTTGGAGGAGCTTGTAAGAAGCATTAGGTACACAGTTGTGTTTGAGCACCGCTAGACCGACGGATAGACAGAGAGGGTAAACATGATTCTTGAGGATCTTTTGAGGCTGTGTATCCTAGACTTCAAAGGGATTAGGGAAGAGCATCTTCCTTTAGTAGAGTTTGCCTATAATAACAGTTATCAAGCTAGCATCGGCATGGCACCCTTCGAAGCATTGTACGGACGACCCTGTAAATCGCCAACTTGTTGGTGGGAATCTACAGAAAGATTATTATTTGGACCAGATATGGTTAGGGAATCATCCGAATAGATTGACCTTATTCGACGGCGGATGAAGACAACTCAAGATAGGAAGAAGTCCTACGCAGACAAGAGAAGAACTGACATCGAATTCGAAGTGGGAGACTTAGTTTTTATCAAAGTACCACCTTTGAGGAATGTGGTTCGCTTCGGAGCAGTAGGGAAGTTAGCACCTAGGTTTGTGGGACCATTTTCCGTAACCGAGAGAATTGGCCAAATGGACTATAGAGTGAAACTCCCATAAAATCTATCCGGTGTTCATGACGTTTTCCACATCTCTCATCTGCAGAAGTGTCTGCATGACACCGCATAAGTTGTTGAGCCGAGTATGTTGGAAGAAGTAGAAGTGGAACGGGAGGCGACAGTCAGATGAGGCCCTAACCGTATTGTTGGGTCAGAAGTTAAAATGCTGCACAATAAGGAGATCAAGTTGCTAAAGGTTCAATGGGGAGATAGCCCAGAGGATGTGACTTGGGAGACCGAAGACAAGATTCGTGCTTCGTACCATTTTTGTTTCGAGGGTATGTTCTTAACTCCTTTTTCAATGTTTTATCAGTGCTTGTTTCCGTCAATAGAGTATATCTTATCCATAGTATTTTTCGGCCTTTAGATAGGAATCCTATGGATGTAAACATGTGTTTGAAACATGTTATGTTTGATGGATGCAAGTGGATGAAAGTGTTTGCTAGTGGTTGCCTGTGGACGCATATACACACACATTAGGCACTAAGATCGGCTCAATCACTCTCGTACTGCATATGGATGCGTGTGCATTTTCTTTTCTTTTATGGATGGAACTGGATGAGTTAGCATGTGGATGTTGCATTTGGAGATACGAATGTGCACACATATAGAACTCACATGATATAATAGGATTATTTACATACATATTGGATTCATGGCACTAACATACATTCCATTAAGGAGGTCAACTGAATCAGTAGGTCGTCTGATCTTCGAATTAGTGTTGGGACATATACACACACCTTTGCATATATTCATATAACCATTAAGAACCTTTAAGGATAATGAATGTCAGTGATTGGTGGATGAGTAGATGGATGATGGATGGTAGGATATGCATTCTTCTCCACTTAGAGCTTTCTAGGACGAAATCCTTTGAGTAGGGGAGAATGTAACACCCCGAATTTTTAACAACGTTAAAGAGAATAAATTAAAGAGTAATTAATTTAATATACAGAAATAGAGGAGACGGACTGCACCATTGCGTCCGACTCGAAATTCTGGTCAAGATAGACATTTGGTTTGCGTAAAACGGATGACGTATAAAGAAGTTATGAGGGTTTTAAGTTTGTATACGCGTAGAAAGATTATAGATATAAAAATGAGTCAGAGATGAGTTAGAATTTTATCCATCATAGTTCGAATTTGAAAAATTCGTCAGAGCGGCAAAATTCCCGCTCTAGGGGGTCGACCCCCTAGAGGGGTGTCGACCTAGGGGTCGACCCCCTTTAAGGGGGGTCGACCTATGGGTCGACCCACCCACAGGGACGTCGACACCCCTAGTGCTGAGGTGGCAGTCGGTTTCAGAGGGTTCTATAGCTATAAACATGTGTTCAAATCTCCTACTTCTTCGTTGGAAATTACGGGAGCTATATGTTGCCGGGATACGAACTGATACGGAACCGTTTTCTATAACAACGTACTTTGCAAATCAAATTCAGAAATTAAAGACCCGTTCTTTCTCTATTCTCTAAACCTAACGTTGTGAGTTTCTAGTTGCTTTTAGGTTTAGATAAATAAAAGTAAATTATGAAAGACTGTGAATTGGATATGTTGTAAACTATGATTCTATGCTAGTGTTAAACCCTATATTATGACATGATAGATCTATTTTCCTAGATCTAATACAATTATGGTTATTTTATTATGTTGTCTATGTGGATCTTGACTTACAACTATATTGTGGTGAATGTACATCTATTAAATTTGATAGTTGTAACATTGGTTGGATCTAGTTCTTTATGTAAATCACCTTTCACCTGTCATATTGTGATCAATTTGGATATGTTGTAAACTTGACATGTGAATCCATCTTTAGATCTAAACATGTTACTATGTCACCCTAATTATGCCAGATCTAAATTGTTGAACATCTAAATGGTTAATTTAGATCGCATTATGCTTGCTTTGACATCGTAGTAATTGCCACAAGTTCATCAGTTTTATGTCCACCTTGTTATGATGTTAATTACATGTCCATTCACCTTATTATCATTCTAGTTTATGTTTATGCCAAGATATGTTGAAACTATCACATTTGTCATATTCCCTTTTTCATTATTATGGCTAGGCTACTTTATAGCCTAGGTGCCGCCAAAAATATGTGTGAATACGTTAGTTAGGAAATGGAGAAAAGGGATTTATAATTGGCATAATTTATGTAATATTTATATGAAGTGGACATATAATTCAAATGGGGAAACATAGAAATAATCACCTATAATGACAAAGGTAGATTTCGATAAAAATGGAATGTATAGTAATTACAATTAGGAATTGTAATTGTAATTGTACTTATGACACAAGGTTAGGTTGCATTAGTGGTGGAAGCCTGCTCGGACCCGACCGACATATCCAGCAGCCACTAATGTTGAACCTAATGTGGGAGGTTTAAGTACATAAATATGAATCGGGCTATGACACGAGGTTAACCCCAACTGTGGAATAAGTCTGCCCAGACCCGATTGACATATCCAACATCCACATGTTGAAGGCCTACTGTGGGAGGTCTAGCCCTTTATAAACCATAAATGGACATGGTAAAGAATTGGACTACTTAACCTAATTAAATCCATAAGGATTGTATGATTATGAACTTAAGTTAGGGTAAAGTAAAACTAGATGGGTAGTGGGTGGGTTAAGTAAATTAGAGAGGTGGGTAATATTTACTTATAAGCCCACGAACTTAACCTAATAAGGTTATGTAATTAAAGACACCCTTTAGGGTAAGCATAACTGACATAGGGCTATGTAATTAAAGACACCTAAGGGTATACATAGTCCGTGAAAAACCTAGTGGGGATACAAGACAAAGGGGAGAGCTTGTATCATATTGTGTGGGACCCATTTTAGTCAGTAACCCGGAGTAGGTATCAAATAAAGAACTCCATACTAGGCGGAAAAGGGGCACGCTTGCTGATTGATTATAAGAGATCCAAATGAGACGGACAGTGTGGCCGGCGCAGACCGACCGGGCAATGTGCATGCATGAGCGGGGCAGAGGGGGATAAGACAACTGTGACACCAGTAGATATGGTTGTGCACATCTTCGGAAATGAAGGGTTGCCACTTTAGGGAGTGATACCTTCTACTGTGGGGCCAGCACAGGATATCTACGGGGTTAGGAGCCGACCAATTAGGGTAGTGGTTAGGGTACACTTGGACGTATGCCCTAAGTCTACTAACATATAGTTGAAGGGATCATCTCATTTTAGTTATACTAGTAATAGTGCAGAGTAATCATTAGTGAAGCACATACGCCTTACCCTGACTACCTTGTCACACCTCCATTTATGTAGTGATCTCTCTTATCCACTTTATATGTCTATCATGTTACTTTTATTTATTTATTGGCTAAAAGTAACTAGACTCGTTAGACTTTATGTCTGACCCTTTTTGTAACGACCCGGATTTTGAGCGACTTTGGTTATCGACATAAGCTCGATGTCGATAACCAAAACACCGAAAAATCCTGGTAATTAGTGAAAGAAATTAGAGGGTGAGGAAAGATAAGATAGAAAATTAGAATAGAAGAAGAAGAAGAACACAACATCAGAGTAACACGAATCTCACAGCGGAACGAATAAATATATTTCATAACATAACTTTGAAATATACATCTGTATTTGAATATACATCATTATCAAAGTACAGCGTTTACAACACAGCGGAAATAACTATAGCTATATGATTCTGAAGCCTCCTGCTCCAGCTCTTCTAGTATATCTGTAAATCTCGATTACTTGACTTTCCGTACAAATTTAGGCACCCAAGAGTTTAGGGAAACAACAAAATAAACTCCGGGTCAGTCATAGGACTGGTATGAGTAAAACAATTTAAAACATTTATACCGGTATATGATATCTCATAAGACCACGCCGCATAACGGAACGGGTTTTTTCCTTACGAGAATCCAAAATATCTTTATATCAAAAACCTTTTGATATTATAATAATGTCTATCAACCACAGTATATATATTCATCTAGCAGAAACGCTTTCATCTCACGTTCTACATATATAGTATACAACTCAAAACCGCAAGCACGTATTGGGTAATGGATTTCCAACTATAACAAGGTATGGAACCACCTTTCGCTCGTGTACCTCTAGAGAGGAATACACTGGGTTCAACAAGAACATCTTGCAACCCGGCCACACATGACCGACCACTCATTTCGCTTGAGTGTATCGAATGTATATCACCAACGGTTGGGATCAACAACCGTTTCCCGAATGGGACAGCATCAACAATAGATTTTTAGAAGTAAATGAAACTCTAGATCAGGTGATTATACACCCTACTTTGGTGCGACCGACTTAGCCATGCTGCCTGCCCGATTTCTGTCATTTACCAGATGATGAGGCTAGAAGCTACGCTTTATCATCATACCAGATTCACTTTGAATGTCACATCATCAAATCCATCAAATCACCAATTGACGTCCTCAACCATACATTATGTGTTAGCTAAAAGAAGTTTCCTTCTCCGCTTCCACTCTTGGTATGGTTGGAGAAATCAATATACGTGATCGTCTGGAAATACTCTGTTAGACATCCGTCCATACAAGTCATCCAGGAACAGGATGAACCGAAGGCACTATTCTGTAAACAGGATAGTCCTTGCATAACTCTGTCTTCAATTTCCTTTGGCATATATGATTCGCAACGCTTATGCCAATACAGAGTGGTTCTTTGGATAATAATCCAACCGGTCTCTCCATATTAACAACGTTAAAATGGTCAAAAACTTCGATAGTCTGTGATTTAACTATCGAAGAAAACAGGTGTGCAAACAACGATTTCATTTCCAAATGGAAATTTATATCGATCAAACATCATTCAAAATTTATCTCTTTATTTCATAAATTTACTTATCTCCTGTTTCCCTATATTCAATATTTCTTATTTTCTAAATTTGGAAAATATACGTTATCAACAATGGAAAACATTTCCATTTCTTGTTTTCTTTATTAGAAAACATTTCTGGTTTCTTATTTGGAAAACATTCCAAAGTTTCTTCATTGGACTTAGACAGATGTTTAAACAAACCATCGTGATGCCAACTCAAACCATTTCCTTTACTGCCGAACCTTAACTATTCCTTAGTTAAAAATGGAGTCAATCAAGTTGGGGTAGAACTACCTCTCAGACCTTAACTTAACAACGTTTCTAACATTAAAATAGGCAAAGTTCACTTTATATTCCTTTTACTAACTTCCTTACTTAACCCTCCTTCGAATAGCTATATTCGATTGACTCTTTTCACTTAACTCTATTCGATTAACCCTTATCAATTAACTCTATTGGACTAACGCTATTGATTTACTCATTTCAATTAACTCCTTTCGAATAAACTATATTCGATTAACTCATTTTACTCTCTATTCGAATAAACTATATTCGATTTACTCATTTTACTTTCTATTCGAATAAACTATATTCAATTTACTCATTTTACTTTCTATTCGAATAAACTATATTCGCTTTACTCATTTTACTTTCTATTCGAATAAACTATATTTGATTTACTCATTTTAATTTCTATTCGAATAAACTATATTCGATTTACTCATTTTACTTTCTATTCGAATAAACTATATTCGATTTACTCTTTTGCTTCTATTCGAATGAACTATATTCGATTTACTCTTTTGCTTCTATTCGAATAAACTATATTCGATTAACTCATTTTCTTTAACTCTAATCGATTAAACTAACATCGATTAGCTTCTTTTATTTTAACTCTAATCAATTAAACTAACATCGATTAGCTCCTTTATTCTTTTCGAATAAACTATTCATTTATAAAGATTTACTTTTAGTAACAATTCTTCACTTTACAAATGATTTCCCTTTATTAAAACTCTATTCGTTTTAAAAACATTTTTCCCTTTTTATTTACTTTCGAAATATTTCCTTTTATAAAATCTGTTGATTTTATAAACTCCCTTTTAATTCAATATACATTGAAAAATCCTTTTTACATCCGAGGGTCTTTTATGATATTTAAAATATCGAATAACAATGATCAACATCATTCCAACACACATAATCCATAACAGATTATATAACACATCATATATCACAATATATGAAAACAGTAAAATAAATGTTGAGGAATCCAGTTGGATTCCTCCAACCTGTTTTCCCTGCATCATAGATGTTAAACAATATAGATAACATCACTTTCAGTTCCATATGATATATTCTGTTAAACAGAATCAAATATAGAAATTCAACTAACCGACTAGCAGTTCAATCAAACCGTCAACACACAGTCAATCAGCCAATATCTAACAGTTCTAAAAATACAACATGAAATTATAAACTGTTCAGATTTAGTGAGATTTACTCACATTGGCGCGTTAACCGTTAAATATTGGTTTGCGTTATTTGACTCCGTCGGACAATTTATTTCGCCATAAATTGTAACGAGCTTGGATTCGCTCCCAGTCAGCTCCATTGGGTAGCCGTCGTTCATACGATCCCAACGGATCTTGTTTCGCTGAATTCCGACCATGTATGACCAAGATATAAGGGTTACAAGTTATGACACTTCAAATAGAAATAAAATTTGAATTTAAAAATCTATTGGGCTTTAACCTTAAATCACCCGGCCCAAGCCCACTCCCCTACCCAGACCCGTCTACAGGCATCTTCCCCAATCCAAGAAATCACGTACCGCTCCTCCAAAAACCAAAACCATGGCCGAACTTTGCAACTACCCATCCTCCTCTCTACTTCATGAATCCCCTTTCAATACAAACTAAAACTCCTTAATATCCCCACCTGTTGGCACAGCAAGATCAAACTCGCCCGGCCATTGATGCCACCCTTTTCTGTCATTCATCTCCTTGCGTTTTACTTAGTCCTCTGTTTCTTCATTTTCATTTGCAAACTTCTCACCACTCAGTCCAACGTGAAGGCCAAACCATGCACCAACCGTACCACACCAATACCGCACCCATACCTTTACCTAGCGTTGTACCCTCCTCTTCACGCAATACACCAAAAGAAACAACACAGATCTCTACAAAACGTCCAGTTCTAACATACCAAACGCCCTGCTTTTTCCATTTCAAGACCCCAACGCAAGCTCCAATAACATTTTTGTTTAGTCCTTTCTTCAAAATATATTCAGTAAACCCGATCTGCTCCTCCTGCTGACAACCGCGACATTCATCTCCCTTGCTCACTGAAATACAGGCGCCCAGCTTCCTCATATTATACTCTTTTTTTTTTATATTTCTTTTACCACTTGGATTTGTTCTTTCCGAAAGTCAAAAGCATAGAAGCGGTGGTGCTCGCTGTATTTATAATGTGATGATGCTTGGGTTAAAGAACAACAGAGAACGTGGCTTAGTAAATGACAGAAAGAACTGGTGGATAGAAAAGAAGGGGCGTGCAATCTTAAGTGCCAAGGAAAACCAGTGGTTGAAAAGAATGAACGTGGCATGTCGCTGAAATCAGTTAAGATATTTGTTTTACGTTTGAGAGTAACCCATTATGCGAAATTCTGTTTGTCCATGGACTGATATGAAAATATCATTAAATCGAGTAATGTGCCGTGATCCCAAAAATATGATAATACCGGTAGGTTAGCTTATTCTGTGAAATCCCAAAATCCTGATTAAGGGTGCAAAATACCCCAAATAAAAAGTTGCTTATTTAATTAATCAAAAATTACAGTAAAATTCTAAAAATTAATTTATCGTTATGTCTCAAAAGAACCTTGTCTAAATTCGAACCCGACATTCAAATATTTTTAAATAACCGTTATGGCCACGATAGAATATACCGCTGTTTTTCTGAATATTTGATTTGGACATAAATCAAAATCTACACGACGAAATCCCGATTTTTCTCTTCCACCAGAAAGATATACTCCACCAGCTCCGTACGTTTCTTGTTTCACAGAAATCCGGCTTAAAACGAATCCTATACATTCAGTTGAAGTTCGAATCGCCAATTTACGAACTGCAGCGCCATTTCGAGCTCGTTTATAATTATATTATAAACTATACGTTCAACTGTCGTTTATATAATATATTCGTTATTCAAATTAAATTCCAAGCTGAATTAAATATCACAGATGATCCGGTTCACACCATATCGCCATTTCAGCCAATTCTGATTATTTCAGAATTAAATATATTATTTAATTTTTTATTTTAATTAAATATTCATCATTATTAAATTCCACGGCCATTAAATTCACTAACCCACCATTGATATAATTAAATAAATTAATCATAATACCCCTGCCAATGCGGGTCATTACAATCTTCCCCACTTAAAATAATTTCGTCCTCGAAATTGCTAAAAGATGGAGAACGACCCTATCGACTGGTTAGAACATATTTGTTCACTTCTTAACTTCAGTTTCAACTGAACCAATTTAATTTCAATTAAATTATTAATTAATTCTTATCAATGAAAATTTTCAAAGATCCTGAAAATTTTCTAACGCCTTAATTCTTCGAAAAATTTCGCCAGCACCTCCTTTGTACTGGTCAATTGGTCAAACTCCAACTCGCCTCTCTGGGCCATCTCCAACCCAAAAGAAAATCAAACAGCCAAGCGGCTTGCCAATTCGGCTCATCAAAATCTCATACCATGTGAAATATAAACATGTACCTTTTTGTCGGGTGTATCGTTATATCCCTGACATCTGCTATCAATTCAGCATATACCAATGTCATGCCAATCAAACTCAAAATCAGCTTTTATCTCCAACACAACCATTTGCTTATATCCAAGCCAAATCCCGTTTTAACTCAAGTTCAACTCTTGATTTTCAATTTCTTAACTCCTCAATCCAATACCATTTCAGATTCTAATTTCATAAATCCAATCTTATTTGATTTCAATTCAACTTCAGTTACCACTTAACTGAATTTACTTTAATTCAAATCTGCTTCCACAAATTTCTGTTAAATTTGTTTTTAATTTAAACAGTCTTTCCCTGGGAATTTTTAAACAGTTTACTCTTTTCAAAAAAATCAAATTTTCCTTTTTGAAATTCAACTGAGCCCATAATCAATATTCCATTAGGTAAATCACTTCTCTATTTCTTTATCAATATTTGTTAACCAAATATTTTCAATAACCATATTGGCCTTTTATGTTATTTGGAAAACATTTCCGAATATTGCCTTCATTTATTTTCTAAACTTTAGAAAATACATGCTATTTAAAATTGGAAAATATGCCAATTTCTTATCTCTTTTTTGATCTCGTTTATTTCTATACTTAGGAATATTCTTTATTATTTCCAAGCTTACACTTATTTGGGTTAAAACCGATGTTGCGTAAAACATTGTTACGACAACCCAAATACTATATTCAACTAACTCTTATTCAACATTGATCTTCGAGCCCGAAATCTTACTATTTATTTGTTAATAATGAAATCAATCAAGTTGGGGTATAACTACCTCTCAGACCTTGACTGAATAACATTTATAACGTCAAAACAGATATGACTGCTTACTCGAATAATCAATACCATACAACTACTGATTAACTTTCAAACACGTATACGCTTCCTCTTTCTATCCTCACTAGATTTTATTTTAGACTTCCCTTTGATTTTTCTATTCTATTTCTAAGTTCGTTCCCCTATCGACTTCTATATATATATATATATATCGATACGTTGATTTCTAACTATCAAATTATCTTAAAAATATTCTAACTCCTTGAATTCCTGGAAAAATTCGTCATAACCTCCTTTGTACCGGGAGCATCGGGATATTTCAAATAGCCTCCCATGGCCCTCACCAATCCAAAAGAAAAAGAAAAGGCCAAGCGACTAGCCGATACGGCGCATAAAATCTCATATATGAATTAAATACGTACCTTTTTGTCGGGCATTCTATTTATAAACCTTTATACCTTATCCATACATATCTCATGTATATTTATACATTTCTAATTCATTTCAACTTAATCCAATCATTTTAACTTAGTTCGTTAAGTGATTTTCAAATTACTGGTTTGCCCATTTCACCTTTTTATTTGAATATACATGTTCAAATATAGGTTTAACTTGTTTATCAACTAATTGAATTCCATTTCAATTTTATTTGAATTTCCTATATTCAAATTCCATTTCAATTCTCTTATTCAAATTCTATATTTGAATTTCATTTCAAATCCCTTATTCAAATTCTATATTTGAATTCCATTTGAATTTCTATATTCAAATCTATTTGAATTCTCTTTATTTCAATTCCCTTTGAATCTTCTATATTCAAATTTCAATTTCAATTCTATTTGAATCTGCTTTATTCAAATTTCATTTTCACTTTAGATATTCAAATCCTATATTTGAAATCCTTTATATTTTCTATATTCAAATTCTATATTTGAATTCCATTTGAATTTCTATATTCAAATTCTATATCACTTCCATTGAATTTCATATATTCAAACTCCTTTTGAATTTCTATATTCAATTTCTATTTCAAACTTTCTTTATTCAAATCCTATATTCAAACTCCATTGAATTATATATTCCAATTTCTGTTTCAACTCTATTTGAATTCTATATTCATATTCCATTTAAACTATTTGAATTCTATATTCAAATTTCATTATTACTCTATATGAATTCTATATTCAATTTTCCATTATTTAAATCTTCTTTATTCAAATCTCATTTGAATTTCTATATTCAAATCCCCTTTGAATTTTCTATATTCAAATTCTATGTTTGAACTTCCTTTCTTCAAATTCCTTTTCAAACTTTCTTTATTCATTCTTTACATAAGTCTCGATTTCAATTCCTTTTGAAATCGATAATACTACCTTTGGAAAATAGGTTCCCCTTTCAACTTCACACTTGTATTTTTATTTCTGAATTATCCAATGATAATTCTTTTCACTTCATTTATAAACTTCGTTTATAAAGGAACTTCTCGTTTTATTTCTTTTAAAACGAGTTAATATTTCAAATCTATTTAAAAGTTCAAATTCTATATTTTAAATCCCATTTTGAAATTCAACACAACTTGTCTTTGCCAAAACAAATTCAAAACAGTATCTCTGGTAGTAATTCGTCACTTACAACTCGAAAATGAATACTGATGATGCAGCTGTCATCATCAGAATCTATTTTCCAGCGATCGAAGTGAGTTCAATACTATAAAACCATTTCTAAACATTTCCACTTTGAAATTCATTTCAAAATATAATTCACACTGCTTGTAAAACAATTTAAAATCTCCCAAGATCTTAAATTTTCCTTATTTTTAATCCCAATCCATTTACAAACACTTATCCAATTTTCCAGAATTTTAATTCAATTTCTGGTTTAAATTTCAGATTTAACTCATCTGGTTTCACGTATTTCACTTATATGAATTCTGATTGGTTATTTACATAACTATTTCATTTATAATCTTACTCGATTACAATAACAACCAATATATCCAATATATTATAATTTTGATATATATATATATATCTTCTCTATATCAAGATTTACCTTGGGTAAACTTATTTTAATTTACCACTTTTTCAAAACATATCGTGCCGACCTGTCGTATTCGAGTGTTTAGTAACTCCTACCGATACAGTGGATCAAACTGATCGACCAGAATTCATAAACAACTCAACCAATAAATCTGCACAATATAAAACAAATTTTATATCAAATACAAATACGTTCACTCGTATATATACACTCAAACTCAATCTAGGGTATTGCTAACCCTATCTCTACCGAGTCACGCCACAGAGCCAAGTAATTCTTAACCTCGCCCTGATACCAACTGTAACGACCCGGATTTTGAGTGACTTTGGTTATCGACATAAGCTCGATGTTGATAACCAAAACACCGAAAAATCCTGGTAATTAGTGAAAGAAATTAGAGGGTGAGGAAAGATAAGATAGAAAATTAGAATAGAAGAAGAAGAAGAACACAACATCAGAGTAACACGATTCTCACAGCGGAACGAATAAATATATTTCATAACATAACTTTGAAATATACATCTGTATTTGAATATACATCATTATCAAAGTACAGCACTTACAACACATCGGAAATAACTATAGCTATATGATTCTGAAGCCTCCTGCTCCAGCTCTTCCAGTATATCTGTAAATCCCGACTACTTGACTGCCCGTACAAATTTAGGCACCCAAGAGTTTAGGGAAACAACAAAATAAACTCCGGGTCAGTCATGGGACTGGTATGAGTAAAATAGTTTAAAACAGTTATACCGGTGTATGATATCTCATAAGACCATGTCGCATAACGGAACGGGTTTTTCCCTTATGAGAATCCAAAATATCTTTATATCAAAAACCTTTTGATATTATAATAATGTCTATCAACCACAGTATATATAATCATCTAGCAGAAACGCTTTCATCTCACGTTCTACATATATAGTATACAACTCAAAACCGCAAGCATGTATTGGGTAATGGATTTCCAACTATGACAAGGTATGGAACCACCTTTCGCTCGTGTACCTCTAGAGAGGAATACACTAGGTTCAACAAGAACATCTTGCAACCCGGCCACACATGACCGACCACTCCTTTCGCTTGAGTGTATCGAATGTATATCACCAACGGTTGGGATCAGCAACCGTTTCCCGAATGGGACAACATCAACAATAGATTTTTAGAAGTGAATGAAACTCTAGATCAGGTGATTATACACCCTACTTTGGTGCGACCGACTTAGCCATGCTGCCTGCCCGATTTCTGTCATTTACCGGATGATGAGGCTAGAAGCTACGCTTTATCATCATACCAGATTCACTTTGAATGTCACATCATCAAATCCATCAAATCATCGATTGACGTCCTCAACCATACATTATGTGTTAGCTAAAAGAAGTTTCCTTCTCCGCTTCCACTCTTGGTATGGTTGGAGAAATCAATATACGTGATCGTCTGGAAATACTCTGTCAGACATCCGTCCATACAAGTCATCCAGGAACAGGATGAACCGAAGGCACTATTCTGTAAACAGGATAGTCCTTGCATAACTCCATCTTCAATTTCCTTTGGCATATATGGTTCGCAACGCTTATGCCAATACAGAGTGGTTCTTTGGATAATAATCCAACCGGTCTCTCCATATTAACAACGTTAAAATGGTCAAAAACTTCGATAGTCTGTGATTTAACTATCGAAGAAAACAGGTGTGCAAAGAACGATTTCATTTCCAAATGGAAATTTAAATCGATCAAACATCATTCAACATTTATCTCTTTATTTCATAAATTTACTTATCTCCTGTTTCCCTATATTCAATATTTCTTATTTTCTAAATTTGGAAAATATACGTTATCAACAATGGAAAACATTTCCATTTCTTGTTTTCATTATTAGAAAACATTTCTGGTTTCTTATTTGGAAAACATTCCAAAGTTTCTTCATTGGACTTAGACAGATGTTTAAACAAACCATCGCGATGCCAACTCAAACCATTTCCTTTATTGCCGAACCTTAACTATTCCTTAGTTAAAAATGGAGTCAATCAAGTTGGGGTAGAACTACCTCTCAGACCTTAACTGAACAACGTTTCTAACTTTAAAATAGGCAAAGTTCACTTTATATTCCTTTTGCTAACTTCCTTACTTAACCCTCCTTCGAATAGCTATATTCGATTGATTCTTTTTACTTAACTCTATTCGATTAACCCTTATCAATTAACTGTATTGGACTAACGCTATTGATTTACTCATTTCACTTAACTCCTTTCGAATAAACTATATTCGATTAACTCATTTTACTCTCTATTCGAATAAACTATATTCGATTTACTCATTTAACTTTCTATTCGAATAAACTATATTCGATTTACTCATTTTACTTTCTATTCGAATAAACTATATTCGATTTACTCATTTTACTTTCTATTCGAATAAACTATTTTCGATTTACTCATTTTACTTTCTATTCGAATAAACTATATTCGATTTACTCATTTTACTTTCTATTCAAATAAACTATATTCGATTTACTCTTTTGCTTCTATTCGAATAAACTATATTCGATTTACTCTTTTGCTTCTATTCGAATAAACTATATTCGATTAACTCATTTTCTTTAACTCTAATCGATTAAACTAACATCAATTAGCTTCTTTTATTTTAACTCTAATCAATTAAATTAACATCGATTATCTCCTTTATTCTTTTCGAATAAACTACTCATTTATAAAGATTTACTTTTAGTAACAGTTCTTCACTTTACAAATGATTTCCCTTTTATAAAACTCTATTCGTTTTAAAAACATTTTTCCCTTTTTATTTACTTTCGAAATATTTCCTTTTATAAAATCTGTTGATTTTATAAACTCCCTTTTATTTCAATATACATTGAAAAATCCTTTTTACATCCCAGGGTCTTGTATGATATTTAAAATATTGAATAACAATGATCAACATCATTCCAACACACATAATCCATAACAGATTATATAACACATCATATATCATAATATATGAAAACAGTAAAATAAATGTTGAGGAATCCAGTTGGATTCCTCCAACCTGTTTTCCCTGCATCACAGATGTTAAACAATATAGATAACATCACTTTCAGTTCCATATGATATATTCTGTTAAACAGAATCAAATATAGAAATTCAACTAACTGACTAGCAGTTCAATCAAACCGTCAAAACACAGTCAATCAGCCAATATCTAACAGTTCTAAAAATACAACATGAAATTATAAACTGTTCAGAGTTAGTGAGATTTACTCACATTGGCGCGTTAACCGTTAAGTATTGGTTTGCGTTATTTGACTCTGTTGGACAATTTATTTCACCATAAATTGTAACGAGCTCGGATTCGCTCCCAGTCAGCTCCATTGGGTAGCCGTCGTCCATACGATCCCAACGGATCTTGTTTCGCTGAATTCCGACCATGTATGACCAAGATATAAGGGTTACAAGTTATGACACTTCAAATAGAAATAAAATTTGAATTTAAAAATCTATTGGGCTTTAACCTTAAATCACCCGGCCCAAGCCCACTCCCCTACCCAGACCCGTCTACAAGCATCTTCCCCAATCCAAGAAATCACGTACCGCTCCTCCAAAAACCAAAACCATGGCCGAACTTTGCAACTACCCATCCTCCTCTTTACTTCATGAATCCCCTTTCAATACAAACCAAAACTCCTTAATATCCCCACCTGTTGGCACAACAAGATCCAACTCGCCCGGCCATTGATGCCACCCTTTTCTGTCGTTCATCTCCTTGCGTTTTACTTTGTCCTGTGTTTCTTCATTTTCATTTGCAAACTTCTCACCACTCAGTCCAACGTGAAGGCCAAACCATGCACCAACCGTACCACACCAATACCGCACCCATACCTTTACCTAGCGTTGTACCCTCCTCTTCACGCAATACACCAAAAGAAACAACACAGATCTCTACAAAACGTCCAGTTCTAACATACCAAACGCCCTGCTTTTTCCATTTCAAGACCCCAACGCAAGCTCCAGTAACATTTTTGTTTAGTCCTTTCTTCAAAATATATTCAGTAAACCCGATCTGCTCCTCCTGCTGACAACCGCGACATCCATCTCCCTTGCTCACTGAAATACAGGCGCCCAGCTTCCTCATATTATACTCTCTTTTTTTATATATTTCTTTTACCACTTGGATTTGTTCTTTCCAAAAGCCAAAAGCATAGAAGCGGTGGTGCTCGCTGTATTTATAATGTGATGATGCTTGGGTTAAAGAACAACAGAGAACGTGGCTTAGTAAATGACAGAAAGAACTGGTGGATAGAAAAGAAGGGGAGTGCAATCTTAAGTGCCAAGGAAAACCAGTGGTTGAAAAGAATGAACGTGGCATGTCGCTGAAATCAGTTAAGATATTTGTTTTACGTTTGAGAGTAACCCATTATGCGAAATTCTGTTTGTCCATGGACTGATATGAAAATATCATTAAATCGAGTAATGTGTCGTGATCCCAAAAATATGATAATACCAGTAGGTTAGCTTATTCTGTGAAATCCCAAAATCCTGATTAAGGGTGCAAAATACCCCAAATAAAAAGTTGCTTATTTAATTAATCAAAAATTACAGTAAAATTCTAAAAATTAATTTATCGTTATGTCTCAAAAGAACCTTGTCTAAATTCGAACCCGACATTCAAATATTTTTAAATAACCGTTATGGCCACGATCGAATATACCGCTGTTTTCTGAATATTTGATTTGGACATAAATCAAAATCTACACGATGAAATCCCGATTTTTCTCTTCCACCAGAAAGATATACTCCACCAGCTCCGTACGTTTCTTGTTTCACAGAAAT
Source organism: Allium sativum (assembly GCA_030737875.1). NCBI lineage: Eukaryota > Viridiplantae > Streptophyta > Magnoliopsida > Asparagales > Amaryllidaceae > Allium > Allium sativum. The sequence continues at coordinate 206,178,152 of CM060925.1, forward strand.
CCGGCTTAAAACGAATCCTATACATTCAGTTGAAGTTCGAATCGCCAATTTACGAACTACAGCGCCATTTCGAGCTCGTTTATAATTATATTATAAACTATACGTTCAACTATCGTTTATATAATATATTCGTTATTCAAATTAAATTCCAAGCTGAATTAAATATCACAGACGATCCGGTTCACACCATATCGCTATTTCAGCCAATTCTGATTATTTCAGAATTAAATATATTATTTAATTTATTATTTTAATTAAATATTCATCATTATTAAATTCCACGGCCATTAAATTCACTAACCCACCATTGATATAATTAAATAAATTAATCATAATACCCCTGCCAATGCGGGTCATTACACTTTTGTTTCTCCTTCTTTCTTCCTCCCCCCTCCAGATTCTCAGGGTGGAAACACTCAGGCTTAGTCAGGACTAAGATATCAACTTGCTAGGAGCTACTTCTGAAGTATGGCTTAAGTTCTTGTCTCTACTATGGTTAACTCTTTTAATCAAGGAATTATGATTTTTTTATATACTTATGAACTCTGATTGTGCAAGACAGAATTTATTTTATTGTAATGGTTTTTGTGACTTATGGTATTGTGAACTACGGTATTATGATTTATGTCTGAAATAAAAATTTAAATTTTCGCTACTATCTTATTTATATGTCTTGTAATTATTCTGTGTCTGTTTACCTATAACGCTTCACAAAACTTAATGCGTTCCCTTAATGAGTAACATTAATGGACGTGGGGTGTCACATATATACTGTATTAGATTAATCCACTGGGAAGTAGATGGGTACGACGTGTGTGTAAGCCTTGAGTGATGTTAACCCAAGTAACCTAATAAATAATAAAATGTAACTGAATGGTATATGTAAGATTATCCAAAATGTGTAGTTTAAATCCAGCCACCAAAACTTGTGTTCTGATCCCCTCCTCATAACATATTCGCAGATTAGATCTGTGGCAGGGATTTTGTGTTAGGTAGTATTGTTATCTGGATGAGGCTATATTTTGATTATACTATATTTTATCCATTCCGATGTGAGTTGTTTTTTTAGCTCTGATAAATTTTATATCTCTATCTTTTCTGTAGGATACCAGACAAACCAACACGAGTTTTGATGGATTAGAATTTTGAAAAAAAATCGATCTGTCGGAATTTAGGTTGTTACAAAACCGCTTGTTTTTTTTTTAATTCTGTCATTTTCAAATTTGCTAGATTTAATTCCAGTCAACTTTAGTATGTTACGCCATCATTTGGTTACATTCATTAAGCTATTGAACAACATGAATTAATTAAATGATAAAAGAAAATTAGTGGTTTAGAGTCAGTTCTCGGCAATAACGAGCAAATGAGTTAAATGGGTTGACCAAGCGGACAACTAAATGGATAAAGTTAAGTACGCGGATGTTATGTTCTTGTGATTTTGACTGAAGAATTGAGCATTAAAAGTAAGCAGAGTATTGCCTAGTTGTGTATATGTATTTGTACTAGAAATTTGTAAGGTATAACAAGTGCGGAATGTGGATTTTTTTTTTCCATGATAACATAATAAAATGAAATTATATTCATAGAATGATAAAATAGAAAAATACGCCAAACACACTACTAATTTCTACTATGAATATCGAAGATCAGGTATGTGATTAACGCCTAAACCTCGTCATCCTCAGTCTCCTTGATAATATCTAAAAAACCTTCGCTGCATAGAATCATCCTAAGCTCTTATCTTTCATAGGAAAAGTATAACGCAACCAGCTTATGCATCGCTGCACCTAAGTACAGACACACTCTTTATGTGTAGACCCCAAAGAAAATACTCCAGTAGGAGTGTATCTAGCTAATGCCATAGGAAGTGGATCAGTCTATAAAAGGATTCGTAAAAAGATGTGTTCACAATGGTAAATGGAGAAACTAAAATAATGGGATAAACGCGATTGTCCTTCATAATGGCGCCCTTGTGCATCATATCCGATTGACAAATTTTGATTAGATACTTATGCTAGAATTTTTTTATAGTGTCTCATTGTGGAATTCCACCACTCATCAGGGTGTTTCAAATAATCACTTTCAACATTTCATTCCCTGCTTAACAGCTAATAAGGGAATTCCCCCTTGTTAAACGAAGAATAAATGAGTATGTAGAGGTGCAGATTCTCCTGTGGATACGACAAAGCTTAATAAAAATGGACGTCCTCTCATTGTTCCATATAGCAATAGGCGGAGAAAAGACAAATGAATAATGCTACATAGCTTAAAAACGGTAAAATGAAAAGTGGCAGATAAATTCAAAAAAAAAACAAACAAACAAAAAATATTAGCATTCAAAATGAAATTACCTAAACTGGAGGTCGTTTGGTTGTGAAAAATATGTTTTTGTGACTGGTTTTCGTGGTTTTCCCAGGTGGGAGAAAATTGATTTGGAGGGAAGGGAAGGGAGTGGGCAGATGGATTTTGCAAAGCGAATAGAGCTGTTAGCTTCCCCCACCAGACGCTAATGCACATTCTCGAAGAGTTGGAACAAACCATCAAGATTTTGAGTTTAACTTTCGGGACGTTCAATGTGTCGGACGCCACCACCGCGGTCAAACTCAAAATTTTGACTACAAATGGTACATTAGAATAGATACGCATAAAGCCTAGTACGTTATACTTGATCTAACTGAACAAATAACAACATATATACCTACAACGTCGTGCGTCCCTTAATAAGCATGCTATAAAATACAACACAAGCCCAAAAGGCAAGCTGCGCAGGTCAAATGCACCCATGTTGATCACCGTTTTTTTAACTTGTAAAATGTTCCATGTCAATCGCCTTGCGATAATCACTGAACAATATATGACATGGTTTATAAGTATTATGCTTTCTTCTAAGGGGTGATCTAGCCCAACAAAGTGAAATAACAAGACAAAATCCAAGCAATCATGTCTCTATAGGAGTTCAGCATATAAAATGGACCAAAGAAATGAAAGAACGATAAATAAGGACGTGATGTTAGCCATCCACCTTAAAATAAACATGCTCTCATTATAAAACACCTCCATGATACCCTTTCATGCAACTTAGCAAGATCATCATAGAAAACTCATGTTGACTTAAAATTTTGGTCCTTTAACACATTCCAAAACCCAGGTATGCTAAGGAATAACTAAACCTTTTTGTAACTTTTGTTAGTATTTGTATCTAAATCTAGAACTTAGTTCCTAGGATATTAATATCATTGTTGGCTATTATATTCCAAATTTGTAAATTAGGTGTAATTGTAGAATTCATGTAAATATTCCTTTTTAATGCTTGTGTTTTGAATTGCCTAAGTTTTTTTTAGCCATTTATGTTCTTTCTATACAAAAGACCATGTTTGAACTTATAAGGAATATGTAAACAAACAAAAGGAAGAGATGTATAAATTTACATGATTGACACATAATTTACATCGTCTATTCCAAATAAAAGAACTTCCGCTCCTTTTAACTTTGAATAGATCAGTATTTTCACCTCCTTAAATATTTAGGCATATTTATGGGAATCGTTGCAAAAAGATTTTTTTATTGAATTTTCAATGGGATAGAACACAGAGATATTGCTCTGCTCATTTGTTTGGACTAGAATGTAAATTAGTTAAAAATTAGAAAATTAATAAATATGTGTTAGATCCAAAATTGGCTCTAACACCCAACTAGTTAAGATTCTAATGAAATAAAAATTAAAACTAAGAAAACACACAATTTATAGTGGTTCGGCGTTAAATAGCCTACATCCACTTTTCTTCTTTTTCAATTGATGTCTTGAATGCGAGTACAACAATGATTTTCACTCAATTCTCACTCATTTCATACATTGATTCACTCATTTTCCTTTGCAATATGATTTGAAAGATGATTGAAGGCTGAACGAGATGATAAAGTTCGGTTGCAAAGGAGTTTCAATCCTGAAAGTGCCAAAAGATCCTTTCAAATGCCTCTTGATGGGGTATTTATAGGTGTAAAATCCTCCTGGAACCGGATCGGTTCGGGTCCATGTGGCCTTCATTCCGTCACTTTCGGGTTCGAATGGATTCTGGTGAGGACAACACATCTGGTTAGTGGCCATTTTGGGTAGAACGTGTGTGTAACCGCCACAACTCTTAAGGAGAACGTGTGCGTGAAGCTGCTGACATCCTGGGCTCAGATCGGATGGGCCATTAAATGGGGTTCGGGTCGGCCTTGCTACTTCTGATCCAACCTGGCTCTCTCTTTCCTCTACATCTTTGTGTTGCTTTGTCTCTGTCCAAAGAAGACCCGATCCGATCCGAATGTTTGGCAGAGTGCTCTTCATTATTTGGTTCTTTAACTTTGTGTAGCCTAGTTCACAAAGTAGGCTAACATTTTGCCCCTCAAGGGATGCTTCTATTGAAGATGGAGCATGCCTTGACATCGCATATTCATTGTTCTCTGAATTTGAATCGTTAGATATTCATCTCCACTCATTCGCAGGGACGTGTTGCTTCATTAAGTCGTATCCCTTGCTGCTTATATGTACGTCACGGAGCGTGTGGATTACTTTCTCCATTTTTAACAAATTTAAGAACTCTTCTTGATTTCCAGCGGTCCCTCCAGGTAATCTTTTTCTTTATTTTCCTTTGAATTTAATTTGCGTGCCAAGTTATTGTGTTTAATTCCATTCGGATCGGACCTCGATCTGAACAACCTTCCCTCTTTTATCGCTCGATACTGGGTTTGAAGGCCAGAAAGGGTTGGTGGGCTTGTACCCCGGTCCGAGCGGGAATGAAGGATGGGAATACGAGTGGCCACAATCTACATGTATATAAATCGTCCACCACCTCTCCTTTTTTCTTTCTTTTTATTCTCGCTGCCCATTTAGTTTTACACAAGAAAAAACCCTAGTTCTCAATAACTTCAGAATTTTCATTTTAATCTTCAAATTAAATGCATAGATAGGTTTAAAACTTCGATTCACCTCGTAATAACTTATTTCAGTTATAATTGGCGGTCAATTTGAATGATTTGGGCATGGAGTTTGCCTGGCTTGGATGTCGTGGCCCCCTCTTCCCTCGCCATCGTCATTGGTGGCTCCGCCATCACCTCGAGGCGTTGGGAGATAGGATTAGGATTTATTTTTGGACATTTGAGCATATAAGTGCTCGGCCTTAATTGGGGGTTTTTTGGCATGGAATTGGGTTTGGTGTCAGCTGAGTGAGATGGAAGATGGAGAAGAAGAAGAGGAGCTGGGATCGATTCGGGTGGAGAAACATTGAAGTGAAGGGAAGGGAGAGAAGTCCATGTGACCGGATCAGATCGAAGTAAAAATGAAAAGAGGGGAAACAAAGCTCACTTGACCAGGTCGGGTCGGAGTGAGAAACAAGGAGGAAGAGAGGCATGGATGTTCACGTCAATCCGGACCGCCCCGAATGCCTGCCTCCAAACCGATCCAATTTCTCTTAATAGGTGTGAATGTCTGCTTCAGACCAAAGCATGACCTTGCCGCCCGATCCGATCCCAACACATGCACCTGAACCGAATCGAAGAAATCCAACTCAATGCCTAAGAATTCATCCAATTGGTTAAATCAATGTTTGACATAACCTTCAACTTAAAGAACAGTTAGGATAGCGCCTTACGAACATAAACGGACATCAGGAACTATTCTGAATATTACTGCTTTATCGAACCTTTGCATTACGCTCTCATGTGTTTATTTTGCATCCTTTGCATACATAGCACACACTTTAGTTCACACACGTACACGGGGTGATGCGGGCTATCTTACTCTAACTTATGTTATTGCTTCTTCAGTAGTTTAGTGATCATGGCAGAGAGACGTTCATCTAGGTTAGCAGAGCAGAGAGAAACTGCAGAAACTTCCGAGAGATTCACTCTTGATGATATATCCTCTCCCTCAGACCCTGAATGGGATGATGAGGGCCCATATTATGAAGCAGAAGCACACAATAGTGAAATACCTTCTGATAGTGAAGTTTCTCTTGGTGATGTTGAGGAAGGAGGGATAGGAGATAATCATGCTCCTGATGAGTTTGAGTCTGCCATTATATTGGAGTTACCCAAAGATTCTGTTGGATCGACGATTGATGACGACAGACTTATTCAAATATGTTTAAAGCACGGAATATTAAAAAGAGATACCATGGTGCCATCGAAAACAAATCGCCCCCACAATTCTCCAGAAGGATTTATGGCAGTTACCCGATTGATGTGTGTGGTAGGGGCTATTCCACCGTTTCCGCCTTTTGTTGTCGATTTTCTGAAACAGATGCGGATTGCCCTCATTCAATTACATCCCAACTCTTATGCTTATTTATACACCTTTTATATAGCATACAAAGAGGTTTTAGGAATAGAGCCTACCTTCGATGACGTCCACTTTTTTTATAATTTCAAGCATCGGACTCAAGAGACTCCTTCCTTTTCCTACTTTGAATCAGTCCCAAAAAGTAAAATTATTACAGCTCCATTTAGCAGCAAGGCTGGCGATTCTAAGCTTGAATGATTTTATATTAAGCAGTAGCCGGGGTGCGCCAGGAGATGGACCAAATCAAGTAAAGCACCGATTTTCTAGATCTCAATTTTAAATGTTCATGCCAACACATTAACCTGCTTTCTTTTTTATTCACAGTTGATAACCCAAACAAAATATCGGATCAATTGTACTTTGATCGTTTGCATCGGCTTCTTAATGGCGATGAAAAGTTTCTAACCATCGACGAAGTTCTTAAGGATGAGTATCTCCATCATCACAGGTTACTATCCATTACCCGTAGCATAGGTCATGGGACGGGTCCATCACCCAGTAGACATTATTCCTGAGACGGGCGAGGGCATGAAAGGTCCAACAATACCTCTTCGGACTTCACCTTCTCCATCTTTAACTCAGGGCGACGAGTTAGCCAATATAGCTGAAAAGCACAGAGAAGGGTATACTGTCCCTGATGGTGCTATTTCTCCTGAGAAGTCAACATCCGCTAAAGAGCTGCCAACAGATGCTTCTCAAGGAGATGCCCCTACTACCGACGATTCCACATTTAAGGGTTTAGGAGATCTCCCCCAGCCTGAAACCATCTATACTTCAGAGGACTTTGGCACAAATCCTTTAACTTTCACTTCTTCAGAGGAAACTACTCTTATGAAGGCCAAAGAGCCCACTCGCGCTAGTTTGGCTTCAAACTCGGGTTTGTCGGGGGGAACACAACTTAGGATACACTCAACACATTAGCACCACACATCACAGCACTCACTTTTTATATGAACACTGATTCTGAATTCCACTTACATTGTTGCGTTGGTACAATGTCTCGCCCTTACTACGATATCAGAAAAATACACCGTAGCATGTCTAGACCTCCTTCCGATATTGAGCATGATCACCGTGAGAGTCGGGGCAGAGATGACAGAAGGCCTCATGATTCTTATCGACCACATACCTCACGCTCTCGTTACCCCGTCCGGTCGGATCTAGACAGATATAAGGGCTATCAGAGTCGTTGAGGAGAAGATACGTCGTAGCCTAAAGACCGAACTTCTCCTCAAGACAAACACAGTCGGGAAAAAAGTCCACCGAAACATACCGATTCACGAGACAAACACAAGGTTTCTGAGAAGCGATATGGAAAGGGTGATACATCCATCGTCCCGACTAAGTGAAAAGACACTGAACTAACATACTGCAAACCTCCACCACTTGATGCTGAGTCCAAAGTTAAGCTGGCATATCTGGAGAAGCAGTTCCCAGATCATTACTTTGAGAATTTGACTTTTTTACCGGCACTCGAGCCTATTTCCTCAAAGTGGGCAGATGAGGCTAAAGCAAAGATCGACGCAGTTGAGAAGCAATACTCGGAGATGTTCAAATATTCACGCAATCTCTCCAGAATTATTCGGACTTTAATTACAGATGTTAATTCAATGATAAAGACTGCAGATTCCAATTAAAAGGCCTTGAAAAATTTGGAGAAGGACCTAGAAGACACACAGGCTCAACTCATCATCGCTCAACGAGACGCCAACAACTTCAAACAGCAATTTGAGGAGTTATAGAAGCGTTATCATGACTTGCTGGAGTCTCATAGTCAAGAGCGTTTGGAGTTGAAGAAACAAGCGGAAGACGCTAAGTCGGACAATGTCAAAATGCAACTGGCTTATAATACTCTTGAGCAAGAAAAAGTCGAGTTAGTGAGAAAAAATGATGAACTGGAGAAACGAAATGCTGACTTGGAGTCCAAGTTAATGGAAGTCGAGAATAGGGTTGCCCTAGCTGAGGGGAATGTGGAGAACATCATTAAGTCTGCTGAAGAGACCCATAAACAGCTATCAGAGGCTCAGGAAGAAGTGCACGGTTTTGGTGAATTACTGATTGAATTCTTTGCGCACATAATACATCGCCGAAACATCTCATGGATTGAAGACTATCCAACTACCTTAGTTCAAGTATGGAGTCAAACATCGAATGGGAGAAAGAGGAACTTAAGGTAGACTTCGTTGATGAAGAGAAACTTATGGAGAAGTATCTGAGAGATGATGAACCAGCACGCCTGGCCGAGGGGTGTCGCCTCACTGCCGCTGCTATGGAGGAGGAGAAACGGATGGCCAAACAAAAGAATATCCCCGAGGCTGGTTCTTCCGCTACCGCTGGAACTACTGAAGTCGAGGGATATGATCCCGAGAACCTGGGAATTCCTCAGGCGTCTCTTTTATCTCCTATCCCCGAATCAGCGTCAGGGACAGTAGTCACTCCAATTGAGAGACCATCGGAAGGTATTTCTACCTTTTCACCACAATTTGTCAAGGACGTCTCCACCTTTCATCACATAATTGGGCAATCAATGGAGGATCATTTATTTCTACTGAGTTGATAACTGTTGCTTCTCATTCTGTAGGTGTTGAACCGACCGAGAAGACTGACATGCATCAGGGAACCACCACTGGGGAAAAATCTGTGGAAAAGACTCAAGGAGAACATGATAAGTCTACCATTGTTGAGTCAGGAGGGGGAGCTGAACTGTCTAAGGCCGACATTTCTCATGATAACGAGATGATAGATGCCTTAAAAGATGACAGTAGTAATGAGGGGCATGAAGAAGATCCTGATGTGGCTATAATTGGGGATTCAAAAAGTGCTGATGACATCACTTTGGCTGAAATGAAAGCCGAAAAAGACAAACATATGCAGCTAAAAGTTGAAGACTTGAACCCCGAAAGCCTTAAGCCCCTTGCAGTGGTGGATCCTAGATCAAGTTTAGTCGTTAAGCTTTCAACTAGGTCTATTACAGAAGAGCTTGCTAAAAAATCTTCTCTTGATTCCAGTGTTCCGACTCTTGGGAAAAAATCAACCGATTCTAGCACTTCAACTGTAGAGGAGGAAAGGCCAAAGCGCGTTATGACTGATGCTGAAAAAGAGGCTAGGGCTACTCATAAGGCTGCCAAGAAATCCAAGTCTGCTCCAAAGCCCAAGTGATGAAGTGCTTTGTTTTATTTTGATATTCAATTGGTCCGCAATTGTTGCAGCAAGTGCGGCCCTCGCATCTTTTGCTTTATTTCCCTGTACAAACACACGTGTTTGTAAATAATAATAGTTTATTACTTGCAATGTCTGATAGTTGCTAGTTTAGTACTGAAGTAAAAATGCAAAAGCATGTCATATTACAGTTATATAATAAAGTCATTGTTGAGGGGAATATGTATACACATATTTGCCCCAATCAATCTTGGGTAACTGAGCAAGAATTATTCAAGATTGATTAAATTCAAAATCCAATTGCCTCCGATTCTCTGACGCGGTCATTTTCCTTTCGTCGTTGATGCCTATTCTTTCTAGCATCTTTATACTCTCCTGTCCCATAACCAAGTCAGAGTATTGTTGGGGCGGTCTCTCATCCAGGTGCACCTTCACGCCCCAAGGGACATCGTCTTCCCATACTTTATACTCTCTCTCGATTCATGAGAGTTCGAGTTAAGAATGTCATCTTCCCATTCTTTTGCATTCTATCATGCAAGTGGTCATGTTGTTCGCTCCTGCACATAGGTTATTTCCAATTTTTCGGATTTAATTTAATATTTTGTATTTCATGGTCATGATAAAATGATTGTCAAATATGTAGATAATGCAGGAAAATAAATGACACGCGATATTTTTATGGTGGTTCAGCTAAGTCGTAGCCTACATCCACTTCATAATCCTTTGTTCATATAAATAAACTTTTTAAGGCAAGTCATGCCTTTTTACACATCTTATAAAAACAAAAAGGAAGACATTTCATATTTAGCTCAGATATCGTCGTAAGTGCTGAGCATTCCAAGCTCTGGGAATCTCTTCACCGTCCACGGTCGTTAGCTTGAATGCTCCTGTATCAAGCTTCCGTTGGATGGTGTATGGCCCGTCCCATTTTGGACCCAACTGGGTCGAAGGTGGGAAGACTCGTTTCAATACTAGATCTCCCGGTTCAAAAGTTTTGAAGCGAACTTTCCGGTCATAATAACGCACTACTTGATGTCGATGTCTCGAGGCACGTAAGTCTGCTTCGTCTCTTTTTTCTTCAATCATATCAAGAGACTCTAGGTGGAGTGTCCTATTTGTCATTGGGTCATAATACGTGACTCGATGAGAAGGGACTTCCAATTCTACAGGAATCACTGCTTCTGACCCAAAGGAAAGTGCATAGGGAGTACGGCCGGTAGTCGTCTTAAAGGTTGTCCTATAGGCCCATAAAGCTAGTGGCAACTCGTCTACCCATTTGGCTTTGGCCCGCTCTAACTGCTTCTTCAGAATAGATTTAATGACTTTGTTTATGGCTTCGACCTGGCCATTTGATTGCGGGTGAACTACTGCAGTGTATCGTTTATCGATCTTGTACTTCTTGCAGAAGTTCCTGAATTTGATGCTGTCAAACTGCGTTCTATTATCAGTTATGACGGTCTTCGGTATCCCAAATCGACAAATAATGTTTCCGACCATAAAACTGATCACCTTCCTCGCCGTGATGGTTGTTAAATGTTCAGCTTCCACCCATTTTGTGAAATAGTCCACGGTGACGATCGCATACTTAGCTCCTCCTCTGGCAATAGGTAATACTCCAATAATGTCAATTCCCCACATGGAAAACGGCCATGGGATTACCATCGACTTGAGCTGAATCGGAGGCACTCTGGGAACTTTGGCAAATCTTTGACATCTGTCGCAGCGTCGTGAATAATCAGCCGCGTCTTTATTCACGGTAGGCCAGAAATATCCATACCGCAATACTTTCTTCGCTAGGATTTGGCCCCCAATGTGGTCTCCACACTCACCTTCATGTACTTCTTGTAGTACACGTTTAATGTCGTCATGTGCGATACACCGTAATAGGGGCATTGAAAACCCTTGGCGATAAAGGACGTCGCCCTGTAAAACATATCTTGCAGCCTTGCGTCTTATAGCTCGCCTTTCGCTCTTTTCCAATGGGAGGGTTTCATTCTTGAGAAAATTCTTGATCGACGTCATCCAAGATTCTCTCTCTGGGTTGACTTCCAAGACTAGTTCCGCTTCCATTAGGTCGAAACTCGGGGATTCCAAAACCTCTATCGGGACCATTTCAGTTTCTTTAGGGTTGTCAGAACTTGCCAGCTTCGCCAGTCGATCTGCTTTCTGGTTTTCCGTTCTTGGAATGTGCGTTATGTTGTAATGCTCCAAACTTCCCAACAACTCCTTTACCTTTTTAAGATAAATAACGAGTCGAGGTCCTTTAGCAGTAAATTCTTCACAAACCTGGCATACAACTATCTTGGAATGACTATACATATCTAATGTCTTCACTCCCAATTCTTTGGCGAGTTTCAGCCCGGCAATCAGGGCTTCATACTCGGAATCGTTGTTAGTAGCAGCAAACTCTAATCATAATGCATAGTAAATAGATCGTCCTTCAGGAGTTATTAAAAGAACTCCAGCGCCGGACTTTCGATCATTTTTGGCTCCGTCCGTATATAGCTTCCATGGACTAAGCTCTAACCCTTGGTCCAAAGTAACTACCTTATCACACACCGTTTCCTCTTCGGGAATTGTAAATTCAGCTATAAAGTCAGCCAATGCCTGCCCCCTTATTGATCTTCATGGTTGAAACTTCAAATCAAATTAACTCAGCTCGATGTTCCATTTAAGTAACTGCCTCGGTGCTTCGGGTTTTTTCAACACTTGTCTCAATGGTTGATCGGTATATACAACTATTGGGTGAGCCTGAAAATAATGGTGAAGTTTGCGGGAAGCAATCAGGAGGCTATAAGAAAGCTTTTCTATCTTTGGATAATTACGTTCCACGGCAGCTAGCTTTTTGCTCACGTAATATATAGGCTTCTGGACTTTATCCTCTTCACGTACTAATGTCGTACCGACGGCGTGAGATGATACCGCTAAGTAGACCAACAAATCCTCATGTTCCACGGGTTTTGATAATATTGGAGGCTTTTCTAATAAGTTTAATAGATTCTGGAACGCCTCCACACAATCGAGGGTCCACTCAAAATTTCGCTTTCCTTGTTTTATGAGATCGAAGAAAGGTACACATCTATCTGTAGCTTTAGAGATAAACCTACTCAATGCAACAACTTTTCCAGCCAAACTTTGAACGTCCTTGATCTTGCGTGGTTCTTCAATATCCCTTATTGCTTCTATTTCACTAGGATTTAACTCAATTCCTCAAGAACTCACAATAAACCCAAGGAATTTTCCAGATGCAACCCCAAACGAACATTTTTGGGGGTTTAACTTCATCCCATACCTTCGAAGAATATCAAACATTTCAGCTAAGTCCCTTGTATGGTCAGAAGATTGTTTAGACTTCACAAGCATGTCATCCATGTAAACCTCCACGGTTTTCCCGATTTGATTATAAAAAATGAGGTTGACCAGGCGCTGGTACGTGGCTCCTGCATTCTTTAACCCAAATGGCATTACCACGTAACAATATAACCCCAAGTCTGTGATGAAGCTTGTATGCTCTTGATCTGGTATGTGCATGGGAATTTGATTGTACCCAGAATGGGCGTCCAAAAAGGATAAAAGTTCATGCCCGCCCATCGAATCTACTAGCTGATCAATTCTGGGGAGAGGAAAGCTATCCTTCGGGCAAGCCTTGTTCAAATTAGAAAAGTCGATACATGTTTTCCACTTCCCGTTTGACTTTTTGACCAGGACCGGATTCGATATCCAGTCGGGATATTTCGAATCCTTAATGAATACATTATCTTTTAATTTCTCTACCTCTTCTTTTACGTCTGCTGACCGCTCTGGGCCTAACATCTGTCTCTTCTGTTTGATTGGTGGGTGCTTTGGATTAATACACAAAGAGTGGCTCATCATGGCAGGCGAAATCCCACACATGTCAGCGTGAGTCCAGGCAAACACATCCAGATTTGCCTTTAAAAAATCATCCAACTCTTTCGCTCGAACTGGATCTAGTTTCGAGCCGATCTTTAGTACTTTTGTCTAATCTGTCTCATCAATAGGTATATCTACTGTTATTTCGTTGGGAGTCACCTTCCTATCCTCGGGTTCTCTATCCCCTCTGGGATCTATATCCTCGAGCACATATGAGGGCGACTCTCTTGGGGCAGGACCCCTTAATTGCTATGCTGAGTTCTCATTTGGAGGAGCAGAATCGTCTTTAGTTTCTATATTCAACCCCTCCATTAGCATCTTTAACTCCGTCATGTAACAAGCTCGTCCCGTAGCTTGGTCGCCCCTCATCACCCCAATTCCTGAGTCAGTCGGGGATTTAAGCAGCAAGCACCAAGGTGTAATAAATGCCCTAAATTCGGCAAGGGTCGGTCGGCCTAGGAAAGCATTGTAGGGAGACTCCACATCCAAAACTACAAACGGCAGGATCCTCACTCTCTGGTGATCTCCCTACCCTAATGTGACTTGTAATTCCACATAGCCCATCGGAGCCGTCGACGCTCCGCTGAAGCCACGTATCCATCCTTCGCATGGCTTTAGATCTTTTGCTTCGAGTCTCATTTGTTCGAAAGCTTTCTTGAAGAGGATATTGATCGAGCTCCCGTTGTCCACTAACACTTTATGGACTAATGCAGGGCCAATTGTCATGGTAATCACTAGTGGATCGTCAGTTGGGGATTGAACTCCGGAATTATCTCTACCGCGGAATACGACGTCGTCTGACTTCGTCTTTTGTTGTTTTACTGGAGTAATGTCTTCGAGGCTACTGCATTCTCCTACCTTAAAGTGCTTGGCGGTGTTGACATACTGATCCATTGCTGTAAAACTACGACCAACTAGGTGAGGTCCACCTATAATAGTATTAATAACGATCCCCTTACCTTTATGCTAGGCTGTGGGCTTTGAAGTAGGCTGGTTTTGGTTCGAGGCTTGTCCCCCTGTCCCTTGGGGCAACCTTGTACTCGTTTAACTTCCCTTCCCGCAGTAATCTTTCAACTATATCTCTCAAATGACGGCATTCATTGGTGGAATGACCATAGGTTCCATGGAACAAACAAAACTTTCCCGTTTCGATCTCTTTCTCAGTGGAGTCTCTGGGTGGTGGTTTTTTGTACTGCAGTATGCTATATGTATCCAAATAAATATTCTCCAATGTATCATTTAACGGCTTATAATTTTCAAAAGTCTGGAATCTGGTTCTTTTACTAGAGCTATTCCCTCGGTTTTTGTTCCTTCTGTTGTCGTTCCCATTTCTGTTGCTATTACCCCCACTCTGGTTGCCAACGTTTACTTCAACCTTCCCTGAACTGCCACCAGATTGTTTCACAGCAACATTACTCTGGACACCTTCCCTCGAGGCCCCTTCTGACTTTCTCTTCCTATTTGCATGAGCTTCTTCTCGCCTTAAGCGGATATTAGCTTTTTCATAGAACAATTCTCTAGTAGGAGGCGGTTTCCCAGACAAGTAATCCCCGAATTCTGTGTCAAGGATCTACCCCTTCTATCAAGGCCATCAGGATAGTGGGCTCATGAGGATCACTAACTTCAGTGACGGCCAGGTTGAAGCGATCTAAATATGATTTCAAAGATTCTCCTAGGGCCTGTTTAATCCGTGACAATTCTATGACGCTCTTTGACTTTCGGGCATGAAGTCGAAACTGATTCATGAAGCGCTCACTAAATTCTGTGAAATTTGATATCGACCGAGGGAGGAGTCGGGTGAACCACAATAACGCCACATCTTCAAGATAAATTGGGAAGGCTTTGCATTTTACAGCATCTGGAGCTGCTGCCGCATTCATGAACCATGCATACCTCATCAGATGCTGCCCTGGATCTGTTCTTCCTGAATATCGATCCATCTGAGGCAAGTTGAATCGCCGAGGGAATTGGAAGTCCAATATATCCCCCGTGAAGGGGGTATGACTTCGCTCAATGCCCCAATCTTCATTAGTATGTCGTCGGCTCTCGGACATAATCTGGCGCACTATTGCCCATACATCGGCATTTGTTAATGTCTACAAAGGTTCTCTAGGTTTGATGTTCGGATTACCCCTGGGTTCCTGATTAGGGGATAACCTCCTATTTCTAGCGGTAGCTGCTCTACACTGCTCTCTGCGCTCCCGGTCGATCTCAGGAGGTAGAGGTTGAAGAAGCTGCTGTTGCGTAGGGTTGGTAATATTAGGATCCCTGGGTAGGACGTGGGATCCATGCATAGGTAGCAACATAGGTTGTTGCAGGCTTGGGTCATCAGGCCCTAATACACGAGCGACATCTTCTCGGGATCCTAAAGATCCAAAAGTTAATTGATCGAGGTTCTAAGGTCGTTCAAGCGGCCTTCTTTCACGAGGGTGTCCCTCGTCTAAAGAAGACGAATCATCTGTAGTAAGGCGGCGTGTTGGGGAGGGAGTCTTCTGCCTCCGGAGCTCTTGGAGTTCTCTACCCATAGTGATCATGTTTTCCTGCATGCGAAGGCTGTCACGCCTTTGGGCTTCCAATTCCTCCTTAGTGCTCTGGAGAAGGTCAAGAAAGCGTGAAAAATCTCCTTGTGTGACGGGTGCAGATGGATCGGGCTGAACAATAGTCATCGTGGCTGGAATCAGAGCATTGGTGGGAGCTCGAGTAGAAGTTCCAGCTTCATCCTGGTTCGGATCGGATCGGGGTGCAGTAGCCTGGTCGGAGCAGTTCGGATGGGGAGAATGAGTGCCCTCAACTTCATTGGATCGGATCGGATTGGGGTCTTCCATATAGTTCAGACCTTCCTGATCGGAGGGGTCTTCTCCAGAGCCTTGAGCACGCGACCTCGTTAGCACGATGGCTTGTTGATATTCTCTAGCGTCGTTTCCCCTAGCGCCTTGCACTTCTTTTCCTTTTGTCTTGGCCATAATATTCGATTCTTCAATAGTTAGTCGACAAATGCTTAAAGATGTCAGAAACAGAGGATTAACTTCCTTGAACTTGAGGTTCCAAATTGTAGAAAGATAATCCCAAAAGTTGAGAATTCGAAGATTTCTCAATGAAAGCACCAAAATGTTAGATCCAAAATTGGCTCTAACACCCAAACTAGTTAAGATTCTAATGAAATGAAAATTAAAACTAAAAAACACACAATTTATAGTTGTTCAGCGTTTAATAGCCTACGTCCACTTTTCTTCTTTTTTGATTGATGTCTTGAATGCGAGTACAACAATGGTTTTCACTCAATTCTCACTCATTTATACATTGATTCACTCAATTACCTTTGCAATATGATTTGAAAGATGATTGAAGGCTAAACGAGATGATAAAGTTCGGGTTGCAAAGGAGTTT
The DNA here is from genome assembly GCA_030737875.1 of Allium sativum. NCBI lineage: Eukaryota > Viridiplantae > Streptophyta > Magnoliopsida > Asparagales > Amaryllidaceae > Allium > Allium sativum. The sequence continues at coordinate 206,194,911 of CM060925.1, forward strand.
CAATCCTGAAAGTGCCAAAAGATCCTTCCAAATGCCTCTTGATGGGGTATTTATAGGTGTAAAATCCTCCTGGAACCGGATCGGTTCGGGTCCACATGGCCTTCATCCCGTCACTTTCGAGTTCGGATGGATTCTGGTGAGGACAACACATCTGGTTAGTGACCATCGTGGGTAGAACGTGTGTGTAACCGCCCTGACTCTTAAGGAGAACGTGTGCGTGAAGTTGCTGACATCCTGGGCTCGGATCGGATGGGCCATTAAATGGGGTTCAGATTGGCCTTGCTACTTCCGATCCGACCTGGCTCTCTCTTTCCTCTACAGCTTTTTGTTGGTTTGTCTCTGCCCAAAGAAGACCCGATCCGAATGTTTGGCAGAGTGCTCTTTATTATTTGGTTCTTTAACTTTGTGTAGCCTAGTTCACAAAGTAGGCTAACAATATAGAAAGATAAGAAATAATTATTTGCGTAATAAGTGCGCTAAAGTATATATGTGTATGATATATATACACATTTTTATCCATCCAAAAAATACATAACAAATGATGGTTATTATTATTAATTAAGTAGATGTTTAGGTTAGGTTTTATTAACCCGCCACTTTATAAGACTGTCACAATTTGGATTTATGGTTTGTGGATCACTCAGGACTTGAGTATGGAATTAGACAAACATGAAAAAGCTTGGTTGAATCAACGGATTCCACGAAACAATGGATTTCACGAAAGCTCGATGTTTGGGTGGCACTCGAGGCTTCAGATCAGTATTCTCAAGTGGTCTCGGATCAGTATGGATATAGCACTTCTTCAGATAAACATCCCCTTTTCTCCTTAGGATCAGCAAACAAATATTGTCTCAGATCTTTTCAGTTTGCCCATTTTAAATTGTTATAAAGGTAGAAGGATGGGATCGGTACAAACTTTGGCAATGTGAAACTGGCATAGCGTGGAGACTGGACTTCTTCAAGGTAAAACATGAATAAGACTTTTCCACATTTAGGTCGATTATACCATATCAGTACCAATCCAAATTGGATCCGGATAAGTACCCATCTGAAGCATATTGGATTGGTCGATCCGATTTTCTCAACTCTAGCTTTGGTCTTCGCGCCATCTTATATTCTCTCCACTTTTATTGTCCTACCTGAAATGTACGACACCATCATGACTTGGATATTTTTGAGGATTCTCTTTAAACTTTTAGCACTTGTACGAAGGAACTATACCATTGCCAATGCTCACTTTCTTTTACTCTATATTTCTACAATCAAAACGGACTGTAATCATAATCAAGTAGTACAAACAATGATTACCCCATGCTAGATGTAGGCATGTTTTGCCAAACCACTATAATTTTTGTGTCTCTTTAATTTGTTGCACTTTGTGTTTGGATTTACTTCGTCATTCTATGGTTGATATTTCGGATTTGGGTGTTGAATTCGGTTGACAATCATCAATGCCAACATTTTGGCATGCTAGGTAGGGGAGACTACCTTTGATTTTCTTAAGGATTCACATAACTCTTGGATTCAATCAGAGTTAAGAGTAAGAAGACATATGCTACCACTTAGGCTAAAGTAACCGAATTAGAAGGGAGCCAAGTGGCTTCTTTCGACCTCTCTATTTATCTAGCTCGAGAAGGGATGGATGGATTGGTTAAATAACTTGAAACTCACTTGGAACAGTAGAAAGGACTCCTCAAAACGGAAATATGAGATGATGACAACATCTCTAGCTTGGCTAGAATAATTCAAAAGACCAAGGAACAGTGTCAAGGGCAGGACATTGTGGCACACAAGATTTGGAATAAGGCTTGAGTTCTCCTTCTACTAACGCTCCTCAAAATGATATCAAACCGATTCGGATTGGCACCGAACCCATTCAAAAGGGGGGCAAATCTCGAGGCTTTGGCGGTCTAGGATGCCACTCTGGCTCGACGTGTTGTGGATACAGGAAAAGGAAATTGGTCTCAAGCGAAAACACACATGGGAATGGATCATGGAAGAGCTCCTACAGCTCCTAGAATTCAGTTTGTACTCGGGACTGCTCCTTAAGTGGGGACCGAGCCAAATAGAAATCTTGGGAATCAGTGTATTACCAGTTCTGGAGTAAATACTGGAGACCTTGATATAGGATTGGATAACTGGAGTTGGTTTCTGAGAAATGGAAATCAGATTGTGGATGTGATTCGATGGTTTTTTTAAGGCAGGTGTCTCAACTAGACATGGACTACATCAATCATTGCCCTTTTACATGAGTTATAAAAAGTTCATGGAAACCATCGGAATTCAAGTTACTAGTGTTGGAGGCTTACAATAGTAGAAAGGATCCTACTATCCATCTTATGCTCTACTTGCATCATATGAAAGTGCTAACAACATTGGATAAGGTCATGGCAGACTGCTTTCCACTCAACATCACTGGTATCGCTGTCATGTAGTTTAGGTAGCTGGAACCCGAATCGCTGGCAGACTGATATGACCCATCTATTGTACTTATGACTACCGCCTCAGGCATATTGGATAAGTGAGATTTTAAGACCTCATTGGAAATGGATCTGCCAAAGAACCAAGGTGAATTTTAATTTGAAGCAAACAGATTTGTGCATGAAGAGGATGTAAGAGATGATAAGGAAACTCTCTAGGTTAACATGGCTAAGAATGGAGGACCATATAGATCTGGGAAAGGATAAAGGCAAAAGAAAAGCCTCAGCTAGGAATGATCGGAATATTCAACAATAGAGAGAACCCAGAATCTTTTCATACAGGGAGCTTAATGCTTACCTAGAAGACATAAATCTGGATATTAATGAAAATTTGCATAATTTCCCTTTATAAATCTCCAATTAATTTATAAAACCTCTTTTATAAATCCCCGATTTATTTAGAAAACTTACTTTTATAAATTTTCGGGTTTTTTTCTTAAAATAAGGTACTTTATGTACAAGTTTAGGAAGTATATAACATACTGCATGGCCAATGGGTTAGACACCGGCAAAGCGGGAATTAAGCCATTAACCTCTTGCGCCATATCCAAGTGTGTTAACCAGTTTGAAGAAGGTGTTTTGTCTTGTTTTATTATAAAACTTATTTTTTAAAATTCAATTAATTTTTAAAAATTATTTTATAAATTACCAATTTATTTATAAATCTTCTTTTATAAATCTCCATCTTAACTTATAGAACTTCTTTTATAAATATACAATTTAGCTTATATAATTTCTTTTATAAATCTCTTGGTTGTTTATAAAACTTATTAAATAATCCTACAATTGAATTTATATAAATTCTTTTACAAAACTGTTGATTTAAATCTTATATCATATCATAATGTTTTGGTCTTGAAATAAAACCAAATACTTTTGGTAAAATGATCATTTCATATATTACTATAAATTCACAAATGTGACTTATTATTTCCAGATCATAAATGGCATTAATTCTTTTTATTATTATTTATAAATCCATTTTTTATTTATAAAAAATCACTTATAATAAATCCTTTTATTTACAAAATATCATTTATAAATAAAACTATTTTTACAAAACATTATCTATAAATCCATCCTTTTATTTATGAAATATCATTTCTATCATTTTATTTATAAACTGTCATTTATAATTCAATCCTTTTAACCAAAACCATATTTAATTCAAAACAATAATTAATGGTATTTTCAATATAATATAATGAGGCTCATGCAACCATAATACATACAAATTTTTTATCACTGTTTTAGCCTAAAAGGACTTTAGCTATCACGACATAACAAAGTAACATTCAGTATGGTTATGTTACCAAGCTTCCAGCCTCAATAGTTAACAATTAATCATTAGCATGTTGTTTATCCAATATTAGTTAATCCACAGGTTAATTAATTTCCAAAAGCATCTCTTTTATTTACAAGGATAGGAAAAGGATTTGTTTTATTTGATAAATTTTCAAATAATCTATTCAATTTGATTATAATAGAATGGTGCTTTATTATGATAATAAAATTGTCACAAACGTAATCTAATCATCGAAATATGTTATTATAAGAAAACAAAATTTTATTCAATTACTAATATTTTATCAAAAAATTTATACTTCACTAAAGCTATCAACTATTTATACCATAATGTTGTAATTGTCAATATGACCTAATGTAGAAATTCATAGGTTAAACGAATACAAAATAAATAACATAAAATAATTTAAATTACTTTATTATTTAAAATAAATAAATTAAACTAAGTTCTCACCCAAACTTAAATTTCCCAACCCACTACACTGTAGACATGAACCCAAAAGCTATAATGCACCTCCCTCCCCAATTTAAATTTACGCTTAAGTAAATGAGGGTCGCTTTGATCAATACCCGAATCTTCTCTCCTCCTACGACACGACCTTTAACACTTATCGACCATGCCACTATCACTAACAAGGCCATCACATTCCGTTAATTAACAATTTAGTAGTTCGATTTTGAGTATTATTACCTCTCAAGCCTTAAATCAACGACATTCTTAATATTCAAGATATAGACGAGTTTGCTGTAACGATACAGATTTCGCTCGGACCTAATCGATCGCTAAATTGACCAAGACCATTCAAAACCCGGATACGCCAACTCTGGGCATACAACACATCAGAACAAACAACAGAAGACTTTTATAAACAGCATAATAATGTTACATCAGAGTACATAATATCAGAGTACATCGAAAAATAATAATACTGTGGAAGGTCTATTAACAACAAATGTAATACAATGCATAGCGGGAAAACAAATAAACTGACACAACGGAAGACTATCAATGCTCTGAACACAGCTTTAAGCTTCAATCCAGAATCCTGATCAATAAATAAATATTTGCAAAACAAACCACTCGACTACCCGTGTGGAAAATAGAGGCACCCGAGTTTGCAAGGGAAAAGCAAACTACGAGTCAGTCACGGGACTGGCATGAGAAACTCTAAAGTTAAAATTAACTTATATAAATGATAAGGCAAATCACAGGACCACGCTGCTAACGTGGAACGGGTTTACCCCCATGAATGCCAGTCTATAAACAACAATCAGTAATAGAGATATGGATCTACTATGCATCAATCAACATGAAATATCCCAATCTACCCATCTAGATTAATCACCACACTTAGATTTTCCAAATCTGATTCAATTTACAGAAATTATTTCTTTGGACTTTACTTCCTGATTTCTATTTCAAATCATTTGAAATACATATCTAACTTTTATATCAAAGTAGATTTCACTTCAGGATCTCAAATCAAAATCTTTGGAAATATGAATTCCAAATCATCACAATGAATACAAACAAGTATGCAACCAAATATCGGGAATCTTCCCTCAGACGAGGCTGTACGCGCCTCTCCAACTCGATATATATATGTGCACCTCCCACGTTGGAGCAGGCTACACGCTGACCACTCACCCTAAGGCCCTGGATCCATCCCATACTTTTAGTCGTACTAGTCACCCGATCTTTGGCCACATACTAAATCATTTCATATCCCGAAGTAGGGAAAATCATTTCACAAGATAATAATCACAAGTACATTCAATCTATAGTGCTTCACATCAGCAATTCACACATATGATCAGTCACTATTAATCACATAACCTTTGAGCTCGTACATCCCAAAGAAGGGTGTTAAGCAAGAGAATAAATTCTCCGCCACCAAACAGATACATCATTAATAGCAACTAATCGAATATATGATGAACTACAATGTAAAACCATAATACATTTCCTAATCATTTCGGAATCATCGGGTTTTAACCCTCGAAATCCTTTCTGTTTTATAAAACATTTTTATAAAACATTCCCTGTCCAAAATCGGGAATACTATTATTTTCACTTAAAAAATATCATTTCAAAATCATTCATTAAATTTGAAATGGACACCACGTCGCTAACACCTCATAGTCAAATCGTGAAGTGTTTCACAAGGGTTAGCATAAAAATATTTCTACCCAACCCAATGTTAAATGTAAAAGCATATCTGGCTCATAAACTGGTCAAGCACAATCCAAATAGTCAATCAATCACAATCAATATCAGCAACCAAGTGTATTTGGTTCAATCACATTTCATGTTTTGGTAATTTAATTACCATCTATACATTCACAATCTAATTAAAGATTTATTCAAACTCCAATTAGTTTCAATCTCTAAAATCATTTCTTATTGATTGATTAACTTTCTGGAAATTAATCCTTCTTTAACTGGTTAAAGAACCCATGTCATTTAAACACATTTCACCACAAACCCAAAATCCAATTCGATATTAAATATAAGGCTCAGAACAGAAATTATATCGGCTTGTATTCAATATCAAATTCTGAAACCAACGGATATCGTATTAAAATAACGATATGAATATCTTCCAAATTCCCACAACAATATCCGTATAATCACGAAATCCAATACCGAAATATTCCAAAGATTATTTCCATTCAAATCCATTCCAATTTATATATTGCGAATTTCTGGTTATATTAAAACCCTTTCCAAATCCAATTTATTTATTTAAAAATTATTAGATTATTAATCTAGTTAATAACTAGTTTAATTTGATAAAAATGTATTTTTATCTTCACAAATGTGGAATTTTTCATCCAAATTCTTTCCAAATCATTTATTATGATTTTACACAAACTATTAATATTTTTAATAATTTAGTTAAGGCCCGTACGGTCGATTTCCATAAACGGTCATCGAACTGCATTTATAGCAACCTTTTCCAAATTTGATTTGGACATAATTCCAAATCCAACCATTAGATTTCAAATCTCCTATATTCGTTGGAAAGCTCTTTTCGAAATGATCCCAATGGTTCCAGTTTTAGGAGAATCTGACGGTCAGATCTCCCGTAATGTCAATTCGAAGTTAATGGTCGAAATTTGCGAATGGTCGTGGTGCGGCGCGTTCTATTCAAACCATTTAAATATATATAATATATATTATATATACATATTTCGTCAATTTCCATTTAAAACGTATTTATAAGTTCGTTTATAAATTCATTCCAAAACGATTTCAACTTCATTTCAATTTTAAAATCAAATTTGATTTTAAATTCATTTTAAAACTATTAAATTTCATTTCAAAATTCAAATAAAAACTTGAATATTCCGTTACATATTTGTTTTAAATTAATTTTGAAAAGATTTCAATTTCATTTCAAATCAAATTTGAATATTTCTTATCATTATAATATTTAAATGATAATATTTTCAAAATATCTTATCTTGATTATACACTGAATATTATTTAAAAATATTCTTTAATTTTGAATTGGAATCAGACTCAATCAATTACCATATAATTTCAGTTATATGGATTTCAACATCACTTGTATACAACAATAATGACAAACGATCATCCAAAAATTTATACAACATCCAGAGAGCATTTTACCACTATATAAGCATTAAAATAAATGAATAACACTTATACAGTCTGTCAACCCATCATTGACATACCAGTAATTATTGGGATCAGTGTATGTCAAATATCGTCCCAATACCCGTGTGCGGTTTTCAAACAACAAACACAGAATATTATTTGTGCAATTGGGCGATGTGTTTTACCATCCCAATCAATGCCAGTTAAATGGGTGTACATAAACAAATCGTCCGATTTGTAAATGAATATTTATTTCAACACATGAATATTTTATTTAGTTCATATATACAATAAAAATGATATTTTTATTATTCAATACATAAATATTTTATATAATTCATTTATACAATAAAAATGATATTTTTATTATTCAAATATTTTCAGTACAACAAATATTACATTTTACAACATTGAATAAATGTTGTTAATGTATTTCAACAACATTTATCATAATGTTATTATATCCACAGTTAAGAAAGGTAGGGTCTTTTTACAACATTTGCCTAAACGTTGTAGAAAAGTTAGTTATAACAAAATATAAATATAGTGAAAACACCAAAAAAAAAAAAAAAAAAAAAAAATTAAAGAATTATATACCACGTTGTTAGAATGTTGTGAAAGAGTCAATTACAACATATTTCAAATGTTATGATATGTTTATTTACGATGATACATATATGTTATGTATTTGTTTTTACAATGATTTTCATAAATTGTAATATAATTTCAACAACGTTATTCACGAATTGTAGAATAATCATTCATGTCATTTAGTAGAAGTTGCGCATTAGTTTTTTTAACTATTTTCAGACGTAATATTTTAATCTTTAATCATATTTAATCAGCGTTGTACATACAAATTAGACGACATTATTTAAACATCAATCAAACTTCATGCACGTCAGTTTTTAAACATTACAGACGAAAGTTTTACAACTGTATTTAACCATTATATTTTGTGTAACCATCATGATTGCAAACCGTGGTAAAAAGATTATCTACAACATTGCTTTAACATAAATAAAAATACAGTTAGGTCATATAATAAATGTTGTGATTTCATATATTACAACTAATGACAAGTGTTGTGCTTTCATATATTACAACAATTGACAACGTTTACGTATACAAATATTATACCTATTTTTGCATGCTATTGTTAGAATTTAGAGGAGGAAGAGGAATAGATTATGAGAAAAAAGAATATTTGTAAAAGAGGAAAACTTTAATTGCTTTTATTTCTCTTCTCTTTTTTCCTTGATTCCATACATAGGTCTAATACACTGCTTGATATTGCCTCATACAAATGAGTAATTACATCCTAATTTATATAAGAGAGAATCTCCAGACATTTCTTTTTCTAGACTTTTCTTCTTTCTAGATTCTTCTTTAATCTCATTTTAATAATTCTGTAATTTATTTTCATTTATCTTAGCCTTTCCTAAATACAATAATTAAATATGTCGCTAATTAATGTTTCCTATTAAAAACCAAGTTTATTTTCAACATCCCCCCTTAAACTTGGTTTTATTACTCCAAGCATATTACTTTGTATCTCACGTGTTTTGGCAGAAATGAAGAAACTATCCAAATTTTTGTTTCTTCCTCTTTCCCAATATGAAGATCTTCGATGCAATTTCTTCAACAGTGCTCTATTCTTTTTGTCCTCCTCCATTCTCACAAGACGTTCCAATAAGTGTGTGCTCTAACTTCCATCTTATTCCGGTGTCATAACCTTTGAATGAGTCATATATGACATCTTTAAATTCTTTAAAAATTTCATTTTTACAGTATTTGATCAATTCAATTTCTTTGCTTGTGTTAACTAATACTGAACAGCTAGCCTTTTTCTCACCGACTGCCATGCTTACTTTTATAGGTTTGCTATTCATAAAGGTTCAATCGCTTTCCTTCCGTTTATCATTTTGAATCACATCAACAGCTTCAAGCACGACTTTAGACCCTTCTTCCACGACAACATCTTCTCTCTCATCAATAATTTTAGATTCAGTAACATTATCGGGCTTCTTCTTATTGGCATTCTGGTTTTCATTCTCTCTTTTGTCTTCTCTTCCTACATCCATTTTTACTTCACCTTTGTTTTCTTCTATGCTTGTCATCTCCACATCATCCGCTTCTGAATTGCTCTGTTCATCTACTTCCTCTTCTGCTTCGATTATCTTTTCATCTATCATGTCTTTATTCTTTGCACCATTTTCATTTTCCAAATCCTCTTTAAGGTTTACGTCAGCATCTCTCCCTCCATTTTTCTCCTCCACATCAATATGTTTTTCATCATCAACATCAATGTCTTTTTTAATATCAGTTGTTTCTTCTTCATTTTCCAAAGTTGCTTTAGTTTTAAGAACTAGCTCCTGTGGTTCTTTTTGTCTTCTCTTAATTTTCTCTTCGTGAGCACGTAAAGTGCCTTCCAGTTCTTCTACTGTCATTTCTTCGAGGTCCTTCGTTTCTTCAATGACACACGCAATATAATCGAACTTCGGTGTCAAAGAACGAAGAATCTTCTCCACCATTCGAACGTCTGCAATTTTTTTCTCCATAGCCTCTTGATTGATTCACATTCACTTTCACCCTTGTACAGTTATCCGAAATCAATTCGGATTTACTCATCTTCATTGCTTCGAAATCACTCCTTAGCGATTGAAGCTTAACTTTCTTTATATTATCAACTCCTTGGAAAGATTTTTTCAAAATTTCTCAGGCTTCGTTTGAAGTGGCTGCATCCGCTACTTTTTCTAACATTGAATCATCCAAACATTGATGAATGATGCTAAGTGTGTATTGATCTTTTTCCTTCATCTTTGATAAGGCTTCTTTCTCTGCTCGAGATAATGCAGTTTCATTTTCTGGCTTGTCGTAGCATTTGTCTACGATCTCCCACACTTTTTGTCCGCCAAGTAAAACTTTCATTCGAAGACACCATTTCTCATAATTTTCTTTTGTGAGATGATGATATTGGAGGGAAAACATTCCACTGTTTGCTATTTTATCACACACTCACTTTTAACCTCGCTCTGATACCACTTTGTTAGAATTTAGAGGAGAAAGAGGAATAGATTATGAGAAAAAAGAATATTTGTAAAAGAGGAAAACTTTAATGGCTTTTATTTCTCCTCTTTTTTCCTTGATTCCATACATAGGTCTAATACACTGCTTGATATTACCTCGTACAAATGAGTGATTACATCCTAATTTATATAAGAGAGAATCTCCAGACATTTCTTTTTCTAGACTTTTATTCTTTCTAGATTCTTCTCTAATCTCATTTTAATAATTCTATAATTTATTTTCATTTATCTTAGCCTTTCCTAAATACAATAATTAAATATGTCGCTAATTAATGTTTCCTATTAAAAACCAAGTTTATTTTCAACAGCTATACCTTACGTTTCGGTAGCATCTATACATCACAACAATATGTTTATTATAATCATAATTTTATTAAATATCCAACCATAAATATTCACAAACATCGTATACATGACAAAATATTGGAACAACTACTGATTTACTAATAGAAAAACCTATTGCATAAGTTAACAAAAAATTGGAACAAAGATGATACTACTTCAACTGAAAATATGATGACAGCAGCAGCCCTCTTCCGGAAAGCACATTTATTTCCATATTATCTGCAACATAAGATTGTCATCAACCGTTAATTTGTTTACTATAGTTACACAATTAAAAAAAAGATGTATATATGTTGTGACAATTAAACAAAAACGTGTACATGGGATTTTTTTTTACTGAGCATAATCAATTTATGTGCATGGGATTTCTAATGAACCGATGACTAGTACAGTTTAAGTTTGACACTGAAGAGAAACACATAGGTATCCTAAATTTTCAAATAAACAACCAGATTTCCCTAACATTTCACTGATGTGTTCAGACCTATACTAAACTCTCATACTGTTTCACATGGGAGAAACAGGGAGGATCTATTGGGTGAAACAGTGAGGTGTTTTTTTTGGCATAAATGAAGGTCTCGTCCTAATGTTAAATGCCTGCTCAATACAAGTGCATATATAAACGTCTGGCTTAATAACTTTTGGGTTTTCTGTAAGTCATACAACCCCATCTCCAAGAGAGAAGGAGATTGGTGAAGTCCACTACCATTTCGCTGAAAGATGGGCAATGGAAAAGGATATTTCAGAGTGGGAATTTTTTTTTCTTTTTTTCTTTTTAATACAAGGGAGGAAAACATTCATAACCATCTCCTACAAGAATAACAAGCCATGTCCTTTCCCAAAAATACAGAAACAAAAAAAAACCTAGAAGCTTCGCAGTTTTTGCAAGTATGCATCATCGTACATGTGCACAATTCAATTAACCTAACCCCCTTTCACAAAGAGAAAAGGGAAAGAAAAAAAAAACTTGATCCCAAAATTTCATTCATCCTTGTTCGATATCACTTCATTAAACTTAAGAAACAGCTGTGTATCTGAAGAAAAAGAAATCAGCGATGCCATGGAGCAGTTCAACGCGTCACTACTTCTAAGGTTGGCGTATTGATCAACATAACTAGCAGTCGAGTGCTGAGGTGCATATGAGGTGGCGTGGTGGGCTTCACTAGGCATTCCAGTACCCTTACAACCTCATGCATCGTCGGCCTATCGCATGGCTGTTGCTTCGTACATAGCAAAGCCAGTTGAAACAGCATCTTCACTGCTCCAAGATCACAACATGTGGCAGAGATGTCATGATCCACGGTCTCCATCACCGTGTCTGTAGTTGCTTTAGATAGGATCAAATGATGAAGATTGCACTCACCATCAACTGCTTTCTTTCCAGTAAGCAACTCAAGAAGGACAATGCCATAGCTATAAACATCGGACTTATCACTGAGTCGAGATGTGCGTGCATACTCAGGGTCTGTATACCCTATGGTTCCCATAACATAAGTCGAGATATGAGCCTTTGAGACACACAGAATTTTTGCAACGCCAAAGTCTGTGAGATGTGGATCGAGGTCCTTGTCGAGAAGAATGTTTGACGATTTCACGTGTCTGTGTATTATTCCAGGGCTGTAGTCGTGGTGGAGGTAAGCTAACCCTTGAGCAGCACCAAGGGCAATTTTCACACGAGTATTCCAGTCTAACCTTTTCTTCTTTGTAGGCCCATGCAAAAGGTCCCATAGACTGCCATTCTCCATATAATCATAGAACGGGTGATTTCCATAAAGTGACAATGAATAACCTTGAAGACTGACTAAATTTTGATGCTTTATGCTTCCAACAGTTTCCAATTCTGTCTCAAACTCTTCCAGGTAATGTGGATAATGAGAGTATAGTCTCTTGATGGCTACTGGTCTACAGTTTTTAATACACATTTATACACTGTACTTGATGCACCATACCCAATAATGTACTTCTTACTTTAATTTTCAATCATTCTCATTATATCTTGATAAACATGAAGGGCCATATTCTTGTGTAGGATTACTAGCTTAGGAGATACATCGCTCACAGCTGGTTTTTTCATAGCAATGTCGGTGAAAGGAGCAGGACTATGAGGTCTGCAAACCGCCAATAGTATACACAATAATAGTATGAGAGCTCCAAAAGCAATAATAAGGATGATAGCTTTTGATACAGGAGATCTCTGTCGTGGTGTATGGAAATCTTTTGATACAGGGGGGATTTCTTGAATCTGCATTGGCGCATGGAAATCTTTATGGCACAAGTATTGAGGCTGTTGATACTGTAACTGATGGTGGAAAGAGATGTTTTCTGGACATCGACGTTCAAGGTGCCAAATCGGTGCCGGCTAGTTCACTAAAAGCTAAGTTTATTTTTATATGTCCACCGTCATTCGAGGAGCTCGAGAAGAGTCTTTGTTTTAGGGGGACTGAGACTGAAGAACAAGTTCAAAAAAGGCATAGAAATGCCAAAGCTGAGCTCGAACAAGGAACAACCTCTGGCATTTTTGACTGTATTTTGGTGAATGATGATCTTGATACATGCTATCGAAACCTGAAGAAATTACTTAACTTGGAGGAGGCTGCTTAATGCTTCTAGGCAAAATTGTTAGTTTTTTATTAATCTCCTTATTATCACAAAACCAATTGACAATGTGACGGGAAACATCTTAGTTTATATCCAGGATCTTAGTTCAGTATTTCCCAATGTCGAATCATTTTCATGTCCTCCCCTTCACTCTGTAACCAAAGAGGATAAGAAGTTCAAAATAAACTTCGGAAATGGCTACTCTAACATGCATGGCAGTGATTGATGTTGCTGATATCAAAGGAGGAGCTCCCAGCCGAACAAGAGGAATTCAGATATCTACTGTAGCACACCAACAACAGCCAAACTTCGGCAGTATTTCTTTACATGCATTATGCCTAATTAATTATCATTTTTTCTAGTGAGGGTTTTCCCGAGGATATATTAGGACGTCTAAATTGGTCACTAATGCACTTATATTATATTTCATTGAAGTTCTGATGAAGTTGTTTGGCTTTTCTTTATTCTGCCTTCAACTTAATTTGTCAAAAGTAGACCAGTGACTAAAAATCTGTGAAGTTACTTCCCAAAAAAAATCGAAGGATTTCCGTCCAGTTAAAAGCTCAAGCATGACGACACCGAAGCTGTAAACGTTGCTCTTTATTGTGTACTAATCATACATTGCTGCCTCAGGAGCACTGTATCCCGTAGCCTGAAATTCATTATCATTGTGTACTGATCAGACATTGCTGCTATAATTTGTTTTTCTGGACCAGGTATGTACATATAAAAAATTCATGGCTGAGTGAGTTTATAGTTTGCTACATTTGTACCTATGTTTATATGTGAATTACCCACTTTTTTTTTTGAGAGATTTAATTTCACGTCCTCGTGTATATTTTGTGTTGTCCTAAATTAAGTTGGACATTTGTTTTCCGTCGAGCTAGCATGTTTATTTTAGGATTTAGTTTTTAATGAGAAATATCACAGTTAAAATTCAATGCTGAAAGTAATATGATGATGTATTTCATCAGCCCAGCCGTTAATCTTACATCTAGTTTCAGAGGTTAGAAGGTTCAAAATAACACAATATACTACCAATAATGTTAAGCAAAGGAATCCTATTTTGAATAAAAGAGTATGTATATGGGTGTTTTCCTTCATGTTTCTAAGCTGCTTGCAGCATTAATTTTGATGCTTAAATCTCTTTTTTCCTTCCACGAACAGGTGAAAATTTCGTGGTATCACTATTTGCTTTCTTCCTGCTTCTAAATATCAAATTCCAGTCTTCATTGTGTCATGCACTAAAATCCAGATGAGAGGGTGTGGATTGGAGACATTGCCATTGAGTATTATGCTATAAGTTAAGCTAAGCTGTTGCTTTGTATATATAATTACAGCTCGAAGTTTACGGATGCAGACTCTTTAGTGGGTTTCTCGTCTCTGTCGTGGGAGGATAGGCCATTGCTGACAGTTTCACCGTGACATTAACAGTATGGTAAATTTGCTTAAATGCCTGAATCAACTGATCTGAACCGCAATTCTGCACCTGCGGATGCCCTTTTCGGGCTCAGTTTAAAAATACATGTTAGATATGGATAAAATTAGCAAATTGCTAAATGTAAAATCTGTCAATTCTTGAACTTACTAAGTATTTAAATTAACTTACAATAGGAGCAACAGCTGCAGATTATGCTAAGCAAGGTGCAGTATAAGCTAAAGACGTTATGCTAACAGGTGAGACTGCTCTAGAATATGCAAAACAAGGTGCAGTCAAGGCTAAAGATGTCACAGTAGGAACGGGCCAAACTGCTTTAGAATACGCAAAACAAGGTGCGCTGATTCATTGGAGAAACTAGGAGTAATTCAAGAAAGAGAAACCGGCGTTATCTTCTGTTGGTTTGGTTTTTGGTCACCTGTTTTTTCAAGATACTCAATGTATATTTTGATTTATTTATTTCAGTATGCAATTTAAAAATATTCATTTTGTAAAATATATATTTTGGTTTATTGTTTTCAAGATGCTGATGTTTCAGGGTCTTTGGCTTCTGGCATCTCGCTTTTTGTTCAGTTTGTAGTTTTTGTTTGGATCTTGGCCTTTGTTTTGGTCTGGTGATTTTTTTGCTGGAGCTGGTAGTTGTGTAGCTGCTGTTTCTTGGCCTTGTTGGTTTATGTTTGTAGTGCTACTGGACTTGAAATCATGCATTGAAATTTGCTGGACTTTGATATTTGCTTAGCATATTTGGTTTAGATTATTGGCCGTAGTAATTGAAATCCATGTTTGTGATGGAAACAGGTTGTGTAACTGCTGTTTGTTGTCTTTCAAAGTCCAGATGTTTCAGGGTTTAATTTCAGTTGTCATGCATTGAAAACATGTTTGTGATTGCAATCACCGCAGGACTAACATGACTTTGATATTTGTTATGTCCTAGAGCCACACTTGGAAAATTGAAAGGTGTAGGGGGTAAAAATTGAAAATGCACAATAAATTATTTGAACGAGCGATAGAACATCCGTTGTAAAAAAAAAAGAAAAAAAGAAAAAAAAAAAAGTAGAAGAAACTTTACGACATGAATTAACTTTTTTAAATATGATGTACTTTGCAATTTCGAACAAACATCATCAAATGTAAAATATATGATTAAAATAATCGTTTTAGACCAAAAAATTATAACAAGAAAGTCAAATATGAGAATTTAACAATATTGATAAAAAATTGTTAAATAAAATATCTTCAACAACGTGAAATAGACATCGTCATAAATATGAAATAACATAGCATTACATGAATGTTGTAAATTATATAATAATTAAAATTCACAATTATTTTTTGTTATTGTTTAACTTTGAGTTTACAACATTTAGTAAATATCGTTGAGTACTACAAACTTACAATGTTTAAAAAACGTTTTTTTTATATGCATGTTTCAATAACATTACATATATGTTATGATCAAAGTAACTATAAAACAATGTACAAAAGTCATTGTTAAAAATTATTTTGGATGACAGATTAAACAAACATTGTAAATAGTTTTATTTTACAACATTTATATAGGGAATGTTGTTTGGAAAAATCTATTACGACGTTTTTCTTAACAAATGTTACAAAAGTTCTAGGATTTTACAACACTTTGATGAACTGTCGTAGAATCAATGTTGTAAAAGAGTATTTTTGTTGTAGTGTTTATTCAACACATGAGTATTTTATATAATTCATTTACATCACAACACAATACAGTCCAAACAAACAATCATGGTTTGTACAATAAATGGTGTCGGGTGCTGCTAAGCACCGTCTGCAACCTAGTATATATTTGACGGTAAAATAAATTGAGTGAGAAAAGGGTTCTCACTTTTGGTTTCCACTCCGTCAGTGTTTATCTGGTGAATTCTGTACCGTTCGGGTTTAAATTTGCCTAAAATTCTAACGTGCTCGAAATTGGGCTCGGTTAATCTTGTTGTGAAGCTCTCGTCCTCACGATCACAACGGGTCCTGTTTCACATGATTTGGTGTTCGTATGCAAAAGTTATGTATTTTTAAACATTATATAATTAACGAGTAATTAAGGGATTATTTTAAAAATTAAATAACCTTTTTTTATAGCGTTTTTAAACGTTGTTGTGCCTCCCCCTCTCTTCTTCCTCGTTCTGTTAACCCACTGCTCTCAAACCCAATTGCTCGCGAGAAAGAAACCCACATTACATACTCCCGAGATGAATGGATCCAGATGAGAGATCACCGCCCCGACGCCCTTCACGGCGCCACCCAACCCTGACAAACCGGGCCCACTCGCAGGCATCACGAGGGCAGAAACTGGGTTCGAACGGCGGGACTTTGACGAAGGATTTTGAATGATTTACAAGACGATAGCTCATGAACCCAATACCATTTTCAAGCTCTCCGCTTTGTCTCCTATTTCCGCTTTACAATTTTCGGATTTCATTGATTAAATTGGAAGATCGAAAGGGATTTGCTCTAGAGTGTTTTCCGCCGTTCTATTTGGGGGTGACGGCACTGAATCAAAAATTAGGGTTTTAAGGATTTTTATGATTGGCCAGGCTATATATATAAATAATTTATTTTATTTTTAATTCCAAAAATATTTCTTTTCCATCCGAACTCCAAATCAAACCCAATGACTATCGCTTCTAGCTAAATACCCCCATTTCGGACATAATGGGAAATGTTTCATAAGCCAATTCTATCGTTTTGATCAGTTATTCTTCAAACTAAAATACAAACAATATACATTAAATTTAAACATACATTTTAATTTACCAGGGTCACATACTGACTCCAAAATTTACAGAATTTTTTTATTTAGGATACGATCCTAACAAAACTAATTTCGATGAATTTGAACACCATTTGAAAAATGATCAATTTCTAGTCGATTAAATTCAAACTAAACTGACCAAACGCATTTTCTTTTTCCACGCTCACATATTAATTCCAAAAATTATGAAAATTAGAATATAATAATAATTTGACATTCTGGATCCAACCTAAGTGATTTCATCGAAAACAGAGGTCGTTTGCAAAATGGCTATTTTTAAGGCTATATATTATATTAAATTCCATAGCGGCTATTTTAAATTTTAAACTGGACATAACTTTTTATTCCCGTTATGAAATCTGGATTTTTCACATTTGTTAGAAAGATATAATTAAACAGATTCAAATATTTCTGGTTTTACTCAAATCCGATCTATTTTGAATCTTGTACATTCATTTGAAATTTACAATCGAATTTTCAAACTACCGCCATTTCAGGCTCGTTTTATAATTAAAATAAATTTATACGTTCTATCTTCGATTAAAATAAATTTTTAGTCGTTATTATTTAAAATAAATCATTTTAAATATTCAAAATCCATTAAAATTGCTAAAATAAAATTTTTAAATTGGTTCTGAAAATCCGGGTTGTTACAATCTCCCCCACTTAAAATCTTTTTCGTGCTTGAAAATAAACGGAGCTGAAAGTTGTTTAACCAACTAACTCAACTTTCATTTTGGCGTTCATTCTTCAACTTTTCAGTTTCTAAGAATTTCTAATTCTTCAAAAATTTGGCTAATACCCTAAATTTTCGAAAAAATTCGCCATAACCATCTTTACTCTGGGAGACCTTTAAAACCGCAACTTTCCTCATAGAGCCCTCACCAATCCAAAAGTAAAAGTAAAAGCCAAGCAGCTAGCCAATCGGCTCATAAAATCATCAAAACCCAAGAAAATGGTAAACATGTACCTATTTGTCGGGCATACAATTTTATTTCTCTTCTTAGCTTCCCTACTATGACTTGTTCGTACATATATATATATATATATATATGTGTGTGTGTGTGTGTGTGTGTGTACATGTATGCAATTTCAATCAAATTTCGAATTCAATTCAATATTTGATCCAATTGGGCTTTATTTATCATTCCAATATTTTTATTTAATTGGATTAATAATCAAACATCACAACTACCAATCATTTTGTTGATTAAATTTTCAATCATATAACTTTTTTATATATATTCAAAATCATGTTTTTTATGCCAATTCACAACAATAACCCTATCTAATTTCTGTTCTCACACCAGTCAATTGGAAATATATAGATATCCCACTTTCGAAACTCGAACATAAATACTGATTATGGTACTGATCATTAGAATTATCCCTGGGCGACTAGAGTGTGATTCTATATCTACCCAGTATATTTGAGACTCTGAATATACGTTTGCAAGACGTATATTCAAATTCTTCATATACTTGATTGTCCAGACTCAATCTAAAATAAATATTCAAATACGAATAATAAGATTTAAATTTTCAAAACAAAATTTGTTTTCATTTTTATTTTAAAAACAACACTCTTCGGACTCATTCTAGGATACTACTGATCTCATCTCTAACGAGACATTCTTATTGGATATTACTAATCCAATCTCTGATGAATTCTTTCGTTTGGTTCTAATGTGTCCCGTCCTCGAGCTCCGTAAACCAAAGCTCTGATACCAGTTGTAACGATACAGATTTTGCTCGGACCTAATCGATTGCTAAATCGACCAAGACCATTCAAAACCCGGATACACCAACTATGAGCATACAATACATCAGAACAAACAACAAAAGACTTTTACAAACATTACAATAATGTTACATTAGAGTACAGAATATTAGAGTACATCGAAAAATAATAATACAGTGGAAGATTTATTTACAACAAATGTAATACAATGCACAATGGGAAAACAAATAAACTAACGCAGCGGAAGACCATCAATGCTCTGGACACAGCTTTAAGCTTCAATCCAGAATCCTACTTAATAAATAAATATCTGCAAAACAAACCACTCGACTGCCCATGTGGAAAACAGGGGCACCCGAGTTTGCAAGGGAAAAGCAAACTACGAGTCAGTCATGGGACTGGTGTGAGAAACTCTACAGTTAAAATTAACTTATATAAATGATAAGGCAAATCACAGGACCAAGCTGCTAACGCGGAACGGGTTTACCCCCAGGAATGCCAGTGTATAAACAACAATCAATAATAGAGATATGGACTTACTATGCCTCAATCAACATGCAATATCCCAATCTACCCATTTAGATTAATCACCACACTTAGATTTTCCAAATCCAATTCAACTTACACAAATTATTTCTTTGGATGTTACTTCCCGATTTTTATTTCAAATCATTTGAAATACATATCTAACTTTTATATCAAAGTAGATTTCACTTCGGGATCTCAAATCAAAATCTTTGGAAATATGAATTCCAAATCATCACAATGCATACAAACAATTATGCAACCAGATACCGGAAATCTTCCCTCAGACAAGGCTGTATGCGCCTCTCCAACTCGATATATATTTATATATATATATATATATATATATATATGTGCGTGTGTGTGTGTGTGTGTGTTTGTTCGTGCACCTCCCACGATGGAGCAGGCTACACGCTGACCACTCACCCTTAGGTTGTGGATCCGACCCATACTTTTAGTCGTCCTGGTCACTCGATCTTTAGCCATATACTAAATCATTTCATCTCCTGAAGTAGGGAGAATCATTTCACAACATAATAATCACAAGTACATTCAATCTATAGTACTTCACATCAACCATTCACACATATGACCAGTCACCATTAATCACATAACCTTTGAGCTCGTACGTCTCAAAGAAGGGTGTTAAGCAAGAAAATTAATTCTCTGCCACCAAACAGATACATCATTAGTAGCAACTAATCAAATATGTGGTGAATTACAATGTAAAACCATAATACATTTCCTAATCATTTCGGAATCACTGGGTTTTAGCCCTTGAAACCCTTCATGTTTTATAAAATATTTTTATAAAACATTCCCTGTCCAAATTCAGGAATACTATTCTTTTCACTTAAGAAAAAAATCATTTCAAAATCATTCATTAAATTTGAAATGAAAACCACATCGCTAACACCTCATAGTCAAATCGTGAAGTGTTTCACAAGGCGTTAGCATAAAAATATTTCTACCTAACCCAATGTTAAATGTAAAAGCATATCTGGCTCATAAACTGGTCGAGCACAATCCAAATAGTCAATCAATCACAATCAATATCGGCAACCAAGTGGATTTGGTTCAATCACATTTCATGCTTTGGTAATTTAATTACCATATATACATTCACAATTTAATTAAAGATTTATTCAAACTCTAATTGGTTTCAATCTCTAAATTTATTTCTTATTGATTGTTCAACTTTCTGGAAATTAATCCTGCTTTAACTGGGTTAAAGAACCCATGGCATTTAAACACAGTTCACGACAAACCCAAAACCTAATTCGATATTAAATATAAGGCTCAGAATAGAAATTATATCGGCTTATATTCAATATCAAATTCTAAAACTAATGGATATCGTATTGGAATAACGATATCAATATCTTCCAAATTCCCACAACAATATCTGTATAATCATGGAATCCAATACCGAAATATTCCGAAGATTATTTCCATTCAAATCCATTCAATTTATATATTGGGAATTTCTGGTTATATTAAAACCCTTTCCAAATCCAATTTATTTATTTAAAAATTATTGGATTATTAATCTAGTTAATAACAAGTTCAATTTGATAAAAATATATTTTTATCTTCACAAATGTGGAATTTTTCATCCAAATTCTTTCCAAATAATTTAATATGATTTTACACAAATTATTAATATTTTTAATAATTTATTAAGGCCCGTACAGTCGATTTCCATAAACGGTCATCGAACTGCATTTACAGCGACCTTTTCTAAATTTGATTTGGACGTAATTCCAAATCCAACCGTTAGATTTCAAATCTCTTATATTCATTGGAAAGCTCTTTTGTATACGAACCCAACGATTCCGGTGTTAGGAGAATTCGACGGTCGGATCTCCGGTAATGTCAATTTGAAGTCAATGGTCAAAATTCGCAAATGGTCGCGGCGCGGCGCGTTCTATTCAAACCATTTAAATATAATATATATATATATATATATCATTGATTTTCATTTAAAACGTATTTTATAAATTCATTTATAAATTCACTTCAAAACGATTTCAACTTCATTTCAATTTTCAAATCAAATTTGAATATTTCTTAATATATTCGTTTTAAATTCGTTTTAAAACGATTTAAATTTCATTTCAAAATTCAACTCAAAACTTGAATATTCCTTTATATATTTGTTTTAAATTCATTTTAAAATGATTTCAATTTCATTTCAAATTTCAAATCAAATTTGAATATTTCTTATCATTATAATATTAAAATGGTAATATTTTCAAAATATCTGATCTTGATTATACACTGAATATTATTTAAAAATATTCTTAAATTCTGAATTGGAATCAGACTCAATGAATTACCATATTTCAGTTATATGGATTTCAACATCACCTATATACAATAGTAATGATAATCGACCATCCAAATATTCATACAACATCCATAGTGCATTTTACCACTGTATAAGCATTAAAATAAATAAATAACGCTTATACAGTCTGTCAACCCATCGATTGACATACAACTAATTATTGAGATCAGTGTATGTCAAATATCGTACTAATACCCGTGTGGGGTTTTCAAACAACAAACACAGATTATTATTTGTGCAGCTGGGCGATGTGTAAAATTTACCGCCTCAATCAATGTCAGTTAAATGGGTGTACATAAACAAATCGTCCGATTTGTAAGTGAATATTTATTTCAATACATGAATATTTTATTCAATTCATATATACAATAAAAATGATATTTTTATTGTTCAAATATTTTATTCAACACATGAATATTTTATTCAGCTCATATATACAATAAAAATGATAATTTTATTGTTCAAATATTTTATTCAACACATGAATATTTTATATAATTCATTTATACAATAAAAATTATATTTATATTGTTCAAATATTTCTATTGTTCAAATATTTTATTCAACACATGAATATTTTATATAATTCATTTACATCACAACACAATACAGTCCAAACAAACAATCATGGTTTGTACAATAAATGGTGTCGGGTGCTGCTAAGCATCGTCTGCAACCTAGTATATATTTGACTGTAAAATAAATTGAGTGAGAAAAGGGTTCACACCTTTGGTTTCCACTCCATTAGTGTTTATCTGGTGAAATATGTACCGTTCGGGTTTGAATTTGCCTAAAATTCTAACGTGCTCCAAATTGGGCCCGGTTAGTCTTATTTGAAGCTCTCATCCCCACGATCGCAACAGGTCCTGTTTCACATGATTTCGTGTTCGTATGCAAAATTTATATATTTTTAAACATTGTATAATTAACGAGTAATTAAGGAATTATTTTAAAAATAAAATAACCTTCATCTTTTTATAATGTTTTTAAATGTTGTTGCGCCTCCCCCTTTCTTCTTCCTCGTTCTGTTAACTCGCTGCTAAAAACCTAATTGCTCGCGAGAAAGAAACTCACGTCGCATGCTTCAGAGATGAACGGATCCAGATCAGAGATCACCGCCCCGACGCCCTCCACGCTGCCACCCAACGCTGACAAACTGGGCCCACTCGCACGCGTCACGAGGGAAGAAACTGGGCTCAAATGACGGGATTTTGACATAGGATTTCAAATGTTTTGCAGGACGATAGCTCATGAACCCAGTACCATTTTCAAGCTCTCTAATTTGTCTTCCATTTCAGCTTTACAATTTTTGGATTTCATTGATTAATTTGGGAGATCGAAAGGGATTTGCTCTGGAATGTCTTCTGCTGTTCTATTTGGGGGTGACGGCGCTGAATCAGAAATTAGGGTTTTAAGGATTTTTATGATTGGCCAGGCTATATATATAAATAATTTATTTCATTTTTAATTCCAAAAATACTTCTTTTCCATCCGAACTCCAAATCAAACCCAATGGCTGTCGCCTCTAGCTAAATACCCTCATTCCGGACACAATGGGATATGTTTCGTAAGCCAGTTCTATCGTTTGATCAGTTTTTATTCAAATTAAAATATAAATCAATATATATTAAATTTAAACGTACATTTTAATTTACCGAGGTCACATATTGACTCCAAAAATTACAAAAAAAAATTACATAGCTTTGTTTTGATGACATGGTCCTAACAAAACAAATTTCGACAAAAAATGGTCAATTTCTAGTCGATTAAATTCAAACTGAACTGACCATACGCATTTTCTTTTGCTACGCTCACATATTAATTCCAAAAATTACGAAAATTGGAATATAACAATAATTTGACATTCTGGATCCAACAAAAGTGGTTTCGTCGAAAAAAGAGGTCGTTTGCAAAATAACTATTTTTAAGAGCTATATATTGTATTAAATTCCATAGCGACTATTTTAAATTTTAAACTGGACATAACTTTTTATTCCTGTTATGAAATCTAGATTTTTCACATTTGTTAGAAAGATATAATTAAACAGATTCAAATATTTCTGATTTTACTGAAATCCGATTTATTTTGAATCCTGTACATCCATTTGAAATTTAAAATCGAATTTTCAAACTACAGAGCCATTTCAAGCTCATTTTATAATTGAAATAAATTTATACACTCTAACTTCGATTAAAATAATTTTTTAGTCTTTGTTATTTAAAATAAATCATTTTAAATATTCAAAATCCATTAAAATTGCTAAAATAAAAAAATTTAATTGGTTCTAAACATCTGGGTTGTTACATTTACCTACCTCGGAATTTGGTTTTAAGTATGAAAGGAATATTTTACATACCACCATAACTAAAATGATCATATGCAGAAATCAATTCTCATTTCCATTTATAAAATTCCTTTTATGAATCTCCAAAGTTATTTATAAAGCTCTTTTTATTGATTTCCAATTATTACAGAACTTCCTTTTATAAGTATTCAATTTATTTATAGATCTTCTTTTTATAAATCTCTAATTTATTTTAAAACTTTTTTATAAACGTTATATTTATTTATAATACATCTTTTATAAGTCTCCAAATTTATTTATAAAACTTTTTTTCTGAAATTACTTGTAAAACTCCTTTTACTCTACTTTATTTTATAATACTTCCTTTATAAATCACCTATTTATTTACAAAACTTCTTTTATAAATCTCCAATTTAATTTATAAAACTTCTTTTATAAATCAATTTAAATCTGATATCCTACTACAAATCTATGATTTTAAAATAAAACCAATTTTTTTGCACAAAACAATAATTTCATTTAACAATTTAAATCAAAAAATGTGATTTATTATTGGAATTATAAAAATTGTAATTTATGATTGGAAAATTATAAAAATGATATCAATTCCCTTTTTATAAAATATCGTTTATAATTCCATCGTTTTATTTATAAATTTCATTTATAAATCAATCCGTTTATTTGTAAAATATCATTTAAAAATTAGTCCTTTTATTTGTGAAATATTATTTATAAATTAATCCCTTTTATTTACAGTATTGCATGTAGAAATGTATCCTTTTACCTATAAAATATCATTTATAAATCTATCCACTGATTAATAAAATTATCATTTACAAACCAAGCCTTATATTAATAAAAATATCATTTATATATCACTCTTTTATTCATAAAGTATAATTAATAGTTCTGTCTGTTAAATCAAAACCATTTTAATTGAAATCATGAAATAATGATATTCTCGTAATACTATAATGTGGCTCAGAGCTGGCATAGCACTTGACAATTGCTAATATAAATTCTTTACTAAAAAGAATTCAACTATTACAACATAATAAAGTCAAATTCAATATAATATACCAATAAAGTTCCTAGCACTTAATTATTACACCATAAATTACTTCGCTCAAGATTAGGCTTCGGCACCTCGAAGCATTGCCTCATGTTAAGATGACTTGAGAAAAAGCCAGATACTATACTTAAGAGCAACTAGCTTCAAAGCAGCCTACCTCGAAAACACTCTTTTACTAATGGCATCGTTTATAACGACCCATATTTTAGTCAGTTAATTTTGAATATTTAAAATTGTTCTAAATGTTGAATCAGAAATATAATTGAATTTTATATGGAGTTTATCGATTTAATAATCAAAATACAGTTTAATTTCAAATGTATCAAATTTTTGTAATACGAAGAAATGAAAATAATTGAATTTGAAATTAAAACAGAATCAAAATGATTCAGATTATCAATATAAAATTCTATTTGAATATAAACTATAATAATAATTTGTTATCAAGGAGTTGATTATTTTGAATTAGAATTATATTATATCGATCTAGTGTTGAACTTATGAATGGTTAACTCTCAAACGACATCGGATTTCAACGAAACTAATTTTATTTAATTCATAATAGTTAATTATGCCTAGATTTAAAATTCGTGTTAATTGGAATTATTTTGTGATTATGCAAAATTTAATCCCATATCGATTCACGTTGAGAATTAAAAGGAAGTTTTACTGACGATCTCGCAATTTTACGAAAACAATTCCATCGTGTTCGAAATGTTAAGTTATTATAAGATTACATGTTTCATAAAGATTGTAGCTCATATATGGTTGTTTAAGCCTGTTACTTTGGGCTTAAGTTTCATAAGATTATTTTAATAATAAATTTCTCTATAAATAGGCACCTGCCCCTTCTCTCCTTTGTTTTTCCTTCTCATCTATTTTTTCTTTCTTCAGAATGGAAATTTCAAAAGTCGTTCCTCCTCAAAAATCTTCGATAAATTCTCTAAAATAAAAAAATTAATGAAAACGATCGATTCTTGATCCACGAAGTTCTTCTAAGCTTCCTTTTCAAATTCCGCTACTTATTATTGGATGCGACATTGTTCAGATTTAGGAGCAGTGATCTAGGGATCTGATTTTTGAACGCTTTAAGCTTTGATTCACATAACAGGGTATGGATTAATGATAATAGAGAAGAATCATAGCTCATGTTGGGAAATGGTGGAGTTCGATGATCTTATATGTCATGTTGGCAATGTACAATGACCTGATGTTGTAATGTTTGAGGTTGACATCTTGGACTGGAAGTCGTGATGTAAGTGAAGGCTTCGGGTCATTCATGTTGATTATGAGAAGGGAAGCGGTTGCGAAGGTGGCCAATGGGGTGGTTAAAGCTGGTAAAAGTAGGGGTGGTTAAAGCTGGTCAAGGAGGGGTCAACACTGCTTATTGCGTATTGAACAGGAAGGGTTTGTGACCACTAGATCGTACTGGAGGAGGCGGAGGCATTAGTTGCTGGTGGTAGAGGCATTCTGGAGTTAAGGCAAAGGTTGATGGGTATCAGGCTTTTGATGAAATGCAATAATGGTCG
Source organism: Allium sativum (assembly GCA_030737875.1). NCBI lineage: Eukaryota > Viridiplantae > Streptophyta > Magnoliopsida > Asparagales > Amaryllidaceae > Allium > Allium sativum. The sequence goes on from CM060925.1 coordinate 206,222,096, forward strand.
AGTTCGTATTTGGATCAGGCATATATTTTTGGGTCCAAATCAAGACATGTGCGACAACTTGAAAGAAGAATTTGCGCAGATTAATCCTAGGTAATTATCGTAATGTAACAATTAAATTTTTATATATCAATATTCGAATTATTTGGTTGCTTATAAAATGAAGTTTTAATTCAAACAAAATCGAAATAAAACACAGCGAAGTCTTTGGGATTCGACCTCGTATTGGAATGGATTTGAAGTGAATTTGGAGCCAATGGGGATTTCCGGTTAAATTAAACGTATGTTTAATTTAATCAAAAACGAATCCCTATTTCGACAAATAAAAATAAGGTAAGTAAACTCGCTCTCTAGATTCATTTATAATTTATTATAAAAGAATTTTTATTTAGTATATAATTTTTATATATGTTGTTTGTTGGCTGTTTGGATGCATTGATGAATTTTTAATCAGTTGTAGCATATATATGTTAACACGCTATTTGGTCGAATTTGTCACACGTCAGTAACATCGTCAAAAGCACGAAGTGATTTAGTCGAAATCGCGATGTAATCATAAAAGTGTCTTGAAACCCCCTTAGATGACCTCTTTTGGCCCGAAAACATAAATTACGATGCTTTGCATGGTCACTCTTGTAGCCCTCTGAGTTAGCTTCAGGTACAACTATCGTTTGGCCCAAACGACCGTACGGTTTGAAAGTTATGCCCATTTCGCACGTCGATCACTCAGAACCATCGGATCAACTCAGCACGGCGATCCCAGAAGTCGACAAGCCTCGCCCCCTTATTTGTAATACGAAATTTCTTATCCCTTAGGGGGATACGAATTTCGTACCCCCCAGATGGATATGAGTTTCATATCCCTCGGGATAGATACGAGTTTCGTATCCCTCGGGAGGGATACAAATTTTGTAGCCCTCTAGGAGGTACGAAATTTCCTGCATTTCATATAATGAGTTGAAATTTTCTAATGGCCTCTTTCAGGGATACAAAATTCTTCTATATGGGCCCCATTTCTCATTTACTCCCACTTAACCTCTCACCTATAAATACCCCTAAGCTTCTCATTCAAAAGTGTTGGATTCTCTTGGCAATTTTGGACTTCTTGAAGCTCTCAAGCACCATTAATGGCTTCCGTCTTCTTCTCCAAGGCTATTGGACATAGCTTGGACCATTGAAACATTACATACACGTTTTCCATCACTTTTTGGACATCCACAAGGATGAAAACACCATTTTTTGGCTGTTTTGGACATATCGGATTTCTTGGACATTGTTGACCAAGTCAACACCTTTTTCACTCATCGAAGAAGAAGGGAATTCTAGTCAAAGTTTAGAATTAACATACATTTTGTTGTTCTATTGTAACGCTTTGTACTCTAACATTGCCCAAACTTGTACAACATTGTAATCAACAAATATATGATGAATGATTACTATGAAGTGCACGTAGGCGTTAGTGCCGAACAACTATAAAAAGCTTTGTTCTCCCGCATTACTTTATTTTACATTTGGATTATTGTGTTGCTAATACACACACACTCGGGTGTTAGCGTGCACTAAGTCCACGATAATATTCCACATCAACATTTTGGTGAGCCAGGAAGAGGGCGCATAGCTTCAGTTTTCAGCTTCATTTCTCGACCTCATCTCTCGATTTTGGTCTTCGGATTTTGGAATTCAACCTATCAAATTTCTATCGGAAGCTAATCTTATTTTCTTCCCGACATGGTTAAAAGAAAAAAACTCATTCGCTCAGAAGCGATAGGTGCGGAGGAGCAGCAAGAACTCTCCTCAACTGGACACCCACCTAACTTCGTCACTCGAGACAACATCGACAGAGTCATCAAGGACTTGACGAAAGATCTTACTGCTCGCTTGGAACAAAAGGAAGAACACTTTCGTTGCCAAGTGGCCTCCATGTACACTCTTCTTGTCTGACCGAAGGATTCACAAGGCAGTCGGGTCAAGGAAATCTTTTTGGAACCAGTGCTGGTTGTAACACCCCGTATTTCTGTTAACACTAAAGTTGCTAATACATAAAAATAAATGTGTAAAGGGGAGATGTATCTAATGTGCATACAAAAATAATAATAAATGTGTAAAGGGGAGATGTATATAATGCGTACGGATTTATATGGATTGACAAGTAATAGTACATGTACATTAAGAAAGAAATGGTGAACATAATTGGCTTCTCTTTACAACGGACGGCTCTGGTTAACCCTAGCTTCATCGACGGCTCAAATTAACTTGCAACTCTATAAAAAGACCCTAGGTCTCAAACTAAAAATTCACAAAAATAATAATAATAAGAATTGGAGCCACCATGATGTCTGATGAGAACTAGAGGGAGCCTCCACTTGAAAGAGACAAACAACATAGAGAATACAAACTAAAAGATTAAAAAGCAACAACAAATTAGAATCAAAGCAACGTCTTCCCAAAGGAAAGCTTTGCAAATTCAGAATTTCAGAACTCAGAAAACAAGACCGTCTACGATTGTAAGTTTAGCTACATTTTTAGAATGACAATTAATATGAATATCATGTGTTGTGATGAAATGATAATAGTACGATACTCGTTATGTTATTAATATACGTTTGTGATTTGATTCTATTATCATGTTGAATTGAGAATTATTAAGTAAGATGTCTAATGGGGCCGCCACCATGGGACTTGATACACCCCATGGTGGGACCAGCATAGGTATCTACCATATAAGGCCGCAGGACACATGTGAATATACGAGTAGGAGCCGATCTTTTAAAGAAGGAGAAAGGGATCACTTCACTCCAATCACGGGGTGCTTGTTGGTATAAGAATTAGTAGGTGCAGAGATAGAGATTTAAAATAGGGTGCGAAGGGATGTTCGTTTTAGGACACCTTATCTAGTTCTAGGATAGTCTATTATCCTGATATCGTCATGTTCTCACTTTATGCAAGTCATGATCTTTTTATTATTAACATTCTAGGAATATAGCTAGACTTACTAGACTTATGTCTGACCCATTTTCCTTTCGTCTTCTTTTCTTTCGTCCCCCCCCCCCTCCCCTCAGGTTCATAGGGAGGAAACACCGTAGCTTAATCAGTTTTTCATCCAGCTTGAAGAGAGAGAATGTATTGCTTGGATTTCTTTCATTTGGACCATGGCTTTGGATATCATTTATGGGGATTATGCAGCTTTATTTATGTTTCATGCTTCTTTAACTTTTAAAATCAAGACAGTATTATGGTTGTAATAATTGGAAGTTTGTTTTGAGACAATGTTGGAAATGTTCTGTATGAACACGTATTTATGATAATAAAAGTCTGTTGGTTTTTCCGTTGCTTATTTATATGTGTTTATATCTGTCTTGTGTTTTATCTGTGTCTTTTACTTATAAACCTCCACCAAAATTAAGGCATTCCCTTTGTGAGTGACCTTAACAGAGGTGGGGTGTTTCACTGGTGTTCCGCAAGGCTTAGCTCGGGACTTGGGGGCAAATCCCCAAGAACAACCCCACGTGGACGCCAATCCACAGCCAGCCACCAGATCAGCTAGGTTCGGGGACAATACCCCTAATCCCATTTAAGGCCCGGCTCAGGTTGTAGCCATTCAAGCTTCAGGATCATGCATTGAGAATGCCACTCAAGTCCCAGTGCGTGCAGCTTTGGAAACAGAAACTCCATAGTTCCTAATCGTGGATTTGTGCCCACCGAGGCACCTCAAGCTAGGATCAAGCCAGGTATTTTTCTTGGCGCTCGACCTTTTGCTAATATTGGACTTGACGCTGGGGGCATCGACGTCAACCTACATAATCTGAACCCATTTCTCGGCATGGGCACCGAGAGTCAAGTCGGCGATGTCATTCGATGCTACGCTCGTGCCAGGGCACCTCACGACAGCTTGGACTGCATTACTCATAGTCCTTTCACTCCAGACATCAAGAATTCTCAAAACCCACCGAACTTCAAGCTGCCGGTGTTTGAAACTTTTAACAGTAGGAAAGACCCTACCAATCATCTTATGCTTTACATGCGCCACATGGAAGTACACTCAGCCTCAGAAGGCGTCATGGCCAAGTGAATTACTCTTTATCTTACCGGCACTGATGCTCTATGGTTTAGATAGTTAGAGCCAGAATCCATTAGCAGCTGGAATGCCTTGGTTACGAGGTTCATCGAGCAATTCAAAGATCACATCGCTCAACCAAGGAACGTCATGACTTTGACGTTAGTCAAGTAGAGAGCCGGCGAGACTCTACGCAAGTTCGTTGAATAATTTAATGCTGCGGTGGCCTCTGTTGACATACCAGACCCATCCATGGTCTTAATGGCCGCCATCTCCAACATTCTTGACAAGACAGACTTCCGGACTTTATTAAGTCGGGATCTGCTGAGGGATCTCGCCGAATTCTAGTTTGAATCTGAAAGATTTCTTAGGGAAGAGGACTCCCATGACGAGAACCCAACGGACCAAATCCACAACAGATTCAGGGCCATCCGCCCTCGACAAAGGCAAGGGTAAATCCCAAGACAACCAGAACTCACAGCCTCGTTCCGATCTTAAATTCCCAGCCTACACCAAGCTCAAATAACGCCTGGAAAGGATTTATCTCGACACTCGCGAAACTGCCCCTTTCCAAAAGCCTCCTAGCAGGGGCCAAACTCTGAGGAAAGCAGCCTCCGACAGATACTGCCACTTCCATGAGCTTCTGGGTCATGACACCGACCACTGTAGGGTGTTCCATGATCTCGTTAAAGCCCGCATCAAGCATGGTGATCTACAACTGTATGTCCTAAATGCTGTAGTAGATGCGCCACCTGCTCTACCCCTTACAACATCTCAGGATAGGGGAAGAAATGGTCGTCCCCAAGGCATTGTCATCGACTGACCCCGCACAGTAGATTTTCTTTTGCTCCCGGACTATGGTCCTTACTTATGTTTGTTCTTGTAGGTGACTTCTCGCCCATTTTTTGCTTTTCCTGCATGTAATCGAATGGACAACGTCGGCCCAAATGCATGAAGCAGACTTATGGTCTCTAGTCGGGGTTGGACTAACGACCATTGTACTTTTATGACATTAATAAAGATCATCTTTCCGGCTCCACACTAGATCCGTCCAATAGAACATAGGGCTCCGACCCTATTTTGGATAAGTCCAGTATAAATAAAGTTCACACTGGATAAGTCTAATATAAATAAAGTCTACACTAGATCAGTCCAGTACAAATAAAGTTCACACCGAATCAGTCTAGTATAAATAAAGTCCACACTGGATCGGTCTGGTATAAATAAAGTCCATACTAGATCAATCCAGTATAAATAAAATCTACACTGGATCAGTCCCGTATAAACATTAGACTCTTGTCTCCTCTGCACTGGATCCACCTAGTATAAACATAAGACTACGTTCTCCCCCTCCTGATCAATCGGGCATGGACTTCGAACTCTAGTTCTTAGCCTTGGACTCTGCTCCATGACTTCCCCCAAAGGTTGGGCCTATCGGGCGTTAAGATTCCCTGGATAAATTTTCTAAACATAAGAACTACTCAACTTGGTCTGCCAAGCGTAGGAGTTCTTTATCGCAACCCTCTTATCACATGAACCTTAACGACTTGGCCCTCCATACACATAACAATACACAATTTGGCGCCAAGTGCAAAACCCTCTTTTGCACGTACATACTTTCTCCGGCAAGATTTAGCCAGCTCATGGCTTCTTATTTTCTTGATGTCAAGCATCTCGACTCGATAGTCCATTCTAAATACAATCTCGGCGATCATAAGCCTTCTAATCTATTACGATCCCAATGATCATCGGGTTTCCATTCCAAATACAATCCCAGTGATCATCGGATTTCTATTCTAAATACGATCCCAACGATCGTCGCATTTTCATTCTAATACGGACTCAATGACAATCAAACTTCTATTATTACGATCTCTATGATTGTCGGTTTTCTACTCTATTACGATCCTAGCGATCACCGGTTTCCACTGAATTTCGTGCTTTCATTTCCAAGTTCGTATATAATACGATCTGGTGCTATCGTGGCTCTTTGTTTTTTGGTTACAAGTTTTCGCTATGGACTTCTCCTAGCTTTGGTTTTCTGCATTCCTGGTTTTCTCGCAAAACACAACAAAAAACACAAAGCAATTTGGTCGAAGTCATGATGTAATCATAAAAGTGACCCGAAAACCCCTTAAATGACTTCTTTTAGGCCCGAAAACATCGATTACGATGTGCTACATGGTAACTCTTGTAGCCCTCTGAGTTAGCTTTAAGTACAACTTTCGTTTGGCCCAAGTGACCTTAAGGTTTAAAAGTTACACCTGTTTCCGTTAACGCATGTTGATCATTCAGAACCATCGGATCAACTCAGCACGGCGAGCCTAGAAGTCAACGCCTTGCCCCCTTTTTTGTATCCCCTAAGGGGATATGAAATTTCCATATCCCTTAGGGGGGATACAAATTTCGTATCCCCTAGAGGGATACGAATTTCGTATCTCCCTGGGGGAATACGGAATTTGATTGCACATAGGGAGTGGAAATTTTCTGGTGGCCTCTTCCAAGGATACGAAATTCTGTTGTATGGGCCCCATTTCTCACATACTCCCACCTAACCTCTCACTTATAAATACCCCTAAACTTCTCATTCAAAAGGGTTGGATTCTCTTCGCATTTTTGGACTTCTTGAAGCTCTAAAGCACTATTAATGGCTTCTATCTTCTTCTCCAAGGCTATTGGACATAGCTTGGACCACTGAAACGTTGCATACACGTTTCCCATCACTTTTTGGACATCTACAAGGATAAAACACCACTTTGTGGTTGTTTTGGACATATTCGGATTTCTTGGACATTGTTCACTAAGTTAACACCTTTTTCACTCAACGAAGAAGAAGAAGGGAATTCTAGTCAAAGTTTAGATTTAACAATCATTTTGTTGTTCTACTATAACGTTTTATACTCAAACATTTCCCAAACTTGTACATCATTGTAATTAACAAATATATGATGAATGATTACTATGAATTGGACATAAGTATTAGTGCCGAACCATTATAAAAAGTTGTGTTCTCCCGCATTACTTTATTTTACATTTGGATTATTGTGTCGCTAATACACACACTCGGGAGTTGGCGTGCGTTGAGTCAACGACAATATTCCACATCGACTATATATATGTTAGTTATATTTATGCTTGGTAGTTGTATATTTCCAGCATTACTATTAGCGGATGAGACCCTATGCACCCCCACAATATATATAGTGGATGACCTTCCTACCACGATATCCTGCCCTGAAGCAGGATGGATATCATTTATGTTGTATAATATATATGGATGGAGGAAAAACAGGTCGGAGAATCCAATAGGATTCCTCAACAATTAAATTGTTATTTTCATATATAGTGTTATATAATGTGATAATTAATCTATGTTTGATTATTGGGTGTTTAGAATGTTTGAATAAGAGTGGCCCTAAATTAAATTGTATTTAAATAACATAAGAATATATTCGAATGAAAGGGAAGGAAATTGATTTTAGAAAGGAAAAAACTATTTTTCCAAAATAGAAATTGAATTTAAAATGGGATAGGAATTATTAACCTTTTTAAATAATAAAAACAAGTATTTAAATTTATAAACGATATTTATAAATGAAGTGAAATAATTATCATTGGATAATTTAGGAATGTAAATTCAAGTATGAATGAAAAAGAAAAGGGAAATCATTTCAAGAAAAGAAAACGATGAAATTTATTCCGTTGTTCGAAATTTAAATTGAATTAAAATAAATCCATATGGATTTATGTTTAGAATTCGACTATATCAAATTTATAAAGGTAAATTATTTCTAGAAAGGATATTGGAATTATATTAAATAGCAACTAAAATTTAAAATTAAATATTAAAATAGATTCTATGTTTATATGTCTAAGTTATAATAATAAAATATTCCAAATGGGAATCGAGTTTCAAATGGATTTTTAAAATGGAAGCTTGTTTTAATATATAAAATAAGGAAGTTAATTTATAAATAATGTTTATAAATGTAATGAAGTAATTTTCATCGGATAATTTGGAAACAGAATTTCTAGATGTAAGAAATGCATTTAAAAACCATATATCAAATGAGATAGAAGATGAGATTTTTATGATATTATAAGTAATATGAGTTTTTGAATTATGAACTTTTATTTATCTCAAGATAAGAACGTTATCAATCAACGTCTGAGAGGTAAGTAAAATACCCAAACTTGAACTTCTTCGCTATTATCAAGGGATGGTATTAGTTAGTTATGGTAAAGGATATTGAATTAATTGATTATTATTGGAGAATGTAGTTTTGATGACAACAACCTTATTTCAATTAAAATTGATTATAAAATATATACCAACATTTCTACCTAGAGTATATATATATACATATATATGCAGGTTTTGTATACATAACTTAAATACTAAAGGCTGTACAGTTTTTAGAGTCGCAAGAGATTCAGGATTCAGAAGAGAATCAAGACTCGTGAGTTATCAAGTTATCAAGATACCAAGATTTCAAGAGTTCAAGAAAAGTATAGTAATAGAGTCTAGTTTATATGTATGACTCTAAATAGCACTCCAGGTTCAAATTCTGATTTTTAAATTTCAAATTCTGATTTTCGAATTTCAAATTCTGTGTTCAAAACTCAAATCCTGATTTCAAAGTACTTTCAAACTATTATCTTACTTATGATTTCAAACATATATGTTTATAAAGTTTTAATATATATAAGTTTATAATATATAGTTTTATAGTTTTAAATCTTATAACTTTATAAATATGTTTATATATTATATTACTATGTTTCCATATGATTTTACATTTTATAATATTCATTTAAATTACTAAGATTTGATTCAAGAATTTCCAGAATAATATATATGTTTAAATACTTGAAAAATAGTTTTAAAATAAAAATATGATACATATGTCGACATACATAATTAGCTGTGTCAATATACAATTGTCATAATTTAAATTTTCAAATGAAGCGACTTTTCACTATTTGTAATGTTTCTGAAATGTTGCAACCATTGAGACACTATAAATAGGGGTTGATTTCGAATTTTTTTTGATCACTTTTCTTCTCCATCTTCGCCCCTTTACATACCACCATCATATACATCATTTTCTTGATTTCTACACTTATACTTTGTCGATATCTACTCAAATTACATCAAACAACTTCTCTTATCAATCTATATCAAATACTCTCTGAATTGAAGTGATATTGAAGAGTTATAGGGCTATTGTAATCATTTGGGAATTGTTTGGGACAGGGTGTGTTCCTTGTAGCCCTGAAATCAAGGAGAGAGAGCGGTGTTAACCTGGTAGCCGTGAAATCAAGGGTATTTGAAGCGGTGTTTACCTTGTAGTCGTGATAATAAAACTCTGAGCAATCATGCATTGCATGGGACTATACGTAGGAGTAATCCAAACCAGTATAAAATTCGGTGTGTTCTTTCCTTTTTCTGCATTTTATATTTACTTATTTGTTTGTTTGTGTTTGATTCTCTGTTTATGATTATCTCTATGTGTGTGATTCATATAGTAGATCAATGTAGTTTTAGATTTTCATAAATTCCTAATAAGACCTATTCACCCCCACTCTAGTGTTTGTTTTGCCTTAAGATCTGCATTCTGCATTCCCTAACAATTGGTATCGGAACAAAGGTTTTCAAAAAGTTCATAATCTTATTTTTGAAAATATTAAATTGCAACCAACACTGGTAATAATAGTTCTTTTGTAGAGTGCCAGTCCACTGTTAGACCACCGCTATTTAATGGTAGTAATTATTCATATTGGGCATGAAGAATAAAAATATATTTATAATCAGTAGGATTAGACACATGAATAGTACACAAACTGAACATGTTGAACCCACTACTAATTTTGCACAATGGACTAATGAACAAAAGACTGCATCAAAAAGTAATTCTAAAGCCATGAATATGCTATTCTGTTCATTAGATAGAAATGAATTTAATAGAGTGTCAGTTTGTAAATCTGCTTATGAAATATGGAGAACATTAAAAGTTACTCATGAAGGAACCATTAAAGTTAAACAAATAAAGATATCAATGTTAATTAATCAAGTTATTTAAAATGAATGAGAACGAATCTATCTCCGATATATATTGCAGATTCTAGGAGATCGTTCATTTATTAATAGCATAGGGAAAAACTTATTCAGAAGAAGATCAAGTCGGAAAAATACTTAGTTCATTAACTCCAGAATGGGATCAGAACACATTGGCAACTGAAGAAGCCAATAATGTCATTGAAATGAAGACTGAGGAGTTAATTGGAAATTTGATGTCACTCGAAGTCTAATTACATTAAAGAAAGGAAAATAAGCCCACTGAAAAAATCTATAACATTCAAAATAACAACAAATGGTTCTGATTCAAGCAGTGAAGACAATGAAGAACTTAGTTTAATGATAAGGAATTTCAGAAAATTTCTGAGATATAAAAGGAGAAATAATTTTAAGAGAAATAATCAAGGAATTTTGGGTAGAAATGATGATGGATGTTATAACTGAAACAAACCAGGTCATATAAAGAGAATGTGCCCATATTCAGATAAATCAAATCAAAAAACAGACAATAGTAATTTGTCAAAGAAGAGCATACGCAACAACTTTAGATGATTCAGATTCATCATCAAGTGATGAAGAGATAGAAATCGGAAATTCAAATATGTGTTTTACAGCGATTCAGAAATATCAAAGAAATGTATCTAAAAATAGGTACGCCTTAATTAATTTTTAACTTTTTTGGTTAATTTGGATGAATGGATGTTTTGTTTGCTTGACTTGTTTGAATTTGAAGTTTAAACTTTAAAATTCAAACTTGAACTTTAAAATTCAAATTTTAATTTTGAAATTCAAAATAATAATGAAATAATAAATATAATATAATAATAACAATTAATTTTTAATGAGTGTTAGGATTAATATCGTTTCAGGAAATAATAAAACATGAAATATAAAACATCAAATAAAACAAAGTAAAAACAACATGTCTTTTGAAAATCAACAGGTATGTCGACATACACAAATAGACATGTCGACATATAGGCCAGTAAATGAAATTCAAATTTTGAATTTCAAGAGTTTGAACTTTCAAAATTCCCTCCAACTTTTCAACAACTCTCAAGGTCTGAAAAGGTGTCATTAATTTCAAAAAAGTTTTGCCCATTCAGACTCTATTTATTTTTCTATTCAATCTCATTCTCTTTACCTCTCATTCAAATTTAAAACGACTTTCTTCATATCTATACTCTTCAAAACAACTCTTTAATGGCTTCCTCTAGCACACAAAAACCTATGAGATTGTCCAGAACCCTCAAAGGACATCTCTTCAATGATGAGGAAGCTATTGAAGCCTATGATGACTACATAAAAAATGGAATAGTCAATACAGGAGCATTCGCTATCTTCGAAGATTTTCCCTCTTATGATCTTCGTTCTCTTTTTCATCAAAAATGAAGTTCTTTGCTTAGTTGATGCTCGGGATAACGATGAAGTATGTTACCCGAATCTCGTCAAAATGCTTTATGAAAATTTGGGTCATAGCTTTTACGAAGCAGATGAAAATCAAGTGTGGAGTAGCGTAAAAGGCACTCAAATCGTTTTGGATTGTGAAATTTTAGGTAATATTTTAAATTGCAAGAATATGGGCTCAAGTTTTTCAGAATTCCAAACTGGTGAAACGAATTTGGAAACTTTTCATCACATATTTGAAAGTAATGCTCATTTGGAATTTAAAATTTGCTTTTTCCATCCAAAAGCAAGAATCGTCAACCACCTTCTTACACATACCCTCACTTCTTGTTCGATAAATTTCAATAACCCTACCCTCAAAATCCAAAAGGCTCTCTTTTCTATTTTTGTTGTTTATGACATTAATTGGGCCGATATGATTTTAAAAGAATTTAAGCCCAAAGAAATGTCCACAAGAGAAAACACTCTTTATTATGGAGTTTATCTTACTCGGATTTTTAAATATTTTGGAGTGGATCTTAAAGTAGAAGAATTTGTGTCAAGTAAGGTGCTTAACTCAAGAAATATACATCTTATGCAAATTCCAATCACCTTTAAGCCTTATGAAACATTCAAAGATAAACAAGCTCGAATGTGTAACAAACTAGAAATTTTAATGTTTGAAATGCAAATTAAATTAAGATTTAAATTAAATCAATTATTTATATATGGTATTTTGTCTATTTTGAACAATATTTAAATAAACCATTTCCATGATTTTAAACATTTTAAATAAAATCTACATTTCTAATCTTTAACTTCAGAATTCCTTTGTCGTTAAAGTAAATGGTGTGTAAAACTAGAAGTTGTTACCGTTAGCCATTTACTTGGTAATTTAATTTAAAAGAATGAATTATTTTAATATTGATTTTTCATAATTTGGTTTAAGAAGAAAATTTGTGAAATTCAATTTATGACTTCGACCTTTGTCTTAGATGAAGTATTCACTCTTAGAATAAACGACATTTGTAAATAAAGTTTTGGAACATGACGGCGAAAATAAAATTAGCATTCAAATAAATTCTGAAATTTAATTTGGAAACAATTTATTGATTTTAAAACAAAGAAATTTAGTTGCGTGAAGAAGAAAAGTATCATTGAGATTTAGTCAAGACCGTTGAATGTAAACGGCAAAACACGATGATCAATTTCAGAATTTAACGGTTGAGAGGCGTTCAACATAAAAGGAAAATAATGGGAAAAATATAATAATAATAATAATAATAAAATAAAACATAAATGGAGAAATGAAATTCATATGTTTTGCGTACGATTTATAACGGTTGAATCTAACAACGTTGTTCACATTTTTCCTTGCGTTCACAGACCATTTATAAGGAACAAATCAAGTGTTTCTCTTTTTAAGGGATATGGCAGGCAACCATATTTGGAAAATTTTGGTCTAGATCTTGCCATATCAGTGCAAGATTTGAGGAACAAAACCCAAAGATTTGAACAGTTCCTGGTCAAAGGAATCAGTACTGTTTATTTGTCCTCTTCTGTTTGTTGTTTCATGCGTGATATTTGTTCTGCTTTTGGTCTTTCGGTTATATAAAGGATGTATTCCCTTTTGTTGGTCATTCACAAACCTGCTCTCTTCATGGCTAAATAATGAACGCCAAGATTTCAAACCCCTCTTCTCAGCTCCACCGTGCCAACGCTAGCTGAGACGTTTCCCCGCTACCCCCATCACCATCTCTCGGCTACCCACCACATCACCTTCCCCTTCCAACAAGTTCATCCACCCATTTGAACACCCAGCAACGTCCTTTTTCTCTCTGCCGACATGTCTATCTCATTTTTAACATGAGAACCACACCGATAGCTCCCCGTTCATCTGCATGCATTCCCGTTCTGGTCCGCCAACATCCATCTCCGTTGCTTATCTCAAAATGGGTCAGACCTCTCTAATTGCCCTCAGACTTCCGCCATTTTATTTAAAAGAAAAGGACGACCGTACCACTACGAAGCAGCCCTAACACAGTCACTGCCACCGAACCTAGCTTCGCTTCTCTCTCCTCTCAGTCGACAAACCCACAGCTCGCACATCCTCACGTCCAACGGTCCATCACCTATCTCTCCGCCTTACCCCACTCACTTCCAGTGCCTCGTTCGGCATCACAAATGCCGCTTGCAATGACTCCAACACCACAACCTGACCCACAGACCCACTGCAGCCACCTACCGAACCCGTTAAGCTCCACCAATTGCTACAGCGAGCCATCCATCATCTTGGAATTAGTTGGAGTGAGTTTCATTAGACTATATTCCTTGCGTTGACAGTATATATACTTAAATATATACACTTGAGTTGCTTTAAATTTGTGCCAAGTAAGTCCTTAGCCCCACAACCTTTTCTTCCAGTGACCCAACGCCAAGCCAGTAGCTTTCGGCCATCACTGTGCTTCCTATCCATTCACTACTTTGCGAAATCCATACCCCAGTTATACAGTGTAAACGCGAGCCATCAAACTGAAACTAACTCGTGCATGCGCGAACATGCACATACAACACGTGCTCCATGCACGGCTGCATATTAGGCACTAGCACCCGGAGGATCCAACTTTAGTTTAAGCACGGATCGCGGTATACAAGAATAACGCAGAAGCAAAGACTAACGGGAGTGGTAGGGAGAAGATAAGGTGACAATAGAAGTAGGAAGATAAGGAATAAAACGAATGGAAACGATGAATCGATGCTTTAGAACGCAATATTCGGTGAGAACGTTTATTTAATTATTTTTTAATAAATAGAAATGTTAAAATTGCTAAGTGATTGACAAGTTAATGATTATCACGTTCATATTGATGGTTGCTACCGCTGTGATGTTTTGAATGGATGCTTGTGTAAGCTAGAAACACCAAAACACTAAGCGTTATTTACCGAGACGCTTGCGCACAACTTTAATGGTTGTTTTAATCTTGTAGTGTTGTGTTTATATGTATTGATTTTGTTTTTTCACACATCATGGTTGTGGAGATATATGGGTAGTCAATTCAAATCTCCTTCTCATATGAATGACGATTATTTAGTTTAATAAATAAAAATTTAAAAGTAAATGTTTGAATTTAAATATTTAAATGATTTGAAAAAATAAGTCATGAATATTTAAATGATTTTTATAACAACAAAACGATTTTGGAAATATAGTAAAATTTGTTTTGGACTTTTAGAAAATTTAAACCAGTTTTGAATCTAATTAAAAAAATTGATTATATTTATTTATGTAATTGTTTAACTTCATAACCATTCATAAGCATTGAAATTTATTTATAAAAGAAAATTTTGATTTGAATATTTAACCAAACATTGGTTTTAATAATGCAGTTGGTTCATTTAACGACGATAGTAAGTTTTAAAACGATTAGACAAGTTTGATAATACTATATTTATTATTCCAATACAAATTTAAATCTCAATTTTCTTTAAGAATATAAAACTTGAATTATGAATTAAAGGATTGGACAAATTTAAGTTTTGAACCGTTTCAAAAATATATATGTATATATTAACAATATTCCTTCTAATAACATATATATATATACACCAAACCATTCTAGGGTAACAGAGAGGATAGTGTCTAAGGCTTGGGTTTGGAAAATGCAGTTTCCTGCTCTCCCTGGCTATCCCTAACTGATCTGACGAATGGGATGGTTATTTCAAATCTTATTTGAAGTTTAATAAAAAATCCTTTGAATTTGGAATGAATTTGGAAATTAATTTAAAGCTTATTAGAATTTAGACAATTCTGAAATTTAATAAGCATTGTTTATTTTGAACTTTTGAATGGTTTTTGAACTAATTGGTTAAGTGACTATTTTATAGCACCTAAGTAATGATTTAACACTTCCTTGAAATAACTTGGATTTGCAAAATGTATGAAACAAGAACTATCTTTCCAACTATAAAGAGGCTTCTTAAATATTTTGGGAGGTTTCAAAGTAATAAATATTTGTGAATGAAACTCTAAATTCCAAATTTAGATTTGGTGTAAACGATGACAATAAAGGGAAAATATGAATATGGGATTTGTAAAGGAGAAATGAAATGGTAATGAGATTTAAAGAATTTATAATGAACTTAATCTTATTATAAATAACTTGATAACAACTAGAAGGAGATTTGGATTGAAACCGGTATAGTCCATAGCTTTGTTTTAAAATACGCTTATTATTTGGAAAGACCGGGATTGGATTTAATTCCAAAAACCAAAGTAATAATCCGACGCTATTTTTGAAGACTTGGAAGTGACAAACGATGACCGAGAATCTTTGGATTATTTGGATGGATTGCTGATGTCCCGAATCAGGCCGATCACCTGTTACGAGGTTATAAGTGGCATGAGGTCTGAATACATTTTAGGATTTTGTCCCGTTCAGACCCAGAATGGACTTGTATGGATTATGTGTCTGACATTATAATTGACCATGTAGCACTGATTCCTGTGAATATATATCGTATTTGTGGCAACTGATTATTCCCCTCTCTAAGTTATGTTCTTAGAGGTTATGTATTGATTTGAATCTGTGGCATGTGGAAGATTGAAAACGTGGCATACTCAAGTTATGGAATGAGCTAATGATGATCAAAGCATGGCTTATTGAAGCGTAGCTTTGTGTATACCGTGACATCGACAAGCCTCACACCCCGGATGATGATAAATTGGCGGTTAAGTTGCTAACATTTATACATGATTTTATGATTGATAGCTGCGGAGGAGGTACCTCTTTTGAATTTGGGAATATGGTATGTTCGGAGGTCCGTGTCTGGATGAAAACCGTTGATCTACCTCGCGATGTGTAGTTGGTGAAAAAGCCGTGTTACACTTTATTGAATTCCGATCGATCTTTCGAGCGAAGTATCATCAAGTTGGAAATCCAATTCCAATACGCGCCCCTACGGTTTTATTTGTAATCCTACGGCGACATAGTATAATGGGGTACTATGCCATCTAAGATTGATACATTTACTTTGGAAATTGTTTTCCACTGTGACGACCTGAATTTCGACAGACCGATTTTTTTTCTTCAAAACTCCAATCTATAGAAACTTAGATTGGTTTGCTCTAGTATCCTGCAGAAAAGACATAGACATAAAACATGTCAGAGCTCCGAGAATATCTCACAGCGGATAAAATATAGTATAATCAAAACATAGCCTTACCATATTATTAATACTACCTAACCAGTATCCGAAGCTATCATGTCTCTGCCACAAATCTAACCTGTGAGTATGTTATGAGGAGGGGGTCAGAGCACATGTTCTAGTGACTGAATTTAAACTATACATTTTGGATAATCCTACATATACCGTTCAATCATATTTTCTTATTTGTTAGGTTATTTAGGTTAATAGCACTCAAGGCTTACACATACGTCGCACCCATTTACTTCCCAGTGGATTTACCTAATATCGTATATATGTAGCTACCCCCAATATTAAGGTACACCCCATAGTACACCACTCGCACGGTCTCCAACGTAACACCATCGGAATATACGCAGTCCCTCATCCTACGTCGTAGTGACGTACGGATAACAATATTATGTTCTGCATATATCTATCATTACTATGCTACGTAAATGTACTGACTGTCACCTTTGTTCGAATCAGACTCCATACCAGAGTAATGCCCTCAATTCTACGATACACCACCCAGAGCTGACATGCATGTATCTAGACTATCCACCATACGTATCTTCAATTGTAGCTCGATGCCTCAATCGCACGTCCTCTAATGTGCACCGAGTTCCGTGGCAGGGCGATACAAGAAGCACGGAACTCGGTTGAGAGCTTTTCCATATCTATATAGGTCCGTCTTTAAAGAGCCTCTATATGCAGATATACCTAGGATATGTTTTCGTGGTGGCTATGGCCACACCTCGGCCCCTCCCTCAACTAGTAAAGACTACCAGAGCTAAGACACCGCCCCTACGCAAACAATTTAAACATCCATGTGGCGTCTACCCTCAATCCGTTACTCTGATGGTGAAGGGTGAAATGGTATCTTGGGTTTAGCTCGAGTCTTTTCGCATCCCACTGGCTTCCGATGATGGTGTCCGACGGTCTACAATCCTTGTTGGTTGTGACCCTCTGTCTCCTCGTGAGGCAACCGCCGAACCACCATGGTGTCACCTCGTCATAGCATTCTGATTGCATAGCAACGTCTGTAGTCAAGGCCCACCCACCTAGTAGTTACGCGCAGACCCAACCTCTGCGGGCATAGCCTATGACATCTGCCGTCGCACAAAGGACTACTAGGAGCACCTTATGCACCTCAGGAAGCCGCGTGCTTCCCCTTCCAGTCCTTCGGAGCCGTCAGAACAATCATATGAATGTGTTCTCCCCTAAGTTGTAATCTTCACTTGTCCCTAGGACAAGTCTACCTATTATACAACATTTTCCTTTATGTTATTTATTTATAATAGGTGATTATCATTTCTACAAGTCACGCTTACCCTAAAAGGTGCCTTTAATTACATAAATTTATTATTTCTACCGGTTATATATACCATTAAGTGTCTTTAATTACATAACCTTATCGGCTAATTAGCGAGCTTATATGTAAATATTACCCACCTCCTTAGATTTGCCTAGCCTACCCACTATCCAACCAATTTTTACTTAACCCTAACTTTAGTTCATATTCATATAATCCCTATGGATTAGATTAGGTTTAGTAGTCCAATTCAATACCATATCCATTTATGGTTTATAATGGGCTAGATCTCCCACATTAGGCCTACAACTTGTGGATGCTGGATATGTCGGTCAGATCCGGGCAGATTTCTTCCACAAGTTGGGCTTAACCTCATGTCATAGCCCGTCTCGTATTTGCGCACTTAGACCTCTCATATTAGGTTCAACATTCACTACAACAAAAACACCATATTACAACTTTAATTTTACAACGGTGATAAACGCACCGTTGTAATAAATGGGTTTTTACAACGGTGGTAAAAGCACCGTTGTAATAAATGGTTTTTTACAACGGTGGTATAAACACCGTTGTAATAAAAGCCTATCACAACTTTTATTTTTTGACTGTTGTAATATATGACTATATTATAATATTAATTATTTTCATTAAATAATTTTTAATAATTAATATTTACAACTAATTAGTAATTATTAATTAATAACCTATATATTAATATTAAATATTTAATTAAAAATACTTCAATAAATAAATAATTCATGCTAATAATTAGTAATTGACAACCAATTAGTAATTATTAATTAATAATCAATAAATACATATTAAATATTTAATTAAAAATACATCAATAAATAAATAATTCCTACTAATAATTACTAATTAACAACCATTTAGTAATTATTTAATAATAATCAATATATAAATATTAAATATTAAATTAAAAATAATTATTTATAACTACTTCATTATTAAGTACTAGTAATTAATTAGTAAGTAATAACTAATGAGCGGTTAATAATCAATTAATTAATAATCAATAAGTAAATAACAATTAATAAATATTTAATTTATAATTAATCATGACTATTAGTAGTAATTAATATTTAGTATATAATATTTTTTAATAAGTAATCGTTGTTGAAAGTTTTTCCAAAATCTTTTGTCAAATATGATCCCTACGGAGGGGGGGTCCAGGGGGGTGGCAACCCCCCAAGGTGGGGTGCGGGGGCAACGCCCCCGCTAACGGAGGGGGCAGCGCCCCGTCCGAAACGGTACATTTTGTGTACTGTTGAATTTGAATCTTACTCAAAATTTAACAACAATCGTTAATTAAGTAACAATTGTAAGTTAAAAATCAGTAGTAAATAATAATAATAATTTATAATTAACTAAAATAATAATTGAAATTAATGATAAAAACATATATTAAATAAGTAATAGCTCCGCGCTGCAGCTATTTTTAGGGACAGTTTAATAGTTCAATCCAAATTTTAAGCGGAAAACCAAAAAAATGGGCTCCAACTACTTCAAGTTTAAGCGGGAAACCGAAAAATTAGCACCGACCTACTTCGTATTTTTTTAATAGTTGCGTCCACCCATTCTTCCCCTAAATCAATATCGACCTGCCTCCTACCATTCGTTTCCCCAAATCAAAAACTAAAACGCAATCGAGCTTTCCTGTCCTATAATGGTGACTAGGGTTTCCGCCGCCCCATTCTCTTCCTCGGTTTCCGCTCTTCTGCTCTTCTTTTCCTCGTCGTATCCCTTCCTCTTGTCCCCTCTCTTCTCTGTCCTCTAGCCCTAGCTTTCATCGTCATGGGTAGGAGCTCGCCTTTCTTCCTCTATCTCTACTTAATCGGCCACCTCTTTTCTGGTTTTCTCCTCTTAGTCGATCTGTTTTGTGGATCTGTTTTGGATTTGCTGAATACAGTAAGTTTTGGATTTTCTATTTCCCACCTTAAAAGTTTTGGGGGAACGCACGTCTTGGCCTTGTTCGTAGCTCACTAATCCTCTTTCAGATCTCGCAGTTACTATATGATGTGGATTAAACTTATTCCATTGTGCCAGATGTTGTCAATATCTTCATTGTACTGGAGCATCACTATTGGAATTTAAGGTATTGTGACTGTGGTGGCTTTTGTTGGTTTGTTTGTTTGACTTGGTTGGAACTTGGATATGTCATTTGTGCTGTGAGTGTTTTGACTTGGGTGTTAGTGTTTTGACTTGGGTGTTAGTGTGGTCGTTCTTGAGTTGTCTGCGCTTTGGTTAGCTTTAGGATTTGTTGGTATTGCTCGGTGGTTTTGGGTTGCTGGTCGGTTGTGCTTTGTCGGAGTTCTTATTGATTGTCTTTGAAGTGTTAAATTGTGTTAAATTGTTTCGATTTCATATTAGTCTTTGAAGTGTTAATATGTTTGTCTAGAACTATGTACCTCACTCTTAGTGAATAATACACTTAGAAATAGATGGTTGCCAATTTTCCTTATGCTTATGTTCTTCATTGGTCCAAGTAACTAGCTTGTTTGTTTTGCGTAAATGCACTGTTGTTGACAATTTATAATTGTTACACATAACTCTTATGTTTGTATATTGGAATAGATAACGTTATCTAGGCCCAATAATTCTCCTTTGATCCCACTTTGGATTAGGAGTTGCAAAGATGTTAGTAGCTTGCATCTAAGTATTGACAGGATTTCATTTGATTTCGATTCATGCTTATGATTAAATTAAATTTTGCTACCAACAAGTTTTAGCTGATGGAATATCTAGTTTTCAATATCTGATACCACTAATTCACTATCAAACGATATGTTGGGTTAGTAAATGTGTATAATATAGATCATGGTTCAGCTGAATAATTTGTGGGAACCATGGTAGACCATATTTTTAGCCGAAATTGCTGAAATAAAACGTTGATATCTATGCTTTATTGGTGCCATCTATTGTTATTAATATGCGACTAATGCAAGGCAAAATGTTTTTTCTAATAGATACTCGAGTGGGAGTTAGCATGGAAAAAAGTATGAAAATTTCATTGGTTTGGCTGAAGAATCCAAGATCAAGTAAGGATTCTACCTCAGAAATAAGGTTTTGCATGCTATTTTTTTTTCCATAGTTCTGGGTAAAGTAGCAATTTTTAGGCTATGTCTGTCCGGGAAGATATATAATTCTATCCACAAAACCGATAAATATATATATATGTGTGTGAGTGTGTGTGTGTGTGTGTGTGTGTGCGCGCGTGCGCGCATGCATATATATATAAATATGTATGTGTATATATATATAAATTGATGTTTTTTCGACACAAAAATAAATGAAATGCAAAATACATATGCATTTGGGCATCACTGTACTCATGAATGAATGACACAGAGTAATAAGGATATTTGACGATGAGCATGATGTTGAAATGGATGATCGATTGGGGATGCTGGAGCATAAAGACTTGGTGTATGTCAGTGTGTATGTATATTTATACGAAAGTGTGTACGTAACTGAGTGTATTGAGTGATCAGTTTGTAGTGAGGAATGTATGTATTGTTATGACTGTATTATGTAAAAGTGAGTTGTACAATAGTGGATCAGAAAGTTGTACTAATTCAAATATTGAAATAAAATATTTAATTGATTATTTCAGATCAGTGTAGTATCATTTTATTCAATATAAATATTTATTTTTATATGAAATGTAATGTATAATGAAACAAAAATCATATTGTTATAATTAATTGTAGTAGGAATTACTACAACGGTGGAAAAAAGTTGTAAAATATACATATTACAACGGTGTTACAACAGTGTAAAAACGTTGTAAAAGATATGAGTCTATTACAACTTCTTAATACACGACGGTTTGCCCACCGCTGTAAAATGTATATTACAACGGTGTTCCACCGTTGTAATAGGGTCATTTTGTTGTAGTGATTAGTGGCTGCTTGATATGTCGGTCTGATCCGGACAGACTTCCACCACTAATGCAAACTAACCTCGTGTCATAAGTGCAATTACAATTTATAATTGTAATCCTAGGCATTAATTGTTAATCAATTATTTAAACCTATTCCTTTATAGGTGTTAATGCCCATTTACCCAATTATATTCATGACGGGTACGTCTAAATTCATATTATTCGAATTATGCCAATTCATATTTTACATATGATCCCATTTGCGTCCAAATCATTTTTCTATACTTATGATCCGATTTAAGATTTTTAAACATAATTTGGTCGATGTCCCAAACCCATATTTATTCGATTCTATGTTAACATGAATCCATATAGTCATATACTTACTCCAATTATTCCCTGTATATAATTGGGACAAATTTACATGTAAACTTTTTAGCACTCCAACAAACCCAATATATGAATTTTTCCCACATGTTCAAACTAATATTATAACATGTAAACATTCCAACATTTCAATAGATTCAATATATGAATTATTCGTATTAATAATTTGACGTTATATCATGCTAATCATCCCCCAATTTGACAGATTCAACATATGAATTTCATGATCTATTCATATTAACGACTTAACTTGTTATAACAGCAATTTATAATTAAACTGGCAATTTCAAAATTTATTAAAAAGGGAATGCTAAACGATAGTTATAACATTATCTAAAGACTATAGCACTCACCTTTCATGCTTTTCCCAAATTTTGGATCTGATCTGTTTTATCATCCATGGTTTTCCTTTCCCCTTTAATTTGATTTGAAACCTAATAACGTGGATAGACTATTTTCATTAAAAGAGAAGGGAAAGAAATAGGAAGAATTGAATAGATTGGATCAAGAAGTTTACCTTGCTTTCATGATTCAATAATCTTTTTTTTATTGATGTTGATTCTCTCTTCCAGATCTGAATTCATAATTTTCCTAGGCTAGTATTTTAATTTTCAGGATAAATTTGAGAAGAGAGAGAGAGAGAGTGTGTGTGTGTGTGTGTGTAATGGCAGAGCTCCGGCGTAGATCAAATTATGAGATTTAGGGTTAGCACTAGGGTCTTATTTATAGGAGTATGGAGCAACCAAGACCGTCAGATTTGCCCAAAAGCCATCCGAATCATCAAAATATCACAAAACCCTAATCTGCCAAAATCTGTCGCAAGTGGGTAGACCCACCTTTGAGGGGGTCGACCCTGGTGTCGATCCACCCTTGAGGGAGTCGACCCACCTGGGCGGGAAATCTGACGTCTTCTAAAATTTTGAATTTTGAACCGATTTTCGAATTTTTGGACCCATTTTTGAATTTTTGAACCTGATATATATATATATATATATATATATATATATTCTTCTTTGCGCGTACCCAAACTTTGAACCTTAATAACTTCTTCATACGGTGTCCGATTTACGCAAACCAGGTGTCGATTTTGACCAGAATTTCGAGATGGACGCAATGGCGCAGTCTAGTTTTTACTAAATTCTGAATATTTAATTAAATTATTCTTATTTTATTATCTTACACTAAAAATACGGGGTGTTACATTCTCTTACCCTTAGGAAATTTTGTCCCCAAAATTTGATAAAGGTAAAATAAATAAACCCCTCACATAATATACATCCATTATATGTGCATCCAATTTTTGCAAACATTGTGCACTTGTGCAAAGTGAAGTACAACATAATAATGCAGGCATGCCTAAGCGGTACCTCCTATGTGTATGCAAATTTTTCAAAAATCATTTTAAAATATGATGCTCACATCCTAAATTTCCTGGCAGTTCTATATACATGCAATATTTTGAAAAAATCAAAATGCTTTTTCATCCAATTTTTCCAACACTCTTACTGAGTAAGTTCATAGTTCATCCAATTGTTGCATCCATAATCCTACCAACCAACTTTATTTTTCGAATTTCAGAAAAATCTAGTTTTCTGCATTCGATTTCTTATGTTACAAAAAGGTGGAAAATGGAAAACTCTGCATCTCCTGGTTTTCTTTTTCCAACCTTTTTCTAACTGTACTTGGATTTTTATGTAACTATTTATAAAGATTCCCTATTTTCCTATCCAAGCACAATCCACGTAAGAAAATTTTCTTTGTTACTGTTTTCCTTTTTAATCTTATCTTGGAAAGTTTTATCTTTATCCGTCTTTTCTCATAATTTAACATGTTTGTTGTTTTACTGAATTTGTCGTTTCCTTTTTAGTTGTGCCTTTTCTCTTTTCTTAGCTTATTTAATTATTTGATATTAGTCTAAATTTAAATAAGCCTCTAGTCTTCCAACTAAAACAGGAGAACAAACACCCTACACAACAACTACTTAGGGCCAAGAATATCTGGATTATGTCTCCCTCAGACAGAAAAGTCCAAACTATGGGATCCACGACAGGTTTAGGTGTTACCATAACTACCCAACAAAACAACGGAACGATCCCCACAGAAATGTAGTAACGGGTTTTAACCCTAACATGGAAATTAGCAACATGATCTAAACACTTACTTTCCCTTTACTATCTAGTAGTCACTACTAGTCCTAGCTGTGTACCAATAATTATTTCAAGCAACACCCTAGGCTATTCAATGCTTACTCATTTACGGGAACTCGCTAGTATTCCAAGATAATTTTCGCTATTTACTTTATAGCCTCAAAACTTTTCCCGTCTTTCCTGGGCACTATCCCTTGCCTACTCCATACTTTTAACACATGGTTTGACCCTTTTTTCTTCCAAAAATTAAAAGTGTTAAAACTTTATTTTCCTCATGAAAATTTTCTTTTGCCAAACCATGAAAACATGTCATGTAAATCATCATTTTTTTCAAATCATAAAACTGGAGTAGATACAGACAACTATTTTCCCCATCGGGTTTATGACTTGTTCTTACCTATAAGGTCGGTTTAGTCTCTTACTACAAGGTGCTAACATCCACTCTATTCTTAATTCCTACGCTTATTTTGTCCACCCAACAAAATTATCTTTAAATAATTTATCAAAAAGGTTTTTCATAAGAATAGAGATTTAAATTCTTTCTTTATTAAAGATTCTTGTGTGAAATATAACAAGAAAACTAGCGAGCTATACAGGCCATATAGTATGCATCTATTATATAGAGAATTTTACTTTAGACAAAATTTTCGTAAGAAATCACTATTTGCAAAATATACCCCATTTTACCTCAAGACCCAATATGTATACTTTACATATTTAAAACTTTAACTTTTAAAATTAAAACTCAAAAACACGATAAAACCATTTTCCCAAAACTTTTATAATCTCAAAAAGTTAACAATGGGGTTAGACTCAAAGCAGGTTTCCCATTTTCTAAGCTTTCCAAAACAATCCCCAAGGTCAATTCTCTCAACTATATATATTCCTAATCCATTTTTTTCTTTTCAACTTTTTCCAATTTATAAGGTTTTCAAACCCACTAACCCAAAATACTAATCATATGGGATTCACTTTCCTTCTATACAAATTACATTGTACACTTTCCACCCAATTACCTAAGGGTCTCAAATTTCCTTACTTATTCCTTTAGTGTACAAAACAAACATTCCATTAATACTCTTTTTATTTAGTGGGTTCCTCTATGGATCCAGGTATCCTAAACAGCTTTGATACCAGATGTGACAACCCGAATTCCAACAGACCAATTTTTTTTTCAAAACTCCAATCTATAGAAACTCGGATTGGTTTGCTCTGGTATCCTGCAGAAAATACAGAGGCATGAAAAATGTCAGAGCTCAGAAAATATCTCACATCGGAATGGATAAAAAATAGTATAATTAAAACATAGCCTTAACACATCATTAATACTGCCTAACCAGTATTTGAAGCTATCATGTCTCTACTACAAATCTAACCTGCGAGTATGTTATGAGGAGGGGGTCAGAACACAAGTTCTGGTGACTGGATTTAAACTATACACTTTGGATAATCCTATATATACCTTTCAATCATATTTTCTTATTTGTTAGGTTACTTCGGTTAACAGCACTCAAGGCTTACACATACGATACACCCATTTACTTCCCAGTGGATTAACATAATACCATATATATGTAGCTACCCCCAATATTAAGGTACACCCCATGGTAACCCACTCGCACGGTCTCCAACGTAACGACATCGAAATATACGCAGTCCCTCATCCTACATCGTTGTGACGTACGGATAACAATATTATGTTTCGCATATATCTATCATTACTATGCTACATAAACGTACTGACTGCCACCTTTGTTCGAATTAGACTCCATATCGGAGTAATGCCCTCAAGTCTACGATACACCACCCAGAACCACATGCATGTATTAGACTGTCCACCATACGTTTCTTCAATTGTAGCTCGATGCCTCAATCGCACGTCCTCTAATGTGCACCGAGTTCCGTGGTAGGGCGATACAAGAAGCACAGAACTCGGTCGGGAGCCTTTCCATATCTGTACAGGCCCGTCTTTAAAGAGCCTCTATATACAGATATACCTAGGGTCTGTTTTCGGGGTGGCTATGGCCCCACCCTCAACTAGTAAAGACTACCAGAGCTAAGAGATTGCCCCTACGTAAACAATCTAAACATCCATGTGGCGTCTCCCCTCAACCCCTTACCCCGATAGTGAAGGATGAAATGGTATCTTGGATTTAGCTCGAGTCTTTCTACATCCCACTGGCTGCCAATGATAGGTGTCCGACGGTCTACTATCCTTGTTGGTTGTGACCCTCTGCCTCCTCGTGAGGCAACCGCCGAACCACCTTGGTGTCACCTCGTCACAGCATTCTGATTGCATAGCTACATCTCCAGTCAAGGCCCACCGACCTATTAGTTTCGCGCAGACCCAACCTCTACGGGTATTGCCTAAGACATCTGCCGCCGCATAGAGGACTACTAGGAGCACCTTACGTGCCTCAGGAAGCCGCATGCTTCCCCTTCCGGTCCTTCGAAGCCGTCAGAACAATCGAATGAATGTGTGCTCCCCCTCGTGCCTTATAACACCACGATGATCTACCTCATTGGGTTATTCACCCTCAAACATGCGGACTGGTTCAAGTGCCTCAGTTTAATATGTTATTAGACCATAGGTCCAAAAATTCTTTTACGCGCGTACCTTACCTCATCAGGTTTCCTTTTTACTTGGTTATTATCATTCACAATGAATTCTTATTCAAAGTACCAAGTTTCTCTTGCTTATTAATTTCAGTTGTATAACTTAACCCAATTAAGTTTATTAATAAGCCCACCGCATGTTATTCTCTAGATTGTGGCCCAAAGTCTGTAATCCACAATCCCTTTTTATATTCTTGTTGATTTCATCATTACAATAACATGTTTTACTTAATATGTAATTAAGTATATCCAATTCACATGTTTTCTAATTAACATGTCACTCACCATTTATGATTAAATATAACTTATTTCATTCCATAAGTTTTCCTCATTTTTTTCCCATATAATCATAAATCTATTTTTCATTGTCAATACAACTTATCTTTGTTTACTTATTAACTTAGTTCCATTAACTAAGGTCCATTAATAAGTTTCTCTACCCGTTTATTATAACCTATGCTATAATTTCCTCTTGTCCCTAGGACAAGCTTAAACATTCTTATGAACGGGGTTTCAGACTTCCAAGCTTACAGATTACTTAATTTATAATTAAGTACAGCTTCCTATTTTTCATATATTTCCCCCTTTTTCTAAGGGTGTAAATCGGTCGGACCGGACCGGACGGAGGTGTGTTCAGTTTCTGTCCTAAAAAAAATCGGACCGAACACGGACCGGACCAAAAAAATTCTCGGACAAATTTCGTTGTCCTAATTCGTGTCCTAAATAAAATCGGTCGGACACGGACATGTTCGGACCGATCGGACTCGGTCGGACATGGCTATTTATATCACATTTTGTACATTTTACTAGATTTTCTCTCAACTATATGTCGAATTACAAGTGATTCGGACGAATTCGGACGAGCTCGGACCGGACATGATTTTTTTCTCGTACAAATTTTGTTGTCCTAACTCGTGTCCTAAATGAAAATCGGACGGACTCGGACGGACGTATTTCGGTCACGGACACGAACGGACGTCGGACATTCGAACAAAATTTACAGCCCTACCTTTTTCTCAACTGGTTTCTGGGTTTCCCTATTTACTGATTACTTAATTTACAAATAAGTGTCCCTTATCTTATTACACAAGTTATCCCATTTCCTTATTAGTTTATTATATCCTAAGTTATAATCTTCACTTGTCCCCAGGACAAGTCTACCTATTATACAACATTTTCGTTAATGTTATTTATTTATAATAGGTGATTATCATTTCTACAAGTTATGCTTACCCTAAAAGGTGCCTTTAACTACATAACTTTATTATTTCTACCGGTTATGTATACCACTAGGTGTTTTTAATTACATAACCTTATCGGGCTAAGTTTGCGGGCCTATATGTAAATATTACCTACCATCTTAGATTTGTCAAGCCTACCCACTGTCCAACCAATTTTTACTTAACCCTAACTTTAGTTCATATTCATACAATCCCTATGGATTAGATTAGGTTAAGTAGTTCAATTCATTACTATATCCATTTATGGTTTATAATGGGCTAGATCACCCACATTAGGCCAACAACTTGTGGATGTTGGATATGCCGATTGGGTCCGAGCAGACTTCTTCCACAAGTTGGGCTTAACCTCGTGTCATAGCTCGTCTCATATTTGCGCACTTAGACCTCTCATATTAGGTTCAACATTAGTGGCTGTTGGATATGCCGGTCGGGTCCGTGCACTTAGGCATTCATTATTAATCAACTATTTAAACATATTCCTTTATAGGTGTTAATGCCCATTTACCCAATTATATTCATGAAGGGTTATACGTCTAAATTCATATCATTTGAATTATGCCAATTCATATTTTAAATATGATCCCATTTGTGCCCAAATCATTTTTCTATACTCATGACCCAATTTAAGATTTTTAAACATAATTTGGTCGATGCCCCAAACCTATATTTATTCGATTCTATGTTAACATGAATCCATATGGTCATATACTTACTCCAATTATTCCCTGTATATAATTGGGACAAATTTACATGTAAACTTTTTAGCACGCCAACAAATCCAATATATGAATTTTTCCTACATGTTCAAATTAATATTATAACATGTAAACATTCCAATATTTCAACTGATTCAATATATGAATTACTCGTATTAACAATTTGACGTTATATCATGCTAATTATTCCCCCAATTTGATAGATTCAACATATGAATTTCCTGATCTATTCATATTAACGTCTCAACTTGTTATAACAACAATTTATAATTAAACTGGCAATTTCACAATTTATTAAAAGGGGAATGCTAAATGATAGTCATAACATTATCTAATGCCTATAGTTTTAACCACTCACCTTTCATGCTTTTCCCAAATTTTGGATCTGATCCATTCTATCATCCATGGTTTTCCTTTCCTCTTTAATTTGATTTGTAACCTAATAACGTGGATAGACTATTTTCATTAAAAGAAAAAGGAAAGAAATAGGAAGAATTGAATAGATTGGATCAAAAAGTTTACCTTGCTTGCATGATTCAATAATCTTTTTTTTTATTGATGTTGATTCTCTCTTCCAGATCTGAATTCATAATTTTCCTAGGCTAGTATTTTAATTTTTCAGAATAAATTTGAGAAAGGAGAGAGAGTGTGTGTGTAGTGGCAGAGCTCCGGCGTAGATACCCAATTATGAGATTTAGGGTTAGGTCTATGGTCTTATTTATAGGAGTATGGAGCAACCAGCACCCTCAGATTTGCCCAAAAGCCATCTGAATCATCAAAATATCACAAAATCCTAATCTGCCAAAATCTTCCGCTGGTGGATGGACCAACCTTTGAGTGGGTCGACCCTGGTATCGACCTACCCTTGAGGGGGCCAACCCTGGTGTCGACCCACCCTTGAGGGAGCCGACCCACCTGGGCGAGAAATCTGACGCCTTCTGAAATTTTGAATTTTAAACTGATTTTCGAATTTTTGGACCCATTTTTGAATTTTTGAACTTGATATATATATATATATATATATATTCTTCTTGCACGTACACAAACTTTAAACCTTAATAACTTCTTTGTGCGGTGTCCGATTTACGCAAAACAGGTGTTGATTTTGACTAGAATTTCGAGACGGAAGCAATGGCGCAGTCTGTTTTACTAAATTATAAATATTTAATTAAATTATTCTTATTTTATTATCTTACCCTAAAAATACAGGGTGATACATTCTCCCACCCTTAGGAAATTTCGTCCTCGAAATTTGATAAGGGTAAAAATCAATTAACCCCTCGCATAATATACATCCATCATTGTGCATCCAATTTTTTCAAACATTTTGCACTTGTGCAAAGTGAAATACGAAATAATAATGCATGCATGCCTAAGCAGTACCTCCTACGTGTATGCAAAATTTTCAAATATCCTTTTAAAATATGATGCTCAATTCCTAAATATCCTGGTAGTTCTATATGAATGCAATATTTTGAAAAAATCAAAATGCTTTTTCATCCAAATTTTCCAATACTCTTACTGAGTAAGTGCATATTCATCCAATTGTTGCATCCATAATCCTACCAACCAACTTTATTTTTCGAATTTCAGAAAAATCTAGTTTTTTCTACATTCGATTTCTTATGTTACAAAAAGGTGAAAAATGGAAAACTCTGCATCCCCTGGTTTTCTTTTTCCAACCTTTTTCTAACTGTACTTGGATTTTTATGTAGCTATTTATAAAGATTCCCTATTTTCCTATCCAAGCACAGTCCACACAAGAAAATTTTCTTTGTTACTGTTTTCCTTTTTCATCTTATCTTGGAAATTTTTATCTTAATCCGTCTTTTCTCATAATTTATCATGTTTGTTGCTTTACTGAATTTGCCCTTTCCTTTTCAGTTGTATATTTTCTCTTTTCTTAGCTTATTTAATTATTTAATATTAGTTTAAATTTAAATAAGCCTCTAGTTTTCCAACTAAAACAGGAGAACAGACACCCTACACAGTAACTACTTAGGGCCAAGAATATCAGGATTATGTCCCCTCAGACAGAAAAGTCCAAACTATGGGATCCACGACAGGTTTTGGTGTTACTCTAACTACCCAACAAAATAACGGAATGATCCCCATAGAAATGTAGTAACGGGTTTTACCCCTAACATGGAAATTAGCAACATGATCTAAACACTTACTTTCCCTTTACTATCTAGTAGTCACTACTAGTCCTAGCAGTGTACCAACAATTATTTCAAGCAACACCCTAGGCTATTCAATGCTTATGCATTTACAGGAACTCACTATTATTCCAAGATAATTTTCTTTGTTTACTATATAGCCTCAAAACTTTTCCCGTCTTTCCTCGGCACTAACCCTTACCTACTCCATACCTTTAACACATGGATTGGCCCTTTTTTTCTTCCAAAAATTAAAAGTGTCAAAACTTTATTTTTCTTATGAAAACTTTCTTTTGCCAAACCATAAAAACATGTCTTGTAAGTCATCCCTTTTTTTCAAATCACAAAACCGGTGTAGATACAGACAATTATTTTCTCCATTGGGCTTATGACTTGTTCTTACCTATAAGGTCGGTTTAGTTTCTTACTACAAGTTGCAAACATCCACTCTATTCTTAATTCCTGCACTTATTTTGTCCACCCAACAAAATTATCTTAAAATAATTTATCAAAAATGGTTGTCATAAGAATAGAGATTTAAAATCTTTCTTTATTGAAGATTCTTGTATGAAATATAACAAGAAAACTAGCGAGCTATACATGCTATATATTATGCACCAATTATTAAGGGAATTTTACTTTAGATAATTTTTTTGCAAGAAATAACTATTTGCAAAATATACCCCATTTTACCTCAAGACCCAATATGTATACTTTACATATTTAAAACTATAATTTTTAAGATTAAAACTTGAAAACACCATAAACCATTTTCCCAAAACTTTTATAATCTCAAAAAGTTAACAATGGGGTTAGACTCAAAGCGGGTTTCCAGTTTTCTAGGCTTTCCTAAACACTCCCAAGGTCGATTCTCTCAACTATATATATTCCTAATCCATTTTTTCTTTTCAACTTTTTCCAATTTATAAGGTTTTCAAACCCACTAACCCAAAATACTAATCATATGGGATTCACTTTCCTTCCATACAAATTACATTGTACACTTTCCACCCAATTAGCTAAGGGTCTCAAATTTCCTTATTCATTCTTTTAGTGTACAAAACAAACATCCCATTTATACTCTTTTAATTTAGTGGGTTCCTCTATGGATCTAGGTATATATATATAATATATTTATATTTTTAAAGATACAAATCACTATTCATATAGGAATCCCAAACTTAAGCTCTGATACCAGATGTGACAACCCGAATTCCGATAGACCGATTTTTTTAAAAAACTCCAATATATAGAAACTCGGATTGGTTTTCTCTGGTATCCTGCAGAAAAGACAGTGACATAAAACATGTCAGAGCTCAGAAAATATCTCACATCGAAATGGATAAAATATAGTATAATCAAAACATAGCCTTACCGTATCATTAATACTGCCTAACCAGTATTCGAAGCTATCATGTCTCTGCCACAAATCTAACCTGCGAGTACGTGATGAGGAGAGGGTCAGAACACAAGTTCTGGTGACTAGATTTAAACTATACACTTCGGATAATCCTACATATACTGTTCGATCAAATTTTCTTATTTGTTAGGTTATTTGGGTTAACAGCACTCAAGGCTTACACATACGTCGCACCCATTTACTTCCTAGTGGATTAACCTAATACCATATATTTGTAGTTATCCCCAATATAAAGGTACACCCCATGGTACCCCACTCGCACGGTCTCCAACGTAACGACATCGGAATATACGCAGTCCCTCATCCTACGTCGTAGTGATGTACGGATAACAATATTACGTTAGGCATATATCTATCATTACTATGCTACGTAAGCATATTGACTGCCACCTTTGTTCGAATCAGACTCCATACCGAAGTAATGCCCTCAAGTCTACGATATACCTCCCAGAGCCGACATGCATGCATTAGACTGTCCACCATACGTTTCTTCAATTGTAGCTCGATGCCACAATCGCACATCCTCTAATGTGCATCGAGTTACGTGGCAAGGCAATACAAGAAGCACAGAACTCGGTCGGGAGCTCTTCCATATCTGTACAGGCCCGTCTTTAAAGAGCCACTATATACAGATATACCTAAGGTCTGTTTTCATGGTGGCTATGGCCCCACCTCGGCCCCTCCCTCAACTAGTAAAGACAACCAGAGCTAAGCAACCGCCCCTATGCAAACAATCTAAACATCCATGTGGCGTCTCCCCACAACCCCTTACCCCGATAATGATGGGTGAAATGGTTTCTTCGATTTCGCTCGAGTCTTTCTGCATTCCACTGGCTGCCGATGACGGGTGTCCGACAGTCTACTATCCTTGTTGGTCGTGACCATCTGCCTCCTCGTGAGGCAACCGCCGAACCACCCTGGTGTCACCTCATCAAAGCATTCTGACTGCATAGCTACATCTATAGTCAAGGCCCACCCACCTAGTAGTTACGCGCAGACCCAACCTCTACGGGCACAACCTAAGACATCTGCCGCGGCATAGAGGACTACTATGAGCACCTTACGTGCCTTAGGAAGCCGCGTGCTTCCCCTTTCAGTCCTTCGGAGCCATCATAACAATCGGATGAATGTGCGCTCCCCCTGGTGCCTTATAACACCATGATGATATACATTGTTGGGTTACTCACCCTCAAACGTGTGGACTAGTTGAAGCGCCTCACTTTAATATGTTATTATACCCTATGTCTAAACATTCTTTTACGCGCTTGCCTTACCTCATCAGGTTTCTTTTTTACTTGGTTATTCTCATTCACACTGACTTCTTATTCAAATTACCAAGTTTCTCTTGCTTATTAATTTCAGTCGTATAACTTAACCCAATTAAGTTTATTAATAAGCCCACCACATGTTATTCTCTAGATTGTGGCCCAAGGTCTATAATCCACAATCCCTTTTTATATTCTTGTTGATTTCATCATTACAATAACATGTTTTTCTTAATATGTAATTAAGTATATCTAATTTAAATGTTTTCTAATTAACATGTCACTCACCATTTATGATTAAATATAACATATTTCATTCCACAGGTTTTCCTCATTCTTTCCAATTTAATCATGATTCCATTTTACACTGTCAATACAACTTATCTTTGTTTACTTATTAACTTAGTTCCGTTAATTAAGGTTAATAAGTTTTTCTACCCGTTTATTATAACATATGCTATAATTTCTCGTTGTCCCTAGGACAAGCCTAAACATTCTTATCAACGGGGTTTCATACTTCTAAGCTTACAGATTACTTAATTTATAATTAAGTACAACTTCCTATTTTTCATCTATTTCCCACCTTTTCTCAACTGGTTTCTGGCTTTCGCAATTTACTGATTACTTAATTTACAATTAAGTGTCCCTTATCTTATTACACAAGTTATCCCGTTTCCTTATTAATTTATTATAACCTAAGTAATAATCTTCACTTGTCCCTAGGACAAGTCTACCTATTATACAACATTTTCAATTATGTTATTTATTTATAATAGGTGATAATCATTTCTACAAGTTATGCTAACCCTACAAGGTGCCTTTAATTACATAACTTTATTATTTCTACTGGTTATGTATACCACTAGGTGTCTTTAATTACATAACCTTAAGGGGCTAAGTATGCGGGCCTATATGTAAATATTACCCACCCCCTTAGATTTGCCTAGCCCACCCACTGTCCAACCAATTTTTTACTTAACCCTAACTTTAGTTCATATTCATACAATCCCCTATTGATTAGATTAGGTTAAGTAGTCTAATTCATTACCATATCCATTTATGGTTTATAGTGGGCTAGATCTCCCACATTAGGCCTACAATTTGTGGATGCTGGAAATGCCGGTTGAGTCCGGGCAGACTTCTTCCACAAGTTGGGCTTAACCTCGTGTCATAGCCCGTCTCATATTTGCGCACGTAGACTCTCACATTAGGTTCAACATTAGTGGTTGCTGGACATCCCGGTCGGGTCCGGGCAGATTTCCACCACTAATGCAACCTAACCTCGTTTCATAAATGCAATTACAATTTCTAATTGTAGTCCTAGGCATTCATTATTAATCAATTATTTAAACCTATGCCTTTATAGGTGTTAATGCCCATTTACCGAATTATATTCATGATGGGTTATATGTCTAAATTCATATTATTCTAATTATGCCAATTCATATTTTACATATAATCCCATTTGCGCCCAAATCATTTTTCTATACTTATGATCCAATTTAAGATTTTTAAACATAATTTGGTCAATGCCCCAAGCCCATATTTATTCGATTCTATGTTAACATGAATCCATATAATCACATACTTGTTCCAATTATTCCCTGTATATAATTAGGACAAATTTACATGTAAACTTTTTAGCACTCCAACAAATCAAATATATGAATTTTTCCCACATGTTTAAATTAATATTATAAGGTGTAAATATTCCAACATTTCAACTGATTCAATATAAGAATTGTTCATATTAACAATTTGACGTTATATCATGCTAATCATTCCCCCAATTTGATAGATTCAACATATGAATTTCCTGATCTATTCATGCTAACATCTCAACTTGTTGTAACAGCAATTTATAATTAAACTGGCAATTTCACAATTCATTAATAGGGGAATGCTAAATGATAGTCATAACATTATCTAAAGACTATAGTTTAAACCCACTCACCTTTCATGCTTTTCCCAAATTTTGGATCTGATCCATTCTATCATCCATGGTTTTCCTTTCCTCTTTAATTTTCTTGGAAACCTAATAACGTGGATAGACTATTTTCATTAAAAGAGAATGGAAAGAAATTGGAAGAATTGTATAGATTGGATCAAGAAGTTTACCATGTTTTCATGATTCAATAATCTTTTTTTTTATGGATGTTGATTCTCTCTTCCAGATCTGAATTCATAATTTTCCTAGGCTAGTATTTTAATTTTCAGAATAAATTTGTGAAGAGAGAGAGAGTGTGTGTAATGGCAGAGCTCCGGCGTAGATACCGAATTATGAGATTTAGGGTCAGGTCTAGGGTTTTATTCATAGGAGAATGAAGCAACCAGGACCCTTAGATTTGCCCAAAAGCCATCCGAATCGTCAAAATATCACAAAACCCTAATCTGCCAAAATCTGCCGCAGGTGGGTAGACCCACCTTTGAGTGGGTCGACCCTGGTGTCGACCCACCCTTGAGGTGGTCGACCCACTTGGGCGGAAAATCTGCCGCCTTCTGAAATTTTGAATTTTGAACCGATTTTCAAATTTCTGGACCCATTTTTGAATTTTTGGGCTTAATATATATATATATATATATATATATATATATGTATGTATATGTATACATATTCCTCTTGCATGTATACAAACTTCGAACCTAAATAACTTCTTTATACGGTGTCCGATTTACGCAAACCAGGTGTCGATTTTGACCAGAATTTCGAGATGGACGCAATCACGCAGTTTTTTTTATAAATTATGAATATTTAATTAAGTTATTCTTATTTTAGTACCATACACTAAAAATATGGGGTGTTACATTCCCCCACCTTTAGGAAATTTCGTCACCGAAATTTGATAAGGGTAAAATTAATTAACCCCTCGCATAATATACATCCATCATGTGTGCATCCAATTTTTGCAAACATTGTGCACTTGTGCAAAGTGAAGTACAACATAATAATGCATACATGCCTAAGCTGTACCTCCTATGTGTATGCAAATTTTTCAAAAATTCTTTTAAAATATGATGCTCACATCCTAAATATACTGGCAGTCTATATGAATACAATATTTTGAAAAAATCAAAATGCTTTTTCATCCAAATTTACCCACACCCTTACTGAGTAAGACCATTGTTCATCCAATTGTTGCATCCACAATCCTACCAACCAACTTTATTTTTCGAATTTCAAAAAAATCTAATTTTCTACATTCGATTTCTTATGTTACAAAAAGGTGGAAAACGAAAAACTCCGCATCTTCCACTTTTCTTTTTCCAACCTTTTTCTAACCGTACTTGGATTTTTATGTAACTATTTATAAAGATTCCCTATTTTCCTATCCAAGCACAGTCCACATAAGAAAATTTTCTTTGTTACTGTTTTCCTTTTTCATCTTATCTTGGAAAGTTTTATCTTTATCCGTCTTTTCTCATAATTTATCATGTTTGTTGCTTTAATGAATTTGTTGTTTCCTTTCCAATTGTACCTTTTCTCTTTTCTTAGCTTATTTGATTATCTAATCTTAGTTTAAATTTAAATAAGCCTCTAGTCTTCCAACTAAAACAGGAGAACCGACACGCTACACAGCTACTACTTAGGGCCTATAATCTCGGGACTATGTCCCCTTCAGACAGAAATGTCCAAACTATGGGATCCACGATAGGGTTAGGCATTACCCTAACTACCCAATAAAATAACGGAACGATCCCCACAGAAATATAGTAATGGGTTTTACCCCTAACATGGAAATTAGCAACACGATCTAAACACTTACTTACCCTTTACTATCTAGTGGTCACTACTAGTCCTAGTTATGTGCCAACAATTATTTCAAGCACCCTAGGCTATTCAATGCTAACGCATTTACGGGAATTCACTATTATTCCGAGATAATTTTCGCTATTTACTTTATAGCCTCAAAACTTTTCCAGTCTTTCCTAGGCACTAACCCTTACCTACTCCATACTTTTGAAACATGGTTTGGCCCTTTTTTCTCTCAAAAATTAAAAGTGTCAAAACTTTATTTTCCTCATGAAAACTTTCTTTTGCCGAACCATAAAAACATGTCATGTAAATCATCATTTTTTTTCAAATCACAAAACTGGAGTAGATATGGACAACCATTTTCTCCATCGGGTTTATGACTTGTTCTTACCTATAAGGTCGTTTTAGTCTCTTACTACAAGGTGCAAACATCCACTCTATTCTTAATTCCTACACTTATTTTGTCCACCCAACAAAATTATCTTAAAATAATTTATCAAAAAGGGTTGTCACAAGAATAGAGATTTAAAATCTTTCTTTCTTAAATATTCTTGTATGAAATATAACAAGAAAACTAGTGAGCAATACATGCTCTGTATTATGCACCTTTTATTGAGAGAATTTTACTTTAGACAAAATTTTTGCAAGAAATCACTATTTGCAAAATATACCCCATTTTACTTCAAGACCCAATATGTATACTTTACATATTTAAAACTATAAGTTTTAAGATTAAAACTTGAAAACACCATTAAACATTTCCCCAAAACTTTTATAATCTCAAAAAGTTAACATGGGGTTAGACTCAAAGCCGGTTTTTAATTTTCTAGGTTTTTCTAGACACTCCACAAAGTCAATTCTCTCAACTATATGTATTCCTAATCCATTTTTTTTCATTTCAACTTTTTCCAATTTATAAGGTTTTCAAACCCATCAACGCAAAATACTAATCATATGGGATTGACTTTCCTTCCATACAAATTACATTGTACACTTTCCACCCAATTACCTAAGGGTCTCAAATTTCCTTATTCATTCCTTTAGTGTACAAAACAAACATCCCATTTATACTCTTTTATTTAGCGGGTTCCTCTATGGATTTAGGTATATATATATAATATTTATATTTTTAAAAATACAAATACGTTCACTCACTATTTAGATAGGAATCCTAAACCTAAGCTCTAAAACCAGATGTGACAACACGAATTCCGACAGACCGGTTTTTTTTCTTTCAAAACTCCAATCTATAGAAACTCGGATTGGTTTGCTCTGGTATCTTGTGGAAAAGAATGAGACATAAAACATGTCAGAGCTCAGAAAATATCTCACAGCGGGATGGATAAAATATAATATAATCAAAACATAGCCTTACCGTATTATTAATACTGCCAAACCAGTATCTGAAACTATCATGTCTCTGCTACAAATCTAACATGCGAGTATGTTATGAGGAGGGGGTCAAAACACAAGTTCTGATGACTGGATTTAAACTATACACTTTGGATAATCCTACATATAACTTTCAATCATATTTTCTTATTTGTTAGGTTATTTGGGTTAAAAACACTCAAGGCTTACACATACGTCGCAATAATTTACTTCCAAGTGGATTAACCTAATACCACATATATGTAGCTACCTCCAATATTAAGGTACACCCCATGGTACCCCACTCGCACGGTCTCGAACGTAACACCATCGGAATATACGCAGTCCCTCATCCTACATCGTAGTGACATACGGATAACAATATTACGTTCTGCATATATCTATCATTACTATGCTACGTAAACGTACTGACTGCCACCTTTGTTCGAATCAGACTCCATACCGGAGTAATGCCCTCAAGTCTACGATACAACATCCAGAGCCGACATGCATGTATTACACTGTCCACCATGCGTATCTTTAATTGTAGCTCAATGCCTCAATCGCACGTCCTCTAATGTGCACCGAGTTCCGTGGCAGGGCGATACAAGGAGCACGAAACTCGGTCGCGAGCTTTTCCATATCTGTATAGGCCCGTCTTTAAAGATCCTGTATATACAGATATACCTAGGGTCTGTTTTCGTGGTGGTTATGGTCGCACCTCGGCCCCTCCCTCAACTAGTAAAGACTACCGAAGCAAAGCAACTGCCCCTATGCAAACAATCTAAACATCCATGTGGCGTCTCCCCTCAACCCGTTACCTCGATAGTGAAAGGTGAAATGGTTTCTTGGGTTTAGCTCGAGTCTTTCCGCATCCCACTGGCTGCCGATGACAGGTGTCCGACGGTCCACTATCCTTGTTGGTTGTGACCCTCTGCCTCCTCGTGAGGCAACCTCTGAACCACCGTGGTGTCATCTCGTCACAGCATTCTGATTACATAGCTGCATCTACAGTCAAGGACCACCCACCTAGTTGTTATGCGCAGACCCAACCTCTGCGAGCACAGCCTAAGACATTTGCCGCTACACAGTGGACTACTAGGAGTGCCTTATGTACCTCAGAAAGCCGCGTGCTTCCCCTTTCATTCCTTCGGAGCCATCAGAACAATCAGATGAATGTGTGCCCCCCTCGTGCCCTATAACACCACGATGATATAACTCGTTGGGTTATTCACCGTCAAACGTGCGGACTGGTTCAAGCGCCTCACTTTAATATGTTATTAGACCCTATGTCTAAACATTCTTTTATGTGCTCACCTTACCTCATTAGGTATCCTTTTTTACTTGGTTATTCTCATTCACATTGAATTCTTATTCAAATTACCAAGTTTCTCTTACTTATTAATTTCAGTAATATAAGTTAACCCATTTAATTTTATTAATAAGCCCACCACATGTTATTCTCAAGATTGTGGCCCAATGTCTGTAAGCCATGATCCCTTTTTATATTCTTGTTGATTTCGTCATTACAATAACATGTTTTACTTAATATGTAATTAAGTATATCCAATTCACATGTTTTCTAATTATCATGTCACTCACCATTTATGGTTAAATATAACTTATTTCATTCCATAAGTTTACCTCATTCTTTCCCATTTAATCATAATTCCACTTTACATTGTCAATACAACTTATCGTTGTTTACTTATTAACTTAGTTCCATTAACTAAGGTCCATTAATAAGTTTCCCTACGCGTTTATTATAACCTATGCTATAATTTCCTCTTGACCCTAGGGCAAGCCTAAACATTCTTATCAATGGGGTTTCAGACTTCTAAGCCTACAGATTACTTAATTTATAATTAAGTACAACTTCCTATTTTTCATATATTTTCCCCCTTTTCTCAACTGGTTTCTGGCTTTCCCATTTACTGATTACTTAATTTACAATTAAGTGTCCCTTATCTTATTACACAAGTTATCCCATTCCCTTATTAGTTTATTATAACCTAAGTTATAATCTTCACTTGTCCCTAGGACAAGTCTACCTATTATACAACATTTTCATTAACGTTATTTATTTATAATAGGTGATTATCATTTCTACAAGTTATGCTTACCCTAAAAGGTGCCTTTAACTACATAACTTTATTACTTCTACCGGTTATGTATACCACTAGGTGTCTTTAATTACATAACCTTATCGTGCTAAGTTTGCAGGCCTATATGTAAATATTACCCATCTCCTTAGATTTGCCTAGCCCACCCATTGCCCAACCAATTTTTACTTAGCCCTAAATTTAGTTCATATTCATACAATCCTTATGGATTAGATTAGGTTAAGTAGTCCAATTCATTACCATATCCATTTATGGTTTACAATGGGCTAGACCTCTCACATTAGGCCTACAACTTGCGGATGCTTGATATGTCGGTTGGGTCCGATCAGACTTCTTCCACAAGTTGGGCTTAACCTCATGTCATAGCCCACCTCATATTTGCGCACTTAGACCTCTCACATTAGGTTCAACATTAGTGGCTACTGGATATGCCGGTCTGGTCCGGGCAGACTTCCACCACTAATGCAACCTAACCTCGTGTCATAAGTGAAGTTACAATTTCTAATTGTAATCCTAGGCATTCATTATTAATCAATTATTTAAACCTATGCCTTTATAGGTGTTAATGCCCATTTACCCAATTATATTCATGATGGGTTTTATGTCTAAATTCATATTATTCGAATTATGCCAATTCATATTTTACATATGATCCTATTTGCACCCAAATCATTTTTCTATACTTATGATCCGATTTAAGATTTTTATACATAATTTGGTCGATGCCCCAAACCCATATTTATTTGATTCTATGTTAACATGAATCCATATAGTCATATACTTACTCCAATTATTCCCTATATATAATTGGGATAAATTTACATGTAAACTTTTTAGCACTCCAACAAATCTAACATATGAATTTTTCCCACATGTTCAAATTAATATTATAAGGTGTAAATATTCCAACATTTCAACTGATTCAATATATGAATTATTCATATTAACAATTTGACATTATATCATGCTAATCATTCCCCCAATTTAATAGATTCAACATATGAATTTACTGATCTATTCATATTAACGTCTCAACTTGTTATAACAGCAATTTATAATTAAACTAGCAATTTCACAATTTATTAAAAGGGGAATGCTAAACGATATTCATAACATTATCTAAAGACTATAGTTTATACCCACCCACCTTTCATGCTTTACCCAAATTTTGGATCTGATCCGTTCTATCATCCATGGTTTTCCTTTCCCCTTTAATTTAATTTGAAACCTAATAACGTGGATCGACTATTTTCATTAAAAGAGAAGGGAAAGAAATAGGAAGAATTGAATAGATTGGACCAAGAAGTTTACCTTGCTTTCATGATTCAATAATCTTTTTTTTATTGATGTTGATTCTCTCTTCCAGATCTGAATTCATAATTTTCCTAGGATAATATTTTAATTATCAGAATAAATTTGGGAAGAGAGAGAGTGGTTAATGGCAGAGCTCAAGCATAGATACCGAATTATGAGATTTAGGGTTAGGTCTATGGTCTTTTTTATAGGAGTATGGAGCAAGCAGGACCCTCAGATTTTCCTAAAAGCCGTCTGAATCGTCAAAATATCACAAAACCCTAATCTGCCAAAATATGCCGTAGGTGGGTAGACCCACCTTTGAGTGGGTCGACCCTGGTGTCGACCCACCCTTGAGGGGGTCAATCTTGGTGTCGACCACCCTTGAGGGGACGACCTACCCTTGAGGGGGTCGACCCATCTGGGCGGGAAATCTGCTGCCTTCTGAAATTTTGAATTTTGAACCAATTTTTTGAATTTCTGGACCCATTTTTGAATTTCTGAACCTAATATATATATATATATATATATATATATATATATATATATATATATATGCACACACATTCTTCTTGCGCGTACACAAACTTCGAACCTTAATAACTTCTTTATACGGTGTCCGATTTATGCAAACCAGGTGTCGATTTTGACCAGAATTTTGAGATAGATGCAATGGAGCAGTCTGTTTCACTAAATTATGAATATTTAATTAAGTTATTCTTATTTTATTATCTTACACTAAAAATACGGGGTGTTACATCCACATTATTCACTAATAATAATATAAAGAGGATTTTCACGTATGAAGGCATTTTTGGTTATTATAAGGCAAAACTCGCCCATCTGGTGTGCGCTTGCATTGTGTGATATGGGATGAGCTTATGATAGCTTCGTTTTCTTAAAGTCATTGCGATTTTATATGCACGGGTATTCACATGGAGTAAACCCGTTCCGCATTAGTGGCGTGGTCTGGTGAATTTCCCAACTTTAAAATAAACCCTAAAGTAAATAACTATTTTATGTACTCACACCAGTCCCATGACTGACCTGGAGTTTACTGTTCCCTCCTAAACTATGGGTGCCCACTAATTTCCACATGGGCAGCTAGTTGTTTCGTTTTATAGTTATACAACCTTGGAGCGTAGCTTGCTCGCGAGATGAGATGCAGAGCACATCATGAGTTGGAGCGTCAACTTAGAGTTGTTGTTTCCACCATATTATTGGCTTCTTCTGCTGAAAATATGTTTCCTTCCGCTGTAAATTTATTGTAACTCTGATATTCCTTGTAGCTCTGATGTAACATTTGTATTATGAAATGAAAAGTTCTGTTATTTTGTTCAATATATGTTAGTACCCATAACAATCTGCCTTTGTGAACGGTTCAAGTTGGTTTAACTACCAGCAAGAACCGGGCAAAAAGACGGGTCGTTACAGAATGCAATAACAACAAGAGGAAAATCCTTTGCATATCAAAGAAGAAACATTTTCGGAAAGTATAGAGTGTCCATCTAATACTAGAACCATATCCAAAGAAATGCTTATCCAAAATCAAGCCAAGTTAGACAAGAACCAAAAGAAGATCAAAAAGACTCTTACCCATATGTCTAAGTTCATTGGCAAAATATGAAGAAAACTTGGAATATCATCTTCCTCCACATCATCCGCTGAAATCTAAGCTTATCCATTTTATGTTATTTTTGTATTTGCTTTCGAATCTCATATTAAGTATCTTGTATTAGTTGAATGTATTTGCTTTCAAGTAGTAGTGGATGGTGTTTATTCCTATGAAAACAATATTTAATTTACTGTAAAAACACATTTGAATTAAATAAATTAAAATAATATAATAAGAATAAACTAAAAATTGAAAAATCCAAAAAAATTACAATGGTATTCGACATACATTTTGAAGCATGTCGACATATAGTTGCCAGTTTTTCAAATTTGTTCAAAATTTAAAATTTAAATAACTAACTAATGTCTATTCATTTCCAACGAATTCTAGACCATATAAATACCTTCTTCTTCCAGAAAAATTTATTCTAACCTTTCTCCTTCTTCTCTAATCATTTCTTTTCTATAATATCAATTATAGAAAATTCTATTCATAATTTGAGTGAGAATCTTGAAGAAACATTGAATTCATTCAAGAATATCCTATCTATAACACTTCGTAATCAACGTCATCTCGAGTTGAGTCAAATAAAGAGGGTTAAACATCAAGATAAGCACTTTGATGCCATCCGTCGGCTAATACCTTCTATTTTCAGAGACGAAGACAACAATCTCGCTAAAGCACCACCTATAAAAGTAGATGAAGATTGGGAAGTCATCAAGAAGGATCCAATCTTTGGAGGAGACAAATGAGTGGAATTTCCAAGAGATATTTAAATTGTTTGGTATGAATTGTTTGACTCGTCTGTTTGATCTGAATATTATTTGAACTTGCTTGTAAATATTGATTTCTTGGGATTAAAACTTGAATATATGGATTGAAATATTTGTAAATATTGACTATAATACTTGGATTGTTAGATTTGTTTATATTTTAGGATATTATATTGGGATAAATTTAGGGGTGAGTCATG
Organism: Allium sativum; assembly: GCA_030737875.1. NCBI lineage: Eukaryota > Viridiplantae > Streptophyta > Magnoliopsida > Asparagales > Amaryllidaceae > Allium > Allium sativum. The sequence goes on from CM060925.1 coordinate 206,267,095, forward strand.
TATATTTGAATAGAATTAGGTATTATAATCTTAGAATATATAGGTTGAAGTTTTTTATTGTATAGATTTAGGGGGACTATACTTAGAGTTTCTTTTTGTTGATGAAAAAGGGGGAGAAATTATAAAATAAGGATTAGTTTAAGGGGGGTATGTAGGATTCATGGTGAAAGGGGGAGTAATCGAAGGATCAGATCAACAGGTATGAACAGATATGAAAATATTTTATAAAGGATTAATTGTCAAGAATAATCCGAAGTTTAACGTGTCTTCCCATAATAATCCCAAATTTGGATTATTCCTAAATAATCCGAAGTTTGGGGGTGTCTTCCCATATTAATCTCATTTACTTGTGTCTTCCCACATTAATCCGAAGTTTGGGGGTGTCTTCCCATATTGATCCCAAAATAACACGTCAAAAAGTCATCGGGATCATTATGGGAAGACACCCCACAAACTTCGGATTATTTAGAAATAATCCAAACTTGAGATTATTATGGGAAGACACGTTAAACTTCGGATTATTCTTGACAATTAATCCTTTTATAAATCAAGGTTGTCATCATAAAAAAAGGGGAGATTGTTAGATAATTGAGTTTCAATGATAACAGTTTTATTTCAATTATCGCTGATTATAAAATATATACTAACACTTATATCTAGAATATACACACACACACATATATATATATGTTGGGTTTGTGTACTGTATAGTTTTTAGAGTTCCAACAGATTCAGAATTTAAAAGAGATTCAAGACTCATGAGTTATTAAGTTATCAAGATTTCAAGAGTTCATGAAAAATATAGTAATAAAGTCCAGTTTATATGTAAGACTCTAAATAGCACTCCAGGTTCGAATTCTTATTTTCAAATTTCAAATTCTGTTTTCAAAATTCAAATCTTGATTTCAAATTATTTTCAAACTATTATCTTACTTATGATTTCAAACATATATGTTTATAAAGTTTTAATATATATAAGTTTATAATATATAGTTATATAGTTTTATCATTTTAAATCTTATAACTTTATAAATATATTTATATATAATATTACTATGTTTCCAAATGGTTTTATACTTTAGAATATTCATTTAAGTTACTAATATTTGATTCAAGAATTTCCATAGTAATATATTTGTTTAAACACTTGAAAAACAGTTTTAAAAATAAAAATCGATACATATGTCGACATACATAATAGGCTATGTCGATATACAACTGTCATAATTTCAATTTTCAAATGAAGTGTCTTTTCACTATTTGAAATGTTTCTAAAACGTTGCAACCATTAAGACACCATAAATATGGGCCAATTTCGAATTTTTTAATCATTTGTAACACCCCGTATTTTCTGTGAATATTAAAGTAACGAATTAAAGAATAATTAATTTTAAAAAGGGAAACGGGTTACACGATTGCGTTCGTCTTGGAATTCTTCTTGGGATAGAGTCTGAGTTTGCGTAAATCGGACAATGTATGAAGAAGTTATAAGCCGTAGAAGTTTATATACGCGCAAGGAAGTATATATATACACACAAAATCATCTCCAGAACCAAAATAAGTCAAAGATGAGTGAGCGCGAAAGATCCCGCTCAAATGGTGTCGACCCCCTCCCGAGATCCAATTCCTGTGACGATTTCCGTAGTTCTGAGCTGATGTGGCCTTCTCTGATTGGCCCGGTGATGAATTCTGATGTATTAGGGCTTATGTGTCGTACTGTGATTGGCTGAGTGACACATCTCTTTGGTTTGTATGGCTCTGATTACCCCTAGACTGATCTAAAGGCTAGAACTAATCCTAGACTCTATATAATCAACTCATACCCTAAACCTAAAACACATAAACACATTCTATGAAGTCGTCATGTTGTCTCTCTCTGAACTAGCGTAGCCTCCATCTTCTTAAAACTAGAATATCTTCATCAACTAGAAATCAATTAGAAAAACATCAATAGTCTACATCAAAGGAATAGCATAACAAATTCAGAAATCAGATTCCAGAATACAAGAACTGTTCTTTTTCTGTAAGTTCGGTTATATTTCAGATTTAAGTATATAAAAGTCATGACTTGAAATAAATCGAATCTAGAACTGTGCCTAATTGTGATTCTGATTCATGTTTATCCTTGTGACAAATCTGAAATTAACTATGCCTATGAGACTACTGTGATTTGTACAATTGAACCTATCATATTGTATATTAATTTGGTAATGCTTTTATGTTATGTTATGTACATGTTCATAAACTAAATCATGTTCATATATGCTTATATGTTTAGATCTACATGCTTACAAGTTTAGATCCAAGTTAATACATATGTTTAAGATCTATGTAAATTCCTGTTCATATGCTTAAGATCTATGTTAATTGGATCTAACTCAAGTACAAGTTCACATTTAATATGCTTGATTAAGTTTATATTGTTCATGAAAAATTTGTATCACACATGCTTAGTTAGATTCACTTTTTTGTGCTATTGGAAAGCTACATGTTCCTTTCTTTTCCATTTTGTTTATGAGTTAGGCTAATTTGCGAGCCTAACGTTCTATATAAATTATGCGAACGAATAACGGGGAGAAACGTTGGGGTAAAACATTAAATTACATGCTAATGGCATTGATTGGCTCATAATCAGGTAAATGATTAATAGCATGAAATGGTATAATCTGTGTACCATTAATTATGAACATAATTTAAATAGTAAATGTGACATGACAACACTTGTGGATATTAAAATATAAACTTGACATAAATGACGAATATGTAAATTAAATAAAGGATGAACATTCCTAACCCGAGGTTAGATTGGGTTGTGGTGTAAAACTACCCGGAATCGCCCGGCACATCCAGTAACTGCAACAACACCTATCTAATGTGAGAGGCTAGTGCATCATGCCCAAGAAAAACCCGAGGCTAGATTGAGTTGTGGTGTAAAACTGCCCGGAACCGCCTGGCACATCCAGTAACCGCAACAACACAGATTTAATGTGAGAGGTTGGTGCATTAATAAATCAATTAATGCTAATGAATAGGACATGTTAAGAATGGTAGGGTTAAGTTAACTAAGGCAACACTTAACCAGTACAACATGTTAATTAAACAAATGGTAGGGTTAAGTTAACTAAGGCAACACTTAACTAGTACAACATGTTAATTAAACAAATGATAGGGTTAAGTTAACTAAGGCAACACTTAACCAATACAACATGTTAATTAAACAAATGGTAGGGTTAAGTTAACTAAGGCAACACTTAACCAGTACAACATGTTAATTAAACAAATGGTAGGGTTAAGTAACACAAGAAGGCAACACTTAACCAATATAACATGATGTATGGTAGGGTTAAGTAACACAAGAAGGCAACACTTAACCGATATAATATGATGTATGGTAGGGTTAAGTAACACAAGAAGGCAACACTCAACCAATATATAACATGATGTATGGTAGGGTTAAGTAACACAAGAAGGCAACATTTAACCAATATATATAACATGATGTATGAAAGGGTTAAGTAATAAAAGAGGGCATAACTTAACCAATATAACATAATGAACGAGTAGGGTTAAGTTAGTAGAAACACTTAACCAATACGACATGATGTGTGGGTGGGTTAAGTTAACATGAATGGATAACTCTTAACCAATATTACATGAACGAAGCGGATAGGATTAAGGCAAGCTTAACCAATAATACTTATTGACTTGATCAGTGGGAGGGTTAAGTACATCTCGTGTAGGTGAGTAATATTAGTATATATAGACCCACAAACTTAACCGTTAAATAAGCATGCTTGAATTGGTGGGAGGGTTAAGTACATCTCGTGTCGGTGGGTAATATTAGTATGTATAGGCCCACAAACTTAACCGTTAAATAAACATGCTCGAATCGGTGGGACTGTTAAGTACATCTCGTGTAGGTGGGTAATATTTGTATATATAGGCCCACAAACTTAACCAGTAGGAAACCCTAGTAATGGGGACCCATTTCAGCAGTAACCCACATAGATGTATCATGGTACCCTGAACTAGGTAGGGTGGGGCACGATTACTGGGCTGATTATAAGCGGTCAAAATAGCGACAGGGGGTACGTCAGTGTAGGTTCCGACGGTTTACGGGCGTGCACGTACCTCGGAGTGGGAAAAAGCAAGCACTGGGTACCAGTAGTTACACACTGTGCATCTTGAATCGTGTCGGGTTGCTATCATAAGAATTGATACACCTTATGGTGGGACCAGCATAGGGTATCTACACGCAAGAGAGGTCCGATTGACATAGACACATGGAACATTAATACAAGTAGGGAGCCGATTGATAGGGTAGTAAGGGTACATCTAACATCTTCGTGGAAATTAGTCTGATTGAGGTAAGATCCTCATACTAGATGTACGCCTGAAGCTACCACAATTGCGGGGATTGGGATCACGTTGTAATATTATCATTTTATACAGATTACTAGTTGGGACACTAGTTAGGTGGTGAAGAGATATAGAAATCAGAATAACAGGGTAGTAGCGAAGCAGAGAAAGAGTAGAAGCGCATTCAGTTTATCTTGCCTTATCTTGTCTCAAGTTATCTTGTTTTATGGTATTGTCCTACTTTCAGTTTATTCATGTCATGATCCTTTATCTTGTTTACATGCTTAAAAATCACTGGACTTACCAGACTTATGTTTGACCTGTTTTCTTTCGTCTTCTTTTCTTCTGCTCCCTCCCCCTCTAGGTAGTCAGGGAGGGAATAGATCAGCTTTGTTTGGACCATTTCTCTTTCCAAGCTTGGAGATTCTGTGATGTATGGCTTGTAACCTCTTATCTTTGGCTATGGCTGTGATTGCACTTTAATTTAGGGACTTATGCTACTTTGCTATGTTTTATGCTTCTTATATACTTGGAAGTTTTTGAATCAAGACAGAAGTTTTATGTAATACTTTTAAGTATGATTGAGTCAATTGTTGTAAAAGCTTGACTGAACTATGTTGCTTATAAAATGACATTATTTTCCACTACTTTATTTTTCTGTCTTGTAATTTATCTGCATCTCTTACCTATAACGCTTCACTGATGTTAATGCATTTCCTTTGTGAGTGACATTAATGGAGGTGGGGTGTTTCACTTGGTATCAGAGATGAAGGTTACTAGATCAGATAAAAGATTTGAAAAATTATTTTCAAAATGGTTTTAAAAGAAGCATTTTCTAAAGAAAAGTTTTTTTAAAAGGCATATTCCCCAAAGCCATATTCTTTATCTTTTGATCCTCTATTTGAATCCTTGTTTTCATTTTTTACTGAGTCTCCGGGGCTCCTGGCTTTCCGGGAGGTAACCTCATCGCAGCATGGTTCCGTAGGCTTGATGAGACTACGACACCTGTCAAAGGGCGAAGAAATGCCCAACTTCCATATATAGCCGCAATAGTTTCACCTGTGGCTAATTTTCTTTCAAGCTTTGTAGGGTTTCCGTGCGATGGAGGCAGCTTTCAAAAGACCTGTCAACAAGTTACACAAAGATGGAAAAGACGAGAATAAGGGTGTTTGACTAAGGAGCACAACCCAAGGATGAGAAACTCATGGATATGGACTTGGTTCATGAAGGAGGAAAGAATAGAAAAATCTAAGACAAGAGGAAGTGTCGTTATTATGGTATAACGGGTCATATAATTAAGGACAAGGACAAGAACAAAGGACAGAATTTTCAGGAGGGAAAGTGCATGCTCTCACCGCCAGTGTACCTGAGAGAGAGGTAGTAGAGTTTCTGTTGAAAAGTCTAATTTTTTTTTTTGATCATCCTGCTAGTACTCTTTTCGATTTTAGCGCTTCACATTCGTTTATATCTGCTTCCATAGTTGAGTCTCTGCACCTTAGTGCTTGTATAGTAAGATCCCATTATTGTCTCAAATCCAATTGGTGGTTCGGCTCATTTATCTTTGGTTTGTAAGGATTTGAGAATAGATATATTAAGTATTGAGTCTAAGTGTAATGCTTATGTTTCTGGTTTCATGGGCTATAGGTTGATTCTAGGCATAGATTGGTTAGCTAGTAATTGTGAAAGGAGGATAGTTAGACTTTTGACTTGCCTCGGGAATACCCTCGAGATTTCGTGTGATCCTAAGGGATCAGTTTGTCTTAGCTACCTAGAATCGCTTGATGCATCTATCGACGATTTGCGAACCATTGGAGTAGTCCATGAGTCCGCAGATGTTTTGATAAGGTTAGGGGTTTGTCCCCTAAAATGCGAGATAGACTTCCGCATATATCTACTTGACAATGCAAAGCCAGTTGCATTACCTGTACGACAAATGAATCCAAGGGAAAGGAAGGGCTCAATAAACAAGTAAAAGAGTTACTTGAAAAAGGGTTCATAAGGCGAAGTATTTCTGAATGGGGTGCTCCAGTCGTTTTCGTTACAAAGGCGGATGATTCACTTCGCTTATGCATAGATGATATTTTGGAATGAGGAAGAACATGCTTTGCATCTAAGGGAAGTCTCGGATCCAAGCACATCAACTTAAGGCGAAGTTCTCCAAAAATGCCATTTTGGGAGAGAAGTAAGGTCTCTAGGACATGTGGCGTCCAAAGAAGGGATAGCAGTAGATCCCACAAAAGTAGTTGCGGTGAAAGACTGGAAGGTCCCAAGGAATGCAACAGAAGTAAGAAGCTTTCTTGGACAAGCGGGCTAATATGGGAAGTTCGTTAAGTACTTTGCGAAGGTATTAGCCCCACTTACAAGATTGATATAACCCGGAAATCTGAGCCAATTTAAAAAATTTATTTTGGCAATTTTAATGAATTTTGAATATTTAAAATGAATTATTTTAAATAATAACGACGAGAAATTTATTTTGAATATAATTAGAATGAATATATTTATTTGAATCGACGTTAGAATGTAAATATTTATTTTTAATTATAAAAGGAATTGAAAATGGCACGGTAGTTTGAAAATTTGATTTCAAAGTTCAAATGAATGTACAAGATTCAAAATAAACCGGATTTTAGCAAAACAAAAAATATTAGAATCTATTTGAAAATATCTTTCGAACGAATCCTAAAAATTGAAATTTCATAGTGGGAATAAAAAGTTATTTCCAATTGAAAATTCAGAATAGTCACTATGGAATTCTGGCCCTTAAAATGGAAATTTTGCAGATGACCTCTGTTTTCGACGAAACCACTTTTGTTGGATCCGGGATGTTAGATTATTGCTAGATTCCAATTTGCATAATTTTCTGAATCAATATGTGAGCGTGGCGAAGTAAAACGTGTTTTGTTAGTTTCTGTCAATTTCGATTGACCAGAAAATGGCCATTTTTCAAACGGTCTCAAAATTTGACGAAATTAGTTTTGTTAGGACCGTATTGTCAATAGGAAGCTAGAAAATATTTTTCGGGAATTTTTAGAGTTCGTATGTGGCCCCGGTAAATTGAAATATGCGTTCAAATTCAATATATACATTTATATTTTGATTTTAACGGAAACTGATCGAAACAGCCGAACTGGATTATGATACATATCCCATTGTGTTCAGAATGGGGGTAATTAGCTATAGACGACAGTCGGTGCGCTTGATTTCGAGGTTGAAATAAAAAGTAACTTTATGGGTTATAAAATTAATATATATTATATAAGTCAACCTTTTTTCTCTCCCTCCCCACGTTATACATTACAGATCGAAATTAAAAAAAGGAAACAACGACGATGGAGGACCATCGCCGCCTTCCCCAGGCCCGCCGCCGCCGCGACCTAGCTGCCGCCGCCCCTCAGATGACCGGCGTCGCCCTCCCCTTCTCCTCCTTGCCCCGTTGAGAACCCCGAGCCCACAGCACCACAAACAACACCTCCAGTCACTGCATGTCCCCATCGCCTCTCCTGGCGCTGCAGCCACACCCCCTCCGGCACCCCCCCTCTCGCCTCCGACCTCCTCTTTACCTCCCCCCTCCCTCTAAACCCCAATCCACCCCAAAACGGCCCAAACTCCCTTTGAAACCGATGCTCCGGCCAATGTGGGCCCTGTCATCAATTGTCCGGCCACCCACGACTCCGACACCGCCATCTACCACCTCCGATTTGGTTGGTGAGCTTTTATTTTTGATCTATTTATTCATGTAATTAAAAATTTGATATTTATATGAAAATTCTTTGAATAAAAATATGATCTTTAGCTAGAAAAAAAATCCGATTTTTTTTATATGTGTTGCTTATCCGATTTTTGTGTATGAGAAAGCGAGGTAAAAATCCGATTTTTATATATGTAGTAGTGGCATAAAAATGTGATTTTTACATATAAAGATTTGATCTTTATTTATATGTATAACAGAAAAAGAAGTGAATTTTAATTATATATAGCGATGTTAAAAATATGATTTTTATATATGAAGTGCCATTATAAAAATGTGATTTTTAAAATAAACATCATATTAAAAATGCGATTTTTATTATGAACAACTTGAAAAGGACTGCGATGGGACCAATCGGAAGCAAATCAAAATTCAAACCGTTTAGAAATAAAGAATGGCGGAGAGGAACCCTTGGTGAGAACTCCTCACTTTTATTTTAATCTCTAGTTTGAAATATATACTAGGATGCAGACGGTGCTTAGCAGCACCCGACACCCGTCGTCCATAGACCATTGATGACTTGTTTGTTTGATTGATGTGTTGTGAAAAATGATTGTGTGTAGTGGAATGAAATAAATTATTTTGTGGTTAAAAATATAATTTTTAACGTGTATATAAAATAAATAGTTATAAACAAATCAGGCGATTTGTTTATGTACACACATTTGATTGATATGGATTGGGATGATAAATTTTACACATCGCCCAACTGCACAAATAAAACCTGTGTTTGATTATTTGAAAACCCCACAAGGGTGTTGGGATGAAGCTAGCCATACACTAGTCCCAATAATTAGTTGTATGTCGATCGATTGATTGACAGGCTGTTATAAGCGTTAAATATTTATATTTGATGCTTATGCAGTGAAGAATGCACTTTGGGTTGTTTGATTGTTATAGTATACGTGTGTGTATGAAATCCATATCAATCACATTGTATGGTAATTAATTGGGCCTCATTCCAAGTTGGAAAATAAAGAATATTCATGTGTTGAATAAAAGAAAATTCATGTGTTGAATAAAAATAAATGTTCATGTGTTGAATTAAATATATATTCATGTGTTGAATAAAAGAAAATTCATGTGTTGAATAAAATAAATATTCATGTGTTGAATAAAATATGTATTCATGTGTTGAAGAAAATATTCATTTGTTGAATAGAATAACGAAGTTATTGAAACATATAAAGTCGTGTTGATTAGATATGCGCCATTTTGACGCAAACGATATTTATATCGATTATATTCGTTTTTATAATGAATATAAAAAAGGAAGTGATTTCAAAATATAACGTTTTGAATATATTATCATTTGTATATTGATGACATGGAACATTCAATTTTGATTTGAAATTGAATAGGAAGTTGAAATCGTTTTGAAAACGAATTTAAAACGATTTATAAAATACGTTTTAAAAGGAAATTGATGAAATATATATTATATATATAATATAATGGCAAGAATAGAACGCGCCGCACAGCGGCAGTTAGCGAATTTCGACCATTGACTTCGAACGGGTATTACGGGAGATCCGACCGCCGAATTCTCCTAAGACCAAAACCGTTGGGTTCGTATTGAAAAGAGCTTTCTAACGAATATTATAGATTTGAAATCTAATGGTTGGATTTGGAATTATGTCCAAATCAAATTTGGAAAAGGTCGCTGTAAGTGCAGTTCAATGGCCGTTAATGGAAATCGACTGTACGAGCCTTGATAAAATTATTAAAAATAGCAATAATTTGTGTAAAATCATAAGAAATGATTTGGAAAGAATTGGGATGAAAAATTCCATATTTGAAAAGATAAAAATAGATTTTTATCGAAATGAACTAGTTTTGAACTAGAATTATAATCCGTTTGTTTTTAAAATAAATAAATGGGATTTGAAATGGTTTTAAAAATAACCAAAATTTCCAATATATGTATTGGAAATGGATTTGAATCGAAATTGTCTTTGGAATATTTCGATGTTGGATTTCATGATTATACAGATATTGTTATGGAAATTTGAAAGATATATTTACATCGTTATTTCCAATACGATATTTGTTGGTCGTAGAATGTGATATTGAATATAAGCCGATATATTTTCTATTCAGAACCTTGTATTTAATAACAAATGGGATTTGGGTTTGTCGTGAATGGTATCTTCATTAACACTGTTCTTAAACCCAGTTGTGAAAAGATTAAATCTTTTTATTTAGATATAATGAAGTATACAAATTAAATGATATTTAATTTGAATTGAATTTGAATTGATTTTTGGGTTTATCGTGAACGGTGTTTTAAATAACACTTGTTCTTTAAATCGATAATTAATGGAATGTGAATTGGGTTTATCGTGAACTGTGTTTTAACGCCATTCGTTCTTTAACCCGATTTACAGTGAAATGTGATTTGGAATTTATAAATCTTTTGTTAAGATTTAAAGGAGATTTTCCAAAGTAAAGTTTTCCAATTTAATAAAATAAATTGGAATAGAATGGAATTCGATTTGGTAATAATCGAAGTGAATTTCTGTGGAGGAAGACAACTAATATATCTGGAATTTAAAAAGATTTGTCGTTATTCCATTTATATTATTAGTCGGATATGGAAGTTTATATCGATTATATATATATATCGATTTGTTTTCCATGAAGATTCCATTGTAAATAGAATGTGATTTTGGGTTTATCGTGAACCGTGTTTTAAATGACATTGGTTCTTTAACCCAGTTAAAGACAGGATATGATTTCCTAAGTTAAATAATCATTAATAGTGATTTTTGGGAAGATTAAAACTGAGTGGAGTTTTAATGAATCTTTAATTAGATTCAAATGATCGAGAATCGAGTATCACCAGTTTTGCTCCCAGCGATAGTTAAATCTTTAATTAGATTTGAACGTGAAATGGTAATTGAATTTACCGATAATGTAACATCCCGTATTTTCTGTTAACGTTATAGTAACGAATAAAAGAATAATTAATTTCAAATGTGAGAATTAAGGGATATGGGTTACGCCATTGTGTTCGTCTCGGAATTCTGCTTGAGATAGAGTTTGAGTTTGCGTAAAACGAACACCGTATGAAGGAGATATGGACGAACGAAGTTAAAGCAGAAAACCAGAAGAAAGAAAGAAAAAAATGCACTGGTGCACTTGGGAAGTTCGCCGGTACGAAAGCTGCACTGGCGCACCTGCCAAGTGCGCCCAAGCCGAACAGAGAACCTGCACAGCTTTCTGGTGTGATCTGATCCATACTGTGAGTCACTGTTGAGTCCTTTCTGACTCCTTGCTAAGTCATTAGGGCTGAGGTGTCACCCTATCCTGATTGAATGGTTGTGGCTAGCTCAAGGATCATCCGACGGCTCAAAATAAATTGAAATTCTATATAAACAACCCAATGCTCAAACCTAAAAATCACACAAAAATAATCCTGGAACTATCATGCCGTCAATAGAGAACTTGGAGTAGCCGTCGCCAATTCAAAGACAAGATAAAAACCTGAATCAAAAATCAAATTAAAAGTAATCAAATTCAACGATCTACATCAAAGGCGAGCTTACCAATTTCAGATTTCAGAAATCAAGAATTCCTTTTTGTAAGTTGGTTATTACGTAGATTTAAACGTTCTTTCAAACGAATCATGACATGTTGTAATTCAAATATAGAATGATGCATATGTATAAGATAAATAAAGTTTGATTCTCATTTATCTTAAAGTACCGTTGGGATTAATCATGTCTATATGCTTGTGGTGATGAACATATTGTATGTTATTGGAATCTATTATGATTGGGTAATGGATTTATTATGCCAACTGAATGGTGAAACATGTCATGTTATAATTTTGTGGTTACTTGCAAGTTTGTGATCTAAATCACATGCTTACATGTTAGATCAACATTCATGTATATTTAGAACTATGTTAAGTTGAATCTATTTATGTTGTAAAATTGGATTTGTAGCTCTCTTATTTTTTAACACATAAGTTATCATGCTAAGTTGTGATTCGAATATGTTTATAGTAGCTCTCTTATGTTTAACACACATAACTTACCATGCTAAGTTGTGATTCGAATATGTTTATAATGGCTCTCTTATGTTTAACACACAATAGTTATCATGCTAAGTTGGGATTTAAATATGTTTACAATGGCTCTCTTATGTTTAACACACATAAGTTATCATGCTAAGTTGTGATTTGAATATGTTTATAGTAGCTTTCTTATGTTTTGACATACATAAGTTAATATGCTAAGTTGTGGTTTAAAATTTTGTTTATATGTTAAACCTCCATGCTAGACCTTTATCAAGTTCACATGACAATTAGACCCAACTTAGTCACAAGTTCACTTTTACCCGTTTAATTAAGTTAATGATACTTCTATGCCAAGTTACACATGATAAGTTGAATGTATGCTATTTTATGTTTGTTTCATGTCCCTTGTTTATTACCCCTTTTGTTTATGGGTTTGGGCTAATTTACTAGCCCAACATTTTATGTGATTCATGCGTACGTTCCACAGGGATAGCGATGGGAAAATATGAAAATTCATGGCATAGATTTGTTCATAAAATGGTATATTTGATATACCATTTATTGTGAGCATAATCAAAGGATAATTATGGCATGATTAAATCAAAATTAATTTACATAAAGAAATTAGACATATATATAAAAAAAATGTGAATTTAGAAAAGACGAATATGCCTAACCCGAGGTTAGACTGAGTTGTGGCGTAAATCTGCCCGGAACCGACCAACATATCCAGTGACCACAACAAGACCTGTCTAATGTGGGTGCTTAGTGCATTAAGCCTAAAAAGAACCCGAGGTTAGATAGAGTTGTGTTGTAAATCTGCCCGAAACCGACCGGCATATCCAGTGACCGCAACAAGACCTGTCTAATGTGAGTGGTTGGTGCTTTAATGAATAAACTAAAGCTAAGTCATGATTGGTAGGATTAAGTCAATTAGGGAAACACGTAATTGATTCAACATGTTAACTAAACGGATGGGTGGGGTTAGTTAAACTTGGACATTTAACCAAATGAACATGTTGATTAGAAAACCCTAGTAACGGGGACCCATTTCAGCAGTAACCCACATAGATGTATCATGGTACCCTGAAACTAGGTAGGGTGGGGAACGATTACTAGGCTGATTATAAGCGGCCAAATTATCGGCGGTTGGTGCGTCAGCACAATTACTAGGCTAATTATAAGCGGTCAAAACGTCGGCGGTTGGTGCGTCAGTGTAGGTTCCGATGGAGTACGGGCGTGCACGTACTCCGGAGTGGAAAAAGCAAGCACTAGGCGTCAGTAGTATACACTATGCATCTTGAATCATGTCGGGATGCCACTAGAGGGACTGATACACCCCATAGTGGGACTAGCACATGTATCTACAATCAAGCGGGCCGAATGACACGGGATATGAATGCATGCGAGTAGGAGCCGATCATTAAGGGGATCGTTTGTTATGAACACGTGGGGCTGGTTAAACCAATGGTTAAGTAGGTGCAGAGACTATAGAAATGGGTGCGATCACATGTTCCTCTTATCTTATATTAGGGTATTGTCCTATGTTCTATTATTACTGTCATGATCCCTTTCCTTGTTAAATACTAGTAATCACTGAACTTACCAGACTTATTGTCTGACCCATTTTCTTTCGTCTTCTTTCCTTCCGTGCCCCCCCCGGTCCATAGGGAGGGAATACTCCAGCTTAGTCAGACTCTTTGCAAGCTTCAAGAAAGTAGATGTATGATTGGGACTCTCTCACCTTGGCTATGGCTTTTGGACACTACACTTGGGGATTTATGCAGTTTTATTTATGGTTTATGCTTCTTTATTAAATAATCAAGACAGAAATTATGGTGTAATATTTTGGAAGTTATTTTGAGACAATTTGATGTAATGCTTTTGTATAGAACCACGTATGCAATAAATGTTTGATTTTCGCTGCTTATATTCATCTGACTTCTAACTTTTTCTGTGTCTTGTACCTATAACCCTCCACCAAAGTTAAGGCATTCCCTTTGTGAGTGACCTTAATGGAGGTGGGGTGTTTCACTTGGTATCAGAGCAAAGGTTTACCAGATTAGATAAGAGTTTTTGAAAACTATTTTCAAAAAAGAAATATAAAGAAGCATTTTACAATAAAATGTGTTGTTTTAAAATTTAAAAAGGAATAATCCCCAAAGCCATACGCATTATCTTTCTATCCTTCGTTTTGAATCTTTTCTTTTTTGTTTCAGCATGTCTGGGAATCTTAACCTTCCAGAGGGTGTACCAATACCTGACTAGTTCAGGAGGTACTTAAAGGCTAGGGCCAACGACGCAGGCCCAACAGATATTCCTCCTCCAGCTGCAGCGCTTCCTCCTCCTCCTCCTCTTTGTGCAAATGCTTTTTCAAAGATTTGTAGAGACTTTAGGGCCATGGGTGGAAAGGATTTCAAGGGAAATGAATCATTCGTAGAAGCAAGGAACTGGCTCAAAGAAACCGAGGATCTGTTCGTTATCTTCGAGGTGGACGATAGGCAAAAGATACAGTTGGCGGTATGGTTGCTCAAAGACGAAGCTTCCTATTGGTGGGAAGTCACTAACGCTGAAAGACCAGTTGAAACATGGATGGATTTCAGAATAAGGTTTGAGATGAAATTCCTCTCACAAGCTGAACAAAGCTTACAGCTGGAAAAGTTCTTATCTGTTAAGCAAGGAAGTATAACGGTCAAGGAATACGTCAACCAATTCAATCAGCTGGCCCGATTTGGATTGGACTTAGTGAATACTCCTCATAAGAAGGCTCTCCGTTTTGTCAAGGGGTTGATTGAGCCACTTCACAGCCTGGCTATGACCCATGTACCTATAGGGGCTACTTACGAGAGGTTAGTGGACGTGGCTCTCTTACATGAGGAAGACAAGGGCAAGAAAGAGGCAAAAACAGAAGTGCCTGAAGATAAGAAGGTGGAGGGGTCACAGAACAAGAAGGCTGATTCAAAGAAAGGCGGGAAGAACAACAAACCCCGTGACAAAAGAAAGTGTAATTTCTGTGGCATTCCTAGACATCTGATCAAAGACTGCAAGAAGAAGAAAAGGAAGATGGGTGGCTGTTTCCACTGTGGTGAGACAGGACACATGGCTAGGGCCTGCCCAAGGAAGCAAGGGCAGGGAGCTGGACCTTCTTCTGGAGGACAAGTTCATGCTCTCACGGCACCTCCGCAAGAACGAGGTAGAAATATTTCTGTTGAAAGTTTAGTCTATCTTTTGATCATCCTGTTCGTACACTGTTTGATTCTGGCGCATCGCACTCTTTTATATCTACTGTGTTAGTGGAATCTCTACACCTAGACACCAGTATAGTAGAGGATTCCTTGGTTGTTTCAAATCCAATTGGGGGCTAAGCTTATTTTTCAATGGTTTGTTTGTATTTGAAAATATCTATATTAAGCGTTGGGTTTAGATGTAATGCCTTTATTTTGGGCTTCACGGGCTATGGGTTGATTCTAGGCATGGACTGGCTATCCAGTAATGGTGTCGTCCTCAATTGTGAAAAGAGAGTGGTTAGACTCATGACTCGCTTTGGTAACACTCTCGAAATTTCTTGTAATCCCATGAACTCTGTCATGTTTAGTTATCTAGAATCTCTTGATGCGTCTGTTGGGAACTTGCAGTCTGTAAGGGTAGTCCGTGAATACTCAGAGGTGTTTGAAGAGGTAAAGGGCTTACCTCCGAAGCGGGAGATAGACTTCCGCATATACCTCGTTGACAACGCAAAACCCATTGCTTTACCCGTTAGACACATGGCTCCAAGGGAGAGGAAAGAACTCAGCAAGCAAGTTAAAGAATTGCTTGAGAAGGGGTTTATAAGGCGGAGTATTTCTTAATGGGGTGCTCCAGTAGTGTTTGTAACTAAAGCGGACGGTTCGCTTCGCCTGTGCATTGATTATAGGGAGTTAAATAAGCTGACTAAGAAGAATAGGCACCCACTCCCAAGAATAGATGATTTGTTCGATTAGCTTGTAGGTGCATCAGTCTTCTCCCAATTAGATTTAGCTACCGGGTTTCATCAGCTAAGAGTGGCAGAAGACAGCATTGACAAGACCGCGTTTAGAACTCCAGATGGTTTCTTCGAGTGGCTTATCATGCCTTTCGGCCTGACAAATGCACCCGCTTACTTCGTTGATTTAATGAGTAGGGTGTTCCGAGAGTTCCTCAATAAGTTTGTGGTGGTCTTCATAGACGATATTTTGATCTTCTCAAAGAATGAGGAAGAGCATGCTCAGCATCTAAAAGAAGTCATGGATACTCTCCGTGCACATCAGTTGAAGGCGAAATTCTCCAAATGCCATTTCTGGAGAGAAGAAGTTAGGTTCCTTGGACACGTGGTGTCCAAAGAGGGGATAGCTGCAGACCCCGCGAAAGTGGTTGTTGTGCAAGATTGGAAGGTTCTTCGAAATGCAACCGAAGTCCGAAGCTTTCTCGGGCTAGCAGGCTTTTATCGAAAGTTCATCAAAGATTTTGCAAAAATCTCATCTCCACTTACAAGGATGACAAAGAAGAACCTAGCTTTCAATTGGGATTTGGATTGCGATATTCCTTTCCAACGTTCGAAAATGGCTCTAACAACAGCCCCAATTCTGACATTGCCTGATGGAAGCAAGATGTTTACAGTATACACAGATGCGTGCGGAATAGGATTGGGCGCTGTACTAATGCAAGAAGGCAAAGTAGTTTGCTATGGAGGAAGGCAGTTGAAGGTTCATGAGAAGAATTACCCAACTCATGATTTAGAACTAGCTGCTATCGTTTTCGCCCTTAAATCATGGCATCATTATCTACTAGGAGAAAGGTTCGAAATATTTACTGACCATAAATCGTTGAAATACCTCTTCTCGCAGAAAGATCTCAACTTGAGGCAGCAAAGATGGATGGAGTTTCTTGCCTCGTACGATTTTGAGATTTCCTACACTCCTGGCAAGGGCAATGCAGTAGCAGATGCCTTGAGTAGAAAGAAACTGACCTTAAGCCCTCTCTTTGTAGAAAGGCAAAGCTTTGAGTTCATAGCAAGCTTTAACTTCAGACCCTCCTCTGACTTTGTACCTGGCTTGCTAGCAATGTTAGAAGTGCAGCCAACTCTATTAGACTCAATCGGAGCCGCGCAAAGAGAAGACCCTCAGCTAGCCGATGTGATGGACAAGTTAATTAGGGGTGAGACTTCTAGTCACCTCAATAGATACTCCATTAATGCAAACGGCTGGTTGAGACGAGATGGAAGACTATGTGTCCCGCAAGCAAGGGATTTGGTAAAGAAGGTTCTAGAAGAGGCACACCATTCCAAGCTGACCATACACCCAGGCGGAGACAAAATGTATAAAGACATCAAAAGACTTTTCTTTTGGAATGGCATGAAGCAAGACGTAGATGAATTTGTTTCTAAGTGTTTAATATGCCAACAAGTCAAGGCGGAGCAGAAGAAGCTTGGTGGTCTGCTCCATCCTCTAGAGGTCCCACAGTGGAAATGGGATAGCATCTCAATGGACTTTATAAATGGGTTGCCTAGGTCAAGAAGGGGCAATACCAGCATTTAGGTAATAGTGGACAGGCTCACAAAAAGCGTCCACTTTATACCCGTCAAAAGTAAAAGGACTGCCTCATCTCTAGCATCCATATATCTTAAAGAGATAGTTCGACTCCATGGGATACCCTCCAGCATAGTGAGTGTTCGAGACCCTATCTTCCTGAGCGAGTTTTGGAAGAGTTTACAATAGGCTGTAGGCACACAGTTATGCTTAAGCATGACCTATCACCCTCAAACCGATGGCCAAACGGAAAGGGTAAACAGAGTATTAGAAGACCTCTTGAGATTATGCATTATTGACTTCAGAGGTACAAGGGAGGATCATCTACCTTTGATGGAATTCGCTTACAACAATAGCTACCAAGCCACCATAGGCATGGCGCCTTTCGAAGCTTTATATGGAAGACCGTGCAGGTCACCAACTTGCTGGTGGGAGTCCACAGACAAGCTCATACTTGGACCAGGCATCATTAGGGAAACTTCAAAGAAGGTAGGCTTGATATAAAGAAGAATGAAGACTGCCCAAGATAGACATAAGTCCTACGCAGACAAAAGAAGAACTGACCTTGAGTTCGAAGTTGGAGACAAGATGTTCCTTAAAGTATCTCCTTTGAGGAACGTCGTTCGCTTTGGATCCGCAGGAAAGTTAGCACCAAGATTTGTAGGGTCGTTCCCTATCATCGAGAAGATTGGGAAGAAGGCTTATAGGGTACAGCTGCCCTTAAGATTGGTCGGGGTTCATAATGTCTTTCATGTCTCTCACCTTCGGAAGTGCTTACATGAGTCGCCGGAAGTGGTAGAACCAAGCGTGCTAGAGGAAGTATAACGAGAAGCAACCGTGAGGAGAGTTCCAACGCATATCTTGGGAACAGAAGTCAAAAAGTTACGCAACCGTGAAGTTAAGTTCGTCAAAGTTCAATGGAGCGACGCCGAGGAAGACGCGACTTGGGAAACTGAGGACAGAATACGCGCAGCCTACCCTTTTCTTTTTGAGGGTACATCCTTAATCTCTTTTCCCTTAAGTTTATGCTCGTATCTATCTTTTTAGGTGTATCTCCTCGATCCTATCCTTTATCCTTAGGTAGAAACCCATTTGGATGTAAACATGTAATTGAAACATGTTATGGTTGATGGTTGCAAGTGGTTGCTAGTGGTTGCTCGTGGATGCATATACACACACATTAGGTATTAGATTGGCTCAAACACTTCCATATTTCATATGCATATATGTATTTGTATATGAATTGAAAGTTGATGTGTTATCGTATGAACGTTGCATTTGTATGAATGATTGTGGACTCATGTAGGAAATTTTGAGTATGAAAAACTGCATTCGTAATGGACTCATGGCACCGACATATTTCGCATTAAGGAGGTCAACTGAATCAGTAGACCACCTGATTTTGCATTAGATAAGGACATGTACACACACTATTCATATGATCATGAAGCACTAGAAATCTTTTAAGGACAATGGACGCCTGTGTTTGATGGTTCAGTAGATGGGTGATTGGATGGTAGGATATAAGTTCTTCTTGACTTGAAGATTTCGGGGACGAAATCCTAAAAGGAGGGGAGAATGTAATACCCCGTATTTTCTGTTAACGTTATAGTAACGAATCAAAGAATAATTAATTTCAAATGTGAGAATTAAGGGATACGGGTTATGCCATTGCGTTCGTCGCGGAATTCTGCTTGAGATAAAGTTCGAGATTGTGTAAAACGGATACTGTATGAAGAAGGTATGGACGAACGAAGTTAAAGCAGAAAACCAGAAGAAAGAAAGGCAAAAAAATGCACTTGGGAAGTGCGCCAGTACAAAATCTGCACTGGCGCACCTGCCAAGTGCGCCCAGGCCGAGCAGAGAACCTGCACAGCTTTCTAGTGTGATCTGATCCATACTGTGAGTCACTGCTGAGTCCTTTCTGACTCCTTGTTGAGTCATTAGGGCTGAGGTGTCACCCTATCCTCATTGAATGGTTGAGGCTAGCTCTAGGATCATCCGACGGCTCAAATTAAATTGAAATTCTATATAAACAACCCAATGCTCAAACCTAAAAATCACACATGCCGTCAATAGAGAACTTGGAGTAGCCGTCACCAATTCAAAGACAAGATGAAAACCTGAATCAAAAATCAAATTAAAAGTAATCAAATTCAACGATCTACATCAAAGGCGAGCTTACCAATTTCAGAATTCAGATTTCAGAAATCAAGAATTCCTTTTTGTAAGTTGGTTATTACGTAGATTTAAACGTTCTTTCAAATGAATCATGACATATTGTAATTCGAATATAGAATGATGCTTATGTATAAGATAAATAAAGTTTGATTCTCATTTATCTTAAAGTACCGTTGTGATTGATCATGTCTATATGCTTGTGGTGATGAACATATTGTATGTTATTGGAATCTATTATGATTGGGTAATGGATTTATTATGCCAACTGAATGGTGAAACATGTCATGTTATAATTTTGTGGTTACTTGCAAGTTTGTGATCTAAATCACATGCTTACATGTTAGATTAACATTCATGTATATTTAGAACTATGTTAAGTTGAATCTATTTATGTTGTAAAATTGGATTTGTAGCTCTTTTATGCTTTAACACGTAAGTTATCATGCTAAGTTGTGATTTGAATATGTTTATAGTATCTCTCTTATGTTTAACACATATAAGTTATCATGCTAAGTTGTGATTCGAATATGTTTATAATGGCTCTCTTATGTTTAACACACAATAGTTATCATGCTAAGTTGGGATTTAAATATGTTTACAATGGCTCTCTTATGTTTAGCACACATAAGTTATCATGCTAAGTTGTGATTTGAATATGTTTATAGTAGCTTTCTTATGTTTTGACATACATAAGTTAATATGATAAGTTGTGGTTTAAATTTTTTTTTATATGTTAAACCTCCATGCTAGACCTTTATCAAGTTCACATGACAATTAGACCCAACTTAGTAACAAGTTCACCTTTACCCGTTTAATTAAGTTAATGATACTTCTATGCCAAGTTACACATGGTAAGTTGAATGTATGCTATTTTATGTTTGTTTCATGCCCCTTGTTTTTACCCCTTTTGTTTATGGGTTTGGGCTAATTTACTAGCCCAACATTTTATGTGATTCATGCGTACGTTCCACGGGGATAGCGATGGGAAAATATGAAAATTCATGGCATAGATTTGTTCATAAAATGGTATATTTGATATACCATTTATTGTGAGCATAATCAAAGGATAATTATGGCATGATTAAGTTAAAATTAATTTACATAAAGAAATTAGACATATATAGAAAAAAATGTGAATTTAGAAAAGACGAATATGCCTAACCCGAGTTTAGACTGAGTTGTGGTGTAAATCTGCCCGGAACCGACCGGTATATCCAGTAACCACAACAAGACCTATCTAATGTGGGTAGTTAGTGCATCAAGCCCAAAAAGAACCCGAGGTTAGACTGAGTTGTGGTGTAAAATTGCCCGGAACCGACCATCATATCCAGTGACCACAACAAGACCTGTCTAACGTGAGTGGTTGGTGCTTTAATTAATAATTTAAAGCTAAGTCAGGATTGGTAGGGTTAAGTCAATTAGGGAAACACTTAACCGATTCAACATGTTAACTAAACGGATGGGTGGGGTTAGGTAAACTTGGACACTTTACCAAATGAACATGTTGATTAGAAAATCCTAGTAACGGGGACCCATTTCAGCAGTAACCCACATAGATGTATCATGGTACCCTGAAACTAGGCAGAGTGGGACACGATTACTGGGCTGATTATAAGCGATCAAAACGTCGGTGGTTGGTGCGTCAGTGTAGGTTCCGATGGAGTACGGGCATGCACGTACTCCGGAGTGGAAAAAGCAGGCACTGGGCATCAGTAGTATACACTAAGCATCTTTAATCGTCTCTGGTTGCCACCAAAGGGATTGATACACCCCATGGTGGGACCAACACAGGTATCTACAGTCAAGTAGGGCCGAATGACACAGGATATGAATGCATGCGAGTAGGAGCCGATCATTAAGGGGATCGTTTGTTATGAACACGTGGGGGCTCGTTGAACCAATGGTTAAGTAGGTGTAGAGACTATAGAAATGTGTGCGATCACATGTTCCTCTTATCTTATATTAGGGTATTGTCCTATGTTCTGTTATTACTGTCATGATCCCTTTCCTTGTTTAAATACTAGTAATCACTGAACTTACCAGACTTATTGTCTGACCCGTTTTCTTTAGTCCTCTTTCCTTCCGTCCCTCTCCCCCCGGTCCACAGGGAGGGAGTACTCCAGCTTAGTCAGACTCTTTGCAAGCTTCAAGAAAGTAGATGTATGATTGGGACTCTCTCACCTTGGATATGGCTTTTGGACACTACACTTGGGGATTTATGCAGTTTTATTTATGGTTTATGCTTCTTTATTAAATAATCAAGACAAAAATTATGGTGTAATGTTTTGGAAGTTATTTTGAGACAATTTGATGTAATGTTTTGTATTGAACAACGTATGCAATAAATGTTTCATTTTCGCTGCTTATATTCATCTGTCTTGTAAATTTTTCTGTGTCTTGTACCTACAACCCTCCACCAAAGTTAAGGCATTACCTTTGTGAGTGACCTTAACAGATGTGGGGTGTTTCAGATAACACCATGGTGTTAGATATGAAGTATTACCAGTTTTACTTCACGGGGTGAATAGGTTGGGACTGGGAAATTTAAAACAAATGATTACTTCGATAAGGTTCGTTAATCCCGACTAGTTTGGATAAACCATAATTTGGTTTGAATTGATATCCAAAAGAAGATTAAAGAATAAATTCAAAGAATTTATCTTTGATAAAATTAATGGGAACCTTTCCCAAAGTGTAAGAATATTTAAATAAAAGAATATTCTGCATTGGAATGAGGCGTATGTTATGTTTGTGTAACAATTGTTTATTATATACGCGAGTTATTTAGAAATACTGAGTTGTACACCTAAGAGGAGGGAATCAGTTGGTGATCGTCCAGACGTACTTGGAGATCGATGGATATGCTAGGTACAAGGTGCCTCCGGTTTCGTTCAGACCCAGAACGGACTTGTAAATGGGCTGTGTGTCTGACATTGGATTTTATTCTGTGTTGATTGATCTATATTAAATAAACATTTGTTTGGTGGTGGAGAATTTATTCTCTTGCTTAACACCCTTATCTGAGACGTACGAGCTCAGAGGTTGTATATCGATGGACATCAGTCGCATGGAGTGAATTGCATGTGTGGCATGCCCAATTGGCAAATGATCAAGGCTTTTGTTGAAGAGAAAAAGTCTTGTGGTTGATGATCAAAGCACCGCTTGTGTGGCATAGCTTTGTGTAGCGTTAATTCGTGAGACTCACACCCCGGTTGTGAACCAGAAACGGGAGAAGACCTCAGGAAGGACATGCGTTTCTTTCTAGCTAGGGTGGTGTCAGTGACCTACCAGCCCTGACATTTATATAATTTTCACTTGTGTGGTTGTTGGATTGCGAGGCGCCTTGGATATATCGATGACTATGTGGAGCCGATGGAGTCATTTGGCTCATTTACGCCCAAAGGGCGAAGAAACGCAGTGTTCAGGCATTTTAATCCACATCGGTGGACCGACCCTGACGATCTAGGGGTCACTCGAGCTCTGATCCGGAGGCTCGGGCTAGACAGTCTCGAATTCGGTGAGGATGATCCTTTGCCTTGGTTCACAGATGGAAATCCAACTTCCAACGTGACTTCGCGGTTTTGATTGTAGGGCCTAGTATTGGCGACATGATATATGGTACCCATGCCGTCTATGATTGATACTTATGACTGAAATTGTTTTGACACTATACACTTGTAGTAATAATAAAAGATGAAATTTAGCGTATCAAGCATTCTTTGTCTATTATAAGGTAAAACCCTATCCTCCGGCTTGCGTTGCATTGTGTGATGGGACCTGGGTCTTATAATAGCTTCATTTTTCTTTATTTAGCATTGCGATGTTTGTTTTATGCACTGGTATTCTTGGGAGGAAACTCGTTCCGTGTTATACGGCGTGGTCCCTTGATTTACCTAACTTTAAAAATAAAGATTAATAACTGTTTTAGTTCACACACCAGTCACATGACTAACCTGGAGTTTATTGTTTTAACCTAAACTCTAGGTGCCCCTATTTTCCACACGGGCAGCTAGTAGTTTTGGTTTTGCAGATTTATATTCACATGGTCCTGGTTTACAGCTGGAATGATATTCGGAAAGCTCTAAATCCGTATATTCTTTTCAGTTGTATTTTGTATTATTTTTCCGTTGCTATGTAATTTATTGTAAATCTCTGATATTTAATGTGTAATATTTATTCATACTCTGTATATTCTTGTATTTTGATGGAACTGTTGTAATTAACAATGAAATGTTCTTCTGTTTGTGTTCCGATGTGTGTTGTTCTCAAAGCAATTCGTTCTTTCTTTTACGGGGGAAGTTACGGGTTACTATAATTGACGAAGAAGAATCTAACCTTTGCTCGGGATATTGGTTGTGATATCGCTTTCCAACAATCGAAGAGGGCTCTTACAATGGCCCCAGTTTTGACTTTACCTTACGGTAGTAAAAGGCTTACAGTATACACGGATGCATGCGGCATGAGACTAGGCGCCATTTTGATGCAAGGGTAAGGTCGTAACGGATGCCTTAAGAAGAAAAAGGTCGACTTCAAGTCCTCTTTATGTGAAAAGGAAAAGTTCAGAATACATATCAAACCTTGATTTTAAAACCTTCGGTTAATTTAGTAGTCGGCATCGCTAGGAATAAGACCTACGCTTTTGAATTAAATAGGGACTTCACAAAGAAAAAACTCTCATATAGCTGATGCAATGGATAAATTAAGTAGAGAAGAGACCACTAGTCACCTTAATAAATAAGCTTGCAAGAAGCCATGAGTACGCAGTTATGTTTGAGCACCGCTTATCATCCTCTGATAGAAAGGGTGAATAGGATTTTGGAAGACCTTTTGAGGAAATGTTAGCATGACACGGCAGAAGTTGTAGTGCCATTTATACTATAAGAAGAAAAGGTGGAATGAGAGGCGACAGTGAAATGAGTTCCAACGCATATTCTGGAAACAGAAATTAAGAAGCTACGCAAATGTGAAGTTAAGACAGTCAGAGCAATATGGAGTGAAGCTCAAGAAGATGCGACTTTGAAGACTGAAGAGTAGATACGCGCATCATACCCTTTTTGAGGGTATATCCTTGATCTCTCTTTTTCTTTAAAGTTTATTTGCTAGTCTTTATCTTTTAAGTATGTCCTCTCTGTCCAATCCTTGATCCTTAGGTAGAAACCAATGGATGTAAACATGTATTTGAAACATGTTATGATTGATGGTTGCAACTGGTTGCTAGTGGTTGCTCGTGGATGCATATACACGCACACTAGGTACTAGATCGGCTCAGTCACTTTCATATTGCATATGCATATATGTGTATATATGGATTGAAACTTGATGCGTTATCATATGGATGTTGCATTTGTATGAATGATTGAGCACTTATGTAGAATTTATAAAGTACGATTAGGAATAATTGCACACATGATGGACTCATAGCACTGACATAATTTGCATTAAGGAGGTCAACTGAATTAGTAGACCGCCTGATTTTGCATTAGATAAGGACATGTACACACACTATGAATACAATCATGAAAGCATTAGAAATCTTTTTAAGGACAATGAATGCTTGTGATTGATGGTTGAGTAGATGGATGTTAGATGTTAGGATACATTCTACTTAACTTAGAGATTTCGAGGACGGAATCCTTTAAGGAGGGGAGAATGTAACACCACTTATTTTCTGTGAATATTAAAGTAACGAATTAAAGAATACTTAATTTTAAAAGCGGAAATTAAGGGAAACGGGTTAAGCCATTGCGTTCGTCTTGGAATTCTTCTTGGGATATAGTCCGAGTTTGCGTAAATCGGACAACGTATGAAGAAGTTATAAGCCGTAGAAGTTCATATATGCGCAAGGAAGTATATATATATACACAAAATCATCTCCAGAACCAAAATGAGTCAAAGACGAGTGAGCGGGAAAGATCCCGCTCAAATGGTGTCGACCCCCCTTAAGTCGGGTAGACCCCTCCCGAGATCCAGCTCCTGTGACGATTTTTGTAGTTCTGAGATGATGTTGCCTTCTCTGATTGGCCCGGTGACGAATTCTGATGTATTAGGGCTTATGTGTCATACTGTGATTGACTGAGTGACACATCTCTTTGGTTTGGATGGCTCTGATTACTCCTAGACTGATCTAAAGGCTAGAATTAATCCAAGATTTCTATATAATCAACTCAAACCCTAAACCTAAAACACATAAACACATTTTATGAAGCCGTCATGCTGCATGTCTCTGAACTAGCGTAGCCTCCATCTTCCTAAAACTAGAATATCTTCTTCAACTAGAAATCAATTAGAAGAACATCAATAGTCTACATCAAAGGAATAGCTTAACAAATTCAGAAATCAGATTCCAGAATACGAGAATTGTTCTTTTTCTGTAAGTTCAGTTATATTTCAGATTTAAATATATAAAAGTCATGACTAGAAATAAATCGAATCTAGAACTGTGCGTAATTGTGATTCTGATTCATGTTTATCCTTGTAACAAATCTGAAATTAACTATTCCTATGAGACTATTGTGATTTGTACAATTGAACCTATCATATTGTATATTAATTTGGTGATGCTTTTACGTTATGTTATGTGCATGTTCATAAACTACGTCATGTTCATATATGCTTATATGTTTAGATCCACATGCTTAGATGTTTAGATCCAAGTTAATACATATGTTTAAGATCTATGTAAATTCCTGTTCATATGCTTAAGATCTATGTTAATTGGATCTAACTCAAGTACAAGTTCACATTTGATATGCTTGATTAAGTTTATATTGTTCATGAAAAATTTGTATTACATATGCTTAGTTAGATACACTTTTTTTTGTATTGTTGGAATGCTACATGTTCCTTTCTTTTCCCTTTTGTTTATGAGTTATGCTTATTTGCGAGCCTAACGTTCTATGTAAATTATGCGAACGAATAACGGGGAGAAACACTGGGGTAAAACAATAAATTACATGCTAATGGCATAGATTGGCTCATAATCATGTAAATGATTAATAACATGAAATGGTATAATTTGTATACCATTAATTATGAACATAATTTAAATAGTAAATGTGATATGACAACACTTGTGGATAATTTACATATAAACTTGACATAAATGACGAATATGTAAATTAAATAAAGGATGAACATGCCTAACCCGAGGTTAGATTGAGTTGTGGTGTAAAACTGCCCGGAACCGCCCGTCACATCCAGTAACCGCAACAACACCTATCTAATGTGAGAGGTTAGTGCATCATGCCCAAGAAAAACCTAAGGGTAGATTGAGTTGTGGTGTAAAACTTCCCTGAACCGCCCGGCACATCCAGTAACCGCAACAACACAGATCTAATGTGATAGGTTGGTGCATTAATAAATCAATTAATGCTAATGAACAGGACATGTTAAGAATGGTAGGGTTAAGTTAACTAAGGCAACACTTAACCAATACAACGTGTTAATTAAAAAATGGTAGGGTTAAGTTAACTAAGGCAACACTTAACCAGTACAACATGTTAATTAAACAAATGGTAGGGTTATGTTAACTAAGGCAACACTTAACCAGTACAACATGTTAATTAAACAAATGGTAGGGTTAAGTAACACAAGAAGGCAACACTTGACCGATATAACATGATGTATGGTAGGGTTAAGTAACACAAGAAGGCAAAACTCAACCAATATATAACATGATGTATGGTAGGGTTAAGTAACACAAGAAGGCAACACTTAACCGATATATATAACATGATGTATGATAGGGTTAAGTAACACAAGAGGGCAACACTTAACCAATATAACATGATGAACGAGTGGGATTAAGTTAATAGAAACACTTAACCAATACAACATGATGTGTGGGTGGGTTAAGTTAACATGAATGGATAACTCTTAACCAATATTACATGAACGAAGCGGATAGGGTTAAGGCAAGCTTAACCAATAATACGTATTGACTTGATCAATGGGAGGGTTAAGTACATCTCGTGTAGGTGGGTAATATTAGTATATATAGGCCCACAAACTTAACCGTTAACTAAACATGCTTGAATCGGTGGGAGGGTTAAGTGCATCTGGTGTAGGTGGGTAATATTAGTATATATAGGCCCACAAACTTAACCGTTAAATAAACATGCTTGAATCGTTGGGAGGGTTAAGTACATCTCGTGTAGGTGGGTAATATTTGTATATATAGGCCCACAAACTTAACCAGTAGGAAACCCTAGTAACGGGGAACCATTTCAGTAGTAACCCACATAGATGTATCATGGTACCCTGAACTAGGCAGTGTGGGGCACGATTACTGGGCTGATTATAAGCGGTCAAAATAGTGGCAGGGGTACGTCAATGTAGGTTCCGATGGTTTACGGGTGTGTACGTACTCCGGAGTGGGAAAAAGCAAGCACTGGGTACCAGCAGTTACACACTGTGCATCTTGAATCGTGTCGGGTTGCTATAATAAGGATTGATACACCTTATGGTGGGACCAGCACATGGTATCTACACGCAAAAGAGGGCCGATTGACATAGACATATGGAACATTAATACAAGTAGGGAGCTGACCGATAGGGTAGTAAGGGTATATCTAACATCTTCGTGGCAATTAGGCTGATTGAGGTAAGATCCTCATACTAGATGCACACCTGAAGGCTACCACAATTGCGGGGATTGGGATCACGTTGTAATATTGTCGTTTATATAGATTACAAGTTGGTACACTAGTTAGGCGGTGCAGAGATATAAAAATCAGAATAAAAGGGTAGTAGCGAAGCAGAGAAAGAGTAGAAGCGCATTCAGTTTACCTTGCCTTATCTTGTCTTAAGTTATCATGTTTTATGGTATTGTCCTATTTTCAGTTTATTCATGTCATGATTCTTTATCTTGTTTACATGCTGAAAAATCACTGGACTTACCAGACTTATGTCTGACCTGTTTTCTTTCGTCTTCTTTTCTTCCGTCCCCCCTAGGTTGTCAGGGAGGGAATAACTCAGCTTAGTTTGGATCATTTCTCTTTCCAAGCTTGGAGATTTCGTGTTGTATGGCTTGGAACCTCTTATCTTTGGCTATGGTTGTGATCACACTTTAATTTGGGGACTTGTGCTACTTTGCTATGTTTTATGCTTCTTATATACTTGGAAGTTTTTGAATCAAGACAGAAGTTTTATGTAGTACTTTTAAGTATGATTGAGTCAATTGTTGTAAAAGCTTGACTGAACTACGTTGCTTATAAAATGACTTTATTTTCCGCTGCTTTATTTGTTTGTCTTGTAATTTATCTTCATCTCTTACCTATAACGCTTCACTGAAGTTAATGCATTCCCTTTGTGAGTGACATTAACGGAGGTGGGGTGTTTCATCATTCTTCTTCTCCATCTTCACCCCTTTACGTACCACCATTAATATGCATCATTTTCTTTATTTCTGCACTTATACTTTGTCAATTTCTACTCAAGTTATATTAAACTACATCTCTTCTCAATCTCTATCAAATACTCTCTAAATTGAAGTGCTATTGAAGAGTTATAAGGCTATTGTAATCATTTGGGAATGTTTGGGAAAGGGTGTGTTCCTCACAGCCCTGAAATTAAGCAAAGGGAGCAGTGTTAACCTTATAGTCGTGAAATCAAGGGTGCTTG
Organism: Allium sativum; assembly: GCA_030737875.1. Classification (NCBI taxonomy): domain Eukaryota; kingdom Viridiplantae; phylum Streptophyta; class Magnoliopsida; order Asparagales; family Amaryllidaceae; genus Allium; species Allium sativum. The sequence continues at coordinate 206,296,574 of CM060925.1, forward strand.
AAGCGATGTTAACCTTGTAGCCGTGAAATCAAGGGATTGTACTTGGATATTGATAATAATAAAACTCTGTGCAATCGGGACTGGACATAGGAGTAATATGAACCATAATAAAATTCGGTACGTTCTTTCCTCTTTCTTCATTTTATATTTACTTATTTCCGTGTTTGATTCTGTGTTGTGATTATCTCTGGTGTGTGTGATTCATATAGTAGATCAATAAAGTTTAAGATTTTCATAACTTCCTAATAAACACTATTCACCCCCTCTAGTGTTTGTTCTTCCTTTAGATCCGCATTTTGCATTCCCTAACAATTATTTCCATAAAAAGAATATTGTAATTTATATGCAAGATTTTGAGATATAATCAAAACTTTTGGGTTCTATAGTGAACAACGTATAATTTAACGTTATTTGGCCTAAGCATGAAGTGTGATTATACTTATACCATTCAGTTAGGTATATAGTGCTATTTTCAAACAATAAAAATAGAATGGTATTGTAAATATGTTTAATTCAAGAAATAAGTATATAGCCACGGTTTCATGAAATACAAATAAGAGAGTTTAACCGGGCTGAAATGGAAGTGGACTTGGAAATCAAATCATTGTTACCTAAAATGAAGTTGTCAAATTAAAGAACCCGTTTAGACGTATATAATAAGAAGGGTGTCAAATAACATCGTTTTGATCTATATATATGATTGGTAATTAATTTCATACCACTTGATTAAGTAAATAAACGATATATCCAAGGTAAAGGAAATAAAAAGGGCTTTGTGAAATACAGTAATATTTCCAAAGCTAAGGAAATAAAACGGGTTTCTATGAAATTATAATAATAGTTTCAGAGTAAAGGAAATAAGAGGAGTTTGTTGAATGTGTTATTCTATTTATACAAAGGTATGGTTATTGTTCAAAGGAATCAGAAATTGTTTCGAAAAGGGAACGATAGATTTTATTTTGGAATGTGGAATATAAACTAAATTGTGATAAATCTAAGGGATTTATAACTGGAATTCGACTACGTTGAAATTTATATAATAATTATTTCCAAGTGAATTGTAATTTAATATTAAAAATTGAGTTATGAATAAATTTATAAACGGGCGATGAATCTTGAATGTAATAATCGACGATTCAAGATAATCAAAAAATTTAAGTTAGATTTGGAAATCGGCTTTATTATTTTAATATGTCGAAGAATGAGGATGAAATTATTTAATAAATGAAGTTTAATGTTTATATTTATATTTAGTCAAAAAGAACTCACCGCAGCGCGATAGTTCGTAGTTTTATGTTTCGAACTTTAATCGAATATATAGAACTCAATATAGGTCGGAATTCTTTGAAACAAGAATCATTTGGACTTATTGAATAATAGTTTTCTAATGGAAGAGAAAATTATTGATTTTGTTTTATAGATTTTGAGTTATGTCGAAATCAAATTTCCAGAAAAACAACGGTACGATCGTTTATAAACCATAACGATTTATTAAATAAAATAAAGTGATTTCGAGCTAATAAAATTCGGATTTTCATCTAGTAAAACTCAGACTTGAGTTATAAAATATGAACTCAAGTGGAGTAAATGGATTGATTTTTGAAAACAAAATTCAGATTTTAAATTATTGAATGAAGTTACCTAATTAGAAATTAATTAGTTAACAGAGTTTTGGGATCGAATTTAACTTGGTTTAACTGAAGTGGATTTGTAAATTAAAATTTGAAGTTGAATACCGAAACTAGATTTAGAAATGGAATTCGACTTGTGGATAAGCGAATTAAAAATATATTTGAACATGATATATTCAAATAAAAGTAGATTAGGTAAAAGAGCTAATTAAGGAATAAATTAGCGAACTAAGTTAAAAACGATTGGAATGTGTTGGAATAAATTGAAAACAGGTAAATATGTATTAAACAGGTATGGAACGAAGCTAATGGAAGAAATAAATTGAATGTTCGTCAAAGAGGTACGTATTTAATTGAATACGAGATTTTATGAGCCTATTGGGCAAGCCACTTGCCTTTTTGATTTTCTTTTTGAATGGAAAGAGCCTAGAGAGGCGAATTGTGGTTGTACCGATTGAGCTATACAAAGGAGACGCCAGCGAAATTTTCCAAAAATTTAAGGAGATAGAAATTTAAGAAAAATTTGATAACTAAAATCGATTTATTAATTATATATTGAATTTGGAACCAAATTGATTACTAAAATTTAACGTGTTGTAATAGATGTTTTTCATTTAAAATAGAAAAGCATGGACTATAACACTAATGTTATAGTAAACGGTTTCCGAAAATGAAACGATTAAGATTTAATATGAGATTTAAATATATTTAGTTGAATGCAATATTTTGGGTTATTGTAACGATGTTTTACGCAACATTTGTTTTAACCCAAGTAAATATGATTTGGAAACGTTTTCCAAATAAAAGGAGGAATGTTTTCTAAGTATAGAAAACGAATGGGTTCATGGGTAAAATAAGTTGAACGGAAATGTTTTCGTACCATAATAAGAGAACATTTTCGACATATAGAAAATAAGAATTTGATAGGAAGTTGGACGTGCTTTCCAAGTATGGTGAGAGGCCAAAACAATTTGAAAATATCTCGATAGGGTATTTGAGTTGTATATTAGGAAATGATTTAATTAATGAAATATTCGTTAAAAAGGGCTCAGTGATTATTTGATGCTAATCGATAGTATACCCTTTGGGAATAAGAGATTTGGATGGATGTTTCTTCGATAGTTAAATAACCGACTATTGAAGTGTTGTCTAATTTAGTGTTATCATTGTCAATATGGAGAGATCAGTTGGATTTATTTATCGGAAAAACACTCTGTATTAGCACAAGCATTGCGAATCAGATTATATTGAAGGTAATCGAAAATGGAGTAAAGTGCGAGGGCTTTTTTTGTTATTCCTAGGTTGAAATTTCATAAGACGGGGCAATGGGAATAGTGCCTTCGGTTTTGTTCGGTCCTAGAACGAACTAGTATGGACGAATGTCTAACAGAGTATTTCTAAATGATCATGTACATTGATTCCCTAAAATGTACTTCTGTTTAGTGGCGAAGAAGACACCTTCTCTTAGCTTAACACCCAGAATATTTTTGTGGACATCAATTAGTGGTTTGATGGATCTGACGATGTGGCATTCAAAGTAAATGACGATGTGATGTTCTTAAATGTAATTGTGACCTCAAGTATCATCAACTGAGAAATGACAAAAATCAGGCAGGTAACGTGGCTATGCGGGTCATTCCCATTAGAGTGTATTGTCACCATTTAGAGAAAATTCATTTTTTTCTTCTTCTGTCACTTTCGTATGCTTACGGAAAACGGTTGCTGATCACAAAATTGGGTGAGAATATATTTGATACACTCAAGTTGAATGAGTGGTCGGTCATGTGTGGTTGGGTTGCAAGATGTTCTTGTTGAACCGCAGTTTATCCTCACTAAAGTACACTGATCGGGAGGTGTTCCCATACCTTATCATAGTTGGAAATCCATTCTCCGATAAGCGCCAGGGTTTTTTGATGTTATACTATGTATGTGGTGCGTGAGATGCAAGCATTCCGCTAGATTGTTATTTGTTTGATTTAGACACTACTATAATATCAGAATAGTTTTGATACAAAGAATGTTTTGGGTTATTGCAAGCTAAAAACCAACCATGTTTATGCGTAGATCGGTCCTACGATTTTTTTTCCTTTAAGAAGAATTTTTAAAAGTTAAACCAAGTGGTTGGAGTTTACTCACACTGGTCCCATGACTGACCCAGAATTTATTTGTTTTGTTTTACCCTAAACTCTTGGATGCCCAAATTTATACAGCAGTAAAGTAGCTCAGGTATTTTCAGATACCCTTGGAGAAGCTTGGAGCAGAAGGCTTCATCGTTAGATATCTACTATTTATTTCCACTGTAATATGTTGTGTTGTACTTTGATAATGGTATGTTTATATGGTATAAAATTATGTATTTAAAAGGTTATTATATATATATATGTATATATATATATATATTATATTTTGTTCCGCTGCGATGTGAGATTTTATGTTGTTATTTGTGTTCTTCTTCTATCTTTTTCTTCTTTACCCATAATGATTTGTATTTCTGTGTAATTTGGGTTGGACGTTTGGTGTATTTAGTCAACTCAAACAGTGCGGATTTGCGGGTTGTTACAGTTGGTATCAGGCTTAGGTTAAGCGAACACCTAGGCTTTGGTGGGGGTTTAATCATTAGAGATAAGGTCGGTAGTACCCTAGATGAGTTTAGTGTATATATACGGGAGTGTACTTGTTAATTGATATAAAAGTTGTTTTATATTGTGTTAGCTTATTTGTTGAGTGGCTTATGAATTTGGTCGAATTGTGGGATGCTACGACATCGATAAGGGCTTCTAAACACTTGAACATAGAAATTTTGCATAATATTGTTTTAAAGCGGGTAAATGAAATAATTTTACCCAAAATTCTATTTTGATGTAGAAGGAATGATTTTTTTGAAATTATTATAATATATGGTTGTTTTATTATAATCAGATGAGATTATAAAATTGGAATGGTCATATATAACCAAATATAAATTGTATAAGAATGATTTATACAAATGACATGAATTAAAGTTGAATTAAAACCAGAATTTGCAATTTTAAGCCAAGAGGTTGGAAAAATATTTTCTGAAGTATATTAAAATAATATAGATTTTTTTCGAAGGATTTTTGAATAAACATCATTTTGAATGGGTTCTTAAAGTGATAAAGCACTGAACTCACTTTAGTTGCTGGAAAATAATTCTGATGATGATCGTGACGTCATCATTATTCATTTTCGAGTTTTTAAGTGATGGATTACTACCGTATTAAGATTTCTAATGGAAATTTATTTGAGAAAATAAGTTGGCTGGAGAATAATTTATATGTTTTGAATTTGAAATGGTTATAAATATATGATTTCAAAATGATTTGAAATAAATACCAGAGATTTGAATTCTGGAATTTAAATTTAACTTAAGCAAGTTAAATGAATGAATAAACTGATTTGGAATCAATTAAAAAAATTAGTCAAAAATATAGCTGGTTATTTTACTAACCAAATAATAGCAAATATGCATAGGAAATTTTTCGTTTGTCGTAAACAAAGTAAATAAATCGATTAGAGTAGATTCGAATAAATTTGAAAGCTTATGAATGGATTATGAATTGAATGTAAATATATTGATTGTAAATCATTCGAATTGAATGAATATGAGTATATATGATGTGTATTATGAATGAAATGACATATATACTAGGGCTGTCAATGGATATCCGAAAAATCTGAAATCCGTCCGCATCCGTATCCGAAAAGCGGATAAATATCCGATATCCGGGAAAGCGGATGCGGATGCGGATATAGGCATATCCGCATCCGAAAATTATCCGTCCGCTTTTTTTTCCGATTATAGCTTAAATTATGTATATTTTAACATAATTAAATATACTAATTTATTAATTTGCAAAATTAAAAGTCTACTAAACGCACGTTAATTGCTCAAAATTATATATTATAATCATATTTATTTATTTTTAGCACTTTGGTAATCAATTAGGTTGAAAAAGATTAATATTAAGCTAAAAAGTAGATTTATATTCATTGATTTATCGATTGTTGGCGGAGCGGATAATTATCCGATATCCGAAAATGGTTTCGGATGCAGATATGGATATGGCAGTATCCGTATCCGAAAGTATCCGTTGACAGCCCTAATATATACTAAATATTGGGATTCGTAATAGCATTTACAAGCTAATTATCCATGATATGACTTGTCTGGGAATGAATATACGTGTTTAACCATTTAGATGAATGAAAATTATTGAAACTTCATATTTTTTAGACTTATGGGTTTAAATTAAGTAAAGGTACATAGAGTTGTCTGACTTGATTATGGGTGCATAGACTGCGTTTATGCTAAGCATGCTCGCTTAACTAACGCTTATATAAGGTATGCCTATGCAAAAATACCAAATTAGGTTATATGAACTATTTTCCAACAATGGGTCGATGTATAATTTTTTTATCTGTTTTGATATATTGCAAAAGATCCTCCGTACCGCGGAGACTCTGCTGAAATTTTCAGAAATTTTGGGAGTTAGAAAAAAACTCGAAATTTTTGGACGCTAAAAGAGATGATTTTCAAATTGGATTCAATTTGAAGGATTTTAAATTGGAAATGGGAAGACCATTATTGGCATGAAAATTAAATTTTTTGAATGGAACTAAAGTGTAGAAGTATGAAACGTTGAGTTTCAACTAAGAGAGTTTTACAAATGTTAACGAGTTTTAGCATTTTTCCAACCTTAGTTTTCGGGGATGAAATCCTTTTAAGGGGAAAGAATGTAACAATCCAGATTTTTAGTCAATTAATTTTGAACATAAAAAGTTGTTTTAAATGTTGAATCAGAATACAATTAGACTTTTATATGGAGTTTATCGATTTAATAATCGAAATACAATTTAATTTCGAATGTATCGAATTTTCGTAATACGAAGAAATGAAAATAATTCAATTTGAAGTTAAAACTGAATCAAAACGATTCAGATGATCAATATAAAATTCTATTTGAATATAAACGGTAATAATAACAATTTATTATCGAGGAGTTGATTTTTTTTGAATTTGAATTATACTATGTCATTCTAATATGGAACTTAAAAATAGTCAATTCTCAAATGACCTCGGATTTCAAAAAAACTAATCTTATTAAATCCATAATAGTTAATTATGCCTAGATTCCAAATTTCGTGTCAATTGGAATTATTTTGTGATCGTGCGCAATTCAAACACGTGTCAATTCACGTTGAGAATTAAAAGGAAGTTTTAGAATTGATCTTGGAATTCGACGAAACCAGTTCGATCATGTTCGAAATATTGAGTTATTATAAGATTACAAGTTTCATCGGGATTGGAGCTCATATGTGGTTGTTTAAGCATGCTACTTTGGGCTTAAGAGATTATTTAAATAATAAATTTCTTTATAAATAGGCACCCACCCCCCTTTTCTCTCCTTTACTTTTCCTTCTCATCTAATTTTCTTTCTTTCTCCAAAACAGAAATTTCCAAAGTCGTTCCTTCTAAAAAAAACCTTCAACAAATCCTCCAAAATAAGATACTTAATGAAAATGATCGATTCTCAATCTATGGAGTTCTTCTAAGCTCCCTTTACGAATTTTGCTACTTATTATTGGGTGCGACATTGTTCAGATTGATTTTTGGACATTTGAAGGTTTGATACGCGTAATGGGCAATGGATTCATGATAATGGAGAAAAATCATAACTTGTGTCGGGAAATAGTGGTGTTCGACGATCTTATATGCCGCATTGGCAATGTACAACGACCTGATGTCGCGATGTTTAGGATCAATGTCATGGACTGGAATTTACGATGTAGGTGGAGGCTTCCAATCCTTCATATTGATTATGGGAAGGGAGGCGGTTGCGATAGGTGGCCAGTGAGGTGGTTAAAGCTGGTCAAAGTAGGGTGATTAAAGCTGATCAAGGTGAAGTCAACACTACTTACTGCATATTAAACAAGAAGGGGTGGTGACCATCAGATCGTACTGGCGAAGGGGGAGGTAGTAGTGACTGGTAGCAGAGGCATTCTGGAGTTAAGGTAAAGGTGTATTTAACGAAATGCAGTAATGGTTAGGTTTCTATTTGGACCAAGCATATATTTTTAAGTCTGAATCAAGACACGTGCGACAACAGGAAAGAAGAATTTGCGCAGGTTAATCCTAGGTAATTATCATAATGTAACAATTAAATTTTTATATATCAATATTTGAATTATTCGATTGCTAATAAAATGAAATTTTAATTCAATCAAAATCAGAATCAAACAAAACAAAGTTAGTGGGATTCGACCTCACATTGGAATTGATTTGAATTGATTTTGGAGTCAATGGGGATTTTTGGTTAAATTAGACATATGTTTAATTTAATCAAAAACGAATCGCTATTTCAACAAATAAAATTAAGGTGAGTAAACTCACTCTCCGGATTAATTTCGTAAATGATTTTTTATTTGGAATACAATTTTTATATATGCTGTTTGTTGGCTGTTTGGATGCATTGATGAATTTTTGATCAATTGTGGTTATTATTAATTATATATATATATATATATATACACATATATATATTAGTTATTTTAGGTTTGGTTGTTGGATATTTTCGACGGTGCTATTAGCGGATATCCTACCTTGAAATATGATGGGTATTATTTATGTTGTTTATTATCTGTTGCTGCAGGAACAACAGGTTGGAGGAATCCGGTTGGATTCCTAACCGATTAAATTGTTGTTTTCATATATAGTGTTATATGATGTGATAAATAATCTTTGTTTGATTATTGGGTATTTTGAATGTTTGAATAGCACTGTCCTAAAATTAATTGGTATTTAAGTACCATAAAAATATATTCGAATGAAAAGGAAAGAAATTGAGTTTGGAAAGGAAAAAACTATTTTTCCAAAATAGAAATTGAATTTCGAATGTGATATGAATTATTAACTTGTTTTAATAATAAATTTAAGTAGTTAATTTTATGAACGGTATTTATAAATAAAGTGAATAATTATCATTGGATAATTTAGGAATGTAAGTTCAAGTATGAATGAAAAGGAAAAAGGGAATCGTTTCAGGAAAAGGAAATGATGAAATTTATTCCGATGTTCGAAATATAAATTGAATTGAAATAAATCCGTATAGAATTATGATTAGAATTCGACTATGTCGAATTTATAAAAGTAATTATTCTAGAAAGGAAATTGGAATTATATTAAATAGAAACTAAAATTTAAAATTAAATACGAAAATATATTTTATGTTTATATATCTTAGTTATAATAATAAAATATTCTAAATGGGAATCGAGTTTCAAATGGATTTTTAAAATGGAAGCTTGTTTCAATATATAAAATAAGGAAGTTAATTTATAAACAACGTTTATAAATGTAATGAAGTAATTTTCATCGGATAATTTGGAAATAGATTTTCCAAATGTAAGAAATGGAATTTAAAAATCATATTTCAAATGAGATAGAAGATGATATTTTTATGATATTATAAGTAATATAGGTTTTTGAATTACGAACTTTTATCTATCTCAAGATAAGAAGGTTGCCGATCAAGGTTTGAGAGGTAAATAAAATACCCTAACTTGAATGACTTCACTATTATCAAGGGATGATATTAGTTAGTAATGGTAAAGGATGTTGAATCAGTTAACTATTTCCATAAAAGGAATATTGCAACTTATTTGCAAGATTTTGAAATATAATCAAAACTATTGGATTTTAAAGTAAACAATGTATAACTTAACATTATTTGGCCCAAGCATGAGGTGTGGTTATATTTATACCATTCGGTTAAGTATATAGTGCTATTTTCAAACAATAAAAATAGAATGACATTGGAAATACGTTTATTACAAGAAATAAGTATATAGCCTTGGTTTCGTGAAATATAAACAAGAGAGCAGAACTGGGTTGAAATGGAAGTGGATATGGAAATTAAATCATCATTTCCTAAAATGAAGTTGTGAGCTTAAAGAAACCCAATTAGATGTATATAATAAGAAGGGTGTCAAATAACATCGTTTAGACCCATATATATGATTAGTAATTTATTTCATACAACTTAATTAAGTAAATAAACGATATTTCTAAGGTAAAGGAAATAAAAAGTGATTTGTGAAATATAGTAACATTTCCAAAGCTAAGGAAATAAAATGGGTTTTTATGAAATTATAGTAATAGTTTCAGAGTGAAGGAAATGGGAGGAGTTTGGTGAATATGATACTCTTTTTGTATAAAGCTATGGTTATTGTTCCAAGGAATTGGAAATTGTTTCGAAGAGAGAACGATAGATTTTATTCTAGAATTCGGAATATAAAATGAATTGAGATAAATCCAAGGGATTTATAATTGGAATTCGACTACGTTGAAATTTATAAAATAATTTATATCCAAGGGAATCGGAATTTGATTTTAAAATTTGAGTTATGAATAAATTTATAAACTGGCGATGAATCTTGAATGAAATAATCGACAGGATAATCAGGTATTTTAAGTTAGATTAAAGCTGGCTTAATTTATTTTAATAAATCGAAGAATGAGGTTAAAATTATTTAATAAACGAAGTTTAACATTTATATTTAAATTTAATTAAAACGAACTCGCCGCAGCGCAGTAGTTTGTAGTTCTATAATTCGAACTTAAATTGAGTATATAGAATTCAATATAGGTCGGAAATCTTTGAAACAGAATCATCCGGACCTATTGAATAATAATTTTTTAATGGAAGAGAAAAACCTGGATTTCGTCTTATAAATTTTGAGTTATGTCAAAATCAAATTTCCAGAAAAACAATGGTATAATCGTTTATAAACCATAACGATCTATTAAATAAAATAAAAGAATTTTGAGTGAATAAAATCTGCATTTTCATTAGTGAAATCCAGACTTAAATTGTAAAATAAATATGAACTTGAGTGGAGTAAATTGATTGATTGTTGTAAACAAAATTTAGATTTTTAATTATTGAATGAAGTTAGATAATTATAAATTAATTAGTTAATGGAGTTTTGGTATCGAACTTAACTTGGGTAAAGTGAAATGGATTTGTAAAATAAAATTTGAAGTTGAATACAAAACTCGAGTTAGAAATGAAATTCGACTTGTGGATAAGCAAATTAAAAATATATTTTAGCATGATATGTTCAAATAAAAAGTGGATTAGACAAAAGAGCTAATTAGACAATAAATTAGCGAATTGAGTAAAAAAACGATTGGACTGAGTTGGAATAAATTGAAAATAGGTGAATATGTGTTAAACAGGTGTGGAATGAAGCTAATGGAAGAACTAAATTAAATGCTCGTCAATGAGGTATGTATTTAATTGAATATGAAATTTTATGAGGCTATTCGGCAAGTATTTTTGCTTTTTGATTTTCCTTTTAAACGGAAAGGGCCCAGTGAGGTGATTTTTAGTTGTACCGATTGAGCTATATAAAGGAGATCCTGGGGAAATTTTCCAGAAATTTAAGGAGAAATAAAATTTAAGAAAAATTTGATAACTAAAATCGATTTATTGATTATATATAAATTTGGAACCAATTTGGTTAATATAATTTAATGTATTGTAATAGATTTCTTTCATTTAAAATAGAAAAGAATGGACTATATAACACAATTGTTATAGTAAATTATTTCTGAAAATGAAACGATTAAGATTTAATATGAGATTTATATATAGTTAATTAAATGCAGTATTTTGGGTTGTTGTAACGATGTTTTACGCAACATTCGTTTCAACCCAAGTAAATGCGATTTGGACACGTTTTCCAGATAAAAGAAGAATGTTTTCTAAGTATAGAAAATGAATGGGTTCATGGGAAAAATAAGTTAAATGGACATGTTTTCCCATCATAATAAGAGAATATTGTCGAAGTATAGAAAATAAGAATTTGATGGGAAGTTGGAAATGTTTCCCAAGTATCGAGAGAGGCTAAAACAGTTTGAAAATATCTCGGTAAGATATTTGACTTGTATATTCATAAATGATTTAATTAATAAAATATTAATTAAAAAGGCTTGGTGCTTGTTTGATGCTAATCAATTGTGTTTCCTTTCGGAGTAGGAGATTTGGATGGATGTTAGTTCTATAGTTAAATAACTGACTATCGAAGTGTTGGCTGATTTAGTGTTATCGTTGTCAGTACGGGGAGACCGGTTGTATTTATTATCCGAAAACCACTTTGTATTAGTGTACGCTTTGTGAATCAGAGTATATTGAAGATGATCGAAAACGAAGTAAAGTGCAAGCGCCTTTTTTGTTAATACTAGGTAGAAATTTCCTAATATAGGTCAATGAAGATAGTGCCTTCAGTTTTGTTTAGTCCCAGAACGAACTTGTATGGACGAACATATAACAGAATATTTCCAAATGATCATGCCATTGATTTCCTCAAACGTACTTCTGTTTGATGGTAGAGAAGAAACATTCTCTTAGCTTAGCACCCAAAATATTTTTATAGATGTCAATTAGTGGTTTGATGGATCTGATGATGTGGCATTCAAAGTATATGACGACGTGATGTTCTTAAAGTTAATCGTGACCTCAAGCCTCATAACCGGGAAATGACTGAAATCGGGCAGGCAACATGGTTATGTGGGTCATTCCCATTAGGGTGTATTGTCACCATCTAGAGAAAATTCATTTGTTCTTCTTCTATCACTTCTGTATGCTTACGGGAAATGGTTGCCGATCACAACCGTGGATGACAATATATTCGATGCACTCAAGTTGAATGAGTGCTCGGATATATGTGGTCGGGTTGCAAGATGTTCTTGTTGAACCCCAGTGTATCCTCTCTAGAGTACACTGATTGGGAGGTGGTCCCATACCTTGTCATTGTTGGAAATTCATTCTCCAATAATCCCTTGTGGGTTTTTGATTGTATACTATGTATGTGGAGCGTGAGATGCAAACATTCCGCTAGGTTGCTATTCATTTGATTTAGACACTATTGTAATATCATTATAGTTTTGATACAAAGAATGTTTTGGGATATTGTAAGGTAAAAGCCATCCATATTTATGTGTGGATCGGTCTTACGATTATCTTTTCTTTAAAAATGATTTTTAAAAGTTACACCAAGTGGTTCGAATTTACTCACACCAGTCCCACAACTGACCCAGGGTTATACTGTTTTGTTTTACCGTAAACTCTTGGATGCTTAAATTTGTACGGGCAGTCAAGTTGTTCAGGTATTTACAGATACCTTTGGAGGAGCATGGAGTAGGAGGCTTCACCATTGGATATCTACCATTTATCTCCATTGTAATGTACCGTGTTGTACTCTGATAATGGTATGTGTATATGGTACAAAATTTTGTATTTAAAAGGTTATTATATATTATATTTTGTTCCGTTGCGATGTGAGATTCTGTGTTGTTATTTCTGTTCTTCTTCTATCTTTTCTTTTTTTACCCATAATGATTCGTATTTCTGTGCAATTTTGGTTGGACCTGTGATGTATTTAAGAGTATGGATTTATGGGTCATCACATCATGCCAAAGAACCTTAGAGGGGACAATAACAGATTCAAATCTTAATGCTAAGAGGATACTAATGCATCAAATCTAGAGAAGGCAATATAATTTAAAAACACTCGAAACTACTTTATTGAAGTCACTTCTATAGACAAAGAAACCAGAGTGCCCACTGAAGCCTTCGAAGCCCGAACCTATAAGTAAAAGACTTTATAGGAAAGACAACACTCTAAGCCCAAGTGATCAATGCAGGCACTTCAGAAGCAGGACCAAGTCATCTCAAGGCTAAGACCTACAAAGCATGGACCACCAGAGCGTAGAGATAAAGCCTTTGAATCTAATTAATTCAAAGCTTTGTCCTTCAAACTAATACTCTTCTAACCAAGGATTCATGAAGCCAAAGCAATATAAAAGTCGAAGATGCTTTTCACCTGCCTACTTGAAGGCACTATGTGGTTAAAAATCGTCTTGTATATTCAAAGACTCTACTAGCCATTTTAAGCAAGTATCAAAGTGCATGACCAGGAGCTCCGCTATAAAATAAAGACACAACATCACTAGAGAAGGGGATGATCAATTTATTTCTTCTCTAGATTTTCTACTTTTCTTTCAAAATCCTAAATTAGATTGGGAAAATTATGCCTAAATTGATTTAGACTTATGCTTTGACAAACTCATATACATTTCAGATTGACATAGCATAATAAGACTTTAACAACCCGCCCGGAATGGGCCTAAATCCTGATACATAAAGTCATTCTAAAAGAGTTGTCGGTTCTTATAAGGACTAAATTAACAGAGCCAACTAAAACAAAATCAGAATCTCACAGTGGACGAAATAAAAAATAATAGCTAGAAATAGATGTACCATTAAATAAAAGCCATAATAAATATCGATTACATCAAGTCTCAACAACCATCAACAATAATATCCCACAAGTACAAAAGATGCCAAATATGATGATAATAATAATAATAATAATAATAATAATAATAACAGCCTAATAAATTCCTCCGCTATGCTCCGGTCTTCATTGCGTCATTAACTAAGCATTCCCACATACTAACATGTTTTGTTAAGAGGAAGGAGGTCAGAACAACAAATTCCGGTGAATGAAAATCACATAAGTTTAAGGGATGTCAGTTTCTTATACTTGACAGTATGAATTTATCGAGTTATGCCTTATCGAATTCTGCATACATGCATTAAATTGTCGGACTATCCTGCAATCACTTAAGACGAATCTATAAATATAAGGGCAGACTTCTATGATCGCTTAATACCCTTCGAGGCGGACTGCCCTATGGCCACTTAAGGCCATTTATATCTATTTCATGGGTGGATTACTCCTATGATCACTTAATACCCAACTGTCGGACCCTAGTCACTTAAGGTCTCGTTTTTCTAAGCGTCAACGTCATTAAATATACTCTCATTTTAAATCGAGCTATAGTAAGCAGTCACTTATAACCTCGGGAGGGAGGACGACTGATCGTCATTTATGACCTTCCTCAACGCACCCCTTTGTTATTATCTAGCTATCATTATTGGTGAACACCTAGTCACTTAATGCTTCCCCTGGACAAGCGGTTCCTCTTAAATAGGCCATGTATGTGATTGGTGGAACTCTTAGTAGCCCATCCTTAGGTCAACCCCTCACATACTCCTAGATAAGAAGCGGACAACTTTTGGTAAACCACCACACTCATCCTTAATCGTTTAAGACCATTTAGTACCTTATAATTATTAGACGAAGTCAAACCCAGTGACCACTTAAAACCTAATAAGGGTGAGTCCCATGGCTTTGGTCCTGAACCAAGGAGTGAACCTTAGGAACAGAACTGGTCCTAACCACTTAATACCGAAACGAGGTTGGTCAACCACTTAATACCTTTCTTGGCAGGCTTTCTACACACACATATACACACACACACATACACACACACACATATATATATATATATATATACACACACACACACATACATACATACATACATATATTATATACATACACATACATTGGATGTCCTACATTAAGCCAATCATGTGTAGATGTTGGATTTGCCGATAGGTTCCGGGCAAGCTTCTACTAGAAGTTGGGCTTAACCTTGCGTCTAGGTGTATTCATTATAATGGCACATGGCACCTAAACCTCTCACATTAACTGTCTTCTTGTAAATGCTAGAAATGTCGGCCAGTTCTGGGAAGGCTTCTACTACAAGTAGGGATTAACTTTGTGTTTATGCGTCATTATGACTATTAAAAGCCATTAATATTCACACACATCACTACGCCATAGATTTCATACTGCAACACCAGAAAAGTGATGCATGAAGTGCCAAAAAATGTTGCTATAGGCCAAAAATGATCTCAACGTTGCATTTTGCCGTGTTGTCTTAGACTCAAAAGGCAAAATCTTTGCGACCCTAAGGCAACATCGGTACGGGTGTTGCCACAAGTACTAAATTTAAAAAAATGCGGAGCCCACTAAAATCTATAGCCCGAGTTTATGGAATCCTGTTGTGGGGCCCACTAAAATCTATAGTCTGGTTTCACAGAATCCTATTGTGGGGCCCACATACATTAATCTATGGCAACACTATATCATAGCTATGGCAACATTTGACATCACATACAACATCATTATATCATAGCTATGGCAACATTACATCACATACCGCAACATTACAAAATTTAACATAACACATTGAACTAAACAAAGAACTTCTCATCTCATATTAACAAGCAATACAAGTAGTACGTACAAACATACTTACAAACATAGCCAGTAAATTCATGTTTACAGACCGTACTTAAAACATAGCCAATACGTACTAAATATCAATTCATGTTCACTGCAAATTGTTGCACAAAGATCCCCAATATCAATGACTAAGAGCGGAGCCTCCACTGCGTTGAGTGCTTTCGGTTTCAGTGTGTTCACTGCAAACTGTCGCACAAAGTTCTCCAATATCAATGTGCATGTCAGAGTTTGCTTCACCTATTTTCTTAAGCATCCTTGTCAAGTTTTCCTAAACTTTTTTGTTCACCTTTGCATCAAATTCATCTTGAACCATTTTGTTCACCTTTGCTTTGACTTTGTCAGCTATATCTTCCCTTATCTTTGTTGCCAGCTCTTGTATGTATGTGCTTGTTGTAGGAGCATGTTTTGAAACTTTTGGAGACTTTGTGTGTCATCCTATAAGCCATGATGGACTGTGCGACTTTCCATCAGAAACAACTTCTTAAACAACTCCATCATTGCCTCCTTCACCTATTGCATTTTCAATCTTTCCTGCAAAATAAAGTAGTTTCAAAATGTGACATTAAATAAAATTAACAATTCTGAAACAAGTTTCTTAAACAAGAATTGCAGTGTATAACACACCGAAACCCAAAGTAAAAGATCACCATCGTTAAATGAATAAAATATGAGTAACTCTTAGTACAACTAATGTTTTCATAGTGAATACACTATTTCAGCACAACTAAAGTCATATATGCCTCGGTTACAAACTGAGACAATGACTCATTTACATTTCAACACAAAATGAGAGGCATGCATGCCTCAGTTGCATTTCAGCACAAACCATGGCCATAGTATAACTGAGTTGCATGCATTTCAACACAAAGACATTTAAACACAATGTATGGTCTGCATACCTCGGTTGCATTTCAGCACAATCCGAAAGGCATGCATGCCTCAGTTGCAAATTGATGTAATGACTCAATTTGTTCAAAGCATGAACGATATCAAGGAATGCAATAGTATGCCATAGTATAACGGAGGCACTACCTTAGTTGCAAATCTATGCCATAATATAACTATGCCATGACACATTCAAGTACAAACTCAACCATTGCTTCGATTGCGAACTGAGGCATCGCTTCAGTTACAAACTGACACAGGCTTCAGTCTGATACAAGTGTGTATTGAGTAAATGCCTGTAGATATCCTGCTATCAATTTCAACAAAATAGGATCTAAGTTTACAATAATGTTGATGTGCAAAATGAAGCATTTTTTTATATTTGATTGAAGAGAAAATAAAATTCTTACAATTTTGTAGTTCATTACTGAAGCATCAGTCTTGCACACCTTTCCTTCTTTCTGCTTGCAAGTTTAACAAAAAGTTCTCCATCTGATTCCTTGGACTAATACAAAAAACGTTAGGTAGTAAAAGGATATCAAACCAATTGTTCCGGAACAAATATCACTAATATTAAAAAAAGTTAGATAATAAAAACTTCTCCATCTGAATCTTCGTTGATATATGTAAGTTATTCACAAGTTAATCAAGGATACTGCATTCGAGTTAAAGAAGCATACCTCCATATGACTTATATTGTTAAACAAGCCAACCATAAAAATAAGCATAATACATACCATTTTATGCCGAATTTTGGAAAAAGTTTTAGACCAGCAATGTGTGTGTTAGTATACGATTTTCGATTTGCAGAATTTATAAGGGCCTTGTACTACAAAAACATGAAAGATTTTTACCTGCCTGATTTGAACGAATAAAAAGGGAACAAATTTTGTGATAAAACTTAAAATTATACCTGAATATTTTCATCTCTCCAAAACATCATGAGTACTCTGAAAATGCTCAAGTGGAATTTTGTCCGGCCTATTTTCAAGCCTCTCTTCATTAGTTTCATAAGCCGTATAATGTGCATTTTTAATACAACTCTTGTACCCTCTCCAAGAGTCATGAATTGACTACAAAACCCAATATTCACATTCATCTGGAATAATATATTGTTGCTTAAATACAAATCAAACATTAAAAAGAACAGTGATTCTACTAAGTTTCGTATATTTAAGTAAAATTCAGCTAAGTTTGCAAAGTACCTTGACATAGTTCCATAGGGTGCCTTTCAAACTTGAAGGAACATCAAACCAAGACATGTAAGTAAGTGGAACACTCCTCTTCAATGTTCCTAAAAAAGCACTCAGTTCAGACATTACTTGGTTATCCTCTGAAATAGGTTGGCCTCGATTATTCATTTGGATTATAACTCTTTTGTCATATGGCCTTGAATGAACTTTATCCATCTTTGTTTTTCCCTAGAGCCTTCTATGAGCTCCGGCTACCATTGCAAAGTGCGTACAATAATAATGAGAAGGCTAGACATAACATAAATGAGAACTTAAACTATTAAAATCAGAACTCAATTAGATAATACCTTCAACTTCTTCTACTTCATCTTCTTCGTTTTCAATATTTGTCGAGACATTTCCGACAACAGCCTTATTCCTTGCCTTATTCCTTGCACTTCCACTAGCGTTCTCGCATAGCCAAATAATCATCCATTGTTCCTATTCCTTCATTGTGTTGTAACTCAACGCTACATGGTGGACCATCAGTTTATGTACGAACTGGATTTTCTCCTGCCTTCGGAGTGGCATTCTTATCATTTGCAGATTCAACATTGGCTTGTAAATAAGTTGTTGGTCCAGACTGAGGCTTTGCAATCGTAACCTTTTTGGTTCTCTAAAATACGCACACAAAAACAATAAAATAAAAAAATAATGAAGCTAGTATATAATAACCAACATAAAATTAATTTTTAGCTATAACGCACCTTTACCTAACCTTTTGAAGTATCATCTTCATTACATTCATCAAATTCTAGAACAAAATCTTCGCTTTCCTCAGCAGGCATCTTTGATTTTACTTTATTTTTTTCAAATTCATTTCTCAGTCTAGTAACTAATTTAGGCATCCTAAATTTTTCAAAAACACTATTTTTCTATGAGACATTTTTAGCTCTCTCCCTTTCGTATTCTATAAGCGTTGAAGGTGGCGGAGTTGATAGATCATCATTCTGAAAGTAATTTAACAAGATATTATTGTAAATATTTGAATAATATGTAGATCATATTAGAAGAATAGATTGTAGTCTTCTTACCAGAATCTCATTTTCATCCGTATTTTCCTCTTCATGTGGAGAATTATCGAAATCCAATTTACTCCTGACACTTGCTGAGTTGATATTCAAAGTTGCATCGTTGACTTCAGTTGGATTTTCCTTCTTTGGTAACTTCGTCGAACTACTGACTCCAGTTGACTTCTTGTTGATCACCTTTTCTTGTTGATACATGGACTCACAATAGCTTCGCTGATCACTTTTGCATTATTGGTAACTGGATTATTTAGTCGTGCTGCCTTTCTTGGAGTAAAGACTTCAGTCTGCTTGTTGTTGATAGGTGGACTCACAGCAGCTTCTCTGATCACTTTTGGGTTATTTGGCCGTGCCTACTTTCCTAGAGTAAAGACTTGATTAGTCTGCTTCTTTTTTGCTGCCATTTGCTAATGATGAGCGGTGACAAACTGTCGTTTCTATTATTTCGCAGCTGCAATATACAAGTTCTTTATTATTCTACTAAGTGCACTAAAAATCAAACAAGTCCAAATATCCAAACATAAATGCACAAAAAAATTATGTACACTAAAAGTAGCAAAATGAAAAACATATTCAGCAAAATGACCAAATTAATCAAAATAAAACGAATGAGAAGATATGTTTATATTTGGAAACAGATTCTTCCTTGGGTGTACGATGACATGTGGCTGCATTTGTTTCATTGGCTTAGTTTTATCATCGATCACGTTGTCGACATATAAATTAATGTTATAACCATTATTTTTTATTTACATCATAAACAACAGCTCTACATCATTGGACACCAATTTTCACCCACTCGCTGGACCTTTCCATGCATATACTCCTCCAATTTCGGTGTACTGTAATTCACTCCTTACAAACTCCATGAGTACTACATAAGAAACATATCCAGGTCAAAGCCCTTGATAATAATCTCTTCTCTACCAACATTTCCATTCCTCCTAAATTTTCCCTTGTGGTGGAATCTAAGATTTTCCTCCATCCTACACAAAATGGAGAAATTAACGATAGAATGACATAATTACAAAATAAAATAAACCAAGTGCATTATAAAATAAAGCAGCCACTTCACTGAAATGTAATATAGGAAGAAATAGTAAAAAAAAATATAAAAAGAAGCCACAAATATGATACATCAGTTACAACGTTTAAACAAGGCAGAAAAGAACATTTTATTACTTAAATTTGGTACGTCTTTTCCGATATAGCTCACCTTGAAACACCGCACTTTTTGCAGTTATTTTCCTTTTCATTTTCTGCCTAATATAGCATGCAGTCATTCGGACATGCATGTATTCTTTGGTAATCGAGGCCTAAATTTACACACAAATAACAAGAAGTCATCTGAACTTAGGATGTTTTGTCCATATTTTTTCCTCGTTCATCACTAATTTACATACAGATATCATTTGGCCATGACTATAAGGCAAAAAAACATAATAATATCATATAAGCATTATTCAACATAAGTTTGTTACAAAGACAAACATAATAATAAAATCAGAAATATGATTACACTTGAATGCATAAGTAAATTACTAAATTAGGAAACACAACAATCATATCAGGAAAAACTTGAAATATACATTGAGTGATACCTTAAGCAACAGATTAAATCGAAGCCCTAGCTGAAATTTGAAACCCGAACGAACCCCAATTGAAGATCTAATTGAAACACCGAAGCCCTAATTGAACTTGAACTCGAACTTGCCCTAATCGAACCCCCATTTAGCTTGTAAACTTAAACTTTTAGCCCTAATTGAACCTGTGAGTGAGAGTGTTTAAGAGGTTGAGCGACGGAGTATTTTGTTATGTTTTCGATTGAAACCCTTGAATATTTTGCCAAATGTTCTGCCACTTTGTTTTTTGTTTTTTGCTTCCCACATTAAACATTATTTCAGGCGGATTGGTAATGTGGACCATTGGATCATATTCACCAGGATTGATAATCTTATTCATGCGGCTACTGCAACACCTTGGATTTTCTGTGCTAACATCTTGAAGCGTGTGTCGCAATAGACAAAAAACCAGCATAACTATCGTTACATTGTAGCTAGCAACACCTTGGATTTTAATTGTAGTAAGTCATCTATGGCGTAGTGCATACATGTTTACTATTGGGAAAAGTTAAATTTGAATTCCTAATTAAATATATTTAGTACTTATTTAATATGTATTTAATATTTATATTACGTTAATTACACTATAAAATAGTAAAAAATAATATGTGAAGTAAGTGTGCGTAAAGAAGCATCCTAAAACGTAAAAATGTCAATCTTAACCTATATTTGAGGTCTAAAAGTTTGTTTCCTAACTTCATCATCATAGAATATGTATATTCACATTCAAATTAATAACAACAAAACAGAAAACATAAAAAATAACTTGTAACCTAAGTTTAAAAGATTACTTCAATAGTAAAAGAAGGATAATCTGAAGTGATACTCTCATATATAATATATGTACACTCAGAAATCAACCTTGGTTGTTACATCACAGAACCAAGTTGCTCACTTAATCTTACGCTCTAATACTAGATGTACCATACGAGATTTTCAGCCCTCGAAGATCAACATATAAGCATGTTCCCATATCTGAGTTTCAAAAAATCATGAAAGTTAGAAGAGATAATATAGAAGGTGAGAAAAAGAGAAAGATATAATAAATGAAAAAGAATAACGAACATGACATGTCAGATTCAAATAATGAAATAAATAAAATATAATATATCAATACTTTTAACATAGAAAACTGTATAAATACATGAATTAGAGCATAATACAATAGATCAGCCTAAACTATCTAATGGCATGTCCTTACAATGCAAATACGTACAACAATAAATCACAGTAGAACACATACACAACATAGTATAACATAACAGAAAATCAGTTAATAACATAGATACGAGAATGCATCTCGAGCTCGTTCGCCTCCCTGAAGCTCAAGGCAATCCGAATCTACTCTAGAAAACATAATCCGGTATGTTTGAGCATTGAGGAAAACAACATCCAGATTAGTCTGGAATAACAAAGTGAGCAAACTCATTACAAATAATTTGCTTAATTTTAGAGAATCTTTTGAAAGAAAATATATCTTGTATGACCACATTGCACATAAACACAAACTAGTTTTTACTTTAAGATAACCAAAATATTTATATCAAATCGATCGATATTATTTTTAATTTCTATGGAATAAAATGTTCTTAAAATAAAAAAATACAAATATCGAAAATTGTTACCCATAATTAAGTTTTGCGCTATAATGAGCTCCAAAAATAATAATCAAAGGCACATATTGGAAATGGATTCCAACACAATAGGGAATTAATGGTTAGTCCTCCAACTCTAGCATAGATAATTAGCTCAACTGTAGCTTGCGGTTTTATCAAGTAGCCAATGATATTAGCTTGTCATGCTACAATGAACTGTGTATTACTTAGTAGCCATACACGTTCATTGTTAGCCTCTAATATCTACCTTTTACAACCTAAACTTTTAGGACATAGTAAGTAATTAAAGAATTAATTAATAAAATAACAAGTGGATCAAATTATAAGAATTTAGCTAAGGAAGTAACACTATTATGTCCATCTTAATTTTCTGATCAATTTAAATATAAAGCTTGTAAAGATAGAGCTAATACGAAATGTTAAAAAAGAGACAACTTAATTAGGAAATTAATAAAAGATAAAAGCTAAAAAGAAACTTTTTGCAAATGACCAAATTTGACTATGGGACATTTTTCATCCTGTCCATTATGATTTTCTGCGTCATTCTATGTATAACTTGTCAAAATCGGAATTCGTATGGGAGAGATATCGCAAAAACAAATTCAGGTCACAATAATAATAAGGGGCGGGTCGACCCACCTGGGAAAAATTGCCCAAATTGCGCCTAGGATGGTGCAAAATGAGTCGAATGTTGCTTTATTCATATTATGTTTAGTTGGCCTAATTTTATTTGTTTACTTTCAAACCTGAGCTGACGTAGCAAGCTTTGATTGGTCCAATGACATAACTAGCCTAAAGTTAATCTATAAATCTGATAGCCTAGGATCTTAAGCTTGGCTTACAAACAGACCTCAACCTACCTCATTCTTCACAACACAAATCTCTTTCTCGTCTAGACTAGTCTTCTATTTCAGGGACATGCCAATTGAGATTTTATAAATAAAGTGATTTTTCACATATGTATGTATGTATGTATGTGTGTGTGTGTGTGTGTGTGTGTGTATATATATTCTAGAGGTGGGTTCTACTGGGGCAACGAGGGAAACTTTTCAGGTGAGTTTTATAATTATTAGATTTTTGGTATTTTGAGTAAATATGCATTAGAATAGATGTAAAGTTTTACGGTTTTTCCTTACAGTTTTGTTTAATTTCTGCAAGTTAGTTGTTTTTCTGTAAGTTTTTTCTATGGTTTCCATGTTATATTCTTACAATTTTTATTTAGTTCCTATAGCGACCCGAAATCCCCGGCTGGTCTAAACTAAACAAGAATACAGATAGTCTGAGAGCACGACGCATGGGAACACACAACAAAAGAAATTTTCATTGCTATTACAACAATTTACATCAGAGTACAAGAATATCATAGTGCTGAAAATAAATACATAGCGGAAATACAATTATCAGAGAATAAAATAAATTGCAAAGCAGTACAAATGTAAAATATAAATACAATTTGCAGTGGAAAAACATCAATTGACACAGCTGAAGGAAATACATTGATACAAAACTTTCCATAGTATAGCTACAACTGTAGTCTAAGATCCTATGAAAAGAAAAGATCTATAAAACCAAAACTATTGACTGCCCATGCAGAAAATACGGGCATCAGAGTTTAGGTGTGAAAACAATAAACTCTAGGTCAGTCGTAGGATTGGTATGAGAGCTAAAACAATTATTAAAAACTTGACTTTTAAAATGGTTTGATAAATATCATAGGACCATGCCGTATGACACGTAACGTGTTTCCTCCACATGAATTCTTTTAAATTAAAACAACGTAATGCTTTATGAAGAATGAAGCTATTATAAGGCTAATGTCCCCTCACACAATGCAACGCAAGCCGGAGGATAGATTTTTACCTTATAATAGCCAAACATGCTTGGAACGCTTTTAAACAAATACTTTGATATTACTATAAGTGTATAAAACAACTTCAAATATAAATGTATCAATCATAGACGACATAATAGCCTATCCTACTGTATTATCATATAGGTATACAACTAAAACTGAAAACTCATGTATTGGAAATTGGATTCCATCTATGATTCGAGGCAAGAGATCTTCCTTGTTCGATTCGGGACAATCTAGCACATGTCCTAGGACCCAGACTCAGGTGAGCCCTGATCATGCGGGGCCAAACCACACTTACGTTTGTGGATTGGCAATTCCTAAACAATATGTTTCCCGGTCCTATCGGACCTTTTGATCAGTGCGTCGACCGTCTTGGCCTTTTGTGGCTATATCTGAGGCGCCTCGCTATCCAACATCCACATAATTAAAATGTCTTGGCTCCATACCATGACATCACTCCTAGCTAGAAAGAAACACATGTCCTCTATGTTGTCCTTCATCCCGTTTTTGACTCATACCAGGTGGTGAAACTCACGAAATAATGCTATACACAAAGCTATTCTATATGCTCTGATCATCATCCACAAAGCTCTGCTTTTCAACAGAAGCTTTGATCCATGCATCTCAACATGCCACACAGTCATTCCAGACCATACAACTGATAACTACCAATATATATCCTTTAAGCTCATACGTCTCAGAGAAGGGTGTTAAGCTAAGAGACTAAATTCTATGCCACCAAGTACATATATATTTAGCATAAATCAATTAATACGGTTCAGAATATCGCATCATACATACAATCCATTTACAAGTTCGTTCTGGATTTAAATGAAACTGGAGGCACCTTATTTCTCGTCCTATATGTCCAATACATGAGAGAGGCACTCGCATATCCAGTCGATTTCCAAGTACGTTTGGATGACCACCACTATAACCTTATAGCGGGAGCTACCCAAGGCATCAACAATAATCCAAACGATGTGAAGATCTCCAGTCTTCAACCACCGTCTTCGTTCTTTGATTTTTAATCGTCGTATCTATTATTCAGAATGGGTTAAGCCCGGTCTTTTCAAATAATTCGTGTATCTTTAAAATCAAGTGTTGTATATAAAGATAACGCACATCTCATTACAATCCAGAATATTCTTCTATTCAAATGTTCTTTACATTGGGAAAGGTTCCCATTAATCTTATCAAAAGATTATCTCATTTAAACATGTTGTTTAAATCTTCATTTGGAATCATTTTAAAATATTTCATAATATCTTCTCTCAACTTAAACCAAATTAAAGTTTATAAAACTAGTCAGGAATATCGAGCCTTACCGAAGTAGTCATTCGTTTTATTACCCCAATCCTAACCTATTCATCCCATAGACCAAAATTGGTAGTACTCCATATCTAACACCCCTCGTGTTATCGGTACATTGAATTACCATTTCACATTTAAATCTAATTAAAGATTCGTTAATCACATGGAGTAAAACTGGCGGTACTCCATCTCGAACATTTCTCGTGTTTGGTAAATTTAATTAACATTTAACTTTCAATCTAATTAAAGATTCATTAAAACTTCAACTTAGTTTTAATCTCAAAAGTCATTACTTAATGAATATTCAATTTTAGGTAATTAGTCTTGTCTTTAACTGGGTTAAAGAACAAGTGTCATTTAAAACATCGCTTATGATAAACCCAAAATCAACTTCCATTAATATGGAATCTTCACAGAAATATGGACAATATATAATCGATATAAATTTTCGTATCAGAATTATACTATAAGTGGGATAGCGGCAAAGCCTTTTAAATTCCATAAATAGTAAAGTCCTTCCTTTACAAAAGCCCATTTCGATTATCATTAAATCGAATTCCATTCAATTCTAATTTAATTAAATAAATTGGAAACCTCCCTTAAATCTTATTTAAAAGATTTATTTCATTCACAAATGGGTTCAAAAACAGTATTATTGAAGATACATTCACAACAAACCCAAAATATCATTTGATATTAAATACAAGCTTTGAATAAAAGTCGTATCAACTTATACTCAGTATTAAATTCTGAAACCAACAAATATCAAATTGGAATAATGATATTTATATCTCCCAAATTCCTCAACGATAACCGTATAATCACGAAATCCAATATCGAAATATCTGAAGATTATTTCCATTCGAAACTTTTCTAATATATGGGTTGGAAAACTCTAGTTATATTAAAACCATTCACAAATCCAATTTATTATTTTAAAATCATTGGATTATTATTCTTCAGAAAACATCGCATATTCCTTTCAACTCTTTATTCTAGTTGTTAACTAATTTATTTAGAAAAAAATATCTTTTAACTTTTCAAATATGGAATATTTCATCCAAAATATTTCCAACAATTTATTATGAATTTGCATAATTTATTCATATTTTCAATAATTTTATTAAGGCCTCTATAGTCGGTTTCCAATATCGGCCACCGAACTACATCCATGGCGACCTTTTCCAAAAACTGATTTGGACTTAATTTAAAATCAAACTGTTGGATTCTAACATTCTTATATTCGTTTGAAATTTCTTTTCGATACGGATCTAATGATTCTGGTTTCAGGATAATCCGATGGTTGGATCTCCCTGTATGTCTATTAGAAGTTACGGTTGAACTTCGCATACTGCCGCTGTTCGACACGTCTTATTCAAACCCGAATTCAATTTATAAATTTGAATTAAATCGAATCACTTCTCAAAATAATTTGTAAATTATTTAAATTATTTACAACTACCATTTGAAATTCTATTTCAATCATTCTACTTCAAATCATTCGCTACACTTACAGATATTCATCGATATTTCGGTAACTATGCATCCATCCAAAATAGGATGTCGAAATCAAACTACGATTTTTCACTGTATATTATATTATAAAAATATTCATATTTATTCCAGATTGGAATCAAGTTCAACCAAAAATCATACAACTTCACTTACATGAATTTTGTACATCCAACCATAGTTGTAAACAACTATCGAACATCCAAATAACATCCAGAGTGAACATACTTCGTACAAGCTTTAAATTAAATATTTAATAGTTATACCAATCTATCAATCAATCGAGCAACATATAACTACATATAAGGGAGATGTGTGAGTCAAATATCATCCCAAGACCCATGTGGGGTTTTCAACCAACAATCAATTCAAACTGATTACAAATTCATGAATTTAATTATAACTTATTCAATTCAAGTTATTTCCCAATCAAACCAATTTCACTTAAACAAGCGATGATAAATTCATCGTTTGAACTATAAATGGATATTTACTCCAATCTAACTACCACAAATATTTTAACATTATTTTAGCATGTTAAATAACTAAAAATCATAATCACAACATAACACAATCAATCAGCTACCACAGGCAACCAATACATATTATTTTATGATTATAATAACTGTAAAAAAATCAGTTTGATGAGAAGCTCTCACATTGGTCGTTAATTGCTAAATAACAGTAAACGTCGATTGACTGAATTAGACGTTTTCTTCTGCCAAAATTTGCCACGATCTCCAAATCTCTCCAAACTAGTTTCATTGTGAAGCTCTCGTCGATACGGTTCCAACGAATCAAGTTTCGGTGACTTCCGATCACATATGAAAAAGTTATGTTTTTACAATATTTATTTACATATATGTGTCATTATCGATTAACTAAACAATTAATTACCCTTAATTACTTGTTAATCAGTCCTCTAATCTCTCTTCCTCCATCTACAAGGTCACGTACAAACACAGCAGCCCCTTGCCATTGCCGCACCTTCAAGCAACTCGATCTCCTTCATTTCAAAATAAATTTGGACGTCGTTACCACCGTTGTTCTTTCTCTTCTTCTCCTCTTCAATCTCGTATCCACCAACAAAAACTCGAGTCCCCAAAATTTCCATCGCCTACACCATCTTTATGCTTCCCCCTTACTTCCTCGACTAAAAATTTATGAAATCACTTCAAACTTTGCATACGAGTGCTAAAACCTCTCACGAACTCCATTGCAATAACGAGTTCGCAAATCAGTGGTTCAAACTCTCCATAAATCCAACCCTATAACTCACACATAAACCAAACGCACGCTATATGTTTTTCTAGCGATCGAAACTATCATCGAACCCCACTAACCCTACAATAATTCGAAGAGAATCACTCCAGGATCTCAAATAACTTTGCTTCATGATTTTTAGGATTTTATTTTGATTACTATTATTTTTCAAAGGGGAAAGAAGCTCACGTTTCCAAGAAAAGAGCGATGCGGCTTGAAATTGATTTAGGGTTAGGATTAGGAATGTTTATACGGTAGGAAAAATTATTTTTTATTTGATTATATATTTTATTTTATTCAATTCTACTCTATTTTTGCCTGTTTTTATCGTTTAAAAATACGTATGATCACATATGAATCCCATTTTCAATGAAAATTGACATGTTGTTATATCTTGACATTATAGACCCAATGAAATATGTTTCGTCGAATTTCGAGTCCGTTTGCACAAACAATGAATTTTTAAAGTCAAAATATTGACTGTTTTCCACATTAAAATTCCAATGGTCACATACTGACTTCAAAAATCATGAAATTTGTAATTCTATCATTATTCTACACTAGGATTCAATAAATTTTTTTTTTTTCGAAATCCGAGGTCGTCTCAATAATGTTCCTTTGTAATCTGCTTAAATTATTGCGTTATTATTACATCGAACAATTTCATCTAGCACGGCCTCACACTAACTCCGTTTCGCGCAAAATTTGAAATCTAGAAATAATTTAATATTTTGGATCCAACAAAATTATTTTTGTCAAAAACAGAGGCCGTTTGCAAAGTCCATTTTTTAAGGGCTTAAATAATATTAAAATATTAATAAATTCCATGACGACTGTTTTAAATTGAATTGGATATAACTAATATTTTATAATATAAAACCTAGGTTTCTCACTTTCATTAGAAAAATATACTTCAAAATATCTTAACGTTTCTTGTTTTACTGAAATCCGACTTATCTTGAATTCTGTATGGTCTATTGAAGTTCAAAACTAAATTTCTCGAAATACCACGATGTTATGAGTTCATTTTAATTAAATTTAATTTTTATATGTTCTAACTTCATTTTAAATAAATTCTTAATCATTTATTATCAAATAAATCATTTAAAATATTTAATTTCCATTAAAATAAATTAAAAATAAATTTTAAATTGGTTTTAAAATTTTGGGTTGTTGCAGCTTATATTAAAATACTATAAGATATCTTCTCCGTCTTTTTTCCCCTGTTCTGTGTTTGATTTTATAGTTTTATGTTTATTTTTGGCTATGACTAAAACATGCCTGAATCTTTAAATCCTAGCACATATATGACTGATTTATTCAGCTGATTTAGGCAATTGATTTATGCGTCTAATTTATGCTTTTGATTTAGGTGGCATATTTGTTCACATAATTTATGCGTCTGATTTGTACGACCGATTATGATCAATTTATTTTGCGCATGTTGGGAAAATATAATTTAAATGAAATTATATAAAATAGGATTAATGAATCGAGACAAAATTTACAGATAATGAATATGAAAGCACAAAACTGTAATAAAAAGTGAATTAGACTGAAATAGCTAAACTTGATAAGTTTTGTCAAATAATTATGCCATAGGTTATGACAAAAAAATGGATTGAAATATATCTGCATAAGTATGATAGATTGTACAGACACAAAGAATCATAATAAACAAATGTGATTTAGATGTAGACATAATTATAACATGAAATTATAAATGAACAAATAGGCTTAATATAATAATTGAACTTAAAGGACGTTAAGTTATATGCTTAATTCTATGGTTTTATGATGGCCTTGTAAATAGGCATTCGATGGTTTTCTTTGGCTATGACTTATATGGTAAATCTACGAGGGTCCTAATTAAAGGAAATTTGGGTCAAGTAGTATTTGTTTGTTGGGGATCCATACCAGACAACTCACCCTTTTTCACAGTCGGTCTCATACTAGGGAGGAGGCTAGGGCATGCTCGTGTTGTGCTAGGTAGTAAGATGGTCCAAATGGAAGTGGGTGCGTTCCGGTGGTACAATGTGCATGCACTGAATCGATTGGGGAAGATAAAACACTGCAATGCCTATGGTAATACTATGTTTTTTTTGCTAATAGGTCGGGACTGATAAACCTATAGTAGGCATAAGTTATCACCCTATGGTTTATTAGCAGCCGATCAATGGGTAGTATTAGGAAATTATATTAATTATGTTTAACATGTTTTGTCATCATAAAAGTGCAAACAATCAAATGACTAATGAAATAAAATAAGTTAATCGAATGAGATAGCAATCGGCTAAACCTTTAATCCTCGTACATCATTCCTAGGTATTCACTGGATGGTTGTGCACATACACTTTCCTATATGACACTATAACTATTATTCTTTTGATTGCCTTTATTTATCAATCGTGCTAGTAATTATATAGCTCACCAAACTTTATGTCTGACCTACTCTTCTTTCCTCCTTTTCTTTCCTCTAGTAGGCCTACAGGGCAATGATTGACTGATGCTAGCAACTTTGGAGGATTTAAGTCAATGATCCTACTGCCTTCCATTTAATGACAACTTATTTGTTCTTGACTTTATTTTGTACTTGAGGGGAAATTTTATTTGTATACTCTGATTTAAGCTGAGATTATAAAAGACATATGTTTTGTATTACAACTTATTTATGTAAAGCATTGCTTTGATATAACATTTTAAAGAAAAATAAATGTTTCCGCTATTTTATTTTTATGTCTTGTAAATCTTAGCCTTTGTGATTTGGTTTTTTGTACATACAACGCCCTACATTATTTAATATACCTAAACTCAGAATATTAAGAGGTGTGGGGGTATATCACTACCCATAAGGCAATATGACTTTAGTCCCCAAAATCCACAGGACTCCTCCGTACTCATACCGATAGTTTGAAAATATAGAACAAACCACATCATTACCTTTATCATCATTGAGGTGTGAGGCCAGCGAGGCCACATTTTACTTACCATGAAGTAAACGTCATCATTCACTTAGAATGCCACATTGCCTTTTCATCAACCACTAATGGGTTTCACAAAATTACAACCTCCAAGCTTTTGTGTCTTAAAGAAGGATGTATATAGTGTAGGAGAGTTACTTCCCATACCATCAAACAAATGCATATTTATAAAAATTAATGTATGTAATCTAAGAAATGCAATGTTGACACTTGTCTGTATGAGTTGTCCAGAAATAGGACAAACTATAAGCACTCTTATACCATATCCAATCAGGAATCATCCTTAGGATTGGTAACAAGTAGTCATCGCATCATAAAGATCCCAGAACTTAGGGGTTGCTGCTATAATATAAATCCTGATAGCTAGCCAAAGCCACTCAACAAGCAGTCATTTTCCTTTTGAAGGTCTTACTTAGCCTTCAAATCATAATCATGAAGATACCAACACTTTCAAACGCATAAACTAGCTAAAACTTGTTTCTTCAAACCAACATCGATAGTTTAAAACTATCAAATATTGATAGTAGGTGGTTTAACTATCAACCTTCCAATCATAAAATCATGATTTTAGTTTAATGGGAAATTTTACTTTGTTAAACACATAAGTAGCCGATAAGCCCTTCTTAATTTGTATTCGATAATTAAAATCATTTCACCGATTCTTATTTTTCTTAAGACGCACACAAGCATCATACATAAACACATTTGCACAACTTATATATAGGAACATATATGTGAATATATTGCACAAAATTGGTTTAATATTTTTCTAATATATTTTATATTAATTATGAACTTAAATACTAAAAAATAATCTTTCTATCATTAGTATATATTTCTTTATCGTTATTCGATCCGTATAAGAAACAGTAAATACCTATAAAATAAATATCGTTTAGGAAATTCAATTTTATATTTTCTAAAATTAGATTATCATCTCAGAAGCTTTCAGTAAAAAATTAATTTTTTTGTATTTGTTTTTTCATTTTTAAATTAAAAGTCAATTAATACATATTTAAATAATTAAAAATATTTTTTTTACTTTGAATTTATTTTAATAATTTGACTATCCTTAAAACATCATTGTTAATTTTCAATTTTTTTTGATATTTTACTATATAATTATTTTATATTGTCTATTTATGACATATTGACTAATTCACAATAAATATATATTAATATATCAAAACTATAAAAATTAGATATATAGTTGTTTCGAACTGGAATATCTGAAAATTTTTATGTACATACATACATATATATATACATATGTTATTTATTATAATACAACTTTCATTTAATATGTGTGTGTGTGTGTGCGTGCGTGTGTGTATATGTGTAATATCTCCGAAGAGTGGAACTGTCTTCTAAAAGAAGAATTGTTTGTGTTTGGATAATTCTCTCAATTCAGTCACTGATTGTTTATGGTAAAGGGTGGGAAAATTATTTCATTTTCATGCTCTTGCTGGTTAACTACAATGAAGTTAAGTAAAGAAAAGTTGCTCAAGCCCAAATTGGGATTTCATTTTATCGCTAGATTAAGAAAACTAAAGGTGCTTTGTACTGCATTTTGGCGTTTCTTTTCTTATGCTTCTCTTGGGTTTAGTGGTAACTACCAATACTGATAAGGAATTTTAGAAGGCAAACAAAGGAAAAATGAAACACAACATTATGATGTATTGCAAGTTCAGATCCAAGTCTCTCATCAACTCAAAATGGTGTTTCAAGACAAAGGCTGGGTCTTTAATTGCTTGAAATAACTTTGATAATTTACAAATGAGACGTATGAATACAATTATCTAAAAAGTGGATGTGAAAAACAAATGGAGAGAGAGTAAAATAATTAGGTCCAGGCGTAATCAAACAAAAGCAACACTGGATTTCAACCAATTAGGCGATCAAATTATTGTCCAAGCGAAATCTGGTAAAAGAGGTCCACTATTAATCTTAGTGTCAAAATGAAGATGTAATGCCCATGTTCAGGTGATTCTAGGGGCGAGAAGGACATGCGATGGTATTAACAAATTTGAAGCCAATCATCTAAAAGTAGTGTTACAGTGGCGAAGAACTGATAATGGTGGTGACAGATTTTCTTTAAAATGATGC
The DNA here is from genome assembly GCA_030737875.1 of Allium sativum. Taxonomy (NCBI): domain Eukaryota; kingdom Viridiplantae; phylum Streptophyta; class Magnoliopsida; order Asparagales; family Amaryllidaceae; genus Allium; species Allium sativum. Next base: position 206,329,863 of record CM060925.1, read on the forward strand.
ATGGTTACATGCAATTGTGGACATGCGAAGATTTTTTTGGAGAAGAGAAAAACACGTGAGGCCATTTTCAATGCAAATCATGAGAACACATTAAAGTCATGTAAGTATGTAATGTCTAAGTATGACTCAAGTGAAACGATTTCTAATTCAAATCAATTTGTCCATGAAAGATAACTAGAATGTGGGTCACACTATTTTATTTCGGGTTTGTATGTCTTATATATTAGTAATTAGGATGGATTGAGGGTTTGGTAGATTAAGGAGATTGTGATTACAAACATGTGCATTTGTGTTTGCTACATTGTATTAATGCTTGTTAATTATTAATAAATGAGCCTATCTTCAAAAGAAAGTGTGTACATACAGTTATTATAATTTAATTCATACTTATAAATGATGAAAAATATAATTTATTTAAGTAAATATATATTTTTATATGCCCAAGTACATGATGAACAAATATAATATTTTAATATGCATGTATGTATATGTGTGTGTATTGTCATGACCGAATAGTTTTTATTATACTCTGTAACACTTAATATACACACACACACACACGTATGTATGTGTGTATATATAACCATAAGTATATGTACATACACACACACATATATATACGTATGTATGTATGTTATTCAATTGAATAACATACATACATGTATGTATATATATGGGGTATTTGGACACAAAATTAAGCACAAAAAGAAAGACACAAAGCCTTATCGTTGGATCATTTTGTCTTTATATGAAGGAGTGAAATTCAAGGGGTGATCCAATGGTACAAATCAGCTGTGTCACCAACTGTGTCACCAACTGTGTCATAGTTTTGTATCTAAATAGACTTTCCCTATATATACACACATCCATACATACATATATAAACACACATAACTGTAAGTGTACACACATATTTGAATAATATACATACATACATTTTTTTTGAAAATTTACATATACACACACATACATGCATATATATATATATATATGTATGCATGTATACTGTATATATACATATGTGTAAGTGTATATACATGTGTGTGTGCGTGTGCATGTATAGGGAGTGACTATTTGAATACAAAAATTTGACGCAAATCAAGGGACACAAAATCTTAACCATCAGATCAATTTGTCCTTGTGTGAGAGGCGGAAATCAAGGGGCAATCCAAAGGTTGAAAATTTGTGTTCCTCGATTTGTGTTAATTTTTTGTGTCTAAGTAGACATTACACACACACACACACGCACACACACACACACATATATATATATATATATATATATATATATATATATATAAGGAGAGTTCCGCTACTCCTCTTATATTGCATGTGAACTCTCCCCCTGAATCTCAACCACCCATTTCCATTTGAATAGTGTTTATTAGCAGGAAGAGAGAGAAATAGTGGGGGAAGAGTGGCTGAGATTCAAGGGGAGAGTTCACGTGCAGTATAAGAGGTGTAGCAGAACTCTCCCTATATATATATATATATATATATATATATAAGTGGGTAAATTTTTATTTCAGCCCAAAAGCCGGCTCAGCCCAATGATACGAAGCACGTTTATATAATACGGGTAAAACATAATTCATCCAAAGTAATACTTTTCGTTCATTCCACATTCTTTACAAAAGCAAACGAAAAGCTCCAAATTGAAATTAGGGCATAGCGAAATCATGGCGGGCGTAGATTCTCTTGTCTCCTTCCTCCAGTCATTGCCTTCCAGTTCCACTTCTCTAATTGCAATAGTTCTCATTCAGTTGTAGTAGTGAAAAACTTTGATTTAATCCTTCTGATGCTTACCGCAATTTCTCGATTAATCGCTTCTGCTTTTGCTACCACATCTTTCTCTTCCTTCTTGAAAGCACGGATGTTTCTTTCTCGCCATGTCTGCCACACTGTGGCTGGGAGGTCAACCTTGCCAACCTCTATCATCAATTGAGACACGTGTCTCCCATCATGCAGGTAGATAATTTCTTCTTCTAAGCTTCCAATTTGATCAGTGTTGAAACATTTCAAGTTTTGAATGGCCCAGAGTCTTCTACTATACTGGCATTCAAAGATCAGATGGTTTAGGGTTTCAAGTGCTCTGTTGCATAATAACCATCTATCTTCATCTATGATTCCCCAACTGTGTAGCCTTTCCTTTGTAGGTAATCTATCTAGTATGGCCTTATAGAGTACTTGCGACATCTTTGGAGGAGATGATTTAGCCCAAACCACTGTACTCCATGTAACTTCAGGGTGCTCTTGCCTGATGTTTTCAGAAACATTTTTGAATTTAAAGTTACCTCAGCCATTTCCACGAGTCTTCAATATTGTTTGGAAAAATTAGTTTATCTACAAGTTTATTAGCTGAATTTTGTGCCACCAGATTGTTGTTACAGTCCCATGAGTTATTTGAAATAATGGTGTTCACTGTAATAGTTGGTGCACCGTAGGCTGAGAAATTATCCCAACCATGTCTATCAATTAAGCTCTCGCCATTAAGCCATGGGTCACACCATAGGTCTATCGAATTCCCATTAGTTATCTCTCTCTGAATTCTGCCCTTGAGTTTATGTCTGAATTTCATACAAGTCTTCGAAATCACTGAAGAGTTGTTATCTATATTTGAAGTCCAGAAATTACTTTTAATGTATCTGGCCCGCATCCACACGGTCCACAAATTTTCAGAAGAAATTAAATTCCAAGCCATTTTAAGCCCATAGGCCTTTTTAAGTTCAAAATGGGTTTTCAGCCCAACACCTCCTTCTTTTTTGGGCCTACATAAAAGTTTGTAGCTAATTTTATGTAGCCCACACTACCAAATGAAATTTGCACAACTGTATTAACTTTAGCTACCGAACAATCAGGAATTTGGAAAGTTTGTAACCAAAATCTAACATTTGAAGTAATTACAGTGACCACTTCCACTCTTCCAGCAAATGACAAAAGTATGGATCTCCATCCTTGTAATTTCTCATGAATGTCATCAACTAATTTATCACATTCAGCATCTGTAATCAAGTTATTGGATAGTGGTACACCCAAGTACTTGACTGGAAGTGTACCCTCTTGAACTCCAATTGCTTCTAGAAACTCTTGTTTACAACTGCAGAATTTGTTAAATAGCACTTTGTTTTGAGATTATTGACCTTGAGCCAAACCCACCTTTCCAAATTAGAAAAAATTTGTTTCAAATGTGTTATAAATGTAGTTAAAGCTTTGAAAACCACTATTAAGTCATCTGCATATATCAAGTGGGTAACTTTTGGCTGGTGACTATAAATAGGCATTATGAGCTTATATTCAGTAGCCAATTCCATTTGTAATGTGAATCATTCCATTGCCACAACAAATAAATATGGGGAGAGTGGGTCTCCTTGCCTAATTCCCCTTGTGCTATTGATGTAACCCTTAGGTACACCATTAATAAGAACTAAATACGTAGGGGAACTAAGGCAAAATCGAATTAAATTTAGAAGATTGGCTGGTAACCCCATTGATCCAAGCATGTGAATAATAAACTCTCTATTAACTCTATCATAAGCTTTATGTAAGTCTATTTTCAGACATAACTTGTTAGCACCCATTTTATTGAATTCTCGAACAAGTTCATGAGCCATAAGTGAATTCTCAAAGATGAATCTACCCTTAATAAATGCACTTTGGCATTGTGATATTAGAGCTGGTAGCACATTATTCAGATGATTGCAGATAATTTTGCTTAAAACTTTGTAAACCACATTGCAGCATGCAATTGGTCGATAATCCTCAATTCTAGGGTTCTGCACTTTGGGAGTTAGTGAAGTAAAAGTATGATTTATTTCTCTAATACATTCACCTGAGCTCAAAGCCTTTTGATAAGCTGCTAACAAATGTTCTTTCAGGTATTTCCAACTCAATTTGAAGAAGGCTGCCCCCATTCCATCAGGGTCAGGGCTGGAATCATGGTGAATGGAGAACAAAGATTTCTTCACTTCCCTTTTGCTGATGTCACCACCCAGCAGCAACCTCCCCTCAGTAGAGATTTGCCGACGGCACTCTGTGTTGGGTAAGTTTTCATCATAATCCCCATTAAATAGGCCTGAATAATATGTAATAGTTGCATCTTCAAGTTGTTTGATTTGCTTTGTGGAGTCTCCCTGTTCATTTATCCAATTAAGCAAATTGTTATAGTGTTTTCTTTGTGACATTTTGGTATAAAAAAATTTGTTGCATTCATATCCCAGCATAAGCCATTTCTCTTTGGCATTTTGCTTGATCTCTAATGATTTTTTTGATGAGGCTTCCTCTAGTTGTCTCTGTAATTCGTAGAAGTCACTATTAAGCCCATCATTTAAAGGGTCATCATCTAGAAGCATTTGGGTGTGTTCAAGTTGATTTTGAAGGCCTTGAATATAATCACCCTCTTTAGGCCTTGTTTTATTCCATTCTTTCAATCTGTTGCATTGTTTAAGAACCATTACTAACTTAAACATGCTACTGCAATCTGGAATGAGGATTTCATTGAAATTGGTTGCATCATAGTACCCTTGAACTAAATGCCAATGGTTTGCATATCTGAAAGATTTACCCTTGATGCTCATGGCATCATTAAATCGAATAGGCAATGGGGAGTGGTCGCTGGCGGACGAGACTAAGACAATAGCGTTGAGACTATTGATCTGGTTTAACAAATTTGCATTTGTGAGTGCTCGATCAAGTCTTGATCAAATTTTCTTAGCCTCAACACTTCTCCATGTGTACTGCAGACCAAAGTGGGGGATTTCTGACAATCCACTTGCCAGTATGCAATTATTGAACTCAGAAATTTGGGAGAGTTTGAGGGCAAGTCCCCCTTTTTTCTCGCTAGAACGTAGAACTGAATTAAAGTCACCCGAAACAAGCCATGGTGATCGTATGTTTTTTGCATTATCAATTATAGTATTCTATAGCAACACTCTTTCTAAAGCCAAGTTATTAGCATAAATGAACGAGATGCAAATATCAAGTCCACCCACATTAATTGCACAAATAATAACTTGCTGATTATCATAATTCATACATGCACACTTCCAACACGACACATCCCAAAAATGGCAATGCAGCCTTTTTGAGAAGTGTTTAAGTTATCACATGTGTGCCATTGGTCTTCCATGCAAGTTTTGAAGTAATCTAAGTTTTCTTGCGAGAACTTATTTTCTAAAACCGCAATTATTGAGGGCTTATACTTATCCCTAAAGTTGCAGAGTTCTAATTGACACGTGTCATTATTTAGACCCCTAACATTCCAGCAAAGGATAAACATTATTTTTTGGTGGATTTGTTCCTTGTGATTGAAGTAGCACCAACCAAAGCGCTTGTAGCAGCTACTTCTTATCTCTTTGTTGAAATTGTGCATTATATTTCTCATTCACTTCAGTAAGTCCACTAATATTTGGTTTCTCTGTACTTTCTTCCTTAGAATCCACAAGGTGAATATCCAGCCGCTGAATATCATCCAGAGAGTCTGGTTTCTTATCCACCTCCTCCTCCCGATTGGGCCCTGCATGTTGATGAGCTGGACATGGAACATCTACCACTGCCTGAACCTGTGCCTGATTTTGATCTGGACCTTTACGAGATGCATCATATGATTCAATCTCCTCCACGTTAGGTAGTGTAGTAACAATGATAATAGGACTTGCTGTAGATACTGTAGCCATGCCAACTTAAATGTGTACGGCTCTTTTTGGCAAAGCTGGAATTTTGGAAGTGCTAATTTTGGTGGAATTATGCTTTCTAACCCACATTTTGTCTGGTATAACTGTTGTACAATATGTATCTAAATGCCCAAAATATTTGCAGGTAATGCATTTAGGTGGGACAAACTCGTACTCAACTGTTTGTTCATATGTATTGTTAGGGCTGTCAATGAGTCGGGTTGGGTCGGTTTCAGGTCGGGTCAAGTCGTGTTCGGGTCAGCTCAACCCGTTTATTAAACGGGTCGGTTTCGGGTTAACCCATTTATAATCGTGCGGGTCTCGGTTTTGATTCGTGTAACCCGTTAAGAAAAATATTTGTATAAAAAGATGTGAATGAACATGAAAACATGAAAGAAGGGTATTGTCGTCATTCACTTGTTGCAAGCTAAGATGAGAATAAAAATGTAAAAAGCTGTTAATGTGGGAATAAACATGAAAACGTGAAGGAGTGAATCAGTGAAGAGGTAGAGCCGCAGAAATTAGGATGACTAAATGAGTGGCAGCTTGGTAATTGGTAAATTAGGGTAAAGTGGCAAATGCGTAGTGGACTGTGTTGGGCCTATATTTTGTAGAATGTAGTGTAACAAAAATATGTTTTATATTAAACAGGTCATGACGGGTCAGAAACGGGTTCACGAGTTGGGTCGGGTCAACTCTTTATTAAACGGGTCAGAGCGGGTTGACCCGAAATTGACCCGTCTATAAATGGGTCGGGTCGGTTTTTTTTTCGTGCGGGTTCCGAGTCGTGTTTCGGGTCGTGTTAGAAATTGATGGCCCTATGTATTGCCATGTTTATCATAAGCTTTGATAAATTTAGGTAACTCTGAATCTGCGGTGATCTCTATAAGAACTTTGGCAAAGTTGATTTTTTTAACCAATTTAGTATTTTCATCTATTTACAGTGGTTTGCTAATGATACTTGCTAACTTATTGATGCATCGAGTATTCCACAAAGCTAGATTAAGGTTTGGGAATTTAACCCAGATTGGGTATGAAGTGAGCATAGCTTTTTCAAAATTGAAATATGTCATCCATTTACGCATAGATATGATTTTAATATCCATAAACCATGGACCTCCATTCAAAATCCTCTCATAGTCTTCTTTGAGTTGAAACTTGATGAGGAAGAAACCGTTTTCTCTGGGATAAACATCCCATGCCCCTTTGGGCTTCCAAGACCTCTTAATGTAAGCATTAAAGTACACAAATAGGGTCTTTTACCTGCCATGTAGACATAGATCGAGTTTTCCCAAATTTTGTTTGATCCAGCGTAGTCCTCAATAACTTGATATTTAGCATCGCCTGTTTGCAATGGTTTGAAGTATTGTAGATCGCCAGAAATCTTGATTTGAGAATCAAAGCGTCAGCCCAATTTTTAGGGTTTTGATCATTGGGACGTTGGGTAACGCTTGGGGATTGTCGGATTACATCAATAAAAGATTGTTTCCCCTTGCGTCGAGCCTGTTGCCACCGACCTCTGTCATCATCTTCTTTCTCGCTGACTAATGTTTCAAGGAGGATAAGTGAGGTCGCCGTTTTTTCTAATTGCCATATGATGAGCGTTTAATGGCATCCGAAACAGTGCAATACCTCAAAATGCCCTCTGATTTCCACCACATATCCCGTTTCTCTCCCTCCACTCATTTTTTCACCTTCCACTAACTTAAACTAATATAAATGTTTGGTTTCTATAAGGGTGCTTTTTAGGGTGCTCACTATTTGGGGTGTAATTGAACGCTCCTCTCTCTCTATACATATACATATACATATATATATTCCTAATACCTATATACCGGCATATTATACGTTGCACGGAATATCATGTTACACACACGCATACCTTTGTATTAAGTGAAAATAAATCAAATCCACTTCATATAATTTTTTTATAAATTTAAATAAAATACATACTTTTATTTAAACTAAATTTAGAAATGTTTAGAATAAATTAGACTTCATAAGCTAAGAAAACATTAATGAGGTATTTTTTTAATTGTTTTCCATAATTTTTGCCGTAGACTGGCACAGCTCCAACAATGAGCGCATGAGAAGATACACTAAAGCAGAAGTTTGCGGACATTGAGCAACAATTGTTTAATTCAAAACGTTCGAAAGTGAAAATCAAAATGTCAAAAACATAAACAATCGGTTATAGATAAAGATTTACGGGAAGGAGATGTTCAAATCCAAAACTGGATGTGGTATAAAGGACAAATAAGTACAGCTAATTAATATTAAGTGTTGTTTACCATAATAGTGTACCACATTTGGACTACCCACCCTATAATTAACATAATAGGTTTTTATAATGAACAACATTTCATGATTAATATACGATTAACATAGCATTGACTAACATATTGGGTGTATAAAATGTACATCAGTTCATGATTAACATTAATATAATATCGACTAGCATACTAGGTGTATACTGGGTATATGTAATAAATAACTTTTCATGATTAATATACGATTAACGCAACATCAACTAATATACTTGGTATATATAATAAGCAATTGTTTAGGATTAATATTCGATTAACATAACATTGATTAATACAGTAAATATATGTTGGGTTCTGGACGATAAACAACATCTCAAGGTTAACATATAATCAACTTAACGTCATGTTTAATATATCTAACAATTACTTTATTTTTATAATAATTATACCTGGACTATATACATAGCAATCTGCATACAATTAGGGAGAAATGACACATTTACACTAAAATGGAATTTAAGGAACCTACTATCCTTTTCCCATTTACACTAACATTTGTTCTTCTCACTAAATTTTAAACTTTCTATTCTTTTCATCAATTTTTTTTTGTTAAGTTTGTTATTTCTCTATTTCCACAATTGCAAATCGTCAATTTTGAATAATTGCAATTTATGAATTAAGGTCAACTGAAACGAATTTATTTGCTCTTCTCTTATGCACTGCACGACATTGGATGTGAAATAGTCGGCTGAACGCAACGTCTGATCTTTTGTCTTCAGATCCGTTTTTGCCCTACTCAAAATCCTTGGTCGTGCTAGCGGTATACTGTATGTTTTGAGTCTCGTCTTCGATTAAAATCTACCGGGCCTCGATGATGCCGTAAACTTTCAGTTCAAAGCTTTGGGAAAAAAAAAAAAATCACGATTGGTATTTGCTCAGCTTTCTTTTCAAACCGTGTTCCAAAGGTAAATTGAGTACTCTTTCTCGTTAGATCTGTAGCATAAGATGGATGTTTGTTTTCTATTTATCCGCTGAATTATTGATAGTATTCAAATCACGGTTTATTGGCATAGACCTGGACCTGTAAGATTAATCGTGTCGGTTTTGATTAATATTTTTATTACTCTTTTCATCCTTAGTTTAATTTCTTATGTAGATGTGATTTGTATACCTCTGGAACACTTAACAGGGTTTGAAGATAATCTAATCTAAAATAGGTTCATAAATTATTTTGAAAATGGATACCAATTAAGTCATCATAACTTTGCCGGTTTGGGGGAAAAAACCTGCATGTATCTAAAAAACACATCAATTCGGTATTTCAAAAAGATTCTTATCGTTGAAGCATTTGGAAATCACTATCTGTTGATTCTCAGCACATATAATGTTTTTAATCAGATACATGGTCAGCTCAGGTGTTTTTTTTCTTTCTTTGCATGACTTTCGCGTTTAATGATTCATGACAATGAATATCTGCAATGTCATATCTGCGTAATGGATGCCATGTGACGTTGCAAGATTCTGTGGAGGTGGTTATTGATTGTAGAAACGTTTCGCGAAACAAAATACTTGATTGCTTCCACGTTTCTGAAGCTCATCCAATTTCTGTCTTTTGTTGGAAAAGCATAATATTTAATGTGTTTATTTCATTTTTACCGGAATTAGACTTTGGTTGTATTTGGTCGAATGTCGTTTATCTATTTATCAGATCAAAATTTTATCCAGGCCTAATTTGTTATATAAGGTCGATTTTGGCGCCTAATGTTTTGTGTCAGTCATAATGTCATAGATAAATAATGACTAATATGGTAAATAAATGTAAATCTATATTTGACAAAAAAGATGTAAACGTGTTTAGAGGTGACCAAATACATATGTCAACTAATTTTAGTACATCCAAATTTCAAATACCATGTCCTGTTTATTTTATTTCTATTTAAGTTTATGTTTATTGTAATTAATACGTTTTTCGAGTTTTCATTTGCAACACGATATTGAGATACCTGTGGTTTGCATGATGGGGCACATTTGAATTTAATCGAGGGAAGCATAATAACCATGTTGAGTTAATTTTTACCGTAAATGGAATTTTAATATCATAACTAACAATTGATGATGTAAGGATATATTTTTATTTATACTAAGAATGATACTTTATTCAAGCAGAACACTTATTTGAATGTCTCAGGGGTCTGGATCCATGACCTGATGATGTAAGGATATATTTTAATTATTACTAAATAATAATAATATCTTTGTCTACAAACTTATGTGTGATGCCTGACATTTATTAATCACTATAATATTATATGCTATGATGTCATGTGTATTACACTTGTGCTTATGTGTATTAAGTTACCAAACACCATTGAACAAAACTAACAAAGATGAGAAATGACGTTATTACACTATTAGGTGACGAGGCCCAATAAAATCCAAATGAAATCTTTTGACAACATAGGTTTTGTATGTAAAATCATCTAAAATTGCAGTTGACATCAATGAAAACTTAAAATAAATAAAATGTATGTTTATGTGTCAATAGAGATAAAATTAAAAGGGAACATATCAATTTTTGTGAGCAATAGAAGAAGACTACGCAATAGAAGTAGAATGAAATAAAATATGTGCAATGAAGTATGAATTTTGAGCGATTGTACATCTTAAAACGATGGTCTTGACCAATAACTACAAATGAACGCCTGTAGATATCTGATTCCCAATAGAGTTGACTCTTGAAATAAGTAGAAAAGAGGCTCGTGTTCATGTAGAAAGAATATATAAAGGAATATCTCACACGGCGCCATTTAACTACTTAAAATATGGAAATAACTCAACTTTCTTTGTGTCTCGGCAATTTAATCTGGATATATTTCAGTTACTGTGTGGACTATTTCTACAATTCAATGTGGACCAGATCCACATTAGCTATTGCCTGTTCAAATATAGTATCTAATAATTCTTTGAAATTAAGGAGTATACAACAATTTGATATCTTAACAACTGTGGTTGCACCGTTCTTGAATGATACTTGATCAAATGGATTGACGAGTATAGCTGCTGGAAGATGAAAAGAAAATGCTAATGCTCAAAATCTCACACGTATGATCGTGTATGCTAATGTGTGCTACCTGCTGAAACAATATCAACAAATAATAATGCTTTATTTTAAAATTCTTATCTATTTTGCCTGAAGTGCTTTATTTTTATATTTTGCATTGTGGTTGGTCAATGTTTCTATTTTCAGTTAATACATGTATGTATGTCTTAACTGAGACTGTTGATGCTACCATCTTAGTTTATGTGGATGATTTACTTCTTTTTTGTTAATTCGGGTATTATTTGTAATTGTAGATAGTTGCATTCTTGTAAATTTTTTGAGATGGCTGGAGTATTGTATTTTTCTACATTAATTTAAACCTGTAAGTACTTGACTTGAAACAAAGCGGTCCATCCTTTTTCGATTATATTGAATTATTGATGCAAATACTAAGTTCTTAATTAAGACTATATTAAATCCAAATAATTAAAATCATATCAGCACAAGCAAGAGATTGAATGATGATACATAGTGAATATCTATAAAAATGATAGCATTACTGTTATCATATGATGTATACTTGTATATTGGCTTTATTCAAACCCGGTCACTGATTGGTGTTAATGACATTACATTTCATTTGGCTATTCTAACAAAAACTTAGCTGGATGGTATCCTCATTCTCTTTTAGCTCTATTTTTCTCTTATTTCGCCCATCATATCATTACATCTTCCTATAGCATCCTTTCATGTAAAATATCTGAAGACATATGATACTGCATTAAGTTATCTGTATTATTTGTTTTCCCTATAAGTTTATGTGCAGTGATTGTTATCACTGTCCCAAGTTGAATGGTCATTTTTTTTTTCTCGATAAATTTGTGCATGTTTAATTTTGTGAATTCCAATTTTTAAGTAGGCGCCTTATTACTCATAATTTTCAAATTCCAAAATCATACACTTCCCAATGCCGGCAATAATGACTGATATTGTCATTTATTCTTGCTATATATAGTACTATCTAATGTTGTAGTTAAAGTTCTATGTGCATATTTGATGTTGTTTTAAATTTTGAGTGGTAACTAATTCATATACATCTTACAAATAGTTTTATTTTCTTTAATATCCGTTTTCACTTTGTGCATATTTGGTTATACATACATACATACATACACACACACACACACACACACACACACATATATATATATATATATATATATATAAATTGTAAGTTGGCTTCTTACACATTGTTTTATGATGCTAAAATCATTATTCTCCTAATGCACATGGCATTCCTACAATTTTTAGTATTTTTCTTATTCTAATATATGTATGTTAAAATTGTATGCAGTTAGAATCTTCGAAGGGACTGTTGTCATGATTTGTTTCATAGGTTTAAATTGGATATTACTTACGTTTGACGACGACGACGACAAAGGTGACGATGATGATGACGATTGCAAAGATGATGAGGACGATGAGATTCAATGTTCAACCCGAAGAGGACCAGCTTTGCTGGTTGGATTATCCAAGGTAACATAAAACCCAAGTGCAAAACTACTCACTCTTTGGGTTGCCCTAGGCAACATAAAGCTTAAGTGCAAAACAGGGGAAAAAATAATAAAAAACTCAACAGCAGAATCGTTTGATAAATAATATTGTGTTGAGGAAGCATTTGGAGTTCAATTTCATAGTTGGAAAGCAATTTTGTGTGTACATTTGTTTAGTACATAAACAAGGACCTTTTAATTGCAATGGGGTACTTTGATACTGAAACAAAACTAGACCTGTGTAAAACAAAATTTAGGTACGTGGTGAAGAATTTCGTCGTTATTTAGCTGGATGCAATCCATATCCAGTTGGTGTATAGAGCTGAAGGCTAATATGTACATGACCATAATTGGCCACTCATACGTAGAATATAGATCTGCAATAGACAGTAGAACCTTAGCACCAAATTTTAACTGAAATGAAGTACAGAAAGCCCAACCGCAAAAACAAAAAAAATGTTCTGAACAACAGAATCGAACTGCCGACCTTTTCATGAAAATGCATGCACACTATCACTTGACCAGTTGACATTTGGTTAATTTACAGACACAGCAATCAATTCTTACTTCAGCCCTGTTTAACATTTCTCCTCCCCCTTGTTGCCCCGTGCTCAGAGGATTGCCCTAGACGGCTGCCTAGCTAGCCTAGCCCTGCCCTGAAACTAGGCCTGAATCCGAGTGACCAACCAAGTATCATTTTTCCTCGCATTGGTTAAATAGTATTGCTGATATATATAATTGATGTAACACATGATTGATGTAATATGTGTTAGGGAATGCGGAATGGATAGTTAAGGCAAAACAAACACCGGGAAAGGGGGGGGGGTGAATAGTGTTTGTGAGAATTTAAAACTTATGTGAACTACGGGATGAATCAATCACCACAAACACAATCACAGACTCAGATTCAAACACAAATACAAAATAAACAGAAATAAAGATGCAGAAAAGGAAAGAACACACCGGATTTTGTACAAGTTCGGATTGCTCCTACGTCCAGTCCCACGCAACGCTGGATTGCGCAGAGTTTTATTATTATATCCAAATTCAGTTACAACCTCCTTGATTTCACGGTTACAAGGGATACCACCGATTCCAACCTCCTTGATTTAACGACTACAAGAGATACCACCGATTCTATCCTCCTTGATTTAACGTCTACAAGGGATACCACTGGTTCTAACCTTTACTCAACCCAAATAATTACAAACAGCCCTAGAACTCTTCAATAGCACTTGATTCAGAGAGTAGAGAGAGTAGAGAGAAGAAGTTTGATCAAAACGGAATTGAATTCAGCAGTATAAGTGTAGAAAGCATAAAATGATTAAGAATAATGGTGTAGAGAAAGAGGATGAAGTTAGAGAAGAAGAGGTGATAAAAAATTCGGTTTTAACCCCTTTTTATAGAGTATAAAAGGTTGCAACGGTTTTGAATCGTTTCAAATAGTGAAAAGTCACTTCCTTTCAAAATTAGAAAAAGTTGCAGTTATATGTCGACATGGTGTTTTTGGTATGTCGACATACCCTAGTGTATTCTTGAATTTTAAAGCATTTTTCAAGTGTTTTGATATAAAAATAATCCTGGAAATTCTTAAGTAAAAATCTAGTGTTGTAAATTATTATTATATGGTAAAAAACATATGAAAACATAAATTTAAACTATATAAATATATATTTATAAAATTATAACATTATAAGGTTTTAAACTATATAAATATATAAAGTATAAGTTTGAAAACAAAGAAGAATAAGAAAAGATATAAAATAAAGTAGAGAGGATTGATGATAGAATTGAAAATCAGAATTTGGATTTGAACATGGAGTGCTATTTAGAGTCTTACAAAATCTAGACTCTCTAACTATATTATTCTTGAACTTTTGAACTCTTGAAATCTTGATTGCTCATGAGTCTTGAAATTTCTTTGATCTTTGAATCTCTATCATCTTCATAACTGTACAGTCTTCAGTAATATTTCCTGTATATAATTTCTGCATATATATATATATATATATATATATATATATATATTCTATACAAAAAGTGTTAGTATATATTTTATAATCAATGATAATTGAAATAAGGTTGTTGTCATCAAAACTCCATTCTCCAACAATATGTCATCTAACAGTAACACAATAACTAAAATATTTTATTTCCTTTTATGTAGAGTCATGAAAAGGCCTTTATTTTTCTTCCATACAGCGCAAGCAATAAATTGGTTTTGTAAAGTGTCATTAAAAAAAAAATTATTTGTTGTAATATCAGACAGTTGGAAAATGCGTTTTGGTTCATGAAAATGCTTTATTTCCCCCTTGCTATGTTATTTTAAGAGAAATGAATAGTGAGACTGTAGTATTTTTTTCTTTCTAGCTTAATATGATCGATCATAAGCTAGTTTTTCAACTTTAAATCATACAAGTGTATATATCTATACGAGCGTTACGGCACACGCTTCGCGTGTGAATTTTGTTTTACAAACCTTATGTGTAACACATTCAAAATAAACTGATATATGTCATATTTTTGTGTTAAAATTATTTTCATTTTAGATTGCAATATCTAATGTTTTTTTTTTTAGTTTAGAATTAATATGTAAGTAAAGTTTATATTGCTAGATCCTATTCTTAAGCAACATTAAGACTTATTACTATTTATAGATGGATGTTTAATTTGAAAATAGAACTTAGTATTATGTCCTATTCTTAAGCGATGTTATGATTTAATAATATCTAACGATCATTTTGAACTGGTAAACGATACTTATTTGTAAGATCCTAATTCTTAGTAATATATCGATTTAATATCTACGGAGGGTAATTTTTGGTAGTTCACGTCTATACCAAAAAAGTGTGACACTGAAGGTATTCCAATTATTATTAAAGATAATATGATTTCTGACTGATAGCCATATAAAGTTAAAAACAAAACAGATCATAAAAAAGTAAAATCATAAAGTCTGTAACACCTTTTCTTTTGCAGCAAAAAAGAAACGCTTTCAACTATTTTTCAGTACAATGGAAGCAAATGCATAATAATAATAACCATAAGGGTGAGTGCGAGGGTGATTGGAGATAGTGATGGTGATGTCCATTAAAATAGTCTATACTAAATTTGAAGTATTGGTTATAGTCATTCTAATAACATGATTTTTGTCTTTAAATTGAAAAAATAGACTAGTCAATGTGTAAGAAGAAACAAAGCACCATTAAGGTTTTTTCATTCCTGATGTCTTCTACTTTATAGTTTATAATAAGCTATATATATATATATATATATATATATATATATATATATATATATATATATAGTAGTCAAGTTAATTATTTTTCATGTGTACACATGACATAATTATTCATGTCTACCCAGTGTGCAAGGCTTCCACTTGAGCAAGATCTTGAATGGGCGGGTTAGATGAGATATGGGCTGACATGCTGCAGTTAAAGTCATTTCAGACATGATTTGGTTACCTAAGTAAGTCATTGATTCCAACTATTTACACTAGGTTGCTTGCTTGAAAGTTAAACTGGAAAAATATGTTCTGCTACTTGCGATGTCAACGTCGTATCAGATTACTTTCTGTGGTTCTTAAGTAGCACTTCCTGTACTCTTTTCAATGAAATTTCAAATTTGTCAAAATATTGAACTTTAGGTTATTATATGATATAGTAGTCAAATATTTTACATATGAAAAATGCAAATCGAACTTTTTTTTCTTCGGCTGCTGCCCTCTCTACATATGATGTCTTCCTAATAATGTTAGCACTGCAAGAGGACTCATCTGAAGTGTGCAAGTTGGATGTTTCATGACTTGCACCAAGACACTAATCACAGACCAATATGTAGTTATTCAATTGGTTGGCATCCACTAATTCTCCTCAGATTCGATGCGTGAATATCATTTGGTTTGGACCAATCACTTCTTGAATCAACAAATCAAATTAGTACAGTCCAGATTTTTTTTATATAAAAAAATGGTAGGTCAAGAGTTCCAAATTTTTGAACGATGCCTTTTCATCGGAAATTACCTACCTGACCGTAAATAAAAAAGAGAGGAAAAATATCAAAAAGGACAGCACGATCCAGATAAAGGATTGAAAACAATGGGACAACTGGTAGCTAGCATATTTGGGTTATAAATGTTAAAGGGCAATATTTTTGTGATAAAATTTGCTCTTTTTACCCTCTGTAAATGTTGAACTGTGTGTGCTAAATTTCATGCAGCTGAAAAGGAAGAAGAAGCAGCTTCCTCTCTGATCCGCTATTAACCCAGCTAGCTGTTTCAAAAACTATATTCAGTGTTATTCTGTCTCATATTGCAGCTATATATTTTATTGTTTTGAATTTCTTTAAGGGGAAACTGACCGGAGTCATAAAACCCCGTAGTGCACCTAGCCCGGTCCACGAGCACCACATAAATGATAGATCTTGGCGTATGTACATGGTAAGCTCTTAACATGTCTTTCTAGGTTTTGAACCATCGCCGTTGTTACGTCAACGCAAAGCAACTATATATTTTATGTTGCAACTATATTCAATGTTATATTGCAATTCAGTGTTATTATGTTGAATGTGGGTATTACACAACTATATTCGCTGTTATGTTGCAACTATATATTTTATGTTGAATGTTGGCAAAATTTTGTATCAGCTGTTGAACTTAAATCACCTTTTACATAATTATATCTTCTGCTATTTCTCGTTATGTCTTTTACATATCATCAACTCATTACTTGTTTGAAATCAATGACGATTGAGTACCGGTGAGAATATTAATGAATTTGAAGTGTTAAATACTTCCATATCATATGAGTAATACTAAATAGCTAATGTTATTTTCACTGAACTCATTCAAAATTTCTTCTGGCAGGGAACTCTATTGCGAAGTAATCGGCTATGCTCCGAAAAATAGAAGAATCTCAATGGTAGCTCCATCAGTTACTACTTGTCGTCCTCAAATTGAAGATCCATCTAAATTTTTTGAACCATCCAGTACTCATTTTGTATCATTTCTTCCTAGTGAGCAGAATACGGAATAGTTACCAGGTGATTTTTGACTTCATTTGTACAGATGTGTGTATGTATAAAGTAGGTATGTTTGTTTTCATCCATAGGCATGCACACACATGCATATATGTATATGTGTGTGTGTATGTACGTACGTATATGTTATGTAATACATACACGTATACCTTTATCATTTTTCTAGCTTTATCTTCCTGCGTTATCCATTTCCATTTTTTGTATAAGGCAGACCCTGCCCAGGGGCAACCCCGCTAACTAAGCCCACGAGATGGGGCAGCCCAATGTGCAGGGCAAAAAAAACACGTAATGTATACGATTAGAAACTAAGCGTGAAACTTCTCCGGCTTCTCAAATTAGGTCTTCGACGGTGCTAAATTATCACAAACCCACCATCGATCCTCTTTATATATATATATATATATATATATATATATATATATATATATATATATACAAAGAGGAAGCCGCAAATCGATTGACTTCTACTACAACGACATCTTCATTCTTGTTGTCTCCAATCTTGCCATTTCTTCAGAGCTCAGGCTAGAAAGGTGCCCCGCTTTTTTAAACTGAAAATCTGATAATGTCTTTGATTTTGAAGATGGACTATGTTACTTGTTATGCTTGAACAGCAGATGTAGTAGAGCAGTAGAAACAGGGCATGATACTTGAAAAATCTGATAATGTTCTTTTTTCAAACAACACAATTTTTTTTTTTGGTATTTGGAAAATCTGAGACTGCTTCTTGATTTTATTGAAACAACTTTTTTGTTCATGATGCTTGAAATAAGAGAAAAAATCGTTGACTCAAAATTTAGACAGTTTTTAATGTAAACTGTAAAATCATGGACTACAAATCTGAATTTTCATGTATGCTAGTAAAGCGTAAATTTATATTTTACAGTTTTGAATTTCGTAGTTTACTGTTTTTAATGTACTGTTTTTAATGTAAACTAATATAATGTAAATTTACATATCTGAATCTCTGTGACGATCTCAAAACCCGTACGACGGTGTTAAGGATAATCATTGGAATTTAACTCATTAATCATCATTAGCAGAGTACAGATAATAGCATAAACAACAAATAGAATAAGTTTACATAAATATGACAACGGAATCATAAATTCATAACATGTAACAACATCAGAGTAGCACAGTGTAGGATATAACTTAGTGCATAAAAACGGAATGATCAGTCAACATCGCCATAGCGGGATATATACATACAGTGAGACATAATAAAGGTATCAGTCTACATCGCCTGAGGCGGTACATATACATAAGATAATAAATGCTGGAAGTAAATCAGTTTACATCGCCATAGGCGGAATCATATACATAAGATAAGGATAGCGGAAAGTCAATAGCCAAAATACAAGTAAATCTAATCCTCGCCATCAAGCCAAAAACGCACTCCGTGCTGCAGTGCTAAGCCAAAATAACCTGTCATCTGTCAACTAGGCTGTCCGTGTGAAAATAAGGGCACCCGAATTTGCAAAGTGAAACAAACAACGAGTCAGTCGTGGGACTGGTATGAGAAATCTACTTAACTGGTTAAACAACAATAATAAGGCAAATCATAGGACCACGCCACTTTCGCGGAACGAGTTTACTCCAGTGATTGCCAGTGCATTTAAAACAAAATAAATTCTTTAAACAACGCAATGCTTTTTAAAAAGAATGAAGCCGTTATAAAACTCAAGTCCCATCACATAATGCAATGCAAACCGGAGGATAGAGTTTTACCTTATAATGGCCAAAATATGCTTAATACGTGCAAAGCAAAATCACTTGATATTATTACTTGTGCATATATGTTTCAAAAACGAATATCATCATAAATATCAATTATAGGCGGCATAGCTACCATCTACTATGTCGCCATACTAGTTCTACAATCAAATCCGTTATATCGTATTGGAAATTGGATTTCCGTCATGAGTCGAGGCAAGGGGCAAGCTCCTCTCCGCTTCGAGACACTCTAGCAAATGCCTCAGGACTATACACTCTGGGTAACCCTTGGATTCGGCTGGGCCGGTCCTCTCTTACGTTTGAGGATTGACAATTCCTGAACACACGTTTCCTGGTTCTTAGACCTATAATCGAGGCGCCTCGCATTCCAACGACCACAAAGATGAAAGTAATATAAATGTCAGCAAGTTTAAGCACTGACACCATCATAACTAGAAAGAAACGTCGTGTTCTCCCAGAGGTCCTTATCCCGTTTTTGACTCATACCGAGGTGTGAGGCTCGCGAATCCACGCTATACACAAAGCTAGGCCACGTAGGCCGTACTTTGATCATCGACCACAAGACTTTGCTTTGCAACAGAAGCCTTGATCATTGCATTTTGGCATGCCATATAGGCATTCCACTCCATACGACTGATTTCTATCGATATATAACCTCTGAGCTCGTATGTCTCAGAGAAGGGCGTTAAGCAAGAGAATAAATTCTCCGCCGCTAAACAGATATATATTTAACAGAGATCAATCAGTACAGAACAAAATCCAATGTCAGACACACAGTCCATTTACAAGTCCGTTCTGGGTCTGAACGAAACCGGAGGCACCATATTCCTCACATATCCGTACAATCAAAACATACGTCCAGACGGCTACTACTTCCGTCCCTTCAAGGTAGCTACTCCAATCAGGAACGTCAGCAACGCCCATCCATCCGATACGAAGATCGTCGGTCTTGAACCGTCTTCGTATTTTCGACTTCGAATCGTTCGATCAATTATTTGAAATGAGGGTTAGGTCGGCCTTTTCAAATAATTCACGTATATTTAAAATTCAAATCAATTCTTTCGATGGTTAAATTATTCGACATTCACATTTCAGTTCTTTAGTATAATTTTCATGTCAAACACATTCAACCATCAAATATCAAGCAAACCAAGTAAAATCGGTTTATTTCCATTCCATGTCGCTTATAATATTTTATAACGATTTTTCGCCATTTTTATTTATTTAAAAATGGCCATATTTAATTAAACGACGTTTCAGGTCGTGCCGTGACACTGGCACTGTTTTTCCCCAAATTTGTTTTACACATATCGGGAAATCTAACCGTTGGATTTCTACAAAGTTTATATCACTGAGAAGATATTTCCAAAGCGAACCCAACGGTTCCAGCTTCGTGAAAATCCGACGTTCGGATCTTTCGGTATAATCGTTTGAAGTTACGATTTCAAAACGCGAACTGCACGTCGTTATTCGATTTAATTTAATTATATTTATATAAATATAATCGATTCTGGCGCTGTTTTTCTTCAAAATTGAATTAAACATTCCAGACAATCCAACCGTTGGATCTTTACAAAGTTGGTGCCGTTGGAAAGATATTTCCAAGGCGAACCCACCGGTTGCGGTTTCGGGAAAATCCGATGGTCGGATCTCTCGTACTAATCGATTGAAATTACGATTTCAAAACACGAACTGCACGGCCTCGATTCATTTTAATTTAATTTATATTTATATATATAAATAAATTAAATTCATTCGACGATTTCAATATCGTTTTCACTTCAAATATTTCACTTACGCCTTTATATTTTGAAAAAATTCGCCATAACCTCCTTTGTACAGGAAGGGGTTTGGAAATTTATTGGGCCGTATTAGGTACCCAATAAATCCTAATAAGCATACATATTTATAGTGATATATTCGGGGAGTGTGTATAGATCATAACTTCAGAGAATAAATTCTCCTCACCCTATAAATGGCTTTTGTGCCTTAATGACCAGAGAGACGTGTTTATTGTCATCTCCAGATCCGTGTGGGTTTTTTATTAATCTGGCAATTTACCGTTACAATTTATATAGTTCAGATCAGTCATCAGGTCAACCTGTAATATATAGTCATCGTCATACCAGCCTCTCGCTCGTATGGTAAATCTTCAACCTCGTCACACAAGCTCCAAATGCTTAGGTGGTATATGATGAAGTATGCCTATCGTTAAGAAATATGTCATGTAGTGTAGTTCAAAATTAATTGTTACTGTCCTATGACGATGTTTATTATTACACACAGAATAACCAACACTCCGCATCCAATCACATTCACATGAGTTGATATAAAAATAAAATTGCGCAGCCAACTCGTTAAGGCTTACCTATTTGTCGAGCACGCAAATAATTTCTTTACTTAACAGCTAATCCATTTTCTCTGTTCAACACATGTATATATATATGCAGAACAAAGCTAATAATAATATTTCTAGCGAACAAATATTTATTTCAACACGTGTGTATTTTTAGCGAGGCGTATACATGATAAAAGTAAAATTTTTATCATCAGAAATATTTATTCAATAGATGAATGTTTTTAACACTTCATATTCACAATAAAAATGTAATTTTTATTGTTAAAGCAATTTATTTAAAACACGAATACCATTCAACACATGAATTTCTATTCAACGAATGAATTTCTATTCAACACATGAATGTTCTCTATAGTTCGTATATATATATATAATAAAAATGTGATTTTTATTGTTAAAGCAATTTATTTAAAACACGAATACCATTCAACACATGAATTTCTATTCAACGAATGAATTTCTATTCAACACATGAATGTTCTCTATAGTTCGTATATATATAATAAAAATGTGTTTTTTATTGTTAAAGTAATTTATTTAAAACACGAATACCATTCAACACATGAATTTCTATTCAACGAATGAATTTCTATTCAACACATGAATGTTCTCTATAGTTCGTATATATAATAAAAATGTGATTTTTATTGTTAAAGTAATTTATTTAAAACACGAATACCATTCAACACATGAATTTCTATTCAACGAATGAATTTCTATTCAACGAATGAATGCGGTTTCAACATATGAAAATAATTTCAATAAATGAAAATAATTTCAATAAATGAAAATAATTCTAACACATGAATATTTCAGAAAATTTCGACAGCATAACGGCATGGTAGTTAAAACCGGCACCGTCCCGAGTACGGCTCCTCGCTCTACCTTAAAACCTCGCAGTTTTTGACAATGGGGATTTCATGCATCTAGTTCGCACGCAGACGACATGTTTTATTTTCGTTTCCACAATCCTATTCTAATTTGTTTCAACCACAAGAGGGTATTTTTCAACCACAAAGGTATTTTTCAACCATAATCCAACAATATCAACCACAAACAATTATTTTCAACCATTCGTCATACCCCACATTTTCACGTCAATCACAAGCAATAAATATCGCCCATGGTTTGTGGACGAGGGGAGTATATATATATATATTATTTCTATTCCAACACACGTATCATTTATACAATGCATGTATAATTCATACTTCGCTCATATAGCTTACACAACGCATATACATGAGGTATACGATACGTGTAATTTATATTTCGTTATATAATTTATACATCACATTTCCATTCGCATTTCAGTTTAGAAATCTCACATTGGTTTTCGAGATGCTAAAAATCGTGGCTAGCTCAGAAAAATCCGCGGTCTCTTCTAGATTGTAGAGAGCCTCCTTGCGGTCACGATGTTTCCTGTTTCATCGAATTTCGTTAACACATCATAAAGATATGATTTTTCAAAGTTTGCAACACTTAAAAGTGTTATTTTTAATTCAGAAAGTCAAAGTAGTTTACCTTCTGAATTCTTCGAAACTAGGGTTCGATCTTTCACTTCGATCGTTGCACGATAATAAAATCCGACTGCACCACGTGATAGAGCGTCGAAAGGGCTTCAGGCGCGTGGTGGTGATGGCCGACTCGCAGCACAGTGGAGGGGGCAAATCGGGTCGACGCAGCTGACTTTGGGGGGGGGGGGGCGCGAATCTCGAGGCTGGGGCGACGAGGGTGGATGAATCGGATATGGATTTAAAGAGGGGATCGAGGCGAGCAAAAGACTCAACTGGAGCGGGGGCTAACGTTGGCTGTGGAGGTCGGAATTTGGTCAGGAAGGTGGGTGTGGTTTCCGCCGTCGAGCGCTTTTACGCAGGGGGGAGGGGGTTGATTTTTTTTTAATTATGAAGGAGAAATTTGATTGGCCGATGGTTTTATTAAATTTTAAAATAGCGTTTCTCCACACGGACACCAATTCAAACCCAACGACTGTCGCCCTAGCTAAATACCCCCATCCCGGACACAATGAGATATGTTTCATAGGCCAACTCGACTGTTACAGACAGTTATTCTTCACATTAAAGTATAAAACATTCAATATTCAATTTGAACGTACTTGCCAGGGCCACAAACTGATTCAAAAAGTTTCAGAAAAATTAAATGTAGCTATGTTTTGACGCTACGGTTCCAACAAAACTAGTTTCGTCGAATTCTGAAACCGTTTGAAAAATGATCATTTTCTGGTCGATCCAATTTAACAGAAATTGACCAATCACATTTTCTTTTGCCACGCTCACATACTAGCTTCAAAAATTATGAAATTTGAAACCTAGTAATAGTTTGACATCCCGGATCCAACAGAAGTGGTTTCGTCGAATTCCGAGGTCGTTTGCAAAATGTCTATTTTCAAGGGCTATATATTCTCTATAGCGACCTTCCTGAAAATTCATTTGGCCATAACTTTTGATTTCCGCTATGAAACTTCGATTTTTCAGATTCGTTAGAAAGGTATTCATAAACAGATTTAAATATTTTTGGTTTCACTAAAATCCGTTATATTTTACACCCGGTACAGTCAGTCAAAGTTTGAATTCAAATTTTCAAACTGCCACACTATCTCCAATTCAGTATTTCATTGAAATATTCTATTTCAATTGTTTAAATTCTTTGAAAATAACCAATAAAAAAAAAATTGGCTCGCATTTTCCGGGTTGTTACAATCTCATAGTTAATAGTTTATAGTTCTAAATTTCGTAGTTTACAGTTTAAACTAGTAAATTGTAATTCATAGTATGCAATTTATTTTTTAAAATATCTTATTAGATAGTTGACTATGCCAAAGGAACGGGAGGAAAAAACGGATGGGATTTAAGAAACATAACTTTGGAGCTTATAATAGGAAAGGTAATACGGCGGCAGGATGCAATATCAGCATCATTGGTGGGCTCAAAATCTAAATTATCCAATGCGAAAACACGACACAACAAACTAGTGGAGAAGTAAGCGAATCTATTGCTATGTAGTCAAGGCGTGCGCCTAGGCGCAAAAAAGCGCAATGCGCAACTAGGGGGCTTTTTTTTGAGTCAAGGCGTACCTGTTAGTGAAGCGCAAAAAAAGCGCAAAAAAGCCCAAATCGCAAAAAACGCGTTTTTTTTATTTTAAGTATTTTGTTGTAAATTTAGGTTGAATGTTTTTTCGACTACTTATTTTGGTTAGTGACACAAACTTATGAAGTTTTATCATTAAAATTGCAAACTCAGCTATAATTTATTGTCAAAACTATATTAAGTGCAGTTTTTACAGTGACCGCAGGAAAAAAGCGTAACTAAGACACACAAAAAGGCGCAAGGCGCAAGCCTTGGGCTTTTTTGCGCCTTGACTACCTAGATCTATTGATGAAAAAATCTCGAATGTTATAGAAAAACATGAATATCAAGATATGCGTAACAATGAAGATATTTTTATGAATGAAGTTGATGAAGTAGATGAGGACATAAACAATGAAGATTACAAAGAGCATGTGAATGAAGAGGAAAATGATGAAATTAGTGATGATGAAACAAGAAATGAATGCAATGAACGTATGCTTGATTTAAATAAAGATGTAGACATTGATTATGATCCGGGTTTGTCGGGACCTATAAGTGATAGTAAAAGAATGATGATAGTAGAAAAAGAGGCCCAGTCAAAATCCTTAAAAAATATGATAAATTTTCAAGTATCATGAAGTTCGGGAGGAATAGACGTTTTTCATCCAAGCATTACGCTTGTTTTCCAAACGGTGAGGAACAAGAAAGAAAGTGGCTTGTATATTCTAATTTCTTAACAAAGTATTTTGTTTATGTTGCAAATTATTCAAAAATAAATTGTTCGGAGATGGAATTGATGATTGACATAATCTTCCACAAAAACTTAGAGAGTATGAAACGAATCTGAAACATTGTGAGAATATTGTGAAGTGGGTGGATTTGCGAAAGGGATTAAAGTTAAAAGGAACGTTTGATAAAAAGATGGAAGCTTAAATTGCTGAAGAGAAAGTTCGTTGGAAGATGATATTATTACGAATAATTGAAGTTGTGAAAACACTTTCTGAAATGGTTTGCCTTTCCGTGGGATTAATGAGAAAATTTATAAAAGAAATAATGGGCTTTTTGTCAACTTATCGAGTTTCTTATTGAATTTGATCCAATCATGCAAGATCATCTTCAGCGTGTGGTTAATAAAGAATTTCAACATCCTCATCTTAGCCATAAAATTCAAAATGAAATTATTATTTTATTGTCAAATGAGATCAAGGCGAAAATCATAAAAAGGATCTTGAAAGCAAAATATTTTTCAGTTATTCTTGGTTGCATACCTGATTTAAGCCTTGAGGAACAAATGTCAATTATTATAAGATGTGTGGATATTGAAGATATTAATGAAGTGAAGATAGAATTTTTTTTCCTTGGATATATAATGGTTGATGATACAACAGGGCTTGGTCTTTTAAAGCAACTTGAAAATATTTTAAAGAAACTTGACCTCAACGTTGACGAGGTCAAGGTTACGATAATGGATCTAATATGAAAGGGAAACATCAAGGAGTACAAAAGAGACTACTTGATATAAATCATCGAGTATTTTATATGCCATTCGGATGTCATATTTTAAATCTAGCATTATGTGATATGGCTAAGTCTTGTGTTAAAGCAAGTTTTTTTTTTTTTTTTTTTTTTTTGCTAGTGTGCAAAAGATCTATACGCTGTTCTCGGGTTTTACTCACTGATGGCATATTCTTGAAAAAATATGTAAAAGGTTAACTCCAAAACCATTATCGGCTACTCTGTGGGAAAATCATGTAGAAAGTGTAAGAGCTATTCGATTTCAAGCATCAATGTTGATAAATGCTTTGATTGAAATCGCAAATTGTTCAAAAGAGGATGTTGTGATGGCGGAAACAAAAGGTTTATGCATGAATGTTCTAGAGAATTTTGAATTCTTGATAAGCCTTTGTATTTGGTATAAATTATTGGATAAAGTAAATCAAGTTAGGAAAATCCTTCAACATGAGGAAACGAATTTAGAAGATGTGATTGTAAGGCTAAAAGAAGTTCTATTTTTTCAAAACTTTAGCGAACATGGCTTTAAAGAAATGATGGAGGAAGCTAATGAACTTGCTATGGATGTAGGCATTGAACCAATATTTTGGTGAAAAAGTTGTTCTTAGAAAGAAACATTTTGATGAGGATGTTGAAACTAATGACGATGAAATATAATCATCAGAAGATAATTTTAAGAGTCACATATTTCATTCACGTCATTAATCAAGCTTTTACATCATTGAAAGACCAATTAGAACAAACTGAGCTTTATGACAAAATATTTTGGTTTTTGCTGAAAGCAAAATTTATGAATATTGGTAAAGAAGATTTGATGGAACATTTCGTTTGTTTAGAAAATTATCTAAAACACAACCAACAATGTGACGTATATGGAAAAGATTTATTTCAAGATCTAAGAGCTTTGCAAACCATGTTTGCCTAAAGAAATAAATCGGTTGAGATTCTTGAATTTATAAGGTCGTATGTGGAAGATGGTGGGTTTCAATCCGCCGAGAGTTTTTCTAATTTTAAATTGATTAAAAATTATCTTCGAATAATCATGTCACAAGAATGATTAAATGGACTTGCAATGATCTCAACTGAGAGTGAGTTTTTGGAGAAACTTGATTATAACCATTTAATTGAAGAATTCACTACAAAAAAAATGCTAGAAGAAGCATTTTCCTTTGAATAAATTATGGAAAAATCGACCATATATTTTAAGGTAAAATTGGGACTTGGTAATTGTTGTGGATGGATCTTTTGAATTTGTAAAAGAAGTTTTATAGTTAAGGCCATATTTTAAAGTGATATAAAGATTTGTTTATATCTATAGAGAGGTTTTTGCTTAATATCTTTCTAATTAATAGTATATCTTAATTAGGAGACTTATACGTTTTTATTTCATTTGGCATATGTCAGATTTAGTTTTAAAGTGATATAAAGATTTGTTTATATATGTAGAAAGGTTTTTGCTTAATATCTTTCTAATTAATAGTATATCTTGATTAGGAGACTTATACGTTTTCATTTCATTTGGCATATGTCAGGTTTAGTAGCTAGAGGACCGAGTACACTATATACATTGACCAGGACCATTTCTTCAAGATCATGGGTTCAAAGTTCTTCCGGTGTGTATTGATAATGCATGGCACCGCTACGATTTACTAACAATGGATATATAAGAACACCTCGTATGATACAGATGTATGTAAATAACTTTTTTTGTTTTTTGTTTTTGTTTTTGTTTTTTTTTTTTTTTGTGCTTTTGCAGGAACTTGGAAAGAACGAGTGAACTTTTATTCACTGCAATATTTATCTCGTTTATTCTGGTACAATCTTTCAACTTTGAAACATTTGCACCTTCAAATTTACTCTTTTAGATTATATTTTACCAGTCATTTAGTTGTTTCGAGTTTTGTGACACTATTTACCAGGCGCAACTATGATAAAGTAACATTTTGTCCAAATACATTCACTTTTCTCTTTTCAAGTAAATTCATTAAAATTTCATATATGTTTTGGCCGTATAATTGTATATTTGACCAATGATGTTACATTTTCTATAATTTTATTTCTGATGCTAACAAGTTGATTATCCTAATGCTAAAGCAGTGGTCATTTCATTTTTTATTTACATACCGTAATAAACACTTCTATTAGGTACCGCTTTGGATCAAAGTCCTTGCTTGCTTAGGTCCGACTACTTAAGTATCATAAGCTTTATTTAAGTTTAATATTAGCGTTTTTGTTTTTATACTATTTTGTGTTTGCAAAGAATTTATATAAAAAAAATATTATGATATATTTCATATAACTTTCGAATAAAAGTTGCTTATTAGCTTTTTCATGAAGCTTTTCGTAAGTTCAAGTTGGAGTACTCAAGAATGATTACAATGATGAAGACAACACTGAAGATGATCACCCTGTTAATCTTGAGATTCAATGTTTAACCCGAATATCCATCTAGGTATGTTTTAGTATTGCCTCCCGCGACCACTATTATTCCTTTGTATCTGTATTATCAGCATATTTAATACGTGGTAATAATCTTCTATGTTTTAATGCCAAACCTATAAAATGAAGCATTTAAATTTCAAAGGTGTCCTTTCATCCTCTTTCTTTTTGACATTTCTGGCACTAATATTTTACTGCAATTTGAAAACCTATGGACTACTGTTTTGAATCTCTTTTTTTCTTTTTGCTTTTGGAAGGTGTGCTTTCTTTGAAACGTATGGTCAACAACTTGTTAATAAATAAACGTGATGCTCAGGAACTAACACATTGTTATTCGCTTTTGTCATATCACAGACTTCAGAGGAAGTTACAAAATCCGGTCATCATGTTGAAATTAATAAGGAAATGCAAAATGCTTTGCTGGAGAAGGCCAGTCTTCAAAAGAGCAGTCGCCAGGTTTTACACTGGTATAAATCATTGGATTCATTTTAAGCTTAAGAACTGACATACGTGAGTTGTGTGTAAAGAGATTGAATCTGAACTGTGGAAATTCATTTGAGGTTAATTTGTAGTACTTTAAGTGGAATTAGAATGTTCTGTAATGTTCGATGTCAGTTTGTAAATTAAGGTTTTCTTATTGGATTTTTTTGCCCTTTTTCATTTATCTCAGTTTTCGAAATTTATTACAAAAATAGTTTCGTTTTCAGAGATATTACAAGTGTAGCTTGGTTTTGGCCAATGCAGCGTTGAATTGGCCAAAATGCACTGGTGCAATCTTGAATTCCGTCAGCGTTTGTGTAAACTGGTACAATTTGAGATTGTGTCGGTTTAAAATTTTAAAAAATGGGCACAGTCCGAAATTGCATCTATGCGGCGCATTCTGAGATTGGATCCCGACATTATAAAAAGAGTGCTCCTTTCTCCCTCTCTCATTTTCTAACTTCCTCTCAACAAACAAACTTAAACTCAAAATCTATTTTTTTTAAATCCATTATTGTTTTTCATTACAAACATTTGACTTTTGCGGATCTATTTGTAGAATAATGACTTCAACTTGATTTGGAAACAAAAAAGGTGTGATTTTATAGTACTTTTTTTTTTTTTTTTTTGCATTTAGAAATCTAAGTAGTGTTTATTTTGTGATCAATACAGAATGACTCCTAATTATATTGCGATTATATGCTATTTTGATGGAGATTTAATTATTAATGAACTAACATAGATTTGATTATTAATGAACATAATTGTGGTATATATAACAGAGGATCTTACAAATTGACAAAAATTAGAGAAAGTTCTAACTTTCAACAAGTAAAAGCGGTAGTTTACAAAATAACTAGGATTAAATCAGAGGAGTTTGATATTGAATTGGTTTGCATTTGGTCAACCGATTCCGGATCTAATGCAATAAAAATAGTAGATGACGACGACGTTGAACTAATATTTTATGCCATATCAAAATCTATAGAATTGTCTGTTATGAAAAACAAAAGATTATAGCCAGAACGACATGTAACTCCTTCTGTAACTGCTCCTGCATCGAACTAACCATATCCTGTTGTGAACATACCGAGTTATGGATGACAACAAATGACTTTTGGGTATAATCCGCTTATGAATTTTCAACAAATATTACAACCTATCTATCCATACCCAACGCAAGATACCATTTCAAACATGAGTCAAATGTAACTCAAACTGCAAAATTTTGACATTATTATAATTGTTTTGTGTTTATAGGAAAATATTTGCATTTTTAAATTGTGTCCCACAATACTTTCCAATACAAAATACTGCTGGATCGTCAACAAGTTATCGGTCTTGTCCCATGCAACCAACGCCCTCTGAATTGTATCATATGAGTCAACAGTAAGACGCATCCGTTAATGACATTGAACCATGTGGCATATAAAGATTTACTCAAAATTCCTATTTTCGTATTGTAGTAATCCGACAATTTTTGTCGAAACAGAATCGAACATGAAACCAAACCAATCCGATGTTGATATAGATATAGATGAACCTAATATTGAAGAGTTAATTAAGCCACATTCCTTCATTTGATAACATGACCGTTGTAAGCATTCCGGAGAATGATACGACGTGGATCAATGTAATGCAAGTAAATATTGGTGCTTTAAATTATGATTTTGGGGGTGAAGACAATGCTAGCACAGATAGTGATGATTACCGTTAGATGATAATTTGTGTAGTACACAAATGTTGGCTAGATCCATTGTTGCAAATTTGCAATTCAGTAATGAAATTTTTTCATCATCATGTGTTTAGAATGATCTCAAAGTCGGTATGGTGTTGGAGAGCTAAAGAAATTTCATTCAACAACTAAAGTGAGTGATCAATTTTACATATAGTTTCGTTTAAGCCAATAAGGTTAAATAAAAAAATACACTGCTATTTGCAACGTCGATCCTAATTGACTATGGAGAATACATGCCATAGACCTTGAAAAATATCAAGCTGGATGGTGGGTTATAAAGAGATATGCAGCTAAACATAGTTGCGTAAACCCAACAGTTTGCTCCAATCATAAGCAAGCAACGTCCACATTTTTTGTCTCGAAGATGATGCCCTTTGTGAAAGCGAATTTGAGCATTATTGCTGGGACTGTGCAGGTCTTAATGGAGAAACAATATTTATAAAATTGGCTACATGAAAGCGTGGAAGGCATTAAGCAAGGTAATCGAACATACATACACTGGTTGGGTGGAGTTGTACACCAAATTATGACGGTATTTTGACAAAATTGCGAAAACAAATTCAGGGAGTGTTGGGAATATAATAACTGATGAATATGGAGTATTCAAAAGAGCCTTTTGAGCATTTGAACTTGCATCGAAGGATTTATACAATGTTGACCTATACTTTGCATTGATGGCACAATTGGTATAGTAAATATAAAGGTAGCTTACTAGTTGCAACTACAGTAGATGCGAATGATTAATTGTACCCTTTGGCTTATGGTATTGTTGAGTTTGAATCATGCGATAGTTGGGACTGATTTTTTGCTTGTATGCGTAGGTTCATTCAAAGTGTTAACATTCAACGTATTACTTTCATTTCAGATAGGATGGAAGGATGGAGAGTAAGATGTTGTAACAACCCTACCCGAGCTAAACAGACTATAGTGTGTTTTCTAGATTTTAAATCTAAGAGAATAAAAGACAAATTCGGAAGCCCAACTCGTATATTATTTAAAACAAGAAATAAGTAAACTGGGGCTTTTCAAATTAATATGTTTGGAATAAATGATATGTTCTTAATTTGTTAAATCAAAATGGAGATTATAAACTTTGTTGTAGAAAAATAAATATGTTTCAAAGGATAAGAGAATTATTTAATTAGTATTAGTGTTGGTGAATTTATAAAGGTGTTCCATAAATAAAATAATTAGTGTGACAAACTTGTGATATTGATTTATAATGTTAAAGTGAGATTTAAAACATTATTTAAATGTTTTGAAGATTATTATAGTGTGTGTTTGTTCTTTATATATTAAAGACAATTTAATCAGTGTTTTGTGTGTGTGTGTGTGTGTGTGTGTTAGTGGTGTTTAGTTGGGTTGTTAACACGTGTTTAACACTTAGAATGGTGAAACATGGGTTTAATTTACACAAGTGCGAACCCGTGCTTCGCACACGGGTCGTAGCTATATTTTTTGCAATTATTGTTGAACCCTTGTGTTATTTTCGGAATATAGGTAATTAACCCGAGTATTTCTTATTTCTTGACAATGCTTAAGTTATTTTCCATAGAGTGATTTTTTAAACAACTATTTTACTTCAAATGTCGAAGTATGTTATAACCAATGTAATAAAATAGATGTATAAATTTTTCATGCTCTTGAAATTGGCTTAAAGTCAAAGATATAACCATTTATATATGTTTGCTTCAAAAGTATGTGCTCTTGATGATAACACATCTTTCAAGTTATAGTAGTCTAAGATACACTCTCATTTTATTCATGTGTGATCGATGCTTAATGACATGTTAAATATATGTATAATGCATGAAAACGGGCTAAAGAAATTTGATTTTTTACAAGTTAACTACCTTGCATTCACTGTCCATCGACACAACATTTTTCGTTTTGAATGAAATGACAATAAGATAAGTTGTATCTGTGTGTGTGTGTATTTATTGTTCCTTTTATATTTGTAGTGGACATTTCGAAAATTGGAACTTCTGGTGAAATAAGAATACTTGAAAAATAGATAAGAAAACTATAAAGAACATGATTGTCGGGTTATGAATTAATTTACAATGGTAAAATAATTAAAATAAAAGCAAATACTTTAGGTTGGTATTATTATTTAATCAGGTTTGACCAAATTTTGTATCAAGACAATTAGATGACATTGAGCACATCAAACTAATCAAAAAATAATAATTAAAATCAAATGTACAATTTTAGTATATATTTTTAATGGAGAATCTGAAATTGAAACCTCTCGTGAAATAAGTATACTTAAAAAGGATAATAAAACCTTAGACAACATTGTTATGGGGTTATGAATTAATTAACAATAGTAAAAAAACAAAAGTCAAAACAATTAGTTCACTCATGATATTATGGTTTAATATGGTCTGATCAAATTTTATATCAAGACAATCAGATGACATGAAGACATTAAAGTAATAACAAAAAATCAAAAGTATAAATTTGTATTAAAAGAATAAAAGGAAGTAGTTTCAGCATTTTTTAGTAAATCACGTAGCGCACAAAGTTGATCGTTAAAGATGATGTAATGATTTATTTGGTCATTGTGTTCGTATAAGAGTATTCAAATGCACAAAATTTCCCATTTCGCCTTCTTAGTAAAAACAATTGGTTCTCTATATAATTTCAATTCTTATTTGCAATCATGCATCAAATACACTATTCTACGTAATAAAGATAATGCGACTACAAATTACAAAGGCTACATTGCTTTTTCTTTATTACCAAATGATTTTAGGAACTCAAATTTAGGTTCTTTTCATTGTAGCACCATTGTTCTAATTTTTGAACATTGTAATAATATATGAATATATATATATATATTTCACGTTCATTAAATCGTATAAAAGAAAAAGACAGATTACACAAAAATGCAATTGTTTTAGTGAAACCATTAGATGTGTCAAATTATCTAATTAACGTGGAGTACATTATATACTTTTGTAGTAACAACATGAAGATCAACGTCCTGTCATGTTTATGCATGTGTTAGTTTGTGCAAAGTTGATTTCT
Organism: Allium sativum; assembly: GCA_030737875.1. Classification (NCBI taxonomy): domain Eukaryota; kingdom Viridiplantae; phylum Streptophyta; class Magnoliopsida; order Asparagales; family Amaryllidaceae; genus Allium; species Allium sativum. The sequence continues at coordinate 206,363,819 of CM060925.1, forward strand.
GAAACTTCACGAAAAACATGGATCTGACTATAGTTATATAAGGTATCAAGAGTAGGAATGGCAATGGGGCAGGTCTAGGGTCTAAACCCGCCCGATCCGCCCCTGTTTAGACCCATTTAGATCTGCCCCATAGGGTCTTCGGGGCGGGTAGACCCGCGACCCGCATTTGGAGGTCCGGGTCTCGGGTCGGGTCTAGAGCATGACTAACCCGCCCCAATCCGACCCGCACGATTTAAACATCAGTAAAACACTTTATAACTATAATGATTACTTGTTAATCTTCTTAGGTATACATGGTTATAACTTGAATATTATATTTTTTTCCAATCAACAAACTATAAATTTTTCATATTATTAAGTTGCATCAATGATAATCATATAATAGCGGATGCATACATTGTGAACTATCATCTTACAACTCATTTTATCAAATTCTCTTATCATTGTGAACACATTATAATATGGATATAATTTATCATTTAGTGATAAAAACATATAAGTATATATATTTGTGTACATTGAAACACAATATCACCGGGTCGTGGAGCGGGTCGGGTCTACCCTGACTCGTACGGGTTTCGGGTATGGGGCGAAATTCCAGACCCGCACCGGGTCTACGGGGCGGGTCTGGGGCAGAGTTTAAAAAGTCCGGGTCGGGTCTGGGGCACGAGAAACCCGCCCCATTGTCATTCCTAATCAAGAGCATTAAAGTAAAATTAGAAGAATCGGAGAACAACCCATAAGCAAATGCCTAACTACTTTACAAATTCAATATGCCATCCATCGAGAATAGAATTTTTTTCAAGTATCATTAACAATTCCTAATATTTAAGACAAACTTTTTCTTGTGATTCCCCTTCTTATAAAAGCATTAGAATGGTAATGCGCAATTGCATAATGAATAATCATAACAACAACTCATCAGTCAATTTATTGTTTTATTCTGACGAAATACAGAAATTAAAGTATATGATTTGTGTGTACATGCTTTCAAAGCAAGAAGATGATATAATACTCAAAGAGGTAGCTCACTAGGTTGTGTTTGCATCAAATAGAAAAGCAAGAATTTTATTTTTCAAACTTGTATTCTCAAAGCAAGAAAAGGATATGATGCTCCAGACTACAGCTTTAGCATGTGATGATCAATGGGATGCCAGTTCAGCCACGTAACTGAGAATAGTGCTGAGAATCAAAAATATTTTTTTTACTAATACCATAAAATGCAGTACGCAACCAAGACCTAGATACCCCCACTACTTTATGACGTTGAGTATAGGAAGAGATTTTTGCTATCCTTAACGCAAGCTTGAACTCGTAGTCGTTGTCCATTGATATTGCTGTACCATAAATTAATTGGGTTTATGAACGTTCAAATTTATAGTTCTTAAGATCTCTACCTAAAGCATTGTGTGACCGACACTTAGTGATGCTTGATGTCTTACGTGCAAAGAGCATGGATACAGAATTGACAAATAAACTGCACATCTGAACTAAACTTTGTCAGAAACAAAGATTAATTGAAATAGTTTTTCTAGTATACAGAGACTGACACCGGGTTCACTTTTTCAGAGTCCACCAATCCGAGATGTACTATCGTCTCATGCATGGAAGTTCGCATGCACATAAACAACGTTCATCCATGCAATGCAATGCAGTGAACAATGTTCATTATGTCGATGATCTTGGGCATGCACCCTACATTCTTAAAAGAAATACGTTTTAGAATGATTTATAAATTGATATAAAATTCGACGTTAATGTAAAAATAATGTTTATCAGAGGTCATCAAAGTTTAAAGGGATAAACACTTGCCTGAAAGATCATAATAAATAGAGTACCTGTTTTACAACAACAGTTGTAATTTTACATGAAACATTTAAGAACTAAACCATGCCAGAAGCCATATTTAAACTTTAATGCTATTTGGTGGAACAATACATCGTCAGTACACAGAAATTGTTTATGAAAGTCATTAAATCAGCATCAAATGTCATAACCATTCTATATTTATATTGGAGTTTCAAGACTTTATTATGATCCATAATTTTCCAGACTATATGAGATTTTACATAAATAGAAAATTTATAATTAAGTTCAATGTACAACTTCATCCAACTAAACAATGTTCATATACCTGAAACAACATCTTCAAAATAACTCTTCATGCTGAAGGTCCCAATTATATAGGATCTCCGTGCAAAATGAAGTATGTCTAAGAATAATAGGGCAGGCGGTAAACCACACTTGTAACTGGTTGTGCAGCATTGCGGGAAACAACTTGAGAACTTGGTAAATTCGTCCATGGTGCTGTCAGCTCTGTTAAAGAAAAGATATCAAATATTACATTCGTGGGAAACGGTTCCGATTATATACGTATATCATATCATATTATACTGATTCTCATTATATTTACATACATAAAGGACATATGACTATGAGAAAGTCTATTTAGATAGAAAATATAGATGGAAATGTGATGTGGGATTGTCCCTTAATTTGCACCTCCAATATAATGACGAAATGATCTAACGGCATAGATGTTGTGTGTCCTAGTTTATGTCTAAATTTGCATCTAAGAGTGCGTTCTTGACGAACGGTAACGGGGCATTTGAGCGTGACATTTGAGCGAGGTATTTGAGCATGACACAGTTGCGAACGGGGAATGCGTTTTTTGCTACGAACGGGGTATTTGAACGGAGTATTTGAATGGGGTATTTAATTGTTAATTTATTTGTTTTGAATTAATTTACACGTTTAATTTTATGAATGACGACATTTTGAAAAGATTATACTATATATTAGTCCCACATTGCCAAAATAATATAACCATCTCAGTATATACATGAGCATGTAAACACTTTAGCATCAATTGAAATAAAGCAAAACCGGTTTGAACACACACAAAGGCTTGATACTAATACAAATATGTTAAAATTATCAAAGATGGGCACTTGGGGCGCGCACCACGCACATGCTAAATGATGTTCAGCAGCCCTTAATCATCCGCGCTCACAAAGTGAACGGACCACTTTTTGCCATTTGCCCAGCGTGCCTTTCAGCATGCCAGCCAACGGAGCTGCGTCGGACGCAAGTCCAATTGACTGTGGCACGCTCAAAGACTAAGAATGGGGCCTAAATGGCCACTTTCTATATGGGTGTGTGTGCATAAAATCACAATCGTTACAATATGATAGAAATTTCAATTTAAGAGCAAAAATCTTTTTGTTGTGGGGGTAAATATATCCATATCAAAATTTGAAAATGATATATGATACTAAAAGCTGGAAATTCAGAACAGCACGACAAAATGCTGAAGGCTTGCTATAAAAAAAGGAAAGCTGAAGGCTTCGATTCAATCTTGTGAGGATCAACCTATTTTGGCTGTCAAATTTGTATATAGCTTGAGCTATTGGATACTTTAGCAAATAATAGTACATACAAAATCAAAAATGCAAATATAATCAGGTAGACATAAAAATTATACTTAAGAAAAATAATAAAATAAAAAAATATATTTATTTATTTATGTTGATATGAGTTCTAAGAATATTGTGATATACCTAATCCTAAGAACATTTGAGAGAAAAAATAATTATAAAATTATTCATTTCTTGTATCACTTATCTTAAGCATGAATTCTAGCAAACAATCAATTGTGTCCTTTCATATCAAATGGAACTGGGAAACTTTCAGTACAAATCAGCTTAAATTTTATGATATAAAGATGATAAAATTTCATAGGCTAAGTTTGTAAGATATACTATAAATCATGTCCAAAGCCAGGTTTTACGCTTCCTAGTATCCTCATGTCATTACCAATGGTAAGATGTGGCTTATAGCACCACAATTTCATGAAGCTGAAACCTACAATGTATAAATGACATAAATCCAATCACGTGGATTGAGCATTTTAGTTGACATCAAAGCATGAAATGTTGCACCTTGTATTTTGGTGCATACATAAGTGACATGGGATTTGGCCTTAGCTTGTAAATAAATAAGTATCTATCATCTAAGCTAAAACTTTATGGCGCCATACAATAATAAAAAACACTTGTAAATAAATATTGGTGAACAACAGCAATAAAGTTCGAATATATCTTTATTACTTTTAATTTGGTTAAATTAATAGAGCAATGACAGAATGACTACGTTAAAATTGTAGGTTGTCGTGGGTGTTAATTTAAAGACAACATGTATCTTAATTCTATGATAGCAATTCTTAGATAACACAGTATAATAATGTTTACGTGCTTGCTTGCTATTTTTTTTATTCCAGGCAGTCATTGTCAGTTCAAAGTTTAATATAGTTGGTTTAAATTTATTTGGTAATCGCCCCATTTTCCACTCCATTCTTTGTAAAATATTTTGCGAACCATAGTTTTCAAGGGATTGATGTATTACAATGAATAACTTTTGCACCCTACCTAATCTAAATTATCATAATTTGAAAGTGATGGATAATATTAATTTGCTTATATAAAATTCTAAGATCACTTGTAATTTTGCTATTAGGAAGAAAAGACTACAATAAATCGGTCTAACCAAACTTACTAAGTAGATTGTAAAAATACCCATTCATAACTATGCTTATATAAGTACTTAGGCAAGTTGGTTGTAATCCGATTTGTTTAACTGAAATAACCATGGTATTATCAGTTAGCAAGTACAGAAGAAAAGTTTACTCTGTAATACTAAAAATTCAGAAAGAGCAATAAAAGAACCAACATTTGGAAGAACCACTAAATCATGAGCTTACGTAATCATAAAAGCGCAAGATTATATTAGAAATTAAATGATGTTGAATTATAATTTTCTTTATACTCACCAATTATTTCAATTAGAAAACATGAATATTTGAAAGGCATTTAATTAGGCGTAACCAAAAAAATTAAACAACGCCAAAATATTCACTGTTGTAAAACTGAAATTGTAGCAACATTGCGTAAACCCATTCTAAAGAGAAATAATAAATAAAACGAATCAACAAATGACAATTCAGATTTTGATTTAATCAAATATTAAGTATTTGAAACAATTAAACTCAAATGAAAAAAAAAACAAAGTGAAATAAATAACAAACATGCTGATTATGACTTAATCAGTACTTCTCACTAATAAAATAGTAAATAAAAGACATGTTATAATTAGAAAACACAGTATACATTACAAAATAGTACGTTGTCTTATATCAGAATTCATTACTGCATTTCTTAAAACAAAAGGAAGGTGTATTCATACTTGCTTATACTGTGATAAACTCATATGCTGAAAAAAGGGAAATATGAATTGCAATGTGTTATAATACAAAATATTATTTCATTATACACTGTTGTAGCTCTTCACCAATGTCTTAATATATTATTCCCAATTACAGATATTAGTACATAAAATTATGGCTTTAAGATTTTGCAAGAACCAAATACTTTGTTTAGTGTATATACAATGAAAAGACATCATATACATGTTGGGATATAACATAAATCGGAAAACTAATAAGTCAATATTCTAACGTGACCTGTCTTACACTATGATTAAAACATGACTCAGTAGAAAACGATTCATGGTCTATAGTGACATATTAAAAATGAGACCGAAAAACAAAATAGTTTGCGTAGCTTGTTGAAATGAGATGACTTCAATTCCGCTTCAGCTGGAGCACAATCTTATACAGTATTGATAAGGCCAAATTGGTAAATGCATATAAATAATATAACTTCCGAGCATTATATGGTTGTTACTACAAAATATAAAATACAAATTGAAAATAATAATAATCGATATTCTATTGTATGCAACTTATCTAAAGCTATAGCTGTAGAGGCCAAATAATAAAATTCATATTTTTCAGGAAGCAAGTGAGATTACATCTAAATAAATAGTTTATTTTTCTTAGCCTATCAAAAAATGTCCACCTAAATATCTTTCTACAAATAAATGTTTTCCCTTATAAATTATGATGTAGATATAGTTTTATATAATGAATTATCAGGACCAAAATGAAAATATAGGTATGGCTTGGTCATTACTATTTAAAAATAGGATAGTCCTTCGAGGTAGATGCGCCAAAGAAAACTTAAGTCTTAACAATGTGATTAATCCTGAAATTTTATCGAAAATTGTAAGATGAAATAAGACTACGATAATGGTCAGTCATATAGCATTTTATTTTTCTAGAAAACCAAGAACATGGCATTTAAATGAACATAGAAAAAACATGTCAATATGCTACTTGAGCATAATAGAGGAAACATAATAGGAACGTTGAAAAGCTGAATTTACACATGTAAATACATACAAATTTCAATTCATCTTCCAGTAGACAAAAAAGGTTAATATAGTTCCCCATTTTAACAAATAAAGCTATTTAATTCTTCATTAAACCAAGATGTAAAACGTTATAAAGGTAAAGTGCTCAAAGAGCGCGAAATTACCATATTTTAAAGCATTTATTCTATTTTAATTTGAGTACCATGTAATTTTAAACCCTAATTAGTTTCACGATTCAGATCTGCATTTGGATTCAGCTTAAAGAGTTCGTTTTTATCTGAAGTGTTGAGAAATGGATTTCAATATTAACATGATTGCAACAATTGCACGAAATTCATAATATATGGTAGCATTTGCAAAAATAATTTTGTTAAACCAACATGTATATTGAACATGTAGATAAACAGATCACGGGCATAGTCTAAACATTGACATAAAAAATGTTCTTTATGCACAGAATAACATGAAAATGATGAAACAATTTCATATAAAAGATAGAAATGATAGCAGTGGCACCCTTTGTATTATCAACATAATGTTTATTCATCAAATTATTGCTTGCATAATCCAAGGACTATACGGTCATGACAGGCTTAAATACATATAGACGAAGCACCAATTTCTTAATGGCAAAAAACCCACAGTGGATAAATGCAGATAGTGCAACTCATTCAACAAACAGAGGGCAGAAATATAATATGATCATAATAATAAATCAAAAGACATGTATGTGAGTCAAGTTATTTTTGTTCATTTGGCAGTCAGCAAGCAACTTATCCTCTTCTCCCCAAATCTTTTAAGCAATTAGTCACTATTACACTAACATATGCGACATTTATCACATAATAATAAAAACAACCTGGAAGTGTAACTGATAACAAAATTTTTATGTTTGTACGGTGAGGGTACAAAATTTTCTCTTCATTTGTAACTGCTTTCATATACGTAAACACTGGTTTCCAGTACCTCAAATTAAGGATAAGTATTACTATTTATACTTTTCAAATGGAGGGCGTTGGTGTCAAGGTTCGAAATACCGGTTTCCGGTTCCGTTCCGGTTAGGTAGAAAATTTGAAACTCCGGTTTCGTTTCGGAAATTCTGGAAAATCCAGTTTAATTCCGGTTTGACAATTCCGGAGTATTTTTTTTATAAATACGCAAATAATATGTAGTCAAGGTTCAGAATTGATTTGATGAAAAAATACACAACATGACTGCTTAGCAGTAATAAGCCTGAATATAAATTACTTTCAAAAAAAAAAAAAGCCTGAACATAAAACTGCTTCTGCTTAGTAATAAAAAAAATGTTTGTATTCACTATTCAGCGTTCAACGTCTCCCCCTGTCGCTCTCGTCTCTCCCTCAACCGCTGAAATCGAAACCAGGGAAAAAAAGGTAACCCGCTCGATAACAAATGAAAGAAAAAGCATCCCGAGCTGCTAATCGATACTACTGGAGACGACCTTCGCTGCTTTGAAGAAGTAGACGATGAAGTAATCGAAGCAAAAGCTAACAAGTTAGTTTTCTTTTATTTTTAATTCTATTTTTCTGGCTTTTGTTTGGTTTTGTAGCAAAATTTGGATTCGATTTCATGTAATGCTTATGTTCCAAATACAGGGCTTGCTGAAAATTTCCGATTTCGAATTCGATTTAGAGGATTTAAAGCATAAAAAATCTACCTTTTCTCACATGTAATTGAATGATAGTGTTGCGATTTTTTTTTCCTTTACAGCAGAACGAAACGGAATTTTTTGTGATTTCCGGCCCGGTCATCGCCGGAACCAGACCGGAATGGCCGAATTTTCGGCGTGCCGGCTGGAATTTAGAACCTTGGCTGATGTATTAGGTTTCTTCACCCAATGCCTACATAACATGTTGTAGCATTTTCTTTCATTAGTTATTAAAATGAGCATAATAATTTCTTTGTTGGGCCTGTTCGCGACAATATCAGCTAAATAAAATGTAGAAAGAATAACATAGGTTTATTTATACTAAAAGAGTTGGGAATCCCAGAGGAAATAGAATAAAGAACATGGAAAGTTGACAAAGGAGATTACCTGATGGCATAGGAAATGATTCTAGGCTTTATTCGAAAGAGAGACTCCTATTTTTCAATTGAAGATCAATAAAGAAAGATCTTGAACTTGTGAAACCCAACCTGTAAAATCATATATAAAAAAGCTTGTAAAAGATTCATCTCAATAACCAAGCCCATACACTAAATAAGAAAGAACCTGCTTACGGGAAAAATGCATCTCAGAAATCGAGAACTAAGAACTACCCTCGATTAAGAAAGGTATCGGAGGCACAACATGAGCTTGGTTAGCTATTAATGTACATGTCAGTTGACCTATGCACAATAAAGTACTCAACGTTCCTCCAGTCTACAACTCTCTTGCATTCAGCTCATCCTGCTTCAAACCATCCTTCTATTCAGCCTACCTCATCGAACCCAGATTGGATCAGTGCCCCAGTCTTTTGCAACTTGTAATCACTAATAATCTAAAAAATGCAGAAACAAAAATATAATCAGTGAGGGTATGTGAAATAGTAATTAGTAACATAGATGATATTATCTACTCAAAACTCAAAGACAAACCTTAACTCGAACTAACAGAATTAAATGTAGGACAAAATAAATGAATCCAACAAAACAAAATACGAAATACTAAATTATTGTTTTAAAAGATTGTATCAAAATGAGATACGGAAATTATGATGAGATATATAACTGGTTATAATTAAAAGATTATATTGAGATAAGCAGGATACTCAATCAAACTTTTGTAGTAATCAAAAGTTATAAGTAATATTATTTGCATGGGGACAATCAATGAGATATATTCGTCGAGGATCCTTCAAAACATGAAGGAAAGCATTTAAAATGACTAAAAATAAGGAGTGTATTAAATATGGGAAAAGGAAATACTTTAAAGAAATAAATCAAGAAAACTAAGGGGTAAAAAAAATTAAATTTATGAATACGTAAATGAATGAATTATTCATACCGGGGAAGAAAATGAAAGTGCATAATGATGATATTATGTTATAGTTAATTGGAAAGAGATGTTCTGACAAATGCCCATTTAGGATCGTGAATGCAATGATTGAATTGCAGAATAATATTGTCACAGTGCTCTATAAATAGGCCAAAATAGGCTAGAACTTCAAAACTTTAAAGGAAATGTGCAGAACATGATCAATTCATTTTGATGTACGGCCATTATTATGAAATCTATATTGTGATGATGACATCTTAATTAGTAATATCTATTTTATTATGTCAAAACAAAGACTATGATTAGTATCTAAATGATACGAATATTGTATCTATCATCCATGAAATATATGAGCATGACTGACAGATAATCCATATTTGATTATTTTTACAACATGGCTGGTCTAAAATATGGTTAACTATAAAGTATTATCATGTATTAAGTGTATTACCTTGAATGTTTTGCTCTGTATTTTTTGATTAGTGAAAGTTTACAAATTACCCTATGTGTAGAAGATTGATCGGGTTACCTGGAGAACTAAACAAAAATAGGTACGAAAATTATCTGCATGACTGTATAAAATAAAGGGCATAATTTTACGTAATAGGTAAATGAAATAAGAATGATTGGAACTTTTAGTTAAAGCTAAGATGATATAAATTCACATATTGATTTTCAGTTCAACAATAATAGGAACAAACCAACCATCGCGATTCGCTTAAGGTAGATCAATTTTCTAATCCTAAAATGTGTATGTTAGTTTTTCGATCCTCAATTTAAAACCATTGACAGTAATATACATAAAGAAAATTATATGGCATGAACACGACATATATGTCAATATTTGATGGTTAGATTCAGGTTACATCAGAAGGATCAATGTTAAAGGAAAATATTTGAACTAAAAAATGTATTGATTCAGTGTATGTGGAAAAGGAAGTTATAATTGAATATAAATAGTTGTAGATATGGTTATATGAAAAATATAATTTTTTGATTGTTCATCCCAATTACTGCTGTTTGCTACAACATATAATTCAAAATATCAGAGTATGATTGATGCTACGTATAAGTTATAACAAAATGAAACGATGCCACAGTTACTAAATTATAACAAAACACCAAAAAAAGAAATCATCGGGTATGAACTACCAGAAGAACACATCTTTTAATTTTCATCGCTTTAGCCATGATATACACAGTTTAATAAGATTTACATTAAGATATACCATCACAATGCCAAATCAGACAAACGTCAGTAAGCAAACATTATAAATGTAGCTAGCTGTATCAAACAATATATGATGGAGGAAAAATTAGGCACGTATGTATTGGCTGTAATGAGTGAAAATCCATTTAGAGAATTAATTTTTGAACCACAAGAATTCTAATTTTACAAATACTTGTTGAAAAGAGAATGTTTGAGGTGCATACCAGTTTATTGCCTCACATGAAATGAGGGTAGGCATCAATTGGAAGGGTTGAAGCTGCGAGCCTCTTTTTCATTTCTTATCAAAACACCTAGTAACCACCACAAATATGATGCATCAGTGATTCAAGCAGCAGAAAAACAATAAAGCAATTGAGATGTCATTAAATCTCAAGTAATCCATCAAATTTGGACAATTTAAGTTTATAATTTATGAATGTAAAATTTAAAAGTGTTCACTTAGTAAAATAACTACATAATTATTAATCATAACAATCGTACAATTTAACAACACAGGTTAGAACATAAATACAAAACATAAAGAACACTAAGAAAACGAAAAAAAAGTATCCTCAGTTTTAAACAAACGTACAATGTGTTTTATCTGCACTTCACTTTGAGAATTCAATATCACATTGAAAATCAATCATGTTAAATATGATAGAGTTGTCATGTGGCTTTGATTTCCTAAAACAGGGGTTGTATTGAATTATGGAAATGATATAAATATGAGTTGTAATAAAAGATTCTTTACATTTATAGACGAAAAGAAAAAAATTCAAGAGAGTATTTACATGAATCATTGTATAAAATATTGTTAGTATCCATGATAATCGATCTTCAGTCCTTACCAACCGATAGTGTTAACCTTGAATTTTCATATTTACATCTATGAATAATCTATAATGGTTCCTAGTTCTTACTAAAAAGCAACTAACAAACTTTAGCTCTTATTTATATATTATATACTCATGTGTACATTTTGAACATTTGTATATTTTATTTTCATTTGTCTAGCTTTTGTTTGTTTGTAATACCCTAAATAGATCTATTTGTCCTTTGAAAACTATCTCAAAACCATTTAACAACAACCCACTTTTATCAATAGTTCCAATTCAATAAACTTACCAAATTTATGGTAAACTTCTGGTTTAGCAGCAACAAAGAATTGAATATGCACTTTATGCTCACTAAACATTCATATAAAGAACAACATATTAACCAATCTAACACACCTATTTAAAAATCTAAAAACATACACAATTTTTTTCCTTATTTCACTTCCATCACATGCTAAGAAAAAACAAATGTTTATGATGACCTGATGAGATAATTTGTAAATTATCTGATCACACACTCCTATTCCCAAACAGAGAATAGTAAATTAAATGAATTTTTATATGGCTAACCAAACTATTACAGGCTATCCACACTTCTCATCTAAACTAAGAAGTATATAAATGTATTATTACTCAATTTCCATGTCATAAACAATTCCAGAATTTAATTGGTGCATAATAGACCTTGTTTTTAACCTAAATCGACAAATCTAACTAACTGAATGTTTTTGGGGAAAAATGACAAACCAAATCGGAGGAAATATGGAGATAAGAGGAACCTAGCTAACCTGAACCTAGCGCAAAAAAAATTGTAGCAATAGGCGCTTACATCCAAAGAAGAGGCAGCATTAAACCCTCCGATGAGTCGAGTCCGGGCTTCGGCAAGATGGTAGGGGAAGTCAGTGGTTAGCAAGAGAAAAGAAGGCCGGAGCGAGTAAGCGTCATTGGAGATAGACGTTCAGAGAGAAGGGGGAAGACATGGGATGACGAAGGCCGTAATCGCCTACTGTGGCCAAACCAAGCTATCATCGATTGCTTATTTGGAGATATCTAGGGTTAGTTTGCAGATTAAATTGTAATTAAAATAGGCCTGTTTTGTGGAGAACGGGTGCGAAAGCAAAATAAAATATTGATGTTTTGTTTTGGGTCATTTGCTGGGGTGACGCTTTGGTTTCAAATAAGGAGAATGGCTCACAGCACAACATTCCATACTCAGTAATTATAATATAGTATAGATACTTAAGCTAATTTTGGGCTTGTTGTGGGGAGGAGGGTATTTAACCCAATTTCTCCTTCTTAGTATGTTTCTGGGTATTTGCTGGAGAAAGGTACGTACTTTTCTTTTTATCCCTCTCCTTTGATAAAAAGACATAGCAAAATAAAAAAATGGGCACATCCTCCTCTTTCTCCCTTATAAGCCATGCATGCTCCAATCTAAAGCCCCACCGGATCTTGTTTGCTCTTTATTCATTTGCTTTGCCTATTTTACGCTGAAATCCATATCCAGTGATGCAAATCAGAGATTAAAGTTACTATAAAATCCATAGCTGCTGCATGATGGGTTTCCAAGCTTTTGGTGCTCAAATCCTCCTCCTACAATCTCGAAATCTTTCTTAAATATAAGCACACACTTTTCTAGTTCACAAGTTATCAGTGTTCATCTGTAGTTTTTTGTGATAAAATACATAAGTTTCTGTGTATTGTTGTCCAATTTGTTATTGTGATAAAATCACAGTCAAACCCCATATTTGGAATGCTATAACTCTTTGATATTTGAGTGCATGGGTGTATATTCTTTTGCAAGTTGAAGTAGTGTTTTCTATAGTGCATATGCAAATTTTCATCTCAATTCGACGCCACTAGGCTATCGGAATATGGCCTGGAAGTTAAGGTTTCGTCATGATTTTAGCCTGTAGAAAATCCATGAAGTGGGTCGATCCACTATGCTATTTGGGTCGACCCAGGGGTCGACACGCCTTCATAGTGGGTCGACCCAATTATATTGTTTTGCACATACTGGATTTTTCTGCTCTTGTGTGTTGTACTGGTGGTTTTTGTGCTTTTTCGCCATGATTTTGATGACTATTCCTGGTGTGACTCAACATGGTTTTGTTGTTTATATGGCGTGGCAAACCAAGCTTATGATATGGTTTATTTGAATCTCGAATCTATGTAGATTCTGGTGATAGTGGGTCGACCCAATTATATTGTTTTGCACATACTGGATTTTTCTGCTCTTGTGTGTTGTACTGGTGGTTTTTGTGCTTTTTCGCCATGATTTTGATGACTATTCCTGGTGTGACTCAACATGGTTTTGTTGTTTATATGGCGTGGCAAACCAAGCTTTTGATATGGTTTATTTGAATCTCGAATCTATGTAGATTCTGGTGATCCAGTTATTGGTTTTCAAGGGACGTTCTGCTGATTTTGAACACTACTGCACAGTTTGAACCTGTTTTGGATATACGAATAATTATCGTTTTCTTATAGGTTTGAGGTACAAATGAGTTTATATTTTTTGTTTCAATAACAAATAGCCTCAAAACAATAGTATAAAAATCTATTTTCGAAATAGTAAGGATTTAAGAAAAGAAGCAATTGGTTTCTAAAAGTCGTTTCATATATCGATTTTAGAAATTCAAGTATTTTCCTATATATAAACCACACTTTTTTACTCCATTCGAGATGGAAAAATGGATATTAAACAATATCGTAAACCTTTGGTATGGGACACAAAGGTATACGAGATTGGTTAATCTCTATATATTCATGTGACTGAAGCCGATGGTTTGTTGATTCAATGATTTCTGTGATTTGGTGATTTCTATGTTTTTCGTGAGAAGTTGACAAGCGCCTAGTAACCAAGTAGTGAGAACATATGGTTTGGGATGCACAATTACCACTACTCGGGTTACTAGCTTGAGTCAGTGACACATATTGAGGGGGATGAGCCAACACTCGCATCGAGGAAGATGGGACTCAGACGTATACGTACTCTCTTGACTGGGAGTCATAGTGATGGGCGCCTAATTTAAATATGTATAAGTACTTAGCTAAGCTCGGGGAGCAATATTATAGCTCGGGGAACTATATTATATTATGAAGGCATAAACATATTTGTTTTGTAATGGATCCATATTATGATTTGGGTATTTGATGATTTTAACTTGATCGAGATGATCATACATTCGAGAAGAGCATTTGGATTTCTAAACCCATTTATATTGTGGTTTTCAATGTTTTGGAGTGTGGTGCTCCTTTTAATGATGTATTAACCCTCTTGAGTTTATACGATGATTTGATGATTTCGAGGTTGTGGTCACCTAGTTGCTTAAGAATGTCATTATACTTAGCCTAGGGCTAGTACAAGAGGCTAGTGTACATTCTTATGTTACGATGTGTGAGTTTAACTCAATCAATCCGTTATGTCCTTATATTTTCAATTCATTACATAATGGGTTGCATATCTCATGCTTATACATGTCCATACCTATTGTTATTGACTTGTAAACTAGACCGAACTGTGTGTGTTAATGCTCAGGTCAGACCGAGTTGTTTTAGGTTCAATTGCTGTTGATTCAAATTTAGCTGGTATAGCTTAGATTGTATTTTGATGTTGTCTCCCAATGGTCACTTATGTATTCATGTTGAGTATATATTATTTCATTTGTCATTGTTGTATTCATGTTGTATAATCATTTGGGATGTAGCACGTGTATATGTATTCTGTGATTATATCAGTATGTATTTGTTTTGCGATTTGTGTTTTATTGTATATTTTTCTGAAATGATCCTTCGCCATCATAGTTTCCTCTCAGGAGTGTTGGGTATGTCGATCCACTTGAGTTAAGAAAAAAAAAAAAAATTCACCTAATCGACGTATTCCGTACTTGACTAATATGAAATTATGGATGGTCAGCCTTAACCAGCCCTGTTCTCCACTTTAATAGACGACATTACTCATTAATGCTCTTTATTATGGTGGGTATCGGGGTGGGGTGGTACAAAATGGTATCAGAGCGAAGGTTCAGAACAAGATACAATAAACACGGAACATAACCATAATAGTACATCTGTTACAGTGCGGAAGAATAACACTTGTGTTTACTATTTCATTTCCATCATTATCCTTATCTCGTGACCCTTATCTATCGAGCTGTGTGAAGTCCATGCTTATAGAATATATTAGGAATATATCTTTTTCCATAGTATTCCATGTAGGGTATCCTATCTAGCGTATCCTGTCTTAATAGAAACTACATCCGTTGTCCTTTTCGGTGCTTTTACTTGGGTTTAAAATTTTGAGAAAAAATTGAATCCATCCTCTTTGTGTGTGTATATGTGTGTGTGTGTATGTTCGTTGTTATATAATATAAAGTAAATTGGGATGGCTAAGAAATTAAAATTAACATGATTTGAAGAATAACTTTACATTGAGATAATGTAGTGTTAAATTAAAATGAATCAGAGTTGCGCAACAGAAGAAGGTGGATCGTTTCGGCTGTGTAGACTTTAATAAAGCAATACTTGGGATTAAAGGATGGTAGACATTGGAGGGAACTTGTTGTTAAGTGTTAATTGCTCGGTGTTAATTAATTAAATAAATTATCGATGAAGAGTAATGTTGGATTGTTCTTGATTTAAAAATTAATTGTTTTAGTGAATAATAGAACAACCATTGTGTGAATCGAAAAATCTAGTGATTTCTTTCACGTTGGATTGTCCGTTGGGTATTTTAAGAGGTTCTGATAGATACGTCTGATCAACAATATCGATAAGGATTTCTTAAACACCTTGATGAGACGATCGAACATAGTAACTTATGGTTTAAATAAAAAGTATTTTGGAAAAAGTAAATGAATAGTTTGTGAGAATGGTGTTAGACCACTTCATTAGTTGGCAATCTTAAAGTTGAATGGCGAGGCGATAATGACCTTGTGTTGACATCTCAGACACATAACGAGATAAAAGGTGATTAATGGGTGATTTAATACTGTTGGAATCAAATTAATCAAGTTAGTAGCCATCGTTTATTAAAATTAATATAAAGGAGATGGCGTGCCAACGTTTCTATTTGATCAATATTCGAGGGAGATGATTGAGTATTCTAAAAAATTAGCTTTGTGAAAGAGATGTTGTATGTTTTGAATCTTTGTGACGCTATGTTCGGTGCTAAAGTTGATACTTATAAGAGGCAAGTATTTAAAATTTTCGTGCTTTAATAAATGGAGTGTTGGTTAAGTGTAAAAGTTTGAAAATTGTATGGCTTAAGTTTAAGCTAATCTTTTTCCGAAGTAAATAAATAATAGGTTGTTAGTAAATTAAAAGTTTATCTTTGGTTTTGTGTTAAGCAAATTTTTGGTGCACAATTTATTTAAGGAGGAGTCTGTAATAACCTAGATTTTTGGATACCCAAACTAAACAGACTTTTGTGTGTTTTCTAGATTTTATATCTAAGAGAATAAAAGTTGAGTTCGGAAGGCCAACTCGTATATTATTTAAAACAAGAAATAAGGAATTTGGAGCTTTTCAAATTAGTATGTTTGGAATAAATTATACGTACTTAGTTAGATAAGTAATTTATCTCAATAGATGTTTATGAATTATGACTTGTTGATTAATGTGAATATTGAATATATATATATATATGTTATTGATTAGGAATCGATATTTAAGTGAAAAATATATTTTCAATATTGATGGCAAATGGTTGGTTGGGATAATTATCAAACTGTTGGTTTGTGTTTCAAATGCAAGGAATATTTCTTATCACAATAAATTAGAGAATTCTATTTTTCAGACTATGTTGGAAGATTTAAAACGAAAATAGTGTAATGTAACGCTGGATTTTTTGATTGATGTTAATAAGTAAATAGGTGGTTTTAATTGTGATAATAATAGTAACGACAACAGTCTTTGATTTAAGTGGATTATTTCATTATAAAATTATAAATCTTGATCATGAATCAAAATTCATAAATGTAAAATATTTATTATAGTTAATTGATTTAATTTATTAAATCAATGAACGATGTAAACTTTGTTATTATAATATAATTATGTTTCTTAACAATATTAACAACATCATTGGTGTCTTAATTGGATTATTGTCAAATTTAAAATATGAATATTAATTATGAATCAATATTGGAGTTTTGAAATGTTTATTATAATCAGTTGATCTAATTTGTTAAATTAACGGAGAATACAAACTTTTTTGTAGAAAAATAAATATGTTCCAAAGGATAAGAGAATTATTTAATTAGTATTTTTATATGTGTTGGTGAATTTATAAAGGTGTTTTATAAATAAAATAATTAGTGTGACAAACTTGTGATATTGTTATATAAGGTTAAAGTGAAATTTAAAACATTGTTTAAAGTGTTTTGAAGCTTATTATAGTGTGTGTTTGTGTTTTATATATTAAATACAATTTAATTAGTATTTTCTATGTGTGTTAGCGGTGCTTAATTGGGTTGTTAACATGTGTTTAACACTTAGAATGGTGAAACTTGGCCGTAATTCACATACATAGGATAACTTTGGGCTTGTTGGGGGGGTGTTTAGCCCAATTTCCCTTTCTTAGAATGTTTTTTGTATTTCTTGGAGGGAGGTACGTACTTTTCTTTTTATCTTCCTCCTTCTTTGAGAAAAAGACAGAACAAAATAAATAAAAATACCCACATCCTCCTCTTTCTCCCCCCCATAAACCATGCATGCTCCAATCTAAAGCCTCATCATGGTCTTGCTTGCTCTCTATTCGATTTCTTGGCCTAATTCAAGCTTAAATTCATCTCCAGTGATGGAAATCGGAGATTGAAATTACTGTAAAATCCATGGTTGTTGCATGTTAGTGTTTCATGTTTTTCCGAGCTTCTGGTACTCAAATCCGACTCCTACAAGATTGAAATCTTCCTTAAATCCAAGCAACGTGAGTGTGCGCTCACACTTTTCTAGTTGACTGGTTGTTGGTGTTCATCTATGGTTTATCTGTGATAAAATACGTAAGTTTTTGTGCACTGTTTTCCATTTTGTTGTTGTGCTGAAATCACAGCCAAACCCCATATTTGGGATGGTTTAAATCTTTGATCTTTGTGTTCTTGACTGTAAATCATTTTGCAAGTTAAAGTAGTGTTTCCTGCGAGTGCACGTGCAAAATTTCATCTCAACCAATGTCGTTAGGCTGTTGGAATATGGCTTGGAAGTTAGGGTTTAGTCGTGATTTCAGCCTGTAGCAAACCTGTGAAGTGGGTCAATCCACTATGTTATTTGGGTCAACCCAGGGGTCGTTACACCTTTATAGTGGGTCGACCCACTTATATTGTTTTGTGTAGACTGGAGCTTCTATCCTGTGTGTTGTGCTGGCAGTTTTTGTGCTTTTTCTCCATGATTTTGATGACTATTCCTGATGTGACTTAACGTGATTTTGTTGTTTCTATGGCTTGGAAAACCAAGCTTATAATATGGTTTATTCGAATCTAAAATCTATGTATATTTCAGTGATACGATTATTGATTTTCAAGAGACGTTTTGCTAATGTCGAGTAATAGCAAACTATTTGAACCAATTTTCGATAAATGAATAATTATCATTTTCTTATAATTTTGAGGCACAAATGAGTTTATAATTTTGGTTTTGATAATAAACAGCCTCAAAACAATAGTATAAAAATATATTTTCGAAAAGAAATGCAGCAATTGATTTCTGAAAGTCATTTTATAATTTGATTTTAGAATTCCAAGTATTTTGCTGTATATAAACCACACTTTTCTACACCCTTCGAGATGGCGAAATGGATATTAAACGATATTGTAAACCCCATGGTATGGAACATGGTGGTATACGAGATTGGTTAATCTCTATGTATTTGTCTTATTGAACCGATGATTTGTTGATTATTGATTCATTGATTTATGTGAATTATTGATTCATGTGTTTTTAGTGCGAAGTTGACAAGTGGCTAGTAAATCAAGTAGTGAGAACATGTGGTATATGACGCATAGTTACTACTACTTGGGTTGTTAACTGCGAGTCAGTGGCACATATTGAGGGGGATGAGCCAGTACTCGCTTGGGGGAAGCCAAGACTCATACTTATACATATTCTCTTGACCGGGGGTCAAGATACACTCGGTCGGGGGTTGTAGTGATGAGTGCCTACTTTGAATATGTGTAAGTACTTGGCTAATCTCAGGCAGTAATATTGTAGCTCGGGGAGATACGTTATATTATGATGAAACATGTATATTTGTTTTGTAATGGATCCCTATGATCACTTACATATTCTTGTTGAGTATATATTATTCCATTTGGAATTGTAGTATTCATGTTGTATAATTATTTGGGATGTAGCGCATGTATATGTATTTAATGATTGTATCAGTATGGATCTGTTCTGTGATCTGTGTTGTATTGTTCATTGTTCTGATATGATCCTTAGCCATGTAGTTTCCTATTATGAGTGTTGGATATGTCGATCCGTTCGAGCTAAGAAAAGAAAAAAATTATTTACTCAATGGGTGTATTCAATGTTGGATCTAGATTAATCCTAGAGGGAGGGGGTTGAATGAGATATTAAAAGAAATATCACAACACAAATTTTAATAGAGAATATAAATGCAGAAGTAAATAACACAGTTATTACCCGGCTTCGGCAAACCCTGCCTACTGTTGCATTCCCAAGATTTTTACTAGGTATGAAAACAAATCCCGCTTTCAAAAACCCTTTAAACTCACAAACCCTGCTCCTGTTCTAATCCTACGCTCAAAATCCTACACTAATTTCTGTCCCCAAAATTAGATTTTTCCCCTAGCTACAAAACCGTAGCTAGTAAACCCTAGTTATTATAGATATTAGAAAACTGCTAGATAAAATCCTATAACTAGATGACCTAGTTTTACAAACAAATTAAGAAACCGAACGGCGATTACAAGTGTGATATTGAAACAATACAAAAATAAATAAAAAAACAATTATATATGAAAAAACAAAACACCTTTACCCTTAAAACAAAAATAAGCCGGCCACTTTGTTTTATTATTTTGCTAAGTCCTCTCCTAAAAAATGTCGGCCGATGGAAAACTAAACTAGGGTTTTGAGGAAATTCCCAAATCTCGACTTCAAATTGATTTCTCTTAGTTTATCTAATGCTCCGATTAGTTGATCGCCTTGGTCGAATGATTTGGCCCCTTGATCGATCGAAAAACTCGAATCTCTGTGTGTTCTTCTGAATTGACTCTTCGATTTTTTTTCCGAATTGCTTGTTTCTTGTTGGTTTTTCGATCATTTCTCTTTGCCAGTGATGACAGTTGTTATATAGGATTCTAAAATCCTATAAAAATATCTAATTTCCAAAAATGATTTGGTCTAATTGCTTGCGAGATTTTTGGCTTTGATTTCCTCTATAAATTGCCGCGATTTACTAATTGATTTTCTAGGCTTTAAATTCCCTGATTATTTGTTGGATGAAAATTAGGAAATAAATTAACTTGTGTCCCCTTGAATTTCTCCTTGCATAATTCTTGAATTTTTACCTGGAATGTCAGATTGAAAACTGGAAACAAAAACATTAGTTTCCATAGCTCCTTTGCGAGATTGTTGCCACGAATATTTTATGATAAACATAGATGTCGAAAAATCATTTGTGATTTCTTGCCAAAAGATTTGTTGATAAAATCTGGAAATAATTTGAAAAAATCCTTTTCAAATTTAAATTGTTTCTACCTAAAACAGTTTGCAAAAAATACTTTCATACCAAAGAAGATGTTGTGATTTTTGGAAACAAAAATCTTGACAAATTGTTCCCATGTACATTCCAAAAAGATTTCCTGCAGATTTTCTTAAGTCAAGAATATAAATTCTTGCTCAATGTTCTAGAAAAGAATTCTTTCCATTTCTAGGAAATGAACATTAGAAACTTGCCGGATAAAACATTCTCCCACTGTAACATGATTGACAAAAACTTTCTTTTGTTTGACCATTTACAATTTTTTCCTGGTAGTTCCCTTTGGTTTAGCTATACTTGAAACACCCCACCCTCCATTAAGCTCACTCACAAAGGGAATGCCTTAACTTTGGTGGAGTTTTGTAAGTAAAAGTCACAGATAAAACACAAGACAGATATAAACACATATATATAAGCAGCGGAAAACAACAGACTTTTTATTTCATAAATATGTGTTCATACAAAACATTTCCATAACTGTCACATAATAACTTCCAAAACATTACATCATCATTTCTGTCTTGGTTATTAAATAAAGAAGCATAAAAACATAATTAAAACTGCATAATCCCCATAGAGTGTGTCCAATAGCCATAGCCAAGGAAAGAGAGTCCAAACCGTACATCTACTATCTTGAAGCTTGCAAAGAGTCTGACTAAGCTGGGTTGTTTCCTCCTTATGGACCTGGGGGGGGGGGGGGACGGAAGAAAAGAAGACGAGAGAAAATAGGGTCAGACATAAATCCTGGTAAGTCTAGTGACTCTTCAGTATGTGAATAAGAAAAAGGGCATGATAGGTATAAAATGGAAACAGGAAAGTATCATAAACTAAGGTAAAGCAGTTTGAATCGAACATACTATCGCACCCCATACTATATCTCTGCACCTACTTGTATTTTCTCAACTGGCACCCCATGATCGGGTGAAGTGTTCCCCTTTCTCTAAAGATCGGCTCCTACTCGCATAATCATCTATGTCTTACGGCCCCCAAAGATTGTAGATACCTATGTTGGTCCCACCATGGGGTGTATCAAGTCCCATGGTGGCGGTCCGACACAATCCTTAGAATGCATAGGTTATACTACCGGTGCCCCCAGTGCCCTGTTTGTCTGCTCTGAAGTGTGTGCACGCCCGCACTCCGTTAGAACACACACTGTTGCACCCACCGCCGTCGCTTTTGACCGCTTACAATCAGCCCAGTAATCGTGCCCCACCCTGCCTAGTTTCAGGGTACCATGATACCTAATTGGGTTACTGCTGAAATGAGTCCCCGTTACTAGGATTTTCTAGTCAAACATGTTAAGTGGTTAAGTGTCTGAATTTACCTAACCCCACCCATCAGTTTAAATTAACATGTTGAATTGGTAAAGTGTTCTAGTTAACTTAACCCTACCATCCTGACTTGTCTGTCCTTAGCTTTTTAAAGCACCGACCACTCACATTAGACAGATATTATTATGGTTACTGGATGTGCCGGTCGGTTCCGGGCAGATTTACACCGTAACTCAGTCTAACCTCGGGTCCTTATTGGGCTCCATGCTTAACCACCCACATTGGATAGGTATTGTTGTAACTACTGGACAGCCGGGCGGGTCCGGGCAGGTTTACATCATAACTCAATCCAACCTTGTGTTAAGCATACTCGTATTTTCTAAATTTACATATTTGTCTTTATTACTTAATATATGTAAATTTGTCAACAATTAAATGTTGTGGCCCACTTTCCAAGTTTAACATTTTTGGTATAAGAATTTATACCATTTAAATGCCACCAATTTTGGCATGCGACAAACATGCCAATTTCATATATTTTTACCAATTTATGTCAAGTTACCAATTTTCCCAACGTTACCCCGTCTAAATATTAGGCTAACAATCTTAGCCTAATTTTCATTCGCATGGTTTTTAACATATAATATTAGGCTAAAAACTTAGCCTAATTTAGCGCACACAAAATTGGCATAAGGAAATTCATAAACATAAACATGGCATAGGTGTAAACTTGGCATTCTTGGCATAGTCAATACGAATATCATAGGTGTGAACTTGCAAAATAGTCAATATGAATATCATAGGTGTGAACTTGCAACATAGGCTAAATCAATTTACATACATGTGAACTTGCATTGAAATAGGGGTCTAACCAAATATGTGTCATATGAATTAACATATGATTTAGACAACTTAAGCCTAAACATGTTTAGATCTAGGCATAACATCGAACATCACTAGCATAAGAATATGACATGTTCATAAAGTACATATATATTTTCATCGCATGAGTGAACTAGATCCAATCATATGTCCAACTACACATGAAACATGTATTAAAGTGGTTCTTGGCATGGATCTAATTATTGACTTTGCAACTTTTGTATAAACATATTGGCATGTATATGAACTTAGGCCTAGAGGTTTTAGCATATATATATACATGAAATCTTAATAACATACAACCTATATAATCACATAAACATATAGGTGTCGGTTACAACATAAACTGTACAACTTTCATGTGATTCTAAATGTACAATAGGATCAATATCAATTCAACTATACCACAAACATCACAATATCACAATCATTTCAATACATAGGTATGAATTAACATCGTTGTTACACAATAACACAATTCCATTTCCATTTTATATCGAATCAAATCCTAACTTTTATTCACATCGGAAAAATCACTATACTTACAACAAACGACGGTCTTGTTTTCTGTTTTCTGATTTCTGAATTTGAATTGCTTTCCTTTGGGTAGACTAACGTTGATTTGATTATTGTTTTAACTTTAATTTGGCTCGTCTCTAAGCTTTTCTACAAGTGGAGGCTCCTCTTAGTTTTCTTCCGACAGCATGGCGGCTCTATTTCTATATTATTTGTGAGAATTTAGGTTGAGTGTTGAGTTATATTTATAGAATTTCAGATTGATTTGAGCCGTCAGATGATCACATATGAATCTAGACCATTCATTTCGAGAGGAGCCAACCAAAATGCGACAAGTCAGCCCTAGTGACACAGCCAAGCCTCAGAAATCGATCAGAACCCGACCAGGCCAGCCAGGGCCAAACCAGGTCGACCCCCAGGTCGACCTGGTCACCTAGGTCGACCCCCCGATCGACCCTATGGTCGACCCCCAGGTCGACCCTATGGTCGTCCCCCAGGTCGACCCTATGGTCGACCTGGTGCCTGGGTGGGAATTTTCCCGCCCAGCCTAGTTTGGGTCTGAATTCAAAATTTGAACCGAAATTTGGACTGTTTGAACTTTAAATTTGAATTCTGAAACTTCCGGAGGTTATAACTCCTTCATACGGAGTCAGATTCACACAAACTCGGACTCTATCTCAAGCAGAATTATGTGACGAACGCAATGGCATAAATCGTTTCCCTTAATTCTTTCATTTAGAATTAATTATACTTTAATTTGTTGATTTACTGTTAACAGAAAATTCGGGGTGTTACAATACTGCTTTGTAGTTGTGTATATTTGGATTTTGGTCCTGCCGTGTTTAGGCTTGTATATACAGAAGTTGTTTGTGCCATTGTTCACAATGTTTACTTTGTCGCATACACTCATGTATGTGTTAGTTTAACCATTTCTCTTTGTGTATGAACTCCTGACTCAAGTTTTTCTTATGATCTTACTTGAGTTTATACATGAATGTACCATTTGTGTATATCTATGCTTGGCCATGAAGTTGTTGACTTGGACTAGTCTTTGAATTGCTGAGCTATTTTGCTGAGTACACATGATTATGTAGTTGTCCCAGTTCATATTTGTTTGGCTCGACCATGCTGTTATGTCCATCTGTAACAACCCGGAAAATCAGAACAAATTTAAAATTTTTATTTTAAGAAATTTTAACAGAAAATGTGTCAGAATTTAAAAATTCCATATTTAAACTAAATTATTGAATTTCAAATTATTTTTATATATAAACTTTGTGATATTATTAATAAATGATTTCAAATTTATTTCTAATAAAAAATTTATAATTAGATAAATGGTGATTTATAACAATTGAATTGTTTATGAATAATTGCATGAACGAATACCCAAAATAGTTAATTTTGATTTAACTGTGTAAATCAATTTATGATTTGAGATTGTAAGTTTGAATTAGGATTTGAACGTAGAGATTTATATTTGAATTTCTAATTTGTTTAATTTAATTTTGAAAGATTGAATTAAATTTTAAGATTAAATAATTAAATTTATATTTTAACTTAAAATTTAAGTTGTTGATTGTTAGATTACATTTATTGATGGAAAGCTTAAATCCTAAGATTTAAATGTTAATTGACATAACTCATCTAGGCGCTTGTTAAATGCACATTCTACATATACAAAGAGGAGAAAATAACTTTAAAATATTTCCTTAATTAGATGTTAATAGCAAGGATGTTATCCTTAAATTCCATAAATCTTTTAACTACATGCCAAGGAAAAAAATGCCTTAGGAACTTTAATAAATTTATTTATATTGAAAATAATATGTAGGTTCTAAATGAAATAAATTTTGACAACATATATATATATATATATGTGTGTGTGTGTGTATGTGTGTGTGTGTATATATCTTTGGCTGTCCTCTTAAATATTTCCCCTGTCAATTCAAAATGTAACTTTTAGGAATTCAAAACATGGATTACCTGTTCAAACCTTCATTAATTAGTTAATTTTGAAATATGAATAGTTGCATCCATTTTTAGTGCCTTCCTCTATTTGTTATTTCCTTAATAACTTCACCATTCCTCTCCATCAAGATTGATGCATTCATTTTATTTGTCCTTTCCTGTATATTTACCATATTTCCTTCTTCTCCTTTTCTTTTCTTTTCCATTTCTACCTCACGCAGCTTCTCCTTTGCTATAAAGTAACGCCTTCCCATTCAGTTATTTTTAGAGACAATAAACCATGCATTAATTACGTTCCCGCTTTCTCTTTTCCCTTTTTTTGTTTTCCAACATTTTTTTCTTTCCTTTAAATCAACTATATATATATATATATTTCTCTTCTATTTATTCTTTCTTGCGACTAAATAGGTTCCTTAAATTATGATATTTAATATTGTTGTGTTTTGACATTTGTGAAGTTGCACAACTTAAACAATTAGATAAAATAAATGAAGCATTTAATTTGTTTGTAAATACAAAGAGGCAATGGGGAAAATAACTTGTGCATTTATTCTCTACTCTCTCTCCTCTTCTATTTATCATTCAAATTCATTTTTAGATACGAAACCATTCCCTTTATTCCCCCCTTTTGTTCTCTCTTCTCTTTATATTTACAATCTTCAGACCTCATAAATAATAAATAAAAATATTAATTAAATAAATGAATAATAATAATAATAAATTAGCTCCACTATAAAATGTCCTAAACTCCCCTAATACCATTCTACAGTAGCCACCACCCCTTTTCTTCAATGGCTAGAAAGCTCCTAACTTCATCCTTTAATTTCTCTTGATCCTCACTATAAAATCCCCTCCTCCTTCTGACATTATTGTAGTGCTCCTTCTCCTCTTCAAATCCGTATGGATTACGCCACCTGAAACTACATATTTTGATCGAGCCAGCACCCCGAACCACCGACGTTGGAGCTGTCATCACACCCCTTAGGACTGATCGAGCTAATCAGCGTGCCCCCTTTGTGCGCCACCTTCTCCTCTTCGACGTGGCGGCGTTTGATTGTAACGAAGCTCCACGGTTTGATCGAAACCCTTTGACCTAGGATTGAACGGTTTTGAAAACTCACGGCCTTGGTTCTGATTGTAGAAGAAGAGGGTAATTTCTATTTTAAATTATTTTATTAATTAATTAAAAATATTATTTACACAAATAAATTCATATCTTATTCATACGAATACAGAATTGGACAATTTCAGAACCGCTCGGACCGTAAATTCGGGATCTACGTTTAGAACAGACTAGAACGAATTTGGAGCAAATCAGAATTTGGAGAAAATTCAATTCTGAATTGTAAAAAATTTGAAGCATTGTGAGAATTCTATTTTTTTAAATAATTAAAATTTATTAATTATGATTGTGTTTTTTTCCAGTCCGCTATTAAATTAAATTTGTTGTTATACGTGATTTGGGTTGATGATGCTGTTATATTGATCTGTTGATTGGATGGATTATTTTGTTGAAATAAAATAGTCAAAACAAAAAATATCATTTTTGTTGAAATAAAATAGTTAAAACAAAAATATCATTTTTGTTGAATAGATTTGTGTTAAAACAAAATTGTCATTTTTTTGAATTGAGAATTGACACAACAAAGTTGTCATTTTTGTTGAATTAAGAATTGACACAACAAAGTTGTCATTTTTGTTCAATTAAGAATTGACAAAATAAAATTGTCATTTTTGTTGAATAAGAATTGACAAAATAAAATAGTCAAAACAAAAATAACATTTTTTTTGAAATAAAATAGTTAAAACAAAAATATTATTTTTGTTGAATAGATTTGTGTTAAAACAAAATTGTCATTTTTGTTGAATTGAGAATTGACACAACAAAGTTGTCATATTTGTAGAATTAAGAATTGACACAACAAAATTGTCATTTTTGTTGAATTAAGAATTGACAAAATAAAATTGTCATTTTTGTTGAATAAGAATTGAAAAAATAAAATAGTCAAAACAAAAATAACATTTTTTTTGAAATAAAATAGTAAAACAAAAATATCATTTTTGTTGAATGGATTTATGTTAAAACAAAATTGTCATTTTTGTTGAATTAAGAATTAACAAAATAAAATTGTCATTTTTGTTGAATAAGAATTGACAAAATAAAATTGTCATTTTTATTGAATAAGAATGGACAAAATAAAATGGTCATTTTTATGGAACTAGAATTGACAAAATAAAATTGTCATTTTTGTTGAATTAAGAATTAACACAACAAAGTTGTCATTTTTGTTAAATTAAGAATTGAGAAAATAAAATTTTCATTTTTGTTGAATAGGAATTGACAAAATAAAATAGTCAAAACAAAAATAACATTTTTATTGAAATAAAATAGTAAAACAAAAATATCATTTTTGTTGAATAGATTTGTGTTATTTTTTTTTTTCATTTTCGTTGAATTAAGAATTGACAAAATAAAGTTGTCATTATTGTTGAATAAGAAATGACAAAATAAAATTGTCATTTTTGTTGAATAAGAACAGACAAAATAAAATGGTCATTTTTTTGGAATTAGAATTGACAAAATAAAATTGTCATTTTTGTTGAATTAAGAATTGACAAAATAAAATTGTCATTTTATTGAATTAGAAATGTTGAAAATAAAATGTCATTTTTGTTTAATTAGAAATGTTAAATAATAAAATTGTCATTTTATTGAAATAGAATTGTCAATAAAAATAAATGTAATGACCCGAACTTCCCCGTTCTCCGAAGAGAAGAGAAAGAATGGATTATCTGAGAACACGACAAATCAGAACACAAATGGGAGAACATTTCATTGCTTATTACAACAATTTACATCAGAGTACAAGAATACATAGAGTATGAACAGATAATATACATTTGATAAATATCAGAGATTTATAAATTACCATGCAGCGGAAAATAATACAAAACACAACTGAAATAGATACACGGATACAGAGCTTTCCGAATATCATTCCAACTGTAAACCAGGATCTTGTGAATATAAATCTGCAAAACCAAAACTACTAGCTGCCCTTATGGAAAATAGGGGCACCCAGAGTTTAGGTTAAAACAATAAACTCTAGGTCAGTCATGGGACTGGTGTGAGAACTAAAACGGTTATTGAATTTTTACTTTAAAATAAACTAAAACAGTTATTAAATCAAGGGACAATCAAAGTCTAGTGGTCCAGTGGTTCACGAACACCATGAGTTGCTGCATGTAGTTTGCAGTGGCACAGGTTCGATCACTAGCGACCACAATACCGAGACATAGTGCACGACCACTCTAAAACTGGCTGAACCAAAGGGCATGGTAGACATAGTCGTCGTGTCCCCAAAGTTTTCAAAAGGAAGGATCGCAAGCTTTTCTTCAATGGCGACTAAGGCCGGCTACCTTCTCTTTCTCCATTTCTCCTAAATTCCCGTCCTTCTTTTCTCCCAAATTCCCGTCCTGCTTTTCTCCCATTCCTTCCCTTTTCTCCCAATTCGTCTGCGTCTTCTCCTAATCCTCTCACCCTAGCTTTCTCCTTGTGGCATAGTTTACTCCTCCACAGATCTAGCCTTAAGCCTACCTTTTCCGATCCATCCCTTGTTGCGCTGTAGCCTCTACCTTCCCCCATCCTCCTTTCTGACAGCATCGACGATGCTTGCCTCTCTTCTCTTCCCTTATCGTAGTCCTTTGTCCTTGCCACCTCGCTGCTTTCAAATCTGGCTTTAGTCCTCTAGCCTTGCATCCGCTTACATCTACTCCGGTTTCCTTCTGTCAGTGCTTGGTGCTCCTACCTTGCTTCTTAGACCTGCTTCTTGTTTCCGTCGTCTCGTGGAATGCCCTTTTCAGTATTTTTTGGTACCCCTTATTTACAACAACCTTCTTCTGAGGGGGATGATAGATAGATGAATCAGGTAGATTTTTATTGTTTTATGATTTGGGCTAGTAGTGTGATGGTGTGTGATAGGTTTTGATCTGAGTTAGCTGTGGTTTGTTCCTCTATTTGTGCTTGTCTCCTTGGATTTTGGGTGTTTGTAAAGCGTTGATGTTGTTGGTTTACTAGTGTCGCTAGTTTTGGTTGGTTTATGTTCTTGTTGGGTTTGTAGCTGCGTTGTGGTTGTTGGATTCGGGTCTCCAGTTCCCTGCGAGCTGTGTCAACTTCTTGTGTGTCATCTTGGTCATAATGTGGAGTAGTGTAGCTGCTATTATCGTCTTGGGTATCTGTTTTTTGTTGTGTTATGGATCTGTAATAGAAGTATCAAATTGAAATATTGATCGTCGCTAATCTATGAATTAGAAAAGCGCGATATTTGTAATAAAATTCTGCAAGCGCACAGGTGTGTAGCATACAGGTCGAACACAGAGAGGTAAATTAAAATCAAATTATTTATCTAATCTCTTGGGCGAGTTAGATGAAGCCTGGAGATTTTGTTGAAATAAAAACAAACTAAAATTGCGAACTTAGGATTATCGTTGAATCTAATCAACGATTAATCACTAAAGAAAGTAAATTGCAAAACAAGAACAACAATGCAGAAAATAAAAGTGCAGAATAAGAAGAACAACAAAAATAAATTTAGGATTGTCGTTGAAACTAATCAAACGACTAATCACTAATGAAACAAATGTAAAATACAATTGGTGCTCTTCCAAAACTAATTGTGAAGACAACACCTATTGCTAAGAAAGAAAAATGCAGAAATAGTAAAAAGGAAGAACTTTTATTAATGGAGAAGAGAATACAGAATAATGGATGGTGGCTACAATGACATTACAAGGGTATTTATAGGATAGATAGCCAAACCCTAACCCTAATACAATGATAGATGGGCCTTAGGGAATTCACAAAAGAGTTTACAATGAGAGTTTCAAATGGGCCTTAGTTAAATCTATTAAATTTTTGGCCTTTATTCTTTTCCTCTTGGTTCTTTGACAAGCTTCCCTTGATTTGAGAAATTCTTGGTCTTTCTACCAATCATTTTCTTGTCCAACATCAACTAGATGTGAGATCTTCATCTACAATTCTTCAAAATGTAAATATATACCAATTTGATCTCCATTTCTCTATTTTTCTGGTTGCATGCGGGTTGGGTTGGAATATCTGTAAAAGTAACAAAACAATACCCAAGTAATATTTATTTATATACAAAAGATAAGAAATAAGAGCATAAAATGAACACATTTCTATGTCAATCAAATCCCCCACACTTATCTTTTACTCGTCCTCGAGTAAAACAAGAAATGAAAAAACTAGACTAGATAGGTCACACTTTCGTAGGAAACACGATTGCATTGAGCGTATGCAACAAGCCGTTAAACCTCTAGGTGTCCCTAGTAGGACGAGTGGTGTCTCGTGAGGGTTTTCAGCGGATACTACCCACAAAATCCAAATGCGGTATGCTATGATTCTAATGAAACCACATGAATGCAATGGACATATGCAAAATAAAAGCAAAAATGAAAACAAGACTTGTTTCTGAAGTGGTACAACAAATTAAATTAACAATTTCTAGTCAGTTGATTTTATTTTAGATACCTCAACTTGTCACAAATTTTCAATATAAATCAAGTTTTCAAATGTTAAATTCCAGTTTGGCCAGTTAGTTTGGTCGATAACATAGTGCAGCCATGAAATAAATTCTTAGTTTGCTTGGCACAGTTTGCAAAGTGGTATTATTATTTTCTCATGTATGGCTAGTCAAATCAATAAGGTCAATAAGTGTTTGGGCATCATCGCTTATTCTTTATTCTATAAAATTTTAAAATTTATGTTCAAGTACATACACCTAACTTAGAAGACCAAGGTTTACCACCCATGCACTGCCTCGCGGACTAACGGAGAGTAGGTAAAGAGCTTGGCGGATTGTGCAGGCCGACTTTGACTTTGTCAACAACGTGTCGGTAATCCTTAGGTGCCTAATCTCATAAAATGAGACCAAGATATTCCAACGCTGACTTTGTCAACAACATGTCGGATAGAGCTTGGTGGGTTTGCACACCAACGCTTGATATACAAGCAATGTTGGATACCCTTGGATTACTGTTATTATTATTGAAAATATAAGCAAAAAAGAGAGTTACGCGAATTCAACTTAACACAACTTAGTTTTAAATATTTGAAAAGCCAATATAAGTATTTTAAGTCCTCCACTTATTTAAACAAAGCCTACAATATAGAATAGATTTCATGGCCATCACCTAAGAATCTCCCTATGTACCGGTTACACTATTATCCCTCAAAATTAAACTTTTCATTTAATTTCAAATTCGAATTTAGCTGAAAGAGAAAAATACTATCAACTGGCTAAAAATTGTAAACTTGTTTTGTTGTATCAATTGAAAATGAGTCGTATTTCAAAAAAAAAAAAAATGGCATGTTATTACAGTCTAAAAAAAATGGCATGTTACTACAGTCTAAAATGCATGATGGTCCTATTTAAATGATGAAAATGAAAAGAAAGAAAAATAAAGAAAACAAAACGAAAATGAGTGAAATGTAGACTCCCCCCCACACTAGAACTAAACAGTGTCCACACTGTAATTTTTTTCTATAATTGAAAGATAGTACCCAAAGGTGTATCAAATGCAGAATGATTTGTAAAATGAAATGCAATTTAACCACTATATGCGAATGCCAATTATATACAAAATGAAATTTATAATGACGGTGAGTTTTATGTGAAAAATGAGATTTTTCTTTCCCTCCACACTTGCCTCTATCGAAAATGATGGATGATGATTTCGTATCTGATTTTTGAGGTACAAAAGGCATGTCAGTGAGATCTAAGATCAAAATCCTTCCTATAAAACTTTTGTCGTGCCAATGATTTAAATCATTCAACTGAAGATTATTATAGTCCCATAAGCCTGAGTTTTTAACAATGATTTCTTCTGATGCTATGGAATTACGATTATGTTTGAGACGTTCCATATATCCATCCTCATCATTCAAAAGTTTAAGCTCATCTTCGAACAATTCCTCAAAAGACATAGTGCACACGTCAACTGAGGAAAATGAAGTTTTTAGAGGAGATAATTCAGATGTGCCATCTAAAACTGTTTCTATTATGTCAACTTCTCCTATTTCGATCTCTTTGGGTTAATGAAAAATATTCAATTCAATGGTTAAGTGCCCAAACGATAGTCGAAGTTGGCCGCTCCTACAATTAATGATAGCATTTGAGGTTGCTAAGAAGGGACGACCCAAAATCAATGGAATTTGACTACCCTGACTCAAAACAGGCTCGGTTTCTAGAACTATGAAATCGACAGGGAAGTAAAATTGTTCAATTTGAATCAGAACGTCTTCAATTATACCCAATGGTTTTTTAAAAGACCGATCAGCTAACTGAAGAGTGATGTTTGTTGGTTTAATCTCCCCTAATCCAAGTTGACGATAAACAGTGTAAGGAAGAAGATTTACACTTGCACCGAGATCAAGTAGGGCACGAGATATGTGAATGTTTCCTATTTTGCAATCAATTGTAGGGCAACCGGGGTCCTTGTACTTGACTGGGGCAGGATTCGTAAGAATGGAGCTTGTATTCGCAGTTAGAAAGGCAGTTTTAGGAACATTAGTGGCTCGTTTTCGGGTGCATAGCTCTTTGAGACACTTGGAATATTGAGGAATTTGTTCGATGGTGTCTAAGAGTGGAATATTGACACGAACTTGTTTGAATATTTCAAGAATTTTTCAAAATTTGCATCCTTCTTCTTATTGTTAAGCCTGTGAGGATAAGGGGCTATTGGTTTATAGACTCTTTCAGAAATTTGATCGTTCAAAGAAGAAGGTTTCGATGTGGAAAGTGATTGAGGTACAGGAATAGAAGGTGAGATGCTGGGATTGCCAACATTAGAGGAGGAATTATTATCGGGGTTGCTGACATTCGAAGAAGAGATGTTGGGGTTGCCAACATTCGAAGAAGATGGGGTTTCATAAGGTTCCAAGGAGTTGGCATTGGTTGCCATCGCAAGAGTGTCAAGCTTTTCAATTGGGGTTGAAATCGAATGGTTGTCGGGATTGCCAACATTATTGTCAATCATTTTTCTAGACCTCAGGGTGGTGACAACGTTAACCGAATTATTTCCACCCTCACAAGAATTCACAGTACGAGAGTTATATTTTGGATTCACCTCGGGTTGACTAGGCAACTTTCCTCGCTCATTACTTTTCATTAGTTCCTTCA
Organism: Allium sativum; assembly: GCA_030737875.1. Classification (NCBI taxonomy): domain Eukaryota; kingdom Viridiplantae; phylum Streptophyta; class Magnoliopsida; order Asparagales; family Amaryllidaceae; genus Allium; species Allium sativum. The sequence continues at coordinate 206,397,701 of CM060925.1, forward strand.
TCATATTCATCATTTTTTTGAGTTTAACATCTTGATTATTTATTTGTTTTTCTAATCGAACAATATCTTGTGACAGTTGAGAAGATTGGGAGGATTGGTTTGATGATTGAAAGTTGGGGTGCCTATAAGGTTCACTCGAAGGCTCAGTTTGAGGTGAAACATGAGAAGTTTGAGGACTAGAAGAAAATGGAGCTTGGTATAATGAATTCGGTATCATGTGAGATGGATTTGCGACATTATTTGAATTAGACCATGAGAAATTTGGATGATTTCTCCAACTAGGGCCAGATGTGGATGAGTAAAGACCATTTTGAGCTATGACATTGACTTGGTCTTGGGGTAGTCCATTGAATTGAGGAGTTTGAGTCTCTAAGGGAATATGAATTGTATCCACGACATGCACTCCTTTAGTGGAAGCACGGATGGGAACACGAATGGACTCCCATTGCATGTCCTTTTCAGAATAATCCTCTAAGAATTTCCAAGCTTCATTGGCCGTTTTAGACATAAAATCTCCCCCACACATTGATTCTAGTTGAGTTCTAGTCTGATAGTTTAGACCCTCATATACAATTTGACATAAGTAATCTTTTATGATTCCATGATGAGGACAACTATACAATAATTGGTTGAACCTATCAAAGTATTTTGAAAAAGTTTCCCCCTCATTTTGAGAAAATTGATTTATTTCAGTTCGAATTTTCAGAGTTTTGTGAAAAGGAAAAAACTTTTTCAGGAATACGCTGACGAATTCATCCCAACTTCTTATTGACTGTTTGGGAAGAGAATTTAGCCATCTTTTAGCGCTTTCAAGTAGTGCAAATGGAATTAGCCTTAGCTTGATTGATTCATTAGATAATTGTTGCATTTGAGTTGTGGATGAATACAATTCAAATTCACTTAAAAATTCATAAGCATTTTCAGAACCAGTAAATTTTGGTACCCCTTGAATAAAAGAATGTTTAAGCTCAAAATTTCCTTCAATTGGTGGAAGTACTATGACAGAAGGTTGAACGGTTCTAGTTGGATAATATCGATCATGAAGAGACAAGGGTCTATCCATTTGGATATTGAGATTTTGAAAATTTTGATTTATTTGATTTTGATCCCCAAAGTTTGGAAAGTTGTGATTCACTCGATTTTGATCCAATTCGGTTGGAAAATTTTGGTTGATTCGAGAACCCCTAGGAGAATTTTGTTGGCTCACACTTTTTTCACTCATTGTTGTTAAATGCACGCACAGAAATTAGATACAATGAAATTTTCTGTCCTTAATAGCTCCTAACCCAAAATTATATAGTGACATGTTTGATTACTTAGATCAAAAGATTTCTTAGCCAGTTAACGGACAGGAGTTATCGGTGCACCAGGAATCACCCTAGCAATGCAGCCGAAGGTTTAAGTACCTTCAGAGTAACAACCGATATAATATTTACGAATTACCGTAATATTTATAAACGGTTATTTCTCTGCCGTAGTCTAGACACCAAGAAATAATTCGTTCCAAATGAATCAACTATCACAATACAATTAAGCCCTAGATGAGCCCGTGACTCCCTTAAGTCCAACGTCTAACCATTATTATTAGTCAGATTCTACGATGAAATGCAATTTGTAGGCTAAGGAAAGGGTGATGAAATCCCTCACCTTATGTGAATTGGGGTATTGCCCTTAACAGAATGAATAAAAAGTGCAGAAATAACAACAATCACACAATTTAATTGCAGAAATTAAAAAATTTACATTCAAGGCGCTGCCCTTGCAGAATTTTTTTACAACAATTGTCTATATTTTTTTTCTTTGCAGCAGAGCACCTGTAGAGTTAAAAGAAATTTACAGTGGGGTATGGCTGTCCATCCAGAAAAAATGAGTAGCGTCAATGATTAAAATCTCATTATTTGCAATTTCTTTTGATTTCTGAAATCTTGATTTGTTGCTTGAACTCCAGTCACCTTGTCCTTAGTTCGAAATCTCTTTTTTTTTGAATGAATTGAATAACAAAAAAAAACACAAGAAAAAGAAACAAAGGAATTAACAAAAAAAAAGCTAACTTTTTGGAGAAGATGGTGCTGAAGCGTGGATTGAAAAAAAATAAACTGTGGTGAAATGAGATTATGTGAGAGGAAGGGGTATTTGATCAGAGGGAAGAAATGAAGCAGGGAAAAATAATTGAGAAAAAAAGAATGAATCTTTTTATGACCTTCCCTTTTTTTTTATTATTGTTGAAAAAGTGGAAAAATAGGAAAGAAACAAATGACAAAAAAAGGGAAGAGAGATTTCAGGAAAGAAAGAGAAATGTAAAGGAAGGAAGGAAAGTAATTGTAAAAGATTTGGAAAAGAAGTTGAGAAGGGAAAACAATAAAAGAGAAGACAAAAACAGAAAGAATTTTTTCTTTTGTTTATTGTTGTAAAATTAGAAGAGGATTTTTTTTGAAAAGAAAGGGAATTTGTAAGAGAAGAAAAGAAATCAAATGTATTGAGAACAAGAAAGACAAAAAAAGAAAGGAAAAAAAATTGCAAAAGAGGAATCTATTTTTTTTTTGAAATTTGTAAAAAGAAAAAGAATGTAGATGATTGGAAAGAAAGTGGAAAGAATAAAGGAAAATTGAAAGTTGTTTTTTTTTCAATGAAGGAGAGAGCCGGAAAGAAATAAATGAAAAAAAAATGGAAAGAGAGATTGTAGGAGGCGAATGAGAAATGCAATTGGAGAGAAATAAAATAAAAAAAAGAATGCAAGTTTTTTTTTATGAAAATTTGAACAAGAAGAAAGGGAAAGAAATGAAAGGTAAAAACACAAACAAAAAAGGAAAAAAAAATTAAAAGAGAAAGGAAATAAGAGAAAAAAAGCAAGGTTTTTTGAGTAGAGAGGAAGGGTAGAAGAAACTGAGGAAAGAAATAAAAGCAGACAAAAACAAGAAAGAAATCAAAGTAGACAGAGAAGAAATTGCAAAAGTTTTTTTTAGAAAGTTGTAGACAAAAGATGGAAACAAATAAAAAGAAAAGGAAAGGGAAAAGAAAAATGTGAAAATCAGCAAGGTGGTAGAAAGATGGAAAGAAATTGAAGAAAAATTAGCAACTTTCTTTTTTTGTATATATTTTTTTTCTTCTTGAAGGAATTAGATTGGAAGAAATGCAAAATAAAAAAAGGAAAGAAATAAATGAAAAAAAGAAGGAAAATTAAAAGAAAAAGTGGCAAGATTTTTTTTCCTTGTCTTAGAGATTGTGATATCAATATGTGATACACAATCAACTAATCAAGATTTTTATCTATATAAATCTACAAGAAAACAATAGGAAAATAAAAGAAAATTTGGCAAGATTTTTTTTTTTTACAAAATCAAACAAAAAGAAAAAAAACTAACACGAATCAGAAATTAAATAAATAATAAAATTCAATTGTTACTTCCCCGGCAACGGCGCCAAAAACTTGATCGTCGCTAATCTATGAATTAGAAAAGCGCGATATTTGTAATAAAATTCTGCAAGCGCACAGGTGTGTAGCATACAGGTCGAACACAGGGAGGTAAATTAAAATCAAATTATTTATCTAATCTATTGGGCGAGTTAGACGAAGCCTGGAGATTTTGTTGAAATAAAAACAAACTGAAATTGCGAACTTAGGATTATCGTTGAATCTAATCAACGATTAATCACTAAAGCAAGTAAATTGCAAAACAAGAACAACAATGCAGAAAATAAAAGTGCAGAATAAGAAGAACAACAAAAATAAAATTAGGATTGTCGTTGAAACTAATCAAACGACTAATCACTAATGAAACAAATGTAAAATACAATTGGTGCTCTTCCAAAACTAATTGTGAAGACAACACCTATTGCTAAGAAAGAAAAATGCAGAAATAGTAAAAAGGAAGAACTTTTATTAATGGAGAAGAGAATACAGAATAATGGATGGTGGCTACAATGACATTACAAGGGTATTTATAGGATAGATAGCCAAACCCTAACCCTAATACAATGATAGATGAGCCTTAGGGAATTCACAAAAGAGTTTACAATGAGAGTTTCAAATGGGCCTTAGTTAAATCTATTAAATTTTTGGCCTTTATTCTTTTCCTCTTGGTTCTTTGACAAGCTTCCCTTGATTTGAGAAATTCTTGGTCTTTCTACCAATCATTTTCTTGTCCAACAGCAACTAGATGTGAGATCTTCATCTACAATTCTTCAAAATGTAAATATATACCAATTTGATCTCCATTTCTCTATTTTTCTGGTTGCATGCGGGCTGGGTTGGAATATCTGTAAAAGTAACAAAACAATACCCAAGTAATATTTATTTATATACAAAAGATAAGAAATAAGAGCATAAAATAAACACATTTCTATGTCAATCAAGTATGCCAAATAGCCTTGTGTTGCGTCCTGTTTGTGCTTAGTGCCTTGCATATTAGCTGTTGTTATACCGTCTCTTCAATCTGATCCAGCTTCCATCATGCTCCTTCTTTCTACTTCTGCTTCATTTCAACTTCTGCACATGTTCGTTTTGCTGGATGTTTTAGTTGCCTCTTCAGTTCTTCTTTTCTTCAAGCTCTGCTTGGTATTTCAGCTCCACTTCTGGTTTTTGCTGGTGTGTTTGTCTACTTTGTATTGCTATCGGCCTGGAGAACTAAATTGATCCACTTGCCATGTTTTCTGTATTGGCAAGTATATGATGACATATTGTAAGGGCATGTATGTTTCTGATTGTATCTACATGTAACTGATCGCTTTGATTACAGTTATCTTGTAAGTAGAGTCAGTATGTCCGTAGCAAATAAGCCTCCAACTTATCTCCTGTTATATTTTGTACTCGTTATTTGCTAAAATGAAAAAGTGGTACGGTCCACTATAAAAACTGGCTGGCTTTGCCAAAAAAAGTAAATCAAGGGACCATGCCATATAACACGGAACAGGTTTCCTCCCGAGAATACCAGTGCATAAAACAAACAGCGTAATGCTTTTTGGAAAAATAAAGCTATTATAAGACTCAGGTCCCATCACACAATGCCCCAGAGGATTGAGTTTTACGTTATAATAGCCAAATATGCTTGGTACATTTAAAAAAAAATCATTTTGATACTATTATAGTGTAAAGTGTATGAAAACAACTTCAAATATAAATTTATCAATCATAGACGACATAGTGCCCTATCCCACTATGTCGCCATACTAGGCTCTACAAATAAAACCGCACAATGTCGTATTGGATGTTGGATTTCCGTCTGTGAACCAAGGCAAGGGATCGTCCTTACTGCTTCGAGACACTCTAGCCCGTGCGTCAGGAACAGCCGCAATTGCACCTAAATCGTTAGGGCCAGTCCACACGAAGTGGATTATAATGCCTGAACAATACGTTTCCTCGCCCTGTGGGGCGTAATTGAGCCAAATGACCCAATATCCATCGGCTCCGTAGTAACCGATATATCCGAGGCGCCTCGCTATCCATCATCCACATAAGTAAAATGTCTGGGCTTGCAAAACCCTGACACCACTTCTAGCTAGAAGGAAACTGAGGTCCTCTCCCATTTCTGGTTCACATCGGGGTGTGAGGCTCGCAAATTAATGTTATACACAGAGCTATGCTATATTAAAGCCGTGCTTTGATCATCAACCACAAGACTCTGCTTTTCAATAGAAGCCTTGATCACATGCATCTCAGCGTGCCATACAGGCAATTCACTCCATTCAACCGATGTCCATCAATCACACAGAATGAAATGCAATGTTAGACACACATCCATTTGCTAGTTCGTTCTGGGTCTGAACGAAACTGGAGGCACCTTATTCCTCGTCCCATATGTCCAATACAGGAGAGAGGTCCTCGCATATCCGGTCGATCTCCAAGTACATTTGGACAATCACCACTTATTACCTCGTCTTTGGTGTACAGCCCAATCAAGACATTAGTAATCATCCAAACGATGTGAAGACCTCCGGTCTTCAAACACCGTCTTCATCGTCGACTCATTGCTGATTCAGTTTTTCAGAATAGGATAAACCTGATCTTTCCGAATAACTCGCGTATATAATAAACAAGTGCTATAAAAACACAATATACGCCTCATTCCAATCCATAACATTCCTTTATTCAAACATTCTTATACTTTGGGAAAGGTTCCCATTAATTTTATCAAAGACAAATTCTTTAATCTTCGTTTGGATATCAATTCAAACCAAATTAAGATTTATCCAAACTAGTCGGGATTAGCGAACCCTACCGAAGTAATCATTTGTTATATTTCCCAATCCCAACCTATTCATCCCATCAAGAAAAATTGGTAATACTTCATATCTAACACCATGGTGTTATCGATAAAATTAATTACCATTTCACGTTCAAATCTAATTAAAGATTTAACTCTCGCTTGGAGCAAAACTGGTGATACTCCATTCTTGATCATTCCATGAATTCAATAAATTTAATTATCCCATTCACATTCCAATCCAATTAAAGATTCATTAAAAGTCTAATTTAGTTTTAATCCCAAAAATCATTACGTAATGATTTTTCAAAGTTAAGAAATTAATCTTATCTTTAACTGGGTTAAAGGACTAATGTCATTTAAAACACAGTTCACAATAAACCCAAAATCACATTTCATTAACAATGGAATTTTCATGGAAAACAGATCAATATATATAATCGATATAAACTTCTGTATCCAACCAATAATATAAATGGAATAACGGCAAAGCCTTTTAAATTCCATATATATTAACCGTCTTCCTCCACAGAAGCTCACTTCGATTATTATCCAATCGAATTCCATTCCATTCCAGTATATTTTGTTAAATTGGAAAACTTCACTTTGGAAAATTTCCCTAAATCTTCATTAAAAGATTTATATATTCTAAATCATATTTAACTGAAATCGGGTTAAAGAACGAATGTCGTTAAAAACACAGCTCACACTAAACTCAATTCACATTCCATTTTATTCCAATTAAATGTTAATTAACTGGAAACTCTAATAATCTTAATTAAAAGATTTATTCTTTTTACACGGGGTTTAAGAACAGTGTTAATGAAGACACTATTCACGACAAACCCAAAACCCCGTTTGATATTAAATACAAGGCTCTGAATAGAAAATATATCGGCTTATATTCAATATAAATTATGAAACCGACAAATATCGTATTGGAGATAAAGATATAAAGATATCTTTCAAATTTCCATAACAATATCTGTATAATCACGAAATCCAACATCGAAATGTTCCAGAGATTATTTCGATTCAAATCCATTCCAATTCATATATTGGAAATTTTGGATATATTAAAACCCATTCTCAATCCAATTTATTTATTTAAAAATAATTGGATTATAATTCTAGTTAATAACTAGTTCATTTCGATAAAAATATCTTTTTATCTTTTCAAATATGTAATTATTCATCCCAATTATTTCCAAATCATTTATTATGATTTCACACAAATTATTAATATTTTTAATAATTTTATCAAGGCCCGTACAGTCGATTTCCATAAATGGTCATCGAACTGCACTTACAACGACCTTTTCCAAATTTGATTTGGACAAATTTCCAAATCCAACCTTTAGATTTTAAATCTCTAATATCCGTTGGAAAGCTCCTTTTCAATACGAACCCAACGGTTCAGGTTTTAGGAGAATCCGACAGTCGGATCTCCCGTAATGTCCATTCGAAGCCAATGGTCGAAATTCGCGAACGGCCGCGGCGCATTCTATTCAGGCCATTAAATATATACAATATATATTATATATATTTCGTCGATTTCCATTTAAAACGTATTTTATAAATTCGTTTTGAATTCGTTTTAAAAACGATTTCAACTTCATTTTCAATTTCAAATTAAATTTGAATCCTCCTTAAATAATTCGTTTTAAATTCATTTTAAAACGATTTCAATTTCATTTCAAATTTCAAATCAAATTTGAATATTCCTTAATAAATTCGTTTTAAATTCATTTTAAAATGATTTAAATTTCATTTCAAATTTCAAAATTTGAATATTCCATATCATTTTAATATTATAATGATAATATTTTCAAAATATCAAATTTGGAAATCACTTTTCGATATTCATTATAAAATGAATAAAATCGACGAAATTCCCGTTCATGTTAAAATGGTGTTTAACTACTTAACACGGCTTCACATTTCAATATTCACTGAATATTATTTTAAAATATTCGTTAATTCTGAACTGGAATCAGACACAGTCAATTACCATATAATTTTATTTATATGGATTTCATACACATATGTACACAACAATAATCAAACACAGTCAACCATCATCCAGAGTGCATTACACAACTGTATAAGAGTTAAATATAAATAAATTAACGCTTACAACAGTCTGTCAACCCATCGATTGACATACAACTAAACAATTGGGATTAATGTGTGTCAAATATCATCCCAATACCCGTGTGGGGTTTCAACCAACAAATATTGAATATTATTTGTGCCGCTGGGCGATGTGTAAAATTATCATCCCAATTAGAGGTGAGCAATATTCGGTTCAAACCGAATTAACTGAGCAAATCGGTTCATTTCGGTCGGTTTGGTTCGGTTTTAAAACTAAATCGGTTTGAATTCGGTTTGTAAAATAATTTTTTTTGGTTATCGATTTAACCAAACTTTTAATTTATTATCTAATTTTATAGTGTTGTAGTACCTTAAATAATTATTTTTATGATAATATACAAAGGCATGTGTTGCAAATATGTCAAAATTTTATTATAAACATAAAATTCACTGTATAAAATTTATCCAAACACGAATTTATGTTTTACTTTGAGTGAATTCATCATTTAAGTAATAACACGTTCTTCTAGTTCGGTTAAATCGGTTACCGACCGAATTAACCGAAATTAATTTGGTTCGGTTCGGTCTGGAAAGTTTTCGGTTTCAATTCGGTTTGAGTTTTATAAGCTCCAAACAAACCGAACCGACCGAACGCTCACCCTTAGTCCCAATCAATTTCAGTTAAATAGGTGTGCATAAACAAATCATCCAATTTGTAGACGAATATTTTATTTTATTCATATACATGTTAAAATTTATATTTTTAACGATAAAATATTTATTTCAACATATGAATATTTTATACAGTTCATATATACAATAAAAATGATATTTTATTATTTAAATATTTTATTCAACACATGAATATTTTATATATTTTATATATACAATAAAAAATTATATTTTTATTATTCAACTATTTTATTCAACAGATGAATATTTTATTTCACATCACAATCACAATCAATTTCTACATCATAATACAATCAAACAAGTCGTCCATGGTCTGTGGACGACAGGGAGCAATTCATATATGCAGTTATAAAACAAATAACTGTATAGGAATAATTTTAGTGAGAAGTTCTCAAAGTCGGTTTCCACTCCATCGGTTTTATTTCTGAATTTCTAACCAGTTGGGGTTTGAATTTGCCTAAATTTCTAACTAGCTCCAAATTGAACCTTGTTAGTCTTATTGTGAAGCTCTCATCTCCACGATCGCAACGGATCCAGTTTCGCACGATTTGGAATTTGTATGAGAAAGATATGATCAGTAATACATTTGAACAATTTAAATGATATATTAATTAAATTAATTATATAACTTTAACCTTTAATAACGCTTTCTTTTTGTTTCCGTTTTGATTTTCCTGGAACCCCAAAATCACCACGTCGACCTCGCTCAAACCCTTCCCTCGACTTCCGCACCTCCCATAGGCCGCCGGCGCCGGATCCGACCCCACCACAACAAAGCCCACTTGCCGCGCCCCCACGCCTGGAGCACCGCTGCGCTTGGTCTCCTCCTCTCTGAAATCGCCACGAAACATCGCTCCTTTAAACCCAAAATTTGAACACCACACACTTCAATAACTGATCATCCGGGTATGGATCGATAGATCGTAGCAAGCTCAACCGTTTTCGTTTTATAGATTTCACGAATTACTTCAGGAATTAGAAGAAAAATCGAAAAGAAATTGGGAGGATATCGACCTTCAAACGATAATAGCGGCGCAGGATATTTTTTTGATCGGGGAGCTAGTTTGACCTAGGGTTAGGGTTTTTATAAATATTTATATTATTATTTAATTCGTTTTAAAAGTAAAAAAATCATCCCGAACTCCAAACCCAACCCAACGACTGTCGTCCCTAGCCAAATACCCCCATTCCGAACGCAATGAAATATGTCCGGTAAGCCAATTCAACCGTTACGATCAGTTTTCGCTAAATTTAAAATATAAATCATTATATTTTAAATACAAATGCATATTTTAATTTACCGAGGCCACATACTGACTCCAAAAATTCCAGAAAAATAAATTTGGCCATGTTTTGACGATACGGTCCTAACAAAACTAATTTTGTCGAATTTGGAGACCGTTTGAAAAACGGTCATTTCCCAGTCTATTAAGTTCAAACTGAATTGACCAAACACGTTTAAATCCACCACTCTCACATATTGATCCAAAAATTACGAAAATTGAAATCTAGCAATAATTTGACATTCCGAATTCAAAAAAAGTGGTCTCGTCAAAAACGGAGGTCGTTTGCAAAATCTCTATTTTTAAGGGCTAATATTATATAAATTCCATAGCGACTATCCTGAATTTTCAACTGGACATAACTTTTTATTCCCGCTAAATCTGGATTTTTCACATTCGGTGGAAAGATATTATCAAACAGATTCAAATATTTCTTGTTTCACTAAAATCTGGTTTATTTTGAATCCTGTACATTCAATTGAAATTTGAAATCAAATTTTCAAACTACCGCGCCATTTTCAATTCCTTTTATAATTAAAATAAATATTTATATTCTAACTTCGATTTAATTAAATATATACGTTATAATTCCATTCAAAATAAATTTCTAGTCGTTATTATTTAAAATAAATCATTTTAAATATTCAAAATTCATTAAAATTGCTAAAATAAAAATTTTAAATTGGTTCTGATTTTTCGGGTTGTTACAATCTCCCCCACTTAAAATATTTTCGTCCTCGAAAAGGAACGAAGCTGAAAGTTGTTTAACTAACCAACTCAACTTTCAGTTTGGCTTACATTCTTCAACTTTTCAGTTTCTAAGAATTTTCAAATTCTTCAAAATTTTGGCTAATATCCTAAATTTTTGAATTTTTTTGCTATAACCTCCTTTGTATGGGGAGACGTTTAAAACCGCAACTAGCCACGCAGGACCCTCACCAATCCAAAAGAAAAAGCCAATCGGCTCATAAAATCACCAACACCCAATAAATTAGTAAACATGTACCAATTTGTCGGGCATACAATTTTATTCCTCTTGTCTAGCCTCATTGCTATGACCTGTTCACACATATATATATACATGCATGCATTTTCAACCAATTTTCAATTCTGTCCAAAATTTGATTCCATTCATCTTAATGGTTCAAAATTTTAATTAATCACACCAATAATCAAACAACACAATCAACAATCAATTAGTTGATTATCGTTTCAAACTCATAACTTTATATAAATCCAATTTTGTGTGTCAAATCACAAACTATAAATTCTAGCTAGTTTTGGTTCTCACACCAGTCAATTGGAAATATATAAATATCCCACTTTTGAAACTCGAACATAAATACTGATAATAGCGCGCCATCACCAGAATCAGGCCCGGCGACTAGAGTGTGATTCTATATCTATCCGGTATATTTGAGGCTTTGAATACACGTTAATTACGCCTATATTCAAAATCAATTTAAAATAAATATTCAGATACGTATTATAAAGTTTAAATTTTAAAAACAAAATTTGTTTTCATTTTTATTTTAAAAACACTACTCTTCACACTCGTTCTAGGATACTACTGATCCTATCTTTAACGAGTCATTCTTATTGGATATCACTAATCCAATCTCTGATGAATTCTTTCATTTGGTTCTAATATGCCTTGTTCTCAAGCTCTGTAAACCAAAGCTCCGATACCACGTATAACGACCCGAACTTCCCCGTTCTCCAAAGAGAAGGGAAAGAACAGATTGTCTGAGAACACGACAAATCAGAACACAAACGGAAGAACATTTCATTGCTTATTGCAACAATTTACATCTAAGTACAAGAATATACAAAGTATGAACAAATAATATACATTCGATAAATATCAGAGATTTACAAATTACCATGCAGTAGAAAATAATGCAAAACACAACTGAAAGAGATACACGGATACAGAGCTTTCTGAATATCATTCCAGCTGTAAACCAGGATCCTGTGAATATAAATCTGCAAAATTAAAACTACTAGCTGCCCGTGTGGAAAATAGGGACACCCAGAGTTTAGGTTAAAACAATAAACTCCAGGCCAGTCATGGGACTGGTGTAAGAACTAAAACAGTTATTAAATCTTTACTTTAAAATAACGTAAATCAAGGGACCACGCCATATAACATGGAACGGGTTTCCTCCCAAGAATACCAGTGCATAAAACAAATAGTGTAATGCTTTTTGGAAAAATGAAGCTATTATAAGACTCATGTCCCATCACACAATGCAACGCAAGCCGGAGGATAAAGTTTTACCTTATAATAGCCGAACATGATTGGTACGTTTAAAACAAATCATTTTGATACTATTATAGTGTAAAGTGTGTGAAAAAACTTCAAATATAAATGTATCAATCATAGACGACATAGTGCCCCATCCCACTATGTCGCCATACTAAGCTCTACAAATAAAACCGCATAATGTCGTATTGGAAGTTGGATTTGCATCTGTGAACCAAGGCAAGGGATCGTCCTTACCGCTTCGACACACTCTAGCCCGTGCCTCAGGACAGCCGCAACTGCACCTAGATCGTCAGGGCTGGTCCACACGAAGTGGATTATAATGCCTGAACAATACGTTTCCTTGCCCTATGGGGAGTAAATGAGCCAGATGACTCAAAATCCGTCGGCTCCGTAGTAACTGATATATCTGAAGTGCCTTGCTATCTATCATCCACATAAGTAAAATATCAGGGCTTGCAAAACCCTGACACCACTACTAGCTAGAAGGAAACGCATATCCTCCCTGAGGTCCTCTCCCATTTCTGGTTCACACCGGGGTGTGAGGCTCGCAAGTTAGCGCTATACACAAAGCTATGCTATATTAAAGTCGTGCTTTGATCATCAACCACAAGACTCTTCTTTTCAACAGAAGCCTTTATCATTTGCATCTCAGCATGCCACACATGCAATTCACTCCATGCAACCGATGTCCATCAATCACACAGAATGAATTCCAATGTCAGACACACATCCATTTGCTAGTTCGTTCTGGGTCTAAATGAAACCGGTTATTCCTCGTCCCATATGTCCAATACATGAGAGAGGTCCTCGCATATCTGGTCGATCTCCAAGTACGTCTGGACGATCACCACTTATTACCTCGTCTTGGGTGTATAGCCCAATCAAGACATCAGTAATCATCCAAACGATGTGAAGACCTCCGGTCTTCAACCACCGTCTTCATCGTTGACTCATGGCCAATTCAGTTATTCAAAATGGGATAAACCCGGTCTTTCCGAATAACTCGCGTATATAATAAACAAGCACTATAAAAACACAACATACGCCTCATTCCAATCTAGAATATTCCTTTATTCAAATATTCTTATACTTTGGGAAAGGTCCCCATTAATTTTATCAAGGATAAATTCTTTAAATTTATTCTTTAATCTTCCTTTGGATATCAAGTCAAACCAAATTAAGGTTTATCCAAACTAGTCGGGATTAGCGAACCTTACCAAAGTAATCATTTGTTATATTACCCAATCTCAACCTATTCATCCCATGAAGCAAAACTGATAATACTTCATATCTAACACCATGGTGTTATCGGTAAAATTAATTACCAATTCACGTTCAAATATAATTAAAGATTTAACTATTGCTTTGAGCAAAACTGTTGATACTCCATTCTCGATCATTCCATGAATTCGATAAATTTAATTATCCCATTCACATTCCAATCTAATTAAAGATTCATTAAAACTCTAATTCAGTTTTAATCTAAAAAATCATTACGTAATGATTTTTCAAAGTTAAGAAATTAATCTTATCTTTATCTGGGCTAAATGACTAATGTCATTTAAAACACAGTTCACGATAAACCCAAAATCACATTCCATTAACAATGGAATTTTCACGGAAAATAGATCAATATATATAATCGATATAAACTTCTGTATCCAACTGATAATATAAATGAAATAACGACAAAGCCTTTTAAATTCCATATATATAAATTGTCTTCCTCCACAAAATCTCAATTCGATTATTATCCAATCGAATTCCATTCCATTCCAATTTATTTTGTTAAATTAGAAAGCTTCACTTTGGAAAATTTCCCTAAATCTTCATCAAAAGATTTATATATTCCAAATCACATTTCACTGTAAATCGGATTAAAGAATGAATGTCGTTAAAAACACAGTTCACACTAAACCCAATTCACATTCCATTTTATTCCAATTAAATGTTAATTAACTGGAAACTCCAATAATATTAATTAAAAGATTTATTCTTTTTACATGGGGTTTAAGAATAGTGTTAATGAAGACACCATTCACGACAAACCCAAAACCCTATTTGATATTAAAAACAAGGCTCTGAATAGAAAATATATTGGCTTATATTCAATATTAAATTTTGAAACCAACAAATATCGCATTGGAAATAACTATATAAATATATCTTTCAAATTTCCATAACAATACCTGTATAATCACGAAATCCAACATCGAAATATTCCGACGATTACTTCGATTCAAATCCATTCCAATTCATGTGTTGGAAATTTTGGTTATATTAAAACCCATTCTCAATCCAATTTATTTATTTAAAAATAATTCGATTATAAATCTAGTTAATAACTAGTTCATTTCGATAAAGATATATTTTTATCTTTTCAAATATGGAATTTTTCATCCCAATTCTTTCCAAATCATTTATTATGATTTTACACAAATTATTATTATTTTTAATAATTTAATCAAGGTCCGTACAACCGATTTCCATAAATGGTCATCGAACAACACTTACAGCGACCTTTTCCAAATTTGATTTGGACATATTTTCAAATCCAAACGTTAGATTTTAAATCTCTTATATCTGTTGGAAAGCACTTTTCGATACGAACCCAATGGTTCCGTAGGAGAATTTGACGGTCAGATCTCCCGTAATGTCCATTCGAAGTCAATGGTCGAAATTCGCGAAAGGCCGCAGCGCGGCGCGTTCTATTCAGGCCATTAAATACGTATAATATATATATATATATTATATATATATTTCATCGATTTCCATTTAAAAATTATTTTATAAATTTGTTTTAAATTCGTTTTAAAAACGATTTCAACTTCATTTTCAATTTCAAATTAAATTTGAATCCTCCTTAATAAATTCGTTTTAAATTCATTTTAAAACGATTTCAATTTCATTTCAAATTTCAAATCAAATTCGAATATTCCTTAATAAATTCGTTTTAAATTCATTTTAAAACGATTTAAATTTCATTTCAAATTTCAAATCAAATTTGAATATTCCATATCATTTTAATATTAAAATGATAATATTTTCAAAATATCAAATTTTGAAATCACTTTTCGATATTCATTATAAAATGAATAAATTGACAAAATTCCCGTTCGTGTTAAAATGGCGTTTAACTACTTAACATGGTTTCACATTTCAATATTCACTGAATATTATTTTATAATATTCATTAATTATGAACTGGAATCAGACACTGTCAATTACCATATAATTTTATTTATATGTATTTCATACACACATGTATACAACAATAATCAAACATAGTCAACCATCATCTAGAGTGCATTACATAACTGTATAAGCATTAAATATAAATAATTAGTGCTTACAACAGTCTGTTAACCCATCGATTGACATACAACTAAACAATTGGGATTATTGTGTATCCAATATCATCCCAATACCCGTATGGGGTTTCAACCAACAAATATTGAATATTATTTGTGCTGTTGGGCGATGTGTAAAATTATCGTCCCAATCAATATCAATTAAACGGGTGTGCATAAACAAATCGTCCGATTTGTAAATGAATATTTTATTTTATTCATATACATGTTAAAAATTATATTTTTAATGATAAAATATTTATTTCAACATATGAATATTTTATACAGTTTATATATACAGTAAAAATGGTATTTTTATTATTCAAATATTTTATTCAACACATGAATATTTTATATATACAATAAAAATGATATTTTTATTATTCAAATATTTTATTCAACACATCAATATTTTATTTCACATCACAATCAATTTCTATATCACAATACAATCAAACAAGTCGTCCATGGTCTGTGGATGACGAGGAGCAGTTCATATATGCAGTTATAAAATAAATAACTGTACATGAATAATTTTAGTGAGAAGTTCTCACAGTCGGGGTAGCGACCCGGGAAAATTCGACACTTGAATCTCGACACTAACCCATCTCCTGTCCAAAACTCAAGTACCGAAAACCCCAGAAAGCTATAAGAAAGAAGTTAGAGGGTGATATAACAAAGAAAGTTAGAATAGAAGAATAAGAAAAACCAGTACAATACAGAGTCTCATAACGCTGTGGAACAAAATATAATATATAAATAAACTTTTATAGGGAGCTTTGAAATAAAAACTTACAATAATCACAGTACATCAACACCACTGGACAATTATAATAATCTATCCCATGTACAACACACAGCGGAATAGTAGCCATATAATATCATACGTATGAAAACCTCCAGCTCATCTCTGGGCTTCGCAGCATCTAACAGCTTGAACCTATACACCCCGGGCTAACCAGAGCATTTACAAACACCGGGTCGGTCTGGTGAACCAGAGTGAGAAAAACTCGCACAGTATTGAGGGTATCACACAACCTGATTTTAAAGTTAAAATTATTCAAAGAAAAGGATAATCGTAAGACCAAATCCACACATAAACACGAACGGTTTTTACCTTACGATAACCCAAAAACATTTTTTTGAAATCAATATCTTTTCAGATATTATAATAATGTCTAAATACAAGTAAATATCAATCTAGT
Source organism: Allium sativum (assembly GCA_030737875.1). Lineage (NCBI taxonomy): Eukaryota > Viridiplantae > Streptophyta > Magnoliopsida > Asparagales > Amaryllidaceae > Allium > Allium sativum. Next base: position 206,414,795 of record CM060925.1, read on the forward strand.
GGAACGCTTGCATCTCATGCTCCACATATATAGTATACAATCAAAACCGCAGGCGCTTATTGGAGATTGGATTCCGACTATGACAAGGTATGGGACCATCTGCCGATAGTGTATCTCTAGAGGCGAATACACTGGGTTCAACAAGAACATCTTGCAACCCGAACCACACATGACCGACCACTCATTTCGCTTGAGTGTATCAAATGTATATCACCAACGGTTGGGTGCGACCAACCGTTTCCCGAAAAGGGACAACAACGATAGATTAAAGAATGAAACTGATTCTCTCTAGATAGGTGCTTATACACCCTAATGGGTGCGACCCACATAGCCATGCTGCCTGCCCGATTTTTGTCATTTCCCGGTTGATGAGGCTTGAGGTTAAAATCGACTTTTGAAACATTTTGCCACCCTTCACCTCGTTCATATAAGTCATCCAGGAAGAGGATGAACCGAAGACACCCTCCTACTACATCCAATATATGAATCACCCCATGGACCAGTAGCGAGCAGTCCTTGCAAACCGTAGATTCCAATCACGACAGAATCATTATCGAAATATCTCCGGGGATCAGCTAGAGAAATTCAATAATAGTTCCTCCGCTCATGAAGATTTACAGTCTTCATTGCTCCATCTCGATCAGCATTGGATTTCTTCTTCGTTTTCGTTTTTGTTGGTCGGAATGGTTTTCGAATATAAATTCAATCCCGGTCTTTCCATAACAACAACGCATTGGGTATGATTTTGATAGTTGATTATTTAACTATCAAAATAAACAAACATATAAATAAAATGAATCCATTGGTTTGTACGACACTACTTGGCCTTAATATATATATATATATATATATATATATATAAGTCTTAATATATAATATTCTCAAATCGTTTCATTTATATAGTTAAGAAAAAATATCCTAAAACATGTCCAGTTATCATTTCAATACATTTGTTATCACGTACTTATTATCTAATTGCAGATTCGATTCAACTTACGATCGTAAAACCATCATTACGAAATCTCCTTTTGTTTCCGTTATTTAAACACCAAAATCGTCACTTTGCTTTTTAAAATAAACTCATTCCAAAACTCACCTCCTTTGAAAATATGGTTATATTTTCACAAATCCTTTTCATTTCTTTTGTTATGGAAATATCTGTAACACCCCACGTCCATTAATGTCACTCACAAAGGGAATGCATTAACTTCCATGGAGGTTATAAGTGAATATAGAACAGAAAAATTACAACAAGACAGATAATAAATAGTACTTGGAAATCTAAAACTTCATTTTATTGCAGCGGAAATTAAACATGTTTGTTACATCATAAAACCATAGATCATAACCAAGTACAATATCCATCTTCATAAAAACAAAATACATAATCCCATTACGTAAATAGCCATTAAAAAGATAACAAGCTGGACTTTACTTCAATGGTCCAAGCTTTCCAAAGAGAGATGAAGCAATTCAATCAAACTCCACTAGAGCTGGGCCCAACCTGAGGACCTGGAGGGGGAAAAAGGATAGAAATAGAGGGGGTCAGACATAAAGTCTGGCGAGTATGATAATTCTAACAATACTATTATCAAAATAACTAGACTAAGGCATAAGCTGGAAGACAAGTAAATGTCTATGAACTCTTAGGAAGATAAAGATAGCGTTTAAGATAACGTTAAAGATAACGGTAAAGGCACACTTAATTACTAACGAATGATTACTACACTGCACCGCACATTACTACACTGCACCACACCAGTCACCCTATTGTTTGATCCCACTTGCTTCACACCGAAACTTTATAAATTGCCTTACGTACCCCTAGCTGACTACATAGGTGCCGTCTGCCCCTATCTACACTAGGTGTACCCCACTACCCACTTTCGATCGGCTCCCTACTCGTAGATACCCGTGCTGGCCCCACAGTGGGGTGTATCACTCCCTAAAGTGGCAACCCGATACAACTTGAGAATGCACGGCTTATACCTACACGATGCAACAACGTCTTACCTACCAGCCCGGGTCCACACGCGCATACGAAACCCGTTGGACTTGCGTTGCCACCGCTCCCCGTTTTGGCCTCTTACAGTCGAACCCAGCATGCGTGTCCCGTCCTCGACTTGGGTCGAGCCCACAAAGATACGTTTGGGATACTGGTCGAAATGGGCCCCCACAAGCTACCCACCTAAGCTTGTCACTAGTATATCCCACTTAACCCTCTTAGTCATGTTCATTTACATGTGTGTTTGGTTAAGTCTTACTAATCGTATTTCACATGCCACTAAGGGCACCCCCTAGATTCCTCATGCCACCCAAGGCACCTACTTAACCCCCATGTCCCACCTTACATGTTTATCTGGTTAAGTATTTCTTAATTCATTCAGGCCATAACCTCATAAAGACCTCTCACATTAGACTGGCATTTATGGCAGCTGGATTTGCCGGGCGGGTCCGGGCAGTCTTACACCATAAAAGAGTCTAACCTCGTGTCTTTACAACCGTTATGCTTTAGTTTAGGCCTAGGACCTCTCACATTGGGCTGACATTTGTGACCACTGGATTTGCCGGGCGGGTCCGGGCAGGTTTACGTCACAAACGAGTCCAACCTCGTGTCCTAAGCATTGATTAACACTTAAAATCTTTTACCCTAGTTTTAATAGTTGCCTATTCAAATTATTAATTAAGTCAACTTTTAATGATGTCCATAATTGACTCAATTATGGCCATCCACTTATGGCATGCAAAATCATATCAATTGCACCCCAACTTTTTAATATTAAATCCTTAATATTACCCCTACCCCACGTTTATACGTTCGCTTATTCAACGCATAATATAGGCTAGACTTGTATAGTCTAACACCTAGCACAAAGATAAATTATCACAACATATAGACAATTAAAATAAATCTAATCATAATAGGGGTGAAACTTGCATAAACTACACATGTTAAGGATCAAAAGGTGTCAACTTGTTAAATGTCTCAATTTATATGATATGATCATAGCCCAAATCTATACATAAACTTGCATATGGGGTTTTTAGGCAACATAATGATGGTGTGAACTAGCATAGGATATCACATATGTCATAGCATAATTCTAGATGTCATAATAGATGTCTTGGTATATGTTCATAACTTTTTTAATCAATCTAACTTGCATATGTGACTTGTCATATAGATCAACATAACCCAAACATGATGATTTAATTAATATGAACTAACTAGCATAGATGGTAACATCATGGCCTTTTTAACATGTATGATTCATCACAACTTAGCATAGAAACTTTCAACATACATAACATCATCATAGCATGATTTACAACATATAAGATATCATCATCACATAACATTGGATTTACAATATACATGATAGCAAAAGGGGTTTACAACAACATATATGATAATTCACATCATCTACTCATAATCCATTCATAACTCAATCTAATTAAAATGATAATAATCTTGTTAAGATCATCATACTCACAATTTAGAGAAGAAAAGAGAGAGAGTTTTGCTTTGCTTTAGGGTTGAGAGAATTAGAATTGAATTTGCTTTTCTTCTTTCTTAGTTGGTGGCGGCTCCATTGATTTCCATGGCGATGGTATGACGGTAACTATTCTATTTTAATTAGGTTTAGGGTTAGCATTAGGATGTATTTATAGGTGTAGGAAGTTATTTAGGACCATTAGATTAACCCTGAACCATGAGAACCAATCAAATGCAAAATCTGCATTTGAGCGAATCGGCCCACGGGTTGACAGCCAAACACCCTGGATTAACCCCTATTCGACCCAGTGGAGCTCGGGTCGACCTCAAAAATGGGCCGGTTCGGTTATTCCCCCTCCCAATTCGTTGTTTTGAACTTTTTTGCATATTTTTTGTTTAATTTTTAATTTATATATATATATATATATATCAATATATATATATTTCTCTGCGCAACCCATTTCACTTAATTCTTTTCTAAAAATTAAGTATACTTTAATTTGTGAATTTTAATGTTATAAAATTACGGGGTGTTACATTCTCCCCTCCTTAAAGGATTTCGTCCCTGAAATCTCCAAGTCAAGAAGAATGTATATCCTACAATCTAATCATCCATCTACTCAATCATCAAACACCAGCATCCATTGTCCTTAAAAGAATTCTAATGCTTTAATGTTTATATGCACAGTGTGTGTATATGTCCATATCTAATGCAAAATTAGGCGGTCTACTGATTCAGTCGACCTCCTTAGTGCAATTCATGATAGTGCCATGCGTCCAATATGTATGCAAAAGATTCCTAATGATACATATTAATTCTATATGCATGCACAACCATCCACCCGAATGCAGCAACTATATGATAATACAACCATTATACATCCATTTTACTAAATACATCCATATATATGCAATATGCAATATGAAGTGACTGAGCCGATCTGGTGCCTAATAGTGTGTGTATATGCATCCACGAGCAACCACTAGCAAACACTTGCATCCACTTTGCATCCACCATACATAACATGTCTCAAACAAATGTTTCAACCATAGGATTATCCTAACTAAAGGTCAAAGATACTAGCGAGAGGATATACTAAAGATAAGATAAGTACAAGCTAAGCGATAAAGGAGAAATTAAAAGACATACCCTCAAAAATAAAAGGGTATCGTGAACGCATCTTCTCTTCTGTCTCCCAAGTAGCGTTGCTCTCATCATCTCCCCATTGCACTTTGACTAGTCTAACCTCTCGATTCCTCAACCTCTTGATCTCCGACCCAAGAATGCGCGTAGGAGCTCGTCGAATTGTCGCATCACGCTCTATCTCCACCTCTCTAAGAAAGCTCGGCTCTACCACTTCCACGGTCTCGTGCAAGCACTTCCTCAAATGTGACACATGGAATACGTCGTGTACACCACTAAGTCTCTCGGGCAACTCCACTCTATACGCCATCTGTCCAATTTTCTCCTTAATAGGAAACAGCCCTACAAACCTTGGTGCTAATTTCCCAACGGACCCAAAGCGAACAACGTTCCGTAATGGAGACACTTTGACAAAGACCATGTCCCCAACTTCAAACTCGAGATCTGTCCTCCTCTTATCCGCATAAGATTTCTGCCTATCCTGTGCTGCTTTCATCCTCCTTCGAATCAAGTCGATCTTCTCCGAAGTCTCCCTAATAATATCGGGCCCAAGTAAGATCTTATCCGTAGATTCCCACCAACATGTAGGTGAACGATAAGGTCGTCCATAAAGCGCTTCGAATGGTGCCATACCAATGCTGGACTGAAAGCTGTTATTATATGCGAACTCCACCAATGGAAGATGCTCTTCCTACGTACCCCCAAAGTCTAGGATACATAGCCTCAACAGATCCTCTAGAATGCGATTCACCCTCTCGGTCTGACCGTCCGTCTGAGGATGATATGCGGTGCCCAAACATAACTGAGTCCCTACCGTCTCTTGTAAGCTTCTCCAAAATTCGCTAGTGAAAATAGGATCGCGGTCGCTCATTATGATAGAAGGAACACCGTGCAAACGAACTATTTCTCGAACGTATACGGAGGCTAACCATGGAGCAGTCCTCTTACTCTTTACGGGAATGAAATGGGCGCTTTTAGTAAGTCTATCTACTATAACCCAAATTCCCGTATTACCCTTCCTTGATCGCGGTAACCCATCCACAAAATCCATCGAGACACTTTCCCACTTCCATAGTGGAACCTCCAATGGGTGAAGCTACCCACCGGGTTTCTTTTGCTCCGCTTTTACTTGTTGGCACACCAAGCATCTAGTGACATACTCGGCCACATCTTTCTTCATGCCGGCCCAAAAGTAAACTCTCTTCATGTCTTTGTACATCTTGTCCCCGCCGGGATGAATGGTCATCTTCGAATGACGTGCTTCGTCAAGAATAGTCTTCCTTAGGTCATCGTCTTTTGGTACACAAAGTCTACCGTCCCTACATAACCAACCCTTATCGTCTAGGTTATACCTACGGAGATGGCTCGATGACTCCCCTCCTTTGAGTTTTTCTACTAACTCAACCAAGTGCGGGTCGTCTCGCTGTGCCTTGCCAATCCGTCCCAAAAGCGTAGGTCTGACCTCCAAGGATGCTAGTAAACCGGGTACGAAGTCAACGGAAGGTCTAAAGTCAAACGTCGAAATGAATTCTAAACTTCGCCGCTCAACAAACAAAGGAATTAAGGATAATCTTTTTCTACTTAAGGCGTCTGCCACCACGTTACCCTTGCCAGGGGTATAGGCTATTTCGAAGTCGTAGGATGCTAAGAACTCCATCCATCTTTGATGCCTTAAGTTCAAGTCCTTTTAAGAGAATAGGTATTTTAAAGACTTGTGGTCAGTGAATAATTCGAATTTCTCTCCAAGAAGATAATGACGCCAAGACTTAAGCGCGAAAACAATAGCGGCCAATTCTAGGTCATGTGTAGGATAATTTTTCTCATGCGCTCTCAACTGCCTTCCACCATAGGCTATTACCCTACCCTCTTGCATTAAGACTGCGCCTAGTCCTGTCCCACGAGCATCAGTATAAACGGTAAACGGCTTACTCCCGTCTGGCAATACTAAGACTGGGGCTGAAGTCAAAGCTCTCTTCAAACGTTGGAAAGCATCATCACAATCTACGTCCCATGTGAAAACTAGGTTCTTCTTTTTCAAGCGTGTCAATGGAGCTGATATCTTTGCGAAGTCTTTGATAAACTTCTTATAGTAGCCAGCCAACCCCAAGAAACTTCTCACTTCGGTAGCATTTTTAGGGACCTTCCAATCTTGGATGGCCACCACCTTCGCGGGATCCACGGCTATCCCTTCTTTGGAAACCACGTGTCCTAAGAACCGTACTTCCTTCCTTCAAAAGTGACACTTAGAAAATTTAGCTTTAAGCTTATGTGCTCGAAGAGTCTCCAACACTTCCCTAAGATGTAGGGCATGCTCTTCTTCATCCTTAGAAAAGATCAAGATGTCATCTACAAAGACTACCACGAATTTGTTAAGGTACTCCCTAAACACCCTACTCATCAAATCAACAAAATATGCTGGGGCGTTTGTCAAACCGAAGGGCATCACTAGCCATTCATAGAAACCATCCGGAGTCCTAAAGGCAGTCTTATCTATGCTATCCTCAGCCACTCTTAACTGATGGAACCCAGTGGCTAAGTCCAACTGCGAAAACACTGAGGCACCAACTAACTGATCGAAGAGATCGTCAATCCTCGGCAGTGAGTGTCTGTTCTTCTTTGTAAGTTTATTAAGTTCTCTATAGTCCACACACAGTCTAAGGGACCCATCCGCCTTCGTGGCAAATACTACTGGAGTACCCCACTCCGATATACTTCGCCTTATGAACCCCTTCTCAAACAACTCCTTCACTTGCTTATCGAGTTCCCTCCTTTCACGTAGAGCCATGTGGCGTACTGGCAAAGATACTGGTTTCGCATTATCCACAAGATATATTCGAAAAACTATCTCCCGCTTCGGAGGCAAGCCCTTCACCTCCTCAAACACATCCGAATATTCTCGGACCACTCTAACAGATCGTATATTTTCCTCAAACGCGTCAAGCGATTCTAGATAACTTAGCATAACCGAATTTATGGGATTATAGAAGATTTCGAGAGTGTTGCCAAGGCGAGTCACGAGCCTAACTACTCTCCTTTCACAATCAAGAACGGCCCCATTTCTAGATAACCAATCCATTCCTAAAATTAGCCCATAGCCCATGAAGCCCAACACATAAGCATCACATCTAAATTCAACGCTAAGTATGGAAATTTTCAAACCCAAACACATCATGGACAAATAAGCTGAGCCCCCTATTGGATTCGAAACAACTAAGGGATCCTCTACTAAACTGGTGTTTAAGTGCAGTGATTCAACTAATGATGTAGAGATAAACGAATGTGATGCGCCCGAATCGAATAAGGTACGGACAGGATGATCAAACAGAAAAACTAAGCTTTCAACAGAAATGGTTCTACCTTGTTCTTGCAGCGGTGGGACCGCGAGAGCCTGAACTTGTCCCCTTGCCTACCCTGGTGCCATAAGAGCCTGCACCTGTCCTCCCGAGGTAGCTCCTGCCCTCTGCCCCTTCTTTGGGCAGTCCTTCACTAAATGTCCCGCATCGCCACAATGAAAACAGCCTGTCTTCTTTTTCTTTCGTCAATCCTTGCTGAGATGGCCTGGTGTCCCACAGTTAAAACATTTCTTCTTTCCCTTGCCGTTATTGTCTTTACCACCCTTCTTGTTTTGCTGTTGTGGTTTCTTTTGATCCCCCTTCTTCTCGGGTGCCTTATCAGCTTTAGCGCTTTTCTCCTCATGCATAAGCGCCATTTCTACTAACTTCTCAAAGGTGGCCCCCATAGGGATGTGGGTCATAGCCAACCCTTGCAATGGTTCATTCAAGCCATTCACGAACCTCAGCGCCTTCTTCTCCGGCGTGTTCACTAAGTCCAAGCCAAACCTTGCTAACTGATTAAATTTATTGACATATTCTTTCACTGATGAGCTTCCTTGCTTCAATGTCAAGAACCTTTCCATATATAGATTTTCTTCCGCCCTTGAGAGAAACTTCGCCTCGAACCTACATCTGAAATCCGCCCAAGAGTCAACAGGACGCTCCCCATTAGTGACCTCCCACCAAAACGAGGCCTCTCCCTTCATCAACCAAGCTGCTAAACGAACTCTCCTCCCTTCTTCTACTTCAAATATTTCTAGCAATTCTTCCACCTCCTTAAGCCAATCTCTAGCTTACACAAACGTTTCTGACCCTTGAAATGGTTTTCCACCCATAGCCTTGAATTCCTTGCACGTCTTTGCAAAAGTATCTACGCGAGGAGGAGGAGGAGGAACGGGTGCAACTGGTGGTGGAGGAACATTGGCTGGACCTGCAGCGGCCCTAGCCTCTAATAACCTCCTATACCATCCTGGTATCGTTACACCGTCGGGTAGATTAAGATCTTCAGCCATGCTGAAACGAAAAAGGAAAGATTCAGAATGGAGAATTCGAAAGATAAAGATATGGGCTATTGGGGATTATGTTTTTTTTCTTAAAATCTTTTCTCTTTAAATTTCTCATGAAAACATGTTTTTGAAAGTACTTCTTCCAAAAATAACTATTTTTCTAAAGTATTTTTATCTGTTCTGTTAACCTTAAGCTCTGATACCACGTGTAACACCCCACGTCCATTAATGTCACTCACAAAGGGAATGCATTAACTTCCATGGAGGTTATAAGTGAATATAGAACAGAAAAATTACAACAAGACAGATAATAAATAGTACTTGGAAATCTAAAACTTCATTTTATTGCAGCGGAAATTAAACATGTTTGTTACATCATAAAACCATAGATCATAACCAAGTACAATATCCATCTTCATAAAAACAAAATACATAATCCCATTACATAAATAGCCATTAAAAAGATAACAAGCTGGACTTTACTTCAACGGTCCAAGCTTTCCAAAGAGAGATGAAGCAATTCAATCAAACTCCACTAGAGCTGGGCCCAACCTGAGGACCTGGAGGGGGAAAAAGGATAGAAATAGAGGGGGTCAGACATAAAGTCTGGCGAGTATGATAATTCTAACAATACTATTATCAAATTAACTAGACTAAGGCATAAGCTGGAAGACAAGTAAATGTCTATGAACTCTTAGGAAGATAAAGATAGCGTTTAAGATAACGTTAAAGATAACGGTAAAGGCACACCTAATTACTAACGAATGATTACTACACTGCACCGCACATTACTACACTGCACCACACCAGTCACCCTATTGTTTGATCCCACTTGCTTCATATAGAAACTTTATAAATAGCCTTACGTACCCCTAGCTGACTACATAGGTGCCGTCTACCCCTATCTCCACTAGGTGTACCCCACTACCCACTTTCGATCGGCTCCCTACTCGTAGATACCCGTGCTGGCCCCACAGTGGGGTGTATCACTCCCCTAAAGTGGCAACCCGATACAACTTGAGAATGCATGGCTTATACCTACACGATGCAACAACGTCTTACCTACCAGCCTGGGTCCACACACGCATACGAAACCCGTTGGACTTGCGTTGCCACCGCTCCCCGTTTTGGCCTCTTACAGTCGAACCCAGCATGCGTGTCCCGTCCTCGACTTGGGTCGAGCCCACAAAGATACGTTTGGGATACTGGTCGAAATGGGCCCCCACAAGCTACCCACATAAGCTTGTCACTAGTATATCCCACTTAACCCTCTTAGTCATGTTCATTTACATGTGTGTTTGGTTAAGTCTTACTAATCGTATTTCACATGCCACTAAGGGCACCCCCTAGATTCCTCATGCCACCCAAGGCACCTACTTAACCCCCATGTCCCACCTTACATGTTTATCTGGTTAAGTATTTCTTAATTCATATAGGCCATAACCTCATAAAGACCTCTCACATTAGACTGGCATTTATGGCAGCTGGATTTGCCGGGCGGGTCCGGGCAGTCTTACACCATAAAAGAGTCTGACCTCGTGTCTTTACAACCGTTATGCTTTAGTTTAGGCCTAGGACCTCTCACATTAGGATGACATTTGTGACCACTGGATTTGCCGGGCGGGTCCGGGCAGGGTTACGTCACAAACGAGTCCAACCTCGTGTCCTAAGCATTGATTAACACTTAAAATCTTTTACCCCAGTTTTAATAATTCCCTATTCAAATTATTAATTAAGTCAACTTTTAATGATGTTCATAATTGACTCAATTATGGCCATCCACTTATGGCATGCAAAATCATATCAATTGCACCCCAACTTTTTAATATTAAATCCTTAATATTACCCCTACCCCACGTTTATACGTTCGCTTATTCAACGCATAATATAGGCTAGACTTGTATAGTCTAACACCTAGCACAATATCACAACTTTTAGATCAAAATTTGGACCTAACACCCAAATTGTTCTGATTCTTAAAGAGTTTTAACTGGAGAATGAAGAAAAAGCAGAAAACACACAGAATTTATAGTGGTTCGGCGTTAACGAGCCTACGTCCACTTTATATGTTATCGATTATACTTTGAATGCTAGTACAATCAATGATTTCTCTCAAGCTCACTTTTACAATTGTGATTTCTCTCAGTAATCTAGTAATAAAACTGATAAGAAATGGTGGTATGACAATAATGGCGGATTCTGTACTCAATATTGCCAAAAGATCCTGAAAAATGCCAAGCTCTGGGCTATTTATAGCTGATAGGCGGATCGCGGTCACACGTGGCACAAATCCCGAGAATATTGGATCGTATCGCAGCCTTACGAAGAATTAGTCAAATTAGCCGTTGTGGACAGGTGTCACGATCCCCTTAAATATCAGATCGAGCAAAGGGGGAGAATCGGTCAAAGTGACAGTTGGAGACACGTGTCGCTGGATCTGTGCATCTTGTATCGCTGAAGACTAGTTCGTGCTTGAACATGTCAGAAGCTTCGCTGTGCATCAGGGGATCGGATCGGTCTGTGCAGAATAGTGGCGTAAGGACGAATCGAGTCGTGCAAGGGTAGTCGGATCGCTGAAGCTATGGGGACGATCCGATGGGGGGCGATCCAAGAGGGGCGATTCGAGAGGGGCAATCCGATCCTTCATGGACTTTTAAGGAACGTAGTTTCATACTTTCTTCTTGTGAATGAACCTTGGTGGCTTGGTCAAAAAGCTAGCCAACATTTTGCGCCCTCGAAGTGTGTTTTATTGATGGTGGAACATGCTTCGAAACTATAGAAACGCCTTTTCATAAAGAGATGCAAATCAGTGGTAGCGTCTATCCGAAAGGCCATATCATTTACGGAAAGTTGTTTCTTTGCTTGCTATAAATATCGGATGAATCTTTGATAGTTTCCCTGTTTATTGGACAATTCTTTTCTGGGATCTTTTAGAGTCTTCATCATCAAATCTATCGGGTGCATTTTTGAATTTTCGTTCCTGTCGGTCATTTATCGGTTCGGATCGCATGCGCGAGTCGTGGTCTGTTAGTAAGTCATTCGCCTCGTCCTTTGGTGAGCGCTTGGGCCTCTTTACGGAACGAGGTGGGCTTCTCTTCGAGACGTGGTGGGCTTTTGGTTCGTGACGTGGTGGGCTTTTGGTTCGTGACATGGTGGGCTTTTGGTTCGTGGCCCGTCTATTTTCGCGGATCGAATAAGACAAAAAAGGGGAGACAAACGGTCGCCCTTTTGCCTATATAAATCGATCCTCACCCTCATTCTTCTCTTCTTCTTTCTTTGTTTGCAGCCGCTGCCAATTTTCCTGATAGAAAACCCTAACTTTGATTTTCAAATATCCAACCAATCTCAAACTTTAAGAAGGTAATTAAACAGCTTTTCTTTAGTTTCTAGCTTGTCGCACTGATTTAGAGAGTGGAGACAGCGGAATTTCGTAGGATTCGATGATAGTAAACGCGAGCGTGCCAGGTGCGACTCCATGGATTTAAGGGTGAAAAGGAGAGTTGAGGAAGAAGAAGGAAGGGATGACCAGGTCGGTTCGTGGGCGAGGCCCGAGTTCGAAGCGGTGGTGAGGCGAGGGGAGAGGGTACGGAACTGGAAAGTTGGTTTGGCTAGTGGATCGGATCGCGGAAACGGCAAGGCTACGATTCGTGGGGAACTAGAAGCGAGTGTCGGATCGCGGAGGTACCGGAGTTTCATGTCGTGGAGGATGGGGGGCAATGCGGATCGCCAAGATACCACCGCGATCCGTTCTGGATGAATTGGTGCGCTTCACGATTCGAAGCCCTTCCATGATCCAATACCCTTCCACGTACCGAGTCCTTCACCACGATCCGTCCATATGTCACGATCCGAACCTGCCCTGCGATCCGACTGTCGGACGATCTGATGCACACGCCGACTAAATAATATGATGCAACTCTAACAAATCGATGAACAGTTAGGTTAGAGCCTTTGAGACGAACATTCCGGATCGAACAAATGCATAATCCATCAACCGAGCAACGACCAATGTCTGGATGATTTTGTTGACCCTTGTACTTTTCTTTAATGCACGCACAAGCACACACACCGGCACTTGCACACACACAAAGGGGGACGGGTAGTTTTAATCTTATTTCTCATGTTTCTTCGCCTAAACAGTAATGTCGGATAATCACTCCTCTTCGAGATCTAACACCGAGACGGATCCTGAGGTGCCTGAGCACCATAACCCTGAGGTCCATCCAACTAACCCAAGGGGCGAGGATTCTGGTTCCAAATACGAAGCAACGGAATCGGATCCAACTGAAAGTACTTCACTTGACGAGGAGTCTGAAGTAGACGGTCGAGCTCTTAACGAGATTCCTGGTGCACTTGGGATAGAGAAATTTACTGATTCTTTAGCTTCCAAACTCGATGACATAAAGCTTAAAAGAATTTGTCTGAGACATGGGATCCCTTGGGATGATGTGAGGGCACCCGTTAGCGAAGATAGACCCCACTTAGCTCCGGAAGGGTATATGGCAGTCAGCCGAATCATGTGCTCGGTAGGAGCTATTCCTCCGTTTCCTCCAATCGTGATTGAGACCTTAAAACGATTGGGTATCGCTCCGATGCAGCTTCATCCTAACACCTACGCGGCTCTATACACTCTATATATCGCATACGCGGAGATCTTGCATACCGAGCTCACATTTAAAGATTTAACATTCTTTTATCTTTTCAAGCAATGCTCCTCTGCAACCCCAAATTTCTCTTTCTTCGAATCGGTGGCGAATAGGAAGGTTCTGTATGACGGTTACAGCAATATTGGGGATCCCAAGTCTGATTGGTTCTATATAAAGAGGCAGACCGGGTGCTCAAGAAGATGGCTTAAATCAAGTAAACTTTAATCTTTTGACTAAATATCTTGCTTGAGAAACCGAAGCATTAACATCCCCCCCTTTTTTTTTGTTTTAAGCAGATCACGTCTTTCCCAAGACGGAAGGCTTATTATACAATCATCGATTGTCTATTCTTCTACAAAGCAGATCCAATTTTCTAAGGATCAAGAAGTGCATCACTGACGAGAATCTTCATAAGCATCGCCTTCTGGATATAAGATTTGGATTTGGTGCTGGCGGCAAACCCTACAAATACGTGCCCCCAACGGAGGGAGAGGGAACGTCACGGGCAGCAGAAACAACTAAATTCTGTAAGAGTCCTTCCCCGATAATCATCCAGGACGACGAGGACCTAAACATATATAGAGGAGATGAGGCCCGTGGTGACAAGTCCAAGGAAATCCCAGTTTCTCCGGGGGGTTTCCCCTCCAGGGCTTCTCTTCCGATCGAACCTGCTGCTCCTGATGATTTGACAGAAGAACAGCTATTTAAAGAGCTGAGCAAAATTCCTTTACCCGATGATGTATACACAGAGGGGGACTTTGAAGGGGAGCCATTTTTCCCTGCTTCTGAGGAGACCACCGTTCCAACTAGAGGACAAGAAACTACTCAGATGAGCCTGACTTCAGGCCCGGGTCTGTTAGTGGGAATTATATGGGATGCACAAATCACACGCACTGCCTGACCCCACACTTTTATATCAACTGTATCCAAGGTTCTAATACGCTCTTTTCTCCTTTGCAGGAAAGATGTCTCGCAGGTGGTCTTATTCTTATCGCTCTCTTCATGAAGGCACACCCAGTCTTCATCCGAGTACCAAGCGCCCTCGCGGCCTTTCTCACAAGCCTACTTCTTCGCAACCCCGGTCTCCATCAAAATCGACTTCTGGCAAGCTTCCCAGTTATCCGGTAGCTCCTGCAGGGGGAAAACAACTTCCTAAAGAGTTAACTCCTCCGAAGAGTGCACCCTCTCACAGTAGGTCGTCAAAAAGACACTACGAGCCCAAGGATAAAAGCAAGGATCCAATTAAAGATTCTGAAAAGGAGAGGAGTGACATTGTCCCTTCCAGCCTGCCAGAGTTGGTTGCCCCCGGGTCGCGAGATTACATCCATGGTCCCGAGACTCAAGGTAGGCTGGAAAAGTTGCGGGAACAATTCCCCAACATCTTCTTCGAAAGGATGACGTTTGTTCCATCCTTGTTACCAGTCCCTAGGAACTGGGATAATGAAGTCGTCGGGCACATTCGCCATGTAGCCAGGCAGTATGAAATGATGAAAAAACATGCTGTTAATCTTTCAGAAGTCATCTGAACGCTTGAAATGGAAGCACATAGATCCAAGGTGAAGATTGATAACAACGAAAGGGCCAGGACAAAGATGGAGAAGGACTTGGAAGATGCTCAATCCCAACTTGCCTTAGTGCGGATAGATGCTGAAAATTATAAGATCGAATTGGAGAATGCTAAGAAACGCTTTCATTCGGAACTTGACTCAAATAGTCAAGAGAAAATGGCCTTAAAAAAGGAGGTAGAAGATCTTAAAATGGCCAACATTGAGTTGAAGACAGCACAAGGTCATTTTGAAGCTGAGAGAGCTGCCTGGGAGGTAGAAAAAGCAAGTTTGAAAGAAAGTCTAGCTTTGGCTGAAGCGGAAAAGGTGATTTTAAATGATCAAGTCGCGGATGCAGAGAGGCGCGCGGCTCTCGCCGAAAAGAATGTTGAAAGTGCCATTGAAATGGCTGCTGCTTCTAACAACAAACTCCTCAAGAGAGAAAAGGATATCGAAGGGTTCGAAGAGATGATCTTTGACTTCCTCGGCCATGTCCTCAAAACCCGTAACATCTCGTGGATCCCGGATTACCACGTTACTTTAGCCAATTTATGGGATGCCATCGTTGAGGGTGAGAAGCAGAGATTGGGAGTTGAAGAGATTGACGAAGATGAGCTGATGAAGACCATCCTGAGGGATAACGAGCCCGAGGATCTGGCAGAAGGTCGTCGTCTAATTCAAGCAGAAATGGAAAAGGAGAGAGTCCTGGCTAAGGGCAAAAGTAAGATTGACGAAGGTTCGAGCTTAGCTATAGAGCCCAAATCCTCCGGAGTTGAGGAGTACCATCTTGATGATCCATTAATTCCTTTGGGACTAACTCCTATGGTCGTCGGAGCTTCTGCAGCTAGCCTAGATGGAGGATCAGTGGAAGGTATCTCCCTTTTTTCCCACAATTTGTCAAAACAATTGTGAGTTGTCGTCATCTGGTAGAGCAACCAATTGAATTGATAACATGTGTTCCCCATAATACAGGTGGCGAGCCCGTCGACAAGGATGTCGAGAAGAGGAAAGAGGCAGAGAAGGTTGTCGTCTCGCCTAGCGCCGGTGTTGAGATACCGAAGCAGGCCGAGGGTATAACAGTAGAGAAGGGCGTCCTGGCACCCGATGCTGATGCTCCCAAGGATGATGAAACCATCGAGGCCTTGAAGGATATGGATGGGCGCCATATAGGGGATGAGGAGGATATTATTGGCACCAAAGAAGCCGAAGACGATGACGACGAAACTTTGGCTAACAGAAAAGCTGGGCAGGAAAAGGAGATGGCTTTAAAGAAAGTGGGACAGGAGCCTTTGAACATAGTCCCTATCTCAGAGTTTAATCCGAAAACTGGGATGGTTTTGAAACTCCAGCCCAAATCCATCAGCAAACAGCTTCATTTTGCGAACCCTGATGATTTCCCAGCTTCCCTTACTGATAAAAGAAAGAGAAAGGAGGTGGAGGAGGAATCTTCTGAAGAGTCGGACGTTCCTCTTATAGACAAAAGGAAAAGAAAGAAGGGTGATCAATCAGATACTGACAAGGCGAAGCTGGAGAAGCAGAAACAGGATAAGAAGTCCAAGCGTAAATAGGATATTGTAGCTTGTCGATATTTTGTCTTTAGGTTTCCCACTGGCCATGAAATGTAATTGTGAGACTGGCCCTCACTTTTGTTTTAGGTTGTTTTTTCGCTTTCTAGGCTTGCGGTTTATAAATAAAAGCTTATCTCTTTTTGCACCACCGTATACCAGCATTTAATAAACTTTTCATGCTTAGTCATATACCATCTGATTATAACTACAAATCAGTCAAGCAACAGAAAGAAAAATTTAAAAATTTCAGTGTTCATGTGTATATGTATATGTGTATATGCCCCCAATCAATCATTAATGTGGCGCCTGACTAGGGCTTATTAAGGATTGATTAGCATTGTCTGCACATTGCCCCCTATTTCTGAATATGGGGGACTTAGAAAATTTAGTAAGATAATTGTCCTTATGGTGTTGAGTTTCTGACACCTTTCTTAGTGCTTAACCATAGACTCTCTTATATTCCCCTGGCGGTTGCCGAGGTCAGAGTTTGAACTTAACGGTTCAGTCGCTCCCCGATCTTTTAGCGGGGCAAGAGTTCTTTCTCAGCGCTCAGTCGGAGACGCTTTTATACTCTCTCTCTCTCTGGAGAGTTAGAGTTCGAGCTCAGCAGTTCAATCGCTCCCCGATCCTTCAGCGGGGCGAGAGCTCTTTCTCAGCGCTCTGTCGGAGACGCTTTTATACTCTCTCTCTGGAGAGTTAGAGTTCGAGCTCAGCAGTTCAATCGCTCCCCGATCCTTCAGCGGGGCGAGAGCTCTTTCTCAGTGCTCTGTCGGAGACGCTTTTATGCTCTCCTAGCGGTCGCCGAGGTTAGAGTTCTGTCAAGGCGGTTCCGATCATGGTACACCGCCATGACTTACGGACATTGTCTTCATGTCCGTTATGCTCTCTCTCAGCTCTAGAGAGTTAGAGCACTATCAATGCTATGATTTACTTTATCACACCCTCAGAGTTTTGACTGGTGATTACATTCCATTCTGATGGAAGGCACCTATAATTATATGCTTCTAGGATCATTGCATGATTCACAGCAATTTCCATAAAAATAGAAAGGCAGATAAATAATAGTGCAATAAAGGTAAAAAAACACACAATATTTTTATAGTGGTTCGGTCGAATCATGACCTACGTCCACTTTATAATTTTTTGCTTTAAGAAATCGGACAATTCTAGGCAAGTCGTGCCTTGTACATGGTTCTTAACAAAGCAAAAGGAACAGATCTGATATCTTTACGTTAGGTACGGCCGTAAATGTTGGGCATTCCACACTCTGGGGATTTCCTTTCCATCTACGGTTGCTAGCTTGAAGGTTCCATTATCAAGCTTGCACAGTATGGTGTACGGTCCTTCCCACTTCGCACCCATATGAGTTGGGGCTGGAAAGACACGCTTCAGAACCAAGTCTCCGGGTTCCAAGGTTCGGGCCCGAACCTTTTTGTTGTAGTATCGGGCGACCTGTTGTTTACATCTCAAGGCACGCAGGTCTGCTTCGTCCCTCTTTTCTTCGATCATATCCAGGGATTCAAGGAGCAACTCATTATTAGTCATCGGATCGTAATAAGTCACTCGGTGAGAAGGTACTTTTATCTCAACCGGGATGACTGCTTCCACTCCAAAAGCAAGGGTGAAGGGGGTATGTCCGGTTGTCGATTTATACGTTGTCCTGTAGGCCCATAATGCTAAGGGTAATTCATCAGCCCACATTGCTCTGGCCCGTTTCAGTCTTTTCTTCAGAATGGATTTAATCACTTTATTCGCCGCTTTGACTTGTCCGTTCGATTGCGGGTGTGCCACAGAGGTGTACCGTTTCTCAATGTGGTATTTCTGGCAGAAGTCTCTGAATTCAGTGCTATCGAACTGAGTTTCGTTATCAGTTATAACGATCTTTGGAATCCTAAATCGACAGATGATGTTTCTGACGACAAAATTGATCACTCGTTTGGTTGTGATTGTAGTCAGTGGTTCAGCTTCGACCCACTTAGTGAAATAATCTACGGCTACAATAACGAACTTCGCTCCGCCCCTAGCTATGGGGAGACTTCCGATGATATCAATTCCCCACATAGCGAAAGGCCATGGGCTCGTCATTGTTTTTAACTGATTAGGAGATGCTCTAGGTATCTTTGAAAATCTCTGGCACGCATCACACCGTCGTGCGTATTTCGCCGCATCCTTGTTTATGGTAGGCCAGAAATAACCATGTCGCAACACCTTTTTCGCCAATATTTGCCCTCCAGTGTGATCGCCGCATTCACCTTCGTGTCTGCCTGCTGATTCTCCGACCGCGGAATATGAGATATGCTGTAGTGATCGAAGCCGTTCAACAACTCCTTCACTTTTTCCAAGTATAAGATCAATCTTGCACTTTTGGCTTGGAATTTTCCAGTAACCTGGCTCACAACTAACTTGGAGTCGCAAAAGATATTCAACTTTGTGACTTCCAACTCCTTTGCGATCCTTAGTCCGGCTATCAGGGCTTCATATTCGGAGTCGTTGTTAGTGGCGTGAAACTCCATCCAGATAGCATAGGATATCAGATGTTTCTCGGGAGTTTCAAGCACTACTCCAGCGCCGGCTCTCTTGTCATTCCTAGCGCCATCAGTATACAATTTCCAGGTACTGGGATCGAGAAGTAATTTTGAAGGGTCAACTTCTTCGTTTGCTACATCTTCCTCAGGGACGGTAAACTCCGCTATGAAGTCGGCTATCACTTGCCCCCGAATTGACCGCCGGGGCTGAAAGTTCAGATCAAATTGACTCAACTCAATGTTCCACTTGAGTAGCCTTCCAGACGCTTCTGGTCTCTGTAGAACTTGCTTGAGTGGATGATCAGTGTATACGGTAATGGGATGCGCCTGAAAATAATGTCGAAGCTTT
This sequence comes from Allium sativum, assembly GCA_030737875.1. NCBI lineage: Eukaryota > Viridiplantae > Streptophyta > Magnoliopsida > Asparagales > Amaryllidaceae > Allium > Allium sativum. The sequence continues at coordinate 206,434,406 of CM060925.1, forward strand.
CTAGAGGCGATCGGCAAACTATACGCCAACTTTTCTATCCTTGGATAATTACGCTCTGCTGCCGTCAATTTTTTGCTCACGTAATACACAAGTCTTTGGATCTTATCTTCTTCTCTTACCAATGCTGAGCTGATCGCATACTGCCAAGTACAAGAATAAGTCCTTGTGATCCATCGGCTTAGATAATATCGGAGGTTTCTCCAGGTGTCTCAGCAAGTTATGAAATGCTACCACGCAGTCAGGCGTCCATTTGAAATGGCGTTTTCCTCGCTTTATCAATTCGAAGAATGGGATGCATTTGTCTGTAGCCCTGGAGATAAATCTGCTTAGTGCGGCTACTTTTCCTGCAAGGCTTTGCACATCTTTAATTTGCCTAGGTTCCTGAATGTCTCTGATTGCTGCGATCTGGTCTGGATTAATCTCAATCCCACGAGAACTAACGATGAATCCCAAGAATTTTCTGGAGGCGACCCCGAATGAACATTGTGTTGGGTTGAGTTTCATCCCGTACTTTCGAAGAATGCCGAACATCTCTGCCAAGTCCGTAGTGTGATTGGAGGATTGCCTGGACTTGACCAACATGTCGTCGACGTATACTTCCATTGTCTTCCCAATCTGGTTATAGAACATTCTGTTCACTAACCGTTGGTATGTAGCGCCTGCATTCTTCAAGCCAAAGGGCATTACTACATAGCAATATAATCCCAAATCCGTAATAAAACTAGTGTGTTCTTGATCTGGAACGTGCATTGGAATCTGGTTATATCCTGAATAAGCGTCCATAAAGGAGAGGAGTTCATGACCCGCCGTTGAGTCCACCAACTGATCGATCCTGGGTAATGGAAAGCTGTCTTTCGGGCAGGCTTTATTCAAGTCTGAGAAATCGATACACGTTCGCCACTTCCCGTTAGCCTTCTTCACCAGAACTGGATTTGAAATCCAGTTGCATGAGACGATTGACTTCGAAGGTAATATAGAATGGATCTCTTTCCACTAAAGAAGTTTGGGTAGATTGAGTCTCTGATAAATCCATTGCTCTTTAGCTTTCCAACTTCTTCTTTCAAGGCAGCGGACCTCTCTAGACCTAGCATTCGCCTTTTTTGTTTCACCGGAGGATGTTTAGGGTTAATGCTTAATGAATGGCTCATGATTGATGGAGATATCCCGCACATGTCTGCGTGAGTCCAAGCAAATACATCCAAATTATTTTTTAAGAAATTCGTCAGTTCTTTAGCTACATTCGGATTTAACTGGGATCCAATCTTAAGGACCTTCTCTGGGTCACCATCATCGATCGGTACATCCACAGTTGTCTCGTTGGGAGTCTCCATTCTGTCCCCAGGTTCTTTGTGCTCTCTGGGATCCATATCCTCGGGCAATTCTCTGGGCGACTCTCCCACGGTTATCCTCTTTAGTTGCTATAAGGTCTCCGCCCTTGCGGGGGGAGAAGCGCCTTTGGTTTCTATGTCCCCTCCATTGCGGAGTAGCTTTAGCTCTGCAACATAACATGCTCGTGCGGAAACCTGATCTCCTCTGACAATACCAACACCAGCTTCCGTAGGAAATTTCAATAATAAGCACCGGGGGGGATATACAGGCTCTAAACTTTGCGAGGGCCGGTCGGCCCAAGAAGGCATTGTAGGATGACTCAACATCCAAAACCACGAAGGGAAGGATTCTCACTCTCTGGCGTTCTCCTTCCCCAAGCGTAACTGGTAACTCTACATAACCCATTGGAGCGGTGGATGCTCCGTTTAATCCATGAATCCATCCCTGACAGGGCTTCAAGTCTTTTATCTCGAGGTTCATCTGGTCGAATGTCCTTTTGAAAGGAATATTGACAGAAATCCCGTTATCCACCAAAACTTTATGAACAGTGGCCGGGCCAATAGGTACTGTGATTACAAATGGATCTTCAGTTGGACCATGGACTCCAATGCTTTCTCGTTCGCGGAAAACAACATCGTCGGACATCATCTTTTGTTGCTTCACTGGGACGTTGTCCTCGGGGTTGCTACACTCCCCTACCTCGAGGTGTTGCTTGGCTGCATTGACATACTGATCCAATGCCTTGGAACCGTGTCCGGCGAGATAAAGCCCTCCGATTATGGTATTGATAACAAGGTCTTTTCCCTTTTGCTGGGCAGTTGGCCTGACAACAGGTTGATTCTGGTTCTGGTTTGGGGCCTGTACGGCTTGCCCCCTGTCTCTGGGCGTTACTCTGTATTCGTCCAATTTTCCTTCTCGGAGAAGACTCTCGACTACATCTCTTAGGTGACGGCATTCATTTGTCGAATGGCCATGAATCTGATGAAAGAGACAAAACTTCCCCGTTTCACGTTCTTTCTCCGTCGACTCTCTGGGAGGTGGCCTCTTATTTTGGAGGACGTTGTACGAATCCATGAAGATATTTTCCAAAGTATCGTTTATTGGCGTATAACTCTCAAAAGACCTGGGATGAGTCCTTCTCTGGGAGTCGTTCCCTCGATTCCTCTTCCGATTGTTGCCATTACTGTTATTATCATTGTTTCCTGACTGACGACCACCCTGATTCCGATTTCTGACATTAACCTCGACCTTCCCCGAGCTGTCTCCTGTCTGCTTGATGGCGACATTGCTCTGGATTTCCTCTTTATCGGCCGCTTTTGCCTTTCGGTTAGCATATACTTCCTCCCGGCGTAATTGTACATTAGCTTTTTCGTAGAATAATTCTCTAGTATGGGGTGGCTTGCCGGCCAGATATCTCCCAAATTCAGTGTCTTTATCTACCCCGTCAATTAGGGCTGCCACAATAGTTGGCTCATGAGGATCTTTAACTCCAGTAGCGGCCAGGTTGAAACGGTCTAGATACACCCTCAAACTCTCGGCTGGTTGTTGCTTGACAATGAACAAGTCAATTACGCTCTTCGTCTTTTGTGCATAGATGCGGAACTGTTCCATGAACCTTTCACTCAACTCTCTGAAGCTGGAAATTGATCTTGCTGGTAAGCGAGTAAACCATAACAATGCTACATCCTCCAAGAATATGGGAAATGCTTTGAACTTGACAGCGTCAGAGGCTGCGGCAGCGGTCATTGACCAAGAATATCTCATCAGATGCTGGATGGGATCAGATCTACCCGCGTAGCGGTTCATTTGCGGCATGTTGAAGCACCTCAGGAAAGTCGCATCTAAAATATCATCAGAGGTATGACTGCGGTCAATTCCCCAATCTTCATTTCATTGTCCACGGCTATCTGCCAAAATTTGATGGATCATAGCTGCAACATTTGCACTGGTCAGCGGAGGTTCGGGGTCAGCGCTTCTTGCTCGGTGGGATTCTCTAATCTCTCTTCCGGGAGCAGTCACGAAATCCGGGGCTCGGATTGGGCTTCGTTGCCCCTGTTACCATGAGCATTTGCACGGCGACGGGGCTGAGGTAGTCTGTTCTGTACAGGGCTGTCCACACCTCGAGCTCTGGGAGTTGCGGCGTGATCGTTCACATTATGGTTTGAGGGCCCTGCACCCAGTGCCTCTTCTTCCCGTGATGGCAGGGTTCCAAATCAAAGCTGCTCTATGTTTTCGGGCCTCTCATACGGTCGCCGCGGAGGCCTCGGCGATTCCTCTGACGAAGAAGAGTATTCCGGGGTGAGCGGACGAACTGGTGGCGTCCTTTGCCTTGCAAGATCATTAAGCCTTCTATCCATAGCGGTCAAATTTTGTCGCAGAACGGAGCTTTCCTGCCTTTGAGCAGCCAATTCATCAAACAGTTTTTCCCACATTTCGGAAAAGCGAGAGAGATCCCCCTCAGTAACGAAAGCAGAAGGGTCATATTGATCATCATCACTTTCTCTTATGCGTAAAGAGCTTGAGCCAGGTCGAGCGGAGGGGCCAGGACGGTAGGAGCGAGCCATAGGCTCCTTTCCAGGTCGAGTTGTAGTCCGATCATCAATTCGGATCGCTGCGGATCAAGGATAGTGGCTCGCAGCGCCCCCTGGGATCGGTTCGTGGTCACGGTACGCGGAGGATTCGAGGCGTTATCACGGGATCGAGTAACAACCCCTTCAGCAGTCCGGATCGCCTCGTCCTCGTCGACTCGGAGTGTGGCACCTTCATCGGATCGGTTCGCCCCTGGCACTCCGCGATCCAAAGTTTCCTCATTGCCCAGCTCGTGCACACTTTCTTCAACTTCTTCATTCGCGATTTCATTTGTCCATGAAGCTCGTACTTCCTTAGACCTCTTTCCAGCCATGATATCAGATGTCGCTGGAATTTTCAAAAAACTGAATAGTGAAGCTTTGGGACTGTTTTCTCAGTGAAAGCACCAAAATGTTAGATCAAAATTTGGACCTAACACCCAAATTGTTCTGATTCTTAAAGAATTTTAACTGGAGAATGAAGAAAAAGAAGAAACCACACAGAATTTATAGTGGTTCGGCGTTAACGAGCCTACGTCCACTTTATATGTTATCGATTATACTTTGAATGCTAGTACAATCAATGATTTCTCTCAAGCTCACTTTTACAATTGTGATTTCTCTCAGTAATCTAGTAATAAAACTGATAAGAAATGGTGGTATGACAATAATGGCGGATTCTGTACTCAATATTGCCAAAAGATCCTGAAAAATGCCAAGCTCTGAGCTATTTATAGCTGATTTTGTCAGGCGGATCGCGGTCACACGTGGCACAAATCCTGAGAATATCTAATCGTATTGCAGCCTTACGAAGAATTATTCAAATTAGCCGTTGTGGACAGGTGTCGCGATCCCCTTAAATATCGGATCGAGCAAAGGGGGAGAATCAGTCAAAGTGACAGTTGGAGACACGTGTCGCTGGATCCGTGCATCTTGGATCGCTGAAGACTAGCTCATGCTTGAACAGGTCAGAAGCTTCGCTGTGCATCAGGGGATCGGATCGGCCTGTGCAGGATAGTGGCGTAAGGACGGATCGAGTCGTGCAAGGGTAGTCGGATCGCTGAAGCTATGGGGGCAATCCGATGGGGGGCGATCCGAGAGGGGCGATTCGAGAGGGGCGACCCGATCCTTCATGGACTTTTTAGGAACGTAGTTTCATACTTTCTTCTTGTGAATGAACCTTGGTGGCTTGGTCAAAAAGCTAGCCAACAACAACATATAGACAATTAAAATAAATCTAATCATAATAGGGGTGAAACTTGCATAAACTACACATGTTAAGGATCAAAAGGTGTCAACTTGTTAAATGTCTCAATTTATATGATATGATCATAGCCCAAATCTATACATAAACTTGCATATGGGGTTTTTAGGCAACATAATGATGATGTGAACTAGCATAGGATATCACATATGTCGTAGCATAATTCTAGATGTCATAATAGATGTCTTGGTATATGTTCATAACTTTTCTAATCAATCTAACTTGCATATGTGACTTGTCATATAGATCAACATAACCCAAACATGATGATTTAATTAATATGAACAAACTAGCATAGATGGTAACATCATGGCCTTTTTAACATGTATGATTCATCACAACTTAGCATAGAAACTTTCAACATACATAACATCATCATAGCATGATTTACAACATATAAGATATCATCATCACATAACATTGGATTTACAATATACATGATAGCAAAAGGGGTTTACAACAACATATATGATAATTCACATCATCTACTCATAATCCATTCATAACTCAACCTAATTAAAATGATAATAATCTTGTTAAGATCGGCATACTCACAATTTAGAGAAGAAAAGAGAGAGTTTTGCTTTGCTTTAGGGTTGAGAGAATTAGAATTGAATTTGCTTTTCTTCTTTCTTAGTTGGCGGTGGCTCCATTGATTTCCATGGCGATGGTATGACGGTAACTATTCTTTTTTAATTAGGTTTAGGGTTAGCATTAGGATGTATTTATAGGTGTAGGAAGTTATTTAGGACCATTAGATTAACCCTGAACCACGAGAACCAATCAAATGCAAAATCTGCATTTGAGCGAATTGGCCCACGGGCGGACAGTCAAACACCCTGGATTAACCCCTAGTCGACCCAGCGGGGCTTGGGTCGACCTAAAAAATGAGCCGGTTCGGTTATTCCCCCTCCCAATTCGCTGTTTTGAACTTTTTCGCATATTTATTTATTTAATTTTTAATTTATATATATATATATCAATATATATATATATATATATATATATATATATATATATATATTTCTCTGCGCAACCCATTTCACTTAATTCTTTTCTAAAAATTAAGTATACTTTAATTTGTGAATTTTAATGTTATAAAATTACGGGGTGTTACAATATCATTTCTAATTCTCAAGCTTCTTTTAAATTCCTTTATTCCAGAATACCATTTATATGTTTCCACACTCTTCAAACAACGTTACAGTATTTCTTTCCAATATAAATTACACTAACATCTTTACCAGCAGAACTAATACCATCCTCCGATAATCCCGAAGTCGTTCAAGTTGGGGTATTTAATTACCTCTCAGACCTTGATCGACAACGCTCTTATCTTAAGATAATTATCAGTCGTAATACCAAACCCGATATTCATTCCCAATATCAAAACAAATCCCATTTGGTTATACCTTGATGGAAACTCACCTCTTCTTTAATGGCGTATTTAAATCCCATCTTTCTAACTCACCTCGCCACTTTAATTCAAACTTGAGTTTCAGTTTTGATTCCATTTCAAACCTTCATCAGTTCAATATTTAGAAAATCATTTATGTCAATTGATCTGTAGTTTAGTTCCAATTCCTTCGTTTCATATCTTGGTTTCCCTTTCCATAAACATATACGATAAAACTTTGGGTTTTATAACTTCATAGAGTCTTGGATTTCACAAATCCGATTAAATAAAGTCTTACATAAGAATTTACTTTAAACCACAATATAACTTATATTATTATTAAATATAATTTACTTTTAGAAAAATATCATTATAATAAAACTTATCGTTTCATAAACTTCCATTTCTCCTTTGAATCCTATGGTCTCTACTTTCATTATTAAATAAATGATAATTAAATATCAGCATTTAAAAATGTTTTACTTAACAAATAAATATTTCCATTAAATAAATAAATCCATTTTTGTTAACACAGTTGACATGGCTAACTCTAACATGATTAACTCGTTAACCAAATCTCGATTCATCTTCTTATAATCTCATTTGATTAAAATGATCAATTCAGTATAATCTACTTTTAATTGTCTCATAAACCAATCTATCTCTGTTACTAATCTTCACGTTAATCCATGTTTACTAGCTTATCAATATTATTAATATAAGAATTTACATTACAAATCATTTAAAAATTTAGAAGAGGCACGTGCTTTGCACACGGTAGATTCCGGAAAATAGTGATTCGTGGTTAAACAAACAAATATATATATGTGCTTGGTTTATTCCCTTTTATAAAACTTCATTTGAAATAATATATTTAAAAGTCTATATACAGTAATAAAAATAAATTTCATAACTTTATTTCTATCGTTTTACCTGACGGTAAATCAATCTTTATAAAACAACATATATTTGGCCATCTGATATAAATTTCCCGACCAATAACACTCATTAATTATTAACACAACAACTGTTCAATTCATGTTCAACAAATCAATAATCAAATCAATAACACAGTCATATTGGTTAAACAGTTCATATGATGATAATATGAAAATAACAGTCAACTAATAACAATCATTCAAGCACCATTTTAATTTAATTTGTTTATATTATTATAAACATAATCAACAAGGTAAGTTACCTTGTTTGGAAATAATCGTTAAAAATAACGATTTCATTTCATTTAAATTAAACAACGTTTAATTTAAATAGTAGATATAAAATATTTAACCACATCAAACAATCATCAATCAACCAATAATTAGCAAACATAGCACATAAAACAATAAACCCGACTTATATAAAATATAAATGGGGTAACTGAGTGAGTTTAACTCACCTTGGTTTTCATCTGACGTAAAAACGTTTTGCTTTAAATAAAATTAAACAGACGTTTAATTTTAAAAATTCAGATGCTTCCAATGCAGCTCACACTTGCTCCATCGTGTAGCTTACGACGCTATGGTCCCAATGTAATGAACTGCGTTCATTTCTGTTAACGAACGGTCAATATATAAATTATTATAATATTAAACTTAAACTTTTTTTTAAAAAAAAATCATGGCCTTACCAATTCAATACACACCGCCCATAACCCATTTCCCCATTCACCTTTAGTTTCATTCTTTCCATGCATGCTACTCTCAATGCTCCTTTGTTCCCAACATGCTCCTTTAGTTTCATTCTTTCCACGTTACCTTATTGAAAACCATTTGTGAGCACCGCCCAAATTCAAAGTCTCCATTCTGGTCTGCTCTACTTCATTCCCACGCTACTACCACCGCCCATCTTTGTTGCTTTCGCTACACACATTTTTTCTTCTTCTTTTTTTTCTGCCTGGGCTTACTGAATGTAACGTAGCCCAATACCCAACACTTCATTCTTCAGCCCGTCCCCCTCAACTATTTCTTCCCCCAATCAAAATTGTCTGAAGCTCCATTTTTTTGTACGCACAGTGTACGTTAAGCACTGGCACCACTCTCCCTTCATCGAACGAAAAACAAACTCCACCAACATGTATATCCTCGCATGTTTGACTCAACGCGCCCCTCCTACTGTTGTTTTCATGCAGGCTCCCGGTTCTCTCACCACCTCCTAACAATGCACCATACCGTCCATCACCACCCACCGTCAGTACTCTCTCTTGTCCTCAGCCCAGAACGTGCCTCGTCCCTCATGCCTATCTCTGTACAACCCCATCTTCCCAATATTGTCACGCTATTTCTCTTTTTTTTTCAAATGTTGTTCGATTTCTGAATGAAGAGAATGACGCTGCCTTGTTTATATAGGCTGGGAACCTTGGTCATCATGGTTTGGAAAAATTGGGGCGCGAGGAATAGGAGGTGTAGGGTGATGTAGATTAGCCGTTTGATTTAATGTGGCACCGCGGTGTTCTCTCAGTTCAAAGCTGGTGATGGAGTTCCCTTTCATAACTGTAGGTAGCTGGGAAAATGGAATAAAGGGTTGTACGTATTCCATGTGCGTATGAAGAGAAAGTAGATAGGGGTGGTTTCAGTATAGGCATGTGTTGTATTAATTTTATATAGGCTTCTTGATGTATATAGGTTTTTGATATTATCTGGGGAGGGCAGAAAGAGGTGAATAGATGTGCAGAAAAAGAGTATAGACATGTGCCTAGCTGAAATTAAACATAAAGGAGTTGCTGTGTCTTTCCTTTCCAAGGCTGCTTGATGAGATACTCTGCAATTCCATTTGACAGGTTTTGTTTTTGAAAATACAAGGTGGAAACAATTCGGCATGTGCAGGACAGTGGAGGATTTGCATGAGGTTAGGGTAGCTGTCTGGTGATGTTTTTATGTTCTTTCATTTCAAGGAACGTGATTGTTACAGGGGAGAAGCGCATGTATGTGAGAGGGTACATGGTAAGGTAGGATAGCTGTTGGGCTAGTATATATAGAGTTGCTGCAATTTTGATTCGACATCAGAATATATAGGGTAGCAGCTTCGAAAGAAATAGCTGTGTCCATTTGTTCATAGCTGGGCATGTCTAATTTAATTGGAAAGAAAAAGAAGTGGATGTGAGCTGCTAGTTTTAGGGTATTCATTTTTCAGTATAGGATTGGTTGGTTGATGTAACATGCATGACAACGTAAGTGTGAACTGGAGTAGGTTGCTTCTAAGTGAAGAAATTTTATCTTCAGCTTATAGTTCCAGTTTGTGATTTATTTACATTTAACGCGGCTGTTACGTTTACCGTTCCTTTATATAAATATAAACGTTCAATCGCCGTTTAATAATGAATTTCATATTAAAACTCATTAATATTATAAATATAATATTAAAAAAAATATATTTAGAGAAAAATCCGGGTTGTTACATTCTTTCCCCCTTAAAATAATTTCGTCCCCGAAATTGCTACGTTAAGAAGGATGCCCCAGTCCCAGTTAATTAATTCAAAATATTATCAAATATATTTCTAGATTTCAAACATTCATGAAAAATTTCGCCAGCACCTCCCTATACTGTTCGATCAAACAACTACAACTCGCCACTTCGGCCTCACATTGATCAAAAGAAAACAAGGCCAAGCGGCAACCCAACTCAGGGGTATAAAACCAAACACCCAAATCAATATATCAAGGTTTACTTATTTGTCGGGCAACCTAAACTCTAATCACGAAGCAAAGCAACTATCAGTTCTTCCTTCTCTAATCCTACACTTAATCTCGATGCGAATAACATATATTGGGTCAAATCGTTTCTGCTTTATTTCATATTTAATTTTTTTGGAATTTATTATACTGAAATATATTATCTTAGTTTCCAATTCATGAATTCATATTCAACCAATCTATTATTCAACCAACAAACAAACATCATTACCAAATCATCCCAGATTGACTTATTTTTAAGTTAACACCTCATTCATTTAAATTCATATATTTAAATTTTTATTCACAAATCCCATATTAAAACCCGATTTACAAGTTACATAATTTCAATTCTCTTTTGGTCTTGTTAAACTTTTCAAATTCAAAATCAAGTTGGAGTTTCCGTAACAAACCAATATCAATAATAAAATTATTCCCTTTCTGTACGAAAATATAACTGAGCAAAATTATTTCATTTACCCTCTTTACAAAATAATATTGTATCGACTTTTAGTCCAACTTGAACCGATAATACAACACAATACAAAGCATTTATATAAAAATTACAAATACGCTCTCTCATATATATTCTCAACTCAATCTAAGGCGTTACTAACCCCATCTCTATCGAGTTATACCACAAAGCCAAGGTTATTTCTAAACCATTGCTCTGATACCAACTGTAGTGACCCGACAAAATTCGACATTTGAATCTCGACACTAACCCATTTCCTGTCCAAAACTCAAGTACTGAAAATCCCAGAAAGCTATAAGAAAGAAGTTAGAGGGTGAGATAAGAATGAAAGAAAGTTAGAATAGAAGAATAAGAAAAACCAGTACAATACAGAGTCTCATAACGCAGCGGAACAAAATATAATATATAAATAAACTTTATAGAGAGCTTTGAAATAAAAACTTACAATCATCAGAGTACATCAACACCACTGGACAATTATAATAATCTGTCCCATATACAACACACAACAGAATAGTAGTTATATAATATCATACATCTGAATACCTCCAGCTCATCTCTGGGCTTCGCAGCATCCAACAACTTGAACCTGTACATCCGGGGCTAACGCGAGCATTTACAAACACCGGGTCAGTCTGATGAACCAGAGTGAGAAAAACTCGCACAGTATTGAGGGTATCACACAATCTGATTTCAAAGTTAAAATCTTTCAAAGAAAAGGATAATCGTAAGACCAAATCCACACATAAACACGGATGGTTTTTATCTTATGATAACCCAAAAACATTTTTTTGAAATCAATATCTTTTCAAATATGATAATAATGTCTAAAAACAAGTAAATATCAATCTATTGGAATGCTTGCATCTCACGCTCCACATATATAGTATACAATCAAAACCGCGGGCGCTTATTGGAGATTGGATTCCGACTATGACAAGGTATGGGACCACCTGCCGATAGTGTATCTCTAGAGGCGAATACACTGGGTTCAACAAGAACATCTTGCAACCCGGCCCACACATGACCGACCACTCATTTCGCTTGAGTGTATCGAATGTATATCACCAACAGTTGGGTGCGACCCACCGTTTCCCAAAAAGGGACAGCATCGATAAATTAAAGAATGAAATGGATTCTCTCTAGATAGATGATTATATACCCTAATGGGTGCGACCCACATAGCCATGCTGCCTATCCGATTTTTGTCATTTCCTGGTTGATGAGGCTTGAGGTTAAAATCGACTTTTGGAACATTTTGCCACCCTTCACCTCGTTCATACAAGTCATCCAAGAACAGGATGAACCGAAGGCACCCTCCTATTGCATCCAATATAGGAATCACCCTATGGATCAGTAGCGAGTAGTCCTTGCAAACCGTAGATTCCAATCACGACAGAATCATTGTCGAAATATCTCCGGGGATCAGCCAGAGAAATTCAATAATAGTTCCTCCGCTCATAAAGATTTACAGTCTTCATTGCTCCATCTCGATCAACATCAAATTTCTTCTTCGTTTTCGTTTCTGTTGGTCGGAATGGTTTTCGAATATAAATTCGTTCCCAGTCTTTCCATACCAACAGCGCATTGGGTATGATTTTGATAGTTGTTTATTTAACTATCAAAATAAACAAACATATAAATAAAACGAATCCATTGGTTTATACAGCATCACTTGGCCTTAATATATATATATATATATATATATATATAAGTCTTAATATACAATATTCTCAAATCATTTCATTTATATACTTAAGAAAAAATATCCTAAAACATGTCCAGTTATCATTTCGATACATTTGTTATCACGTACTTATTTATCTAATTGCAGATTCGATTGAACTTACGATCGTAAAACCATCATTACAAAATCTCCTTTTGTTTTCGTTATTTGAACACCAAAATCGTCACTTTGCTTTTTAGAATAAACTCATTCCAAAACTCACCTCCTTTAAAAATATCGTTATATTTTCACAAATCCTTTTCATTTCTTTTGTTATGGAAATATCATTTCTAATTCTCAAGCTTCTTTTAAATTCCTTTATTCCAGAATACCATTTATATGTTTCCACACTCTTCAAATAACGTTACACAATTTCTTTCCAATATAAATTACACTAACATCTTTACCAGCACAACTAATATCATCCTCCGATAATTCCGAAGTCGTTCAAGTTGGGGTATTTAATTACCTCTCAGACCTTGATCGACAACGCTCTTATCTTAAGATAAATATCAGTCGTAATACCAAACCCGATATTCATTCCCAATATCAAAACAAATCCCATTTGGTTATACCTTGACGGAAACTCACCTCTTCTTTAATGGCGTATTTAAATCCCATCTTTCTAACTCACCTCGCCACTTTAATTCAAACTTGAGTTTCAGTTCTGATTCCATTTCAAACCTTCATCAGTTCAATATTTAGAAAATCATTTATGTCAATTGATCTGTAGTTTAGTTCCAATTCCTTCGTTTCATATCTTGGTTTCCCTTTCCATAAACATATACGGTAAAACTTTGGGTTTTATAACTTCATAGAATCTTGGATTTCACAAATCCGATTAAATAAAGTCTTACATAAGAATTTACTTTAAACCACAATATAACTTATATTATTATTAAATATAATTTACTTTTAAAAAAATATCATTATAATAAGCCTTATCGTTTCATAAACTTCCATTTCTCATTTAATCCTAAGGTCTCTACTCTCATTATTAAATAAATGATAATTAAATATAAACATTTAAAAATGTTTTACTTAACCAATAAGTATTTCCATTAAATAAATAAATAAATCCATTTTTGTTAACGCAGTTGACATGGCCAACTCTAACATGATTAACCAAATCTCGATTCATCTTCAAATAATCTCATTTGATTAAAATGATCAATTCAGTATAATCTCCTTTTAATTGTCTCATAAACCAATCTATCTCCGTTATTAATCATCACGTTAATCCATGTTTACTAGCTTATCAATATTATTAATATAAGAATTTACGTTACAAATCACTTAAAAATTTAGAAGAGGCACGTGCTTTGCACACGGTAGATTCCGGAAAATAGTGATTCGTGGTTAAACAAACAAATATATATATATGTGGTTGGTTTATTGCCTTTTATAAAACTTCATTTGAAATAATATATTTAAAAATCTATATTTAGTTATAAAAATAAATTTCATAACTTTATTTCTATCTTTTTACCTGACGGTAAATCAATCTTTATAAAACAGCGTATATTTGGCCATCTGCTATAAATTTCCCGACCAATAACACTCATTAATTATTGACACAACAACTGTTGAATTCATGTTCAACAAATCAATAATCAAATCAATAACACAGTCATATTGGTTAAACAGTTCATATGATGATAATATGAAAATAACAGTCAACTAATAACAATCATTCAAGCACCATTTTAATTTAATTTGTTTATATTATTATAAACGTAACCAACAAGGTAAGTTACCTTGTTTGGAAATAATCATTAAAAATAATGATTTCATTTCATTTAAATTAAACAACGTTTAATTTAAATAATAGATATAAAATATTTAACCACATCAAACAATCATCAATCAACCAATAATTAGCAAACATAGCACACAAAACAATAAACTCGACTTATATAAAATATAAATGGGGTAACTGAGTGAGTTTAACTCACCTTGGTTTTCATCTGACATAAAAACGGTTTGCTTTAAATAAAATTAAACAGGCGTTTAATTTTAAAAATTCAGATGCTTCCAATGCAGCTCACACTTGCTCCATTATGTAACTTACGACGCTATGGTCCCAATGTAACGAACTGCGTTCATTTCTGTTAACGAATGGTCAATATATAAATTATTATAATATTAAACTTAATTTTTTTTTTAAAAAAAAATCATGGCCTTACCAATTCAATACACACCGCCCATAACACATTTCCCCATTCACCTTTAGTTTCATTCTTTCCATGCATGCAACTCTCTATGCTCCTTTGTTCCCAACATGCTCCTTTAGATTCATTCTTTCCACATCACCTTGTTGCCAACCATTTGTGAGCACCGCCCAAATTCAAAGTCTCCATTCTGGTCTTCTCTACTTCATTCCCACGCTACTACCACCGCCCATCTTTGTTGTTTCGCTACACACATTTTTTTTCTTTTTTTTCCGCCTGGGCTTACCGAATGTAACATAGCCCAATGCCCAACACTACATTCTTCAGCCCGTCCCCCTCAACTATTTCTTCCCCCAACCAAAATTGTCTGAAGCTCCATTTTTTGTACGCACAGTGTACGTTAAACACTGGCACCACTCTCCCTTCATCGAACGACAAACAAACTCCACCAACATGTATCTCCTAGCATGCTGGACTCAACGCGCCCCTCCTACTGCTGTTTTCACGCAGGCTCTCGGTTCTCTCACCACCTCCTACCAATGCACCATACTGTCCATTACCACCCACCATCAGTACTCTCTCCTGTCCTCAGCCCAGAACGTGCCTCCTCCCTCATTCCTATCTCTGTACAACCCCATCTTCCCAATATTGTCATGCTATTTCTCTTTTGTTTTCAAATGTTGTTCGATTTCTGAATGAAGAGAATGACGCTGCCTTGTTTATATAGACTGGGAACCTTGGTCATCACGATTTGGATAAATTGGGGCGCAAGGAATAGGAGGTGTAGGGTGATGTAGATTAGCTATTTGATTTAATGTGGCACCGTAGTGTTCTTTCAGTTCATAGCTGGTGATGGAGTTACCTTTCATAGCTGTAGGTAGCTGGGAAAATGGAAGAAAGGGTTGTACGTATTCCATATGCATATGCAGATAAAGTAGATAAGGGTGGTTTCAGTATAGGCATGTGTTGTATTAATTTTATATAGGCTTCTCGATGTATATAGGTTTTCGATATTATCTGGGAAGGGCAGAAAGAGGTGAATAGATGTGCAGAAAAATAGCTTAGACATGTGCCTAGCTGAAATTAAACATAGAGGAGTTGCTGTGTCTTTCCTTTCCAAGGCCGCTTGATGAGATACTCTGCAATTCCATTTGACAGGTTTTGTTTTTGAAAATACAAGGTGGAAACAATTCGGCATGTGCAGGACAGTGGAGGATTTGCATGAGGTTAGGGTAGCTGTCTGGTGATGTTTTTATGTTCTTTCATTTCAAGGAACGTGATTATTACAGGGGAGAAGCGCATGTATGTGAGAGGGTACATGGTAAGGTAGGATAGCTGTAGGGCTAATATATATAGAGTTGCTGCAATTTTGATTCGACATCAGAATATATAGGGTAGCAGCTTCAAAAGAAATAGCTGTGTCCGTTTGTTCATAGCTGGGCATGTCTAATTTAATTGGAAAGAAAAAGAAGTGGATGTGAGCTGCTAGTTTTAGGGTATTCATTTTTCAGTATAGGATTGGTTGGTTGATGTAACATGCATGACAGCGTAAGTGTGAACTGGTGTAGGCTGCTTCTGAGTGAAGAAATTTTATCTTCAGCTTACAGTTCCAGTCTGTGATTTATTTACATTTAACACGGTTGTTACGTTTACCATTCTTTTATATAAATATAAACGTTCAATCTCCGTTTAATAATGAATTTCATATTAAAACTCATTAATATTATAAATATAATATTTAAAAAAAACCGGTTATTAAGAATGGGTATAAACCCGGCCTTTCCGAATAACCCGCGTATATAATAAGCACGTGTTACACAAACACAACATACGCCTCATTCCAATTCAGAATGTTCTTTTATTCAAATTTTCACATTCTTAGGGAAATGTTCCCATTAATTTTATCAAAGATAAATTCTTCTAAATTTATTCTTTAATCTTCCTTTGGATATCATTTCAAACCATATTATTGTTTTCCAAACTAGTCGGGATTAGCGAACCACACCGAAGTAATTATTTATTTTATTTCCCATTCCCAACCTATTCATCCCATGGATCCAAACTGGTAATACTCCATATCTAACACCACGGTGTTATCGATAAATATTAATTACCATTTCACGTTCAAATCTAATCAAAGTTTTAACTATCGCTTTGGAGCAAAACTGGTGATACTCCATTCTCGATCTTTTCAATCTAATTAAAGATTCATTAAAACTCCACTTAGTTTTAATCTTCTCAAAAATCAGTATCCTGTCTTTTACTGGGTTAAAGAACCAATGTCACCTAAAACCCGATTCACGATAAACCCAAAATCACTTTCTATTGTTAATCGGGTTAAAGAACAAGTGTTATTCAAAACTCCGCTCACTCTAAACCCCAAAAACCAATTCAAATTCAATTCCAATAAAATACTAATTAACTGGACAATTTCACTAAATCTTAGTTAAAAGATGTTGTTTCTAAACTGGGTTCAAGAACAGTGTTATTTAAGACACCATTCATGACGAACCCAAAAATCCCATTTGATATTAAATACAAGGCTTTGAATAGAAAATATACTGGCTTATATTCAATATTAAATTCTGAAACCAGCAAATATCGTATTGGAAATAACGATATAAAATATATCTTTCAAATTTCCACAACCATATATGTATAATCACGAAATCCAACATTGAAATATTCCGAAGATAATTTCGATTCAAATCCATTCCAATTCAATTATTGGAAATTCTGGTTACTTTTAAAACCCTTTCAAATCCAATTTATTTATTTCAAAAATAAATTGATTTTCATCCTAGTTCAAAACTAGTTCATTTCGATAAAAATGTATTTTTATCCTTTCAAATGTGGAATTTTTCATCCCAGTTCTTTCCAGTTCATATATTATGATTTTACATAAATTATTAATATTTTTAATAATTTTATCAAGGCCCGTACAGTCGGTTTTCAATAACTGCCATCGAACTGCACTTACATCGACCTTTTCCAAATTTGATTTGGACATAATTCCAAATCCAACCGTTAGATTTCAAATTTCTAATATTCATTGGAAAGCTCTTTTCGATTCAAACCCAACGGTTCTGGTTTTAGGAGAATCCGACGGTCGGATCTCCCGCAACGTCAATTCGAAGTCAATGGTCGAAATTCGCGAACTGCCACGGCGCGACGCGTTCTATTCAGGCCATTTAATATATATATTATATATATTTCGTCGATTTCAGTTCAAAACGTATTTTATAAATCGTTTTAAATTCGTTTTCAAAACAATTTCAACTTCATATTCAATTTCAAATCAAAATTTAATATTGCATATCATTACTATATAAATGATAATATTTTCAAAACATTATATTTTAAAATCACTTCTTTTCCTATATTCATTATAAAAACGAATATAATCGATATAAATATTGTTCGCGTCAAAATGGCGCATATTTAACCAACACGACTTTATATATTTCAATAACATCGTTATTCTATTCAACAAATGAATATTTATTCTATTCAACACATGAATCTATATTTCTTTCAACACATGAATATTCTCAATACATAAGCATCGTCAACACATGACTATTTATTCTATTCAACACATGAATCTTTATTTTATAATATTCTTTATTTTCCTAATTGGAATGAGGCCCAATTAATTACCATATAGTGTTAATTATATGGATTCCGTACAACACATGTATATAATAGCAACGATAAACAATCAACCATCATCTAAAGTGCACCACACAACTGCATAAGCATTAAATATAACTAATTAACGCTCAGACCGTTAGTCAGTCAAACGATCGACATACCACTAAACAATTGGGATTAGTGTACGTCAAAAATCATCCCAACACCCGTGTGGGGTTTCAATCCATAAACATTGAATATTATTTGTGCAGTTGGGCGACGTGTAAACTTTATCGTCCCAATCAATATCCTTCAAATGGGTGTACATAAACAAATCGTCTGATTTGTAAATGAATATTTTATTCACATATACGTTAAAAATTATATTTTTAACGATAAATTCTTTTATTTCAACACATGAATTTCTACTCAGTTCAATTATTCAATAAAATGATATTTTTTATTTTCTAACTTATTTTAGAAAATTTCGGCGGCATAACGACACGATACTAGAAACAGAACAAGGCCTAGCCTTATCCCCGGTCTAATAATGGCCCACGCTATACACCTACCAATTTAATCAATCCCATTTCACATCCCAAACAAATTCAATCAAATTAATCAACCAAACAAATAAATCAATCACCAAACAATCAACTAAACAAACAAGCTGTCCACGGTCTGTGGACGACGGGTGTCGGTGCTACTAAGCACCGTCTGCATCCTAGTATATATTTTTAACTAGAAAAAAAGATTTAAAGTGAGAAGTTCTCACCAACAAGCTAAACCAACCGCCACGACTCTTTGTATGTAGAAATCTTCGTCGTGCTCGCATTTTGTCAATTTCATTGTTCGTAGCCACTACATACATAAAAAATCAAATTTTTATATTGTTGCTATGTATATAAAAATTCTATTTTTACAATCACTCTATATGGATAAAAATTCTATTTTTATACCGCTACTATATAGATAAAAATTCTATTTTTATTACTCTACTTATATAAAAATAATATTTTTATATCGCTACTATATAGATAAAAATTCTATTTTTCCACCGCTACTATATAGATAAAAATTCTATTTTTATAACGGTGTTCATGTAATAAAGATTATATTTTTATCATGCTATTCTCTATATAAAAATTATATTTTTATATCACTCTTCTTCCAATAAAGAATATATTTTTATAACGCTCCTTCCTATATAAAAATTATATTTTTATATCTAATTCTAATATAAAGATCAAATTTTTATATCATCGCTATAAAAATCACATTTTTATTTCAACATATATATAATAAAAATCATATTTTTATTTCGCTACATATATAAAGATCAATTTTTTTTTCTATTTATATAATACAAAAATCGTATTTTTAATCTTCTACTAATATAAAAATCATATCTTTGTTAACATAAAAATCTTTTCTTTCTAGCGATTAAAAATATAAACTTTATGGCGATAAAAAATAATTTTTATACCACTAAAAATCGTATTTTTATACGAAGCCATTTAAATAAAAATCACATTTTTAATGGCTATTCAAACAAATAAAAATCACATTTTATTTCACCTATATAAACAAAAATTCTATTTTTAGCCGCATCACTAAATCTAGTAAAAATAAAGACTCACTTTTCGATTGTAGAGGGGTGCCGCATGTTGCTAGTGGTCGGGAGGGGCCTAGGGTTTGCTGTGGGGTGAATTTGGGGCTGCGGAGCTCGCATTGTAGAGGGAGAGAGAAGAACAGGCGGAGGGAGGAAAGGCTTTGGCACGGCGGTTGAAATCGAAGGAGGGGGGTTTTTTGGGGCTCGCGTGTGGAGTAGAAGGGGCTGGAGTCGCGCGAGGAGAGAGGGAGGAAGGGGAGATAAAGGGGTGGTGGCCGCGCCTGCGGTGACGGCGCGCTGCTCGGAGGAGCGGCGACGGCTGTCCCCCCGTCGCTCCTTCCTTTTTTTCCTCGAATGAATGAAACAAGGGGGATGCTGAGAGAGAATAGGGAGAGAGGGGTGAGGTGTTATAATATATATTATTTATTTATTTCAAAAAGGTACTTTTTATTCTGACGTCGAAACGAGACCTACCGCCTATCGTCCATAGCTAATTACCCCCATTTCGAACACAATGGGATATGTATCGTAATGATTCGATCGTTTCGATCAGTTTTCGTCAAAATCAAAATATAACTCTATATATTGAATTTGAACACACTTTTCAAATTACCGGGGCCACATACGGACTTTAAAAATTCCCAATAAATATTTTCTAGCTTCGTATTGACGATACGGTCCTAACAAAACTGATTTCGCCAAATTCCAAGATCGTTTGAAAAATGGTCATTTTCCAGTCGATTAAAATCAACTGAAACTGGTCAAACGCATTTTACTTCGCCACGCTCACATATTGATTCGAAAAATCATGAATTTTGGAATCTAGCAAAAACTTGACATCGCGGATCCAACAAAAGTGGTTTCGTCGAAAACCGAGGTCGTTTGCAAAATTTCCATTTTTAAGGGCCCGAATTCCATAGCGACTATTCTGAATTTTCAACTGGGCATATTTTTGATTCCTGCTATGAAATTTTGATTTTTCGGATTCGTTGGAAACATATTCTCAATTAGATTCTAATATTTCTGGTTTCGTTAAAATCCGGTTTATTTTGCATCCTGTGCATTCATTTGAAATTCAAAATCGAAATTTCAAACTACCGCGCCATTTTCAATTCCTTTTATAATTATAAATAATTATTTATATTCTAACGACGATTCAAATAAATATATACGTTCTATTTCTATTCAAAATAAATTTTTCGTCGTTGTTATTTAGAATAATTCATTTTAAATATTCAAAATTCGTCAAAATTGCCGAAATAAAAATTTTAAATTGGCTCAGAATTTCTGGGTTGTTACAATCTCCCCCACTTAAAACTTTTCATCCCCGAAAAGGAACGAAGCTGAAAGTTGTTTAACAAACCAACTCAACTTTCATTATTTTCATTACGGCTTAAGTTCTTCAATTTTTCAGTTTCTAAGAACTTTTCAAATTTTTCAAAAATTTGGCTAACACCCTAAATTTTCGAAAAAATTCGCCATAACCTCCCCTGCACCGGGGACTTCGGGATATTCCAAATAGCCTCCTGTGGCCCTCACCAATCCAAAAAGAAAAAGAAACAGCCAAGCGGCTAGCCAACAGGCTCATTAAATCATCAAATCCCAATAAATTTGTAAACATGCACCTATTTGTCGGGCAAACAATTTTATTCTTCTGCTCTAGCCTCCTTGCTCTGACTTGTTCAATGTACGTACATGTATATTTATGCAATTTCAAACAATTTTCAATACAGTTCAATAATTGATTCCATTAGGCTAAACGGTTCAAAATTATCAAACCAATAATCAAACAACACAACCATCAATCTATTAGTGGATTATCGTTTCAAATTCATAATTTTGATATATATACAGAAAATCATGTTTTTGATGCTAAATCACAACAATGAACCTATCTAGTTTTGGTTCTCACACCAGTCAATGGAAATATATAGATATCACACCTTCGAAACACGAACATAAATACTGATGATGTTCGGACATCACCAGAATTATCCCCGAGCGACTAGAGTGCGAATCTATATTTATCCAGTATATTAAAACTTCGAGTATACGTTCATGATGCGTATATGCAAAATCTTTATATACTCGATTGTCCAAATTCAATACAGATAAAATATTCAAATACATATAAACTGGTTTAAATTTTCAAAACAATATTGTTTTCAAACTTTTATTTCAAAAATTTCACTCTTTCGACTCGCTCTAGGATACTACTGATCCTATCTCTAACGAGCCATTCTCATTGGATATTACTAATCCAATCTCTGATGAATTCTTTCGTTTGGTTCTAATACGTCTTGTTCTCAAGCTCTGTAAACCAAAGCTCTGATACCAAATGTAGCGACCCGAACTTCCCCGGTCTCCGAAGAGAAGAGAAAGGACGAATTTACGTGAGGACAAGACCCATTAGAACACAAACAGAAGAACATTTCATTGTTTATTACAACAATTCCATCAGAATACATGAATATACAGAGTATGAATAAATATTATACATTTCACAAATATCAGAGATTTAAATTACATTTGAATACATAGCAGCGGAAAAATAATACAAAGCACAACTGAAAGTAATACACGAATACAGAGCTTTCCGAGTATCGTTCCAGCTGTAAATCCAGATCCTGTGAATATAAATCTACAAAACCAAAACTACTAGCTGCCCTGCGAAAAATAAGGGCGCCCAGAGTTTAGGTTAAAACAATAAACTCCAGTTCAGTCATGTGACTGGTGTGAGAACTAAAATAGTTATTAATCTTTATTTTTAAAGTTAGGTAAATCAAGGGACCACGCCGTATAACACGGAACGAGTTTCCTCCTAAGAATACTAGTGCATAAACAAACAGCGCAATGCTAAATAAAGAAAAATGAAGCCATTATAAGACCCAGGTCCCATCAACAATGCAACACAAGCCGAAGGATAGGGTTTTACCTTATAATAGCCAAAGAATGCTTAGATACGTTTAAAAACACATTATCCTGATATTACTATAAGTGTATAGTTTCAAAACAATTTCAATCATAAGTATCAATCATAGACGGCGTAAGCGTCCCATACCACTATGTCGCCATATTAGGCTCTACAAATAAAACCGCAAAGATCGTATTGGAAATTGGATTTCCATCATGAGTCGAGGTAAGGGACAAGCTCCTCTCCGTTCAAGACACTCTATCAAATGCCTTAGGACCACACACAGCAATCCTTGGATCTTCAGTGTCGGTCCTTACCTAACTTTGAAGGATTAGTTATTCGTGAACACACGTTTCCCGGTCCTATAGGACCTATATAATAATGGTATGTACGTTGGCTCACATAGTGCCATTTATCGACCATATATTCGAAGCGCCTCACATTCCAACAACCACACAGGTGAAAAGTATATAAATGTCAGCCAGTTTAAGCACTGACACCACCACTAGCTAGAAAGAAACGTCATGCTCTCCCTGCAGTCACTATCCCATTTTTGACTCATATCGAGGTGTGAGGCTCGCGAATTAACGCAATACACAAAGCTGCGCCACACAGGCCGTGCTTTGATCATCAACTACAAGATTTTGCTTTTCAACAGAAGCCTTGATCATCTGCCACTTAGGCATGCCACACAGGCAATTCACTCCATGCGACTGATGTCCATCGATATACAACCTCTGAGCTCGTACGTCTTAGAGAAGGGCGTTAAGCAAGAGAATAAATTCTCCTCCGCCAAACATATGTATATTTAATAGAGATCAATCAACATAGAATAAAATCCAATGTCAGACACACAGTCCATTTACAAGTTCGTTCTGGGTGTGAACGAAACCGGAGGCACTTTCCTCGCATATCCATTAATCTCCAAGTACGTCTGGATGATCACCGACTGATTCCCTCCTCTTGGGTGTACAACCCAATCAAGATCATCAATAATCATACAAACGATGTGAAGACTTCTGGTCTTTAACCACCGTCTTCATCTTTGACATATCGTCGAATCGGTTATTCAGAATGGGTATAAACCCGGCCTTTCCGAATAACCCGCGTACATAATAAACACGTATTACACAAACACAACATACGCCTCATTCCAATTCAGAATATTCTTTTATTCAAATTTTCACATTCTTAGGGAAAGGTTCCCATTAATTTTATCAAAGATAAATTCTTCTAAATTTATTCTTTAATCTTCCTTTGGATATCATTTCAAACCATATTATGGTTTTCCAAACTAGTCGGGATTAGCGAACCACACCGAAGTAATTATTTACTTTATTTCCCAATCCCAACCTGTTCATCCCATGGAGCCAAACTGGTAATACTCCATACCTAACAACACAGTGTTATCGGTAAATATTAATTACCATTTCACACTCAAATCTAATCGATGATTATTTAACTATCGCTTTGGAGCAAAACTGGTGTTTCTCTATTCTCGATCTTTTCAATTTAATTAAAGATTCATTAAAACCCCACTTAGTTTTAATCTTCACTAAAATCAATATCCTATCTTTAACTGGGTTAAAGAACCAATGTCATCTAAAACACAATTCACGATTAACCCAAAATCACTTTCTATTGTTAATCGGGTTAAAGAACAGGTGTTATTCAAAACTCCGCTCGCTATAAACCCCAAAAACCAATTCAAATTAAATTCCAGTTAAATACTAATTAACTGGACAATTTCACTAAATCTTAGTTAAAAGTTTTTTTTAAACTGGGTTCAAGAACAGTGTTATTTAAGACACCATTCACGACGAACCCAAAAATCCCATTTGATATTAAATACAAGGCTCTGAATAGAAAATATACCGACTTATATTCAATATCAAATTCTGAAACCAACAAATATCGTATTGGAAATAATGATATAAAATATATCTTTCAAATTTCCACAAGCATATATGTATAATCACGAAATCCAACATCGAAATATTCCGAAGATAATTTCGATTCAAATCCATTCCAATTCAATTATTGGAAATTCTGGTTACTTTTAAAACCCCTTCAAATCCAATTTGTTTATTTCAAAAATAAATTGATTTTAATTCTAGTTCAAAACTAGTTCATTTCGATAAAAATATATTTTTATCCTTTCAAATGTGGAATTTTTCATCCCAGTTCTTTGTAATTCATATATTATGATTTTACACAAATTATTAATATTTTTAATAATTTTGTCAAGGCCCGTACAGTCAGTTTTCAATAACTGCCACCGAACTGCACTAACAACGACCTTTTCCAAATTTGATTTGGACATAATTCCAAATCTAACCGTTATATTTCAAATTTCTAATATTCATTGGAAAACTCTTTTCGTTACGAACCCAACGGTTCCGGTTTTAGGAGAATCCGACGGTCGGATCTCCAGCAACGTCAATTCGAAGTCAATGGTCGAAATTCGCGAACTGCCGCGGCGCGTTCTATTCAGGCCATTTAATATATATAATATATATATTTCGTCGATTTCAATTCAAAGCGTATTTTATAAATCGTTTTAAATTCGTTTTCAAAACAATTTCAACTTCATATTCAATTTCAAATCAAAATTTAATATTTCATATCATTACTATATAAATGATAATATTTTCAAAACGTTATATTTTGAAATCACTTCTTTTTCTATATTCATTATAAAAATGAATATAATCGATATAAATATCGATCGCGTCAAAATGGCGCATATCTAACCAACACAGCTTTATATATTTCAAAAACTTCGTTATTCTATTCAACAAATGAATATTTATTCTATTCAACACATGAATCTATATTTCTTTCAACACATGAATATTCTCAACACATGAGCATCGTCAACACATGACTATTTATTCTATTCAACACATGAATCTTTGTTTTATAATATTCTTTATTTTCCCTATTGGAATGAGGCCCAATTAATTACCATATACTGTTAATTATATGGACTCCATACAACACATGTATATAATAGCAATGATAAATAATCAATCATCATCCAAAGTGCACCACACAACTGCATAAGCATTAAATATAACTAATTAACGCTCAAACAGTCTGTCAATCAAACAATCGACATACCACTAAACAATTGGGATTAGTGTACGTCAAATATCATCCCAACACCCGTGTGGGGTTTAAATCCACAAACACTGAATATTATTTGTGCAGTTGTGCGACGTGTAAAATTTGTCGTCCCAATCAATATCCTTCAAATGGGTCTACATAAACAAATCGTCTGATTTGTAAATGAATATTTTATTTTATTCACATACACGTTAAAAATTATATTTTTAACGATAAATTCCTTTATTTCAACACATGAATTTCTATTCAGTTCGTTTATTCAATAAAATGATATTTTTATTTTTCTAACTTATGTTAGAAAATTTCGGCGGCATAACGGCACGATACTAGAAACGGACAAGGCCTAACCTTATCCCCGGTCTAATAATGGCCCACACCATACACCTACCAGCTTAATCAATCCCATTTCACATCCCAAATAAATTCAATCAAATTAATCAACCAAACAAATAAATCAATCACCAAACAATCAACTAAACAAACAAGCCGTTCATGGTCAGTGGACGACGGGTGTCGAGTGCCACTAAGCACCATCTGCATCCTAGTATATATTTTTAACTAGAAAAGAAGATTTAAAGTGAGAAGTTCTCACTGACAAGCTAAACCAACCGCCACGACTCTTTATATGTAGAAATCTTCGTCGTGCTCGCCGTTTGTCAATTTCATTGTCCGTAGCCACTACATACATAAAAAATCACAATTTTATATTGTTGCTATGTATATAAAAATTCTATTTTTACAATCACTCTATATAGATAAAAATTCTAATTTTATACCGCTACTATATAGATAAAAATTCTATTTTTATTACTCAACTTATATAAAAATAATATTTTTATATCGCTGCTATATAGATAAAAATTCTATTTTTATAACGGTGTTCATATAATAAAGATTATATTTTTATCACGCTATTCTCTGTATAAAAAATATATTTTTATATCGCTCTTCTTCCAATAAAGAATATATTTTTATAACGCTCCTTCCTATATAAAAATTATATTTTTATATCTACTTCTAATATAAAGATCGAATTTTTATATCATCGTTATAAAAATCACATTTTTATTTCAACATATATATAATAAAAATCAGATTTTTATTTCGCTACATATATAAGGATCAAATTTTTACTATCTATATAATATAAAAATCGTAATTTTAATCTTCTACTAATATAAAAATCATATCTTTGTTAACATAAAAAACTTATCTTTCTAGCGATTAAAAATATAAACTTTATGGCGATAAAAATGATTTTTATACCACTAAAAATCGTATTTTTATACGAAGCCATTTAAATAAAAATCACATTTTTAATGGCTATTCAAACAAATAAAAATCACATTTTTATTTCACCTATATAAACAAAAATTCTATTTTTAACTGCATCACTAAATCTAGCGAAAATAAAGACTCACTTTTCGATTGTAGAGGGGTGCCGCGCATTGCTAGTGGTCGAGAGGGGCATAGGGTTTGCTGTGGGGTGAATTTGGGGCTACAGAGCTCGCATTGGAGAGGGAGAGAGAAGAACAGGCGGAGGGGGGAAAGGCTAGGGCACAGCGGTTGAAATCGAAGGAGGGGGGTTTTGGGGCTCGCGTGTGGAGAAGAGGGGGCCGGAGTCGCGCGAGGAGAGAGGAAGGAAGGGGAGATGAGGGGGTGGTGGTCGCGCTGCTCGGTGGAGCGGCGGGTGTTCCCCCCCCCCGTCGCCCCTTCCCTTTTTTTCTTTCCTCGAATGAATGAAACGGGGTAGGGGGCTGAGAGAGAACAGGGAGAGAGGGGTGAGGTGTTATAATATATATTATTTATTTATTTATTTATTTATTTCAAAAAGGTACTTTTTATTCTGACCTCGAAACGAGACCTACCGCCTGTCGTCCATAGCTAATTACCCCCATTCCAAACAAAAAGGATATGTATCGTAAGCTGATTCGATCGTTTCGATCAGTTTTCATCAAAATCAAAATATAATACTATATATTGAATTTAAACGCACTTTTCAAATTATCGGGGCCACATATGGACTTTAAAAATTCCCAAAATATATTTTCTAGCTTCGTATTGATGATACAGTCCTAACAAAACTGATTTCGTCAAATTCCGAGATCGTTTGAAAAATGGTCATTTTCCAGTCAATTAAAATCAACTGAAACTGGTCAGACGCGTTTTACTTCGCCACGCTCACATATTGATTTGAAAAATCACAAATTTTGGATCTAGCAATAACTTGACATCACGGATCCAACAAAAGTGGTTTCGTCGAAAACCGATGTCGTTTGCAAAATTTCCATTTTTAAGGGCCCGAATTCCATAACGACTATTCTGAATTTTCAAATGGGCATATCTTTTGATTCCCGCTATGAAATTTTGATTTTTCGGATTCGTTGGAAAGATATTCCCAATTAGATTCTAATATTTTTGGTTTCGCCAAAATCCAGTTTATTTTGCATCTTGTGCATTCATTTGAAATTCAAAATCGAAATTTCAAACTACCGCGCCATTTTCAGTTCCTTTTATAATTATAAATAATTACTTATATTCTAAAGACGATTCAAATAAATATATATGTTCTATTTCTATTCAAAATAAATTTTTCGTTGTTGTTATTTAGAATAATTCATTTTAAATATTCAAAATTCATCAAAATTGCCGAAATAAAAATTTTAAATTGGCTCAGAATTTCCGGGTTGTTACACCGTTCTTTTATATAAATGTAAACGTTCAATCGCCATTTAATAATGAATTTCATATTAAAACTCATTAATATTATAAATATAATATTTAAAAAAATAAATATTTAGAGAAAAATCCGGGTCGTTACAGTCGGTATCCACTCCATCGGTTTTATTTCTGAATTTCTGAACAGTTCGGGTTGTCTAAATTCCTAACTAGCTCCAAATTGAACCCGGTTAGTCTTGTTGTGGAGCTCTTGTCTCCACGATCGCAACGGATCCAGTTTCGCGCGATTTGGACCTTGTATGAGAAAGTTATGATCATTAATACATTTGAATAATTTAAATGAGATATTAATTAAATTAATTATATAACTATAACCTTTAATAACACTTTATTTTCGTTGCCGTTTTGATTTTCTTGGAACCCCAAAATCATCACCAAGTCGACCTCGCTTAAACCCTTCCCTCGACTTTCGCACCTCCCACAGGCCGCCGACGCCGGATCCGACTCCACCATGACGAAGCCCACTCGTCGCCGCCCCCACGCCTGGAGCGCTGCCGCGCTCGGTCCCCTCCTCCTCTTTGAAATCGCAATGACACATCCCTCCTTTAAACCCAAAATTTGAACACCACACACTTCAATAACTGATCATCCGGGTATGGATCGATAAATTGTAGCAAGCTCAACCGTTTTCATTTTATAGATTTCAAGAATTACTTCAGGAATTAGAAGAAAAATTGAAAAGAAATTAGGAGGATATCGGCCTTCAAAAGATAATAGCGGCGTAGGAAATTATTTTGACCGGGAAGCTAGTTTGACCTAGGGTTAGGGTTTTTATAAATATTTATATTATCATTTAATTCGTTTTAAAAGTAAAAATCATCCCGAACTCCAAACCCAACCCAACGACTGTCATCCATAGCGAAATACCCCCATTCCGAACACAATGAAATATGTCCGGTAAGCCAATTCGATCGTTACGTTCAGTTTCCACTAAATTTAAAATATAAATCATTATATTTTAAATTCAAACGCACATTTTAATTTACTGAGGCCACATACTTATTCCAAAAATTCCAGAAAAATAAATCTGGCAATGTTTTGATGATACGTCCTAACAAAAATAATTCATCGAATTTGGAGACCGTTTGAAAAACGGTCATTTTCCAGTCGATTAAATTCAAACTGAATTGACCAAACACGTTTAAATCTGCCATGCTCACATATTGATTTCAAAAATTATGAAAATTGGAATCTAGAAATAATTTTACATTCCAGATTCAACAAAAGTGGTCTCGTTGAAAATGGAGATCATTTGCAAAATCGCTATTTTTAAGGGCTATATATTATATAAATTCCATAGCGACTATCCTGAATTTTCAACTAGACATAACTTTTTATTCCCGCTATGAAATCTGGATTTTTCGTATTTGTTGGAAAGATATTTTCAAACAGATTCAAATATTTCTTGTTTCACTAAAATCTGGTTTATTTTGAATCCTGTACATTCAATTGAAATTTGAAATCTAATTTTCAAACTACCACGCCATTTCCAATTCCTTTTATAATTAAAATAAATATTTATATTCTAACTTCGATTTAATTAAACATATACATTCAAATTATATTCAAAATAAATTTCTAGTCGTTATTATTTAAAATAAATCATTTTAAATATTCAAAATTCATTAAAATTGCTAAAGCAAAAATTTTAAATTGGTTCTGATTTTCCGGCTTTTTACAACCAAATATTATTTTTATGTGTTTTGTTGAAATAGAATTGTCAACAAAAACAAAATTATTATTTTAACTTGTTTTGTTGAAATAGAATTGTCAACAAAAACAAAAGTATTATTTTTACTTGTTTTGTTGAAATAGAATTGTCAACAAAAATAAAAGTATTATTTTTATGTGTTTTGTTTAAATAGAATCGTCAATAAAAACAAAATTATCATTTTTAATTGTTTTGTTGAAATAGAATTGTCAACAAAACAAAATTATAATTTTTACTTGTTTTGTTTAAATAGAATTATCAATAAAACAAAATTATCATTCTTACTTGTTTTATTCAAATAGAATTGTCAATAAAACAAAATTATCATTTTTATATGTTTTGTTGAAATAGAATTGTCAACAAAATAAAATTATCATTTTTATTTGTTTTGTTGAAATAGAATGGTCGCCAAAATAAAAATATCATTTATTGTTAAAATTAGATTTGTATACAAATGAAAACGTCATTTTTATTTGTTATGTTACATGTTAATGTAGGAACTGTATATCATTTTTGTTGTTAAATTATACATTAGAATTGTATACAAATTAAAGAGACGTTTTTGTTGTCAAGCTATACATTAAAATTTGTATACAAATTAAAGAGACATTTTTATTGTCAAGTTATACATTATAATTTGTATACAAATTAAAGAGACGTTTTTATTATCAAGTTATATATTAGAATTTGTATACAAATTAAAGAGATGTTTTTATTGTCAAGCTATATATCAGATTTGTATACAAATTAAAGAGACATTTTTATTGTCAATCTATACATTAGAATTTATATACAAATTAAAGAGACATTTTTATTGTCAAGTTATACATTAGAATTTGTATACAAATTAAAGAGATATTTTTATTGTCAAGTTATACATTAGAATTTATATACAAATTAAAGAGTCATTTTTATTGTCAAGTTATACATTAGAATTGTGTACAAATTAAAGAGTCATTTTTATTGTCAAGTTATACATTAGAATTGTATACAAATTAAAGAGTCATTTTTATTGTGATGTTATACATTAGAATTGTATACAAATTAAAGAGTCATTTTTACTGTCAAGTTATACATTAGGATTGTATACAAATTAAAGAGACATTTTTATCGTCAAGTTATACATTAGAATTTGTATACAAATCAAAATGGACATTTTTATTTGTCATGATATGTTATACATTAGAATTTGTATATAAATTTAAATAAACATTTTTGTATATCATGTTATACATTAGAATTGTATACAAAATAAGAATAGACATTTTTATGTTATGGTATACATTAGAATTTGTATACAAATTAAAGTAAACATATTTATATATCATGTTATACATTAGAATTGTATACAAATTAAAAGAGACATTTTTATTTGTCATATTATACATAGAATTTGTATACAAACACAAATAGTCATTTTTATATGTCATGTTATACATTGAAATTGTATATAAATAATGAAAATGAAAATATCTTTTCATTTATCATTAGTAACATAGAAAATGACATGTAAATTAAATTCATCTTTTATTTGAAATTAGAATTGTAGAACGTGTACATATGACGAAATTGTTTTTTTTTATTCTGTCACTAGAATTAGAAAACATGCATGTAGACAAAATTGACTTTTTATTTTGTTATTAGAAGAATATAATGTATGCAAATAAAAATACATTTTTATTTGACATTAAAAACATGTAGATAATTTATGAGAATAAAATACATTTTTAGTTAACATTAGAAACATGTAGATAAGTTATGCGAATAAAAATACATTTTTATTTGACATTAGAAACATGTAGAGAAGTTAGGCAAATATGATACATCTTTTATTTGACATTAGAAAACATTGGAAATGCATGCAAACAAAACCTCTTTTATTTGCTATTAGAAAATATAGGAATTTGTTTGCAAATATAATATCTTTTTATTTTGTCATTAAAAAATTTTGCATGGTTATGCAAAATAAAGCATTCTTTTTTTCGGCATGTTAAACACGTTAGTGGAATCGTCGAATGATTTATATTTATATATAATTATATATATATATATATATATATAAATTAAAATTAAACGAATTGCGCGTGGTAGTTCGCGTTTCAGAATCGTAACTTTAAACGATTATACCGAAAGATCCCACCGTCGGATTTTCCCAAAACTGGAACCATTAGGTCCGCTTTGGGAAGATCTTTCCAACGATATAATTTTTTTTTAAAATCCAACGGCTAGATTTCGGGAAATGTGTAAATCAAATTTGGGTAAAAACAGCGCTAGGGCCGCCAATTGACCCGAAGCGTTGTTAAATTAAATTGGACTATTTTTATATAAATAAAAATAGCAATAAATCGTTATAAAATAATATTAACGACATGAAATGATTTAAATTATAATCATTCAAGAATTATTTGAAAAGACTGAGTTCAGTCTCAATTCAAATAATTATACGACGATTTAAATCGAAGATATTGAAGACGGTGTTTGAAGACCGGCGATCTTCACATCGAATGGACAACTACTGATGCCTTTGATTGGAGTTGCTGCCTTGAAAGGGTTACAGTGGTAGTTGTCCAGACGTACTTGTTGATTGTCTGGATAAGCGAGCACCTCTCTTCCGTATTTGACATACGGGACGAGGAATAAGGTGTCTCCGGTTTCGTTCAGGCCCGGAACGGACTTGTAAATGGATGTGTGTATGACGTTGGGTTTCATTCCATGTAAATCAATTTCTATTTAATATATATCCATTTGGTGGCGGAGAATTTATCTCTTGCTTAACACCCTTCTCTGAGATGCACGAGCTTTGAGGTTATATATTGATAGTTATTGATCGCATGGCATGGATTGTCAATGTGGCATGCCAAGATGCAAATGATCAAGGCTTTTGTTGAAAAGCTGAGCCTTGTGGTTGATGATCAAAGCACAACTTATTTAGGTATAGATTTGTGTATAAGCGTTACTTCGCGAGCCTCATACCTCGGTATGAGTTAAAAACGGGATAAGGACCGTAGAAATGGCATGCGTTTCTTTCTAGCTAGAAATAGTGTCATGATATGGAGCCCAAATATTTTTACTTATATGGATGATGGATTTTATGAGGCGCCTCAGATATATTGGTCGATATTGGCTAATTGATAGGTCCAATAGGACCGGAAAACATATTGTTCAGGAATAATTAATCCACTAAAGTATTTATGGACCGGCCCTACCACATCCAAGGGTTCACCAGCGTCTGAATCCTGAGGCATTTGCTAGAGTGTCTCGAATCGGTGAGGAGCCATCCCTAGCCTCAACGCATGATGGAAACCCAATCTCCAATACGACATTACGGTTTTGATTATAAACCTATATATGGCGACATAGTAGGATGGGGTACTATGTCGTCTAGGATTGATACATTTACTTTGAAAATATTTTTAAACTGATTAGGCACTAATAATAGGATTAAATATTGTTTTATACGTATCAAGCATGTTTGATCATTATAAGATAAAACTCTATCCTCTGGTTTGCGTTGAATTGAGTGATGGGACTTGAGTCTTATAATGATTTCATTTTCTAAAAAGCATTGCGTTGTTTTAAAAGATTTATTTAATTTATGCACTGGCTATCCAATGGAGTAAAACCGTTCCGCATTAGCGGCGTGGTCCGGTGATTAGCCTTTTTATTAGGTAAGTTAAGTAAAGATTTCTCATATCAGTCCCATGACTGACTTGTAGTTTGTTTCACTTGAAAACTCGGGTGCCCTTATTTTCCACACGGGCAGTCGAGTAGAATGTTTTGTAGATATTTATTTGTTGAGTAGGATTCTGGATCGATGCTTAAAGTGGTGTCCAGAGCATTGATAGTCTTCTGTTGTGTTAGTTTATTTGTTCCGCTGTGTTGTATTAAAATTATTGCAAATCAATCTTTCGCTGTTGTATTATTATATTCTGTTGGAAAACAATGGCTGAGTCGCGGACTAGGTCGCTTTCTTGAAGACGATTCGGCGATTTGGTCAGAGGTGCAAACCAATTCGTTCGTTCGCCGCCGCCTCTAGGATAAAACAGCCTCTAAAATAGTAACTGATTTGCTTGCACAAACAAATCAGTGCAGATATGCACTTTCGGGAAAAATACTGCTCGAAATTTCTTAGAAGTTTTAATAGCGGCTGAGAAGAAGAGAATATAAAATTCGGTGTTTTTCTCGTCTCAGATAAAATAGTATATATAGAACGAGAATTAGGTTTTGGGAGAAAATATCGGATCTGCTAAAATTTCGGGGGGGGATTAATTATTTTACCGTTGCAAAACTTTTCCGTTGCAGAATAAATATCGGTGCGCAAAATAATTTTTCCATAAAAAAAACGGTTCGAAAACAACTAAGTTTTATGGTCCAAAAATATAAGTGCCTACACCACAAAGCCCAAGCCCAAGCCCGAACCGAAACGAACCGGGCCGGGCCGGGTCGGGTCGAGTCGAGTCGGTCGGTCGCGCGCGCGTGTGTGGTGGTCATGATGCATGGTCTCCCTCCTCACAACAATGCATGTATTGGGAGCCCAAGGCCCCAACATGACTTCTTAGAAACAAGTATAAATCCTTGCCTCTTCCCTATAATCCCATGATGTGGGACTACTCAAACATAGGAGCCATTCATACACTTATTCAATCATTTTTAATAATTCACATAATGTTTGTAAAACATTTCCAACAATCCCCCACTTGAATTTTTAAAAATATTTTCGAGCAGTTTCTTAAAAACATAAGATTGTGCATAAACAAAGGTGTCCAAGGACTTGAACCTTTGCATAGTGAGTAAGATTCAGTTTTTACTAGAGTGACACGTAGTCTTGAACTCTATTCCTGACATCAAACCACACACAACCTTTTCTATAGTGCAATCAGATAAGCCCGTGCATTTATGGCCCTGCACGTCTATCCCAGTTTAGTGAATGCTCTAGAAATTTTGCCCAAACTCCATAGGAAACGGCCACATTTCCACATTCACAAAGGTGAGTCTATCAAGAGCACTCCTGAAGGTAGGTACTCCACTCCAAATAGAGTATAGATCTCATTAAGAGTTTCTATTAACTCATCCTCTAATCACTTCAGGAATACATGCTTCTTGGTTTATTAAATAGCATGTTCAACTCATATCACTACACAACTTGTTATTACCCATTGAACCTAGTTCTTGGGATCTCCAGTCATTTAGGTCGGGTTACCATTGTGCGTGACTCAACAATCTAAGGGCAATAGTCCCATTCTTTTAGAAGAGTTATGGACTTTCTCTCTGGACAGTCCTTTCGTCAAAGGATCTGCCAAATTTTCCTCACTACGTACGTAATCCACTCTAACGGTACCTGTGGAAAGTAGTTCTCTAACCGTACTGTGCTTACGACGTATTTGTCGTCTCTTACCGTTATAATATCGGTTCTGAACTTTTGCAATAGCCGCGGTACTATCGCAATGTATCAACACAGCCGGTATCGGTTTTTCCCATAAGGGAATCTCAGCTAGCAGATTTCTCAAGTACTCTGCCTCTTCACTAGCTGTAGCTAGTGCTATCATCTCAGACTCCATAGTAGACTGAGCCAAAATAGTCTGTTTCTTGGATTTCCAAGAAACAGCTCCTCCAGCGATGCTAAATATATAGCCACTGGTCGCTTTAGAATCATCAGATAAGGTATTCCAGTCTGCATCGGAATATCCTTCAAGTACAGCTGGAAACCTTTCATAATGTAATCCAAGGTTCATGGTTCGTTTAAGGTATCTCATTACCCTTTCAATAGCTTGCCAGTGCTCTATACTAGGTCTACTGGTAAACCTGCACAATAATCCCACGACATAGGCAATGTCGGGTCTAGTACAATCAGTGGCATACCGAAGGCTGCCAATGATGCTCGCGTAATCAGACTGTCTTACACCTTCACCAGTGTTCTTAAATAACTTTACACTGTGATCATATGGCGTACTTGCAGGTTTACAGTCAAAGTAATTATATTTCTTTAGTATTTTCTCAATGTAATGAGATTGGTCCAAAGAAATTCCCTTTTCTGACCTAGTAATCTTAATACCAAGGATTACACTCGCTTCACCTAGATCTTTCATATCAAAATTGACACTTAATAAGGATTTGACTGAGTTTATGGCATGAATATTTGAACCAAAAATGAGTAGGTCATCTACATAAAGGCATATAATAGTGCAAATGTCATTCTCAGATTTGTGATAAATGCATTTGTCACTTTCATTAACTTTAAAACCATTTGAAATGATTAAGTTATCAAATATTTCATGCCATTGTTTAGGTGCTTGTTTTAAACCATATAATGATTTATCCAATTTACATACTTTATGTTCTTGACCATGTACTACAAATCCTTCAGGCTGGTCCATATAAATTTCTTCGTCTAATTCACCGTTCAAAAAAGCAGTTTTAACATCCATTTGGTGTATAAGTAAATTATGAATGGAAGCAAGTGAGATTAATACCCGAATGGATGTTATTCTAGTTACAGGTGAAAAAGTGTCAAAGAAGTCTATATTTTCCTTTTGTTTAAAACCTTTAGCTACTAGTCGTGCTTTATATTTATCTATAGTGCCATCAGGTTTTAATTTCTTTTTAAGTACCCATTTACAGCCTATAGACTTACAACCAGGGGGTAAATCTACCAAGTGCCAAGTCTTATTGGATTCTAAAGAATCCATCTCATCGTTTATAGCCTCTTGCCAGAAATCGGCATCTAAAGAAGATAAGGCTTCTTGGAGGTTTATAGGATCCTCCTCAATAGTAAAAGCACAAAAATCTGAACCAAAGTCTTTTATGGTTCTTACTCTTTTACTTCTTCTAGGTTCAGCTTCAGAATTTTCATTAAGTTCTGTTCTAATAGGCATGTTTGAAGTGCCCCCACTATTCCTTAATTTGAAAGGAAATTTAGTTTCATAAAAGTCGGCATCATTTGATTCAATTATGTTATGTGCATTAAGGTCATAAAATCTATATGCTTTGCTATTAATAGCATAACCTATAAATGCACATTCATATGCTCTACTTGCCAATTTTATTCTCTTAGGGTCTGGAATGCGAACATATGCTAAACAACCCCAAGTTCTAAAGTATGAGACATTGGGTTTATGATTCTTTAAAATTTCATAAGGTGAAATTTTATTC
Organism: Allium sativum; assembly: GCA_030737875.1. Taxonomy (NCBI): domain Eukaryota; kingdom Viridiplantae; phylum Streptophyta; class Magnoliopsida; order Asparagales; family Amaryllidaceae; genus Allium; species Allium sativum. Next base: position 206,471,892 of record CM060925.1, read on the forward strand.
TTAGATTTAGGGATTCTATTCAGAACGTAGCATACAGTCAATAAAATATCCCCCCACCAATGTTTTGCTGCACCAGAATTCAATAATATGGCAACTACTAGCTCGGTAAAGGTCCTATTTTTCCTTTCTGCTTTACCGTTCATTTCAAGTGAGTAAGGTGCAGTTCTCTCATGTACTATACCATGTTGTTTATAGAAATCCAGAATAGAATTAGATTCATATTCTGTTCCTCTATCACTACGAAGTCTCTTAATTTTTCTATTTGCTTGATTCTCAATCTCAGTTTTGAATATTTTAAACATGTCAAAAGCATCACTTTTATTTTTCATAAGATATACATATGTGAAATCAGAGCAGTCATCAATAAAAGTGATAAAATAACGATGTCCCTGTCTAGTTAAAGTGCCATCAAGTTCACATATGTCAGAATGAATCAAGTCTAAGGGTTCAGAAACTCTATCAACAGATTTGTGAGGTTTCTTTGTGATTTTAGCTTGTGTACAGAATTCACATTTATCAGATTCAGATTCTGTCATTTTAGGTATCATATCTAGGGTGCTCATGTTTTGAATTATTCGTTTATTAACATGACACAATCTAGAATGCCAAATATTAAAATCACAAAGCATATAAGCAGAAGAAGTCACTTTATTAGATTCAACATTCAGTTTAAACATACCCTCACAAGCATAACCCTTTCCCACAAAAGTTCCCTTATAAGTAAGAGTGTACAAATCAGCCCCAATAACTTGAGTGAAACCAGCCTTATTAAGGAGGAAGCCAGAGACCAGATTCTTTCTTATCTCTGGAGTGTGCATAACATCTTTCAGAATTACAGTTTTTCCAGAGGTGAACTTGAGTTCCACGTTCCCAATCCCCGCAACTATAGTGGTGTGAGAGTCTCCCAACAGCACTTTCTGATTTTCAGCAACCGTGTATGTAGAGAACATGCCACGATCATAGCAGACATGGCGAGAAGCACCAGTGTCTACCCACCAACCCTCTGATCCACCAACAAGGTGAATCTCAGTAATCATAGCCGTAAGAGGCTCCTCAGTCAGGTTAGCCTGCGGTGCAGAGCTTGGCCTGTTCCGGCACTTTCGTGCCATATGCCCTGGTTTTCCACAGTTGTAACAAAGAAACAACTGTCCAGAGTCATTCTTTTGGGCTGGTTTCTGCTGTCCTTTTGGGTTTCCTTGCGGATTCCCATTCTGTTTGTTGCGCCTGTTCTGATTCTTAAAAGATTTCTGATTTGGTTTCAGAACAGCGGGAGTGGTCTTCTTAGTACTGTTGTTATTCACAATCAGCACCTCTTCTTTCTGGTCTTGCTTGCGTGCTTCCTCCTCAATACGGAGGCGTGTAATCAAGCTCTCTAAGGAAAATTCCTTAGTCTTATGTCGCAAAGTGTTCTTAAAATCTTTCCAGCCAGGGGGTAATTTGTCAATGATAACAGCAATTTGAAATTGTTCGTCCAAGACCATACCTTCGGAGATGATCTCATGAGCTATTTTCTGAAGCTCATGAGACTGCATCTCTACCGATCTATCATCAGTCATCTGATACTTTAGGTAGCGACTTACAGCGTATTTCTTTGCCCCTGCCTCCTCTGTGTCATATTTTTTCTTTAGTGCTTCCCAGATCTCCTTTGCCGTCTTTTCATCTGAGTTATAATAATCATACAGATCATCGCTCAGTCCATTCAGTATGAAATTCTTGCATAAGTAATCCTGTTCAGTCCAGGTCTGCAGTTGCTTTGACTGTTCAGTCCATGATGCCATCTTTGCTGCATCAGCCTCGTCAGGCTTGTCTGGTAGCTGCGGTTTTTCAGCAGTCAGAGCAGCCACCACCTTCCTGATCGTGAGGAAGAACTCCATCTTCTGACGCCAGCGCTTGAAATGCAAACCTTCGAACTTGAAAGGAGCAGCAGTCACCAGAGGGCCGTGAAAAGCCGAGGGAGGAGCAGAATCGTCCATGGTTGAGTTCGAGGCCATTGTTTCAGTTCGTCTTCAAATTGTTGGAAAACAATGGCTGAGTCGCGGACTAGGTCGCTTTCTTGAAGACGATTCGGCGATTTGGTCAGAGGTGCAAACCAATTCGTTCGTTCGCCGCCGCCTCTAGGATAAAACAGCCTCTAAAATAGTAACTGATTTGCTTGCACAAACAAATCAGTGCAGATATGCACTTTCGGGAAAAATACTGCTCGAAATTTCTTAGAAGTTTTAATGGCGGCTGAGAAGAAGAGAATATAAAATTCGGTGTTTTTCTCGTCTCAGATAAAATAGTATATATAGAACGAGAATTAGGTTTTGGGAGAAAATATCGGATCTGCTAAAATTTCGGGGGGGGGGGATTAATTATTTTACCGTTGCAAAACTTTTCCGATGCAGAATAAATATCGGTGCGCAAAATAATTTTTCCATAAAAAAAACGGTTCGAAAACAACTAAGTTTTATGGTCCAAAAATATAAGTGCCTACACCACAAAGCCCAAGCCCAAGCCCGAACCGAACCGGGCCGGGCCGGGTCGGGTCGAGTCGAGTCGGTCGGTCGCGCGCGCGTGTGTGGTGGTCATGATGCATGGTCTCCCTCCTCACAACAATGCATGTATTGGGAGCCCAAGGCCCCAACATGACTTCTTAGAAACAAGTATAAATCCTTGCCTCTTCCCTATAATCCCATGATGTGGGACTACTCAAACATAGGAGCCATTCATACACTTATTCAATCATTTTTAATAATTCACATAATGTTTGTAAAACATTTCCAACATATTCGATGTACTCTGGTATTCTGTACTCTGATGTTGCATTATTATGATGTAATAAAAGTCTTCTGTTATTTGTTATGATGTGTTGTATGCCCAGAGTTACCGTATGCGGGATTCGAACAGTCTTTGTCGATTTAGCGATCGATTAGGTCCAGGCGAAATCAGTATCGTTACAGCTGGTATCAGAGCTTTAGCTAACTCAAATATTTGGGGTACAACTCGTTAGAACTGAACAAAAGATTCATCAGAGGTAGGATTAGTAATATCCTATAAAAGAATACACATTACAGATAGGATCAGAAGTATCCTAGAATGAGAAAACTCGTTAGAGATTGAGTTAGTAATGCCTTTGAATGAGTTGAGAGTGACAAGTTTATAATTAACGTATTTGTGATTATATAATCCATTCTTAGAAAATATGATTTTTGAATATATAAAGGTTATGTATAATTGAAAAGCTAATCAACTAATTGGTTGATGATTGTGTTGTGTGATTATTAGTTCAACTAATAAAATTATTGAAACTAATAAAAGAATGAATTGGTTAGTTAAACAACTTTCAGCTCCGTTCCTTTTCGAGGACAAAAAGATTTTAAGTGGGGGAGATTGTAACAACCCAGAAAATCAAAACCAATTCAAAATTTTTATTTTAAGTAATTTTAACAGAAAATGTGTCAGGATTTAAAAATTCCATATTTAAACTAAATTACTGAATTTAAAAAGATTTTTATATATAAACTTTATGATGTTATTAATAAATGATTTCTGATTTATTTCTAATAAACAATTTATAATTAGATAAATGGTAATTTATAACAATTGAATTGTTTATGACTAATTGCATGAATGAATACCCAAAATAGTTAATTCTGATTTGGCTGTGTAAATCAATTTATGATTTGAGATTGTAAGTTTGAATTAGGATTTGAACGTAGAGATTTATACTTGAATTTCTAATTTGTTTAATTTAATTTTGAAAGATTGAATTAAATTTTAAGATTAAATAATTAAATTTATATTTTAATTTAAAATTTAAATTGTTGATTGTAAGATTACATTTATTGATGGAAAACTTAAATCCTAAGATTTAAATGTTGATTGACATAACTCATGTAGGCGCTTGTTAAATGCACATTCTAAATATACAAAGAGGAGAAAATAACTTTAAATATTTCCATTATTAGATGTTAATAGCAAGGATGTTATCCTTAAATTCCATAAATCTTTTAACTACATGGAAAAGAAAAAATGCCTTAGGAACTTTAATAAATTTATTTATATTGAAAATAATGTGTAGGTTCTAAATGAAATGAATTTTGACTATATATACATATATGTATGTATGTATATATGTATGTATGTGTGTGTGTATATATATATATATATATATATATATATATATATATGGATATCCTCTTAAATATTTCCCCTGTCAATTCAAAATGTAACTTTTAGGAATTCAAAACATGGATTACGTGTTCAAACCTTCATTAATTAGTTAGTTTTGAAATATGAATAGTTGCATCCATTTTTAGTGCCTTCCTCTATTTGTTATTTCCTTAATAACTACACCATTCCTCTCCATCAAGATTGATACATTCATTTTATTTGTCCTTTCCTATATATTTACCATATTTCCTTCTCCTTTTCTTTATTTTTCCATTTCTACCTCACGCGGCTTCTCCTTTAATATAAAGTAACGCTTTCCCATTCAGTTATTTTTAGAGACAATAAACCATGCATTAATTACATTCCGATTTTCTCTTTTCCTTTTTTTTGTTTTCCAACATTTTTTTCTTTCCTTTAAATCAACTATATGTGTGTGTGTGTATATATATATAAATATATATATTTATCTTCTAATTATTCTTTCTTGCAACTAAATAAGTTCCTTAAATTATGATATTTAATATTGTGTGTTTTGAAATCTGAAAAGTTGCATAACTTAAACAATTAGATAAAATAATTCAAGCATTTAATTTGTTTGTAAATACAAAGAGGCATATGGGGAAAATAACTTGTGCATTTATTCTCTACTCTCTCTCCTCTTCTATTTATCATTCAAATTCATTTTTAGACACGAAACCATTCCCTTTATTCCCCCTTTTGTTCTCTCTTCTCTATATATTTACAATCTTCAAACCCCATAAATAATAATAAAATATTAATTAAATAAAGGAATAATAATAATAAATTAGATCCACTATAAAATGTCCTAAACTTCTCTAATACCATTCTACAGTAGTCGCCGCCCCTTTTCTTCAATGGCTAGAAAGCTCCTAACTTCATCCCTTAATTTCACTTGATCTTCACTATAAAATCCCCTCCTGTTGACATTATTGTAGTGCTCCTTCTCCTCTTCAAATCCGTATGGATTATGCCACTTGAAACTGCATATTTCGATCGAGCCAGCACCCCGAACCACAGACGTTGGAGCTGCCACCGCACCCCCTAGGATTGATCGAGTTGATTAGCGTGCCCTACTTGTGCGCCACCTTCTCCTCTTCGATGTGATGGCGTCTGATTGTGACGAAGCTCTACGGTTTGATTGAAACCCTTTGACCTAGGATTTAACGGTTCTGAAAACTCACGACCTTGATTCTGATTGTAGAAGAAGAGGGTAATTACTATTTTAAATTATTTATTTAATTAATTAAAAATATTATTTACACAAATAAATTCATATTTTATTTATACGAATACTGAATTGGACAATTTCAGAACCGTTGGGACCATAAATTCGGGATCTACATTTTAGAACAGACTAGAACGAATTCAGAGCAAATCAGAATTTAGGGAAAATTCAATTCTGAATTGTACAGAATTTGAAGCACTGTGAGAATTCTATTTTTTTAAAATAATTAAAATTTATTAATTATGATTTTGTTTTTTTTCAATCCGCTATTAAATTCAATTTTTTGTTATACGTGATTTGATTTAGGTTGATGATGTTATTATGTTGATCTGTTGATTGGACGGATTATTTTGTTGAAATAAAATAGTCAAAACAAAAATAACATTTTTATTAAAATAAAATAGTTAAATCAAAAATATCATATTTGTTGAATATATTTGTGTTAAAACAAAATTGTCATTTTTGTTGAATTGAGAATTGACACAACAAAGTTGTCATTTATGTTGAATTAAGAATTGACAAAACAAAGTTTTCATTTTGTTGAATTAAGATTGACAAAATAAATTTTTCATTTTTGTTGAATAAGAATTGACAAAATAAAATAGTCAGAACAAAAATAACATTTTTGTTGAAATAAAATAGTTAAAACAAAAATATCATTTTTGTTGAATAGATTTGTGTTCAAACAAAATTGTCATTTTTGTTGAATTGAGAATTGACACAATAAAGTTGTCATTTTTGTTGAATTAAGAATTGACACAACAAAGTTGTCATTTTTGTTGAATTAAGAAATGACAAAATAAAATTGTCATTTTTTTGAATAAGAATTGACAATATAAAATAGTCAAAACAAAAATAACATTTTTGCCGAAATAAACTAGTAAAACAAAAATATCATTTTTGTTGAATAGATTTGTGTTAAAACAAAATTGTAATTTTTGTTGAATTAAGAATTGACAAAATATAATTGTCATTTTTGTTGAATAAGAATTGACAAAATAAAATTGTCATTTTTGTTGAATAATAATGGACTAAATAAAATGGTCATTTTTGTGGAATTAGAATTGACAAAATAAAGTTGTCATTTTTGTTGAATTAAGAATTGACACAACAATGTTGTCATTTTTGTAGAATTAAGAATTAACAAAATAAAATTGTCATTTTTGTTGAATAAGAATTGACAAAATAAAATAGCCAAACAAAAAATACATTTCTGTTGAAATAAAATAGTAAAACAAAAATATGATTTTTGTAGAATAGATTTTTGTTAAAACAAAATTGTCATTTTTGTTGAATTAAGAATTGACAAAATAAAATTGCCATTTTTGTTGAATAAGAATTGACAAAATAAAATTGTCATTGTTGTTGAATAAGAATGGACAAAATAAAATGGTCATTTTTGTGGAATTAGAATTGACAAAATAAAATTGTCATTTTTGTTGAAATAAGAATTGACAAAATAAAATTGTCATTTTATTGAATTAGAAATGTTGAAAATAAAAATGTCATTTTTGTTTAATTAGAAATGTTAAATAATAAAATTGTCATTTTATTGAATTAGAAATGTTAAATATAAAAATGCAATTTTTGTTCAATTAGAAATGTCAAATATAAAAGTGTCATTTTTGTTGAAATAGAATTGTCAAAAAAAACAAAACTATCATTTTTATGTGTTTTGTTGAAATAGAATTGTCAACAAAAAAAAGTATTATTTTTATATGTTTTGTTGAAATAGAATTGTCAACAAAAACAAAAGTATTATTTTTACTTATTTTGTTGAAATAGAATTGTCAACAAAAACAAAAGTATTATTTTTACTTGTTTTGTTGAAATAGAATTGTCAACAAAAACAAAAGTATTATTTTTATGTGTTTTGTTGAAATAAAATTGTCAACAAAAACAAAATTGTCATTTTTACTTGTTTTGTTGAAATAGAATTGTCAACAAAACAAAATTATCATTTTTACTTGTTTGGTTGAAATAGAATTGTCAACAAAACAAAATTATCATTCTTACTTGTTTTATTGAAGTAGAATTGTCAACAAAACAAAATTATCATTTTTGTATGTTTTGTTGAAATAGAATTGTCAACAAAATAAAATTATTTTTTTATTTGTTTTGTTGAAATAGAATGGTCGCTAAAATAAAAATATCATTTATTGTTAAAATTAGATTTGTATGCAAATGAAATGTCTTTTTTATTTATTATGTTACATGTTAATGTAGGAACTATATATCATTTTTACTGTCAAGTTATACATTAGAATTGTATACAAATTAAAGCGACATTTTTATTGTCAAGTTATACATTAGAATTTGTATACAAATTAAAGAGACATTTTTATTGCCAAGTTATACATTAGAATTTATTTACAAATTAAGAGACATTTTTATTGTCAAGTTATATATTAGAATTTGTATACAAATTAAAGAGATATTTTTATTGTCAAGCTATACATTAGAATTGTATACAAATTATAGAGACATTTTTATTGTCAAGCTATACATTAGAATTTGTATACAAATTAAAGAGACATTTTTATTGTCAAGCTATACATTAGAATTTGTATACAAATTAAAGAGACATTTTTATTGTCAAGTTATACATTAGAATTTGTATACAAATTAAAGAGTCATTTTTATTGTCACGTTATACATTAGAATTGTATACAAATTAAAGAGTCATTTTTATTGTTAGGTCATACATTAGAATTGTATACAAATTAAAGATTCATTCTTATTGTAAGGTCATACATTAGAATTGTATACAAATTAAAGAGTCATTTTTATTGTCAAGTTATACATTAGAATTGTATACAAATTAAAGAGACATTGTTATCGTCAAGTTATACATTAGAATTGTATACAAATCAAAATTGACATTTTTATTTTCATGATATGTTATACATTAGAATTTGTATACGAATTAAAATAAACATTTTTATATATCATGTTATGCATTAGAATTGTATACAAAATAAGAATAGAGATTTTTATGTTATGTTATATGTTAGAATTTGTATACAAATTAAAATAGACATTTTTATAAATCATGTTATACATTAGAATTGTATACAAATTAAAACAGACATTTTTATTTGTCATGTAATACATAGAATTTGTATACAAACACAAATAGTCATTTTTATGTGTCATGTTATACATTGATGTTATACATTGAAATTGTATATAAATAATGAAAATGAAAATTTTCTTTTCATTTGTCATTAGTAACATAGAAAATTACATGTAAATTAAATTCATCTTTTATTTGACATTGGAATTATAAAACATGTACATATGACGAAATTGTTTTTTTTATTCTGTCACTAGAATTAGAAAACATGTATGTAGACAAAATTGACATTTTGTTTAGTCATTAGAAGAATAGGATGTATGCAAATAAAAATACATTTTTATTTGACATTAAAAACATGTAGATAAGTTATGCAAATAAAATACATTTTGTATTTGACAATAGAAACATGTAGATAAGTTATGCGAATAAAAATACATTTTTATTTGACATTAGAAACATGTAGATAAGTTATGTGAATAAAAATACATTTTTATTGACATTAAAACACATTGGAAATGTATGCAAACAAAACTCTTTTATTTGCTATTAGAAAATATAGGAATTTTTTTGCAAATATAATATCTTTTTATTTTGTCATTGAAAACATTTAAATGGTTATGCAAAATAAAACATTCTTTTATTTGACATGTTAAACACGTTAGTGGAATCATCGAATGATTTATATTAATATACAATTATATATATAAATATATATTGCGACGACCCAAAATCCCGTTTAGACGGAAACAAGGGTTATCTTTGGAATATAACACAGAAACAGATAATAGCAGAACAAAATTAAATAAATACACCAGATAATGAACAACAAAATATACTGGATTAAAGTAATCATCATAGTTACACAGTATACAGGATCTTACTTAGTACAAATACAGTTCAGCTATACATAAATGTCTACAGCGGAAATAAACAAAATATGTACAATAGGAGCTGAACAGCATAAAAAGAAATAAATGATAGAATCCATCTTCAGCTCCAGCTATCCAGAAAGAACCAGCTAAACCTGAATACAAGGCTGCCCGTGTAGAAAAAGGGGCACCCGAGTTTGAAAGTGAAACAAACTACGAGTCAGTCATGGGACTGGTATGAGAAATCCACTCAACACATATATAATTAGCCAATCACCGGACCACGCCACTTTCATGGAACGGGTTTACTCCATTGGATTGCCAGTGCTTTTAAAACAAATCTTTCTTTTAAACATCGCTATGCTTTTTATAAAAAATGAAGCCGTTATAAGACTCAGTTCCCATCACACAATGCAACGCAAACCGGAGGATAGAGTTTTTACCTTATAACGGCCAAGATATGCTTGATACGAATAAAACAAAGGCATATGATATTATTACTAGTGTTTATATGTTTTGAAAATAATTTCAAATCATAACTATCAATCATAGACGGCATTAATGCCCCATACCACTATGTCGCCATATATAGGTATACAATCAAAACCGCACGATGTCGTATTAGGAAATTGGATTTCTGTCTTGAACCAAGGCAAAAGATAGTCCTTACCGAATTCGAGACTGCCTAGCCCGAGCCTCAGGAACAGCCGCAACTGCCCCTTGGATCGTCAGGGCCGGTCCACCGATGTGGATTATTATGCCTGAACAATACGTTTCCCCGCCCTTTGGGGCGTAAACGAGCCAACGAATGACTCCATCGGACCCGGATCGTCCGATCTAACCGAGGCGCCTCGCAACAACAACAACCACATAGGTGAAAAGTATATAAATGTCAGGGCTGGTAGGTCACTGACACCACCCTAGCTAGGAAGAAACGCATGCCCTCCCTGAGGTCCTTCTCCCGTTTCTGGTTCATACCGGGGTGTGAGGCTCGCGAATTTACGTTATACACAAAGCTACGCCACACAGACGGTGCTTTGATCATCACCACAAGACTTTGCTTTTCAACAGGAGCCCTGATCACTGCATCTTAGCATGCCACACAGAATAAAATCCAATGTCAGACACACAGTCCATTTACAAGTCCGTTCTGGGTCTGAACGAAACCGGAGGCACTAAATACCTCGCAAACCCTTCGACCAACACGTACGTCTGGACGATCACCACTCATTATCCATATTTCGGGATGCCTCCCAATCAGGACCTCGGTTACCATCCAAACGAGGTGAAGATCTACGGTCTTCGACCACCGTCTTTATCTTCGACTTTCAATCGTCGATCAATTATTTGAAATGAGAATTAACTTGGCCTTCTCAAATAATTCACGTATATTTAGAATTTCAATTCAATTTATTTCAGTGGTTAAATTATTCGACAACACCAATTTTGTTCTTTAATGTAATTTTCACACCAAACACATTCAACCATCAAATATCACATAAATCAAGCAAATTCAGTTTATTTCCATTCCATAACGTTCCCAAAATTTTATAACGATTTATCGCTATTTTTATTTATTTTAAAATAGCTAATTTATTCAAAACGACGCTTCGGGCCATAAAGCGGCCGTGGCGCTGTTTTTCTTCAGATTTGATTTACACATATCTGAAAATCTAACCGTTGGATCTTCACAAAATTTACATCATTAGAAAGGTCTTTTCAAAACGAATCCAACGGTTCCAGTTTCGGGAAAATCCGACGGTCGGATCTCCCGGTACAATCGTTTGAAGTTTCGATTTCAAAATACGAACTGCAGCGTCGTTATTCGATTAAATATATAATTATATTTATATATATATATATAATCGCTTCTGGCGCTGTTTTTCTTCAGATTTGAATTAAACATTCCAGACAATCCAACCGTTGGATTTTTACAAGGTTGGTGCCGTTGGAAAGATTATTCCAAGGCGAACCCGACGGTTGAGGTTTCGGGAAAATCCAATGGTCGGATTTCCCGCACTAGTCGTTTGAAATCACGGTTTCAAAATACGAACTGCACGGCTTCGTTTCGTTTTAATTTTATTTATATTTATATATTTATATAAATATAGTTCATTCAATGATTTCAATATCGTTTTCACTTCAAAAATTTTACTAACGCCTTAAAATTTTGGAAAATTTCGCCATAACCTCCCCTGCAATGGGAGCATCGGGAAATTGCAAATAGCTTTCCCGGTCCTTCTAATCTCAAAAAGAAAATGAAAAAGCCAAGCGGCTAGCCAACAGGCTCATAAAATCATCACCCAAACAAAACAGTAAATGTGTACCTATTTGTCGGGCACAAAATTTTATTCCTCTTCTCTAGCCCCTTTGCTATAACCTGTTCAATGAATATGTATGCACATATATACACAGTTCTTGTCATTTATCATTTTCTATTCGACTTCATATTTGATTTCTATTTGGTTTAAAAACACCATTCATTCTAATGTTACATAAATAGGTGCAAATCATTTCATTAGCTAATTAATGAATATTTCAACTCATATATGTTTATTTTGAACAAGTGGCTATTTTTAACACTTCACATTTCAACGATTTATGCATACAATAAAAATGTGATTTTTATTGTAAAACAATTCATTTCAAAACACTATTTTTCTATATAGTTTATATAGGTGATAAAAATAGGATTTTTTTTATCATAAAACAATTTCTTTTAAAACGAGATTATTTTACACAGTTCATATAGTCGATAAAAGGTGATTTTTATTATCAAACAATTTATTTCAAAATATGAATACCATTCAACACATGAATTTCTAATCAACGAATGAATATCAATTCAACACATGAATGTTTTCTATAGTTTTTATATATAGATAAAAATGTGATTTTTATATTTTAAAACGCGAATACCATTCAACACATGAATTTCTAATCAACGAATGAATATCAATTCAACACATGAATGTTTTCTATAGTTTCTATATATAGATAAAAATGTGATTTTTATTATCAAACAATTTATTTCAAAATATGAATACCATTCAACACATGAATTTCTAATCAACGAATGAATATCAATTCAACACATGAATGTTTTCTATAGTTTCTATATATAGATAAAAATGTGATTTTTATTATCAAACAATTTATTTCAAAATATGAATACCATTCAACACATGAATTTCTAATCAACGAATGAATATCAATTCAACACATGAATGTTTTCTATAGTTTCTATATATAGATAAAAATGTGATTTTTATTATCAAACAATTTATTTCAAAATATGAATACCATTCAACACATGAATTTCTAATCAACGAATGAATATCAATTCAACACATGAATGTTTTCTATTCAATGAATAAATATAGTTTAAGCATATGAAAATAATTCAAACACACGAATATTATTCAAAATTTCGGCAGCATAACGGCAGGGTAGTTAAAACCGGGACCGTCCCTAGTACGGCTCCTCGCTCTACCTTAAAACCTCGCGGTTTTTGACAATGGGGATCATGCATCTAGTTCGCACGCAGGCGGCATGTATATATTTATTTCATTTCCACAAACTAATCCTATGTGGTTTCAACCAAATATTTCTCAACCACAAATGGGTATTTTTCAACTACAATCAACCAATATCAATCAAAAACAATCCCAAACAATCATTCACTATCAATCAATTTTCACAACAATTTCAACCAATAAATATCGTCCATGGTTTGTGGACGAAGGGCGTATATATATATATATATATTTATATATTTATATATAGCAATTCACTTTTATTTCAACACATATATAATTAGAAAAAGAAATTGAAGAGTGAGAAATTCTCACACATTTATAATTTTTAAATCAGAAATCTCACCAATAGCTATCCAACTACGATTCTTCCTCTACAGAAATCTTCGCCAATCTCGCCTTTTGTCGCTTTCGCCCGTATTCTCTACATATGTAAAAATCGAATTTTTACGATGCTATTCAATATATAAAAATCGAATTTTTTCTACGCTATTCAATATATAAAAATATGATTTTTTTTTTACTTCGACTTTCAATATATAAAAATCGAATTTTTTCTACGCTATTCAATATATAAAAATATGATTTTTTTTTACTTCGACTTTCAATATATATAAATCTGATTTTTACTTCGACTTTCAATATATAAAAATCTGATTTTTACTTGAATATGAAAAATCAAAGCTTTTTGTTTCATGACCAAACATCATAACTTTTCTATTCATACAAATATTTTTCTTTTTAAAGTTCTAATCTTTTTAAAGTTTAAATTCTTTTTAAAATCAGTTTTAAATTCTTTTTTAAAATCAGTTTTAAATCCTTTTTAAAATCAGTTTTAAATTCTTTTTTAAAATCAGTTTTTAAAAAATTAAAATAAAAATAAAATAGCAACACTACTGTACCTGCGAAGAAGGGGGGCACGACGGTCGTCAGGGCGGAGCTTCGGTGGAGGCGTCGCGATGCTTCAGGGAGGGCGGCGGCTCGAATTGGACGTCGCGATGGGGTTCGGGTGCGTCGCTTCGAGGTAGAGGAGGGGAGAGAAGAAGAGGCAGCGACAGCAGCTCCAGGCGAAGGGGTGGCGACGTGCGGAGGTGGATGATCGGGGAAGCGGCGGTTTGGTTTAGGGTTTTTTTTTTTTTATCTGAGCGAAGTGGAGAGAGAAGAGGGAATAGGGGGGTTTATATAAAATATATATATTTAATTATTTAATTTTGCAAAAAGTTGACTTTTACATACGACCTCTAAACGAGGCCCACCGCATAGCGTTTTACCCCCATTACGGACACAATGGGATATGTATCGCAAGCTGATTTGATCGTTACAATCAGTTTCCGTTGAATTTACATTTAAATCACTATATTGAATTTTAAACGTACATTTCAAATTACCGGGGTCACATACTAACTAGAAAAATTCCAGAAAAATATTTTCTAGCTTCGTATTGACGATACGGTCCTAACAAAACTAGTTTCGTCGAATTCTGAGACCGTTTGAAAAATGGCCAATTTCCAGTCGATTAAAATCAACGAAAACTGGTCAAACGCATTTTCCTTTGCCACGCTCAGATATTGATTCGAAAAATTACGAAATTTGAAACCTAACAATAACTTGACACTGCGGATCCAACAAAAGTGGTTTCGTCGAAATCCGAGGTCATTTGCAAAATGTCCATTTTTAAGGGCCTGAATTCCATAGCGACTATTCAGAATTTTCAACTGGACATATCCTTTGATTCCCGCTATCAAATTTCGATTGGTCGGATTCATTAGAAAGATATCATCAATTAGATCCTAATGTTTTTGGTTTCACTAAAATCCGGATTGTTTTGCACCCGGTATATTCAATTGAAGTTTGAAATCGAATTATCGAACTACCGCTCCATTTTCAATTCTATATATAATTATAATTAATTATATTCGTTTTCAAATGTCGATTCAAACTCAGTTTTCATCGCCATTAGCTAAAATATTTATTTCAAATATTTAAAATCCATTATTTTAGCCAATTTAAAAATTTTAAATTGGTTCAGATTTTCTGGGTCGTTACAATATATACATATATAAATTAAAATTAAACGAATCACGTGCGCTAATTCACGTTTCGGAATCGTAACTTTAAACGATTATACTGAAAGATCCGACTGTCGGATTTTTCCAAAACTGGAACCGTTAGGTCCGGTTTGGGAAGATCTTTCCAACGATATAAAATTTGTAAAAATTCAATGGATAGATTTTGAGAAATGTGTAAATCAAATTTAAGTAAAAACAGCGTCAGGGCCGCCAATTGACCCGAAGCGTCGTTAAATTAAATTGGACTATTTTTATATAAATAAAAATAGCGATAAATCATTATAAAATAATATTAATGATATGAAATGATTTAAATTATAGTTATTTGAGAATTATTTGAAAAGACCGATTTCAATCTCATTTCAGATAGTTATACGATAATTTAAATCGAAGATATTGAAGACGGTGTTTGAAGACCGGCGATCTGCACATCGAATGGACAACTACTGATGCATTTGATTGGAGTTGCTACCTTGAAAAGGTTACAATGGTAGTTTTCTGGACGTACTTATTGATTGTCCAGATAAGCGAGCACCCCTCTTCCGTATTGGACATACGAGACAAGGAATAAGGTGTCTTCAGTTTCGTTCAGGCCCAGAACGGACTTGTAAATGGATGTGTGTCTGACATTGGGTTTTATTGCATGTAAATTGATTTCTTTTTAATATATATCTGTTTGGTGGCGAATAATTTATTCTCTTGCTTAACACCCTTCTCTGAGACGCACGAGCTCAGAGGTTATATATTGATAGTTATTGATCGCATGACGTGGATTGTCAATGTGGCATGCCAAGATGCAAATGATCAAGGCTTTTGTTGAAAAGAAGAGCCTTGTGGTTGATGATCAAAGCACAGCTTATTTAGGCATGGCTTTGTGTATAAGAGTTACTTCGCGAGCCTCACACCCCGGTATGAGTCAAAAATGGGATGAGGTTCTAGGGAGGGCATGCCTTTCTTTCAAGCTAGAAGTAGTGTCATGGTATGGAGCCCAGACATTTTTACTTATGTGGATGATGGATTTTATGAGGCGCCTTGGATATATTGGTCGATAGTGACAAATTGATAGGTCCAATAGGACCGAGAAACGTATTGTTCAGGAATAATTAACCCTCTAAAGTATTTGTGGACCGGCCCTACCACATCCAAGGGTTCGCTAGTGTCCGAATCCTTAGGTATTTGCTAGAGTGTCTCGAATCAGTGAGGAGCCATCCCTAGCCTCGACTCATGATGGAAACCCAATCTCCAATACGACATTACGGTTTTGATTATAAACCTATATATGGCAACGTAGTAGGATGGGGTACTATGCCGTCCAGGATTGATACATTTACTTTGAAAGTATTTTTAAACGGATTAGGCACTAATAATAATATTAAATATTGTTTTATGCGTATCAAGCATGTTTGATCATTATAAGGTAAAACTCTATCCTTCAGTTTGTGTTGCATTGTGTGATGGGACTTGAGTCTTATAATGATTTCATTTTCTAAAAAGCATTGCATTGTTTTAAAAAATTTATTTAATTTATGCACTGGCTATCAAATGTAGTAAACCCGTTTCGCGTTAGCAACTTGGTCATGTGATTAGCCTTATTATTAGGTAAGTTAAGTAAAAATTTCTCATACCAGTCTCATAACTGACTCGTAGTTTGTTTCACTTGCAAACTTGGATGCCCTTATTTTTCACACGGGCAATTGAGTGGCTTGTTTTGCAGATATTTATTTGTTGAGCAGGATTCTGGATCAAAAGCATATAGCGGTGTCCAGAGCATTGATAGTCTTCCGCTGTGTTAGTTTATTTGTTTCCGTGCATTGTATTAAAATTATATTAAATTAATCTTCAGCTGTTGTATTATTATATTCGATGTACTCTAATATTCTGTACTCTGATGTTGCATAATTATGATGTAATAAAAGTCTTCTGTTATTTGTTCTGATGTGTTGTATGCCCATAGTTAGCGTATGCAGAATTCGAACGATCTTAGTCGATTTAGCGATCGATTAGGTCCGGACAAAATCCGTATCGTTACACCATCCATTGCTACTCGACCATTTGTGTATAAACTGTTCATGCATCCATTGCTGTGTACCACTGCATTCTTGCTTGTGTAGTTTGCATTGTTGTGTATCTGTTCGATGTACTTGCTTTGGGCTATTGAAAGTCTGAGACTACGTCGAACCATTTGTATTGTATTCATTTTCACTTGCACTGGGTCGAGCTTGGTCTTCGTGTCGCTCCTTAGTTGTTCGCATTGCATTGTGTCTTGTACACATGTGCCTGTACACGCATACATATGCATGCTACTTGATAGTGTGTTCATGGATACTTGACCCATGCACTGTGCATGCATGTTATGATTTACTTGAACACAAACTGTTTGATATATTTGTCCAATGTTGATCATATTGCCCCTGCACAGAAATATGCGTATATACATGCACATGTATGTGAATACACGTATAGTGCACAATATATATATACATATATACATATATAAATGTGAGCACTAGAAATATTGTCTGCCTTGTGGTATTTACAGTGTGTCACTGTGAATACCACAAGCTGTTTAGACACAGATGGATGTCCATAAAAATCAGATCAAGTCATGAAAGATGTTGAGAAACACACAAAAATTCTGAGGCAAATAAATTTTAAAATAAAAATTATATCTGCTAGAATAAAAATATTTTTGTTCCAGATTACTGTGTCTGTGTTTCTGTGGCAGGTAAGAAGAAGACTAGACTGAAGTGAAGAAGAGAGACAGAAGACAGACAGTGTTAGTAGTTGAAAACAAGATTTTGATTAATGCCAACAAATGAAGTAGCAATGGAAATCATGTTATAGAGATAAGATTATATATATATACACATTGAGTCATGTTAGAATTATGTTAAAATCTATCCTCAAGAAATACACGAACATTCAAAACAAAGTGTGTATATATATATGGCTTTAAAAAGCCAGAAATGTACAAACTCAGCTATACCAGTCGACTGGTAGATAAATGACCAGTCGACTGGTCAGAGAGTTTTTGTACATAACAGCTTGTTTTAAAAAGTTTTTTCCCAAACGATTTAAAGTTTAATTCAACCAGTCAACTGATGATTTTTAACCAGTCGACTGATTCGAAACAACATATATTTTTCTAAAAGGTCGCCTCTATTCATGAAGAGAAATCTCTTCATTTCTGAAAGGAAATGGAAACTTCTTTTGGTTAAAACTCTTGATGAAGAATTGTTACCTTTGTACTATTATATAAACACTTCAAACATGTTTCCCAAATCACCAATTTTGATTATATTCTCTCTATTTTCTGATTTAAACTTCTATATACTTTGCAAATAAAAGATCTCCCAAATTGAAGTTACTTGTTGAATCCTTGATAACATTTCTCATATCTTGATTCGACAAGCAACTAACTTCCTTTAAATCTTCACATTCATTTCAAATACTCGAGGATATGATTATAAAAAGGATGTACTTAAATCGTTGACTATCCGTGTTGATTCAAGAACACAAAACAGAAGTCAAAACACTTGTAATTGTTGAAGTCCTGTATAGTTGCTTAGGCGAGAGGCAACCTTGTTGGGGCTCGGGTGTACTGACCTATTCCTCCGCGTTAAGAGAGGGAATGATAGTGAATTTCGAAGAGGAGCTTCGGGACTGGACGTAGGGTGGAAAGTCTGAACCAGTATAAAATTCTTGGTGTCATTTTTTATTGCATTTACTTTTGATATATTTCTATAGCTTAGCTTTTACCTGCGTAACTATTGTATATTAAGTTAGTATATCATCTATATTTCCGCTATATCCATATAGATCCTACTTAAGTCATACATATCGACTTTTCATTTTGTATCAGAGCAAGGTTGTCATTTAACCATAATACTGTTATCTGATATTTAGACAATATAATTAATAACATTAGTACTAGTAATAATACCGGATATTATGATGAGTGTTTGCTTATGTGATCGTTTTCAAGCTAATCCAAAAGAATCACATTTGAGAGCAATTAAACGTATAATATGTTATCTTAGTAGTACAAAAGATTTTGGACTCTTCTATCTGAAAGACTCATCCTTTGAATTAGTTTCATATAGTGATGTTGATTTTACAGGATCAAGAACGGATCGTAAAAGTACAAGTGGAACATGTCACTTTTTCAGTAAATCACTTATATCTTGGTTCAGCAAGAAACAAAATTATGTTTCACTGTCAACATGCGATGCTGAATACATATCTGCTGCACTAGCCTGTGCTCAAGTAATATATATATATATATATATATATATATATAGGAAACACTAAAAGATTTCAATGTAAATTTGTCTAATTTCACAATTTATTGTGACAATACAAGCACAATAAATTTATCTAAAAATCCGGTAAATCATTCCAGAACTAAACACATTGGTATCAGACATCATTTCTTGAGAGACAGTATTGAAAAACAAACAATTAATGTAGAGTTTGTAAACTCAGAAAATCAAATTGCTGATATCTTTACTAAACCCCTTTTAGAGAACTCTTTAATAAGACTCTGACGGGAACTAAGAATTGTATCTTTCAAAGATCTCTAAAAAGTTATTTGATTAGTTTGTGCTCATCATGTTTAATTACTTTTTAATCGATGACAAAGGGGAGAAATATTTCTCCTATGATAAATCTATGATATATATTCTATGCTCTTAATAATAAATATCTTTTTGGAATATATGTGTTAACATTTTGTTGCAGGAATCAAAATGGTAAGATTATAACTTTATTGAACTAACAAAATGTTGCGGAAATTCAGGGGGAGCAAATACATAGGGGGAGAAAATCATATATGTTGTCATCAATCAAAAAGGGGGAGAATGTTGAAAGCAAGATTTTGATTAATGCCAACAAAAGAAGTAGCAATGGAAATCATGTTATAGAGATAAGATTTTATAAATGTGTGTGTATATATATATAATCTATCCTCAAGTATAACACGAATATTCGAAACAAAGTATATATATATATATTCATATGGCTTTAAAAATCCAGAAATGTACAAACTCAGCTCTCACAGTCGACTGGTATATAAATGACCAGTCGAATGGTCAGAGTTTTTGTACATAACGGCTAGTTTGAAAAAAAATTCAAACAATTTAAAGTTTAATTCAACCAGTCAACTGATGATTTTTAACCAGTCGACTATATATTTTTCTGAAAGGTTGCCTTTATTCATGAAGAGAAATCTCTCCATTTCTGAAAGGAAATGGAAAATTCTTTTGGTTAAAACTTTTCATGAAGAATTGTTACCTTTCTACTATTATATAAACACTTCAAATGTGTTTACCAAATCACCAATTCTGATTATATTCTCTCTATTTTCTTATTTAAACTTCTATATACTTTGCAAACAAAAGCTCTCCCAAATTCAAGTTACTTGTTGAATCCTTGATAACATTTATCATATCTTGATTCGACAAGCAACTAACTTCCTTTAAATCTTCACATTCATTTCAAATACTCTAGGATAAGATTATAGGAAGGGTGTACTTAAACTGTTGACTATCCATGTTGATTCAAGAACACAAAGCAGAAGTCAAAACACTTGTAATTGTTGAAGTCCTGTATAGTTGCTCAGGCGAGAGGCATCCTTGTTGGGGCTCGGGTATACTGACCTATTTACCCGGGTTAAGAGAGGGCATGATAGTGAATTCTGAAGAGGAGCTTCGGGAGTGGACATAAGGAAGGAAGTCCGAACCAGTATAAAAATCCTGATATCGTTTCTTATTGCATTTACTTTTGATGTATTTCTATAGCTTAGCTTTTACCTGCGTAACTATTGTATATTAAGTTAGTATATCAACTATATTTCCACTATATCCATATAGATCTTGCTTAAGTCATACACATCGACTTTTCATCAGTGAATGTATCAATGTATATATAACAGAGAGTGAAATGAAATTAATATGAGTGACTGAGTGAATTGTAGTAAGGATCAATGTATACAAATGAGACTGAAAATTGAATGTATTGACTTTCAGTGAAATGTACAAATAGTGGAGTTACAAATTTGTACTGTTGAAATGTTGAAATAAAATAGTATATTTAAATAAAATACTATTTGAATATTTAAATTCTTATGTAGTAGTATTCTATTTAAATATAAATATTATATTTTGTCTGTGATGTAGTATAACATTACAATTAAAAACACATTTATAATAATAAATTTATGTTTGTTATGATCAAACAAAAATCATAAAATTGTTATATACAACATTCAGTACTTGACTAATATGAAATTAAATATTGTTGGCCTTATTCTTTTCTCTAATAGACAACATTACTCATTAATGCTCTTTATCAGGATATGCCTCGTGGTGGGGAGTTACAGATCCCCTTACAAGCATAGATTTTGCGCAAGACATTTAAAAGCCAGATATATGCAGCAGCCCAGAGTTTCGTCTTGTTGTTGAGAAACGGTATTGGCATGCATGCGAGGGACCTTTAGTTCTTCCACTTACAGTGCGTAGAGCACCTGGTATGCCTAGATCTACAATAATTAAAGGGATAATGGATGAGATGTGTACTTCAAAATCAAATAGATGCAAAAATGTGGAGCGATAGGCCACAAAAGGAGTTGTTGTAATTCACCAAGTTAGATTTTATTAGATTGTTCAATTGAGGGTAGAATTATTTGTAGTAGAATTAATCTACCTATGCACTGAACAATTATTGTTGCTTGTAGAAGAATAGCTTTCATTCATACATTGACAACAATCTCCAAAGAGCGTACATTCATCACTTGCATTCATAAGCCTAATACAATGTCTGATACATTTATAATATTTGTTTAATAAAAACTTCTAATCATACAATTACATTCGTACAAACTACTTATTCGGGGTATTTTAGGAATTTTGACCCTGAATTCGAATTATTAATTTTAAATAGAAAAACTCCTTTTCCAAAGGTAATTTTTCTCCTTCTTCTCTTTCTTCAATTGCTCATTTTCATCTTGCACCCTCCAATGCGTACTCATGTCCTCTTTGACACATTGGTGGATCAATCCACTTGCTGTACTTACAAAAGTGGAATGAGTCAGGATAAGATTTGTTCAGCGTATAATTAGTATATTTGTAGATCCTGCAACCAGTGTTAATGCTCCCATTTTGAGCCACAATCACATTACTTGCTCTTCTACAATAACATAGCTTTCTTGGTGTAGGGTCTCCTATAGCTAGTGCTCGACCACGATTAACCCATCTACCACCATCCATTACAACAAAATACTTTTCTTGCTATTGGGAATATGATCTAGTTATTCGAAAACCTCAACCGCTTCAGCGTAAATTCTTTACCCGATCAACGACAATTAAGTGTTAATAGGGTTTGTGATACATAGAACATGCATCATGTTTTTAGACGACGCAGGCTCTAAATTATCCCAATACTTCATCAAAGCCTTATCGTTAATTTCTCAAGCATATATTCTACCTAATAGTGAAATAAAGTTTGTATGAAAAAGTAACAAGAAAATGTTATGTATGATAAAATAATGAACATGTTACGTATGAGAAAATTACGCTTGATTGCACTGAAAAACCGACCAAATTGCGCAAGTAGTAATTGTTGTAGACTATTGTGAGTAGAATTGTAATTTGGATAGCGGGTTTTGTTTTGAGAAGACTTGGTAAAGTAAGAAGGTGGAAAAGTACGAGAGAGAGAGAGAGAGAGAAGGGAAGCGAATTCCCGTTTTAATGTAACTATCCTGGGGCGTGATTCAAATTGCACATGTGGGCACATTTTTGGATTGCACCCAAAGGCGTGATTTAAAATCACACCTCATGACCTTTACAGTGAGCAAAATAGCTCTCTTTTGTTTACAGAGAGAAAGTTTGCTCTTGGTAATTTTCTTGGGCACGATTTCAGATTGTGCCTTCAAGTGCAATCGAATATGCTCCCAAAGGCGCAATTTGAAATGATATGGTGCCTCAAGGAATTTACGGAACAAACTTGCCTTCTGTGAATAAACAAAGAGAAAGTTTGCTCTCTGCAACAACGAGATGCAATTTCGGATCATGCCTTTTGGCGTGACATAGCGCCCTTATTATGGAGAGTAAAATTGCTCTCTATTAATTTATTAAGGGCAATATTACTATATGTAAATGTCTTATGCTACCATTTCAAGTCGCGCCTATGGGCGCAATCCGAAATTGCTCCTACATGCATGATTTGAAATCGAGCCCCTAGACATTTATAGAGAGCAATATTGCTCTCTGTAAACCAACATTCCAATATTTCAATTATTACACATAACATAATGCATACCAACAAACACAATAAACTAACAATTCAACAGTCCATCCATTCAACAATACAACACTTCAGCCATCTAGCCATTCAAATAGTTCAACATTGTAACAAATTCAAAACAAGATATATTCAAGTTCAAAATATTACAAATTCATGTTGTTGTCACCTAACACACCATAAAATAGAACATCTCTAATAGCGAAGATTTTTAATCTCTCTAGGAGTTGCTTTCTTGCGAGGAGCTTCTTATGAGGCCTTGGCGATGGATCTTCCATTTCCAGTGAGTCGGAAGGGTGTGAAGGGCCATGCTCATACCCGATTGCGATGGTTGAGAAGACATTGCTAGAACCTTGCCCTTACGGCTATGTCTACGAGTACACCCAACTTATATGCCACTTGGTGGAGCTGTAGGAGGGTAAGATGGTGGCGACAAATGTCTAGCAAACTTGTTCTTCACCAATATCGACTGGAGTATTCGTTTTACGTTGAAGCACTTAGCTTTTGAAGGTTCCATCACCTCCTCATGTACCTCATTAACCAACTCAATAGCATGATAAATTCCATCGTCCTGTCAAATAATTCCATGAATATGAGCATGCATGTATGTATGTTATATACGATTTGTTGTTTAAAAAAGTTATATACCACATTTTTCTCAAGTGGAGCTCGAGGGATGTACGGGTCTATATCCTAAGGAATCTCTATAGGAGGTTCATTGGCAACGAGAATATAGAAACAGGTGATGTTCCAATACCATATGTAGTAGTCCAAATCCGATGTCGTTACATCTCGTTATTGTTCAATATGTGCATATTGTTCATTACGTGTCTCAGTTGCTATTTGATAGGCTTCTGCGTCCGTGGGCTCGATACTATAATGACGAGGTTCATCTGGAATATGCTACAATAAGTCAAACTGTCTCATAACTCTATCTGGAAGATGAAACAATACATCCCTAAACCAAACTAAAAGGACATATGTTGTCCATAATTGAATAGATGCAACACATAAGTGAGGAAGATGTGGAAATGCGTCAGTATAAGGGGTCCATGAGATAACATCATAATCGAGTACATCAAACTCGTTATGGTATAACACAACATTCTATCTAGGTGTACTCGCCGTGATCTTCGGCCCAACCCACCTATTACACGTGTAATATTTAATTACAGTATATTCAAAACAAATATCCGCATTTACATATTCTTGTACAAATACCTGCCACTGTAAGGAAAAGAAAAATCAAAATTTGGATTCTGTGATGACCCCAAACTTCCGTAGTACGAAAGCAAGGATAGTCATTGGAATATAACATATTTACAACAACAGCAGATCTCAGATAATAGCATAACACATAAATCATTGCAGCGGAAATAGAAATGTCATCAACATCAGAACATCAGAGTGGCACAGTTACAGGATACAACTTAGCAATAATTTAACATTCTAGATCGACAAAAATGGTTTCATCGAAAACGGAGGTCGTTTATAAAATGACTATTTTTAATAGCTTTAATATTTAAAAATGGAATTTTTAAATTCTGGCACATTTCCCAACAAAATTTCTTAAAATAAATTTTTTAAATTGGTCTTGATTTTCTGCGTTGTTACAATTTCCCCCACTTAAAAGCTTTTTGTCCCCGAAAAGATAACAATAGTAAAGTAGGAAACAAAACGAAAAATGTAAAATATTGTAAATGTACCTCAACACAAGAGTTACTCGGAGATGTCCACTCTGCACTTGGGATAAGCCTATTTGATACTATCTTCAGTCTCCCATGTACAGTCTCTAGGATCCCCGCTCTACTACACTTTGACTAAGTGGATCCTCTTGTTCCTCAGAACTCGGGTCTCTTTGCCAACAATTTTTACTAGCTCTCTCCTTACTGCTAAGCTCGGGGTAATCTCCAAATCTTGTTGTGCTGCTTCCTCCACAATTAAGTCTGGATCATGCACATGCTTCTGGAGTTGAGATACATGGAATACATCATGCACCCCTGGAAACTAGTCAGGCAACTGCACCCTATAAGCGAGAGTTCCAATCCTTTCGAGAATAGGAAATGGACTAATGAATTTCGGCGCCAACTTCCCAGTCTTCCCAAAATGAATTACACCTCTCAATGGGGAAACCCTCAAGTACACATAATCACCAACAGAGAATTCTAAATCCCTTCTTCGTGAGTCTGCATAGCTCTTCCGTCGGCTCTGAGCAGTCCGTAGGCGCTTCTTAAAAAAATCAACTTTATCTGATGCTTCACGAATCATGTTGGGCCCCAATACTAACTGATTCCCTGGTTCCACCCAACATGCGGGAGATCTGCATGGCATGCCATATAATGCTTCAAATTGTGACATCTGCAAGCTTGCTTGGTAACTGTTATATAAGAGAACTCAACCAAGTGCAAGTGATCCTTCCATGACCCGCAAAAATCAAGAATGCATGCCTGCAATAAGTCTTCTAATATGCAGTTCACCCTCTTAGTCTGTCCATCTGTTTGAGGATGATAAGCGGTGCTTAGATTCAACTTTGTCCCTATCTCCTCTTGGAATTCTTTCCAGAATTTACTAGCAAATATCGAATCACAATCACTAACAATGCTACTGGGAACTCTATGCAGTTCGACAATCTCTCTGAAATAAAGCTGCGCCAGACTTCGAGCTGTTCTATTAGATCTGACAGGAATAAAATGGGCGGTCTTTGTGAAATGATCTACAATCACCCATATACTATCATTGCCTTTTCTGGTTCGGGGCAAGCCATCAATGAAATCCATGGAAATTTGGTCCCACTTCCAACTTGGAACTTCTAGCAGTTGCAAAAATCCTGCAAGCTTCTGTTGATCGCTTTTAACTTGTTGGCAAGTGGAACATCTGCTAACATATATGGAAATGTCCCTCTTTATAGATCTCCATCAAAATGTGTGCTTGAGGTCATGATACATCTTGCTCACCCCCAGTTGAATACTAAGCTTAGATTTGTGGCATTCATCCATTACTTTAATATCGTCCCATATTTTTATGGTATAATAATTAATTAATTTAATAATTCAAATAGTGATTTAGAGATTTTCATGGTTGTTTAATTAAATTATATTGAATATTTAATTAATATTAATAATTAAATAATATGTTTAATTTCCAAAATAGTCGGAAATAGTAGAACTCACAATGTTATGTGAATCAGGCGATTTAACCAATTTAATTCAGTTTAAAATTGAATTATAATAACGAATATATTTAATAAACGGTGTTAGAAGTATGAATTATAATATAAATTATAATCGAGCTTGGAATGTCGCGGCAGTTCGTAATATTTCGATTTGAACTTCAACTGAGTATACATGATCCGTTATAAGTCGGATTTCTTCGAAACAAGAAACGCTGGAATTTGTTGAGCTATATTTTCTAATGGAAGAGAAAAAAAGGGAGATTTCGCTTTATAGATTGTAAGTTATGGCTAAATCAAATTTTCAAATAGTCGCTATGGAATTGTTTATAAACCGTAATGATATATTCAATTTAATTAAATATTGGCTTCAAAATTAGACAGGATCTTTGAGGCATAGGTATAATTTAATTTTTAGAATTTTTTGGTAATTTTTATTTTCGAAAATAAGCACTTTTTATTTTGAAGTATTTTGCATCATAAACCAGCATTTTGGGTTTCACAGAATAAGCTAACTTGTCTATATTATTACATTTTTGGGACCCTGGCACATTGCTCATCAAAACGGTATTTTTATTTTTGTCAATAGAAGTCCGTAATAGGATGGAATTTTATGTATCTAGCACGCTAAACTTAATATGTATAGGGACACCGTTGAAAAGGCCTTTTTCTACCCAGACCTTTGCTTATGCTTCTTTTCCTAGCTACTAGTATCTATTACCTATATATATATATTATATAAAACCGATTTGTTCCTTAGCCGTTAAGTTTATAGGACACGTAGAAATCAAATCACGTTGGAAAATAAGGGTAAATAGATAGCCTACCTAAAAATTACTAAAACAACAATTACAAGCCAATTTAAACACAGCAATACATATTTTCCTTAGCAATGAAGCATCTTATACCTGAGTAGACAAGGGTACTACTCCGTTCGTACTGCACCTCCATTCGTATAGCTTGTAGCTGGGTATAAAAGTAAATATTAAATTTACTTAGCAATGAAGTAATGTCAATATTTATATATATATATCGAGACAGGCTGCAGCTCTTCATTTTTGCAAAATTTTGAAACCAAGTCATTCTTTTTCCATGGCATTCAACTTTTTTTTTATTTTTAAACTGATTAAATTTCTTCAAAAATAAAAATAAAATCAAAACTAAAGCAACCAACACACATTCCCCTGATCAAAACGAAACCCATATATATGTTAAGCGTCCTTGTAAACTTGATGAGGGGTCCATGCACTGTAATTAAGTTCCGCAGTATTACCACGGTAGCCTATTTCAATGGCTGTGATTTCGAATCGACGGTGGCTTCGAGTTTGACAGTATGGTGAAGAACTGTGGTTGCTGAGGTTTAAAGGTGATGTTGGAGTTATCAGATCAGAGCAGTTTAGATTCGTGTGTTCTGGAGAGTTGGAGGCTTACAAAGTGAGGAGCAGGGAAATAGAACAAGAAGGAGGATGGCGGTGGAAAGATATTAGAGCTAGAAGGAAATAACGTTGGCAGGAGTGGAAATGGGAGGAGATGTTTCGAAACATAAATTAGTCTGGAGCATTGCGTTTAATTTGAAAAATGAGGAAGAAGGATATTGTTGGAACACAGGTCTGGGTAATCGATTAAACAAGGAGAAGTCTGATCTTTTGTTCGGTGGGTTTCATGGAAGAACGTGGAGGTGTTATATGGTAACTTGCAAAGAAATCAGGACACAACAAAAGGAAGAACACCATATCTTTTAATGCATCAACTTACTCAGATTGACATAGAGGTTAATGGCAGTTTTGTCCACTGAGTTTAATGATGTGAGCCATTTAAATTTTTCGTGATGGACATGATGATAAAGGATTTCGCGGTTGGGATTTAACAAGAGAAGTACATAGTGCTTTCAGTTTGGATATTTGTGGAAGAATGAAGATGGGAAGTATTGTTGAAGCAGCGGCTATGGGATGTTGAGGAGCAACTATTGGAAGAAGATGATGTACACGCGTGGGTGATAAGCCTGGAGATGGGCCGAGTTTAGATGTAAAGGCCCAGTATATAATATATAGTGTATGTATATATAAAGAAAGTTGAAATAAGGGAATGTTGCATGAGTAGGAGTTTGTTCAGGGAGAGCTTGGGGGTTTAATTTTGGCAGTGCGTGGAAAGGATGAACAAGGCGGGTTGAATGGTTGAACATGGGCCGACATGGTAAGGCATGGATTAATGGGTGAGGCCCAATTGGTGAATAAATAGATTTAAGTTTTATTTAAATTTTAAATTAATAAATTATTAACTTGTTAATGTTGTAGCGTGGCCATACAAAATCGGAATTGCGAATCGTCAGATCCATTGGGATCGTATGGACGGGTGCTACGTAATGGAACTGACTGGGAGTGAATTGGAGCTCACTACGAATAAATTGTATGTTTGAATTAATCGGTAGTTATCATTATTTGACGATGATCGTCCAATGTGAGTAAAACTCACTAACTCTACCCAATTTATATTTTTATAATGTATTTTCAGAATTAATAAATGTTGGTTGATTGTTGTGTGTTGACTGTTTGGACGAACTATTAAATTATTTGGTTGAGAACATAGATAACGATATATATAAATCATTAATCGAATATTGATTCTGTTTATCAGAATATTTCATATTCGAGTTATTTATGTTGATTAACATCTGTGGATGCAAGGAAACAGGTTGGAGGGATCCAACATGATTCCTCAAATATTATTACTGTTCATTTTCATATAATGTGATATATGATGTGATACATTTTCTGTGATTGATTATGTGTGAATGAAACTGACACTGTGATTTGGTATTCCTAAAATACCATAAGTAATACTGGAATGTAAAAGAGAATTGTCAAAGTGTATACTGAAAATATAAATAGAATTATAAAAGGAAATTATCATAAAATCAAAGAATTTTATAAAAGGAAATAATTATAAAATGAAAAGGGTTTTTTAAAAGGAAATAATTATAAAATAAAAAGGGTTTTATAAAAGGAAATAATTATAAAATGAAATGGGATTGGAAAGTAAATAGAATTATAAAAGGAAATATTTGGAAAATGAATAGAATTTTATAAAAAGAGAATTTTACATTAGGAAGGTTTAGACCCATGCTTCGCACACGGGTGTAAGATGATATTGATTTAAATTAAATATTTAATAGAAATCCGTTTAACAGATAAATTGAGGAGAATAATTTATAAACGATGTTTATAAATTAAGGAAATATTTATCATTTGATAAATTGAATATGTAAATTTGAATTTATATACAGAAGTAAAAATTGGTTTTAACACCGACAATTGAAATGGAATGTGAACGTAGTAGTTATAAAGGAAATTTGCAATGAGGTTATAAATGTTGGAGATGAAATAAGATTTGTATGAATAATTCTGCAAATAAAAATATATATAGAATTTGGGTTTGAGATATTGTTTTTGAATACGAAATCAAACTGTTTGATTATATAAAGAAATATTATTCACATTCTATGTGAAAAAATAGATTAGAATAAATATTTTGCAAATAAAATATTGTAAAGGAATTTGGGGTTTGAATTAGGAATTTAAATGGAATTACTGAAATTAGAAACTGACTGGAAATTAGATGAGTTGAATGGCTTTCTGGGTATCGATCTGATGTTGGTTTCTGCCTTCATGGTTTATGCTTGAGAAGTTGTTCTCTTACTAGTTTACAGTTAGAGACTGATAGAGGTGGGAAGATATTGATCCGTGAATCAAAAATGGAAACGTTTTCCAAAGTTAATAACGTATATTTTCTAATTTTTGAAAATACTAAATGGGAAATTGGGAAATGAAATGATGATTGATCGGTAATATTTCCATTTTGGAATACGATCGTTGTTTGCACACATGTTTTCCTTTGATAGTTAAATCGCCGACTATCAAAGATTTTGACCATTTCCATTGTCAATACAGAGAGACCGGGATCGGATATATTATCTGAAAACAACTCCATATGGCATTAGCGTTGCGAATCAAGTATGATGAAGATAATTGAAGACGGAGTTTTACAAGGGCTGTTCAGTATATCCTAGGTAGAAATTGCCTAAGATGGATTTACAAAAAAGTACCATTAGTCTGTCTAGTCCTAGGACAACCTGTATAGAAGAATGTCTGATCGAGTATATTTAATAGATCGCGTAAGTTGATCTCTTCAAATGTATTTATGTTTGGTGGCAGAGGAATTTGTTTCTCTTAGCAGTATACCTATGGTATTTTTGGAGAAATCAATTTGTGATTTGGAGGGTATGACGATGTGACATTCAAAGTAAATAAAGGTGTGATTTATACGTTATGGCATCTAGCCTCACAACCAGGAAATGGTATAAAATCGGGTAGATTGCATGGCTAAGTGGTTAGCTGCCAATTAGGGTGTATTATCACCCGATCTAGAGAAATTCCATTTACTTCTATAATTTATATTGATGCTATCCCTTTCGGGAAACGGTTGTTGATCCCAACCGTTGGTGATAATACATTCGGTACCCTCAAGCGAAATGAGTGACCGGTCATGTTTAGCCTGGGTTACAAGATGTTCTTGTTGAACCTAGTGTATTCCTCTCTACAGATACACTGTCGGAAGGTGGTCCCATACCTTGCCAGTTGGAATCCATTACCCAATAAGCGCCCACGGTTTTTGATTATGTATTATGTATGTGGAACGTGAGATGAAAGCGTTCTGCTAGGTGATTATGTAGTTGTGGTTGATAGACACTATTGTAATATCAAAAGTATTCTGATATAATGATCATCGTTTCTTTAAAAAGGATTTTTGAAGGTTAAATAAAGTGTTTTGGATACTCATAAGGGAAAAACCCGTTCCGTGTTATACGACGTGGTCTTCTGAGATATCGTTTAATTTCTCAAACTGTTTTAAATTGTTTACTCACACCTGTCCTATGACTGACCCAGAGTTTATTTTGTTTTGTTTTCCCTAAACTCTTGGGTGCCCAATTTTGTACGGGCAGTCAAGTAGTCGGGATTTTACAGATACTGAGAGCTTGGAGCAGGAGGCTTCAGGATTTTATAGAAATTGTTTGTTTCTGTTGTGTTGTAAGTGTTGTACTCTGATAAATGTTATTGTATTTATATAGTGGTTTTATTTCAAAGTTATGTTATATTTTATTCGTTCCGCTGTGAGATTCGTGTTACTCTGATTCTGATGTTGTATTTATGTTCTTCTTCTTCTATTATAATTTTCTATCTTTTCTCACCCTCTAACTTCTTTCTATTAACTATTCAGTATTTATAATGCATGAATAGTCGACATTTAGTTTGTGTTGATTACCAAGGTTGCAAATTCTCGGGGTCGTTATAGTGGTATCAGGGCTGAAGGTTAAGTGATTACCCTAGCTCTATGACGTTACTCGGTAGAGATGGGGTTAACAATACCCTAGATTGAGTTTGAGTATATATGTACGAGTGAATCTATTTGTAGATATTATAAAAAAAATGGTTTTATATTGCGGAGATTTATTGGTTGAGTTGTTTATGAGTTCTGATCGATCAGTTTGATCCACTGTATCGGTAGGAGTTACTAAACACTTGAATACGATAAACCGACACAGTATGTTTTGAAAAGAGGGTAATGAAATAATTTTACCCAAAGTATATTTTGATATAAAGAGGATATATATTGAAATTATTATATTTGATGTGTTGGTCACTATTATAATTGAATAAGATTATAATTGAAATGATTATAAATAACCAGTCTGAATTCGTATAAGTGTAATATATGAAATCCGATGAATTTAATCTGAATTTAAATCAGAATTGGAATTAGAATTCCTGAATGTTAGAGAAGTGTTGGTAAATGGACTTGGATTAAATATATGAGAATTCCAAAATCCTGGGAAATTTTAAATTGTTTTACGAGCATTGTGAATGGTATTTTGAAATAGATTTCATAATGAAATGGTTTAAATATGAATTTTGAAAGTGATATAGTATTGAACTCGCTTCGGCTGCTGGAAAATAATTCCGATGATGACTGCGCAGCATCATCGGTGTTCATTTTCGGGTTTCTAAGTGACGGTTTACTACCAAGGATATTGTTTTCGAATCGTTTTGAGAAAAACGAGTTGTTTTGATTCCGTTAAGGAATATTTGATTTTTGAAATGGGTAAGTTTTGTAAAATTCTCAAGAGAAATTATTTGAATTAAAAAAAAATTAAAGTAAACTTTGTGAAAGCAAATTGGAATTTAATTGAAGTCAATTATGTGGAAATTTAACTGGATTAGAATGATATCAAGTAAGTTGGATTGATAAGAATTTGGAATCAAGAACGAAACTTGAGTTTGAAATGAAAATTGGCTTGGATAGAACCAAATGATTGGTTTGAGGATAAAACTAATTGAAGTTTGATTGGGATGAAATTGGTATATGCAGAATTGGTAAAAGATAATGATATGCTCGACAAAAAAGGTACAAGTTCATTTTCATATGAGTTTGGTGATTTATGAGCCAATTTTGCCAGCCGCTTGGCTGTTTGATTTTCTTTTGGGTTGGAGAAGGCCTAGAGAGGCGAGTTGTAGTTGCATCGATTAACCGTACAAATGAGACGCTGGCGAAATTTTCCGAAAATTTAAGGTGTTAGAAAATTTTCAGAATTTTTGAAAAATTAAGTTTTTCAGAATGAATTAAGATTTTAATTGGTAAAGATTAGTTTAGTTGAAACTGAAATTATGAAGTAAACAAATAATTTTTAACCCAGTTAATAGGGTTTGTTTTCTACCTTAGCAATTTCGAGGACAAAATTATTTTAAGGGGGAAGAATGTAACGTCCCGTAATTTTACAGTATAATAATTAATTTATTTAATTATTTAAATAGTGATTTAGAGATTTTTATGGTTGTTTAATTAAATTATATTGAATATTTAATTAATATTAATATTAATAATTAAATAATATGTTTAATTTCCGAAATAGTCGGAAATAGTAGAATTCACAATGTTGTGTGAATCAAATGATTTAACCAATTTAATCTAGTTTAAAATTGAATTATAATAACGAATATATTTACTAAACGGTGTTAGAAGTATGAATTATAATATAAATTATAATCTAGCTTCAAATATCGTGGCAGTTCGTAGTATTTCGATTTGAACTTCAGTTGAGTATACAGGATCCGTTATAAGTCGGATTTCTTCGAAAGAAGAAAAGTTTGAATCTGTTGAGCTATATTTTTCTAATGGAAGAGAAAGAGTGGAGATTTCACTTTATAGATTGTAAGTTATGGCTAAATCAAATTTTCAAATTGTCACTATGGAATTGTTTATAAACCATAACGATATATTTAATTTTAATTATATATTGGCTTCAAATTTAGATATGATCTTTGAGGCGTAGGTTTAATTTAATTTTTATATTTTTTTTGGTAATTTTTACTTTTGGAAAATAAGCACTTTTTATTTTGAAGTATTTTGCACCTAAACCAGCATTTTGGGGTTTCACAGAATAAGCTAACTTGTCTATATTATTATATTTTTGGGACCCTGACACATTGCTCATCAAAACGGTATTTTTATTTTTGTTAATAGAAGTCCGTAATAGGATGGAATTTTATGTAACTAGCACGCTAAACTTAATATGTATAGGGACACCTTGAAAAGGCATTTTGCTACCTAAATATTTGCTTATGTTTCTTTTCCTAGCTACCAGTATCTATAACCTATATATATTATATAAAACCTATTTTTCCCTTAGCCGTTAAGTTTATAGGACACGTAAAAATCAAATCACGTTGGAAAATAAGGGTAAATAGATAACCTACCGAAAACTTACTGAAACAACAATTACAAGCTAATTTAAGCACAGCAGTACATATTTTCCTTAGCAATGAAGCTTCTTATACCTGAGCAGACAAGGGTACTACTCCGTTCGTACTGCACCTCCATTCGTATAGCTTGTAGTTGGGTATAAAAGTAAATATTACATTTACTTAGCAATGAAGTAATGCCAATATTTTTATATATATCGAGATAAGTTACAGCTCTTCATTTTTGCAAAATTTTGAAACCAAGCTATTCTTTTTCCATGGCATTCATCCTTTTTTTATTTTTAAACTGATTACATTTCTTCAAAAAGAAAAAGAAAATCAAAACAAAAGCAACCAACACCCATTCCCCTGATTAAAACGAAACCCATATATATGTGGAGTGTCCTTGTAAACTTAATGAGGGGTTCCATGCACTGTAATTAAGTTCCGCAGTATTACCACGGTAGCCTGTTTTAACGGCTATGATTTCGAATTGAAGGTGGCTTCGAGTTTGACAGTATGGTGAAGAAGTTTGGCTGCTGAGGTTTAAAGGAGATGTTGGAGTTATCGGATCAGAGCAGTTTAGATTCGTGTGTTCTGGAGAGTTGGAGGCTTACAAAGTGAGGAGCAGGGAAATAGAACAAGAAGGAGGATGGCGGTGGAAAGATATTGGAGCTGGAAGGCAATAACGTTGGCAGGAGTGGAAATGGGAGGAGATGTTTTGAAACATAAATTAGTCTGGAGCATTGCGTTTAATTTGAAAAATGAGGAAGAAGGATATTGTCGTAACATGGGTCTGGGTAATCGATCAAACAAGGAGAAGTCTGATCTTTTGTTCGGTGGGTTTCATGGAAGAATGTGGAGGTGTTATATGGTAACTTGCAAAGAAATCAGGACACAACAAAAGGAAGAACACCATCTCTTTTAATGCATCAACTTACTCAGATTGACATAGAGGTTAATGGCAGTTTTGTCCACTGAGTTTAATGATGTGAGCCATTTTTATTTTTCATGATGGACGTAATGATATAGGGTTTTGCGGTTGGGTTTTAAGAAGAGAAGTACATAGTGCTTTTAGTTTGGATATTTGTGGAGGAATGAAGATGGGATGTATTGTTGAAGCAGCGACTATGGGATGTTAAGGAGCAACTGTTGGAAGAAGAAGTTGTACACACGTGGGTGATAAGTCTGGAGATGGGCTGAGATTAGATGTAAAGGCCCAGTATATAATATATAGTATATATATAAAGGAAGTTGAAATAAGGGAACGCTGCATGAGTAGGAGTTTGTTCAGGGAGAGCTTGGGGTTTAATTTTGGCAATGCGTGGAAAGGATGAACAAGGCGGGTTGAATGGTTGAGCATGAGCCGACATAGTAAGGCATGGATTAATGGGTGAGGCCCAATTGGTGAATAAATAGATTTAAGTTTTATTTAAATTTTAAATTAATAAATTATTAACTTGTTAATGTTGTAGTGTGGCCATACGATATCGGAATTGCGAATCGTCAAATCCGTTGGGATCGTATGGATGGGGGCTACGCAATGGAACTGATAGGGAGTGAATTGGAGCTCGTTACAAAATTTATAGCGAAACAAATTGTCTATCTGAATCAACCGATAGTTATCGCTATTTAACAATGATCGTCCAGTGTGAGTAAAACTCACTAACTCTACCCTGTTTGTATTTTTACAAAGTATTTTCAGAATTGATAAATGTTGGTTGATTGTTGTTTGTTAACTGTTTGGATGAACTGTTAAATTAATTGGTTGAGAGTATAGATAAGAAATATATAAATCGTTAATCGAATATTGATTCTTTTTATCAGAATATTTCATATTCATGTTATTTATGTTGATTAACATAAGTGGATGTATGGAAACAGGTTGGAGGGATGCAACAGGATTCCTCAAATATTATTACTATTCATTTTCATATATTGTGATATATGATATGATATATTTTCTGTGATTGATTATGTATGTGTGAATGACACTAGCAATGTGATTTGGTATTCCTAAAATACCATAAGTAATACGGGAATGTAAAAGAGAATTTTCAAAGTTTATATTGAAAATATAAATAGAATTATAAAAGGAAATTATTATAAAATCAAAGGATTTTATAAAAGGAAATAATTATAAAATGAAAAAGGGTTTTTTAAAAGGAAATGATTATAAAATAAAAAGGGTTTTATAAAAGGAAATAATTACAAAATGAAAAGGGATATTTATTTGGAAAGTAAATAGAATTACAAAAGGAAATATTTGGAAAATGAATAGAGTTTTATTAAAAAAGAATTTTACATTAGGAAGGTTTAGACCCGTGCTTCGCACACGGGTGTAACATGATATTGATTTAAAGTAAATATTTAATAGAAATTCGTTTAACCGATAAATTGAGGAGAATAATTTATAAACGATGTTTATAAATTAAGGAAATATTTATCATTTGATAAATTGAATATATAAATTTGAATTTATATAGAGAAGTAAAAATCGGTTTTAACACCGACAATTGAAATGGAATGTGAACGTAGTAGTTATAAATGAAATTGGCAATGAGATTATAAATATTGGAAATGAAATAAGATTTGTATAAATAATTCTGCAAATAAAAATATAAATAGAATTAGGGTTTGAGATATTGTTTTTAAATACGAAATCAAACTGTTTGATTATATAAAGAAATTGTAACACCCCGTATGTTGAATAACTTGTTATAATATAAATCAGGGCAGAATTAAATTTTAAGATCTGAATTAGGGGAAACGGGCTATGCCATTGCGTTCGTCTCGGAAAAATACGCGAAATAGAGTCCGAGTTTTTGTAAATCGGAGTCCGTATGACCCAGTTATGGCCCAACAAAGTTTTCAGAAAAATTCAAGTTCAAAACAGATTTAAATTTCAAGTTCAAAATTCAAAAATCAGGCCAGGTGTGCTAAGCGGGAAAATTCCCGCCAGCCACCCCAAGTCGACTGGGGAGTCGACTTGGGAGTCGACACAGCAGGACCCAAGTCGACTGCCCAGTCGACTTGGAAGTCGACACAGGTGGCCGGGCAGTTTTGCCTGGTGCACCATTTGAGTGAGTTAGTCAGGTTTTGGGCTGTGTTTGGTGGCTGGTGACGAGATCTGATGGCTCTAAACTAATCTAGGGTTAATCTAAGGGCCTAAACTACATCCTAAATCTATAAATACACCCTAAGACTACCATAATCCATACTAAAAATAGATACAACGTCATCATGCCGTCAAAATGCAACTTAGAAGGAGCCTCCATCAAATTTTAGAAGAAGATAGCTTCTCAAATCAATTTCTAATCAACTCTAGCAACTTAATCTTCTTCATAGGAGTGCTAATCAACAAGTTGTGAGTTTCTATGCCTTTAGCAAGCAATTGCTAAACTAATTATGATAGGATGTAATGAGGTTATGGTTATGAATGTGGATCAATGCAAGTTATGTTATCATATGCTATGTGCTCATGATGTTAGTTATGCAAGTTTTATGCTATATGTCCATGATGCTAGTTATGAAAGTTTCATGCTATATGTTCATGATGCCAGTTATGCAAATCACTATGATAAACATTGATCCATTATAACACCATGTTATGCAAGTTTGGTGTTTAATTATATGCAAGTTCATATATGACATGTTATGCAAGCTTGGTGTTTGATTATATGCAAGTTCATATATGACATGTTATGCAAGTTTGGTGTTTGATTATATGCAAGTTCATATATGACATGTTATGCAAGTTTGGTGTTTGATTATATGCAAGTAACATGTGCAAGTTTACACCTTTGTATGATATGCATACATATGCAAGTTTACCCCTTTGTATGTCATGCATGTATATGCATGTTTACCCCTTTTTATGATATGAGTAACATATACAAGTTCATCCCTTTTTAGACCTATGACATGTATGCAAGTTTATCCCTTTATGATAGGTCTATGACATGAACATCTATGCAAGTTACCCTCTTTATGACATATGTTATTCATGCAAGTTTAGGTTGATTATTTATGCTAGTTGGGTTTGATGCTATGGTCATATATGCAAGTTGACACCTTTAAAAACCCATGTTGATGCTAATGTTATGCTAAGTTGAACCCATTGTATTTGTGATGAATCTTCCCTTTTAAGTATGTCATGTTAGCGTATTACGTGGGGAACGATGGGGTTAATATTCATGTTAACAAAATTGTGGTGAAATTGGTATGATGTTGCATACCATAAGTGGATGAACATAATTGAGTCAATTATGTACATCATCAAATTGGAATTGATTAAGGAAAATTAATTCAAAATATGGGGGTGATTAATTAGGTGTAATTAATCGACTAAGACATGAGGTTGGACCCTTTTGTAGCATAAGACTGCCCGGACCCGACCGGCAAATCCAGCGGCTACAAATGATTAGCCCAATGTGAGAGGTCTTAGGCATAAACTAAATACGTGACAAGTGTAAAGACACGAGGTTAGACTCTGTTATGGCGTAAGGCTGCCCGGACCCGACCGGCAAATCCAGTTGCCATAAAAGACAGTCTAATGTGAGAGGTCTTTACAAAGGTTACGGTCTTAATCAATTAAGAAACACTTAACCAGATAAGCATGTAGTGGGGCATGAGGGGTTAAGTGGGTGCCTTGGGTGGCATGTGGAAATCTAGTGGTTGCCTTGGGTGGCAATAGAAAATACAATTAGAATACTTAACCAAAGTGGAAACATGTAATTAAACATGATTAAAGGGTTAAGTAGGATACACTAGAGGGAGCAAGCTTAGGTGGGTAGCTTGTGGGGGGCCATTTCAACTAGTAACCCATATTTATCTTTGTGGGCTCGACCCATGTCGAGGACGGGACACGCGTACTGGGCTTGACTATAAGAGGCCAAAACGGGTTAGCGGTGGCAACGCAAGTCCAACGGGTTTCATATGCGTGTGTGGACCCGGGCTGGTAGGTAAGACGTTGTTGCATCGTGTAGGTATAAGCCGTGCACCGTTGATAGTATCGGGTTGCCACTTTGGGGAGTGATACACCCCACTGTGGGGCTAGCACGGGTATCTACGTTAGGGAGCCAATCACTTGGGGAGTAGTGGGTACACCTAGTGGAGATAGGGGCAGACGGCACCTATGTGGTCAGCTAGGGGTACACGAAACTACTAGTTAAATTTTCTAAGTCCTTGGGTGGGATCAACCTTTAAGTTAGGAATGACTGGTGTGGTGCAGTGTAGTAATTATTCTTGGGTGGGTAGATGCGTCTTTACCGTTATCTTCGTTCTTCCTATGTCTAGTTGGCTGCTTAGTGTAGTCATTTATCCCTAGTCGTTACCGTACCAAGTTTATATCATACCCTAATCACTTTAATGATTGTATTGTTAAAGTTGTAGGACTCGCTCAGACTTATGTCTGACCCCGTTGTTTTTATCTTTTTCCCAACCCTCAGGTTCTCAGAGTGGGCCTAGCACTAGTGGGCTTTGATCAGATTGCTTTATCTATCTTTTGGAGCTTGGACCGTTGATGTAAAGCTCAGCTTATCTTTTCTATTATGGCTATTAGTTATGTAGTGGGATTATGTACTTATGTTTTTATCAGGATGGATATTTAGTACTTGACTCTTGTTTTATGGTTTTGTAACCAAACATGTTAACCTTCTGCTGCAATGAAATGATGTTTTAGTCAACAAGTATTATTTATATCTGTCTTGTTGTAATTTTTCTGTTCTATATTCACTTAAAATACTCCACCGAAGTTAAGGCATTCCCTTAGTGAGTGACCTTAGCGGGTGTGGGGTGTTACACGTGGTATCAGAGCTGAAGGTTACCAGAACAGATAAAACTTTTAGAAAAACTATTTTTCTAAAAACATTTTCGAAGGAGTATTTTCAAAAACATGTCTTTGAGAGAAAAGTTTTTGAAAGAAAAGCATAATCCCCAATAGCCATATCTTTATCTTTCGAATTCTCCGTTTTGAATCTTTCCTTTTTCGTTTCAGCATGGCTGAAGATCTTAACTTTCCGGAGGGTGTAGCGATACCAGTATGGTATAGGAGATTGAGGGAGGCTAGGGCCGCCGCTGCGGGACCAGCAGATGTTCCTCCACCACCAGTTGCACCCGATCTTCCTCCCCCTCCTCCTCCTCGCGCGGATACTTTTGCTAAGACTTGCAAGGAATTTAAGGCTATGGGAGGGAAACCTTTTCAAGGATCAGAAACTTTTGTGGAAGCTAGGGATTGGCTTAAGGAGACGGAAGAGTTGATAGACATCTTTGAGATGGAAGAAGGAAAGAAAATCAAGTTTGCTGCTTGTTTAATGAAGGGAGAGGCCTCGTTCTGGTGGGAGGTCACTAATGGAGAGCGCCCTGTTGACTCTTGGGCGGATTTCAGACAAAGGTTTGTGGCAAAGTTTCTCTCAAGGGCAGAAGAAAATCTGTATATGGAAAGGTTCTTGACTCTAAAGCAAGGAAACCTATCAGTGAAGGAATATGTCAGCAAGTTTAATCAGTTGGCAAGGTTTGGCATAGACATGGTGAATACACCGGAGAAGAAGGCTTTGAGGTTCGTTAAAGGCTTGAATGAACCGATGCATGGATTGGCTATGACTCACATCCCTATGGGGGCCACCTTTGAGAAGCTAGTAGACATGGCACTTATGCATGAGGAAGAGAAGGGTCCCAATGCTAATAAGGCACCCGAGAAGAAAGGAGATCAGAAGAGACCTCAACAGCAACAGCAAAACAAGGGTGGGAAAGGCAACGGTGGCAAGGGAAAGAAGAAGTGCTTCAATTGTGGGACACCAGGCCACCTAAGCAAAGATTGTCGGAAGAAGAAGAAGACTGGCTGCTTCCTGTGGCAAAGCAGGGCATCTAGTGAAGGACTGCCCTAAGAAGGGGCAGAGGACGGGATATACCTCAGGGGGACAGGTGCAGGATCTTATGGCACCAGGTCAGGCGAGGGGGCAAGTTCAGGCTCTCGCGGTTCCACCGATTCAGGAAAGAGGTAT
Organism: Allium sativum; assembly: GCA_030737875.1. Classification (NCBI taxonomy): domain Eukaryota; kingdom Viridiplantae; phylum Streptophyta; class Magnoliopsida; order Asparagales; family Amaryllidaceae; genus Allium; species Allium sativum. The sequence continues at coordinate 206,513,110 of CM060925.1, forward strand.
AACTATTTTCGTTGAAAGTCTGGTTTTTCTGTTTGATCATCTTGTCCGTACTTTATTCGACTCTGGCGCATCGCATTCGTTTATCTCATCATCATTAGTTGAGTCACTTCACTTAGACACCAGTCTAGTAGATGATCCCTTGGTTGTTTCAAACCCAATTGGGGGCTCCACTTATTTGTCCATGATATGTTTGGGTTTGAAGATTTTCATACTTAGCGTTGAGTTTAGATGTGATGCTTTTGTTTTGGGCTTCACGGGCTATGGGTTAATTTTGGGCATGGACTGGTTATCCAGTAATGGTGCCGTTCTTGATTGCGAAAGGAGAGTTGTTAGGCTCATGACCCGCTTGGGGAACACTCTCGAGATCTCTTGTAATCCCATGAATTCTGTTATGCTAAGTTATCTTGAATCACTTGACGCTTCGGTCGAGAGTTTGCGATCTGTTAGAGTGGTCCGGGAATACTCGGATGTGTTTGAGGAGGTGAAGGGCTTACCTCCGAAGCGGGAGATAGACTTCCGAATATATCTGGTGGACAATGCTAAGCCAGTATCTTTGCCAGTGCGCCACATGGCTCCTCGTGAGAGGAGGGAACTCCATAAGCAAGTAGGGGAGTTGCTTGAGAAGGGGTTCGTAAGACGAAGTATATCGGAGTGGGGTGCTCCAGTAGTTTTTGCCATGAAGGCGGATGGGTCCCTCAGACTTTGTGTAGACTATAGAGAACTCAACAAACTTACAAAGAAGAATAGACACCCATTGCCGAGGATTGATGATCTCTTTGATTAGTTGGTTGGCGCCTCAGTGTTTTCGCAGTTGGACTTAGCCACGGGGTTTCATCAGTTGAGAGTGGCTGAGGATAGTATAGAGAAGACTGCCTTTAGGACTCCGGATGGTTTCTATGAGTGGCTGGTGATGCCCTTTGGGTTGACGAACGCCCCCGCATACTTTGTTGATCTGATGAGTAGGGTTTTCAGGGAGTACCTTAATAAATTCGTGGTGGTCTTTGTGGATGACATCTTAGTCTTTTCTAAGAGTGAAGAAGAGCATGCCCTACATCTTAGGGAAGTGTTGGAGACTCTTCGAGCGCAAAGCCTTAAGGCTAAATTCTCTAAATGTCACTTTTGGAGGAAGGAGGTGCGGTTCTTAGGGCACGTGGTCTCCAAAGAAGGGATAGCTGTGGATCCCGCGAAGGTAGTGTCCATCCAAGATTGGAAGGTTCCGAAGAATGCTACCGAGGTGAGGAGTTTCTTGGGGTTGGCTGGCTACTATAGGAAGTTTAGCAAGGACTTCGCGAAGATATCAGCCCCATTAACTCGCTTGACGAAGAAGAATCTAGTCTTCACATGGGACGTAAATTGTGATGATGCGTTCCAACGGTTAAAGAGAGCTTTAACCACAGCTCCAGTCTTAGTGTTGCCAGATGGGAGTAAGCCATTTGTTGTCTATACCGATGCTTGTGGGATAGGACTAGGCGCGGTCTTAATGCAAGAGGGAAGGGTAATAGCCTATGGGGGAAGGCAGTTGAGAGCGCATGAGAAAAATTACCCTACACATGATCTAGAGTTGGCCGCTATTTTTTTTGCGCTTAAGACTTGGCGCCATTATCTTCTTGGCGAGAGGTTCGAATTGTTCAGTGACCACAAATCATTGAAGTACTTGTTTTCTCAAAAGGATTTGAACTTAAGGCAACAAAGGTGGATGGAGTTCTTAGCATCCTATGATTTTGAGATAGCATATACCCCTGGCAAGGGTAACGTGGAGGCGGATGCCTTAAGCAGAAAAAGGTTGTCCTTGAGTCCATTGTTCGTGGAACGACGAAGCTTGGAATTTATCTCGATGTTTGACTTCAGACCTTCCGTTGAATTTATACTCGGTTTGCTAGCATCCTTAGAGGTCAGACCTACTCTTTTGGGACGGATTGGTGAGGCACAGCGGGACGACCCACAGTTGGTTGAGTTAGTAGAGAAGCTCATAAGGGGGGAGTCGTCCAACCATTTGAGTAGGTACACCCTAGATGATAAGGGGTGGTTGCGTAGAGACGGTAGACTTTGTGTACCGCAAGATGAGGGTTTGAGGAAGGCTATACTTGATGATGCGCATCGTTCGAAGATGACCATTCATCACGGTGGGGACAAGATGTACCAAGACATGAAGCGAGTTTTCTTTTGGGCCGGTATGAAGAAAGATGTGGCCGAGTATGTCGCTAGATGCTTGGTGTGCCAACAAGTGAAAGCAGAGCAAAAGAAACCCGGTGGGTTGCTTCACCCATTGAAAGTTCCGCAATGGAAGTGGGATAGCATCTCGATGGATTTTATTGATGGGTTACCGAGATCGAGGAAGGGTAATACGGGAATTTGGGTTGTGGTAGACAGACTTACTAAGAGCGCCCATTTCGTACCCGTGAAGAGTAAGAGGACTGCTCCATGGCTAGCTTCAGTTTACCTTCGCGAGATAGTTCGATGCATGGTGTACCTTCTAGCATAGTGAGTGATCGAGATCCCATCTTCACTAGCGAGTTTTGGAAGAGTTTGCAAGAGGCGGTAGGGACTCAGTTGTGTTTGAGCACCGCATATCATCCTCAGACAGACGGCCAGACCGAGAGGGTGAATCGTATTCTAGAAGACCTTTTGAGGCTATGTATCTTAGATTTTGGAGGTACATGGGAAGAGCATCTTCCATTGGTGGAGTTCGCGTATAATAACAGCTTTCAGTCTAGTATTGGTATGGCTCCTTTTGAAGCTCTTTATGGAAGGCCTTGTCGATCACCTACATGTTGGTGGGAATCTACGGATAAGATCTTGCTTGGGACCGATATGGTTAGAGAGACTTCAGAAAAGATTGATTTGATTCGAAGAAGGATGAAAGCAGCGCAAGATAGGCAGAAATCTTACGCGGATAAGAGGAGGACGGATCTTGAGTTTGATATTGGGGACATGGTCTTTGTTAAAGTATCTCCATTACGGAATGTTGTTCACTTTGGGTCCGTTGGGAAGTCAACACCAAGGTTTGTAGGACCGTTTCCTATTAAGGAAAGGATTGGATAGATGGCATATAGAGTGGATTTGCCCGAGAAACTTAGTGGTGTACATGACGTATTCCATGTGTCACATTTGAGGAAGTGGCTACATGAGACCGCAGAGGTGGTAGAGCCGAGCTTGCTTAGAGAAGTGGAGGTAGAGCGCGATGCGACGATTCGACGAGCTCCTACTCGCATCCTTGGGTCAAAGATTAGGAAGTTGAGAAACAGAGAGGTTCAACTAGTCAAAGTGCAATGGGGAGATGATGAGAGCAACGCTACTTGGGAGACAGAAGCGAAGATGCGTTCACTGTACCCATTCCTTTTTGAGGGTATGTCTTTTAATTTCTCCTTTATCGTTTGTCTAGTTCTTATCTTATCTTTAGTATGTCCTCTCATTAGTACCTTTGACCTTTAGATAGGGTAAACCTATGGTTGAAACATGTGTTTGAGACATGTTATGATTGATGGATGCGTGTGGATGCAAGTGTTTGCTAGTGGTTGCTCGTGGATGCATATACACACACTTTAGACACTAGTTCGGCTCAGTCACTTCATACTGCATATTGCATATAATTGTGTGTAGGTAGCTATATTAATGGATGTATAATGGTTTTGTTATCATATGGATGATGCATCTTGGTGTATGGTTGTGCACACATGTAGAAATAGTATGTGTTGATAGGGTTCTTTCGCATACATATTGGATGCATGGCACTATCATGGTTTGCGTTAAGGAGGTCAACTGAATCAGTAGACCGCCTGATTTTGCACTAGACAGGGAACATATACACACACTTTTTGCATATGTTCATACTGCATTAGAAATTTTAAGGACAATGGATGCCAATGTTTGATGGTTTAGTAGATGGTTGTTTGGTTGGTAGGATACGTTCTTCTTGACTTAGAGATTTCGGGGACGAAATCCTTTAAGTAGGGGAGAATGTAACACCCCGTATGTTGAATAACTTGTTATAATATAAATCAGGACAGAATTAAATTTTAAGATCTGAATCAGGGGAAACGGGCTATGCCATTGCGTTCGTCTCGGAAAAATACGCGAAATAGAGTCCGTGTTTTTGTAAATCGGAGTCCGTATGACCCAGTTATGGCCCAACAAAGTTTTCAGAAAAATTCAAGTTCAAAACAGATTTAAATTTCAAGTTCAAAATTCAAAAATCAGGCCAGGTGGGCTAAGCGGGAAAATTCCCGCCAGCCACCCCAAGTCGACTGGGGAGTCGACTTGGGAGTCGACACAGCAGGACCCAAGTCAACTGCCCAGTCGACTTGGGAGTCGACACAGGTGGCCGGGCAGTTTTGCCTGGTGCACCATTTGAGTGAGTTGTCAGGTTTTGGGCTGTGTTTGGTGGCTGGTGACGAGATCTGATGGCTCTAAACAAATCTAGGGTTAATCTAAGGGCCTAAACTACATCCTAAATCTATAAATACACCCTAAGACTACCCTAATCCATACTAAAAATAGATACAACGTCATCATGCCGTCAAAATGCAACTTAGAAGGAGCCTCCATCAAATTTTAGAAGAAGATAGCTTCTCAAATCAACTTCTAATCAACTCTAGCAACTTAATCTTCTTCATAGGAGTGCTAATCAACAAGTTGTGAGTTTCTATGCCTTTAGCAAGCAATTGCTAAACTAATTATGATAGGATGTAATGAGGTTATGGTTATGAATGTGGATCAATGCAAGTTATGTTATCATATGCTATGTGCTCATGATGTTAGTTATGCAAGTTTTATGCTATATGTCCATGATGCTAGTTATGCAAGTTTCATGCTATATGTTCATGATGCTAGTTATGCAATCACTATGATAAACATTGATCCATTATGACACCATGTTATGCAAGTTTGGTGTTTGATTATATGCAAGTTCATATATGACATGTTATGCAAGCTTGGTGTTTGATTATATGCAAGTTCATATATGACATGTTATGCAAGTTTGGTGTTTGATTATATGCAAGCTCATATATGACATGTTATGCAAGTTTGGTGTTTGATTATATGCAAGTAACATGTGCAAGTTTACACCTTTGTATGATATGCATACATATGCAAGTTTACCCCTTTGTATGTCATGCATGTTTACCCCTTTTTATGATATGAGTAACATATGCAAGTTCATCCCTTTTTAGACCTATGACATGTATGCAAGTTTATCCCTTTATGATAGGTCTATGACATGAACATCTATGCAAGTTACCCTCTTTATGACATATGTGATTCATGCAAGTTTGGGTTGATTATTTATGCTAGTTGGGTTTGATGCTATGGTCATATATGCAAGTTGACACCTTTAAAAACCCATGTTGATGCTAATGTTATGCTAAGTTGAACCCATTGTATTTGTGATGAATCTTCCCTTTTAAGTATGTCATGTTAGCGTATTACGTGGGGAACGATGGGGTTAATATTCATGTTAACAAAATTATTGTGAAATTGGTATGATGTTGCATACCATAAGTGGATGAACATAATTGAGTCAATTATGTACATCATCAAATTGGAATTAATTAGGGAAAATTAATTCAAAATATGGGGGTAATTAATTAGGTGTAAGTAATCGAATAAGACACGAGGTTGGACCCTTTTGTAGCATAAGACTGCCCGGACCCGACCGACAAATCCAGCGGCTACAAATGATTGGCCCAATGTGAGAGGTCTTAGACATAAACTAAATACGTGACAAGTGTAAAGACACGAGGTTAGACTCTGTTATGGCGTAAGGCTTCCCGGACCCGACCGGCAAATCCAGTTGCCATAAAAGACAGTCTAATGTGAGAGGTCTTTACAAAGGTTATGGTCTTAATCAATTAAGAAACATTTAACCAGATAAGCATGTAGTGGGGCACGAGGGGTTAAGTGGGTGCCTTGGGTGGCATGTGGAAATCTAGTGGTTGCCTTGGGTGGCAATAGAAAATACGATTAGAATACTTAACCAAAGTGGAAACATGTAATTAAACATGATTAAAGGGTTAAGTGTGATACACTAGAGGGAGCAAGCTTAGGTGGGTAGCTTGTGGGGGCCCATTTCAACCAGTAACCCATATGTATCTTTGTGGGCTCGACCCATGTCGAGGACGGGACACGCGTACTGGGCTTGACTATAAGAGGCCAAAACGGGTTAGCGGTGGCAATGCAAGTCCAACAGGTTTCATATGCATGTGTGGACCCGGGCTGGTAGGTAAGACGTTGTTGCATCGTGTAGGTATAAGCTGTGCACCATTGATAGTATCGGGTTGCCACTTTGGGGAGTGATACACCCCACTGTGGGGCCAGCACGGGTATCTACGTTAGGGAGCCGATCGCTTGGGGAGTAGTGGGTACACCTAGTGGAGATAGGGGCAGACGGCACCAATGTGGTCAGCTAAGGGTACACGAAACTACTAGTTAAATTTTCTAAGTCCTTGGGTGGGATCAACCTTTAAGTTAGGAATGACTGGTGTGGTGCAGTGTAGTAATTATTCTTGGGTGGGTAGATGCGTCTTTACCGTTATCTTCGTTCCTCCTATGTCTAGTTGGCTGCTTAGTGTAGTCATTTATCCCCAGTCGTTACCGTACCAAGTTTATATCATACCCTAATCACTTTAATGATTGTATTGTTAAAGTTGTAGGACTCGCTCAGACTTATGTCTGACCCCGTTGTTTTTATCTTTTTCCCAACCCTCAGGTTCTCAGAGTGGGCCTAGCACTAGTGGGCTTTGATCAGATTGCTTTATCTATCTTTTGGAGCTTGGACCGTTGATGTAAAGCTCAGCTTATCTTTTCTATTATGGCTATTAGTTATGTAGTGGGATTATGTACTTATGTTTTTATCAGGATGGATATTTAGTACTTGACTCTTGTTTTATGGTTTTGTAACCAAACATGTTAACCTTCTGCTGCAATGAAATGATGTTTTAGTCAACAAGTATTATTTATATCTGTCTTGTTGTAATTTTTCTGTTCTATATTCACTTAAAATACTCCACCGAAGTTAAGGCATTCCCTTAATGAGTGACCTTAGCGGGTGTGGGGTGTTACAGAAATATTATTCACATTCTATGTGAAAAAATAGATTAGATAATTATTTTGCAAATAAAATATTATAAAGGAATTTGAGGTTTGAATTAGGAATTTAAATGGAATTATTAAAATTAGAAACTGACCGAAAATTAGTTGAGTCGAATGGCTTTCTGGGTATCGATCTGATGTTGGTTTTGGCCATCGGGGTTTGTGCTTCAGAACTTGTTCTCTTACTAGTTTGCATATAGAGACTGATAGAGGTGGGAAGATATTGATCCGTAAATCAAAAATGGAAACGTTTTCCAAAGTTAATAACATATATTTTCTAATTTTAGAAAATAAGGAATTTATGAATATATGGAAACAATAAATGGGAAATTGGGAAACAAAATGATGATTGATCTGTAAAATTTCCACTCAGGAATACGACCGTTGTTTGTACATATGTTTTCCTTTGATTGTTAAATCACCGACTATCAAAGATTTTGACCATTTCCGTTGTCAATACGGGGAGACCGGGATCAGATATATTATCTGAAAACCACTCCATATGGCGTTAGCGTTGCAAATCAAATATGACGAAGATAATTGAAGACGGAGTTATGCAAGGGTTGTTCAGTAAATCCTAGGTAGAAATTACCTAAGATGGATTTACAGAATAGTACCTTCGATCTGTCCAGTCCTAGGACAACCTGTTTAGAAGAATGTCTGACAGAGTATATTTAATAAATCACGTAAGTTGATCTCTTCAAATGTATTTACGTTTGGTGGCGGAGGAATTCGTTTCTCTTAGCTGTATACCCATGGTATTTTGGAGAAATCAATTTGTGATTAGGCGGGTATGACGATGTGACATTCAAAGTAAATAAAGGTGTGATCTATACGTTATGGCATCTAGCCTCACAACCAGGAAATGGTATAAAATCGAGCAGATCGCATGGCTAAGTGGTTAGCTACCAATTATGGTGTATTGTCACCTAATCTAGAGAAATTCCGTTTACTTCTATAATCTATTTCGATGTTGTCCCTTTCGGGAAACGGTTGTAGATCCCAACCGTTGGTGATAATACATTCAGTAAACTCAAGTGAAATGAGTGACCGGTTATGTTTAGCCTGGGTTACAAGATGTTTTTGTTGAACCCGTTGTATTCCTCTCAAGAGATACTCTGTAGGAAGGTGGTCTCATACCTTGCCACTTGGAATCCATTACCCAATAAGCGCCAATGGTTTTTGATTATGTATTATGTATGTGGAACTTGAGATGAAAGCGTTCTTCTAGATGATTATGTAGTTGTGGTTGATAGGCACTATTATAATATCGAAAGTATTTTGATATAAAGATCATTGTTTCTTTCAAAAGGATTTTTGAAGGTTAAATCAAGTGTTTAAGATTCTCATAAGGGAAAAACCCATTCCATGTTATACGGCGTGGTCTTATGAGATATCGTTTAATTTCTTAAACTGTTTTAAATTGTTTACTCACACCAGTCCCATGACTAACCCAAAGTTTAATTTGTTTATTTTTCCCTAAACTCTTGGGTGCCCAATTTTGTATGGGCAGTCAAGTAGTCGGGATTTTATAGATACTGAGAGCTTGGAGCAAGAGGCTTCAGGATTTTATAGCAATTGTTTATTTCAGCTGTGTTGTAAGTGTTGTACTCTGATAAATGTTATTGTATACATATAATGGTTTTATTTCAAAGTTATGTTATATTTTATTTGTTCCGCTGTGAGATTCATGTTACTCTGATTCTGATGTTGTATTTATGTTCTTCTTCTTCTATTTTAATTTTCTATCTTATCTATTCTCACCCTCTAACTTCTTTCTATCAACTATGCGGTATTTCTGATGCTTGAATAGTCGACATTTAGTTTATTTCAATTACCAAGGTCGCAAATTCTCCGGGTCGTTACAACTTCCATTCTGAGCTCAGGAAGGTTTGGAACACAAATTCGGCCTAACAGTCTCAGAAGCCTTTTGTTGTCAATCTGGAAACTCGTGGGTTCGCCTTTCCGGACTCTTTTGCTAATTCTCTGAATAAATTCATCATTCTTCTAAAGAGCAGAGATCTTATCAATCAAGAAAGGCATAATAATGAGATTGGCGATGAAAACATTGGCGCTGGCTGCATTCTTTCTGCTGAGCGCATCGGCTATAGTATTGGCTTTCCCTGGAGTATATAAGATGTCCAGATCATAGGCTGCAAGAAATTCTAACCAACATTGTTGCCTCAAATTCAAGTCCCTTTGGGTGAACAGATACTTCAAGGATTTATGATCCGTATATAATTCGAACTTCTCACCCAAAAGATAGTGCCGCCATATCTTTAAAGCAAATACAATGGCCATCAACTCAAGATCATGAGTGGGGTATCTCTTCTCATGCGGTTTCAACTGACGGCTAGCATATACAACTCCTTTGCCCTTTGCATTAGCACCACACCAATACCTTCAATAGAAGCATCAATATAAACTGTCAAATCTTGGTTGCCATCAATAATGGTCAACACGGGAGCAGTGGTCAACCTCAATTTCAGCTCTTGGAAAGCTGCCTCACATTTGGGTGTCCAAACAAAATTTTTATGCTTCTTAGTCAGCTTAATCAATGGACAAGATAGCTACAAAAAATCTTTAACGAATTTCCGATAAAAGCCATCCAATCCTAAGAAACTTTTGACTTCTATAGGAGTGCTAGGCTGCTTCCAATCTTGAATGGCTGAGATCTTGCCTGGGTCTACTGAAATGCCTTTCTTCGATACAACATGGCCGAGGAATTTCACTTCTTCTTGCTAGAATATGCATTTAGAGGACTTGGCTTTTAACACATTCTTTCTCAGAATTTCCGAAACTTCTTTTAGATGCTTTTCATGCTCAGTAGTGCATTTAGAAAAATTAAGATATCATCGATGAAAACCAGCATGAATTTATTCAAGACATCGCGAAATACTCTGTTCATCAGATCGACAAAGTAGGTAGGAGCGTTACATAAGCCGAACAACATTACTAACCATTCATTGAATAAGTCTAGCCCTCTGAAAGCTGTCAAAGGAACACATTCTTCGGCAATGCGCAATTGATGGAAACCTGTATCTAGGTTCACTCTAGAGAATACTTGCGCTCCATTCAAGCAGTCCAACAGATCATTAATACGCGGCAATGGATATTTATTTTTCAGCGTTTGTTATTGAGGTCACGGTAGTCCACACATAGTCTGAGAGTATCGTCTGACTTTGGGACAAACACCACTGTTGCATCCCAATTGGAGAAGCTAGGCCTGATCAGACCCTTCCACAAAAGCTGTTTAGCTTGATTGCTCAGCTCCTCTTTTTCCTTCAGCGTCATTCTCCAAATAGAACGCACAACTGGCCTTGCATTCGGAACTAATTCAATCCTGAAGTCGATTTCTCTGCGCAGAGGTAAGCTATCAACTTCTTCAAATACATCCGGATAATCTTTGACAACAGGAATATCCTTAATAGAAGTAGGAGTAACTTCTAGAGAAGACCAGAATTCTTTTCTATCAGTTGTTGAGCCGTGGCATGGTACAGCAATAATATCCCCAAATTTGGTTTTTATTTTGACTATTCTTTTGGCGCATAGTACCTCAACCTCATACTTTCTTAGCCAATCCAGTCCAAGTATGATATCATATCCAGAGAAATTCATGATGATCAAATTAAAAGGGAACTGGAAATAGGAATAAGAAACAGGCACTCTACAATACTGATCGAGGATAAGAGAACCTCCTATCGGACTATGGGCTCTAATCGATTCTTTAAAGTTTCTTGGTTTGAGTTTTAACTTTTTAATGGTGACACTAGAAATGAAATTTCATGATGCACCAGTGTCAAACAATACTGTAATAGGAATGTTCTTAATAGTAAGAGTACCTCCTAAAACACCGGGTTTACCTGCTCCTTCGGAAGAAGCTGATGCAGCCGCTCCATCGTATACATGAGCCACCTCAGATTTCTTCAGCAGTGGAAAATTCTTGATAAGATGCCCTGGCTTGTGGCAATTAAAGCATTCCCTGCTGTCGCGAGAATTCTGGCTGGGCCCTGACTCATTTCTCCTTGGCCTTTTTGGAGCTCGGCATTCGTAATCAAAGTGCACCATCTTCTGGAAGTTAAAGCATCTCACCTTGGCCTTTTTTCTTCCTTGAGGCTTGGCGGCTGAAGAGTTGCTCGCCTCTGGTTTCTTGTCAGCCTGCTTCCTCTTGTTGTTATTTTGATTCTTCTCCCTATCTTGCTGTGAATTCCTGTCATTTTCTTCATATTGGCAAGCCATCTCAACCACCTCATTAAATGGAAGCTTAACATGTGATGTCACTCTGTTCAGATACTTCCTGGAAAGGCCATTAATGAATCTCTTATTCTTCTGGAAGGGGTCCTGAATTAATTCAGGAGCATAGAGTGAAAGCTCTTCAAATTTCCGCACATAATCTAAAATAGTCTTATCTCCTTGTTGTAAGTTGGCAAACTGATTGTTAAGACGCTCTACTTCTTGCGGAGGAAAAAATTTCTCATTAAAGAGCTCCTTGAATTTTGTCTAAGACATGTCGGCCTCATTATTTCCAGTTATCACAGTCTCCCACCAATTTTGAGCCTTATCCTTCAATAGGCACGATGCCACGAAACGCTTATGGTGGTCTTCAAGTTTTAAGCCTCCAAATATCTTCTCATAATTTTTTATCCATGCCTGAGCTTCTATTACTGTCTCTCGCCTATGAACGACACGCTACCTAAATTCTCGAACTTCTTGGCTACCTTGTTGGGTCAAAAGGCTGTGGGGGTGAAGGTGGTGGTGTTACAGCCTCGGGAGTGGGCTGCTCCTAAGCAGTAGGGGTTTCACCCCTTCCCGGTCCTCTGGTTCCTCCTCTGCCACGGGCTCTCGTTCTAGTGCTCATTTTCAGTTAGTTCTGCACCATCAAGGAAAGAGTCAGACCAACAGAAATGATAAATTTTAAAAGGAAGGTAAAAGCAAAGATATATGGAAAGATGATGATGTAATGACTAATTGATATGTGCTATTCTGCTCTGCTCATTCTAATTACTAATCCTATCTCTAATGAGCTACTCGCCTTAGAATACTGCTGATTCTATCTAGACGAATTGTTTTAAATACGATATACTCTGAAGCTAAGGTTAATCTTTAGCTCCGATACCAATTGTGATAACCCCAAACTTCCGTAGTACGAAAGCAAGGATAGTCATTGGAATATAACATATTTACAACAAAATCAGATCTCAGATAACAGCATAACACATAAATCATTGCAGCGAAATAGAAATGTCATCAACATCAGAACATCAGAGTGGCACAGTTACAGGATACAACTTAGCAATAATTTGACATTCCGAATCCAACAAAAATGGTTTCGTCGAAAACAGAGGTCGTTTATAAAATGACTATTTTTAATAGCTTTAATATTATTTAAAAATGGAATTTTTAAATTATGGCACATTTTCCAACAAAATTTCTTAAAATAAAATTTTCAAATTGGTTCTGATTTTGTTGGGTCTCATTTGGAGCCCAGACTGATAAACAATAATTTATGAATTAAAATATTTATTAAATAATATATTTATATTAAAATCCAAAACCCTAATTAGCTCCATACAAGATAGCCGCTAGGAATCCAATTCAATGGCCATCGTGCTCCCTCTATCTCCCTCCCTTTTCTCCTAATCTATTCAATAAAATTCGTAACCTCCAAAGAGAAAATCATAGAGGGAAGTGAGAATTGCATAGTGAACGGTGGAGATCTAAATTCAGTAAGGGATTTTCTTGGATTGTTGGTCCAAGTGGATGTATTGGGTGCAGATTTCGGAGCAAGTAAGGGGTACGAGTTAGGCATGTTTTCCGATGGTGGTAGCTCGTGGTCAGGGCGACAGAGTGTGGTATTCTGATCGTTGGCAAAGGGACTAAAGTGGTGTGCGATTTGGAGAGGAAGAGGACCGGTTTGGGTTCGAACTCCTGGGTATCACAAGGAAGAAGAAGGCAGTAGATGATTAGTTAATGTTAATCTAATTTAATTATATTTTAATAATCATTAAATTTTCCAATGTTTAAAATACGATAGGTTTTCCAATAGATACGGAATAGAAAGAAATAATATCTTTTGGAACCGTAAATTCGAGATCTACATTTCAGAACAGACCAGAGCAAGAACGGAGCTTTCTACAATTTTAGAAGAAATTAAAAGTGATGTGAGATTTCTAAATCCGAATTAAATAAATAAAACTATTTAGGTTGCAGACGGATTTTAGAAACTTCGGCACCCGTCGTCTACAGACCATGGACGACTTGATTGTATTGTGATATGGAATTGGTTGATTTTTGGTGATTGATTGTGATTGAAACGAAATTGTTCGTGTTTGTGGAAAATTCATTGTATAGAAAAAAAATTGTATTAGGAAAATATGACCCTTGTATTGCCGCGAGGCCTAATTAGCGCGAGGAGTCATACTATGAATGGTGTCAGTTTTAATCACCCTGCCGTTATGCTGCCGAAATTTTCTAAAATATTTATATGTTGTGAAATATTCATGTTATGATATCAATTTGTTTGAACGATAAAAAAAATTAGATTTTTACTGTATATAAAATTAAAAGTGATCATTATTTAGGATGGCAGTGTTCAACAATAAATTCACAATTTTTATTGTGAAATTAAAAATGATCATTAGTTAAATAAAAATGTTCATATATTGAAAATTTACACTTTTTATGTTAATGAACAATTAAAAATGATCATTAGTTAAGTAAAAATGTTCATATATTGATTTACATTTTTAATGTTAATGAACAATTAAAAATGATCATTAGTTAAGTAAAAATGTTCATATATTGAAATTTACATTTTTAATGTTAATGAACAATTAAAAATGATCATTAGTTAAGTAAAAATGTTCATATATTGAAATTTACATTTTTAATGTTAATGAACAATTAAAAATGATCATTAGTTAAGTAAAAACGTTCATATATTGAAATTTACAGTTTTAATGTTAATGAACAATTAAAAATGATCATTTGTTAACAAGAAATGTTTATATATTGAAATTTACATTTTTAATGTTATTGAACCATTAAAAATAAACATTGTTATATGAAAATGCCTTTACATTGAAATGAACATTCTAATGTAAATGAACATCTAAAAAGGGCTATTGTAAAATAAAAATGTTTTTACATTAAAATTTGTATTTTGTTTTTTTTTATGTAAGATTAAAAAGAAATACATTTTTATGTAAGATTAAAACAAATTACATTTTTATATAAGATAAAAAGATTTCATTTTTTTTATGTAAGTGTAATGGCCCGAATTTCCGTACCCTTTGAGTTGACTAATAACATCACACGTCCAACCAAAATGACACAGAAATCTGAATCATTAGTAGAAAGAAGTTAAAGGATGAGGAATAGAAAGAAAGAAAAAGTTAGAATAGAAGAAAAACGAAGAACACAAATCTCAGAACAGAATGAATAAAATATATTAAATAACATAACTTTTGAAATACAAATCAGTAATTATATATACATACCATTATCAGAGCACAACAGTTATTCCTGGAACAGTTATAAACACCTGTTTCCAGATACAACATAGTACACAGCGGAAATATGATAGTCTATAGCTAACTGGTGAATCCTCCTGCTTCCAGCTCTTCCAAGTGAATCTGAAAAAATCTCGATTACTTGACTTCCCATACAAATTTAGGCACCCAAGAGTTTAGAGAAAACAAAAACAAAATAAACTCTGGGTCAGTCATGGGACTGGTGTGAGTAAACTCCAATCATTTGTTTAACTTTGTAAATCCTTTCGAAAGAAATGATAATCGTAAGACCGATCCGCACATAAACACAGATGGTTTTTACCTTACGATAACCCAAAATATTTTGATACGAAATCCAGTGATATTATAATAATGTCTACATCAAATAAATAGAATCTAGCGAAAAGCTTGCATCTCACGCTCCATATATATTATAAAACCAAAAACCGTAGGGCGCTTATTGGAGATTGGATTTCCAACATGATAAGGCATGGAACCACATTCCGATAATGTACCTCTAAAGGGGAATACACTGGGTACAACAAGAATATCTTGCAACCCGGCCCACACATGACCGACCATTCATTTCGCTTGAGTGTATCGAATGTATATCACCAACGGTTGGGATCAGCAACCGTTTCCCGAATAGGATAACATCGATAGATTAAAGAAGCAAATGGAATTTCTCTAGATAGGTGATTATACACCCTAATGGGAGTGACCTACATAGCCATGCTGCCTGCCCAATTTTTGTCATTTCCTGGTTGTTGAGGCCTGAGGCTACGATTTCTTATCATTCATTGATAGCACAATCACTTTGAATGCCACATTGTCAGATCTGTAAATCATTAATTGATTTGCACAAATGTAGTCTGGATATTATGCTAAGAGAATAAATTCTCTGCCACCATATATATCTATGCAGACCAACATATGCGATCATTGAAAATTCTCTATCATACATTCGTCCATATACGTTCATTCTGGGACTGAACGAAACCGAAGGTGCAATTTCTATTAATAAAAAAGTCCTTGCACTTTACTCCGTCTTCGATTATCTTCTATAATCTGATTCGCAATGCTACTGCCAATACGGAGTGGTTCACGGATAATAATCCAACCGGTCCCTCCATGTTGACAATGATATTAGCAAACACTTCGATAGTCGGTTATTTAACCATCGAAGAAAAACAAACATCCATGCAAAACATCAAATAATCACTGGACCCCTTAAATTAATATTTCATTCATTAATTAAATTACTACTCCATTTCCTTATCAATATTTGTTAGCCAAATATTTTCAACAATCATTTTGGCCCTTTTCGCTATTTGGAAAACATTTCCATATATCGCCTCCTTTTATTTTCTATACGTAGAAAATATCTTCTCTTTATAACTGGAAAACATTTTAATTACTTATCTCTTTCACGCCCGTTCATTTCTACACTCAAGAAAGATTTATTTATTATATTTCTAAATTTCCACTTACTTGGGTTAACACGAATGTTGTGTAAAACATCGTTACAACAACCCTAAACACTGCATTCAACTAACTCTTATTCAAATATTTCTCTTCGAGACTGGATCTTGCTGTTTATCAGTTAGTAATGAAATCAATCAAGTTGGGGTATAATGACTTCTTAGACCTTGACTGAATAACATCTTAAACTTCAAAACAGACAAGGCCACTTATCTCAAATCATCAACACCATAAAAACCCACTTATTCATTTTTAAAACGTGTATATATATATATATATTTCTCTTTCTATTACTAGATTTTCGATTTCCTTTTTTTTATAATATTCTATTTTTAAGTTCGTTACCTTACTGGATTCTATATATATATATTGATATATAGATTTCTAATTTTAAAATTATCTTAAAAATATTCTAACTTCTTAAATTCCCGGAAAATTTCGCCATAACCTCCTTTGTACTGGTCGATAGTTCAAACCTCAACTCGCCTCTCTAGGCCCTTTCCATTCAAAAAGAAAATCAAAAATTCAAGTGGCTTGCCGATTCGGCGCATAAAATCTCATATGGAATTTAAACGTGTACCTTTTTGTCGGGCACTAAATTTATAAATCTTCATCTCTTCATTCCATACCTATTTAACATATGTTCACCTGTTTTCAATCCAATTCAACTCAATCCAATCGTTTGAATTCAGTTTCTCCCATTTATTATTTAATTAGCTTCTTAGCCTATTTCACTTGTTATTTGAACTTATCATGTTTGTATGTATTTTTAGTTTGCTTATAAACCAATTGAATTCCATTTTCATTTCAGCTTTCGTATTCGATTTCAAATATGAAATTCACAAGTCTCATTTACTTATCAAAAGAAATATCTCAATCTAAAATTCGATTAACAAATTATTCTTCCACTTAGTTAATTCTATTCAAAAATAAATAACTGATTTTGTTTCAAAAAGCAATCCATTTACTCCACTCAAGTTCATATTTATTTTATAACTCAAGTCCAAATTTTTCAAATGGAAATTCGCATTTTATTTGCTTAAAATCCTTATATTTAATTAAATAAACCATTATGGTTTTATAATGGTTATGGCGCTGTTTTTTTGAAAAATTGATTTTGACATAACTCAAAATCTATTTGATGAAATCCAGATTTTTCTCTTCCATTAGAAAACTATTAACCCTTCACTCTTGACGACTCTTGTTTCAAAGAATTCCAACTTAAATTGTGTTCTATATTCTCAATTGAAGTCCAAAACACCAATTTACGAACTACCGCGCTGCGGCGAATTCATTTTAATTATATATATATATATAAATGTTCAAAATTAGTTTATAATAATTTCAATTCCATTATGATATATTTCGAATCAATTTTCCCAATTCAACTTAATATTTTCGATTATCAATAATCGTCGATTTTCCCTTACTCGGTAATAAATTAATTTATACTTCGATCTTCTATATTTAATTCAAATTTCTTTTATAAATAAATTATTTATAAAATTCGATATAATCGAATTTCAATTGTAAACCCGTTGAATTCTTCTCGATTCAGCTTATATTCCGAATTCCAAAATATAATCAATCGTTTTGTTTCAAAACACTTCCCAATTTACTTTTAAATTCCTATTTGAATTTAAATGGTTTAAATTATCAAAATGATAATTTATTTCACCAAGTTTATAACAATATTTATAAATTCAAATTCCTTGTTTCATATATTTAAACAAGTTCCCTTTTCAAATTTCTATTTGAAACTCCATCCCTTTGATATTCCGAATTGTGGACTAAAAACCATTGTTCCCTTTCGAATGATTTCAACTTCTATTTTTAAATTCATATTTGAATTTAAATATTCAAATTATCTCTTGATAATTAATTCATTATATTTATAAACACCATTTTATAAATTTCTTTGTTTTATATTTAAACAAGTCTATTTCGAAATCTATATAAAACCAAAATCTTATTTTGGAAGTTTCTATCTATAATAACTTACATATATAACACCCAATTTATTTTCGTATTCAATTTAACTTCTATCTAAATAAATTCAAATTAATCGAATTCAAATCATAAATCCTTACGGATTTATTTTAGTTTAATTTATATTCTGAACATCAGAATAAATTCAATCGTTTATTTCTTTAAAACGATTTCCCCATTTCTATTTTTAAATTCACATTTGAATTTAAATATTCAAATTGTCCAATGATAATTTTCCACTTTATTTATAAACAATGTTTATAAATTCATTTCAATTATCTGCATTATTAATTTATAAACACATTTATAAATTCACTACTTGTTTCATATATTCAAACAAGTTAATATATTTATAGCCCGATTGAAATTCAAATTCTATTTTAGATAAATAGATCTTCCCCTTTAAATTTCAAAATATCCTTTTCCTTGATATTTTTATATATCAACATTTCAGGTCCAGTGATATTTTAACCAATCAAAAATATCAATTATCAACCATAGATTTTCTAACATATCATATATGACAATATATATGAGAACAAACAAATAATAATATTTTTGAGGGCTCCAGTTGGATCCCTCCAACCTGTTTTCCTGCATCCAGAGACGTTAGCCAACATAAATAATACCCATTCTGCTTCGTGGAAGAATATCGCGGTATAGAAGATTATCCACTATCATAGTGTGGGGGCGTATAGGGTCATCCGCTAATGATACTGCAGGCATCCGCTAATGGTACTGCAGGAACTATCCAATCACCAATATATATATATAATAGCCACAAACATCAGTCCTATATAACTAATATATATGTATAATAGCCACAGAAACATTTAAATGCAACCAAACAACCATCAATTAATTTTAACAACTAAAAATAATTTTAAATAATAAATTAAGTGAGATTTACTCATAGAAATTGCAGTTGTCGAAATTCCTGTTTATTTCCAAATCACCGGCTACGAATCTTCTCGAATGAATTCGCATCTATGATAATTTGATTTAAATATACTAATTAACATTTATTTATTTAAATTAACGAATAAATAAGTTGCTTATATATATATATATTCTCCATTAAATTTAATCATCAAACCGTTTAAATTAAATATATAAATCATGATTATAACCTTGTATAATCAAATATAGTATTTTTAAACCATTCGAATTACCTAAGCTTATATTTTATTTTTCTCTTAACAAAAATTCTAATTTTTATCCAGTTAAGATAAAATCTTATACCTTTTTTTTCTTCTTCCGAAAACACTTTTCCACTTTGCCAAAAACTGCCAAACCCCAAAGCTTGTCTCGTCTCCTTGCAGCTTCCACTCCAACCCATACCAATCTCGACTGAAGCCATTTCTATCCACTGAAATGTCGAACAAGAACTCCCTCATCCACCTACAGTCGAACTACTGCAGTTTAACCCCATACCAAAACCGCCCTCCACTACAATGCGACCTCCATTCCATCTTCAAAAATCCACCGGTGCCCCCAAAAATCCCTTCATAGCTTCACCTCGCGTAGAGCAGCAGAAGCTCGACCCTAATTCGAACATTGAAGTCTGTATCGCACCCAATGTTCCTGACATCGACACCAGCTTTGATCGAACTCCACCAAAATCCGCCCATCAACTCACCTTGCTTCCATCACGACGTCACCAAATAGCACCCGCTTACCATTCCTTACTCGCGTACAATGAAAGCACGCACCTCCTACCCTGACATCGCACAAATACCAAAACGCCATTCAGTGAACCCTAGCTTGCGATTGGAGAAAAGATAGAGCTCAGATTAAATCGAGCTACCTAAAACTCCCATTGACTAGAAGACCAGCTTCGAACGAACTCTGCGCAGTTGATTTAATGATTCCAGGGATTTCAAGTCGATTTTTAGTTTATATGATTTCCGATTTAATTTCCAGAGAGGGGCTTTGATTTATATTGGAGAGTAATATTTTGTGGCCAGTTTTAGTCTAAAGCTTTGTTTGATTTAATTAATAGGGGATCGAAATGAAGAGAAACAAGGAGGGATAGTCGTGATTTTATAGAACAGGGATGCTTCCCGGTTAGGGAAATGAACGTATGTGTTTTACTAGGTAAGGTTTATCAGAGGTAGGGTTTTTCTATTGTACTATTAGCTTAGGAAGTAAGCAATTTATTTTATAATAATATTTTATTTTGAACCGAGGTGATTTTTAACCCTTGATTCTAAATTCCTTACTGAACCCAACAACTGACATTTTCAGGGTTGTACCATTATTCCGGACACACAGAGACAGGTATCGAAACCCCATTTGATCATATGGAGAAGATATTAATTTTAAATTAATATAAATTAAAGTCTAAAATATAAATTCCTCGATAATAAATCATTCTAATTCAACAGAATTTTGTATTTGTCATCTGAATCAGTTTCGGTACTGTTTAAATCTTTGAATTAAATTATATTTCGAATTACGATAATTCGATATATATTCTAAATTAAATTATATTCGATTTTTAAATCGATAGCTCAATATAAAAAAATCATTTATATTATTAACACAATATTTAAAATAATATTAAATATACAAAATAAACTGTTCGAAAAATCCGGGTCGCTGCATTCTTCCCCCCTCAAAAGAATTTATTCCCCTAAATTGCTAAGGTAGGAAAAATGGTACAAACCCATTACTTTTCAAAATCTTACTTATATTGAAATTTAGCTCTCCACATTTCAACAAATTTAATTCCACCAAACTTTTGGTTTCCACTCCTATTACACATCATATATACTCACATTCATTTGTTCGAATGATTTACATTCAATATGTTCACACCCAATTCATATTCCTTTCAAATTGATTTTGATCAATTAATTCACTTCAATCCATTTAACTTGATTGAGTTAAATTTAAAATTCCAGAATTTAAATTCTTGGGTTTCTATTTCAAATCCTTTAGAAATCACATAAATATATATATATATATTTATTTATTTATTTCCATCCCAAATTCAAAACATATGAATTTTCAAATCCATTGGTTTTCTTTTAAACAAATTTCCGTTCAAAACTTTTCTAGCAATCCATCACTTAGAAACTTGAAAATGAACACTGATGAAGCTGCAGTCATCATCAGAATTATTTTCCAGCCACTGAACTACTTCAGTGCTTTATCACATTCAAAATCCGTCAAAAATGATTTTTATTTACAAATCCTATCAAACAAGGCTATATTATTCTAATATATTTCAGAAAATATCTTCCTATTTCCCAGGATTTTAAATTCTTAATTCCGGTTCTAAATCCAATTTCAGTTCCTTACATTTGTATATTTCATTCGTATACAAATTATATTTGGTTATATATAACCACTCCAATTTTATAATCTTATTTGATTATAAAAATAACAATCAACACATTCATATAATATAATAATTTCAGAAAATTATTTCTTTTCTATCAAAATAGAATTTTGGGTACAATTTATTTCGTTTACCCACTTAAAAACAATATTGTGTCAATTTCTCTGTTCAAGTGTTTAGAAATTACTATCGACTTCGTGGCGTCCCACGATTCGATCAGAATTCACAAACCATTTAACAGACTAGCCAACATAATATAAAATATTTTTTTATATCAATTAACAAATATGCTCTCTCGTATATATATACACACTCGACTCATTCTAGGGTACTACTGACCCTATCTCTAATGAGTAAACCCCCACAATGCCTAGGTATTCGCTCAACCTAAACTATGATACCAACTGTAATGGCCCGAATTTTCGTACCCTTTGAGTTGACTAATAATATCACAAGTCCAACCTAAGTGACACAGAAATCCGAGTCATTAGTAGAAAGAAGTTAGAGGATGAGGAATAGAAAGAAAGAAAAAGTTAGAATAGAAGAAAAACGAAGAACACAAATCTCACAGCGGAATGAATAAAATATATTAAATAACATAACTTTTGAAATACAAATTAGTAACTATATATACATACCATTACCAGAGCACAACAGTTATTCCTGGAACAGTTATAAACACCTGTTTCCAGATACAACATAGTACACAGCGGAAATATGATAGTCTATAGCTAATTGGTGAAGCCTCCTGCATCCAGCTCTTCCAAGTGAATCTGGAAAAAATCCCGACTACTTGACTGCCCATACAAATTTAGGCACCCAAGAGTTTAGGGAAAACAAAAACAAAATAAACTCTGGGTCAGTCATGGGACTGGTGTGAGTAAACTCCAATCATTTGTTTAACTTTGAAAATCCTTTCGAAAGAAATGATAATCGTAAGATCGATCCACCCATAAACACGGATGGTTTTTACCTTACGATAACCCAAAATATTTTGATATGAAATCCAGTGATATTATAATAATGTCAACATTAAATAAATAGAATCTAGCGGAACGCTTGCATCTCACGCTCCATATATATTATAAAACCAAAAACCGTAGGGCGCTTATTGGAGATTGGATTTCCAACATGACAAAGTATGGAACCACCTTCCGATAGTGTATCTCTAAAGGGGAATACACTGGGTTTAACAAGAACAACTTGCAACTCGACCCACACATGACTGACTACTCATTTCGCTTGAGTGTATCGAATGTATATCACCAACGGTTGGGATCAACAACCGTTTCCCGAATGGTACAGCATCGATAGATTAAAGAAGCAAATGGAATTTCTCTAGATAGGTGATTATACACCCTAATGGGAGAGACCCACAAAGCCATGTTGCCTGCTCGATTTTTTTCATTTCCCAGTTGTTGAGGCTTGAGGCTACGATTTCTTATCATTCATTGATAACACAATCACTTTGAATGCCACATTGTCAAATCTGTAAATCATTAATTAATTTGCACAAATATATTCTGGATAATATGCTAAGAGAATAAATTCTCCGCCGCCATATATATCTATACAGACCAACATATGCAATCATTGGAAATACTCTGTTAGACATTCGTCCATATACGTTCGTTCTGGTACTGAACGAAACCAAATGCACAATTTCTATTAATAGAAAAAGTCCTTGCAATTTACTCCATCTTCGATTATCTTTATATAATCTGATTCGCAACGCTACTGCCAATACGGAGTGGTTTACGGATAATAATCCAACCGGTCTCTCCATATTGACAACTGTAATAACATGGAAATTCGAGCCAATTTAAAATTTTTATTTTGGCAATTTTAGTGAATTTTGAATATTTACAATGAATTATTTTAAATAATAGCGATGACAAATTTATTTTGAATAGAATTCGAACAAATATATTTATTTGAATCATCATTAGAATATAAATAATTATTTATAATTATAAAAGGAAATGAAAATGGCGCGGTAGTTTGAAAATACGATTTCAAAGTTCAAATGAATGAACATGATTCAAAGTAAACCGGATTTTAGCAAAATGAAAAATATTAGAATCTATTTGAGAATATCTTTCCGAGGAATATGAAAAATTTAAATTTCATGGCGGGGATAAAAAGTTATGCCTAGTTGAAAATTCAGAATAGTCGCTATGGAATTCTAGCCCTTAAAAATAGTAATTTTTCAAACGGTCTTCAAATTCGATGAAATTGGTCTTGTTAGAACCGTATCATCAATACGAAGCTAGAAAATATTTTTCGGGGATTTTTAGAGTCCGTATGTGACCCTGATAAATTGAAA
This sequence comes from Allium sativum, assembly GCA_030737875.1. Taxonomy (NCBI): domain Eukaryota; kingdom Viridiplantae; phylum Streptophyta; class Magnoliopsida; order Asparagales; family Amaryllidaceae; genus Allium; species Allium sativum. Next base: position 206,536,853 of record CM060925.1, read on the forward strand.
TGTACGTTTAAAATTCAATATAATGATTTAAATATAAGTTTAACGGAAACTGATCGAAACGATAGAATTGGCTAACGAAATATATCCCATTGTGTTTGGAATGAGGGTAATTGGCTAGGGACGACAGTCGTTGGGCTCGATTTGAGATTCAAATTAAAAATCAACTTTAAGGAGAAAAATTAAAATAAAATAATGTATATATTATTATATATCTATATCCTCACACCTCTCCCCTCTCCCTCTATTCTCCAGATAACGCTCTAAATAAAAAAAGGGATGATCGAAAGAAACCGCGCCCTAATCTTCCACATCGCGCCTACGGCCGGGGTGACCGCCGCTCCGATCTGCTTCCCTCCCCTCCTCGCCTCCGACTCTGTCTCCTCCCCAAGATGCCACGGCCGAAGACCAGAACTGCCCACAACCCTAGCCATAGACCGCCGCCACTCATTCCTGGCCCCACCACCACTTCCCGACGTTGGCGCCGGCGTCACCCCCTCTGCCTTCCAAGACATCGGTGGACCCCCCTTTTTCCGCTGAATACAGTAAGTTTTATTTTATTTTAGTTTTTATTTTATTGATTCTAAGTGATTAGTTTAGTTAAATTGAAAAGCATTGAGTATAAAATCAGTTTATACAATTAGTATTGTTTTTAAAATAGAATAAAGAGATGATTTTTATAATAAAAATATGATTTTTATTATAAAGATATGATTTTGAAAGTAAAGAAAAGATTTATTATTTCGAAAACCATACAAAAAGTTTATATTTTTATATAGTAAAAGACTAGATTTTTAGAGGATAAAAATATAATTTTTATGTATGTAGAGAAGTAAAAATATAATTTTTATTATATTACTAGCAAGATAAAAATATAATTTTTATCATGGAAGTAGTGGTGTAAAGGAGTGATTTTTACATATGTTGTAGAGAATGGCAAGAATAAAAATATGATTTTTTATATTATAGAAAGAATAAAAATATGATATTTTTATCATAGTAAAGACGATATTTTTATCATAGTAATGACGATATTTTTATATATATAGAAAGAAGTGATTTTTTGTGTGTAGATCATTATGAATAAAAAGAAGTGAATAACTATATAAAAATAGAATTTTATCTATATAGTAGCAGTATAAAAATGTGATTTTTATATATATAGCGAAGTTATAAAAATGTGATTTTTAATATAAACTTCATGAAACAGACTGCGTTCGAAACAAGAAGAAGATTTCCTACATATGAAGAGTCATGGTGTTTGGTTTAGCTAATCGGTGAGAACTTCTCACTTTAACTCTTCTTTACTAGTTAAAAATATATACTAGGATGCAGACGGTGCTTAGCAGCACCCAACACCCGTTGTCCACAGACCATGGATGACTTGTTTGTTTAATTGGTGTGTTGTGAAAGTTGATTGTGTGATGTGGAATGGAATAAAATATTTTATAGTGGAAAATATTTTATAGTTATAAATATAATTTTTAACGTGTATATAAAATAAATAGTAATAAACAAATCGGTCGATTTGTTTATATACACTGATTTGACTGATATTGATTGGGACGATAAATTTTACACATCGCCCAACTGCACAAATACTATTCTATGTTTGTTGATTTGAAACCCCACACAGGTGTTGGGATGATTTTTGGCGTACACTAATCCCAATTATTTAGTTGTATGTCAATCGATTGGTTGACAGACTGTGTAAGCGATAATTATTCATATTTAATGCTAATGCAGTTGTGTGGTGCACTCTGGATGATGATTGATTATTTATCGTTGCTATTATATACATGTGTTGTTTGGAAATCCATATAATTAACATTATATGGTAATTGATTGGGCCTCATTCATATTTGGAAAAATAAAGAATATAATAAAATAAAGATTCATGTGTTGAATAGAACAAATAGTCATGTATTGACGATACTCAAGTGTTGAAACTTATCATGTGTTGAACGAAATATTTTAACAATAAAATTTACATCTTTATCATATATAAAATTAGAGACTAACTGGAAACTAGATAATATGAGTGGTTTCCTGGGTATTGATCTGATGTTGGTTTCGGCCTTCGGGGTTAATACTTAGGGAATCGTTCTCTTACTAATTTACGGTTGGAGTCTGATTTAGAACTAAACGATAGAAATCATAATTTTATGAAATGTATTAAATAACAAAAATAGTCATGTGTTGACGATACACATGTGTTGAGAATATTCATGTGTTGAAAGAAAATATATATTCATATGTTGAAGAAAATATTCATTTGTTGAATAGAATAATGAAGTTATTGAAATATGTAAAGCCGTGTTGATTAGATTTGCGCCATTTTGACGCGAAAGATATTTATATCGATTATATTCGTTTTTATAATGAATATAGAAAAGGAAGTGATTTCAAAAAATAACATTTTGAAAATATTCTCATTTATACATCGATGATATGGAATATTCAATTTTGATTTGAAATTGAATATGAAGTTGAAATCGTTTTTAAAACGAATATAAAATGATTTTTAAAATACGTTTTGAAAGGAAATCGACGAAATATATATAATATATATATTTTATGTATATATATATATATAATGGCCTGAATAGAACGCGCCACGCCACGGCCATTCGCGAATTTCGACCATTGACTTTGAACAGACATTACGGGAGATCCGACCGTCGGATTCTCCTAAAACTGGAACCGTTGGGTTCGTATCGAAAAGAGATTTCTAATGAATACAAGAAATTAGAAATCTAACATTTGGATTTGGAATTATGTCCAAATCAAAATTGGAAAAGGTCGCTGTAAGTGCAGTTCGATGGTCGTTGATGGAAATCGACTGTACGGGCCTTGATAAAATTATTAAAAATAGTAATAATTTGTGTAAAATCATAAGAAATGATTTGGGAAGACTTGGGATGAAAAATTCCATATTTGAAAAGATAAAAATAGATTTTTATCAAAATGAACTAGTTTTGAACTAGAATTATAATCCATTTATTTTCGAAATAAATAAATTGGATTTGAAAGGGTTTTAAAAGTAACCAGAATTTCCAATAATTGAATTGGAATGGATTTGAATCGAAATTGTCTTTGAAATATTTTGGTGTTGGATTTCGTGATTATACAGATACTGTTATGGAAATTTGAAAGATATATGTATATCGTTATTCCTAATACGATATCTGTTGGTCGTAGAATTTGATATTGAATATAAGCCAATATATTTTCTATTCAGAGCCTTATATTTAATATCAAATGTCATTTTGGGTTGTCGTGAACAGCATCTTTAATAATACTATTCTTAGACCCAACGGAGTTAAGAAAATCAGAAACTAACTGAAGATTAGTTAAGTTGAATGGTTTCTTGGGTATTGATCTGATGTTGGTTTCGTCCTTCGAGGTTATTACTTAGGGAATTGTTCACTTTCCAATTTACGGTAAAAGGCTGATGGAATAAAATGTGATTTTGGGTTTATCGGGAACCGTGTTTTAAATGAAATTGGTCCTTTAACCCAGTTAAAGACAGGATATGATTTAATCGTTGATAGTGATTTTTGGGTAGGTTAAAACCAAGTGGAGTTTTAATGAATCTTTAATTAGATTGAAATGATCGAGAATGGAGTATCACCAGTTTTTCTCTAGGCGATAGTTAAATCTTTAATTAGATTTGAACGGAAAATGGTAATTGAATTTACCGATAACATCATGGTGTTAGATATGAAGTATTACCAGTTTTACTTCATGGTATGAATAGGTTGGGATTGGGAAATTAAAACAAATGATTACTTCGGTAAGGTTCGTTAATCCCGACTAGTTTGAATAAACCATAATTTGGTTTGAATTGATATTCAAAAGAAGATTAAAGAATAAATTTAAAGAATTTATCTTTGATAAAATTAATGGGAGTCTTTCCCAAAGTATAAGGATATTTGAATAAAAGAATATTCTAAATTGGAATGAGGCGTATGTTGTGTTTGTGTAACACTTGTCTTTTATATACGCGAGTTATTCAGAAAGACCAAGTTTATCCCATTCTGAATAACTGATTCGATGATGTGCCGAGGATGAAGACGGTGGTCGAAGACCAGAGGTCTTCACATCGTTTGGATAATTACTGATGATCTGGATTGGGCTGTACACCCAAGAGGAGGGAATCAGTTGGTGATCGTCCAGACATACTTGGAGATCGATAGATATGCGAGGTACAAGGTGCCTTCGGTTTCGTTCAGACCCAGAACGAACTTGTAAATGGACTGTGTGTCTGACATTGGATTTTATTCAGTGTGATTGATTTCTATTAAATATATATCTGTTTGGCGGTAGAGAATTTATTCTCTTGCTTAACGCCCTTCTCTGAGACGTACGAGCTCAGAGGTTATATATTGATGGATATCAATCGCATGGAGTGAATTACCTGTGTGGCATGCCTAAGTGGCAAATGATCAAGGCTTTTGTTGAAAAGCAAAGTCTTGTGGTTGATGATCAAAGCATAGCTTGTGTGGAATAGTTTTGTGTATGGCGTTAATTCGCGAGCCTCACACCCCGGTATGAACCAGAAACGGGAGAGGACCCAGGGAGAACATGCGTCGCTTTCTAGCTAGAGGTGGTGTCAGTGACCTACCAGCCCTGATATTTATATATTTTTCACCTGTGTGGTTGTTGGAATGCGAGGCACCTTAGATATGGAGTCATTTGGCTCATTTACGCCCCATAGGGCGGGGAGATGTATTGTTCAGGGTTTAAGTTTAATCCGCTACGTGTGGACCGGTCCTATGGCTCCTAGGTGCAGTTGCGGCTGTAGCCTGAGGCTCGGGCTAGACAGTCTCGAATTCGGAAGAGGACGATCCCTTGCCTTGGTTCATAGATGGAAATCCAACTTCCAAATACGTGACTTTGCGGTTTTTGATTGTAGAGCCTAGTATGGCGACATGATATATGGTACCCATGCCGTCTAGGATTGATACATTTATATTTGAAGTTGTTTTATACACTATGCACTTACAATAGTATCAAGTGATTTGTTTTTAACGTACCAAGCATGTTTGGCTATTATAAGGTAAAATCCTATCCTCCGGCTTGTGTTGCATTGTGTGATGGGACCTGGGTCTTATAATAGCTTCATTTTTTCCAAAAGCATTGCACTGTTTTGTTATATGCACTGATATTCTTGGAAGGAAACCCGTTCCGTGTTATACGGCGTGGTCCCTTGATATGTCTGATTTATAGTAAAGCTTTAAATAATTGTTTTAGTTCTCATACCGGTCCCATGACTGACTTGGAGTTTATTGTTTTAACCTAAACTCTGGGTGCCCTTATTTTGACACGGGCAGCTAGTAGTTTTGGTTTTGCGGATTTATATTCACAGGAACCTGGTTTACAGCTGGAATGATATCCGGAAAGCTATGTATCCGTATATCTCTTTCAGTTGTGTATTGTATTATTTTTCTGCTGCATTAATGTATTTAAATCTCTGATATTTTCTGTTGTATTTCATTCATTCATACTCTGTAATATTCTTGTATTTTGATGGAATTGTTGTAATAAGCAATGAAATGTTCTTCTTTTTATGTTCTGATTCGTCTTATCCTCAGTACAATCCGTGATTTCCCGTAAGGGGGAATTAGGGTCGTTATAGCTTGGTATCAGAGCTTTGGTTTACAAAGCTCGAGAACAAGGAACATTAGAACCATATGAAAGGATTCATCAGAGATTGGATTAGTAATATCCAATAAGAATGACTCGTTAGAGATGGGATCAGTAGTATCCTAGAACGAGTGTGAAGAGTATATTTTTAAAATGAAAACGAATTTTGTTTTGAAAAATTTAAACCTTATTATTCGTATTTGAATATTAGTTTTATATTGATTTGGACAATCGAGTATATAGAGATTTTAATATACGTCTGATCCACGTGTATACGAAGTCTTAATATACCGGACAGATATAGAATCACACTCTAATCGCCCGCAAATGGTTCTGATGATCGTTATATCGATCACATCATCAGTATTCATGTTCGAGTTTCGAAGGTGGGACGTCTATATATCTCCTATTGACTGGTCTGAGAACCAAAACTAGATAGGGCTTATTGTTGTGATTTGACATCAAAAATATGATTTTTGGCTATGGATTAAAGTTATGTGATTGAAACGTTATTTAACTAATTGATTGCTGATTGCTGATTGTGTTATATGATTATTGAAACCAATATGTAAACGAATGGTAATTTAGCCAAGTTGAATCAAAATGTTGAACTGAATTGAAAATTATTTGGAAATGCTTGCATGTACATATATATGTGTGAACAGGTCATAGCAAGGATGCTAGAGAAGAGGAATAAAATTGTTTGCCTGACAAATAGGTACATGTTTATTGTATTTCTTGGGTTTTTGATGATTTTATGAGCCGATTGGCTAGTCGCTTGGCTGTTTCTTTTTCTTTTTGGATTGGTGAGGGCCATGGGAGGCTATTTGAAATATCCCGAAGCTCCCAGTGCAGGGGAGATTATGGCGATTTTTTTTGAAAATTTAGAGTGTTAGCCAAATTTTTGAAAAATTTGAAAAGTTCTTAGAAACTGAAAAGTTGAAGAACTTAAGCCATAATGAAAGTTGAGTTGATTTGTGAAACAACTTTCAGCTTCGTTCCTTTTCGGGGACGAAAAGTTTTAAGTGGGGGAGATTGTAATAACCCAGAAATCCGAGCCAATTTAAAAATTTTATTTTGGCAATTTTAGTGAATTATGAATATTTAAAATGAATTATTTTAGATAATAGCAACGAGAAATTTATTTTGAATGGAATTCGAACGTATATATTTATTTGAATCATCGTTAGAATATAAATAATTATTTATAATTATAAAAGGAATTGAAAATGGCGCAGTAGTTTGAAAATTCGATTTCAAAGTTCAAATGAATGTATAGGATTCAAAGTAAACCGGATTTTAGCGAAACGAAAAATATTAGAATCTATTTGAGAATATCTTTCCAACGAATCCGAAAAATTTAAATTTCATAGCTGCATAAAAAGTTATGCCTAGTTGAAAATTCAGAATAGTCGCTATGGAATTCGGGCCCATAAAAATAGCAAATTATCAAACGGTCTTCAAATTCAACGAAATTGGTCTTGGTAGAACCGTATCGCCAATACGAAGCTAGAAAATATTTTTCGGGAATTTTTGGAGTCTGTATGTGACCCCGATAAATTGAAATGTACGTTTAAAATTCAATGTAATTATTTAAATGTAAATTTAATGGAAACTGATCAAAACGATAGAACTGGCTAACAAAACATATCCCATTGTGTTTGGAATGGGGGTAATTGGCTGGAGACGACAGTCATTGGGCTCGATTTGAGATTCAAATTAAAAATCAACTTTAAGGAGAAAAATTAAAATAAAATAATATATATATATTATATATCTATATCCTCACACCTCTCCCCTCTCCCTCTATTCTCCAGTCAACGCTCTAAAAAAAAGGGGACGATCGAAAGAAACCGCGCCCTGATCTTCCGCATTGCGCCCACCGCCGGAGAGACCGCCGCTCCGATCTGCTGCCCCCCTCCTCGCCTCTGACTCCCTCTGCTCCCCAAGATGCGGCACCCGAAGACCAGAATCGCCCACAACCCTAGCCATAGACTGCCATCTCCACTCATTCCTGTCCCCACTACCACTTCCCGAAGTTGGCGCCGGCGCCGCCCCCTTGCCATCCAAGACATCGGTGGACCCCCCCTTTTTCTGCTGAATACAGTAAGTTTTATTTTATTTTTGTTTTTGTTTTATTGATTCTAAGTGATTAGTTTAGTTAACTTGAAAAGCATTGAGTATAAAATCAGTTTATACAATTAGTATTGTTTTTAAAATGGAATAAAGAGATAATTTTTTATAATAAAAATATGATTTTTATTATAAAGATATGATTTTGAAAGTAAATATAAGATTTTTTATTTAGATAACCATACAAAAAGTTTATATTTTTATATAGTAAAAGACTAGATTTTTAGAGGATAAAAATATAATTTTCATGTATGTAGAGAAGTAAAAATATAATTTTTATTATATTACTAGCAATATAAAAATATAATTTTTATCATGGAAGTAGCGGTGTAAAGGAATGATTTTTACTATGTTGTAGAGAATGGCAAGAATAAAAATATGATTTTTATATTATGGAAAGAATAAAAATATGATATTTTTATCATAGTAAAGACGATATTTTTATATGTAGAAAGAAGTGATTTTTTTGTGTAGATCATTATGAATAAAAAGAAGTGAACAGCTATATAAAAATAGAATTTTATCTATTTAATAGCAGTATAAAAATGTGATTTTTATATATATAGCAAAGTTATAGAAATGTGATTTTTAATATAAACTTCGTGAAACAGACTGCGTTGGAAACAAGAGGAAGATTTCTTACATATGAAGAGTCGTGGTGTTTGGTTTAGCTAATCGGTGAGAACTTCTCACTTTAATTCTTTATTACTAGTTAAAAATATATACTAGGATGCAGACGGTGCTTAGCAGCACCCGACACCCATTGTCCACAGACCATGGAAGACTTGTTTGTTTAATTGGTGTGTTGTGAATGTTGATTGTGTGATGTGGAATGGAATAAAATATTTTATAGTGGAAAATATTTTATAGTTAAAAATATAATTTTTAACGTGTATATAAAATAAATACTAATAAACAAATCGGACGATTTGTTTATATACACTGATTTGACTGATATTGATTGGGATGATAAATTTTACACATCGCCCAACTGCACAAATACTATTCTATGTTTGTTGATTTGAAACCCCACATGGGTGTTGGGATGATTTTTGGCGTACACTAATCCCTATTATTTAGTTGTATGTCAATCGATTGGTTGACAGACTGTGTAAGCATTAATTATTTATATTTAATGCTTATGCAGTTGTGTGGTGCACTCTGGATGATGGTTGATTATTTATTGTTGCTATTTTATACATGTGTTGTATGGAAATCCATATAATTAACATTATATGGTAATTGATTGGGCCTCATTCCAATTTGAAAAATAAAAAATATTATAAAATAAAGATTCATGTGTTGAATAGAACAAATAATCATGTGTTGACGATACTCATGTGTTGAGAATATTCATGTGTTGAAACTTATCATGTGTTGAAAGAAATATTTTAACAATAAAATTTACATCTTTATCATATATAAAATTAGAAACTAACTGGAAACTAGATAAGATGAGTGGTTTCCTGGGTATTGATCTGATGTTGGTTTCGGCCTTCGGGGTTAATACTTAGGGAATCGTTCTCTTACTAATTTACGGTTGGAGTCTAAGTTAGAACTAAACGATTGAAATCATAATTTTATGAAATATATTAAATAACAAAAATAGTCATGTGTTGACGATACTCATGTGTTGAGAATATTCATGTGTTGAAAGAAAATATATATTCATGTGTTGAAGAAAATATTCATTTGTTGAATAGAATAATGAAGTTATTGAAATATATAAAGCCGCGTTGATTAGATTTGCGCCATTTTGACGCGAACGATATTTATATCAATTATATTCATTTTTATAATGAATATAGAAAAGGAAGTGATTTCAAAATATAAGTTTTGAAAATATTCTCATTTATACATCGATCATATGGAATATTCAATTTTGATTTGAAATTGAATATGAAGTTGAAGTCATTTTGAAACCAAATTAAAAATGATTTATAAAATATGTTTTAAAAGGAAATCGACGAAATATATATAATATATATATTATATACATGTAATGGCCTGAATAGACCGCGCCGCGGCCGTTCGCGAATTTCGACCATTGACTTCGAACGGACATTACAGGACATCCGACCGTCGGATTCTCCTAAAACCGGAACCGTTGGGTTCGTATTGAAAAGAGCTTTCTAACACTACAAGAAATTAGAAATCTAACGGTTGGATTTGAAATTATGTCCAAATCAAATTTGGTAAAGGTCGCTGTAAGTACAGTTCGATGGCCGTTGATGGAAATCGACTGTACGGGCCTTGGTAAAATTATTAAAATTAGTAATAATTTGTGTAAAATCATAAGAAATGATTTAGGAAGAATTGGGATGAAAAATTCCATATTTGAAAAGATAAAAATAGATTTTTATCGAAATGAACTAGTTTTGAACTAGAATTATAATCCATTTATTTTCGAAATAAATAAATTGGATTTGAAAGGGTTTTAAAAGTAACCAGAATTTCCAATAATTGAATTGGAATGGATTTGAATCGAAATTGTCTTTGGAATATTTTGGAGTTGGATTTCGTGATTATACAGATATTGTTACGGAAATTTGAAAGAAATATGTATATCGTTATTCCTAATACGATATCTGTTGGTCGTAGAATTTGATATTCAATATAAGCCAATATATTTTCTATTCAGAGCCTTGTATTTAATATCAAATGTGATTTTGGGTTGTCGTGAACGGTATCTTTAATAATACTGTTCTTAGACCCAACGGATTTAAGAAAATCAAAAACTAATTGAAGATTAGTTAAGTTGAATGGTTTCTTGGGTATTGATCTGATGTTGGTTTCGACCTTCAGGGTTATTACTTAGGGAATTGTTCACTTTCTAATTTACGGTTAAAGGCTGATGGAATAGAATGTGATTTTGGATTTATCGTGAACTGTGTTTTAAATGACATTGGTCCTTTAACCCAGTTAAAGACAGGATATGATTTCCCAAGTTAAATAATCATTGATAGTGATTTTTGGGAAGGTTAAAACCAAGTGGAGTTTTAATGAATCTTTAATTAGATTGAAATGATCGAGAATGGAGTATCACCAGTTTTGCTCCAGGCGATAGTTAAATCTTTAATTAGATTTGAATGGGAAATGGTAACTGAATTTACCGATAACACCGTGGTATTAGATATGAAGTATTACCAGTTTTACTTCATGGGATGAATAGGTTGGGATTGGGAAATTAAAACAAATGATTACTTAAGTAAGGTTCGTTAATCCCGACTAGTTTGGGTAAACCATATTTTGGTTTGAATTAATATTCAAAAGAAGAATAAAGAATAAATTTAAAGAATTTATCTTTGATAAAATTAGTGGGAACCTTTCCCAAAGTATAAGGATATTTGAATAAAAGAATATTATGAATTGGAATGAGGTGTATGTTGTGTTTGTGTAACACTTTTTTATTATATACGTGAGTTATTCAGAAAGACCGGGTTTATCCCATTCTGAATAACTGATTCGACGATGTGTCGAAGATAAAGACGGTGGTCGAAGACCGGAGGTCTTCACATCGTTTGGATAATTACTGATGATCTTGATTGGGTAGTACACCCAAGAGGAGGGAATCTGTTGGTGATCGTCCAGACGTACTTGGAGATCGATGGATATGCGAGGTACAAGGTGCCTCTGGTTTCGTTCAGACCCAGAACGAACTTGTAAATGGACTGTGTGTCTGACATTGGATTTTATTCTTTGTGATTGGATTCTATTAAATATATATCTATTTGGCGGCGGAGAATTTATTCTCTTTCTTAACGCCCTTCTCTGAGACGTACGAACTCAGAGGTTATATATTGATGGATATCAATCGCATGGAGTGAATTGCCTGTGTGGCGTGCCTAAGGGGCAAATGATCAAAGATTTTGTTGAAAAGCAAATTCTTGTGGTTGATGATAAAAGCAAGGCCTGTGTGGCATAGCTTTGTGTATGGCGTTAACTCGCGAGCCTCACACCCCGGTATGAACCAGAAACTGGAGAGGATCCAGGGAGAACATGCGTCTCTTTCTAGCTAGAGGTGGTGTCAGTGAGCTACCAGCCTTGACATTTATATATTTTTCACCTGTGTGGTTGTTGGAATGCGAGGCGCCTCGGATATGGAGTCATTTGGCTCATTTTCTCCCCATTAGGCGGGGAGACGTATTGTTCAGGGTGTAAGTTTAATCCGCTACGTGTGGACCGGCCATGTGGCTCCTAGGTGCAGTTGCGGCTGTAGCCTGGGGCTTGGGTTAGACAGTCTCGAATTCGGTAGAGAATGATCCCTTGCCTCGGTTCATAGATGGAAATTCAACTTCCAAATACGTGACTTTGCGGTTTTTTATTGTAGAGCCTAGTATGGCGACATGATATATGGCACCCATGCCGTCTAGGATTGATACATTTATATTTGAAGTTGTTTTATACACTATGCACTTATAATAGTATCAAGTTATTTGTTTTTAACGTACCAAGCATGTTTGGCTATTATAAGGGAAAAACCTATCCTCCGGCTTGTGTTGCATTGTGTGATAGGACCTGGGTCTTATAATAGCTTCATTTTTCCAAAAAGCATTGCGTTGTTTTGTTATATGCACTGGTATTCTTGGGAGGAAACCCGTTCCGTGTTATACGGCGTGGTCCCTTGATATATCTGATTTTAAGTAAAGCTTTAAATAACTGTTTTAGTTCTCACACCAATCCCATGACTGACCTGGAGTTTATTGTTTTAACCTAAACTCTGGGTGCCCTTATTTTGACATGGGCAGCTAGTAGTTTTGGTTTTGTAGATTTATATTCACAGGAACCTGGTTTACAGCTGGAATGATATCCGGAAAGCTCTGTATCCATATATCTCTTTCAGTTGTGTATTGTATTATTTGTCTGCTGCAGTAATGTATTTAAATCTCTGATATTTTCTGTTGTATTTTACTCATTCATACTCTGTAATATTCTTGTATTCTGATGGAATTGTTGTAATAAGTAATGAAATGTTCTTCTTTTTATGTTCGGATTCGTCTTGTCCTCAGTACAATCCGCGATTTCCCGTAAAGGGAATTTAGGGTCGTTATAACAACGATATTGGCAAACACTTCGATAGTCGGTTATTTAACTATCGAAGAAAAACAAACATCCATTCAAAACATCAAACAATCACTGGACCCCTTAATTAATATTTCATTAATTAATTAAATTACTACTCCATTTCCTTATCAATATTTGTTAGCCAAATATTTTCAACAGTCATTTTGGCCTTTTTCGCTATTTGGATAACATTTCCATATATCGCCTCCTTTTATTTTCTATACATAGAAAATATCTTCTATTTATAACTGGAAAACATTTTAATTACTTATCTCTTTCACACCAGTTCATTTCTACACTCAGGAAAGATTTATTTATTATATTTCTAAATTTCCACCAACTTAGGTGAGAACGAATGTTGTGTAAAACATCATTACAACAACCCAAATCACTGCATTCAATTAACTCTTATTCAAACATTTCTCTTCGAGACTGGATCTTGTTGTTTACCAGTCAGTAATGAAATCAATCAAGTTGGGGTATAATGACCTCTCAGACCTTGACTGAATAACATCTTTAACTTCAAAATAGACAAGACCAGTTATCTCAAATCATCAACACCATAAAAACCCACTTATTCATTTTTAAAACGTATGTATATATATTTCTCTTTCTATTACTAGATTTTCGATTTTCTTTTTTGTTTATAATATTCTATTTTTAAGTTCGTTACCTTACCAGATTCTATATATATTGATATATAAATTTCTAATTATCAAATTATCTTAAAAATACTCTAACTCCTTAAATTCCCAGAAAATTTCGCCATAACCTCCTTTGTACCGGTCGATAGTTCAAACCTCAACTCGCCTCTCTAGGCCCTTTCCATTCAAAAAGAAAATCAAAAAGCCAAGTGGCTTGCTGATTCGGTGCATAAAATCTCATATGGAATTTAAACGTGTACCTTTTTGTTGGGCACTAAATTTATAAATCTTCATCTCTTCATTCCATACCTATTTAACATATGTTCACCTGTTTTCAATCCAATTCACCTCAATCCAATCGTTTGAATTCAGTTTCGCCCATTTTTTCTTTAATTAGCTTCTTAGCCTATTTCACTTGTTATTTGAACATATCATGTTCGTATGTATTTTTAGTTTGCTTATAAATCAATTAAATTACATTTTCATTTCAGCTTTCATATTCGATTTCAAATATGAAATTCACAAGTCTCATTTACTTATCAAAAGAAATATCTCGATCTAAAATTCGATTAACAAATTATTCTTCCACTTAGTTAATTCTTTTCAAAAATAAATAACTAATTTTGTTTCAAAAATCAGTCCATTTACTCCACTCGAGTTCATATTTATTTTATAACTCAAGTTCAAAATTTTCAAATGGAAACTCGGATTTTATTTGCTTAAAATCCTTGTATTTAATTAAATAAACCGTTATGGTTTTATAATGGTTATGGCATTGTTTTTCTGAAAAATTGATTTTGACATAACTCAAAATCTATTTGATGAAATCTAGATTTTTCTCTTCCATTAGAAAACTATTACCACATCGCTCCTGACGATTCTTGTTTCAAAGAATTCCAACTTAAATTGAGTTCTATATACTCAATTGAAGTTCAAAACACCAATTTACGAACTGCCACGCTGCGACGAGTTCGTTTTAATTATATATATATATATATATATATATATATATATGTTTAAACTTCGTTTATAATAATTTCAACTCCATTATGATATATTTCAAATCAATTTTCCCAATTCAACTTAATATTTCAGATTATCAATAATCGTCGATTTTCCCTTACTAGGTAATAAATTAATTTATACTTCGATCTTCTATATTTAATTCAAATTTCTTTTATAAATAAATTATTTAAAAAATTCGATATAATCGAATTTCAATTATAAACCCGTTGAATTCTTCTCAATTCAGCTTATATTCCGAATTCCGAAATATAATCAATCGTTTTGTTTCAAAACACTTCCCAATTTACTTTTAAATTCCTATTTGGATTAAATGGCTTAAATTATCCAAATGATAATTTATTTCACCAAATTTATAACACTATTTATAAATTCAACTTCCTTGTTTCATATATTTAAACAAGTTCCCTTTTCAAATTTCTATTTGAAACTCCATCCCTTTGATATTTCGAATTGCAGAATAAAAATCGTTGTTCCCTTTCGAATGATTTCAACTTCTATTTTTAAATTCATATTTGAATTTAAATATTCAAATTATCTCTTAATAACTAATTCATTATATTTATAAACACCATTTTATAAATTTCCTTGTTTTATATTTAAACAAGTCTATTTCGAAATCTATTTAAAACCAAAATCTTATTTTGGAAATTTCTATCTATAATAACTTATGTATATAACACCTAATTTATTTTCATATTCAATTTAACTTCTATTTAAATAAATTCGAATTAATCGAATTCAAATCATAAATCCTTTAGGATTTATTTTAGTTTTAATTTATATTCTGAACATCAGAATAAATTCCATCGTTTATTTCTTTAAAACGATTTCCCCATTTTTATTTTTAAATTCACATTTGAGTTTAAATATTCAAATTATCCAATGATAATTTTTCCACTTTATTTATATACACTATTTATAAATTCATTTCAATTCTCTGCATTATTAATTTATAAACACAATTATAAATTCACTACTTGTTTCATATATTCAAACAAGTTAATATATTTATAGCCCAATTGAAATTCAAATTCTATTTTAGATAAATAGATCTTCCCCTTTAAATTTCAAAATATCCTTTTCCTTGATATTTTTATATATCAACATTTCAGGTCCAGTGATATTTTAACCAATCAAAAATATCAATTATCAACCATAGATTTTCTAACACATCATATATGACAACATATATGAGAACAATTAAATAATAATATTTTTGAGGAATCCAGTTGGATCCCTCCAACTTATTTTCCTGCATCCACAGACGTTCGCTAGCATAAATAATACCCATTCTGCTTCGTGGCAGAATATCGCGGTATAGAAGGTCATCCACTATCATAGCGTGGGGCCTATAGGGTCATCCGCTAATGATACTGCGGGCATCCGCTAATGGTACTGCGGGAACTATCCAGTCATCAATATATATATAATAGCCACAAACATCAATCCTATATAACTAATATATATGTATAATAGCCACAGAAACATTTAAATGCAACCAAACAACCATCAATTATTTTTAACAACTAAAAATAATTTTAAATAATAAATTGAGTGAAATTTACTCACTGAAATTGCAGTTGTCGAAATTCCTGTTTATTTCCAAATCACCGACTATGAATCTTCTTGAATGAATTCGCACCTAGATAATTTGATTTAAATTTACTAATTAACATTTATTTATTTAAATTAATGAATAAATAAGTTCCTTATATATATATATTCTCCATTAAATTTAATCAGCAAATCGTTTAAATTAAATATCTAAACCATGATTATAACCTGGTATAATCAAATACAGTATTTTTAAACCGTTCGAATTAACTAAGCTTATATTTTATTTTTCTCTTAACAAAAATTCTGATTTTTATCCAATTAAGATAAAATCTTATACCTTTTTTTCTTCATCTGAAAACACTTTTCTACTTTGCCAAAAACTGTCAAACCCCAAAGCTTGCCTTGTCTCCTTGCAACTTCCACTCCAATTCATACCAATCTCGACTGAAGCCATTTCTATCCCCTGAAATGTCGAACAAGAACTCCCTCTTCCACCTACAGTCGATCTCCTGCTGTTTAACCCCATACCATAACCGCCCTCCACTACATTGCGACCTCCATTCCATCTTCAAAAATCCACCGGTGCCCCCAAAAATCCCTTCACAGCTTCACCTCGCGCAGAACAATAGAGGCTCGGCCCTAATTCGAACAATGAAGTCTGTGTCGCACCCAATATTCCTGACATCGACACCAGCTTTGATCGAACTCCACCGAAATTCGTCCACCAACTCGCCTTGCTTCCATCACGACTTCAACAAATAGCACCCGCTTACCATTCCTTACTTGCGTACAATGAAAGCACGCACCTCCTACCCTGACATCGCACAAATACCCAAACGCCATTCATTGAACCCTAGCTCGCGATTGGAGAAAAGATCGAGCTCCAGATTAAATCGAGCTACCTAAAACTCCTATTGACATGAAGACCAGCTCCGAACGAACTCTGCGCAACTGATTTAATGATTCCAAGAATTTCAATACGATTTTTAGTTTATATGATTTCCGATTTAATTTCCAGAGAGGGGCTTCGATTTTATATTGGAGAGGAATATTTTGTGGCCAGTTTTAGTCTGAAACTTTGTTTGATTTAATTAACAGGAGATCGAAATGAAGAGAAACAAGGAGGAATAGTCATGATTTTATAGAACAGGGATGCTTCCTGGTTAAGGAAATGAACGTATGTGTTTTACTGGATAAGGTTTATCAGAGGTAGGGTTTTTCTAATGTACTGTTATCTTAGGAAGTAAGCAATTTATTTTATAATAATATTTATTTTGAACCGAGGTTATTTTTAACCCTTGATTCTGAATTCCTTACTGAACCCAACAACTGACATTTTTAGGGTTGTACCACTATTCCAGACGCACCAGACAAGCATCGAAACCCCATTTGATCATATGGAGAAGATATTAATTTTAAATTAATATAAATTAAATTCTAAAATATAAATTCCTCGAAAATAAATCATTCTAATTCAACAGAATTTTGTATTGGTCATCTGAATCAGTTTCGGTACTGTTTAAATCTTCGAATTTAATTATATTTTGAATTACGATAATTCGATATATATTCCAAATTAAATTATATTCGATTTTTAAATCGACGGCTCAATATAAAAAAATCATTTATATTATCAACACAATAATTAAAATAATATTAAATATTTAAAATAAACTGTTCGAAAAATTTGGGTCATTACAGTAAGATTAAAAAGAATTACATTTTCTTTGTAACATAGACAAGATTACATTTTTCTATGTAATATAAAAAGAATACATTTTCTTTGTAATATTAAAAGATTTCATTTTCTATGTAACATAGAAATGAATACATTTTTGTGCAATATAAAAAGATTACATTTTTATTATGTAATTAAGATTTCATTTTCTATGTAACATAGAAATGAATACATTTTTGTGCAATATAAAAAGATTACATTTTTACTATGTAATAAAGAATGAATGAAAAGATTTCATTTTCTATGTAACATAGAATTGAATACATTTTTGTACAATATAAAAAGATAACATTTTTATTATGTAATAAAGAATGGATGAAAAGATTTCATTTCCTATGTAACATAGAAATGAATACATTTTTGTGCAATATAAAAAGATTACATTTTTATTATGTAATAAAGAATGGATGAAAAGATTTCATTTTCTATGTAACATAGAAATAAATACATTTTTGTGCAATATAAAAAGATTACATTTTTATTATGTAATAAAGAATGAATTAAAAGATTTCATTTTCTATGTAACATAGAAATGAATATATTTTTGTGCAATGTAAAAAGATTACATTATTATGTAATAAAGAATGAATGTAAAGATTTCATTTTCTATGTAGCATATAAATGAATACATTTCTATGCAATATAAAAAGATTACATTTTTAATATAATAAAAGAAAGATTTAAAAAGATTACATTTTAATGTGATAAATGTGTTTAACATAAAAAGATTATATTTTTAGTAACGTATGATTTCATTTAAAAGACTCAATGTTGGAATGAAAAGTGTTAACATTTAAAATTTCATTTTAATGTAATAAATGAATCATTATAAAAGGATCAAGCTTTGTTAAAAAAATGTGCTGACATATAGAAGTACATTTTTATGTAATATGAACTAATTTAAAAAGATTCAAGAGTGAAAATTTTGTGTAACATTAAAATTTTTATTTTTAATGTAAAGTTGAATCATATAAAAAGATTCAAGATTGAAAATTATGTTAAACATTAAAAATTACATTTAATGTAACGAAGAGTCGTTAAAAAGATTCAAAGTTAGAAAATATATTTATTAAATATGTTTTCGTCGAACAAATTATATATATATATTAAAATAAAACGAATTGCGCAACTGCAGTTCGCGATTTGGAATTGTAACTTCAAACGATTATACCGAGACATCCAACCGTCGGATTTTCCCAAAACTAAAACCGTTGGGCTCGCATTGGAAAAATCTTTCCAACGATATAAAATTCGCTATGAGCCAACGGTTAGATTTTGAGAAATATGTAAATCAAATTTTGATGATAACGGCGTCAAGGCCATGTAATGACCTGAAGCTTCGTTAAATTAAAAAAGGAAATTTTTAAATAAATAGAAATAGCGATAAATTGTTATAAAATATTATAAGCGATATAGAATGAAAAGAAATGATTTTGAATTATATATATTCGAGAGTTATTTGAAAAGGTCGAGTTAAATCTCATTTCAAATAATTATACGACGATTGGAAGTCGAAGATATTAAAGACGGTGATTGAAGACTGGCGATCTTCACATCGGATGGATGACTACTGATGCCTTTGATTAGAGTTGCTGCCTTGGAAGGGTTACAGTGGTAGTTGTCCGGATGTACTTGTTGATTGTCCAGATATGCGAGAGCCTCCCTTCCGTGTTGGACATATGGAACGAGGAATAATGTGTCTCCGGTTTCGTTCAGACCCAGAACGGACTTGTAAATGGATGTATGTATGACACTAGATTTTATTCTGTGCTGATTGATTTCTGTTTAATATATATCTGCTTGGTAGCGGAGAATTTATTCTCTTGCTTAACACCCTTCTCTGAGATGCACGAGCTCAAAGGTTACATATTGGTAGACATCAGTCGCATGGTGTGAATTGTCAGTGCGGCATGCCTAGATGAAAATGATCAAGGCTTATTGTTGAAAAGCAGAGCCTTGTGGTTGATGATCAAAGAACAGCTGTTATCAGCACATCTTTGTGTATAGCATTACTTCGCGAGCCTCACACCCCGGTATGAACCAGAAACGGGAGAAGGACCCTAGAGAGGACATGCGTTTCTTTCTAGCTAGAAGTGATGACATGGTAAGGAGCCCAGACATTTTTACTTATGTGGATAATGGAATGAGGCACCTCAGATTTGAGTCCCTAGTGGCTATATATTTATGCCCCATAGGGCAGGGAAATGTATTGTTCAGGAATTACTAATTCACTAATGTATTTGTGGACCGGCCCTGGCGTTCCTAGGTGCAGTTGCGGCTGTATCCTGAGACATGGTAGGCTAGATTGTCTCGAATTCGGTAAGGACGATCTCTTGCCTTGGTTCATGATGGAAATCCAACTTCCAATACGACACAGGTGGTTTTGATTGTATAATTGGTATGGCAACATAGTATATGGTAGATATGTCATCTATGATTGATATATTATGATTGGAATGTTTTTGAAACATATATATACTAATAATAATATCAAATCCGTTTTATCGTATCAAACATTTTTGACCATTATACGGTAAAACTCTATCCTCCGGTTTGCATTGCATTGTGTGATACGATTTGAGTTTTATAATGGTTTCATTTTTCTAAAAACCATTGCGTTGTTTAACGATTTACTTTATTTATGCACTAGCAATCCAACGGAGTAAACCCGCTCCGCGTTAGCGGCATGGTCCTAAGATTAGCTTTACTATTAAATAGGTTAAATAAGATTTCTCATACCAGTCCCATGACTAACTTGTAGTTTATTTCACTTCGCAAACTCGGGTGTCCTCTTTCCACATGGGCAGCCTTGTATTCAGGTTTTAGCAGACTCATTCTGGATGGCTATGGAGCTGAAGATGGATCCTATCATTTCTATTATGTTGTTCAGACTTCATTTAATATATTATGTTTGATTCCGCTGCAGACATTTTACATTAAGTTGAAAACTGTATTATGTACTAAGTGTGATCCTGTTATGCTGTGTAACTCTGATGATATATTATTCCCAGTGTAATTTGATGTATGTTTTCTGCTGTAATTCTATATTTATGTTCTATTGTTATTGTTTATGTGTTATATTCCAATGACTATCCTTGCTTTCATACTATGGGAGTTTGGGGTCATCACAGTTGGTATCAGAGCTTTGGTTAACTCAAACCTTTGGGGTACAACTCGTTAGAACTGAACAAAAGACTCATCAGCGGTAGGATTAGTAATATCTTGCAAAAGAATACTCATTAGAGATAGGATCAGTAATATCCTAGAATGAGAAAACTCGTTAGAGATGGGGTTATAAATGCCCTAGAATGAGTTGAGAGTGACAAGTTTATAATTAACGTATTTGTTATTATATATATATAATCCGATCTTAGAAAATATGATTTTTGAATATATTAAGTTATATATATTTGAAAAGCTAATCAACTAATTGATTGATGATTGTGTTGTGTGATTATTAGTTCAAATAATAAAATTATTGAAACTAATAAAAGAATGAAATTTTTTTTGGTTTATTAAACAACTTTCCGCTCCGTTCCTTTCCGGGGATGAAAAGTTTTTAAGTGGAGGAGATTGTGACAACCCAGAAAATAAGAACCAATTAATTTTTTTATTTTGTCTATATTATTGAATTTTAAATAGTTAAAATAGTTCATTTTAAATAATAATGATTAAAAATTTATTTAAATCGAAGTTAGAACGAATATATTTATTTTAATTTTAAAATGAGTTAGAAATAGCGCGACAGTTTGAAAATTTGAATTTGAACTTTGACTGAATGTACAGGATTCAAAATAAATCGTATTTTGGTGAAACCAAAAATATTTAAATATGGTTAAAAATATCTTTCCAATGAATCCGAAAATTTGAAATTTCATTGTGGGAATAAAAGGTTATGATCAGTTGAATATTCAGAAAAGTCGCTATGTAATTTAATATAATATATAGCCCGTATAAATAGCCATTTTACAAAGGACCTCTGTTTTCGATGAAACCACCCTGGTTGGATCCAGAATGTCAAATTATTGCACGATTCCAATTTTCATAATTTTTAGAATTAATACGTGAGCGTGGCAAAAGAAAATGTGATTTAACAATTTCAGTCAATTTCGATCGACCGGAAAATGGCCATTTTTCAAATGGTCTCCAAATTTAACGAAATTGATTTTGTTGGGACTGTATCATCTGAACATAGCTAGCTTTATTTTTCGGGAATTTTTGGAGTCAGTATGTGGCCCCGGTAAATTAAAATGTACGATCAAATTAAATAATTAAAGGTTTTATATTTTAATTTAAGGAAAAATGGACTAAAACGATCAAATGCATTGATAAGACCTAGTTCATTGTGTCCGAAATAGGGGTAACTAGCTAAGGGCAATAGTCGTTGGGCCGCATTTGGAGTCCAGACCGATAAACAATAATTTATGAATTAAAATATATATTAAATAATATATTTATATTAAAAATCAAAACCCTAATTAGCTCCATAAAAGATAGCCGCCAGAAATCAAGTTCAATTGCCATCGTGCTCCCTCTACTCCCTCCCTTTTCTCCTAATCTATTCAATAAATTCGTAACCTCCAAAGAGAAAATCGTAGAGGGGAGTGAGAATTACATAGTGAACGGTGCAGATCTAAATTTATTAAGGGATTTGCTTGGATTGTTGGTTCAAAGCGGATGTATTGGGTACGGATTTCAAAGCAGGGAAGTGGTACGAGTTATGTAACACCCCGAATTTTCTGGTAATAGTAAATCAACAAATTAAAGTATAATTAATTCTTAATGAAAGAACTATGGGAAAGGAGTTATGCCATTGCGTTCGTCTCGGAATTCTGCTTGAGATAGTCCGAGTTTGCATGAATCGGACTCCGTATGAAGGAGTTATGACCTCCGGAAGTTTCAGAATTCAAATTTAAAGTTCAAACAATTCAAAAGTCGGTTCAAATTTCGAATTCAGACCCAAACTGGACTGGGCAGGAAAATTCCCGCCCAGGCACCAGGTCGACCATAGGGTCGACCTGGGGGTCGACCTGGGTGACTAGGTCGACCATAGGGTCGACCCGGGGGGTTGACCTGGGGGTCGACCTGCCCAGTCGACCTGGTTTGGCCCTGGCTGGCCTGGTCGGGTTCTGGTCAATTTTTGAGGCTTGCCTGTGTCACTAGGGCTGACTTGTCGCATTTTGGTTAGCTCCTCTCGAAGTGAATGGTCTAGATTCATCTGTTATCATCTGACGGCTCAAATCAATCTGAAATTCTATAAATATAACTCAACACTCAAACTAAATTCTCACGAATAATATAGAAATAGAGCCGCCATGCCATCAGGAGAAAACTAAGAGGAGCCTCCACTTGTAGAAAAGCTTAGAGGCGAGCCAAATTAAAGTTAAAACAATAATCAAATCAACGTTAGTCTACCCAAAGGAAAGCAATTTAAATTCAGAAATCAGAAAGCAAGACCGTCATTTGTTGTAAGTATAGTGATTTTTCTGATGTGAATAAAAATTAGGATTTGATTCGATGTAAAATGGAAATGGAATTGTGTTAATGTGTAACAACGATGTTAATTCATACCTGTGTATTGAAATGATTGTGATATTGTGATGTATGTGGTATAGTTGAATTGATATTGATCCTATTGTACATTTAGAATCACATGAAAGTTGTACAGTTTATGTTGTAATCGACATCTATATGTTTATGTGATTATATAGGTTGTATGTTATTAAGATTTCATGTATATATATGCTAAAGCATCTATGCCTAAGTTCATATACATGCTAATATGTTTATACAAAAGTAGCAAAGTCAATAATTGTATCCACGGCAAAATCCACTTTAATACATGTTTCATGTGTAGTTGGACATATGATTGGATCTAGTTCACTCATGCGATGAAATTATATATATACTTTATGAACATGTCATATTCTTATGCTAGTGATGTTCGATGTTATGCCTAGATCTAAACATGTTTAGGCTTATGCTGTCTAAATCATATGTTAATTCATGTGACACCTATTTGGTTAGACCCCTATTTCAATGCAAGTTCACATGTATGTAAATTGATTTAGCCTATGTTGCAAGTTCACACCTATGATATTCGTATTGACTATGCCAAGAATGCCAAGTTTACACCTATGTCATGTTTATGAATTCCCTTATGCCAATTTTGTGTGCGCTAAATTAGGCTAAGTTTATAGCCTAATATTATATGTTAAAAACCATGCGAACGAAAATTAGGCTAAGATTGTTAGCCTAATATTTAGATGGGGTAATGTTGGGAAAATTGGTAACTTGACATAAATTGGTAAAAATATATGAAATTGGCATGTTTGTCACATGCCAAAATTGGTGGCATTTAAATGGTATAAATTCTTATACCAAAAATGTTAAACTTGGAAAGTGGGCCACAACATTTAATTGTTGACAAATTTACATATATTAAGTAATAAAGGCAAATATGTAAATTTAGAAAATACGAGTATGCTTAACACGAGGTTGGATTGAGTTGTGATGTAAACCTGCCCGAACCCGCCCGGCTGTCCAGTAGTCACAACAATACCTATCCAATGTGGGTGGTTACGCATGGAGCCCAATAAGGACCCGAGGTTAGACTGAGTTAAGGTGTAAATCTGCCCGGAACCGACCGGCACATCCAGTAACCGTAACAATATATGTCTAATGTGAGTGGTCGGTGCTTTAAAAAGCTAAGGACATACAAGTTAGGATGGTAGGGTTAAGTTAACTAGAACACTTAACCAATTCAACATGTTAATTTAAACTGATGGGTGGGGTTAGGTAAATTCAGACACTTAACCACTTAACATGTTTGACTAGAAAACCTTAGTAACGGGGACCCATTTCAGTAGTAACCCAATTAGGTATCATGGTACCCTGACTCTAGGCAGGGTGGGGCACGATTACTGGGCCGATTGTAAGCGGTCCAAAGCAACGGCGGTGGGTGCAACAATATGGGTTCTAATGGAGTGCGATCGTGCACACACTTTGGAGCAGACAAACAGGGCACTGGGGGCACCAATAGTATAACCTATGCATTCTAAGGATTGTGTCGGGCCGCCACCATGGGACTTGATACACCCATGGTGGGACCAACATAGGTATATCTTTGGGGGCCATAAGACACAGATGATTATGCGAGTAGGAGCCGATCTTTAGAGAAAGGGGATCACTTCACCCGATCATGGGGTGCCAGTTGGGACGATACAAGTAGGTGCAGAGATATAGTGTGGGGTGTGATAGTATATTCGATTCAAACTGCCTTACCTTAGTTTATGATATTTTCCTATTTCCAGTTTATACTTATCATGTCCTTTTTCTTATTCTCATACTGAAGAGTCACTAGACTTACTAGGCTTTATGTCTGACCCTATTTTCTTTCGTCTTCTTTTCTTCCATCCCCCCCCCCCTCGGTCCACAGGGAGGGAACAACCCAGCTTAGTCAGACTCTTTGCAAGCTTCAAGATAGTAGATGTACGGTTTGGACTCTCTTTGGCTATGGCTGTTGGACACACTCTATGGTGATTTATGCAGTTTTAACTATGTGTTTATGCTTCTTTATTTAATAACCAAGACAGAAATGATATTGTAATGTTTTGGAAGTGGTTACGTGACAGTTGTGGAAATGTTTTGTTTGAACATATATTTATGAAATAAAAAGCCTGTTGTTTTCCGCTGCTTATATATATATATGTGTGTGTATGTGTGTGTGTGTGTGTTTATATATGTCTTGTGTTTTATCTGTGACTTTTACTTACAAACCTCCACCAAAGTTAAGGCATTGCCTTTGTGAGTGGCCTTAATGGAAGGTGGGGTGTTTCACTTGGTATCAGAGCACAGTTTTACCAGACTAGATAAAAGTTTTTGAAACTATTTTCAAAAAGAAGATTAAAGAAGCAGTGTTTTCAAGAAAAAGAGTTATTTTTAAAAGGCATAATTTCCCAAAAGCCATATGCATTATCTCTCTATCCTTTATCTTGAATACTTTCCTTTTTGTTCCAGCATGTCTGGAGATCTTAACCTTCCAGAAGGAGTACCGATTCCTGGCAGGTTCCGAAGGTACCTAGAGGCTAGGGCCAATGGTGCGGGCCCAGCAGACATTCCTCCTCCCACAGTGGTAGCGGTACCTCCTCCTCCACCTCGTGGAAATACTTTCGCTAAGACATGTAGAGACTTCAAGGCTATGGGCGGAAAGGACTTTTATGGAACTAAATCATTTGTGGTAGCAAGGAACTAGCTGAAGGAGACCGAGGACTTGTTCGTCATCTTCGAAGTTGACGACAGGCAAAAGATATAGCTAGCAGTATGGTTGCTTAAAGATGAAGCTTCCTATTGGTGGGAAGTTACTCATGCTGAAAGGCCAGTGGAGACTTGGGAAGATTTCAGGATGAGGTTTGAGATGAAATTCCTCTCCCAAGCTGAAAGAAGCCTGCAAATGGAGAAGTTCCTAACTCTTAAACAAGGAAGTATGACGATCAAGGAGTACGTCAATCAGTTTAATCAGCTGACCAGATTTGGGCTAGATTTGGTAAACACCCAACACAAGAAGGCTCTTCGCTTCGTCAAAGGTCTGAATGAGCCTCTACACATCCTTGCAATGACCCATATACCCATGGGAGCAACTTATGAAAGCTTGGTGGACATGGCACTGCTACACGAGGAAGATAAAGGCAAGAAGGAGGCAAAGGTGGAAGTGCCTCAAGAAAAGAAAGAAGGTTTACAGGCTAAGAAGACAGACTTCAAGAAAGGCGGGAAGAACAACAAATCCCGTGAAAAGAGAAAGTGCAATTTCTGTGGCATTGTGGGACATATAGAAAAAGACTACAGGAAGAAGAAGGCAAAGATGAATGGGGGTTGTTTCCATTGTGGAGAGACTGGACACTTGGCTAAGGACTGCCCAAAGAAGCTAGGGCAGAGACAGAGGACTGGATCCACCTCAGGGGGACAGGTTCACATGCAGGTGGCACCTCAACAGGAACGAGGTAGAAATATTTCTATAGAAAGCTTAGTTTATCTTTATGATCATCCAGTTCGCACTCTCTTTGATTCTGGTGCGTCACACTCCTTTATTTCATTTGCTTTAGTAGAATCTCTGCACCTAGACACTAGTACGGTAGAAGATCCCTTGGTTGTTTCGAATCCAATTGGGGGCTCGGCTTATTTGTCGATGGTTTGCTTGGATTTGAAAATCTCTATTCTAAGAGTTGAATTTAGATGTAGCGCCTTTGTTTTGGGCTTCTCAGGATATGCACTGATCTTAGGCATGGACTGGTTATCCAGTAATGGTGCCATTCTTGATTGTGAGAAAAAAGTGGTTAGACTCTTAACTCGGCTCGGTAACACTCTAGAAATTTCTTGTAATCCCTTGAATGCTGTTATGCTTAGTTATCTAGAGTCGCTTGATGCTTCTGTTGAGAATTTACAGTCGGTTGGAGTGGTCCAGGAATATCTGGATGTCTTTGAAGATGTGAAAGGCTTACCTCCGAAGCGGGAAATAGACTTCCGCATATATCTTGTTGATAATGCAAAGCCCGTAGCTCTCCCTGTTAGACACATGGCTCCAAAGAAGAGAAAGGAGCTAAGTAAGCAAGTTAAGGAGCTTCTCGAGAAGGGGTTTATAAGGAGAAGTATCTCAAAATGGGGTGCTCCAGTGGTGTTCGCCACCAAAGCAGATGGTACACAACGTCTTTGTGTGGACTATAGGGAGCTAAACAAGCTGACAAAAAAGAATAGACGCCCGCTTCCTAGAATAGAAGATTTGTTTGATCAGCTTGTAGATGCGTCGGTCTTCTCCCAACTTGATCTGGCTACTGGGTTCCATCAGCTAAGGGTAGCTGAAGATAGTATTGATAAAACGGCGTTCAGAACCCCGCTGGTTTCTACGAGTGGCTTGTCATGCCTTTCGGTTTGACAAACGCACCCTCTTATTTCGTGGACCTAATGAGCAGGGTGTTCAGAGAATTCCTCAATAAGTTTGCGGTTGTCTTCGTAGATGATATTTTGATCTTCTCAAAGAATGAGGAAGAATATGCTTAGCATCTGAAGGAGATCATGGAAACTCTTCGAGTTCATCAGCTAAAAGCCAAATTCTCCAAGTGCCACTTTTGGAGAGAAGAAGTAATATTTCTTGGACATATAGTGTCCAAAGAGGGATTAGCTGTGGACCCCGCGAAAGTGGTGGCAGTGCAAGATTGAAAGACACCAAGAAATGCAACCGAAGTCCAAAGCTTTCTTGGGCTAGCCGGTTTCAACCGAAAGTTCATTAGGGATTTCGCGAAAATCTCAGCTCCACTCACAAGGCTAACGAAGAAGAATTTGGCGTTCGCTTGGGATTTGGATTGTGACATTGCTTTCCAACGCTTAAAAAGGGCTCTCACAACAGCCCCAGTTCTGACTTTTCCAGATGGAAGCAAGATGTTCACAGTATACACGGATGCTTGTAGTACGGGACTAGGCGTTGTTCTGATGCAAGAAGGGAGGGTAGTAGCTTATGGTGGAAGACAACTGAGAGTTCACAAAAAGAACTACCCAACCCACGATCTTGAGTTGGCCGCCATCGTCTTTGCGCTTAAGTCTTGGCGCCATTATCTCCTAGGTGAGAAGTTCGAATTATATACTGACCATAAATCATTGAAGTATCTTTTCTCGCAAAAAGATCTTAACTTGAGGCAGTAAAGGTGGATGGAGTTCCTTTCCACGTATGATTTTGAGATTTCCTATACTCCTGGCAAAGGCAACGTAGTAGCAGACGCGTTGAGAAGAAAGAGGCTGACCGTAAGCCCTCTCTTTGTGGAAAGGCAAAGCTTGGAGTATATAGCCAGTTTCGACTTTAGGCCCTCCTCAGATTTTATACCTGGTTTATTAGCATCCCTAGAAGTACGGTCCACTCTTTTAGACTCAATAGGGGCCGCACAACGCGAAGACCCTCAACTTGTTGATGTGATTGATAAACTAATTAGGGTGAAACTTCCAGTCACCTCAATAGGTACTCCATCGATGATAAGGGTTGGCTGAGACGGGATGGAAGGCTATACGTCCCATAAGCAAGGGATTTAGTGAAGATGGTTCTCGAGGAAGCACATCATTCCAAGATGACAATACATATAGGTGGAGACAAGATGTACAAGGACGTAAAGAGAGTTTTCTATTGGAGCGGCATGAAGAAGGACATGGCAGATTTCGTTTCTAAGTGTGTGACATGCCAACAGGTCAAGGCGGAACAAAAGAAGCCTAGAGGACTACTTCATCCTCTAGAGGTCCCGCAATGAAAGTGGGATAGCATTTCAATGGACTTCATTGATGGGTTGCCTAGGTCAAGAAGAGGAAATACTAGCATTTGGGTAATAGTGGACAGGCTTACTAAAAGCGCCCACTTTTTACCTATCAAGAGTAGAAGGGCTGCTTCGTCTTTAGCTTTTCTTTATCTCAAGGAAATAGTTCGACTTCATGGAATACCCTCCAGCATAGTGAGTGACAGAGACCCCATCTTTACGAGCGAATTTTGGCGGAGTCTGCAAGAAGCTGTAGGCACACAGTTATGCTTGAGCACGGCCTATCACCTCCAAACCGATGGTCAGACGGAAAGGGTGAATAGAGTACTAAAAGATCTTCTAAGACTGTGCGTTCTTGACTTCGGAGGGACTTGGGAGGATCATCTTCCTTTAGTGGAATTCGCCTACAACAACAGCTACTAAGCCACTATCGGCATGGCGCCCTTCGAAGCTCTATATGGAAGACCATGCCGATCACCAACTTGTTAGTGGGAGTCTACCGACAAGATTATACTTGGGCCAGACATGATTAGAGAGACTTCAGAAAAGGTAGACTTGATACGAAGAAGAATGAAGACTGCCCAAGATAGACAAAAATCCTACGCCGACAAAAGAAGGACCGACCTTGAGTTTGAGGTTGGGGACAGGATTTTCCTTAAGGTATCCCCTTTAAGGAACGTGGATGCTAGTGGTTGCTCGTGGATGCATATACACACACAACCTAGGTTTTAGATCGGCTCAATCACTTCATATTGCATTTGCATATATATATTCATATTTGTATGTGGTTGAAACTTGATATGTGGTCATATGGATGTCACATTTGTATGAATGGTTGCGCACTCATGTAGAATTATGAGTAGGAAAAATTTGCATACATAATGGATTCATGACACTTACATGATTTGCATTAAAGAGGTCAACTGAATCAGTAGACCGCCTAATTTTTGCATCAGATAAGAACATATACACACACTATGCATACGATCATAAAGAATTAGAAGTCTTTTAAGGAAAATGGATGACTGTGTTTGATGGTTGAGTAGATGGACGATTGGATGTTAGGACTTACGTTCTCCTAGACTTGAAGATTTCGGGGACGAAATGCTTTAAGGAGGGGAGAATGTAACACCCCGAATTTTCTATTAACAATAAATACACAAATTAAAGTATAATTAATTCTTAATGAAAGAATTAAGGGAAACGAGTTATTCCATTGCGTTCGTCTCGGAATTCTGCTTGTGATAGAGTCCGAGTTTGCGTGATCGGACTCCGTATGAAGAAGTTATGACCTCCGGAAGTTTCAGAATTCAAAATTAAAGTTCAAACAGTTCAAAATTCGGTTCAAATTTCGAATTCAGACCCAAACTGGGCTGGGCGGGAAAATTCCCGCCCAAGCACTAGGTCGAACATAGGGTCGGCCTGGGGGTCGACCTACCCAGTCGACCTGGTTTGGCCCTGGCTGGCCTGGTCGGGTTCTGGTCGATTTCTGAGGCTTGGTTGTGTCACTAGGGCTGAATTGTCGCATTTTGGTTGGATCCTCTCGAAGTGAATGGTCTAGATTCATCTATGATCATCTGACGACTCAAATCAATCTGAAATTCTATAAATATAACTCAACACTCAACCTAAATTCTCATGAATAATATAGAAATAGAGCCGCTATGCTGTCGGGAGAAAACTAAGAGGAGCCTCCACTTGTAGGAAAGCTTAGAGACGAGCCAAATTAAAGTTAAAACAATAATCAAATCAACGTTAGTCTACCCAAAGGAAAGCAATTCAAATTCAGAATTCAGAAATCAGAAAACAAGACCGTCATTTGTTGTAAGTATAGTGATTTTTTCGATGTGAATAAAAGTTAGGATTTGATTCGATGTAAAATGGAAATGGAATTGTGTTATTGTGTAACAATGATGTTAATTCATACCTGTGTATTGAAATGATTGTGATATTGTGATGTTTGTCGTATAGTTGAATTGATATTGATCCTATTGTACAATTAGAATCACATGAAAGTTGTACAGTTTATGTTGTAATCGACACCTATATGTTTATGTGATTTTATAGGTTGTATGTTATTAAGATTTCATGTATATATATGCTAAAGCCTCTATGCCTAAGTTTATATACATGCTAATATGTTTATACAAAAGTTGCAAAGTCAATAATTGGATCCATGCCAAGATCCACTTTAATACATGTTTCATGTGTAGTTGGACATATGGTTGGATCTAGTTCACTCATGTGATGAAATTATATATGTATACTTTATGAACATGTCATATTTTTATGCTAGTGATGTTTGATGTTATGCCTAGATCTAAACATGTTTAGGCTTGTATTGTCTAAATCATATGTTAATTCATGTGACACCTATTTGGTTAGACCCCTATTTCAATGCAAGTTCACATGTATGTAAATTGATTTAGCCTATGTTGCAAGTTCACACCTATGATATTTGTATTGACTATGCCAAGAATGCCAAGTTTACACCTATGTCATGTTTATGTTTATGAATTCCCTTATGCCAATTTTGTGTGCGCTAAAATTAGGCTAAGTTTTTAGCCTAATATTATATGTTAAAAACCATGCGAACGAAAATTAGGCTAAGATTGTTAGCCTAATATTTAGATGGGGTAACGTTGGGAAAATTGGTAACTTGACATAAATTGGTAAAAATATATGAAATTGGCATGTTTGTCACATGCCAAAATTGGTGGCATTTAAATGGTATAAATTCTTATACCAAAAATGTTAAACTTGGAAAGAGGGCCACAACATTTAATGGTTGACAAATTTACATATATTAAGTAATAAAGACAAATATGTAAATTTAGAAAATACGAGTATGCTTAACACGAGGTTGGCTTGAGTTGTGATGTAAACCTGCCCGGACCCACCCGGCAGTCCAGTAGTCACAACAATACCTATCCAATGTGGGTGGTTAAGCATGGAGCCCAATAAGGACCCGAGGTTAGACCGAGTTACGGTGTAAATCTGCCCGGAACCGACCGGCACATCCAGTAACCGTAACAGTATCTGTCTAATGTGAGTGGTCGGTGCTTTAAAAATCTAAGGACAGACAAGTCAGGATGGTAGGGTTAAGTTAACTAGAACACTTAACCAATTCAACATGTTAATTTAAACTGACGGGTGGGGTTAGGTAAATTCAGACACTTAACCACTTAACATGTTTGACTAGAAAACCCTAGTAACGGGGACCCATTTCAGCAGTAACCCAATTAGGTATCAT
This sequence comes from Allium sativum, assembly GCA_030737875.1. Classification (NCBI taxonomy): domain Eukaryota; kingdom Viridiplantae; phylum Streptophyta; class Magnoliopsida; order Asparagales; family Amaryllidaceae; genus Allium; species Allium sativum. The sequence continues at coordinate 206,569,202 of CM060925.1, forward strand.
GGTACCCTGAAACTAGGCAGGGTAGGGCACGATTATTGGGCTGATTGTAAGCGGTTAAAAGCAACAGCGGTGGGTGCAATAGTGTGGGTTCTAACGGAGTGCGGGCGTGCACACACTTCGGAGCAGACAAACAGGGCACTGGGGGCACCAGTAGTATAACCTGTGCATTCTAAGGATTGTGTCGGGCCGCCACCATGGGACTTGATACACCCCATTGTGGGACTAGCATAGGTATCTACAATTTTTGGGGGCCGTAAGATACAGATGATTATGCGAGTAGGAGCCGATCTTTAGAGAAAGGGGATCACTTCACCTGATCATGGGGTGCCAGTTGGGACGATACAAGTAGGTGCAGAGATATAGTGTGGGGTGCGATAGTATATTCGATTCAAACTGCCTTACCTTAGTTTATGATACTTTCCTATTTCCAGTTTATACTTATCATGTCCTTTTTCTTATTCTCATACTGAAGAATCACTAGACTTACCAGGCTTTATGCCTGACCCTATTTTCTTTCGTCTTCTTTTCTTCCGTTTCCCCCCCGGTCCACAGGGAGGAAACAACCCAGCTTAGTCAGACTCTTTGCAAGCTTCAAGATAGTAGATGTATGGTTTGGACTCTTTTTGGCTATGGCTGTTGGACACACTCTATGGTGATTTATGCAGTTTTAATTATGTGTTTATGCTTCTTTATTTAATAACCAAGACAGAAATGATGTTGTAATGTTTTGGAAGTTATTATGTGACAGTTATGGAAATGTTTTGTTTGAACACATATTTATGAAATAAAAAGTCTGTTGTTTTCCGCTGCTTATATATATATGTGTGTGTGTGTGTGTGTGTTTATATATGTCTTGTGTTTTATCTGTGACTTTTACTTACAAACCTCCACCAAAGTTAAGGCAATCCCTTTGTGAGTGACCTTAATAGAGGGTGGGGTGTTTCAAGTTAGGTGTGTTTTCCGGTGGTGGTAGCTCGTGGTCGGGGCGACGGAGTGTGGTGTTCTGATTGTTGGCAAAGGGACTAAATTGGTGTGCGATTTGGGGAGGTAGAGGACGGGTTTGGTTTCGAATTCCTGGGTATCGCGAGGAAGAAGGAGGAAGTAGGTGATTTGTTAATGTTAATCTAATTTAATTATATTTTAATAATCATTAAATTTTCCAATGTTTAAAATACGATAACTTTTCCAAATAGATACGGAATCGAATGAAATCAAATCCATTGGACCCATAAATTCGGGATCTACATTTCAGAACAGACCAGAGCAGGAATGGAGCTTTCTACAATTTTAGAAGAAACTAAAAGCACTGTGAGATTTCTGAATCCGAATTAAATAAATAAAATTATATTAGGTTGCAGACGGAGTTTTGAAACTCCCGACACCCATCGTCCACAGACCATGGGCGACTTGATTGTATTGTGATTTGGAATTGGTTGATTTTTGGTGATAGATTGTGATTGAAACGAAATTGTTTATGCTTGTGGAAAATTCATTGTATAGAAAAAAAATTGTATTAGGAAAATATGACCCTTGTATTGTCGTGAGACCTAATTAGCGCGAGGAGTCGTACTAGGGATGATGCCGGTTTTAATTACCCTACCATTATGCTGCCGAAATTTTCTGAAATATTTATATGTTGTGAAATATTCATGTTATGATATCAAATTGTTTGAACAATAAAAAAATTAGATTTTTATTGTATATAAAATTAAAAGTGATCATTATTTAGGATGGCAATGTTCAACAATAAATTCACAATTTTTATTGTAAAATTAAAAATGATCATTAGTTAAATAAAAATGTTCATATATTGAAATTTACAATTTTTATGTTAATGAACAATTAAAAATGATCATTAGTTAAGTAAAAATGTTCATATATTGAAATTTACATTTTTAAATGATCATTAGTTAAGTAAAAATGTTCATACACTGATATTTACATTTTTAATGCCTACGGGTCCCACGATCGAAACCTGGCTTTGATACCACTGTAACAACCTGCACCTTCGTTCACGCATGATATTGTCTCCAACTTAGCCACCGTATAGGTGTGGGGTTTTGTTCCTCAAAAGGCATCGGCGTTAGTAAGAGATGGGCTCTGCTATATTAGTACCCACTTCACACAAGCTTCCACGATGTAGGACTTAGGGGTGTTACATTCTCCCCTCCTATAGAGCCCAACGTCCCCGTTGGCTCACAAATACCTCACCCAGGCGCTATGGTCCACACAGGAGCAACAATTCCGGCTGGGTATTGGCTCTGATACCAATACAATAACCCCAAACTTCTGTAGTACGAAAGCAAGGATAATCATTGGAATATAATATAATTACAACAACAGCAGATCTCAGATAACAGCATAACACATAAATCATTGCAGCGGAAATAGAAATGTCATCAAGATCACAACATCAGAATATCATAGTGGCATAGTTACAGGATGCAACTCAGTATATAAAAGTCTCAAAAAATAGAAATAAGTCTAAAATTTTATCAAGTACATCATAGATAAAGGATGTCTAAATGTCTCAAAGTAGAAATAAAAGATAAAAATGTTCTTCGTCTTCCTTCCATAAGCATACTCCAATCCAGCATATGTCCAAAATAACCTAAACCTGTCACTTGGTTGCCCGTGTGAAAAAGAGGGCACCCGAGTTTGCAAAGTGAAATAAACTACGAGTCAGTCGTGCGACTGGTATGAGAAATCTTTCCTAACTTATCTAATAATAAGGCTAATCACAGGACCAAACCACTAACGTGGAATGGGTTTACTCCATTTGATTGTCAGTGCATAAATTAAATAAACTTTTATACAAAACAACGCAATGCTTTTGAGAAAAATGAAATCATTATAAGACTCAAGTCCCATCACATAATGCAATGCAAATCGGAGGATAGAGTTTTACCTTATAATGATCAAACATGCTTGATACGTAGAAAATAATATTTTTATATTATTATTATTGTCTACTCAGTTTTAAAATACTTTAAAGTAAATGTATCAATCCTAGACGGCATAGCTACCATATACTATGTCGCCATATATAGGTTTACAATCAAAACCATAATGTCGTATTGGAAATTGGGTTTCCATCATGAGTCAAGGCTAGGGACGATCTCCTTACCCATTCGAGACACTCTAGCAAATGTCTCAGGATTCGGACGCTGACGAACCCTTGGATCCTGCAGAGCTGGTCCACAAATACTTTAGTAGATTAGTTATGCCTGAACACTCGCTTCCCGGTCCTATTGAACCTATAAATTGGTCACTATCGACCAATATAACCAAGGCCTCGTAATCCATCATCCACATAAGTAAAAATGTCTGGGCTCCATACCATGACACCACTTCTAGCTAGAAAGAAACGTGTGCACTCCCTGTGTTCCTTTATCCCGTTTCTAACTCTTACCGGGGTCTGAGGCTCGCGAAGTAATGTTATACACAAAGCTACGCCTAAACATGTCATGCTTTGATCATCGACCACAAGGCTCTGCTTTTCAATAAAAGCCTCGATCATTTGCATCTTGGCATGCCACATTGACAATTCACGCCATGCGGTCAATAACTATCAATATATAACCTATGAGCTCATGCGTCTCGGAGAAGGGTGTTAAGCAAGAGAATAAATTCCCCGCCACCAAACAGATATATATTAAATAGAAATCAGTTCACATAGAATGAAATTCAACGTCAGACACACATCCATTTAAAGTCTGTTCTGGATCTGAACGAAACCGGAGACACCTTATTCCTCGTCCCGTATGTCCAATACGGAAGAGAGGTGCTCGCTTATCCGGACAATCAATAAGTACATCCGAACAACTACCACTTTAACCCTTTACTGGGAGCTACCAAATGTCGGGCATCAGTAGTCATCCATTCGATGTGAAGATCGCTGGTTTTCAGTCACCATCTTCAAAATATTCGATTTAAATCGTCGTATAATTATTTGAAATGAGGTTGAACTCGGACTTTTCAAATAATTCTCGCATATATATAATTTAAACCATTTCATATCGATAATATTATTTTACAATGATTTATCGCTATTTTTATTTATATAAAAATAGCCCAATTTAATTTAACGACGCTTCAGGTCAATAAGCGGCCCTGGTGTTGTTTTTATCAAAATTTGATTTACATATATCTCGAAATCTAACCATTGGATTTTAATAAATTTTATACCGTTGGAAAGATCTTCCCAAAGCGGTCCTAACGGTTCCAGTTTGGGAAAATCCGACAGTCGGATCTTTCGGTATAATCGTTTAAAGTTACGATTTCGAAACGCGAACTACTGCGCGTGATTCGTTTAATTTATATTTATATATATAATTATATATAAATATAAACCATTCGACGATTCCGCTAACGTGTTTAACACGCCAAATAAAAGAAGGTTTTATTGGCATAACACATCTACATGTTCATAATGTCAAATAAATATCTATTTTATTTACATGACATTTTTGCTAATGACAAATAAAAAGATAGTTTTTGTTTTCATTATTTGTATGCAATTTCTATTTTTGACTTTAACAAATAAAAAGAATATTTTATTTGTATATATATAGTTTCAATGTGTGACATGACACATAAAAATGTTTATTTTAATTTGCATACAAATTCTAGTGTATGACTCAACGATAAAAATGTATCTTTAATTCGTATACAAATTCTAACTATGTTTTGACAATAAAAATGATTCTTTAACTTACATACAAATTCTAATGTATATTTGGCAATAAAATGATTTTTTAACTTACATACAAATTCTAATCTATGTTTTGACAATAAAAATGATTCTTTAACTTACATACAATTTCTAATGTATGTTTTGACAATAAAAATAATTCTTTAACTTGCATACAAATTCTAGTGTATGTATTAACAGTAAAAATAATTCTTTAACTTGCATACAAATTTTAATGTATGTATTGACAATAAAAATAATTCTTTAACTTACATACAAATTCTAATGTATGTATTGACAAATTAAAAATGATTCTTATGTTTGCAAACAAATCTTATTGTATGTATTGACAATTTAAAAATGATTCTTATGTTTGCATACAAATCCTATTTCAACAAAATGCCTAAAAAGTGATACATTCATTTTTGTTGACAATTCTATTTCAACAAAATGATTAAAATGATATTTTCATTTTTGTTGACAATTCTGGTTCAACAAAATGATTAAAAAGTGATTCATTCATTTTGTTGACAATTCTAGTTCAACAAAATTAATATTTTTGCTCCAACATAAATCTATTTAACAAAAATGTCAATTTTTGTTTTACCCCAAATCTATTAACAAAAATGTAATTTTTGTTTAACTCAAAACTTATTTAACAAAAATGAATTTTTTTGTTTAACTCAAATCTTATTTAACAAAACTGTAATTTTTGTTTAACTCAAATCTTATTTAACTAAATGTAATTTTTGTTTTCAACCATCACATTTGACAAAATGTACATTTTTATTTCAACTAATATGTTTTGACAAAAATGTATATTTTTATCTCAATTAATATGTTTTGACCAAATGTATATTTTTATTTCAACTAATCTATTTGACAAAAATGTATACTTTTATTTTCAACTAATCTATTTGGACAAAATGTTCATTTTTGTTCAACTATTCTATTTTGACAAAATGTTCATTTTTTTTCAACAATCATATTTTGACAAAATATATATTTTTGTTTCAACTAATATGTTTTGACAAAATGTATACTTTTATTTCAACTAATATGTTTTGACAAAATGTATATTTTTATTTCAACTAATCTATTTGGCAAAATGTATATTTTTATTTTCAACTAATCTATTTTGACAAAATGTTCATTTTTGTTCAACTACTCTATTTTGACAAAAATGTATATTTTTGTTCAACAATTATATTTTGACAAAAATGTATATTTTTGTTTCAACTAATATGTTTTGACAAAAATGAATATTTTTATTTCAACTAATACGTTTCGACAAAATGTACATTTTTATTTTCAACTAATATGTTTTGACAAAATGTTTATTTTTATTTCAACTAATCTATTTGACAAAAATGTATATTTTTATTTTGAACTAATCTATTTTGACAAAATGTTCATTTTTGTACAACTATTCTATTTTGACAAAATGTATATTTTTGCTCAACAATTATATTTTGACAAAAATGTATATTTTTGTTTCAACTAATATGTTTTGACAAAAATGTATATTTCTACTTTCAACTAATCTATTTGACAGAAATGTATATTTTTGTTCAACAATTACATTTTGACAAAAATGTATATTTTTGTTTCAACCATTATGTCTTGACAAAGATGACAAATTTAATTCAATAATTATATTTTGACAAAAATGTCAATTTTGATCCAATAATTATATTTTGATAAAAATGATAATTTTAATTCCATTACTCTAATTTGACAAAAATGATAATTTTTGATTCAACTATTCTGATTAACAAAAATGATGATTTTTGTTTAACTCAATTCTAATTAACAAAAATGTTAATTTTTGTTTAACTCAATTCTAATTAACAAAAATGTTAATTTTTGATTCAACTAATCTAATTAACAAAAATGATAATTTTTGTTTAACTCAATTCTAATTAACAAAAATGTTAATTTTTGATTCAACTAATCTAATTAACAAAAATGATAATTTTTGTTTAACTCAATCCTAATTAACAAAAATGTTAATTTTTGATTCAACTAATCTAATAAACAAAAATGATAATTTTTGTTTAACTCAATTCTAATTAACAAAAGTGTTAATTTTTGATTCAACTAATCTAATAAACAAAAATGATAATTTTTGTTTAACTCGATTCTAATTAACAAAAATGTTAATTTTTGATTCAACTAATCTAATAAACAAAAATGATATCTTTTGTTTAGCTATTCAATTAACAAAAATGATCAAGTCAACAGATCAACATAACACACCAATCACAGATCAAACCACGTATGACAATCAACAAAATATTACAGCGTATGAGTAATACCACAATTATGATTAATTCATTTTAATTATATATATAAGTAGAATTTCTCACTGTGCTTTTAATTCTGAATAATTCAGATTTGAATTTTTGTCCAAAATCTGACCTACTCCGAATCCGTTCTAATCAGTCCAGAAATGTAGATCTCGGACTCACAATCGCAGCGGTTCTGAAATCGTTCAATTCCGAGTTCATATGCGTTAGTTATGAATTTATTTAGGTAGATAAAAAATTTAAATTAATTAATTAAATAAAAAAAGAAAATAACCTTCTTCCCCAAATTAGATCGAGGCCGCGGGTTTTTCACTTTGTGTTCGATTCTAGGGTTACACTTCTCGACAAAACTGTGGGGCGTGAAGATGATCGGGTGGTGGCATGCTGTAGGGGAAGGGAAGGCGCGCACAGGGCGGCCCACGGCGGCAATTCCGATCGACACAGGGAGGAGCGGCGGTGGCGAATACGGCTGGACTTCGGGTGCCTGGTTCGTCGCGAATACTCCACGGTTTTTTATCAACTCCGTATGAATTTGAAGCTCGTGAAATTCTCTGCAATAAACTCTAAAGGAGAAGGAAGTTTTATAGTACAAATTGAAGGAAATTAAGGGAGGAAGAGGAGAACGTTCTAGCCATTGAAATGAGGGGCGGTATTAGGGTTTTGTAATGAGTTATTTATAATAAAATAATATTTAATTTCTTAATTACTAGTTTTAAGCCCGTTAACCCTTTTCAGCTCCAATTTCAGCCCAACGAAAGTTGTTCCCACCCAAATGTCCCCGTTCCAAACACAATGGGCTAGGTCCCGTCAGCCCAATCGATCGTTTTTAGTCCATTTTATTTAAATTTAAATCATTTATTTATTTAATTCGAACATACATTTAAATTTACGGGGGCCATATATGGACTCCAAAAATTCCCGAAAAATAAACCTAACTATGTTTTGACGATACGGTCCTAACAAAATTAATTTCGTTGAATTTGGAGACCGTTTGAAAAATGACCCTTTTTAACGGTCAGTTAAATTCAATAGAAATTATCGAACGTAGTTTAAGTTACCACGCTCACATATTAATTTCAAAAATTATGGAAAATTAAACTTAGCAATAATTTGACATTCTGGATCCGACAAAAATAGTTTTGTCGAAAACGGAGGTCGTTTATAAAATGACTATATTTAATAGCTTTAATATTATTTTAAAATGGAATTTTTAAATTTTGGCACATTTTCCAACAAGATTTCTTAAAATAAATTTTTTAAATTGGGTCTGATTTTCCGAGTTGTTACAGATTCTTCATAGTAATTCTCCTAACTAGAAGGTATGTCCAAGACCATAGTCGCATATAAGCTTACATATATTAAAGTAGGAAATGCAAAGACAACTAATATATGGGAAAATGAATAATTTTAACTGTGATACATGCACTAAAGTTAGACAACCTCCAATAGATGTAGCCTTCTGTAGAGATATTCTTGTCATCTCTAAATCTGTGTATGCTAGATCTGCACTGCCCCATGAATACTGACGGCATATATCAAAGAGTCACTTAATATCATGATTAAACTACTTCAAATCCACAATAAATCCCAATAACTCACCAATCTACACAATCCCCAAAATTTATCAAGAACCTAACTTTTGAATAAACTGATTGTAATGATAGAAATTGATACTTGTAGATGCTTGGGTTGACGAAGAGCTTGCCATTCTACAATTTAGAGGTAAGGTTTGATAAATTTATGATGGGTTTTATGATTTGAGAAATGTTCAGGAAATAGGTTTTTGATTCGGGTAATTAGAAAATGAGGAAGGGAGAAAGAGACTTTTTTATAGCACCAGGGCACAATCTGAGATTGCGCCCCGTTTCTTTTATTTAAATTTTAAACTGATGTAATCTCATATTGCGCAGTTTACACGTGTACTGGCGCAATCCGAAATTGCGCCAGTGTGTTTTGGCCAACTCAGTGCTGAGTTGGCCAAAATTGTGCTATATTTATAATATTTTTGAAAAAGAGGCTATTTTTGTAATAAAGTTTAAAAACATGGTTGAATGGAAAAAACGTTTTCTTATTTAATATTTCCCCGAAAGGATAACTAATCATTATTTCCTCAAATTAACTTGAATCGAGCATCAAAAGCAGTGCTTGTGAATCGTGTATAAAAATGTTTCCTTTTGTTATTCAAATAAATTTCAGTATGGGTTGGATTAAGATTGAATGAATCAGAGTGTTTTAACCAAAATTGTTATGTATCATATCCGACAAATTTCAATTTGATTCGTTGCAAGTGACGTGCTTTAACCGAAATAGTAGGGCCCTAATTGGTGCTTTTAGTAAATGTAAATAAAAGTCATACTTGACCTCATAACTATAATATCATGAACATATAACTAGATTCAACATGATTGGTTTCTATTTCACATACTAGGGTCTTTCGTATCTCATAGTCAAGTCCCAAACATATTATTTTAAATATAAACACACTCCTAATTAATAAGATTGAAGCTTGAGCTATGAAAATATTGAATAAAACAAACAAACAATTACTATCACAAAATCTTCATGATATTCATAATATATGCCATCAGGCACATGTTTCTAAACAATAATTATTTCCTATGGCATCCAAAAAGGTTACCACATTTTTTTGAAGTATTGACACCACATCTTTGAGAGTAGATTGTCATAATATTAAAATAATAAGTTATCATAAGTTTCACTGCATAGGCCATTATAGTTTTTTAAATGGATCATCACAATTTCATAAAATAAAACCACGATTTTAAAATATTTGTAACAACCCTCCATTTTATATCTAATTATCGACATCTGATATCATCTACTAGCACTAATATGCTCATACTTAAACATCCATGCAAGATTGGTGGATTAGAAGTAAAATAATAGAACTATAAGCAATAAAGCTATGCTCACAACCCGGTGAAGAAATTTGATATAATGTAATTGTAATGCTCTATCCCGAGGCTCACACTATCAACGATATTACATGGTATTTGTTATTATAGAGAATAGGGCTTGTCAGAGCTACCACTTCATAAGTTTACTTTAAAACAAGAACTGATATGTCGACAAAAATACTGCTATATATATGTACATGTACACACGCGCGCGCGCACACACACACACACACACACACACACATATATATATATATATATATATATGTATATGTGTGTGTGTGTGTGTATAATGACCTGCCTTTTTGACTGCTTCAAGTCGGTAATTAAACCAACTCGAACCGTTCAAAACAACAAATTGTTATTTAGCTTATGAGGTTTAAAAAGAATAAACATAGAATCATAGACATGAAATAGCAGCGGAATAAATTTTTATACATATCATAGTTTTACTTAATTTTTGTACAGCTGAAGATTCATAAACAAATACATAAATTTAAAATAAATAAAAGTTTTACATTTCAATCGAGCCTTGCGTGCGCATACACATCTTCACGTTTCTCTCCAGTTTGCGAGCTGAAATCTTTAAATCTGGAACACTTAGGATCTGACCCGAGCATTCCATGCAAAACACAAAACACTCGAGTCAGGATTAATCATAGTTCAAGTAAATTAACTTTAGTACAAACTAAGATAAATTAGCTAATCCAAACATATGGTTAAAATTGCTAAATATCAGAATTTCAAGCCATATATATTCGATTAAGGAACTGCATACGTAAACAGCAACAGCACAACAAGTTATTAACAGGATCAAAGACAAAATCAAGGGACTGCATGCTTTTTAAATCGCATAGTATTTCTTGGTATGTTTATTTTTCACATAACATGTCTTGCAATAAAGCATACAGGAGTAAGATGTAGATTTGGATCCAAGCATAGCCAGGTATAAAATTTAATAACCATGCACACACAACAAAATATAATGGTAACACATGTTTCTTATTTCTACAGGCCAGAAAATATTATTCATGCATGTATCATTCATGTGAGAAAATAAGTACCATTAGACAAATAAAACAGTTCCTGTTTTCTTTTTCTTTTTAATTTATCGAAATGAATTTGTCTCCAAAGTCGAAGAATGTATACCCTATTGTTCAATACACAGTTATATGAACCATTCAATTATTTCAAACTAAGCAGTATAAAACAACACCATGTTGTTGTCCACACGTTGAACTAGACATTAGAAAGAATCTAAACTATTATGCATCATTCCAGCAATCCCTAGGGATACATGAATATTATTTTAAATATTCATCTTCTATCACATCTCTACATGTAAACTATTTTGCATTATTCCGGCAAATAAATTCCATCAGCAAGGTGCAGCAAATGATTTTATATCATTATTTGAGATGCACATGCATATCCAGACAATTTATATGTGAATATGTAAAAAGTATGATATGGTGCCAAAAATAAATAAACAATTAATTGGTAAAGTAAGTGGTAGATAGAAAACAGGCGCACTTCAGGACATTTAAGTTAAAACAGAACAAGAAGGTTAGCAAATCAAACAATTGTTTAACTAATTTATTTAGTTCATAACAAAGTCAAAATTCTTGAAACAAAGTCAATCATGAGCAATTTACTCACCTATCGCTGCACGAATCAGAGCAGGAAAAGATAGCCAAACGATTTTCCGACCATTCGATGTCATTGCCGCAATAGTTGGCGAGCTAGCTTGGAGCGACACAAGGTGAATAATGCGCAGTGTACAGTGACGGGGAGGACATGGTTGTGGGGTTCAGGAGCTAACGAACAGAGGGAATAGCGGAGGGGAAGAAATGGTGGCGATCGGAGAACAGGGTGCGATTTGGGGAAAAGAAGGAATTCGGAGGCCATTAACTAATTTGGGGAAAGCTAATCAGATTTTTGGGGATGATGAATTGGGGTCGGTTGTTAAAAATATGAGAAGAGTTGGAGATAAAGGGCATGACAGAAACGTAGCAGTATATTTATATTAACATATGTGCAGTCGTGTTTTATTTATTAACGAAGGAACGTTAAATTTTGAACGGTTATGGAAACGTGTTTAGGGAAGAACAGAAAGCATTTATGTTATATATATGTAGTCATTAAAATATTTTATATTTACAGTAGGCATTTCACAAAAAGAAGGGAGGAAGGTAAAAAGGGCAGGTAATGAACGTGACATATTTCCCTAACGTGTCTCTTCACATGTAGAAAGGATACAAAGGAAATAAATTAGCAGACTAGACATGACATGTTAATCTAATCAAATTTATTTCGTATTCAAAATTCAAAAGAAGATTACATAAGGAAAGAGAATAATGAAAAGTAATGAATGCATAATTTATTGTTTAATGCTAAATGCTAGAATGTATGTGACTTTTAAAATTTCAAACACATAATATTACATATCATGTGTTAAACGTTTTGCATAGATAAATGTTAAAAGTTTTATGGTATTTATTTTTCTTCTGAATATAAACAACATGGTATAAATATAAGGAAAGTACATACATATACACGAAATAAGATACATGAAAATATAATGTTGGGAAAGAAATTAATAAATTAGAGGAAAGAAACGAATGCATATTAATGAAGAAATAAAGTGAAGAAAAAGGAGGCAGTGAATTTGGGGAAAGTTGAAAAACAAGGGGAAACAATATATATGTTTTATGTTTTTTTATATAATTGTTAACATAAATTTTCATTAACTGCGATAGTTAAAACATACATTATTTACCTTTGACAATCAATGTCTTACAATTCTTCCTATATAAAATTAAATTGGAAACATTCATAAATTTATTTTCAATTATCGCATTAATGCCTATATTAAACCTTAAAAATAAAATCAAGGATTTAACTGCTAATTTTTTTTTCAACAATAGTTCAAAGTTAGCTAGTCCAAATGTGTAGACACAAACAATTTAGTAATTTCCATTATTATCAATCACAATTTAACAAATTATAAATTGTTGTTTATCACAAATAAAATTTTAAATTGTTTATTAATAACATCATAAACCTTATTTAAAAATCATTCAGTACACCATATATGTTGATTAGACTGGGTTTTTAGCCGTATCTAAAATAGTTGGGCACGGTAAAAAGCCATATCAAAAAGTGGCGTGTTATAATATTAGATACGGCTACAAACTGTATCTCATTATCTTAAAACACGGCTATTGGCCGTATCTAAAGTCTAATCAGACATGGTCTTTGACCGCGTCTAATTATACGTGTGTGCACACACACACATATATATACACATGTATATATATCATATATATATATATATATATATGTATATATATAAAAACAGAAACTGTAGCACATACCTTTCATAACACAGAGCATACATACCACAAAGTATACACAAGAATAATGCAATATATATATATACACATGCAAAGCATTACAAGGTTTGTCATAACACGATGTACATACAAACATATACAATAAAAGGAAACTGTCAAAGATTTTCATCACATTATAAAGTAACAAAAATGAGGTATAAAGATAACAGCCTGATAAAACTCCAGTCGAGGCCGGGAAGATTGAGCGCGATATCCAGCCTGGAGTTCAAGTTTCATTTGGCAGCAAAACTGAATTGTGATATATAGCCTGTAGTCTGAGTTCCAGCAACACAAAAGCTCCATAATCTTCAACAGGACTGCCTATAAATACAAGAAACAAGTTACAAATACTTCACAGCTGGATAGTAGATCAACATTGTAACTCACTGTGACTGAGATGCAAACATGAATACAGAGCTAAGTGTATGTTAATACAAATATAACAGTGAAAGATTAGAATGCATCATTGAATGTTAATTCTGGTAGAAAAAGTGATAACAACAATGGTTATAATAGTGAAGGATTAGATGATAATTTCAATATTTTGGACTTGTGTAATTTTACTGGACACTAATAACAGTGGAGGGCATATCATGTCGTTCAATGTGTTTGTGTAATTTAACGGTAGTCGATCGGTGTGTTTGTGTACAAATACTTCACTGGGAACCTTCGAATCAATTAATTGACTAATTTCTACCCATGCGGCCTAAATTCATACAACAACATAGTTGATAGTCATTAAAAATGCAAACCCAAAAGAAGAATCACCTGAAGTGTAGTCCATATGCAACACCGGTAGTTCGTACCCTAGCATACAGAACATCCTCCTATACACACAAAAAGGAACAAATAAACAAAAAGAATATTCAAGATATGCACACAGTACATGTCCATTCAATTCTTATGTAAGATACTACGTAGGGATAAATGTAAAATAATATATACCTACTCCAACGTCTAAAGATATTAAATCATCATCGTCGGATGACACACATACTTGACTTTCTGATTAAGAATTTACTGGGCGATCCACCAGGTGGTTGCATTTTAGCTCACGCGCAGGGTCAGTAATCCATGCTAATTAGCTTTATACAAATGTCGAATGTCGCTTCACTTAACCTTTGGAAAAAGCTGCTTTCACTTGCAACTTTCAGTTTCTTTGAAGCAGACTGTGTAGTGCAAGATAACTTACATTACATCCTCTGCCACATAGTAGGGGAAAGTTGCTAGTGAAAGCAGCTTTTTACTAAGGTTAAGTGCAACAGCATCTGACATTTGGATAAAGCTAATAAGCATGGATACCCGACCCTATGCGTGAGCTAAAGGTGGACGACCCATTAAATTATTAACTAGAAAGTCGAGTAATCATCCATCTTCCCAGGTTTCAGCAAACCTATTATTATATTTTCAGTAAACTTGTTATTTCTCAAAACATAGTAAACTTGTTATAAGACAACCCAATTTAAATTTCAAGCATAAGGCAAACAAACAGTCAAATGATGATGAAATCATGGTTAAATATTGAACTATAGAATTATCCATTTGCTCAATTTAAGAAATGGACAACTTTTAGTTGCTAAATAGTTAAACTATAAATCAGTGACAACTTGTACATGGATGTAGTTACTACATTTTAGTTGCATCCTTCTGACTAACTCACTGTTATTTCTTTGTTTCATACTTTCATGGATATATATACCGCAATCTAAAATTATACCATACATGTTTCCAATAGCAATTCAGATGTTTTTTATATTATCATAAAACATGATTCAAATTTGATTTCTTTGATTCCAGGGTATAACAACCAGCTAACACACAAGTACATACCAATTCAATTGAAATAGCTAACACACTAACACAAAGTAGCAATCGACTTACACACAAAGACTTCAACTTATTCCTTAATCCCTACTATCAGGCATGCATAACACAATTCAATTGAAACAACTAACACACTAACACAAAGTAGCAATCAGCTAACACGCAAAGACTTCAACTTGTTCCCTAATCCCTACTATCAGGCATGCACAACACGATTCAATTGAAACAGCTAACAAACTAACACAAAGTATGGTCAACTAACACACAAAGACTTCAACTTGTTCCCTAATCCCCACTATCAGGCATGCAAAACACAATTCAATTGAAACACATACTTGCGGTCAATGGAGGGCTAGGGACTAAGGGTTGCTGCGTCGAAGGAGAGGGTTGTTCGTCTCTGTCAGTAGGGGATATTCCACAGAAAGGTGGATGCACGATTTGGTGACCGAAAACCCTAATTTGGGTTTTCGGTCACCATTAATGTAAAACAAAGGGAAAAGGAAGCGGCCAAATTTTAATTCGAAGTGCTTAATGGGGTGCACAATATGATACGCATTCGATTTGACCAAAAGCCGTATCAAATTAATTGATCCAGAGCTTTGTTGATGGACAATCATATTTAGGGTGTTTAGGGTGGTGCGGATCGCAAAAATCAAATTTGATACGGATCTGAGCACTATCAAATATTATACAACTATAAACCATATTTTACGTCTGCATCCTTGTGTGCCAAATTGGTTGTTATGGTGTAGTGATTCCAAATTCAAACATTAAACTAAAATTAAATTTTAAATGGTCGTAATTTTAAGGGATGTTAACGTATGTATATGTATATGCCCCTGTGTGTGTGGTATCGATATATTCATTTTAGGTATAAGATAAATTTAAGGTGGTTGTAAGGGAGCCAGAACAACATAAGATATACACAGGTCATAGAATTAGAGAAAAAAATTTAACATATACAGTGGAATATGAACCAATAAAAGGTAGAAACAATGATACAGATATAATATATCTAACTAAAGAGTGGGATCATGTCGATCAATAATATACATGCACTACATCTCATTCATCAATTTGCATATCTCATACATCAATATGTTCGCTGAACCTTGTGCAATAATAGAAAATGTAATGACTTGACTTTTCGACCCTCGAATGTTCGGCATATGAATATAGTGGATGTACTTAGTCTCGACATTCAAGGATTAAAAAGTCAGGTCATTACATAACTCTAGAAATTATAAAGCAAAAAATGAACTAACTCCATGTCTCGGAGTTGAGCAACCTCTATGACTTGGGTTTGAGTCATATGGACTTAATGCATGGCAATGCGGCTTTTATGCATGACTCACTTACTTTTCTACATTGCACCTAAAAAATTTCAAACAATTTGAGTATGTGCTGGATGATATATGAAATGACTAATATTTCAAACTTGAATGAATTGAAGAGTCATGAAGATGAATGATCAAACTAATTAGAAATGACTCAAGACTGGACGAGATTGCTACATCAGAATACAGAAAGATGTCCAAATGAAGAAGGACAAAAAATTGTCTATCTCTATGAGTTGAATGTTATACGAGTAATATATCAAAACAAATACTAATCCGTTGTTAACTCCTTGCATAAGTTTACAAATCAAATTTCCACTATATTGGAATTTGGAATTAAAACTTTGAATAATAATTGTTGTCATGATGAATGTACAACAACAAATTACAGTGTTAACAGCAGTAGTAAACTACTGTGTTAAACTATTATGGTAAGTACTCTTTCACTATTGAGTAGAAACAATATACCTTCTAATTGGAAATATTGCAGAAATATATGTAAACAAAAGTCAATAATCTAACCGGATTGTAGAAGGAAATTTCATTTGAGGATTGCTGTGATAATTTCCTTAAGGCTTTATTCAAAATCTCCCAAGATAAAATAGACATAATTTCTTGAGAATGTGGTGTGTATGGCCTTCTTTGTGATACGTAGGATTGCTCGCATTTTATCAAAGAATGAAGAGGAAGAAGAGGATTCTTTTAAACGGAAAGTGATCAGTCTTTCTTCTCTTTTTATAGGTAGATTCACAACAACTACATCCATTAGGAAATGTCACATCTCTTCATTTCATATTTGTTCAAACTTGCAACGGAAATTTTTGTTTGAAAAGGAGTGCCAATTCAAACAGTTATGATGGTCATTTCCATTGGAAAATATGTGTCCCTTCAAATTTGCAGTAATAACTTTTATTTGGAAAACAAGGTCCATTCAAACAGTTTTGCAACGACAATTTTCTTTGGGGATTCCATATCCGTTTAAACTATGTGATTGTTATAGCCAACAGTCATTCCTATTTGAATTCAAAGTAGCCAAAAAACTGTTCAACTTTTTCCTGTAAAAATATAAAATGTTCCATTCTTATTGGACACGCACCCGCACCTATACCTAGCCTGGTTTGCTGGCGGCGGTGCACGCATGTTTATTATCTCAGGGCCATATATGTTCTCCTCACACAAAATTACCTGATCCTAAGGGCCAATATAGGGTTGATAAATTTATTATATAACCAGGAAAATTTATATATTTTATGCAAAATTTTCAATTTGGTACAATATCTCATTTATCTATGTAAGGACATCCAACAATTCCCCATATTAATGACAATATATGTCTCCCCACACAAAGGGTAATATTACATGGTTAATATGGAAATAATGCTACATAGAGGAAAATTAGGCATTTAACATTGAACTTTTCCTAGTTAAAATCTATTGGATATACTTGGCTAGATGATGAATTATTTCATCTTGAATCATCAGCCGCTTGCTTATAATCAGGCAATAAGCTTTACAAAAGTTGTCCCCTTTCACATCCAATCTCTTAGTTGTGGACATTTTGTTCCTGAACAAAATTTTGATTCTGCGAGTGTTTATAGAGAATTTAAACCTTTAATATTCTCATAGAACCTACCTAGCTCACACTAACATAGGTGATTACAACCATTAAGAATATCCTACATATACCCAACTTGTTATTTTCAAGATAAGGTCAAAACCAAAAAACATAGTTTTAACCTTTTAATACTTCTTTCGCCATGCATTCTTACTGTGCACCATAGGAACGGAATGGGACTAAGTCCAAACAAATACATTACTTCTTGAATTACATAGAACTAATTTTTCTTATTGATCATAGTCCGTTGGATCTCAAATCACTAGGATATGGTTTCCATATAAGATAACTCTTGTTGTTTTAGGCTTTTAAAGCCATTCCGATGCACAACCAATTTTCTCTCTTTATAAAACTTCAGTAAATGGATCCAATGGGTTATCATTCGTTCTCACATTAGCAATGGAAATAGTTCCATTTGAGAGTATCTTCCTAACTATGTTGTGGCATCGACGAATGTATCATAACTTTCTGTTATACATAAAGTTTTGTGCTTTATATAATGCTGCTTGATTATCGTAGTATATTATGGCTAATATAAGTTTAGGCCAAAATGAAATACCTTCCAAAAAATGACGAACTCGTTCTGCTTCTTCACTCGCTTTCTCAAAAGCGATGAACTTTGGTTCCATAGTTGATTGAGCCATGGACGTTTTTTAATAGATTTCCATGGTACTACTGCTCCTGCTAAGATGAAGAAATAACCATTAGTTGATCTGAATTAGAAATCTACTTTGCATCACTATATCCTTCTAAGATGACAAGTTATTTTCTAGAATGCAGGGAAAATTTCATGTTGTTCTTTGAATATCTGAATGCTTTCATTGGCGCTTTCTAGTATTCCTTCACTGGGTTGCTTGCATACTTGCTCAGTTGACTTATTACATAAGCTACATCTGGTCTCGTGTAATTCATGAGATATATTAGGCATCCTATTACATAGGAATATTTCAGTTGTACTATACTCTCAATAGTGTTTTTATGCATCACTTCTGATGGATTAAAATGTGTTATTACTCTTTTGTTTCTATACTTTTGAAATTTTTCAATCACTTTTTGCAGATTGTGTGATTGAGATAGTTCAATTACTTTAGGTGTTTTAATTATTAAATTCCCGCAAAAACATTTGCAACTCTTAAATTTTTCTTTTTGATATTGTTGATTAACATTTTCTTTGTTGTCTCCATTACCTTACTATTTGGACCAAAGATTAGCATATCATCTATATATTGACAAATAATCACATATTATTGTCCAACTTGTTTATAATAAACACATTTTTCACAATCATTTATACATGAAGCATTTTTCATCATGACACTATCAAATTTTGCATGCCATGTTTTAGAGCATGTTTTAGTCGGTATAATGATTTTACTAATCTACATACTTTGTTTGCATTTTCCTTTAGAAATAAAATGCTCACATTGCTCCTTGTAAATCTTCTCACAAAGATTTCAATATAAGAATGTTGCCTTTACATCCATTTGATGAATTTCTAGATTATAGATGGATGCAATTTCTATTAATATTCTTATAGAGGTTATTTAAGTAATCCATTAGTAAGTATTAGAGAAGTCTAAACCTTCTTTTTGACGATATCCTTTGGCTATCAATCTTGCTTTATATTTGTCAACGAAGATATCTGACTTAATCTTCTTTTTGAAGATACATTTACAACGAATCGATTTTATTCCAGGTTAAAGATCAATTATTTCCCAAGTATTATTACTTAGAACTGAATCAATTTCACTTTTTTTTTGCTTCTTTCCAACGTGAAGATTTAGAAGGTGGCATTGCTTCCTTGTACGTTTGAGGTCCATATTCTAACATTTATGTTATAAATTCTGAAGCATATGTCTTGGAAGTTCTTACCATTATACTTATTTTTGGTTCACCTTCCTTAATCTCACTATGTTTTTCATCTTCATGTGGCTTGATTGATTCTTCTCTTGCCCTTTTAAGGACATAATTTCCTTTATTTTTTTACGTAGAAACACATCTTCAAAGAATGAAGCACCTCTGGACTCGATGATTTATTTGTGTCGATATCATATATATCAGACTTGAATACCAAAAATATGTCTGCACAAATATTTTGGGCTGGTGATAGATTGTAACAATTTATAGTTTTTGGTCTAAGTTTGACTTTCTTGGGAGGTGGAACTGAAAATGTTTCTATGTGCCCCATACTCTGAGGTATTTGAAGCTCATATGGAATTGTTTCCATAGATATGTAATAATCTATATGTTGTTTCTATAGCTCATATGGAATTGTTCCGGTTTTATTATGGGGAACCTTGTTTAATATGTGATTATACATATTTAAGCCTCCCTTGCACAAGTTCTGTAACAACCTGAATTCCGACAGACCGATTTTTTTTTCAAAATTCCAATCTATCAAAACTCGGATTGGTTTGCTATGGTATCTTGCAGAAAAGACAGAGATATAAAATATGTCAGAGCTCAGAAAACATCTCTCAGTGGTATGGATAAATATAATATAATCGAAGTACAGCCTTACCATAGTAATGATACTGTCTAACCAGTATCCAAAGCTATCATGTCTCTACCACAAATCCAACCTGCGAGTGTGTTATGAGGAAGGGGTCAGAATACAAGTTCTAGTGACTAGATTTAAATATGCACTTTGGATAATCCTACATATACTATTCAATCACATTATTTATTTATTTATTAGGTTGGGTTAACATCATTCAAGGCTTACACATATGGCGTACCCATTTACTTCTCAGTGGATTAACTTAATACAGTATATATATATATATAGTTACCCCTCAATATTGAAGTACATCCCATGGTACCTCATTCGCACGGTCTCCACCGTAATACCATAGAAATGAACGCAGTCCCTCATCCTACGCCGAAGTGATGTATGGATCTCTACATAACAATGTTACGTTCTGTATATGCCTGCTATTACTACGCTACGCAAGCGTACGGACAACCATCGTCGATCGAATCAGAATTCATACCGAAGTAATGCCCTCAAGTCTATGATACACCACCCAGAGCCGACATGCATGTATTTAGACTATCCCACATGTGTATCGTCAATTGTAGCTTGATGCCTTAATCGAACGTCCTCTAATGTGTGCTGAGTTCCATGGCAAGACGATACAAGAAACATGGAACTCGGTCGAGAGCTTTTCCATATTTGTATAGGCCCACCTTTAAGAGCCTCAAAATATAGATATCCCTTGGGTTCTCCCTCAACTAGTAAAGTCTACAAGAGCTAAACGACTGGCCCCTAACAAACAATCTAAACATCTAGTTGGCGTCTTCCCTCAACCACCGTTCCTCGATAGTGAAAGGTGAATGGTCTATTGGTTTTAACTCTAGTCTTTTCGCATCCCACTGGCTGCCGATGACGGGAATTACCCTTCGCCTCCTCGTTGAGGCGACCGCCGAATCACCCTGGTATCACCGCGACACAACATTCTGACTACAAAGCTACATTTGTAGTCAAGGCCCCCCACCAAGTAGTTACGTGCAGACCAAACCTCTACGAGCACAGCCTAAACATCTGCCTTCGCACAGAGGACTACCAGGAGCACCTTATGTATCTCAGGAAGCCTCGTGCTTCCCCTTCCAGTCCTTCGGAACCGATAGAATAATCATATGAATGTACGCTCCCCTCGTGCCTTATAACACCATGATGACGTACCCCATTGGGTTATCACCCTCAAACGTGCGGACTAGGTCAAGCGCCTCACTTTAATATGTTATTAGACCCTATGTCTAAACATTCTTTTATGCGCTTGCTTTATCTTATCAGGTTTCCATTTAACTTGGTTATCTTAACTTTTTATTTAGGTTACCAAGTTTTTCCTATCCCCTTATTTCTCTGACAAATGGGCCCCTCTTGCTTATTAATTACAGTTATACGACTTAACCCATTTAAACTTATTAATAAGCCCCCAACTTCTCTAGATTGTAATCCAGGGTCTGTGATTCTCAACCCTTTATATTCCTGTTTGACTTTAAGGTTACAATATCATGTTCTACTTAATATGTTATTAATTATATCTCAATTCACATGTTTTCTAATTAACATGTCACTTACCATTTATGATTAAATATAACTTATTTCATTTCATAAGTTTTCCTCATTCTTTCTCATTTAATTGTCAATTCAATTTACACCGTCACTACAACTTATCGTTGTTTACTTATTAACTTAGTTCTCTTAACTAAGGTCCATTAATAAGTTTCTCTACCCATTTATTATAACCTATGTTATAGTTTCCTCTTGTCCCTAGGACAAGTCTAAACATGTTATTCTTATCAGCGTGTTTCAGGCTTCCAAGTTTACAGATTACTTAATTTATAATTAAGTAAAACTTCTTAAATTTCATAAATTTTCTCCCTTTTCTCAACTGGTTTCAGGTTTTCCCCATTTACTAATTACTTAATTTACAATTAAGTGTTCCTTATCCCATTTCACCAGTTATCCCATTTCCTTACTAGTTTATTATAACCTAAGTCATAATCTTCACTTTTCCATAGGACAAGTCTACCTATTATACAACATTCTCATTAATGTAATTTATTTATAATAGGTGATTATCATTCCCTGTTTAACCATTTACTATTGTAACCCGTTATTCTTCATTCACTGTAATATATGTTCCTTATTTTATTAAGGAAAACACTTAGTGCACCTTATCAGTTTGATTTATAGAAGGAATTAGTGATTTATTTTCATAACGTATTCCCATCTAAATCCGTGGTGGCAAGTAATTTCTTTCCTTTTTCTTACATTATTCTTTGTGGCTTACTTGCAACCACGTTCCCAGAAATAGGTCATTTAGGGAAATACATCACTTTTCCTTCACATCTGTAACACCCCGCATTTTTAATGAAATTAAAAATGTGGAAATATGTATATATATTATATACATAGATATATTTAAGAAAAAAAATTAAATAATGATAATAAAATTGCATGTAATTGGTTCATGCAGTGAAATAAAGGAGAAAGATTAATAAAAGAAATTAAATGCAATACATGAAATGCGAAGAAATACATGTGAACAATTTAATAGAAATAAAAAGGAAATTTGAAGAGCTTCAGGAATTTAGTCACAAAATTAGCGTCATCGCGTTCATGGCGATTTTCTAGTCAACTTAGACCTGTAGTTCGTCGAAAACTGATTTAAAATGAAGAAGATATCTTCAAATTAAATATTGTAGCAAAACATGAAAAAGAGGAATGAGAAAAGAATAATTTTTAGAATTGTTCTAAGGTTTGTAAATAAAAGACTTAGTGGCTCATCTGGTTAGAATACGTGACTTGTATACAAGAGGTTTTGAGTTCAATCCCCGCCGGGGAATGGCTAAAAAGTGGCCTAGTATGAACGTAGTTCAATTAAAAAAAAGCGGTTTAGTGTGGAAAGGGTTAATTGGAAAGATAGTTAAAAATAAAGATAAATATATATGTATATAATACATATATATATATATATATATATATGACATGTGGGTGTCAACACCCTGCTGCTGCGCATCATGTTGCACACATGGCGCATTTTTATTGGTTAATGACGATTTTTGAGTTTTAGGGCTGACATGGCCTCTTCTGGTTGGCTGAGTGATGTGTCTTTTTAATCTGAATGGTTTAGATGAATCCTAGTCAGATCTAAAGGCCCTAATTCACTTACTACAACTATATAAACATATCTAGACCTAAACCTAATTCATAATACACTATTCATACGCCTCCATGCTGCCGCAACCTAAGCTAGTCTTTCTTCTACACTAAAGCAAGTCTAAATAGGAGTAATTTATATTGGAAGATAAGAATAGAATTCTACAGCAACGGTTTATTTAATCAAATTCAGAATACATAATTCAGATCTACTTTCTCTTCTTCCATTGTGAGTCCACGTTGCTTTCACGAATAATTAGTTAAAAGTAATTCTGATAAGTTTGTGGATTGGATTTTATGATCATGACTGTGAGATGAATCATATGTTTAATTATATCTATTTTATGATGCCAGTTCATATGTTTAATTAGATCTATTTTATGATGCAAGTTCAAATGTTTAATTAGATCTATTTTATGATGCCAGTTCGTATGTTTAATTAGATCTGTTTTATGATGCAAGTTCATATGTTTAATTAGATCTATTTTATGATGCTAGTTCACATGTTTAATTAGATCTATTTTATTATGCAAGTTCATATGTTTAATCAGAACTATTTTATGATGCCAGTTCATATGTTTAATTAGATCTATTTTATGATGCAAGTTCATATATTTAATTAGATCTATTTTATGATGCCAGTTCATATGTTTAATTAGATCTATTTATGATGCAAGTTCATATGTTTAATTAGAACTATTTTATGATGTTAGTTCATATGCTTAATTAGATCTATTTTATTATGCCAAGATCATATGCTTATTAGATCTATTTTATTATGTCAGTTCACATGTTTATTAGATCTATGCCAGTTCGTATGCTTATCAGATCTATTTTATGAGATCTATTTTATTATGTCAGTTCATATATGCTTATTGGATCCATTGTTCTATGCCAGTTCATATATGCTTATTAGATCTATGTTATTATGTTATGCCAGTTCATGATCCATATGCTTATTAGATCTATGTCATTGTTCTATGCCAGTTTATGTTCCATATGCTTATTGGATCTATGTTATTGTTCTATGCCAGTTTATGTTCCATATGCTTATTGGATCTATTTAATTATTCATACCCAAAGTCTATATTCCATATGTTATTGGATTTATTTTATGTGTTATGCCAATATTGGTGCTTTAATTCTCTTCCCCACTTTTCTTTTCCTTTTTATGAGATAAGGCTAACTGCGAGCCTAACATATTACGTTGAATTATACGTACGAATAACATGGGAACGTTGTGGGAAAAAATTGGGGAAATAATTGAATAATATGTAATTAGCATAAATTGGTTTGTAATCATGTAATTGATTTGTAGCATGAATTGTACAATTTGTGTACATGGGGTTTGGCATAGATTGTTAATAACAATGAACGCAAAGTTATTTGGGCGTAATTTGGCATGACAAGTGCATATAAGATTATAAGGCCTAATTTGGATTAAAATTATAAACATAATTTTAATGATGGATTTTGGGTAATTGACATAATTAGCTTGAAATTGGCATAAACTGCAAATTTATAAATTGGCTAAGATAAGAATGCTGAGACACGAGGTTAGACTCCGTTTGCAGTAGAAGCCTGTCCGGAACCAACCAGCCTAACCAACAACCGCAAACGGTCAGTCTAATGTGAGAGGTCTATGCATTAATAACTAATTAATGTTGATCAAAGATGAATATGATATCTAAAACATAAAGTTAACCTGTGTAAGATGACAACTTAACCAATATTACATGAACGAAGTGTATTGGGTTAAGGCAAGCTTAACCAATAATACATATTGATTTGATAAGTGGATGGGGTTAAGTCAACTGGGTGGATAGACAATACTTAACCGAGATAAGACATGTAGTAAGATATGGGAATAGTAGAAGGGTTAAGTAGGTGACATGTGTAGCATGTATTGCATGGGTAGCATGTATAACATAAATAATGAACACTTAACCAAGATAAGGCATGTGGTATGACATGGGTGACATGGATGACATGTGAAATATAATTAGAAGAACTTAACCAAGGTGAAATATGTAAGAAGACATGGGAATAAGAAGGGGTTAAGTGGGAATTCCTAGTGGGGACCAAGCTTAGGAGGGAAGCTTGTATCAAGTGTGTAGAACCTTTTCAACCAGTAACCCATTCTGTATATATGTGAGCTCGAACTAGGTCGAGAACGGGACACGCTTACTGGGTTTTATTGCAAGAGGTCAATAAAGAGTTATCGGTGGCAGTGCAAGTCCAGCGGAGTCATGTGCGTGCGTGGGTCCGGGCTGGTAGGTAAGATGTTGTTGCATCGTGTAGGTATAAGCCGTGCATTTTTTGTAGTTTCAGGTTGCCACTTTAGGGAGTGATACGCCCTACTATGGGACCAGCACGGGTATCTACGAGTTAGGAAGCCGGTCGAATGGGGAGAGTAGTGAGTACAACTAGTGGAGATAGGAGCAGGCGGCACCTAAGACAGCAGCTAGGAGTACAACTACCATACTATAAATAAATGTTGTAATTAGAATGGGGAGGGTAGTGGGTACAACTAGTGGAGGTAGGAGCAGACAGCACCTACAATAACAGCTAGAAGTACACGAAACTATCATTATTATGATTAGTAAGAGGGATCAACTTCTAGTATGGGACTAGTAATGGTGCGGTGTAATTAGCATTGGTGCAGTGTAGGAATTAACTTATAGAGATTAGAAGCACAATCAACATTATATCTTGCTTATCTTGTCCATCTTGTTACCTTATCATATCTATTCATGTTACAGTCATTTCTTATATCCAGTTTATGTTCTTATCCTATTACTTTACTGATTGTATGTTAAAGTCACTGGTCTCACCAGACTTTATGCCTGACCCGTTTTGCTTCGCCTCTTTTCTCTTCTCCTCCCCCCCCCCCCCCCAGGTGCTCAGGGTGGGATTAGTGGGGCTTGACTCAACTTTCTTTCTTCTTGAAGTGCTTGGAAGCATTGAAGTAATGTTCAACTTTATCTCTTTTCATTATGGCTATTTGGAGTGGGATTATGCTTTTGTTTTTATATACTCTGATAATAATTTGTCCAAGATGGATATTTGTGTACTTGACTTTAGTATTGGGTTTTGATGTTGTAACCAAACTATGTTCAGTTTTCGCTGCAATGAAGTTATTTTAAATTTTGAAGTACCATTTAATATATTTGTCTTGTGATGTTCTGTTCTATACACTCATAATGCTTTATGAAAGTTAATGCATTCCCTTAGTGAGTGACATTAATGGACGTGGGGTGTTATACGTGGTATCAGAGCTGAAGGTTACCAGAACAGATAAATGATTTTGAAAGCCATTTTCAAAAGCATTCTTTTAATAAGTATTTTCAAAAACATGTTTTAAAGAAGGTGTTTTCAATAGAAAAGTTTATTATGAGAAATATAATCCCGAAGAGCCATATCTTTCTTCCAATTCTCCATTTTGAATCTCTCCCTTTTCCTTTCTGAATCTCCTCCTCCGCGTTTAGATATTTTTCCTAAGATACGTGAGGACTTCCGTGCAATGGGCGGAAAACTGCTTCATGGGACTAAGACATTTGTCGAGGGTAGAAATTGGCTTAAGGAAGTGGAGACTTGTTTGGTATCTTTGAGATAGACGATGGAAGGAAGGTTCAACTAGCTGCTTGGTTAATGAAGGATGAAGCTCCATCTTGGTGGGAGGTCACGAATGGAGAACGTGCAGTGGAGACATGGATAGGACATAGGATAAGAAAGTGGATCCAGAGAAGGCACAACAACAAGGAAAGAAAGGTGGAAAGGATAAAAACGGGCAAGAGAAAAGGAAGTACTACAATTGTGAAATACCTGGCCACTTAAAGAAAGACGTTAGAAAGAAGAAGACTGGCTATTACCATTGTGGTGAGGTAGGACATATGATTTAAGATTGCCCGAGGAGGCAAGGGCAAGGGCAAGGACAGAGGGTAGGATCTTCTGGAGGGCAGGTTGTGTTCTCGTGGTCAGTATATCGGAAAGAGATAGGAAGTTTCGGTTAAAGATTTGATTTCTTTTTCCTAGGACTCTTTTCAACTCTTGCGATCCCCGTTCGTTTATATCTGCTTCGTTAGTTGAAACACTGCACCTAAAATACTAGTCTAGTTACGGATCCCATTGTAATCTCAAATCCAATACGTTGTTCGGCTCATTTATCTATGCTTTGTCGGGATTTGAGAGTGTCTATCTTGGACGTTGGGTTTGAATGCAACGCCTACGTTCTTGGTTTCATGGGCTATGGCTTGATTCTAGGGATGGATTGGCTAACCAGGTATGGTGCCATCCTAGACTATGAAAAGAGGGTAGTTATACTATTGACTCATTGGGGAAAGACCCTTGATATTTCTTATGACCCTAGAGTTTCGGTGATTCTTAGCTACCTAGAATCACTTGACATATCCATCGATGATTGATATCTGTTCGTGTAGTCCGATGATGCCTTTGATGAGGTTCGGGGTTTACCCCCGAGGCGCGAGATAGACTTCCATATATACTTAGTAGATAATGCAAAGCCAGTTGCATTGCCATTGCGCCACATGGCTCCGAGAGAGAGGAGGGAACTCATTAAGCAAGTAGGGGAGCTACTTGAGAAAGGGTTCATAAGAAGAGGTATTTCGGAATGGGGTGCTCCAGTTGTTTTTGCTACAAAGGCGGACGGTTCACTTAGACTGTGTGTGGACCATAGGGAGCTAAATAAACTCACAAAGAAAAATAGACACCCATTACAGAGGATAGATGATTTGTTCGATCAGTTGGTTGGCGCTTCGGTTTTCTCGCAGTTGGACTTAGCTACAGGATTTCATCAGCTGAGGGTAGCTGAGGAGAGTATAGATAAGACTGCTTTTTGGACTCCCGATGGTTTCTTTGAGCGGCTTGTCATGCCTTTTGGCTTGACGAATGCACCCGCATATTTCGTAGACTTGATGAGTAGGGTGTTTAGGGAGTTTCTAAACAAGTTCGTAGTCTTTGTGGATGACATTTTGATATTCTCTAGAAGCGAGGAAGAATATGCCCTACATCTTAGGGAAGTCTTAGAGACTCTTCGAGCACATCAACTCAAGGCTAAATTCTCCAAATGCCATTTTTGGAGGAAGGAAGTGAGGTTCTTAGGACACGTGGTCTCTAAGGATAGGATAGCAGTGGATCCCGCGAAGGTGGTGGCAATCCAAGATTGGAAGGTTCCTAGAAAAGCAACGGAAGTAAGAAGTTTTCTAGGGTTGGAGGGCTATTATAGGAAGTTCATTAAAGACTTTGCGCTTCACGAGACGAGAGCTTGAGAAAGACAATTCTTGAAGACGGCACAGGGCCGGCAAAAGTCATATGCTGATAACAGAAGGACCGATCTTGAGTTCGGTATTAGGGACATGGTTTTTATTATCATCGTTGAGGAATGTAGTTCGTTTTGGATCTGTACGGAAGTTGGCACCGAGGTTCGTAGGGCCATTCCCCATTACAGATAGGACTGGACAGATGGCGTACAGAGTGAAGTTGTCGGAGAAGCTTAGTGGTGTTCATGACGTATTTCATGTGTCGCATTTGTGGAAGTGTTTACATGATACCACTGAAGTAATGGAGCCGAGCATGCTTAGGGAAGTGGAAGTGAAGTGAGATGCCACGATTAGACGAGCTCCTACATGCATCCTTGGACCGGAGGTCAAGAAGTTACGCAACTGAGAGGTCAAGTTGGTTGAAGTCCAATAGGGAGATGATCAATGAGATGCGACTTAGGAAATGGAAGACAAGATACGTGCGTTATACCCTTTCCTTTTTGAGGGTATAATCTTAACTTCTCCTTTTTCTACCACTTTGTTTCTACTTGTTCTATCGTTTAGTATGTCCTCTCGATTACATCTTCGATCTTTAGGTAGGAAAATCCTATGGCTGTAAACATGTGTTTGAGACATGTTATGTTTGGTGGATGCAAGTGGATGCAAGTGTTTGCTAGTGGTTGCTCGTGGATGCATTTACACACACATTAGGCACTAGATCGGCTCAGTCACTTTCATATTGCATATGAATGAGTGTACATATTTAAATTAATGGATGTATATTGAATGCGTTATCATATGGATGTTGCATTTGAATGAATGGATGTGCACTCATATAAAAATGATATGTATCATTAGGATTCCTTTGCATACATGTTGGACTCATGGCACTGACATAATTTGCATTGAGGAGGTCAGCTGAATCAGTAGATCGCCTTATCTTTGCATTAGATAAGGAACATATACACACACCTTTGTATATGTTCATATAGCATTAGAAATATCTTAAGGACAATGGATGCTTGTGGACGATGGATGAGTAGATGGATGATGGATGGTAGGATATATTCTTCTTAACATTAAGATTTCGGGGACGAAATCCTTTGAGTAGGGCAGAATGTAACACCCCGCATTTTTAATGAAATTAAAAATGTGGAAATATGTATATATATTATATACATAGATATATTTAAGAGAAAAACTAAATAATGACAATAAAATTGCATGTAATAAGTTCATGCAGTGAAATGATTAATAAAAGAAATTAAATGCAATACATGAAATGCGAAGAAATACATGCGAACAATTAAATAGAAATAAAAAGGAAATTTGAAGAGCTTCAGGAATTTGGTCACGAAATTAGCGTCATCGCGTTCAGGGCGATTTTCTAATCAATTTAGACCAATAATTTGTAGAAAATTGATTTAAAATGAAGAAGATATCTTCAAATTAAATATTGCAGCAAAACATGAAAAAGAGGAATGAGAAAAGAATAATGTTTAGCATTATTCTAAGGTTTGTAAACAAAATACTTAGTGGCTCATCTGGTTAGAACACGTGACTTGTATACAAGAGGTTCTGAGTTCAATCCTCGCCAGCGCCATATTTTTGTTTTAGGGGAATGCCTAAAAAAATGGCCTAGTGTGAACGCAGTTCAATTAAAAAAAATGGTTTTGTAACACCCCGTATGTTGAATAACTTGCTATAATATAAAATAGGGCAGAATTAAATTTTAAAATCTGAATCAGAGGAAACGGGCTATGCCATTGCGTTCGTCTCGGAAAAATACGCGAAATAGAGTCCGAGTTTTCGAAAATCGGAGTCCGTATGACCCAGTTAAGGCCCGAAGAAGTTTCAGAAAATTTTAAACAGATTTTAAATACAAAAATTTCAAATTTCAGAAGTGGCGGGAAAATTCCCGCCAGACTCAGGGAGTCGACCTGGGGGTCGACAGGGGTGTCGACCTGCCCACCAGGTCGACTAGGGTGTCGACCCTGGTGTCGACCTGGGGGTCGACCTCCCTGGTCGAGCCCAAGTGACCTGGGTGCACCAGTTTGGCTTTTGGGCTGTGTTTTGGTGGCTAGGACGAGATCTGACGGCTCTAATCTGATTTAGGGTTAATCTAATGGCCTAAAACACCTAACTACTCTATAAATACACCCTAAGACTACCCTAATTCATACTAAAAATAGATACAACACCGTTATGCCGTCAAAATGCAACTTGAAGGAGCCTCCATCAAATTAAAGAGGAAGATAGCTTCTCAAATCAACTACTAATCAACTCTAGCAACTTAATCTTCTTCTTAGGCGTGCTAATCAACAAGTTGTGAGTTTTCTATAGCCTAAATGACCAATTGTTGAAATGATTATGATAGGATATAATGAGGTTATGGCTATGAATGTGGATCAATGCAAGATTATGTTATCATATGCTATGTGTTTGTGATGTTATGCAAGTTATGCAAGTTATGTGCTCTATGTTCATGATGTTATGCAAGTTATGCAAGTCATATACTACATGTTCATGATGTTATGCAAGTTATGCAAGTCATATGCTACATGTTCATGATGTTATGCAAGTTATGCAAGTCATATGCTACATGTTCATGATGTTATGCAAGTTATGCAAGTCATATGCCATGTGTTTATGATGTTATGCAAGTCATATGCTTTGTGTTTATGATGTTATGCAAGTTATGCAAGTCATATGATAAACATTGATCCATTATGACACCATGATATGCAAGTTTGGTGTATGATTATATGCTAGTTCATATATGATATGTTATGCAAGTTTGGTGTATGATTATACGCAAGTTCATATATGACATGTTATGCAAGTTTGGTGTTTGATTATATGCAAGTAACATGTGCAAGTTTACACCTTAGTATGATATGCATACATATGCAAGTTAACCCCTTTGTATGTCATACATACATATGCAAGTTCACCCCTTTGTATGACATAAGTAACTTATGCAAGTTAACCTCTTTATGACATATGTGATTCATGCAAGTTTGGGTTGATTATTTATGCTAGTTGGGTTGATGCTATATGCATGTTGACACCTTTAAAACCCATGTTGGTTGAACCCATTGTATTTGTGATGAATCTTCCCTTTTATGCCATGTTAGCGAATTACGTGGGGAACGATGGGGTTAGTATACATGTTAATGAAATGGTGTGAAGTTGGTATGATTATGCATACCATAAAGTGGATGGACATTATTGAGTCAATTATGTACATCGTTAAAATTGGAATTAATTAGGGAAAATTAATTCGAAATATGGGGGTGATTAATTAGGTGTAATTAATCGACTAAGACACGAGCTTGGACCCTTTTGTAGCATAAGACTGCCCGGAACCGACCGGCAAATCCAGCGGCTACAAACGATTGGCCCAATGTGAGAGGTCTTAGGCACAAACTAAATACGTGACAAGTGTATAGACACGAGGCTAGACTCGGTTATGGCGTAAGGCTGCCCGGACCCAACCGGCAAATCCAGCTGCCATAAAAGATAGTCTAATGTGAGAGGTCTTTACAACGGTTACGTTCTTAATCAATTAAGAAACACTTAACCAGATAAGCATGTAGTGGGGCATGAGGGGTTAAGTGGGTGCCTTGGGTGGCATATGGAAATCAAGTAAGTGCCTTGGGTGGCATGTGGAAATCTAGTGGGTTGCCTTGGGTGGCAATAGAAAATACGATTAGAATACTTAACCAAGTGGAAACATGTAATTAAACATGATTAAAGGGTTAAGTGGGATGCACTAGATAAAGGGACAAGCTTAGTTGGGTAGCTTGTGGGGGCCCATTTCACCCAGTAACCCATATGTATCTTATTGGGCTCGACCCATGTCGAGGACGGGACACGCGTACTGGGCTTGACTATAAGAGGCCAAAACGGGTTAGCGGTGGCAACGCAAGTCCAACGGGTTTCATATGCGTGTGTGGACCCGGGCTGGTAGGTAAGACGTTGTTGCATCGTGTAGGTATAAGCCGTGCACCATTGATTGTATCGGGTTGCCACTTTGGGGAGTGATACACCCCACTGTGGGGCCAGCACGGGTATCTACGGTAGGGAGCCGATCGCTTGGGGAGTAGTGGGTACACCTAGTGGAGATAGGGGCAGACGGCACCTATGTAGTCAGCTAGGCGTACACGAAACTACTAGGTAAATTTTCTAAGTCCTTGGGTGGGATCAACCTTTAAGTAGGAATAACTGGTGTGGTGCAGTTAGTAATTACCCTTGGGTGGGTAGATGCGTCTTTACCGTTATCTTAGTTCATCCTATGTCTAGTTGGCTACTTAGTGTAATCATTTATCCCCAGTCATCCCGTACCAAGTTTATATCATACCCTAATTACTTTAATGATTGTGTTGTTAAAGTTATAGGGCTCACTCAGACTTTTGTCTGACCCCGTTGTTTTTATCTTTTTCCCCCTCAGGTCCTCAGGTTGGGCCTAGCACTAGTGGGCTTTGATCAGATTTCTTTATCTATCTCTTGGATCTTGGACCGTGATGTAAAGCCCAGCTTATCTTTTCTATTATGGCTATTGTTTATGTAGTGGGATTATGTACTTATGTTTTTATCAGGATGGATATTTAGTACTTGACTCTTTATGGTGTTGTAACTAAACATGTTTACCTTCTGCTGCAATGAAATGATGTTTTAGATTTCAAGTATTTATATCTGTCTTGTTGTAATTTTTCTGTTCTATATTCACTTAAAATGCTCCACCGAAGTTAAGGCATTCCCTTAGTGAGTGACCTTAGCGGGTGTGGGGTGTTACACGTGGTACCAGAGCAAAGGTTACCAGAACAGATACAATTTTTAGAAAACTATTTTTCTAAAAACATTTTTGGAAGAAGTATTTTCAAAAACATGTCTTTTAAGAGAAAAGTTTTTGAAAGAAAAGCATAATCCCCAATAGCCATATCTTTATCTTTCGAATTCTCCGTTTTGAATCTTTCCTTTTTCGTTTCAGCATGGCTGAAGATCTTAACTTTCCGGAGGGTGTGACGATACCAGTATGGTATAGGAGATTGATGGAGGCTAGGGCCGCCACTGCAGGTCCAGCAAATGTCCCTCCACCAACAGTAGCACCCGATCTTCCTCCTCCCCCTCCTCCTCCTCGCACGGATACTTTTGCTAAGACTTGCAAGGAATTTAAGGCTATGGGAGGGAAACCTTTTTAAGGATCAGAAACTTTTGTGGAAGCTAGAGATTGGCTTAAGGAGGTGGAAGAGTTGATAGATATCTTTGAGATGGAAGAAGGAAAGAAAGTCAAGTTAGCTGCTTGGTTAATGAAGGGAGAGGCCTCATTCTGGTGGGAGGTCACTAATGGAGAGCGCCCTGTTGACTCTTGGGCGGATCTCAGGCAAAGATTTGTGGCAAAGTTTCTCTCAAGGGCGGAGGAAAACTTGTATATGGAAAGGTTCTTGACTCTAAAGCAAGGAAACCTCTCGGTGAAGGAATATGTCAACAAGTTTAATCAATTGGCAAGGTTTGGCATAGACATGGTGAATACACCGGAGAAGAAGGCTTTGAGGTTCGTTAAAGGCTTGAATGAACCGATGCATGGATTGGCTATGACTCACATCCCTATGGGGGCCACCTTTGAGAAGCTAGTAGACATGGCACTCATGCATGAGGAAGAGAATGGTCTCAATGCTAATAAGGCACCCGAGAAGAAAGGAGATCAAAAGAGACCTCAACAGCAGCAAAACAAGGGTGGGAAAGGCAACGGTGGCAAGGGAAAGAAGAAGTGCTTCAATTGCGGGACACCAGGCCACCTAAGCAAAGATTGTCGGAAGAAGAAGAAGATGGGCTGCTTCCACTGTGGCGAAGCAGGGCATCTAGTGAAGGATTTCCCTAAGAAGGGGCAAAGGACGGGATCTACCTCAGGGGGATAGGTGCAAGCTCTTATGGCACCAGGTCAGGCAAGGGGGCAAGTTCAGGCTCTCGCGGTTCC
The DNA here is from genome assembly GCA_030737875.1 of Allium sativum. Classification (NCBI taxonomy): domain Eukaryota; kingdom Viridiplantae; phylum Streptophyta; class Magnoliopsida; order Asparagales; family Amaryllidaceae; genus Allium; species Allium sativum. Next base: position 206,604,220 of record CM060925.1, read on the forward strand.
ACCGATTCAGGAAAGAGGTAGAACTATTTCCGTTGAAAGTCTGGTTTTTCTGTTTGATCATCCTGTCCGTACATTGTTTGACTCTGGCGCATCGCATTCGTTTATCTCATCATCATTAGTTGAGTCACTGCACTTAGACACCAGTCTAGTAGATGATCCCTTGGTTGTTTCAAACACAATTGGGGGCTCCACTTATTTGTCCATGATATGTTTGGGTTTGAAGATTTCTATACTTAGCATTGAGTTTAGATGTGATGCTTTTGTTTTGGGCTTCACGGGCTATGGGTTGATTTTGGGCATGGACTGGTTATCCAGTAATGGTGTCGTTCTTGATTGCGAAAGGAGAGTTGTTAGGCTCATGACCCGCTTGGGTAACACTCTCGAGATCTCTTGTAATCCCATGGATTCTGTTATGCTAAGTTATCTTGAATCGCTTGACGCTTCGGTCGAGAGTTTGCGATCTGTTAGAGTGGTCCGGGAATACTCGGATGTGTTTGAGGAGGTGAAGGGCTTACCTCCGAAGCGGGAGATAGACTTCCGAATATATCTGGTGGACAATGCTAAACCAGTATCTTTACCAGTGCGCCACATGGCTCCTCGTGAGAGGAGGGAACTCCATAAGCAAGTAGGGGAGTTGCTTGAGAAGGGGTTCATAAGACGAAGTATATCGGAGTGTGGTGCTCCAGTAGTTTTTGTCACGAAGGCGGATGGGTCCCTCAGACTTTGTGTAGACTATAGAGAACTCAACAAGCTCACAAAGAAGAATAGACACCCATTGCCGAGGATAGATGATCTTTTTGATCATTTGGTTGGCGCTTCAGTATTTTCGCAGTTGGACTTAGCCACGGGGTTTCATCAGTTGAGGGTGGCTGAGGATAGCATAGACAAGACTGCCTTTAGGACTCCGGATGGTTTCTATGAGTGGCTGGTGATGCCATTAGGTTTGACGAACGCCCCGGCATACTTTGTTGATTTGATGAGTAGGGTGTTCAGGGAGTTCCTTAATAAGTTCGTGGTGGTCTTTGTGGATGACATCTTAGTCTTTTCTAAGGGTGAAGAAGAGCATGCCCTACATCTTAGGGAAGTGATGGAGACTCTTCGAGCGCATAGCCTTAAGGCTAAATTCTCTAAATGTCACTTCTGGAGGAAGGAAGTGCGGTTCTTGGGGCACGTGGTCTCCAAGGAAGGGATAGTTGTGGATCCCGCGAAGGTAGTGTCCATCCAAGATGGGAAGGTTCCGAAGAATGCTACCGAGGTGAGGAGTTTCTTGGGGTTGGCTGGCTACTATAGGAAGTTTACCAAGGATTTCACGAAGATATCAGCCCCATTAACTCGCTTGACGAAGAAGAATCTAGTCTTCGCATGGGACGTAGATTGTGATGATGTGTTCCGACGGTTAAAGAGAGCTTTAACCACAGCTCCAGTCTTAGTGTTGCCAGATGGGAGTAAGCCATTTGTTGTCTATACCGATGCTTGTGGGACTGGACTGGGCGCAGTCTTAATGCAAGAGGGAAGGGTAATAGCCTATGGTGGAAGGCAGTTGAGAGCGCATGAGAAAAATTACCCTACCCATGATTTAGAGTTGGCCGCTATTGTTTTTGCGCTTAAGATTTGGCGCCATTATCTTCTGGGAGAGAAGTTCGAATTGTTCACTGACCACAAATCATTGAAGTACTTGTTTTCTCAGAAGGATTTGAACTTGAGACAGCAAAGGTGGATGGAGTTCTTAGCATCCTATGATTTCGAGATAGCATATACGCCTGGCAAGGGTAACGTGGTGGCGGACGCCTTAAGTAGAAAAAGGTTGTCCTTGAGTCCATTGTTCTTGGAACAACGAAGCTTGGAATTTATCTCGATGTTTGATTTCAGACCTTCCGTTGACTATATACCCGGTTTGCTAGCATCCTTGGAGGTCAGACCTACTCTTTTGGGACGGATTGGCGAGGCACAGCGGGACGACCCACAGTTGGTTGAGTTAGTAGAGAGGCTCATAAGGGGGAGTCGTCCAGCCATTTGAGTAGGTACACCCTAGATGATAGGGGGTGCTTGCGTAGAGACGGTAGATTTTGTGTACCGTAAGACGAGGGTTTGAGGAAGGCTATTCTTGATGATGCACACCGTTCTAGGATGACCATTCATCCCGGTGGGGACAAGATGTACCAAGACATGAAGCGAGTTTTCTTTTGGGCCGGTATGAAGAAAGATGTGGCCGAGTATGTCGCTAGATGCTTGGTGTGCCAACAGGTGAAAGCGGAACAAAAGAAACCTGGTGGGTTGCTTCACCCATTGGAAGTTCTGCAATGGAAGTGGGATAGCGTCTCGATGGATTTTATTGATGGGTTACCCAGAACGAGGAAGGGTAATATGGGAATTTGGGTTGTAGTAGACAGACTTACTAAGAGTGCCCATTTTATACCCGTGAAGAGCAAGAGGACTGCTCCATGGCTAGCTTCAGTTTATCTTCGAGAGATAGTTCGATTGCATGGGGTACCCTCTAGCATAGTGAGTGATCGAGATCCTATCTTCACTAGCTAGTTTTGGAGGAGTTTGCAAGAAGCAGTGGGGACTCAATTGTGTTTGAGCACCGCATATCATCCTCAGACGGACGGCCAGACCGAGAGGGTGAATCGTGTTCTGGAAGACCTTTTGAGGCTTTGTATCTTAGATTTTGGAGGTACATGGGAAGAGCATTTTCCATTGGTAGAGTTCGTGTATAATAACAGCTTTCAGTCCAGTATTGGTATGGCTCCTTTCGAAGCTCTTTATGGAAGGCCTTGTCGATCACCTACATGTTGGTGGGAATCTACGGATAAGATCTTGCTTGGGCCTGATATGGTTAGGGAGACTTCGGAAAAGATTGATTTGATTCGAAGAAGGATGAAAGCGGCGCAAGACAGGCAGAAATCTTACGCGGATAAGAGGAGAACGGATCTGGAGTTTGATGTTGGGGACATGGTCTTTGTCAAAGTATCTCCATTACGGAATGTTGTTCGCTTTGGGCCCGTTGGGAAGTTAGCTCCAAGATTTGTAGGACCGTTTCCTATTAAGAAAAGGATTGGATGGATGGCATATAGAGTGGATTTACCCGAGAGACTTAGTGGGGTACATGACGTATTCCATGTGTCACATTTGAGGAAGTGCCTACATGAGACCGCAGAGGTGGTAGAGCCGAGCTTGCTTGGAGAAGTGGAGGTAGAGCGTGATGCGACTATTCGACGAGCTCCTACCCGCATCCTTGGGTCAGAGATTAGGAAGTTGAGGAACAGAGAGGTGCGACTAGTCAAAGTGCAATGGGGAGAGGATGAGAGAAATGCTACTTGGGAGACAGAAGCGAAGATGCGTTCACTGTACCCATTCCTTTTTGAGGGTATGTCTTTTAACTTCTCCTTTATCGTTTGTCTAGTACTTATCTTATCTTTAGTATGGCCTCTCGTTAGCACCTTTGACCTTTAGATAGGGTAAACCTATGGTTGAAACATGTGTTTGAGACATGTTATGTTTGATGGATGCGCGTGGATGCAAGTGGTTGCTAGTGGTTGCTCGTGGATGCATAGACACACACTTTAGGCACTAGATCGGCTCAGTCACTTCATATTGCATATTGCATATAATTGTGTGTAGGTAGCTATATTAATGGATGTATAATGGTTGTGCTATCATATGGATGATGCATTTTGGTGAATGATTGTGCACTCATGTAGAAATAGTATGTGTCGATAGAGTTCTTTCGCATACATATTGGATGCATGGCACTATCATGGTTTGCATTAAGGAGGTCAACTGAATCAGTAGACCGCCTGATTTTGCATTAGACAGCGAACATATACACACACTCCTTGCATATGTTCATACAGCATTAGAAGCTCTAAGGACAATGGATGCCAGTGTTTGATGGTTTAGTAGATGGTTGTTTGGTTGGTAGGTTCTTCTTGACTTAGAGATTTCGGGGACGAAATCCTTTAAGTAGGGGAGAATGTAACACCCCGTATGTTGAATAACTTGCTATAATATAAAATAGGGCAGAATTAAATTTTAAAATCTGAATCAGGGGAAACGGGCTATGCCATTGCATTCGTCTCGGAAAAATACGCGAAATAGAGTCTGAGTTTTCGAAAATCGGAGTCCGTATGACCCAGTTAAGGCCCGAAGAAGTTTCAGAAAATTTAAAACAGATTTTAAATACAAAAATTTCAAATTTCAGAAGTGGCGGGAAAATTCCCGCCAGACTCAGGGAGTCGACCTAGGGGTCGACAGGGGTGTCGACCTGCCCACCAGGTCGACTAGGGTGTCGACCCTGGTGTCGACCTGGGGGTCGACCTCCCTGGTCGAGCCCAGGTGACCTGGGTGCACCAGTTTGGCTTTTGGGCTGTGTTTTGGTGGCTAGGACGAGATCTGACGGCTCTAATCTGATTTAGGGTTAATCTAATGGCCTAAGACACCTAACTACTCTATAAATACACCCTAAGACTACCCTAATTCATACTAAAAATAGATACAACACCGTTATGCCGTCAAAATGCAACTTGAAGGAGCCTCCATCAAATTAAAGAGGAAGATAGCTTCTCAAATCAACTACTAATCAACTCTAGCAACTTAATCTTCTTCTTAGGCGTGCTAATCAACAAGTTGTGAGTTTTCTATAGCCTTAATGACCAATTGTTGAAATGATTATGATAGGATATAATGAGGTTATGGCTATGAATGTGGATCAATGCAAGATTATGTTATCATATGCTATGTGTTTGTGATGTTATGCAAGTTATGCAAGTTATGTGCTCTATGTTCATGATGTTATGCAAGTTATGCAAGTCATATACTACATGTTCATGATGTTATGCAAGTTATGCAAGTCATATGCTACATTTTCATGATGTTATGCAAGTTATGCAAGTCATATGCTACATGTTCATGATGTTATGCAAGTCATATGCTATGTGTTTATGATGTTATGCAAGTTATGCAAGTCATATGCTTTGTGTTTATGATGTTATGCAAGTTATGCAAGTCATATGATAAACATTGATCCATTATGACACCATGATATGCAAGTTTGGTGTATGATTATATGCTAGTTCATATATGATATGTTATGCAAGTTTGGTGTATGATTATACGCAAGTTCATATATGACATGTTATGCAAGTTTGGTGTTTGATTATATGCAAGTAACATGTGCAAGTTTACACCTTAGTATGATATGCATACATATGCAAGTTAACCCCTTTGTATGTCATACATACATATGCAAGTTCACCCCTTTGTATGACATAAGTAACTTATGCAAGTTAACCTCTTTATGACATATGTGATTCATGCAAGTTTGGGTTGATTATTTATGCTAGTTGGGTTGATGCTATATGCATGTTGACACCTTTAAAACCCATGTTGGTTGAACCCATTGTATTTGTGATGAATCTTCCCTTTTATGCCATGTTAGCGAATTACGTGGGGAACGATGGGGTTAATATACATGTTAATGAAATGGTGTGAAGTTGGTATGATTATGCATACCATAAAGTGGATGGACATAATTGAGTCAATTATGTACATCGTTAAAATTGGAATTAATTAGGGAAAATTAATTCGAAATATGGGGGTGATTAATTAGGAGTAATTAATCGACTAAGACACGAGGTTGGACCCTTTTGTAGCATAAGACTACCCGGAATCGACCGGCAAATCCAGCGGCTACAAATGATTGGCCCAATGTGAGAGGTCTTAGGCACAAACTAAATACGTGACAAGTGTATAGACACGAGGTTAGACTCGGTTATGGGGTAAGGCTGCCCGGACCCAACCGGCAAATCCAGCTGCCATAAAAGATAGTCTAATGTGAGAGGTCTTTACAACGGTTACGTTCTTAATCAATTAAGAAACACTTAACCAGATAAGCATGTAGTGGTGCATGAGGGGTTAAGTGGGTGCCTTGGGTGGCATGTGGAAATCAAGTAAGTGCCTTGGGTGGCATGTGGAAATCTAGTGGGTTGCCTTGGGTGGCAATAGAAAATACGATTAGAATACTTAACCAAGTGGAAACATGTAATTAAACATGATTAAAGGGTTAAGTGGGATGCATTAGATAAAGGGACAAGCTTAGGTGGGTAGCTTGTGGGGGCCCATTTCACCCAGTAACCCATATGTATCTTATAGGGCTCGACCCATGTCGAGGATGGGACACGAGTACTGGGCTTGACTATAAGAGGCCAAAACGGGTTAGCGGTGGCAACGCAAGTCCAACGGGTTTCATATGCGTGTGTGGACCCGGGCTGGTAGGTAAGACGTTGTTGCATCGTGTAGGTATAAGCCGTGCACCATTGATTGTATCGAGTTGCCACTTTGGGGAGTGATACACCCCACTGTGGGGCCAACACGGGTATCTACGGTAGGGAGCCGATCGCTTGGGGAGTAGTGGGTACACCTAGTGGAGATAGGGGCAGACGGCACCTATGTAGTCAGCTAGGCGTACACGAAACTACTGGGTAAATTTTCTAAGTCCTTGGGTGGGATCAACCTTTAAGTAGGAATGACTGGTGTGGTGCAGTTAGTAATTACCCTTGGGTGGGTAGATGCGTCTTTACCGTTATCTTAGTTCATCCTATGTCTAGTTGCCTACTTAGTGTAGTCATTTATCCCCAGTCATCCCGTACCAAGTTTATATCATACCCTAATTACTTTAATGATTGTGTTGTTAAAGTTATAGGGCTCACTCAGACTTATGTCTGACCCCGTTGTTTTTATCTTTTCCCCCTCAGGTCCTCAGGTTGGGCCTAGCACTAGTGGGCTTTGATCATATTTCTTTATCTATCTCTTGGAGCTTGGACCGTGATGTAAAGCCCAGCTTATCTTTTCAATTATGGCTATTGTTTATGTAGTGGGATTATGTACTTATGTTTTTATCAGGATGGATATTTAGTACATGACTCTTTATGGTATTGTAACTAAACATGTTTACCTTCTGCTGCAATGAAATGATGTTTTAGATTTCAAGTATTTATATCTGTCTTGTTGTAATTTTTCTGTTCTATATTCACTTAAAATGCTCCACCGAAGTTAAGGCATTCCCTTAGTGAGTGACCTTAGCGGGTGTGGGGTGTTACAGGTTTAGTGTGAAAAGGGTTAATCGGAAACATAGTTAAAAAGAAATATATATATATATTTATGACATGTGGGTGTCAACACCTCTGCTGCTGCACATCATGTTGCACACATGGCGTATTTTTATTGGTTAATTACGATTTTTGAGTTTTAGGACTGACGTAGCCCCTTTTGGTTGGCTAAGTCATGTGTCTTTTTAATCTGAATGGTTTAGATGAATCCTAGTCAGATCTAAAGGCCCTAATTTACTCACTAGAACTATATAAACATACCTATACCTAAACCTAATTCACAATACACTAATTCATATGCCTCCATGCTGCCGCAACCTAAGATAGTCTTTATTCTACACTAAAGCAAGTCTAAATAGGAGTAATTCATATTGGAAGATAAGAATATAATTCTACAATAACGGTTTAGCTAATCAAATTCAGAATACATAATTTAGATCTACTTTCTCTTCTTCCACTGTGAGTCCACGTTGCTTTCACAATTAATTAGTTAAAAGTAATTGTGATAAGTTTGTGGATTGGAATTTATGAATATGACTGTGATATGAATCATATGTTTAATTAGATCTATTTTATGATGCCAGTTCATAAGTTTAATTAGATCTATTTTATGATGCAAGTTCGTATGTTTAATTAGATCTATTTTATGATTCCAGTTCATATGTTTAAATAGATCTGTTTTATGATGCAAGTTCATATGTTTAATTAGATCTATTTTATGATGCCAGTTCACATGCTTAATTAGATCCATTTTATGATGTAAGTTCATATGTTTAATTAGATCTTTTTTATGATGCAAGTTCATATGTTTAATTAGATTTATTTTATGATGTCAGCTCATATGTTTAATTAGATCTATTTTATGATGCAAGTTCGTATGTTTAATTAGATCTATTTTATGATGCTAGTTCATATGCTTAATTAGATTTATTTTATTATGCCAAGATCATATGCTTATTAGATCTATTTTATTAGATCTATTTTATTATGTCAGTTCACATGCTTATTAGATCTATGCCAGTTCATATGCTTATTAGATCTATTTTATGAGATTTATTTTATTATGTCAGTTCATATATGCTTATTAGAGCGATTGTTCTATGCCAGTTCATATACGCTTATTAGATCTATGTTGTTATGCTATCCATATGCTTATTAGATCTATGTCATTGTTCTATGTCAGTTTATGTTCCATATGCTTATTGGATCTATGTTATTGTTCTATGTCAGTTTATGTTCCATATGCTTATTGGATTTATTTTATTATTCATACCCAAAGTCTATATTCCATATGTTATTGATCTATTTTATGTGTTATGCCAGTTTTGGTGCTTTAACTCTCTTCCCTTCTTTTCTTTTCCTTTTTATGAGATTAGGCTAAATGTGAGCCCAACATATTACGTGGAATTATACGTACGAATAACGTGGGAACGTTGTGGGAAAAGATTAGGGATATTATTGAATAATATGTAATTGGCATAAATTGGTTTGTAATCATGTAATTGATTTATGGCATGAATTGGTACAATTTGTATACATAGGGTTTGGCATAGATTGTTAATAACAATGAACGCAAAGTAATTTGGGCGTAATTTGGCATGACATGTGTACGTAATATTATAAATCCTAATTTGGATTAAAATTATAAACATAATTTTAACGAGGGGTTTTGGGTAATTGACATAATTAGTTTGAAATTGGCATAAACTGCAAATAAATAAATTGGCTTAGATGAGCATGCTGAGACACGAGGTTAGACTCCGTTTGTAGTAGAAGCCTACTCGGAACCAACCGGCCTAACCAACAACCGTAAACGGTCAGTCTAATGTGAGTGGTCATAGGCATAGCTAAAAGATGCTTTGACACGAGGTTAAGTCTGACTTGTGGCAGAAGTCTGCCCGAAACCGCCTGACATATCCAGCGGCCACAAGCAATCGATTTAATGTGAGAGGTATGTGCATTAATAACTAATTAATGCTGATCAAAGATGATTATGATATCTAAAACATAAAGTTAACCTGTGTAAGATGACAACTTAACCAATATTACATGAACAAAGTGGATAGGGTTAAGGCAAGCTTAAACAATAATACATATTGATTTAATAAGTGGATGGGGTTAAGTCAACTGGGCAGATAGACAATACTTAACCGAGATAAGACATGTAGTAAGACATGGGAACAGTAAAAGGGTTAAGTGGGTGACATGTCTAGCATGTATTGCATGGGTAGCATGTTTAACATAAATAATGAACACTTATCCAAGATAGGGCATGTGGTAAGACATGGGTGACATGGATGACATGTGAAATATAATTAAAAGCACTTAACCAAGGTGAAACATGTAAGAAGACATGGGAATAAGAAGGGGTTAAGTAGGAATTCCTAGTGGGGACCAAGCTTAAGAGGGAAGCTTGTGTCAAGTGTGTGGACCCTTTTCAACCAGTAACCCATTCTGTATCTACGTGAGCTCGAAAGAGGACCGGACACGCTTACTGGGTTTGATTGTAAGAGGTCAATAAAGAGTTAGCAGTGGCAGTGCAAGTCCAACGGAGTCATGTGCATGCGTGGGTTTGGGCTGGTAGGTAAGGCGTTGTTGCATCGTGTATGTATAAGCCGTGCATTTTTAGTAGTATCAGGTTGCCACTTTAGGGAGTGATACGCCCTACCGTGGGACCAGCACGGGTATCTACGAGTTAGGGAGTCGATCGAATGGGGAGGGTAGTGGGTACGACAAGTGGAGATAGGAGCAGGCGGCACCTATGACAGCAGCTAGGAGTACAACAACCATACTATGAATAAATGTTGTAATTATAATGGGAAGGGGAGTGGGTACAACTAGTGGAGGTAGGAGCAAGCGGCACCTACGATAACAGCTAGAAGTACACGAAACTACCATTATTATGATTAGTAAGAGGGATTAACTTCCAGTATGGGACTAGTAATGGTGCGGTGTACTTAGCATTGGTGCGGTGTAGGAATAATCATATAGTGATTAGAAGCTCAATCAACGTTATATCTTGCTTATCTTGTCCATCTTGTTACCTTGTCATATCTATTCATATTACAGTCATTTCTTATATCTAGATTATGTTCTTATCCTGTTACTTTACTGATTATATGTTAAAGTCACTGGACTCGCCATACTTTATGTCTGACCCGTTTTTGTTTCGCCTCTTTTCTTTTCTTCCTCTCCCCCCTCCAGGTGCTCTGGGTGGGAATACTGGGGCTTGACTCAGCTTTCTTTCTTCTTGAAGGGCTTGGAAGCATTGAAGTAATGTTCAGCTTTATCCCTTTTCATTATGGCTATTTGGAGTGGGATTATGTTTTTGTTTTTATATACTCTGATAATAATATGTCCAAAATGGATACTTGTGTACTTGACTTTAGTATTGGGTTTTGATGTTGTAACCAAACTATGTTCAATTTTCGCTGTAATGAAGTTATTTTAAATTTTGAAGTACCATTAATATATCTGTCTTGTGATGTTCTGTTCTATACACCCATTATGCTCCATGAAAGTTAATGCATCCCCGTTGTGAGTGACAATTAATGGACGTGGGGTGTTACAGCATCGCACTAACTCAGTCCATTATATCCCTTCCTTTCTTATTTTCTGAGTTATTACCATCATTTCAATTTATTCATATCTTGTTATATACATATATTATATATATGCACTAGACCTCTCACATTAAGCTTACTCTTGTGGACGCTGGATTTGCCAGGCGGGTCTGGGCAGACTTCTACCACAAGTGTAATTATACCTCGTGTCTAAGCGCGTTACAACTTCTTATTTAATGTAAATTTTTGGCATGTTATCCTTTTTACTGTAATCTAATTTACATGTCATCAAATTATGCCTATATTATGGCACATGTCCTTTTTAACATATGTTTAATTCTATTTTGACATGTAAACATTTAATCGGGTAATTGTTCAAATCAAACAGGTTAACATGTCATTTACTCAATGATGTGCCACAAGTTAATCATGTAATTATAACAACAGTAGTCATTACCCATATTCTAACAAGTTTTTTTTTCAACATGTAATCATTCCAACACTTTAACCGATTCAACATACTAATTATTTATATTAACATCTCAACTTGTTATAATGGTAATTCTTAATTATTCTAGCAAATTCACATATAACAACGAGGAATGTTTTAAACGATAATATGTCATTATCTAAAATGATATAGCCTAAATCCACTCACCTCGTAAGCTTTCCAAATCCTAGATCTAGTCCAGATCTAATCTTCCATGGTTTCCCTTAATTGGATTCAGAACCTAACAACCATGGATTGACTATTTTTACTAAAATATAAAGGAAAAAAAGAGGAGGAAAATTGAATAGATCGGATCAAGAAAGTTACCTTACTTTTCACATAATTCTGAACACCTTTTATAAACGTCAATCTCTTTCCTCCAGATCTTGATTCAAAATGCTTCTAAATAATAATCTAAATTTCTGAAGAGATTTTAAGGAAGTGGAATGGTAGAGCTTCAGCGTAGCCTCAGAAATATGAGGTTTAGGGTTAGCTCTACAACCTTATTTATAGGCATATCGGAGAAACCTGATCCTTAATATTTAAATTAAAAATATCAAAACCGACCACGTTAGTATAATGTTCCAAATCCGCGGTGGGGTCGACCCCCCTTGGGGACCCATGTATCGACCCCCATGTTGATGGGTCGACCCAAGGTCATTTTCCCGCCCAAGTTCCCGCTGTGTGTTTTTGATTTCCTGGATAAATTTTTATTTAATATATATACATATAAGTACCTTATATGCATACAAACTTCTAACGCTCATAACTTCTTCATGCAGTGTTCGTTTTACGCAAACCATGTGCCTATTTTGACCAGAATTTGGGACAAATGCAATGGCGCAGTCCGTTTCACTTAATTTTGAATATTTAATTAAGTTATTCTTATTTTATTATCTTAAAATTGCGGGGTGTTACAAGTTCATTGATAGGGCAAAGGTTAATAACATTGTAATAATCATATCATTTAGTTTTATATTATTTCTCTCAGCTATATCATTTTGTAATGGTGAATATGGGTCATTTGTTTGATGAGTTATACCATTTTATGCGTAGAATTCTTCAAATGGTGATTCATATTTTCCACTTGATCAGATCTCAATAATCTTTTTATTAAACCGATTTTCTACTTCAGCCATGTAGTTGTAATTTCTTCGTCTTTACTAGTTAAAGGATATAAAAAGCAATATCATGTATAGTCGTCAATAAAAGTGATAATGTACTTTTTTCCACTACGTATTGCAATGATTTAAAATCACATAAAACGGTATGAACTAAACTTAGTGGTTCATTACTACTATCGACAATATGAAATGGTTTTTTTGACCATCTTTGCTTCTATGTATGTTCCACATTTGTAGTTTATCTACTTGGAATTTATGAATTAATCCCAAGTTTGAATTTTTTTTATGTTTCAAAAATTTATATGTCATAATCTACCATGCCATAGTAAAATTTCATGCTCAACCAAATAAGAAGCTTCATTTTTATTAATAGCGCAATCAGAATACATAGTTTTATTGTCGACTACAACTACATTTCCCATAAATTGGCTATCACATAAATAACCTCTTCCTATATAAATTGTAGACTTAGATAGAGCTACTTTATTTGGCTCATAAGACCATTTAAATCCTTTCTTTGAGATCATAAGTTCAGAGATAAGATTCTTGCGGATATCCAAAACATGAACAACTTCATTCAGTGTCATGGTTTTTCCCGACGTAATTTTAAGAGTGACATGCCATTATCTTCGATCATAGAGAAAACAAAATTACATATGTAGTGTTTTTCTTTATGATTGTATTCCATATAAGTAAAGAATATAGATATGTCAGAACAGACATGAAGAGTAGTGCTTGTGTCTACCCACCACTGTGTAGGGTTCTGTACTAAGTTGAATTCTGAAACAACTGCTGAAAAGTTCAACTTCTCAATGTTAAACTTAAATTTTTGACTATATATGCCATCGATATTTCATTTGTCTTCTTATGCCCATGCTCTTTTGCGGCGTGCCCGGTCCTTCCGCAAACCCAATACTCGCCTTTTGCTTATTGGATAAAATTTCCTTTTGTTGTCAAAGTCTCCTTTGTCAGTGACACTTTTATAACAAATGTCTCTTTTCCTTTGGGTGGTGTTATTCCACAATTATCTATCTCAATTTTTAATCTGACAATGAGATCTTCTAGGGAAATCTCCTTGTTATTGTGTTTCAGTTAGTTGCGGTAGTCCTTTCAAGATGTGGTAATTTTACTATTATCGCTTAAACAAGGAAAGGCTCTCGAACATGATGTCTGTTTACACTAAAAATGGTCTAAACACCCAAGGTACTAAGCTGTACTTCACCAACTTGGTAAGAAATAAATGGAACCGTGTTTAATCAGCAGCTAAAAAATGAAAAATGCAAGAATAGTAAAGTAGAGGCAAGATTTAGAGTGGTTCAGCCGTTAACTTGGCCTACGTCCACTGTGAAGGCGATTTCCAATCTTATAATAAAGATTACAGAACACATCAATTCTCTCTTTTCATACATCTTTGTATTCACTCAATATACCCACGTTTATATACTTCAATCTTAGAATCACACAAGGGGATGGTGGAATTTGAGGAGATGAAGGATGAGTGAATGATTGAGGAGGAGGATGCTTCTGTTCTCTTTGATCACGAGATCATACTTGACGAGATAGCCGAATCAGTATTTGAGGATGGAATTTGGTAGAATTTCTAGATTTCAAAGATCAGGCCTCCCCTTTATGTTGATAGCCATGGTGTATTTATAGGTGAGCTCCCCCTGGGAAATGATCTGAAATCTGTTTATGCAGGTTACAGATTGCTCATTCTATTAATTACAATCATGCCATTGGCTAGTTGTAACCAGTTGTCCAGATCTGTATTTGGTTGTCATGCGTGAGCGGCTTAGTAGAGCGAGCGCCTTAAGTGGTTGAGAAAATCCATAGGTGCGGGCGTTCTTGTGAGTATGAATGTTTTGAAAACTTGGAAACTTTTATAAGAGCGGGACGCGGGACTGGACCTGGTTCTCCCCCTTCCTTGCGTGACCGTTCTTATTAGCTCAAGGGCGCTCGTCTTTTGGTTGCCTTTGTATGGCGCTGTTTGTCCCCAAAGCTATGCCACAAGGTCGCTCCCGCCTATGTTGAACGGGAGATTTGCTTTGCTTCTGTATTTGAACGGCTTTGCCCCAATTCGAACGATCGACCTTGCCTCCCGTACCTGAGTCACGATTCATGCCCAACTCTGATTGGAGATATGGTCACATATGATGTTCCAGGCGCTCGTATTGCAGCTTCATTTCAGGCTTGGTCTTTTGACAGGAAAATAGTGAGCGACTTTACAGGATATGCGACCTCTATCCTTTTTGGGCTGTATTTCTCATTTCATATCGTTTCATCATCTTTGGTTGTACTGGTTGACTTGATTTGGGTTTGACATTTGGATCTGGCTCTGTGTGGTTGCATCCTGTCTGTTGTGGGTCGTTTAAGCGCTTTATATAACATCATGCATGACCGACCCTGATGGCGCTCGTTCCGCATCCTTTGCTCAATGTGCGTATGGATTTTTTAGGAATTAACACTTTCTCCTCGAAGTCCATGATTTCTTTCTTTTAGTACGGGATTACGGGCTTCGACATATTCGATCGCACATTGTTTTGTAGATTTATCTTGACTTGTCGAGGGGTCGTTCGTGCAAAAGGTAAATATTGCTTCATTAAGCTGGTTGGTATTGTTTTTTCCATAAGCAAAAGGCTTAATGCATCCTTTTGGGTCATTGTGCGATTAGTTGAATTTCAGGATGCCAACTGGAATTTGACCAGTCACTTTTCGGGCACTAAACTGATGTGGCAAAAATCCTTTGGATGTATGCCTTTTAATCTTCCTTATTCACTCTTAGCCCGCTTCATTCCACTTTTATCTTTTTCAAGAAGTTTTCCAGTCATAGTTGTGCTTCCTCAAGAGTTTAACTAGGTAATCTGTGTTTGACATTTCTGCCTTGATTTTTCTTCAAAAGGTTCTGGCTTTCTTAGTCTATCATCTTAGCTGGTGCTTGCAGCAATACCTGTTTTTTCCTTGAGCAACTTTCTTTTGGCTTTGAGATACCATAATATTCCTGGGTGAGTTTTTCGTTTTCTTTGTTTTGTTTGAGTACTCATGCGTTTCCAAGTTAGGATGTTTCAATACGACCTGGCCAGATTGTGTATGAATTTCAGATTTGGGCAACGACCAGATTTTTGTGTAGCGTCGGTATCGTTTATGTAATTGTCTTTGGAGAATATGAATCATTCGGTGGCTTTCTTTGAAACCCTGATGCTTGGTATTTGTTCACAAATTGTTTGGTGAAATGCCCTGGGTTTCTTCAGTCGAGATTTTTTTTTTTTGGGCCTATTGCCTGAGTCTAGCTGAGCTGTTTCCCTTTTCATAGTTGTTTTTCGAGTCCATACTGATTTCCTTTGAAGTCGTCCGAGGATGGAATTTTTCATGTCCAAGA
The DNA here is from genome assembly GCA_030737875.1 of Allium sativum. Classification (NCBI taxonomy): domain Eukaryota; kingdom Viridiplantae; phylum Streptophyta; class Magnoliopsida; order Asparagales; family Amaryllidaceae; genus Allium; species Allium sativum. The sequence goes on from CM060925.1 coordinate 206,619,879, forward strand.
GACTCAGGAAATGATCAACAAGGAGGGCCGGTAACCAAAAGATGCCCCATGGAAAGGGGACCGGTAACCAAAAGATGCCCCAAGGAAAGGGAACCTTGGGTGCAACTAACACTCAAAGTCATTGTTTGCTGAATAGACTTCCTGGCTCAGATACTCAGATTGCTCTTGGTTGTATGGCTTCTTCGTCCATTATTTTGGATCCTGCAGCAGTGCCAGAGCCCCTTTCTGTTCCTAACCCTTGTCATCCTGAACTTGCTAAGGATTTTGTGGCTGAATGTCCGGCTGGCTCGCGTTCCGGCGTGTACATAGATCCGTTTGACAGATGGATTATTGCAGGTAAGATAGATGCCATGAAGGATATCATATTGGCTGAGTTTGACCAATTGGATGCACGCCCGCATTTGGTCGAAGGACTTATTACCACTGTCAGGGATTACACTGTGGAGAAAATGGGTGCCTGGCATTCTCTTGTTGAAGATCTTCAGCAGTCAAATAAAGAGAATCTTGAATGACTTCATGCCTTGGAAAAAGATAGATACAAACTTGTCGAGGCCCTTGAATCTAGGGAGAGGATCATCTCTTACCTTACCTGAACACTGTGGCTTGCTAATGTTTTACCTATTTTGTTATTTTGGTTTTGATTTTGAATGGTACTTTTAGTCTGGCCTGCGTATGCGGGAGCCAGCCTCGCTTATTCTTGTACACTTGGGTTTGTAATTTTTATGGTTTGTGCGATGGTTACGTTTCTACGTCGTTCATCGTCAATAACACTAGCTTGCTATTAATTTTAGGATAGCCTATTTCTTCCTTTGCCCTTTCTTTTGAGGATTTTAGTTCTTATTATTCAACTCATTTATTTTCATGTGGTTGCATCGCATGCTGCACCTTTATTTTATGATTTACACATTCGTACGAGCACTTTATTAATCGTTCGGTTGCGCCAGATTTTCAATTATTATTATTGTTATTGGGATTTAGTTAGCTTTTGAAGTTCATCACTTATCGAGGATTATTACGCATTTGTATTATTATAAGCGCGTTGGTATCTTTTATTTAGTAGTATTCAACCCCGCGACTGACTGACTGGTAATCTGAGCCCTTCGGAGAATGGTTTTGAATACGTGCCCATTGGGGAGGTCTTGGGTTAAAGGTTTTTGATCCATTCTAGGCCCTATTTGATTATTTTAGTTATTCAAAAAGGTTCTAGAATGGATACCCCCTTTCGGCTAGGATTTCTAACACCTCCTTTCGACTAGGATTTCTGAACCCCCCTTTCGGTTAGGATTTCTGTTTTACGCTGGTCCTTCCATCATGTTTAATCCTTCCTCATGTTTATGCTTCATCCCAAGGAGCGGACTCTAATTCATCTCGTCGAGCCTTGATTTAGAAGGGATAAAATTCGTGTCCTTCACCTAACAAGGTGCCCCTCGTGAATCAGTAATTTTTCCGTTTCGGGTCATATCAGTTTTTTCCGACTTTGTGCCTTTGCCCTAGGAAACAGACACTGGTCCGCCTCATTGGAAAAAAAATTCAAGTTGGGGAACCCGTGTCCAGCACCTAAGAAGGTGTTTCTTTGGTGGGCTCAGCAATTTTATCCGTGGGACTTTAACCGTGGGACTTTTTGAATTGCTTCCACTTCGGCATTGACTCCTAGGAGGTGGACATCAATCCTTACTATCGAATTTAACTCTGGTTTTAAGGAGTTCATGTCCCGCACCTGAGAGAATGCCTCTTTTGGATTAGTAATTTCATCTGAGGGACAGATTTGGCAATATTCCTGTACTTCAATGAGGTCTGGCGGCGGTCCTTTGAATGGGTGTCTGCTAAGCATTTAGCATACTCCATAATGAGAGGTGCAGCCTTGTTATCTGTCTTAAAATAGCTTGCTCTTTTTGAGGTGATGTGTATATTCCTCCCGTTTGATCTTGCTTGATGTTCGTGATTCCCAAACTACTTCGTTTAGTGTGCGCTCTGGGATTTTTCTGTCAAAGTCTTTCTATGTATAGCGGATGTACTTTTACCATGCCTACATTCTAAGAGATTGTTCTTCTTTTAGCATGGACCAATAAGTATGTTATTCAGATAGACACATAATTAATTTTTGATGCATATAGTTCTTGTAAGTAAACTGCAGCTTGATACGATAGTGAATAGTAAAGCAAGTTAAAACAATCTTAATAACAAGATAAAATCAAGGGAATAAAGCAAAGTAATGAGAGCTCTAGTTCAATGTTCCATTATTGAGATATTAGTGGCTAGTCCCCCTGATGAGCGTCATTTTTGGATTGGTTTAAGCCCCGTCCTCTTTAGGGCGTATTGTCCCTCGTTTGCGGGGAGTTGGGACAACTCTTATGATCTTGTACATACTTTTGCAAATGGTTTTTCGGATTAACTCCTCGATTACTGACTTCAAGTGCCTGCATTCATCGGTATCGTGTCCTGGCTGTTTGTGGAACTGACAGAATCTTCCTGACTTCATAGAGGCATTTTTGACTTGTCTTTGTTTCAAAACCGGATATCTCTCGGTGTTTTTGGTTGCCATGAAGATATTTCCCATGGTATCATTAAGGGGAGTGAACTCGGAGTTCTTGAAGAAACACAGCTTCTTTTTTGCTCGACTGTCTTCTTCTTCGTTGCTCCTTTTTTGATTGTAAAGGTTGCTTTGCGCATTTCCACTCTTCTCCACTTGTGTGTTTTTTCCTTCGATACTTGCATATTTTTCGGCTTTGTTGAGCAACCATTCGAGTGTTCTTGGTTTCTTTTTCTTGATCCACCGCCCCAGCTTGGTTTCTCTACGTATGCCCCCCTTAAGAGCCATTAAGATTAGACCGGGTTTGAGATTCTTGGCTTTAGCCACTGCCATATCAAAGCGATTGAGAAAAGCTTTGATGGGCTCTCCTGATATTTGTTGAAGTCCACTTAGCTCTGTAGCATCCCAAGTTTTGAGTGCTTGGGATTTAAACTGCTTATTGAACAGCCTAGCCAAGGTCACGAAATTATCCATGGACTGCGGTGGCAGCTTTGTGAACCAAAGATAAGCCACTCCTTCTAAATAAATTGGGAAATATAAGCATTTGATTTCATCAGTAGCGCAAGCCCCATTCACGTACTGGTCATATTTGCATAAAAATATACCAGGGTCGCTTGTCCCATCATAGGACTGTAACGATGGAGGTTCGAATCTTTATAGGTATACAGTTTTCTTGACCCTTTCAGTGAGCGGAGTTTGGTTGGGAAGGACTCCCATTCACTTCGATCATCCCTCTTCTCTAGGCTTTCCTTTAAAATTGCTCGGGCCATTCTCAAGATGTACTTCTGTTCCTTGCTTAGTCGCTCCATGGATCGACCACCCTTTTTATCATCGATTTCTGATCTAGATGTGTCCTCACGAACCGGGGGCAAGGAATTTGGGCTTCCCCTTGGGAAGGACATCCCAATGATAATGGGACTGTTTTCCCGCTCCGTGGTTGTATCATTAGAGTGATCGCGCATAGGTGCTTTGCCCCCTTTGTAGTTTGGACTGGTGCGACGTGCAATTCTTTGTATGAAATCCTGCTGTCTCGAGCTCGAAGCAGGGAGCTCTATTTTTGACTCGCAATTCGTGCGAGCTAGCGAGGAACAGGCGACACTTAAAGTGGCTTTTGCGGTGGCGGCTTGAATGGCGAGTATCGACTCGAGCTTCTTTATCATTACATCGCTTGCAATAGTTATTTGGCTCGTTAATCCTGTTATCGCCTCTTCCAATTCCTTTCTAGATATAGCTCCTTTAACTTCTGGCAACCCTTCTTCACCGGAATCGCTGTCTGGCGGCGTGACGATGTTGACGCCGTTGTTGGGTTTGTTGATTTCGTTGGCGATTCTTCTTGGCGTGCTCATGACTTCAAGCACAGTGCCTCTCAGAAAATCTCATCAGACCAGAAATGGGGAAAAGGAAAAACATGGCCCCACGGTGGGCGCCAAAATGTTTACACCAAAAATGGTCTAAACACCCAAGGTACTAAGCTGTACTTCACTAACTTGGTTAGAAATAAATGGAACCGTGTTTAATCAGCAACTAAAAAATGAAAAATGCAAGAAAAGTAAAGTAGAGGCAAGATTTAGAGTGGTTCAGCCGTTAACTAGGCCTACGTCCACTGTGAAGGCGATTTCCAATCTTATAATAGAGATTACAGAACACATCAATTCTCTCTTTTCATACATCTTTGTATTCACTCAATATACCCACGTTTATATACTTCAATCTTAGAATCACACAAGGGGTGGTGGAATTTAAGGAGATGAAGGATGAGTGAATGATTGAGGAGGAGGATGCTTTTGTTCTCCTTAATCACGAGACCATACTTGACGCCATGGCCGAATCATTAGTTGAGGATGGAATTTGGCAGAACTTCCAGATTTCAAAGATCGGGCCTCCCCTTTACACTGATAGCCATGGTGCATTTATAGGTGAGATCCCCCTGGGAAATGATTTGAAATCCGTTTATGCAGGTTACGAATCGCTCATTCTATTAATTACAATCATGCCATTGGCTAGTTGTAACCAGCTGTCCAGATTTGTATTTGGTTGTCATGCGCGAGCAACTTAGTAGAGCGAGCGCCTTAAGTGGTTGAGCGGATCCATAGGTGCGGGCGTTCCTGTGAGTATGAATGTTTTGAAAACTTGGAAACTTTTATAAGAGCGGGACGCGGGACTGGACCTGGTTCTCCCCTATTCCTTGCGCGACCGTTCTTATTAGCTCAAGGGCGCTCGTCTATTGGCTGCCTTTGTATGGCGTTGTTTGTCCCTAAAGCTATGCCACAAGGTCGCTCCCGCCTATGTTGAACGGGCGATTTTCTTTGCTTCTATGTTTGAATGGCTTTGCCTCAATTCGAACGATCGACCTTGCCTCCCGCACCTGAGTCATGATTCATGCCCAACTCTGATTGGAGATATGGTCACGTATGATGTTGCAGGCGCTCATATTGCAGCTTCATTTCAGGCTTGGTCTTTTGATAGGAAAATAGTGAGCGACTTTACAGGATATGCGACCTCTATCCTTTTTGTGTCGCATTTCTCGTGTCATGTCGTGCATTCATCTTTGGTTGTACTGGTTGACTTGACTTGGGTTTCACATTTGGATCAGGCTCTATGTGGTTGCATCCTATCTATTGTGGGTCGTTTAAGCGCCTTAGATAACATCATGCACGACCGACCCTAATGGCGCTCGTTCTGCATCCTTTGCTCAATGTGCGTATGGATTTTTTAGGGATTAACAATGTCCTTACGATTCAATTTCATGGAATATGAGTTGAAGTTCCTACACTTAAGTAGTTGCGAATTTAGAATCAACCATCTTGTATTCCATAAATTTATCTATTATGAACTTCTACAAGCTGACATTCCGCGTCTTGTATTTATTTGTAAGTGCGGTCTAAAGGGATTTTGTTGTCTAGCGTATCTAATACATACTTTGAACTGTACTTTATCCAAACACTTCAGAATGTAATTTCGGCATAGGAAAACTGCATGCTTCCATAAGTTAATTTTGACTAAACCATTTGCATCTTTTTCTCTTGTTTGGCCGTCTTTGGGATTTGGTTCATTTTTCTCAATGCACTTTTGAAGCCCTAATGTGGTAAGATAAAACACCATCTGATTCTGCCATGTCAAGAAGTCATCATCATTACCTTTAAATGGATCTATCATGTTGTGTATCATAGTTTTTGATGATAATTCAGCTGTCATCATCTCTGTTTCAATGAAAACGGGTAAGTCTTAAGATGCTATACAACTAGTATATCAAAACAGGGACTAATCAGTTGTAGCTCCTTACACAAGTTTACAAATTAATTTTCCATTATATTGGAATTTGGTATTAGAAATTATGATTAATAATGGGTGTCATAATGAATTTACAGCAACAAATTACAGTACTAACAACAATAGTAAATTGCTATGTTAAACTACAATGGTAATTACCGTTTCACTATTGAGTAAAAATAGTATATCTTCTAATTCAAAAGATTGCAGAAATATATATGTAAACAAAGAGTATCTAACCGGGTTGTAGAAGTAAATTTCATTTGAGGATTGCCGTGACAATTTCCATAAGACTTTATTTAAAGTATCCTAAGATACAACAGACATGATCTGCTCAAGATTGTGATGTGTGTGATCATTTGTTTGATATGTAGGATTGTTCGGATTTTACTAGATACATAGAGGAAGAAGAGGTTGTTTTACATGGAAAGTGAACAGGTTTCCTTCTTTTTTTATATGCAGATTTACAACAGCTATATCCATTGGGAAAGGTCATACCTCTTCAATCATACATATTCAAATTTGCAAAGATAATTTCTGTTTGAAAAGTAGCGTCCATTCAAACAGTTATAATGGTCATTTCCTTCAAAAAATCCATGTGCATTCAAATTTATAAAAGTAATTTCTATTTGAAAAGCAGCATCCATTCAAATAGTTTTATAGTGGCCATTTCTTTCGGGAATTCTATGCTCATTTAAACATAACTATAACAGCCAATAGTCATTTCTATTCAAGTTTAAAACAACAACAAAACTATTTACTTTTTCCTACAAAAAAATAACATGGCCCACTATTATTGGACCTACATCAGGCTTGATCCAATTTGGTATGCTACGAGCGGGTGGCTAAGTGCACGTGTGTGTGTGTTAACTCATGGTCATATGGGTCCTCCCCCACATACAAAATTACCTGACCATAAGGGCCAATATAGGTTTGAAAGATTTACTATAACCATGGAAATTTACATATATTTGCAATATGAGACAAAATATCATTCATCAACGCAAGGACCTCTAACATTGACCATGATTCATAATGAGGAGTTAGTACAATTCAAAATGATGAGTTTGGATAACTTTCAAATCATAAGGATACTCAACTTAGTTCATGAATTCTTCTGCACTTAGGTTTCTAGTTGTATACCCGACAAATTTTCTTGTAAATACTGGATCATTTACAACTATGACGGAGACATCTAAGATATGGAGATGCCTTTACTCACCGGGTTACTATCATTTCTTCACTTCATATCTTCTCTTTTATTCATCTAAGATCTGTAACTTAGACTAGGACTAACTAGTTGAGTCTAGATAAATACAAGTAGAAAGGTCATAATAAAAGTGGACACATACAAAAGTCAGATGAACCATCATAAAATTCTGTTTCTCTTTATCCATTTCTATTATTTATCTATGATCTATGTTTGATATCATCTAGATTGTCTTTAAGGGCGGTGCTTTCTTTAACAATTCGGTCTTGGTTCCAAATTTTGGAGTTAACCATTCCTATAACCAAAGGGAAGGGGCGATGAAGTATACAGTGCACGTTATATTTCCAATGAGTGAGTGGATGGGCTTATATATAGAAAATTCCCTCAACGAAAGTAAGATGATGGACAGGCTAAAATATCAGGTCATGTGCTTGAGAGGGGGAGGATTAGGCCCAATATAGTTTAATGATGACATAGTCCAATGAAACGACTTAGATTTTTGACCCTCGAAAATCGACACTTAATACATCCTCGGTATTCAAATACCATAAATTCAAGTGTCGGATTCAGAGTCGTTGAGGTAATAACACATTAGAATAAAACAAAATAGAACAAAAACAAGTCTCTTCATTGAAATAATATAATTCACAAAGGATACATAAAGTTTACATAAGCGAAAGATCAAAGTTAATACATGTCCAGATATAGAGTACTAAAATGAACAACAAAAATATCTAAAGACTTTAATGAGTGAATCCCAAAATGCTCCATCTTCGTTCCAAGCTCCAATCCAAAATGCTCTTATTATGGCTCTAAATACTTCTACTGATAACCTGAGTGCTAGGCTGTTCGGTGGAAAATTATGGGCACCTAGAGTTTAGAAATATATCAGTAAACTCCAAATTAGTCATGGAACTGGTATGAGAAACTCAAAATATTTGTTTGTGCAGAAATTCGTATATGCTTTTTGAAAATAAAGATATCATAAGGTGTCATGGCACGCATACAATGAATCGCACACATTGGCGGAGATTTCTCCTTATGATAACCAAAATTGCCTTTGATACGTAAAACCCTTTTATATTATTGTTAATGATATAGTTTTAAAAACATTTCGCAAATAAAATTATTAACCTTAACATGGAATTGTCACATTGATTAAATTCCATTTTATAACTACCATCTCTTGGTAGGTTATACAACTAAAACTATAAGGGTTCGTAGCGGAGTTTGTTTGGATTTCCAACAATGACAAGGCAAAGAATCTTTCTTATCCGATGAGTACACCTCTAGATGGATGTCTCGTAAGCGCCCCGCTCCCTACTACACAAGACCGGGTTATCCCTGTCAATGGATAACTTAGAGTACTCGTGAGTATGTAACTCCCCGATCGTAACCGAACTTTACCGAGCGTGATCCTTCCATCATCCACATAAAGTAGAATTTTCCACATAAGTGAAATCCCTGGGCTCCATACCATGGTACGCTTTTTATCTAAAAGGAAATGATCATACCCTAATGGTAGCAAACACTAATCTTGCTACATCTATTCTTCTTCGGTCATTCATGGGATGTGAGGCCTGAGGAAGTCATGTTACACAAAGCTATGCTTTGCACAAAAAGCCATGCTTTGATCATCCATAGCTCGTTTCATTTTGCATGCCACATGGCCAATTCATAATTCATAACTGACGTCTACCAATATATAACCTTTGAGCTCGTACATTTCAGAGAAGGGTGTTAGGCTAAGAGAATAGTTTCTCCGCCACCAAACAAATATATATATTTAGTAAAGATCAATTGCTAGGCCAAAAAATGCATGTCAGACATACAATCCATACAGGTTCATTCTGGGACTGCATGAAACCGAAGGTGCTTTATTCCTCGTCCAATAGGGGAGAGAAGCCCTTGTCATCCGGAAATTCTCAAATACATCGGGACTGTTGCTATAAATAATCTCATAATAGGTGTCTGCCGAGATATCAACAATCATTCCTTTCAGTGTGAAGATTTTTGGTCCTTAATCATCATCTTCAATATCTTCATTTGTCGATTTCATCGTAACATTATTGGAAATGGTATTCGGATCAGAATTATCCAAATCTGATCCCAGTCTTTTCAAATAATCATCATTGTTTAAAAACAATATGGATATACAGGATTTCAATTAAGTCTTTCCCATCTTAATTTTGATAAATTGCTCTTTTCATCTGAAATCATTTCATTTTGATTTATCTATTTTACTTAACTTATTATCAAATTTTAAATCTTTGAAATCTCATTTTAGAATATCCGGGATTTTTTCGATCTGCTCCATCCCTCGCCCAGATAAGTAAATGTTGGCTAGTTAAGTTCAGCGCACTGGTTGTTGCATCCCTTGCTTTGGTTATGCACCTTATTTACAATTCTAGATCTTACAGATGAGGCAAATGTACTAGTGGTTTCCACATATTCAATTCTTCTTAAATTTGGTTAAGCATTTTAGACTTCTAAAATTACTTTATTATAATAAAATGAAATGAAATCGTTATTTTAATGATTATTACCAAATAAGGTAACTTACCTCGTTGGTTACGTTTATTATAGTATAAATGTATTTAATTGAAATATGGACGTTTGGATTATTGTTATTGTTTGATTATTGAATATTATATTTTTTTGTTGAAGTAGATGATTTTATTTGAGGTAACGTATTTGGATGAAGGGAGAAACAGGATGGAGGGATCTAACTAGATTCCTCAAATTTATTGTTTATTTTCATATTAGAAATATATGAACGGTTAGCCAATATGAATGAATGATTGATTTATTTATTTGTTGATTGTTTAATCGTAATTCAACATTTGTTTTGATATTAACCAATGGGCATTATTGGGTGAGTAATTGGCAGCAGTTGCCTAAAAATATACCATTTTATAAATATTGATTTACCATCAGGTGAATCGACATGAATGAAGTTATAAAATTTATTTTATAACCCAAGATGGATTTTTAAATCTATTATTTTTGCAGGTTTATTAAAAGGAAATAAATAACTATTATTTATTATTTAAGTTTAGAAGTAATATTAAGTGATTTTATAAGGAAAATTCTTATGTTAATAAGATTATAAGCAAATGAGAAGAAATTAACCTAAGGATTAAGAGCTGGATTAATTATTCTCAAAAGACAATTAAATGGATTATTTAAATTAATTATATTATTAATTAATTTAAAGGAAAGACTAATTGGAACTGATTAACGAGAAAACCTTGGTTTAAGTTGACTAAGTCAAATATTTTAGTTGCACTTAGTTATTTGATTAATTTGTTTAGAATTAATCTAATGAAAATAGATGAATGAATATTTGTTTTAATTTTGAAAAGAATCTACTATTGATTTTAGTTAATAAAGAACTTAACTACTTATATAGTTGTTAAAGATGAGGTAATTATTATTTTAATAATTAAAGGAATTATTATTTAAACAAAATTCATTATGTAAGTAATCGAGTTTGGAATAAAGTTCAGTTGGATTGTGAAAGGAGTTTATGAACGGATTTTATTGTAAAAACCGAATTTTATAAATGAGGTTATAAAAGAGATTTTTAGCGAATACGACAGTTGAAAATAAATGTTTACTTAATATTTGAATTAAGTAAAAAGAAATCAGGTAAAAAGGGTTTTACATTAAACTTGATTTTATAAACAAGGTTTATAGAAAGGGGTGTAAGGCTAAAACATTAATTTAAATTAACGTTACTTAATAATGGAATTGAAACAAGATTTTCAAAGCGGAAAATGTTTGAATGGATTAGAAGTGGAATAATACAATTGAAAAGGAGTTAAGATAAGAAATTAAAGAATTGGAACCTAATTGGAGATTGGTTGAGTTGAGTAATTTTCTGAGCATTAATCTGATGTTGATTTCGGTCTTCGGGGTTGATACTTATGGGATTATTCTCTTACCAGTTTAAAGTCAGGGATTCATGAATGTTGAAGTATAGAAATGCATGAAAAATGTTGTAACTAATGTTTTTAGTAACATAGAAAATTGGATATGGCTATAATATATTGTTCAATGTATTAAAATAATATAGTTTTGAGAAGACTCTTATATTAAAAAAAGAAGTGAATCCGTGTTTAAAATATTGAAAGTTTTAGAAGTTTAAATTAACCAATGGTTAATAATTTTAAAATTAAAAAAGGCCAAGTGATGCTAAATACGGAACCAGTAAATTTATTTTATTTTTACGGTTGAATGGTTGTTTATATGATAGTTAAATAACCGACTATCAAATTCTGGCATATTATTGATTGTTGGTACGGAAAAACTGGGATCAAATTTATTTTTGAAAACCATTCCGACCAATGGATACATAAACGTTGAAAATATCATATACTGATTGAGATGGAGCAATTGAAGACCGTGAATCTTTATAAAATGGAAGAACTACTTAAAATCTCTGGTTTAGTAGCCAGAGATATACTGTAATTCTGTCATGGTTGAAAACTACGGATTTTTAAGGGCTACTTGCTACTGATCTATAAGTTGATACCTAGGATGTGGTAGGAGGGTACCTTTGGTTTGTCCAGTCCCAAGACAACTTGTATGGACGAATGTCTGATAGAGTATTTCTTAAGAGTCACGTACGTTGACTTTTACAAATATACCAAGTATGATGGCAGAGAAGGAAACTTCTTTTAGCATTAACACCCAAAGTATATTTGTGGTCGTCAATTAGTGATTTGATGGATCTAACAATGTGGCATTCAAAAGTAATTGATGATGTGATGTTCATAAAAAGGTAACGGAAACCTCAAGCCCCTACAACCGGGAAATGACAAAAATTGAGCAGGCAGCATGGCTATGTGGGTCGCTCCCATTAGGGTGTATTACCACCTACCTAGAGAAAATACATTTGCTTCTTCATTCTATCGATGTTGTCCCTTTCGGGAAATGGTTGCGGATTCCAACCGTTGCTGATATACATTCAGAACACTCAAGTGAAGTGATTGGTCGGTCATGTGTGGCCGAGTTGCAAGATGTTCTTATCGTACCCAGTGTATTTCCCTCTAGAGATACACTATCGGAAGGTGATTCCATACCTTGTCATAGTCGTAATGTATAATCCAATAAGAGCCCGCGTTTTTTGATTATATATATTATGTATGTAGAGCGTGATATGCAAGCGCTCTGCTAAATAGATATTTATTTGATTTGGACACTATTACAATATTAAAATATATATGATTTCAAAATGTTTTGGGTTATCGTAAAGTAAAAACCGTCTGTGTTTATATATGGACTGGTCTTACGATTATTCTTTTCTTTCAAAGAAAAGATGTTTTGACTTTAAAAATCAGTTGGATGATAACTTAAACTTTGTGAGTTTTCTCACTCCGATTCTCCGAAATGATCCGGCGTCTGCAATGCTCAGGTCAGACCGAGTTTTACAGGTTCATGTTTAGACGCAACGAACTCTGAAGACATGCTAGAGGAGTTCAGACGTATTAGTATTTATTCCATTGTGTATTGTATATGAGGACAGGGTATTATAACTGTCCAGATGTATTAGTTGCATACTGTACTATGATGATTGTAAGTATTATTTCAAGCTCTCAATAAAAAATATATTTACATATTATATTTTATTCTCCTACGATGTGAGACTTTGTGTTTTGTTGGTTAGTTTCTTCTTTTTTTCTATGCTAACATTTCTTCCTTTATTTTTCTCACCCTCTAATTACTTTTTATTAACTAGTTAGTGTTTTCAATACTTGGATTTTGGCAAGTAATACAAGATTACATATTATTGTCGCGGTTCGGGCGTCGAATTTCCTAGGTCATTATAATACTAGTCCAAAAAGGTTATGTAATCGGATATTGATCAAATCAGATATTGCGTGTGAATGATTTGTGTTCATTATACGGGCTTAAAAGGTTGTTAAGAAAGTTTGGGATTATTTACTAGGATGGTGTGGAGATGAAATTTCGGGGACGAAACCCTTTTTAGGGTAGAAAAATTTAACAGCCCGGAATTTTATAAATTTAATTTATAAATACTTAATTTATGAATATTTAATTTGAATTCGATTTGTGTTTTTAATCATTAAATTACATTTTAAATGTTATTTTATCTTAGGGAAATTATTTTAATCATCCAAATAATGGTTTTATAGCCTTTCCAAAATTTATGTAATTTAATATAGAAAACTTAGTTTTTATTTTTGTTATAAATATCGATATGTATTTCAAAGTAAAAAATTATTTCGGAAAATAATTTAAATGTGTCTATGACAATGTAATATAATTTTAAGCATATAAATTCATATTTTATAAAATAACGTTATTTGATGTAATAATAAGATTTAAATATTTATATTTTTAAATTATAGGATTTAATGTTTAACACTTATTTACGTAATGGAAATAATTTTATATTATATTTGTAATGTATAAAAATATGATTTGATGTTTACTTATAAAATACGTTAAAGAATTTACAAATTACATGTTTTATAATGTAGAAGTCATGATTTGATGTTTGGTAAAATAATGTTTTTTTTAATTTTAAATCAAAGCACATGATACTTAACAAATTAATTATTAAGAAAAGAGCTAAAACATTATATTAAAGGATTATTAAGTACATGAGTAAACCAAAGGTACACATGCCAACTAACTTAAAATAATGAATTCTTTTGGAAAGTAGTTTTGCTCTTAATAAAAAATGATTCAAGCACATTGTGACGATCTCAAAACCTCGTACGACGAAATTAAGGATAATCATTGGAATATAACACATTAATCATCATTAGCAGAGAATAGATAATAGCATAAACAGAAAATAGAATAATTTACATCAATATGACAGCTATATCATAACATGTAATAAACATCAGAGCAGCACAGTGTAGGATATAACTTAGTGCATAAAAGTAAATGATCAGTCTACATCAAGATCACCGGTACATATACATCATAGATACATAATAGAAGTAAATCTGTCTACAACGCGATAAGCGGAAATCATATACATAAGGTACTAATGGTGGAATATCAAATAGCCAAAATACTGAGAAGTCAAGCCCTCGCCATACAAGCCAAAAGGTGCACTCCATCTGTAGTGCAAAAGCTAAAATATACCCTGTCGCCTGTCACCAGGCTGCCCGTGTGAAAATAAGGGCACCCGAGTTTGCAAAGTGAAACAAACTACGAGTCATTCATAGGACTGGTATGAGAAATCTACTTAATTGTTTAAACAACAATAACAAGGCAAATCATAGGACCATGCCACTTTCGCGGAACGGGTTTACTCCAGTGATTGCCAGTGCATTAAATAAAGTAGATTACTTAAACAACACAATGCTTTTTATAAAAATGCAGCCATTATAAGACCCAAGTCCCATCATACAATGCAACGCAAACCGGAGGATAGAGTTTTACCTTATAATGGCCAAAATATGCTTAATACGTGTAAAGCAAAATCATTTGATATTATTACTAGTGCATATCTGTTTCAAAAGCAAATTCAATCATAAATATCAATCCTAGACCGCATAGCTACCATCTACTATGTCGCCATATATAAGTTACAGTCAAATCCGTAATCTCGTATTGGAAGTTTGGATTCCGTCATAAGTCGAGGCAAGGGGCAAGCTCCTCACCGGCTTTGAGACACTCTAGCAAATGCCCCAGGACTACACACTCTGGGTAGCCTTTGGAATCGGCTGGGCCGGTCCTCTCTTACCTTTGAGGACTAGTTATTCCTGAACACATATTTCCCGGTCCTATCGGACCTATCCATCGGCTCCGTAGAGACCGATATAATCGAGGCGCCTCACATTCCAACATCCACAAAGGTATAATAATCAACAATGTCAGGGCTAGTAAAACGCTGACACCACCCATAGCTAGAAAAAAACGTCGCGTTCTCCCAGCAGTCCTTATCCCGTTTTTAACTCATACTGGAGTGTGAGGCTCGCGAATTAATGCCATACACAAAGCTACGCTATAAAGTCGTGCTTTGATCATCAACCAAAGACTCTGTTGTTCAACAAAAGCCTTGATCATTTGCATCTTTGCATGCCACGTTGTCAATCCACACCATACCACTGATGTCTACCGATATACAACCTCTGAGCTCGTACGTCTAAGAGAAGGGCGTTAAGCAAGAGAATAAATTCTCCGCCGCCAAACAAATGTATATTTAGTAGAGATCAACGAATACAGCACAGAATACACGTCAGGCACACATCCATTTACAAGTCTATTCTGGGTCTGAACGAAACCGGAGGCACCTTATTCCTCTCCCGTATGTCCAATACAGGAGAGAGGCCCTCGTACATCCGGACGATCAACAAGTACATCTAGACCACTACCACTGTAACCTCGTCAAGGGAGCTACCCATCTCAAAGGCATCAGTAGTAATCTACACGATGTGAAGATCACCGGTCTTGCACCGTCTTCATATTTTCGACATTTATTCGTCGATCAATTATTTGAAATGAGCATTAACTCGGCCTTTTCAAATAATTCACGTATATTAGAATTCAAGTCAATTTTGTCCATGGTTAAATTATTCGACATCCACATTTCAGTTCTTTATATAATTTTTAATGTCAAACACATTCAACTATCAAATATCAAGCAAACCAAGTAGAATCGGTTTATTTCCATTCCATATCGCCTATAATATTTTATAATGATATATCACTATTTTTATTTATTTAAAAATAGCGCCATTTAATTAAACGACGTTTAAGGCCATAACGTGGCCCTAGCGCTGTTTTCTCTAATTTTGATTTACACATTTCTCAAAATCTAACCGTCGGATCTTAACGAAGATGATTCCATTGGAAAGATCTCTTCAAAACGAACCCAACGATTCCAGTTTTGGGAAAATCCGATGGTCGGATTCCTCGATATAATCGTTTAAAGTTACGATTTCAAAATACGAACTGAAGCATCGTTATTCATTTTATTAATTTTTTTTTATATATATATATAATTCATTCTGGCACTGTTTTTATTTAGATTTGAATTTAACAGTCCACACAATCCAACCGTTGGATTTTAACAAACTTTATATCGTTGGAAAGATTTTTCCAAAACGAACCTAATGGTTTCGGTTTCTGGGATATCCGATGGTCGGGTTTCCCTATATAATCGTTTATTATTACCATTCCAAAACACGAACTGCAGCATCGTTATTTGTTTTATTTAATATATATATATATAATTCATTCGACGATTTCCATATCGTTTTTTTTTTCACTTCAAATATTTCACTAACGCCTTTAAATTTCGGAAAATTTTACCATAACCTCCTTTGTACGGGGAGGTGTTTGGAAATTTATTGGGCCGTATTAGGCATCCAATAAATCCTAAAAAGCATGCACATATTTATAGTGATATATTCCGGTGTCCACAGGGGAGTGTGTATAGATCATAACTCCAAAGAATAAATTATCGTCACCCTATAAATGGTTTTTGTGCCTTAATGACTAGATAGACGTGTTTATTGTAATCTCCAGACCCGTGTGGGGTTTTTATTATCTGGTAATTTTTCATTATATTTTATATAGTCCATATCAGTCTTCAGTTCAACCTGAAATATAGTCATTGCCATACGAGCCTCTCGCTTGTGTGGTAAATCTTCCACCTCGTCACATAAGCTCCAAATGCTTATGTGGTATATGATAGGGTATACTATCTTCAAGAAGTATGTCATATAGTGTAGTTCAAAATTAATTGTTACTATCCTATAGCGACATTTATTATTTCACATAGAACAACAAGCACTCCGCATCCATTGACATTCACAGGAGTTTATATAATAATAAAATTGCGTAGCCAACTCATTAAGGCTTACCTATTTGTCGGGCACGCAAATATATTCTTTACTCAACAGCTAATCCATATTCCTGTTCAACACACACACATACACATGTGTGTATGTATATATATATATATATATGCAGAACTAAGCTAAAATAATATTTTTAATGAACAAATGTTTATTTCAACACGCGGTTATTTTTAACACTTCATACATAGGATAAAAATGTTATTTTTGGCGAAGAAAAATATGTTTTAACACATGTGTATTTTTAACGAGTTGTATACATGATAAAAATGATAATTTTATCGTTCAAAATATTTATTCCACACATGAATGTTTTTAGCACTTCATATTCACAATAAAATGTTAAATTTATTGTTCAATCCTTTTACTCAACACATGAATCCTTTTCAACATATGAATATTTTAATTAGTTCATACATATAATAAAAATGATATTTTTATCGTTAAAACAATTTATTTGAAACACGGATATTTTATATACTGCATACATAAGATAAAATTTTATTTTTGAAGTTAAAATAATTTATTTAAAACACTAATATTTTATATAGTCCATATATTAGATAAAAATGTGATTTTTACTTTTCAAACAATTTATTCAACGCATGAATGTCATTCAACGCATGAATATCTTAACATATGAATATCTCATATATGCACACTTCATATACTTCACACACATAATAAAAATGTGATTTTTATTATTTAAACAATTTATTCAACACATGAATATAATTCAATACGTGAAAATAATTCAAATACATAGATATTACTGAAAATTTCGGCAGCATAATGGTAGGGGGTTAAAAACTGGCACCGTCCCGAGTACGGCTCCTCGCACTATTTTAGGCCTCGCGGCGTTCCATAAGGGGATTATCTAAATGATCTAAGATCAGTTTCATATCATATGAATTTTCCACAATAATTCCCATTGTTTCAACCACAAACAATTTCTTTCGACCGCAAACAATTATTTCCAACCATTCGCATTTCAACTGATTTTCAACCATTCGCATTATCAATCAATTTCACGTCAATCACAATCAATTCATATCGTCCATGGTCTGTGGACGAGGGGAGTATATATATACGTATATAAATATATTTCATTTCCATTTCAACACATATATGATTTTTACAATGCATGTATAATTTATACATCGCTCATATAACTTATACAACGCTCATACATGTGGTGTACAAGGCATATATAATTTATATTTTGCTCAAATAATTTATACAAAGCATTTCCATTTCATATTGAATTTAGATGTCTCACCTTGATTTTAATCCTTCTGAATTTGTAGCGAGCTCGGAATTTGTTCTAGCTTCTTCTAGAATGTAGATGATGTTGCTACGAGTATGATGTTCCCTGTTTCATCGAATTTCGATAACATATGTTAAAGATACGATTTTTATACTAAAATCATCATTACCAACGCTTAAAAACGTTATAACCTTTAATCAAAAATCAAGGCTGTATACCTGAGCTATTCCTTCAAATCTAGGTTTAGATTTTTCGCTAAATCTATAGCATGTGGACAAGATCAGGTTATACGATGTCGAGGGGGCTGGAGTGGCGCACCTGTCCGTGGAGGAGGGGTCCCACTCGGTGGCGGCTGGAGTGCGTAGCGGCGGTTTGAAGATCGGAAGTTTGGAGAGGTGGTTCTCGAAGTAGGTGCGTCGATAGGGGGCATACCAGGTATTGATTTGAAAAGGAGGAGGAGAGCTTCAAAAAGTTGCAAAGGAGCAGGGTCAAATTCGAAGCGATTTGGCCGAAAGATGATTGGGAACGGAGGAGCACGTTTCCGTCGTCGATGCTAAAGGGGGCGAGGGTTTTTCTGATTTTTTTATAAATTAAAATAATGAATGGAAATTTATTAATGGCCGATATATATATTATTTCAAAAATTAGGTTTTCTTAGACGAGCACCAATTCAAACCCAACGACTACCGCCCCTAGCTAAATACCCTCATTCCGGACACAATGGAATATGTTTCGTAGGCCCATTTGATTGTTACAGTCAGTTATTCTTCAAATTAAAATATAAAACATTCAAATTCTATTTTGAACATACATTTTAATTCCACATACTGATTCCAAAAATTCCCGAAAAATAAATCTAGTTATGTCGGGACGATACGGTCCCAACCAAACTGATATCATCGAATTCTGGGACCGTTTAAAAAATGGCCATTTTCTGGTCGATCCAATTTGACTGAAATCAACCAAACACATTTTCCTTTGCCACGCTCACATATTTATTCCAAAAATTATGGAATTTGAAACCTGGCAATAAATTGACATCCTGGATCCAACAAAAGTGATTTCGTCGAAAACGGGGGTCATTTGCAAAATGTCAATTTTCAAGGACTATATTTACTCCATAGCGACCATTCTGAATATTCAACTGGCCATAACTTTTGAATCCCGCTATGAAATTTCGATTTTTTAGATTCATTAGAAAGATATTCTTAAACAGATTTAAACATTTTTGGTTTCACTAAAATCCGTTTTATTTTGCATCCTGTACGTTCAGTCAAGGTTCAAATTCAAAATTTTAAACTACCGCACTATTTCTAACTCCTTATTTAATTGAAATATTTTATTTCAATTCCTCCAAATTCATTAAAATAACCAAATTAAAATTTTAAATTGGCTTGTATTTTCTGCGTTGTTACACACATTTACCTTTTCAACTATGAAATAATGATTTTTCTTTAAGTTATTTTGTTTAATAAAGTAATATCGGTTACTTTGGAAGGAATCCCTAAAACATGTGTTATATATATACACAAAGTTAGAAAAAAGAAGGCGGAGCTCGTTATTTTCCACTAGATCATGTTTCATCTTCTCCAATTTTCTTTCTTCGTAATCATGGCAGCTGGCCTTGTCAATAAAGAAATGAAAGCAAATACAGTTAAGGCAAAAGCTAAGAAAAATTATACGAACATAAAGGTCGGTATCTTCTTTTTTATAGAAATCAATTTATACCAATTCAGTTGTTGTAAAATCCTAAAAAAATGGATAGTTGAATTTGTTTAGGTGCATGTTTCGATCTGCAGTATTTTTCAGTGGTCGAACTTGTTAGGATGTTTAGCAAACACTAGCAATCCATAACCATCCCTTGCATCATTAGGGTTGGGTTTCTCTCATGAATAAGCCATTGTTGTGCAAGTTGGAGCTTGATTTTCGATAAAGGGCATGATGGTGCACCTTCAAGTAGTTTCTGGTGGAATACGATTTCATTTCGGGTGGCGCGATTTTCAGAGGTTTCGCAGGGGCCTAACATGTCATATTTTGATCGATGGGTAGGGGAAACTGCGGTGGCTTCGGAGCATAAAGGAGGCGATGATTGACTTACTGGTGAAGTTGCATTAGCGCACGGGTTGTTTGGAGCTAGTGATAGCGCATGCTGTGCACATTGCACACGTAAATGGGTACACGATTTACAAGGGAAGACAGGGAAGAAAGGGGACGTTACTATTCGCTCGGATGCGGGTTTGAGATTTAGGGCAGCCTATTGAGTGCTTGGGTAGGCTAACTTAATTTTTTCTAAGTTATTTAGATCTTTAATTATGCGAGAATGTTTAAAATCGCCGTAACTTTCTCATGTATTATATGTTTCAAACATAGATTTTTTTTTGCTGGATTCATAATAACGAGTCGAACATCATAGTATGACTTGTTACAATGTTTGGATAGGTATAAATTTGTGGCATTTTAATACAAACAAGATTTAAATAACGTTATTTTGAACAACAACGTCATTTAAATCATGCATCTTGAATCTATGTTGTATATTTGACCAAATAAAATATTGTCAATTCAATTTAAATATTATAAATCATTATGGACATCTACTAAGCATAATAAAACCTCATCCTATGCTTGTTAAGTGATAGTTTAAATTGCTCAATTAGTTGTTGTCAATATTGATTTATATGGATTAAATCATTAATGAATTATTGGTTATGAATTGTTGGGTGTCAAAACCTTTGTAAACAGACCATATTATATGTGACATTGATATATGAACCCATTTGAATAAGAAAATTTGTGGTAACTTATTTAAGTACCATTTCGATCGCTAAACTTTAAATTTGAAACTTTTAGTTAATTAAATTCCTTAATGGAATTGGTAATAGCTAAGTACTCCAATTTAGATTGGTTTAAAAGGACTTATCAAAGGTTTAAAGAATTAATTAAGTGTAAACTAGGTAATTATGTTGATTTATTTATACAAGATTAGTTTATTAATTAAGTGTTAAAGTTAATAATTATTTATAATTGAAGTTTAAAATTTGTTTACAAATGACATTCGAATTTACTAATTATTTATTTATTTAAAAAGTGTTTTAAATATATATTTAATTATTAATAAAAGTCCTAAATTGTTATTTAAACATTAATAAAGATTATTTCATGACGCATTAGTAAAACTTCAGCAAGTTTTCACCAACGGGGACTAGGTCTCACTTTCCGTTATCTCTTTCATTTTCGTTTCATATCTCGTTTTCGTTTTTGCTCTCTTACAATTCAATTCAATTCTCTTCACCGCTCTATTCTCCAACCTTCCTACCTTTCCTTATTATTGTCTGCTAGTTGTAAGCAACTCACATAAATCCTATTTGAATTTCCCAAATCTATGCCTATTCCTCTTTCAATCAACTGTTTTAAACTCCTCTGATGAACCATCTTCCTTCATATCTATCACGATCATTCAGATCCTCTTCCACGATTTCATAGCCATCAAACCTTTCAAAAAAATCGTACTAAGCGACTGTTCACCCCAGATGTCAGGATTTTGTTGTCGTTCACCAAAATTTTGGCCTATATATCGTCTAGTAGTTCCGTTTAGTCTAGACGTTCATGGTCTGGATCTCATTTTTATCTGGGTCGTTTGGTGAGTTATTTTATTATATCTATGTTCTGGTTTGTGTGCGGTTATATGGAGATTGTTGCGTGGCCATTCTATTTTTACCTTTTTTCCCACTTTATCATTTTCCATTGTGATAGCTTTGCTATGATGGGTAGTGGACGTGAGATTGGTTATGGCATGCCTCTATGGATGTTGGGCCATTAATCTCCTAGAAAAAATACGACTGTTATTTCCTTTTCACGATGTGTCATTGGGTTGTTCAACAGTAAGATGTATTAATTGGGTTGTGTATGTGTTGAGCTTGTTATGTCCCTTCATGATTTTCCTTAGTGGTTGCCTTAGTAATGAAAGAGCTTCTATATTGTATTGTTGGCTATGAGGCTCAAATTCAACCCGGTTTTTGTAGCTTTTTTGTTGTCTTCCTGTGGCTACGAAGTGAGTTTTTCTCTATAGTCAAATATTACCATGTCAAGTTCTATGATCGTGATATTTCCCTCTGATTTGCTATTTCGGTGTGATTATCAAGTCATGAGGATGCAACTAAGTTGATTTGGATTGTCTATTGTGCAATGGTGTTAAGCTATATGATTGTAGGCGTGCTGCTGAAATAGAATGTTAGTTTGATTACGTTAGTTTTTGCACACTCCTCGTGGTGTTTGTCATAGAGTTTTTGTATGCCTCTTTGGTAACGTTGTATGACATGTATTTCTGACCTGTCTTTTGGTAGTCTGTAATGTTATGTTGCATCATGCATGGTGCTTGGTAGTTATGGCTGTTTAGACAATTTGTCTAACTCTGCTACTTTAAGCTAGTTTAGTTGCTTTGTAGTGGACGGTTTGCTCTAAAAACCGACACTAGTAATTAGGCAATTAGTCTACCTCTTATACTCTTATGTATTTATTATTTGTTATAACAAAAAGGGACCACTATAAAAACTGGTCAGTTCTGCAAAATAAAGATTATTTGGTTTTAAATTATTTATATAAAGACGAACTATTATTAATTGTTTATTTAAAGGTTAAATAAACAATAAATTGTTTATTTTAAGGATTAATAATTGTTTAAATATTATTTAATAGTTAATTATTATTTAATTAATAATTATTTAAAATTATTATTATCTTATTTTAAAGGTGACTTCATTTTTTTATAAATGATTATTTTAAGTTAAATAATTGAATAATAAATGATATTTGTAAGTTAACTAATTATTTTAGATAAGGGATTTAAATTAATTAATTAATTTAATAAGAATGATTAGACTTGTTAATTGTTTTTAAATGTGATTTAAAAGTTAATCCATTTATTCATTGATGACATTTGGATCATTTTACTGAATGTATTTAAGATAAGTAGTTTGTTATAATTAATTAATTAATTAACTAGAAAAGTTCAAGTTAATTCTATTAACTTAAGAATAAGCTTTAAATTTAATATTTGATTTTAAGAATGGATTTAAAGCTAGTGTGTCGATTTTAATGAAGGAATTTATTTAAGTGAAATAAATCAAGTTGAATATGTTATGAATTCATAAGAGAACGGAAGAATGGATTAGGACTTATTTTGGAACCAGTTTCATATGAAATGGTGAACTTAAGTCAGACTTTTTAAACTTGAGATGGTAAACTTCTACTATTTCAAAGATGCGGGAAATGTTGAGTCAATGTTTGAATGGTAAATAAAATACCCCAACATGAACGACTTTATTTTTATCCAAGGAGTAGTATTAATTTGAGATAAAGGGTCGATTTTAGGAATTTACATCATTATCTCCATAAATGATTTGCCACTTAAAATGACAAAGTATTAAAAGTGAAATAAAGTGATTTAGGTTCTAGTAACCCACTAACAGTGGATTAGAAATGAGAACTCATCTTAATTGGTAATGAAATAGATGCTTATACCAAAAGGTTAAGTATATGAATGTTTTGGTCAGAAGAGATTCGAAATTTAATTAATAAGAAATAAATTAAATAAGGCTTAATGAGTTATTGTGGGAAACTAGTAACCGAAATGATTAAGTTTTGTGTGTGTGAGTTATTTAAGTTAAGTAACCGACTATCAAATCTGAATCATAAAGCTTACTCTGGAGATATCTAAGGGAAAAGCGTGCGCTATACGGCACAGCCACCCCTATTGATGATTCACTGCATATATAAATCCCGTTTTGTTCTCCTAGGACAAGAGATAAGGAACCCTTCTATAAAAAGTTATGAATTGAACTCTGGTCTTATCCTTAGTTGCTTATTTCCTAAAGAACCAAGGTTGAGTTTACTGGAAATTATCGAAATTCGTTTCGAAAAGACTGGGATCAAATATGTTATACGAAAACCATTTCATTTCAACTCTAGTTTTCGATCTAAATCATCTTGAAGAGCATGGAATCAAAGATGGAGTTTTGAAGTGCAAGGGGTGCTTATTGCTAATCCTATGAATGTAGTAGAGTGATGCCTTCAGTTTATTCTATTCTTGAACGACTTGTATATATAAATGTTATTAGAACACTGCCACCATATGGGAATAAACATTCAAAGTGAAATTTTCCGAAGAAAGGTAAAAAGTCGTAGCCTCAGGCCTCATCAATCGGTAATGAATGAAATAGTGGATACGTGGTAGGGCTATGTGGGTCGCACTCATTAAGGTATGTTTATCATTAGTCCAAAACTATTGGCTCTTTGATTATTGTATGCTTCGGTATGGTTGTTGATCAAAACCATTTTGGTGACATAATCAGTACTATCAAGTTGACTAGTAGGTTGGTTCTGTGCTAGCGGATATGCAAGGCGTTCTTGCGATACAGATCATCTGGAGAGGTAGTGCGATGGACGACACCCTAGTAGCTTAGTTATTATATGGAATCCAAACATCAATAAGTGGTATATGGACTTAGTTTTTTTTTTCAAAAAATATATGATGTAACAAATGGGAGAATCCATCCGTCCTCCAATGGCTCACAAAACCAAATCTACAGAGGTAGCTATAGAACGGTGCACACACAGAAACAAAAAATACAGAGCAAAACAGCTATAAAAAACATAATAAAGTCTACTAAAGGAAACAAGAACACGAGCCAATTAGGCGATGCCATTGAAATAAGCAAAGTCGTAGAGGAAATCTCCTATGCCCCCACAATGACGGACGAAACGTCTGGAAAAGCCTAAGTCAGAGGGAATCAAGCGTTGGCAATAATCCCCACAACAAGTCAGCAAAAGCACAGACAAGCTTGGAATGCACAAGCTCCAAAAGACTCCAAAATACTCCCCACTAAAGCAGCTCCTCCAGAACCTAGGAAAACCAATCCAAGAATAGCCGATATACGCAAACCTGTAAATCCAGGACCTGTACTACTAGCAAACAACATAAGATCAAAGAGGGGGAATAGGTGTAGCATGTGTAGACAACAGGGAGATGTAGAAAAAAGAACAAAAGAATCAAACAACTCCCGCTCGGGGAGTGGATCGTACCGTTGTAACACTTAGCCAGTCTCCTCGAGCGGGAGCCAATTGGTTTCCTGAAAGGTCTACCACAAAACGCAAGGAAAACATCATTTCTTACCTTTTAAATGATGACAGGAGGATCTATAGGCACATCATCAAACATTGCCTTATTCTGCGAGCACCACATATGCCAGTAGATAAGGCAAGGAATCAGACGATAAAGGATCGAACGCACGGACTTACTTGAGATGCCAGACCACTAGGTTCTTAGAAAATCAACAAGCATAATGGCATTACTTTGGCAACCCATTAAAGTTCCCAAAGTAATTCCAGACGGCTTTGGCACTAGCGCCTAGGAAATACAAATGAACATTGGTTTCCAAGAAACCGGAGCTGCAGCACTTGCATCGCGAGGGATGCCAATCGTTTGAAGGTTCTCGTCTATTGGAAGTCCATCATGCATGGTTTTCCATATAAGCAGAGAAACCTTAGGGGGAATATGAATGTCCCGGATAAAGGAAAAAAGATGGAGGAGTGGATTCAGAGACCTCACCGAATTCCACGTAGCCTTAATCGAGAATGGACTGCCATCCCAACTGATTTGTCCGCCATGAGAATCCGATAATGCCTTCACGGATTGCATCTTTTTCCACGTCTCACCAACGTAGGATGGGATATCGGTGTAACCCGATATGGACTTAGTTGTACCCAACTATGTTGAAATGTCAGATGAAATGTAATGCTCGAATTTCCATACTATTTGAGTTGACTAAATGCACCACCCATCCAACCCAAATTGCACAAAAATACGAATCATTATGAAATAAGAAGAAAAGGATAGAAGAAAAACAAAAACAACAACACAGAATCTCACAATCGCAATGGAATAAAATATAATATATAAATAATCACTTTTGAAATACAACTGTATTTGGACTTACATACATTATCAGAGAACAACACAGCGAAAATAAAATTACTATATAACGATGAAGCCTCCTGCTCCAAGCTCCTCCAAGTATCTATAAACACCTGAACTTCTTGACTGCCCGTGCAAATTTGGGCACACAAAAGTTTAGGGTAAAACAAAACAAAATAAACTCTGGGTCAGTCATGGGACCGGTATGAGTAAACAATTTAGAACAGTTTGAGAAAATAAATGATATCTCATAAGACCATGTCGTATAACACGGAACGGGTTTTTCCCTTATGAGAATCCAAAACACTTAATTTAACTTTCAAATCCTTTTGGAAAAAACGATAGAAATAAGACCGATCCCCACATAAACAGACGGTTTTTACCTTATGATAACCCAAATTAATCTTTATATGAAAATCCTTCTGATATTATAATAGTGTCTATCAAGCACATCTAAATAATCATTTAACAGAACACTTGCATCTTATGCTCTACATACACAGTATATAATCAAAACCACGAGTACTTATTGGATAATGGATTTCCATCTATGACAAAGTATAGAACCACCTTCCGATAATGTATCTCTAGAGAGGAATACACTGGGTTCAACAAGAACTTCTTGTAACCCAACCACACATGATCGACCACTCATTTCGCTTAAGTGTATCGAATATATATCACCAACGGTTGTGGTCAGCAACCGTTTCCCGAAAAGGGACAGCATCGAACAGAATAAAGAATGAAATGAATTTCTCTAGACAGGTGATAATACACCCTAATTGGGAGCTACCTACTTAGCCATGTTTCCTGCCCGATTTTTGTCATTTCCCGGTTGTTGTGGCCTATGGCTACGATTAATTACCACTCATTGATGGCACAATCACTTTGAATGCTACATTGTCAGATCCGTTAATCATTAATTGATTTGCACAAATATATTCTGGATGTTTTGCTAAGAGAATAAATTCTCTGCAGAGAAAATGAATTAACATGTTTCATCACTGTATATGCAAGTATACATAATACAAGGCTCTAGGAATTTTCTAGGTCATAACATAGCAAATTTGTGCTATGTACTTAGAAAAACTTGTAGCTTCCATGCAAAATAATATAACGATGGGATGGGGATGCAAAGTTATGAACTGAATTTATTTGTATTCTAGTTTAGAGGGAAACATGGATATATGATTTGTCTATCGATAAGCTAATTAACTGATTATAAAGTGTTAAAATTAAGTCTTTGATCAGTCTACTAACTTGCTAGTTAATACTTCAGTTTTTATACTACAACGTAGGCATAATTCCATCTCCAAAGAAAATGTCGCCTTTTGCTATGAATCATAAATCTAAAGCAATTTTACAGAGCTATTGAATAAAAGTTCAAGTGATGTCTCAATCATTTAAAACACGATACTTCACATATTAGAACATCAAGATCAAGTTTAACAGTTAGGATGTATGAAAAATATTTTATAAGCCTAAAGTGAAGAAATGATTGATTAATTAGTTGGCAGGACATGTTCTCTTTCTCTAAAAATAAGCCCACCCCCACCACAGTAGGGGGGAGATGCTAAATAAACTGCATATGAGTTAAATCGACAACATGCTATACATAAACCATGGTATTAAAAATAAACAGAAATACAGACTATAGATAAGTTAAATGTAAGAGATGCATAAAACAAGTCATGCTATTGAAAACTTTTCCAACAATATTGAGCTGCTGAAGTTGAAGTTGAAATGCTAATCACACTCTAAGAAAAATACGTTAATAAAAATAAATCAGCTAACATCGTCTCAATGCTCATTTCTTTCAATTTTGCTGGTCTATCATTTCCAAAGCTATTTGTGAAGCAATTCATAAATATAATCTGGTGAACCGACTGTTAAAAAAGGACTAAACCATGCTACTCAAAGCATTTTACCGTGTTCTACTTCAAACAAGCAGTCACCAGTAAAAACCAAAAAACAATTTTTTTCATAAAACTACTGATTCTACAGGTTTCGCTGGAATTATAGGCGACAATTAAGAAGAAAAAGGTTTCACTTCCAATGAAATTAAGGTGAAAAGCAATGACGGATGTGCCGTTGACATACAAAAAGGGTAACCAGTCCTTCAGAAAACTTGTTGATTCAAAATCACAAAAATAGAACACTACTAAAGAAGCTGTAATTATTATTAGATCTCAGCCACCCATTTTTGGTTTACACATGCATTCTTGTTACTGCAGCTTATCTCAAGAAAAAGGTTGCAAAACTAAATTTCATCCTTGTTCTCGCAGCTTGTTCATTCTCGTTAATTTTTTTTAATTTCATCAAAAATCTAAGTTAATTATTCAAACACTTGAATTTTTTTATAACTAATCCAAAACAACTAAAAAGCTAATATTCAAATCCACTTATAAATGAAAATATAAAGACTTGTTTGGACTCAAGAATGAAAAAAATTGGAAAAGTAAACTAAAAAAGCCACTACTACTAAGAATACTCTTGATGAGTATGAAATCTAAAGTACATGTATATATGTTGTATAAGAAAATGATTAACTTGCATGTGAACAACCTAGATTTAACAATTGTTCATCAAATATATTTAATCTAACATCTAACGGCTTCCGATTATTTTGCATGTTAACAACCACAACAATTGGGCATTCTGACATGTTTTTATCATTGAAGCTAAGGTATTCACAAATTTTACCTGTTTTTTGGAAAAAAAAAGGAAGAAAGAAAGGTAAGACAAAAAGGAAAACTAGTTAAAAGAAAAAGAACTCCCTTTTATGTAAAAGAAATACTATTTGTATTTATTGTACATATATGCCAGAAATCAGTTGGCATATTTTCACCTTTAATCCTTGGTCAATGAATCTTATTAGTCATTAGTGAATAATGTTCTTCATACCATATGACTATCACATGCTATTAAAATTGTGAGCCCATAGTATTTCCATTAATCACATCATTTTGATAAACAAAAACATTTATACTTCATTATGTTTTCTCATTTTAAAAACACAAATTTGTAGATGCTACTGTTATCATTATCCTCTTGATTAATCTAGTAAACATAGTCTAGGGTATCACTCAATGGGAACTGCCATGGTTTGAAGGCCACACTAAATATATATTGATTGCCTGAAGAAGGCATAGTTTAAATGAGCTCAACTTTTGTAACTGTTACAAATGAGCTGTACTGTCATAAAACCATCATAAAATGTATATGCAAATGATTTATATATAAGAACTCTAATACTTACACTTCTTGAAGTAGAATCAATCTTGTCTCTATGTATAATTGACCAGGGTATAAAACTACAACTAAAATATCGTAGGTAATAGTATGTCCAACTTAATATATGTTACCTATGCACACAAAAAAAACCAGAAACATAAAACTATTGTAATTATGTTAAATACTCACCAAATTTCATTATATTTTCTACACATCATAACTAAATGGGGTTAAATAGATAACCTCAAATTGTCGACTATTATGTTAGCTTGAAAATTGGGGATAAAGGTATCACGACATCGTAATCAAGGATGTAATAACATGTGAGACAAGAAATTAATGAATAGATGAAGAACCATAAGTGGAGAAAAATAATATAACCAATTTGTAGTACCTCTCTCATGGCTGTTCGAATTGAAGAGGCGCTAATCTAGGGTTTTAGGCGATTGAGACGATCGCTTCTTCTTGTTTAGGGATTGGGATCCACGTTAGCTCGACGTTAGCATAGTGGTGGCACATGAATGGGATCGACAACGACCATGGTCTAACAAGCGGTGGCGTGAATGTTGTTAATTTGAGCAGTTTAACAAATAAGACGACGATGGTTAGGGCTGGTTTTACAGAAGAGGAGCGAAAGGAAAAAAAAAGGCCCAAAGTTACAGCTTCCCACGCAAAAAAGTAATTCCTGCCTTTTATTTATTATACAGCGTTGAAAAGACCTTCTACATATTGTACAGCGTCGAACAAGCTGACCTAGTTAGCATTGGAGAGAAGGAATAGTAAAACGCTATACGTTGATGCTATCCGATGTTGATTTTCTTGTAGTGCTGCCACTATATATATATATATATATATATATATATACACCAACATATGTGATTATTGGAAATACTCTGTTAGACATTCCTTCATACAACTTCCTTCTGGGACTGAAGGAAACCGAAGACACAATTTCCATTAATCCATCTTAGTCAATTTCTACCTGAGATTAATAGAAAAAGCCCTTGCAGTTTACTCCGTCTTTGATTGTCTTCATATAATCTGATTCGCAGCGCTATTGCCAATATGGAGTGGTTCTTGGATAATAATCCAATCGGTCTCACCATATTGACAACGATAGTGGACAATACTTCGATAGTCGGTTATTTAACTATCAAAGAAAAACAAACATTTCATCCCAAGCATCAAACAAATCACTAGGCCTTTTAATTAATATTTAATTAATTAAACCACTTCTTTATTTCCTTGCGAATATTTGTTAACCAAATATTTTCAATAGTCATCTTGGCCTCTTACTCTATTTGAAAAACATTTCCATATATCACCTTCTTTTATTTTCTATACTTAGAAAATATTTACTATTTATAATTAGAAACATTCCAATTACTTCAACCTTTCACGACCATTCATTTCTATACTTAGGAAATATTTATTATTATATTTCGCAAATTCCACTTACTTGGGTTAAAACGAATGTTGTGTAAAACATCATTGTAACAACTCAAAATACTGCATTCAACTAAATCTTATTCAAACATTAATCTTCGAGACTGAATCTTGTTATTTATCGGTTAATAATGAAATCAATCAAGGTGGGGTATAATTACCTCTCAGACTTTGACTGAATACCATCCTTAACTTCAAAACAAACAAGACCACTTACCTCGAATAATCAACACTATAAAAACCAATTATTCATTTATTTAAACGTGTATATGTTTCTCTTTCTATCTTTACCAGATTTAATTTATAGATTTCCTTTTTGTTTATAATATTCTGTTTTAAGTTCGTTTTCTTATATCATTGTATATTCATTGATATATTGATTTCTAATTATCAATTTTTCTTAAAAATATTTTAACTCCTCAAATTTTCGGAAAATTTCGCTAGTACCTCCCTTGTACCGGTCAATAGCTCAAACCTCAACTCGCCTCTCTAGGCCATTTCCACTCAAAAAGAAAACCAAAAAGCCAAGCAGCTTGCCGATTCAACGCATAAAATCTCATAAGGAATTTAAATGTGTACCTTTATGTTGGTCACTCGAATTATAATCTTCATACACTTCATTCCATGCCCGTCTAACCAATATACATCCCTTTTCCAATTTATTTCAACTCAGTCCAATCATTTTAACTCAATTTACTAATTTATTCTTTAATTAGAACTTTTGCCTATTCCATGTTTTAATTGAACTTGTCACGTTCATATACGACTTTAGTTTGCTTATAAATTAATCAAATTCCAATTTCAATTCAAGTTTCATATTCGATTTCGAATATGAATTCACTAGTTTAATTTACTTAACCAAACTCACTTTCATATCAAAACTCAATTTACTAATTATTCTTCAAATTAGTTAACCCTATAAAAAAATCTGATTTTTTGTTTCAAAAATCAGTGCACTTGCTCCACTTGAATTCATATTTATTTTATATCTCAAGTTTTCTAATGAAGTTTTGGATTTTATTTACTTAAAAGCCTTTTATTTATTTAAATAAACTGTTATAGTTTTATAATGGTTATGGCGCTGTTTTTATGAAAATATGATTTTGACATAACTCAAAATCTATAAGGCGAAATCAACATTTTTTCCCATTAGAAAACTATAATTCCACCGGTCCTGAAGATTCTTGTTTCAAAGAATTACGACTTAAATTGAGTTCTATATACTCAATTGAAGTTGAAATGCCAATTTACAAACTGCCGCGCTATGGCAATTTCGTTTTAATTATGCTTAAATATAAACATTTAAACTTCGTTTATAAATAAATTTCAAATCCATTTTAATATATATACATATATATATATATTTAACCAAATTTCTCAGTCCAACTTAATATTTCTAATTATCCATAATCGTCGATTATTCCATAATTGAGTTATAATTTAATTACAACTCAATCTGCTATATTAAATTTCAATTTCTTTTAGAAATAAATTATTATAAAAATTCGATATTATCAAATTCCAATTATAACTCCTTTGGATTTTCTCAATTCAGTTTTTATTCTGAACTCCAAAATATAATCAATTGTTTTATTTCAAACTGTTTTCCAATTCACTTTTTAAATTCATACTTGAATTTAAATTTATAAATTATATAATGATAATTTAGTTTTCCAATTCACACTTTAAATTCATACTTGAATTTAAAATTCTAAATTATCTAATGATAATTTATTTCACCAGTTTTATAAACATCATTTATAAATTCAACTTCCTTGTTTTATACAAGAAAAACAAGTTTCATTTCAAAAATCTATTTGAAACTTAATTCATTTTATATTCCGAATCCGAAACAAAACCCGTCATTCTCTTTTTGAAATGAGTTCGTATTATATTTTTGAATTCATACTTGAATTTAGAATTTAAAATTATCTCTTAATTTTTATTTTACTACATTTATAAACATCGTTTATAAATTTACTTGTTTATATATACTCAAACAAGTTCCATTCCAAAATCTATTTAAAATCAAAATCTTATTTGGAATAATCTATTTATTGTAACTTATCTATATATAAGATAGAATATACTTTAATATTTATTTTAAATCTTAGTTCCTAATTAATATAATTCCAATATCCTTTCTGGATATAATTTATTTTACGATTTCGGTATAGTCTAATTAATTTATCCAATTAAACTTACATTCCGAACATTGGAATAGACTTCATCGTTTTCTATTTAAACGATTTCCAATTATTATTTTTAAATTCACATTTGACTTTAAATTTTCCAATTATCCAATGATAATTATCCATTTCATTTATAAACACCATTTATAAATTCATTTCAATTCCCACATTATTTAATTTATAAACATCGTTTATAAATTCATTTCAATTTCCCCACATTATTTAATTTATAAACATCATTTATAAATTTCATTACTTGTTTTTATTATTCAAAACAAGTTAATATTTCTTAGAGCATTCGAAATTCATAATCTATTTTTAGAAAAATATATTTCCCCATTCAAATCTCAAAATCCCTTTTCACGATATTTTTATAAATCAACTTTTAGGCCTAGTGATTTTTAAACATTCAAAAACACCAAATTATTAATAACAGGTTTTCTAACACATCATATATGATAATATATATGAAAAGAAACAAATAATAATATTTTTGAGGAATCCAGTTGGATTCCTCCAACCTATTTTCCTGCATCCACAGACGTTAGCCAACATAAATAATACCCATCCTGCTTCGAGGCAGGATATCGCTGTATAGAAGGTCATCTACTATTATATTGTGGGGCGCATAGGGTCATCCGCTAATGTTACTACAGGCACCCGCTAATGCAACTACGGGAAATATCCAACCACCAATATACATATAATAGCCACAAACACCTAGCCTAAATAACTAATATATATTTAATAGCCATAGTAATATTTCAATGCATGCAAACAACCAACGAACAATTACTTTTAACTAATAAAAATAATTCTAAATAAAATCTGAGTGAGATTTACTCACCGTGATTTTTATTTGTGCTGAGCTCCCACTGAATCATATTATATGAATTTCACAGCGTTTCCTCCATAAGTCAGTTTTTCATTGTAAAATAAATATTAAAATTCCAGTTATCGAATTATATTAATTTAATTAAATTAATTACTCATGAGTAAACTAACTTCATACTCAACCGATTAGTCTATAGATTTTATTTCTTTATCACTACTCTACAGGTTTGTAAAATTTTACTTTAATCAGTTAATAATAATATAAACTAATTTCCATGCATTTTAAATTTCAAAAATAAAAAATATACTTTCTTACGCCTTTTCCTTATCACCTTACTATTCTGGCCATCCCCAAATCATCTTCCAAAATCAAAGTATTAACGCCGCTGCCTTAAAACGGTACCGAATTAGAACCTCATCGAACCATCCCACCTATAATCGAATCCAGCTTCTCCATTTCACAAATCAAATACTACCCTACTAAAGGATCTAATTCCTAGATCATGACTTATAGGCCTTTACACATTGAGGCTACAAGAACTTGCAAATTTAATTTTCACCAATTTGAATCATGCCTACAATGCTCCAACCGTTCTCCTCAGACGAAGATAAAGAGTTCGACAACACCCAGGAAGTTGCGACTTCCGCTACAAGAGAAAAAAAACCACTGACCTTCTTTTGTTGATCAAAGATCCCATTATCATCATCTACACCTGCATTTCAGCTCCCTGAACCTGCATCATCATCACTCTGACTGAACCCAATCTCATTAGCTCCACGCCGCAGCCTAGGTCGACGGAGACAAAATCGAATCCCCCAAATCGCGACTTCATAAACCAGTTTGTCCCTAATACAACAGACAACGACTCCTCCTTGCAACGCGAGCCCTCCTGCTCTAAGATAAGTTTCCGTTTCACCCGCGATAACAAGTCTCTTTTTTTTCAAATCGATTTATTTTAGAAGGACGGAAGGGGGAGGAATCGCAGTTTCTTAATTTGATATTACAGTTGGATTAAAAGGAAGAAGAACAAGAGGAGCGACCTTTTTTTAATTATTTGTTGAAGCTTCCCATTTTTTTGTTTACTTGGGAACGAAATCAAAGAGGAAAATAAAGAAGAAGAGGAGGGATTCATCACGATTTTATAATGATGAATACTTCGGCCTTAAGGAATAGGTTTGCCAAAGGGTACACTTTTAGGTATAGGTTAGGTACACATAATTTAATGTGATTTGATTTTGTATTTATTTTGATTTAACCGCGATTTGAGTTCGAGCTTATCCACTATATATTATAATAATATATTTCGCGGTTACGAACTCCTATTTGAGCGCAACAACTAACATTTCTATGGTTTAACCGCTATTCTGAACACACTGGAATAAGTTCTGAAATCTAATTTGATCATCTGGAAAAGATATTAATTTAAATCGATATAAATTAAATTCAAAATAATCAATTTCTTGATAATTAATTATTATTACCTTTTATTATCAAATACAATTTAAATCGACTGCCCTTATGTACTTCATATCTGGAGAAGACTGCTCGCTAGTGGTGGCTATCACAATCCTTCCTCATCAAGCCAAACTGAATGGTTCACGATCTTTAAGGCAACTAGATGGAAAAGCAAACGCTCATGCATCCTACTGAAATTGTTGAAGAAGCTAACATATGGGGTTTGGATGGAAAGGAACAATCGTATATTTGGACTGCAATCTCTCAATGTAGATCAGTTGTGCATGAACATTACACTTCGCATGATTTAGTCTGCTCAGCTATCTTCTTGAATTGCTTTATGTTTCCCACATTTACTGTTTTGTGATTATATTAGAAAATTGGTCATAGTTTTTTTCTTTCTTTCAATCTGTGCATCGCATAATGAATCTATATATTATGTTGTAATGCACATATTACTGGACTGATATTCTTGTAATAAGTTAGTCATTAATACTATCCTCTTTGCCTTTCAAAAAAATACAATTTTTATTGATCATTTGAAATATTTTGACTCCATTTAGATTTTGAATTGAATTATTTCAGATTCTCATGTTACAATAAATATATATATTCGATATAAATTGTATTTCAATTATTAAATCGATAACTCAATATAAAAATTAATTTATATTAACAGCTCAATATTTAAAACCATATTAAATATTTAAAATAAACCAACCAAAAATATGGGTCGTTACATTCTTCCTCCCTTAAAAGAATTTCGTCCCCGAAATTACTAAGATAGGAAAAATAGAAAAAACCCATTTACTTTTTAAAATTCACTTATGTTGAAACTCAACATTTCTTCTTTCTACAAATTTTAATTCCCACAAAACTTTTGGTTTTCATTCATTCAATTTTAATGATTCACAAACCATTCATTCACATTCAATTCATATTCCATTCATATGCATTCAAATTTATTCAAATTGATTTGAATCAATTTATTACTCTATTCCATTTAACTTACTTAAGTTAAATTCAAAATCCAGAATTCAAATTCTTGGGTTTTCATTTCAAATCCTTTTGAAATTATATAAATATAGACATATATTTATAACCATCTCAAATTCAAAACATTTGAATTTTCAAACCAACTTGTTTTTTTTCAATCCAATTTCCTTTAAAAAAATTCTAAGATAGCAATCCATCACTTATAAACTCGAAAATGAACATGATGATGCTGCAGTCATCATCAGAATTATTTCCTAGCCGCTGAAGTGAGTTCAGAGCTTTATCACTCTAAAAATCCAACTAAAATGATTTTTATTTAAAAATCATCATAAAACAAAGCTATATTATTTTAAGATAGTCCATAAAATATTTTCAACTTCACGGGATTAAATCCTGAATTCTGGTTTGAATTCAAGTCCAGTTCATCTCATTTGTATCTATTATTCATATACAAATTCTAATCTGGTTTTATGTGACCATTCCAAATTTTATAATCCCATTGGATTATAATAACAATAATCGACACATCCATATAATAATTTCAGAAAATTATTACCTTTATATCAAAATAGAATTTGAGTAAAATTATTCCACATACCCACTTTAAAACAATAATGTGTTGAATTTCTCTTTTCAAGTGTTTAGAAATTCCTATCGACTTCGTAGCGTTCCACAATTCGCTTAGAATTAATAAACCACCCAACAGGCAACCCAACATAGTATAAAACAATTTTTTATATTAAATAACAAATACACACTCTCATATCTATATGCTCAACTCATTTAGGGTACTACTGACCCTGTCTCTAATGAGCACAACCCCACCAAGCCTAGGTATTCGCTCAACCTAAACTCTAATACCAAATGTAATGGCCCGAATTTCGTACTATCTGAGTTGACTAAATGCACTACACATCCAACCCAAATTGCACAGAAATACGAATCGTTATGAAATAAGAAGAAAAAGATAGAAGAAGAACAAAAACAACAACACAAAATCTAACAATGGCAGTGGAATAAAATATAATATATAAATAATCACTTTTGAAATACAACTGTATTTGGACTAACATACATTATCAGAGTACAACACTTACAACACAGCAGAAATAACAATACTATATAACGATGAAGCCTCCTGCTCCAAGATCCTCCAAGTATCCATAAACACCTGAACTACTTGACTGCTCGTACAAATTTGGGCACCCAAGAGTTTAGGGTAAAACAAAACAAAATAAATTCTAGGTCAGTTGTGGGACTGGTACAAGTAAACAATTTAAAACAGTTTGAGAAAATAAACGATATCTCATAAGACCACGCCGTATAACACAGAACGGGTTTTCCCTTATGAGAATCCAAAACACTTGATTAAACTTTCAAATCCGTTTGAAAGAAACGATAGTCGTAAGACCAATCCATACATAAACACGGATGGTTTTTTCCTTAAGATAACCCAAAATAATCTTTATATCAAAATCCTTCTGATATTATAATAGTGTCTATCAACCACATCTAAATAATTATTTAGCAGAACGCTTGCATCTCGCGCTCTACATACATACTATATAATCAAAATCGCGAGTACTTATTAGATAATGGATTCCAACTATGACAAGGTATAGAACCACCTTCCAACTAGAGAGAAATACACTGGGTTCAACAAGAACTTCTTGTAACCCGGCCACACATGATCGACCACTCATTTCGCTTGAGTGTATCGAATGTATATCACTAACGGTTGGGATCAGCAACCATTTTCCGAAAAGGGACAACCTCAAATAGAATAAAGAATGAAATGAATTTCTCTAGATAGGTGATAATACACCCTAAATAGGAGCTACCCACTTAGCCATGTTGCCTGTTTGATTTTTGTCATTTCCGAATTGTTGAGG
Organism: Allium sativum; assembly: GCA_030737875.1. Classification (NCBI taxonomy): domain Eukaryota; kingdom Viridiplantae; phylum Streptophyta; class Magnoliopsida; order Asparagales; family Amaryllidaceae; genus Allium; species Allium sativum. Next base: position 206,658,029 of record CM060925.1, read on the forward strand.
CTTGATATCACAATCACTTTGAATGCCACATTGTCAGATCCGCTAATCATTATTTTATTTGCACAAATATATTCTGGATGTTTTTCTAAGAGAATAAATTCCGCGCCACCATATATATTTATACAGACCAACGTATGCGATTATTGGAAATACTCTGTTAGACATTCATCCATACAACTTCGTTCTGGGACTGAACGAAACCAAAGACACAATTTCCATTAATCCATCTTAGGTAATTTCTACCTAAGATTAACAGAAAAAGCCCTTGCACTTTACTCTGTCTTCGATTATGTTCATATAATCTGATTCGCAATGCTATTGCTAATATGGAGTGGTTCTCGGATAATAATCCAATCGGTCTCTCCATATTGACAACGATAGTTGGTTATTTAACTATCAAAGAAAAACAAACATTTCATCCCAAGTATCAAACAAATCACTGGGCCTTTTAATTAATATTTCATTAATTAAGCGACTTCTTTATTTCCTTACCAATATTTGTTAACCAAATATTTTCAATAATCATCTTGGCATATTACGCTATTTGGAAAACATTTCTATATATCGCCTTCTTTTATTTTTTATACTTAATATTTCCTGTTTATAATTAGAAACATTCCAATTACTTCTTCCTTTCACGACCATTCATTTCTATAATTAGGAAATATTAATTATTATATTTCCAAGATTCCACTTACTTAGATTAAAACGAATGTTGTGTAAAACATCGTTACAACAACCCAAAATACTGCATTTCACTAAATCTTATTCAAACATTAATCTTCGAGACTGAATCTTGCTATTTATCGATTAATAATGAAATCAATCAAGTTGGGGTATAATTACCTCTCAGACCTTGACTGAATAACATGCTTAACTTCAAAACAGACAAGACCACTTACCTCGAATGATCAACACCATAAAAACCAATTATTCATTTGTTTAAACATGTATACGTTTTTCTTTCTATCTTTACCAGATTTAATTTATAGATTTCCTTTTTGTTTATAATATTATGCTTTAAGTTGTTTTCTTATCGCATTCTATATCCATTGATATATTGATTTCTAATTATCCAATTGTCTTAAAAATATTTTAACTCCCTAAATTTCTGAAATTTTTTGTCAGCACCTCCTTTGTACTAGTCAATAGCTCAAACCTTAATTCGCCTCTCTAGGTCATTTCCATTCAAAAAGAAAATAAAAAAGCTAAGTGGCTTGTCTATCCAACGCATAAAATCTCATATGGAATTTAAATGTGTACCTTTATTTTGGGCACTCGAATTATAATCTTTATACACTTCATTCCATACTTGTCTAACCCATATACGTCCCTTTTCCAATTTATTTCAACTTAATCCAATAACATTAATTCGCTAATTTATTCTTTAATTAGCTCTTTTGCATATTCCACGTTTTAATTGAACATGTCACGTTCATATACGACTTTAATTTGCTTATAAACTAATCAAATTTCAATTTCAATTCAAGTTTCATATTCTATTTCAAATATGAATTCACTAGTTCAATTTACTAAACCAAACTCACTTTCATATCAAAACTCAATTTACTAATTATTCTTCAAATTAGTCAATCATATAAAAAGTCTGGTTTTTTGTTTCAAAAACCAGCACACTTACTCCACTTGAGTTCATATTTATTTTATATCTCAGGTCTGAATTTTTCTAATGGAAATTCGGATTTTATTTACTTAAAGTCCTTTTATTTATTTAAATAAACCGTTATGGTTATATAACGGTTATGGCGCTGTTTTTTTTTTTTTGAAAATTTGATTTTGAACTAACTCAAAATCTATAAGACGAAATCCAAAATTTTCTTTCCCATTAGAAAACTATTATTCGACTGGTCCTGAAGATTCTTGTTTCAAAGAATTCCGACTTAAATTGAGTTCTATATACTCAATTGAAGTTCGAAACGCCAATTTATGAAATGCCTCGCTGTGGCGAGTTCGTTTTAATTATATTTAAATATAAACATTTATCCTTTGTTTATAAATAAATTTCAACTTCATTCTAATATATTTTAATATATATATATATAACCAAATTTACCAGTCCAACTTAATATTTCTGATTATCCCTAATCGTCGATTATTTCATAATTCAGTTATAATTTATTTACAACTCGATTTGCCATACTAAATTCCAATTTCTTTTGGAAATAAATTATTATAAAATTCAAAATTATCGAATTTCCAATTATAACTCCTTTGGATTTTCTCAATTCAGTTTATATTCTGAATTCCGGAATATAATCAGTTGTTCTATTTCAAACCGTTTTCCAATTCACTTTTTAAATTCATACTTGAATTTAAACTTCTAAATTATTTAATGATAATACAGTTTTCTGATTCACTTTTTAAATTCATACTTGAATTTAAACTTCTAAATTATTTAATGATAATTTATTTCACTAGATTTATAAACATCGTTTATAAATTCAACTTCCTTGTTTTATAAAAAAAAAACAAGTTTCATTTCAAAAATCTATTTGAAACTTAATTCATTTTATGTTCTGAATCCAGAACAAAACACGTCATTCTCTTTTCGAAACGATTTCAAATTCTATTTTTAAATTCATACTTGAATTTAAAATTACAAATTATCTCTTAATTTTTAATTTACTACATTTATAAACATCGTTTATAAATTTACTTGTTTATATATATTCAAATAAGTTCCATCTGAAAATCTATTTAAAACCAAAATCTTATTTGGAATATTCTATTTAATGTAACTTATCTATATATAACATAGAATCTATTTTAATATTTATTTTAAATCTTAGTTTCTAATTAATATAATTCCAATATCATTTCTGGATATAATTTATTTTATGATTTCGGCATAATCTAATTAATTTATCCAATTAAATTTACATTCCGAACATCGCAATAGACTTCATCATTTTCAATTTAAAACGATTTCCAATTCATATTTTAAAATTCACATTTGACTATAAAGTTTCCAATTATCCAATGATAATTATCCATTTCATTTATAAACCCCCTTTTGTAAATTCATTTCAATTCCCCACATTATTTAATTTATAAACATTGTTTATAAATTCACTTCAATTTCCCTGCATTATTCAATTTATAAACATCGTTTATAAATTTCTTTACTTGTTTTTGAAATATAAAACAAGTTAATATTTCTTAGCCCATTCGAAATTCATAATCTATTTTTAGAAAAATAGATTTCCCCATTTAAATCTCAAAATCCCTTTTCACGATACTTTTATAAATCAACTTTCAGGCCCAGTGATTTTTAAACATTCAAAAACACCAAATTATTAATAACAAGTTTTCTAACACATCATAAATGATAATATATATGGAAACAAACAAATAATAAATTTTTTGAGGAATCCAGTTGGATTCCTCCAACCTATTTTCCTGCAGCCATAAACGTTAGCCAACATAAATAATACCCATACTATTTCGAGGCAGGATATCGCAGTATAAAAGGTCATCCACTATCATTTTGTGGGGTGCATAGGGTCATCCGCTAATGATACTACGGGCATCTGCTAATGGTACAACGGGAAATATCCAACCACCAATATATATATATATATATATATATAATAGTCACAAACACCAAGCCTAAATAATTAATATATATTTAATAACTACAATAATATTTCAAAGCATGTAAACAACCAACGAACAATTATTTTTAACTAATAAAAATAATTCTAAATAAAATCTGAGTGAGATTTACTCACCGTGATTTTTATTTGCGCTGAACCCCCACTAAAGCATATTGTATAAATTTCACAGTGATTCCTCCACAAGTCTGTTTACCAATGTAAAATAAATATTAAAATTCCAGTTATCGAATTATACTAATTTAGTTAAATTAATTACTCATGAGTAAACTAATTCCAATTTAAACCTTAACTTCATACTCAACCGATTGGTCTATAGATTTTATTTCTTTACAGCTACTCTATAGGTTTGTAAAATTTTACCTTAATCAGTTAATAATAATATAAACTAATTTCCATGCATTTAAAATTTCAAAAATAAAAAATATACCTTCTTTCTCCTTTTCCTTACCACCTTACTATTATGGCCATCCCCAAATCATCTTCCAAAATCAAAGTATTAACGTCGCTGCCTTAAAACAATAGCGAACCAGAACCTCATCGAACCATCCCACCTTCAATCAAATCCAGCTTCTCCATTTCACGAATCAAATACTACCCTGTTGAATGACCCAATCCCTAGATCGCGACTTATAGGCCATTACACATTGAGGCTACAGGAACTTGCAAATTTAATTTCAACAATTTGAATCACGCCTACAATGCTCTAACCCTTCTCCTTACACCAAGACTAAGAGCTCGACAACAACCAGGAAGTTGCGACTTCCGCTACTAGAGAAAAAACCCACTAACCTTCTTTTGTTGATTGAAGATCCCATTGTCATCACCTACACATACGTTTCACCTCCTTGAACCTGCGCCATCATCACTCTGACTGAAACCCACCTCATTTGCTTCACGCCGCAGCCTAGGTCGACAGAGACAAAATCGAACCCCCTAAATCGCGACTTCATAAACCAATATTTCTCTAATACAACCGACAATAACCCCTCCTTGCAACGCAAGCCCTCCTGCTCTTAGTCGAGTTTCCGTTTCAATCGCGATTTTATTTCAGAAGGACGGAAGGGAGAGGAATCGCGGTTTCTTAATTTGATATTACAATTGGATTAAAAGAAAGAAGAGCAAGAGGAGCGATCTTTTTTTTTTATTTGCTGAAGCTTGCCATTTTTTTGTTTGCTTAGGAATGAAATCAAAGAGGAAAAAAGAAGAAGAAAAAGAAGAAGAGGGATTCATCATGATTTCATAAAGATGAATACTTCAGCCTTAAGGGATAGGTCTACCAAAGGGTACATTTTTAGGTATAGGTCAGGTGCACATAATTTAATGTGATCTGATTTCGTATTTATTTTGATTTAGCTACGATTTGAGTTCGAGCTTATCCACTATATATTATAATAATATATTTCACGGTTACGAACTCCTATTCGAGCGCAACAACTAACATTTCTATGGTTTAACCGTTATTCTAAACACATTGAAATAGGTTCAAAAATATAATTTGATCATCTAGAAAATATATTAATTTAAATCAATATAAATTAAATTCAAAACAATTAATTCTTGATAATAAGTTATTATTATTTTCGTTTATTATCAAATACAATTTTTATTGATCATTTGAATTATTTTGACTCCGTTTAAATTTCGAATTGAATTATTTCAGATTCTCGTGTTACAATAATTATATATATTCGAAATAGATCGTATTTCAGTTATCAAATCGATAACTCAATATAAAAATTAATTTATATTATCAGCTCAATATTTAAAACCATATTAAATATTTAAAATACATCGACCAAAAATCTGAGTCGTTACATGAAAGCATTTCAGCTACTTTCATATTTTATTTGTGTTTTTTGAGACATTATCATAATATCACTAAATTTATAATAAAAGTATTTTGGTTATCGTAAGGTAAAACCTCATCAATGTCTTTGTGCAGCGCTGTCTTATGAGATAACTTTATTTCAAAAGGTTTTATAAGCTAATAAGAAATAAATTTTCTTTTTACTTAAGTTTTGACTTAGAAGTTATTTCACGATAATATTCGGGTCAGGCAGGTTAGATTGAATGCTTGTAGCTTGGGAGAGCAGATGTAGTTCCGTAGTTTTTTGTTTTCCACCATGCATAGTGTTCTTTGTTGTTTTTTGAGTTGGTTCAAACAGATTTATAACTGCCCAGATTAGTATTTGTTGGTTACTCTGATATTTGTTTATATAATATAAGTTCTTTAAATTTGCAAAGACTTATTATATGTTTTTCCCCCTATTGTGATATTATGTTCTATCTTCTTCTTGTTCAACTCTTAATGATTTGGTTTTCCGGAACTTAGATGTTCGACATGTGAATATCGTGGTTGTATTAGTGTCGACTTTAAGGGCTGAATAATTGTGTCAGTGCAATGGGGTTATACCATCGTAGAGCAATAACATATATAATTGAACATCTCCTTTAATAATTGTACCATCTTCTAAAATTTAAATTACACGACAAAGTTAAACTGAACTATAACAAATTAACAGATTTCTTCAAACATAAATGGTTGATTAAATTACCTAGGAAATGATGAAATCCAAGCTTGTGCAAAAATACTATTACTCTAAAAAATGTTTTTCAAATGCTTGTGAAAATATTTTAAGGTATTAGCCAACGAAACAAACATTCTGCAACTATTTAAGATAATTGCATTCATAAATATACGTCGTAAAATGATACTTTACTCTAACTATATTGTGAGAAACAACACTTACAACCAAGAGGTAATTACAAGAAGGACAAACTTTGGCAAATTTTTTTAGGCTGAAGGACGTTAAGTTATATTTTTAGATTAAAAGATAAACTTTGGAAAAAATTAGGCTGAGAGGAAATAAATACAACTTGTGTTATATTTAATTTTTACACTATAATAAAATGCTAGTTACAACAAACATTATATTCAGTTTTACACCGCACAAAATGCTAGTCATATTTAGCATTGTCCTTCGGTCTAATATTTTCCAAAGTTTGTCCTTCAGCATAAATAAGAAACTTGATGTCCTTCAACCAATTTTTCTTCTTTAAAGTTTGTCTTTGGGCCTGTTTTCACTACAACTAAGCTGATAGTGTAATTATCATATATGCTAATGATCAATAAATCTTAAAAGATAGGTAGAAAATTTTAATTTAACATTTTTTCTTTTGATTTTATCAATTAAATTAGGATGCAAAATCAACAAATTAGATTGTCTATTTAATTCTGTGTAACTAATATGCATTAAATGCATATAACATACACTATAATTAACAAAACAAAATAATAAATACATTTTTTATGTATTACTAAAATACACAGTATAAATTATAACCTTTACTAAAACAGAGTAGAGAATATTCAAATGTGAATGCTATCATATGCGGATTGTTAAAGGAACTCCACATTTAGTTATGAGGATTAATAAAAATTTCAATTTTAATTTTTTGCTGTCACATTATCATTTAATGATTAACTAAAATTAATAAAAATCATATTAGTTTTCTTAAAATACATAATCTAACAATGGTTTTCTATGCTACATGGTTGAACTGGTTAGAAGACTTAAAAGGTTTGATGGTAAAAGCAATGGTAAAAGGGTTAAAAGACAAATAGAATCGATTTTGTAGTAGGAAAAATAATCATATATGAAATCAGAATCTATCCTACAATCACCAAATCTCACCAAAAAGCCCAACCAACACGACCCAACAATCCATCTGCTTCCTAACCGGCCTAATTCAATTTTCTCACCTGACGACAAACAAACCAGAACAAAACTCTACACGTACCCCACAACTGACACGTGGCCCCACAGTGACGGTTACAGCTGTCATAACAGAGCATGTGCCTCGATTTCGGAAAAAGAAGCTGTTATTCTAATCGCACGGCTGTAATCTCCCCAGACCCCACAACGGCTCTAAATATTACTATTTTCCACCCAACCCCTTTATCTTTTCCATTTAATATTTCATATACCGGAAACAGCTAGCTGCGCAATCAAAGTTCGTTCGTACAATAATGTGAGAAATAAATGCGAAATTTTGTACTTAACTGCAAAATAAGGCATATTTAATTTTTTTCATAATCTCGGTTTACGAGCCAAAACGGAAAACACTCTCTTCTTCTTGCTCTTCGACATCTTTCCGTTCAGATCTCCGACTACGAAAATCTGAACCTCTTGAGAATGGGTTGTGCACAATCTAGAATTGAGAACGAAGAATCGGTCTCACGATGCAAAGAGCGGAAGCAGTTCATGAAAGACGCCGTAACGGCCCGCAACGCCTTCGCCTCCGCCCACTCTTACTACACCATGTCTTTGAAGAACACTGGTGCTGCCTTGAGCGACTTTGGTCAAGGAGAATCTAGTTTTCCTCAGTCGCAGAATCCTAATGTTATTTCCCAAGCTAACCCTAACAATTCTGCTTCGGGTACTAACTTGAATAGTTCGGCTGTTCAGCCTCCAATTGAGAGTCTGCCTCCTCCACCGCCTCCTTTACCGGAGTTCTCGCCGTCGCCGCTTCAGAGAGCGGTGTCTATGCCGGAGATCCCGAAGAAGTTTCAGCACGTGAAGATGACGCCGATGGATTCAGCGATATTGGAAGACGATGACGAACATGTTGTGGAAAAGGCAGCGGAGAGGAAAAAGGAAAGTGTGCCTGAGAAATTGGGATCACCAGAGAAGCCGGAGTTTGCTGCTCCGCCACAGCCAGAGTCTACCTGGGATTACTTTTTTGCTCGTTATGAAGGGATGCCGGGAGAGATAGAGGAACCCGTCACCCCGGAGAAGGCCCCACCACCTCCGCCACCTGTAGAGGAGATGGTGATGCCAGCTATGACTCCAGAGGTGACTCCTGAAAATGTAGTGAAAAGTAAAGTGGTGCATCATCAGCATGCTGCATCAGCTAGTGCAGTTGAGAATGTGAAGAAAGGAAGGAATGTTAATGGAACTGGGGAGAAGAAGAAAGGTGTTGGTAGTGTGAGTCTGTTGCAGGTGTTGGAGCAATTAGATGATCATTTTCTAAAAGCGTCTGAAAGTGCCCAAGAGGTATCAAAGATGCTGGAGGCAAACCGGATGCATTATCACTCTAATTTTGCTGATAATAGAGGTTTGGTGTTTTAAGTTTTTTATTTTAATGTGCTACATGCAATCTATGTTATGATAGTGGTAACAGTGGTAGGAGATTTTTTATATATTTCGATGACGGAAAGAAGTATTCTTTTTTGAACTTATATAGGGTCAGAATAATAGAAGATATACTGTTAGCTAAGAAATTGATTGATGCTTTTAACTTTCACTATAAAAGGGATGAACGGGATGGATGAACATGATAATCTAAACAAGATGTTTACTTGCTTCTCATGCAATAATAATTAAGATGGTTATTGCTTGAAAAAAGGGAAAAAGAATCAACTTTAAAAACCGAATGATGTACCACTAAGAACAATAATCAATTTTATAATCAAGGAAACAATCAATATGAATTTGCATATACAGATTAGAGAAAGACATTTGTTAGCCGATGCATTAACCTTAGCTACAAGGGAGGATTAATGGGCTGATGGATATATACATTGTTTAAAAGTGCACTTGATTTATTTTATTATATATAAGAAGGTATTATCAAGGTGGATAAATTAACTTTACAAACCATAGACAATTATTGCAAAACAATATATGTTTTTTTAACCCCATGTCACCTTGACACTAATAATATCTTTTTTACATGTTTATTCTTTATTTATTTTTAGTTTTAATACCCATTTATGTGTGTTATTAATTTTTTTTGATCAATTTATGGTATGATTGCTTCAAAGATGTTGGAAGATTACTTCTAATTTTATATAAGTAAGGAAAGAATCGATATGTCTGTGCGCAGACAAGCATGAGCGTGCGTGCGTCCTGTGTGCGTACGTACTATTACTTCAACTATCAAGTCGGAACAGCCAATTGAGACAATGGAGGCATGTTGTTTGAAAATGCTTTGTGTCTGTTTCTTAGTAAGTATCTAAGATGGTATGACTTCATCATTTTCTTAATTAATGTCTATGAAGGTATATTGGGGTGTATAAATTAACTTTGCAATCCTTGACTTATATATAATAACAATAATAATTATCTTTACTTTGTGCCAAGATTTATGTGATATCCACTTTTATTAGTAGTTTTTAACTTTTTATACCTTGAAAATGTCTGGCTACAAATTCTTCTAAATGTCTCCGATGTACAAGTGAGATCAAGAGTTCAAGTCCTATCTTTGACAATTTTTTTCACTTTCAGTCCTAAAATTTGGTATATATTGTTGGAGATCCTTGCATAAAGCGGTGAGTGAATATATATAGTCTCACATCGCCAAAAATTGAAGAGGAAAACGTGTTTATATATCATTTTTCGTCAACCTATGTTGGCACTTAGGAATAGTCTGATAATTTTGTGCAAGGGGATGACCTATATGACCATGGTTTAACACACACATGGCTCGCTCGTCCCGAACTGAATCAGATCAGATGCGATTTGTAGTTGCAGATCCTGTTGAGACAAAGTCCCACATCTCGGTATAAATATTAAGAGTCCACCCTTCACGTTGCCAATTGGTTTTGTGATAATTTGAAGTTCTCTAACATGATATCAAAGCGGGTTTAATTCGTGTGCACATAAACTGCCACACTTGTCTACATCACTCAATAAGATTTACGTGTTAAGCTCAGGATATGTCATACGTGCAGGTGCATGTTGAGTTAGGTCCCACATCGGGGAATTTATAAAATAAATTTTGTATAAATATTAGGAGTCCACCCTTCTCAGGCCAGTTGATTTTGTGATAATTTGTAGTTCTCTAACAGATCCAATAAAATCAGACATTGCAATCTGCAACATGTTTAAATAAACTCGACTTCAAAAACCATTGCAAACTGTTCTTGTTAAATGTTGCAAATAACCAACGAACGGAAACGACATCGCACATTGCAAATGACCGACGAACAGAAACGATGGGTTAGGTGTCACAAATTGCTGACGAAACAGAAACGACTGTTGGGTGTTGCAAATTGCTGACGAATAAAAACGACTGTTGTGCGTTACAAAAACAAACACAACCTGTTGTGTAGGTGCAACTATTGTAAGCTATAAAAGGAGGATGACTATTGATTACATTCCTCACTCTATTTTTCCTGCATTTTCTTCATCTTCGTTTTGTTCTCAAATCAAAGCAATTATAAAATCACAGAGCATGCATACTCATTATGATCTCGTGTAGATTATTTTATTGTATCTTATGAAATTTTACAAATAAATTTTTAAATAGATTGCTTAGGCAAGCCTCATAATTTCTTATTGTTTTATATCAGTATCTTATCATTGTACATCCATGTACGCGTTTATATACAGTTCCTACATTGAATTTTTGCTGTTATTTACTGTTTTGTAATACAAACAACTACATATATACAGAATTATTTTATTTGAGGGTCAGGACAAAATATATTACTCCTTTTCGTTCTATTTCAATTTATTCATGTTTATTACATTTCTCGATGTTTTTATTTTTTAACATGAGTCATTCTTTTAGTTTATTTTACATTTATACTCTCGGTATTTTAATGAGTTCGTTAAATTATAATTTATATGAAAAATACTTCAATATTTAACTAATATAGTATATTTGGAAAGTATTAGTTTTGTTAAGTTAAAATTTCTTAACTTTATTGTGTTATGTAACGACGGTCAGAACAAAACCCCTTTCCTCCTACATATGGCACACGCATATGAGTTGTCACATACATCCTTGTAACAAAAGGAATCCCTAATGTTATGTGCCTACTAACTCATATTTGTACTCTACTCCTTTAATTTATTTCGTGATTTGAGATTATTTATTCAAATCGTCATTCTAAGCCTATCTTAACAACATGCGAGACAATCCTAACAGTCTTCCCCTTGACTCGCATCCTACGAGTATCTTTTGACAGCACTGTCTTGTCTGCATGACACAGTCCGTAACCTTCGGTTCTGATACCACTGTTATGTAACGACGGTCGAAACAAAACTCCGTTCCTTCTACGTAGGGCACATGTATGAGTTGACACACACATCCTTGTAACAAAAGGAATCCCTAATGTTATGTGTCTACCAACTCATATTTGTGCTCTATTCCTTCAATTTATTTCGTGATGTGAGACTATTTATTCAAATCGTCATTTCTACCTTAACAACATGCGAGACAATCCTAACACATTGGATGCTGAAGCTGACTAATAAATATTGTTTATAACCTAACGATATATTGGGGAATCATGTGTCACTGCCACATTAAACAAATCACTAACGAACATTTATAACTGGTAACAATTTTGTGTTGTAGAATATTAGATAAGATCAATCCTCCAAGGCACGAATGAATCGTTGTCTTTTAAGAATGTTTTCCCCTTTTATCACAACGGGTTGAATGAAATCTTTCTTTCACGATACAGTGGAAATTATATGTGCAAATTGTGATTACTTGCACAGATCAAAACAACACTTGGAAGTTTTATCTGATGATGCTTATTTGTTTTGATATTTCGAATGATATAAGAAAAGTGATTCTCTATGTTGATGGAATGTATGCTTATAGAGGAAATAAAATATCTGTTTGTCTATAGGTGCCTTTTGGGTTGAATGGTCGTGATCGTTAGAAAATGGATATTACTGTTGGCTTTTGAATTCAAATTCAACAGGCAACAAAAAATACCGTTTCGGATGGGGTGCTACCTTCTGGACCCCTGTGACCTGAACGGGAAGGTCGAACCCCGTTAGCGTGGGAGCTGCCCCCACCCCCACTTGGGGGTTGCCATCCCCCGGACCCCCCTCCGTAGATAACATTTTGACAGAAAAAATTGAAAAATCTTTCAACATTTCGTAACTGATTTTTTTTCTTCTTTTGTTTGCAGGCCACATTGATCACTCTGCTCGGGTCATGCGAGTTATCACATGGAATAGATCATTCAAAGGCATGCACAATGCCGATGATGGAAAGGATGATTTTGATAATGATGAATCAGAAACACATGCAACTGTTTTGGATAAGATGCTTGCATGGGAAAAGAAACTATATGAAGAAGTTAAGGTAATTTCTTTCCTTGGCACATTCAGTTTCATCCAACTGTTCTATCAAATACAACATAACCTACAGTGCTACACATTGGGTAGCATTGGTATACCTGGTTGTGTAATAAGTTAAGAATATCTACTGATGTACTTATAGAATACTGCATACGTGTTTCCCTTAATTATCATAAATAAATGAGCAAGCTTCTTTTATAAATTCAGTTAAAGTAATGTTTGTTACCTTGTTACCGTAAGGAGAGTAACCTATGTTATCGTTTTCTGAAGGAGCACAAATTCTCTGGTCCAGATGGATTTTTGGTGTCCTTGTGCACCAACAGAATCTCAATCATTCATTTACAATATTTCAATCAATTTAAAATATATGGATGGTTTGCCATATTAAGCTATCTTTGAAATAGGAAAGACATGTCTGTGTCACAGTTAGAGGAAATTCCATCGCAATGACATGAAACAATATCATCTGTTTGATCACTTACCCTATTTTAGAACATTCTGTAGTAATAATTGGTCTTGCCTTACCAAATTTTATTCCGTATTTAAGAGTGAGGTCCGTGTTTTTTATGTTTCCATGCCTCCATCATTATGGTTATTTCCTTCTTCTGCCTCTAAACTTGAATACATATCTTGATTAAACTTTGTAAAAATATCATGATTTTCTGATTTTTTTTTCTTTTTAAATAAAAATAAAAATCATGATCTTGTTTTCTGAGAATCTAAAGCCAAAGCTTGAAGTATTGATGATCTCTTTTTGGAGTTTTAATATCGTTTATTATCACAAGAATATGTTCTGAAATCCTGAAAATTGTTGTGGTTTTCCATTCTGATCAATGTGAAATAAGACGAGCATTTGCCACAGGTAGAACTATTTTCTTTCTTTTTTGCGTTCCATATCTAATGCCGCAAGAGTGTATCTGCTGCAGAAAGTGTAGCTATTAAAACTCAAACAGCACTGGTTCTACACAGTTTGCAAATCTAATCAGAGCAAACTTGCAAGCTCTTCTCATTTCAAGCTTCCACCATTCTGCTAAGTCTAGTTGTAATTTTTGGATCACAGGTTGGTGAGCTCATGAAAATTGAATATCAGAGGAAGGTTGCTTTACTAAGCAAGCAGAAGAAGCGAAATGTAAACCCTGAATCAATCGAGAAAACAAAAGCTGCAGTCAGTCATCTGCACACAAGATACATAGTTGACATGCAATCAATGGACTCAACTGTACAGGAAATTCAGCGCTTACGTGATGATCAGCTTTTCCCAAAGCTAGTGGAGCTTGTCAATGGGTAATGTATTATTATTTCCATTTTGTTTTCTTTTATGTCGTTATGTTTTTTCCTTGGTTAATTCCCTCGAGAATAGGGAAGATAATTTCCTTGTACAGCGTGTAACTTCATGCGTTATATTGCGTGTTACTTCATGCGTTATATTGCTTTATCCTTTGATGGTTACATTTTAATTGCAAGCACATTCCTAGAAGATGGGAGGGAAACAACATAATGAATCAAATCAACAGAGGTTGGTTAAAACGGAGAATATCTAGTACTGTTTTATTCGAAAAAGAAATAACAAACAGTCAAAAAGGATTTCTTTTTTAAATTAAAAAAATAATCAAATTGCAGTTAGAGCAGGTATGTTGGATGGAGCATATTTATTAGTGTCTATCTTCAGAAAAAAGAAGAAGTTAGATGCTAGAAAAATGACAATTAAAGAGAATGGTAGGAATAACTAACAAAAGATAAAATTTCAAATGAAAACATGATATATTAGAAATCACACTTGTAAATGAGAAAATTGGAAAAATCAAATTTAGATGGCATGATTCAGGGTAAGAGATTTGGTTGAATTCTCGAGATTCTGGCCATCAGAATTCAAATACGGCTAGCGATGGGATGAGATTAGGCTAAAAGTCATTTCGATAGGAAAAGCATGTTAAAAATCTCATAAACACATTGTTGGCTTTCAAAAATGACGCCAATGCCCCAATCCATATGAAAACACTAATAATCCAATTAGTCGGCTCCAATGCCAAAATGTTGATGCTCTAAAGTTACACTGTTGGCATCAAAAATAGCACCAACATACCAAATACCGTAAAAGCACTAAATTCCAATTTCTAAACACAAATAATAGAAGAGTGACCATACAAATCCAATCAATAGCCGCAGATAATTTAGTATGGTAATCAAGTGCAGAAAATAAAAGAGCAATCAGATTTACCGTGATTCGACAATCTGTTTACATCCACTTTGAGGTAATATTTTAACTATACTGTAAGATTACAAATAGTCTTTTGATTAAGAAAGAGGAGAGGAGAGTAGAAGATGAAGTTAACTCGGCATCTAACAGAATTTCCATGTATTTCTAGAAAGAAATCCCCTTTCATGTGTCGTAACTCATAGGTGGTCGATTTATAGGTGCTGCTGAAGTCGTATCTGGTTGAAATTCGTAGGGGTTCCCCAAAAAGCAGGATGATCGAGCCCAAAGAAGTGGGGTTCAGATAGCCTAAAATGGGTTTGGATCGACAATGAGCTGACCAAACTCCTCGAGTGGGCGCACGATTCGATGTAGTCCCCTCATATTCCAATTTGCCTCGGGTCGTCGAAGTTTGTTCTTCAATTCGCCTTGTTGTTTCCAAGTTACAAACCATTCATTCTTGAAGTTGGAATGTGCATTCCTGTGCTTTGGGTCTACGCTGATCCAGATTGCGCCCAATGTTGAATCCCTGCTTAGTTAACTTTAGAGTTCCATCCAAGTGATTCTGTTTATCTGCAGCTCCATACTCTCGTACGTGCTCAAATCTTGATTTTTTCGATCATCTCTCTGGGTCATCCGTGATTAAACAGTCGGTATATCCAAATCCAACGTGTAATTCCTTATAAAAAAACAGACTAACATTTGCCCACAAAACATAGCTTGTTGTGGAAGATGTGTTTTGTATTACTAGAATCCCGAAGTCGATAATCCGTGAATATCCAAGTTGACCAATCCAAGATCTAGTCCAGTGCCACGCCAATCCAATTCGAAATATAATCCAATCCAACCGTCATTCTTCCCGTGTTCGTTCGGGAACTCGTAATTGCATGCCAAAACCGTGATCTCTCAAGATTATCTGTAAGCTTTGTTGCCTTTTTGAGCCAATAACCAAACTAAAATCCGTTGTCTTTTTGGACATCATATTAAATCCACCAAATCCAAAGCTAAATCTATAGTTGTTACAAGTTGGTATCCAAGTCCATGACCTCTTCAAGTAAATCCTTGGTTTCTCCGGACCTTTGCTGAGTTCATAGTCGACGACTTTGTCTCTCCGACCTCTTACCAAGCAGTCCATGCTTGATGTCGTAGCTTCTTTGGTTTCTTGCCGGACATAATCCATACCTGGCGATCAATCATATGACATCGCCAAGTCTTGGCTAAGCGGCCCGACATTTGCCAAACAGTCCATATTTGACCAGTTAGGCGGCCTTGCCAAGTCCTCACAAAGCGGTGTGATACTTGCTAAGCACAGTCTGTACTTGATCACTCGAATAGGTGATCTAGCCAAGTCCTGACAAAATGGCTTATCTCTTGACGAAAATAATTCATACTTGATGACCTAATTAAGCGGTCCTATTACTGGAGAAGCCCACCTCTTATGCTGTACAATCTGTACTTAACGACCCAAATAAAACGATTTTTCAAGTCCTGACAACACGACTTACCTCCTACCGTGCATAATTCATACATGATGACCAATGAGTTATTAAAGTTGAAATCTGATTACCTACTACATACTCAGCAAAACATAATCTGTACTTGCCAAGCATTTTTATTTAGGGTTTTAAAGCAGAGTTGTATTACTTCTTTAAAATTAATGGTTCATCACTATCTCAAAGTGTGCCTAAAGATCAAATCTCCATCTTGTACACGTGTAAGCGGCTAAGTCATTTTATTATAAGTTTATTTTACATTTAGAAAATCATATAAAAATCTGATGGTTTATCATCATCTTAGAGCATGCCTAGGGGTCAAGTTTCGACCGCGTACATGTGTAAGCTTGCTCTGATCCCGCGCCGCTGACGGCTGGTCTTTTGCTATTCTATTCCTAACGTACCATGTCATTTATCGTTTCGTCAATCATATCGCTGAGAGGTTTGCACTTGTTTGTATCATGCCCATCCACTTCATGAAACAAACAATGCTTTTCAGATGCCTGCTTGCGCTCAGTGTGCTCCTGTATTGCCAGTCTTCAAAACGGAAGGCGCTCCTATGTTTTTATATAAATTCTTTCCAAAGTCGTATTTATTCCTGAATAACAATAGAAATTCGGCTCTACTTTTCCTTCTCAATATATCATATCCATCCTTAGCTTTACGCTTGTCTTTTTCTTTGTTCAAATCCGATTTGGACATTCTCCGTCCTCTGTCGAGTTAACTTCCAATACTTCATGATCCGCCCTTGCGTCCTGTTGCAAGAGCTTGTTGGCCTCATGATAGAATTTTTCGAGACCCCTTGAAGGGATCCCGCTCCAGTGGTATTTTGAGATTTGTATCAGTGAATATTAGGCTCAGGCCCTTAAAATAAAAGTTAATGCATAAATACTTCTTCCTAGAAATATATTATAAATTAGGTCCTTAGAATTAAATTACTGAAAATTGCAAGCATTTATGTAATTATGTGAAAATTTGCATAATTGTTTGCAATTTTTCTACGGAAATTTTCCTTTTTTTTTCAATGAATAATTGCGTAAATTTCCATTTTTTAATATAATTGCATAATATTTGCAACTATTGCATAAATTTATACAATTATTAGCCAACTTAATTTTAGGGATCTAATTTACATAATTTATTTGACAATGATGCTTTGGCTATTTTGAAACTTAACAGGGACTTCAGCCAAACTATTCCATTATATTATCCTCAAATTTATAAACCGTAGTCATGAGATTCTACCGAAGCCGCTGTTGCATTGAACCTAGTTAAGAAAGCCTGAAAAGTCTCGTTTATCCTTTGTCTCACTATCGTGAGAGTCACAGTATTCTTAGATCGCGTGAGAGGATCCGAAATTGCGTGGATCCGAAATTGCTTCATAAACCTATCCACCAGCTCTGTCTAAATTTTGATAGATCCATTTTTCAATTGCCTAATCCGTTGTACTACAATATTTGATAAATACATGGGGAATCATTTTGCCATGACTTCCTCAGATGTTCACAACACCTTCATATGCCTCATGTGTCTCATCAAATGAACAATAGGATTTTTTCCATTATACACATAAGTATCAGAAGTTTGAACTTTGACGGATTCCTTATAGTCCTGATATTTAGAGTAAAAGGACTTCTAAACACACTCTTCTCATCCTGATTTATTAGACCTCTCGTAGTCCGCCCGATAATTTCTGCAAACTTGATATTATTATCTAGATGTATTATCCAATCATTATTGCTAGTTCTGAATACGCGAGTGCCGATACATCCTAAATCTAGTTGAGCTCTAGAAAGCATTCCCGGATCGGCCCTGATCCGAACATTGGGTTCGGCGCCGATCCGAGCTTCATGATTAGGGTTTGCGCCCACTGATCTAAGCCATCTCCGCAGATGCCATTTCCAGCTCTACACTCCAAATTTCGAACTCCTACCTATCCAACACATAAGTTTAGTGGTTCTGAGAGTGCCTCCGTGCGTATTGGTTCGGTATCAACTCGAGAAGTGGGTTCGGTATCGTCTCGGAGCCAATGATCTGGGGCTACTCCCCGTTGGTTTGCCACTATCTACTGCCGGCTAATTTTGACTCCAACACCTTGATTTTGATTCATAGCATGTCCCGCCACTTCAAGTTGTGTGAGGAAGTATTGTATCATCTCCTCTTGTCTCTTCATCATTCGTTCCTGCATGGCTGCATGTTATCCTTCACTGCTTCCATCTTATTTCTCTTGATGTGGACATATCCGTTCTTGCATGTCTCTTGATGTGGACATATCCGTTCTTGCATGTCATCTATTTTCATCTCCTTTTGTCTATTCATCATTGCTTCCTGTACCGATGATCCGCCTTGTTGAGCATCCTTGTCAGTACCCCGAGGACACGTTTTCCGTACAACCATCTTCTCATACGTGTCTTCCAACACTTCCAGGTGAATCTTGATGGGGAAGCTGTGGTCTGGAAGACTTCCGTTCCCATCGATCATACCACTCTTAGAAGGATGGGTATTCCATTGCCTCCAGCTCCTGCTTCAACTCAGCCTCAGCAGCAGCCAGATGCAGTATGCCATGTGACCCTCGAGCTTGTCGCTCTTCGCAAAATTTAGGTTGAGTTTTGTGAGATTCGTAGGGAGCAGTGTCGACGGACACATAAGATATGTTGCCCTCCTATGATCTTGGCGAGGACGTGGCAATATAGCTAGTTCCAATCGCAGAGCTCGACCTTCTTGCAACTTGTAGGCATTATTTTTTAATGTTTGTTGTTACTTTCTTGTTTTAGCATTTGTTTCGTTGTTTGGAGGAGTTGTGGTGTTTGTACTGTTAGTGTCTTTTTAAAATCGTATGATGATATTGGATTTCTATCTTCTGAAAATATTGTGTATGTATTCGTATTTGTTTATGATTTGAATCGAAAATGAAATCTCGTATAGAAAATTTCGACCTTTAAATAGTAAATTGTAGCGAAGGATAAGTTATATAGGTTTTGTCACAGATAATTTTTTTTCGTTTGTTTCTTAAATTTTAGCGAAGGACAAGTTTAGTTTTAGCGGTGGACAAGTTAAATAGTAAAAAGTATTGACATTTTTGGAAATATCCAAATTTTTGCGTAGGATTTGTTGAGTTCAGTTGGCACATTTTTTTGCGTAACTGACTTCCATCTACGTTGCTGAATCGTTTAAATTTTTGAAAAATATTTAAAGTTTATTTCTTTGAAAATTGCGAATTTTATAGTCAGATGTGAAGCGTAGGGAAGATGATTAGAAATTTAATTTATGGTTTTAGTGGTGCACTAAGGTCGCCAGTACGTTCAAACATTAGCGTTGACAAGAGAAGCTGTTTTAGCTTTTGGAAACATTGTTTCCGTAGCTTGTCGACGACACGTGCAAGTTATTATTTAACACGTCTATGTTATAGAGCTTAATGTTAAAAGCCTGCTTATGCGGTTTACAGGTGGAAATTTTGATGTTTTGCGGGGCAAGCGAGGTAAAATTCCACTGCAGAATGGAAACCGGTAAAATTTTAAGTTGTAAGAATGTTACATTCTCCATTTTTTGGGCATAAAAGAAATAAACAGGAAGCGATTTTAGATGCATTGGCGTGATGAATGTTACGATTTGAATGCAAAAAATTGGTTGCTTCATACTTCTATTCGTAGTCGTGTGAAAGTTTATCTTTTTCAAAAGCTGCATATATATAGAATTGTCAGTATATTTTAAGATGCTTGCATCATGTTTTAAGAAATGTTTTAAAAAGAAAGTGCATTCATATAGGAGGATACGATTTAGAGTAAATATACATGCATATAAATATAATTTTATGGTTGTGACTCATTATGTACACTCTGCACATGTGCACGTTTGATTGCAAAATTGGTTGTATACAGATTGGTTATGTAGTTTACGATATTTATGTGTCTGCATCATGACTTAGTCTATAGGAAATTATGGGACGAAATTTCTTTTAAAGAGGGAAAAATGTAACACTTTGAAAATTTGATCGTAGTTAAATTAGCTATTTGATTAAGTTTCAAAAATAGAATTTGACCATGAAACTTGCACCGTTGCGTTCGTGATGAAATTTTGGTTAAATTTCATGTTTGGAAGTTCGCGAACAGTGTCAGAATGAAAACGATTATGGACAGAAAATAATTAATACATGGAAATAAAGCATACCATAAATCACCTAGCCCTACGGGAGGCAGGACGATCGAGATGGTCGACTGTGTGATCGACCGTTAGGAGCGACCTCCTAGACGTTGCTTCAGCGGCAGTTAGGATTTATGTTTAATCAAAAGTTATGTGAACGGATAGTTCTTATTAAAATTAAACCTGATTGTCATGGGTCATTTGAACACCTATAAATAAATGTCTAGACCCCCTATCTTTTCTTCATATTTTATGGAGACAGCGGTAAAGCTCTATCCTTTTCATTTCTCCAATTTTTTTCAAACCTTCTGAAATAAAATAGTTTTCAATCGAGTAACAAAAATTGGAGAGAATGAATATATATATATGTATGGAAGAGTTCCGCTACACCTCTTATATTGCACGTGAACCCCCCTTGGAATTCCAGCCACACAATCCCCCATTCATTCTCCCTCTTCCCACTAACAAAAATGGGAAGATGAAGAATGTGTGGAGGATTGTGTGGCTGGAATTCAGGGGAGGGTTCACGTGCAATATAAGAGGTGTAGCGGATCCCTCCCCATATATATATATATATATATATATATATATATATATATATATATATATGACGAGGGTTCCATGGCACCTCTATTTGGTAGCACCTCAAATGCACCTCATTTATAGCCACACATTTATATTAAAAAAAATTAGTGGGTGGAGCGAGAGTTAGTGGGAGGAGAGAGAAACGGAAATCAGGGGGTTAAAGGGGTGCTGCACTATTTGGGGTGCTCTTGATCATATATATATATATATATATATATATATATATATATATATATATATATATAAAGACAGGTTTCCCTCGTGTAAGATAAATTCTTAGGTTTTCTATTATTATTATTTTCTTTTATTTAGAATTCTTTCCCATATCTACACATTTTAATATGTATACGTATTCATTTTTATACATATTATAAATCTGTACGAATTTGGAAATAAAACCTAAAAGTTGTTCAAATCTGAGATATGGAGAAAGCCTTATAAGTGAATTTGAAATCTATTTATTATTTATAATCTTAGATCTCTTTTGTTGATAAAATTTAGATTTATATGCCTAAATCTGATAATTAGATTTGTAGGATTTTCAGTTATAAATATCTAAATCTTGCTTACAATCCTTTCTGTATTTTTGTTAGGTATTTACACTGAATCTGGAAATTAGTCACCAAGTATTATTGAGATTTATGTTGTTTTGTTCCAGATTCTGTAAAATTTGGTGTAATTGAAGGATTCATGCCACTTGCCTTTTTAGCGTAAAAATCTAATTTTATTTTGAATTGTTTAAGGTTTTGTCTAAATATTATGAACTAGCTCTTTTTGTTACAATTGTTGGTACTGGAACTTTCTCCAGACAGTCCTCTGTTCCTCACTGTATTAATCCCAAAAAGAAAATGAAGTCTTTTCTTGAAAAAAGTAATTTTTACTAATTTTTTTTGTAATGTAATAATAATAAGAAAAGCAAGATTCTGATTCCTTCATTACCAATTTTTTTTGGTATTTTTGGTCATATCCATTATTTGATGCTGCGGGGTCTTTAGAAAACCCTTGTTTACTGGAAGGTCAGAACGAGGAAATAAGTTGATCGAAATTTCTCACCGTGCGGTTATTCAATATAATACAAGAAAAAGAATTTCTATTTTCGAATGGAGAGTTCATAATGTAAAATTTATAAGATCTTTAAAATTTTTAGAAAATTTGTTTCGTATAAATCATGAATTTTGGGGAGCATTAAAGATTTTATCGAAAACTTACAGCAGCTTGTCAAACAAAGGCTAAGAGCAAAAATAGTACAGGTATGACAGGCATAACATCTGCGATAGGATTGAAAAAGGCATAAGCCTCGGGCAATTTGCTGAAGAAAAAACTACTCGAAGAAAGGGTTTGTCTTATCGGTTAGTGCGTCCTCCTGCCGCTAGAACCTCTCAGTCTCGTGATCAAATTTCCCGAGATCCATTGGAGGATCCCGCTTCAATGATATATTGAAATATGTTTCATCTAAAAGTTCAGATACTGCTGCATTAAACTTTGTCAAAAAAAATCCTTGAGGGACTCGCTTGTCATCCACCATCATCAACGTTATCATATTGTTGGACCTCGAGATGTGGACATGAAATCGCCTCATAAACCAATCCACTAACTCATTCCATGTCGTTATTAAGCCATTTTTCAACTGCTTAAAGCAAAACACGGCTCGCTCTGTCAAATGTATATAGAGAAAAACACCACGCCACAATCTCTTCCAATGCCACCAGCACTTCCATATGCCTGATATACTTCATCAAGTGCACTGCATTGTCTGACTTCCCACCATCAACTCTAGTGCCGACAATTTAAACTACGGTGGGTTCCTGCCGCTCATGATGTTAGGATTGAATAGACTCCTGTTAACATTCTCTCTAAGTTCCTATTCAATAATTCATCTCTTATAATTTCACTTGTCGCCTCAGCTAATCTTTAATTCTCATCCATGGACGGGCCTCCAACCCTGATTTCTGGCCTGTCCTACTTCACAAGGAGACCCCTTTGATTCCTCAAGCAAACTCATGTACATGCTCCTCATATCATCCATTCGCAGTTTGATTTGCGTCAACACGTCTAGCTCCGGCTAACCCACCGAGGTGGATCAAAGAGGTTCGTCGGGCTCCTTGAGGATCACTGCTGATCTCTCTTCTTTGTCTGGGGTTTAGCCTCGGTTGTCTTGCCCATTAGGTTCTTTTTTATACACCTTCCGGCTGTTCCAGGTGCTTCTGTTTGTCCAATCCTTTGGGGGGGGGGGGGGGGGCATTCCATCATCTCCTCTTGATGTGTAGCATCTTTGACCGTTTACACACTCAAGCTTGCATCTTATCTATCCATCATGGTCTGTATCTCGTCCCTGATTATGTAGATGGATTCTTTTCTTCTGAGGACGGCTCTTGGCTGCCCTTATGCCTAGTTCCTTGAATTCCATCAGTGATGGTCCTCTAGCCATTGCTAATGCGTTCAAGCTTTTCCAAGGTGTACAAATAATTTCTCAGTGAATGCACCGAAATGTTGACGTCTGGCGCCAACATCCCAACCCATGTGAAAGCTCTGATAAACCAATTAACCTGGCTCCGGTACCAAAATGTTGATGTCCGAAGGTAACAAAAACTCCTCGATCCCTCTTTGCTATTTTTTTTTTTTTTTTTTTTTAAATAAAGAAACCTAAATCAACCATTTCTTTTCCCCCTCCTCTTTCACCACTGTTGTATGCTGATACCGCTGCCATTTCCATAATTTTGGATGATGTTACATTTTCCATAGTAATTATGGATCTACTACTTTTTCATTCTTTGGATATGGAATCAGATCTTTTGGTAAGATTCGGTTTTGTTGGTGTTGAAACCAAACAATATTGGTTTGGGATTCCAACGTGCTGGCTGAAATCTCAACCATGGTTCATATGTTTACAAATATAACATTGCAGAGGTGACCAATGTTGATTGCTTGAACTCCATCTCGCTTTGTTAAGTTACCATATCAATACTTTGTGTTACTTCAAACTTTGTTACTTTCATTTCTGTGGTAGGCTGCTTTTTTCTTTATTTTGGATTGAAAGGCTTGTCCCGACACATTTCTCTCACATCTATCAGTTATGTTTTTCATGCTCATCAAGTGAACCAATAAGTTCATGTAGCAATAACATTGACAAATCTTAAGCTTCATGGCAATAAGATAAAACTTTATAGGCAGTCTTCATAGTGTTTTTTTTTTCTCTTTCAATTATTCAATTATCTGGAATTATATTAATGTAAATTTTTATTTGGTTTGCAATAACCTAAAACCTTTTAAAAACATTGATTTAGGTCGATTCGTTCTCTTTATTGGCAAGTCATCAAACTCGCGTAGTGTTTGGAGTTATGATTAATTACTTCTGTTAACCTTGAAATTCAACTTTCAAAGTATCTCAAACCTCTTTTGATTACATCGTTGGTTAAAGATTTTTGCTACCTTCTTTGGCCTTTGCATCTATATTTCTATTTCCTTTGTGTACTTTCTGATTTTTCCCAATGGATTGAAAACGTTGACCTTTGCATCTATCTAACTATTTCCTATATGTACCTTCTGATAATTATTGAATTTGCGGAGCCTTGTTCTGATACCAGTTTTGTTGGAGACATGGGGATGGATAAGTTCCACCATCATACTACTTACATATGGTGAATGGACCTATCTAATAGGCCTAAATTTTACTAAAAACACCAATTTAAAAATGGTTACACTTCTTTTCAAGAACAATCATGATTCCATATGAAAGACTTCCTTTTATAAACCGTTGGCACATCTGTTTATGTGTTAGTGCATGTGTTCATGAAGATTTTTTCATAAGTCTTTTTCGAATGAAAACTAGTCTCCCTGCACAACTGTCTTTTCATTTTAAATGCATTCTCTTACAATAGATTCAGAGGCAGGTACGTGCACACGCTGGTATCGATGATGGGGCTTTGCACAATTGTTTTAAAAAGTCCAGTATGTGAAGTTTTAAAATTTGTTGTTGAGTCATACGCTTAATTTGGATGGCCAATGAAAGATGGACATACAGGGAAATATATTTGCATGTGAAACAACGTTCACTTTTATGAGGTTCTTCGGCATGTGCACATGAAAATATATTTGTTATCAGATCACTGAATTCTTGTTTTGTAAACATTTTTTAAGTATCATAAATTGGAAAAATTAATTAAAATGTACATACTCAGAGATCATCTAAGCAATTGAATTTTCGATTAAAGTTATATATAGCTGTTGATGTCAACAAGATTTGAACTCGTTACTTCAACTAAGATATCATGATTCTATTAGACGATCATAATTTATGATCATTACCAGGATGGCGGCAATGTGGGATAGCATGTACACGCACCACGACGCCCAACTGAAGATTGTGACGGACATCCGATCCCTGGACATCTCCACCACAATCCGCGAAACAACAGAGCACCACCATGGCCGCACCCTCCAACTACACGACGTGGTCCGTGATTGGTACACCCACTTTGACAAACTGATAACCCATCAGAGAGAGTACGTGCAGTTCCTCAACAGCTGGCTCAAACTGAACCTCATCCCGATCGAAAGCAACCTCAAGGAAAAAGTATCATCCCCTCCGAGAATCCATCACCCTCCGATCCAGTCCCTCCTCGCTGCATGGCACGAACACATGGAAAAGCTACCCAACGAACTGGCCAAAAACGCCATCCAGAGCTTCTGCGCAGTCATAAACACCATCAAGATCCAGCAGGATGAGGAAATCAAACAGAAGGCGAAATGCGAGGAGACGCACAGGGAGTACCTGAAGAAGTCGAGGGCGTTTCAAGACTGGTACAGCAAGCACGGGCAGAGGATCGCGGAGAACAGCGTTGAAGGGGGTGAGAACGCCAAGGATTTGGTGGCGGAGAGGAAGTTTGTGGTTGATTCTTTGAAGACGAGGCTGGATGCCGAGGTTGAAGAGCATCAGAAGCTGTGCAGGCAGGTTAGGGAGAAGTCGCTTGGGAGTTTGAAGTCGCATTTGCCTGAGCTTTTTAGGGCGATTTCGGATTTTGCACTGGCTTCTTCGGATATGTACAAGAGTTTGGGTTCCATTTCGGTGTCGCCCGAAGAATCTGAAAACAGTTAGAGAAATGAGGAAGCGTTGTATAGTGGTGATGTTAGATGTAAGTTATGTGTTAGTTATTCGGCTAGAAATTTGCTTTGCTGCTTTCTTGTAGTTCTCTGTTTGCATGCAAAAAGCTGGACTTACATGAAGTTAGTTTATGATTGTTGGTTGACGACCTGTCTGTTTGTTTTTTTAATTTGGTGGTGAAATATGTTTTATTGGTTCCTTTATATTGGTTTTGTTCTGTGTCATATAATTTTTGAAAAAATGGGCGTAACGGCATGGGCGCTTTTAGTACAGTATAATAACATGGACTATTATCGACATATTATCAGTTAAAGGACGACAGCTTTAAAGATATTGGACAAAATAAATTACAATTCTTTTAAGTAATTAGATCTAAAATTCCTTCTGTGGTATTTTTATGGTAAGTAAACATGGAAAATGCTCAAAAGATCATTTGATTGATCAGAAATTCTGAAATGTTCAGCAAGCACGCTTACACATAATTTCCGATGTAGTTATTAATCAATGAGAAAATGCCATCATCTCATCTTTAAGAATATCTGTAATAGACAACTAAAAATAAAATCAAGCACTGAAATGTTCTGTAGGAGACCTGTGCTGAAATAAAATACAGTTGAAATAAATGTTATAAATTGCCCAGGTATTAGTTTTGGTCTGGGAGATCAGAAATTCTGCAAACAGGATTCTGCGATACACACAAAACAAAAACATATTTGAAAGGCATGGGAGAGAACAAAAACAAACATACAAAAACCCGAAGTCTGCAATACATATAAAACGAAAAGAACATTGATAATATAACTCAAATTGACGCAGAAAAGTGGCATAACACCCAAATATAGATAGCATAGAGAATATAATGAAGAAATATAAATGAAAACGAAAGAAAATGCAATCACACGTAAATTTATAGTGGTTCGGCGTTAACGAGTCCACGTCCACTTTATAGTCATTTGATTTTCTATAAACTTTGAGTACAAATGATGGTTTCTAAACCCGAGTACAATGCAGTAGTAATAGATAAAATGACAAGAAAATGACCAAAAGTCCTTTTTCTGAAGCTCTGTAGGTCTATTTATAGATGCTATAGTTCTTGGACGATTAGGACACATGACATCAATTTCGGGATTGTAGGAATGACTGAAAAAACTTTCTTCTTGTGTGAAATGGCTTGGCCCGGCTAGAAATGGATAGGTGGCAGCTACGAATGTCGGAAACGTTAAATTTAAACATCTATTCGAAATCTATACTCAATTATCCATCGTTCAGACATTTATTTGTATCGTTAACTTTAAACATTAAATATATTATTATACGAATATTGGAACGAGCTCAAATTTTGAATAGATGATAATATATACATGGACTGAATATCTACAAAATTTTGTTATATTTGGATTACTGTAGCTCACGAACCATTAGTGGTGCTAAAATGGTGATACAAAAAGGGTGCCTAGGAGCGCTCATATATATATATATATATATATATATATATATATATATATATATATATATATATATATATATATGGCGAGCGTTCAATGGCATCCGAAACAGTGCAGCACCCTTAAATGCCCCCTGATTTCCACCACATATCCCGTTTCTCTCTCCCTCCACTCATTCTCTCATCTCCCACTAACTTAAACTACTATAAATATTCGGTTTCTGTTGGGGGGCATTTGGGGTGCTCACTATTTGGAGTGTCATTGAACCCTCCTATATATATATATATATATATATATATATATATATATATATATATATGATCAAGAGCACCCCAAATAGTTTAGCACCCCTTTAGTCTCCCTAATTTCCCACCACACAATCCTCTTTCTCTCTCCTCCCACTAGCTCTCCCTTCCCCCACTAACTTATTAATAATAAATGAGTGGCTCACGTTCAGGGGCTTTAGGGGTGCTACAAAATAGGGGTGCTATGGAACCCTCATATATTATATATATATATATATATATATATATATATATATATATATATTCCGTTACACCTCTTATATTACATGTGAATCTCCCCTTTGAATTCCAACCACTCATTCCGATTTTAATATTCATTATTTCTCTCTTTTTCCACTACGGTTGGAATTTAGAGGGAAATTCATGTGTAATATAAGAGGTGTAGCAGAGAGAGGAGCGATCGGAGGCACCCCAGTTTTGCAGCACCTCTGTTGCACCTCCTACCCGTTCGTGAGCTACGGCGAACCAAATCCAACGAGAATTTGTAGATGTTCAATCCACACATATATAATAATCTATTCAAAATTTGAGCTCGTTCCGACATTCGTAACATTTTCAAAATCATAGTTTAATTATTCATTGTTCAGACATTTATTTAAACCGTTAAATTTAAACATCAAATAGAAAATGTTATGAATGTCGGAACGAGCTCAAATTTTGGATATATCATTATATATGTATGGATTGAACATTTACAAATTCTCGTTGGATTTTGATCGCTGTAGCTCACGAACGGGTAAGGGGTGCAACAGGGGTGCCCTCTGATCGCTCCTCATATGTGTATGTGTATATATATATATATATATATATATATATATATATATATGAGCGTTTCGGGACACCCCTGATTTGCATCATCCCTTTAGCACCCTACCCGTTCGTGAGCTACGGCGATCCAAATCCAATGAAAATTTGTAAAATGTTCAATCCACACATATATAATTATCTATCCAAAATTTGATTTCATTCCGACATTCGTAACATTTTCAAAATCTTAGCTCAATTATTCACCGTTCAGACATTTATTCGAACCATTAAATTTAAACATCAAACATATTATTCTACGAATGTCGGAACGAGCTCAAATTTTGAATATATGATAATATACATGGATTGAACATCTATTAATTTTTGTTGGATTTGGATTACCGTAGCCCACGAACGGGTGGAGGTGCTACAATAGGGGTGTCCCGGATCACTATATATATGTATGTATGAGGCAGGTTCAATGGCACCCCAAATAGTGGAGCACCCCTTTGGTCTTCCTCTTTTCCACCACATAATAGCTTTCCCTCTCTCTCCACTAACCCTCTCTCCTCCTCCACTGCCTTTTTTTTTAATATAAATAAGAGGTGGATTTCAAGGGACCAAAAGGGGTGCTGGAATTTTAGGATGCCGTAGAACATTTGCATATACACACACACACACACACACACATATTGAAAATATTCATCCTATGCCAAACCGCGTACGGAAATCTATATCGATACGCCACGCAATTGCACAGAATCACCATCACTACGCCACGTAAACGTACGGATCCTCATAACTGAACTCATCAGTCGAATCACGTCTCAACACAGAGTAGTTCCCTAATGTCTACGATACACCATCCAGCGCCTGTATCTATACCCTCACACGAACGTACTGCCTATTATAACCCGAGTCCCGTAATAAGGCTGCATCCAATGCACGAAACTCGGTCGGGAGCTTTCAATATCTATAAAGGACAGCTTCATTAGGCCGACAATATATATATTCACGTATGGTCTGTCTCTTTCCACGGTAGCTACGGCCTCTCCCTCAACTAATGAAAGACTACATCAGGAGCTCATGACGTGCCCTAAAAACCAATCTATGGCATGTCCCACGCCAACGCCTCGATAGTGAAAGAACATTGTCTGTTGTTTTAGCTCGTAGTCTTTCCGCATCCCACTGACTTCCGACGATTACTATCCTTATTTTGGTCCTGACCAACCTCCTACTAGAGCGAGGCAAACCGCCGAATCAACCAACGTCATCTGCCACAACCTTCTGACTACCACACCATAGTTGCAATCAAGGTATACTCATCGGATGGTAGCGTACAGACCATGCCTCCGTGGGTACAGTCCGAAGCCTACCACAAAGGGACCATTACGGAGTACCCTACCACGTCCTGCAGAAGCACCGTGCCTTCCTCCAGTCTCGTAGAATAATCAGTTGGACGTGCTCCTCTCGTGTCTCCGGACACCGCGACGATCTACCCCGTTGGGTTCTTCGTCTCCATACATACTAGTTCTAGCACATCACGCCATCGCGTTATTAGATTATACTTCTAATCTTTTTAATCCTGCTCTTGCTTTATCTCATCACATTGCTAATTAACTTGATTATCCACATGTTCACTTTTTTATTAAAGTTACTTGGTTCATTAGATCACAATTAGCTGCTTACTTTCTTTAATCAACCCCGCGTTAAAAAGTGGCACTAACACCCAAAAGTCGGGTTTAGAGCATAAAATATGAGAAAATAACTGAAAAAGGAAGAAAAAGCAAGACAACAACATTTTATAGTGGTTTGGCGTTAACGAGTCTAAATCCACTGTATAATTCTCTTGATTACATATTAGTATTGAGTACAAATGTTTGTTTTATGGCTAAAACCCAAGTACAATGCTGTAGTAATCATAAAATGACTAAAGATTTTCCAAATGTCCCTTTTTTGGAGCTCTAAAGGGTTGTTTATTGCTGCTTCAGATCTCGGTTCGACTTGGACATGTGGCAGTTTAATTAGGAGTGTAGGAAGAGTGGAGGAAGTCTTCTTTTCTTGAGAGATGGCTTGGCCTAGCTGGGCATGGGCACATGGAGGTGATCCATAGTGGTAGGGAGCTGGAAGAGGTCTTTTAGGAGATATTTTCTTCGGTTGACCAGGCCCGGCTAGACTTGGTCGACCCCAAACTTGGCCGACCCAGGATTGGTCGAACCAGAAATGGCCGACCCCGACATGCCCGAACCAGACTTGGCCGACCCAAAATTGATTTACCCCGACTTTGCCTGCCCAGAATTGGCCGACCCCGACTTGGACGAACCGGACTTTACTGACCCCATTCTTGGTCAATCCAAAATCTGGCCCAGGACAAAGTCTATTCGGGAAGGTCGACTTGGAACTTGCACCTCTCAGTCTGGTGCATCTTCGTGTGGCTTGCTCTGTTCTAGCCGAGTTCGTTTGACTCGGGGTTGACATTTGTCTTAAATGATGATCTCCACCGACCCACGCTTTGGTCAAGTCGAGCTTAGGGTGAGATGTTGGTGACTGTGCTTCATAGTTTGTGGGAATCTTCATGCGTGGTAGGACCCACGTTGAACCGGGCTCTATTCAAGTCAAAATGAGCTTGGTGCTATAGGGCTTGACCTAGTCCATAGGTAGCTGAGCCAGAGCTTATCATATTTTTGTTCAGATCAAGCCGAAGTCAATTCATCTTGGAGATGCTTCTCTTTGCATGGTGACGATTTGCAGAGAGGTGATGCATATTCTGATATGCCTAGAGTCTTGACGGCCTGGCCAAAAGGCATGTCAACACTTTTCCCCCAAAGTACGTCACATCGTAGATGGGATGTGCTTTGAATCTATTGAGCTCCAGTCCCATAGAAGTTGTTTAGTTTGTTGAATGGTGGTATGGAACCGTCGAGTCCTTTTGAGAAGCCATTGCACTCAGATTACTCTATCTGTAGAAATAGCCTGTCGTTCGCCGCACTGGATTCAATAGCACGTATCGAACTAAAGTCGTTGGCTGGAATAGTTGAGTTTAATTGGTAAGCATCCAAACTCCGTCAAATAGGGAGATTGAATTTATTTGTCATGATTCCTGGGGCGTCGTTGGCTCTTGTGTGCGATTGTACACAAACAGGTCATCGCCAACCGATGCCGTCTTCCTCCGCAAGTCAAGTGTGTGGTGGAGTCAAATCGTCTATTACATACAAGCTAGTGTATGATGAAGTTATTCAAGTCATGAGATAGTACGAGAATTTCCAAACTCTGAGCGAGCATCTAGACTGTTGGGATGAAGCACTTAAGAACTGGTGTATGAGTTTGACATTTGCATATGGACTATCCCAACATCAAAATATTAATATAGGAATTCATGATCGCCTCAGATCGTATTAATTAGAAGTCATAAAACTATGATCACTCTGGATCGTACTAACAGAAAACCAGAAATATATGGTCGTGCCAGACATATCTTAAGAAATCCACGATCGTCCTGGATTGTTTTTATGTCCAATGATCACATACGAGTCAGTATGAGATATTGTTGAAATTATGCGAGTCAATGTCTAGTATGATTGTCAAAATCGTATGGTAGTATAAAAGTTTGTCTTGCTCTCCATTCAATGTACTTGCAATTTTAGTCTTCAATGTCATGCTTAACTTATAAGCTGTCATGCTTGAATGAGTAAGTCAAGTCACGTCGTAGTCTGAAGGTACAACGTATATCTTTTAAATCACATGCCAAGTCAAGGACGTGTTCAAAGTCAGTCTATAAGTTGATGCTCATGCCCCCAACGTCGGTGGAGGGCAAGCAAGGTCAGTGATCATGAACCCAGCGTCGGTGGGGTTTGAGCTAAGTCAATCGGACGTCCAATCCTTAAGTCTTTATACTCTCCGTTGTTGTTTTAGGTTAGAGTTGAACATGTGAACTGTCGAATCACATTTTCCTAGGCATCATCCCTTCACTTCAGTCAGAATGTGAGGATCGCCTCATCGAGCTTTAGTAAACTTAGTTATTCTTATCTGATTAGTCTTAGAGTTGAGTAAGCTCGTCAAAATGCAAGCGAATGAACGTCATTAAGGAGTTATTCGAGCCCATTTGTTCATGTTTTGGCATAGTCCAAAATAGTCATCACACTCTTGTTGAGTTTGTCCCTCACGCTCGGTTCCATTGAGTTTAACAAACAAAATTGTAGACTTGGTCACTGAAATTGGTTCTCTCCTGAATTGCACATTCCTGTCATTCTTTTCCATGGCTTTTCCTTTGTCCTTATTGTTTCCAAAGTTGGATGGTCCCCCATCCTTTGTCATGAAAACATCGACGTTAACATCCTCTTGTCGTGGGAATCTGCCTGTCTTAGAGCAGAATTCACCAAGATTTTTGGGCGGATCTCGTTGTAGAGAGATTTTGAAGTCCATTTTACCCAAGATGTCGGACACCGCAGCCATAAGCACCTTGGATGGTTCTGATCGATCCACTGACACCACTGCCGCATTAAACCAAAGAGCACAGGGTCTCGGCAGATCTATGCACGATAGAAGTGAGACATATTATGCTTTTGGGCTAAGCGATGCGGACCTTAAACTGTTCAATAAAGCGGGTGAGCAACACGTTCTAATGGTTGATTGATTCAGATGCAAGCTATTGAAACAACATACCAGTGATGTCTGTCAAGAATAGAGGTAAGCACTTAGCCATGACGTGGTCCGGTGCTGGTAGCACTTCCATACGACACATATAGCGTATCAAATCAAGGTAAGATCAGTTATGTCGTCGTAAGCCTCCAAAGATGATAGTTTGAAGTTCAAGGGATTATGGGAATCCCTGATGTCCCAATGGGAAAGGGATATGGTTGACGTTATCTGCGTCGTCTCGAGTTGTACCGCCTCTGCTAAAGCGTTGGATAATGTCAGCAATTTGACTTTCATCTCCGAGAAGTTTTTTTTGGTTGTTCAACCCAGCGTTGGTGCCCCCAACTATGTCCTGTCTCCGTGGTTGATCCATTTCATCCATGCGAGAAAAGAATTTTGTCCATCATTTCTTGTTGCTTACGAAAGAGCTCGTCATGCCGCTCCATCTGTGCCGGGAGTTTAGCTAGAACGCCATCCATCTCCTTTCTAGTGAGATAAATAAAAGGATCGCCTGGGAGGAAACCTCTTGGCTTGAGTGTGAGAAGATACTCCATCCTTCTTCCACTTCACCATCTTTAATCTAAAGGCAAGCTATCCAAATCCTTTCAAGCTAGAATGAAGTAACTACATGCCCCTCTTCCTGGCGCGCCAAAATGTTGAATATGTATGGATCCTCAAGCTTTAAGCTGACAATTGATCTGGATTCTCAATTTTCTTTCTATATATAGTCAATTACGTAGGAACAAACCGATTATATAAGATGGTCATTGTCTTAGTCATTCTCCTACACTCCTTACGAGCTGTGGAGTGTTGGGCATCTTGATTCCACATATGCAATAGCCATCAATCATGCCTTGCATATAATGAAAGATGTGTTAAGTTAAGTTGGATCCCCTGCATTGTACTGTAATGTCGAAGACATTTGTATTGAATGTTTGGGTGTCACGCTTTCCATTCAATGTACTTGCAGTTCATCACTTATTATTTGATTTTGGATGATGATCTGTTTCTCAGATGTATGTGTGTTAATCTTGAGGAGTCATCCTTTTGGCTGTAGTCTGGGATCCTGCGGAACTACGAGGATAGTAAATGTGCATAGCATAATCAGGCAATCGAATTATTCCCCTTGAAGCTTGGATCCCATGCCCCCAGGCGTGGGGGTTTTGCTGAGGAGCAGACATCAAATCCACGTCTCCTTTGGATTCTTACGTTATTGCTAAGTCATGAGTTAGAGTTAGAATAATTGGTTGATGCCCAGCTCATAATGGTTTCTGCTCTCCAATCCAAGGTTTGAGGATCGAAGCTGGGCTGCGAACGGTCAGACTGTAGTAACTTCGAATGCTCCCATTCCTTCCTGCATCAAGGGAAAAGTTAAGGAGTAAGTGGGTGTGTCATACTCAATTGTTGTATGAGTTAGGATAGTTGATTCATGTCAAGCATTATCTGAGCCTTCCAGTTAGGAAGAAGGTTAGGACCGGTTAATGGATGATCACTCAACATCCGTTTCGTGGTCCACATGCGGTCTGTTAGGATCAAAACATAAGTTAGATATAGGCAAATATGTTATACCATTTGTAAATACTTTTAATGGTTATGCCCCCAGTCCAGGGGTGATGGCAAAAGACATGTGGTTGGACCACACCCATTTCAAATTTTAACATGTATGCATAAAAAAGGCATGACTTTCAAAGCTTAATGATTGTGTTATCCAAGTGCTCGAGCCATTTAATTTTCCATTCAGTGTACTTGTAATGTGAAACTAGTTGTTGCACTTGGGATATAGTCAGTTATACATGGCTATGTATGCCGATTTGATATTCATGACCTCCTTTCGGTCATTTCCTTAAGTCGTGTGGAAAGTTTAGCATTAGGCATCAGCGCTGACCTTCTGAACGTGGCCCTTTGTTATTGTGCACGGGTGCGGCCCTCGCTTCTTTGCTTTGCCTTTGTACATAAACTTGTCATGCTTAGAATGATTAAGTGTCATAATGCCGGGTCACAGCCAAGGGAAATATACTGTATACATTCCCAATTAACTTTGAATCGTGAGTCGCGTCCGAAACACATTCGAAGTTAGCTTAGAAGTCTATGTTCATGCCCCTAGCGTCGGTAGGAACCAGGCTAAGTCATTTGGACGTTCGGTCCGTAAGTCCTTTATACTCCTATCCTCAGCCAAAGGATGATGGAGTTTATGTGAACGTTGTAACACCGTTCGTTATACTCTCTCCCAAGTCATGAGAGTTAGAGTTGTAGACGTCGTGGTCCGTCGTTTATACTCTCCCTTCGTCGGTCAGGGTCAGAGTTAGGGACCGAGTGGTCGTTAATCTTGGTGCACCTATCACATTCGTCCTAGGTTTATACTGTTATCCATGATTTGAGGATTAGACCTAGTCGGGTAAGCGATCGGGTCACACTTGCCTAGGCATCGTCCCCTTACCCCCACGTCTAGGGAAAGGGTCGCCATCAAGGGCAGCCGGATCATATCCTCATCCCGTTAGAAACATTTGATAAATTTAGAGACTGGTAAATTTAGAGACGTCATTGGGAGAGCAGTCACGTCACACTCACCCTCGTTTCATCCATTTTCTTTTACCCCCACGTAAAAGCCAAAAGTTGTCAGATTGACAGTCTGGTCGCATCTGCACTGAGTTGACCTAAGTCAGATTGTTGGCGTCAGGCCAAGAGTAAGCATGCGAGCGGTCGAATCATGTTCATCTAAGCTTTGTGTTCTCTCTATCAAACTATGGATATTTGATTGGTACCAGACCCTGTGTACCTGCATCGTTTATATACAAATTTACATGAGTTAGTCATGTTAATAACTTAGGAGGCATGCAAAGAAAAGATGCATGATTGGAAAGTAAGTATGTTGATGGGAAGTGCTGCCTCCTCTATATGAATTAATGTAATTCAATGGCATCGAGTGCATGATCTAACCGTATGGATGGTCGAATCACGTCCATCTAGAGTCAGATCCCAACTTTGGAATGCATTGACCGACGCACAATTATCTTGAGACATTCCACGCGTGAGCCGAGTACTGGATGGTTAGATCAGATCCACCTTGAGCTATACATCTTTCCCCCAACAAAGGGCATTTTTTTCTAAACGAATGGTTCAATTAGGCTCATTGTGGCAGTGTTCTGCGATTTTGCATGCGGATGTTAAAAGCTTGATATGTATCAGACTTTGGTACCAAGTCTTGGGAAAGGCTAAAGTATTTGGTCATATTTTGAGTACTAGTATGATCATAGATGGTTATGTTGTATCGGCCTTAAGTTAAATGATGGAGTCATGAGCAATTCACGCCTAGATTTCCAAGTTGCCTCTTGTGTATGGGGCATGAGTCAATTGACATACGGTCAAGAAAGGGAGTTGAATTGTGAATCTTCACATTCTAATGTCAAAACGTTAGCCGCTAGAAGTCTCATTCGCATACACCTTCCATCAAGCGGGAAATTGATTAGTGCTTTTGTTGAATCATTTAAGGCAGTGAATTCAGCAATGAGATTTGTTGATGTCTATCCTGGGATGACCTTCCAAGGGAATTAAGTAATTTCGAGTTAGTCCAATTCAGTGTTCCATTTTGACAGTCTTCCAAATGCCTCAAGTCACTGTAAGCCTTGTCGTTGCAACTGGTCGGTCTAGACTTTGATTGGATGAGCTCGAACAAGGCAATATGGTTTTCCAGGCTTTGAATGATGTTTGTATGTTCTGTCGCAACAAAAGAACGGAGTAGAAAACATATGGCAGAGTCAGATTCTCTTTTATCTCAAGCTTTCATTCCTAGGCTAAGGTCGCATGGTGGTTGATGAGTAGTCAATTGGCCATCTTAATAAGGACGATAGACCTGATCATGGCTTATGGAGGTTTAATCGGTACCCAACTTTGGGCACCTAAGTATGTTGCTTTAGCACTTATCAGGTGGAAACCGATCGTTATCAGTGCGGTTGATAGCAAATGGTCATTGCGAAGTTCAGCTAGGTTCCCTGGGTAGAATGATACTCCACAGGATGGGTCTGATAAGAGAGTCATCAGCCCATTAATCACACTATGGAAATGTGGCCACAAGTCAAAAATCAGACTGAGTTGTGTTCCTTCTTAGGTTATAAGGATGACCCAAAATCGATACCCAAGTTTGGGCACCTAAGTATGTTGTTTTAGCACTTATCGGGTGGAAACTGATCGTTATCAGTGCGGTTGATAGCAAATGATCATTGCGAAGGTTAGCTAGGTTCCTGGGTAGAATGATATTCCGTAGGATGGGTCTGATAAGAGAGTCATCAGCCCATTAATCACACTATGGAAATGTGGCCACAAGTCAAAAATCAGACTGAGCTGCGTTCCTTCTTAGGTTATAAGGATGAGAGTGAGTCGTAAGATATATGTTCTTCATTACATCATGTGAGTGAATGGTAGCTTTGTAATATTGGTGCCCTTGGTCGCCTTCTAGTATCCCGTCATTGAAAATTACCATCACTAAGGTTACCCATGTCGTCTTCGGGATAGGGTCCGGACTGCTCCATATTAATGTCATTTAATCCAATAGTTGGGTAGGTTCATGTCATGCTAGGTTTTAAATCTCGGATATCGGTCGCATTTCACCTTAGGGATTTTATAGACTTGATCTCGTATCGGAGGAGATCTCGGACGAGATGAGTCTAA
Organism: Allium sativum; assembly: GCA_030737875.1. Taxonomy (NCBI): domain Eukaryota; kingdom Viridiplantae; phylum Streptophyta; class Magnoliopsida; order Asparagales; family Amaryllidaceae; genus Allium; species Allium sativum. The sequence goes on from CM060925.1 coordinate 206,696,084, forward strand.
CTCGAGAGTTCGTCTCGGATTTCCATCTCGGGTTTGAAAGTTCATATCGGAACAATCTCGAGGTACACGATATGTTAAAAAATGATATTTTACAAAATGATTTTTATGAATGCTATTAAAAACATAATAACTTAAACATGAATTGCGAAATAACTTTATTATTCTTTATTTTGCAGAAGATCATTCATACTCTAAATCGTAATATGCTTAAAACAGAAATATTGTTAGATATAAAACATTAAAAGGATCCAAAACAATAAAAAAAATCAGCATAAATAGGCCATAAAATACATAATTTCATAGATAACATGTATGTAAAAAAGATGAATATGAAAATCATAAGCATTGTAGAACATATATGAATATACAACATGGCCATTTAACATGCAAAATGTAAAATGTAAAATAACAAAAGAATATCATGGCTAGATTGAGTTTTTTTATTATTGTTATAGTTCAAGCACAGATTTAAATTTAAACCCAAAAAACTAAGATCTCGGACGATATTCTAGTATTTCGCCTCGGTCGATATATCGTTGATATTGCAATATCTCGCGCGATATATTCGAAAGGAGATTTAGAGTGATATTTGCTGTTTTGTTTCGGAAGGAGTCCAAAACGAGATCTCGGAGGAGATCTCGGACGATATTTGCAAGATTTGAAACAGTGATGTCATGCAAACCAAGTGGTCACTACTCATTCAGGAATAACATTTGTTGCATTGGTAAAGTCTATACACCATCAAAACCTTAAAAATGAGGTTATTTGGAAGTAGTCTTTCCCACATATACCATCATAGTTAACATGCCGAATCTGTTCAGGAACTCCCCCCGTTGTTGCTGTTTAGATGTTGATATTCTCGGACTAATTGCTGCACTATAAGAAAACAGGCTATTTCCGATGGTTGAAAACTATCGGCGGCCGTCGGAAGCCGTTGTAAATAACCGTCGCTTTTAGTGGCAACGAAAAACAGATTTTGCGGCGATTATTGATGCAGCCTATCATTTGTTTTACCGACGGCTGTCGACGCAACCATCGGAAGCCATCGGAAAACCTGCAATTTTTTTTGTGGTAATTCAGCTGTTATTGAGCCTTCCAACTACATTTTATACTTTTGAAAATGACCTAATATAATGATAATAGATCAATATACGGTAACTCCTTAGAAGAAATAACCACTCGCCAACAATAGTAGAAAAAAAGTGCAAGATGATTGTTTAGAAATTCATAGGACTAGAACATTCAAGGATGAGTCCATCAAAATTCGACAAAAATAATAATTAAATCTTTTAATATATGTTAGCAATATCAAAATATTCAATAGGATAAGGGAAAAGCTGAAGAACGGACATAAAATTACCGTATGTTACTTACGAATGCAAGCTAGCTTATTATGTAGAACAAATTATCCTTCAAGTTAAGACAAAGTACACTATATAAGCTATTGGGGGAATTACAAAGTTGGCACGATAACCATGTAAGCTAACATCAGAAAAATAATAATTAACAGTAGCAAAAATATTGAATTCATACCACACTCTTGGGGAATTCAGGCAGTGGCAAAGGAAGATTTCGTAGAATCGATTTATTAGTATGCGATCTTTTATCAAACCTCCATTCTTCAATTTTACCGTAAGTCAACTTACCCTGCAAAATTTTCGAAGTAGTGTCATAATTTTGGTAAATTAGATTTAGTTTATTTCAGTGACTATTGTTGAAGGGAATATCTTACACTTATATCATAGTCACAGTCATAGGTGTAGTGAATAATGTAACTCTTACCAATTTCCAAGTCCCATGGAGGCTACAATTGAAAATAGAGAAAAATAATAATGAAATAACTAGTTAAAATATAATAGCGATATATGCTTAGAAATGACCTGATGCCATACCTGAATCATAAAATCTTTCAATAATATGTTGCCTACACCATGCAATGCAAACGAGACAGCATAGGCATACCTACATATCAATATATGCTGAACATGCAAAACAGTTTAGTGCAAAAAGATCATGTGTATTAATCAAGTTTTAGAGCAAAAGGATCATGTGTATTAACATAAGAAACGTAGAAAATCACAAAATATGTAAATTGTATAATAATGTTTTGTAATGCTATAAAATGTACATTTTGTTCAATAAATTAAACAAGTATGACACACACACGGTCTTACCTTACATATCCAATTCGAACGGTAAGGTATATGTTATGGGTAATATTTTGGGCCATAACACATTGACATTTGACAACATGTATTGATCAAGTATAAAACTTACATTTCAAGTACCCAACCAAATGCCTATCAACTTCGGGATCTTTCTTCATTGTCAGTGAAACATTCAACCATGTGGGCGCAATCACTTGAAGAGAAGCCTAATGTGGAAACAAAATTAATGTTAATGAAATATCAAAAAAGCTAATGATACTAAAAAAAAGCTTATCTACTACCTTTTCGATTATAACAGGAGAATTTCCAATAGGATCTATGTCAGTAATTGGCCCCTTTCTAACAGGAAAGAATTTTCTTAGAGTTGTCTCATACTTTTTGGGGTTGATGTAAACAAAAGGGAATGCAAATATATGTTTCCACTAGAACGCTAATGGAACCAATTGGAATTAATAGATAACCCTAAATTTCCAATTTAAGCAAATAAAGATTTAGGTAAAAACTTGATTTTTATGCAAAAAAAAGAGATTGTACCTCAAATTACTAGCTCTAGACGTTTGAATTGAAGCTGGGGAGGTTCCTATTCGAAGAAATTGGTGTTGGAAGGTAAAAAAAATTGGATTTGGGGGTGATAGGGTTTAAAACCCGTATGTTGTAAGAAAAAAGAGGAAGAAAGAAATGCGGAAGAAAGAGTGCGGCTGGCAGTTTATCACGATAATTTCCGACGGCTTCCGACGGCCGCCGATGGCCTGTCAGAAGCCATCGCAAATAGCCTGTTTTCTTATAGTGTGAGTCTTGGTTGTAGGAGTCTAGAAATGGATAGTGAACTGAGTTGGTATGTGTAGAAGAGCTGGTTTGGAGCTGGTCGACCCGGAGCCGGTCGACCCGAAGTTGGTCAACCCGAAGTTGGTTGATGCAAAGTTGGTCGACCCGAAGTTGAACATCACTATGATGATGGCAGTTCGAACCGATCTCACCCCGACTTGAGACCTACTTCGAGGCAAGTTGCATATTGAGAGCCTTCCAAAGTGCAATTCCTACTGGCTGTTCCTCTGGTCCTTTTGTCGGGTCGAACCTTGAAATGGGGGAAAAGCAATGTTTGCTGGGAATGTAGAGGTTGCTGCTGTTGCTTTCCAAAGCATATGCAGAAGTCTTGGAAACCATGGTTGCTGAAGATGACTGAAACTAGGATTTTGTCTTGGACATGATGATCCATAAGTTGAGTAAAAGCCTTTAGACACTAAGAATTTATTTCTCGGTGAAAGCACTAAAATGTTAATGCTAAAAAGTGGAACCAACACCCAAAAGTCGGGTTTAGAGCATGAAATATGATAAAATAACTGAAAATTAAAGAAAAGCAAGACAACAACATTTTATAGTGGTTCGACATTAACGAGCCTACATCCATTGTATAATTCTCTTGATTACATATCAATTTTGAGTACAAATGGTTGCTTTATGGCTAAAACTCGAGTACAATGCTGTAGTAATCGTAAAATGACCAAAGATTGTCCAAAAGTCCCCTTTTTGGAGCTCTAGAGGACTGTTTATAGCTGCCTCAGATCTCGTGTCGACTTGGATACATGGCAGTCTACCCGGGAGCGCAGGAAGACTGACGGAAATCTTCTTTTCTTGGGAGATGGCCCAGCTAGTATGGACACGTGGAGATAAATCCATAGCTGTAGAGAGCTGGAAGAGGTCTTTCAGGAGATATTTTCTGTGGTTGACCAGGCCAGGCTAGACTTGGCCGACTCCAACTTGGCCAACCCAGAATTGGCAGAACCAGAGTTGGCTGACCCCGACTTGGCTGAACCAGAATTTGCCGAACCACACTACTACAAAACTGGACAAATTTGACACTAGTTTTATGTGACCTTAGTTCGAAAAAGCGTTGTCTTTGCCCTTTTTTCAAATATGCTGGTCTGTAGTTGTTCACTGTAGTTATATATTTTTATGAAGAACCAAAAATTAGTAGGAGAAACATTTATATTGCGTACCACTGTATTTTCATACCACGATTTGACATCAATGAATTCTCCTTTTCTAGCTGGTCTTCCCTTCCAGTCCACCTTCACATCAATGAATTCTCCTATCTTCTGTAAAGTTAATGAACATACAATAATACTTCTTATAAATATGTTACAGACAACATAAATATACAAAAGGCAAAACTATATAGTACCATATTTGAACTAGAAGTAGTAGTTGTTTTGAGGATTGTGAATTGATAGAGAGCTAGGCTATTTATATGATATTATATAGGTTCCACAAGAACTTTGCAAGCTAAAATTAATACTTGAAATAATTGGCACTCTTTGTAAATGTAAAACGCACAAGACATACACAGTATTTGAAGCACAGGATCAGCTAAATGGACGAACTCAGGCGTAGATTTATGCCCCATATTCTATTAGACAATAAAGTATAACATTATTATTGCCAAGTGGCCTGATTACAACATTTCAGTAGCACACAAAAGATTCAGTTGTACATAATGTATATTTTAATATAAAAAGAATGAAGTGACCACTAACATCAAACCCCTTGTTGAACAAATTGAATATGTATAACTTGGTAAATAATAAAATGCATTACCCAAACTATGTGTCAGTGGTTATTTTAGGCTTTTCGAATTTAACTGTAATTAGATAACATATCTACTAAATGGCTATTGCTATTGATGACGAGGACAAAAAACAAACAACTATTAATTTAGTTTAACACTTAGACTCAGTGTGGACAGTGTTATCTTTGACACTAAAAAGAAAACATAATACATTCAAAATTGATAGCAATTCACCATTGCTTAGTAAGAACACCAAAGAATTTATAATAAAACTTCCGAACTTCTCAGGGCACCACATATGATGTTAGGAGCTACTGTGGTAGAAATTTCTGTTCAGCTGTTAACAACTAAACACAGTAGTCTCTGGGACGATCCCATATGTCCTTAGCATTTCCCTTAACTAATCATGATTAAGATTTTACAACACGCAGGACATCCCAAAATAAGGTAGATAACAATACAAATAAACCCTTTTATTGGATTCTCTTTTTCGTACCAATCTAACAACGAATTAGAGAACCAAAGAGCAACTCAATTTAATTTTTTTCTAGTTATAACTTCAGCCTCAAATCCTCACCATGTCACTAAATTACCTAGCACTTAACTACATATATTGTCAATATTTTGTTTCTATGTTTCTGAATCATGAATTCATATGTCATTGACATTTGCAAGTAAAAAAAGAATTCAACTGTATTCAAGATTTTAAGTAGGAAATTCAGTACTGAATTCCTCAATATTTAAACTCATTTTGAAAAAAAGATCTGTCTTTATTCATATTTCTCTTTCATATACAATGATGTAAAATTTAATTAATATAGCAAAAAATAGTTATATATTAGAATGACAGGGTTGAATCATTACCCTCTTAGGAGGACGTTCCATATTTTACTCATTAGATGGTTGGTAAAAAGAAAAATGGTATTGCGTTACTTGAAAGCATGGCCTTCTTCATGTGTTCATGTTGTAACCGTTGTGATTAATCTGATTCAAGGCCACTCGAATCCGATATCTAAACCACAATGCGCTAGCGGAAGACAAGATCGTTGTTAAACTTGCAAAAACAACCAAAGCAATAACTCTAGTCACAAAACCAATATCAACCAATCACGAACAATCCAAATCTCAATCACAAGCAAGAAACTAATGACAAATTAGCAAAAATAAATCACACAAGGATTTATAGTGGTTCCACTAACATCTTGTTAGTGTACATCCACTTTAGAGAGAGTATTTTATTACCACGATGAAAGGAATACAAGAGATTGATCCAATAATCACTATATTGCAATATAGAAAAGAGTTTGAGGAGAATAGAATTGAAGAATTGGAATTAGGCTATAAACCTTAATTCTCCCTTAAGAATAAACCCTTGATCCCAAATCAAGTCTTCAAGCTCTTCCTAATTCACTTCAGAAAATAGCTTATATAGAAGTTGGCCAATTACCCAAATTGCCCCCGAATTAGTCACAAATCAGCTTGCTAAGTTCCAGCCCGAGAATAGCCCAGAACTCACTTAGACGTCTGTCGAACCTCCTGACAGACGTCTGTCCACTTCCAGAAATTTATTGGGCTCCTGCACTCAGCACAGACATTTGTTCCCAATATGACAGACGTCTGTCTGGGCTCTCGGGAAAATGCAACCCTGACAACAGACGTCTGTCACCTCATACGACCGACGTCTGTCGCACCTGCATACAGAAAACCTGTACCTTACAGCTTATAATTTCTACGTGCGAACTCCGATTTGCGAACGGTCGCCTCCGAATCGAAGCTATCATCGTCCTCTTCAATCCAACACATATATACTATCGCATATCACAACACTCCACCTCGATGCTATAACCATCTCAACTCCAAACTCTAATTGTAACAACCCGTATTTTGATAACGTGTTATAACCATAAATCTAGGTAGAATTAAATTTTAAAATTAGAACCAAGGGAAACGGGTTGTGCCATTGCGTTCGTCTCCGAATTCTGCATGAAATCGAGTTCGAGTTTTCGAAAATCGGAGTCCGTATGACCAAGTTATGGCTCTCCAAAGTTTCAGAAATTTTTAGAGTTCAAAACGGTTCGAATTCGAGTTCAAATTTGAATTTCAAAACCCAGACAGACTGGGCGGGAAATTTCCCGCCCAGCACCCCAGGTGGACTGGGGAGTCGACTGGGCAGTCGACACCCCCAGGACCAGGTCGACTGCGCAGTCGACTTGGGTGTCGACCTGGTCCCCGAACCTGGTTTGGGCCGGGTTGCTCCTGCTTGACCCTGTTGGCTTGTTTGAGGGCCTGTGACGATTTTTAGCGGTTCAGATCGATTCTAGGGTTTATCCTATGGCATAAACTAGTTTTTGCAACTATAAAAACACCCTAAGACCTAGGTTAATCCACAACAAATCTTTCTAACACCATTATGCTGCTAAGTCTCCTCTTGAACCATGGCCGTCACCTCCAACTTGAAGCTTAAACATTCAAACTAGATCCAAATCGAAGGCCAACGTTTCTACAACAATTCAAGGGAATAGATCAACATCTCAACAACGATCCTACGACAATTTCTGTTCTTAGTTCTCAAAAACCACGATCTGTAAGCCCCAGTTACTCTTAGATCTAAACTCTAAACTTAATATGGACATGTGTAAATTGAAGTTGAACATAAACATGATTACTACTTGAGACCTACTCTTGTATATCTTTGATCTATGACTATTCCTTTTTGATCTATTATTTTAGATCTACTCTTGTTCAACCTAGATCTATTCACCTTGAACCTAGTACCGTTCATATTGAACCTTGATTTGTGGAATACCGATAAGAACTTGATTTAGGGGCATGTTCATGTCATAACCTAAACCCTATCATTATTTTAACATGCCTGTGATGTTGTGATGTTGAAACTATTGCTAGTCACAAGTTTAGGATTATCATCTTATGTCATTTATTGCTATGTTTATCACCCTATTTCATATGCCAGTGATGTTATGATCATATCTCAAGTTACACCATGCTTGCCTTGAAATTACCTTTGCCACTTTATACCCATCCTTGTTATGTTATTCCCTAGTTACATCTATTGCCTTGATTCGAATTCACGAGCGTTGGGGATGCGATTTGGGTAGTTTAGGAAAACCTGAATTTAGTATGAACTTGAAAACATGAATATCGTTATAACTTGAGCTTGGATAGGAACATGAACTTGACATGAAATTATACTTGAAAATATGAATTTGGAACATGACACTTAGATAACTTGAACGTGGCCAACTCGAGGTTGGGTTGAGTTTGCAGTATAAATCTACCCGGAACCGCCCGACGAATCCAGTAACTGCAAACAATAGGTCCCAATGTGAGTAGTTGGTCATATCGCACTCGAAACCCGAGGTTAGACTAGGTTATGGTGTAAAACTGCCCGGATCCGCCCGACACATCTAGTAACCATAACCAAGTCTAATGTGGGAGGTTAGGGGTGCATTAAGTAAATTAATGCCACTGGATAGGGTTAAGTCATGGACCACTTGAATATACTTAACCAATTTGACATGTTGATTTGATAGGGTTAAGTCATGAACCGCTTGAACACACTTAACCAACCTGACACATGATTCGTAGGACTAAGTCTTGAACTAGAACGACACACTTAGTCAATTTGACATGACACGTAGATGGGGTTAAGTCTCGATTTTAAATGACAACTTAACCTGCTGAACGAAACCCTAGTTACGCGGTCCTTTTCAGCAGTAACCCACTAGATGTATCACGGTACCCTAGGACTAGGCAGAGTGGGGCACGATTGCTGGGCTGATTGTAAGCGACCAGAACGACGGCTGAGTTGGTGCGCCATTGTAAGTTCAGGCGGACTAGGGTCGTGCACTTAGTCCGGAGTTGAAAAACCAGGCATTGGGCATCAGTAGGATTATCTGTGCATTCTTGATTCGTGTCGGTGATTGGCACCCTAGGACTTGATACACCCTATGGTGGACCTAGCACAGGTGACTACATTCATGATAGGGCCGTATGACACAGACACACGATGAGCTAGACTTGTATGGAGCCGATCAATTAGATCATACCGTTGGACCCCGAATTGGGTTACTTCACGATATTGGGCCAAGGGATTATTTCTTGATTTATAGTTGACACGGGATTAGTATACCAGTATAGTTGGTATGGCGAACCTTGAATACGCAATGTTAGACTTGAGTTATCTTGTTAGCTTAGTTATCATGTCAGACTTATCATCATTCCTATGTTTAATTCTAGTTTATTCATGTCTTGTTAACTTTACTAGTTTCTATGCTGATAGTCACTAGGGCTTACCAGTCTTTTTGACTGACCCATTTTCTTTCGCCTCTTTGTCTTTCGTTTCCCCCCAGGTTCTCAGGGAGGAAACTCTAGCTCTTTGCTTGGACTTTGCTTGCTTTCTGACTGCTCATGTACGGTTTGGTCTTGAGCTATGCTATGGCTGCACTCATGCACTTTTTGGGGAATAATATTTTACTTATGTTGTTTTAGGTACTTTGCTTCTTTAGAACTTGATGTAATGAAATTGTGACTTGGCATTTTGATGTAAGAGGTTTTGACTCTATTTTTCAGTAATGAGATTTGCTTTTAAAGTTTATATCCGCTGCTTTATATACTCTATTTTATCTATGTTCTGTCTTGTGTTATCTCTATGCCTGTTTACTAGATAATACCCCTCCAAAACTAGGGCATTCCCTTTGTGAGTGACCCTAGCGGAGGTGGGGTGTTACATTTGGTATCAGAGCAGAAGGTTACCAGACTGGGCAAAAGTTTTAAAAACCTTCTGAAACTATTTTCAAAACCGTTTATAAAGAAGCATTTTTCAAGAAAAGTTTTATTTTTAAGAAAAGGCTATTCCCCAAAAGCCATTAGCACTTTCCTTTGTTTCCTCGTTTGAATCTTTTTCCTTTTCGCTTTTCAGCATGTCTAATCTTAACCTTCCTGAGGGAGTACCCATACCTGGCTGGTTCCGAAGATACTTGGAAGCTAGGGCCAACGGCGCGGGCCCGACAGATATCCCTCCTCCTCCTCCCCCGGTGGCCACGGTTCCTCCTCCTCCTCCTCCTCCTCCGGGTACCACCTTCGCCAAAATATGCAAGAACTTTATAGGAATGGGCGGCAAGAACTTCGTTGGAACTGAAACCTTCGTTGAGGTGCGAAACTGAATAAAAGAGACTGAAGACTTGTTTGTTATTTTCGATATGGAGGATCATAGGAAAGTTCAGTTGGCAGCATAGTTGTTGAAAGAGGAAGCCGCATTTTGGTGGGAAGTCACCAACGCTACCAGGCCAATTGAGACTTGGGAAGACTTTAGAGAGAGATTTGGGCTTAAGTTTTTATCATCCGCAGAAGCGAGTCTTCAGATGGAGAGGTTCCTAGCACCCAAGCAAGGGGACATGTCAGTTAGGGAATACGTGAATAAGTTTAATCGGCTTGCTCGGTTTGGTTTGGACTTAGTCAACACGGCTGAGAAGAAGGCTCTATGCTTTGCTCGAGGATTGAACGAGCCACTCCACACTATGGCCATGACTCATGTACCCATGGGGGCGACCTTTGAAAGCTTGGTGAATATGGCCCTACTTCATGAAGAAGACGAGAATGGCAAGAAGAAGGTCAAGGCGAATGAGTCTCAAGACAAGAAGGTAGACTCCAAGAAAGGAGGAAAGAACAGCAACAAAAAGAATGACAAGTCACGTGAGAAAAGAAAATGCAACTTCTGTGGTATTGACGGGCATATAGTCCAGGACTGTAGGAAGAAGAAGAAGAAGATAGGAGCATGTTTTCAATGCGGTGAAACTAGACACATCAGCAAGAACTGCCCTAAGAAGCAAGGGCAAGCCCCGCAAGAAGGACCTTCTAGGGGTACATCTTTAACTTCTTTTCCTTAGATACTTTGTTTTATCTTGTATATCCTTTCGATCCTGCCTTGAGAATCTTAGGTAGAATCCTATGAATGTAAACATGTATTTGAAACATGTTATGCTTGATGTTTGCGAATGGTTGCAAGTGGTTGCAAGTGATTGCTCGTGGTTGCATAACACACATTAGGCACTAGATCGGCTCAGACACATTTTCATATTGCATTTGCATGAGTGTTTATACTTATTTATGGATGAAATTGAATGTGTTATCATATGAATGTTGCATATGGATGAATGTTTGTGCACACATATAGTGCTTACGTGACTAGGATTATTTGCATACATGTTGGATTCATGACACTAAACATATTTTGCATTAGAAAGATCAATCAGGCCTAATCATTTGCATTAGATAAGGAACATATACACACACTTTCTGCATATGTTCATACAGCATTAGAAATCTCTTAAGGACAATGTTTGCTTGTGGATGATGTTTTGAGTAGATGGATGATGGATGGTAGGATACGTTCTTCCTACCTTAGAGATTTCAGGGACGAAATCCTTTAAGGAAGGGAGAATGTAACAACCCGTATTTTGATAACGTGTTATAACCATAAATCTAGGCAGAATTAAATTTTAAAATAAGAATCAAGGGAAACGGGTTTCGCCATTGTGTTCGTCTCGGAATTCTGCATGAAATCGAGTCCGAGTTTTCGAAAATCGGAGTCCGTATTACCAAGTTATGGCTCCCCAAAGTTTCAGAAATTTTCAGAGTTCAAAACAGTTCGAATTCGAATTTCAAAACCCAGACAGACTGGGCGGGAAATTTCCCGCCTAGCACCCCAGGTCGATTGGGGAGTCGACTGGGCAGTCGACACCCCTAGGACCAGGTCGACTGCGCAGTCGACTTGGGTGTCGACCTGGTCCCCGAACTTGGTTTGGGCCTGGTTGCTCCTGTTTGACCCTGTTGGCTTGTTTGAGGGCCTGTGACGATTTTTGGTGGTTCAGATCGATTCTAAGATTTATCCTATGGCCTAAACTAGTTGTTTCAACTATACAAACACCCTAAGACCTAGGCTAATCCACAACAAATCTTTCTAACGCCATTATGCTGCTAAGTCTCCTCTTGAACCATGGCCGCCGCCTCCAACTTGAAGCTTAAACATTCAAACTAGATCCAAATCGAAGGCCAACGTTTCTACAACAATTCAAGGGAATAGTTCAACATCTCAACAACGATCCTACGACAATTTCTGTTTTTAGTTCTCAAAAACCACGATCTGTAAGCCCCATTTACTCTTAGATCTAAACTCTAAACTTAATATGGACATGTGTAAATTGAAGTTGAACATAAACATGATAACTACTTGAGACCTATATCTTTGATCTATGACTATTCCTTTTTGATCTATTATTTTAGATCTACTCTTGTTCACCCTAGATCTATTCACCTTGAAACTAGTACCGTTCATATTGAACCTTGATTTGTGGAATACCGATAAGAACTTAATTTAGGGGCATGTTCAAGTCATAACCTAAACCCTATCATTATTTTAACATGCCTGTGATGTTGTGATGTTGAAACTATTGCTAGTCACAAGTTTAGGATTATCATCTTATGTCATTTATTGCTATGTTTATCACCCTATTTCATATGCCATTGATGTTATGATCATATCTCAAGTTACACCATGCTTGCCTTGAAATCACCTTTGCCACTTTATACCCATCCTTGTTATGTTATTCCCTAGTTACATCTATTGCCTTGATTCGAATTCACGAGCGTTGGGGATGCGATTTAGGTAGATTATGAAAACCTGAATTTAGTATGAACTTGAAAACATGAATATCGTTATAACTTGAGCTTGGATAGGAACATGAACTTGACATGAAATTATACTTGAAAATATGAATTTGGGACATGACACTTAGATAACTTGAACGTGGCCAACTCGAGGTTGGGTTGAGTTTGCAGTATAAATCTGCCCGGAACCACCCGACGAATCGAGTAACTGCAAACAATAGGACCCAATATGAGTAGTTGGTCATATCGAACTCGAAACCCGAGGTTAGACTAGGTTATGGTGTAAAACTGCCTGGACCCGCCCGGCACATCCAGTAACCATAACCAAGTCTAATGTGAGAGGTTAGGGGTACGTTAAGTAAATTAATGCCACTGGATAAGGTTAAGTCATGGACCACTTGAATATACTTAACCAATTTGACACGTTGATTTGATAGGGTTAAGTCATAAACCGCTTGAACACACTTAACCAACCTGACACATGATTCGTAGGACTAAGTCTTGAACTAGAACGACACACTTAGTCAATTTGACATGACACGTAGATGGGGTTAAGTCTCGATTTTAAATGACAACTTAACCTGCTGAACGAAACCCTAGTTACGCGGTCCTTTTCAGCAGTAACCCACTAGATGTATTACGGTACCCTGGGACTAGGCAGGGTGGGGCACGATTGCTGGGCTGATTGTAAGCGACCAGAACGACGACTGAGTTGGTGCGCCATTGTAGGTTCAGGTGGACTAGGGTCGTGCACTTAGTCCGGAGTTGAAAAAGCAAGCATTGGGCATCAGTAGGATTATCTGTGCATTCTTGATTCGTGTCGATGGTTGGCACCCTAGGGCTTGATACACCCTATGGTGGACCTAGCATAGGTGACTACATTCGTGATAGGGCCGTATGACACAGACACACGACGAGCTAGACTTGTAGGGAGCCGATCGATTAGATCATACCGTTGGACCCCGAATTGGGTCACTTCACGATATTGGGCCAAGGGATTATTTCTTGATTTATAGTTGACACGGGATTAGTATACCAGTATAGTTGGTATGGCGAACCTTGAATACGCAATGTTAGACTTGAGTTATCTTGTTAGCTTAGTTATCATGTCAGACTTATCATCATTCCTATGTTTAATTCTAGTTTATTCATGTCTTGTTAACTTTACTAGTTTCTATGCTGATAGTCACTAGGGCTTACCAGTCTTTTTGACTGACCCATTTTCTTTCGCCTCTTTGTCTTTCGTTTCCCCCCAGGTTCTCAGGGAGGAAACTCTAGCTCTTTGCTTGGACTTTGCTTGCTTTCTGACTGCTCATGTACGGTTTGGTCTTGAGCTATGCTATGGCTGCACTCATGCACTTTTTGGGGAATAATATTTTACTTATGTTGTTTTAGGTATTTTGCTTCTTTAGAACTTGATGTAATGAAATTGTGACTTGGCATTTTGATGTAAGAGGTTTTGACTCTATTTTTCAGTAATGAGATTTGCTTTTAAAGTTTATATCCGCTGCTTTATATACTCTATTTTATCTATGTTCTGTCCTGTGTTATCTCTGTGCCTGTTTACTAGATAATACCCCTCCAAAACTAGGGCATTCCCTTTGTGAGTGACCCTAGCGGAGGTGGGGTGTTACACTAATGCACCATGCACTTCCTTCTACCTTCGACCAAGCAAACTTGAATGTTTTCCCAATGAGCTCCGGCATGGCCACCGCCCATTGCACTACACCAACGAGTTCAGGCAAAGCCCCCACCCGCCAATGTAGTGTTGAAAACATTCAAACCAAAAAAACCGTCTCATCAAAAGACAATGTACTCGGGAGTGTAACGAGTACTTACCTTGAAGATAGATTTCCAATCTCTCACCGCTATTCCTTTTCCATCAAACATAAAATCATTCTTTCCACCTCGTGCCACCCCGTGGCACCTAGCAACTCAACAAGCGAATTAAGTTCGAGCAATGCTTGAACTTCCCATACGGCAATGCCTTCGTAAACATATCCGCCGCATTATCCTTTGTGTGCACTTTCCGAAGGTATACTAGCTTACCCTCATCCATGGCTACAAGAAATGACTCCCTCACCTAAATATGCTTGGTCCGTGAGCTAAATGCCAAATTCTCTGCCAAATGGATAACACTTTGGATATCACATAGAACATCAACACTCTCATGTTCGAAACCCGTCACACAACAATCGCTTCAAGTAGAGTGCCTCCTTGGCCGCTTCCATAGCGGCAATCAACTCTGCCTCCGTAATGGATAAAGAAATTACGGTTTGCAATCGCGATCTCCCACTAATGGCTGTCCCGCCAAGTGTGAAGACATACCTGGAAGTTGATTTCCTCCGATCCCTATCACCGGCGTAGTCCGAGTCACAATAACCAACCAACTTGCAACTCCTATCATCACTACCGCCAAAGACAAGTCCATGAGACGCTGTGCCTTTCAAGTATCTCATAACAGCCTTCACGGCTTCCCAATGCGATTTCCCCAGATTAGCCATATACCAACTAACCACCCCAACGACATTTGCAATATCGGGCCTTGTACACACCATTGCGTACATCAAACTACCAACCGCACTTGCATATGACACCTTTGCCATATAAGCCTTGTCTTTATCCCCGATAGGTGATCCCTTCTCCGAAAGCTTCATATGCAAAGGTAAAGGTGTATTTAACGCCTTTGCATCCTCCATGATAAACCGGCAAAGCACTTTCTTAATGTATTCCTTTTGAGTCAATCTTAACTCAAAACGCTTTCGGTCCCTTCCTATTTCCATACCCAAGATTTTCCTTGCTTCTCCAAGATCCTTCATCTCGAATTCCGATTTCAAAAGCATCTTTAACTTGTTGATTTCATTTCGATCCTTGGAAGCAATGAGCATATCATCCACATGCAAGAGTAAATACACCCAACAATCATTTCCCAACCTCTTGAAATATATGCAAGCATCCTTGATGCTTCGATGGAAGCCACTTCCAAGCATGAAATGATCGAATCTCTTGTACCATTGTCTAGGCGATTGCTTTAACCCATATAGTGATTTCTTCAACTTGCAAACCATATTAGACTTACCATCTACAACAAACCCTTCCGGTTGCTCCATGTAGATGTCTTCATCCAAGTCTCTATGCAAGAAGGTGGTTTTCACATCAAGTTGCTCCAACTCCAAGTCATGGATAACAACTATGGCTAGTAAAACTCGGATAGATGTATGACGAACCACCGGTGCAAAAATTTCATCATACTCCTTTCCTTTCCTTTGTGAGAACCCCTTTGCCACTAACCTTGCTTTGTACCTTCCATTATACTTCACCTTGTAAATCTATTTGCACCCTATAGCATGGTTTCCTTGAGGAAGTGGAACCAACTCCCAAGTTCGGTTCTTCATAAGCGATTGCAATCCACTTTGAGCTCTCTCTCGACTCCATGACGTCATCAAGGTCCATCGGCTCATCTTGGACTACATTGAGAGCATAGTCCAAATGATCACTAAAGCTAAGGTAGCTCCAATCACCATATCTTTCGGGAGGCCTTATTGCACGTCGACCAACCCGAGTAGCAATACTATCACCCAAACCCCTTTCGGCTCCACCTTGAGTCGAAACTTCTCTAGTATCATGTACATCACCAACATCATTACTAGAGGAACCATGTGGACTATGTGATGTCTCATCAACCGCTTCAACCCCACGAGCTTGTTCAACTCTACTACCACTTGGACGAAATGTGGGAATGACTTCCTTCTCCTTTGATTCACCATGAACCAAATCCGGAACATCCGATGAGCTCTCATTCACCTTGAATAAAGCCGACTCATCAAAAGTGACATGACGAGAATTAACAACCTTCTTCATTTCCGGATTCCAAATCCGATAGCCTTTCACACCATCTGTGAAACCAAGCAAGATCCCCTTGAATGCCCCAGCTCCAAGCTTATCATTCCCCGGATCATGCACATAAACCAGGCTACCAAACACACGAAGATATCTCAAGTCCACACTCTTCCCTTTCCACACTTCCTCCGGATTTTTGTTACCAATGGCCGAACACGGAATTCGATTTACAATATGTACCGTGGTTGACAAAGCTTCGGCCCAAAATCCCTTAGACAAACCCGATGTCAATCTCAAGCATCGAGCTTTCTCAAGTAGAGTTCAGTTCATTCTCTCCGCTACTCCATTAGATTGCGGATCTCCCGGTGTAGTAAAATGTCTCCGGATCCCGTGATGCTTACAGTACTCCAAGAATTCACGCGAGACATATTCGCTGCCATTGTCGGTCCTTAACACCTTTAAAGTCTTACCACTCTCATTCTCAACAAGAGCCTTCCACACTTTGAACTTAGCAAATGCCTCCGACTTGGCCCCCATTACATACACCCATACCTTACGAGCAAATCATCAATGAAAGAGATATAATACCTTGCTCCTCCCAAAGAAGCAACCGGTGTCGGTCCCCAAACAGCCGAATGAACATACTCAAGAACCTCCTTTGAGTCATGCTTGCCTTCATCGAATGATAACTTTGTTTGCTTCCCCATGACACATTCCTCGCAAAACTCTAGTTTGTTGAAACTCTCACCCTCGATCATCTCCCTCTTCCAAAGAATATCCAAACTCCTCTCCGAGACATGACCCAATCTCAAATGCCACAACCGTGTCGCATCCAATTCACGAGAACTATCAACACCCACACAAGTCTCACCTCCTATGGTCACACCTTGAAGCAAATATATACCATGAGTCCTAGCACCCTTCATAACCACAATCGCTCCCTTTGAAACCCTCAAGCAATCCTTCGCGATAGTGATCTTGCATCCTAGAGAATCCAATTGCCCCAAAGATATAAGCGACTTCCTAAGTCCCGGAACATAGCGATCAATGGTGAGCGTGCGAACAACTCCATCAAACATCCTTATTTGCACGGAGACACTACCCATTGACTTGCAAATAACACCATTTCCCATAGCAATTGTATTTCCCTCTTTGACCTCAAAGGACAAAAAACAATCTCTATTTGGCGTCATATGATACGACGCACCCGAATCGAGTACCCACTCGTTACCCGAAACTCCCGTTGCTACCGCCGTCAACACATTCTCATCTACTTCACCATCTCCACTCTCCACCGCCATGGATGAAGACGTTATTTCCTTCTTATCTTTGTCCGGACATTCATTTTTCCAATGTCTCGATTTCTTACATATAAAGCACTTCCCATTTCTCTCTTTCGATTTACCTCTTCCACCGGGTTTTCTTGATTTAGAACGCCCCCCCGGTTTCCTTTCTTCACATTCTTTTCTTTCTCCACAAAAAACCCGTGACTACTACTAGCTCCACTACTACCTTCCCTCATCTCCTTCGTTTGATCTCTCAACTCCTCACTAAGAAGACCCGTCTTGACATCATCTAGAGTCAAGGTATCCCGGCCATAGATCAAACTATTTGAGAAACCCGTATAGCGATCCGGCAATGAACACAATAATATCATCGCCTTTTTCTCTTCCTCAATCTTCAAATCAACGGCCTTCATCTTCATAAGAAAGTCATCAAAGGCATTCAAATGTGCCTTAAGCGAATTACCCTCCTTCATCTTGAAGGTGAAAAACGTTCGCAACAAGATCAAACGATTAGTGAGCGACTTCTTCATATAAAGTTCTTCCAACTTGTCCCAAATACCTTTAGCGATAGTCTCACCACTAATTTCTTAGATCACATTCTCCCCCATAGCAAGTTGAAGAGTAGTGTAAGCTCATTCCTCCATCTCATCTCTCTCAACATCCGAGATATCACTTGGCAAGAAGTGAGTATCAAATACTACTCGGTGCACCCGATTCCGCCTAAGAACCGCTTTCATTTTCCATTGCCACTTCTCAAAGTAATTATCACCATTCCACTTGTTAATAACCAATTGAGAACCCGATGCCGCATACGAACCCCGTACATATGGCGCCACACTATTCGGACTTCCGGTTGAAGGACTTACCGAGCTACTATCCGTCTCCGGCGTTTTCACAAACACTTAACAAGCACCAAAACAGCTCTGATACCAACTGTTGTAACCGTTGTGATTAATCCGATTCATGACCACTCGAATCTGATATCTAAACCAAAATGCGCTAGCGGAAGACTAGATCGTTGTTAGACTTGAAAAAACAACCAAAGCAATAACTCTAGTCACAAAACCAGTATCAACCAATCACGAACAATCCAAATCTAAATCACAAGAAAGAAACTAATGACAATTTAGAAAAAATAAATCACACAAGGATTTATAGTGGTTCCACTAACATCTTGTTAGTGTACATCCACTTTGGAGAGAGTATTTTATTACCACGATGAAAGGAACATAAGAGATTGATCCAATAATCACTATATTACAATATAGAAAAGAGTTTGAGGAGAATAGAATTGAAGAATTGGAATTAGGCTATAAACCCTAATTCTCCCTTGAGAATAAACCCTTGATCCCAAATCAAGTCTTCAAGCTCTTCCTAATTCACTTCCGAAAATAGCTTATATAGAAGTTGGCCAATTACCCAAATTGCCCCCGATTTAGTCACAAATCAGCTTGCTAATTTCCAGCTAGAAAATTGCCCAGAACCCGCTTAGACGTTTGTCCACTTCCAAAAATTTATTGGGCTCCTGCACTCAACACAGATGTCTGTTCCCAATATGACAGACGTCTGTCTGAGCTCTCAGGAAAATGCAACCCTGACAACAGACGTCTGTCACCTCATACGACAGACGTCTGTCGCACCTGCACACAGAAAACATGCACCTTACAGCTTATAACTTCCACATGCGAACTCCGATTTGCGAATGGTCACCTCCGACTCGAAGCTATCTTCGTCCTCTTCAATCCAACACATATATAGTATCGCATATCACAACAGTTCAAATCAAGGATACCATTTTATTTCAAATAACCTCTTGATATATACTATAACAATGAATATACAATATGAGGATAAATTGGCATATCTAATATTTTCACTGTATACATATTTATAACTAAAATCGTACCTTAAACATTGAATGTTGCTGCTGTTACTGAAAATTCTCAAACCATCTCTATACTGCATCATTCACATTTGATATATCCAGCCCCTCTTTCTTGTCCAAGTCGTCTTCCTCTTTATTCAAAAAACCATTTTTGTCTTTTGGATGGTAATCCTTGTTGTCAAAATTCACCAAATTATCTTTATTTTCCTCCTCTCTGATGCCTTTCATTTCGGAATCTTCGTCCGAAACAATCTTCAAACCCAAGGCATTATTGTACAGTTTTACTACTAAAATACTAGTAATTATAGACGAGAACAAAGATACCTGATACTCCTTTGTAGCACCAGTAATTACAGACGAGACATTAGGGTTCAATGCGCACCAGTAATTTACGGAGATGGGTTTAATCGAAGGGAGAATTTGATGTTTGGATCTGAGGCCAAAGATTCGAGTAGTGAATCAAAGCTATATGACCAGAACCCCGAAAAAGAACAAGCATCGACACGAGCAAAGAAATCAATCCAAGTAGAAGCTGAAACAAAACCCTAGTTTGCCTTAGAAACAGTCGGTGGCCATTAAAGAGAAGTGGAGATCACTAACCGACAAAAAAATGTATAGCACAAAAAAAGAAGTATATTTACCTCGCTGAAGAAGATGAGATGCGAATCTAGGGAAATTAGAGGAAGGTGGATTTCACTGAAAAAGAAAAAGCATACAGCCTAAATCGGGGAAATTAGAAGTTGATTTTGGTGGAGTAAAGGTTGATTTTGGTGTTAGAGATCTGGATGGTGGAGAAATGAAAAGAAGTAATACGGGAATGAAAATCTTAGCGGGAAATAGAGGAAGGGTAACATGGATCGATCAATGTGATTTTTCGTGTATGAGGGCGCAGATTGGTGAGTTGTACTTTTAACTGGTGCTGCACGTCACAACACTAGAATTACCACTGCAACAATGCATTCACATCTAATGCAATAATATTTGAGTATTGTTGCAGAAGGCCAAAAAAACATAGCTTTTGCAACGCTTTGCTTGCAATGCACGCATATTAGTGTCGAATATGCCCACTTTTGTAGTAGTGCCAGAATTGGCAGATCCCGACTTGGTTGAACCAGGCTTGGCCGTCC
Source organism: Allium sativum (assembly GCA_030737875.1). Lineage (NCBI taxonomy): Eukaryota > Viridiplantae > Streptophyta > Magnoliopsida > Asparagales > Amaryllidaceae > Allium > Allium sativum. Next base: position 206,716,642 of record CM060925.1, read on the forward strand.
CAGAATTGCGTGGCCCCGACTTTTCCGACCCAAAATTGGACGACCCTATAATTAGCCAATCCAGACTTGGCTGACTCCGACTTGGTTGACCTAGAATTGACCGACCTCGACTTGGTCGAACCCGACTTGGCTGACCCCAACCTTGGCCGATCCAAAACCGGGCACAGGACAAAGTCCACCCGGGAAGGTCGACCTGGGACTTGCACCCCTCAATCAGGTGCATCTTCATGTGGTCTGCTCTGTTCCAACCGAGTTCGTTAGACCCGGGGTTGAAACTTGTCTTAAATGATTATCTCCACCAACCCACGCTTTGGTCGAGTCGGGTTTGGGGTGAGATGTTGGTGACTGTGTTTCATAATTTGTGGGAATCTTCACGCGTGGTAGAACCAACGTCGAACTAGGCTCTAGTCAAGTTAAAATGAGCTTGGTGCTATAGGGCTTGACCTAGCCCACAAGTAGCTGTGCTAGAGCTTGTCAGGTCTTGTTCAGATTATGCCGAAGTCAATTCGTCTTGGAGATGCTTCTCTTTGCATGGTGACGATTTGCAGAGAGGTGAAGCATATTCTGATATGTCTAGAGTCTTGACGGCCTGGCCAAAAGGCATGTCAACAAGCCCTATGCCGCCGGAGCGGAATTGTAACAACCCACATTCTATGCATCAGAGGATCGTAGAATATTTATTTCTTTCTCGTAAGGAGTCGTATGGTCCTGTGACATTGGGGGACGACTATTAGGGTTATTTCCCATGTTCATGATTTTTGCCGATTTTTGAATGACAGTTTTGCCCCTAGCTGATCTTGTTTTGGCCATAACTTTTGATTGGTAAGGAATTTTGACCTAAAACCACTTTCATTAGATCCATATGATGGCTTACTTTCCATAGAGTGGTCATATGTGAAAAACAGACCTACCGTTTGGGAGATATGGACGAAATAAGGTTAAGAATGTGAAAAACTACTTAACCAGGCCAAATGAGGTGATTAGTGAATGGGCCCATAATCCATTTCGGGATTAGGGTTATGGGAAGGCTGAAATGAGTTAGGTTTTCACTCTATTTCAGTTTTCTAGCTGCCATTTACCTCTTAGAAACCCTAACAATGGCCTCCACCTTCTAATTTCATCCCAAATCGCTCTCTAATCAAGGATTAAGCTTAGCAACATCAAATCAAGGAGAAATAGCACCATTTCAGAGTTAGAGCTGCTGTTAAACATTGGTACTCGCCCAAATCAGAGGAGTTTCAGTTCTGAAAATTTTAGTTGTGGCAAAGGTGAGTGATTAGCCTTGTTTTACACTAATTAAGGTTAATTGGTGATAGTGAATTTATACATGATTAAATTATGGAAAAATATTTATAAATTTCAAAATATTATTTTAGGCCTCTATTAGAAATTTGGGTTAATTTGGTTAAGTTTTGATAATCATATCATTAGTTATTGTTAAAAATGATTAAGGGAAAAACACGGGTTTTGGGTATGTTTGATCCGTTTAACCTTGTCATATTGTTGTTTTGATGTTTGTGGGTGGTTACATATGTTGCTATGACTGTATGGTATGCTTCGTGATTTATTAAAAAAGTTAGAATAGTTGAAAACGCCGTCGTATGGCGTAAAATAGTCGCTGGAAGAGTTGCAGAAAATAGTGCAGGGATCGGATCGGATCGCCCTCGCCCACTCGCGAAGCATGTATCACGAACCGGTGATGGAAGCTCGATCCGGACTACTGACGCCTGAAGTATACCACGAACCACGAACCCAAAGTGACGAGGGCTTGACCCACGAGCCAATGGAGAAGCCCGACCCAATCTGGTGATGATGGCACGATCCGAACCAGTGTGGCACCATGACCCAGCTTGAAGCATCACGATCCGACCTGGTGGGGACTGCTTGATGGACCACGAACCAAAGCTCAGCTCGAACCTAAGGAAGGACGATCCGACAAGGGAGGTGCGTCACGACCCGAACCAAATGGGGTGTCACGACTCGTACCAGATGTGTATCACGACCGAACCAAACTGAGACGAGGAGAAAACTAAAACCCCAGATGCAAAGGTAGTCCGAATGGGAAGTTGTAACTCAGGATCCATATTGGAACCAATGAGTGAACTTTATGAGTTGGACTTTGCTGCGAGACGTGTGCTAATGAGTTATCGACGTCCATAACTTTGATTCACCACTGAGAGACGATTGTTAGGCTACAGATCAGTGCAGTGGGGTAGTTATTACTCAATGGGGCAGAGTGATCGTAGCATGGCTATAAGCCAGTGCAGTGGAGTCGTCATGACTTCATGGGGGCAGAGTGGACATAGCAAGGACTAGTGGCTATGGGTCAGTGCAATGGAGTAGCCATGACTCCATAGGGCAGAGTGATCATTGCAAGGATTTGGGTGATCAAAGCAGTGGATATCGTATGCTTTACGCACTGAGTGAGAGATGTAAGGATGGTTGCTATGCTTGATTTTTTGCCATCACTAAGACATGCACAACCTAAACCCCGTATCCTTTACACCATATGTTAGTGGCACCTTAGAGTATTGTACGGTATGTTTTGCTAACTCTTTGGTTGCAGGTCCAGGTTCAGGTATGGTTTAGTATGCCTGTTATTGTTCTGTTTTGCTTCTTATCGCTCATACCAGACTTTGGTCTGACCCAGAGTTTTATGTCTCTTCTTATTACGCTGGATGCTCTTAAACAGGCAGACTAGAGACAGGTTAGCTGGTTGTGCACGGGTAGCTGTCCGGAGACGAGCAGGAGGCTTACACGTACCATTCTCTATATATATTCTCCCTGTGCTGTTGCTGGTCACTGCTTTGGGCATTAGTAGTGTACCTTTCTTATTTTGCTTTAGAGACAGCTTTAGAAGTTGTAATAAAGATGATGTGGAAAATAAGCTGTAATTTTGGATTTTCCGCTGCTACGATGGTTTAAGTTTTCAGCTTATGCACTGTCTCGCATGTTTTATGTCAAGTTATGTTATTATTATATTTTATTCCATGTGCTGTGAGATATACTACAGGTTCCTTGTTAGTTCAAATTCCTTTCTTTTCCTTTCTTTGGTGACCGTCCTGTGCTATTCGGGCGTTGGCACAGTGCACTTTCATTGGAAATGTCGGCTGGTGCGGGCGGGTCGTCACACTTGGTATCAGAGCTCTAGGTTGCATAGTTAACCTAGGGAAGACACTAGAGAGAGATAGTACGTATATGAGAGCGCGTATTTGTGATATTTTTGTTTACAAAAGCTATATATATACTATTAATATATTTAAGGATGAAGTCGCATTGCACTGGCACCACTGAAGAGATGGTTAATCGTTTTCTTCTTACAAATTGAACGATGAGCCGATATACGAGGGGTACTGGTAGAGGAGCTTATATTGGGAATGCTCCAGATATGAGGACGATGTTCACTGACCTCATAAGAGAGATGCTTAGGGATGTTCAGAGGGCAACTCCTAATGCTGCAAATGGTAGTGGTGCAGCGGTGCAGGTGCCTAGGGCCGATTTCACCATGCTATGCAAGGATTACACTAGTCTTGGTCGAAATCCGTTCCACGGAACGGAATCGGCTACAGAAGTTCAGGATTGGTTGGATAGCTATGAGCGTATCTTCGAAGACTTGGGTATTGAGGATGCGATGAAGAGAAAGCTAGCATCCCATCAGCTGCACGGACGGGCGATGAATTGGTGGAATGCTATTAAGGCATCTATTCTAGAGGATCAAGTTACATGGGATCAGTTTAAGGCCCGATTCAGTGATAAGTTTATCTCAGTTGCTCAGAAATCAGAGTTGTTTAGGAGATTTCTGGAGCTTAAGCAGAATTGTAGGGCAGCCTCAGAGTATACTGCTGAGTTCGATACTTTATCCAAGTATGAATTATCCCTTATCGACATTCCCGAGAAGAAGAATGAGAAGTTTGTAACAGGTTTAGATCAGTACTTGGGGGAAAGGCTTATAAACCATATCGATGAGATGTTTGAATCAATTGTGGGGAAAGCATTGAGGTCAGAGAACCTTTATCCTAAACCCAAGACTGAAGTCGCTGTCGCATCTGCAGAGGGGCCAAAGCCGCAAGCAAGCGGTGGAGGCAAGAATAATTCTCAGAATAAAAGGAAGCAGAATTAGAACCAAGCTAAGGATGGTCAGAAAAAGAGCAAGAAAGATGTTGAGTGCTTTAGCTGTGACAAGAAGGGCCATTATGCTAAATAATGTCGAGCAAAGCCAGCGGACATGAAGTGCTTCAACTACGGTCAAGTGGGACATCACAAGGATAAGCGTCCGCAACCCCCTAAAGAAAAGAAGATTGTGAAAGCAAATTCTATCAATGCTGTTCCTTCTTCGTCGAATGCCCCGACTGTGGCGGAGAAGGGAAAGAATGTCGTCATTAAAGGTATTCTTTATGTTTATGATATTTCTGTTTGAGTATTGTTTGATACCGTAGCTTCTGTTTCATTCATATCTAGTGACCTGGTAGATAGGTTAGGACTGGAACCCGAGATAGTCGATAGACCTTTAGCTGTGACGAATTTGATTAGTCGTTCAACTATCCTTAGCATGATTTATCGTAATGTGGTCTTATTGAGTCATGGATGTTTTTTTTCTTGTGATTGCTTTGTTTTGGGCTTTACTGGGTTTGGCATTATTTTGGGAGTCGATTGGCTCTAAAGGTACGGGGTGGTGGTAGACTGTGAGGGCTTTTTGGTGACAGTTAGAGCAGATGATGGGCGGAGGGTAGTGTTTGGTGGTCTACCTAGTGATGGGGTAATGGCTAGTTTTCTAAATTCCCTCGACATCCCGCATGATGAGTTGTCAGATGTGCCCGTGGCTGGCCAGTATCCGGACGTCTTTGACGAAGTGACCGGACTTCCACCACACTGAGAAACTAAGTTCCGTATTGATTTAGTGAAAGATGCCAGACCTATAGCGATGCCACTTCGTCGTATGGTGCCAAGGGAGCAACGAGGGCTCGGGGTGCAAGTAAGCGATCTGTTGAAGAAGGGATTTATCAGAAGAAGTGTTTCTAAGTGGGGAGCATCAGTTGTGTTTGCTACCAAGGCAGATGGTTCCCTTCGATTGTGTGTGGACTACCGCGAATTGAATATGGTGACGAGGAAGAATAAGTATCCTCTACCGCGGATAGATGATTTGTTTGATCAGTTGAGTGGCGCGAGAGTGTTCTCCCAGTTAGATCTCACGACAGGTTTTCATCAGCTTAGAGTGGAAACTGAGAGTATAGCTAAAACGGCCTTTCGGACGCCGTCTGGATTCTATGAGTGGTTGGTCATGCCATTCGGCTTGACCAATGCACCAACGTATTTTGTGGATCTTATGAATATTGTATTCAGGGATCAATTGAATAAGTTTGTTCTTGTGTTCGTAGACAATATCTTGGTTTATTCGAGGATAGAGGAAGAACAAAAGGAACACTTTAGGATAGTGATGGAGGTGTTGAGAAAACACCAATTGAATGCAAAGTTTTCTAAGTGTCACTTCCGGAGGGAGATTCTTGGGCCGTGTTGTTTCAGAGAATGGTATTGCCATGGACCCTGCGAAGGTGGCTACGGTATAGGATTAGTCTACGCCCAAGAATGCAACAAACGTAAGAAGTTTCTTGGGATTGGCCGGATATTATCGTAAGTTTATCCATGACTTCTCCAAGATATCTGCACCGTTGACTCAGTTGACCAAGAAGAATCAAGCTTTCGTCTGGGATGAAAAGTGCAAGAATGCATTCAAGAGTCTAAAGGAAAAGTTGACATGTGCACCAGTGTTAGTCATTCCCAAGGGGAACGAAGAGATGACGATATACACAGATGTCTGTGGTACTGGACTAGGTGCTGTATTGATGCAAGGAGGTAGGGTTGTAGCTTATGCTAATCGACAATTGAAACTGCATGAGAAAAGATATCCTACCCATAATTTGGAATTGGCAGCGATCGTGTTTGCATTGAAGATGTGGAGACATGATCTCTTGGATAAAGATTCGAGTTGTTCACCGATCATAAATCATTAAAGTATCTTTTCTCTCAAAAGGACCTAAATCTTCGACAGCAAAGATGGTTAGAATTCTTGGCTTCCTATAATTTCGATATCACATATACACCAGGAAAGGGCAATGCGGTAGCTGATGCATTGAGTAGAATACATGCTAGTTTAGGTGCTATGTTTCTAGAATGGAAGCAACTGGAGTACATTGCTTGGTATGATTTCAGACCAAAGTGCGAATCGGATTCAGAAGTATTAGCAAGTTTGACGATCAAACCCACTTTGATTGAGCGGATTGGTTCCAGTCAGAGGGACGATCCTAACCTATTGGAAATCATCTCAAAGTTAGAGATGGGAATCGACGAAGAGATGAACAAGTATGGGCTTGATCGAGATGGATGGCTTAAAAAGAATAGTAGACTAGTTGTGCCTAATGTCGATGGATTGAGAGATGAAGTGCTTAGAGAATGTCATCACTCAAAACTGACTATACATCCCGGTGGTAACAAAATGTATCGAGGCATGAAGCAGACCTACTACTAGGAAGGAATGAAAAGAGACGTTGGGTAGTTTATATCCAAATGCATGAACTGCCAGCTAGTTGAAGCTGAGAAAAATAAGCCTAGTGGTTTGTTGCAACCATTGGAAACTACCGAATGGAATTGGGAACAAATCTCAATGGATTTTACTGATGGTTTACCAAGGGCCAGATCAGGCCATGATAGCATTTGGGTGATTGTGGACTGATTGACTAAGAGTGCAAGGTTTATACCCGTCAAGTCGAATAGAACGGGAACTAAGTTAGCGGAACTATATATGAAATGGGTAGTGAGATTTCATGGAGTACCTAAAAGCATTGTGAGTGACCGAGACCCGTTGTTTACTAGTGGGTTTTGGAAGAGCTTATAAGAGACTCTAGGGTCAGAACTACATCTCAGTACCGCGTATCATCCTCAAACCGACGGTCAGACAGAGAGGGTGAATCGTATATTAGAAGACCTCTTAAGAGATTATATATTGGATTTTGGTGGATCATGGGATGACCATTTACATCTAATGAAGTTCGCATATAATAATAGTTATCAATCCAGTATTGGTATGGCTCCATTTGAAACTTTGTACGGAAGACCGTGCAACTCACCATCATGTTGGTTAGAAACCGGTGAGAAATTTGTGCTTGGGCTAGATGTGATAAGAGAAACCTCAGATAAGATCAAAGTTATCCGACAACGAATGAAAGGCTGCACAAGATAGGCAAAAGAGTTATGCTGATAAGAGAAGGAGAGACTAAAAATTCTCGATTGGTGACTTGGTTTTTGTCAAGATTTCTCCACTAAAGAGCATGATACGATTTGGTAGGAGAGGCAAGTTAACACCAAGATTTGTTGGTCCATTCCCAGTTCTCGAGCAAGTTGGGAATTTGGCATATAAAGTTGAATTACCAGAGAAGATGACAGGAGTTCATAACGTATTTTGTGTTTCCCAGTTAAGAAAATTCATGCACGACCCTAGTGTGACTATTTCATCGGATCAGTTGGTTGATATCGAGGTTGAATCTGAGGCGGTTGGGAACCGCATACCTATGCATATTGTTGGGAATGATACAAAGCAGCTTTGAAGGAAGGTGATGAAACTAGTCAAAGTTCAGTGGGTTGATGATGAGGAAGACTGTACTTGGGAAACAGAGCAGAATATAAGGAGGAAGTATCCATAACTCTTTGCCTAGTAAGGTTTTTATATCGGTATAGTACTCCCTTGTTAGTAAACCGCATGCTAGGATAGGCCTGTTGTGTTGTTTTGTATGCTTTATTGTTTTGTTAATGATTGGTAGGCATGCGGGATCCTTTGTATGTTTTGGGTTAAGGAATTTCGGGGACGAAATTTATTAAGGGGGGAAAATGTAACGACACGCATTCTACGCACGGAGGTTCGTAGAATATTTATTTCTTTCTCGTAAGGAGTCGTATGGTCGTGTGACATTGGGGACGACTATTGGGGTCATTTCCCATGTTCACGTTTTTTGTCGATTTTTAAATGACCGCTTTGACCCTAGCTGATCTAGTTTTGGCCATAAATTTTGATTGGTAAGGAATTTTGACCTGAAACCACTTCCATTAGATTCGGATGATGGTTTACCTTTCCGTAGAGTGATCATATGTGAAAAACGGACTTACCGTTTGGGAGATATGGACGAAATAAGGTTTAGAAGGTGAAAAACTGCTTAACCAGGCCAAATGAGGTGATTAGTGAATGGGCCCATAACCCATTTCGGGAATAGGGTTATGGGGAGGATGAAATGAGTTAGGTTTTCACTCTATTTCAGTTTTCTAACTGTCATTTATCTCTTAGAAACCCTAACAATGGCCTCCACCTTCTAATTTCATCCCAAATCGCTCTCTAATCAAGGATTAAGCTTAGCAACATCAAATAAAGGAGAAATAGCACCATTTCAGAGTTAAAGCTGCTGTTAGACATTGGTATTCGCCCAAATCAGAGGAGTTTCAGTTTTGAAAGTTTTAGTTGTGGTAAAGGTGAGCGATTAGCCTTGTTTTACACTAATTAAGGTTAATTAAGGGTAATTACTGATAGTTATTGAATTTATACATGATTAAATTCTGAAAAAATATTTATAAATTTTTAAATATTGTTTTAGGCTTCTGTTAGAAATTTGGGTTAATTCGGTTAAGTTTTGCTAATCCTATCATTAGTTATTGTTAAAAATGATTAAGGGGAAAAACATGGGTTTTGGGTATGTTTGATCCGTTTAACCTTGTCATATTGTTGTTTTGAAGTTTATGAGTGGTTACATATGTTGCTATGACTGTATGGTATGCTTTGTGATTAATTAGAAAAGTTAGAATGGTCGAAAACACCGTCGTATGGCGTAAAACAGTCGCTGGAAGAGTTGCAGGAAATAGTGCAGGGATCGGATCAAATCGCCCTCCCACACTCGCGAAGCATGTATCACGAACCAGCGATGGAAGCTCGATCCAGACCGCTGGCACCTGAAGTGTACCACGAACCGCGAACTCGAAGTGATGAGGGCTCGACCCACAATCCAATGGAGAAGCCCGACCCGATCTAGTGACAATGGCACGATCCGAACCAGTATGGCACCACGACCCAGCTTAAAGCATCACGATCCGACCCGGTGGGAGACTGCTTGATGGACCACGAACCGAAGCTCAGCTCGAACCTAAGGAAGGACGATCCGACCTGGGAGGTGCGTCACAACCCAAACCAAATGGGGTGTCATGACTCATACCAGATGTGCATCACGACCGAACCAAATCGAGACGAGGAGAAAACCAAAACCCGAGATGCAAAGGTAGTCCGAATGGGAAGTTGTAACTTAGGATCCATATGGGAACCAATGAGTGAACTTCATGAGTTGGACTTTGCTACGGGACGTATGCTAAGGAGTTATCGACGTCCATAGCTTTGATTCACCACCGAGAGACAATTGTTAGGCTACGGATCAGTGCAGTGGGGTATTTATTACTCCATAGAGGCAGAGTGATCGTAGCATGGCTATGAGCCAGTGCAGTGGAGTCATTATGACTTCATGGGGCAGAGTGGACGTAGCAAGGACTAGTGGCTATGGGTCAGTGCAGTAGAGTCGCCATGACTCCATGGGGCATAGTGATCATAGCAAGGATTTGGGTGATCAAAGCGGTGGATATCGTATGCTTTACGCACTGAGTGATAGATGTGAGGATGGTTGCTATGCTTAATTGTTTGCCATCACTATGACATGCACACCCCCACCCCCGTATCCTTTACACCATATGTTAGTGGCACCTTAGAGTATTGTACGATATGTTGTGCTAACTCTTTGGTTGCAGGTCCAGGTTCAGGTATGGTTTAGTATACCTGTTATTGTTCTGTTTTGCTTCTTATCGCTCATACCAGAATTTTGTCTGACCCAGAGTTTTATGTCTCTTCTTATTACTCTGGGTGCTCTTAAATGGGTAGACTAGAGACAGGTTAGCTGGTTGTGCACGAGTAGCTGTCCGAAGACGAGCATGAGGCTTACACGTACTATTCTCTATATATTTTCTTCCTGTGCTGCTGTTGGTAAGTACTTTGGGCATTAGCAGTGTACCTTTCTTATTTTGCTTTAGAGACTGTTTTAGAAGTTGTAATAAAGATGATGTGGAACATAAGCTGTAATTTGGGATTTTCCGCTGCTACAATGGTTTAAGTTTTCAGCTTATGCACTATCTTGCCTGTTTTATGTCAAGTTATGTTATTATTATTTTTTATTCCATGCGCTGTGAGATATACTACAGGTTCCTTGTTAGTTCAAATTCCTTTCTTTGGCGACCGTCCTGTGCTAGTTGGGCATTGGCACAACGCCCTTTCATTGGAAATGTTGGCTGGTGCGGGGCGGGTCGTCACAGGAATTCTTCTTATTATGTATTACATTTATTAGACTTAATACTTCTAATTATAAATCTACCAATAATAAGCCTATTTTATTCTTTCTTATTAAAATGTAACCATATCTTGAACTATTACCACAACCATTACTGTGGGTTTACTTATTAACTTAGTTCCTTTGACTAAGGTTTATTAATAAGTTCTTTTGTTCACCATTAATTATAGCTTTCGTTATAATTCCACTTATCCCTAGGACAAACCTAACTATTATATTTCATTCCCATTCATATAATTAATTATAATAGGTTATATTTCTCGTCCGTCGATTTTCCTTAGGTTCCTTAACATTAACCAAAATTTTACTGTTGTAACCTTCCTTTATTCATCATCTGGTATGTTCTTATATATTCTGGAAAATATTTTGTACACCTTATTAGATTGGTTAGTACAAAGATCCATTTCCATAATGTACATTAATTAATATTCATAATTGCATGTTGTTTCTTTTATTTTCATTATGGACATATATTTTGTTTGATTAGTGTGCAATACTGTAAAAGAACTCCTATTTCACATTAATCTCTTTTTCCTGCAACTATGTTTCCATTAATTTTACCGTAACGATGATTATGGAAATGTATCCCTTTTACAAACCCCAACTAACTCTTTCCACTACAATTTCTCCTTTTTTCTGAGTTAGTTATTAATTCTTAATTTTTTCGTATACCATTTCAAATTACTATAAATTTCCATACCAAATTAGGCATCAAATTCTTTTTCCGTTATTCCCAATTTCATAGTAATTCTATTTACAAAATATCCAATTTGCCATCGAATAACAATTTTTAGAACATAGTCATAATTATTATAAGTTTCACAATTTCAGTATTACAATAGTTCTCATTCCAACCAGAAGATTAATGGAATAGATTTGTGCAACAAAAATATTCTTAACGTACTTAGAAATAGATTATATCGCAATTACCACAAATTTCAATTATTTATCACATTAAAAATCACGGGGAATGTAAACGATAAATATACCGTTACCAAAAGGTATAATTTTAAATCCACTCACCTGTCTTCTTTTCAATCCTTGAATCTGATTCAGATCTGCTACTCCATGGTTTTCCTAATTGGATCTAATATGGAAATGACCACATATTTACAAATCTGATGCTAAAAGAAAGAAAGAATTCCTAACAATTCATATTCATAGATTTTACCTCATGTCGACAAGAGGTCTGAACACCTATATTGTAGATCTATAATCTTTGTCTTTAAATCTTGAATCATAATTCATAAAAAAACTAATATTATTATTTCTGAAAGATTTGGAGAAGAAAGAAAATGACAGAGCCTTGACACCGTCTCAGAAAATATGAGTTCAAGGCTAGACTCTACTAGTCTATTTATAGATGTACTGGTAATTCTATTCCTTCGGATTAAATATATATATATATATCCAAATCGTAAAGATTAAAAATATAACATTAATTCACCTAGGTATGGGTTGACCTGGCCCTTGGTGGTCGGCCCATGTGTCGACCTACCTTAAGGTGCGTTGACCCCTGGGTCGACCCACATATTGCCTGGGTCGACCCATGACCTGGGCCATTAACGTTAATTTTACCGAATATTAAATATAATTCAACGTTGCTTGTAACATTTCTTTTCTGGCAAAATATTGTTATGCACGTTATTTTCTTCCATTTATAATGCATACCCAATATTTAAAATTTCAAACTTATGCGCACATATATATATATATATATATATATATATATATATATGTATGTGTGTGTGTGTGTGTATAACTCTTCAAATCTTTGACATTAATAGCTGCGCTATAAATGTCATTACTAGCACTATCAATTCATTGTTTCCTTCCTTTTAATATATATTCAAGTTTCAAACGCAGCTATTCTCCTGCCTATTTTTCATTCATTCCACCTTATTACTTTTTGCTTTAAATTAAGTTTTAATTAATTTCAATCTTTTAATTTACGCATATATATTTATGCACAACTTCATTTTTTTTTTTCAAAATTCAAACAGCGTTATGCCGACATTTATTTCTTACTTATTTTGATTTATTGCATGTTACTTATTGATTTCATATATACACACACACACATACATACATACATGCATATATACTTACGCATATATACACATCTACATGTATATATATACTTACATATATAAAAAAATTCTTATATGTACATTTTTATATTTTTTTCTCTTAGGACATGCATTTCTTTAGCCGTCCCTCTAAAATTAAAAACATTACATTGACGGGACTCGTACTCCTAACCTCTACCCTGGGAAGTGCATGTCTTACCAACTCACGTAACTTATCTTTTGTTTACAAGATTAAAAACATTGGTAGTTATTGTTCTTATTTGCGATCCACTTATATCTTCTTTTTCACGTTTGTTCGAAAATTTTATTTAAAGATATCCTTTTCATTTTAAATCCGTTTTCTACAAACCATAGGTCCAAAATGATCAGAAAATCGCCAAGGACGCAATAACACTACTTCTGTGACCAAATTCTGAAAATTATACAAATTTTATTTATTATTATTTAATTAAAAATGTGGGGTGTTATAGTCTGGAAGAGTTTAGAAGCGAAGAAAATCCCATAGTGTAGTGATTTACAATCCCTTGAATGACCTATCTCCGGTTGTAGGTTAGCTGGTATTTATAGATTAATTAGACAACATGGAGTCGGAAGCTCAATATAACTAAAGTTCATGAAATAGGTCGAACTTATAAAACTCAAGCCATGGTGATAACTAGGATCATACCTAAACAGTATAGGTCAGGTTGACTGATTGCACTTAGCGCAATTTCCATGTACCCCACTTGCAAGTTGTTACTATCTTCTAGTTGAGTTGTTTGAACTATTTTTTTATCGTCCTCGCGGTAATTTCGATTAAATTGTGTTGATCATGCTACATGTAACATCCTCTCATCAATCATTTGGGAAACCCATCAAATCCTTGAAGAGTAATTTATCATTAAGTGTTACTGGAGTAACATGAATGATGTGTGAAATTATAAAAGTGAGGTGATGGAAACCTTTAGGTTGGACCCGACCTATGCCCTTGACCCTACACGAAATTTATGTGCTTACTTCAACATTTGTGAAACTTTCCTAAGTCCCATCTTGGCCTTTTTTAAGTGCGCTTCTTAAATTTCAAATAATTTTGTTCCTGCTTCAATCTTCTACGTTCAGTTAAAGCTGCTTTGGTTCAAAAGCGGTTTAATATGTATTGTAATAGCAAAAAAATAAAAAGTTGCTTAAAACCACATTCATTACAATTTTTCACAAAAACAATTCCTTTGAAAACAATTGTTATTATATTATGATAATCCTTTTGTAATCTAATCATTATTTTAAATTCCGACCGGCACGCTAGAATTCTGGTTTTTATGTTCGATCCTGGTATGTTCCAAACCGAAATCTTTAGAATACCGTTTTAATGTTAGGATGTTAAAAGTCAGAAAATAATTATTTTTTAGTTCTATTTATCTCAAGTTCATCATAATGCAACGATTTCCGAATAGTAGATTTAGAACGTCGGCGGTAAGGAAACTGAACCAAGTTCTGGCATTGGTCGATGAATTCAATTAATGATACTAAGGTTTCTAGTTCTTGTTGTTGTCGATGAACGAAGTCGGGTTTTCATGTGAAATACTAGGATACGGAGAAAATTAGGCTTGGTATGATTATAAATTGTTCAATTTGTAAATAAATAACATATCAACATTGTTGTCGGTTTAACATTGTTGATTGCCGTGGCAAGGCAAAGTTTAAGACAAACTGAGGAGGTTTGGCTCAGGTCCAGTTTAAGTTTCAAAATATAAAAAAACTCCCTGTCTAAGTTTTTTTATAAATTAGGTCCTAATAATTTTTTTATAAATTAGGTCCTAATAAAGGAAAAGTTTATTTAGACACAAAAAATAGACATAAACGGTGATACATGAATATCCATCATCAAATTGCTCTCTGATTTACATCCATCATGTATAGACAAAAAGATCCAACGATCTAGATTTTCCGCCCTTCAATAATTTGTATCAAATATAATATCCAAATAGCCGTCCTAATAAAAAAAAATAGAAGCATAAATAAAAATGATTTTTTTTGCTGGAATATGGTTTCAAATATGTAACCTTGGCTGCATTTCAAACTTTCTATTTTGGAAAATAGACATTAATATTAGTTCACCGTGAGATTCGTACTTCGAACCTCTTAGTCGTATGTAAAGGTATTTTTGGAATTTCACGGTCAGACAAAAAAATTCTGTTTCAATTCAAACTATCAATAAGGATACTGCCATATAATCAATCAGAGTTTAATATTTTCTGGTGTTAAAAGTATTCCAGCAAAACAACATTATACGTACGAGTATATACGCATGTCCATATTGTGGATCCGCACCTAATCGTAATGTGCATGCGTTAATAGAACAATGATTCTCCTCTCTTTTTGATGTGTGCACTACTAAACATACATTATGTTACAACGGAGGTGGGGCAACGACCGCCAACAGCATAGTGACAATGGCTTCCAACAGCAGGTACTTTTTTTATATTATTTTTTTACAAAATAAAAAAAATCTGCATTGGTAGCCATTGGAAACCATTGGTTTCATAGTCGTTAATAGTGTTGAAACCCATTACTAAGCCGTGAAGATATTGGCAGCATTGCTTCTTCTTCCTTATTCTGTTTCTTCCTTCAATTTTTCCCCAGTCCCTTCTCCCTTCTCAAATTTCGCCTCCTATTGCCTCACCGTCCACCCCCTAGCCTCTCCTACACCTAGAAGCCTCCCTCTCCTCCTCTCTAGGACCCAAATCTCCTTCAATCAAGGTATAAAACCTAATTACTTTTTAATTACATTTGCTAATTTATGGTTACTTTGTTAGGTTACATGTTTGTTTTTCCTTATTGTATGTATAGTGTAGTTTATAGAAGCCTAATTTTTATTATTAATCTATGTGTTGCAAGTTTATGTAATTTGTATCACAATAGAATTATGTGCATATTAGTTGAATATATAAATGATTTTAGGCTTGTTAAGGGACGTTTAGTGTGAACAGACATAGTTAAGTTTATATCTTCAAGAAATTTATCGAAAACGATATTTAATTTTATAATGTACGGTTAATTTGATTGAGTATTGAAAATGGCATATGTAATAAACTCCATATACATACAGTTAGTGATTGGAATTAAGCCGTTCAAGGCTCAGTTGGTTTATAATTTGTTGTTTCACGCAGACAATTGATAATAAGAGCACTATTATAATATATTATATTCATAAAACCTTAGAGTGTTTTTCGGCCCCGTCAGATAAGTACTGTATATGATCGTTATGTGTATATTCGTTTTGTCTACAAAACAAACATCTATATTCATCGCACACAATATTTTTTGGATTTGTCCATGTATTGGAAAAATTACGAACACAATAACAAAATTAAATCTTGTAAAACATTTCATTTTAAATGGTTCTCAAAATTTTGAAAGCGCTTCCTTTATGTTCCCTATGTACACGCAATTGTGTACTGTTCCGAGAACTAAAGCAAAGTGCTGCCAAAATTTTGTTTAATCATTTAAATTGAAAAGATATACGCGATTTAATTACGTTATTGTATTTGTAATGGGAGGTAAAATGACCCATCAGCAAAGTGTAAATGATCAATTAACATAACATTCACCAATAGAATTGTTTAAAATATCAATGTAAATTTTATCACATTTTTAATTATATACTTAGGATAAATGGAAAATTATATTATTGATCGGAACTGGATGTACAAACGAAGGAAAACTGAAGGCTAATAAAGTGAACAATTTATTAATGGTGTTGGCGTGTTTATTGATTTCGCTTTAAGTAATTACAGAAACGATGAAGAAATCCATTGTCCATGTAGTAGATGCAAATTGTTAAAACATTTGATACCACAAATCATTAGAGTTCATTTACGTTAGTACGGTTTTGTGTCGAACTATTTGGTTTGGGATCGTCATGGAGAACAGTTACCATCAATTTCTGTACAAGTTGAGGAGGTAGTGAATAATGAAATTCTTACGACGGGTCTTACTGTAACGGCCTAGATTTTCAGTCAATTTATATTTTTAATATTTAATATTGTTTTAAATATTGAGTTAATAATATAAATAAATTTTTATATTAAGTTATCAATTTAATAATCGATTTCGATTTAGTATAAAATATATTAAATTATGGTAATAGAAATTTAATTGAATTCAAAGTTAAAATTGAATTGGAAACAGTTCAGATAATCAATACAAGCTCTAGTTTGAATTAAAATAATAATATTAATTTATTATCAAAGAATATATTGTTTTGAATTTAATTTATATTGATTTAAATTAATATCTTCTCCATATGATCGAATTGGGCTTCGATACTTGTCCCAGTGTGTTCACAATAGTGGTTTAACCCTAGGAAGGCCTGTTGTTGGGATCAAATAGGTGTTGAAATCAACGTGATAATTTAAATTTCAAGATACCGGTTTTAATTTAAAATTAAAATAAAATAGAATAAAAATAAATTATAAAATATAGTTTCCTTCCTTCCTAAGTTAAAAAAGTACACTGTAAACCTATACTATACACAGACTAATTCTTTAACGACGAAGAATACATCTGTATAAAATCGTGACTAATTTCCTTCTTCGTTCGTTTGTTTTTCTTCCTCCCAAATCCATAGTATTAGCAAAAATCAAAATAAAATGGCCATGAGATGTCCTTTTCCAAACAAAAATAAACCTCGGTACCCCACTTAGATTCCCCTAATTTATTCGTTCCCATTTATTTCTTCCGAACAAATTCTTCAGAAGGAATTAGAAGCTTTCGAATGGCCGCTCCACTAAAATGAAATCAAAACAAACGGATGCTTCAAGTTCCATTAAAATCCCAAAGCCCGATCCTTCGTTTGTCGTAGGATCTTGGAATGCGGTGAGGATTAGATTAGTTTGGAGTTCACTAGGGTTCTCGAAATGTTGATTTAGGAGGGGACGAACTGTGTTTGGAAATCGCCATGGGTTTGCAGGCTTGATTTCTCCAAACAATAATACTGGAGCGATGCGGTTGAGTCGGATTTTGAAGACAAGGTGATGGCAATGTGATGTTGGTTCATGGTGATATTTGGGGTCAAATGAGTTCGATCCTGTTTCTGGAAATCGCAAGTAGGTGTTTGTGAGCAGGAATAGCGCGGCGTCTAGAAGAGGAGAAGTTGTGGGATCTCTGATCTTGGACTTGGGTTCATGGTGAATAGGAGCACATGCGTGAAAGCCTGGAGAAGTGGTGATAACATCATGATTAAGGTAACTAGGTAATTTATTTAAATTTGCCTTATAATTTATTTAAATGATTATATATAATAATAGTGTAAATTATAAATAAATATAAAACCTAGACGGGGTCAAAAGAAATCATGAAGCAAGTATAATGGATTTTGTAGCTGCGAGAGATATGAATAGGAGTTGATTTTGAATTTGTTGAATTGCTTTGGACTTAATATTTAAAGTCAGAATGAGTTGCCAATAAAAAAAACCGGTGATAAATCTTACTCAAAATTTACTATTTACATTTTATTTTGAATAGTTAAAAATATCTGTTGATTGTTTGGATTTGTTTAAATATTATTGTATTTAAATTATTTATTAGTTATTTAGGACTGGTGTTTGTGGTTATTATATACATATTGGTGGTTGGATTCCCGCAATATCATTAGTGGATGCCCGCAGTATCATTAGCGGATGACCCTATATGCCCCACGCTATGATAATGGATGACCTTCTATACCGCGATATCCTTCCTTGAAGCAGGATGGGTATAATTAATGTTGGCTAGCGTCTGTGGATGCAGGAAAACAGGTTGGTGGAATCCAACTGGATTCCTCAAAAATATTATTATTTGTTTGTTTCATATATATTATCATATATGATGTGTTAGGAAACCTGTGATTGATAATTGAGTGGTTTGGGGTGTTTAAATATCACTGGGGCTTGAATATTGATTTATAAAAATATAAGGAAATAGATTATGAGATTTAAAAGGAAAATTCTATTTTTCTAAAAATAGAATTTGAATTTCAAATGAGATATGAAATATTAACTTATTTTGAATAAATAAAACAAGTATTGAATTGTAAACGATGTTTATAAATTAAATAATACAGGAAAAACAAGTATTGAAAATTTATAAACAATGTTTATGAATTAAATAGTGCAGGGAATTGAAGTAGATTTATAAATGATGTTTATAAATAACATGGAATAATTTTCCGTGGTTAATGCATGGTGATTGGGATGAAATTATAAACGGTGTTTATAAATGAAATGGATAATTATCATTAGATAATTGGGAATTTAAATTCAAATGTGAATTTAAATTAAAAGTGGAAATCGTTTTAAATAGAAAACGATGAAATCTATTCCGATAATTGGAATGTAAATTTAGTTGGATAATTAAAATAGATTGTGCCAAATTTATAAAATAAATTATATATAAAAAAGGATATTGGAATTATGTTAGATAAAAACTAAAATAAAATATGTAAATTAGTTACATGCGTAAGTTATAATAAATAGAATATTCCAAAATAATATTTTGGTTTTATATAGATTTTGAAATGGACTTGTTTAAATGTAAAACAAGTAAATGTATAGACAATGTTATAAATATGATGAATTAATTATCAAGAGATAATTGGTAACTTTGAATTCAAGTATGAATTTAAAAATAAAATTTGAAATCATTTAGAAATGAGAATGACGGGTTTTATTTTGGAATTCGGAATATAAAATGAATTGGGTTCCAAATGGATCTGAGATGGAAATTTGTTTTAATATATAAAACAAGTGAGTTGAATTTATAAACGATGTTTATAAATCTGGTGAAAATAAATTATCGTGAGATAATGTAGCAGTTTAAATTCAAATATGAATTTAAAATGAATTGGAAAGTGTTTTGAAATGGGACGATTGATTATATTTCAAAATCAGAAATATAAACTGAATTGAGAAAAATCCAATGGATTTGTAAATGAAATTCGATTTATATCGAATTTTATAAAATAATTATTTCAAAGAGGATTGGAATTCAATATCGAAGAATGAGTTATAAATAAATTTATAACTGAATTATGAAATAATCAAAAATTAGAAATAATCAAGAATATTAACTTGGATTTGGTAAAGTAGATGAATTTATATTAAAAATATATATGAACGGAAACGAAGTTTAAACATTTATATATATAAATAAAATTAAAACGAACTCGCCACAGCACGACAGTTCGTAAATTGGCGTTTCAAACTTCAATTGAGTATATATAACTCAATTTAAGTCGGAATTCTGTGAAACAAGAATCGTCAGGACCGGCTGAATAATAGTTTTATAATGGAAGAGAAAGATTTGAATTTCGTCGAATAGATTTTGTATGTCAAAATCAAATTTTCAGAAAAAAAGCGCCATAACCATTATAAAATCATAACGGTTTATTTAATTTATAAAAGGATTTTAAGCAAATAAAAATCTGAATCTTCATTAGAAAAATCCAGATTTGAGTTATAAAATATATCTTAACTCAAATGGAGTAATGAAATGATTTTTGAAACAAAAATCTGATGTTAATTATTGAATAGAATTAACTAGTCAGAAGAATAATTAGTTAATGGAGTTTGAATTGAAATTGGGCTTTGGATAAGTAAATTGGGTTTGTAAATTTATATTCGAAATCGAATATGAAACTCGAGTTGAAAAATGGAATTCGATTGGTTTATAACCAAATTAAAAATAGTATATGAACGTGACATATTCAATTAAAAAGTGGAATAGCCAAAAGAGCTATTAAAGAATAAATTAGCAAATTGAGTTAAAATGACCAGATTGAGATGGAATAAATTGAGAATGGACATATATGGGTTAGACAGGTATGGAATGAAGTGTATAAAGATTATAATTCGAGTGCCCAACAAAAAGGTACACGTTTAAATTCCATATGAGTTTTTATGCACTAAATCGACAAGCCACTTGGCATTTTGATTTTCTTTTTGAATGGAAAGGGCCTAAAGAGGCGAGTTGAGGTTTGAACTATTGACCAGTACAAAGGAGTTGTGGCGAAATTTTCCAAAAATTTAAGGAGATAGAATATTTTTAAGAAAAATTGATAACTAGAAATCAGTATGTCGATGTATATGGAATTCGATAAGGAAACGAACTTAAAAGAGAATATTATAAATAAAAAGGAAATCAATAATTAAATCTAGTAAAAATAGAAAGAGAAATGTATATACGTTTTAAAAATGAATAATTGGTTTGTATGGTGTTGATTATTCGAGTTGAGTGGTCTTGTCTATTTTGAAGTTAGAGATGTTTTCAGTCAAGGTCTGAGAGGTAGTTATACCCCAACTTGATTGATTTCATTTTTAACTGATAAATAGCAAGATTCAGTCTTGAAGATAAATGTTTGAATAAGATTAGTTGAATGCAGTATTTTGGGTTGACGTAACGATGTTTTACAAAACATTCGTTTTAACCCAAGGAAGTGGAATTTTGGAAAATAATAATAAATATTTCCTAAGTATGGAAACAACTGAGTCGAGAAGAGAGATAAATAATTGGAATGTTTTCCAATTATAAATAGAAGATATTTTCTACGTATAGAAAATAAAATGAGTCGATATATGGAAATGTTTTGCAAATAGCGTAAGAGGCCAAAATGATAATCGAAAATTTCGTGTTAACGAATATCGATAAGGAAATGGAGAAGTGTTTTAATTAATGAAATATTGATTAAAAGTCCCAGTGATTTGTTTAATGCTTTGAATGAATGTTTGTTTTTCTTCGATAGTTAAATGACTGACTATCGAAGTATTTGCCAATATCATTGTCAATATGGAGAGGCCAGTTGGATTATTATCCGAGAACCACTCCGTATTGGCAGTAGCGTTGAGAATCAGATTATATGAAGATAATCGAAGACGGAGTAAAGTGCAAGGGCTTTTTCCATTAGTGGAAATTGTGCCTTCGGTTTCGTTCAATCCCAGAACGAACATATATGGACGAATGTCTGATAGAGTATTTCCAATGATCGCATATGTTGGTCTGTATAAATATATATGTTGACGGAGAATTTATTCTCTTAGCATATTATCCAGAATATATTTGTGCGAATCAATTAATGATTAATGGATCTGACAATGTGACAATCAAAGTGATTGTGCTAAATGAATGTTAAGTAATCGTAGCCTCAAGCCTCAACAACCGGGAAATGAAAAAAATCGGGCTGGCAGCATGGCTAAGTGGGTAGCTCCCAATTAGGGTGGATCATCACCTATCTGGAGAAATTAATTTCATTCTTTACTTTATTCGTTGCTATCCCATTTGGGAAACAGTTGCTGATCCTAACCATTGGTGATATACATTCGATACACTTAAGTGAAATGAGTGGTCGGTCATGTGTGGCCAGGTTACAAGATGTTCTTGTTGAACCTGGTGTATTCTCCTCTAGAGATACACCATCGTAAGGTGGTTCCATACCTTGTCATAGTTGGAAATTCATTACCCAATAAGTGCTGGCGGTTTTGATTGTATATTATATATATGGAGCATGAGATGAAAGTGTTGCACTAGATTTCTATTTATTTGATTTAGACACTATTATAATATCAAAAGAGTCCTATATAAAGATTATCGTTTCTTTCAAAAGGATTTTGAAAGTTAAATCAAGTGTTTTGGATTCTCATAAGGGAAAAACCCGTTCCGTGTTATACGACATGGTCTTATGAGATATCATTTATTTTCTCCAACTGTTTTAAATTGTTTACTCATACCAGTCCCATGACTGACCCAGAGTTTATTTTGTTTTGTTTTACCTAAACTCTTGGGTGCCCAAATTTGTACGGGCAGTCAAGTAGTTCAGGATTTTACAGATACATCTAAAGGAGCTTGGAGCAGGAGGCTTCAGTATTAGATATAATGTTTTTAATTCCGCTGTGTTGTAAGTGTTGTACTCTGATAATTGTATGTTATACAGTTAAAATTTTGTATTTCAAAAGTTATGATATAATATATTTTGTTCCGCTGCGATGTTAGATTTTGTGTTGTTATTTCTGTTCTTCTTCTACCTTTTTCTTCTAAAAAAATGATTCATATTTCTAGGATATTTGGGTTGGACGTGTAATGTATGTAGTCAACTCAGATAGTACAGATTTGCGGTTTGTTATAGTGGTAACAGAGCTTAGGTTGGGCGAATACCTAGGCTTTGGTGGGATGTGCTCATTAGAAATAGGGTCAGTCGTACCCTAGAATGGGTTAAGTATATATATACGAGAGTGAATATTTGTTAATTGATAAAATAATTATTTTATTTTGTGTTGGCTAGTCTGTTGAGTGGTTTATGAATTCTGGTCGAATTGTGGGACACCACGAAGTCGATAGGAATTTCTAAACACTTGAACAAAGAATTCACATAGTAGTGCTTTAAAATGGGTAAATGGAATAATTTTACCCAAAACTATATTTTGATATAGAAAGAATAATTTTCTGAAATTATTATAAGATATGGATGTGTTGGTTGTTATTATAATCAAATGAGATTATAGAATTAAAATGGCTATTTATAACCAAATATAATTTGTATACGAATGAAATATACAATTGTGATGGATTAAAATTTGATTCAGAATTAGAACTAAGAATTTAAGATCCTGGGTGTTTGGAAACATATTTTTCGAAGTGTATTAAAATAATATAGCTTTGTTTTGGAAGGGTTTTTGAATAAAAATCATTTAAATGGATTTGAAAGTGATAAAGCACTGAACTCACTTCAATGGCTGGAAAATAATTCTGATGATGACTGCAGCATCATCTGTGTTCATTTTCGAGTTCTAAGTGATGGATTGCTACCTTAGAAAGTTTTTGTTGGAAATTTGTTTGAAGGAAAACAGGTGGGTTTGAAAATTCAAATGTTTTGAATTTGAGATGGTTAGAAACGTATGTGTAAATATTTATATGATTTCAAAAGGATTTGAAATAAAAGCTCGAGAATTTGAATTCTGGAATTAAATTTTACCCAAGAAAGTTAAATTAATTAAAGTGAATAAATTAATCAGAATCAGTTTAAATGAGATTGAATGCATATGAATGGAATACGAATTGAATGTGAATATATTAATTGTAAATCATTCAAACTAAATGAATGCAAACATATATGGGGTGCCATATGAATGAAAACCAAAAGTTTTGGTAAAAATGAAATTGTAGAAATGTGAAATGTTAAGTTTCAACATAAATAAGTTATGGAAAAGTTAATGAGTTTGAAACATTTTTCCTACCTTAGAAATTTCGGGGATGATATTCTTTTAGGGGGGAAGAATATAACGACCCAGATTTTCAGTCAATTTATATTTTTAATATTTTTTAAATATTGAGTTGATAATTTAAATAAATTTTTATATTAAGTTATCGATTTAATAATCGATTTCGATTTAGTATCAAATATATTAAATTATCGTAATATGAAATTTAATTGAATTCAAAGTAAAACTGAACTGGAAACAGTTCAGATAATCAATACATACTCCAGTTTGAATTAAAATAATAATATTAATTTATTATCGAAGAATACATTGTTTTTAACTTAATTTATATTGATTAAAATTAATATCTTCTCCATATGATCGAATTGGGCTTCGATACTTGTCCAAGTGTGTTCAGAATAGTGGTTTAACCCTAGGAAGGCCTGTTTTTGGGCTCAAATAGGTGTTGAAATCAACGTGATAATTTAAATTTAAGGATACCAGTTTTAATTTAGATTTAAAATAAAATAGAATAAAAATAAATTATAAAATATAGTTTCCTTCCTTCCTAAGTAAAAACAGTACACCGTAAACCTGTACTATACACAGACTAATTCCTTAAGGATGAAGAATACATCTGAATAAAATCGCAACTAATTTCCTTCTTTGTTCGTTTGTTTTTCTTCCTCCCAAATCCATAGCATCAGCAAAAATCAAAATAAAAATGGCCACGAGTTGTTCTTTTCCAAACAAAAATAGACCTCGGCACCCCCTTAAACTCCCCTAATTTATTTGCTCCCATTTATTTCTTCCAAACAAATTCTTCAGAAGGAATTAGAAGCTTTTGAATGGCCGCTCCAATAAAATGAAATCAAAATGAACGAAAGCTTCAAGTTCCATTAAAATCCAAATATCGATCCTTCCTTTGTCGCAGGGTCTTCGAATCGCGCACTTTGCTTGAATGCGGTGAGGATTAAATTAGTTTGGAGTTCACTAGGGTTCTCGAGATGTTGATTTTGGAGGGGCAAACTGTGTTTGGAAATCGCTATTTCTGTTCTTCTTCTACCTTTTTCTTCTAAAAAAAATGATTCGTATTTCTGTGATATTTGGGTTGGACGTGTGATTTATGTATTCAACTCAGATAGCACAGATTTGCGGTTCATTACAATTATATTGGTTGAAGATGCAGCATGTTCAATGTTCCATAATTTACTGATGACGATTGTAATACTAAAGAAGAACCAAATACTGAAACAAAAAAAATATGATTTATTGAATGCCGCGAAAAACCCCCTTTGGGAAGGCTATAAAAGCAGAACCTAATTATCAGTAACTGCTGAACACATTGCAATGAAATATAAATATAACCTCACACTAGCTGAGTTTACAGTTATTGTACAAGTTGCGAAGCGGCATATGCCTCCCTATATTTTAATGTGCAAAATTCATTATGAAGTAAAAAAAATGATGTCCACTTTTGGTTTACCATATGAAAAAATAGATACATGTCTAAACATTTGCATGTTGTTTTTGAAGAAAGATATCAACCTTAAGAGTAGTAAAATATGTGATCAGGAAAGACACAAGCCAAAAAAAGGGAAGTGAAGTACCGTATAAACGTATGTATTACTTACCTATTGCTCCTTGACTTCAAAGGATATATGCATTTTCTGTAACCGCGCAACATATGAGACGGCACAGTATGAGAAAACAGGAAGAAGATACGTTAACGCACCTAACTAATGGGGAAGCATGAAAGCATTTTGATCAAAAATGTCAAATTTTGCATCTAAGAGTCGCAATGTTAGACTTGGTTTATGTACGGATGTGTTTTCACCATTTTCTCAATTTGGTGCTAAATATTCGTTTTGTTTTATAACTGTTACACTTTATAATTTACCTCCGTGGATGTGTATAAAAACTCCATATATGTTTCTCATAGTTGCCATTTTTGGTTATGATGATCCGACACAAGGAATTGATGTTTATTTACAACCTTTAATTAAAGAATTAAATACAATGTTGTATGAAGGAGTATAAACATATGATATTTTGCAAAATAAGGACTTTTGCATGTATTTTTCTTATAGTGGACAATCAATGATTTTCTTGCGTATGCAATGCTTTCAGGTTGGAGTACGACAGGTCGTCTAGCTTGTTCTTACTGCATGGAAAAAACACGAGCATTTTCTTTACCTCATCGAAAGAAAATTTCGTGGTTTGACTGTAATCAATGTTTTCTTCATATTAATCATCATTTTAGAAGAGATAAGATATTTTTAATAGCTAATACACATGAAACTTTGAGACCACCTACCGTTTGGTCAAGTGAAGATATTAATGAACTTGTAAAGAATTGTCAAAAGATACATGAAACCGGAGAACAAATTGAAATTCAAGGTAAATTATTTGTTCATAATTGGTGCAAAAAAGCTTATTTTAGGAGTTATCTTATTAGAAAAATCTTCTGATTCATCATATTATTGACGTGTCATGTGATGCATAACGAGGAAAACGTGTTTGATAATACGTTTAATATAATTTTCAACGTCAAGGAGAAGACAAAAGATGATTTGAAAACAAGACGTGATATTGAAGTAATATGCAATTATCCTGAGCTTCATATAAAGCCAACGACACAAGTAAACCAAAAGCGTGTTATCATCCAGACAATAATCAAGTTAAAATAATTTTAAAATGGGTCAGAATTAAGATTCTAGGATGTTATATCTTTTAATCTTTGTAGATGTGTCGACTATAAGAATAATGAACTTAGTGGGATGGAATGCCATGATTATCATGTTATAATGGAAAATATGTTGCCCTTCGCTTTCAAAGACTGTTGCTTGTAATAGTTTGGACTGTTACAACAGAATTTAGTCTGTTTTATAAGAAGCTTTGTTCTGCTATATTAAAAATTGATCGTCTACGTAAATTTGAGGAAGAAATCCCTATATTTCTCAACAATCTGGAAAATATATTTCCTTTAGATTTTTTTCAATGTTATGCAACATTTACATATTCATCTTCCATTAGGAGCACGTTCGGATTGCCTCACATGTTGTTAAGATAGGAATGATGGTTTGACTAAATAGTCTCACATCACGGAATAAATTGAAGGAATGTAGTACAAATATGAGTTGGTAGGCACGTAACATCAGGGTTTCCTTTTGTTACAAGGATGTGTGTGTCAACTCATATGCTTTCACCCTATTCAGGAGGAAGGGGGCTTTGTTCCGACCGCCATTGCATCACAGTGGTATCACAGCGAAGGTTACGGACTGGGCCATGCAGGTAAGGCGGTGTTCTCAAAAGATACTTGTAGGTTGTAAATCAAGGGGAAGACTACAAGGATTGCCTCGCATGTTGTTAAGGCAGGAATGGCGGTTTGAATGAACAGACCCACATCATGAAATAAATTGAAAGAAATACACGGATACAAAGCTTTTCGAATATAGCTCCAGCCGTAAACCAGAACCCTGTTAAATAGAAATCTGCAAAACCAAAACTACTAGCTGCCCGTGTGGAAAATATGGGCACCTAGAGTTTAGGAGAAAATAATAAACTCCAGGTTAGTCATGGGACTGGTGTAAGAACTAATACAGTTATTAAATCTATACTTTAAAATAAGGTAAATCATGAGACTACGCCGTATGTCACGGAACGGGTTTACTCCCATGAATACTCTGAAATGAAACAATTTATAAACAACGCAATGCTTTTTGGAAAAATGAAGCTATTATAAGACTCCGGTCCCATCAGATAATGCAAAAAAAACCAGGGGATAGAGTTTTACCTTATAATAGCCAAACATGCTTGATACGCTTTAAAACAAATCATTTTAATATTATTATAAGGGCATAGTGTCAAAAACAACTTCGAATATAAATGTATCAATCATAGATGGCATAGTTACCCATCTTACTATGTCGCCATTTATGTTTACAACTAAAACCGAAAAGTCGTGTATTCGAAATTGGATTCCATCTTTGAGTCGAGGCAATGGATGTCTCCTCACCGGTTTCGAGACACTCTAGCAAATGTCTCTGGATCACACCTACAGGCAACACTTGGATCTTCAGGGTCGGTCCACACCTAACGTTTGGGGATTAATTATTCTTGAACAACATGTTTCTCGGTCCTATCGGACCTATCACTTGAGGCTTTTAGTTGGCTCTATATCCAAGGCGCCTCGCAATCCATCAACCATATAAGTAAAAATGTCTGGGCTCCATACTATGACACCACTTCTAGCTAGAAAAAACACATGCACTCCCTACAGTCACTATCCCGTTTTTGACTTATACCGGGTGTGAGACTCGCGAATCAACGCTATACCCCAAGTTGTGATAATTAAAGCCATGCTTTGATCATCATCCATAAGGATCTTCTTTTCAACAAAAGCCTTGATCATTGCATCTTATAGCATGCCACATTATCGATCCATACCGCATCATTGATCATCTACCAATATATAACCTCTAAGCTCGTACATCTCAGAGAAGGGTGTTAAGCAAGAGATCAAGAAATACAACGCGAAGTACAACGTCAAACACACAATTTATTTTCATGTCCGTTCTGGGTTTGAAGGAAACTGGAGGCACCTTATTCCTCGTCCCATATGTCCAATACATGAGACCGGTCCTCGCATACCCAGTGGATCTCCAAGTACGTTTGGACTACCACCACGTATTACCTTATTTGAGGTGATCTGTCCTATTCAAGACATCGGTAATAGCCTAAACGATGTGAAGATCCCCATTCTTCAACCACCGTCTTTGTAATGACCTGAGGATTTTCGGCCTTGAAAATTGACATAAATACATTCACCGTATCTCATGCCGACCTTCCCAACACCGAAAACACCGGAAAGATTATAGAAAGAAATTAGTGGGTAAGGTAAGAGAGAAAGAAATATAAGAATAGAAGAAGAAGAAGGAGAACCAAAACAACACAGAATCTCACATCGCAGCGGAACAAAGTATAATATAAAAATAAATCTTTACCGAGAGCTTTAAAATACTTACAATATCATAGTACATTATAACCTCTGGACAGTTATGATAGTCTATCCTCATACACAATAAACAGCGGAATACACAAAATATACATATATATCATACGTATGACACCTCCAGCTCGTCTCTGGACTTCGTAGAATCTGATAACCTAGACCTGTACAACCCGGTCTAACCCGAGCATTACAAACACCAGGTCAGTCTGGTGAACGAAAGTGAGAAAAACTCGCTAATTTCATAATATCATCCACCTTGATTTTAAAGTTAAAAATCTTTTCGAAAGAAAAGGATAATCTTAAGACCAAATCCACACTAAATACGGACGGTTTTTATCTTACGATAATCCAAAACATTTTTGAAATTGATACTCGTCTGATATTATAATAATGTCTAAATACAAATAAATAACAATCTAGCATAACACTTGCATCTCATGCTCTACATATATAGTATACTAACAAAACCGCGGGCGCTTATTGGAGATTGGATTCCGACTATGACAAGGTATGGAACCACCTACCGGTAGTGTATCTCTAGAGGGGAATGCACTGGGTTCAACAAGAATGTCTTGCAACCCGACCGACACATGACCGACCACTCGTTTCGCTTGAGTGTATCGATTGTATATCACCAACGGTTGGGCTCAAACCACCATTTCCCAAAAAGGTAATTTCTTAAATTAAATTAATAATTCACTTCACCGTTAACTACCATATAATTAGTTAACTTATTTATTCACTAAATAAATAATAATTTTTTTATATATACGGAAGCCCATCGGGCCTAACGAAATTTGCATCCCACGTCCCAAAACCCACGGACACACACCTTACAGACCCTTCTTCCCCAACGATTTCCTTTTTTATTTCTCCTCCTGGAATATCCCATGCATAAAATATTTACAATATCGCCCAAACTACACGAACCACCATTCGAACACCACCCTTCCACTTCTCCTCCAATGCTTGACTTTCCGACAAACCCATCTACCTCTCTGGCGCTTTGCAGCTCTGACCGACCGGCATAGGGTGGTTCTAGGTGCAGCATTTATTGTCGCCAAAAATTTTAGAATAACTTCCACTCGAGCGCAACGCCTTGCTGATCGCTTCTGCACACATCAAATCGCATATCGATCATTGTTTTCCGAGATTAGTACAAACCTAAGTTGTAACTTGCGACTTTGAATGCTTCCATTCAAAAATCGAAAATCATTAGTACATAGAGGTTGAATTTAGGGACTCAGTGCACCTGATTTTACGATTTTTAGTTGTATAATGAGTGTGAAATAAATTTTCAATGGAGGAGTTTCCCATTTTCATCACAGTAAGCAAAACCAATGTAGCACCCTATAATTTTAAAATATTAAAATTAACAAATTTAAGGACACTTAATTTTTAGAAGAAGAATTAAGTGAAACGGGTTAAGCCATTGCGTTCGCCCCGGAATTCTGCTTGAGATAGAGTCTGAGTTTGCGTAAATCGGGCTCCGTATGAAGAAGTTATGAAGCTTAGAAGATTTAAAGTTTAAATAGAAATTAGATTAAAATAATAATTAATAATCTAAAACTAGTTCGAATTTCAAAACAGCAGAATTGGGCTGACCGGGAAATTTCCCGCTCAGGGGTGTCGACCCCCCCAGGGGGAGTCGACACAGGTGTCGACCCCCCTATAGGGGTGTCGACATAGGTGTCAACCCCCTATAGGGGAGTCGACCCCTGTCGGCCAGGTTGGGCTGTCGTGTTTGGGTGACGATTTTTCTAATTTTAGGGCTTATGTGGCTTCATTTGGTTGGCTGAGTGATGTGTCATTGTGAAATGGATGGTTTAGATTGATCCTAAACTAATCTAAGGGCTCTAATTAATCCTACACATCTATACAAACACCCATAAACCTAAATCCTAATCAAAACTAAACTCATTCATAAGCCGCCATGCTGCTGCGTCCTAAAGTAAGCTAGTCTCTTCTCTAACGAATTAATGCTTAGGAATTATGAAAATGGATTCTAGAACAACAACGAACGAATATATTCTTTTTTCTATCAACGAATCTATTCTTTTTTCTATCACAGTGAGGACAGTTGCTTTCACAGGATAATTAATTAAAATAATTATGATAAGTTGTGATCTGGACTGTATGAATATGCCTGTTGAATCATATGTTATTAGCCAGTTCTGTTATCATCTATTTTGTTAATATATGCCAGTTTGTTATCATATGTAATTAGATTCATTTTATGATGTTAATTCCTATGTCTAATTACATATGCAAGTTATGTTTATCTATGCAAGTTATGCAAGTTTATCTATGCAAGTTTATATGCAAGTTATGTTCATCTATACAAGTTATGCAAGTTTACAGGCAAGTTATGTTTATCTATGCAAGTTAAGCAAGTTTATCTATGCAAGTTTATATGCAAGTTATGTTCATCTATGCAAGTTCTGCAAGTTTATATGCAAGTTATGCTCATCTATGCAAGTTTATTTGCAAGTTATGTTCATCTATGCAAGTTATGCGAGTTTATATGCAAGTTATGTTCATCTATGCAAATTTATATGCAAGTTACGCCCGACACATCCAGCAACCGCAAACAACAGTTCTAACGTGAGAGGTTGGTACACTAATAAATCAATTAATGCCAATGAACAGACATGCTAAGAATGGTAAGGTTAAGTAACATGAATAGGCGACACTTAACCAATACAACATGTTAATTAAACAAATGGGTGGGGTTAGGTTAAATTGAGAACACTTAACCGTTATAACATGTTGATTAGGAAACCCTTGTAATGGGGACCCATTTCAGCAGTAACCCACATAGATGTATCATGGTACCCTGAATTAGGCAGTGAGGGGTACGATTACTGGGCTAATTATAAGCAGTCAAAATAGCGGCGGGTGGTGCGTTAGTGTAGGTTCTGACGGAGTACGGGCATGCACGCAGTCCGAAGTGGAAAAATCAGGCATTGGGCATCAGTAGTTATACACTGTGCATCTTGAATTGTGTCGGGTTGCCATCATAGGGATTGATACACCCCATGGTGGGACCAGCACTGGTATCTACAAACAAGCGGGGCCGAATGACAGAAGTAATAAATACACATGAGTTAGGGAACCAATCGAATGGGGAGGGTAGTGGGTACAACTAGTGGAGATAGGGGCAGGCGGCACCTATTGTAACACCCCACACCCGCTAAGGTCACTCACTAAGGGAATGCCTTAGTTTTGGTGGAGTATTTTTAGTGAGTATAGAACAGAAAAATTACAACAGGACAGATATAAGTCATACTTGAAAATTTAAATCATCATTTCCATTAACAAAACATGTTTGGTTACATCACAAAACCATAACAAGAGTCAAGTACATAATATCCATCCTGATAAAATAGAAGTACATAATCCCTTTACATAGATAATAGCCAAAATAGAAAAGATAAACCGAGCTTTACTTCTACGGTCCAAGCCCCCAAAAGATAGATATAGCGGTCTGGTCCAAGCCCAATAGTGCTAGGCCCACTCTGATAACCTGAGGGTTGGAAAAAGATAAACAACAACGGGGTCAGACATAAGTCTGAGTGAGTCCTATAACCCTAACAATACAATCATTAAAGTAATTAGGGTATGATATAAACAAGATACGGTACCTCTGGGGATAATGACTACATTAAGTAGCCCACAAAACACAGGATGTACTACGATAACCGCAACAACGTATTTATCCACCCAAGGATAATTACTAGCTTACACCACCCCAGACCTACCCACCCAAGGGTAATTCCTACACTGCACCACACCAGTTCTACCCACCAAGAGTAATTCCTGCTTAAAGGTTGATCCCATCTAAAGACTTAGAAAATATAACTAGTAGTTTCTGGTACTTCTAGCTGACCACGTAGGTGCCGTCTGCCCCTACCTCCACTAGGTGTATAACTGACCACGTAGGTGTCGTCTGCCCCTACCTCCACTAGGTGTACCTAGTAATCTTACCCAGTAGTTTCGTGTACCCCTACATAGGTGCCGTCTGCCCCTATCTTTACTAGGTGTACCCACTACTCCCCATCGATCGGCTCCCTACCGTAGATACCCGTGCTGGTCCCACAGTGGGGTGTATCACTCCCCTAAAGTGGCTACCCAATACTAACGGTGCACGGCTTTATATCTACACGATGCAACAACGGCTTATCTACCAGCCCGGGCCCACACACGCATATGAAACCCGTTGGACTTGCGTTGCCACCGCTAACCCGTTTTGGCCTCTTATAATCAAGCCCAATATGCGTGTCCCGTCACTCGACATGGGTCGAGCCCACAAAGATACGTTTGGGATATTGGTTGAAATGGGCCCCCACAAGCTACTACTTAAGCTTGTCATTTAATCTAGTGCATCCCACTTAACCCCTTTTTATAATCATGCCCCCTTACATGTTAAGGTTTGGTTAAGTCATCTAATTATATTTCAATTGCCACTTAGGGCACCCACTAGATTTCCACATGCCACCCAAGGCACTTACTTGATTCCCACATGCCACCCAAGGCACTTACTTAACCCTTTAATCATGTTTAATTACATGTTCCGCTTTGGTTAAGTATTCTAATCGTATTTTCTATTGCCACCCAAGGCAACCCACTAGTTTCCTCATGCCACCCAAGGCACCCCCACTAGTTCTACATGCCACCCAAGGCACCCACTTAACCCCTCATGTCCCACTACATGCTAATATGGTTAAGTGTTTCTTAATTAATTAAGACCGTGATCTCCCATAAAGACCTCCCACATTAGACTGGCTGTTATGACCGCCTGGTTAAGCCGGTAGAGTCCGGGCAGTCTTACGTCATAACAGAGTCTAACCTCGTGTATTTACCTTAATCACGTATTTAATTTATGGCTAAGACCTCTCACATTGGGCTGACATTTGTAGCAACTGGTTAAGCCGGTCGGGTCCGGGCAGTTTTACACTACAAATGAGTCCAACCTCGTGTCTTAGTCGATTAATTACACCTAATTAATCACCCCCATATTAATTATCCCTAATTAATATCAAGTTTTCCATAACATGGGTAGACCTAACTCAATAGGTAAATTCCCATGGGGTAGACCTAACTCAATAGGTAAATTCCCACTTATGGTAATTTATTTTTATGGTATGCTTAATCATACCCAATCTTACATTTATTAACATATTTACCAACCCCATCGTTCCCCACGTAAATCGTCCTCATTTCATGACATAATAAAGGGGAAGATCCATCACAATTATCATGGGTTTAGCATACAACTTTGTCATGGGTTAAGAGGATGTCAACTTGCATATATGAGCATATATTAACCCAACCACATTTAACCCCAAACTTGCACATTATCATACACATGTCTTACATAACATGTTGAACTTGCATATAAGCATTCTCATAACTTGCATAACACGTTAGACATGCATTTAAGCCTACACATAACTTGCATAAGCATTCACATACTTGCATGGGCATTCATATACTTGCATAAGCATTCACATACTTGCATATCACATTAAGCTCGCATTTAAGCATATACATAACTTGCATAACATCATGCTCATAACTTGCATAATCTCATAAACTTAACTTGCATAACACTATGCACACAACTTGCATACCCTCATACACATAACTTGCATATGAACTTGCATAACAACATGCACATAACTTACATAACATGTCGAACTTACATATATGACTTGCACCTTAAAGGAGGGTAAACATGCATAGCATATAAGGGTGCCATCTTGCATATGTATATACCATATTTAAAAGGGTAAACGTGCATGTCATGATTTATGCATAATACCAAACACTTAGCATGCATAAAACCACTTACTTATCATGCATAGAATCAAATACTTATTATGCATAAAATCAAATACTTATTATGCATAAAATCAAATACTTATTATGCATAAAATCAAATACTTATTATGCATAAACCCACCACTTAACTTGCATAAACCCAAACACTTAACATGCATAAAACCCCATACTTAGTATGCATACAATCAAATACTTAGCATGCATAACGTCAAATACTTTAGCATGCATAACATCAAATACTTAACATGCATAACATCAAATACTTAACATGCATAACACCAACTACTTAGCATGCATAAAATCACATGCATAACTTGCATATCATGTTACATATAACTTGCATATATTCTCACATATAGTTTGCATAACATGTCACATATGCATAAATGTTTAACATGGTGTTTTGCATCATAAAACATGGCCTTAAACTTGCATTTAACGTAAAACTTGCAAATCACATATCATACAAACTTGCATAAACACATTTATCCACAAACATAGCCATGTCTTATCACATCCTACCATAATCAATTTAATAATTGATTATTAAAGCCATAGGAACTCACCAAAACTAAGATTAGCAAACTTATGAAGAAAAACTAGTTGCCAAATATGAAGAAGAAGATGATTAGGGGTTGATTAGCTTGCAACTCTCTTCATTGATTTGTGGAGGCCATGACCAAGTTTCATTTTGCCATAGTTTAGTTACAAGATTTAATTATGAATGAATTAGGGTAGGGTTAGGGTCTTATTTATAGGATTAGGTTGCATTTTAGACCCTTAGATTAACCCTAGATTGGATTAGGACCTTTAGATTTAGGAAATCTCTAGAACCAGCCCTCTATGCCAGCCTAGAACCCAACCTGGTGCACCCAGGTTCACTGGACGCCACGCCCCTGTCGACAGGCAAGTCGACAGGCAAGTCGACACCCCTGTCGACAGGCCTGTCGACAGCCCTGTCGACATGGGTAGGGCGGGATTTTTCCCGCCTGACCCCACCTGTCCAATTTAAAATCTGAATTTTAAATTCTTAATTCTGTTTTAAGTTTTGAATTTTCTGCAAACTTCATCGGGCCATAACTGGGCCATACGGACTCCGATTTTCGAAAACTCGGACTCTATTTCGCGTATTTTTCCGAGACGAACGCAATAACGCAGCCCGTTTCCCCTAATTCCCACATCTGAGATTATTTATTCTGTAATTAGTGAAATTTAGTATTAACCCAAAATACGGGGTGTTACATTCTCCCCTCCTTAAAGGATTTCGTCCCCGAAATCTCTAAGCTAAGGAGAATGCATATCCTACCATCCAAACAACCATCTACTCAAATCACCAACCACGGCATCCATTGTCCTTAAAACAATTTCTAATGATGTATGAGCATATGCAAAAAGTGTGTGTATATGTTCCCTATCTAACGTATGAACATATGCAAACCATGATAGTGCCATGCATCCATTATGTATGCGAGAAAACCCTATCGACACATACAATATCTACATGAGTGCACAATCATTCACCAAAATGCATCATCCATATGATAACACAACCATTATACATCCATAAATATATTTTCCTACACACAATTTTATGCAATATGCAATATGGAGTGACTGAGCCGATCTAGTGCCTAGAGTGTGTGTATATGCATCCACGAGCAACCACTAGCAAACACTTGCATCCACTTGCATCCATCAACCATAACATGTCTCAAACACATGTTTCAACCATAGGTTTACCCTATCTAAAGGTCAAAGGTACTAACGAGAGGACATACTAAGAATAAGATAAGCACAAGATATGCGATGAAGGAGAAGCAAAAGGATATACCCTCCGAAAGAAAAGGGTACCTTGAACGCATCTTCGCTTCCATCTCCCAGGTAGCGTCACTTTCTTCATCTCCCCTTTGTACTTTGACCAGTTGAACCTCTCTGTTTCTCAACTTCCAAATCTCTGACCCAAGGATGCAAGTAGGAGCTCGTCGAATCGTCGCATCACGCTCTGCTTCCACTTTTCTAGGCAAACTCGGCTCTACCACCTCTGCGGTCTCATGTAGGCACTTCCTCCCACGGAATACATCACTAAGTCTGTCGGGTAACTCCGCCAATGGAAGATGCTCCTCCCATGTACCTCCAAAATCCAAGATACATAGCCTCAAAAGGTCTTCTAAAACATGATTCACCCTCTCGGTCTGGCTGTCCGTCTGAGGATGATATGCGATACTCATACACAACTGAGTCCCTACCGCCTTTTGCAAATTCTTCAAAAACTCTCTAGTGAAGATAGGATCTCGATCACTCACTATGCTAGAGGGTACCCGATGCAATCGAACTATCTCTCGAAGATATACAGAAGCTAGCCATGGAGCAGTCCACTTACTCTTCACAGGTATGA
Organism: Allium sativum; assembly: GCA_030737875.1. NCBI lineage: Eukaryota > Viridiplantae > Streptophyta > Magnoliopsida > Asparagales > Amaryllidaceae > Allium > Allium sativum. Next base: position 206,753,607 of record CM060925.1, read on the forward strand.
AATGGGTGTTCTTAGTAAGTCTGTCTACCACCACCCAAATTCCTGTATTACTCTTTCTCGATCTGGGTAACCTGTCAATAAAATCCATCGAGACGCTGTCCCACTTTCATTGCGGAACCTCCAATGGGTGAAGCAACCCACCTGGTTTCTTTCGCTCCGTCTTCACTCGTTGGCACACCAAGTATCGAGCGACATGCTCGGCCACATCTTTCTTCATACCGGCCCAGAAGAAAGTCCTTTTTCATGTCTTGGTACATCTCGTCCCCATCGGGATGAATGGTCATCCTAGAACGGTGTGTATCATCAAGAGTAGCCTTCCCCAAACCCTCGTCTTGCGGTACACAAAGTCTACCGTCTCTACACAAGCACCCCCTATCATCTAGGGTGTACCTACTCAAATGGTTGGACGACTCCCCCCTTATGAGCTTTTCTACTAACTCAACCAACTGTGGGTCGTCCCTCTGTGCTTCTACAATTTGCCCCAAAAGAGTAGGTCTAACTTGTAACACCCCACCTCCACTAGGATCACTCCTTAGAATGTACTAGCTTTGGAGGGGCGTTATTGTGAAGGTAAACTTGCACAGAGATATCACAAGACAGAATATATAAAAATAAATATAAGTAAAGCAGCGGTAGCAGATAAAAACCCATCATCATCATCTCAGAAAACCAACATAGTCAAGTACATACTATCAAAATGTCATAATCCAACATACAACATAAGTCTAGATACGTGATAACAAAATACATGGTAAAACATAAGTACTAATCTCCAGAAATAAAAGATAAGCCACAGCTAGCTCAGATCCATACATGAGCTATCCAACAAGCAAGTCAAAGATCCACTAAGCAGATGTAGCCCCTCCCTGAGAACCTGTTGGGGGGGGGGGGAACGGAAGAAAAGAAGCGAAAGAAAACAGGTCAGTCAAAAAGACTGGTAAGCCCTACTACGATCAATCTATAAACTAATAAAGTTAACAGTATGATGGAAACTGAGATGAACATACTGGCAATAGATAAAGGTGACATCACATAGACGAGATTAAACTTTGCACCACAATGTACTAGCAAACCCACAAAACAGATCTTGATCCCTTAGCCTAAACTTTGGCCCAATAACATGAAGTGACCTTAGTATAAGGCCCAGCCCAACGGTCTAGTCGATCGGCTCCCTATAAACCTAACACGTCGAGTGTTGGTGTCCATACGGCCCACATGGATGTAGTCAGACTGTGCTGGGTCCACCTTCGGGTGTATCAAGCCCTAAGGTGTCAACCCCAGACACCTAAGCAATAATGCACAGTCTAAGCCTACTGGTACCCGTGCCTCGAGTTTGTCCAACATCGGACTACGTGCACGTCCGTAGCCCGCCGGACCCGCACCGCTGTACCACTCAGCCGTCGCTTTGGTCGCTTACATCAGTCCAGTAATCGTGCCCCGCCCTAGCCTAGCCTCTAGGGTTGTGAATGATACCAAACTGGGATTACTGCTGGAACAGACCACGTTGCTAGGGTTTCTAAGAGGGTTAAGTGTGGTTTTAACCCCTCACTAAACCTGGATTAAATTAGCTAAGTGTAACCACTTAACCCCATCTAATCCTCGCATCCCCATTATTGGTTAAGTATTAGTGGGCCATGACTTAACCCTAATCATGAGGCATTAATTACTTAATGCACCCAACCTCTCACATTAGACATCCGTGGTTACCTGGGAAGATTTACACCACGTCTAGGTCTAACCTCGGGTCTTATGGTGCAACATGACCAACTACCCACATTAGACCCCACGTTGTGGTTACCTGGGAAGATTTACACCACAACTAGGTCTAACCTCGAGTTGGCCATATCATGTTATCTAATGTCATGTCCACTTTAGAACATATTTACAAGTTAACATATACTTGGGTAGACCTAACTTAATAGGTAAATTCCCAAGGGGTAGACCTAACTTAATAGGTAAATTCCCAATCTTTTAGTTTCATGTATTTTTAAGTTTACCCAAACCCTCCCAACGTCATTATCTCGTTTACATATTCGTCATAACGTATAAGGGTAAAAAAAGGTAACTTGGCATAACATACATGGTGAACTTCACATGTCATAATAAACATGCATACATGTTAAACTTGCAAATCATGTCATGGTGAATTCGCATAAACATGTTTAGCTTGCTAAATATGCATAACATGGTAAGGTGAACATGCATAATCCATTAAACTTGCATAACATGGTAAGGTGAACTTGCATAAGCATGCATAATCCATTAAACTTGCATAACATGGTAAGATGAACTTGCATGAACATGCATAACCCATGAAACATGTAGAACATGACATAATAAACTCGCATAAGCATGCATAACTTATGAAACATGTAAAACATGGCATAGTAATCTCGCATATGCATGCATAACTTATGAAACATGTAAATCATGGTATAGTGAGTTCGCATAAGCATGCATAACTTATGAATCATATAAAACATGACATAGTGAGTCCGCATAAGCATGCATAACTTATGAATCATATAAAACATGACATAGTGAGTTCGCATAATCAACTAAACTCACATAAATCTCAACTTTCACCAAACATTAACTTTAGAGTTTGTAAAGTGAAGGTAAGAGGGCTTACAAATATAAACAAGCCACAAATCCACCAAATAAGATGAAGAAGCCCTTTTAAAAACTCAAAACAAAGCCCCAAATAAGAAAACCCTTTTGCAAGATCCCAAAAACACAAACTTAGCAAATCAAACTTGCTACTTAATGAAGTATGCAAGTTATTAAGCATTCATACAACATAGAAAAGGTTGTATGATCATCATATCTTCATAGGATTTAACTTTGAGGAAGGTGGAGGCTAGGTTTTAGGTGGAGGCCATTTGAGGATTCAAATTGACATAGTTTAGTTGCTAGATTGATTAATGAGGCTTTAGGGTAGGATTAGGGGTATATTTATAGAAGATTAGAGTGTTTTTAGCCCTAGGATTAACCCTAGATTAGGTTTGGCCCGTCAGATCTCAGAATTCTCCAGAACCAAGCCACATGACCCAACCCAAATCAGAAATGGTGCACCAGGCTGAACTGCCTGGGCACCCCCTGTCGACAGGGCTGTCGACAGGGCTGTCGACACCCTGGGGGCCCTGTCGACATGCCTGTCGACATGGGGCCCCTGGCGGGAATTTTCCCGCCTAACCCTGATTAGCCCTAATCTGTTTTGTTTAATTTGAAATTTAAATCTGTTTTTAGCATAGGAATTTCTAAAAACTTCAATGGGCCTTAACCGGGTCATACGGACTCCGATTTTCGAAAACTCGGACTCTATTTCGCGTATTTTTCCGAGACGATCGCAATGGCATAGCCCGTTTCCCCTGATTCTGATTTTTGAATTAAATTCTGCCTCGATTTATGTTATAACAGTTTATTGAAAATACGGGTTGTTATATTCTCCCCTCCTTAAAGGATTTCGTCCCCGAAATCTTCAAGTTAGGAAGAACATATCCTACCATCCAACATCCATCTACTCAAAACATCATCCACGAGCAGCCATTGTCCTTAAAAGATTCTAAATGCTGTATGAACATATGCAAAAGTGTGTGTATATGTACTTATCTAATGCAATGATCAATGCAAAATATGTTAGTGAAATGTATCCATATGTATGCAAATCCCTAACATAATGTATAATATCTATATGCGTGCTCAATCATACATCCATATGCAACATCCATGTGATTGCATACAAATTTCATCCAAGAATAAGCATAAACACTCATTCACATGCAATATGAGGAGTGTGTGAGCCGATCTAGTGCCTAATGTGTATCATGCATCCACGAGTGACCACTTGCAAACACTTGCAACCACTTGCAACCATCAACCATAACATGCTTCAAACACATGTTTCATCCAAAGGGTTTCTACCTAAGGTTCTCATGACAAGCTTAGCACGATAACTAGATAAATATGGATTAGCAAAGAGAAAGATATTCTAACAAAGGGAAGAGATTGAGAGTATACCCTCAAACAGGAATGGATAAAGCCCACGCATCTTCTCCTCGGTTTCCCAAGTTGCGTCCTCTTCGGCTTCACCCCATTGAACTTTCACCAATCTGACCTCGCGATTCCTTAGCTTCTTGGTCTCTGTCCCCAAGATACGAATCGGAGCTTTCCTTAAAGTTGCTTCTTTCTCTACCTCCACGTCTTCAAGCATGCTAGGCTCAACCACCTCAGCGGACTCATGCAAGCACTTTCGGAGATGCGAGACATGAAAGACATTATGCACTCCGGACAACTTCTCGGGCAATTGCACTCTATAAGCCATCTTCCCAATTCTCTCAATGATGGGGAAGGGTCCAACAAATCTCGGTGCTAGCTTCCCAACAGCTCCAAATCGGACCACATTCCGCAAAGGAGAAACCTTCACGAAAACCTTGTCCCCAACCTCAAACTCCAATTCGGACCTTCGCCTGTCAGCATAGGATTTCTGCCGGTCTTGGGCCGCTTTCATCCGTCTTCTAATCAACTCAACCTTCTCGGATGTATCCCTAATCATGTCGGGTCCAAGTATAAGCTTATCCGTGGATTCCCACCAACATGTAGGTGACTTGCACGGCCTCCCATATAAAGCCTCAAAGGGTGCCATCCCTATGCTCGCCTGATAACTGTTGTTGTATGCAAACTCGACAAGAGGAAGATGGTCTTCCCAAGCACCACCAAAATCCAGAATGCAAAGCCTCAACAAGTCCTCAAGTACCCTATTCACCCTTTCTGTCTGGCCGTCTGTTTGTGGGTGATAGGCCGTACTCAGGTTCAATTTCGTGCCCATAGCCTCCTGCAAGCTGTTCCAGAACTGACTAGTAAAGATGGGGTCTCGGTCACTGACTATGCTGGAAGGGACCCCATGTAGTCGCACTATCTCACGAAGATATACCGATGCTAGTCCGGATGCTGTCCTTTTGCTCTTTACTGGGATAAAGTGAGCACTCTTCGTGAGCCTATCCACAATGACCCATATGCTCGTATTCCCCTTCCTGGACCTTGGAAGCCCATCAATAAAGTCCATAGAAATGCTCTCCCACTTCCATAGCGGGACCTCTAGCGGATGTAATAGCCCACCGGGCTTCTTCGACTCAGCTTTTACTCTCTGACAAATAACACATCTTGAGACAAACTCTGCCACATCCTTTTTCATTCCAGGCCAGAAGAAAACGCGCTTCATGTCCTTATACATCTTATCACCCCCTGGATGTATGGTCATCTTGGAGCGATGTGCTTCCTCGAGAACTTTCCTCACCAAGTCTTCTACCATCGGGACACAAAGCCTTCCATCTCTCCTCAGCCAACCCTTATCGTCTATAGAATATCGAGCAAGGTGACTAGATGTCTCCCCTCGAACCAGCTTATCCAAGATCTCAATTATCTGAGGGTCTTCCTTTTGCGAAGCCCCAACTTGATCTAGGAGGGTAGGCCTGAGCTCTAAAGATGCCAAGGAACCGGTCACCGATTCCATTGCCAAAGAGAAATCAAAGGTCACTAAGAACTCTAAATTCTTCATCTCAACAAATAGAGGACTTAGTGTCAACCTTTTCCTACTCAACGCATCCGCTACAACATTCCCCTTGCCAGGGGTATAGGATATCTCAAAATCATAGGAAGCCAAAAATTCCATCCATCTCTGCTGTCTTAGTTCAGATCTTTCTGCGAAAAGAGATACTTCAAAGACTTATGATCAGTATATAGCTCAAACCTCTCTCCCAGAAGATAATGACGCCATGCTTTGAGCGCATATACAATCGTTGCCAGCTCTAGATCATGAGTGGGATAGTTCCTCTCATGCACCTTAAGTTGCCTCCCACCAAAACATATAACTCTGCCCTCTTGCATCAGAACGACACCCAATCCCGTGCCACAAGCATCAGTGTACACGGTAAATATCTTACCACCATCGGGTAAGGCTAGAACTGGTGCGGAGGTAAGGGCTCTTTTGAGTCTCTGAAAAGCGAGCTCACAATCCATATCCCAAGCAAAGACTAAGTTCTTCTTCGTCAACTTAGTAAGAGGAGCGGATATCTTTGCGAAGTCCTTGATGAACTTCCGATAGAAACCCGCAAGACCCAGAAAGCTTCTCACCTCGGTTGCATTCCTTGGAGTCTTCCAATCCTGAACTGCAACCACCTTAGCGGGATCCACCGCTAAGCCTTGCTTGGATACGATATGCCCAAGAAATCTGACTTCCCTTCTCCAAAAGTGGCTCTTGGAGAACTTGGCTTTTAACTGGTGTGCTTTGAGTGTATCCATCACCTCTACTAGGTGCCTCGCATGCTCTTCCTCATCCTTGGAGAAGACCAAAATATCATCAACAAAGACCACGACAAACTTATTCAAGAACTCCCGAAACACCCTACTCATCAAATCCTCAAAATACGCGGGTGCATTCGTCAAACCGAACGGCATAACAAGCCATTCAAAGAATCCGTCTGGAGTTCTGAATGCAGTCTTGTCTATACTGTCTTCAGCCACTCTGAGCTGATGAAAACCCGTAGCAAGGTCAAGCTGAGAGAAAACAGAAGCACCAACAAGTTGATCAAAGAGATCATCGATCCTTGGTAACGGGTGTCGGTTCTTCTTAGTCAGCTTATTCAATTCTCTATAATCCACACAGAGTCGAAGAGAGCCATCTGCCTTAGTTGCAAACACCACAGGCGCTCCCCATTCGGATATACTCCTTCTGATGAAGCCCTTCTCAAGCAATTCTTTCACTTGCTTGCTCAGCTCCCGTCTCTCACGCGGAGCCATATGCCGAACGGGCAATAAAACAGGCTTAGCATTATCTACCAGATAGATGCGAAAGTCAATCTCTCGTTTAGGGGGCAACCCCTTAACTTCTTCAAACACATCTGGATAATCTCGGACCACCCTTACAGACTGAAGGGCCTCCTCCGATGAGTCGAGAGATTCTAGATAGCATAACATGACGGGATTCTTCGGATTGCATGAAATCTCTAAGGTGTTGCCCAGGCGAGTCACAAGCCTTACAACCCTATGCTCACAATCCAGAATGGCTCCATATCTAGACAACCAATCCATGCCCAAGATCAATCCGTATCCCCTGAAACCTAGAACATACGCACTACACAAGAACTCAACGCTGAGTATAGAGATCCTTAGATCCTCACATATCATAGATAGATGAGCAGAACCCCCAATGGGATTCGAAACACAAACGGGATCATCCACTAAGCTAGTACTGAGGTGCAAGCTATCAACAAGATCAGATGAAATAAAGCTATGTGATGCACCGGAATCAAACAAGGTACGTACTGGAAGATCAGAGATATAAACAAGGTTCTCAACAGAAACACTACCTCTCTCGGGAACTGAAGCGGCATTGAGAGCATGAACTTGCCCTCCTGAAGATCCAGCCTGTCCTTTCTTCTTTGGGCATTCTTTGCTGAAGTGCCCAGTCTCTCCACAAGAAAAGCATCCACCACTAAGCTTCCTTTTCTTCTTCCTGCAATCCTTAGCAAAATGTCCAGCTATGCCACAGTAATTGCACTTCCCCTTGCCTTTGTTGTTGCCCTTCTTGTTCTTATTCTGATTTCCTTGACTGCTTTGACCTTGGTTGCCTTTGCCTTGAGAATCAGCCTTCTTTGCTTGAGTATCGGCCGACTTGACTTCCTTCTTTCCCTCTCCCTGAAGCAGCGCCATATTGACCAAACTCTCGAAAGTGGCTCCATGCGGAATATGTGACATCGCCAAGCCCTGTAGCGGCTCATTCAATCCTCTGGCAAATCGAAGAGCCTTCTTCTCCGGGGTGTTTACTATATCCAAACCAAAGCGGGCCAGCTGATTAAACTTGTTCGCATACTCCTTGACAGACATATCCCCTTGCTTTAATGCAATGAACTTCTCCATTTGTAAATTCGCCTCAGCTGAAGATAGAAACTTGGTCACAAATCTAGCCCTCAAATCGGCCCAAGTCTCAACGGGCCTCGTCCCATTGGTGACCTCCCACCAATAGGCCGCCTCATCCTTCAAAAGCCATACGGTCAATAGGATTTTCCTCTCGTCATCAATCCCAAAGATAGCAAACAAGTCCTCCGTATCCTTCAGCCAATTCCTAGCTTCTACGAAAGATTCCGTGCCTAGGAAATTCTTGCCTCCCATTGCCTTGAAGTCTTTACAAACCTTTGTAAACTCAATCTGAGGATGCTGAGGAGGAGGAGGAGGAAGAGGAGCCTCAGCAACGGGAGGCGGAGGGACATTAGCAACGGGAGGGGGAATGTTAGCTGCTGGAGGAGGGGGAGCAGGAACCACCGGAGGAGGGATATTAGGGATAGGATTCTCAACTACAGGAGGAGGAGTGGGAGTAGGGTTGGCGGGACCAGCTGCCGCCCTAGCTTCTAGGAGTCTCCAATACCAGAGTGGTACGTTCACTCCATCTGGGATGTCAAGATTCTCAGCCATACTGAAACAAGAGATAAGATAAGATTAGGTCAAGGGAACGAAGGATAACGCTGATGGCTTTTGGGGATTAGCCTTAAAATAATCTAGACTTTATTTTGGAAAATACTTAGTAGGTTTTTGAAAATAGTTTTTCAAAAGGGGTTTTTTTTTTCAAAAGTTTTGTTCAATCTTGTTAACCTCGTGCTCTGATACCAAATGTAACACCCCACCTCCACTAGGATCACTCCTTAGAATGTACTAGCTTTGGAGGGGCGTTATTGTGAAGGTAAACTTGCACAGAGATATCACAAGACAGAATATATAAAAATAAATATAAGTAAAGCAGCGGTAGCAGATAAAAACCCATCATCATCATCATCTCAGAAAACCAACATAGTCAAGTACATACTATCAAAATGTCATAATCCAACATACAACATAAGTCTAGATACGTGATAACAAAATACATGGTAAAACATCAGTACTAATCCCCAGAAATAAAAGATAAGCCATAGCTAGCTCAGATCCATACATGAGCTATCCAACAAGCAAGTCAAAGATCCACTAAGCAGATGTAGCCCCTCCCTGAGAACCTGTGGGGGGGGGGGGAAACGGAAGAAAAGAAGCGAAAGAAAACAGGTCAGTCAAAAAGACTGGTAAGCCCTACTACGATCAATCTATAAACTAATAAAGTTAACAGTATGATGGAAACTGAGATGAACATACTGGCAATAGATAAAGGTGACATCACATAGACGAGATTAAACTTTGCACCACAATGTACTAGCAAACCCACAAAACAGATCTTGATCCCTTAGCCCAAACTTTGGCCCAATAACATGAAGTGACCTTAGTATAAGGCCCAGCCCAACGGTCTAGTCGATCGGCTCCCTATAAACCTAACACGTCGAGTGTTGGTGTCCATACGGCCCACATGGATGTAGTCAGACTGTGCTGGGTCCACCTTCGGGTGTATCAAGCCCTAAGGTGTCAACCCCAGACACCTAAGCAATAATGCACAGTCTAAGCCTACTGGTACCCGTGCCTCGAGTTTGTCCAACATCGGACTACGTGCACGTCCGTAGCCCGCCGGACCCGCACCGCTGTACCACTCAGCCGTCGCTTTGGTCGCTTACATCAGTCCAGTAATCGTGCCCCGCCCTAGCCTAGCCTCTAGGGTTGTGAATGATACCAAACTGGGATTACTGCTGGAACAGACCACGTTGCTAGGGTTTCTAAGAGGGTTAAGTGTGGTTTTAACCCCTCACTAAACCTGGATTAAATTAGCTAAGTGTAACCACTTAACCCCATCTAATCCTCGCATCCCCATTATTGGTTAAGTATTAGTGGGCCATGACTTAACCCTAATCATGAGGCATTAATTACTTAATGCACCCAACCTCTCACATTAGACATCCGTGGTTACCTGGGAAGATTTACACCACGTCTAGGTCTAACCTCGGGTCTTATGGTGCAACATGACCAACTACCCACATTAGACCCCACGTTGTGGTTACCTGGGAAGATTTACACCACAACTAGGTCTAACCTCGAGTTGGCCATATCATGTTATCTAATGTCATGTCCACTTTAGAACATATTTACAAGTTAACATATACTTGGGTAGACCTAACTTAATAGGTAAATTCCCAAGGGGTAGACCTAACTTAATAGGTAAATTCCCAATCTTTTAGTTTCATGTATTTTTAAGTTTACCCAAACCCTCCCAACGTCATTATCTCGTTTACATATTCGTCATAACGTATAAGGGTAAAAAAAGGTAACTTGGCATAACATACATGGTGAACTTCACATGTCATAATAAACATGCATACATGTTAAACTTGCAAATCATGTCATGGTGAATTCGCATAAACATGTTTAGCTTGCTAAATATGCATAACATGGTAAGGTGAACATGCATAATCCATTAAACTTGCATAACATGGTAAGGTGAACTTGCATAAGCATGCATAATCCATTAAACTTGCATAACATGGTAAGATGAACTTGCATGAACATGCATAACCCATGAAACATGTAGAACATGACATAATAAACTCGCATAAGCATGCATAACTTATGAAACATGTAAAACATGGCATAGTAATCTCGCATATGCATGCATAACTTATGAAACATGTAAATCATGGTATAGTGAGTTCGCATAAGCATGCATAACTTATGAATCATATAAAACATGACATAGTGAGTCCGCATAAGCATGCATAACTTATGAATCATATAAAACATGACATAGTGAGTTCGCATAATCAACTAAACTCACATAAATCTCAACTTTCACCAAACATTAACTTTAGAGTTTGTAAAGTGAAGGTAAGAGGGCTTACAAATATAAACAAGCCACAAATCCACCAAATAAGATGAAGAAGCCCTTTTAAAAACTCAAAACAAAGCCCTAAATAAGAAAACCCTTTTGCAAGATCCCAAAAACACAAACTTAGCAAATCAAACTTGCTACTTAATGAAGTATGCAAGTTATTAAGCATTCATACAACATAGAAAAGGTTGTATGATCATCATATCTTCATAGGATTTAACTTTGAGGAAGGTGGAGGCTAGGTTTTAGGTGGAGGCCATTTGAGGATTCAAATTGACATAGTTTAGTTGCTAGATTGATTAATGAGGCTTTAGGGTAGGATTAGGGGTATATTTATAGAAGATTAGAGTGTTTTTAGCCCTAGGATTAACCCTAGATTAGGTTTGGCCCGTCAGATCTCAGAATTCTCCAGAACCAAGCCACATGACCCAACCCAAATCAGAAATGGTGCACCAGGCTGAACTGCCTGGGCACCCCCTGTCGACAGGGCTGTCGACACCCTGGGGGCCCTGTCGACATGCCTGTCGACATGGGGCCCCTGGCGGGAATTTTCCCGCCTAACCCTGATTAGCCCTAATCTGTTTTGTTTAATTTGAAATTTAAATCTGTTTTTAGCATAGGAATTTCTGAAAACTTCAATGGGCCTTAACCGGGTCATACGGACTCCGATTTTCGAAAACTCGGACTCTATTTCGCGTATTTTTCCGAGACGATCGCAATGGCATAGCCCGTTTCCCCTGATTCTGATTTTTGAATTAAATTCTGCCTCGATTTATGTTATAACAGTTTATTGAAAATACGGGTTGTTATATAACTTCCAAGGAAGCTAGCAAACCGGGTACACAATCAACGGAAGGTTTGAAATCCAACATAGAAATAAACTCCAGACTCCGCCGTTCAGCGAACCCCAAACTTGAGGACAACCCTTTTTCTACTTAAGGTGTCCGCTACCATGTTACCCTTGCCAGGGGTATACGCTATCTCAAACCCATAGGATGCTAAGAATCCCATCCACTTTTACTGGCCTAAGATCATGTGCTCGAAGAGCCTCCAACACTTCCCTAGGATGTAGGGCATGCTCTTCTCCATCAGGATATCATCCAAAATCATCACACTATCCATCCCTCACGCAGACCACCCTAGTCGAACTCGGCATTCCCCCAAATGCAAGCCCCAAAGGCCTAAACCAATATCAGACAAACACCCAAGGGATACCTCCTTCGAATTCAGACGACCTACGTGAGATGATACAAATAAAAATGGCTAAATAATTAAGCCCTTGACCAATTCTGGATGTTCTTGCCAGTCTCGCTCCAAAACCGTCGTTTATCCTATACTGGCTCTGCTCAGCCTATTGAGCATATACGAAAACTTATTTCGCTCCTAGAAAAGACCCAGATGTCATCTACAAAGACCATCACGAACTTATTTAGGTACTCCCTGAACACCCTTCTCATCAAATCAACAAAGTATGCGGGGGCGTTCCTCAAACCCAATGGCATCACCAGCCACTCATAAAAGAAATCATCCGGAGTCCTAAAGGCAGTCTTCTCTATACTATTCTCAGCCACTCTCAACTGATGAAATCCCGTGGCTAAGTCCTACTACAAAAATACTGAGGCGCCAGCCAACTGATCAAAGAGATCATTAATCCTCGGCAATGGGTATCTATTCTTCTTTGTGAGTTTCTTTAGTTCTCTTTAGCCTACACAAAGTCTGAGGGACCCATCCGCCTTCATAACAAAAACTACTGGAGCGCCCCACTCCGATATACTTCGTCTTATGAACCCCTTCTCAAGCAAATCGCCTACTTACTTATGGAGTTCCCTCCTCTCACTAGGAGCCATGTGGCACACTGGCCAAGATACTGGTTTAGCCTTACCCACCAGATATATTTGGGAGTCAATTTCCAGCTCCGGAGGTAAGTCCTTCACCTCCTTATACACATCCGGTTATTCCCGGATCGCTCTAACAGATCACAAACTCTAGACCGACATGTCAAGCGATTCTAGATAACTTAGCATAACAGATTCTATGGGATTACAAAAGATCTCGAGAGTGTTACCCAAGCGGCCCATAAGCCTAACAACTCTCCCTCCAAAATCAAAAACGGCACCCCTACTGGATAACCAGTCCATGCCCAGAACTAACCCATAGCCCGTGAAGCCCAACAAGCATCACATCTAAATTCAACGCTAAGTATAGAAACTTTCAAACCCAACCACATCATGGAGCCCAATTGGGTTTGAAACAACTAAGGGATCATCTACCAACTGGTGTCTAAGTGCAGTGACTCAACTATCAATGGTGAGATAAACGAACTCGATATATCAGGATCAAATAAAGTTTAAATCGGATAATAAAGAAATCCAAATTCCAATCTAGACGGTCTTATCCCCATCTGGTACCCTAGCCGTGAGGGAATACCACTACCCTCCATACCTTGCCTTTGCTTCTTCGGACAATCCTAATAAGGTGTCCTATCCCTTCAAAAAGGATAACTACCAGCCTTCTTCTTCCCAATTCTCCACTCATATCCTCCCACCAATGAGGTTTCATCTTTCATTAACCACACAACTATTTGAACCTTCCTCCCATCGTCTATCCAATAGATACCTACCAGTCCTCCTCCTTCTTGAACCAACTTCTAAACCGACTAACGTCTAAGTCCCTTGAAGTGGTTTTCCATCCTTATCCATCTTAGAAAGATCATCTATACGCGGAGGGGAAACTCAGAATGAGAGAAAGGAAGAAATTCAAAATGGAGAATTCGAAAGATATAGATATGGCTATTGGGGATTATGCTTTTCTTTCAAAAACTTTTCTCTTAAAAGACATGTTTTCGAAAATACTCCTTTCAAAAATATTCTTAGAAAATAGTTTTTCTAAAAATTTTATCTGTTCCGGTAACCTTAAGCTCTGATACCACGTGTAACACCCCACACCCGCTAAGGTCACTCACTAAGGGAATGCCTTAGTTTTGGTGGAGTATTTTTAGTGAGTATAGAACAGAAAAATTACAATAGGACAGATATAAGTCATACTTGAAAATTTAAATCATCATTTCCATTAACAAAACATGTTTGGTTACATCACAAAACCATAACAAGAGTCAAGTACATAATATCCATCCTGATAAAATAGAAGTACATAATCCCTTTACATAGATAATAGCCAAAATAGAAAAGATAAACCGAGCTTTACTTCTACGGTCCAAGCCCCCAAAAGATAGATATAGCGGTCTGGTCCAAGCCCAATAGTGCTAGGCCCACTCTGATAACCTGAGGGTTGGAAAAAGATAAACAACAACGGGGTCAGACATAAGTCTGAGTGAGTCCTATAACCCTAACAATACAATCATTAAAGTAATTAGGGTATGATATAAACAAGATACGGTACCTCTGGGGATAATGACTACATTAAGTAGCCCACAAAACACAGGATGTACTACGATAACCGCAACAACGTATTTATCCACCCAAGGATAATTACTAGCTTACACCACCCCAGACCTACCCACCCAAGGGTAATTCCTACACTGCACCACACCAGTTCTACCCACCAAGAGTAATTCCTGCTTAAAGGTTGATCCCATCTAAAGACTTAGAAAATATAACTAGTAGTTTCTGGTACTTCTAGCTGACCACGTAGGTGCCGTCTGCCCCTACCTCCACTAGGTGTATAACTGACCACGTAGGTGTCGTCTGCCCCTACCTCCACTAGGTGTACCTAGTAATCTTACCCAGTAGTTTCGTGTACCCCTACATAGGTGCCGTCTGCCCCTATCTTTACTAGGTGTACCCACTACTCCCCATCGATCGGCTCCCTACCGTAGATACCCGTGCTGGTCCCACAGTGGGGTGTATCACTCCCCTAAAGTGGCTACCCAATACTAACGGTGCACGGCTTTATATCTACACGATGCAACAACGGCTTATCTACCAGCCCGGGCCCACACACGCATATGAAACCCGTTGGACTTGCGTTGCCACCGCTAACCCGTTTTGGCCTCTTATAATCAAGCCCAATATGCGTGTCCCGTCACTCGACATGGGTCGAGCCCACAAAGATACGTTTGGGATATTGGTTGAAATGGGCCCCCACAAGCTACTACTTAAGCTTGTCATTTAATCTAGTGCATCCCACTTAACCCCTTTTTATAATCATGCCCCCTTACATGTTAAGGTTTGGTTAAGTCATCTAATTATATTTCAATTGCCACTTAGGGCACCCACTAGATTTCCACATGCCACCCAAGGCACTTACTTGATTCCCACATGCCACCCAAGGCACTTACTTAACCCTTTAATCATGTTTAATTACATGTTCCGCTTTGGTTAAGTATTCTAATCGTATTTTCTATTGCCACCCAAGGCAACCCACTAGTTTCCTCATGCCACCCAAGGCACCCCCACTAGTTCTACATGCCACCCAAGGCACCCACTTAACCCCTCATGTCCCACTACATGCTAATATGGTTAAGTGTTTCTTAATTAATTAAGACCGTGATCTCCCATAAAGACCTCCCACATTAGACTGGCTGTTATGACCGCCTGGTTAAGCCGGTAGAGTCCGGGCAGTCTTACGTCATAACAGAGTCTAACCTCGTGTCTTTACCTTAATCACGTATTTAATTTATGGCTAAGACCTCTCACATTGGGCTGACATTTGTAGCAACTGGTTAAGCCGGTCGGGTCCGGGCAGTTTTACACTACAAATGAGTCCAACCTCGTGTCTTAGTCGATTAATTACACCTAATTAATCACCCCCATATTAATTATCCCTAATTAATATCAAGTTTTCCATAACATGGGTAGACCTAACTCAATAGGTAAATTCCCATGGGGTAGACCTAACTCAATAGGTAAATTCCCACTTATGGTAATTTATTTTTATGGTATGCTTAATCATACCCAATCTTACATTTATTAACATATTTACCAACCCCATCGTTCCCCACGTAAATCGTCCTCATTTCATGACATAATAAAGGGGAAGATCCATCACAATTATCATGGGTTTAGCATACAACTTTGTCATGGGTTAAGAGGATGTCAACTTGCATATATGAGCATATATTAACCCAACCACATTTAACCCCAAACTTGCACATTATCATACACATGTCTTACATAACATGTTGAACTTGCATATAAGCATTCTCATAACTTGCATAACACGTTAGACATGCATTTAAGCCTACACATAACTTGCATAAGCATTCACATACTTGCATGGGCATTCATATACTTGCATAAGCATTCACATACTTGCATATCACATTAAGCTCGCATTTAAGCATATACATAACTTGCATAACATCATGCTCATAACTTGCATAATCTCATAAACTTAACTTGCATAACACTATGCACACAACTTGCATACCCTCATACACATAACTTGCATATGAACTTGCATAACAACATGCACATAACTTACATAACATGTCGAACTTACATATATGACTTGCACCTTAAAGGAGGGTAAACATGCATAGCATATAAGGGTGCCATCTTGCATATGTATATACCATATTTAAAAGGGTAAACGTGCATGTCATGATTTATGCATAATACCAAACACTTAGCATGCATAAAACCACTTACTTATCATGCATAGAATCAAATACTTATTATGCATAAAATCAAATACTTATTATGCATAAAATCAAATACTTATTATGCATAAAATCAAATACTTATTATGCATAAACCCACCACTTAACTTGCATAAACCCAAACACTTAACATGCATAAAACCCCATACTTAGTATGCATACAATCAAATACTTAGCATGCATAACGTCAAATACTTTAGCATGCATAACATCAAATACTTAACATGCATAACATCAAATACTTAACATGCATAACACCAACTACTTAGCATGCATAAAATCACATGCATAACTTGCATATCATGTTACATATAACTTGCATATATTCTCACATATAGTTTGCATAACATGTCACATATGCATAAATGTTTAACATGGTGTTTTGCATCATAAAACATGGCCTTAAACTTGCATTTAACGTAAAACTTGCAAATCACATATCATACAAACTTGCATAAACACATTTATCCACAAACATAGCCATGTCTTATCACATCCTACCATAATCAATTTAATAATTGATTATTAAAGCCATAGGAACTCACCAAAACTAAGATTAGCAAACTTATGAAGAAAAACTAGTTGCCAAATATGAAGAAGAAGATGATTAGGGGTTGATTAGCTTGCAACTCTCTTCATTGATTTGTGGAGGCCATGACCAAGTTTCATTTTGCCATAGTTTAGTTACAAGATTTAATTATGAATGAATTAGGGTAGGGTTAGGGTCTTATTTATAGGATTAGGTTGCATTTTATACCCTTAGATTAACCCTAGATTGGATTAGGACCTTTAGATTTAGGAAATCTCTAGAACCAGCCCTCTATGCCAGCCTAGAACCCAACCTGGTGCACCCAGGTTCACTGGACGCCACGCCCCTGTCGACAGGCAAGTCGACACCCCTGTCGACAGGCCTGTCGACAGCCCTGTCGACATGGGTAGGGCGGGATTTTTCCCGCCTGACCCCACCTGTCCAATTTAAAATCTGAATTTTAAATTCTTAATTCTGTTTTAAGTTTTGAATTTTCTGCAAACTTCATCGGGCCATAACTGGGCCATACGGACTCCGATTTTCGAAAACTCGGACTCTATTTCGCGTATTTTTCCGAGACGAACGCAATAACGCAGCCCGTTTCCCCTAATTCCCACATCTGAGATTATTTATTCTGTAATTAGTGAAATTTAGTATTAACCCAAAATACGGGGTGTTACACCTATGACAACAGCTAGGGGTACACGAAACTACCATTATTATTATCATTATGATTAGTAAGAGGGATCAACTTTCAGAGTAAATAGGGTTGGTGTAGTGTAGTAATTATCCTATAGTGATTAGAAGCACAATCAACGTTTATCTTATTCATCTTGCTTACCTTGTCATACATGCTTATGTTACAACCATTTCTTACTTTCCAGTTTATGTTCTTATCATATTACTTTAATAATTATATATTTAAAGTTACTAGACTCGCCAGACTTTATGTATGGCTTCGTTTGTTTCATCTCTTTTCTTTCCGTTTCCCCCTCCACCCAGGTTCTCAGCGTGGGCCTAATGGAGCTTGATTTGGATCTCTTTCTCTCTCTTTTGGAAGTGCTTGGATTGCTGAAAGTAAAAGTTCAGCTTATCTCTTTTTATGTCTATTTATGTTGGGGTTATGCTTTTTGTTTTATGTACTCAAAATTAATTTGTCAAGATGGGTATTAAGTGTACTTTGTTTTATTGCTGGTTTTGGTGTTGTAACCATACTATTTTTCCGCTGCAATGAAGTTGTTTTAAAATTTTAAAGTACCAATATATGTATCTGTCATGTTATATTCTGTTCTATACACTTATAATACTCCATGAAAGTTAATGCATTCCCTTTGTGAGTGACATTAATAGACGTGGGGTGTTACATGTGGTATCAGAGCCGAAGGTTACCAGAACAGATAAAAGATTTTGAAAATCATTTTCTAAAGCATTTTTAGAAAGAAGTATTCTCAAAAACATGTTTTAAAGAGAGTACTTTTAAGAGAAATGTTTATTATGATAAACATAATCCCAAAAAGCCATATATCTTTCTTTCGAATCTTTCCCTTTTCCTTCTTGAGTCCCTTTCCCCGCATGTTGATGCTTTTTCTAAGATATGTAAGGACTTTCGTGCGATGGGTAGAAAACCGTTTCATAGGACTGAGACGTTTGTCAAAGCTAGAATTGGCTCAAGGAAGTGGAGGACTCGTTTGGTATCCTTGAGATAGACGATGGGAGAAAGGTTCAGCTAGCTGCTTGGTCGTTGAGGGAGTTTAGGCTAAGGAACACAACCCAAGGATGAGGAATTTGTTGAAATGGCTTTAATCCATGAAGAAGGTAAAGAAGGGAGTGGAAAGAATAATTAACCCCATGACAAAAGAAGGTGTCTTTATTGTGGTATAGCGGGCCATGTAATTAAGGACTGTAGGAAGAAGAAGAAGCCTAGTTGTTTTCATTGCGGTGAGGCAGGACATCTGATTAAAGACTGCCCTAGGAGGCATGGACAAGGGAAAGGGCAGAGGATAGGAGAGGTTCATGCTCTCTTGGCACCAGGACAAGAGAGAGATAGAAGCGTTTTTGTTGAAATTTTGATTTTCCTTTTTGATCATCATGTTCGAACTTTGTTTGACTTTGGCGCTTAGCATTCGTTCATATCTGCTTCGTTAGTTGAAACACTGCACCTAAATAGTAGTTTAGTTATGGATCCCATTGTAGTCTCAAATCCTATTGGTGGTTCGGCTCATTTATCTGTACTTTGTCGGGATTTGAGAGTGTCTATCTTGGGCGATGGGGTTGAATGCAACGCCTTTGTTCTTGGTTTCACGGGTTATAGCTTGATTCTAGGGATGGATTGGCTAGCCAGGTATGGTGCCATCCTAGATTGCGAAAGGAGGGTAGTAGATTGTTGACTCGCTGTGGGAGGACCTTTAATATTTCTTCTGACCCTAGAGGTCCGGTGATGCTTAGCTACTTAGAATCACTTGACACATCCATCGATGATTTGGAATTTTTCATGTAGTCCGTGAGTATGGTGACGTCTTTGATGTGGTTCAGGGTTTACCCCCGAGGCGCGGGATATACCTCTGTATATACTTAGTAGATAATGCAAAGCCAATTGCATTACCAGTGCGCCACATGGCTCTAAGAGGGAGGAGGGAAATCAGTAAGCAAGTAGGGGAGCTACGTGAGAAAGGGTTCATAAGAAGAAGTATCTTGGAGTGGAGTGCTCCAGTTGTTTTTGCTACGAAGGTTGATGGTTCGCTTAGATTGTGCATGGACTAAAGAGAGCTGAATAAGCTCACGAAGAAGAACAGACACCCATTGCCGAGGATACACGGTTTGTTCGACCAGTTGGTTGGTGCTTCGGTTTTCTCGCAGTTGGATTTAGCTACAGGATTTCATCAGCTAAGGGCGGCTGAGGACAGCATAGTTAAGACTGCTTTTAGGGCTCCCGACGGTTTCTTTGAGTGGCTCTTCATGCCTTTTGCTTTGACGAATGCACCCGGATATTTCGTAGACTTGATGAGTAGGGTGTTTAGGGAGTTTCTAAACAAGTTTGTGGTAGTGTTTGTGGATGGTATTTTGATTTTCTCCAGAAGAGAGGAAGAGCATGCCCTACATTTTAAGGAAGTTTTAGAGACCCTACGAGCGCATCAACTCAAAGCTATGTTCTTCAAATGTCATTTTTGGAGGAAAGAAGTGAGGTTCTTAGGACATGTGGTCTCTAAGGAAGGGATAGCAATGGATTCCACGAAGGTGGTAGCAATCCAAGATTGGAAGGTTCCTAAGAATGCAGCAGAAGTAAGAAGTTTTCTGGGGTTGGCAGGCTATTATAGGAAGTTCATTAAGGACTTCGCGAAGATATCAGCCTCACTTACTCGGTTGACGAAGAAGAACTTGACTTTTGGGATGTTGACTGTGATGATGCTTTCCAACGTTTAAAGAGGACTTTGACGACAACTCTAGTTTTAGTTTTTCTAGATGGGAGCAAACCGTTCACAGTATATACCGGTGCTTACGGGATAGGGCTTGGAGCAGTTTTCGATGCTAGAGGAAAAGGTGATGTGCAAAAGGTGATAGGTACGCAGTTATGTTTGAGCATCGCGTATCGTCCACAGAAGGATGGATGGACAGAAAGGGTGAATAGAATCCTTAAAGATCGTTTGAGGTTATGTATCCTAGATTTTGGAGGGACATGAGAAGAGCACCTTCCATTTGTGGAGTTCGATTATAACTAAAGTTATTAAGCTAGTATTAGGGTTTTTATGGACGACCGTGTTGATCACCAACTCGATGGTGGGAGTCTAAGGATAAGATTTTGCTTGGACCCGAGCTGATTAGAGAGAAACTCTAGAGAAGATGGACTTGATTCGAAGATGAATGAAGACGGCACAGGGCCGGCAAAAGTCAAACGCTGACAAGAGACAAACCGATCTTGAGTTCGATGTTGGAGACATGGTTTTTATTAAAGTGCCACTATTGAGGAACGTAGCTCGTTTTGGGGAGTGTGGGGAAATTAGCACCAAGGTTCGTAGGACCCTTTCCCATTACAGAGAGGATTGGACAGATGGCGTACAGAGTGAAGTTGCCAGGGAAGCTTAGTGTTGTTCATGACGTGTTTGACGTGTCGCATTTGCAGAAGTGTTCACATGATACCGCGGAAGTAGTGGAGCCGAGCATGCTTAGAGAAGTGGAAGTGGAGCAAGATGCCACGATTAGATGAGCTCCTACATGCATCTTTGGATTGGAGGTCAAGAAATTATGCAACCGAGATGTCAAGTTGGTCAAAGTGCAATGGGGAGATGATCAAGGAAACACAACTTGGGAGGCGGAAGACAAGATGCATGCGTCGTACCCTTCTCTTTTTGAGGGTATATTCTTAATTTCTCCTTTTTCTACCACTTTGTCTGTACTTGTTCTATTGTTTAGTATGTCCTCTCGTTTACATCTTCCATCTTTCGGTAGGAAAATCCTATGGTTGTAAACATGTGTTTGAGACATGTTATGTTTGGTGGATGCAAGTGGATGCAAGTGTTTGCTAGTGGTTACTCATGGATGCATTTACACACACATTAGGCACTAGATCGGCTCAATCACTTTCATATTGCATATGAATAAGTGTGCCTATTTAAATTAATGGATGTATATTGATTGTGTTATCATATGATTGTTGCATTTGAATGAAATGATTGTGCACTCATGTAGAAATAATATGAGGCAACCCATCCCGCACCAACCGACATTTACTCCAAAAGTGCGCTGTACACATGTCCAGTTAGCACGGGACGGCCGTCAGAAGGGAAGGAAGAAGACGAAGAATAAACAAAGAACCTGCAGAATGTCTCACAGCGCATGGAACAAAATATAATAATAATAACATACTTGACATAAAACAGGTGAGACAGTACATAAGCTGAAAACAAACTATCATAGCAGCAGAAAATCCAAAGTACAACTTATGATCCAAAGCCAACATTATTACAACTTTTAAAACTGTCTTATAAAGCTAAACAAGAAAGGTACACTACTAATGCCCAAAGTAGTGACCAACAACGACACAGGGAGAATATCTATACATATCATACGTGGAAGCCTCCTACTCGCCTCCGAATCCGCTACTCGCGCATCACCAGCCAACCTGTCTCTGGTCTGCTCGTGTGAGCACCCAGAGTAATAAGAAGAGACATAAAACTATGGGTCAGACAATAAGTCTGGTATGAGCGATAAGCAGCTAATCAGAACAATAACAGGTATACTAAGCCATACCTGAACCTGGACCTGCAACCAAAAAGTTAGCACTACATACTGTACAACACTCTAAGGTGCCACTAGCATATGGTGTACTAGCATACGGGGGTGGGGGTGTGCATTTCATAGTGATGGCAAATAAATCAAACATAGCGACCATCCTCACATATCTCACTCAGTGCATAAAGGCTACGATGTCCACCACTGTCAATCACTAGACCCATCGAAGTAGTGACGGAGTTCGACTTGTACAACTACTGCTACTACCAAGCTTACCACATGGAGTCATGACCAAATCTTTACAAATGACCCCACTTCATTGGTCTATAGCCCTTTAGTCGTACCTAGTCCACTATGACCCTGAATCCGTTCACGTACTTCCTACACATAGTGATCAAAAGTTACGGACATCGACAACCCCTTAGCACACGTCCCGCAGCAAAGCCCGACTCATGAAGCCCACTCATTGGTTCCCAACTGGATCCTGGGTCAAAGCTACTCATTTGGACTTCCTTTGCATCTCGGGTTTTGGTCGAATTGGAGTTGGTCTTCAAAGAATCGTCGCGTGATAGTAGAACATTTGGTCATTCGGTTCGTATAAATCATCTCCAGGATTCCCATTCGATTCGGTGCTCCACTTTGGGTTCGGCTCGGGTATCACGCTCCATCTAGTTCGGGTCGGGTGCCACGCTCCATTCGGTTCGGTTCGTCCCTCCTGCTCCAGCCTGCATACTCCGATCCGATCCCACTCCATAGTTCGATCTGATCCGGTCCTCATGCTCAGCTCCGATCCGATCCTCTCTTCTTTGCTCCTGTTCCAAACCTAACTCCAACTCTATGCGAATGGCCTTCCTTCTTGCCAAGCTTCCTTTGTGCTAGACTTCAGTCCGGTTCAGATTTCCTTGCCCAGCTCTCCTATCCGATCCGAGCCCCCAATCTGATCCGATCCGAAACCCTGCACAACTTCCTACAACTTTTTCCAGCGACTTGCTTACGACCAATCTAACTTTTCTAAAGAACTACAAATCATACCATACAGTCATAGCAACATAGGGAATCAACCATAGACATCAAAACAACAACCATAGCATGTAAATTGGATCAAACCTACCCAAAATCCCATATTTTCCCTTAAGCATGTTTATGAAAAACTAACGATATGATTAGTAAAACTTAATCAAATTAAACCAAATTTCTAACAGAGGTCTAAAACATTATTTAAGAATTTATGAATATTTTTCCAGAATTTATTAATGTATAAATTCGCTAATCTTCACTAATTACCCTTAATTAACTATAATTAGTGAGGAACTATGCAAATCACTCACCTTAGCCACAAATAAACCTTAGATCTGAAGTATATCTCTGTTTGGGCGCGAATAACAATGCAAACCAGCAGCTCTAATCTTTATTTGGTGAAGATCTCCCTTGATTTGATGTTGCTAAGCTTAATCCTTGATTAGAAAGTGATTTGGAGGTGATTTAGAGGTTGGAGGCCATTTTTAGGGTTTCTAAGAGGTAAGTGGAGGCTAGAAAACTGAACTGGAATGAATCTCTAACTCTTTTCAGCCTCCCCATAACCCTAATCCCGAAATGGGTTATGGGCCCAGTCACTAATCACCCTATTTGGCCCGATTAAGCAATTTTTCACCTTCCAAACCTTATTTCAGCCATATCTCCCAAACGGTAAGTCCGTTTAGCTATTATGAGCACTCTACGGAAAGGTAAACCATCAAACGAGTTTAATGGAAGTGGTTTCAGGTCAAAATTCCTTTCCAGTCAAATGTTATGGCCAAAACAAGATCAGCTAGGGGTAAAACGGTCATTTAAAAATTGGCAAAAATCATGAACATGGAGAATGACCCCAATAGTCGTTTCCCAAAGTTACATAACCATACGCCTTCATATTAGAAAGAAATAAATATTCTACGATCCTCCGATGCGTAGAATACGTGTTGTTACGTTCTTCCCCCCTAAAGAAATTTCGTCCCCGAAATTCCCTAACTAAAACACACAAAAGGGTCCCGCATGCCTATCAGCCATAAAACAACAATCAAACATACAAAACAAGTCTATCCTAGCATGCGAAATAACTAAATCGTAAAGTAAATCTTACCAGGCAAAGAGTTCTGGATATGTTTTCCTACTGCTCTCCTCTGTCTCCCAAGTACAGTCGTTCTCGTTCTCGCCTCACTGAACCTTGACTAGCTTCACCGCCTTCCTTCGAAGTCGCTTCGTATCGTGCTCGACAATACGAGTTGGCTCGCGATTCCCAATCGCCTCGGGTTCCACTTTGAAGTCCTCTAACTGATCAGGTGAAATAGTCATATCTGGGTCGTGCACGAACTTCCTTAACTGGGAGACATGAAATACGTTGTGAACTCCCGCCATCTTTTCAGGTAAGTCAACTCTATACGCCAAATTCCCAACTTGCTCGACAACTGGGAATGGGCCAACAAATCTTGGTGCCAACTTGCCTCTCCTGCCAAATCGTATCACGCTCTTCAATGGAGAAACCTTGACAAACACCAAGTCACCAATGGAGAATTTTAAGTCTTTTCTCCTCTTGTCAGCATAACTCTTCTGCCTATCTTGGGCAGCCTTCATCCGTTGTTGAATGATCTTAATCTTATCTGAAGTTTCCCTCACCACATTTGGTCCAAGCATAAACTTCTCGCCAGTCTCTATCCAACATGATGGTGAGTTGCATGGTCTTCCGTACAAAGCTTCATATGGAGCCATACCAATACTGGATTGGTAACTATTATTATATGCAAACTCTACTAGATGCAAATGGTCATCCCATGATCCACCAAAATCCAATATACAAGCTCTCAAGAGATCTTCCAATATACGATTCACCCTCTCTGTCTGACCATCAGTTTGAGGATGATACGCGGTACTGAGATGTACTTCCGACCCTAGAGCCTATTGTAAGCTCTTCCAAAACCCACTAGTGAACAACGGGTCTCGGTCACTCACAATGCTTTTAGATACTCCATGAAATCTCACTACCCACCTCATATACAATTTTGCTAACCTAACTGCCGTTCTGGTCGATCTGACTGGTATAAATCTTGCACTCTTAGTCAATCGATCCACAATCACCCAAATGCTATCATGTCCCGATCTAGTCCTTGGTAAAACATCAATGAAATCCATCGAGACTTGATCCCATTTCCATTCGGAAATTTCTAATGGTTGCAACAAACCACTAGGCTTCTTTTGCTCGGCTTTAACTAGCTGGCAATTCATGCACTTGGATATAAATTTCCCAATGTCTCTTTTCATTCCTTCCCAGTAGTAAGTCTGCTTCATGTCTCGATACATCTTATCACCACCGGGATGTATAGTCAGTTTTGAGTGATGACATTCTCTAAGCACTTCATCTCTCAAACCATTCACGGGTACAACTAGTCTTCCATTCTTTTGAAGCCATCCTTCTCGATCAAGCCCATACAAACTCATCCCCCCACCGTCTATATTCATCTCTAACTTGGAGATGATTTCCAATAGATTAGGATCGCCCCTCTGACTGGAACCAATCCGCTCAATCAAGGTGGGTCTGATCGTCAAACTAGCTAACGTCACTGGATCCAATTCTCACTTTGGTCTGAAATCATACCCTGCGATATACTCCAGTTGATTCCATTCAAGAAACATAGCCCCTAAACTGGCATGTCTCCTACTCAAGGCATCAGCTACCACATTGCCTTTTCCAGGGGTATATGCGATATCAAAATCATACGAAGCCAAGAACTCTAACCATCTCTGCTGACGGAGATTCAGATCCTTCTGAGAGAAGAGATACTTTAATGATTTATGATCGGTAAACAACTCAACTCAAATCTCTCTCCCAAGAGATAATGTCTCCACATCTTCAATACGAACACAATCGCTGCTAGTTCCAAATCATGGGTAGGATACTTCTTCTCATGCAGCTTTAGTTGCCGACTAGCATAAGCTATAACCCTACCTCCTTCCATCAATACAGCACCTAATCCGGTACCACAAGCATCCGTGTATACCGTCATTTCTTCATTCCCTTTAGGAATGACTAACACTGGCGCACGCATCAACTTTTCTTTTAAACTCTTGAATGCATTCCCACACACTCCGTCCTAGATGAAGGCTTGATTCTTCTTAGTCAACTGAGTCAATGGTGCTGCTATCTTCGAGAAGTCCTGAATAAACTTACGATAATATCCAGCTAACCCCAAGAAGCTTCTTACTTCTGTTGCATTCTTGGGCGTAGGCCGATCCTGTACCGTAGCCACCTTCGCAGGGCCCACAGCAATACCATTCTCTGAAACAACACGGCCTAAGAATCTTACTTCCCTCCTCCAGAAGTGACACTTAGAAAACTTTGCTTTCAACTGGTGTTTTCTCAACACCTCCATCACTATTCTTAAATGTTCCTCGTGTTCTTCCTCTATCCTCGAATAGACCAAAATGTCATCCACGAACACAAGGACAAACTTATTCAATTGATCTCTGAATACCCTATTCATAAGATCCACAAAATATGCTGGGGCACTGGTCATCCCGAATGGCATGACCAACCACTCATAAAACCCAAACGGCGTCCGAAATGCCGTTTTAGCTATACTCTCAGCTTCCACTCTAAGCTGATGAAAACCTGTCGCGAGATCCAACGGAGAACTCTCGCGCCACTCAATTGATCAAACAAATCATCTATCCGCGGTAGAGGATACTTGTTCTTCCTCGTCACTTTATTCAACTCGCGGTAGTCTACACACAAACGAAGGGAACCATCCGCCTTGGTAGCAAACATAACTGGTGCTCCCCATTCAGAAACACTCCTTCTGATAAATCCCTTCTTCAAAAGATTGCTGACTTGCACCCTGAGCTCTCGCTGCTCCCTTGGTGCCATACGACGAAGTGGCATCACTATAGGTCTGGCTTCTCTCACTAAATCGATACGGAACTTAATCTCTCGCTGTGGTGGAAGCCCGGTCACTTCCTCGAAAACGTCCGGATACTGGCCAACCACGGGCAAACCTGACAACTCGCTATGCGGGATGTCGAGGGAATTTAGAAAACTAGCCATTACCCCATCACCGGGTAGACCATCAAACACTACCCTCCGCCCATCATCCGCCCTAGCTGTCACCAAAATGCCCTCACAGTCTACCACCACCCCGTACCTTTGGAGCCAATCGACTCCCAAAATAATGCCAAACCCAGTAAAGACCAAAACAAAGCAATCACAAACAAACATGCATCCATGACTCGATAAGACCACATTACGACAAATCATGCTAAGGCTAGTCGAACCACCAATCGGGTTCGTCACTACTAAAGGTCTATCGACAATCTCGGGTTCCAATCCCAACCTATCTACCAGGTCACTAGATATGAAAGAACTGGAAGCCCCGGTATCAAACAAAACTCGTACAGAAACATCATAAACAGAAAGCATACCTTGAATGACGACATTCTTTCCCTTCTCCGCCGCGGTTGGGGCATTCGACGAAGAAGGAATAACATTAAGGGCATATGATTTCACCATCTGCTTTTCTTTAGGGGGTTGCGGACACTTGTCCTTGTGATGTCCCACTTGGCCACAATTGAAGCACTTCTTATCCGCTGGCTTGGCCTGACAATTACTAGCATAATGGCCATTCTTACCACAGCTGAAGCACTCAACATCTTTCTTATTCTTTTTCTGGCCATCCTTGTTCTGGTTTTGCTTCCTCTTATTTTGAGAACCACTCTTGCCTCCACCACTTTCTTGTGGTTTTGGCTCCTCTGTAGATGCAACCTCAGTCTTTGACTTAGGGTAAAGACTCTCTGATCTCAAAGTTTTCCCAACAATCGATTCAAAAGTCTCATCGACGTGGTTAATGAGCCTTTCCCCCAAGTACTGATCCAAGCCAGTTATAAACTTCTCGTTCTTCTTCTCGGCAGTATCAATAAGAGATAACCCATATTTCGACAATGTGTCGAATTCAACAATATACTCTGAGACAGCTCTGCCATTCTGCTTGAGCTCCAAAAATTTCTTAAACAACACTGATTTCTGAGCAGCTGGAATGAACTTCTCACTAAAGCGAGCCTTAAACTGCTCCCAAGTAATCTGATCCTCTGGAGCGGCTATCTTAATAGCATTCCACCAATTCATCGCTCGCCCTTGCAGCTGACGAGACGCTAGCCTTCTCTTCATCGCATCCTCGATACCTAAGTCGTCGAAGACACGATCACAGCTATCCAACCAATCCTGAACATCCGTGGCCGACTTTGTTCCGTGGAACGGCTTCCCACCAAGGCTAGTGTAATTCTTGCATAGCTTGGCGAAATCGACCCTGGGCGCCTGCACTATTGGACCACCACCATTACCAGCATTGGGAGCTGCCCCTTGCACATCCCTAAGCATGTCTCTCATGAGGTCAGTAAACATTGCCCTCATGTCAGCAGAATTCCCATTATTGGCTCCTCTACCAGCACCTCTTGCGTATCGGCTCATCATTCAATCTGTAAAGAGAAACGATTAACCATCTTCATAGTGGTGCTAGTGCAGTGCGACTTCATCCTTAGCTATACTAATAATATATATAGCTTTTGAAAACCAAAGTAATCACAAATACGCTCTCTCATATACGTACTATCTCTCGCTGATGACTTCTCTAGGTTAACTATGCAACCTAGAGCTCTGATACCATATGTGACAACCCGCCCCGCACCAGCCGACATTTACTCCAAAAGTGCGCTGTACACATGTCCAATTAGCACGGGACGGCCGTTAGAAGGGAAGGAAGTAGACGAAGAATCAACAAAGAACCTGCAGAATGTCTCACAGCGCATGGAACAAAATATAATAATAATAACATACTTGACATAAAACAGGTGAGACAGTACATAAGCTGAAAACAAACTATCATAGCAGCGGAAAATCCAAAGTACAACTTATGATCCAAAGCCAACATTATTACAACTTTTAAAACTGTCTCATAAAGCTAAACAAGAAAGGTACACTACTAATTCCCAGAGTAGTGACCATCAACGGCACAGGGAGAATATCTATACATACCATACGTGGAAGCCTCCTGCTCGCCTCCGAATCCGCTACTCGCGCATCACCAGCTAACCTGTCTCTAGTCTGCTCGTGTGAGCACCCAGAGTAATAAGAAGAGACACAAAACTCTGGATCAGACAAAAAGTCTGGTATGAGCGATAAGAAGCTAATCAGAACAATAACAGGTGTACTAAGCCATACCTGAACCTGGACCTGGACCTGCAACCAAAGAGTTAGCACTACATACTGTACAACACTCTAAGGTGCCACTAGCATATGGTGTACTAGCATATGGGGGTGGGGGTGTGCATGTCATAGTGATGGCAAACAAATCAATCATAGAGACCATCCTCACATCTCTCACTCAGTGCATAAAGCCTGCGATGTCCACAACTGTCAATCACTTGACCCATCGAAGTAGTGACGGAGTTCGACTTGTACAACTACTGCTACTACCAAGCTTACTACATGGAGTCATGACCAAATCTTTACAAATGACCCCACTTCATTGGTCTATACCCTTTAGTCATACCTAGGCCACTATGGCCCTGAATCCATTCACGTACTTCCTACACATAGTGATCCAAAGTTACGGACATCGACAACCCCTTAGCACACGTCCCGCAGCAAAGCCCGACTCATGAAGCCCACTCATTGGTTCCCAACTGGATCCTGAGTCAAAGCTCCTCATTTGGACTTCCTTTGCATCTTGGGTTTTGGTCGAATTGGAGTTTGTCTTCAAAGAATCGTCGCGTGATAGTAGAACATTTGGTCATTCGGTTCGGTTCAGATAAATAATCTCCAGGCTTCCCATTCGATTCGGTGCTCCACTTTGGGTTCGGCTCGGGTATAACGCTCCATCCGGTTCGGTTCGGGTGCCACGCTCCATTCGGTTCGGTTCGTCCCTCCTGCTCCAGCCTGCCTACTCCGATCCGATCCCACTCCATAGTTCGATCTGATCCGGTCCTCATGCTCAGCTCCGATCTGATCCTCTCTTCTTTGCTCCTGGTCAAAACCTAACTCCAACTCTATCGAATGACCTTCCTTCTTGCCAAGCTTCCTTTGTGCTAGACTTCGGTCTGGTTCATATTTTCTTTCCCAGCTCTCCTATCCGATCCGAGCCCCCAATCCGATCTGATCCGAAACCCTGCACAACTTCCTACAACTTTTTCCAGCGACTTGTTTACGCCATTCGACGACGTTTTCGACCAATCTAACTTTTCTAAACAACCACAAATCATACCATACAGTCATAGCAACATAGGGAATCAATCATAGACATCAAAACAACAACCATAGCATGTAAATTGGATCAAAACTACCCAAAATCCCATATTTTCCCTTAAGCATGTTTAGGGAAAACTAACATATGATTAGCAAATCTTAATCAAATTAAACCAAATTTCTAACTGAGGTTTAAAACATTATTTAAGAATTTATGAATATTTTTTTCAGAATTTATTAATGTATAAATTCGCTAATCTTCACTAATTACCCTTAATTAAACATAATTAGTGAGGAACTATGCAAATCACTCACCGAAGCCACAAATAAACCTTAAATCTGAAGTAAATCTCTGTTTGGGCGCGAATAACAATGCAAACCAGCAGCTCTAATCTTTATTTGGTGAAGATCTCCCTTGATTTGATGTTGCTAAGCTTAATCCTTGATTAGAAAGTGATTTGGAGGTGATTTAGAGGTTGAAGGCCATTTTTAGGGTTTCTAAGAGGTAAGTGGAGGCTAGAAAACTGAAATGGAATGAATCTCTAACTCT
Source organism: Allium sativum (assembly GCA_030737875.1). NCBI lineage: Eukaryota > Viridiplantae > Streptophyta > Magnoliopsida > Asparagales > Amaryllidaceae > Allium > Allium sativum. The sequence goes on from CM060925.1 coordinate 206,784,581, forward strand.
TTTCAGCCTCACCATAACCCTAATCCCGAAATGGGTTATGGGCCCATTCACTAATCACCCTATTTGGCCCGGTTAAGCAGTTTTTCACCTTCCAAACCTTATTTCAGCCATATCTCCCAAACGGTAAGTCCGTTTAGCTATTATGACCACTCTAAGGTAAACCATCAAATGATTCTAATGGAAGTGGTTTCAGGTCAAAATTCCTTTCCAGTCAAAAGTTATGGCCAAAACAAGATCAGCTAGGGGCAAAACGGTCATTTAAAAATTGGCAAAAATCATGAACATGGGGAATGACCCCAGTAGTCGTTTCCCAAAGTTACATAACCATATGCCTTCATATAAGAAAGAAATAAATATTCTACGATCTTCCGATGCATGGAATACGGGTTGTTACATAATATGTATCATTAGGATTCTTTTGCATACATAATTGACGCATGGCACTATCATGATTTGCATTGAGGAGGTCAACCGAATCAGTAGACCGCCTGATTTTACATTGGATAAGGAACATATACACACACTTTTTGCATATGTTCATATGACATTAGAAATCTTTTAAGGACAATGGATGCCTATGATTGATGGTTGAGTAGATGGATGATTGGATGGTAGGATATACATTCTTCTTGACTTGAAGATTTCGGGGATGAAATCCTTTAAGGAGGGAAGAATGTAACACCCCGTAATTTTAAAATATTAAAATTAACAAATTTAAGGACACTTAATTTTTAGAAGAAGAATTAAGTGATAGGTTAGGCCATTGCGTTCGTCTCAGAATTCTGCTTGAGATGGAGTCTGAGTTTGCATAAATCGGGTTCCGTATGAAGAAGTTATGGAGCTTAGAAGATTTCAAGTTTAAACAGAAATTAAATTAAAATAATAATTAATAATCTAAAACCAGTTCGAATTTCAAAACAGCAGAATTAGGCTGAGCGGGAAATTTCCTGCTTAGGGGTGTCGACCCCCCCCAAGGGGGTCGACACAGGTGTCGACTCTCCTACAGGGGTGTCGACATAAGTGTCAACCCTCCTATAGGGGAGTCGACCCCTGTCGGCCAGGTTGGGCTGACCTGTTCGGGTGACGATTTTTCTGATTTTAGGGCTTATGTGGCTTTATTTGGTTGGCTAAGTGATGTGTTATTGTGAAATGGATGGTTTAGATTGATCCTAAACTAATCTAAGGGATTTAATTAATCCTACACATCTGTATAAACACCTATAAACCTAAATCCTAATCAAAACTATATTCATTCATAAGCCGCCATGCTGGTGCATCCTAAACTAAGCTAGTCTCTTCTCCAACGAATTAAAGCTTAGGAATTGTGAAAAGGGATTCTAGAACAACAACGAACAAATCTATTCTTTCTTCTATCACGGTGAGTATAGTTGCTTTCACAAGATAATTAATTAAAATAATTATGATAAGTTGTTATCTGGACTGTATGAATATGCCTGTTGAATCATATGCTATTAGCAGTTCTGTTATCATCTATTTTGTTAATATATGCCAGTTTGTTATCATATGTAATAAGATTCAATTTATGATGTTAATTCCTATGTCTAATTACATATGCTTGATTAGATTCATCTATGTAAGTTATGTTTATCTATGCAAGTTATGCAAGTTATGTTCATCTATACAAGTTATGCAAGTTTATATGCAAGTTATGTTTATCTATGCAAGTTATGCAAGTTTATATGCAAGTTATGTTCATCTATGCAAGTTTATATGCAAATTATGTTTATCTATGCAAGTTATGCGAGTTTATATGCAAGTTATATACATCTATGCAAGTTTATATGCAAGTTATGTTCATCTATGCAAGTTTATGCTTATATGTTTAGATCTATGCCAGTTCTTATGTTTAGATCTATGTCAGTTTACATTGCATATGTTAATTGGATCCATCTTATATGCTAGTTCACGTTTATATGCTTAATTAGATTTATGTTGTTCTATGCCAAGTATGTGTTACACATGCTTAATTAGATCTATATTGTTTTATGCCAGTATGGATGTTATATGCCTCTTTCTTTTCTTTTTCTTACGAGTTAGGCTAACAGCGAGCCTAACGTATTATGTGAATTATACGTACGAACGACGTGGGAACGTTGGGGAGTAGTTTGGAAAATATTAAATATGGTTATTATGTAATTGGCATAAATTGGTTAGTAACCATGTAATTAACTTGGGACATAAATTGGTATAGTTTATATACATGGAAATTATGGACATAATTTGGAGGATAATTATGAACATAGCTTGAATGGAAATTATAGACAATTCAAAATAGGGATATTAATTCAAATTGGGATTGAGTAATAAAATGAGATAATGAACATGCCTAACCCGAGGTTAGATTGAGTTGCGGTGTAAGACTGCTCGGAACCCCCCGGCACATCCAGCAACCGCAACAACAGGTATAATGTGAGAGGTCAGTGCATCAAACCCAAAACCCGAGGTTAGAATGAGTTTGCGGTAGAAGTCTACCCGGAACCGCCCGGCACATCCAGCAACCGCAAACAACAGTTCTTATGTGAGAGGTTGGTGCATTAATAAATCAATTAATGCCAATGAACAGACATGCTAAGAATGGTAAGGTCAAGTAACATGAATAGGCGACACTTAACCAATACAACATGTTAATTAAACAAATGGGTGGGGTTAGGTTAAATTGAGAACACTTAATCGTTATAACATGTTGATTAGGAAACTCTAGTAATGGGGACCCATTTCAGTAGTAACCCACATAGATGTATCATGGTACCCTGAACTAAGCAGGGTGGGGCACGTTTACTGGGCTGATTATAAGCGGTCAAAATAGCGGCGGGTGGTGCGTCAATGTAGGGTCCGTCGGAGTACGGGCGTGCACATGCTCCGGAGTGGAAAAATCATGCACTGGGCATCAGTAGTTATACACTGTGCATCTTGAATTGTGTCGGGTTGCCATCATAGGGATTGATACACCCCATGATGGGACAAGCACAGGTATCTACAAATAAGCTGGGACAAATGACACAAGTAATAAATACACACGAGTTAGGTAGCCGATCGAATGGGGAGGGCAGTGGGTACAACTAGTGGAGATAGGGGCAGGCGGCACCTATGACAACAGCTAGGGGTACACGAAACTACCATTATTATTATTATCATTATGATTAGTAAGAGGGATCAACTTTCAGAGTAAATAGGGTTGGTGCAGTGTAGTGATTATCCTATAGTGATTAGAAGTGCAATCAACGTTTATCTTATTCATCTTGCTTACCTTGTCATACATGCATATGTTACAGCCATTTCTTACTTTCCAGATTATGTTCTTATCCAATTACTTTAATAATTATATTGTTAAAGTTACCGGACTTGCCAGACTTTATGTCTGACCTCGTTTGTTTCGCCTCTTTTCTTTCCGTCCCCCCTCCCCCCCAGGTTCTCAGGGTAGGCCTAGTGGAGCTTGATTTGGATCTTTTTTTCCTCTCTTTTGGAAGTGCTTGGATTGTAGAAAGTAAAAGTACAGCTTATCTCTTTTTATGGCTATTTATGTTAGGGTTATGCTTTTGTACTCAGAAAATAATTTGTCAAGATGGATATTAAGTGTACTTGGTTTTATTGCTGGTTTTGGTGTTGTAACCAAACTATTTTTTCGCCGCAATGAAGTTGTTTTAAAATTTTAAAGTACCAATATATGTATCTGTCTCGTTATATTCTGTTCTATACACTTATAATACTCCATGAAAGTTAATGCATTCCCTTTGTGAGTGACATTAATGGACGTGGGGTGTTACAACCAACGAGGGAGAAGAAGTTTATAATATTTATAATGGCGAGGATGTGGTAAGGACGTCATTGAGGTTTGGCCATTAAGGAATTTATGGCTTGGCCATCACAGTTTTTCATTTGTAGGCATAGATGTAGATGTAGGTAGCTATATGCTCTTTCATTTCATATGCATTGATGTGTTATAGGGTTTAGGGATGCAGGCATCTGTTGCTTATGGTTTTTTAAGGCTTTCAGAAGATGAAGCTTGGGTCTTGTTACTCCCCTTAGCCATGTGCAGAAGAATGGAAGAACACTGGTGTGTGTACTATTGATCATAGTGTGGCCTGCCAAAAAGAAAGAACAGAGTATAAAAGTTTTGAGGTAGGCTGCTTAGCTGGGTGATCTTTCCCTTCGTAGCTTAGCTGTAGCCTAGTGGATTCAAATCAATGGGATGGTATTAATTTACTGAAGGCTTTTAGAAAATAGTGTAGACAAGTCTGGACTGTCTTATTCATAAATTTAAATTTCTAAAGAATTGAATATGTGGTGTCAGAGCAAAGCAATTCTCGACTGAGATGTTTGCCCATAATTTCTCAATGTTAAATATTAGTACTAAAGTTTTAAATCCATAATAAACTGTTATATTCACATAGAAGGATAATCCACACCGACAAGTGTCTTTGCAAAGGTGCCCATTGAGAAGTACTGTACTAGTACTATAGGTTCCTATTTGAACGTACTGACTATGAAGATTTATAGGTATGTGAAAATTACAAGTTTGTCTTCACGTATAAATGGGTAAAATCCATTTATCTTCTTAACTAAAATAGAAACTTAGAACGAATGTTTATTGCAGCGATTCATTATGAATTATCACATGCTTAAACTAAAATGGTAAAGATTATCATATTGAAAGTTAGACAACTTCATGTGCATGATAAAAGGAATTCGTTCTGACCTAGAAAACTTGTATTTATATACCATAGTATATAGGGTGGATATTTTTATTTTGGAACGGTTAATTTAATTTCCACTGCTATTTGACATTGCACATTTAATACACGCACCCTCATACATCAACTCTGACAAAATGGAAATAGACGCACTGCTACATTTAGTCGTTCCAGATCCAACGAAATAAATTTCATTGAATTCTGACTTTGTTTGCAAAATGACGCTATTTCAATTCCAAGTATATTCATTGGTTCGCATTCAAATTTCGTCTATCGATAAAATAACTCCAACTTGCTCCGAACTGGAAATATAGCAATAACCAGCTATATGTATTCCAATAAAATTTGTTTCATCAAAAACGGAAGTCACTTTGAAAAAACAACAACTATTTTTAATGCTTACGTAATATCAATATGATATTAATTTAATTTCAAAATAATTAAATAAAATAATAATAAATTATTATTATCATGTATATCTCCAAATAAAATAATTTACAATTCCCAATATAAATCCATATGGAATTATAACTCAATATTAATATCTTTGAGTTAAAAAATGTTTAAAATATATAAAAATCCATTTTATATTATTAAATAAACATTATAATTTATTCACGAATTCGATAACGACTATTTTAAAATTTGATTTGGACATAACTTACAATTTATAAATTGAAATCTCGATTTTTCTCTTTCTTTAGAAAATTAGAATCAACCTGATTCTAACGTTTCTTGTTTCACAGAATTCCGACTTAAAACGGATTCCGTAAATTTAATTAAAGTTCAAAACTCAATATTATGAACTACCGCGCCATTACGAGTTCATTTTAAATTAAATATAAACTATAAGTCATACAATCACTACTACAAAAGTGGGCATATTCGACACTATTTTTATGTGGCCGTAGATCAAAAAAGCATTGCCGTAGGCCATTTTTTCAAATAGGCAACACCAGGGGGGCGTGGCATCCGCGGCCGTTGCATTAGCCACCTAAGGCAACACTTTTGCCCATCTACGGCCACGGAAAGAAAGTGTTGCATTATAGCCATAATGCAACACTATTTGCACGTAATGCAACACTATTCAGCGTTGCCTTAAGCATTAGTTAGGGCTCGGCTTCCAGTGCCGCCACGTCAGCTTTCCACGTCAGCTGTCTACGTGTCACACGACACGTCATCTCTCCATGTCAGCACTCCACATGTCACATGCCACACCAGCTATCCACGTCAGATGTGGAGTCCACGTGCGACGGGTAAGCAATTATATTTAATGTAATGCAACACCACTACAATATGTAATGCAACACCATTACAATGAAATGCAATATCAATAAAAGCTAACGCAACAGTAGAAGAAGGAAAATGCAGCACTAATTTGATAGAAATACAATGCTTTAATTAAATATTTTGCAATACAGGTTTTGTACAAGAAACTCATCCAAAGCAATTGTTTTAATTATCCAAATATCAAAACTCAAAAATCAGCTACACCGTTTTGTTCATTGTATACAGTAAGCTCGAACTACTTCAAGAATAGGTGCACGGCATAAGGGACATTATCCTGATCCATTCCTGGCCAATTCTTTAGCGAATTCTGAACATGTACACATGTGTCCACACCTGCAAAATGTATTACTCATTTATATATATGAATCATATATATGCAGCAATCCGATTGCAATATAAATTATATATGTATGTTTGTATGTACCTATATATGAATCATATATATGCAGCAATCCGATCTGCAAAATGTATCCCTCTGCCTTCCAGAATTAAATATGCACCTGATCAAATGATAACAAGTTATTTGATAAGTGGTGGCATCGAATGGCCATTGGCCTTCTTAGTAAAATGTTATGAACACAATTATTACAATTGACTTACTGACCATTGGCGATTGGTCACTCATGCCAGCCAACAAATAAGCAATTTCATATGGCCATTTGTCTTCTGAGCAAAAAGTTTTCAGTTCCCATATTACTGCCATGTACAGTGTGTCACTTCATATCCTGTCAAGCTTCAGAAGCATATCGTCATCTACATCTTCAACTCCTAAACAAAACTCCATCGTCAAAAGTTAAAAAAAACAATGGAGGACTCTTCACTATGCATCACTGCCACTGTTCTTTCAGGACATTGGACTTACGAATTTGTGCATCTCACGCTTAGGCATACGCAGAAGCTTAATGAGGAGTGGACTATACGGGTTATACCCAAAAACTCTTTTCTAATAACATGCCCATCTTACAGTACGCGTGATCATGCGCTAATGTTGAAACTTTTTACAAAAATTGGAGGTGCTTTTTATGTGCAACAATGGTCTGCTGAAGAATTTGAGCCTGAACCAGCGTTCGAGGCAGAATCATAGGCCAGAGTTGTTGGCTTTCTCGAGTTCGTGAAGACAAATGTTCCTGCAATAAAAGAATTAATGACGCCAATGGGAAATGTGTGTGAAATTGACGACTGTCATTGGTCTCGAATTGACCATAGATCATTATACCTGAAAATGGAATTTTATGTAGGCATTGGCTTGGAGAATGTTTTTGCTGCTCGATTTGACAACAAGAAATACATCATTAGGGTTGAGCGCACCACACATACTCATCCTTTGACGAGGCCTGAAATTCTGTTTGTGAGCAATAGGGAGGAACCGGTGGTACCATTTTTTTGTGATCATAGGTAAATTTTACTTCCATCCACAGTTTCTTATAGTGAGACACAACCACACATGCACACACTCACATACATACATACAAGGTTATAATGCCCCACCCAAGATTCTGAAATAATAATACAAACTGGTGCTCTGTTAGTTGTACATAGATGTGGTTGTGTGGCTTGAATTTGAGACACTGTTATTGTATGGCTTGAATTTCCTTCAGATGTGGTTACATGTCAAATTGTTTGATAATTAATGTGTGTTACATGTCAAATTGTTTGATAATTAAGGCATATAAACTCGTAGGTGGATCACATTATTTGAGAATTGAATCATATAATATATTAGGTGGATCAAAAAATGTTTACAGAAATAGAAGTTTGATCATATAATATATTAGGTGGATCACAAAATGTTTACAGAAATAGAATTAACATACCTATTGAAGTTTGATCATCCAAAGATCACTTTGCCCTCCACAACAAGAAATTCTGGTTTGGTCGCTGACTATGCACTATCCTTAACAGCCACTCTGACATAGACAATGACTCTGACATGGACAATGACTCTAACATGGATGCTGGTGCTGATGCTGGTCTGGATGCTGGTGATGACTGGTGATGTTTGTGGATGTTGGTTTTATTCTGCTGGTAATGATTTTTGTCTTGAAATTTTGTGAATATTTGTGAAACTTTGTGTGGTTGTGGAAGTTTGTGATGACTGGTGATGACTGATGATGGATGCTGGTGAATGTTTTTGAATGTTTGTGAATGGTACGTTGTTTTGTTTGTGAATGCTGGTGATTTTTTAAAATCTCTGCGTATGTCTCTGGTGTATACTTATGATACTTGTGCGTGTATACTTGTGCGTGCCTTCAGATGGCTGCCTTATGATACTTGTGCGTGCATGTATACTTGTGCGCGCGTGTATACTTGTGCGTGTCTACTTGAGCGTGTGTACTTGTGCGTGTATACTTATGATACTTGAGCTTGTATACTTGTGATACTTGTGCGTGTATACTTATGATACTTGAGCGTGTGTACTTGTGCGTTTATACTTATGATACTTGAGCTTGTATACTTGTGATAGTTGTGCGTGTATACTTGTGCGTGTATACTTATGATACTTGTGCGTGCGTGTATACTTGTGAGTGTATATATGCACTGCGTGTATGATGTGTATTGTAATAAAACGAAAATGCTTGAGTGTCCGCTTCAGATTTTGTCAAAATCTGCGGTAAGAGACTTAAAATTCGGATGTCACCGCAGTGCATACACACCGCAGTGCAAATTAACCTCAAGCATACAAATTAACCGCAGTGTAAGGTATGAACCTCAAGCAGTGCAAATTAACCGCAGTCCCCATTCCTTAACTAGCTCGACCTCTATAATAAACCAATGTCTTTTTCATGCCAGTAGCCCGGTTCTCATGGTTTATTGCTGGGTATAATTTTCGAATAAACCTCAGCATAATCCCAAATCCCAAATCAATAATAAGCGCAACTAATTACTAATAAGCGAATGGATTTTCCAAAATGTAACAAATGAACTAATTACTAATTACTCATAATCCAATCTATAATAAGCGCAACTAATTCACAGTGCAATACAAACTGAAACTGAGGGAAAAAACTGGCGATGTCAGCGCCCTGAGCAATCAAAACTAGAAAGCATTTCAAAGCTTCATCCTTTTCGGAATAGAATTTGCTGTCGAGGAGAGGATCGATACTGACGTGAATTTAGGTTTAATTTTTTGTCAATAGTAAAAAGGGGGAAAAACGATTAGATGATAGAGAAGAAAACGATTTCATGAAGGGAGAAGATCGCGCCAAAATTTCGTCAAAAGAATGAAATGACGTGGCTGTCAATGATTGGATGATGGCTAACATTAAGATCATCAGATCCATAGATGGTTTGAACCGTTGGATTAATCTTTCATCTACGGTTGGGGTTTTTATATGTTGATAACGCGGATAGCTGAGCTGGATTATATATACGTAATGCTACACTTTTAACTGGTGTTGCACATCAGAACACTAAAATTTCCACCGCAACAGTGCATCCACGTATAATGCAACAACATATGAATGCTGTTGCAGAAGCTCGAAGAAATCATAGCTTTCGCCACACTTTTCATGCAACGCACACAAATTAGTGTCGAATATGCCCACTTTTGTAGTAGTGAATGTTTTAAAAACGAAATAAATATTTTAAATTCATATAAAAGTTCTAATTAAATATTTATTATTATAAATATATTAAATACTTGACTACCAAAATTAGGGGACGTTACAGTCTTCATATCTTTGACTTTTAGTCGTCATAACAGTTATTTAGAATGGGCTAAACCCGGTATTTCCGGATAACTCGTGCATCTTATAACTATGTGATATATGAAAATAACAAACATTTCATTCCAGTCTAGAATATTCTTTTTTTTAAATATTCATTATCTTTGGGAAAGGTTCCCATTATTTTTATGAAAGATAAATTCTTTTGAACTTATTGTTTAAATCTTCCTTTTGATATCATTCCAAAATATTCTATCATATTCTTTCACAATGTAAACCAAGTTAATGTTTATCAACCTAGTCAGGCTTATCGAGCCTTAACGAACTAATCTTTTATTTAATTATTTCAAATCCCAACCTATTTATTCCATAGAGAAAAACTAGTGATACTCCATATTTAATAGCCATCTTGTTATTGGTACATTTAATTACCATTTAATATTTCAAATCTAGTTAAAGATTCATTAAAACTTTAGTTCAATTTTAATCTCAAAAATCATTACTTAATGATTATTCAACCTTTTGGAAATTAACCTTGTCTTTACTTGGGTTAAAGAACTAATGTCATGTAAAAACACCGTTCACAATAAACTCAAAATCATCTTCCATTTAATATGGAATCTTCACGGAAATCTGAACAATTTATAACCGATATAAATTTCCGTATCAGACTAGTACTATTAGTGGAATAGCGGTGAAGTCTTTTAAATTCCATAAATAGTAAAAACCTTCCTTTACAGAAGCTCATTTTGATTATTATTATTAACTAGAATTCCAGTCAATTCCAATTTAATTAAATAGATTGGACTACTTCTCTAAACCTTAATTAAAAGATTTATTCCTTTCATAAATGAGTTTAAGAACAATATTATTCAAGATACCATTCACAACAAACCCGAATATAAATTGATACTAAACGCAAGGCTGTAAATGAAAATCATATCCACTTATATTCGATACCAAATTCTAAAACTAACCGATAACATTTTGGAGTAACGATATCAGTATCTTTCAAATTCTTCAACGATATCGGTATAATCACATAATCCAATACAGAAAATATCTGATGATAATTTCCATTCAAATCCATTCCAATTTATATGTTGGTATTTCTGTTTATGTTAAAAACCATTCGCAAATTCAATTTATTATTCTAGTTATTAACTAGTTCATTCGGATAAAAATATCTTTTATCTTTTCAAATATGGAACATTTCATCTGAAATTTTTCCAAATCATTTATTATGAATTTACTTAATTTATTCATATTTTTAATAATTATATTAAGGCCCTTACAGTTGGTTTGCAATATCGGCCATCGAACTTCATCCATAGTGACCTTTTCTAAAACTGATTTGGAAATATTTTAAAATCCAACCATTCAAATTTAAACCTCTTACATTCGTTGGAAAGATCTTTTCGATAAGAACCCAACAGTTCCTGTTTTATGAGAATCCGACGGACGGATCCCCCATTACGTCCATTCACAGTTAATTGCCAAAATTCGCGAATGGTCGCTGCACGACACGTTCTATTCAAGCCATTTAATATACATAATATATTTCATAAGTTTCCATCTAAAACGTATTTTATTATACGTTTATAAATTCGTTTAAAAACGATTCCAACTTCCATTCCAATTTTTAATTAAAATTGAACATTGCATTTCGTTATGATCTTAACATGATAATATTTGCAAAACGTCAGATTTTGAGATTCAGTCTTCTCGATATTCATTTTAAAGATGAATAAAATCGATATAAAAGTCCATTCGACTTAAAATAACGTTTATATACTTAACTCGATGTCATATATTTATTTATTTATTTTCGTGTCCATCCAAAATCGGACATCAAAATCAAACTTCTAACCTTCATTGAATATTACATTATAAAAACATTCATATTTATTCCGGATTGGAATATAGCGTCAACTAATATCCATATAAATAAATTCATGTGGATTACATTCATCATATACACCCAACAATAGTTGTAAACAACTATCAACATCCAAAATGACATCCAAATTGCATTTTATTTTCATATGAGCTTCAATCGAATAATTGACGCTTACATAAATCTGTCAATCAACCAACTTACCGCAATTTCACACAAGGGAGATGTGTGAGTCAAATATCATCCCAAGACCCATGTGGAGTTTTCAACCAACCACAATCAATTTAAATGAATCATGGTTAATAAATTTAACCAATTCTAATTCAATTTGAATTATTTTTCAAACTGACTAATTTTCACTGTTCAAATTGTAAATGGATATTTATATTCAATTTCTACTACCACAACAGTATTAACATTACTTTTAACATGTCAACATTTCAAAATCACAGCCATAAAAAAATACAAGAAATCAACAAATCATCCATGGGTTTGCAAACAAATGTGATGTGAGCTACCAGACACCGTATGATAGTTTATGATATATTAACATAGCAAAAATAGTCTAGTGAGCGAGTTCTCACCCAATAGCTAAACCAAACGCCACGGACTTCTTATGTAGAATTTCTTGTCGCGCACTCACCGTAATTATTCTCTGCAACTCGAATTCACCATTCTGGCTCTACAGACTGCATACGACCTCCAATCTTTATCAAACTAGGTCACCAATAAGAAAACGCCATTATGGACAACTTTTCTCTAGTGCACTTTCTTCCAAAAACGCTCGGGTTCACGAGAAATCGTTGAAAATAGCTTCGGGTATGCAAACTTCAGTCACGCTTTTAGAGCAGCTCTGAATTCCAAAATTCGATTTTGATATGTGCATTTCGTAGAGAAAAGTGAGATCTACAACTTTCGTTTGTGGGGCCTTGACCAGAAATGCACGGATCAGAAGTTTTTAAGCAAAGAAGGATAGGGACCTTTTTGCAAACGGGAATTGTTGAAAAGGTGGAGCTTTTGTCCAAGGTGGGGCCCATGGCTGAGGAGGAGTGGGCTGCTGGCAGTAAGTGGTAGCGCAGGGGGTGGCAGGTCGGAGGGATGGTGGTGGCAGTGGCTGTGCCTGGGGAAGCGGCTAGGGTTTGTAGAGGATAAGGTTTGTAGAAAAGAGGAGAGAGGGAGAGAAGGAAGAGGAGGAAGGGGGAGGTGCTGGAGCAGTGGCAGCTGGTTGCTGGAGGCAGCGGCGGATGAGGGGTAGCGGCTGAAATGGAGGAGGGAGAAGGCCATTAATTTGGAAGTAGGAAGAAAGAAAAGGAAGGGTGAAAATGAAGAAGGAAAGGGAGAAAGTGATTATTTATCTCTTGTTCTCTTGGATCGTACGACTGTAAACGATCTTCGCTTCCATGAAATTTTGTCACGAGATAATATACGGAATTACGAATCCAACGAATCAAGTTTCGTTGAATATCGAGTTCGTTTGACCTTCCGTTAAATTTCTCAATTATGCTCAAATTAGCATCATAATGCAATTTTAGCGTACATTTTCTTCTTGTACACCCAAAATATAACTCCAAAAATTATGAAATTTTCGATTCTACCATTATTTGACGATACGAATCAGAAAAAAAAGTGAAATCAAATTCTAAGACTATCTTAATAATGTTCCTTTGTAAACTGACTGTTAGTTTTACCCAAAACGGGTTTATTGAGCACGACCACATACTAACTCCATTGCGCGTGAAATTTGAAATCTGGCCATGACTTATTATTACGAATCCGACAAAATTAGTCTCTTCGAATTCTGAGCTGACTAGCAAAATTTCCCTTTTTAAGGGCTATGCGATGATTTTAAAAATCAAATTTTCAAAATTTTCAAATACAAGGCTTATAAATCAATTTAATAATTTTACTGAGTTTGTTTTAAGTCAAATAAAATATAAAAACTTTTTAATAATTATTCTCAAAGTTTATTTTGCAAAAATAACCAATTTATATTTCCATATTCCTTAAAATAGCTTCAATCAAAATTTTAATTTTTTTCTGAAAATACAAATTGTTACAATCTCCCTCACTTAAAACTTTTTCGTCCTCGAAAAAGAATGGAGCTGAAAGTTGTTTAACTAAACAACTCAACTTTCATTCTGGCTTGAGTTTTTCAACTTTTCAGTTTCTAAGAACTTCTAAATTTCTCTGAAATTTGGCTAACACCTTAAAATTCTGAAATTTTTGGCCATAACCTCCTTTGTACGGGGTAATCTAAAAAAAATTGGGACTTATTATGATTTATACACCCTGCTCCCCCCATACCCACGCGTAACTAGACATGACGTGTGTATTTTTGTCATCACAAGAACTGTGTAGGGTTCCTTTTTAAATTCTGCAATTTACCATTATAAGTTATTAAGTCCATAATCAGTACTCAGTTCAACCTAGTTCAGTCATCGCCATACAAGCATCCAAACCTCGTCATATAAGCACAAAATGATTATATGGAATATGATATTCTATGCCATCTTCAGTAATATGTTATTCGGTGTAGTCCATAATTTATTTGTTACTATCCTATGGTGTATATTTAATTTCACATAGAACATCCATCACAGCGCATCCATATCATTCACAGTAGTTTAATATAATAATAAAATTGCGCAACCAACTCATAAAGGTGCACCTGCTTGTCCGGCACACAATTTATTCTTCTACTCGGCATCATATCAATAACCTACTTAACAAATATATGTATATATATTCAGTTCCAACTAATTTTAAATTCAGTTTCACTTAGCTCGATTAAATTAAATAACAGGTGTGTTTTCGTATATTAAATGTCCAAAATCATCGAAGGTTTCATCTAATTTATTTAAATAAAACATCATAAGTAATCAAACAAGAAATCGAAAAATCTCACAAATAATCAATTAGTTAATTATCTTTCTAAGCATATAACTTTTATATACTTAAAAATATATTTTTTAAGTTCGGATTTTATTTATAATCACAAATACGTTATTTATAAATGTGCCACTCTCAACTCATCCTAGGGCATTACTAACCCCACCTTTAATGAGTTTCTCATTCTAGGATACTACTGATCTTATCTCTAATGAGTATTCTTAAAAAGAATGCTACTAATTCTATCTTTGATGAATTCTTTCGTTCAGTTCTAGTATGTCTTGTTCTTGACCTTTGTAAACCAAAGCTCTGCTACCAAACTGACGCGGCCGGAGAAATCCGGTAGGCTTTGCAACCATCCTTACATCCCCTAAAGTAGCAGGCTAACATCCCACCGTGGCTGAGAGTGATACCCTAGACACCTTGTTTTACGACCACCCTTTCGAGTGTCCCGGCCTCAATGCCTAACCAACCCTAGAAAGTGACTTGTAGGGGTAAGAGTCTCAGTTTTGCCACCTAACACAAAGCGAGAACCCCCTATCATGCTGCACTCTATAGAAATAGACATGCCAAACAAGGACTGGTGGGAGAACTTAAAACAATTATTAAATCTTTACTTTAAAATAAGGTAAATCACAGGACCATGTCGTATGTCACGGAACGGGTTTACTCCTATGAATACTCTGAATAAAACAATTTATAAACAACGCAATGCTTTTTGGAGAAATGAAGCTATTATAAGACTCACGTTCCATCACACAATGCAACACAAACAAGAGGATAGAGTTTTACCTTATAATATCCAAACATGCTTGATACACTTTAAAACAAATCATTTTGATATTACTATAAGTGCGTTGTCAAAAAAAAATTCGAATATAAATGTATCAATCATAGACAGCGTAGTACCCCATCCTACTATGTCGTCATACAGGTTTACAACTAAAACCGAAAAGTCACTTATTGGAAATTGGATAACATCTATGAGTCGAGGCAAGGGATGTCTCCTCACCAGTTTTGAGACACTCTAGCAAATGTCTCAAGACCACACCTATGGGCAACCCTTGGATCTTTAGGATCGGTCCACACTTAATGTTTGTGGATTTGTTATTCCTGAACAATATGCTTCCCGGTCCTATCAAACCTATCATTGAGCCTTTTAGTCGGCACTATATCCGAGGCGCCTCGCAATCCATCAACCACATAAGTAAAAATGCCTGGCCTCCATACCATGACACCACTTCTAGTTAGAAAGAAATGCATAGACCCCCTATTGCCACTATACCGTTTTTGACTTATACCGGGTGTAAGCCTCGCGAATTAACGCTATACACAAAGTTGTGCTTTGATCATCAACCAAAAGGCCCTGCTTTTCGACAAAAACCTTGATCATTGCATCTTAGCATGCCACATTGTCAATCCATACCGCATCATTGATCATCTACCACTATATAACCTCTAAGCTCGTACATCTCAGAGAAGGGTGTTAAGCAAGCGAATAAATTCTCCACCACCAAACAAATAAACATTTAGCAGAGATCAATGAATACAACGCGAATTACGATGTCAGACACACAATCTATTTTCATGTCTGTTTTGGGTCTGAATGAAACGGGATGCACCTTATTCCTCGTCCCATATGTCCAATACAGGAGAGAGGTCCTCGTATATCTGATCGATCTCCAAGTACGTTTGGACGACCACCACTTACTACCTCGTCTGGGGGTAATCTGCCCCATTCAAGACATCAGTAATAGCCCAAACGATGTGAAGATCTCTGGTGTTCAAGCACCGACTTCATAACTTTGACTTTTAGTCGTTGTAACAGTTATCCAGAATGTGTTAAACCCAGTCATTCTGAATGACTTGCGCATCTTATAACCATGTAATATGTAAAAAAAATCCTCTGTCAGCCTTGTACAGGGCATAACTTTTGACTCAGGTCGAATCAAAGGGTGAAACCTGTGCCATTGGAAAGGAATTGATGATTGCCTTTCCGTAGAGTGGTTACATTA
The DNA here is from genome assembly GCA_030737875.1 of Allium sativum. Classification (NCBI taxonomy): domain Eukaryota; kingdom Viridiplantae; phylum Streptophyta; class Magnoliopsida; order Asparagales; family Amaryllidaceae; genus Allium; species Allium sativum. Next base: position 206,801,049 of record CM060925.1, read on the forward strand.
AGGATTTGGCTCAGCGGTTTGGGAGAAATCACTGTTTTAAGGTTTTTCAGTTGGCTATTCAGGTTTTGGAGCCTTAGTGGAATCCTACAAATAGGGGGTGAGAGTGGAGGGAAAAGGTTTACTTTTCCCATTCTCTCATTTGAAGGAATTTGATCTCCTTCTTCCTCCTACACCTTTCCACCATTAAAAATCCAAATCTAAGGGAGGAAATCGAAGATCTACACCATCTAAGGCAAGATCTACATCATTTCAAAGGTGAAGTCATCAGATCGAGGGGTTTGATTCGGAGTGCTCGCTGTCCGGATTTTTATTTCTATCGTTTTAGATTGTTTTGGCAAATCGGCGAGTGATTTACATCTCTCACATGAATGCAATGAAGTATATGAGTGTTTGTGCATGTTTCTCATTAAATTGGGATGTTTTATCATAGATTTACACCATTATAAGTTCATTTTCGTATGCATCACCCTATGATCTAATCTAACAAGTTTTACTTGTTAATTTCATGCCATTTTACTTGTTTATGTTAGTTAGATCTCTCTTTTTGATCATATGTTCATTTTAATGGTTTTTGGTGAGATTTACATCATTTTTGTGGTAATCGCTTTATTCATGTGGATAGTAACGTTATGATATGCTTATGATTGTGTTTGATGATTTTAGTTGAGTTGGTTTCATTGGATTCGTCGTTTGACAAAGTTTTGGTCGAAATCGGAATTGAATTGTAATATGCAGAAATTGACTCAGTCATAGGTTGAATCAGCCAGAAGTTGGATTGAAACGAAGTTGGATCGGACCGGAGTGGATCGGATTGGGTCATATTCGGATCGGGTCATATTCGGACCGGGTTGGTCATATAGGTGATTGGATCGGGTCGGTCGTGTTTGTTGGGTCAGTTGAGTTTGAAGCCAGAAGAGCGCTGGATCGGGTCGGCCTAGTTTGGATCAGGTCGATCTGAAAGAGGGCGGATTGGTCATGTTTTTAACAGCGCTTTTAAACGCTGTGATTGATAGTGATGATGCTATGGTTTGTTTCCAACAGGGTCATTTTCTGAAAAGTACGTTTTTCGGGTACGACTTAGATTTGGAGAAAAGGTCTAAAAAATATATTTTTCGGGGCAACCCCCCGAACCCTAGTCGCGGCGCGGTGGTGTAATTGGATCGATGATGATGTGACTTCGAAGTAAATTTAAGTAGGAAGGTTCGAAGTGTTGAATGTGTTTGTTGATCAAGGTGGAACAATGAATGAGGTGGCAACTCAAAGGTTGCTTAAGCTATGAAATGTCGTTAAGGTTTGATGATTAGAGATGCGAAGGTCGAGAAGTCATCGTTGTCGTAAATTCTAGCAGGCTCAAAGCAGGGGTACAATGGGGGCACCCAATAGACCGGAAGGTTGCTGGTCGAGTACCTTGGGTATCGTTGAAAGTCCTAGTTGTCAAGGTTGGACATATGGAGTTTATGCTAGAACTGGGGTTACCATTAGCCCTTGACATATGGCAAGGTTGGCCATCATGCGATTAACGATGGTTTCAAAGCAAGATTGGCGGTGATAGCTAGAGTCAGTCATGGATGATATCCAAAGTCCGAGGAGATGTTCTTTGAGTGCTTAACTGATATTGGTCTAGACCTCTGGGGAGAGTACTTGGGGGACGTCAAACTTGATTAGGGTTGTCTGTGTAAGACTTGTATAATCTAGATGTCATGTGTGTTTTCCATGATTGAATGGGTGTTCTGGTTTCCATGGATGAACGGTTGAATTGTTATTGTAAAGTTTATCACTGCCCGATGTGGGGAAGATAAGGTTGAGTTCTTCTCTGGTGTCGTGGGTAGATTGGTATGTTTATCTATCCTTTCTCATACACTTTATTATTGAAGTTTGTTAGTTGTCTTATCACTCACTAAGACTGTTGTCTGACTCAAGGTTTTATGTTTCCTCTTATTACCTTGGGTTGTTCATCTGGTTGTGGATGGGCATACTAAGTAGCAGGTGACAGGTAATGCTTTAGTGAGGACGATGGTGTTGATCGGTGGCGAGCAGGAGGCTCACATACCAGTTTTACTACTATCTAATAATTGGGTTTCCGTTGTTTTCTTTTCTGAATAATGTAGTGAAGCAACTTTGTATAAACACTATTTCCAAGTTTGTGCATATTACTTTCTGGTTGTACGAAAGTCTTGTATTTCTGCTTCACTATTACTACCTGTTGTATATATTCTATTATATTTTATCCTTGCGTTGTGAGTTTACGATAGGTTCCGCTTGTGTTTACCTACTCTGATGATCGTCCACGACTGCCTTACACACCTTTTAGCGCATTATTTCTTTTGTATAGTGCGGGGGTTATGGGAGGTCGTCACATTTGGTATTAGTGCTCTAGTCAACGATTTTTGGCCAAAGTTCAACGGCGTAATCACATATGAGAGATGTACTTGTAGATTTCAGTTGGATGCTCACTATATATATTAGCATATATGGTAGTAACGGTTGTTTTACTTTAGCAGTTTTTTTTTGAAGTGACTAATTGTTCTAAATTGCAGATTTAGAATGAGTAGACGAGAAACAAGACGCACTGTTAGGGGAGCCAATACTGGAAAGGGAAATGGTGGTTAACCTAATTACTCGGCCATGTTTGAAGCCATGGCAGAAGCAATTATGCCAAGGGTACCCACCCTAGTGGCGGCAACGGTAGATGTTGGTGTGCGGGTTCCTAGAGTAGTAGATTTTGCAAAGATTTGCAAGGACTTTACATCTCTAGGTGGGAAACCATTCAAGGGAACTGAACCAGCTGAAGAGGTTCAGAGGTGGATGGACTCATGTGTCCGAATCTTTGGAGACTTGGGTATTGAGGATGCAATAAAGAGAAAGCTTGCATCAAGGCAACTGCAGAATAGGGCCATGGAATGGTGGAAATCTGTTACACTTGAGACTCCAGAGGAAGAAATTTCATGGGATCTATTCCAAGCTAGGTTTGAAGCAAAGTTTATCTCCACAGATCAGAAATCTGCTCTACTCAAGAAGTTCGTAGAGCTGAAACAGAATGGTCGTTCTTTGCTTGACTATATTTCTGATTTCGAAGCTTTGTCTAGATATGCTCGTTCGTACATTGATACACCATATCAGAAGAACGAGAAGTTTGTCTTGGGTTTGGATGCTTATATCGGAAAACCGTTAGTGGACCATCTTGATGATTCATTTGAGAAGATTGTGGAAAAAGCTATTCGTCATGAGAGCTTGTTTCCTAAGGAAGCAAATGTTGTCGTTGCAACCAAATAGGCTCAGAAACCAAAGCAGGGTGGTAATAATAAGAAGAGGAAGCAACAACAACAAAAAGGAAAAGATGGCCAAAATAAACCCAAGAGTGAGGCGGTTTGCTTTAACTGCTAGCAGAAAGGTCATTTTTCTAATGAGTGCAAGAATCCCAAAGTTGAGAAGAAGTGCTTCAAATATGGAAAGCCTGGGCATGAGAAGAAAGATTGTCCGGAATTAGTTAAGGGCAAGAAAATTGTGAAGGCATATGCTTTGGAAGCTATGCCATCTTCTTCGAGAGCTCCTACTGAAGAGGAGAAGGGAAAGGGTGTCGCGGTGCAAGGTACTCTTTCTGTTAATGGTGTTTCAGTTCGTGTGCTTTTCGATATTGGAGCATCACATTCCTTCATTTGCAATGAGCTTGTGTGTCTCTTGGGTTTGGAACCTGAGATTTGTGATAGACCCTTCGTAGTGGCTAATCCAATTGGGGGTTCGTCAAATATTTGCATGATATGTCGAGGTCTAGTGTTGTCGAGTCATGGTTGCTCTTTTGTGTGTGATTGCTTTGTTCTTAACTTCGCTGGGTTTAAGATTATCTTGGGCATGGATTGGCTCAAGAGGTATGCGAAAAGGGTGAATTGCAAGAAGCTAGAGGTGAGGGTCGGGGATGTGGAAGGGCGAAAGTTGTTGATTAGATGTAAGCGTGAAGACGGGGTCTTCGTGAGTTATCTATATTCGCTTGGGATTCCATAAGAAGACCTGTCATCAGTGCTGATAGCTAATGAGTATGTAGATGTCTTTGACGAGGTCAAAGGGTTGCTGCTACATCGTGAGATTGCATTTAGGATCGATTTAGTTGAGGGTGCTAGACCAATCGTTATGCCTCTTAGGCAGATGGCGCCTAGGGAATAACAAGAGTTATAGGTGCAAGTTCGTGACCTTTTGGGAAAAGGATTCATTCGGAGGAGTGTTTCCGAGTGGGGTGCACCAGTCGTATTTGCAACCAAGGCGGATGGCTTGTTAAGATTGTGTGTGGACTATCGTGAGATGAACAAGGTGACTAAGAAGAACAAGTATCCGTTGCCAAGGATTCATGACTTATTCGATCAGCTTCACGAAGCCAAAGTGTTTTTTCAGATGGATTTGGCGACGGGATTTCACCAGTTGAGGGTGGTTAAGGATAGTGTGCCAAAGACTGCTTTTAGGACACCATTTGGTTTCTTCGAATAGTTGGTGATGCCATTCGGGTTGACTAACGCGCCAGCGAATTTTGTGGATCTTATGAATAGAATGTTCAGAGATCAGTTGAAGAAGTTTGTGCTTGTGTTCATGGATGATATTCTAGTTTACTCTAGAAATGAGGAAGAACATAAGACGCACTTGAGAGTTGTGTTAGAGATCTTACGGAAGCATCAGCTTAAAGCTAAGTTCTCAAAGTGTCACTTCTGGAAGGATGAAGTGAGGTTCTTAGGTCATGTAGTTTCTGGAAAAGGATAGCGGTTGACCCCGCTAAAGTTGCAGCAATGCAGGTCTGGGATCTACCTAAGAATGCGACAGATGTTCGGAGTTTCCTTAGGTTGGCAGGATATTACCGACGGTTTATCAAGGATTTCTCCAAGGTAGCTGCACCGTTGACAGGATTGACGAAGAAGAACCAAGTGTTCACATGGGATGCAAAGTGTGAACAAGCGTTTGCAATCCTGAAGAAGAGATTGACGAGTGCACATGTGTTGACCATTCCAAGTGGGAATGAAGAGATGGTGGTATATACCGATGCATGTGGTACTGAACTTGGAGCAGTGCTAATGCAGAAGGATAAGGTTGTGGCCTATGCAAGTCGATAGCTAAAGCCGCATGAGAAGAATTACCCAACTCATGATTTGGTGTTGGCGGCGATTGTGTTTGCTCTGAAGATGTGGAGACATTACCTGTTGGGATTTCGATTCGAGTTGTTTACGGATCACAAGTCGTTGAAGTATCTTTTCTCCCAAAAGGATTTGAATCTTCGGCAACAAAAATGGTTAGAACTTCTGGCATCATATGGTTTTGGCATAGCCTATACTTCGGGCAAGGGCAACGCAGTTGCAGATGCGCTAAGTCGAAGACACGCAAGTTTGGGAGCGATGTTTTCGGAATGGAATAAGTACTTAGAAAGGTTCGATTTCAGGCCAAGGTGTGAGTTGGAACCTGAAATGTTGGCGAGCTTGTCGATAAGACCTACTCTTATCGAAAGGATTGGCGAAAGCCAAAAGAAGGATGCGAAGCTTGTCAAGTTCATTCAGAAACTGGAACCAGAAGATAAAGATTTCGAGGTCGATCGAGAAGGTTGGCTTCGAAAGCAAGGGCGGTTAGTTGTTCCTGATATTGACGGATTGAGGGATGAGGTTCTGAGAGAATGTCATCACTCGAAGCTTACGAGTCATCCTGGTGGAAATAAGATGTATCAGGACATGAAGAAAGTTTACTACTGGGAAGGGATGAAGCGAGATATTGGAAAGTTCATTTCCAAGTGTATGAACTGCTAGTTGGTGAAAGCTGAACAGAAGAAGCCGAGCGGTTTACTTCAGCCATTGGAAATTCCTACATGGAAGTGGGAGAAGGTATCGATGGATTTTATCGATGGACTACCTAGAACAGGGCAGGAAACGAAGGGGTTTGGGTCATTGTGGATCGTTTGACCAAAAGTGCGAGATTCATTCTTGTCAAGTCGACTAGGACGGCATCGAAATTGGCTGAACTTTATGTGAAATGGATAGTTTGATTCCATGGTGTCCCAAAGAGTATAGTGAGTGACTGAGATCCATTATTCATGAGTGGATTTTGGAAAAGTTTTCAAGAAGCTTTGGGAACCGAGTTGTGCTTAAGTACGACATATCATCCCCAAACTGATGGTCAGACCAAGAGAGTCATTCGAGTTTCGGAAGATCTCCTGAGGGCTTGTGTGTTAGACTTCAGAGGATCATGGAAGGACCATCTACATCTAGTTGAGTTTGCGTATAATAATAGCTACTAATCTAGCATTGGGATGACACCATACGAAGCGTTGTATGGAAGGCCGTGCAATTCTCCAGCACGTTGGCTAGAAACTGGGGATAAGTTGGTACTTGGGTCTGAGATGATTAGAGAAATCTCGGATTGTATCGATACAGTTTGGCAACAAATGAAGGCAGCCCTGGACTGTTAGAAGAGTTACGCCGACAAGTGTCGTAAGGACTTGGAATTCGACGTGGGTGATATGGTTTTCGTGAAAGCTTCGTTGTTGAAGCACATGGTTAGATTTGGTAAGAAAGGAAAGTTAGCTCAAAGGTCTGTTGGACCATTTTCGATAGTCGAGCGAGTTGGAAAGCTCGCATATAGATTGGAGTTACCCAAGAAAATGTCGAGTGTGCATAATGTGTTCCATGTGTCGTTTCTACGGAAATTCGTGCATGATTCGAATATAGTGGTATCTCCAGAGTAGTACGAAGACTTAGAGACCGTAGTTTCGAGACCTCGTAAGCCACTTCGTGTTGTGGGGAATGACACGAAACAACTTAGGAGGAAGACGGTTAAGCTAGTCAAGGTGCAATGGAGTGAGGACGGAGACGATTGTACATAGGAGACGGAAGAGAGCATGAGAGCGACTCATCCAGAACTCTTCGTCAGTAGGACCCTTTGATATCGTATCTTCGTTATATCGTTGTATCTTGTTGTTGGTTGTTAAAATTCCGCGTGTTAGGATAAGGCTATGGATGCATGGCTTGATGGATGCTAGTTTGGATGATAGAATTGCTTTTTCATGGATGATAGGCATGCGGAATCATTGTGATTACTTGGGTTTGTTTGGAATTTCGGGGGCGAAATTCTTAAGGGGGAAGAATGTAACAGCCTGCATTTTACGTATCGGAAGATCGTAAAATATATTTATTTTATTCTATGAGGGTTGGTTCATTCTAATCTTTTAATATGTTGTTTATGGAGAAGTGAGACATGTCCATAATTTTTACCGATTTTGTTTGTGACCATTTTGCCCTTGTCAGCCTTGTATAGGGCATAACTTTTGACTTAGGTCAAATCAGAGGGTGAGACCTGTGCCATTGGAAAGAAATTAATGATTGTCTTTCCGTAGAGTGGTTACATTAAGGATTTGGCTCAGAGGTTTGGGAAAAATCGTTGTTTTAAGGTTTTTCAGTTGGCTATTCAGGTTTTGGAGCCTAAGTAGAATCCTATAAATAAGGGTGAGTGTAACACCCCGTATTTTTGTTAATATTAATGTTCACAAATTAAAGAATAACTAATCTCAGGTATAACAATTAAGGGAAACGTGTCGCGCCATTGTCTTCATCTCGGAATTTTGGTTGAGTTAGAGTCCAAGTTGCGTAAATTGGACTTCGTATGAAGAAGTTATGGCCATCGGAAGTTTCAGAAAATTCAAAACAGATTTCAAAATTCAAAATTTCAGAGTCAGATGGTTTACGCGGGAAAATTCCCACTAGGGCCAGGTCGACCAAAGGGTCGACCTACCCTGACCAGGTCGACCATAGGGTCGACCTGGGGGTCGACCTGCCCCCTTCCCCCCGGGAAGATTTGATTAGTGATCTGTTTATGGCTGTGTGCTAACTCATTAGGGTTTCTGATCTGCTCTGATTGGCTGGGATTAATTCTGGGTTGATCGGACGGCATAAACTAATCCTAAACTCTATAAAAACACCTATAGACTCAAACCCTAAAATAAAATTAAAATTAGATTCATGGCCTCCATGCCGTCACCTTGCAACTCAGAATAGCCGCCACCAATTAGAGAGGAAGAAAGCTAGTCAAATTCAATTCTATTCAACTCTAACAACGAATCTTCTTCAAAGGATAGCTAATTCAACTTCAGAACTCAGAATTCAGAACTCAAGACCTTCTTTGAGTTGTGAGTTTGATTTTTTTAATAAAATAATTAGCAATTTAATTGGATTGAGTTATGATGTGGATTATTTGGATATGATGTGAAATATTGACTGCGTGTTATTATTTATGTTGTAAAATTGTGATGTTATCATTTATGTTGTAAATTCTATGATGCTATCATCTATGTTGTAAAGTTGCGATCATCTATGTTGTAATTTTATGATTGGCTTATGTATAATCAAGTCATAATGGTGTTTCATATACTAGTTTGGTTATGTTGATTCATATGATAAATCATAAGTATGTACGCAAGTTTAGATTTTGATTAAGACATGAATCATATGCAAGTTGGGGAAAATTATGTATAACCTTACATGTCTCATGACATCTATTTTAGATCTAAAGTTTAGGCTATGACATGTGTGAGTTATATGCTAAATTCTACATGCTAGTTTACATGTTTAGATGTAAGTTTACACCATCGTTATGTTGCATAAATCACATATGCAAGTTTATATAAATACATGTGTTTGGGATATGAATCATGTTATGCAAGTTTGCGGTTATTGCCTATGCAAGTTCACACCTTTAGATGTAGATCTATGGCATACATGATTTATGCAAGTTATGACCATTACCTAAACAAGTTTACACCTTTAGAATTGGATCTATGACATGTGTAGTTTTATGTAAGTTGTAACTTTAGCCTATGCAAGTTTTAGATGTAGAACATCATTCACACATGCAAGTTCACCCCTTATGTTTAGATCTAGTTTTAATTATATGTATCTTGTGGTGTTTTCTCTTTATTCTATGAGGTAGACTATTCGAGTCTAACATATATTTTATGTTTAACGAACGAACGTACAACGTAGGGTAATGAGATAATATTAAAAAGATTTAATATAGAGAATTGGCATAAATGCCTTAAATGGCATAAATGCCTTAAATGGCATAAAATTAATTTGTGATGAAAATTGGTATGATTTTACATACCATAAATAGATGGACATAATTGAATCAATTATGGCCATAGTTAAATTTGGAATTGATAATTTGAATAGGGAAATTAATTCAAATTGGGGAATGATTAATTAGGTGTAATTAATCGTCTAAGACACGAGGTTAGGCTCTTTTGTGGTGTAAGACTGCGCGGACCCGCCCGGCAAATCCAGCTGCCACAAATGCCAGTCTAATGTGGGAGGTCTTAGGCATAAATTAAATACGCAACAATTGTAAAGAAACGAGGTTAGGCTCGTTTGTGGTGTAAGACTGCCCGGACCCGCCCGGCAAGTCCAGCTGCCACAAATGCCAGTCTAATGTGAGAGGTCTTTATAAGGTTACGGTCTTAATGAATTAAGAAACACTTAACCAGATAAACTTGTAGTGGGGCATGAGGGGGTTAAGTGGTGCCTTGGGTGGCATGTGGAATTCAGAGGGTGCCTTGGGTGGCATTTGAAATTCGATTAGAAACACTTAACCAAAATTAAAACATGTAAGTAAACATGAATAAGAAGAGGGTTAAGTGGGATGTACTAGAGGGGACCAAGCTTAGGTGGATAGCTTGTGTCAAGTAATGGGGGCCCGTTTCAACCAGTAACCCATAAGTATCTTTGTGGGCTCGACCCAAGTCGAGGACGGGACACGCGTACTGGGTTTGACTGTAAGAGGCCAAAACAGGTTAGCGGCGGCAACGCAAGTCCAACGGGTTCATATGCGTGTGTGGGCCCGGGCTAGTAGGTAAGACGTTGTTGCATCGTGTAGGTATAAACCGTGCATTATTGGTGGTATCGGGTTGCCACTTTGGGGAGTGATACACCCCACTGTGGGGCCAGCACGGGTATCTACGAGTTTGGGAGCCGATCGCACGGGGGTAGTGGGTGCACCTAGTGGAGATAGGGGCAGGCGGCACCTATAAAGGCAACTAGGGGTGCACGAAACTACCATTATCATTGTTAAAGTCTTGTAGGCGGGATCAACCTTAAGGTGACTAGTGGTGGTGCAGTATAGTAGTGGTGGTGCAGTATAGTAATTATCTTATAATGGTTTAGGTGTGCTTTAACGTTATCTTAGTTCAACCTTATTTCCTTGTTTACTCTGCCATACTCAATTGTTCACAGTCATTTCCTTATTTTCCAACTTATGCCTTAGCCCAATTATTTTGGTAATTATACTGTTAAAGTTATTACACTCGCCAGACTTTATATCTGACTCCCTTTATTTCCTCCTCTTTTCTTCCTTCCCCCCTCCCCTAGGTGCTTAGGGTGGAACTAGCACCAGTGGAGCTTGATTTTGGATAGCTGTATCTCTTGCTTTTAGAAGTTGCTTGGATCGCTGAAGTAAAAGTTCAGCCTATCTTATTTATGGCTATTTTGTGTTGGGGTTATGTCTTTCAATTTATGTACTTTGATTTAGTCAAGATGGATATTATGTACTTTGACTCTGGTAATTGATGATGTAATCAAACTTATGTGTTTACCGCTGCAATGAATAAAGTTTTAAATTTTTAAGTACTATTTATATTTGTCTTGTTGTTAAGTTTCTGTTCTATACTCACTTAAAACGCTCCATAGAAGTTAATGCATTCCCTTTGTGAGTGACATTAATGGATGTGGGGTGTTACACATGGTATCAGAGCTGAAGGTTACCAAAACAGATATGAATTTTGAAAAACTGTTTTCAAAAACACTTTTATAAAAAAAATACCTTCAAAAGTATGTTTTAAGGAAAGTATTTTCAAGAGAAAAGCTTATTTTAGAAAGCATAACCTCAAGAGCCACATATCTTTCCTTCGGTTCTTTTGTATTGAATCTTTCCGTTTTTCGTTTCAGCATGTCTGGAATTCCCGAGATACCCGAGGGGATACCGTTACCATGATGGTTTAGGAGGTATTTGGAGAATAGGGCCGCCACAGCAGGTCCAACAAATGCTCCTCCTCCTCGCATCGATACTTTTGCTAAGATATGTAAGGACTTTCGGGCAATGGGTGGAAAACCTTTTCACGGGATGGAGACATTTGTTGAAGCTCGAAACTGGCTAAAGGAGGTGGAAGAATTGTTTGGGATCTTTGAAGTGGAAGATGGAAGAAAGGTCCAGTTAGTTGTCTGGCTAATAAAGGATGAGGCCTCGTTTTGGTGGAAGGTCACTAATGGAGAACGTCCAGTCGATACATGGCCAGATTTTAGGTGGAGGTTTGAGGCGAAGTTTCTCTCACAGGCTGAAGAGAATCTCTACATGGAAAGGTTTCTAGCATTGAAGCAGGGGAATCTATCAGTGAAAGAATACGTCAACAAGTTCAATCAGTTGGCGAGATTTGGCTTGGACTTGGTGAATACTCCAAAAAAGAAGGCCCTGAGATTTGTTAAGGGTTTGAACGAGCCGCTTCATGGGTTAGCTATGACCCACATTCCCATGGGGGCTACCTTTGAGAGACTAGTTAACATGGCGCTTATGCATGAAGAGGAGAAGGGCGCCAATGCTAATAAGGCACCCGAGAAGAAAGGGAATCAAAAGAAGCCGCAACAATAACAACAGAACAAGAAAGGTGGTAAAGACAACAATGGTAAGGGAAAGAAGAGATGCTTTAACTGTGGGATACTAAGCCATCTAAGCAAAGATTGTAGGAAGAAAAAGAAGACTGGTTGTTTCCACTGTGGCGAAGCGGGACATCTGATTAAGGACTGCCCAAGGAAAGGGCAGAGGGTAGGGTCTACCTCGGGAGGACAGGTGCAGGCTCTCATGGCACCAAGGCAAGCAAGGGGACAAGTTCAGGCTCTCATGGTCCCACCGCTGCAAGAACGAGGTAGAGCAATTTCCGTTGAAAGTTTAGTTTTTCTGTTTGATCATCTTGTCCGTACTTTATTCGATTCTGGTGCATCACATTCGTTTATTTCTACATCATTAGTTGAAACACTACACCTAGATACTAGTCTAGTTACGGATCCCTTAGTAGTCTCAAATCCTATTGGTGGTTCGGCTCATCTTTCTATGATTTGTCGGGATTTGAGAGTATTTATCTTGGGCATTGGGTTTGAATGCAACGCCTTTGTTCTTGGTTTCATGGCTACGGCTTGATTCTAGGTATGGATTGGCTAACTAAATACGGGGCCATCCTAGATTGTGAAAGAAGGGTAGTTAGATTGTTGACTCGTTGTGGAAAGACCCTTGATATTTCTTGTGACCCTAGAGGTCCAGTAATGCTTAGCTACCTAGAATCCCTTGACGCATTCGATGATGATTTACATTCTATTCGTATAGTCCATGAATATGTTGATGTCTTTGATGATGTGAGGGGTTTACCCCCAAAACGTGAGATAGACTTTCGAATATATCTAGTAGATAATGCAAAGCCAGTTGCATTGCCAGTGCGCCACATGACTCCAAGAGAGAGAAGAGAACTCAGTAAGCAAGTGAAGGAGTTGCTTGAGAAGGGGTTCATCAGACGTAGTATATCGGAGTGGGGTGCTCTAGTAGTATTTGCCACGAAGGCAGATGGGTCCCTTAGACTTTGTGTGGACTATAGAGAACTTAATAAGCTTACTAAGAAGAATAGACACCCACTGTCGAGGATTGACGATCTCTTCGATCAGTTAGTCGGCGCCTCAGTGTTTTCGCAGTAGGACTTAGCCACGGGTTTCCATCAGTTGAGAGTGGCCGAGGATAGCATAGGCAAGACTGCCTTTAGGACTCCAGACGGCTTCTTCGAGTAGCTTGTGATGCCCTTCGGTTTGACAAACGCCCCCGCATACTTTGTTGACTTGATGAGTAGGGTGTTTAGGGAGTACCTTAATAAATTCGTGGTAATCTTTGTGGATGACATCTTGACCTTTTCTAAAAGCAAGGAAGAGCATGCCCTACATCTTAAGGAAGTGTTGGAGACTCTTCGAGCGCATAGCCTTAAAGCAAAATTTTCTAAATGTCACTTTTGGAGGAAGGAAGTGCAATTCTTAGGGTACGTGGTTTCCAAAGAAGGGATAGCTGTGGATCCCGCGAAGGTAGTGGCCATCCAAGATTGGAAGGTTCCTAAAAATGCTACCGAGGTGAGGAATTTCTTAGGGTTGGCTGGCTACTATAGGAAGTTCATCAAAGACTTCGCAAAAATATCAGCCCCATTAACACGCTTGACGAAGAAGAACCTAGTCTTCACATGGGACATAGATTGTGATGATGCGTTCCAACGTTTAAAGAGAGCTTTGACCACAGCCCCAGTCTTAGTGTTGCCAGATGGGAGTAAGCCATTTACCGTTTATACCGATGCTTGTGGGACAGGACTAGGCGCAGTCTTAATGCAAGAGGGAAGGGTAATAGCTTATAGTGGAAGGCAGTTGAGAGTGCATGAGAGAAATTACCCTACACATGACCTAGAGTTGGCTGCTATTGTTTTCGCGCTTAAGTCTTGGCGCCATTATCTTCTTGGCGAGAAATTCGAATTGTTCACTGACCACAAATCGCTAAAATACTTATTCACTCAGAAGGACTTGAACTTAAGGCAGTAAAGGTGGATGAAATTCTTAGCGTCCTATGATTTCGAGATAGCATATACCCCTGGCAAGGGTAACGTGGTGGCAGACACCTTAAGTAGGAAAAGGTTATCCTTGAGTCCGTTGTTTGTTGAGCGGCGAAGCTTAGAGTTCATCTCTACGTTTGAATTTAGACCTTCCGTTGACTTTGTACCCAGTTTGCTAGCATCCTTAGAGGCCAGACCTACGCTTTTGGGACGGATTGGTGAGGCACAGCGAGATGACCCATAGTTGGTTGAGTTAGTAGAGAAGCTCAAAAGGGGGGAGTCATCGAGCCATCTCCATAAGTATGCCCTAGATGATAAGGGTTGGTTACGTAGGGACGGTAGACTTTGTATACCACGGGATGAGAATTTGAGGAAGACTATTCTTGATGATGCACATCGTTCGAAGATGACTATCCATCCCAGTGGGGACAAGATGTACATGGACATGAGACGAGTTTACTTTTGGGCCGTCATGAAGAGGGATGTGATAAAGTTTGTCGCTAGATGCTTGGTGTGCCAACAAGTAAAAGTAGAGCAAAAGAAGCCCAGTGGGTTGCTTCACCCATTGGAGGTTCCACAATGGAAATGGGAAAGTGTTTCGATGGACTTTATTGATGGGTTACCGAGATCGAGGAAGGGTAATACGGGGATTTTGGTTGTGGTAGACAGACTTACTAAGAGTGCCCATTTCATTCCCGTAAAAAGTAAGAGGACTGCTCCATGGTTAGCCTCCGTATACATTCGAGAGATAGTTCGTTTGCACGGTGTTCCTTCTATCATAGTGAGCGACCGCGATCCTATCTTTACTAGCGAGTTTTGGAAGAGCTTATAAGAGGCAGTAGGGACTCAGTTATGTTTGAGCACCGCATATCATCCTCAGGCGGACGGCCAGACCGAGAGGGTGAATCGTATTCTAGAGGACCTATTGAGGTTGTGTGTCTTAGACTTCAGAGGTACATGGGAGGAACATCTTCCATTGGTGGAGTTCGCATATAATAATAGCTTTCAATTTAGCATTGGCATGGCACCGTTCGAGTCTCTTTATGGACGGCCATGTCATTTGCCTACATGTTGGTGGGAGTCTACAAATAAGATCTTACTTGGGATCGATATGATTAGAGAGACTTCGGAAAAGATCGATCTAATTCGAAGGAGGATGAAGACGGCACAAGATAGGCAGAAATCTTATGCGGAAGGTCATATCTTGAGTTTCATATTGGGGACATGGTCTTTGTCAAGGTGTCTCCATTACGGAATTTTGTTCGCTTTGGGTCCGTTGGGAAGTTAGCACCAAGGTTCGTAGGGCCGTTTCCTATTAAGGAGAGGATTGGGCAGATGGCGTATAGAGTAGAGTTGCCCGAGAGACTTAGTGGTGTACATGACGTATTCCATGTATCACATTTGAGGAAGTGCTTGCACGAGACCGCGGAAGTGGTAGAGCCGAGCTTGCTTAGAGAGGTGGAGATAGAGCGTGATGCGACGATTCGACGAGCTCCTACGTGCATTCTTGGGTCGGAGGTTAAGAAGTTGAGGAATCGAGAGGTCAAGCTAGTCAAAGTGCAATGGGGAGATGATGAGAGCAACGCTACTTGGGAGAAGGAAGCGAAGATGCGTTCATTGTACCCTTTTCTTTTCGAGGGTATGTCTTTTAATTTCTACTTTATCGCTTAGCTTGTACTTGTTTTATCTTTAGTATGTCCTCTCGCTAGTATCTTTGACCTTTAGATAGGGTTGTCCTATGGTTGAAACATGTTTTTGAGATATGTTATGTATGATGGATGCATGTGGATGCAAGTGGTTGCTAGTGGTTGCTCGTGGATGCATATACACACACCTTAGGCACTATATCGGCTCAGTCACTTCATATTGCATATTGCATATAAATGTCTGTACATATTTAAGTAATGGATGTATAATGGTTGTGCTATCATATGGATGTTGCATTTTGGTGAATGATTGTGCACACATGTAGAAATAATATGTATCGATAGGATTCTTTCGCATACATAACGGTCGCATGGCACTATCATGGTTTGCATTAAGGAGGCCAACTAAATCAGTAGACCTCCTGATTCTGCATTAGATAAGGAACATATACACACACTTCTTGCATATGTTCATACAACATTAGGAATTTTATACGGAAAATGGATGCCTGTGTTTGATGGTTGAGTAGATGGTTGTTCGGATGTTAGGATATGCATTCTCCTTAACTTGGAGATTTCCGGGGCGAAATCCTTTAAGGAGGGGAGAATGTAACACCCCGTATTTCTGTTAACATTAATATTCACAAATTAAATAATAACTAATCTCATATGTAAGAATTAAGGGAAAAGGATTGCGCCATTGTATTCGTCTCGGAATTCTGGTTGAGATAGAGTTCGAGTTTGCGTAAATTGAACTTCGTATGAAGAAGTTATGGCCATCGGAAGTTTCAGAAAATTCAAAACAGATTTCAAAATTCAAAATTTCAGAGTCAGATGGGCTAGGCGGGAAAATTCCTGCCAGGGCCAGGTCGACCATAGGGTCGACCTACCCTGACCAGGTCGACCTGCCCCCCCTCCCTCCCCCCCCCCCCCGGCAGATTTGATTAGTGACCTATTTATGACTGTGTGCTGACTAATTAGGGTTTCTGATCTGCTCTGATTGGCTGGGATTAATTCTGGGTTGATCGGACGGCTTAAACTAATCCTAAACTCTATAAAAACACCTATAGACTCAAACCCTAAAATCAAATTAAAATTAGATTCATGGCCTCCATGCCGTCACCTTGCAACTCAGAATAGCCGCCACCAATTAGAGAGGAAGAAAGCTAATCAAATTCAATTCTATTCAATTCAAACAACGAATCTTCTTCAAAGGAAAGCTAATTCAACTTCAGAACTCAGAATTCAGAACTCAAGACCTTCTTTGAGTTGTGAGTTCGATTTCTTTAATAAAATAATTAGCAATTTAATTGGATTGAGTTATGATGTGGATTATTTGGATATGATGTGAATTATTGACCGCATGTTATTATTTATGTTGTAAAATTGTGATGTTATCATTTATGTTGTAAATTCTATGATGCTATCATCTATGTTGTAAAGTTGTGATCATCTATGTTGTAATTTTATGTTTGGCTTACGTATAATCAAGTCATAATGGTGTTTCATATGCTAGTTTGGTTATGTTGATTCATATGATAAATCATAAGTATGTACGCAAGTTTAGATTTTGATTAAGACATGAATCATATGCAAGTTGGGGAAAATTATATATAACCTTACATGTTTCATGACATCTATTTTAGATCTAAATTTTAGGCTATGACATGTGTGAGTTATATGCTAAATTTTACATGCTAGTTTACATGTTTAGATGTAAGTTTAAACCATCATTATGTTGCATAAATCACATATGCAAGTTTATATAAATACATGTGTTTGGGATATGAATCATGTTATGCAAGTTTGTGGTTATTGCCTATGCAAATTCACACCTTTAGATGTAGATCTATGGCATACATGATTTATGCTAGTTGTGACCATTACCTAAAAAAGTTTACACCTTTAGAATTGGATCTATGACATGTGTAGTTTTATGCAAGTTGTAACTTTGGCCTATGCAAGTTTTAGATGTAGAACATCATTCACATATGCAAGTTCACCCCTTATGCTTAGATCTAGTTTTAATTATATGTATGTTGTGGTGTTTTCTCTTTATTCTATGAGTTAGACTATTCGAGTCTAATGTATATTTTACGTTAAACGAACGAACGTACAACGTGGGGTAATGGGATAATATTAAAAAGATTTAATATTGAGAATTGGCATAAATGCCTTAAATGGCATAAAATTAATTTGTCATGAAAATTGGTATGATTTTACATACCATAAATAGATGGACATAATTGTGTCAATTATGGCCATAGTTAAATTTGGAATTTATAATTTATAATTTGAATAAGGAAATTAATTCAAATTGGGGAATGGTTAATTAGGTGTAATTAATCGTCTAAGACACGAGGTTAGGCTCTTTTGTGGTGTAAGACTGTGCGGGCCCGCCCGGAAAATCCAGATGCCACAAATGCCAGTATAATATGGGAGGTCTTAGACATAAATTAAATACGTAACAATTGTAAAGACACGAGGTAAGGCTCGTTTGTGGTGTAAGACTGCCCGGACCCGCCCGACAAATCCAGCTGCCACAAATGCCAGTCTAATGTGAGAGGTCTTTATAGGGTTACGGTCTTAATGAATTAAGAAACACTTAACCAGATAAACATGAAGTGGGGCATGAGGGAGTTAAGTGGGTGCCTTGGGTGGCATGTGGAATTCAGAGGGTGCCTTGGGCGGCATTTGAAATACGATTAGAAACACTTAACCAAAATTAAAACATGTAAGCAAACATGAATAAGAAGAGGGTTAAGTGGGATATACTAGAGGAGACCAAGCTTAGGTGGATAGCTTGTGTCAAGTAATGGGGGCCCGTTTCAACCAGTAACCCATAAGTATCTTTGTGGGCTCGACCCAAGTCGAGGACGGGACATGCGTACTGGGTTTGACTGTAAGAGACCAAAACGGGTTAGCGGTGGCAACGCAAGTCCAACGGGTTAATATGCGTGTGTGGGCCCGGACTGGTAGGTAAGATGTTGTTGCATCGTGTAGGCATAAATCGTGCATTATTGGTGGTATCAGGTTGCCACTTTGGGAAGTGATACACCCCACTGTGGGGCCAACACGCGTATCTACGAGTTAGGGAACCGATCGCATGGGGGTAGTGCGTACACCTAGTGGAGATAGGGGCAGGCGACACCTATGAAGGCAACTAGGGGTGCACGAAACTACCATTATCATTGTTAAAGTCTTGTAGGCGGGATCAACCTTAGGGTGATTAGTGGTGGTGCAGTATAGTAGTGGTGGTGTAGTATAGTAATTATCTTATAATGGTTTAGGTGCGCTTTAACGTTATCTTAGTTCAACCTTATTTCCTTGTTTACTCTGCCATACTCAATTGTTCACAGTCATTTCCTTATTTTCCAACTTATGCCTTAGCCTAGTTATTTTGGTAATTATATTTTTAAAGTTATCGCACTCGCCAGACTTTATGTCTGACCCCCTTTGTTTCCTCCTCTTTTCTTCCTCCCCCCCCCCCCAAGGTGCTCAGGGTGAAACTAGCACCAGTGGAGCTTGATTTTGTACAGCCGTATCTCTTGCTTTTAGAAGTTGTTTGGATCGCTGAAGTAAAAGTTCAGCCTATCTTATCTATGGCTATTTTGTGTTGGGGTTATCTCTTTCAATTTATGTACTTTGATTTAGTCAAGATGGATATTATGTACTTTGACTCTGGTAATTGATGATGTAATCAAACTTATGTGTTTACCGCTGCAATGAATAAAGTTTTAAATTTTTAAGTACTGTTTATATCTGTCTTGTTGTTAAGTTTTTGTTCTATACTCACTTAAAATGCTCCATAGAAGTTAATGCATTCCTTTTGTGAGTGACATTAATGGACGTGGGGTGTTACAGTGAGAGTGGAGGGAAAATGTTTACTTTTCCCCATTCTCTCATTTGAAGGCATTTGATCTCCTTTTTCCTCCTACACCTTTCCACCATTAAAAATCCAAATCTAAGGGAGGAAATTGAAGATCTACACCATCTAAGGCAAGATCTACATCATTTCAAAGGTGTATTCATCGGACCGAGGGGTTTGATTCGGAGTGCTCGTTGTCCGGATTTTTATTTCTATCGTTTTCGATTGTTTCGGCAAATCGGTGAGTGATTTACATCTCTCACATGAATGCAATGAAGTATATGAGTGTTTGTGCATGTTTCTCATCGAATTAGGATGTTTTATCATAGATTTACTCCATTATAAGTTCATTTTCATACGCATTACCCTATGATCTAATCTAACAAGTTTTACTCATTAATTTAATTCCATTTTACAAGTTTATGTTAGTTAGATCTCTCTTTTTGATCATATGTTCATTTTAATAGTTTTTGGTGAGATTTACATCATTTTTATGGTAATCGTCCTATTCATGTGGATAGTAATGTTATGATATGTTTATGATTGTGTTTGATGATTTTAGTTGAGTTGGTTTCGTCGGATTCGTCGTTTGGCGAAGTTTTGGTCGAAATCGGAGTTGAATTGTAATATGCAGAAATTGACTCGGCCATTGGTTGAATCGGCCAGAAGTCGGATTGAAACGAAGTTGGATCAGACGGGAGTGGATCGGATCGGGTCATATTCAGATCGGGTCATATTTGGATCGGGACATATTTGGATCGGGTCGGTCATATAGGTGATTGGATCAGGTCGGTCGTGTTGGTTGGATCGGTCGAGTTTGAAGCCCGAAGGGCGCTGGATCGGGTCGGCCTAGTTTGGGTCAAGTTGGTCTGAAAGAGGGCGGATCAGTCATATTTTTAAAAGCGCTTTTAAACGTTGTGGTTGATAGTGATGATGCTATGGTATGTTTCCAACCGCGTCATTTTCTGAAAATGACGTTTTTCGGGTACGACTCAGATTTAGGGAAAAGGTCTGAAAAAATATTTTTCGGGGGCAACCCCCTGAACCCTAGCCGCAGTGGTGTAATTGGCTCGGTAATGATGTGACTTCGAAGTAAATTCAAGCACGAAGGTTCGAAGTGTTGAATGTGTTCGTTGATCAAGGTGGAACAACGAATGAGGTGCAACTCAAAGGTTGTGAGTTGATGGATAATTGTGACGACCCGCCCCGCACCAGCCTGCATTTACTCCAAAAGTGCGCTGTACACATGCCCGACTAGCACGGGACGGTCGTCAGGAGAAAGGAAAGAAGAGAACGAACTAATCAAGAACCTATAGAATGTCTCACAGCGCATGGAATGAAATATAATAATAACATACTTGACATAAAACAGGTGAGACAGTGCATAAGCTGATAACTAATAATCAATGTCAACATCAGAGCAGCGGAAAATCCAAATACAGCTTATTACAACTTTCCAAATTTACTGTCTCTAATCAAAAGAAAGCTAAAGTAGAAGATGCACTACTAATGCCCAAGCAGTGATCTTCAACAACACAGGGAGAATACTATGTATATGTATTACGTGGAAGCCTCCTGCTCATCTCCGGATCATCTACCCGTGCATCACCAGCTAACCTGTCTCTAGTCTGCTCATGTGAGCACCCAGAGTAATAAGAGGAGACATAAAACTCTGGGTCAGACATAAAGCCTGGTATGAGCGATAAGCATCTAAACAGAATAATAACAGGTATACTAAACCATACCTGAACCTGGACCTGCAACCAAAGAGTTAGTACCACATACCGTACAGTACTCTAAGGTGCCATAATAAATAGTGTAAGAATATGGGGGTGGGGTGTGCATGTCATAATGATAGCAACCAAATCAACCATAACAACCATCCTCACATCTCTCACTCAGTGCGTAAAGTATACGATATCTACCACTTTGGAACACTAGACAAAATGAGGTAACGACAAATCCCGACTTGTAGAAACTCTGCTATGACCAAGCCAAACACTTGGAGTCATGACCGAACATTTCAATGACCCACTTCATTGGTCGTAGCCCTTGATTCTACCGATGCCATAATGGCCCTGAATCCGCCTTCGTACCTCCTACCATAGTGGTCCAAAGCTATAGACGTCGATAACTCCTTGGCACGCGTCCCGCAGCAAAGCCCAACCATGAAGCGAACTCGTTGATTCCCATCTGAATCTTAAGCTCTAACTTCTCATTTGGACTTCCTTTGCATCTCGGGTTTGGTCGAATTGGAGTGGGTCTTCAGAAGAGGTGCCGCGCATTAACAGTCTTAGAATTCGGTTCGGTTCAGTAGTCATCACCTTCATCGGTTCGGGTCGGTAGTCATAACCTTCATCGGTTCGGGTCGGATACTCCACTTCGGGTCGGGTCGGTGTCCTCCTCCGGGTCGGGTCGGGTCACTGTCTTCCTTCCAGTTTTCTCCGACCAGCTCCCTCGTTTTCCATCTACTCTGATCCGATCCGCTCCCGTTCTTCATCTGCCCTGATCCGATCCGCTCCCTTCGCCTTGCTCCTGTCGTAGCCTTCCATTCTTGAGCCGATCCGATCTGGTCTCCATTATTCTTCCGATCCGATCCCTTTTGTCCACTCCAACTCTAAGTAAACGGCCTTCCTTCTCGCCAAGTCTTCTATGTGCCAAACTCCAGTTCGGGTCGGTTTTCTTGCCCAGTTCACATATCCGATCCGAGCCTCATCCGATCCGAACCGGTTAGGAACCTGCACATTTCTGCAACTTTCCAGCGAGCTTTCTACGCCATTCGACGACGTTTTCGACCAATTTAACTATTCTAATCAATCATAAAACATACCATAGAGTCATAGCAATATGTAAGAGCAACCACAAACACCAAACAACAATCCAAATGAATCAAAATAGATCAAAAGTGGCTAAAACCTCACATTTTCCTATAATCCTTCTTAATCATGTTTAAGCATATACTTAGTAAAACTTAATCAAATCGTCTAAATTTTCTAACAGAGGCATGAAATATTATTTAAGAATTTCTAAACATTTTTCCAGAATTTATTAGTGTACCAATTCGCTAATCTTCACTAATTACCCTTAATTACCTTAATTAGTGCAAAAACTATGCAAATCACTCACCTTGGCCACAAATGAAACACCAAATCTGAAATACTCTCTGTTTGGGTCGAATTCCTATGTATAGCAGCAGCTCCAACCTTGCTTTGTTGCTATTTGGCCTTGCTTTGATGTAGTTTAGGCTTAATCTTCACTAAAAATGTGTTTTGGAGAGGTTTTAGAGGATGGAAGCCATTACTAAAGTCTCAAGAAGGTTTGTGGCGGCTCAAAACTGAAATGAAAGTGATTTCCTAACCCTAATCAGTCCTCCTATACCTCTAAACCCGAAATTCCCCTTTGGGCCTAGCTGCTAATCACCCGGTTAAGCCCAATTAAGCTGTTTTTCACCATCTGAAACTTGTTTCAGCCATATCTCCCAAACGGTGAGTCCGTTTGGCTAATGTGACCACTCTACGGAAAGAGAAACCATCATCCGGAGCTAATGGAAGTGGTTTCAGGTCAAAATTCCTTTCCAGTCAAAAGTTATGGCCAAAACAGTGCCAATTAGGGGTAAAATGGTCATTTAAAAATCGGGAAAAATCATGAACATGGGAAATGACCCCAATAGTCGTCTTCCAAAGTTACATGACCATACGACTTCGTCTGTGAAAGAAATAAATATCCTACGATCCTATGATGCGTAGAATATGGGTCGTTACATTCTCCCCCCCTTAACAAATTTCGTCCCCGAAATTCCTTAACCCAAAACATACAAAGGATCCCGCATGCCTAACAACCACATACATCAATCAAACATGCAAAACAAGCAAAACAAACCTATCCTAGCATGCGGAAAACTAAATCGAAGTCAAAATCTTACTAGGCAAAGAACTCTGGGTGTGTCTTCCTAATGTCCTCCTCTGTCTCCCAAGTACAATCATTCTCGTCCTCGCCCCACTGAACCTTGACTAATTTCACCGCCTTCCTTCGAAGTTGCTTCATGTCGTGCTCGACAATACGGGCCGGCTTGCGGTTCCCAACCGCCTCGGGTTCTACTTCGAAGTCCTCTAACTGATCAGGTGAAATAGTCATATCTGAGTCGTGAACGAACTTCCTTAGTTGGGAAACATGAAATATGTTGTGAACTCCCGCCATCTTCTCTGGTAAGTCAATTCTATATGCCAAATTCCCGACTAGTTCGAGAATAGGGAATGGGCCAACGAATCTTGGTGCCAACTTGCCTCTCCTGCCAAATCGTATTACGCTCTTCAACGGAGAAATCTTGACAAACACCAAGTCGCCAACGGAGAATTTTAAGTCTCTCCTCCTCTTATCAGCATAACTCTTCTGCCTATCTTGGGCAGCCTTCATTCGTTGTTGAATGGTCTTGATTTTATCTGAAGTTTCCCTCACCACATCTGGTCCAAGCATAAACTTCTCGCCAGTCTCTATCCAACATGATGGTGAGTTGCATGGTCTTCCGTACAAAGCTTCAAACAGGGTCATACCGATACTGGATTGGTAGCTATTATTATATGCAAACTCTACTAGATGCAAATGGTCATCCCACGATCCACCAAAATCCAATATACATGCTCTCAAGAGATCTTCCAAAATACGGTTCACTCTCTCCGTCTGACCGTCGGTCTGAGGATGGTAGGCGGTACTAAGATGTAACTCTGACCCTAGAGCTTCTTGTAAGCTCTTCCAAAACCCACTAGTGAACAACGGGTCTCGATCACTCACAATGCTTTTAGGTACTCCATGGAATCTCACTATCCACTTCATATACAATTCTGTTAACTTAGCTGCCGTTCTGGTCGATTTGACTGGTATAAATCTTGCACTTTTAGTCAGTCGATCCACAATCACCCAAATGCTATCATGTCCCGATCTAGTCCTTGGTAAACCATCGATGAAATCCATCGAGACTTGCTCCCATTTCCATTCGGGAATTTCTAATGGTTGTAACAACCCACTAGGCTTCTTTTGCTCTGCTTTAACTAGCTGGCAATTCATGCATTTGGATATAAACTTCCCAACGTCTCTTTTCATCCCTTCCCAGTAGTAGGTCTGCTTCATATCTCGATACATCTTATTACCACCGGGGTGTATAGTCAGCTTTGAGTGATGACATTCCCTAAGCACTTCATCTCTCAATCCATTGACATTGGGTACAACAAGCTTTCCATTCTTTCTAAGCCATCCATCTCGATCAAGCCCATACTTGTTCATCTCCTCCTCAATATCCATCTTCAGCTTGGAGATGATTTCCAATAGGTTAGGATCGTCCCTCTGACTAGAGCTGATCCGCTCAATCAAAGTGGGTCTGATCGTCAAACTCGCTAACATTTCTGGATCCAGTTCGCACTTTGGTCTGAAATCAAACCCCGCGATATACTCCAGTTGCTTCCATTCAAGGAACATAGCCCCTAAGCTGGCATGTCTTCTACTCAATGCATCGGCCACCGTATTGCCCTTTCCCGGTGTATATGCGATGTCAAAATCATAGGAAGCTAAGAACTCTAACCATCTCTGCTGACGGAGATTCAGATCTTTCTGAGAGAAGAGATACTTTAACGACTTATGATCTGTAAACAGCTCAAATCTTTCTCCTAAGAGATAGCATCTCCACATCTTTAACGCAAACACGATCGCTGCCAATTCCAAGTCATGGGTAGGGTATCTTTTCTCGTGCGGTTTTAATTGCCGACTTGCGTAAGCTACAACCCTACCACCTTGCATCAATACGGCACCCAGTCCGGTACCACAGGCGTCCGTGTATACCGTCATCTCTTCATCCCCCTTAGGAATGACTAACACTGGTGCGCTTGTCAACTTGTCCTTTAGACTTTTGAATGCATTCTCGCACCTTTCATCCCAGACAAAAGCTTGATTCTTCTTGGTCAACTGGGTCAATGGTGCTGCTATCTTGGAGAAACCTTGGATAAACTTACGATAATATCCAGCTAATCCCAAGAAACTCCTTACATCTGTTGCATTCTTGGGCGTAGGCCAATCCTGTACCGTAGCCACCTTCGCCGGGTCCACGGCAATACCATTCTCTGATACAACATGGCCCAAGAACCTCACTTCCCTCTTCCAGAAGTGACACTTAGAAAACTTTGCTTTCAATTGGTGTTTTCTCAACACCTCCATCGCTACTCTTAAATGTTCCTTGTGTTCTTCCTCTGTCCTCGAATAGACCAAAATATCATCAACGAACACAAGGACAAACTTATTCAACTGATCTCTGAATACCCTATTCATAAGATCCACAAAATATGCTGGGGCATTGGTCAGCCCGAATGGCATGACCAACCACTCATAAAATCCGGACGGCGTTCGAAATGCCGTTGTAGCTATACTCTCAGCTTCCACTCTAAGCTGATGAAAACCTGACGCGAGATCCAACTGAGAAAATACTCTCGTGCCACTCAACTGATCGAACAAATCATCTATCCGCGGTAGAGGATACTTGTTCTTCCTCGTCACTTTATTCAACTCGCGGTAGTCTACACACAAACGAAGGGAACCATCTGCCTTGGTAGCAAACACAACTGGTGCTCCCCATTCAGAAATACTTCTTCTGATAAATCCCTTCTTCAAAAGATCGCTGACTTGCACCTCGAGCTCTCGCTGCTCTCTTGGTGCCATACGACGATGTGGCATCACTATAGGCCTGGCATCCTTTACCAAATCAATACGAAACTCAATCTCTCGGTGTGGTGGAAGTCCGGTCACTTCTTCGAAAACATCCGGATACTGGCCAACCACGGGCAAACCTGACAACTCACTATGCGGAATGTCGAGGGAGTTTAGAAAACTAGCCAATACCCCCTTACTGGGTAGACCACCAAACACTATCCTCCGCCCATCATCCGCTCTAGCTGTCAACAACAAGCCCTCACAGTCTACCACCACCCCGTATCTTTGGAGCCAATCTACTCCCAAAATAATGCCAAACCCAGTAAAGCCCAAAACAAAGCAATCACAAACAAACATGCATCCATGACTCGATAAGACCACATTACGACAAATCATGCTAAGGCTAGTCGAACCATCAATCGGGTTCGTCACTACTAAAGGTCTATCGACAATCTCGGGCTCCAATCCCAACCTATCTACCAGGTCACTAGATATGAAAGAACTGGAAGCTCCGGCATCAAACAAAACTCTAACAGGAACATCATAAACAGAAAGCATACCTTGAATGATGACATTCTTTCCCTTCTCCGCCGCTGTTGGGGCATTCGACGAAGAAGGAATAGCATTAAGAGCGTTGGCTTTCACCATTTGCTTTTCCTTAGGGGGTTGTGGACACTTGTCCTTGTGATGTCCCATTTGGCCACAGTTGAAGCACTTCCTATCCGCTGGCTTGGCCCGACAATTACTAGCATAATGGCCCTTCTTACCACAGCTGAAGCACTCAACATCTTGCTTATTCTTTTTCTTCTGGCCATCCTTAGCTTGGTTCTGCTTTCTCTTATTCTGGGAACCACCCTTGCCTCCACCACTTGCTTGTGGCTTTGGCTCATCTGCAGATGCAACCTCAGTCTTCAACTTAGGGTAGAGACTTTCTGATCTTAATGCTTTCCCCACAATCGACTCAAACGTCTCATCGATGTGGTTAATAAGCTTTTCCCCTAAGTACTGATCCAAACCAGTTATGAATTTCTCATTCTTCTTCTCGGCAGTATCAATAAGAGATAACCCATACTTCGACAAAGTGTCGAATTCAGCAATGTACTCCGAGACAGCTCTGCCATTCTGCTTGAGCTCCAAGAATTTCTTAAACAGCACTGACTTCTGAGCAACTGGAATGAACTTCTCGCTAAAACGAGCTTTAAACTGCTCCCAAGTAATCTGATCTTCGGGAGTAGCTACCTTTATAGCATTCCACCAATTCATTGCCCGCCCTTGCAGCAGACGGGAGGCTAGCTTTCTCTTCATCGCATCCTCGATACCCAAATCCTTGAAGATACATTCGCAACTATCCAACCAATCCTGAACATCTGTAGCCGACTCCGTTCCGTGGAACGGCTTCCCACCAAGGCTAGTATAATCCTTATTCAGCTTGGCAAAGTCGACTCTTGGCGCCTGCACTATTGGACCACCACCATTTCCACCATTGGGAGCTGCCCTCTGTACATCTCTAAGCATCTCTCTCATGAGGTCAGTAAACATCGTCCTCATGTCAGCAGCATTCCCATTATTGGCTCCCCTACCAGCACCTCTAGTATATCGGCTCATCGTCAATCTGAAAAAGGAAACGATTAACGACTCCATAGTGGTGCTAGTGCAGTACGACTTCATCCTTATACTAGTAATAGTATATATATAGCTTTTGAAAACCAAAATAATCACAAATACGCTCTCTCGTATACGTATACTATCTCACCCCGACAACTTCCCTAGGTTAACTACGCAACCTAGAGCTCTGATACCAAGTGTGACGACCCGCCCCGCACCAGCCTGCATTTACTCCAAAAGTGCGCTGTACACATGCCCGACTAGCACGGGACGGTCGTCAGGAGAAAGGAAAGAAGAGAACGAACTAATCAAGAACCTGTAGAATGTCTCACAGCGCATGGAATGAAATATAATAATAACATACTTGACATAAAACAGGTGAGACAGTGCATAAGCTGATAACTAATAATCAATGTCAACATCAGAGCAGCGGAAAATCCAAATACAGCTTATTACAACTTTCCAAATTTACTGTCTCTAAACAAAAGAAAGCTAAAGTAGAAGATGCACTACTAATGCCCAAGCAGTGATCTTCAACAACACAGGGAGAATACTATGTATATGTATTACGTGGAAGCCTCCTGCTCATCTCCGGATCATCTACCCGTGCATCACCAGCTAACCTGTCTCTAGTCTGCTCGTGTGAGCACCCAGAGTAATAAGAGGAGACATAAAACTCTGGGTCAGACATAAAGCCTGGTATGAGCGATAAGCATCTAAACAGAATAATAACAGGTATACTAAACCATACCTGAACCTGGACCTGCAACCAAAGAGTTAGTACCACATACCGTACAGTACTCTAAGGTGCCATAATAAATAGTGTAAGAATATGGGGGTGGGGTGTGCATGTCATAATGATAGCAACCAAATCAACCATAACAACCATCCTCACATCTCTCACTCAGTGCGTAAAGTATACAATATCTACCACTATGGAACACTAGACAAAATGAGGTAACGACAAATCCCGACTTGTAGAAACCCTGCTGTGACCAAGCCAAACACTTGGAGTCATGACCGAACATTTCAATGACCCACTTCATTGGTCGTAGCCCTTGGTTCTGCCGATGCCATAATGGCCCTGAATCCGCCTTCGTACCTCCTATCATCGTGGTCCAAAGCTATAGACGTCGATAACTCCTTGGCACGCGTCCCGCAGCAAAGCCCAACCATGAAGCGAACTCGTTGATTCCCATCTGAATCTTAAGCTCTAACTTCTCATTTGGACTTCCTTTGCATCTCGGGTTTGGTCGAATTGGAGTGGGTCTTCAGAAGAGGTGCCGCGCATTAACAGTCCTAGAATTCGGTTCGGTTCGGTAGTCATCACCTTCATCGGTTCGGGTCGGTAGTCATCATGTTCATCGGTTCAGGTCGGATACTCCACTTCGGGTTGGGTCGGTGTCCTCCTCCGGGTCGGGTCGGGTCACTGTCTTCCTTCCAGTTTTCTCCGATCAACTCCCTCGTTTTCCATCTACTCTGATCTGATCCGCTCCCATTCTTCATCTGCCCTGATCCGATCCGCTCCCTTCGCCTTGCTCCAGTCGTAGCCTTCCATTCTTGAGCCGATCCGATCTGGTCTCCATTATTCTTCCGATCCGATCCCTTTTGTCCACTCCAACTCTAAGTAAACGGCCTTCCTTCTCGCCAAGTCTCCTATGTGCCAAACTCCAGTTCGGGTCGGTTTTCTTGCCCAGTTCACATATCCGATCCGAGCCTCATCCGATCCGAACCGGTTAGGAACCTGCACATTTCTGCAACTTTCCAGCGAGCTTTCTACGCCATTCGACGACGTTTTCGACCAATTTAACTATTCTAATCAATCATAAAACATACCATAGAGTCATAGCAATATGTAAGAGCAACCACAAACACCAAACAACAATCCAAATGAATCAAAATAGATCAAAAGTGGCTAAAACCTCACATTTTCCTATAATCCTTCTTAATCATGTTTAAGCATATACTTAGTAAAACTTAATCAAATCGTCTAAATTTTCTAACAGAGGCATGAAATATTATTTAAGAATTTCTAAACATTTTTCCAGAATTTATTAGTGTACCAATTCGCTAATCTTCACTAATTACCCTTAATTACCGTAATTAGTGCAAAAACTATGCAAATCACTCACCTTGGCCACAAATGAAACACCAAATCTGAAATACTCTCTGTTTGGGTCGAATTCCTATGTATAGCAGCAGCTCCAACCTTGCTTTGTTGCTATTTGGCCTTGCTTTGATGTAGTTTAGGCTTAATCTTCACTAAAAATGTGTTTTGGAGAGGTTTTAGAGGATGGAAGCCATTACTAAGGTCTCAAGAAGGTTTGTGGCGGCTCAAAACTAAAATGAAAGTGATTTCCTAACCCTAATCAGTCCTCCTATACCTCTAAACCCGAAATTCCCCTTTGGGCCTAGCTGCTAATCACCCGGTTAAGCCCAATTAAGCTGTTTTTCACCATATGAAACTTGTTTCAGCCATATCTCCCAAACGGTGAGTCCGTTTGGCTAATGTGACCACTCTACGGAAAGAGAAACCATCATCCGGAGCTAATGGAAGTGGTTTCAGGTCAAAATTCCTTTCCAGTCAAAAGTTATGGCCAAAACGGTGCCAACTAGGGGTAAAATGGTCATTTAAAAATCGGGAAAAATCATGAATATGGGAAATGACCCCAATAGTCGTCTTCCAAAGTTACATGACCATACAACTTCGTCTGTGATAGAAATAAATATCCTACGATCCTATGATGCGTAGAATACGGGTCGTTACAATAATGGTTGCTCGAGAAGGTTGCTTGAGCTATGAAATGTCGTCATGGTTGGATAACTAGAGACGCGAAGGCCGAGAAGTCATTGTTGTCGTAAGTTTTAGCAGGCTCAAAGCAGGGGTACAACGGGGGCACCCAGTAGACTGGAAGGTTGAGAGTCGAGTACCTTGGGCATCGTTGAAAGGTCTAGTTGTCAAGGTTGGACATTGTCAAGGTTGAACATATGGAGTTTATTCTAGAACTGGGGTTACTATTAGCCCTTGACATACAGCAAGGTTGGTCGTCATACGATTAACGATTGTTTCAAAGCAGGATTGGCGGTGATAGTCAGAGTCAGTCATGGATGATTGGTTGTTCTGTTTGTACTATCTCACATAGATTATCCAAAGTCGAGGGAGATGTTCTTTGAGTGCTTAACTTATATTGGTCTAGGCCTCTGGGGAGAGTACTTGGGGGATGTCAAACTCGATTAGGGTTGTCTTTGTGAGACTTGTATAATCTGGATGTCATGTGTGTTTTCCATGATTGAATGGGTGTTCTGGTTTCCATGGATGAATGGTTGAATTGTTATTGTAAAGGCTATCACTGTCCGATGTGGGGAAGATAAAGTTGAGTTCTTCTCTGGTGTCGTGGGTAGATTAGTATGTTTATCTATCCTTTCTCATACACTTTATTGTTGAAGTTTGTTAGCTATTTTATCACTCACTAAGACAGCTGTCTGACTCAAGGTTTTATGTTTCCTCTTATTACCTTAGGTTATTCATCCGGTTGTGGATGGGCAGACTAAGTAGCAGGTGACAGGTGATGCTTTAGTGAGAATGATGTTGCTGATCGGTGGTGAGTAGGAGGCTCACGTACCAGTTTTACCACTATCGAATAATTGGGTTTCCGCTGTTTTCTTTTCTGAATAATGTAGTGAGGCAACTTTGTATGAACACTATTTCCAAGTTTGTGGATATTACTTTCTGGCTGTGTGAAAGTCTTGTGTTTCTACTTCACTATTACTACCTGTTGTATATGTTCTATTATATTTTATCCTTGCATTGTGAGTTTACGACAGGTTCCGCTTGTGTTTACCTACTCTGACAATCGTCCATGACTGCCTTGCACACCTTTCAGCGCATTATTTCTTTTGTATAGTGCATGGGTTATGGGCAGTCGTCACATTCTAGTTATTAGATAGTTCATTCAGATAAAAATATCTTTTATCTTTTCAAATATGGAATATTTCATCGAAAACCTTTCCAAACCATTTATTGTTAATTTACATAATTTATTCATATTTTTAATAATTTTGGTATGGCTCTTGCAGTCAGTTTCCAATATCGGCCACCGAACTTCATTCATAGTGACCTTTAATGGAACTGATTTGGATATTTTTTAAAATTCAACCATTCAAATTTAACCTCTTATCTTCGTTGGAAAGATCTTTTCGATACGAACCTAACGACTTCGGTTTTATGAGAATCCGTTGGTCGAATCTCCCGCTACGTCCATTCATAATTAATCGTCGAAACTCACGAACGGTCACTGCGCGACGTGTTC
This sequence comes from Allium sativum, assembly GCA_030737875.1. NCBI lineage: Eukaryota > Viridiplantae > Streptophyta > Magnoliopsida > Asparagales > Amaryllidaceae > Allium > Allium sativum. The sequence continues at coordinate 206,832,795 of CM060925.1, forward strand.
TATTAAATCCATTTAAATATACGTAATTTATTCCATAGATTTCCATTTAAAATGTATTTTATAAAACGTTTATAAATTCGTTTAAAATCGATTCCAAATTCCATTCCAAGTTTTAATTAAAATTGAACATTGCATTTCGTTATGATCTTAACATGATAATATTTTCAAAACGTCATATTTTGAAATTCAGTCTTCTCCAAATTCATTTTAAAGATGAATAAAATCGATAAAAAATCCGTTTGAGTTAAAATAACGTTTATATACTTAACTTGACTTCATATATTTATTTATTTTCGTGTCCATCCCAAATCGGACATCAAAATCAAACTTCTAATCTTTATTGAATATTACATTATAAAAGTATTCATATTTATTCCGAATTGGAATAAAGTTTCACCCAATATCCATATAAATAAATTCATATGGATTACATTCATCATATACACCCAACAATGTAAACAACTATCAACATCCAAAATGACATCCAGTGTGCATTTTCTTTTCGTATAAGCTTCAATCAAATAATTAACGTGTGTGAGTCAAATATCATCCCAAGACCGGTGTGGGGTTTTCAACCAACCACGATTAATTTACATCAATCATTGGTTAATAAATTTAACCAATTCTAGTTCAATTCGAATTATTTTTCAAACTAACTAATTTTCACTGTTCAAATTATAAATGGATATTTATATTCAATTTCAACTACCAAAATAATACTAACATTATTTTTAACATGTTAAACATTTCAAAATCACACGCACAACATAATACAAGAAATTAACAAATCATCCATGGGTTTGCAAACAACTGTGACGTGAGCTACCAGACACCGTATAATAGTTTATGATATATTAACATAACAAAATAATTTAGTGAGCAGTTCTCACCCAATAGCTAAACCAAATGCCACGATACTTCTTATGTAGAATTTCTTGTCGTGCACTCGCCGTTATTACTCTCCGCAACTCGAATTCACCATTCTGGCTCTACAGACTATATATGACCTCCAATCTTCACCAAACTTAGTCACCAATACGGAAACGTCATTCTGGACAACTTTTCCCTAGTACACTTTCTTCCATAAACGCATGCTCGAATTCGCGAAAAATCGATAAAAATAGCTCCAGTCCTGCAAACTTCAGTCGCGCTTTTAGAGCAGCATTGAATTCCAAAATTCAATTTTAATGTATGCATTTCGTAGAGAAAAGTGAGATCTACAACTTTTGTTTATGGGGCCTTGGCCAAAAATGTACGGATCGAAAGTTATTAAGCAAAGAAGGGGAGGGACCTTTTTGCAAAAGAGAATTTTTGAAAAGGTGGAGCTTTTTGCCGAGGTGGGGCCCACGGCTGGAGGAGTACTGGGCTGTTGGCAGTCAGTAGCGGCGCATGGGGTGGTAGGTCAGTGGGGAGGTGGTGGCGACGACGGTGGGGTCCGGGGAGGCGGCTAGGGTTTGTAGAGGCATGGATTTTGTAGAAAAGATGAGAGAGTGGAGAGGAAGAGGAGGGGAGGTGCCGGAGGAGAAGTGGTGACTGGCGGCAGTGGTGAGGGAGGGCGGTGGCTGATATAGGGGAGGGAGGAGGCCATTATTTTGGAAGGAGGAAGAAATAAAAGGAAGGGAGAAAATGAAGAAGGAAAGGGAGAAAATGATTATTTATCTCCTGTTCTCTCTAATCACCCAACAGCAAATAATCTGCATTTTCTATGAATTTTTGGCACGAGATAATATATGGAGTTACGAATCCAATGAATCAAAAGTTTTGTCGAATTCCGAATTCGTTTAACCTTAACCTTCCGTTAAATTTCTCAATTATGCTCTAACTAGCTAAATGCGATTTTAGCGTGCATTTTCTTCTTGTACGCCCAAATGCTAACTCCAAAAATTATGGAATTTTGGATTCGACTATTATTTGATGACACGAATCCGAAAAAAAGTGAAATCGAATTCTAAGATCGTCTCAATAACGATCCTTTGTAAACTGACTGTCAATTTTACCCCAAGCGGGTTTATCGGGCATGGCCACATACTACCTCCATTTCGCGTGAAATTTGAAATCTAGCCTTGACTTATTATTTCGAATCCAAAAAAATTGGTCTCAACGAATTCTGAACTCGCTAGCAAAATTTCACTTTTTAAGGCTATGCAACGATTTTAAAAATCGAATTTTCAAAATTTTCAAATATAAGGCTTATAAATCAATCTAGTAATTTTACTGAGTTTGTTTTAAGTCAAATAAAACATAAAAACTAATTATAAAATTATTCTCAAATTTAATTTATCAAAAATAACCAATTTATTTTTCCATATTCCTTTAAATGGCTTAAATCAAAATTTTAAGTTGGTTTTGAAAATACGGGTTGTTACAGTCATTGCATAACAAAGCACGTCTTTGAGGGCTTGTGCAATATGGGTGAATGTATCCATTTGAAAGGTATATTAGTATATAGTTCATTAAATATTGGTTAATTAAATGTATAAAAATAATTATTAATAGATACTTAAATCATTCAAAAAAGCGAGACAGAAAACTCGAGTTAAAGGTTCGATTTGTAAATCATATGTTTAAGAAGAAGCTTCAATTTTTTTTCCTATTATTTTAATGACCATGTGAACATATCATTTTGAAAGTACTATGCGTAATAATGAAGGCATTGATCAAGATAATTGTTAAGCAACTTTATCTATTTTTGAAAAACATGGTCGACCTTCTGGTAAATGTGTGGAAGTATGGCTGAATGATAGAGATTATATGAAATACACACATATATTCTTCCCGACTGCTCTGAAGTTGCACCTTTGTTATGTAATTAAATTATATTCGTCGTAATACATTTATATCATCTATACACGTATAGGTACAGATATGCACATTTGTATCTTAATCATAATGTAATATTTGTTCCATAATTGCAACCTGTATGAACCACAACATTCAAACGGTAATATCGGCAAAGAATTCGCTACTTGATTTTCTAATTATATTTTTGGTACAACAAATTGGGTTGTAGACAAAGGATTGAAACATTTAACCATGGGACCAAAAAGGAAAGTCAAGACATATCCAATATTCTTTATCTATAGATATAAATTTAATACCCAAGAATACGGTGCTAAAAGTCAATACTAGTGTGTTTGTTAATGGTAAAGATGATTCAAATGACCATATGATTTTTATGGCGTTCTAATCTAGATTTTGCAATTAGCATATTTAACACGATCCGTGAAAGAAGCATTTTTGTTTAGATGCAATTGGTTCAACAACGTTCTAGGTTCTGGAATCAACGTGCACCCAGAGTATAATATTATAGAAATAAAACATACATTGCTTTATTATAAGTACAACTCTTTTTTACTTGTCAAACCACCTCTTCAATTTTATTACTATCTCTAAGAAGAGACAAATAGATTGGTCGGATAATTTTAAAACAAAGGCAAAGTTTACATTTGCTGGATGGAATATTCCCCACGAACAAGCTTATCAAGCAAATGTCGAAGAAAATAGAGGTATAATAAAAACCGACGATCAAACTGATTTTGGACCCCTAACGATGAATCAAATGCATTAATTGAAGCATTTGAGAGTACAGAGGAACAAAATATAGAGGACGAAATAGATTCAAAATCCGAAAGTTACAAAGACAGATCAATAATCCTCATTTTAAGGTGGTATTTTTTTTTTTTTACCATTACGCTGTTTTCGTTAAAATGATATGTTATGCTAATATGATGATGTTTGTTTTACATAAGGTATTGCATAATCTTCTTATGTTATGCAATAATGTTTGTTTTACATAGTCCTTTTATGTTATGTTATAATATTTGTCTGATAGGTATTATAGATATTACGTCACGTAGACTCACAACTTCACATTCTGGGTCTCCTTCTGCTTCTCATCGTCCAACAGGTGGTGATGATGGTCGTCTGTCACAGGAGCTATCATATCCTGTGGTGTGGCTTCAGCAAAAAGCCAATGGAAGGTAAATATTAGGTTTCAAATATAATGTTATTTCTGTACAATATATTATATTATATATGTATATATACATTAGCCATGGAATATTAAATGTTGTTTGTTTAACATAGTGGTTTTGAGTTAATTAGAACCCACCACCATTGTCCTGGGATATCACGGCAGGCTTACATGAATTGCATGAGGTCATGTTGGCCTATGTGGACGTTTGTTAACCAATGATGTTAAGGAGAATTTTTAGTAGGATTTTTTGTATGTGTGATATATCAATTATTCCATTAAGTAGTCATGCTCTTATTTGATCAATTCGTTTTTATCTTATTTCTCAAAAATGCAGGGTTCAATGGACCTTTAGGAAACAGAAATTTCCCTCATCCAGCGCCATTGGAACAGTAAAGTTGCAAAAAATTACAAAGAAACATTAAGTAGCATAAAATCAGCTAGAAAAAAGCCTAGTTGGATGAGCGCTAATGTATGGGATGATATTCATACTTGGTGGAATAACGAGCAGTTTCAGGTAAATTTACTACATATTTAATTTGAATTGTTGTAATCAGTTAATTTATAAATTAGAATAAAACATGTTTTTTAACTTAAATTTATGAGCCGAGTCTTAGAGAAATTCAGCAAATAGGAGTAAGAATCCCATTACATATCGTAGTGGTTCCCAGTCATTCCAGCATCATCGCGAGAACTTGGTATATTTATGAATTACCTAGTTAAAGATTTTAAATTCTAAGTTGTTAAAGTATAGACAACATAACAATATATAATATATATTTATATATATGCATATTTCAGGAGAGACAACTAGGTGCTCCCATGTCGTATTGGGATGTTTTCGTGCATACACATGTGGTGACTCAAACCGACATTTCAGGCTTAGTTTCCTACTCCTGGGTCCGTGATGACAAAGCACACACTACATATGTATAACATAGTTAATTTAAAGTTATAATTTAATTAAAATAGTGTTATCTAAATTCAGTTGTATTTTTTTATAATAAGAATGGTTCTAGCAATAATAGGCACAAATGCTTGAGGACACTAGAAAGGCCGACTTGACTGCTGATGAGTAGGATTTGACTATTGAGGTTGTCATCGATCACCAACCCGCAATAGGCTCTATGGTTTTGGGAACCAAGTGGTAATAAAAACTGAAATTCAATTGAAAATGAAATTTACTGCAGTTACCATTATGAAATACTGAAAATATAAAAATATTTACAGGTTAAGACATCTCAGAAATCCTACCAGAGGGCTAAGGACAAGGAGGAGATTGCACAACTATGAGCCCAGATCGCGGAGCTTACTTGTAACACCCCACGTCCATTAATGTCACTCACAAAGGGAATGCATCAAGTTTCATGGAGCATTATAAGTATATAGAACAGAACATCACAAGACGGATATATAAAAATGGTACTTCAAAATTTAAAATAACTTCACTGCAGTGAAAACAGAACATAGTTTGGTTACAACATCAAAACTAACTTGTAAAACCAAGTACACAAATATCCATCTTGGTCAAATTATTACATGAAAACCAAAAGCATAATCCCGTTACAAATAGCCACAATAAAAAAGAAGATAAAGCTGAACATTACTTTCAGCAACTCCAAGTACTTCCAAAAGAGAGAGAAAGAGATCCAAGTCAAGCTCCACTACTCCCATCCTGAGAACCTGGAGGGGGAAAGGAAAGAAAAGAGGCGAAACAAACGAGGTCAGACATAAAGTCTGGCGAGTCTAGTGACTTTAACAATATAATCATTAAAGTAACATGATAAGAATATAAATTGGATATAAGAAATAACTGTAACATAAACAGGTATGACAAGGTAAGCAAGATGGACAAGATAAATGTTAATTGTGCTTCTAATCACTATAAGATAATTCCTACACTGCACCAATACTAGTTGTACAGAAAGTTGATCCCTCTTACTAATTATAATGATAATGGTAGTTTCGTGTACCCATAGTTGCAGTCATAGGTGTCGCCTGCTCCTATCTCCACTAGTTGTACCCACTACCCTGCCCATTCGATCGGCTTCCTAACTCGTAGATACTCATGCTGGTCCCAAAGTAGGGTGTATCACTCCCGAAAGTGGCAATCCGATACTAATAAGGATGCACGGCTTATACCTACACGATGCAACAACATCTTACCAACCAGCCCGGACCCATGCACGCACATGACTCAATTGGACTTATGTTGCCACCGCTAACTCGTTTGACCTCTTATAATAAATCCCAGTAAGCATGTCCCGTCCTCGACCTAGATCGAGCTCACATAGATACTAAATGGGTTACTGGTTGAAAAGGGTCCCACACTTGACACAAGCTTCCCGTCTATGCTCGGTCCCCACTAGGATTTCCCACTTAACCCCTTCTTATTCATGTCTTCTTACCTGTTTCAACTTGATTAAGTGTTTCGAATTATGTTTCACATGTCACCCATGTCACCCACTTAACCCCATGTCCCGCTACATGTCTTATGTTGGTTAAGTGTTATTTAATTCATTATAACCGTAATCTTGCAAGACCTCCCACATTAGATTCCATTTTGCGGTTGCTGGATTTGCCGGGCGGGTATGGGCAGGCTTATACCGCAATCTGAATCTAACCTCGTGTCTTTGCCTTATTACGCATCTAGTTTATGCCTTTGACCTTTCACATTAGACTGCCGTTTACGGTTGCTGGATGTGCCGGGCGGGTCCGGTCAGGCATATACCGCAAACCAAGTCTAACCTCATGTCTTAGGCGTTCATTATTTCATTCTAGTTATGTCCATAATTCCATGTACATAAATTATACCAATTTATGCCCCAAGTTAATCACATGATTACAAACCAATTTATGCCAATTACATAATATTCAATGTTTTTCTCAAACTTTTCCCCAAGTTCTATGTCATTCGTACGTATAATTCACATAATATGTTAGGCTCATCGTTAGCCTAACTCATAAGAAAAAGGAAAAGAAGAGGGAAAGAGACATCATCCACACATAGTATAGATCCAATAATCATATGGAATATGAACTTGCATAGAATAGGATAGATATAATCAACATAAATTTGCACAGATCTAGTTAACATAAACTTGCATAGATCTAATTAACATAAATTTTCATAGAATAGGATAGATCTAATCAACATAAACTTGCATAGATCTAATTAACATAAACTTGCATAGATCTAATTAATATAAACTTTCATAGAATAGGATAGATCTAATCAACATAAACTTGCATAGATCTAATTAACATAAACTTGCATAGATCTAATTAGCATAAACTTGCACAGATCTAATTAACATAAACTTGCATGGAATAGAATAGATCTAATCAACATAAACTTGCATAGATCTAATTAGCATAAACTTGCATAGATCTAATTAACATAAACTTGCATAGGTCTAATTAACATAAACTTGCATAGAATAGAATAGAATAGATCTAATCAACATAAACTTGCATAGATCTAATTAACACAAACTTGCATAGAATAGAATGGATCTAATTAACATGAACTTGCATAGCATAGATTGAGTAGATTTAATTACGCATATGAATCTACAAAACAGATCCAAAATATATGATAATAGAATCGGCATATCTCAACATAATAGATCTAATAGTATATGATACAGGCATAGTCATACAGTCCAATTCATGCTTATCACCATTATTTTTAATTAATTATCTTGTGAAAGCAACTGTACTCATAGTGGTAGAAGAAGAAATAATATAGATCTGAATTAAGCGTTTGTTGTTGTTCTAGACTCGTTCCCCTTTTTCACAATTCTTATGCTTTGATTCGTTGAAGAAGAGAAACTAGTTTAGTTTTGGATGCAGCAGCATGGAGGCTCATAAATGAATTTAGTTTAGATTAGGGTTAGGTTAGATGTGCTTATATAGATGTATTAGCTTAGTTAGAGCCTTTAGATTAACTAGGAGATCATCAGAACCACACAGCTCAAAGACACGTCATCCAGCCAATCAGAAGAGGCCACGTCAGCCCTAAAACTCAAAAATTGTCATTAACAAATAAAAATGTTCCATGTGTGCAACATGATGCGCAGCAGCAGGGGTGTTGACACCCACGTGCTGTATATATATATATATATATATATATATATATATATATATATATATATATATCTTCTCAACTATCTTTCCAATTAACCCTTTTCACACTAAACCGTTTTTTTTAATTGAACTGCGTTCACTCTATGCCACTTTTAGCCATTCCCCGAAAACAAAAATATGGCGCTAGCGGGGATTGAACTCAGAACCTCTTGTATAGAAGTCACGTGTTCTAACCAAATGGGCCACTAAGTCTTTTGTTTGCAAACCTTAGAACAATGCTAAACATTATTCTTTTCTCATTCCTCTTTTCATGTTTTGTTGCAATATTTAATTTTTCTCTTAAATATATCTATGTATATAATATATATACATATCTCCACATTTTTAATTTCATTAAAAATGCGGGGTGTTACATTCTCCCCTACTCAAAGGATTTCGTCCTCAAAATCTTTAAGTTAAGATGAATATATCCTACCATCCATCATCCATCTACTCATCCATTGTCCTTAAAAGATTTCTAATGCTATATGAACATATGCAAAGGTGTGTGTATATGTTCCTTATTTAATGCAAAGATCAGGCGGTCTACTGATTCAATTGACCTCCTCAATGCAAATTATGTCAGTGCCATAAGTCCAACATATATGCAAAGGAATCCTGATGATACATATCATTTCTATATAAGTGCACAACCATTCATTCAAATGCAACATCCATATGATAACGCATTCATTATACATCCATTAATTTAAATATGCACACTCATTCATATGCAATATGAAAGTGATTGAGCCGATCTATTGCCTAATGTGTGTGTAAATGCATCCATGAGCAACCACTAGCAAACACTTGCATCCACCAAACATAACATGTCTCAAACACATGTTTACAACCATAGAATTTTCCTACCTAAATATCGAAGATGTAATCGAGAGGATATAGTAAACGATAGAACAAGTATAAACAAAACGGTAGAAAAAGGAGAAGTTAAGAACATACCCTCAAAGAGGAAAGGGTACGACGCACGCTTCTTGTCTTCCGTCTCCCAAGTCGCGTTCCCTTGATCATCTCCCTATTGGACTTTAATCAACTTGACCTCTCGATCATGTAACTTCTTAACCTCCGATCCAAGGATGCATATAGGAGCTCGTCTAATCATGGCATCTCTCTCTACTTCCACCTCACTAAGCATGCACGGCTCTACTGCTTCCTCGGTATTATGTAAACATTTCTGCAAATGCAACACATGAAATACGCCATGAACACCACTAAGCTTCTCAGGCAACTTCACTCTGTATGCCATTTGTCCAATTCTTTCTGTAATGGGGAATGGCCTTACGAACCTTGGTGCCAACTTCCCTACAGATCCAAAGCGAACTATGTTCCTCAACGATGATACTTTAATAAAGACCATGTCTCCAACATTGAACTCAAGACCGGTCCTTCTCTTGTCAGCATAAGACTTTTGCCGGTCCTGTGCCATCCTCATACATCTCCGAATCAAGTCTATCTTTTCCGAAGTTTCTCTCACCATATCGGGCCCAAGAAAATCTTATCCGTAGATTCCCACCAACAAGTCGGTGATCGGCAAGGCCATCCATATAGAGCTTCAAAAGGTGTCATGCCAATGCTAGTCTGATAGCTATTGTTGTAGGCGAACTCTACTAATGGAAGATGTTCCTCCTACGTCCCTCCAAAGTCCAAGATGCATAATCTCAAAAGATCTTCTAGAATCTGATTCGCTCTTTCTGTTTGGCCGTCCGTATGTGGGTAATAAGCGGTGCTCAAACACAATTGTGTTCCTGCTACCTCTTGCAAGCTCTTCCAGAACTCACTAGTGAAAATGGGATTTCGATCGCTCATGATACGGGAAGGTATGCCGTGCAGACGAACTATCTCTTGAAGATAAACATATGCTAACCATGACGCTGTTCTTTTACTCTTGACGGGAATGAAATGGGCGCTCTTGGTAAGCCTATCTACTACTACCCAAATCCCCGTATTACCCTTCCCTGATCTCGACAACCCGTCGACAAAATCCATGGAAACGCTTTCCCATTTCCACTGTGGAGCCTCTAAGGGGTGAAGCAAACCACCAGGCTTATTTTGCTCCGCCTTGACTTGCTGGCACACCAAGCATCTAGAAACGAACTCAGCCACGTCCTTCTTCATTCCGGCCCAAAAGAAAACTTGCTTCATGTCTCTATGTGAAACACCCCACCTCCGTTAGGGTCACTCTCAAAAGGAATGCCCTAATTTTGGTGGAGGTTTATAAGTATAAGTCACAGATATACAAGACAGATATAAGAACACATATTTTTGAACAGCGGAAAAAAAACAACAACCATTATTTCATTAAAAATACGTGTTACAACAACCATACCATAATTGTCTTACAATACTTCCAAAAACATAACATCTTCATAACTGTCTTGATTACATTATTTAAAGAAGCATAAAGAAAACATAAATAAACTGCAAAAGTCCCATAGTTGCTGTCCAAAGCCATAGTCCAAAACGAAAAGATCCAAGCAATACATTCTTTCTCTTCAAGCTGGATAAGAAGGCTGGTCAAGCTGCGGTATTACCTCCCTGTGGACCTGGGGGGGGGGGGGGGAATGGAAGAAAAGAAGACGAAAGAAAAGTAGAGTCAGACATAAAGCCTGAGTAAGTCTAGGACTATTCAGTCTATGAATAAAGAACTGGGTATGATAAGTATAAACTAGAAATGGGAAAGCACCATATACTTGGTTAAGTTGTCTAGGGTCGAATATACTATCGTACCCCATATTAATCTCTGTACCCCATATAAACTAGTTCCCAACAGGCATCCCATAATAAGGGTGAAGTGATCCATTTTATGATGATCGGCTCCTACTCGCATAGTTACATGTGTCTTACGGCCCCCGATGTTGTAGTTACCTATGCTGGTCCCACCATGGGGTGTATCAAGTCCCATGGCGGCGGCCCGACACAACCCTAGAATGCACAGGTATGCTACTGGTGCCCAGTGCCTTATTTTTCTGCGCCGGAGTGTGTGCACGCCCACACCCCGTTAGAACCTACACTGCAGCACCACCGTCGTCGATTTGACCTCTTACAATCAGCCCAGTAATCGTGCCCCACCCTGCCTAGTTTCAGGGTATCATGATACCTAATAGGGTTACTGCTGAAAAGGGTCCCCCGCTACTAGGTTTTCTATTTCTATCCAACATGCTAAGTTGGTTAAGTGTTTTATAAACCTAACCCCCAATCAGTCTGTTTAGTTTAGCATGTTCCATTCTGATTAAGTATTAATATAATTTACTTAATCCTATCAATCCTGACTCAGCCTTAATTGTCTTATTAAAGCCTTGACCTCTCACATTAGACAGGTATTGTTGTGGCTGCCTGTTGCCGGTTGGGTCCGGGCAGTCTTACGCCACAACTCAGTCTAACCTCGGGTCCTTATTGGGCTCCGTGTTTAACCACCCACATTGGATAGGTATTGTTGTGACTACTGGACAGCCGGGCGGTTCCGGGCAGGTTTACATCACAACTCAATCCAACCTCGGGTTAAACACATCGTATTTTCTACATTTACATATTTTGTCTCTTTTCTTTTTTTCTTATATGTAAATATTTGCGGCCCATTATTCAAAATCAATTTAAGCTAATGGTGTAAAGGCTTACACCAATCATGGGCCCAACCCATTCTTGAATTTGGGCCCCTCTACTTTTATATTTTCATTTATTAATTAATTTGGCCCAACGCTATTTCCCCCGTTTAATACGTTCGTTTATTATAATATATGTTGGGCTTAGCCTTTTAAGCCCAACTTAGCCACGTGAAAAAGGGGAGGCTTAAAACGTGATTATATACACAAAGAGGGGAATGTGAACGCATGAACTTGCAACATAACGTTGGAACTACAAAATAGAAAGTGGTGTACTTGCATTGTGGTAACATATATTTTGGTCATAAAGCATAAGTGACATGAATCAAACCATGTAAACTTGTAGTTAAGTTAAGAATCTAACTAAATTAGATATCATTATTAACAGATAGTCTTAACTACAACATAAACCTATATTTTTACTTAGGCATAATGTCAAACATAAGCAAATCATGTTTATAGAATTACTATATGTTTACAAAGGTGCTTACTCTTGTTACTAATACAAAAGTATAGTTCAACTAGAATTATTCCAACTTAATCATGATTTTTAATCTATTCACATAATCATGGCACAAATATACCCAAACATGAAATCATGGTTTTTGATCTATTCATGTAATCATGGCATAAATATTCCTAAACATGAAATCATGGTTTTTACTTTATTCATGCAAACTTGCAATTGGAATGTAAATCTAACTTAGCTATGTGTCACATATATTATCATATAATTCTTGTTAACAATATAGGCCTAACATGTTTTTCAATTAGGCATAATACCAAACATAGCCTAGTCATATTCATAAAATCAACATAAGTTCACAAAGAGGCTTACTTTTTTTTCTAATACAAAAGTATGGTTTTATACATAGATCATGATGCCAATTCCAACATAATTTCATATGAATCATAATGCCCCAAATTTGATCCAATTACACAAAAAGTGATTTTGTACAAAAATATACATTATGTTGGCATAGTAGCAAAACCACATACTTGCATGAATCTCAATTAAACAACCACAAACATGTAGCTTCAACATGAATTACATACTTGCGAATATCCAATCGTATACTTGCATGAATCTCACATAAACTACCGCAAGCATGTAGTTTTTATCATGAATTACATAATTGCGAATATCCAACCGTTATATCACAACATTCCAAATCGATTAGAATCATAACAACGCACAAATATGAATTACTATCACCACAAATCAAGTGTAATTCTCATTTTACACAAATCAAACACAGATATTTAACTCATACCGGAATAGTACTCTACTTACAATCGTGTGACGAATTCTTCAATTCAGGAATCTGAATTCTGGATTTGGAGATGCTATTCCTTTGATGTAGGCGTTGATTTGATTTGTTTAAGTTTAACTTGTAGTTGCTTTATGCTTTAGAGTTTGTCTCCTAATTGTCTCTCAAATTGGTGGCTACTCCTAGTCGTTCCTCAGCAGCATGATGGCCTCATTCTTATTTTTGAATGAATAGATTAGGTAGAGTCTAGGGTCATTTTTATAGAGTTTATGAATTGATTAGGACCGTCGATGTAGCTTGGGTTAATCGTAGCCATTCATTCGAAAGAGAGACCAATCAGGAGTTGACACCTAGCCCTAGTGACAAGGCAAGGCTCAGAAAATCGGCCAAACACAGACCAGGCCAGCCAGGGTGGGCTGGGTTCGACCTGGCTCTAGGGCCAAGTCGACAGCCCTGTCGACACCGTGTCGACTTGGCAGTCGACACGGGTTACCCAGGTCGACAGCCCTGTCGACCTGGCTAGCCCAGGTCGACTGCCAAGTCGACCTGGGTGCCTTAGGCGGGAATTTTCCCGCCTTGGCCAATTGGGCCCGATTTTGAATTTTAAACTAGTTTTTCAGAGCTGTTTTCGTCTGTTCGAATTTTAAACCTAATTCTGAAACTTCTGGAGGCCATATCTTGGTCATACGGACTCCGATTTTCGAAAACTCGGACTCTATTTCGCGTATTTTTCCGAGACGAACGTAATGGAGTATCCCGTTTCCCTTAATTCTTTGATTTGAAATTAATTATACTTTAATTTATGAATTTCACGGTTATAGTATACACGGGGTGTTATATTCTCCCCCACTTAAAAGGATTTCGTCCCCGAAATCTTCAAGTTCAGGAAGAATGTACATCCTAACATCCAAGCATCCATCTACTCATCCATCAAACACGAGTATCCATTTTCCTTAAAAGACTTCTAATGCTTCATGATCATATGCGAAGTGTGTGTGTACATGTACTTATCTAATGCAAAATCAGGCGGTCTACTGATTCAGTTGACCTCCTTAATGCGAATTATGTAAGTGCCATGAATCCATTATGTATGCAAATTTTCCTATTCATGATTCTACATGAGTGCACAATCATTCATACAAATGCAACATCCATATGACAACACATTAAAGTTCAACCATATGCGAATGCAAACATATATGCATATGCAATATGAAGTGACTGAGCCGATCTAAAACCTAGATTGTGTGTGTATATGCAACCACAAGCAACCACTAGCAATCACTTGCAACCACTTGCAACCATCATCCATAACATGTTTCAATTACATGTTTTCATCCAAAGGGCTTCTTCCTAAAAGATAAGGTCGAGGAAATATATCTAAAAAGATAGATAAAAGCGCAACTTAAGAAAAAAGAAAGATCAAGGATGTACCCTCGAAAAGAAAAGGGTAGGCAGTGCGTATTCTAGCTTCAGTTTCCCAAGTCGCGTCTCCCTCGGCGTCGCTCCACTGAACTTTGACGAGCTTGACTTCGCGGTTGCGTAGCTTCTTCACTTCCGTTCCTAATATGCGGATTGGAACTTTCCTCACGGTTGCTTCGCGCTCCACTTCAGCTTCTTCTAGGATATTTGGCTCTACCACTTCAGCAGACTCATGTAGACATTTTCGGAGATGTGAAACATGAAAAACATTGTGAACTCCGGCCAGCTTTTCGGGTAGCTCTAGTCTATAGGCCATTTTCCCAATTTTCTCGATGATAGGGAATGGCCCTACGAACCTTGGTGCTAGCTTTCCTGTGGTTCCAAAACGAACGACGTTCCTTAGCGGAGATACCTTAAGAAAAACTCTGTCCCCAACCTCAAATTCAAGGTCGGTCCTCCTCTTGTCGGCGTAGGACTTTTGTCTGTCTTGGGCTGTCTTCATCCTTCTTCGTATTAAGTCTACTTTCTCTGAAGTCTCTCGGATCATATCTGGTCCAAGTATGAGCTTATCAGTAGACTCCCACCAACAGGTGGGCGATCGGCACGGTCTTCCATATAAAGCTTCGAAGGGTGCCATCCTGATGGTTGCTTGATAGCTGTTGTTGTAGGCAAATTCCACCAAAGGAAGATGGTCTTCCCATGTCCCTCCGAAGTCAAGGACGCACAGTCTTAGAAGGTCCTCCAAAACTCTGTTCACTCTTTCTGTTTGGCCGTTGGTTTGGGGATGATAGGCTGTGCTCAAGCATAACTGCATTCCTACTGCTTCTTGCAGACTCCGCCAAAACTCACTGGTGAAGATAGGGTCTTGGTCACTAACAATGCTGGATGGTATTCCATGGAGTCGAACGATTTCCTTGAGGTAAAGAGATGCTAGGGATGAGGCAGTTCTTTTACTTTTGACAGGTAAAAAGTGGGCGCTTTTAGTAAGCCTATCCCCTATTACCCAAATGCTAGTGTTGCCTCTCCTAGACCTAGGCAGCCCATCGATGAAGTCCATTGAGATGCTATCCCACTTCCACTGCGGGACCTCTAGAGGATGTAGCAGTCCGCCAGGCTTTTTCTGTTCCGCCTTAACCTGTTGGCACACCATACACTTAGAAACGAATTCTGCCACGTCCTTTTTCATGCCGTTCCAGAAGAAAGTTCTTTTTATATCTTTGTACATTTTATCTCCGCCTGGGTGTATCGTCATCTTGGAGTGATGTGCTTCCTCCAGAACCTTCTTTACTAAATCCCTTGTCTGTGGGACGCATAGTCTTCCGTCTCGCCTTAGCCAACCCTTGTCGTCGATGGAGTATCTGTTGAGGTGGCTTGAAGTCTCACCCCTAATTAGCCTATCAATTGTTTCCATGAGCTGAGGGTTTTCGCATTGTGCTGTCCCTATTGAGTCCACTAAAGTCGGGCGCACTTCGAGAGATGCTAGCAAGCCTGGTACAAAATCGGAGGAGGGCCTAAAGTCGAAGCTGGCTATAAACTCTAGGCTTTGTCTTTCAACAAACAGTGGGCTTAGGGTCAATTTCTTTCGGCTCAACGCGTCTGCCACTACGTTGCCTTTGCCCGGAGTGTAGGAGATCTCGAAATCATACGAGGCAAGAAACTCCATCCATCTCTGTTGCCTCAAGTTAAGATCTTTCTGCGAGAAATGATATTTCAATGATTTATGGTCAGTGTAAAGTTCGAACTTCTCACCTAGGAGATAGTGTCGCCAAGACTTGAGTGCAAAGACGATGGCAGCTAACTCAAGATCGTGGGTCGGGTAGTTCTTTTCGTGCACTTTCTACTGCCTCCCGCCATAAGCTACTACCCTTCCTTCTTGCATTAAGACGGCGCCTAGCCCTGTCCCACATGCATCTGTATAAACAGTGAACATCTTGCTTCCATCTGGCAACGTCAAAACTGGGGTTGTTGTAAGAGCCCTTTTTAGTCGCTGGAAAGCAAACTCGCAATCCAAGTCCCAATTAAACGCTAGATTCTTCTTGGTCAATTTCGTGAGCGGAGCTGAGATTTTCGAAAAATCCTTTATGAACTTTCGATAGAAACCTACTAGTCCTAGAAAACTTCGGACCTCAGTTGCATTCCTTGGTGTCTTCCAATCCTGTACCGCCACTACCTTAGCAGGGTCCACTGCTAACCCTTGTTTGGATACTATGTGCCCAAGGAACCTCACTTCTTCTCTCCAAAAGTGGCATTTGGAGAATTTGGCTTTTAGTTGATGGATTCGCAGAGTTTCCATGATTGCCCTTAAGTGCTGAGCATGTTCCTCTTCACTCTTTGAGAAGATAAGGATATCGTCTACGAAGACCACTACGAACTTATTGAGGAAATCTCTGAATACCCTACTCATCAGGTCCACGAAGTAAGCAGGTGCATTTGTCAAGCCGAAAGGCATGACAAGCCATTCAAAGAAGCCGTCTGGGGTTCTGAATGTCGTTTTATTGATACTATCTTCAGCCACCCTTAGCTGATGAAAACCGGTCGCTAAATCGAGTTGGGAGAAAACAGACGCTCCTACAAGCTGATCAAATAGATCGTCAATTCTAGGGAGAGGGTGCCTATTCTTTTTCGTTAGCTTGTTGAGCTCCCTATAGTCAACACATAGACGGAGTGAACCATCCGCCTTTGTAGCGAACACCACTGGAGCGCCCCATTCTGAAATGCTCCTCCTAATGAACCCCTTTTCTAGAAGCTCTTTAATCTGTTTACTGAGCTCTTTCCTTTCCCGTGGAGCCATGTGTCTAACGGGCAACGCAACGGGCTTTGCATTATCTACAAGGTATATGCGGAAGTCTATCTCTTCGAAGACATCCGGATATTCCCGGACCACTCTAACTGATTGCAAATTTTCAACAGAGGCATCTAGCGATTCAAGTAACTAAGCATAACCGCATACGAGGGATTACAAGAAATTTCCAAAGTATTACCGAGCTGGGTTAGGAGCCTAATAACCCTTTTCTCACAATCAAGGATGGCCCCATTACTGGATAGCCAATCCATGCCCAAAATCAAACCATATCCCGAAAAGCCCAAAACAAAGGCACTACATTGAAATTCTACGCTTAGAATAGAATTTTCAATCCCAAACAGATCATAGACAAATGAGCTGGGCCCCCAATTGGGTTTGAAACAATTAAGGGGTCCTCTACCATACTAGTTTTTAGGTGCAGAGATTCTACTAAAGCAGACGAGATAAAGGAGTGTGATGCGCCAGAATCAAATAAAGTGCGAACGGGGTGATCATAAAGATAAACTACACTTTCTACAGAAGTATTTATACCTCGCTGTTGCAGAGGTGGCGCTTCTAGCACATGAACTTGTGCCCTTGAGGTGGATCCAGCCCTCTGCCACTGTCCTCGTTTCTTTGGGCAGTCCTTAGCCCTGTGGCCTGTCTCACCGCAAGAAAAGCACCCACCATTTTCCTTGGCCTTCTTTTTCCGGCAATCTTTCACTAAGTGCCCCACTTTGCCACAGAAATTACACTTCCTCTTCTCTTTGTTGCCTTTCCCGCCCTTCTTAAAGTCTGTCTTCTTAGGCTGCAAACCCTCTTTCTTCCCTTGAGAGCTTTCTGCCTTTGTCTCCTTCTTGCCCTTATCCTCTTCGTTCAACAATGCCATTTGTACCAATCTTTCATACGTGGCTCCCATGGGTATATGGGTCATGGCCAAACTGTGTAATGGCTCATTCAACCCTTTGACGAAACGGAGAGCCTTCTTGTGCGGGGTGTTGACTAGGTCCAGCCCAAACCTAGCCAGCTCATCGAACTGATTAACATACTCTTTGACTGTCTTGTTACCTTGCTTAAGAAATAAGAATTTTTCCAACTGCAAACTAATTTCCGCATCTGAGAGAAATTTAGCCTCAAACCTTGCCCTAAAATCCTCCCATGTCTCCACTAGTCTTTCTGCATTAGTGACTTCCCACCAGTAGGAAGCCTCGCCCTTTAGTAGCCATACTGCCAGTTGTACTTTCTGTCTATCTTCTACCTCAAAGATGATGAATAAGTCCTCGGTTTCTTTCAGCCAATTTCTAGCTGCCACGAAGGACTCAGTTCCATGAAAATCCTTTCCTCCCATAGCTTTAAAATCTTTACATATCTTAGCAAACATGTTTCCCCGTGGAGGAGGTGGAGGAAGAGGTGCTGCTGCAGCTGGCTGATTTCCTGCAGCTGGGGGAGGAGGAACGGTAGGACCTGGCTGAGTGGCCCTTGCTTCTAAGAACCGTCTAAACCAACCAGGTATTGGTACACCCTCTGGCAAGTTAAGTTCTTCGGATATGCTGAAACAAAAAGGATAGATTCAAAACGAAGGATAAGAGATAGTACCTATGGCTTTGGGGGGGGGGGCTTTGCCTTTTTAAAATAAAATAATATTTTTCTTTTAAAAATGCTTCTTTAAATTTCCTTTTTGAAAATAATTTTTCAAAACTTTTTATCTTATCTGGTAAACCTATGCTCTGATACCAAGTGAAACACCCCACCTCCGTTAGGGTCACTCTCAAAGGGAATGCCCTAATTTTGGTGGAGGTTTATAAGTATAAGTCACAGATATACAAGACAGATATAAGAACACATATTTTTGAACAGCGGAAAAAAAACAACAACCTTTATTTCATTAAAAATACGTGTTACAACAACCATACCATAATTGTCTTACAATACTTCCAAAAACATAACATCTTCATAACTATCTTGATTACATTATTTAAAGAAGCATAAAGAAAACATAAATAAACTGCAAAAGTCCCATAGTAGCTGTCCAAAGCCATAGTCCAAAACGAAAAGATCCAAGCAATACATTCTTTCTCTTCAAGCTGGATAAGAAGGCTGGTCAAGCTGCGGTATTCCCTCCCTGTGGACCTTGGGGGGGGGGGGGGGGGGACGGAAGAAAAGAAGACGAAAGAAAAGTAGAGTCAGACATAAAGCCTGAGTAAGTCTAGGACTATTCAGTCTATGAATAAAGAACTAGGTATGATAAGTATAAACTAGAAATGGGAAAGCACCATATACTTGGTTAAGTTGTCTAGGGTCGAATATACTATCGTACCCCATATTAATCTCTGTACCCCATATAAACTAGTTCCCAACAGGCATCCCATAATCAGGGTGAAGTGATCCATTTTATGATGATCGGCTCTTACTCGCATAGTTACATGTGTCTTACGGCCCCCGATGTTGTAGTTACCTATGCTGGTCCCACCATGGGGTGTATCAAGTCCCATGGCGGCGGCCCGACACAACCCTAGAATGCACAGGTATGCTACTGGTGCCCAGTGCCTTATTTTTCTGCGCCGGAGTGTGTGCACGCCCGCACCCCGTTAGAACCTACACTGCAGCACCACCGCCGTCGATTTGACCTCTTACAATCAGCCCAGTAATCGTGCCCCACCCTGCCTAGTTTCAGGGTATCATGATGCCTAATAGGGTTACTGCTGAAAAGGGTCCCCCGCTACTAGGTTTTCTATTTCTAGCCAACATGCTAAGTTGGTTAAGTGTTTTATAAACCTAACCCCCAATCAGTCTATTTAGTTTAGCATGTTCCATTCTGATTAAGTATTAATATAATTTACTTAATCCTATCAATCCTGACTCAGCCTTAATTGTCTTATTAAAGCCTTGACCTCTCACATTAGACAGGTATTGTTGTGGCTGCCTGTTGCCGGTTGGGTCCGGGCAGTCTTACGCCACAACTCAGTCTAACCTCGGGTCCTTATTGGGCTCCGTGTTTAACCACCCACATTGGATAGGTATTGTTGTGACTACTGGACAGCCGGGCGGTTCCGGGCAGGTTTACATCACAACTCAATCCAACATCAGTTAAACACATCGTATTTTCTACATTTACATATTTTGTCTCTTTTCTTTTTTTCTTATATGTAAATATTTGCGGCCCATTATTCAAAATCAATTTAAGCTAATGGTGTAAAGGCTTACACCAATCATGGGCCCAACCCATTCTTGAATTTAGGCCCCTCTACTTTTATATTTTCATTTATTAATTAATTTGGCCCAACGCTATTTCCCCCGTTTAATACGTTCGTTTATTATAATATATGTTGGGCTTAGCCTTTTAAGCCCAACTTAGCCACGTGAAAAGGGGGAAGCTTAAAACGTGATTATATACACAAAGAGGGGAATGTGAACGCATGAACTTGCAACATAACGTTGGAACTACAAAATAGAAAATGGTGTACTTGCATTGTGGTAACATATATTTTGGTCATAAAGCATAAGTGACATGAATCAAACCATGTAAACTTGTAGTTAAGTTAAGAATCTAACTAAATTAGATATCATTATTAACACATAGTCTTAACTACAACATAAACCTATATTTTTACTTACGCATAATGTCAAACATAAGCAAATCATGTTTATAGAATTACTATATGTTTACAAAGGTGCTTACTCTTGTTACTAATACAAAAGTATAGTTCAACTAGAATTATTCCAACTTAATCATGATTTTTAATCTATTCACATAATCATGGCACAAATATACCCAAACATGAAATCATGGTTTTTGATCTATTCATGTAATCATGGCATAAATATTCCTAAACATGAAATCATGGTTTTTACTTTATTCATGCAAACTTGCAATTGGAATGTAAATCTAACTTAGCTATGTGTCACATATATTATCATATAATTCTTGTTAACAATATAGGCCTAACATGTTTTTCAATTAGGCATAATACCAAACATAGCCTAGTCATATTCATAAAATCAACATAAGTTCACAAAGAGGCTTACTTTTGTTTCTAATACAAAAGTATGGTTTTATACATAGATCATGATGCCAATTCCAACATAATTTCATATGAATCATAATGCCCCAAATTTGATCCAATTACACAAAAAGTGATTTTGTACAAAAATATACATTATGTTGGCATAGTAGCAAAACCACATACTTGCATGAATCTCAATTAAACAACCACAAACATGTAGCTTCAACATGAATTACATACTTGCGAATATCCAATCGTATACTTGCATGAATCTCACATAAACTACCGCAAACATGTAGTTTTTATCATGAATTACATACTTGCGAATATCCAATCGTTATATCACAACATTCCAAATCGATTAGAATCATAGCAACGCACAAATATGAATTACTATCACCACAAATCAAGTGTAATTCTCATTTTACACAAATCAAACACAATTATTTAATTCATACCGGAATAGTACTCTACTTACAATCGTGTGACGAATTCTTCAATTCAGGAATCTGAATTCTGGATTTGGAGATGCTATTCCTTTGATGTAGGCGTTGATTTGATTTGTTTAAGTTTAACTTGTAGTTGCTTTATGCTTTAGAGTTTGTCTCCTAATTGTCTCTCAAATTGGTGGCTACTCCTAGTCGTTCCTCAGCAGCATGATGGCCTCATTCTTATTTTTGAATGAATAGATTAGGTAGAGTCTAGGGTCATTTTTATAGAGTTTATGAATTGATTAGGACCGTCGATGTAGCTTGGGTTAATCGTAGCCATTCATTCGAAAGAGAGACCAATCAGGAGCTGACACCTAGCCCTAGTGACAAGGCAAGGCTCAGAAAATCGGCCAAACACAGACCAGGCCAGCCAGGGTGGGCTGGGTTCGACCTGGCTCTGGGGCCAGGTCGACAGCCCTGTCGACACCGTATCGACTTGGCAGTCGACACGGGTTACCCAGGTCGACAGCCCTGTCGACCTGGCTAGCCCAGGTCGACTGCCAAGTCGACCTGGGTGCCTTAGGCGGGAATATTCCCGCCTTGGCCAATTGGGCCCGATTTTGAATTTTAAACTAGTTTTTCAGAGCTGTTTTCGTCTGTTCGAATTTTAAACCTAATTCTGAAACTTCCGGAGGCCATATCTTGGTCATACGGACTCCGATTTTCGAAAACTCGGACTCTATTTCGCGTATTTTTCCGAGACGAACGTAATGGCGTATCCTGTTTCCCTTAATTCTTTGATTTGAAATTAATTATACTTTAATTTATGAATTTCACGGTTATAGAATACACAGGGTGTTACACTATGCATCTTGTCACCACTGGGATGTATGGTCATCTTAGAATAATGTGCTTCTTCAAGAATCGTCTTTCTCAAGTTTTCGTCTCGAGGTACACAAAGTCTCCTATCCCTACGCAACCAACCTTTATCATCTATAGTATACCTACTAAGATGGCTCGAGGACTCCCCTCTTATAAGCTTGTCTACTATTTCAACCAACTGTGGGTCATCTCGCTGTGCCTCTCCAACCTGTCCTAAAAGCGTAGGTCGCACCTCTAGAGATACCAACAAACCGGGTACATAATCGATAGAGGGCCTAAAGTCAAAGGTAGATATGTACTCCAAACTCTGTTGCTCTACAAAAAAAGGACTCAAAGTCAATCTCTTTCTACTCAAGGAGTCAGCTACAACGTTACCCTTGCCAAGGGTATATGCAATCTCAAAAACGTAGGATGCTAAAAATTCCATCCACCTCTGTTGCCTTAAATTTAGATCTTTTTGAGAGAACAAGTACTTTTGAGACTTATGGTCTGTGTACAACTCAAACTTCTCACCAAGGAGATAATGGCGCCAAGACTTAAGCGCAAAAACTATAGCGGCTAACTCTAAGTCGTGGGTAGGGTAATTCTTCTCATGGACCTTTAGCTGCCTTCCACCATAACATATCACCCTTCCCTCTTGCATCAAAACTGCACCAAGCCCTGTCCCGCAAGCATCAGTATAAACTGTGAATGGCTTACTCCCATCCGGCAAAACTAAAACAGGAGCTGTCATCAAAGCCCTCTTCAAACGTCGGAAAGCATCATCACAGTCAACATCCCAAGAAAAAGTCAAGTTCTTCTTCGTCAATCGTATGAGTAGGGCTGATATCTTCACGAAGTCCTTAATGAACTTCCTATAGTAGCCCGCCAACCTAAGAAAACTTCTTACTTCCGTTGCATTTCTCGGAATCTTCCAATCTTGGATTGCCACCACCTTCGCGGGATCCACTGCTATCCCTTCTTCAGAGACCACGCGCCTTAAGAACCTCACTTCCTTCCTCCAAAAATGGCATTTGGAGAACTTAGCTTTAAGTTGATGTGCTCGAAGGGTCTCTAAGACTTCCCTAAGATGTAGGGCATGCTCTTCCTCGCTTCTAGAGAAAATCAAAATATCATCAACAAAGACTACCACGAACTTGTTTAGAAACTCCCTACTCATCAAGTCTGCAAAATATGTGGGGTGCATTCGTCAAACCAAACGGCATGACAAGCCATTTGAAGAAATCGTCGGGAGTCCTAAATGCAGTCTTATCTATGCTGTCCTCAGCCACCCTTAGCTGATGAAACCCAGTAGCTAAATCCAACTGCGAGAAAACCGAAGCGCCAACCAACTGATCGAACAAGTCATCTATCCTCGGCAATGGGTGTCTATTCTTCTTCAAGATCTTATTCAGCTCCCTATAGTCCATGCACAATCTGAGCAAACCATCAGCCTTCGTAGCAAAAACAACTGGAGCACCCCACTCTGAGATACTTCTTCTTATGAACCCTTTCTCAAGTCACTCTTTCACTTGTCTACTATGCTCCCTCCTTTCTCTTAGAGCCATGTGGCACACTGGTAATGCAACTGGCTTTGCATCATCTACTAAGTATATGCGGAAGTCAATCTCGCGTCTCTGGGGTAAACCCCGAACCTCATCAAAGACGTCACCATACTCAAGGACTACATGAACAGATTCCTAATCATCGATGGATGTGTCAAGTGATTCTAGGTAGCTAAGCATCACCGGACCTCTAGGATCACAAGAAATATCAAGGGTCTTTCCACAACGAGTCAACAGTCTAACTACTCTCCTTTCACAGTCTAGGATGGCAACATATTTGTCTAGCCAATCCATTTCCAGAATCAACCCATAGCTAGTGAAACCAAGAACGTAGGCATTGCATTCAAACCCAACACCCAGGATAGACACTCTCAAATCCCGACAAACCATAGATGAATGAGCCGAACCACCAATAGGATTTGAGACTACAATGGGATCCATAACTAAACTAGTATTTAGATGCAGTGTTTCAACTAACGAAGCAGATATAAACGAATGCGAAGCGAAAGAGTCGAAAAGAGTTCTAGGAAAAAGAAATCAAATTTTCAATAGAAACTTCCCATTTCTTTTCGGTATATTGACCACGAGAACACAACCTGCCTTCCAGAAGATCTTGCCCTCTATCCTTATCCTTGCTTCACCATACTAGAAACAACCACCTGTCTTCCTCTTGTCATGGAGTTTATTATTCTTTCCACCCTTCTTAGGTTCCACTTTCTTATCCTTTGTCATATCAATGCCTCCACTGCACGTTCTCCATTCGTGACCTCCCACCAAGATGGAGCTTCATCCTTCATTAACCAAGCAGCTAGTTGAACCTTCCTTCCATTGTCTATCTCAAAGATACCAAACAAGTCCTCCACTTCCTTGATCCAATTTCTAGCCTCGACAACCGTCTCAGTCCCATGAAGTGGTTTTCCGCCCATCGGACGGAAGTCCTTACATATCTTAGGAAAAGCATCTAAACTGGAGGAGGAGATTCAGAAAGGAAAAAGGAAGAGATTCCAAACGGAGAATCGAAAGAAAGATATATGGCTCTTGGGGATTATGTTTTTCATAATAAACATTTCTCTTAAAAGTACTCTCTTTAAAACATGTTTTTAAAAATACTTCTAAAAAAATGCTTTTTTGAAAACGATTTTCGAAATCTTTTACCTGGTCTGGTGCCTTCAGCTCTGATACCACGTGTAACACCCCACGTCCATTAATGCCACTCACAAAGGGAATGCATCAACTTTCACGGAGCATTATAAGTGTATAGAACAGAACATCACAAGACAGATATATAAAAATGGTACTTCAAAATTTAAAATAACTTCACTGCAATGAAAACGGAACATAGTTTGTTTACAACATCAAAACCAACTTGTAAAACCAAGTACACAAATATCCATCTTGGTCAAATTATTACATGAAAACCAAAAGCATAATCCCGTTACAAATAGCATAATAAAAAAAGAAGATAAATCTGAACATTACTTTCAGCAACTCCAAGCACTTCCAAAAGAGAGAGAAAGAGATCCAAATCAAGCTCCACTAGTCCCATCCTGAGAACCTGGAGGGGGGAAAAGGAAAAAAAAGAGGAGAAACAAACGAGGTCAGACATAAAGTATGGCGAGTCCAGTGACTTTAACAATATAATCATTAAAGTAACAGGACAAGAACATAAATTGGATATAAGAAATGACTGTAACATAAACATGTATGAAAAGGTAAGCAAGATGGACAAGATAAACATTGATTGCGCTTCTAATCACTATAAGATAATTCCTACATCGCACCAATACTAGTTATACAAAAAGTTGATCCCTCTAACTAATTATAATGATAATGATAATGGAAGTTTCGTGTACCCCTAGTTGTTGTCATAGGTGCCGCCTGCTCCTATCTCCACTAGTTGTACCCACTACCCTCCCCATTCGATCGACTCCCTAACTCATAGATACCCATGTTGGTCCCACAGTAGGGTGTATCACTCCCTAAAGTGGCAACCCGATACTACTAAGGATGCACGGATTATACCTACACGATGCAACAATGTCTTACCTACCAGCCTGGACCCATGCACGCACATGACTCCGTTGGACTTGTGTTGCCACCGCTAACCTTTTTGACCTCTTACAATCAACCCAATAAGTGTGTCCCGTCCTCGACCTAGTTCGAGCTCACATAGATACTAAATAGGTTATTGGTTGAAAAGGGTCCCCACACTTGGCACAAGCTTCCCGTCTTGCTTGGTCCCCACTAGGATTTCCCACTTAACCCCTTCTTATTCATGTCTTCTTACATGTTTCAACTTGGTTAAGTGTTTCTAATTATATTTCACATGTCATCCATGTCACCCACTTAACCCCATGTCCCACTACATGTCTTATCTTGGTTACGTGTTATTTAATTCATTATAACCATAATCTTGCAAGACCTCCCACATTAGTTTTCGTTTTGCAGTTGCTGGATTTGTCGGACGGGTCCGGGCAGGCATATACCACAATCCGAATCTAACCTCGTGTCTTTGCCTTACTACGCATCAAGTTTATGCCTTTGACCTCTCACATTAAACTGCCGTTTGCAGTTTCTGGATGTGCCGGGCGGGTCCAGGCAGGCTTATACCGCAAACCAAGTCTAACCTCATGTCTTAGGTGTTCATTATCTCATTCTAATTATGTCCATAATTCTATGTACATAAATTATACCAATTTATGCCCCAAGTTAATTACATGATTACAAACCAATTTATGCCAATTACATAATATTCAATGTTATTCCCAAACTTTTCCCCAACGTTCTTACATCATTCGTAGTATAACTCACATAATATGTTAGGCTCGTCGTTAGCCTAACTCATAAGAAAAAGGAAAAGAAGAGGGAAAGAGACGTCATCCACACATAGTATAGAACCAATAATCATATGGAATATGAACTTGTATAAAATAAGATAAATCTAATCAACATAAACTTGCATAGATCTAATTAACATAAACTTGCATAGATCTAATTAACATAAACTTGTATAGAGTAGGATAGATCTAATCAACATAAACTTGCATAGATCTAATTAACATAAACTTGCATAGATCTAATTAACGTAAACTTGCATAGAATAGGATAGATCTAATTAACATAAACTTGCATAGATCTAATTAACATAAACTTGCATAGATCTAATTAACATAAACTTGCATAGAATAGAATAAATCAACATAAACTTGCATAGATCTAATTAACATAAACTTGCATAGAATAGAATAGATATAATCAACATAAACTTGCATAGATCTAATTAACATAAACTTGCATAGAATAGAATGGATCTAATTAACAAGAACTTGCATAGCATAGGATGAGTAGATTCAATTACGCATATGAATCTACAATATAGATCCAATAACATATGATAATAAAATTGGCATATCTCAACATAATAGATCTAATAGCATATGATACAGGCATAGTCATACAGTCCAATTCACACTTATCGCCATTATTTTTAATTGATTATCTTGTGAAAGTAATTGTACTCACAGTGGTAGAAGAAGAAAGAATATAGATCTGAATTAAGCATTTGTTGTTGTTCTAGAATCGTTCCCCTTTTTCACAATTCCTATGCTTGGATTCATTGAAGAAGAGAAACTAGTTTAGTTTTGGATGCAACAGCATGGAGGCTTATGAATGAATTTAGTTTAGATTAGGGTTAGATTAGATGTGCTTATATAGATGTATTAGCTTAGTTAGAGCCTTTAGATTAACTAGGAGATCATCAGAACCACACAGCTCAAAAACACATCATCCAGCCAACCAGAAGAGGCCACGTCAGCCCTAAAACTCAAAAATCGTCATTAACAAATAAAAATGCACCATGTGTGCAACATGATGCGCAGCAACATGGGTGTTGACAACCACATGTCATATATATATATATATATATATTATATATATATATATATTTAATTTTCTTTTTAACTATCTTTCCAATTTACCCTTTTCACACTAAACCGCTTTTTTTTAATTGAACTGTGTTCACACTAAGCCACTTTTTAGCCATTCCCCTAAAATAAAAATATGGTGTTGGCGGGGATTAAACTCAGAACCTCTTGTATACAAGTCACGTGTTCTAACCAAATGAGCCACTAATTCTTTTGTTTACAAACTTTAGAACAATGCTAAACATTATTCTTTTGTAATTCCTCTTTTTCATGTTTTGTTGCAATATTTAATTTTTCTCTTAAATATATTTCTGTATATAATATATATACATATGTCCACATTTTTAATTTCATAAAAAATGCGGGGTGTTACATTACTAAGCGTGATCGCCGCCATGAAGAAAAGATGGAGCAACTTAACCAACGTGTGGCGGAGTTCATAGCCCTGTACGGTACGTTTCGTTCATCCTCCGGTGGTTCTGAAGGAGGGTGATTTGAGCTTAGTTTGTTTCATTTTGTTGTTATACATATGTACATATACGCTTTGAGTGGGTGTGGATTTGCTTGATACATTATGATGGTTTGTATATGTTGTTGCTGTGGTGATGACGATGGTTTAGACGTTTTGTTGGATGATGGTTACTTTTGATTTTGATGACTTCGTTTGCTGGATGATTATAAATATTGGTTTATGTTATGTATATTGGACTTCATGTGTATGATTTGAGTTTAATATTATGTTTGGTTATACATGCGAGTGTGATGTATATGCTCGAAATGGAGCTGTTTTGATATACATGAGATTGTGGGGTGGCTAGAAGTAAGCAATTTAAAATTTGAAAATAAATGCCAAGATTTCCTATGGCTTGTAACAACTTCCAACGGTTTACAAATCCATTTATTTTTTCAGCAATCATCTTCCAACCGTTTATTTCTAACGTTTTCTAATAGTTTCCAATGGCTATCTGGTCAACAACTAAATTCACATGTCCAAATTAAACATTGAAAGCAATTGGAAATCGGTCATTGATAGCGTTGAAGGCCGTGGGAAACCATTGAATCGTATAGGAATGGTGTTTCCAACGGCTTACCAACATCCCCTACCAATTAAAATCTATGGCTTACAAACGTCTCCTAGCCGTTGGAAGCTATTGTTGTTCTTGTAGTGGTGATATGGTTTGAATTAAAAAACATAGATAACTGTCATAAAAAATGATGATTAGGATAGGTTAATGAAGTCTTGACCCCCTAAGCTCCAATCGATCGTCTACTACATGCACTTCGGTTGATGGCACAACTTGTTATGCAATAGAATATGTGACCTAGTTAGTGGATTGAGCTTGTGCTCTTTTGCCAATTCCACAATTGGGTTCCATGTTATGTTATCTTTTATATGCATATTTTAATTTATGTACTATTTTATGTAAAAATCATATACTTTTTTCTGTTGGTACAATGATGACTAACCGCTATTTTTGTATGACAATTGTTGCTAATACTGTTAACAAAGAGTAACCTAATGGAGACAATATATTCAAAATGAATATTTTTTGTTACTACTCTGGTACTTTATTCTGGTTGTTCTAAACATGATTTTAAAGTTGCAGATTGAATATACATACATACATGCATATATATATATATATATATATATATATATGTATGTATGTATGTATGTATGTATGTATGTATATACATACACATATATAGGGAAAGTTTATTTAGACACAAAGTGGTGACAAAAATTAGACACGAGCAATCTCAACAATTAGATCTCCCCATGACTTCCAACTTCCACATAAAGACAAACAAATCCAATGATTAAGAATTTGTGTCTCTATGTCAAATTTTATGTCCTAATAGACGCCCTCTCTCTCTTTCTCACACACACACATGCACACACACACACATACACACATAGACACACACACACACACACACACACACACACACACACACACACACATATATATATATATATGAGATAAGATCAAGATCACCCCAAATAGTGCAGCACCTATTTAGCCTGCCTAATTATCACCATACAATCCGTTTCTCGCTCCTTCCACTGACTCTCTCTCTCACACACACTAAAATATTATTTAAATATATATGGGAAAGTATATATAGACACACAAGTTTGACACAAATTGGAGGACACAAAATCTCAACCTTCGTGGCACCTCTTTTGACATCTCAACTATAGCCACTTGATTATATTTAAATAACTGTGAGTGGAAGAGAGAGTTAGTGGGAGAAGAAAGATAAGAGACTGTGTGGTAGAAATTAGGGAGGCTAAAGGGGTACTGCACTATCTGAAAATTGAATACCATAAATCTCAACTATCATATTTTCCGCTGAAACCCACTTTTCACATAAAGACAAACAAATCTAATGGTACAATGTTCTGGTACAATGTTCATTATTGTTCTAAGTTTAGCTTCATTTACAATCAACACCCACTCTCATATACATATATATATAATATAGAACTGAATAAGTTACAATACCAACTTAGAGTTCAGAACATTTGGGCCCGTTGTTCTTTGAAGCGAAAGGGGTATTTTGAAAGGAATTGAAAATGGGATGTTCACAAAAGGAGAATGTGTTCTTTTAGCGAAAGGAGGAATGCGAAAGGGTCAAAGTTATTATTTTATTATTTGTTTATTTTAGTATTTTATTTATGTTAATTATTTTTAAACACAAAACACAAAATACATAATACACCATACGAAATTAAAATTCATAGTTCATGCTTCGATTCACAAATGTAGAAATAAAAAGCTACATAGTTCATGCTTCGGAATACAAATGCAAAAATAAAAAAACAAACAAACTACACACTCATTCCCAATTTATTAACAATAAAAATAACTTCCTTCCTATACTGGGGAGTTTTGTCAATCAAAGAATGCAAAGAATTATAACCATTGCCATCAAAATCAGCCAAACAAAGCGCAACCTCCCATTCCTCGTGGTCATTCCTTTCCTGCTTCATTTCCACGCACCTACTAAGAATCGTATCATGCGAATAACTGCCACCACCTCAAAACAGACCACCAGATGACCGCTTTGTAGATGGCACTCTACGACTGTTGATCCCCTTAGTATCACCCCTGTTATAGTCGTCATAAAGCTATGCATCGAATTGCAGCTGAACGGGAGGATGATGTAGATAACAAAATGACATTTGTCAATTCGAATGCAACCGCCGAAGATCACATCCAACGTCCAAAACCGAGCAGGCGAGGCATCTTTATATTCACGATACCTAACTGCAGTTGTATCCAACCATTCGTCGGATCCACCGATGGTGTTTTTCTCATCATTCCAATAACCCTAAGGAATCTGCAGCAACTTGTCCCATGAGTTCCAATCTCATTTTAAATTACCAAATTTGTTTTTCATATGCCCACATTATAGTCCAGACTCGTTCGTTCAGTGAAAATAGCAGCATTCTGCTCATACCAATGCGCAACGTGGTAGGGATGAGATTCAATGTTCTCGTAACATATGTTGATGAACGTGTTGGTTTTATCGACGTTCCAATCGGTGATAGTGCGTGTGGATGAGGAAGCAGAGTGGCTTGAAATTTTGAAAAAATATCAAAAAAGTCTTTAGAAAAAACAAGAAAATATATATAGAAAAATCCGAATACGAATAGCACTAATATATTAAAATTTTACCTGAAGCAATAGACAATGAAAGCTATAAAAAATTGTAGAATTTTTGGATTTTGGGTGAGAAATAAGGAAGAGGGGAGGTGGATTATATAGGGGAGAAGGGAAAATGGAGCGTTGGTGTTTCATCCTTTCGCATCGAAAGGCATCTGATGCAAATGATGAATTTTCAATGTTCAGTTTGAATAAGTAGTTTAGTGGGTCATGTTAGGCGTGTCAGACGCTTCAGAAGCGACCGCCAACTTGAACTGCCCAAGTAATGGCGTAAAGCATCGGCGAATCTAATCAGAATCTAAATACATAATTAACGAAGAAAATAAATAGCCATGAACTAAATTAGATTAACTTTTACAAAATTAATGAACCTCTCACCCATGAGGTCTGCACAAAAATTGATATGTCAACTCTTTCAATCACATGAACATTATTGCATATGTATCATATATTCAAAATGCAGTTCAGTATAAACTAAATATTTACAAACACATGCACATAAATTTGTATTTTCTGAGATTAGTTTAACAGACAAAAACTTGACAATAATAAGAGGATGCAAAATCTCTGTTATTGGATAATTGAAAGGTAAAATTTAGAAGACAATCCAATGACTAAGATTTTGTGTTATCCGATTTACATGAAAATTTTGTGTTAAATAAGCTTTATACATATACATATATATATATATACATACATACATATATATATATATATATGTGTGTGTGTGTGTGTGTGTGTGGAAAGTCTATATAGACACAAAATTTTGACACAAATTAGGGGATACAAAGTCTCAACCATTGGATTACCTTCTGATTCTCACCCTTCATATAAAGACAAATTAATCATATGGTTGAAACTATGTGTCCTTTAATTTATGTCAAACTTTTATGTCCAAATAGCTGCTCTCTCTCTCTCACACATACACACACATATGTATACATACGTGTGTGTATGTGTATGTGTGTGTGTGTGTAAGTTTGATATGGACCAATACAATTAAAAATATATTAATTTCATCATCGTAGAAGGTAGACACGATTACGAGAAGGATTAGAAACTAAAGATTCTACAAGTACAACAAATGACACTTACACAAACTGTTAGAAAATTGACAATGTAATATGAATTTATATAACAGGAAAATATTAGTAAAGACAAAAATGTAGGCTTTTCAAGCTCAAGAATATCCCACATAAAATTTATTCTCAAGGAAAATAAGCTAATAATTTTAAACCAACCCTAATTCTCGCGTGCAAATTTGATTCTTCCTCTTCAATTGGTCTAACATATTCTTTTTTGATCTCCATTTTCGATGCATTATTTCTTCTTTCTTCTTCTACTATTTTTTCGTGCGTTAATGTTTTTCATTGTCAATATCGAATTTGGCGTTCAAAATATCAATCTTGACTAAGCTTCAGGTCCGAATTTGTGAACTTATTCTTTTAAGTTTTTTCTTCTTATCATCACGTCGTAATTCCACTACTATAATCGGCTGAAATGGTGACGGGGAGGGGCTACGGCTAGCGATAGCTAAAAAAGGCGATGGTTACTAGCTGTTTCTCGACCTGATTATACAGACAAAAACCTAAGAATGAAATTTCCATTTCCTCGCAACTGTTTTATTTCAGCAAAAACCTTATTCCCGCTGCCTTCGGTCAATCGTATGGCTTCCATCTCTAATTTATGCCTAGTTTAGGTTTATTTTAGGTTTACTCACATAAATCCTTTCTTTGAAATTGGTTCTTTGTTGATTTAAATTTCGCGGTGATGTAATACTAGTTGATGATAATAGCGTTCTAAGTCAATCTGGGAGTATTATTATGAGGTTGAAAATCATGATTCCTACGTATTAGTTATCATAATATTGTATTAATTAATGTAGAGATATTAGTTGGTGATTTGATTTGAAAATTAGTGTATATTATTGATTAACATACTTGTTAATAAATTTTTGCGAATACCTGTTTTAATTTAAAACAATGTTTGTTATATTTTAGATGTTTAGTATTGATTAATATTTATGTTGGCAGATTGGTACGGTTAATCATGAAGAAGTAATTTTAAATTAATCAGCATGTGTTATTATAGGTTTTAGCATAGTTTAACATAAATATAATTTAATTTATTATAAGTTCTAACTCCTATTTATAGTCTAAAGTCGGTAAATTAAAATTTTAAATAGTTAAATAAATTTTAAAGTACATTTAAAAATTTCAAATTTATTAAGTAAAATATATAAATAGTTAAATGAATTATAAAATTTTGAAATGAGCATGATAACAATAAAATTTATGTAGGAATAGATTATAGTTAAATAAAAGTTAAAGTTTAAAATTTAAAATTTAATTAATGAATATATAAATAGTTGAATGAATTCAAAATATCTTGTAGTTGATATAATAGGAATTATAAAATGTGTTTTACTTATGTGAACCTCTTAGAAATTTTTTGGCCTCATTTGACAAGTACTGTATATGCTCATTATATAAACATTTTTTTTCATAAAATGGACATTCATATTCATCTGATAAACTCATCTGATACAATATTTTTTTCTTTTCATCAGTGATTCATGTAGCTAGCATGGAACTCGTTGATCACCTGTTAATAGGGACCGAAATAAACCCCCTCTCTCTACTTCTTCGTATTCTTCCCATTCTTCTTCTATATTTCTTCTTCCTCTCAGATCGACCTATTTTTTTCTTCCCCTCTTCCTTTGATTCCTACTTTTGCTAGCGTGGGTGTTCAACTGTTCCTCTTTTCTCAATTTACCCCATTTTTTTCCGATCCACTCCACATCACCTTCCTTCACCTAGACTTGCACCTGCTTTTCCTCTTTTTCCATTGCGTGGTAGCCCCTCCAGGCTGGAGCATGCTTCCTTTCCTTTCCACCGTAGTCCAAATCTGGTGAACTCCAACCGTACAATTTCCTTTAATGTGTAGCCCGGGGAGTCCCAACATTCTTCACATTACTGGGTGTATTTATGTACCACGGTTATCTGACCCTATTTAAGAGGAATAGGGACGATCTTAGCGATTGCTGGATCTTCTGAGTTGGTTTTGATTCTGAAGGTTGGTACTATATATAGTTTGGTGATGGTTTCGACTTGCATGGGAATTGTAGGTTAAGTATCCTTTGCGGAGTTCTCTTTTTTTGCCGCAACTTCTATTTCTTGTGGTGTTTCACGACTCATCACTCCAACATCTTAGTATTCCCTGCTTTCACTTATTTACTAAGTATGTTGTGTGTCTAGCTTGGTGAGATGATGTTGTGGTTGCTTAGCTTTACTGGTTAATGAAGTTGGTTGTGTTGGTACACTGTATGGAATATGATATTCATTCCGGATTTGGTTGTCGTCTTGTCGGAACTTTCTGTTGCCTTTATTGTTTTGTTTTGGGTCGATGTTATGTTGGCTGTGGAGTCTTTGGATTTATTGCATTGGTAGTAAGGAGTTCGATAATCTTTTTGGAAGCAAGATAGGGCTGGGTCATGTGTGTTTGGTGTTTTGGTATAATTTTCCCAACTGTCTCCTTATTGGCAAACATGGTGAAGCTCTATCTCTCGTTTGCTGGTAGACAGACCCGGTTTAGGGGCTAGGCTGGCCAGGAGGCCGCCTAGGGCAACCCTCCGGAAGGGGCAACAAGGTGTGGGAGGTAGAGGAGAAGAAAGGTAATGTGAGTTAAATATTTAAAAGGTTACTGCTTTGAATTTACAGTAAATGGTATGGTGCGGTGGAAGTATACTTGGTTGTTATCGTTTAGATCATTGGTTCAATTCCTTATCGTGCAACTTTTCATCAAAACCTCCTCCCTCTTAAAAAGGGCAATTTTTGTACTTCAATTTTGGGTTTCCCTACAGTGTCTTCACTTAAAAAATAGCGTATCGAGTTTAGGTTTCCTATGGCAACCCATGTACTTGAACCGGCCCTGCTGGTAGGTTGGTGGAATTCTTTGCCTGCTTCCTCATGACCCTTGCCTATGCCATGTATGTTCTTGTCATTTGGGTGATGTGCTGCCTTGCTTCCCTAGTGATGAATCTAAATTATTGGTCCCTGTTGTGTTTCCTCTTAGTAATGTCTCAGTGATTCTATGTTATGATCCTTTGTGATGTAAATTCGACCATGCTAGTACACCTGTGGGTGTAGTTTCCGGAGATGTAATGTTTTAGAGCTTCTGATGTTCTTCTGGAATTTGTTGTGCATAGCTAGCATTAGTACTCTACTGCTACTGCCTGCTTTGTGTGGCTCGAGATTATGTACCTTTGTTCCTAATTTTAGGAATGCTTGTACTTGTCATGTTTGTAATTGTATGTCCTTACTCCCTTGGTGGTGTGCTTTGGACTAGGAAATCTTGTTGTCCAGATAATATAATCTAGCACTTGTATTGTAAGCTTGTGTTACTGCAGTGGACGGTCCACTATAAAAACCGTTTGTGCTGGGCGGTCCACCTTAAAAACCGAAAGTAGCAGGTTGGTAATCTGACAATCTCCTGTAATATTTGTAATAATTATTTTTCATAATAATAGGTGTTTTCAATCACTTTAAATCAGGTTGTCTCTGCAAAAATGTAATCACATTTTCTAAATCATTTCAGTTTAAATGGTTCACAAAATTTCGATGACGCTTCCCTTATGTTTCCTTTGTATACGAATTTATATGTGATATAGGGAATAAAGGGAATACTGCCGCATTTTTTTTAATCGTTGAACTTGAAATAATTTAAAATGTAATTAGGTTATTGTGTTTGAAATGGAAAGTGAGATGACCGATTGTTAAAGTAAAGAAAGAATAAAGGAAAAATTTTTTTAACTAAGCTCCTCAAAGTAACTTATTGTAAAAATAGGTTTCATAACTTATTATGGAACTAGACATGTTTTGTCTAAGAATAATAACCATGCATGTTCTGAAAACGCGCATGAACAAATTTGTTCATGCGCATTTTCAGAATGTTCATGATTTTTTTTTTTATAAAAAAATTAGACATTCTTAAAACGCGCATGAACAAATTTGTTCATGCGCATTTTCAGAATACGCAAAGCGAACTCAGAACTGTCTAAAACAGACCTAGTTTCATAATAAGTTATGAAACAGACCTATTTTTATAATAAGTTATTTTGAGGGACTTAGTTCAAAAATTTATCCAATAATAAACTAAAAAATAAAATAAAATAAAATAAAATGAAGTAGTTACTTGATTTTTCTTCAACGATGAAGGATTATAAAAGAATCCTACAAATTTTCAATAGAAATTATAGAATATTTTGTAGTTGTAAAAACAGAAATTATAAAATGTGGTTTATTTATGTGAAATTCTTAGAGATTTTTTGGCTCACTTTGACAAGTGTTGTATATGATCATTATATGGATATATGTTTTTCCACAGAAAGGATATTTATATTCATGTGATACAATATTTCTTGGATTTGCACTAGATTGGACAAGTTACAAACACAATAAAGCAATCACATTTTATAAATCATTTCAATTTAAACGGTACAAAAAAATTTCGATAGCTCTTCATTTTAGTTATTTGTGTACATGCATTTATGTCAATACAAAAAAAAAGAAAAAAGGAATTGCTATCAAAATTTTGTTGAATCGTTTAACCAGAGATGATACATGAAATGTAATTATGTTATTGTGTTGGTAATGGGAAGTATGACGACCAACAGTCAAAGTAAGAAAAATAGTAAACTAAAAGTTAAAGAAATAAGATGAACTAGTTATTTGAAGTGAAGTGTTTACTTGAATTTTCTTACATATTTTTTTAAATTAGGAAATTTTTTTGACTATTTTTTTTTATCGTAGTTGGATGTATGAAGTCCGAACTAGTAGGAAAAGATCAATAAGGGAACATTTATGTAATGGTGTACACGAATTTTTAGATTCGCTAAATCAAATTATCAAATTAACGAAGAAATTCATTATCCGTGTAGTAACTGCAAACATTTGAAGCATTAGAAACCAGATATAGTAGAAGTACATTTGTATATATTTGGTTTTGTGCCGAATTATTACTTATGTGATCGTCATGGAGAATTTGTTGAACCTACATATAATCCTGTAGTGTTAAAGGATGATAATATTATGACAAATTCAATATATAATATGGTGCAAGATGCAGTTTCCTACCACTGATCAAGGCGATGATGATACAAAAATATTGAAGAAGAACTGATTATGGAAGCGGAATGACACATGCTACCTAATAATTTGATATGCTATAGTCATTATAAATAAAAAGACTTATGTCTGCTTTTGGACTGTCGTACTAGAAGATAAATACACAAATAAAAGGTTGCATGTTGTATTGAAAATATGACGTTGACCTTAGAAAATGCGGAATATGCAATGATGAAAGATATAAACCAAGAAAAAAAAGGAAGGAGGAGAAGTTCAATACAAGAGAATGGATTATTTACCCATCATTCTCAAACTTTAACGATTTGTGTATCTTCTGCTATGACTTGTCAAATGCGAAGGCATGGTGTGAGAATACCAGAAGAAGGAACTTTGATATGTCCATCTGACGGAGAAGCATGGAAACATTTCAATAAGACTTATCCTGAATTTGTTGCAGAATGCCATAACATTAGACTCGATTTATGTACAGATGAATTTTCATCATTCTCTCAGTTTGGTAGTAAATACTCATCATGGCCTATACTCTTTGTAATTTACCTCCATGGATGTGTTTGAAAACTCCATATATGTTTCTAACGTTTGTCATCCCTGGACCCGATGATCCGACACAAGGAATTGATATTTATCTATAACCATTAATAGATGAGTTAGAAACAATGTGGCCTGAAGGAGTTGAAACATAGGAAATTCCCAAAAAAAGAAATTTTCATATGTACGCTTCTTTATTATGAACTATTAGCAATTTTTCTACATATGACATGCTTCCAGGTTGGAGCACAACTGGTTGTCTAGCTTGTCCTTATTGCATGGATGAAACACGAGCATTTTCATTGAAGTATGAAAAGAAAAGAAAATTGGTTTGACTTTCATCGGTGTTTTCTACATCTTATTAATAAATTTAGAATGAATAAAAAGAAATTTAAAGCTAACAGAGTAGAGAGTATCCTACCACCTAGGGTTTGATCAAGTGAAGAGATATATGAAATCATACAAGACTATCTAAAGATACAAGAAACTGGGTTACAGGCTAAATTTCTAAGTAAATCGGATTTCCATAATTGGTGCAAACGAAGTTATCTTACTATGACATAATATTGACGCCATGCACGATAAATAATAGGATTTGATAATGTGTTTAATACGGTTTTGAATGTAAAGAAGCAAAACTAGGACGATGCGAATTTGTTACACTTTTCTAAGTGGTCCGAACTTATGTTGTACGACGATAATAAAAATCCAAAGCATGGATGAACTAGACAACAAGCAAGTAAAACTCGTGCTAAAGTGGGTGGAAGGATTGAGATGTCCAGATGGGATTTCTTCCAACCTTCGCAGATGTGTAAACTTTAAAAACAGTAAATTAAGAGGGATGAAAAGTCACGACTGCCATATAATGGTGAAATATTTTTGACCTATGATTTTCAAAAACTTTTACCAAAAAAAGTATGGAGTGTTATAACAGAATTAAATGTGTTTTATAAATAGTTTTGTTCGACAACGTTAAAGGTAGATCGTATATGTAAACTTGAAGTAGAAATATCAATACTACTCTACAAACCAGAGAAAACATTTTCCTTGGGTTTCTTCCATGAAATGAACATGTGTAATGAAGCATTTACATGTTCATTTTCGTCCAAAACACTTCTTCGAGGTCCTGTGCAATATGGAAGGATGTATCCATTTGAGAGGTAATTTTGAATATTCACAATATTTATGTTAGGTTAAAATTTTATTTTATTTACCAATAAATTTTTAAAAGGTACTTGAATCATTTGAAGCAAAAAGTTAGACAAAAAGCACGAGTACAAGGTTCGATTTGCAAATCGTATCTTGAAGAAGAAGCTTTATTTTTTTTCCTTCCATTACTTCAGTAACTACGTGAACTTATCGTTTGTAAGTGTTCCCCCACAATTATGAAGTTGTTGAACATGCTTCTTCTCAAATAATGTTATCTATTTTTAGATAACATGGATTACCCATCGGAAAATGTATGAAAATATAGTTAGATGATAGAGATTACCATGTTGCACACATAGGTTCTTTTAAATGACATTGAAGTTGCACCATTTATCAGGTAATACTAAATTCATGTACAATTGAATTATATATATAAATTATAAAGGAACATAATACATATTTGTACTATATACAAATCACAGCATCCATCTGGAGATCTCAGTAAAGAATTTTCTGAATGATTTTCAAACTATGTTCATGATCCAAAAAATTGCGTTGTAGACAAACAATTATGACATCTTGCTATCGGACCAAAACGAAATGTCAAGACTTATCCTGTAACAACCCGCATATTTGACGATGATATATTTAAATATTTTACTTATATATATCGTCGTTAATCGAATGTGTATCCAAAAAGTCATATTTTTTCATACAGTTGAATTTGGACTCGAGACCATTTCCATTGAGTCCGGATCGTCTTTTACGACCTTTTTGACTATAAACATCGATACCTTTTTGAGTTGGGCGATTTTCGTCTTTTTCGTTTGGCATATGACCAAAATATCACTTTTTGCATATGGACGAATTTGGACTCGAAACTACTTCCATTGAGTTCAAAACGTCGTTTAGGTGTTCGAAAACTATAAGCTTCGATATGTTTTGAGATTCGGAAATTTGGGCTTGGGCTTGTGTTAGCTAACCTAGCCCATTAACCCACTTCCCTCTACAACCCCTCTTAGCCCACCCTCTTCCTCATTCATTTTCCTCGTACTCCACAAATTAGAAAATGGAAGAGGGAATTGGAAATTAAAATTCCAAAGCTAGGGTTGGCTCCTAGAAGCTCAAATCAAAGGGGAAACTGAAGAGATGAACTGGTAACCTTTTTCATCTTCTCCAACCTATTCTCTCTTCAATTTATGAAATTTTCCTAAACCTAACTCTTAGGAAATTCGTGTTTGTGTGTTTTGGTTGAAGATTCTTTAGTTCTTGTTGAAGAGAGGTTGTTCTTGCTTGCTATTGGATTGAATTATTGCTTCTTGCAAGCAAAGGTAAGTTCCTTTTGAACTTACATCTATTTCTCAATCCATTGGCTTGTAAAAGTGTAATGTAGTGTTCATTGATTTTGCATATGCTAGTGAATTGGTTAGGCTAGTGTAACTTAGTCGATTTCATGTATTCATGTTTCATTGAGTTGGAAAATTGTGATTTGGAGTGCTCATATGATCCATTCATATGTTGCGTGTTGTTTTGGCGGTATTGTGAAGCTCCGTTGTCGGCCCGGCATAGTTCTAAGCCTTCACAAGTCGCTTGAATCGTATTTGATTACTTTGGTTAGAAATTTAGCCCGTTTTGGAATTTATAATCAAAACCACTGCTAATCTCTTGTATGAATGTTTGTGCATGTGTATTTGGGTGTTATAGGTTGTTTCGGCAAGTCTTTGGAGCCTAATATACATGTATATAACATCATAGGCCTTCGGGCATTCATCGATATCGTTTTGAACATGTTTTCAAGGTTAATTATGCTCTGGTTAGGATTCAGATGTCTGAATATTATAGGTCAGACGTCTTACCTACTTAAAATAATTATGGAAACAAGCAAAGCAATTCATAAGTCTGAATTATATTTTCAGACATTTGAATTGTAATTCAGACGTCTAACCCAAACATTTTAGACGTCTGAAAGGGGGCCAAAATGAACTAAAACCTTGCTGGTTCTGGAAATTGCAAATTCAAACGTCTGAATTTGCAATTCAGACGTTTGAATCCTGTTTTTGGACTGTTGACCGTGGTCTCACGGTCAACAGTTTAGGCTAATTCAGGCTCTTTCCTGGCTAAGTTTCGGTCCATTTCGACTTCGTTTGTGACTTTTCAGTTTCTCTGATTCGCAGATTTCTACGTTTCGATTTCAAGAACTTTCAATTGATTCATGGTGAACGAATTTATAATCGATAGTCATGATATTTAATTTACGTTATTAAAACGTGAATTCTTTGTTCGATCGTCATTTCGATCGTTATTCCACGAAATCTGCCACTTTCGAAACTATTAAAGGGTTTCTAAATTATTAGTAGATATCAAATCTTTTACTAAGTTTTTTTTAATTCTACCTCATTATATGAGGTTATTTTTCAAATTGTTTTACTATCTACTAGTATATGATTTCATAAACCTTTTTCTCGTTCGTATGAGAAATCTAATTAAAGCCTTAGTAAAAAACAAGGACTATAACCACTTTTGTTTGCTTTGACGGTTAATTCTTAGACTCATCCGATTGAACACCGTGGCATTGATCGTCTTGTATTTCTAGTGGAATATACAACTTGTTCGTAAATATTTGAGTAGAGCAAGTGGTTATGGGACATGAGCTTAACTCTTATATTTACTAGCTTGACGTAGTTACACTATATTTGATCTTCGGATCAACCCGACCTTCGGGTCACTTTGATGATCTTTTGATCATCTTGAGGAACTTCGGTTCCATCTTATCGTAGGAATTTCGGTTCTGGTGGATCTTCGGATCATTCCAACCTTTGGGTCATCCTAATGTTCTTCGGATTATCTAGAGGAACTTCGGTTCATTTGTTTACATCGATGATCTTCTGATTATCTAGAGGAACTTTAGTTCATTTGTTTACGTCGATGATCTTTGGATCATCTTGAGGAACTTCGGTTCATTCCTTTATATTGATGCTTTTCGGATCAACTTTGCGGGGTCGCGACCCGCCATCTTCGAACCATCGTAGGAGCTTCGGCTCAACATTATGGCTTATGCCTTGAGATCACGTCTCACCTTCGATATTGAGTTGGTTGAGTCTTCGGACTCCCATATTCACATGGTTGAGTCTTCGGACTCCCATGTTGATTTTGATGAGCCTTCGGGCTCCCATCTTGACTTAGGTCTTTCCCTTCTTCGAGATCTTCGAGATTTCTAATTTATTGATTTCTTCGATCATGTTTTTATTGACATATGTGCTGTCAATCTCATATTGATATTAATTTATCAATCTTAGTTTCTTTGTTATTGAGATATCCTTATATAGTGTCGAGATTTCTTTGGCATATTTTCTGGACATATCGAGTCTTCACATTTTACATGTGAACATTGTTGTTACTTTATATATGTCATTTTTTTATTTATATCTCTATTTTTATCTCAGTTTATTTTGATGAGTACAGCTAGACTGATCCATTTATTGTTTATTCTTATAAATAATAGTCGGGCCAGACCGAGTATTGCAGGTGCTTCTCCTTAACCGTAGCATGGATTAGCTCCTCCTTTTGGCTAACCGCACTTGTTTTAGTAGTTTTATCTTTCATCTATTGAGACAGTGACTCTTATGTGTACATATTATTTTGTGTTGTACATGTATCTTTTATTTTATGATATAGTGGATCTTGCATGACCACTTATATTATGGCGACCACTTATGTAGTTTTATTTATATCTTTTTCCGCCTTTTTGATATGAATATCTGTGTCTGACTCTGATTTTATTGTTATGTATTTTATATTGCTTTCCGAATTATATATAGCCACTGTGTAGTAGATTTGGACTTGAGTTAGATGTGTCGGATTTCCTCATGAGATCTAAAAATTTATACCACGTTATCCGACATATTTAACACTCGTTCAAAGCTAATATACGGTTGGTCGATCCTCAACAGCCTTATTCTTCGGGTTAGTTGAAACCTTTGCTTGCAATGGCCTTGGCTAACGCAAGTATAGAGGTGGGGCATTACATATCCAATATTCTTAGTCAATGGATTTAAATTCAATATCAAGACTACGGGGTAAAAAATTAACATGTAACAGCGGTGTATTTGTCAAAGGCAATGATGATCTAGAGTAGTATATAAAAGATTTTTATGGTGTCTTAACACAAGTTTTGGAGTTGACATATTATATACGACCTACAAAGATTTTTGTTTTTTACTCAAATGCAATTGGTTTAGAAATGTTCCTGATTTAGGAATTAACGCACACAAAAGATTGTAAAGTTATTGAAATAAAGCGAACCTCGCATTACTATAAGTACAATCCTGTCATATTAGCTATGCAAGCATTACAAGTTTATTTTGATCCGTTTTCATCCTTAAAAAAGATAAAGTAGATTGGTGGGATGTTTTTGAAACAAAGACAAGGCTTACGTTTGATGGAAATAATATTTCAAACGTAGCAGCGTATTAAGCGGATATTGAACCAAATATTGAAATAATAACAACCAATGACAATGATGTTGGGTCGTTGAATGATGAAGTGAATGTTTTAAAAGCTGCATCTAAAAGTACCAAAGAAAACGATATAGAGTACGAGACTTAGTCTGATTCAGAAAATGACTAAGACTAATCATAGCTGGCATCGCTTATTATATAATATATTAGTTTGAGCTATATGTTAAGAATAACGACTGTGTAATAATTTATTCTGAGCTATGTAATAATAATGATGACTACGCTTTGTATTACTCTTAGTTATGCCTTAATCTTTTATTGTATGATTATGTGTAGTGTATGATTATGGTAAGATATGTTGCAGATTATCACTTTATTAATGATTATGTGATGTTTATGGGATGATTAGTGATTATGCGATCATTAATGAAACATGTGTTATAACAATAAATTTACCTCTATGCAATATATAACATGATATGTTTGTGGCAGATATGTCTAACGAAAGACGTAGTAGTAGATCTCAGCCTTTTCCTTTTCATTCTTCTGCTCCTGGAGCAAGTCCCAATAGCACGGAGCCAGATTTACGCTGAGTTGCGGAGATAGTTCTAAAGAGTGCAGGGTAAGTATCAAATTTATTTCAGTTATACTATTTAAAATATATTAGATATCTATATCAACATTTATGCGGGGGTTTCAAAGTAGAGCCTTCAGACTTTATTCTATATACATATCGAAGCAAGCATATAGAGTCGGATGTCAAATTGTTGGCCTCATTGGGATAGTACCCCACCTCATGTGAAAAATGTTGTATGGACTAATTTGATGGTAAGTACAATTTT
Source organism: Allium sativum (assembly GCA_030737875.1). Taxonomy (NCBI): domain Eukaryota; kingdom Viridiplantae; phylum Streptophyta; class Magnoliopsida; order Asparagales; family Amaryllidaceae; genus Allium; species Allium sativum. The sequence goes on from CM060925.1 coordinate 206,877,568, forward strand.
ATATTTCAATCGAAAATTAATATATTGTATATAATTCAAATTAATTTCAATATGCAGGCTGTTGTACTTGAGGAGCCGCAGGATCTAGATGTCTTTAGGAAACAATGAAACTAAAAATGTCGAAAAATTATATGCAGACTCTCTTAAGGGCTAAAAATGATGGATAAAACCCCAGTTGGATGGCGATTGTGTTTGGGCTTCATTTCATAGACATTTGGAAACTGAAGTAGTGAAAACAAGCTATAATGATAAGTTTCTCTTTTATTTATTGTTTTATTTTCTTTTTTCCCATAACTATTTTTTTTCACATAGATATAACAAAAAATAAAGTAAATGGAACAACACAAAAATTATTGAACATGAATGCATAGAAAGACTGATCAAAATGTTTTATTTAAAAAATCAAAAGATAACTAATTTGTACTTGAGAAAAAAACAAAATAATAAAAATATTCATTTTTTCTAAGCAACTTCTCTTTCGATTTTTTATATTTAAAGCTTTATTTCAAGCAAATTCTTATCAATAAACTTTTTGTATTGTAAGTGTAGTAATTTTTATCTTCTAGTTGCAACTCATATACAGTTATTCCATTTCGTGTTAACCCAACAATTTACATTTACATTAGTTGTATCTAAATTAGTAGAAAATATCAGCACAGAACAAAACAAATAGGAATAAGAACCCTGGTTTACATCGTGGTGTCTCGAAATCCTTCGAACGATATATTAGAGAATTGATAAATTTGTAATTTATGTTTATAGAAATATTTATATTTTCATTCATGTATATTTTTAGTATATTTTATTCATGTATCTTTTCAGTTTGCAAAGTACGGACGCAAGCCTACAATGGCTGAGGTGTTAAGAGTCACTCATGTCATTGAGAAGACAGACTAGGGTGGGAACATTTCATATAATTGGACGGACCAAAAAGCTGCATCAGTAATGGTAAATATGCTTATCCGTAATAATTCCATTTCATATTCCTTTATTTCACAACTTATAAGTAAATTAGATAGCAATTGAGTCAAATTTATGTTTGTAATTGTAGGAGAGATATGAAGCGGAGAAAGCAAAAGTGACACAAGCGAGTGGATGAGAGGAGTTAACATTTGAGGAGTTGAATCACATATGGGATGCCATTATTGCACTGCCTAACTGAAATAGGCATTATGGTTTTGACGATTAGGAGGTAAACCATTTTAATAACTTATATTTAAATTTACTATAATGATATTCTGCATGTATGTGAACTTACACAATCAAACTATTTGCATCTATAATAATTTGATGAAAATTTCCAATTCAGATGGCTTTATAATACATGCAACATTATTTGGTTCTGAATAAACTATCATTTAATTTACTTGACACCTAAGGTTCAAATTTTTTCCCATTTTAACAATAAAATAAACTGAATAGTACTTAAAATGCTTAACTAGAATTCTCTAATCAAATATTTCATTCATTTCAAAATAAAGCACTCAACATTTGTGACGACCCAAACTTCTCCGTAAAGGGAAGCCTGGATTGCTTTGAGAACAACACTCATCAGAACACAAACAGAAGAACATTTTCATTGCTATTACAACAATTACACCAGAGAACAAGAATATAACAGAGTATGAATAAATATTTTACATTTGATAAATACAATATCAGAGATTTAAATTACATTTAAATAGCAGTGGAAGAATAATACAAATATACAACCGAAAGGAATACACGAATACAGAGCTTTCTGAATATCGTTTCAGCTGTAAACCAGGATCCTGTAAATATATCTGCAAAAAGCTACTCGACTGCCCATGTGGAAAATATGGGCACCCGAGTTTGCCAGTGAAACAAACTATAGGTCAGTTATGGGACTGGTATGAGAAATCTAACTTAACTTAACTAATAATAAGGCTAATCACAGGACCACGCCGCTAACGCGGAACGGGTTTACTCCATTGGATTGTCAGTGCATAAATAAAGTAAATCATTAAACAACGCAATGCTTTTTAGAAAAATGAAACAATTATAAGACTCAAGTCCCATCACACAATGCAACGCAAACCGGAGGATAGAGTTTTACCTTATAATGGTCAAAAGATGCTTGATACGATAAAACGAGTTTGATATTATTACTAGTGTATATATGTCTTAAAAACAATTTCAATCATAATGTATCAATCATATACGGCATAGCTGCCATATACTATGTCGCCATACTAGTTATACAATCAAAACCGCATGATGTCATATTGGAAGTTGGATTTCCATCATGAGTCAAGGCTAGGAACGATCTCCTGACCGATTCGAGACACTCTAGAAATGTCCTAGGATTCGGAGGCTGGCGAACCCTTGGATACAGCAGGGCCGGTCCACAAATACTTTAGTGGATTGGTTATGCCTGAACACACTCTTCCCGATCCTATTGGACCTATAAATTGGCCATTGGCGACCAATAAAAATAATCCGAGGCGCCTCAATAATCCATCAACCACATAAGTAAAATGTCAGGGCTGGTAAGTCGCTGACACCACTTCTAGCTAGAAAGAAACGTGTGCACTCCCTGCGTTCGCTTGCTCCGTTTTTGACTCTACCGGGGTGTGAGGCTTGCGAAGTAATGCTACACACAAAGCTATGCCGAAAATAGGCTATGCTTTGATCATCCCACAAGGCTATGCTTTTCAACAAAGCCTTGATCATTTGCATCGTGGCGTGCCACATTGACAATTCACGCCATGCGATTGATAACTTTCAACACACAACCTCTAAGTGTATTAAGCAAGAGAATAAATCCTCCGCCACCAACAGTTGTATATTAATAGAAATCAATTTACATAGAACGAAATTCAACATCAGACACACATCCATTTACAAGTCTGTTCCGGGTCTGAACGGAACCGGAGACACTTGAGAGGTTCTCGCACATCCGGGAAATCAACACGAACGTCCGGACGACTACCATTGAAGCCCTTTTAAGGTAGCTACTCTAATCATGGGCATCAATAGCAACACATCCATTCGATGTGAAGATCGCCAGTCTTCAACCACCGTCTTCATCTTCGACTCTTCATCGTCGTAGTAATTATTTAGAATGGGTTAAACTTGGTCTTTCAGAATAACTTACGTATTTTTATAATTAAAAAAAATCAAGAGCTATAAAAACACATCCAACGCCTCATTCCAATTCAGAATATTACTTTAATAGAATATTCATATTATAGGGAAAGATTCCCATAATTTATATCAAAGATAAATTCTTATAAATTTATTCTTTTAAACATTCATTAAAACTCCAATTTGATTTTAATATCAAAAATCATTATTTTATAATTATTCAACTTTTAAGGAATTAACCTTGTCTTTAACTGGGTTAAAGAATCAATGTCATTTAAAAACATTGTTCACGATAAACCCAAGATCATCTTCCATTAAATATGGAATTTTCACAGAAATCAAGTCGATATATAATCGATATAAATTCCTGTATCAGACCGATAATATAAATGGAATAACGGCAAAGCCTTTTAAATTACATATATAGTAACAGTCTTCTTTTACAGAAGCCTATCTCGATTATTATCAAATCGAATTCCCACTCTAAATTGGAAAACTTGACTTTAGAAAAGAAATAAATCTTAATAAAAGATTTATAAAATTTAAATCATATTTCACTGTTAAAGAACAAATGTCGTTTAAAACACAGTTCACAATAAACCCAATTCACATATCAATTCATTCCAATTACTAAATATAATTGAAACTCTAAAAATCTTAATTTAAAAGATTTATTCTTTAATACAGGGTCTAAGAACAGTGTTATTTAAGACACCATCCATGACAACCCAAATTCCAATTAAATATCAGTAAATTAGAAGTCTTCCTTAAATCTTGATTTAAAAGATTTATTCTAATTGATAATTAGTTCTTTTCAATAGAAATATATTTTTATCCTTTGTCCATACAAGAACGGACATAGAAATCATCATTTTATTCTCCGTTGAATATTTTTTTAAAATATTCGTTATTTTAAAAATAACCTTTGTTTAAAAGAAATCCTGAATCAGAATGTGACTCAATCAGTTACCATATAATTTCAATTATATGGATTTCATATATTGCATGTATATGACAACAATAATGATAAATAATCATTAAACATCCAAATAACAACCAGAGTGCATTTTACAACTAAATATTTGGATTAGTGTATGTCAATTATCATCCCAATACCCGTGTGGGGTTTCATCCAATAAACAAATAATAAATTATTTGTGCACTTGGGCAATGTGTGAAAATTATCGTCCCAATCACGTAAACAAGTCGGGTAACTTGTAAATGGAAGTGTGATATACAATATATAACACGACGATAAAAATGTCTCTTTTATATTGTATGCAATTCTATTACAATGAACGAATGAGAATAATAACTTTGTCTTTGTTGACAACTTCTATTTTTTCAATCCTAATTCAACAAAAAAAAGTGGTTATTTTGTTTTGGAAATTCAAAGGCGACAAAAATGATAATTTTTTTGTTTTTGACCAATCTAATGCGACAAAATTACAATAAAAATATAATATTAAAATTTTATATTCTTTTCAATGAACAATATTACCATAAAAAGGTAATCTTTATTTTCTAATCTTTTCATTGTAACAAAATGACAAATAAAAATATAATCTTTTTATTTTAATCTTTTAAATGCAATCTAAACTACATTAAAAATGTAATTTTTAATGTACAATCTTTTTTTATTGTCTCCAATTTAAAAGTAAAAATGATACTTTTAATCATATTCTCTTATTTACAACTAAAGTGTAAATAAAAATATAACTTCTTAAACTATGTTTTTATTTGCATCTAAAATGCAAATAAAAATGTAACCTTTTTAAACTGTGTTTTCATTCACATCTAAAATACAAATAGAATTGTAACTTTTTAATTCATGTTTTATTTGCATCAAGAAAAGCAAATAAAAATGTAACCTTTTTAATAGGATATTTATTTGTATCTAAATTACAAATAAAAATGTAACTTTTTAAATGTACAAAAATGTTTATATTTATCTAATTCTATTTAATGTATAAAAATGAGTAATTTGGTTTCAATCTTTAAAAGTGACCAAAAATGTCTATTTAATTCATTCTTTAAAGTGACAAAAATGTCATTTTTAATTCAACTAACATGTTTTGACAAAAATGAATATTTGAAATTTAACTAGCATGTTTCTAAATAAATATGTATTTTTACATGTTTTACGATTCTAATGTCTAAATAAAAGAAATATTTGTTCACATAACATATTTTAATGTTTACATGACAAATAAAAGAATAATTTATTTATATACATCTTTCCATGTATTCTAATGACAAATAAAAAAGTAAATTTTATTTGTATACAAATTCCAAGTTTCTAATGAAAAATAAAAAGTGAATTTTACTTGTATGACCAATTCTAAGTTTCAAATGACATTTAAAAAAAATATAAACTTTAATAACTATACTTTTTATTGTAGCAAATCGACAATAAAAATCAAATCTCCTATTTCAATTCTTTTAATTGTATGTGACTTGACAAATAAAATGTCACTTTAAATCCATTCTTTTTATTTCATATAAAATGTTTGACCAAAATGACTCTTTTATTAACATACAAATTCTAACATACGTTAATGACAACAGAAATGTATTCTTATACTTCAATTCTTTTTATTGTACTAAATTGACAACAAAAATGTATTCTTTGATTTCAACTCTTTTATTTAAACAAAAATGTGAATTTTGTCTAAATCCTACTCTTTTAACAAAAATATATATTTTTGTTTCAATTCTTTTATTAAGACAAAAATGTGAATTTTTGTCTAAATCCTATTCTTTTAACGAAAATGTGTATTTTTGTTTCAATGTTGATTTACTTCTAGATTACCAATAAAAGGTAACTTTTTATTTCAAGTTTTATTTGCATCAAGGAATGCAAAATAAAATTTCAACAATTCAATTCATGTTTATTAACATCAAGGAATGTAAATAAAAAGATGTAACTTTTAATTTCTAGTTTTATTTACATCAAGGAATGTAAATAAAAGATCAACTTTTTATTCTAGTTTTATTTACATCAAGGAATGCAAAATAAAATTTCAACTTTTCAATTCATGTTTATTTACATCAAGGAATGTAAATAAAAAGATGTAACTTTTAATTTGCATGTTTATATTTTAAAACATGAATCATTTCTATATTTCTCACATTACATCAAAGATGTGTTTTTAATGTAAAACATGATTTCTTAATAAAACATAAATCTTTCTCTATGTTTCTAATATCACATTAAAAATGTGTTTTCAATGTAATCATTTTCTTATTATTTAATTAACATGAACATTTATATTTTTATATTAATTCCATAGAATGATAAAAATTTGTATTTTCCTTTTTGTTAGAAATTCTAATTCAATCTAAAATGATAAAAGTGATATTGCAATTTGATTGAAAATTCTAATTTAATCAAATAACAAAAGTTGATGTCCTCATATTTGTTGAAAATTCCAATTCAACAAATAAACAAAAGTGATGTTTTCTATTTGTTGAAAATCCTAATTCAACAATTGTCTAAAAATTGATGTTTTCATATTTGTTGAGAATTCTATTTCAACAAATAGATAAAATTCCATTTAAATTCAATGTTCATTTTTTTATTTTGACTAATTTGATTTAGAAAAAGGTGATAATTCAAATATAACTATTCAGATCTTAACAACAATGATGATATTATACAATGATTTCAATTTGATTCTTTTATCTAAAAACAAATTATATATTTTTGTTTTACTCCATTTATCACCACAAAGAATTTATCACCATATAACTTTACCAAACAAACAGATCTAACCATTCCATTCAATACAAAACAAATCATGCATAAGAACAAATAGGAATTTACTATAACTTAATGATAATGAAATTAGAATTATTTTCTAATTATATAAAAAGAAAATAAATAGATTTCTCACTTTTGGGTTATTCTGCTTCGTTCAGAACTGCAAGTTTATCCAAAATTCAAACAGCCCGGAATTTTCCCTTTTCAGTCTAGGAGCGTAGATCTTTGTCGTACGAACTCAACGCTTCTGAAATCGCATTATTCTGAGTTAGTATGATCGAGTTATGGCTTAGACAAGATTGATTTTAATTATAAAATTAAATTAATAAAATAATTAAAGGTTAAACGTTTCTTCCTCTTTCAAAAACCACTGCCGTTAGTTTTCAAAAGCTTTAGAACTAGGTCTCGATTTTTCTGCTGGTACGTTGCTCGAGACAAGGATCGGATGGCGCCACGTTCTAGCGCTAGGAGAGGCACTCGTAGGAGGACCCACGGTGGCCAGCTCGCACTGGCCAAGGAGGCACGACGGCGGCTTGTACGGTGTCTGTTTGGGGCGCTGGTTCTTGGGCTGTGAAGCACTAGGGTGGATCCAACCGTACAGGGTTGTAGAGGAGGAAGAGAGCTTCGATACGGTATAAAGGGTGGGGTCTAATTCGCGGAGAAGAAGGAGATTTTAGTGGAGAATGGTGGAAGCAAATTCAGCCATTGGAATTGAAGGGTGGCAGCTGGAACGATGGATGAATAGTGTTTTCTAGGGTTTTCCAATTATTTATATTATTTTAATGTAATATTTACAAATAAATCCAAAAGTTTCAAACCAAACCAATTTTAGTCCAGCAGAAGGTGACCCTACCCAATAGCCCGCGTTTCGGATCCAATGGGCTAGGCGTTGTCAGCCCAAACGACTGTCTACGGCCTAGATTCTTTAATTTAATATTTAAATCCTTTATTTAATTAATTCGATCATATATTTAAATTCACCGGGGCCACATACTCAGAAAATTACAGAAAAATTATTTCTGTAACGACCCGGATTTTTAGTCGATTTATTTTAAATATTTAATATGGGTTTAAATAGTAAATTTATAATATAAATGGTATTTTATTTGGTTATCGATCAAACAATCGAAATACGAGACCAAAATATAATTGAAATCGAAGTTAAAAACAGAATCAAAACAATTCAAATGATTAGTGTCAGTTCTGTCTGAACATGAACGATAAAAATAATTTATTATCGGTGAATTTAATGGTGTGAGAGTGATTTATATTTTAAATCGAATTTAATTTAAAACGTTAATTTAATTTGTTATCCCTTCTATGCAGTCGAATTAAATTTTAGAAAAAACGTTCCTTGAATTCAGAAAAATGGATAACGTTGGAAATATCAGTCGTTACGGTTGAATAGCGGTTCGAGACTTCGAGTTATGGACCATAAAATATTTTAAAAGAAAATTAAATAAATATTTTCCATCAGCCGTCCTACCTATATTATTTCGTTTCGCAGACCTAAGGAGTTAATCGCACAGCTAATTTTCTTCTTCTCGAGCTGTATAATCTGTCTTCCATATTCAATATCAACAAAACAACAAATTAATGGCCAAATTTAATGCCGCAGACATTCTGTCTGTTTTCGCTTCTATATATTAGCCTATCGACTTCGTATTCTTCTAAATATACCCGTTCAATCCTTTTCCCTCTTTCGTTCTACCTCCCAGAAATCGAAACCACAAAAAGAAAAAAATAAGTAAAATCAAATCAGAAATTACGAACTCAAATCGCGATAAACCCTGGACCCTCCTGACACTCGGCAATAAGATGCGGTCACGACTCAGAGTAAGGATGTAACACCCCGAGAATTCTATAACTGTGAAATTAACAAATTAAAGTATAATTAATTTGAAATCAAAGAACCAAGGGAAACGGGATACGCCATTGCGTTCGTCTCGGAAAAATACGCGAAATAGAGTCCGTGTTTTCGAAAAACGGAGTCCGTATGAAGAAGATATGGCCTTCGGAAGTTTTGAATTAAATTTAAAATTCAAACAGAATTAAACAATTAAATATTCAGAAGTGGGGCCCAATGGGCCAGGGTGGAAGAACACCCGCCTGGGCCACCCAGGTCGACTGGGCTGTCGACCTGGGCTACCCAAGTCGACAGGGCTGTCGACAGCCCTGTCGACAGGGGTATCGACCTGGTCGAGCCCAGTCAACCTGGCTGGCCAGGTCGGTGTGTGGTCGAATTTATGTGGTCTGCTTTGTCATTAGGGCTAGGTGGCGGGTTTTTATTGGTCTCTCTTCCTAATGAATGGCTACGATCTAACCTAGCAACATCAATGGTCCTAATCAATTCCTAACCTCTATATAAACAACCCTAGACTAAACCCTAATCTATTCATTCAAATTAAGAACATAGCCGCCATGTTGCTGAGGAACGACTAAGAGTAGCCGCCAACTAGAGAGAGGATTAGGAAGAGAGTTCTAAAGCCTAAAGCAATTCAAGCAACCTAAAGCCAATCAATTCAACAAAGGAATCATATCTCTTAATTTGAGAATTCGTCGCAACCATTGTAAGTAGAGTATTACTTTGGTATAAATAAACAACTGTGTTGATGTGTATGCTTGAATTGTGGCAATGGAAGTAATTCATATTTGTGCGTTCTTATCAATTTATATACGTTTGGATATGCTTGAATTATGTTATTCATTATAAAGAACTACATGCGGTAGTTCTATGCAAGTATACGTTTGGAATATTGCGCAAATTATGTAATCTATGTTGAAGCTACATGTATGTAGTTGAGTGAAATTTTTGCAAGTTTGGGGCTTTGTTATTATGTCGTCATGATGTATATTTTGTGCATAAATCGTTTTGCAAGCAATTGAGACAAGTTGGGTTGTTATAGTTCATATGAAACTATGTTGGAATTTTGACACCATAATCCATGTATTAAGTCATGCTTATGAATATGGCTAGGCTATGAATGATATTTGGCATAATTGAAATCTATGATTAAGTCTATCTTGTTTACAAGAATTATATGATGACATATGTGAGACATGGCTAGGTTAGACTCAAAAATCCCTTTTTGCAAGTTTAAAGCAAACACCATGATTAGGAATTTTTATGCATAAGTATGTTTATACCATCGTTATGTGATTAGACTTAAACCATGATTAAGTTGAACTATGCTTTTGTGTTAGTAACAAAGTATCCCCTTTGTAAACATGTAGAAACCTTATGAACATGACTTGTTTATGTTTAGGCCATGAACAAATTTAACTTTACTTATGCCATGCTTATGTTTGACACTATGCCGTGTTTATGCTAAAAGTATTTATGCCATGCTTATGTTTGACATTATGCTATGCTTATGCTAGGAATATTTATGACATGCTTATGTTTGACATTATGCCTAAATAAGAATATAGGTTCATGTTGTAGTTAAACCTATGCAAGTTCACATGTTTTGATTCATGTCACCTATGTTACCACTATGCAAGTACACCAATTTCTAATTTGTATTTCCAACGTCGTATTGCAAGTTCATGCGCTCACCTTCCCCTCTTTGTGTATACGCCATAAGCCTCCCCTTTTCGCATGGCTAAATTGGGCTTTAAAAGGCTAAGCCCAATATATATAAACGGACGTGTAAAACGGGGGAAAATAACGTTGGGTTAAAATTAATTAATGAATGAAAATATAAAATAGAAGGGCCCAAGTTCAAGTATGGGTTGGGCCCGTGGTTGGTGTAACCTTTACACCATTAACTTAATAATGGGCCGCAAATATTTACATATAAATAAAGAAGAATGACAAGATATGTAAATGTAGAAAATACGATGTGTTTAACCCGAGGTTGGATTGAGTTGTGATGTAAACCTGCCCGGAACCGCCCGGCTGTCCAGTTGTCACAACAATACCTATCCAATGTGAGAGGTTAAACATGGAGCCCAATAAGGACCCGAGGTTAGACTGAGTTGTGGCGTAAGACTGCCCGGAACCAACCGGCAACAGGCAGCCACAACAATACCTGTCTAATGTGAGAGGTCAGGGCCTTAATAAGACAATTAAGGCTGAGTCAGGATTGATAGGATTAAGTGGACTAAAGACTTAATAAAAATGGAACATGCTAAACTAAACGGACTGGTGGGGGTTAGGTTAGCAACACTTAACCAACTTAGCATGTTGGCTAGAGATAGAAAACCTAGTAACGGGGGACCCTTTTCAGCAGTAACCCTAAAAGGTGTATCATGATACCCTGAAACTAGGCAGGGTGGGGCACGATTACTGGGCTGATCGTAAGAGGTCAAAGCGACGGCGGTGGTGTAGCAGTGTAGGTTCTAACGGAGTGCGGGCGTGCACACACTCCGACGCAGAAAAATAAGGCACTGGACACCAGTAGCATACCTGTGCACTCTAAGGTTGTGTCGGGTTGCCACTATGGGACTTGATACACCCTATGGTGGGACCAACATAGGTAACTACAGACATCGGGGGCCGTAAGACACATGTAACTATGCGAGTAGGAGCCGATCATCATTGAATGGATCACATCACCCTGATTATGGGGTGCAAATTGGAAACTAGTTTATATGGGTTCAGAGATTAACATGGGGTACGATAGTATATTCGACCCTAGATAACTTGACCAAGCTCATAGTGTTTGCCCACTTCCTGTTTTACTTATCATACCCAGTTCTTTATTCATAGACAAAGTAGTACTAGACTTACTCAGGCTTTATGTCTGACTCTATTTTTCTTTCGTCTTCTTTCTTCCGTTTCCCCCCCCCCAGGTCCTCAGGGAGGGAACACAGCAGCTTGACCAGCCTCAACATCCAGCTTGAAGAAGAGAAATGTATTGCTTGGACTTTCCTGTTTTGAACTATGGCTTTGGACAATCCGCTATGGGGCTTTTGCAGTTTATTTATGTTTTATTTATGCTTCTTTAAATAATGTACTCAAGACAGATTATGAAAGTGTTATGTTATGTTTTTTGGAAAGGATGTTGTTGTAACACGTATTTGACTTGATGAAATAAAATTTGTTGTTCTTCCGCTGTTTACAAATATGTGTTCTTATATCTGTCTTGTATATCTGTGACTTGTACTTAAAAACCTCCACCAAAATTAGGGCATTCCCTTTGAGAGTGACCCTAACGGAGGTGGGGTTTTTCACTTGGTATCAGAGCATAGGTTTACCAGATAAGATAAAAAGTTTTGAAAAATTATTTTCAAAAAGGAAATTTAAAGAAGCATTTTTAAAAGAAAAATATTATTTTATTTTTTTAAAAGGCAAAGTCCACTCCCCAAAGCCATAGGAACTATCTCTTATCCTTCGTTTTGAATCTATCCTTTTTTGTTTCAGCATGTCCCAAGATCTTAACTTGCCTGAAGGGGTGCCAATACCTGGTTGGTTTAGACGGTTCTTAGAAGCAAGGGCCACTCAGCCAGGTCCTACCATTCCTCCTCCTCCAGCGGAAGGAAATCATCCAGCTGCAGCAGCACCTTTTCCTCCACCTCCTCCTCGGGGAAACACTTTTGCTAAGATATGTAAAGATTTTAAAGCTATGGGAGGAAGGGATTTCCATGGAACTGAGTCCTTCGTAGCAGCTAGGAATTGGCTGAAAGAAACTGAAGACCTATTCATCATCTTTGAGGTAGAAGATAGACAAAAAGTACAGTTGGCAGTGTGGCTATTGAAGGGCGAGGCTTCCTACTGGTGGGAAGTCACTAATGCTGAAAGACCAGTGGAGACATGGGAGGACTTTAGGGCAAGGTTTGAGACCAAATTTCTCTCAGATGCAGAAAGCAGTTTGCAGTTTGAAAAATTCTTATTTCTTAAGCAAGGGGACAAGACAGTCAGAGAGTATGTGAATCAGTTTGATGAGCTGGCTAGGTTTGGGCTTGACCTAGTCAACACCCCGCACAAGAAGGCTCTCCGTTTCGTCAAAGGGTTAAATGAGCCATTACACAGTTTGGCCATGACCCATATACCCATGGGGGCCACGTATGAAAGGTTGGTGCAAATGGCATTGCTGAATGAAGAGGATAAGGGCAAGAAGAAAGAGGGTTTGCAGCCCAAGAAGGCGGACTTTAAGAAAGGCGGAAAAGGCAACAAAGAGAAGAGGAAGTGCAATTTCTGTGGCAAAGTGGGGCACTTAGTAAAGGACTGCCGGAAAAAGAAGGCCAAGGAGAATGGTGGGTGCTTTTCATGCGGTCAGACAGGCCATAGGGCTAAGGACTGCCCAAAGAAACGAGGACAGGGGCAGGGCGCTGGATCCACCCCAGGGGCACAAGTTCATGTGCTAGAAGCGCCACCATTGCAACAGCGAGGTATAAATACTTCTGTAGAAAGTGTAGTTTATCTTTATGATCACCCCGTTCGCACTTTATTTGATTCTGGCGCGTCACACTCCTTTATCTCGTCTGCTTTAGTAGAATCTCTGCACCTAAAAACTAGTATGGTAGAGGACCCCTTAATTGTTTCAAACCCAATTGGGGGCCCAGCTCATTTGTCTATGATCTGTTTGGATTTGAAAATTTCTATTCTAAGTGTTGAATTTCTATGTAGTGCCTTTGTTTTGGGCTTTTCGGGGTATGGTTTGATTTTGGGTATGGATTGGCTATCCAGTAACGGGGCCATCCTTGATTGTGAGAAAAGGGTTGTTAGGCTCCTAACCCAGCTCGGTAATACTTTGGAAATTTCTTGTAACCCCTCGTATGCGGTTATGCTTAGTTATCTTGAATCGCTAGATGCCTCTGTTGAAAATTTGCAATCAGTTAGAGTGGTCCGGGAATATCCGGATGTCTTCGAAGAGGTGAAGGGCTTGCCTCCGAAGCGGGAAATAGACTTCCGCATATATCTTGTAGATAATGCAAAGCCCGTTGCGTTGCCCGTTAGACACATGGCTCCACGAGAAAGGAAAGAGCTCAGTAAACAGATTAAAGAGCTTCTAGAAAAGGGGTTCATTAGGAGGAGCATTTCAGAGTGGGGCGCTCCAGTGGTGTTCGCTACAAAGGCGGATGGTTCACTCCGTCTATGTGTTGACTATAGGGAGCTCAACAAGTTAACGAAAAAGAATAGGCACCCTCTCCCTAGAATTGACGATTTATTTGACCAGCTTGTAGGAGCGTCTGTTTTCTCCCAACTCGATTTAGCAACCGGTTTTCATCAGCTAAGGGTGGCTGAAGATAGCATCGATAAAACGGCGTTCAGAACCCCAGACGGCTTCTTTGAATGGCTTGTCATGCCTTTCGGCTTGACAAATGCACCTGCTTACTTCGTGGACCTGATGAGTAGGGTATTTAGAGATTTCCTCAACAAATTCGTAGTGGTCTTCGTAGATGATATCCTTATCTTCTCAAAGAGTGAAGAGGAACATGCTCAACACTTAAGGGCAATCATGGAAACCTTGCGAGTCCATCAACTTAAAGCCAAATTCTCCAAATGCCACTTTTGGAGAGAAGAGGTAAGGTTCCTTGGGCACATAGTATCCAAACAAGGGTTAGCGGTGGACCCTGCGAAGGTAGTGGCGGTACAGGATTGGAAGACACCAAGGAATGCAACGGAGGTCCGAAGCTTTTTAGGACTAGCGGGTTTCTATCGAAAGTTTATAAGGGATTTTGCGAAAATCTCAGCTCCGCTCACGAAATTGACCAAGAAGAATCTAGTGTTCAATTGGGATTTGGATTGCGAGTTTGCTTTCCAACGACTGAAAAGGGCTCTCACAACAGCCCCAGTTTTGACGCTGCCAGATGGGAGCAAGAGGTTCACTGTTTATACGGATGCATGTGGGACAGGGCTAGGTGCCGTCTTGATGCAAGAAGGAAGGGTAGTAGCTTATGGCGGGAGGCAGTTGAAAGTGCACGAAAAGAACTACCCAACCCACGATCTTGAGTTAGCCGCCATCTTCTTTGCACTCAAGTCTTGGCGTCACTATCTCCTAGGTGAGAAGTTCGAACTTTACACTGACCATAAATCGTTGAAATATCTTTTCTCGCAGAAGGATCTTAACTTGAGGCAACAAAGATGGATGGAGTTTCTTGCCTCGTACGATTTCGAAATCTCCTACACTCCGGGCAAAGGCAACGTAGTGGCAGACTCGTTGAGCCGAAAGAAATTGACCCTAAGCCCATTGTTTGTTGAAAGACAAAGCCTAGAGTTTATAGCCAGCTTCGACTTTAGGCCCTCCTCCGATTTCGTACCAGGCTTGCTAGCATCTCTCGAAGTACGGCCAACTTTAGTGGATTCAGTAGGGACAGCACAACGCGAAGACCCTCAACTTGTGGAAATAATTGATAGGCTAATTAGGGGTGAGACTTCAAGTCACCTCAACAGATACTCCATTGACGATAAGGGTGTACTAAGGCGAGACGGAAGACTATGCGTCCCACAGACAAACGATTTAATAAAGAAGGTTCTCGAGGAAGCGCATCACTCCAAGATGACGATACACCCAGGCGGGGATAAAATGTACAAAGACATAAAAAGGACTTTCTTTTGGAATGGCATGAAAAAGGACGTGGCAGAATTCGTTTCTAAATGTATGGTGTGCCAACAGGTTAAGGCGGAACAGAAAAAGCCTGGCGGACTACTACATCCTCTGGAGGTCCCGCAGTGGAAGTGGGATAGCATCTCAATGGACTTCATCGATGGGCTGCCTAGGTCTAGGAGAGGCAACACTAGCATTTGGGTAATAGTGGATAGGCTTACTAAAAGCGCCCACTTTTTACCTGTCAAAAGTAAAAGGACTGCCTCATCCCTAGCATCACTTTACCTTAAGGAAATCGTTCGACTCCATGGAATACCATCTAGCATTGTTAGTGACCGAGACCCCATCTTCACCAGCGAATTTTGGCGGAGTCTCCAAGAAGCAGTAGGAACGCAGTTATGCTTGAGCACGGCCTATCATCCCCAAACCGACGGCCAAACAGAGAGAGTGAACAGAGTTTTGGAAGACCTTTTAAGGCTATGCGTCCTTGACTTCGGAGGGACATGGGAAGACCACCTTCCTTTGGTGGAATTTGCCTACAACAACAGCTATCAAGCAACCATAGGAATGGTGCCCTTCGAAGCTTTATATGGAAGACCATGCCGATCGCCCACTTGTTGGTGGGAGTCCACGGATAAGCTCATACTTGGACCAGATATGATCCGAGAGACCTCAGAGAAAGTAGACTTAATACGAAGAAGGATGAAGACGGCCCAAGACAGACAGAAGTCCTATGCCGACAAGAGGAGAACCGACCTTGAATTTGAGGTTGGAGACAGAGTTTTTCTCAAGGTATCACCGCTAAGAAACGTTGCTCGTTTTGGAACCACAGGAAAGCTAGCGCCAAGATTCGTAGGGCCATTCCCTATTATCGAGAAGATTGGGAAAATGGCCTATAGATTAGAGCTACCCGAGAAGTTGGCTGGAGTCCACAACGTCTTTCACGTTTCACATCTCCGAAAATGTCTGCATGAGTCTGCTGAAGTGGTAGAGCCAAATATACTCGAAGAGGCCGAAGTGGAACGCGAAGCAACAATAAGAAGAGTTCCAACCCGCATATTAGGAACGGAAGTGAAGAAGCTACGCAACCGTGAAGTCAAGCTCGTCAAAGTCCAGTGGAGCGACACCGAGGGAGACGCGACTTGGGAGACTGAAGCTAAAATCCGTACAGCCTACCCTTTTCTGTTCGAGGGTACATCCTTGATCTTTCATTTTCCTTAAGTTGCGCTTTTATATTTCCTCGACCGTATCTTTTAGGTAGAAACCCTTTGGATGGAAACATGTAGTTGAAACATGTTATGTATGAATGGTTGCAAGTGGTTGCAAGTGATTGCTAGTGGTTGCTCGTGGTTGCATATACACACACAATCTAGGGTTTAGATCGGCTCAGTCACTTCATATTGCATATGCATATATGTTTGTATTCGTATGTGGTTGAACTTTAATGTGTTGTCATGTGGATTCTGCATTTGTATTGAATGTTTGTGCACTCATGTAGAATCAAGAATAGGAAAATTTGCATACATAATGGATTCATGGCACTTACATAATTCGCATTAAGGAGGTCAACTGAATCAGTAGACCGCCTGATTTTGCATTAGATAAGTCCATATACACACACTTCGCATATGATCATGAAGCATTAGAAGTCTTTTAAGGACAATGGATCCTCGTGTTTGATGGATGAGTAGATGGATGATTGGATGTTAGGATATACATTCCTCCTAACTTGAAGATTTCGAGGACGAAATCCTTTTAAGTGGGGGAGAATGTAACACCCCGAGAATTCTATAACTGTGAAATTAACAAATTAAAGTATAATTAATTTGAAATCAAAGAACCAAGGGAAACGGGATACGCCATTGCGTTCGTCTCGGAAAAATACGCGAAATAGAGTCCGAGTTTTCGAAAAACGGAGTCCGTATGAAGAAGATATGGCCTTCAGAAGTTTTGAATTAAATTTAAAATTCAAACAGAATTAAACAATTAAATATTCAGAAGTGGGGCCCAATGGGCCAGGGTGGAAGAACACCCGCCTGGGCCACCCAGGTCGACTGGGCTGTCGACCTGGGCTACCCAAGTCGACAGGGCTGTCGACAGCCCTGTCGACAGGGGTATCGACCTGGTCGAGCCCAGTCAACCTGGCTGGCCAGGTCGGTGTGTGGTCGAATTTCTGTGGTCTGCTTTGTCATTAGGGCTAGGTGGCGGGTTTTTATTGGTCTCTCTTCCTAATGAATGGCTACGATCTAACCTAGCAACATCAATGGTCCTAATCAATTCCTAACCTCTATATAAACAACCCTAGACTAAACCCTAATCTATTCATTCAAATTAAGAACATAGCCGCCATGTTGCTGAGGAACGACTAAGAGTAGCCGCCAACTAGAGAGAGGATTAGGAAGAGAGTTCTAAAGCCTAAAGCAATTCAAGCAACCTAAAGCCAATTAATTCAACAAAGGAATCATATCTCTTAATTTGAGAATTCGTCGCAACCATTGTAAGTAGAGTATTACTTTGGTATAAATAAACAACTGTGTTGATGTGTATGCTTGAATTGTGGCAATGGAAGTAATTCATATTTGTGCGTTCTTATCAATTTATATACGTTTGGATATGCTTGAATTATGTTATTCATTATAAAGAACTACATGCGGTAGTTCTATGCAAGTATACGTTTGGAATATTGCGCAAATTATGTAATCTATGTTGAAGCTACATGTATGTAGTTGAGTGAAATTTTTGCAAGTTTGGGGCTTTGTTATTATGTCGTCATGATGTATATTTTGTGCATAAATCGTTTTGCAAGCAATTGAGACAAGTTGGGTTGTTATAGTTCATATGAAACTATGTTGGAATTTTGACACCATAATCCATGTATTAAGTCATGCTTATGAATATGGCTAGGCTATGAATGATATTTGGCATAATTGAAATCTATGATTAAGTCTATCTTGTTTACAAGAATTATATGATGACATATGTGAGACATGGCTAGGTTAGACTCAAAAATCCCTTTTTGCAAGTTTAAAGCAAACACCATGATTAGGAATTTTTATGCATAAGTATGTTTATACCATCGTTATGTGATTAGACTTAAACCATGATTAAGTTGAACTATGCTTTTGTGTTAGTAACAAAGTATCCCCTTTGTAAACATGTAGAAACCTTATGAACATGACTTGTTTATGTTTAGGCCATGAACAAATTTAACTTTACTTATGCCATGCTTATGTTTGACACTATGCCGTGTTTATGCTAAAAGTATTTATGCCATGCTTATGTTTGACATTATGCTATGCTTATGCTAGGAATATTTATGACATGCTTATGTTTGACATTATGCCTAAATAAGAATATAGGTTCATGTTGTAGTTAAACCTATGCAAGTTCACATGTTTTGATTCATGTCACCTACGTTACCACTATGCAAGTACACCAATTTCTAATTTGTATTTCCAACGTCGTATTGCAAGTTCATGCGCTCACCTTCCCCTCTTTGTGTATACGCCATAAGCCTCCCCTTTTCGCATGGCTAAATTGGGCTTTAAAAGGCTAAGCCCAATATATATAAACGGACGTGTAAAACGGGGGAAAATGACGTTGGGTTAAAATTAATTAATGAATGAAAATATAAAATAGAAGGGCCCAAGTTCAAGTATGGGTTGGGCCCGTGGTTGGTGTAACCTTTACACCATTAACTTAATAATGGGCCGCAAATATTTACATATAAATAAAGAAGAATGACAAGATATGTAAATGTAGAAAATACGATGTGTTTAACCCGAGGTTGGATTGAGTTGTGATGTAAACCTGCCCGGAACCGCCCGGCTGTCCAGTTGTCACAACAATACCTATCCAATGTGAGAGGTTAAACATGGATCCCAATAAGGACCCGAGGTTAGACTGATTTGTGGCGTAAGACTGCCCGGAACCAACCGGCAACAGGCAGCCACAACAATACCTGTCTAATGTGAGAGGTCAGGGCCTTAATAAGACAATTAAGGCTGAGTCAGGATTGATAGGATTAAGTGGACTAAAGACTTAATCAAAATGGAACATGCTAAACTAAACGGACTGGTGGGGGTTAGGTTAGCAACACTTAACCAACTTAGCATGTTGGCTAGAGATAGAAAACCTAGTAACGGGGGACCCTTTTCAGCAGTAACCCTAAAAGGTGTATCATGATACCCTGAAACTAGGCAGGGTGGGGCACGATTACTGGGCTGATCGTAAGAGGTCAAAGCGACGGCGGTGGTGTAGCAGTGTAGGTTCTAACGGAGTGCGGGCGTGCACACACTCCGGCGCGGAAAAATAAGGCACTGGACACCGGTAGCATACCTGTGCACTCTAAGGTTGTGTCGGGTTGCCACTATGGGACTTGATACACCCCATGGTGGGACCAGCATAGGTAACTACAGACATCGGGGGCCGTAAGATACATGTAACTATGCGAGTAGGAGCCGATCATCATTGAATGGATCACATCACCCTGATTATGGGGTGCAAATTGGAAACTAGTTTATATGGGTTCAAAGATTAACATGGGGTACGATAGTATATTCGACCCTAGATAACTTAACCAAGCTCATAGTGTTTGCCCAGTTCCTGTTTTACTTATCATACCCAGTTCTTTATTCATAGACAAAGTAGTACTAGACTTACTCAGGCTTTATGTCTGACTCTATTTTTCTTTCGTCTTCTTTCTTCCGTTTCCCCCCCCCCCCAGGTCCTCAGGGAGGGAACACAGCAGCTTGACCAGCCTCAACATCCAGCTTGAAGAAGAGAAATGTATTGCTTGGACTTTCCTCTTTTGAACTATGGCTTTGGACAATCCGCTATGGGGCTTTTGCAGTTTATTTATGTTTTATTTATGCTTCTTTAAATAATGTACTCAAGACAGATTATGAAAGTGTTATGTTATGTTTTTTGGAAAGGATGTTGTTGTAACACGTATTTGACTTGATGAAATAAAATTTGTTGTTCTTCCGCTGTTTACAAATATGTGTTCTTATATCTGTCTTGTATATCTGTGACTTGTACTTAAAAACCTCCACCAAAATTAGGGCATTCCCTTTGAGAGTGACCCTAACGGAGGTGGGGTGTTTCAAAGGAGCTCGATTTGGGCTCCAGAACGCGATCGCTACTGAACATCTCGACTTCGGTTTTTGGCTTCGGGGGAGGAAGAGCATCTAGTGTTGATTTGTATGGGTGATTTAGGTGCTGCTATATTAGGAGGGAGATCGACGTTGGGTTGTTGCATCTGGGGGAGTGCAATGTCTGAGGGGGTTTTGATTGTCGATGGTTGCTGGACTGGTGAAGTTCAAATGGTTGAGGGTGCGAGATTGAACATGGCTGAGGTTTACTGGAGTTCGATTCACTGTGTTGGGGTGAACGAGGCTATGTTTAGAGAGGTGTGATTACAGTGAGCAGTTGATGTCGATTCGGTGGTGTAATAGACAGTAGCAGGCATGGGATGAGATGATAGAAGAAGGAGAATGTACTGACTGCAAAGTGTTCGCTGAAATGTCAAAATGAAACAGTGCAGTTTTGGAGTTGTTTCGATCAGCGATTGTTGAGTTGGTTCGCGATCGGTCGGATAATTGGAATGGCAATAAGATAAATTTATCCGAGACGATCTGTAGCCGCGATGAGATGATATTAAGCGGAATATTCGACAGATAAAAATCACGGTGAGTAAATATCACTCACCTTTTATTTATAATTATTTTTACTTCGTAAAAATAATTGTTGTTGCCGGTTTGGATTTTTCTGCTTGTTTTATATATATTAGTTATTTAGGCTATTATATATATATTGGGTTGATTGATTGGTTGGATTCCCGCAGTCTCATTAGCGGATGCCCGCAGTTTCATAGCGGATGATTACCCTATACGCCCCACGCTATGATTAGTGGATGACCTTCTATACCACGATATTCTGCCACGAAGCAGAATGGGTATTATTTATGTGCTAACATCTGTGGATGCAGGAAAACAGGTTGGAGGAATCCAACTGGATTCCTCAAAAATATATTATTTGTTTGTTTGTTGGTTGTCTGATTTCATATATATTCATATATGATGTGTTAAAAACCAAATGATTGAAAATTGGGTGATTTGATTATTTTAAATATCACTGGGCCAATTGTTAATTTATTAAAATATCATGAGAAGGATATTTGAGGTTTAAAAAGGGAAATTTTGTTTTTCTCAAATAGAATTTGAAATTCAAGTAGAATTTAAAAGTATAGGATTTCAAAGTGGCATCTTGAAATAGAATTTTGAAATGAAATTTCAAAATAGAACTTGAAATAGAATTTTTAAGTAGAAATTTAAATAGAATTTAAATATTAGAAAGGAGTTGAAATATTTGAAATACAAAAGAAATTTCAAATAGGATTTGGAATGGAATTTTTAAATATATAATTCAAATAAAATTTGAGTATAACATTTGAATATAGAATTTGAATAAAGAAATTTCAAAATTGAAATTGAATATAGAAATTCAAATAGAGTTTGAATAAAGGAAATTCAAAAGGGGATTTAAATAGTAGAATTAGAAAAGGAGTTTAAATATTCGAATTTTTATAGAAAAGAAAAGAAGTTTGAATATTAGGAATTCAAATCGAAGTTCAAATAGAATTTGAATATGCGAAATTAGCATGAAATATAGAATTTGAATTCAAATGAATTAAAATAGAGTTTGAATCCATAAGAATTCAAATAAAGAAAACTCAAATAGAGATTTGAATATGAAAATTCAAATGAAGTTTGAAATGGGAAATTGGAATTAGTAAATTCAAATAGAGATTTGAATATAGAATTTCAAAATAGAATTTGAAATGAACTTTGAAAATAGGATTTCAAAGTAGGATTGAAATAGGATTTCAAAATAGGAAATCCAAATAGTTTTGAAATGGAATTTGAATTCAAAGGAGTTCAAATGGATTTGAATGGAGAAATTCAAATGGGATTTAAATAATGGGTTTTAAATAAAGAGGATTTAAATATAAGATTTCAAATAGAAATTTAAATGGAGTTTAAATATTTAAATTCAAATATGATTTTCAAATATAACCATTCAAAAGGGATTTGATTATAGAATTTAAAGTGGAATTTAATTCAAAGGAATAAAATAGGGTATTGGAATTCAAGAAAATTAAATATGGAGTTTAACTAATGAATTCGAATTTAGAATTCAAATGGTGGTTGAAAGAAAATTGGAATATTTTAATTCAAATGGAATTGGAAATAGATTTGAACATAGAAATTCAAATGGAATTTGAATATTTGAATTTCAAAAAGGGAATTCAAAATGGAGTTTGAATATCTAAATTCAAGTATGAATTTCAAATATAGAAATTCAAAAAGGAGTTGAATTAAAGTGGAAGTTAAATAAAGGATTTGAAATGGAATTCGAATAAAGGATTTCAAAGGGAATTTGAATACAAGATTTAAACTATGGAATTTGAAATGTAAAAGATTCAAATGGAATTTGGAATATATATATTAGAATGGAGTTGAATTTATTTTAAACGAAGTTTAAAAGTATATATATAAATATAATTAAAACGAACTCGCCGCAGCGCTGCAGTTCAGAAATTGGCGACTCGAACTTCATTTGAGTATATCGGAGTAAAATTAAGTCGGAATTCTTTGAAACAAGAACCGTCAGGACCAGTTAGATAATAGTTTTCTAATGAAGGGGAAAAATCTGGATTTCGTCGAATAGATTTTGAGATATGTTAAAATCAAAATTTTAAAAGTGCAGCGCCAGAAACCATTATAAACCATAATGGATTTTATATATAAATATAAGGATTTTTAAGCAAATAAAAATCCAAATTCCCGTTTAAAAGCCTAAACTTGAGTTAGAAAATAAAGGCGAGCTCAAGTGAAGTAAGTAAAGAAATTTTTGAAACAATAACCCTATTTTGATTATTTATGATTAACTAAGTCAAATAGAAATTAGTTAATCGAGTTTGAACTAAAGTCGAACCTTGAAAAGTAAATTGGCATTCGTAAATATATATATTCGAAATCGAACAGAGCGCTTAAATTGAAATTTGAATTCAATTGATTGATAAGTAAGTGGAAATATATTTGAAACGTGTTATATTCAAATATACAAGCGAAATAGACCAACGAGTTAATTAACGAGTTAATTAACGAGTTGGGTCAAAACGAGTGTGTGAAGTTGAAATAAATTGGACAGGTATAAACATACAGGAGACAGGTATGGGACAAGGATAATGCAGGTATATAAATAATGTGCTCGACAAAAGGTACATGTTTAATTCATATATGAGATTTTATGCGCCGTATCGGCAAGCCGCTTGGCTTTTTCTTTTTCTTTTTGAGATTAGAAGGACCGGGGAAGCTATTTGAAATTTCCCGATGCTCCCGATACAGGGGAGGTTATGGCGAAATTTTCCGGAAATTTAAGGAGTTAGAATATTTTTAAGATATTTTGATAGTTAGAAATCATTATATCGACGTATAGAATTCGATAGGTAAGTGAATATAAAAATCGAATATTGTAAACAAAAAGGGAAATCTATAAATTAGAAATAGAAAGCGAACTTTATACATGTTTTTAAAAATGAACAATTGGATTGTATAGTGTGTTTATTCGAGGTAAGTGGTTTTGCCGTTTTGAAGTTGAGGATGTTTTTCAGTTAAGGTCTGAGAGGTAATTTTACCCCAACTTGATTGATTTCATTTTTAACGGATAAATAGCAAGATCCAGTCTCGAAGAGAAGTGTTTGAAAAAGAGTTAGTTGAATAAAATATTTTGGGTTGTTGTAACGATGTTTTACACAACATTCGTTTTAAACCCAAGTGATGGAATTTTGGAAATATAACAAGTAAATATTTCCTGAGTATGATTAAAATTGTCGGGATAGAGATAAGTGATTGGAATTGTTTCCAATTGCAAATAGAGATATTTTCTAATATATAGAGAATAAAAGGAGTTGATATTGGGAAATGCTTTCCAAATAGTGTAAAGGGCCAATATGGTTATTGAAAATATTTGGTTAACAAATATTGATAGAGAAAATGGAGAAGTGATTTAATTAATGAATATTAATTAAAGAGCCCAGTGATTTGTTTGATATTTTTGGATGAACACTTGTTTTTATTCGATAGTTAAATCACAGACTATCGAAGTTTTGACCATCGTTGTCAATATGGAGAGACCGGTTGGATTATTATCCGAAGAACCACTCCGTATCGGCATAAGCGTTGCGAACCAAGTATGCTGAATATATTGAAGACGGAGTAAAGTGCAAGGACTTTTTCTATTACATAGAAATAGTGCCTTCGGTTTCGTTCAATCCCAGAACGAACGTAAATGGACGAATGTCTGACAGAGTATTTCCAATGATCAAATGGGTTGGTCTGTATGAATGTATATGGTTGCAACGGATTTATCCCTTAGCATAATATCCAGAATATTAGTGCAAACTCAACTAGTGATTAACGGATCTGACAATGTGGCATTCAAAGTGATTGTGCTATCAATGAATGGTAAGTATTCGTAGCCTCAGGCCTCAACAACCGGGAAAGGACAAAAATCGGGCAGGCAGCATGGCTATGTGGGTCGCACCCATTAGGATGTATAATCACCTATCTAGAGGTTCATTTAATTTCTTATTCTATTCGATGCTGTCCCAGTCGGGAGACGTTTGCTGATCCCAACCGTTGGTGATATACATTCGATACACTCAAGCGAAATGAGTGGTCGGTCATGTGTGGGCCGGGTTACAAGATGTTCTTGTTGAACCCAGTGTATTCCTCTCTAGAGATACACTAGCGGAAGGTGGTTCCATACCTTGTCATGTTGGAAATCCAATCTCCAATAAGCGCCATGCGGTTTTTGATTTTATACTATGTAGGTGGAGCGTGAGATGCAAGCGTTCTGCTATTTGGTTATTTACTTGATGTAGACATTATTATAATATCACTAGATTTTCGTATCAAAGTGTTTTGGGTTATAGTAAGGTAAAAACCATCCATGTTTATGTGTGGGCTGGTCTTACTATTATCTTTTCTTTCGAAAAGGGTTTTGAAAGTTAAACAAGTGGTTGGAGTTTACTCACACCAGTCCCATGACTGACCCAGAGTTTATTTTGTTTTGTTTTCCCTAAACTCTTGGGTGCCCAAATTTGTACGGGCAGTCAAGTAGTTCAGATGTTTACAGATACCATTGGAGGAGCTTGGAGCAGGAGGCTTCAGCGTTAGTTACCTAGTGTTATTTTCCGCTGTATTGTAAGTGTTGAACTCTGATTCTGAATGTACATGTATACAGAACTTTTGTATTACAAAAGTATATGATATATTATATTTTATTCATTCCGCTGTGAGGTTCATGTTTTACCCTGATGTTGTGTATTCTTCTTCTTCTATTCTAATATTTCTTTCCTTCTATTTCTCATCCTCTAACTTCTTTCTAATAATGATTCATATTTCTGTGCAATTTGGGTTGGACGTGTGGTGTATTTAGTCAACTCAGATAGTACGGATTTGCGGGTCGTTACAGTTGGTATCAGAGCGAGGTTAAGCGAATACCTAGGCTTGATAGGGTTGTGCTCATTAGAGATAGGGTCAGTAGTACCCTAGGATGAGTTGAGTGTATATATGAGAGAGCGTATTTGTAAGTTGATAGAAAGATTGTTTTATATTGTGTTGGCTAGTCTGTTGAGTGATTTATGAATTTTGGTCGAATCGTGGGACGCCACGAAGTCGATAGGAATTTCTAAACACTTAAACAGAGAAATTCGACACAGTATTGTTTTAAAGAAGGTAAATGAAATAATTTTACCCAAAATTTCTATTTTGATATAGAAAGAATAATTTTCTAGATGTGTTGGATGTTGATTTTATAATCAAATGAGATTATAAAATTAGAATGGTTATTTATAACCAAATAGAATTTGTATAGAAATTAAATATACAAATGAGATGAATTAGAATTAAATTCAAACCAGAATTGAGAATTCAAAATCCTGGGAAGTTGAAAAATATTTTTCAAAGTATATTAAAATAATATAGCTTTATTTTGAAGGGTTTTTGAATAAAAATCATTTTTAAATAGATTTTGAAAGTGATAAAGCACTGAACTCACTTCAGTGGCTGGAAAATAATTCTGATGATGACTGCAGCTTCATCAGTGTTCATTTTCGAGTTCTAAGTGATTGATTGCTACCTCAGAAAAGTTTTGATGGGAATTTGTTTGAAAGGAAACAAGTTTAGTTGAAAAATTCAAATATTTTGAATTTGAAAAGATTATAACTATATGTATATATTTATATGATTTCAGAAGGATTTGAAATAAACGCCCGGGTATTTGAATTCTGAAATTTAAATTTAACTTATGATAGTTAAATGATTAAAGTGAATAAATTGAGCGAAATCAATTTGAATGAAATTGAAAGCATATGAACGAAA
Source organism: Allium sativum (assembly GCA_030737875.1). Classification (NCBI taxonomy): domain Eukaryota; kingdom Viridiplantae; phylum Streptophyta; class Magnoliopsida; order Asparagales; family Amaryllidaceae; genus Allium; species Allium sativum. Next base: position 206,904,384 of record CM060925.1, read on the forward strand.
TATGAATTGGATGTGAATTCATTGGTTGTAAGTCATTCAGAGTTAAATGAATGAATGCATTTATAGTGCGTGATGTTCAATATAAATGGAAACAAAAGTTTTGGTTAGAACTAAATTTGAAGAAGCATGAGGAATTGAGTTTCACCATAAGTAAGATTTCGAAAAGTAAAGGAATTTGTATCATTTTCCTATCTTAGCAATTTCGAGGACGAAATTATTTTAAGGGGGGAAGAATGTAACGACCCGGATTTTTAGTCGATTTATTTTAAATATTTAATATGGGTTTAAATAGTAAATTTATAATATAAATGGTATTTTATTTGGTTATCGATCAAACAATCGAAATACGAGACCAAAATATAATTGAAATCGAAGTTAAAAACAGAATCAAAACAATTCAAATGATTAGTGTCAGTTCTGTCTGAACATGAACGATAAAAATAATTTATTATCGGTGAATTTAATGGTGTGAGAGTGATTTATATTTTAAATCGAATTTAATTTAAAACGTTAATTTAATTTGTTATCCCTTCTATGCAGTCGAATTAAATTTTAGAAAAAACGTTCCTTGAATTCAGAAAAATGGATAACGTTGGAAATATCAGTCGTTACGGTTGAATAGCGGTTCGAGACTTCGAGTTAGGGACCATAAAATATTTTAAAAGAAAATTAAATAAATATTTTCCATCAGCCGTCCTACCTATATTATTTCGTTTCGCAGACCTAAGGAGTTAATCGCACAGCTAATTTTCTTCTTCTCGAGCTGTATAATCTGTCTTCCATATTCAATATCAACAAAACAGCAAATTAATGGCCAAATTTAATGCCGTAGACATTCTGTCTGTTTTCGCTTCTATATATTAGCCTATCGACTTCGTATTCTTCTAAATATACCCGTTCAATCCTTTTCCCTCTTTCGTTCTACCTCCCAGAAATCGAAACCACAAAAAGAAAAAAAGAAAAAAATGAGTAAAATCAAATCAGAAATTACGAACTCAAATCGCGATAAACCCTGGACCCTCCTGACACTCGGCAATAAGATGCGGTCACGACTCAGAGTAAGGAGCTCGATTTGGGCTCCAGAACGCGATCGCTACTGAACATCTCGACTTCGGTTTTTGGCTTCGGGGGAGGAAGAGCATCTAGTGTTGATTTGTATGGGTGATTTAGGTGCTGCTATATTAGGAGGGAGATCGACGTTGGGTTGTTGCATCTGGGGGAGTGCAATGTCTGAGGGGGTTTTGATTGTCGATGGTTGCTGGACTGGTGAAGTTCAAATGGTTGAGGGTGCGAGATTGAACATGGCTGAGGTTTACTGGAGTTCGATTCACTGTGTTGGGGTGAACGAGGCTATGTTTAGAGAGGTGTGATTACAGTGAGCAGTTGATGTCGATTCGGTGGTGTAATAGACAGTAGCAGGCATGGGCTGAGATGATAGAAGAAGGAGAATGTACTGACTGCAAAGTGTTCGCTGAAATGTCAAAATGAAACAGTGCAGTTTTGGAGTTGTTTCGATCAGCGATTGTTGAGTTGGTTCGCGATCGGTCGGATAATTGGAATGGCAATAAGATAAATTTATCCGAGACGATCTGTAGCCGCGATGAGATGATATTAAGCGGAATATTCGACAGATAAAAATCACGGTGAGTAAATATCACTCACCTTTTATTTATAATTATTTTTACTTCGTAAAAATAATTGTTGTTGCCGGTTTGGATTTTTCTGCTTGTTTTATATATATTAGTTATTTAGGCTATTATATATATATTGGGTTGATTGATTGGTTGGATTCCCGCAGTCTCATTAGCGGATGCCCGCAGTTTCATAGCGGATGATTACCCTATACGCCCCACGCTATGATTAGTGGATGACCTTCTATACCACGATATTCTGCCACGAAGCAGAATGGGTATTATTTATGTGCTAACATCTGTGGATGCAGGAAAACAGGTTGGAGGAATCCAACTGGATTCCTCAAAAATATATTATTTGTTTGTTTGTTGGTTGTCTGATTTCATATATATTCATATATGATGTGTTAAAAACCAAATGATTGAAAATTGGGTGATTTGATTATTTTAAATATCACTGGGCCAATTGTTAATTTATTAAAATATCATGAGAAGGATATTTGAGGTTTAAAAAGGGAAATTTTGTTTTTCTCAAATAGAATTTGAAATTCAAGTAGAATTTAAAAGTATAGGATTTCAAAGTGGCATCTTGAAATAGAATTTTGAAATGAAATTTCAAAATAGAACTTGAAATAGAATTTTTAAGTAGAAATTTAAATAGAATTTAAATATTAGAAAGGAGTTGAAATATTTGAAATACAAAAGAAATTTCAAATAGGATTTGGAATGGAATTTTTAAATATATAATTCAAATAAAATTTGAGTATAACATTTGAATATAGAATTTGAATAAAGAAATTTCAAAATTGAAATTGAATATAGAAATTCAAATAGAGTTTGAATAAAGGAAATTCAAAAGGGGATTTGAATAGTAGAATTAGAAAAGGAGTTTAAATATTTGAATTTTTATAGAAAAGAAAAGAAGTTTGAATATTAGGATTCAAATCGAAGTTCAAATAGAATTTGAATATGCGAAATTAGCATGAAATATAGAATTTGAATTCAAATGAATTAAAATAGAGTTTGAATCCATAGGAATTCAAATAAAGAAAACTCAAATAGAGATTTGAATATGAAAATTCAAATGAAGTTTGAAATGGGAAATTGGAATTAGTAAATTCAAATAGAGATTTGAATATAGAATTTCAAAATAGAATTTGAAATGAACTTTGAAAATAGGATTTCAAAGTAGGATTGAAATAGGATTTCAAAATAGGAAATCCAAATAGTTTTGAAATGGAATTTGAATTCAAAGTAGTTCAAATGGATTTGAATGGAGAAATTCAAATGGGATTTAAATAATGGGTTTTAAATAAAGAGGATTTAAATATAAGATTTCAAATAGAAATTTAAATGGAGTTTAAATATTTAAATTCAAATATGATTTTCAAATATAACCATTCAAAAGGGATTTGATTATAGAATTTAAAGTGGAATTTAATTCAAAGGAATAAAATAGGGTATTGGAATTCAAGAAAATTAAATATGGAGTTTAACTAATGAATTCGAATTTAGAATTCAAATGGTGGTTGAAAGAAAATTGGAATATTTTAATTCAAATGGAATTGGAAATAGATTTGAACATAGAAATTCAAATGGAATTTGAATATTTGAATTTCAAAAAGGGAATTCAAAATGGAGTTTGAATATCTAAATTCAAGTATGAATTTCAAATATAGAAATTCAAAAAGGAGTTGAATTAAAGTGGAAGTTAAATAAAGGATTTGAAATGGAATTCGAATAAAGGATTTCAAAGAGAATTTGAATACAAGATTTAAACTATGGAATTTGAAATGTAAAAGATTCAAATGGAATTTGGAATATATATATTAGAATGGAGTTGAATTTATTTTAAACGAAGTTTAAAAGTATATATATATAAATATAATTAAAACGAACTCGCCGCAGCGCTGCAGTTCGGAAATTGGCGACTCGAACTTCATTTGAGTATATCGGAGTAAAATTAAGTCGGAATTCTTTGAAACAAGAACCGTCAGGACCAGTTAGATAATAGTTTTCTAATGAAGGGGAAAAATCTGGATTTCGTCGAATAGATTTTGAGATATGTTAAAATCAAAATTTCAAAAGTGCAGCGCCAGAAACCATTATAAACCATAATGGATTTTATATATAAATATAAGGATTTTTAAGCAAATAAAAATCCAAATTCCCGTTTAAAAGCCTAAACTTGAGTTAGAAAATAAAGGCGAGCTCAAGTGAAGTAAGTAAAGAAATTTTTGAAACAATAACCCTATTTTGATTATTTATGATTAACTAAGTCAAGTAGAAATTAGTTAATCGAGTTTGAACTAAAGTCGAACCTTGAAAAGTAAATTGGCATTCGTAAATATATATATTCGAAATCGAACAGAGCGCTTAAATTGAAATTTGAATTCAATTGATTGATAAATAAGTGGAAATATATTTGAAACGTGTTATATTCAAATATACAAGCGAAATAGACCAACGAGTTAATTAACGAGTTAATTAACGAGTTGGGTCAAAACGAGTGTGTGAAGTTGAAATAAATTGGACAGGTATAGACATACAGGAGACAGGTATGGGACAAGGATAATGCAGGTATATAAATAATGTGCTCGACAAAAGGTACATGTTTAATTCATATATGAGATTTTATGCGCCGTATCGGCAAGCCGCTTGGCTTTTTCTTTTTCTTTTTGAGATTAGAAGGACCGGGGAAGCTATTTGAAATTTCCCGATGCTCCCGATACAGGGGAGGTTATGGCGAAATTTTCCGGAAATTTAAGGAGTTAGAATATTTTTAAGATATTTTGATAGTTAGAAATCATTATATCGACGTATAGAATTCGATAGGTAAGTGAATATAAAAATCGAATATTGTAAACAAAAAGGGAAATCTATAAATTAGAAATAGAAAGCGAACTTTATACATGTTTTTAAAAATGAACAATTGGATTGTATAGTGTGTTTATTCGAGGTAAGTGGTTTTGCCGTTTTGAAGTTGAGGATGTTTTTCAGTTAAGGTCTGAGAGGTAATTTTACCCCAACTTGATTGATTTCATTTTTAACGGATAAATAGCAAGATCCAGTCTCGAAGAGAAGTGTTTGAAAAAGAGTTAGTTGAATAAAATATTTTGGGTTGTTGTAACGATGTTTTACACAACATTCGTTTTAAACCCAAGTGATGGAATTTTGGAAATATAACAAGTAAATATTTCCTGAGTATGATTAAAATTGTCGGGATAGAGATAAGTGATTGGAATTGTTTCCAATTGCAAATAGAGATATTTTCTAATATATAGAGAATAAAAGGAGTTGATATTAGGAAATGCTTTCCAAATAGTGTAAAGGGCCAATATGGTTATTGAAAATATTTGGTTAACAAATATTGATAGAGAAAATGGAGAAGTGATTTAATTAATGAATATTAATTAAAGAGCCCAGTGATTTGTTTGATATTTTTGGATGAACACTTGTTTTTATTCGATAGTTAAATCACAGACTATCGAAGTTTTGACCATCGTTGTCAATATGGAGAGACCGGTTGGATTATTATCCGAAGAACCACTCCGTATCGGCATAAGCGTTGCGAACCAAGTATGCTGAATATATTGAAGACGGAGTAAAGTGCAAGGACTTTTTCTATTACATAGAAATAGTGCCTTCGGTTTCGTTCAATCCCAGAACGAACGTAAATGGACGAATGTCTGACAGAGTATTTCCAATGATCAAATGGGTTGGTCTGTATGAATGTATATGGTTGCAACGGATTTATCCCTTAGCATAATATCCAGAATATTAGTGCAAACTCAACTAGTGATTAACGGATCTGACAATGTGGCATTCAAAGTGATTGTGCTATCAATGAATGGTAAGTATTCGTAGCCTCAGGCCTCAACAACCGGGAAAGGACAAAAATCGGGCAGGCAGCATGGCTATGTGGGTCGCACCCATTAGGATGTATAATCACCTATCTAGAGGTTCATTTAATTTCTTATTCTATTCGATGCTGTCCCAGTCGGGAGACGGTTGCTGATCCCAACCGTTGGTGATATACATTCGATACACTCAAGCGAAATGAGTGGTCGGTCATGTGTGGGCCGGGTTACAAGATGTTCTTGTTGAACCCAGTGTATTCCTCTCTAGAGATACACTAGCGGAAGGTGGTTCCATACCTTGTCATGTTGGAAATCCAATCTCCAATAAGCGCCATGCGGTTTTTGATTTTATACTATGTAGGTGGAGCGTGAGATGCAAGCGTTCTGCTATTTGGTTATTTACTTGATGTAGACATTATTATAATATCACTAGATTTTCGTATCAAAGTGTTTTGGGTTATAGTAAGGTAAAAACCATCCATGTTTATGTGTGGGCTGGTCTTACTATTATCTTTTCTTTCGAAAAGGGTTTTGAAAGTTAAACAAGTGGTTGGAGTTTACTCACACCAGTCCCATGACTGACCCAGAGTTTATTTTGTTTTGTTTTCCCTAAACTCTTGGGTGCCCAAATTTGTACGGGCAGTCAAGTAGTTCAGGTGTTTACAGATACCATTGGAGGAGCTTGGAGCAGGAGGCTTTAGCGTTAGTTACCTAGTGTTATTTTCCGCTATATTGTAAGTGTTGAACTCTGATTCTGAATGTACATGTATACAAAACTTTTGTATTACAAAAGTATATGATATATTATATTTTATTCATTCCGCTGTGAGGTTCATGTTTTACCCTGATGTTGTGTATTCTTCTTCTTCTATTCTAATATTTCTTTCCTTCTATTTCTCATCCTCTAACTTCTTTCTAATAATGATTCATATTTCTGTGCAATTTGGGTTGGACGTGTGGTGTATTTAGTCAACTCAGATAGTACGGATTTGCGGGTCGTTACAATTTCTAGCTTTGTTTTAACGATACGGCCCTAACAAAACTAATTTCGTCGAATTCTGAGACTGTTTGAAAAATGGCCATTTTCAAGTCGACTAAAATTGACTGAAACTGACAAAGCACGTTTTCTTTTGCCACGCTCACATATTAATTCTAAAAATCCTGGAAAATTAAACCTTACAATAATTTGACATTCCGGTTCCAACAAAAGTGGTTTCGTCGAAAACAGAGGTCGCTTGCAAAATGACTATTTTTAAGGCCAATATATTATATTAAAAAATATATAAATTCTACAGCGACTCATCTCAATTTTAAACTAGACATAACTTACAACTTTTAAAGTGAAATTTCAGTTTCTTATATTCGTTATAAAGATATGATTAAACAGATTTAAATATTTCTTGTTTCGCTCAATTCTGATTTATTTTGAATCCTGCACATTCAGTTAAAGTTTAAAATCAAAATTTCAAATTACAGCGCTGTTTCTAACTCCTTTTATAATTAAATTGAATTTATTCATTTTAACTTCAATTAAAATAAATTTTTAGCCGTTATTATTTAAAATAAACTATTTTAAATATCCAAAATCCTTTAAAATTTGTAAAATAAAATTTTTAAATTGGTTCAGAATTTGCGGGTTTTTACAACATTCATAAGAACACAAAATATAACCACACTTAAACAATGTAAAATATCTAAATATAATATAACATTATAGCCTGAGCAAAGATATATTTTATTATAGCCTTAGTTCCCTTAGACAGCATGTTTTGTGACCTAACTAGGAATAACAAGTAGCAATTGAGCAATAATAAGATGAAACACACTCCTACTAATTTCCATATCAATGAAACTCCAAAAGCACTGATTCCCTTCTCACTACGACATGAGAAGCTTGGGCAATACCAATACTCTAAGAAGATCTATACTATTCTGTAAATTTCATTTTTTTTATTTACATTACAATCTTAAGTGAAAAAAATTGTTTGACTTTTGACATTAATAATACTTTATTAAAAACTATCATATTTTCTCAAAGGGCTACTCCTCAGTAAAAAAACTACTTATTAAAATAGTTTTATAGGTAAATTGTCTAAGTTGATGCAATTTTACTTGTAACTGCAAATATCAACGAAATTATAAATAAACAATAATGCAAGCAATTGCATTTGAAAAAAGGCATGAAAATCGAGTACGTACATTTTTATATCGAATCATATAACCAGTTAATATTGATGACTTTTTTATTTGAAGAAGATATGAAATTCAATCTATTGATCGTTGTACGTTTTATTTTCAAATATTAACTTGATCTATTTTAAAGGCTTTTAATTTTCAATGGGCTTAAAGGAGATTTTTGGCTGAGGAGGAGATAGATGTAGAGACCGTTGGATGATATTAATAAATAGTGAAAGAGCTTCTTCGCGCAGTAGATAGATGATTGTATTACCTCATGGGACAATTCCCAGGGACAGTGAAGTAAATGCGTTTGACGATGATGATGCGTAGGTTTGGCTTGGTCTAGGTATGATTTTTTTTATATATTTTTAGTTTGATGGATTTGGTATTTCGTTTGATGGTTTTGATACGTAGTAGTTGTTTGATGTATTTGTTAGTTTTTTTAATGGTTTTGATACTTAATAGTTGTTTCATGGAAATGATGACTTATGTACTTATTTGATTTGGTGGATATTACGGTTGGAGTATTGGTATTTTGTTTGATGAATGATAGAATATGTGTACATTGATGATATGGCTGTGTGAAAATGATTATTTGCGATATATTTGACTATATGGTGGAACGATTGGTATGGTAATATTTGTGATGGATAATGTAATTGTACTGTTTGTGATGGATGAATGTTTATATGGTTGGAAGGGCATATGGTGAAGGCAGGGAGAGGAAAAATTGCCCAGATTTCCAATGGTTTATTGCTCTAGTATAGCGATGGCTTGCAATGGGTAACAACGGTAATTCGTTCCAACTTTGCAATGATTCGTGATGCTTTGTGACGTCCACTTGGGAACCAACTAACTACCACATGGATGATTTTTCATTGCAGCGGTTGCTAAATAAACGACGGAGCCGACGCTTTTCCCATTTCTCTTACTATTGGTAAGGGGGCAAATTGTGATGGCCTTTTGCAATGGATAGCTATAGCCTACAACGACAGCCGACTCTGAAGCCATTGTTATATGTTCAATGTTTTGTTGTGTTCTATTTGAAAATTTGTGATCAGATTTCATGGTTTTGGTTTATACTCGATGATTAATGGCTTCTTTGGGCAGTCAAAGCAAGTTTGGCATATTTTTTTTCTTTGGACAGTCAAAGCAAGTTTTTTTTTTTTTCCTATTATTGATGAAGAAATGTTCTTTTAATCTTTGTTTCGAATGTTGCTTAGTTTTTTATTTAGTTACGTGATTTACATTAAATTCAATGAAACTGTACGGCTATGTTTACTTTGCTTTAATTTATCTTTTATGTATAATTTTTTTCTTTTTTAAGTATTAGTTTAATTTAAATTAAGAGTATAGTTTACTTATTTATTTTGGAACTATAGTATTATATAATTCTTATTGTTGCATTCATCGTAATCTATTGAATGAAACTTCTTCCTTTGAAATCAAATATTCTATGATATAAAAGGTTTTTGTAGTGGTTATGAATTTTCTTTATTTACATATAGTAGGAATTTTTGGGTATCGGTTTTATATTTTTAGATATCAGTTTTATAGCTGTGAGTATCGGAATTATCATCTAATGAAGGTATCAATTTCAAACAATTGCTTCGCTGATTTGTTTTTTAATTATTAATTTTCTTTTGCAATGGTGAAAATAGTCCTTTTGTTCTATTTGTATTTAATGATTCTTCTTTTAGCAATAGGTTGTCCGTAGATTGCTCTTTTTTTATTTGATGAATGAAATATGTTAGTATTGGTATCAACTAATTCCTCTATCCATTGAGATTAATTATGTGCTTGAGAACAAAATTATAAGTATTGATAATGATTCTGATCTTTAGAGTATAGTTTGTTTTCAACAACATAAGAAGAGTCCTTTCTTTTTCTTGACTGTTAAGGTGAAGAATTTTCAATGGATTTTTTTTATTATAGTTTAATTCAATTTTTTTCAGTGTTCCAATATGTTCATCATCTAATGGGTCTTTATGTTCAAATATTTTCGAAGATATGATGAAGAGAAGTAATATATTATCCATTTTCGATTTATTTATTTTTTTCTTGGAGGAGCTAACGGTTTTAGAGAATTTTAATGGTATACCAAATTCAAAAAGGATATAAGTTGCATTTTTTGAAGAGTACTTCTACTAGGATTACGGTGGTTTGCTTTTCATTTTCAAGTGGATGTCCTTTTAAAGTGCATGCTTCCTATGATTCAAGACAACTTAATAGATTTTGTTACTCAGAATTTGGTTAATGAGCACTCCTATGCGTAGCCTTAGAAATTTGAATAATCCCCACATATTTAGTTCATCTATTAAATTGTTGGTAAGTGAAGAAATTCGAGATCATTCTAGTAATAAGCCTGGAGAGATAATTGGTGATTTTCTTTGAGACTATAATCTTGAGTTGTCTTACTCTTTTGTGTATTGTGGAAAGTAATTTGCTTTAATGGAATTGCATGATAATGATGCCTTACAAGGATTTAAGCAGGTATTTAGAGGCATTAAAGAAGCATAATCTAGGTAGTTATGCTAACATGGATGTTAACGCCAACACAAACCAATCTAACAGAGTCTTTGACGGTTTACGTGCTTTTATCCCTGGGTCCAAATATTGTTGAGCTATGATATTTTTAGATTCTACTCATTTAAAAGAACGGCTAGGTGTATTGACGGGGGATACTGCGAAGATTGATAATCAAGGTATTGTTTTATTGTTTGTTGATTTAAGTTATGATGTTATTTTTTTCAATTGTAATAGTAAATCATTAGTATTAGTATTAAGTGTCTAACAACATCATTTTTATGTTTTAAAGTTTACTATGAGTATAATTTTGTATCTCATATGTACTGTGATATTTTTTGCTTTGTTTTACTTCTAATGTCTATTTTTTCTAGTATTATTTATTATTAGTAATAATACAATACTTATAATTCCACTTTCTAGGTACCAATTTTGAGTGTTTGGTAATATCAATTTGTAGCTATTAGCTTATAAATGCTATTTTTCAGTGTTTAATAGTATTAGTCTTTTAGGTTACAACTATTACTTATCAATTTTATATGTCTGATAGTATGGTTTTTTGGTATTAGCTTTTAGGTATCAGTTTCTAATGTTTGGCAGTGTCAGTTTTATATTTCAGAGTTTATTATGAGTATCATTTTGTTTTATAATTTTTATAAGCATTTGGTTTTTTGTTTTTCTTTACATATTTACTTTTCATAGTGTCAACAACTGTTAAAATTAATGTCAAATTTATGTTTCCAGTTTTTAGTTATTAGTAGTAGATTCTAGGCACCAGTTTTGTTATGTAGTTGTTAATTTACCTCTATTTTAATTTTTATTTGGAATTTCACCTATAATTTTTTTCCCTTTTGCAATGGCTATAGTGTCTATCGAAAATGAGGATAAATAGAGATGATTTTTGTATTATTGAAAGGAAATGCTTGAAGAAAGTTGTGGTTTTTGTATCAGACCATCATCGAGGTTCAATTTCAGGTATTCGTCAAGTTTTTCCTAAGGCATTTCTCAACTATTTCTACCTACATATAGAACATAATTTTCTCTCAATAGTTAAGTTGAAGAATGCGAATATTTCTATTGTTGAGTTGTTTAAGACTCGTTCTAGAACTTCAAATGCGTATGAATTTGAAGATTCACATTCTATGCAGCAACCTAGACTTCCCCGATCCTCGAAGAGACGGAGGAGCTCGAATTGTTTTGAGAACACGATGCATCAGAACACAAACAGTAGAACATTTCATTGCTATTACAACACTTTACATCAGAGTACAAGAATATATCAGATTATGAATAAATATTACACAATAGAAAATAATATCAGAGAATTAAATCATAAAACAGCGGAAAATATATATACATAAATATAATATACAACGGAAATACATCACTAACACAACTGAATGAAATACACGGATATAAAGCTTTCCAAATATAGCTCCAGCTGTAATCCAGGATCCCGTGAAAAGAAATATCTGCGAAAACCAAAACTACAAGCTGCCCGTGTGGAAAATATGGGCGCCCAGAGTTTAAGTAGAATCAATAAACTCCGAGTCAGTCAAAGGACTGGTGTGAAAAATAAAACAGTTATTAATTTTATTTTAAAGTTGGGTAAATCAAGGGACCACGCTGTATAACATGGAACGGGTTTACTCCATTAGATTGCCAGTGTACAAACAACAATTATAAATAACAGACATATGGATCTACAATGCATCATACAACATGCAATTTTCCAATCTACCCATTTAGGCTTAACCCCAAACATAGATTTTCGAAATCCAATTCCCTTTATAGAAATTATTCCTTTGGACTTTGTTTCCCGATTTCTTATTTCAAATCATTTGAAATACATATCTATTTTTCATATCAAAGTAGATTTCACTCGGGATCTCAAACCAAAATCATTTGGAAATATGAATTCCAAAACAAATGCATACAAATAATATGCAATCAAATATCGGGAGGTATTCAGCCCTCAAACAAGGCGATGGGTTCGCACCTTACCAACTGGATATATATACATGCACCTCTCACACATGGAGCAGGCTACACCGTACAATGCCCATAAACTTTTAGTGGTCCGGGTTACCCGAATCTTTAGCCACATACTAAATCATTTTTATATCCTGAAGTAGGGAAAATCATTTCACAACATAATAATCACAAGTACTTTCAAACTATAGTTATAGTACTTCACATCAGAAATTCACACGTATGATCAGTCACTATTAATCACATAACTTTTGAGCTCGTACGTCTCAAAGAAGGGTGTTAAGTAAGAGAATAAATTCTCTGCCACCAAACTGATACATCATCAATAGCAACTAATTGGTAACATGATGAACCACAATGCCAAGCACATAATACTTGTCTAAATCATTTCAGAAACATCGGGTTTAACCCTTGAAATCCTTTCTGTTTTATAAAACATTTTTATAAAACATTCCCTGTCCAAAATCGGGAAAACATTTCCTTTCATTTAAGAAAATCTCTTTTCAAAATCATTCATTAATTTTGAAATAAACAACATCGCTAGCACCTCATAGTCAAATCGTGAAGTGTTTCACCAGGTGTTAGTATACAAATAATTCTACCCAACCCATTGCTAAATGTAAAAGCATATTTTGCTCATAAACTGCTCGAGCACAATCCAAATTGTCAATCAATCACAATCAATATCAACAACCAAGCACATTTGGTTTATACCACATCTCATGTTTTGGTAAATTTAATCACCATTCATTCATTATGGAAATTAATCCTGCATTTACTCGGGTTAAAGAACAAATGTTATTTAAAACACAATTCACGATAAACACAAAATCATCTTCCATTCAAATGGAACCTTCACGGAAATCATAACTGTAATAGCCCGCATTTTACGCATCGGAAGATCGTAAAATATTTTTATTTATTCCTTGATGGTTGGATCATTCTCATATTTTAATATGCTGCTTATGGGTATGTGATACATGTCCATAATTTTTACTGATTTTGTTTGTGACCATTATGCCCGTGTCAGTTTGTATAGGGTATAACTTTTGACTCAGGTCGAATCAGAGGGTAAGACCTGTGCCATTGGAAAGGAATTGATGATTGTCTTTCCTTAGAGTGGTTACATTAAAGATTTGGCTCAGAAGTTTGGGAGGAATATCTATTTTAATGTTTTTCAGTTGGTTGTCCAGGTTTGGTAAGCCATAATGGGTTGAATTGGAGAGGCCCATTAGTGGGCTGATGGGAGGATATAAATAGGGGGTGAGGGATATGGGAAATGATTTAGTTTTTCATTTCCTCATTGGGTGGCCTTGTGCTACTTCTTCCTCTAACACTATTCCACCATTAAAAATCCAAATCCAAGGAGGGAAATCATAGATCTACACCATTGGGGGCTAGATCTACATCAATCAAAGCAAGAGTTCATCAGATCAAAGTGATTGGTGCGAGATACTTGCTGTTCGGATTCCTATTTCATTGATTTTAGCTTGTTTTGGCAAATCGGTGAGTGATTTACATCTCTCACATGAATGCAATAAAGTATATGAGTGTTTGTGCATGTTTCTTATCAAATTCAAGTGTTTAACCATAGATTTACACCATTATATGTCCATTTTCATTTGAATCGCTCTACGATCTAGTTTAGCAAGATTTACCCATTAATTCCATGTCATTTCATATGTTATGTAAGTTAGATCTCTCATTTTGATCATATGTTCATTTTAATGGTTTTTGGTGAGATTTACATCATTTTTTTGGTAATCCTCATATTCATGTTGTTAGTGATGTTATGATCTATTTATGATTGCAGTTGATGATTTGGTTAAGTTAGTTTCGTCGGAATTGTCGTTTGGCGGAGTTTTGGTCGAAATTGGAGTTGAATCGAAATATGCAGGAAATGGGTTGGCCATAAGTTGGATCGGGTCGGTTTCAAATCTTGTCGTGGAGAACAAGTCAGAACGGGTTGGTCAGTGGAGCTGGTCGGGTCAGGCAATGTAAGGTCGGGTCGGTCCATTCAAGATGAGTCGGGTTGGTTCAAAAGTTGAGGTGATGAAGGGCTGACCGGATCGGGTCAGCCATGTTGGTGATCGGATCGGGTCGGTCATGTTGAGGTAGTCAGATCGGGTCGGTCATGTTACAGAGGGGAGGAGATCGGATCGGGTCGGTCTAGTTTGAAGTCAGGAAAGGAGGTGATCGGGTCGGTCTGAAGGGGCTGATCGGTCATGTTTTTAGCAGCGCTTTTAAACGCTGTGGTTGATAGTGATGATGCTATGGTTTGTTTCCAATAGGGTCATTTTCTGAAAAAGTACGTTTTTCGGGTACGACTTGGATTTGAAGAAAAGAGCTTGAAAAAATATTTTTCGAGGGCAACCCCCCGGACCCTAGCCGCAATGCAGTAATGTAATTGGCTCGGTGATGGTGTAACTTCAGGAAGAATTCAAGTGGGAATATTCGAAGTGTTTGAAGGTGTTCATTGATCGAGTAGAACAATGAATGAGGTGACAACTCAAAGGTCGTGAGTTAGTGGATAATGGTTGCCCGAGAAGGTTGCTTGAGCTATGAAAAGTCATCGGGTTGGATGACTAGAGATGCAAAGGCCAAGAGATTATTGTAGTCGTAAGTTCTAGCAGGCTCGAAGCAAGGGTACACTAGAGACATCTAAAAGACCGGTTGTAGATCGAGTACCTTGGGTCTTGTAGAAAGGCTAGTTGTCAAGGTTGGACACATGGAGTTTATGCTAGAACTGGGGTTACCATTAGCCCTTGACATATGGCAAGTTTGGTCGTCATACATTAACGATTGTTTCAAAGTAGGACTGGCGATGATAGCCAGAGTCAGTCATGGATGATTGGTTGTTCTGCTTGTACTGTCTCATGTAGGTTGTCCAATGTCGAAGGAGATGTTCCTTGGGTGCTTGTCTTATGTTGGTTTAGGCCTTTGGAGCTTGTGCTTAAGGGATGCAAATTTTGATTAGGATGGTTTACATGAGATACGTATAATTTGGATGTTTTGAGTGTTCTACCATGATTAAATGGGTGTTCTGGTTTCCATGATGAACGGTTGAATTGTGTAAAGTAAAGGCTATCACTGTCCGATGTAGGGGAAGATAAGGTTGAGTTCTTCTCTGGTGTTATGGGTAGATTAGTACGTTTATCTATCCCTTCTCATATACTTTACTATTGAAGTTTGTTAGTTAGTTTATCGCTCAATAAGACTGTTATCCGACTCAAGGTTTTATGTCTCCTCTTATTACCTTGGGTTGTTCATCCAGTTGTGGATGGGCAGACTAAGTAGCAAGTTACAGGTGATTAGTGAGGACGATGATGCTGTGCGGAGGCGAGCAGGAGGCTGGCGTACTAGTTTTATTACTATTTAGAATTTCTGTTTCCGTTGTTTTAGTGCTCTATGAGTGTTGTAGTGAGGACTTATGTGCAAACTTTGGTATCAGTTGGATAACCTTTCATGATGTTGAGAAAGTTTTCTAAAGTTTGCTATATGATGCCTCATTACTATTACCTAGTATATATGTTTTATTATATTTTATCCTTGCGCTGTGAGTTCTACGAGTGGTTTCGATGTTGTTTACCTACTCTGGTGATTGTCCATAGCTGCCCGACACACCCTTCAACGCATTATTCCTCTTGTTTAGTGCGGGGGTTAAGGGCGATCGTCACATTTGGTATCAGAGCTCTGGTCAACGATTGTGGCTAAAGTTCTAAGATGTAATCACGTATGAGATACGTACTCGTACATTTCAGTTGGATGCTTACTATACATATTAGCATATATAGTGGTAGTGGTTGTATCTCTTTAGCAGTTTTTCTTGGAAGTGGCTAATTATTCTAAAATTGCAGATTTAGAATGAATAGACGACCATCAAGACACACTGCTAGGGGAGCTAATACTAGAGGGGGAAATGGTGGCGAACCAGACTACCCAGCCTTGTTCGAGGCCATGGCGGCAATGATCATGAATAGGGTTCCCGCTCCAATGGCGGCTACGGTTGATGTTGGAGTTCCAGTGCCTAGAGTTGTAGAATTTGCAAAGCTATGCAAAGACTTTTCTTCATTGGGAGGAAAACAATTCAAGGGCACTGAACCAGTTGAAGAAGTCCAGAGGTGGATGGATACTTGTGTTAGGACCTTCAAGGACTTGGGCATTGATGATGCAACAAAGAGAAAGCTTGCATCAAGGCAGTTAGAGGGCGGAGCAATGGACTGGTGGAACTATGTCACACTTGAGACCCCTAAAGAGGATATTTCATGGGAGCTGTTCCAAGCTAAGTTTGAAGCGAAGTTTATCTCCACCATGCAAAAGTCTATTCTATTTAAGAGATTCGTGGAGCTTAAGCAGAATGGTCGACCAGTTCTTGACTATGTTTCTTATTTCGAGGCTTTGTCGAAGTATGCTCGTTCATCTGTGGATACTCCTTATCAAAAGAACGAGAAGTTTGTCATGTGGTTGGATGAATATCTTGGGGACCAGTTTGTGGATCACCTCGATGACAGCTTTGAGAAGATCACCGAGAAGGCTTTGAGGCATGAAAGTCTGTTTCCTAAGAATATGTCTATTGTTGCACCTAAGGAAGAACTGAAGCCACTACATGGTGGTAATAATAAGAAGAGGAAGCACAAACAACAGAAAGGGAAGAATGCCAAAAGAAGCATAAAAGTGAGGTGGTTTGCTTTAACTGCTAACAGAAAGACCATTTTTCTAGTGAGTGCAAGAGCCCCAAAGCTGAGAAGAAGTGCTTCAAGTGTGGAAAGCCTGGACATGAGAAGAAAGACGGTCCAGAATCAGCTAAGGGCAAGTAGGTTGTGAAGGCATATGCTTTGGGAGCCATGCCAATTTCTTCAAGAGCTCCTACTACAGAGGAGAAGGTAAAGGGTGTCATTGTGCAATGTACTCTTTCTTTTAATGGTGTTTCAGTTCGTGTGCTTTTTGATACTGGAGCATTGCATTCATTTATTTACAATGAGCTTGTTTGTCGCTTGGGTTTGGAAGCCGAGATTTGTGATAGACCATTAATCATGACTAATCTGGTTGGCGGTTCGTCTAGTTTGTGCATGATTTGCCGCGGTCTAGTGTTGTCGAGTCATGATTGCTCTTTTGCATGTGATTGCTTTGTTCTTAACTTCGCTGGGTATGGGATCATCTTGGGCATGGATTGGCTCAAGAGTTATGCGACAAGGGTGAATTGCGAGAAGCTAGAGGTGAGGGTCGGGGATGTGGAAGGGCAAAAGATGTTGATTAGATGTAAGCACGAAGATGGGGTCCTCGTGAGTTATCTATATTCGCTTGGGATTCCTCAAGAAGACCTGTCATCAATGATGATTGCTACTGAGTATGTAGATGTCTTTGACAAGGTCAAAGGGTTGCCGCCGCATTGTGAGATCGAGTTTAGGATCGATTTCGTCGAAGGTGCTAGACCAATCGTTATGCCTCTTAGGAGGATGGCGCCTTAGGAACAGCGAGAGTTGTAGGTGCAAGTTAGAGACCTTTTAGGAAAAGGATTCATTTAGAGGAGTGTATCTGAATGGTGTGCAATGGTCGTATTTGCAACCAAGGCGGATGGCTCGTTAAGATTATGTGGGGACTATCGTGAGCTGAACAAGGTAACAAAGAAGAACAAGTATCCGTTGCTAAGGATAGATGACTTGTTCGATCAGCTTCACAAAGCCAAAGTATTTTCTCAGATGAATTTGGCAACAGGATTTCACCAGTTGAGGGTGGCTAAGGATAGTGTGTCAAAGACTGCTTTTAGGACACCATCCGGTTTCTTCGAGTGGTTGGTGATGCCATTCGGGTTGATTAACGCACCAGCGTATTTCGTGGATCTTATGAATATGGTATTCAGAGATCAGTTGAATAAGTTTGTGCTTGTGTTCATGGATGATATTCTGGTTTATTCTCGGAATGAGGAAGAACATAAGACACACTTGAGATTTGTGTTAGAGATCTTACGAAAGCATCAGCTGAAGGCTAAGTTTTCCAAGTGTCACTTATGGAAGAGTGAAGTGAGGTTCTTAGGCTATGTTGTTTCTGGAAATGGGATAGCGGTTGACCCAGCTAAAGTGGCAGCCATTAGGACAGAGATAGGCCTAAGAATGCGACGGATGTTCGAAGTTTCCTTGGGTTGGCTGGTTATTACCGACAGTTTATCAAGGATTTCTCCAAGGTAGCTGCACTGTTGACAGGATTGACAAATAAGAACCAAGTGTTCACATGGGATGGAAAATGCGAACAAGTGTTCGGGATCCTGAGAGAGAGGCTAACGAGTGCTCCTGTATTGACCATTCCAAGCGGGAATGAAGAGATGATGGTATACACCGATGCATATAGTACTAGACTTGGAGCAGTGCAAATGCATAAGGAAAAGGTGGTTGCCTACGCGAGTCGACAGCTAAAGCCTCATGAGAAGAATTACCCAACTCATGATTTAGAGTTGGCGGCAATTGTATTTGCTCTGAAGATGTGGAGACATTACCTGTTGGGAGTTCGATTCGAGTTGTTTACGGATCACAAGTCCTAGAAGTGTCTTTTCTCCAAAAAGGATTTGAATCTTCGGCAACAAAGATGGTTAGAGTTTCTGGCGTCATATGATTTTGATATAGCCTATACTTCGGGCAAGGGTAACGCAGTTGCGGATGCGTTAAGTCGAAGACATGCGAGTTTGGGAGCGATGTTTTCGGAATGGAAGAGCCTTGAGTATTTGGCAAGGTTCGATTTCAGGCCAAGATGTGAGCTGGAACCTGAAATGTTGGCAATCTTATCGATAAGACCTACACTTATCGAAAGGTTTGGTGAGATCCAAAAGCAAGATGTGAAGCTTGTCGAGTTTATCCAGAAGCTGGAACCGGAAGATAAAGAGTTCGAAGTTGATCAAGAAGGTTGGCTTTGAAAGCAAGGACGATTAGTTGTTCCTGATATCGACGGATTGAGAGATGAGGTTCTGAGGGGATGTCATCACTCAAAGTTAATGATTCTTCCCGGTGGTAATAAGATGTATCAGGACATGAAGCGAGTCTACTACTAGGAGGGGAAGAAGAGAGATATTAGAAAATTCATTTCCAAGTGCATGAACTATCAGTTGGTGAAAGCTGAACAGAAGAAACTGAGTGGTTTGCTTCAGCCATTAGAGGTTCCTACGTGAAGGTGGGAGTATAAATCGATAGATTTTATCGATGGACTACTTAGGACGAGGTATGAAATGAAGGGATTTGGGACATTGTGGATTGTCTGACCAAAAGTGCGAGATTCATTCCTGTCAAGTCGATGAGAACGGCATCGAAATTGGCTGAACTTTATGTGAAATGGATAGTTCGATTCCATGGTGTCCCAAAGAGTATAGTGAGTGACCGAAGTCCATTATTTACAAGTGGATTCTGGAAGAGTTTGCAAGAAGCTTTGGGAACTGAGTTGTGTTTAAGTACGACTTACCATCCCCAAACTGATGGTCAGACCGAGAGAGTCAATCGAGTTTTGGAAGATCTCCTGAGGGCTTGTGTGTTAGACTTCGTAGGATCATGGGAAGACCATCTGCATTTAGTTGAGTTTGCATATAATAATAGCTACCATTTTAGCATTGGGATAGTACCATACGAGGCGCTGTATGGGAGACCGTGCAATTCTCTAGCTTGTTGGTTAGGAACTGTAGATAAGTTGGTACTTGGGCCAAAGATGATTAGAGAGACCTCAGATTGTATCGAGATCGTTCGGCAACGAATGAAAGCGGCCCAAGATCGTCAGAAGAGTTATGCTGATAAGCGTCGGAAAGACTTGGAATTCGACGTAGGCGACATGGTTTTCATGAAGATTTCGCCGTTGAAACATATGGTTCGATTCAAATGTAAAGTAAAGTTGGATCCTAGGTTCGTTATACCATTTCCGATAGTCGAGCGAATTGGCAAGCTTGCATATATATTGGAGTTACCCGAGAAGATGTCGAGTGTGCATAATGTGTTCTATGTGTCATTTCTATGGAAATTCATGCATGATTTGAATGTGGTAGTATCTCCAAAGCAGCACGAAGACTTAGAAGTAGAGACCGCAGTTCTGAAATCTCGTAAGTCGCTTCGTGTTGTGGGAAATGATACGAAACAGTTTAGGAGGAAGACGGTTAAGCTAGTCAAGGTACAATGGAGTGAAGATAGAGACGATTGTACATGGGAGACGGAAGAGAGCATAAGAGCGTCTCATCTAGAACTCTTGGTCGGTAGGGCCCTTTGATATCGTATCATCGTTATATCGTCGTATCTTGTTGTTGTTTGTTTGAATTTCGCGTGTTAGGATAAGGCTATGGATGCATGGCTTGATGGTTGCTAGTTTAGATGATTAAATTTTGCTTCTCATGGATGGTAGGCATGCGGAATTGTTGTAGTTGCTTTTGTTACTTGGAATTTCGGGGGCGAAATTCTTAAGGGGGGAGAATGTAACAGCCTGCATTTTATGCATCGGAAGATCGGAAGATATTTTTATTTATTCCCTGAGGGTTGTATCATTCTCATCTTTTAATATGTTGCTTATGGGGATGTGAGACATGTCCATAATTTTTACTGATTTTGTTTGTGACCATTTTGCCCCTGTCAGTCTTGTATGGGGCATAACTTTTGACTCAGGTCGAATCAGAGGGTGAGACCTGTGCCATTGGAAAGGAATTGATGATTGCCTTTCCGTAGAGTGGTTACGTTAAAGATTTGGCTCAGCTTTTTGGAGAAATCTCTGTTTTAAGGTTTTTCAGGTTGCTGTCCAGGTTTGGTAAGCCATAATGGGTTGAATTGGAGAGGCCCATTAGTGGGCTGATGGGAGGGTATAAATAGGGGGTGAGGGATATGGGAAATGGTTTAGGTTTTCATTTCTTCAGTGGGTGGCCTTGTGCTCCTTCTTCCTCTAACACCTTTCCACCATTAAAAATCCAAATCCAATGGGGGGAAGTCATAGATCTACACCATTGGAGGCTAGATCTACATCAATCAAAGTGAGAGTTCATCGGATCAAAGTGATTGGTGCAAAGTGCTTGCTGTCTGGATTCCTATTTCATTGATTTTAGCTTGTTTTGGCAAATCGGTGAGTGATTTACATCTCTCACATGAATGCAATGAAGTATATGAGTGTTTGTGCATGTTTCTCATCAAATTCAAGTGTTTCACCATAGATTTACACCATGATATGTCCATTTTCATATGAATCGCTCTATGATCTAGTTTAGCAAGATTTACCCATTAATTCCATGTCATTTCATACGTTATGTAAGTTAGATCTCTCATTTTGATCATCTGTTCATTTTAATGGTTTTTGGTGAGATTTACATCATTTTTGTGGTAATCCTCATATTCATGTTGTTAGCGATGTTATGACCTGTTTATGATTGCGGTTGATGATTTGGTTAAGTTAGTTACGTCGGAGTTATCGTTTGGCGGAATTTTGGTCGAAATTGGAGTTGAATCAAAATGTGCAGGAAATGAGTCAGCCATAAGTTGGATCGGGTCGGTTTCAAATCCTGTCGTGGAGAACAAGTCAGAACGGGTCGGTTAGTGGAGCTGGTCAGGTCGAACAATGTCTGGTCGGGTCGGTCCATTCAAGATGAGTCGGGTCGGTTCAGAAGTTGAGGTGATGAAGGGGTGACCAGATCGGGTCGATCATGTTCTAGAGGGAGATGATCAGATCGGGTCGGTCGAGTTTGAGGTCAGGAAGGGACTGGGTCGGGTCGGCCAAATCTGGGTCGGGTCGGTCTGAAGGGGCTGATCGGTCATGTTTTTAGCAGCGCTTTTAAACGCTATGGCTGATAGTGATGATGCTATGGTTTGTTTCCAATAGGGTCATTTTCTGAAAAAGTATGTTTTTCGGGTACGACTTGGATTTAAAGAAAAAAGCTTGAAAATATATATTTTTCGAGGGCAACCCCTCGAACTCTAACCGCAACGCAGTGATGTAATTGGCTCAGTGATGGTGTAACTTCGAGAAGAATTCAAGTGGGAATATTCGAAGTGTTGGAAGGTGTTCGTTGATCGGTGTAGAACAACGAATGAGGTGACAACACAAAGGTCGTGAGTTGGTGGATAATGTTTGCTCGAGAAGGTTGCTTGAGCTATGAAAATTCATCGGGTTGGATGATTAGAGATACGAAGGCCGAGAGGTTATTGTAGTCGTAAGTTCTAGCAGGCTCGAAACAAGGGTACACTAGAACATCTAAAAGACCGGTTGTTGGCCGAGTACCTTGGGTCTTGTAGAAAGGCCTAGTTGTCAAGGTTGGACATATGGAGTTTATGCCAGAACTGGGGTTACCATAAGCCCTTGACATATGGCAAGGTTGGGCGTCATACGATTAACGATGGTTTCAAAGCAAGATTGGCGGTGATAGCCAGATTCAGTCATGGATGATTGGTTGTTCTGCTTGTACGGTCTCATGTAGGTTGTCCAACGTCGAAAGAGATGTTCCTCGGGTGTTTGTCTGATATTGGTTTAGGCCTTTGGGGCTTATGCTTGAGGGATGTTCATTTTGATTAGGATGGTTTACATGAGTGCATATAATTTGGATGTTTTGATTGTTTTACATGATTGAATGGGTGTTCTGGTTTCCATGGATGAATGGTTGAATTGTGTAAAGTAAAGGCTATCACTGTCCGATGTAGGGGAAGATAAGTTTGAGTTCTTCTCTGGTGTTGTGGATAGATTATTTTGTTTATCTATACCTTCTCATATACTTTACTATTGAAGTTTGTTAGTTGTCTTATCGCTCACTAAGACTGTTGTTTGACTCAATGTTTTATGTCTCCTCTTATTACCTTGGGTTGTTCATCCAGTTGTGGATGGGCAGACTAAGTAGCAGGTTACAGGTGATTAGTGAGGACAATGCTGTTGTGCGGAGGCGAGCTGGAGGCTGGCGTACTTTTTTTATTACTATCTAGTATTTCTATTTCCGCTGTTTGAGTGCTCTATGAGTGTTGTAGTGAGGACTTATATACAAACTTTAGTATTAGTTGGATAACCTTTCATGATGTTTTCTAAAGTTTTCTATATGATGCCTCATTACTATTATCTGTTATATATGTTCTATTATAATGTTTCCTTGTACTATGAGTTCCACGACAGGTTTCGAAGTTGTTTACCTACTCTAATGATCGTCCATAGCTGACCGGCACACCCTTCTCCTCTTGTTTAGTGCGAGGGTTATGGGCTGTCATCACATCGGGTTTAGCCCTTGAAATCCTTTCTTTTTTATAAAACAATTTTATAAAACATTCCCTGTCCAAAACCGGGAAAGCATTTCCTTTCATTTAAGAAAATCTCTTTTCAAAACCATTCATTAATTTTGAAATAAACAACATTGCTAACACCTCATAGTCAAATCATGAAGTATTCCGCCAGGTGTTAGCATACAAATAATTCTACCTAACCCAATGCTAAATGTAAAAGCATATTTTGCTCATAAACTGGTCGAGCACAATCCAAACAGTCAATCAAACACAATCAATATCAACAACCAAGCACATTTGGTTTATACCACATCTCATGTTTTGATAAATTTAATCACCATTCATTCATTCTGGAAATTAATCTTGCATTTACTCGGGTTAAAGAACAAATGTTATTTAAAGCACAGTTCACGATAAACCCAAAATGATCTTCCATTCAAATGGAACCTACACGGAAATCATAACGGTATATAATCAATATAAATCTCCGTATCGTACTAATACTATAAATGGAATAATGACAAGGCCTTTTAAACTCCATAAATAGTAATGGTCTTCCTTCACCAAATCTCATCCCGATTATCACTAAATCGAATTCCATTCAGTTCCAATTTAATATATTAAATTGGAAAACTTTACTTTGGACAATTTCCATTAAATCTTAGTTAAAAGATTTATTAATTCCAGATTATAACTTCACTGTTAATTGGGTTTAAAGAACAAATGTTATTTAAAACACAGTTCATGACAAACCCAAAATCCAATTCGATATTTAATACAAGGCTCTGAATAGAAATCACATCGGCTTATATTCAATATCAAATTCTGAAACCAACAGATATCGTATCGGGAATAACGATATTTATATCTTCCAAATTCCTCAATAGTATCTGTATAATCATGAAATGTAATATCGAAATGTTCCGAAGATTATTTCCATTCAAAATCCGTTCCAGTTTATGAATTGGAAAACTTTGGTTATTTTAAAAACCATTTTTCAATCCAATTTATTATTTCTAAAAATAATTGGATTATTATTCTAGTTATTAACTAGTTCATTTCGATAAAAATATATTTTATCGTTACAAAACTTGGAATTTTTCATCAAAAGTTTTTCCAAATCAGTTATTATGATTTTACACAATTTTTTCCATATTTTTAATAATTTTATTACGGCCCTTCTAGTCGGTTTCCAATAACGGCCACCGAACTGCATTCATAGCGACCTTTCCTGAAATTGATTTGGACATACATTAAAATCCAACCATTCAAATTTAAATCACTTATATTCATTGGAAAGATCTTTTTGATACGAACCCAATGGTTCCAGTTTTAGGACGATCCGAAGGTTGGATCTCCTGCTAAATCAATTTGAAGTTAATGGTTGAAATTCGTGAACGGTCGCTGCGCGTTCTATTCAAGCCATTTATATATATATATATATATATATATAATATAAATCGTCGATTTCCATTTAAAACGTAATTTATAAAACGTTATAAATTCATTTTAAAACGATTTTAATTTTATATCAAAATTGAATATTCTGTGTCATTACAATAATAAAATGGTAATATTTTCAAAATATTGTTAGGGACTGCGAAATGGATCGTTCAGGCAAATCAAACACAAGAGGGGGAGGTGAATAGTGTTTGTAAGAATTTAAACAAAACTAAAAACTAGAGAGAACTATGGGATGAATTAAACACCACAAACACAATCACGGACACAGATTCAAACACAGATGCAAAATAAACAGAAATAAAAGTGCAGAAAAGGAAATAACATACCAGATTTTATGCTGGTTGGATCACTCCTACGTCCAGTCCCGCACAACGCTGGATTGTGCAGAGGTTTATTACTATTTTCAAATAGCCAAATACAACCTCCTTGATTTCATGGCTCAACAAGGAGACACCAACTCCTATCCCTTGATTTCACGGCTCAACAAGGACACACCGACTTCTATTCCTTGATTTCACGGCTACAAGGATAAACTAATTACTCTTTGACTTACAAACAGGGTCCTTCAACCAAAGTAATTACAAAACAGCCCTATAACTCCTTAATAGCACTTGATTCAGGGTAGAGAGTAGAGAGTGTAGAGAGAGGAAGTTTGATCAATTCAGAAGTGAATTCGGCGAAGTATAACTGTAAAAACCATAAAAATGAAGACGAATAATGATAGGATGAAGATGGAGAAGAAGATATGTTAGAAAATTCGGTTTTAACCTCTTTTTATTGAAAATGAAGGGCTGCAACGATTCTGAAGCCTTTCAAATAGTGAAAAGACACCTCCCTTCAAATTTAGAAAAATAGTTGTTATACGTCGACATACATATTTTGCTATGTTGACATAGACATGTCTAATTTTCATTTCCAAAGCATTTTTCAAGTATTTTGACATAAAATTAATTCTGGAAATTCTTGAGTAAAATTCTAATGTTGTAAATCAATATTATATGATATAAAAACATATGAAAACATATTTTTAAACTATTAAATGCATTTATAAGGTTTTAAACTATATAAAATATATAAAAACTTAAGTTTTGAAAAACAAAGAAGAATAAAAATAGAAACAAGCATAAAAACAAAATAGAGAGGATTGAGAATAAAATAGAAGAACAAAATAGAAGGGGTTGAGGAAAAATTAGAATTTGAATTTCAATTTGGATTTGAACCTGGAGTGCTATTTAGAGTCTTACAAAATCTAGACTCTATAAATATATTATTCTTGAACTCTTGAAATCTTGATTACTTATGAGTCTTGAATCTACTCTGAATTCTGAATCTTCAAAAGATCTTAAATTGTACAGTCTTCAGTATTAATTCCTATATACATATCCTGCATATATATGTATGTATATATATTCTAGATAAAGATGTTAGTATATATTTTATAATCAATGATAATTGAAATAAGTTTGTTGTCATCAAAACTCCATTCTCCAACAATCTCCCCCTTTTTTATGATGACAACCTTAGTTTATAAAATATCATACATGTATATACCTGTTTGATGATGATCCTCTTATACTCCCCTTGTCTATAAGAATTCTATAAAGCTTTGCCTATATTTTATAATTTCTCCCCCTTTGGCATTATCAAAAAGAAAGATAAAAGATACTCCCCTTAAGTTATACAACTCTAGGGTCTAAGTAATATTCCTAAAAGATACTTCCCTTAAATTGTATAATTCCCTGGCTAACTATTTATAAATAGAATACCATCCTAATCTATTTAAACTAAAGAGAATAATGATGATTAAATACGCACCAATCCAAGTATTATTACATATGTTTGTCCAATATATGTACAAACCAATCCAAACTAAATCATACCATATGTCTTAATATGTACAAGTTTCAAACAATATAGTCTAATTCACACCACACCATATTTAAATCAATCAAATCATACCAAACAGCTAAACGTCTATTGGTACTTCAACCCATTCATCTTGTCCAGTAATTGGATTCTTCTGGACATCTTTCCACTCTTCTTCGATGTTATGTGATGTTTGGTTGTTTTCATTTCTGAAATAAGAAGAAATATCCCAACGAATTACAACAAAATATTTTTCATGATGTTTAACCATCCTCATTTGGATTAACTCTGGTTTGCGCTGATTACGTAGTACTATGGAGAGAGCTTTATTGAAAAAATTCAAAGAATCATCAAGACTTTCACTTATATTATGAATAGGATTTGCCATGGATTTGACGAGAAATGATTAAAGAAGGAGTAATGAAATAATGAAGTTTTCTGGAAGACATGGACTTAAATAGGGTCTGGAATTCGTTGGATTTTGAATGGACATGAGTAGTCATTTAATTTTAAAATTTGAAAAGTTTGAAATTTTTTCTGTTATATATCGACATACAGGTTTGGTTATGTCGACATACTATTGTGTGCCTTTTGAAAATTTTTAATTTTTGAAATCTTTTGAACTCTTGTAATATTATAATATTTTTTATGATTTTTTCAGAAACATAAAGATGATTAAAACAGAAATAAAACTCCATTCATTACTTACAAAAAGCAAATACATCGAACTAAACAAGGCATACTTAAATACGAGATTCGAAAGCAAATACAAGGAAAGATAGATTAAACTAGATGGCCTAGTTTTTGGATGATGAAGAGGAGGATGAAATTCCAATCTTTCTTCCTATCTAGACCATGAATTGGATAATTTGGAAAGCTTCTTGTTAAACCTTTTGTTAAGCTTATTTTGATTTTTAACAATTTTCACTTGATTTTGAATAATCGTATCTTTGAGATTACGACTTGAGGTTGGATACTCAATGCTTTCCATAGAAGTATCTTCTTCTTTGACTTCCATTGGATCTTGTTCTTGTTGCAATCAGGCTTATTTGCCCTCATATGTCTCATAAGGTTTGAAAGTGAGAGGAATTTGCATGAGATGACGACCCCATTTCCCGTACAGACGGAGGCAAGGGTTATCTTTGGAAAATAACACAGAAACAGATAATAGCAGAATAGAATTAAATAAATACACCAGATAATGTACAATAGAATACACTGGATAAACGTAATCATCAGAGTTACACAGTATACAGGATCATACTTAGTACAAATACAGTTCAGCTATACATAAATGTCTACAGCGGAAAACAAACATAATGTACAATAGGAGCTGAACAGCAAAAAAAGAGATAAATGATAGAGTCCATCTTCAGCTCCAGCTATCCAGAAAGAACCAGCTAAACCTGAATGCAAGGCTGCCCGTGTAGAAAAAGGGGAACCCGAGTTTGAAAGTGAAACAAACTACGAGCCAGTCATGGGACTGGTATAAGAAATCTACTCAACACATTTATAATATGGCTAATCACAGGACCACGCCACTTTCGTGGAAAGGGTTTACTCCATTAGATTGCCATGTGCTTTAAAACAAATCTTTCTTTTAAACAATGCAATGCATTTTATAAAAATGAAGCCATTATAAGACTCAGTTCCCATCACAAAATGCAACGCAAACCGGAGGATAGAGTTTTACCTTATAATGGCCAAAATATGATTGATAAAGCATTTTGATATTATTACTAGTGTTTATATGTTTCAAAAACAATTTCAATCATAACTATCAATCATAGACAGCATGGGTACCATATATCATGTCGCCATATATATATATACAATCAAAACCGCACGATGTCGTATTTGGAAATTGGATTTCCATCATGAACCAAGGCAAAAAATAGTCCTTACCGAATTCGTGACTCTCTAGCCCGAGCCACAGGATCAGAGTTCGAGTGACCCTAGGAGCGACAGGGCCGGTCCACCGACGTGGATTAAAATTCCTGAACAATACGATTCCCCGCCCTTTGGGGCGTAAACGAGCCAACGAATGACTCCATCGGACCCGGATCGTCCGATCAAACCGAGGCGCCTCGCAACAGCAACAACCACATAAGTCAAACTCGTCAGGGTGTGTAAAACCACAGATGCCACTTCTAACTAGAAAGAAACGCATGTCCTCCCTGAGGTCCTCTCCCGTTTCTGGTTCATACCGGGGTGTGAGGCTCGCGAATTTACATTCTACACAAAGCTACGTCACATCGGCGGTGCTTTGATCATCACCACAAGACTTTGCTTTTCAACAGAAGCCCTGTTCATTTGCCCCTTAGGCATGCCACACTAGCAATTCATGCCATGTGACTGATGTCCATCGATGTACAACCTCTGAGCTCGTGTGTTTCAGAGAAGGGCGTTAAGCAAAAGAATAAATTCTCCGCCGCCAAACAGATGTATATTTAATAGAGATCAATCAACACAGAATAAAATCCAATGTCAGACACACAGTCCATTTACAAGTCCATTCTAGGTCTGAACGAAACCGGAGGCACTATATACCTCGCAAACCCATCGATCACCACGTACGTCTGAACGATCACCACTCATTATCCATATTTCGGGATGCCTCCCAATCAGGACCTCGGTTACCATCCAAACGAGGTGAAGATCTCCGGTCTTCGACCACCGTCTTTATCTTCGATTTCTTATCGTCGATTCAGTTATTCAGAATGGGATAAACTCGGTCGTTCTGAGCAACTCGCATGTATAATAAACAAGTGCAACACTAACATACACACGCATCATTTCAATTCATTAATCACTAACCGTCAATCAGTAAGAGAACGATTTCCCAAATATTAACCCCGAAGGCCAAAACCAACATCAGATCAACACCCAGAAAACCATTCGACTTAGCCAACCTTCAGTTAATTTCTAAATCACATCCATATCGCTTATAATATTTTATAACGATTTATCACTATTTTTATTTATTTTAAAATAGCCAATTTATTCAAAACGACGCTTCGGGCCATAACGCGACTGTGGCACTGTTTTTCTTTAGATTTGATTTACACATATCTGAAAATCTAACCGTTGGATCTTCACAAAATTTACATCATTAGAAAGATCTTTTCAAAAAGAATCCAACAGTTCCAGTTTCGGAAAAATCCGACGGTCGAATCTCCCGGTATAATCGTTTGAAGTTTCAATTTCAAAATACGAACTGCAGCGTCGTTATTCGATTAAATATAATTATATTTATATATATATATAAATATAATCGTTTCTGGCACTGTTTTTCTTCATATTTGAATTAAACATTCCAGACAATACAACCGTTGGATTTTTACAAAGTTGGTGCCGTTGGAAAGATATTTCCAAAGCGAACCCAACGGTTGCGATTTCAGGAAAATCCGATGGTCGGATCTCCCGTACTAATCGTTTGAAATCACGGTTTCAAAATACGAACTGTAGTGTCGTTATTCGATATATTTTAATTCTATATATATATATATATATATCAATTCTTTGATTCCAAAGCTATATTCTTTTCATACATTTGATAAAAATGATATTTTTATCTAACTGTCTTCTATTTCAACACTTCACTATATTTAGCAATTCATGTATATAATAAAAATGTGATTTTTATTGTAAAACAATTTATTTCAAAACACTATTATTTTATATAGTTCATATAGGTAATAAAAATAGGATTTTTATTATAAAACAATTTATTTCAAAAGGAGATTATTTTATATAGTTCATATAGATGATAAAAATGTGATTTTTATTATAAAGCAATTTATTTCAAAAATATGAATACCATTCAACACATGAATTTCAATTCAACGAATGAATATCGATTCAACACATGAAGGTTTTCTATAGTTTATATATAGATAAAAATGTGATTTTTATATTTAAAACACGAACACCATTCAACACATGAATTTCAATTCAACGAATGAATATCGACTCAACACTTGAAGGTTTTCTATTCTTTATATATATAGATAAAAATGTGATTTTTATATTTAAAACACGAACACCATTCAACACATGAATTTCAATTCAATGAATGAATATCGATTCAACACATGAAGGTTTTCTGCAGTTTATATATATAGTTAAAAATGTGATTTTTATATTTATAACACGAACACTATTCAACACATGAATTTCTATCCAACGAATGAATATCGACTCAACACATGAAGGTTTTCTATTCAACGAATAAATATAGTTTCAACAAATGAAAATAATTCAAACACATGAATATTATTCAAAATTTCGGCAGCATAACGGCAGGGTAGTTAAAACCGGGACCGTCCCTGGTACGGCTCCTTGCTCTACCTTAAAACCTCACGGTTTTTGACAATGGGGATCATGCATCTAGTTCGCACGCAGGCGGCATGTATATATTTATTTCATTTCCACAAACTAATCCTATGTGGTTTCAACCAAATATTTCTCAACCACAAATGGGTATTTTTCAACCACAACCAATCAATATCAACCACAAACAATTCCAACCAACCATTCGCTATCAATCAATTTTCACACCAATCACAACCAATATATATCGTCCATGGTTTGTGGACGAGGGGCGTATATATATATATATATACACTTCTATTTCAACACATATATAATTTTTACAACGCATATATAACTTATACATCGAACGCACAACTTATACAACGCTTATACAAGAGGTGTACAACGCTTATATAACTCATACATCGACTATATAATTTATACATCGTCGTTTTTCATATCGTTTATAAATTAGAAATCTCACATTGGGTTCCACTCCACCAAAAATAGCAGAAGGCTCAGAAAAATATGCGGTCTCTTCTAGAAGGTAGAAGACGTCCACACGAGTCCACTGTCTCTTGTTTCACTAGATTTCGACAAGAAATGAAAAAGATATGATTTTTCAAAGTTTGCAACAGTCTTAAACTGTTAAAAACAGTTTTAATTAAACTACTGTACACCTCTATTTTTCTTCAAAACTAGGTTTTAGGATTTCGTTCAATCCGCGAAGTTGCAGCTCGATCGGAGGATACAGCGTCGAAGAGCTACGAGAGAGCTTCGCGCGCGTGGTGGTGGGGTCAGGCTCGGTGCACCCAGGTGGCGGCGGCGGAGGTCGGAAGGCGGCGACTTCATGGGTCTCGATCTGGCGAAAGGGGCGACGAGGAGGATCAAACCTGGTATGGATGTGGAGAGGGGATCGAGATCTTCAAAAAGTTGCACTGGACGGGGTGGCGAAAATGCCTGTGGTGGCGGCGATCGGGCTGGGAAGCTTTGAGCAGCTTCCGCCGTTTATCGGGGGGGGGGGGGGGGGGTGGGGGGGAAGGAGAGAGAATTTCTTTTATTTTTATTTTAAAAATTATGATTGGTCGGGGGAGTTTTAAAGGGGTTTTCTGACACGACCACCAATCTAAGCCCAACGACTGTCGTCCCTAGTGTTTTACCCCCATTCCGAACACAATGGGATATGTTTCGTAGGCCCATTCGACTGTTTCAGTTAGTTTTCCTTCAAATTAAAATATAAAACATTCAATATTTGATTTGAACGTGCATTTCAATTTGCCAGGGCCACAAACTGATTCGAAAAATTCCAGAAAAATAAATTTGGCTATGTTTTGACGATGCGGTCCCAACAAAATTAGTTTCGTCGAATTCTGAGACCGTTTGCAAAAAGGCCCATTTCTGGTCAATCCAATTTAACTGTAATTGACCAAAACACGTTTTCCTTTGCCACGCTCACATACTAGCTTCAAAAATTATGACATTTGAAACCTAGCAATAACTTCACATCCCGGATCCAACAAAAGTGGTTTCGTCGAATTCCGAGGTTGTATGCAAAATGGCCAATTTCACGGGCTATATAAATTCAATAGCGACTTTCTGAAAATTCATTTGGCCATAACTTTTGCTTTCCGCTATGAAACTTCGATTTTTCAGATTTGTTAGAAAGGTATTCACTAACAGATTTAAATATTTTTGGTTTCACTCAAATCCGTTTTGTTTTGCACCCGGTACAGTCCGACAAAGTTTGAATTCAATTTTTGAAACTACAGCGCCATTTCAGGCCTTGTTTATAATTAGAATTAATTATATTCGTTTTCAAACGTCGATTCAAACTCACTTTTCATTGCTATTATTTAAAATATTTATTTTAAATATTTAAAATCCACTATTTTAGCCAATTTAAAAATTTTAAATTGGTTCAGATTTTCTGGGTCGTTACAATCTCCCCCACTTAAAACTTTTCGTCCTCGAAAAGGAACAAAGTCGAAAGTGGTTTGATTAATCAACTCTATGTTCGATCAGGCTTCAATTCTCTAACTTTTCAGTTTCTGAGAATTTTCAAATTCTTCAAAAATTTGGCTAACACCCGGAATTTTCGAAAATTTCGCCATAACCTCCTCTGTACGGGGAGAGGTTTGGAAATTTATTGGGCCGTATTAGGTACCCAATAAATCCTAATAAGCATACACATATTTATAATGATATATTCTGGTGTTTACAGGGGAGCGTGTATTGATAATAACTCCAGAGAATAAATTCTCGTCACCCTGTCAAAGCCTGAGGGAGTGTGTATTTTAAATGCTCCAGAGGATAAATCCTCGTCACCTCGTCCCGTGTGCGAAATAAATAGACCATGTGCCGTATCTAATAACTAGAGAGACGTGATTATTGTCAACTCTAGACCCGTGTGGGGGTTTTATTAGCCTGGCAATTTTATCGTTACAATTTAAATAGTCCATATCAGTCATCAGTTCAACCTGTAAAATATAGTCATCGCCATACAAGCCTCTCGCTCGTATGGTAAATCTTCCACCTCGTCACACAAGCTCCAAATGCTTATGTGGTATATGATGAAGTATGCCTATCTTCAGAAGTATGCCATGTAATGTAGTTCAAAATTAATTGTTACTATCCTATGGCGACGTTTATTATTTCACACAGAACAACCAACACTCCGCATCCAATGGCATTCACAGGAGTTGATATAATAATATTTCGCATCCAACTCATTAAGGTTTACCTATTTGTCGGGCACACAAATAAAATCTTTACTCAACAGCTATCCATTTACCTGTTCAAACATATATAATGCCCATGTATACATTTCTATCTATTTTCTAATCAGTTCAATGTGTGATTTAAATGAATAAATCCTACCATTCATCCTATTATTGATTAAATTAACTATCGTTTTAATAATTTTAATTAATCAAATCTACCATCACATAACACAAACAACAATCAAATTGTTTTTACCTCTTCAAAATCATACAAATCAATTTCTATATTCTTTTAACATCATTCAGACTATAGAATTAAAAGCGCACATCCATGGAAATAAAATAACAACAGAGTGGGGAACTAATTGGTAATGCAAAGTATGGTAAATGTACCTTGCACCGGAGTCAATCAGAGATATCCACTCGGCATCTAGGATAGGCTTTTTGAATGCTCTCCTCAGTTTCCCAAGTACAATCTCGCGGATCACCACTCCATTGCACTTTGACTAAGTGAACCTTCTTGTTCCTCAGCTATTTGGTTTCTTTGCCGATAATCTTGAGCGGCTCTCTTCTCACAGCTAATTCTGGAGTAATTTCAATATCCTGTTGAGCTGCTTCTTCCACGATCAAGTTTGGATCATGAACGTGCTTTCGAAGTTGAGATATGTGAAATACATCATGAACTCCAGGCAACCAATCAGGCAATTTAACCCGATAAGCGAGAGTTCCGACCCGTTTCAGAATAGGAAACGGACCAATGAATTTGGGCGCCAACTTTCCAGTTTTACCGAACCGGATAACTCCTCTCATCGGCGATACTTTCAAATATACGTAGTCGCCAACAACAAATGATATATCTCTTCTTCTCCTATCGGCGTAGCTCTTTTGTCGGCTTTGAGCGGCGAGTAATCGCTTCTTAATAAAGTCGACTTTGTCGGCAACTTCTCGGATCATATCTGGCCCTAACACAAGTCTATTTCCAGGTTCAACCCAACAAGCAGGAGATCGGCACGGTCTACCGTATAATGCTTCGAATGGCGACATTGTCAGACTTGCCTAGTAGCTGTTGTTATAAGAGAATTCAGCCAAATGTAGATGGTCTTCCCATGATCCACCGAAATCTAGAACACAAGCCCGCAATAGATCTTCTAGTATACGATTCACCCTCTCAGTCTGACCGTCTGTCTGAGGATGATAAGCAGTGCTCAAGTTCAACTTCGTTCCCAGCTCGACTTGAAATGCTTCCCAGAATTTGCTAGTGAAAATTGTATCTCTATCACTGACTATACTGAGCGACACTCCATGTAGTCTAACTATTTCCTTGAAGTAAATCTGCGCCAGACTCTGAGCAGTTCTGTTTGATCTGACAGGTATGAAATGGGCGTTCTTCGTGAAGCGATCTACGATCACCCAAATACTGTCATTTCCATTTCTGGTTCTGGGCAGACCATCAATGAAATCCATAGAAATATGTTCCCACTTCCAACCAGGAACGTATAGCGGTTGTAACTATCCTGCCAGTTTCTGTTGGTCGCTTTTGACTAGCTGGCAAGTAGGGCATCGACTAACATATAAAGAAATGTCCCTCTTCATCGACTTCCACCAGAAAGTGCGTTTGATGTCGTTATACATTTTGGCTACTCCCGGATGGATACTAAGTTTTGACTTGTGGCATTTATCCAGTACTTCCTTTCGAAGCTCAGGAATGTTAGGAACACAGATTCGACCTTTCAGCCTTAGAAACCCCTCATCGTCAACTTGAAAACTCGAGGGTTCGCCTTTCTGAATTATCTCTCTGATCTTCTGAATGAAGTGATCATCCTTCTGAAGAGCAGATATTTTATCTATCAATGAATTCGTGATAATAAAACTGGCAATCATCTCATTCTTTCAGCTTAACGCATCGGCCACGACATTGGCTTTCCCTGGAGTGTATATAATCTCAAAATTGTATGCTGCAAGGAACTCTAGCCAACGTTGCTGCCTCAGATTCAGGTCTTTCTGGGTGAACAGATACTTCAGCGACTGATGATCTGTAAACAGTTCGAATCTCTTACCCAGAAGATAATGCCTCCAGATTTTCAAAGCGAATACTATAGCCAATAACTCAAGATCATAAGTTACGTAGTTCTTTTCGTGCGGCTTCAGTTGATGGCTAGCATAAGCAATCACTTGACCCCTTTGCATTAACACTGCGCCAAGGCCTTCTCTAGAAGCATCAGTCCAGACTTTCAAATCCTGATTGCCATCGATGATGGTTAACACTGGAGCAGTCGTTAGTCTCAACTTTAGCTCTTCAAAAGCCTCCTCACTTTCTGGAGTCAATTTGAATTTAGAGTGCTTCTTCGTAAGCTTCGTTAGGTGATCAGATATCTTCGAAAAGTTTTTAACGAACATCCGGTAATAGCTAGCCAATCCGAGAAAACTGCGGACTTCAGTAGGGGTACTGGGCTGCTTCCAATTCTGAATAGCTGTGATTTTACTTGGATCCACAGCAATTCCTTCTTTCGATACGACATGGCCCATAAATTTTACTTCCTTTTGCCAGAATATACATTTGGACAGTTTGGCTTTCAATACATTCCTTCTCAGAATTTCTAGAACCTGTTCTAAATGCTTTTCATGTTCGGCCTTTGATTTAGAGAAGATCAGAATATCATCAATAAAACCAGAACAAATTTATTCAAAACTCCTCTGAACACTCTATTCATCAAATCGACGAAGTATGTTGGAGCGTTACATAAGCCGAACGGCATTACTAACCATTCGTAGAATAAGTCGAGACCTCTGAATGCTGTCATTGGAACACACTCTTCGGCAATTCGAAGTTGATGGAAACCTGTAGCTAGGTCGATACGTGAAAATACTTGTGCTCCATTCAGACGATCCAATAAATCATCGATCCGCGGCAATGGATATTTGTTCTTTATCGTCTGCTTGTTCAAATCACGATAATCTACACATAGTCGCAGAGTACCGTCTGATTTTGGGACAAACACCACTGCTGCACCCCAATCAGAGAAACTAGGCCTGATCAGACCCTTCCATACTAGCTGTCGTGTTTGATTGTCTAATTCCTTTTTCTCTTTCAAGGACATTCTTCGAATAGCGTGAACTACCGGCCTTGCATTCGGAATTAAATCAATTTTGAAATCAATTTCCCTCTGCGGAGGTAAGCGAACAACTTCTTCAAACACATCCGCATAATTCTTTACGACAGGAATATATTTTATAAGGTCGGGAATATTCTCTGTAACTTCAGGGATATTTTCTATTTGGGCTGGAGAAATATCCAAACTGCCCAGAAGTCCTTTCTATTTGAAGTCGGGCCCTCACATGGTATGGTTATATAATTCCCCGATTGGGCCTTTGCCTTAACCACTCTCTCGGCGCATCTAACCTCTGCCTCATATCTGGTTAGCCTATCCAATCCCAGAATAAGATCGAATTCATTAAAATTCATGACGATTGAGATAGTAGGGAATTTATACCAGGAAAAAGAGACAGGCACCCCACAAACCCAACTGAGATCGATGGAACCCCCAACTGCATTTCAGACAGTCATTGGTTCTTTGAGCTTCTTCAATTTCAAATCCAACTTCTTGACTGCACTCTTTGCAATAAAGCTCCGCGACGCGCCTGTATCAAATAGTACTTTAACTGGAATGTTCTTGACGTTGAGCGTGCCTTCTAAAACATCAGACCTTTCTTGAGCAGACGAAGATGCAGGTACTTCTACCACTTCATTTACATGTACTGCTTCAGGTTTCCTGAATAGCGGGCAGGCCTTTGAAAGATGACCGGTCTGCTGGCATTGACTGCACTTTCTATTCTCTTGAAACTTCTTACCGGATTTAGACCCATCCTTGATTCGTTTCTTTAGAGATCTGCAACTTATCGAGAGATGTCCTTGCTTATTGCAGTTAGAGCATACAGTTGTCGTTACTGGTTTCTTCTCAGATTTGGCCCTTTTCCTCTTGGCACTGAGCTTCTTACTGACCTCAGACATTGTACTGGCCTCAGGCCGATCAGTTTCAGACTCAATTTTATTACTAGAGCTGACTTCCTCTTCGTACTGTAGCATACCTTTCTTGTCTAGATCTTCGTACTGATAAGCCATGTATATCATTTCAGAAAAGGGGAGCTTCACGTTCCTCATTACACTGTTCTAATATTTTCTTTGAAGCCCGTTGATAAATCTCAAATTCTTCCTCTTCGGATTCTCAATTAGATGAGGGGCAAAGTGGGAAAGTTCATTGAAGTTCTCATGATATTCGGGAATGGTCATATCTCCTTGTATCAGATAAGAAAATTCATCACATAGCCGTTCTATTGCTTCTGGAGGAGTAAATCTTTCCAGGAAAATCACTTTGAATCTATCCCAGGTGATATCACCTTCTGGATTATCCTTAATAATAGAATCCCACCAGAACAAAGCTTCGTCTTTGAGTACCCAGGAGGCCAGTAATCTTTTCTGGTCATCCCTCAGCTTTAATCCTTCGAAGATTTTCTCAGCCGAATGAATCCAAGCTTGTGTCCGCATAATTGATTCTTCACCCGAGAAGGGTTTTCCACCCAGATTTCTATATTTCATAAATAGAGATTCTATATCCGGGTCAGTATCACTTCTTCTGTTTCTGGCACTCATTTTCTAGTTCTTCTGCAAATGGCAAATCAAGTGTCAGGTCAACAGAAAAGATATTTCAAAATATAGAGAAAAATACTTGAATGTAAACGTGTCTATCTAGGTGCTATTTCCTTCTGCTACTCATACTAGGATATTACTGATCCTATCTTTAATGAGTTACTCGTCCTAGAACACTACTGGTTCTATTCCTGACGAGTTCGTTAATATGTTATATTCCAGAACTAAGCTTAACCAAAGCTCTGATACCACGATGTGACGACCCCATTTCCCGTACAGACGGAGGCAAGGGTTATCTTCGGAATATAACACAAAAACAAATAATAGCAGAATAGAATTAAATAAATACACCAGATAATGTACAATAGAATACACTGGATAAACGTAATCATCAGAGTTACACAGTATACAGGATCATACTTAGTACAAATACAGTTCAGCTATACATAAATGTCTACAGCGGAAAACAAACATAATGTACAATAGGAGCTGAACAGCATAAAAAAGAGATAAATGATAGAGTCCATCTTCAGCTCCAGCTATCCAGAAAGAACCAGCTAAACCTGAATACAAGGCTGCCCGTGTAGAAAAAGGGGCACCCAAGTTTGAAAGTGAAACGAACTACGAGTTAGTCATGGGACTGGTATGAGAAATCTACTTAACACATTTATAATATGGCTAATCACAGGACCACGCCACTTTCGTGGAACGGGTTTACTCCATTGGATTGCCATGTGCTTTAAAACAAATCTTTCTTTTAAACAACGCAATGCATTTTATAAAAATGAAGCCATTATAAGACTCAGTTCCCATCACAAAATGCAACGCAAACCGGAGGATAGAGTTTTACCTTATAATGGCCAAAATATGATTGATACGAATAAAACAAAAGCATTTTGATATTATTACTAGTGTTTATATGTTTCAAAAAAAAATTCAATCATAACTATCAATCATAGACGACATGGGTACCATATATCATGTCGCCATATATATACAATCAAAACTGCACGATGTCGTATTTGGAAATTGGATTTCCATCATGAACCAAGGCAAAAGATAGTCCTTACTGAATTCGTGACTCTCTAGCCCGAGCCACAGGGTCAGAGCTCGAGTGACCATAGGAGCGACATGGCCGGTCCACCGATGTGGATTAAAATTCCTGAACAATACGTTTCCCCGCCCTTTGGGGCGTAAACGAGCCAACGAATGACTCCATCGGACCCGGATCGTCCGATCAAACCGAGGCGCCTCGCAATAGCAACAACCACATAAGTCAAACTCGTCAGGCCGTGTAAAACCACTGACGCCACTTCTAACTAGAAAGAAACGCATGTCCTCCCTGAGGTCCTCTCCCATTTCTGGTTCATACCAGGGTGTGAGGCTCGCGAATTTACATTCTACACAAAGCTACGCCACATAGGCGGTGCTTTGATCATCACCATAAGACTTTGCTTTCCAACAGAAGCCCTGATCATTTGCCCCTTAGGCATGCCACACTATCAATTCATGCCATGTGACTGATGTCCATCGATGTACAACCTCTGAGCTCGTGTGTTTCAGAGAAGGGCGTTAAGCAAAAGACTAAATTCTCCGCCGCCAAACAGATGTATATTCAATAGAGATCAATCAACACAGAATAA
Source organism: Allium sativum (assembly GCA_030737875.1). Lineage (NCBI taxonomy): Eukaryota > Viridiplantae > Streptophyta > Magnoliopsida > Asparagales > Amaryllidaceae > Allium > Allium sativum. Next base: position 206,944,421 of record CM060925.1, read on the forward strand.
AATCCAATGTCAGACACACAGTCCATTTACAAGTCCGTTCTGGGTCTGAACGAAACCGGAGGCACTATATACCTCGCAAACCCATCGATCACCACGTACGTCTGGACGATCACCACTCATTATCCATATTTCGGGATGCCTCCCAATCAGGACCTCGGTTACCATCCAAACGAGGTGAAGATCTCCGGTCTTCGACCACCGTCTTTATCTTCGATTTCTTATCGTCGATTCAGTTATTCAGAATGGGATAAACCCGGTCTTTCTGAGCAACTCGCATGTATAATAAACAAGTGCAACACTAACATACACACGCATCATTTCAATTCATTAGTCACTAACCGTCAATCAGTAAGAGAATGATTTCCCAAATATTAACCCCTAAGGCCGAAACCAACATCAGATCAACACCCAGGAAACCATTCGACTTAGCCAACCTTCAGTTTAGTTTCTAAATCACATCCATATCGCTTATAATATTTTATAACCATTTATCACTATTTTTATTTATTTTAAAATAGCCAATTTATTCAAAACGACGCTTCGGGCCATAACGTGGCCGTGGCGCTGTTTTTCTTCAGATTTGATTTACACATATCTGAAAATCTAACCGTTGGATCTTCACAAAATTTACATCATTAGAAAGATCTTTTCAAAACGAATCCAACGGTTCCAGTTTCGGGAAAATCCGACGGTCGGATCTCCCGGTATAATCGTTTGAAGTTTTGATTTCAAAATACGAACTATAGCGTCGTTATTCGATTAAATATAATTATATATATATATATATATATACAAATATAATCGTTTCTGGCGCTGTTTTTCTTCAGATTTGAATTAAACATTCCAAACAATCCAACCGTTGGATTTTTACAAAGTTGGTGCCGTTGGAAAGATATTTCCAAAGCGAACCCAACGGTTGCGATTTCAGGAAAATCCGATGGTCGGATTTCCCGTACTAATCGTTTGAAATCACGGATTCAAAATACGAACTGTAGCGTCGTTATTCGATATATTTTAACTCTATTTATATATATATATATATATATATATATCGATTCTTTGATTCCAAAGCTATATTCTTTTCATACATTTGATAAAAATGATATTTTTATCTAACTGTCTTCTATTTCAACACTTCACTATATTTAGCAATTCATGTATATAATAAAAATGTGATTTTTATTGTAAAACAATTTATTTCAAAACACTATTATTTTATATAGTTCATATAGGTAATAAAAATAGGATTTTATTATAAAACAATTTATTTCAAAAGGAAATTATTTTATATAGTTCATATAGATGATAAAAATGTGATTTTTATTATAAAGCAATTTATTTCAAAAATATGAATACCATTCAACACATGAATTTCAATTCAACGAATGAATATCGTTTCAACACCTGAAGGTTTTCTATAGTTTATATATATAGATAAAAATGTGATTTTTATATTTAAAACACGAACACCATTCAACACATGAATTTCAATTCAACGAATGAATATCGACTCAACACATGAAGGTTTTCTATTCTTTATATATATAAAGAAAAATGTGATTTTTATATTTAAAACACGAACACCATTCAACACATGAATTTCAATTCAACGAATGAATATCGATTCAACACATGAAGGTTTTCTACAGTTTATATATATAGATAAAAATGTGATTTTTATATTTAAATTACGAACACCATTCAACACATGAATTTCTATCCAACGAATAAATATCGACTCAACACATGAAGGTTTTCTATTCAACGAATAAATATAGTTTCAACAAATGAAAATAATTCAAACACATGAATATTATTCAAAATTTCGGCAGCATAACGGCAGGGTAGTTAAAACCGGGACCGTCCCTAGTACGGCTCCTCGCTCTGCCTTAAAACCTCACGGTTTTTGACAATGGGGATCATGCATCTAGTTCGCACGCAGGCGGCATGTATATATTTATTTCATTTCCACAAACTAATCCTATGTGGTTTCAACCAAATATTTCTCAACCACAAATGGGTTTTTTTCAACCACAATCAATCAATATCAACCACAAACAATTCCCACCAACCATTCGCTATCAATCAATTTTCACACCAATCACAACCAATAAATATCGTCCATGGTTTGTGGACGAGGGGCATATATATATATATATTTATATAGCAATTCACTTCTATTTCAACACATATATAATTTTTACAACGCATATATAACTTATACATCGAACGTACAACTTATACAACGCTTATACAAGAGGTGTACAACGCTTATATAACTCATACATCGACTATATAATTTATACATCGTCGTTTTCCATATCGTTTATAAATTAGAAATCTCACATTGGGTTCCACTCCACCAAAAATAGCAGAAGGCTCAGAAAAATATGCGGTCTCTTCTAGAAGGTAGAAGACGTCCACACGAGTCCACTGTCTCTTGTTTCACTGGATTTCGACAAGAAACGAAAAAGATATGATTTTTCAAAGTTTGCAACGGTCTTAAACTGTTAAAAACAGTTTTAATTAAACAGCCGTATACCTCTATTTTTCTTCAAAACTGGGTTTTAGGATTTCTTTCAATCCGCGAAGTTGCAGCTCGATCGGAGGATACAACGTCGAAGAGCTACGAGAGAGCTTCGCGCGCGTGGTGGTTGGGTCAGGCTCGGTGCACTTTGGTGGCGGCGACGGAGGTCGGAAGGCGGCGACTTCGTGGGTCTCGATCTGGCGAAAGGGGCGACGAGGAGGATCGAACCTGGTATGGATGTGGAGAGGGGATCGAGATCTTTAAAAAGTTAAACTGGAGGGGGTGGCGAAAACGCCTGTGGCGGCGGCGATCGGGCTGGGAAGCTTTGAGCAGCTTCCGCCGTTTATCGGGGGGGAAGGAGAGAGAATTTCTTTTATTTTTTAAAAAAATTATGATTGGTCGGGGGAGTTTTAAAGGGGTTTTTTGACACGACCACCAATCTAAACCCAACGACTGTCGTCCCTAGCGTTTTACCCTCATTCCGAACACAATGGGATATGTTTCGTAGGCCCATTCGACTGTTTCAGTCAGTTTTCCTTCATATTAAAATATAAAACATTCAATATTTGATTTGAACGTGCATTTCAATTTGCCAGGGCCACAAACTGATTCGAAATATTCCAGAAAAATAAATCTGGCTATGTTTTGACGATGCGTTCCCAATAAAACCAGTTTCGTCGAATTCTGAGACCGTTTGCAAAAAGGCCCATTTCTGGTCGATCCAATTTAACTGTAATTGACCAAAATACGTTTTCCTTTGCCACGCTCACATACTAGCTTCAAAAATTATGACATTTGAAACCTAGCAATAACTTCACATCCCGTATCCAACAAAAGTGGTTTCGTCGAATTCCGAGGTCGTATGCAAAATGGCCAATTTAACGGGCTATATAAATTCCATAGCGACCTTTCTGAAAATTCATTTGGCCATAACTTTTGCTTTCCGCTATGAAACTTCGATTTTTCAGATTTGTTAGAAAGGTATTCACTAACAGATTTAAATATTTTTGGTTTCACTCAAATCCGTTTTGTTTTGCACCCGTTACAGTCCGACAAAGTTTGAATTCAATTTTTGAAACTACAGCGCCATTTCAGGCCTTCTTTATAATTAGAATTAATTATATTCGTTTTCAAACGTCGATTCAAACTCACTTTTCATTGCTATTATTTAAAATATTTATTTTAAATATTTAAAATCCACTATTTTAGCCAATTTAAATTTTTTAAATTGGTTCAGATTTTCTGGGTCGTTACAATGTTTGATGCATCAAACACTTTTCTAGGGACAGATTCTTCTCCATGAAGATCGACTCCACAATATTTGAAAATACGAGTGAGATAAACACCATATTAGAGGGTGTTTTCTCTTGTAGATACATTTATGGGCTTAATTTCATTAAGGATCATTTCGGCCCAATTGATTTTGTATCCACCAATTATGGCAAAGAGAGCGTTTTGGACTTTAAGAGTTGGATTGTTGAAATTTTCGGAACGGGGAGTGATGGTGTGTTGAAGGAGAAGGTTGACGATTCTTGTTTTTGGATGAAAGAAACAATTTTTGAATTCCATTGGAGCACCATCTTCGAATATATCGTGATAGGTTTCCAAATCGGTTTCATCAATGGCGAAAGTTTAGAAATCCGTGCCCTCACTTCTACAATTTAGAATTTCTCCCACAAGATCGGTGTCGAGAACAAATTGAGTTCCCTTGACACTACTCCAAATTTGATTTTCGTTGCCTTGATAAAATCCGCGGTTGAGATTTGCGTAGAACATCTTCACGAGATTGGGATAACATACTTTGTCGTTGTCACGAGAGTCAATTAGACTCAAGATTTCGTTGTGTTGGAAGAGAAAGATGAGATCATAAGATGGAAAGTCGCTGAAGACAGCGAAAGCACCCGTGTTAACTTTAGCAATTGCTAAATAGTCACCACAGGTTTTAATGGCCTCTTTGTCATTGTAAAGATAACCTTTTATGGTTTTGGTTATCTTCAATTTTCGAGATGAACTTGAGGAAGCCATTGATATGATAGTTTTGAGGAGGATATATATAAAGAAAGTTGTTTTGAGTTGTGAATGAGGGGTAGTGAAACACCCCACCTCCGTTAGGGTCACTCTCAAAGGGAATGCCCTAATTTTGGTGGAGGTTTATAAGTATAAGTCACAGATACACAAGACATATATAAATACACATATTTTTGAATAGCGGAAAACAACAGCAACTTTTATTTCATCAAAATACGTGTTTCACAAACCATGCCATAATTGTCTTACTATACTTCCAAAACATTACATTTTTATAACTGTCTTGATTAAATAACTTAAAGAAGCATAAAAACAACATAAGTAAACTGCATAAGTCCCCATAATTGCTATCCAAAGCCATAGTCCAAAATGAAAGAGATCCAAGCAATACATTCTTTCTCTTCAAGCTGGATGTGAAAACTGGTCAGGCTGCGGTATTCCCTCCCTGTGGACCTAGGGGGGGGGGACGAAAGAAAAGAAGACGAAAGAAAAGTAGAGTCAGACATAAAGCCTGAGTAAGTCTAGGACTATTCAGTCTATGAATAAAGAATTGGGCATGATAAGTATAAAATTGGAAATGGGAAAGCACCATAAACTAAGTTAAGTTGTCTAGAGTCGAATTTACTATTGTACCCCGTATTAATCTCTGCACCCCCATAAACTAGTTCCCAACAGGCACCCCATAATCAGGGTGAAGTGATCCATTTCTAATGACCGTCTCCTACTCGCATAGTTACATGTGTCTTACGGCCCCCGATGTTGTAGTTACCTATGCTGGTCCCACCATGGGGTGTATCAAGTCCCATGGTGGCGGCCCGACACAATTCTAGAATGCAAAGGTATACTACTGGTGCCCAGTGCCTTATTTTTCTATGCTGGAGTGTGTGCACGCCCGCACCCCGTTAGAACCTACACTGCTGCACCACCGCCGTCGCTTTGACCTCTTACAGTCAGCCCAGTAATCGTGCCCCACCCTTCCTAGTTCAGGGTATCCTGATACACCTTATAGGGTTACTGCTGAAAAGGGTCCCCCGCTACTAGGTTTTCTATTTCTAGCTAACATGCTAAGTTGGTTAAGTGTTTTGTAAACCTAACCCCCAATCAGTCTGTATAGTTTAGCATGTTCCATTTTTGATTAAGTATTAATTCAATTTACTCAATCCTACCAATCCTGACTCAGCCTTAATTGTCTTATTAAAGCCTCGACCTCTCACATTAGACAGTTATTGTTGTGGCTGCCTGTTGCCGGTTGGGTCCGGGCAGTCTTACGCCACAACTCAGTCTAACCTCGGGTCCTTATTGGGCTCCGTGTTTAACCACCCACATTGGATAGGTATTGTTGTGACTACTGGACAGCCGGGCGGTTCCGGGCAGGTTTACATCACAACTCAATCCAACCTCGGGTTAAACACATCGTATTTTCTAAATTTACATATTTTGTCTCTTTTCTTTTTATATGTTAATATTTGCGGCCCATTATTCAAATTCTTCTTTATTGGGTAAAATTAATTTACACCACTTAATTGTTTTTCAAGGTCGTTGGCATGCGTCAAACATGCTAACATATATGTTCTATATTTTAACCCAAACGTCATTACCCCCGTTTTATATGTTCACTATAATATAACATGTGTTGGGTTTAGCATTTAAACCCAACTTAGCCACATGAAAAAGGGGAGGCTTAGAACATGGTGTTTATATATTCTAAGCAACATAAAAAGGGGAGTGTGAACGCATGAACTTGCAACATAACGATCTAATTTACATGAATTAGGCACTTGTGAAATTGCATTGTAATAGCATATAATCATGGCATAAACATACCTATACATGAATCATGGTTTTTAATCTATTCACATAATCATGGCATAAACATACCTAAACATGAATCATGGTTTTTAATCTATTCATGTAAACTTGCAATTGGAATGTAAATCTAACTTAATTATATGTCACATAAAATTATCATATGAGTTTGATAACAACATAGGCCTAAAACATGTTTCCAATATAACACCAAACGTAATCTAGTCATGTTCATAGGATTAACACAAGTTCACAAAGATGCTTGTTTTTGTCATTAATACAAAAGTATGGTTTTTACACTTGAACCATGATGCCAATTCCAACATAAATTCATATAAACCATAATACTTAATTGAATCCAATTACACACTAAAAGTGATCATAAAAGTATGTACAACATATTGGCATAATAGTGAATCATATACTTGCATGAATCTCAAATAAACTACCACAAACATATAGTCGATAACATGAATCATATACTTGCAAATATCCAATAGGTGTTGAAATAGACTACCACAAACATATAGTTGTTAACTTTCAACATGAATCACATACTTGCAAATATCCAATAGGCCTAACATCGTTATACCACAATATCCCAGATCGATTCAGAATTAGAATCATAGCAGCATACAATCATGAATTAAATTAAGTACAATTCCATTTCTCATCTTACATAAATCAAAACTCAATTGTTTATTCACATCGGAATAGCACTCTACTTACAACGTATGACGAATCTTCAATTCAGGAATCTGAATTCTGAATTTGGAGATGCTATCCTTTGCTATAGGCGTTGATTTAATTTAATTGACGTTGCTTTAAGCTTTAGAATTGTCTCCTAATCGTCTCTCAATTTTGACGGCTATTCCTAGTCTTTCCTCAGCAGCATGATGGTCTCATTCTCATTTTTTATTCATATGAATTAGGTGGAGTCTTAGGTCCTTTTTATAGAGTTTGTGAATTGATTAGGACCGTCAATGGAGCTTGGATCAATATCAGCCGTTTGTTTGAAGGAGAGACCAATCAGGAGGTGACACCTAGCCCTAGTGATAAGGCAAGGCTCAGAAATTCGGCCAAACATAGACTAGGCCAGCCAGGGGGGCTGGGTTCGACCTGGCTCAGGGGCCAGGTCGACACGCCAGTTGACACCGTGTCGACTTTGCAGTCGACACGGGTGACCCAGGTCGACTACCCAATCAACCCGGGTAGCCCCAGGTCGACTACCCAGTCGACCTGGGTGCCTTGGGCGGGAAAATTCCCGCCCTGGCCAATCCGGCCCGATTTTGAATTTTGAATTGGTTTTTCTGAGCTGTTTTGAATTTTAAACTGAATTCTGAAACTTCCGGAGGCCATATCTTCTTCATACGGAGTCCGTTTTATGCAAACTCGGACTCTATCCCAAGCAGAATTCCGAGATGAACGCAATGGCATATCCTATTTCACTTAATTCTTTGATTTGAAATTAGTTATACTTTAATTTGTGAATTTCACTGTTATAGAATACACGGGGCGTTACATTCTCCCCCACTTAAAAGGATTTCGTCCCCGAAATCTTCAAGTTCAGGAAGAATGTACATCCTAACATCCAAACATCCATCTACTCATCCATCAAACACGAGCATCCATTGTCCTTAAAAGACTTCTAATGCTTCATGATCATATGCGAAGTGTGTGTACATGTACTTATCTAATGCAAAATCAGTCGGTCTACTGATTCAGTTGACCTCCTTAATGCAAATTATGTAAGTGTCATGAATCCATTATGTATGCAAATTTTCCTATTCATGATTCTACATGAGTGCTCAGTCATTCATATAAAAATGCAACATCCATATGACAACACATTAAACTTCAACCATATACGAATATAAATACATATATGCATATGCAATATGAAGTGACTGAGCCGATCTAAAACCTAAATTGTGTGTGTATATGCAACCACGAGCAACCACTAGCAATCACTTGCAACCACTTGCAACCATCATCCATAACATGTTTCAATTACATGTTTTCATCCAAAGAGTTTCTACCTAAAAGATAAGGTCGAGGAGATATACCTAAAAAGATAGATAAAAGCGCAACTTAAGGAAAAAGAAAGATCAAAGATGTACCCTCGAAAAGAAAAGGGTAGGCTGCGCGTATTCTAGCTTCAGTTTCCCAAGTTGCGTCTCCCTCGGCGTCGCTCCACTGAACTTTGACGAGCTTGACTTCGCGGTTGCGTAGCTTCTTCACTTCCGTTCCTAATATGCGGGTTGGAACTTTCCTCACGGTTGCTTCGCGTTCCACTTCAGCTTCTTCTAGGATATTTGGCTCTACCACTTCAGCAGATTCATGTAGACATTTTCGGAGGTGCGAAACGTGAAAGACATTGTGAACTCCGGCCAACTTTTCGGGTAGCTCTAATTTATAGGCCATCTTCCCAATTTTCTCAATAATAGGAAACGGTCCTACGAACCTTGGTGCTAGCTATCCTGTGGTTCCAAAACGAACAATGTTCCTTAGCGGAGATACCTTAAGAAAAACTCTGTCCCCAACCTCAAATTCAAGGTCGGTCCTCCTCTTGTCGGCGTAGGATTTTTGTCTGTCTTGGGATGTCTTCATTCTTCTTCGTATTAAGTCTACTTTCTCTGAAGTCTCTCAGATCATATCTGGTCCAAGTATGAGCTTGTCAGTAGACTCCCACCAACAAGTGGGCGATCAGCACGGTCTTCCATATAAGGCTTCGAAGGGCGCCATTCCAATGGTTGCTTGGTAGCTGTTGTTATAGGCAAATTCCACCAAAGGAAGATGGTCTTCCCATGTCCCTCCGAAGTCAAGGACGCACAGTCTTAAAAGGTCCTCCAAAACTCTGTTTACTCTTTCTGTCTGGCCGTCGGTTTGGGGATGATAGGCTGTGCTCAAGCATAACTGTGTGCCTACCGCTTCTTGCAGACTCCGCCAAAACTCACTTGTGAAGATAGGGTCTCGGTCACTAACAATGCTGGATGGTATTCCATGGAGTCGAAAAATTTCCTTGAGGTAAAGAGATGCTAGGGATGAGGCAGTTCTTTTACTCTTGACAGGTAAAAAGTGGGCGCTTTTAGTAAGCCTATCCACTATTACCCAAATGCTAGTGTTGCCTCTTCTAGACCTAGGCAGCCCATCAATGAAGTCCATTGAGATGCTATCCCACTTCCACTGCGGGACCTCTAGAAGATGGAGCAGACCGCCAGGTTTCTTCTGCTCCGCCTTAACCTGTTGGCAGGTCATACACTTAGAAACGAAATCTGCTACGTCCTTCTTCATGCCGTTCCAAAAGAAAGTTCTTTTTATGTCCTTGTACATTTTATCTCCGCCTGGATGTATCGTCATCTTGGAGTGATGTGCTTCCTCGAGAACCTTCTTTACTAAATCCCTTGTTTGTGGGACGCATAGTCTTCCGTCCCGCTTTAGCCAACCTTTATCGTCGATGGAGTATCTGTTGAGGTGACTTGAAGTCTCACCCCTAATTAGCCTATCAATCGTCTCCATAAGCTGAGGGTCTTCGCGTTGTGCTGTCCCTATTGAGTCCACTAAAGTCGGGCGTACTTCGAGAGATGCTAGCAAACCCGGTACAAAATCGGAGGAGGGACTAAAGTCAAAGCTGGCTATAAACTCTAGGCTTTGCCTTTCAACAAACAACGGGCTTAGGGTCAGTTTCTTTCGGCTCAACGCGTCTGCCACTACGTTGCCTTTGCCCGGAGTATAGGAGATCTCGAAATCGTACGAGGCAATAAACTCCATCCACCTTTGTTGCCTTAGGTTAAGAATTTTCTGCGAAAAAAGATATTTCAACGATTTATGGTCAGTGTAAAGTTCAAACTTCTCACCTAGGAGATAGTGTCGCCAAAACTTGAGTGCAAAGACGATGGCAGCTAACTCAGGATCGTGGGTCGGGTAGTTCTTTTCATGCACTTTCAACTGCCTTCCACCATAAGCTACTATCCTTCCTTCTTGCATTAAGACAGCGCCTAGCCCTGTCCCACATGCATCTGCATAAACTGTGAACATCTTGCTTCCATCTGGCAATATCAAAACTGGAGCTGTTGTAAGAGCCCTTTTTAGTCGTTGGAAAGCAAACTCGCAATCCAAGTCTCAATTGAACGCTAGATTCTTCTTTGTCAGCCTTGTGAGTGGAGCTGATATTTTTGCAAAGTCTCTGATGAATTTCCGATAGAAGCCTGCTAGCCCGAGAAAGCTTCGAACTTCTGTTGCGTTCTTTGGTGTCTTCCAGTCCTGCATCGCTACTACCTTAGCAGGGTCTACAGCTAACCCTTCTTTGGATACTATGTGCCCAAGGAACCTCACTTCCTCTCTCCAAAAGTGGCATTTGGAGAATTTGGCTTTTAGCTGATGGACTCACAAAGTTTCCATGATTGCCCTTAGGTGCTGAGCATGTTCCTCTTCACTCTTTGAGAAGATAAGGATATCGTCTACGAAGACCACTACGAACTTGTTGAGGAATTCTCTGAACACCCTACTCATCAGGTCCACGAAGTAAGCGGGTGCGTTTGTCAAGCCAAAAGGCATGACAATCCATTCAAAGAAGCCGTATGGGGTTCTGAATGCTGTTTTATCGATGCTATCTTCAGTCACCCTTAGCTGATGAAAACCGGTCGCCAAATCGAGTTGGGAGAAAATAGACGCTCCTACAAGCTGATCAAACAGATCGTCAATTCTGGGGAGAGGGTGCCTATTCTTTTTCGTTAGCTTGTTGAGATCCCTATAGTCAACACACAGACGGAGTGAACCATCCGCCTTTGTGGCGAACACCACTGGAGCGCCCCATTCTGAAATGCTCCTTCTAATGAACCCCTTCTCTAGAAGCTCTTTAATCTGTTTACTGAGCTCTTTCCTTTCCCGCGGAGCCATGTGTCTAACGGGCAACGCAACGGGCTTTGCATTATCTACAAGATATATGCGGAAGTCTATCTCCCGCTTCGGAGGTAAGCCCTTCACCTCTTCGAAGACATCCGGATATTCCCGGACCACTCTAACCGATTGCAAACTTTCAACAGAAGCATCTAGCGATTCAAGATAACTAAGCATAGCCGCATACGAGGGATTACAAGTAATTTCCAGAGTGTTACCGAGTTGGGTCAGAAGCCTAACCACCCTTTTCTCACAATCCAGGATGGCACCATTACTGGATAGCCAATCCATGCCCAAAATCAAACCATATCCCGAGAAGCCCAAAACAAAGGCACTACATCTAAATTCTACGCTTAGAATAGAAATTTTCAATCCCACACAGATCATAGACAAATGAGCTGGGCCCCCAATTGGGTTTGAAACAATTAAGGGGTCCTCTACCATACTAGTTTCTAGGTGCAGAGATTCTACTAAAGCAGACGAGATAAAGGAGTGTGATGTGCCAGAATCAAATAAAGTGCGAATTGGGTGATCATAAAGATAAACTACACTTTCTACAGAAGTATTTATACCTCGCTATTGCAGAGGTGGCGCTTCTAGCACGTGAACCTATGCCCCTGAGGTGGATCAGCCCTCTGCCCCTGCCCTCGTTTCTTTGGGCAATCTTTAGCCATATGGCCTGTCTCACCGCAAGAAAAGCACCCACCATTCAACTTGGCCTTCTTTTTCCGGCAATCTTTCACTAAGTGCCCCACTTTGCCATAGAAATTACACTTCCTCTTCTCTTTGTTGTCTTTCCCTCCCTTCTTAAAGTCTGTCTTCTTAGGCTGTAAACCCTCTTTCTTCCCTTGAGAACTTTCTGCCTTTGTCTCCTTCTTGCCCTTATCCTCTTCGTTCAGCAATGCCATCTGCACCAACCTTTCATATGTAGCTCCCATGGGTATATGTGTCATGGCCAAACTGTATAATGGCTCATTCAATCCTTTGACAAAGCGGAGAGCCTTCTTGTGCGGAGTGTTGACTAGGTCCAGTCCGAACCTAGCCAGCTGATCGAACTGATTAACATACTCTTTGACTGTCATATTCCCTTGCTTAAGAAATAAGAATTTTTCTAACTGAAGACTCCTTTCAGCTTCTGAGAGAAATTTAGCCTCAAACCTTGCCCTAAAGTCCTCCCATGTTTCCATTGGTTTTTCTGCATTGGTGACTTCCCACCAGTAGGAAGCCTCGCCTTTAAGTAGCCATACTGCCAGTTGTACTTTCTGCCTATCTTCTACCTCAAAGATGACGAATAAGTCCTCGGTTTCCTTCAGCCAATTCCTGGCTGCCACGAAGGACTCGGTTCCATGAAATTCCTTTCCTCCCATAGCTTTAAAATCTTTACATATCTTAGCAAAAGTATTACCCCGCGGAGGAGGTGGAGGAAGAGGTGCTGCTGCAGCTGGTTGATTTCCTACAGCTGGGGGAGGAGGAACGGTGGGACCTGGCTGATTGGCCCTTGCTTCTAAGAATCGTCCAAACCTACCAGGTATTGGTATACCCTCTGGCAAGTTAAGTTCTTCGGACATGTTGAAACAAAAAGTATAGATTCAAAACGAAGGATAAAAGATAGTACCTATGGCTTTGGGGGACTATGCCTTTTTAAATTAAAATAATATTTTATCTTAAAAAATGCTTCTTTAAATTTTCTTTTGAAAATAAATTTTCAATACTTTTTATCTTATCTGGTAAACCTATGCTCTGATACCAAGTGAAATACCCTACCTCCGTTAGGGTCACTCTCAAAGGGAATGCCCTAATTTTGGTGGAGGTTTATAAGTATAAGTCACAGATACACAAGACAGATATAAATACACATATTTTTGAACAGCGGAAAACAACAGCAACTTTTATTTCATCAAAATACGTGTTTCACAAACCATGCCATAATTGTCTTACTATACTTCCAAAACATTACATTTTTATAACTGTCTTGATTACATAACTTAAAGAAGCATAAAAACAACATAAGTAAACTGCATAAGTCCCCATAATTGCTATCCAAAGCCATAGTCCAAAATGAAAGAGATCCAAGCAATACATTCTTTCTCTTCAAGCTGGATGTGAAAACTGGTCAGGCTGCGGTATTCCCTCCTTGTGGACCTGGGGAGGGGGGGGGAACGAAAGAAAAGAAGACGAAAGAAAAGTAGAGTCAGACATAAAGCCTGAGTAAGTCTAGGACTATTCAGTCTATGAATAAAGAATTGGGCATGATAAGTATAAAACTGGAAATGGGAAAGCACCATAAACTAAGTTAAGTTGTCTAGAGTCGAATATACTATCGTACACCGTATTAATCTCTGCACCCCCATAAACTAGTTCCCAACAGGCACCCCATAATCAGGGTGAAGTGATCCATTTCTAATGATGGCTCCTACTCGCATAGTTACATGTGTCTTACGGCCCCCGATGTTGTAGTTACCTATGCTGGTCCCACCATGGGGTGTATCAAGTCCCATGGTGGCGGCCCGACACAATTCTAGAATGCAAAGGTATACTACTGGTGCCCAATGCCTTATTTTTTCCGCGCCGGAGTGTGTGCACGCCCGCACCCGTTAGAACCTACACTGCTACACCACCGCCGTCGCTTTGACCTCTTACAATCAGCCCAGTAATCGTGCCCCACCCTGCCTAGTTCAGGGTATCCTGATATACCTTGTAGGGTTACTGCTGAAAAGGGTCCCCCGCTACTTGGTTTTCTATTTCTAGCTAACATGCTAAGTTGGTTAAGTGTTTTGTAAACCTAACCCCCAATCAGTCTGTATAGTTTAGCATGTTCCATTTTTGATTAAGTATTAATTCAATTTACTTAATCCTACCAATCCTGACTCATCCTTAATTGTCTTATTAAAGCCTCGACCTCTCACATTAGACATATATTGTTGTGGCTGCCTGTTACCGGTTGGGTCCGGGCAGTCTTACGCCACAACTCAGTCTAACCTCGGGTCCTTATTGGGCTCCGTGTTTAACCACCCACATTGGATAGGTATTGTTGTGACTACTGGACAGCCGGGCGGTTCCGGGCAGGTTTACATCATAACTCAATCCAACCTCGGGTTAAACACATCGTCTTTTCTAAATTTACATATTTTGTCTCTTTTCTTTTTATATGTAAATATTTGCGGCCCATTATTCAAATTCATCTTTATTGGGTAAAATTAATTTACACCACTTAATTGTTTTTCAAGGTCGTTGGCATGCGTCAAACATGCCAACACATATGTTCTATATTTTAACCCAAACGTCATTACCCCCGTTTTATACGTTCACTACAATATAACATGTGTTGGGTTTAGCATTTAAACCCAACTTAGCCACATGAAAAAGGGGAGGCTTAGAACATGGTGTTTATATATTCTAAGCAACATAAAAAGGGGAGTGTGAACGCATGAACTTGCAACATAACGATCTAATTTACATGAATTAGGCACTTGTGAACTTGCATTGTAATAACATATAATCATGGCATAAACATACCTATACATGAATCATGGTTTTTAATCTATTCACATAATCATGGCATAAACATACCTAAACATGAATCATGGTTTTTAATCTATTCATGTAAACTTGCAATTGGAATGTAAATCTAACTTAATTATATGTCACATAAAATTATCATATGAGTTTGATAACAACATAGGCCTAAAACATGTTTCCAATATAACACCAAACGTAATCTAGTCATGTTCGTAGGATTAACACAAGTTCACAAAGATGCTTGTTTTTGTCATTAATACAAAAGTATGGTTTTTACACTTGAACCATGATGCCAATTCCAACATAAATTCATATAAACCATAATACTTAATTGAATCCAACTACACACTAAAAGTGATCATAAAAGTATGTACATCATATTGGCATAATAGTGAATCATATACTTGCATGAATCTCAAATAAACTACCACAAACATATAGTCGTTAACATGAATCATATACTTGCAAATATCCAATAGGTGTTGAAATAGACTACCACAAACATATAGTTGTTAACTTTCAACATGAATCACATACTTGCAAATATCCAATAGGCCTAACATCGTTATACCACAATATCCCAAATCGATTCAGAATTAGAATCATAGCAACATACAATCATGAATTAAATTAAGTACAATTCCATTTCTCATCTTACATAAATCAAAACTCAATTGTTTATTCACATCGGAATAGCACTCTACTTACAACGTATGACGAATCTTCAATTCAGGAATCTGAATTCTGAATTTGGAGATGCTATCCTTTGCTGTAGGCATTGATTTGATTTAATTGATGTTGCTTTAAGCTTTAGAATTGTCTCCTAATCGTCTCTCAATTTTGACGGCTATTCCTAGTCTTTCCTCAGCAGCATGACAGTCTCATTCTCATTTTTTATTCATATGAATTAGGTGGAGTCTTAGGTCCTTTTTATAGTGTTTGTGAATTGATTAGGACCGTCGATGGAGCTTGGATCAATATCAACCGTTTGTTTGAAGGAGAGACCAATCAGGAGCTGACACCTAGCCCTAGTGACAAGGCAAGGCTCAGAAATTCGGCCAAACACAGACTAGGCCAGCCAGGGGGGCTGGGTTCGACCTGGCTCAGGGGCTAGGTCGACACGCCAGTCAACACCGTGTCGACTTGGCAGTCGACACGGGTGACCCAGGTCGACTACCCAGTCGACCTGGGTAGCCCCAGGTCGACTACCCAGTCGACCTGGGTGCCTTGGGCGGGAAAAATCCCGCCCTGGCCAATCCGACCCGATTTTGAATTTTGAATTGGTTTTTCTGAGCTATTTTGAATTTTAAACTGAATTCTAAAACTTCCGGAGGCCATATCTTCTTCATACGGAGTCCGTTTTACGCAAACTCGGACTCTATCCCAAGCAAAATTCCGAGACGAACGCAATGGCATATCCCATTTCCCTTAATTCTTTGATATGAAATTAGTTATACTTTAATTTGTGAATTTCACTGTTATAGAATACACGGGGTGTTACAGGTAGAATGGAGGGATAAATATAGAAAATGAATAGATATGAATTGAATGAATATTAATTGAATAGACACAACTTTTCAGATTGAAAGAACACCTTTTTAGACCTTGGGAGTTGGTGAAAAGATTGGAGGGAAGTTTAAAAGTTTAAACTTTTGAAACTCAAATTTTTAAATTTCAAAACTGCTGTATTTGTCGACATGTATATTTCTATATGTCGACATACAGTGCTTATTTCAAAAGAATTTTGGATTTTCAAGCTTTGAATTAAATTATCGATTTATATTTCAGGTTTAACGATTTCTTCAAATACTTCTAATCTTAACGAACATACAAACAATTTTATTTTATTAATTTGATTATTTAATATTATATTATTATTCTGAATTTCAAAATTCAAATTTGAATTTCAAATTTCAAATAATTTATTAAATTTTAAATTCAAACCTAAGCAAACAAACAAAGCAACAATTCAACCAAATAAAATTAAAACGTAATTAATGCGTACCCCGTTTTTTGATCCTTTTCTTCATGATTTTCTGAACTCTAAATTGCTGTAAAGCATATATTTGTATTTCCGGTTTCTGGTTCCTCATCACTTAATGAAGAATCTGAATCATCTAACGTTGCTGCATATGCTTTCTTTCTTTTCCTTGATGAATTTGAGTTGTCCGGTTGTTGAGTAGATTTGTCTGGATATGGACACATCTTCTTTACATGCCCTGGTTTGTTGCAGTTAAAGCATCGTCCATCATTTAAATTTGAATTTGCTTTATTATAACTCTTCTTTTATATTTTAGAAATCTTCTAAACTGATTTGCCATGAGTGTTGTTTCTTCATCATCTTAACTACTCGAGTCAGAATCATTTGTTGTGGCTTTCAGTGCAATAGACTTCTTTTCACTTGATCTGTTTTCTTTTCTTTTCTGTAATTGAACTTCATATGACATAAGATTTCCAATTAACTCTTCAAACTTCATTTCATTGACATCATTGGATTCTTTTATAGCCAAAGTCTTCTGATCCCATTCTTGAGTTAATGAATTTAATATTTTTCTTACTTGATCTGCTTCGGAATAAGTTTTTCCAAGTGCTGTTAGTGAATGCACTATCTCTTGAAATCTGCAATACATATCTGAAATAGACTCATTCTCATTCATTTTAAATAATTCAAATTGATTGACTAGCATGCCTAACTTAGTCTGTTTTTCTTTACTGGTTCCTTCATGAGTAACTTGTAAAGTTCTCCAGATTTCATAAGCAGTTTTACATACTGATACTCTATTAAACTCATTTCTATCTAATGAAAAAAATAACATATCATGGCTTTAGAATTGCTTAGTGCAGCAGCCTTTTGTTCATTTGTCCATTGTGCAAATGCAGTTGTGGGTTCAACATAATTATTTTGTGTATTATTCCATGTGTCTAATCCTACAGACTGTAAATATATTTTCATCCACATGCCCAATATGAGTAATTACTACCATTAAACAATGGTGGTCTAACAGTAGATTGACCCTCTACAAAAGAACTATTATTGCTACCAGTGTTGGTTACCATTTTACCAAATTTTCAAAAATTAGATTATAAATGTTTTGAAAGACCTTACTCTGATACCAATTGTTAGGGACTGCGGAATGGATCTTTCAGGCAAAGAAAACACTAGAGGGGGGGAGGTGAATAGTGTTTGTAAGAATTTAAACAAAACTAAAAACTAGACAAAACTATGGGATGAATTAAACACCACAAACACAATCACAGACACAGATTCAAACATAGATGCAAAATAAATAGAAATAAAAGTGCAGAAAAGGAAAGAACACACCGGATTTTATACTGGTTCGGATCACTCCTATGTCTAGTCCCGCACAATGCTGGATTGTGCAAAGTTTTATTACTGTTTTCAAACAGCTAAATACAAACTCCTTGATTTCACGGCTCAACAAGGAGATACCGACTCCTATCCCTTGATTTCACGGCTCAACAAGGGCACACCGACTCCTATTCCTTGATTTCACGGCTACAAGGATAAATCGGTTACTCTTTGACTTACAAACAGGGCCTTTGAACCCAAGTAATTACAAAATAGCCCTATAACTCTTCAATAGCACTTGATTCAGAGAGTAGAGATTAGAGAGTGTAGAGATAAGAAGTTTGATCAATTCAGAAGTGAATTCGGCAGAGTATAAGTGTGAAAACCATAAAAAGGAAGAAGAACAATGACAGGATGAAAGAGGATTAAGATAGAGAAAAGGAGATGTTAGAAAATTCGGTTTTAACCTCTTTTCATAGAGAATGAAGGGTTGCAACAGTTCTGAAGCGTTTCAAATAGTGAAAAGACACTTCCCTTCAAATTTAGAAAAATAACTGTTATATGTCGACATACATATTTTGCTATGTCAACAAAGTCATGTGTAATTTTCATTTTCAAAGCAATTTTCAAGTATTTTGATATAAAATTAATTCTGGAAATTCTTGAGTAAAATTCTAATGTTGTAAATCAATATTATATAATAAAAAACATATGAAAACATATTTTTAAACTATATAAATATATTTATAAAATTATAAGGTTTTAAACTATAAAAAATATAAATAAAATATATGAAAACTTAAGTTTTGAAAAACAAAGAGGAATAAAAATAGAAAGAAGTATAAAAACAAAATATAGAGGATTGGGAATAAAATAAAAGAACAAAATAGAAGGGATTGAGGAAAGAATTAAAAAATACGAATTTGAATTTGAATTTGAACCTTGAGTTCTATTTAGAGTCTTACAAAATCTAGACTCTATAAATATACTATTCTTGAACTCTTGAAGTCTTGATTACTCATGAGTCTTAAATCTACTCTGAATTCTGAATCTCTAAAAGCTCTTAAACTATACAGTCTTCAGTATTAATTCCTGTATACAAATCCTTTATATATATATATATATATATTCTAGATAAAGATGTTATTATATATTTTATAATCAATGATAATTGAAATAAGGTTGTTGTCATCAAAACTCCATTCTCCAACAAACATCATATTTTGAAATCAAATCTTTTCGATATTCATTATAAAACAAATAAAACCGACAGAAAATTCCGTTTGAGTTAAAATGGCATATATGTACTTAACTCGGCTTCATATTCATTTCAGTTATGAATATTTCAATATTTTCATGTCCGTCCAAAATCGGACATTAAAATCATATTTTGATTCTTCACTGAATATTATTTTAAAATATTCGTTGTTTCTAAATTGGAATCAAACTACATCAATTACCATATAATTTTATTTATATGGATTCCATACATCGCATGTATTCAAAAATAGTGATAAACCACCATTAAACAATCAATTCACATCCAGAGTGCAATTTACAACTATATAAGTATTGAATAATTAAATAACGCTTATAACAGTCCGTCAATCAATCGGTTGACATACAATTAATTTCAAGGGAGATGTGAGTTTATTATCATCCCCAGAGCCGTGTGGGATTTCCAAACAACAACAGTTGATTCAAATTAATCACTAGTTAATAAATTTAAACAATTCTAATTTGATTCGAATTATTTTTCTAATTAGCCAATTTTCATTGTTTAATTTATAAATGGATATTTATAATTTAATTTCAACTACCACTTTAATGTTAATATTATTTTTAATATGTTACAGATTTCAACATCAAAAACAAAACATAAAGCAGTCAATCAAATCATCCATGGGTTTTCAAACAACGTTGAAGTGAGCTAACAGGCACCATACAACATTTGTGATAATTAAATAGATAAAAATCAATACTGGCAATTTCTACATTCAGTTATAAAATAAATAACTATACAAAAATTTTAGTGAGAGAGTTCTCACTTTGGTTTCCACTCTGTCACTCTTTAATGAAGGATTTTATTTTTAGACTAAATTAAACATGCGTTTAATTTAGCTCAAAAATCCAACTTGCTCCCTTTTCGTTCTGGTCAGTTTCATGTTGTAGTGTTCGTCCTCAGGATTCCAACGCACCCTTGTTTGTCCATTTCTGATATAGTTTGTAGAAGTTATAGCTAATTATTCATAAAACGATTAAATAATAATTAACTAAATTAATTAAATTACTAATTACATTTAATTACTAATAACATTTCTAAAAACCTTTCTCTCCCGTTACAGGAAAATTCTGTGACGGCCTGGAATTTCGCTCGATCTGAATCAGTCGTTAAACCGATCTAAACCGTTCGAAACCCCTGAACGTTGAGAACAGGACAAATCAGAACACATACAAAAGAACATTTCACTTGTCATTACAACAATTGCATCAGATACAAGAATATACAGAGTATAAATGAATAAATTACATTCGACAAATATCAGAGATTATAATAAATTACATAGCAGCGGAAAATAATACAAAGCACAACTGAAGGTGATATACGGATACAGAGCTTTCCGGATATCATTCCAGCTGTAAACCAGGATCCTGTGAATATAAATCTGCAAAACCAAAACTACAAGCTGCCCGTGCGGAAAATAGGGGCACCCAGAGTTTAGGTTAAAACAATAAACTCCAGGTCGGTCATGTGACTGGTGTGAGAACTAAAACACTTATTTAAAACTTTACTTTAAAAGAGGGTAATTCAAGGGACCACGCCGTATAACACGGAACGGGTTTCCTCCCAAGAATACTAGTGCATAGAATAAACAACGCAATGCTTTTTCGAAAAATGAAGCTATTATAAGACCCAGGTCCCATCACACAATGCAACGCAAGCCGGAGGATAGGGTTTTACCTTATAACAGCCAAACATGCTTGATACGTTTAAAACAAATCATTTGATACTATAATATGTGTATAGTGTCAAAACATTTCAATCATAAATATAAATCATAGACGGCATGAGTGCCCCATCCCACTATGTCGCCATACTAGGCTCTACAAATAAAACCGAAATACACGTATTGGAAATTGGATTTCCGTCATGAGTCGAGGCAAGGGGCAAGATCCTCTCCGCGTTCGAGACACTCTAGCAAATGCCTCAGGGTTACGCACGCTGGGCAACCCTGGATGAGGCTGGGCCGGTCCTCACTTACGTTAGAGGATTAATTATGCCTGAACACACGTTTCCCGGTCCTTACAGACCTATAATCGAGGCGCCTCATTCCAACAACCACAAAGGTGAAAAGTATATAAATGTCAGGGCTGGTAAGTCACTGACACCACCAAAGCTAGAAAGAAACGTCGTGCTCTCCCAGCGGTCCGTATCCCGTTTTTAACTCATACCGAGGTGTGAGGCTCGCGAATACACGTTATACACAAAGCTGCCACGTAGGCGTGCTTTGATCATCAACCACAAGACTTTGCTTTTCAACAGAAGCCTTGATCCTTGCATCTTAGCGTGCCACACAGGCAATTCATGCCATGCGACTGATGTCCATCGATATACAACCTCTGAGCTCGTATGTCTCAGAGAAGGGCGTTAAGCAAAAGAATAAATTCTTCGCCGCCAAACAGATGTATATTTAATAGAAATCAATCAACACAGAATAAAATCCAGTGTCAGACACACAATCCATTTACAAGTCCGTTCTGGGTCTGAACGAAACCGGAGGCACTTTCCTCGCATATCCATCCATCCCCAAGTACGTCTGGACGACCACCAACTATTTCCATCCTCTTGGGTGTACAGCCCAATCAGGATCGTCAGTAATTATCCAAACGATGTGAAGACTTCCGGTCTTCAACCACCGTCTTCATCTTCGACATATCGTCGAATCGGTTATTCAGAATGGGTGTAAACCCGGACTTTCCGAACAACCCGCGTACATTAAAACAAATGTTACGCAAACACAACATACGCCTCATTCCAATTCATTAGTCACTAACCGCAAATTAGCAAGAGAACAATTTCCCAAACATTAGCCCCGAAGGCCGAAACCAACATCAGATCAATACCCAGGAAACCATTCTTCTTAGCCAACCTACAGCTAGTTTCTAAATTCCACATTCTTAGGGAAAGGTTCCCATTAATTTTATCCAAGATAAATTCTTTAAAATTTATCCTGTAATCTTCCTTTGGATGTCTTTTAAAACCAAATTATGGTTTTTCCAACTAGTCGAGATTAGCGAACCGTAACGAAGTAATTATTTATTTTATTTCCCAATCCCAACCTATTCATCCCATGAAGCAAAACTGGTAATACTCCATATCTAACACCGTGGTGTTATCGGTAAAATTAATTACCATTTTACGTTCAAATCCAATTAAAGATTTAACTATCGCTTTGGAGCAAAACTGGTAATACTCCATTCCCGCTCATTTCTAAATTTGATAATTTAGATTATAGATTCACATTTCCATCTAGTTGCAGATTCGTTAGAACTCCTTTTACTGGGTTAAAGAACTAGGTGTTATTTAAAACACAGTTCACGACAAACCCAAATCACATTCTATTTGTTATCGGGTTAAAGAACTAGTGTTATTTAAAACACTGTTCACGATAAACCCATTTCAAATTTAATCAAATATATTAGAAATTCGATTATTTAAAACCCCTTTGTAAATCTAATTCATTTATTTAAAAATAATTGGGTTTTAAATTTAGTTCAAAACTAGTTCATTTTGATAAAAACCCATTTTTATCTTTTCAAATATGGAGGTTTTCACCCCAATTTTTCTCAAATCATTTCTTATGATTTTACACAAATTATTACTATTTTTAATAATTTTATCAAGGCCCGTACAGTCGATTTCCAACAATGGCCATCGAACTGCACTTACAGCGACCTTTTTCGAATTTGATTTGGACGTAACTCCAAATCCAACCATTAGATTTTGAATTTCAAATATTCGTTAGAAAGCTCTTTTCGATACGAACCCAACGGTTCCGGTTTTAGGAGAATCCGACGGTCGGATCTCCCGTAATGTCCGTTTGAAATAAATGGTCGAAATTTATGAACTGCCGCGGTGCGGCGCGTTCTATTCAGGCCATTATATTATTTATATAATATATATAATATATATTTCGTCGATTATAAATTAAAAACAAACTATATGAATAGTTTTGAATTCGTTTCAAAAACAATTTCAACTTCCATTTCAATTCAAAGCAAAATTGAATTCTTCTTTATAAATTCGTTTTAAAATTCATTTCTATTCAGTTCAAATTTCAATTCAATTTAAATTCATTTCAATTCGCTTTCAATTCAATTTGAATTCGTTTTCGATTCGATTCAATTCAAATTGGTTTTCTATTCGATTCAAATTCATTTCTAAATCTTTGTATATTCAATTCATTTCGAAATCGCTATATATTCAATTCATTTCGAAATCGTTATATATTCAATTCATTTCGAAATCGTTATATATTCAATTCATTTCGAAATCGTTTTCTATTCAACTTGATTCAAATTTCATTTCAAAATATTCGATTTCGAAATCACTTTTCAACATCATTTTAAAATGATCAAAATCGATATAAATATCGTTCACGTCAAAATGGCGTCAATCTAATCAACACGGCTTCATATATTTCTATTTTCAAATATTCTATTTCAAAATATTTGTTATTATCAAAATATTTCGTTCAACACATGACTAATCTCAACGGATGAGTACAGTCAACACATGAACCTTTATTTTATATTGATAAAGATGTAAATTTTATTATTAAAATATTCGTTCAACACATGACTAATCTCAACGGATGAGTACAGTCAACACATGAACCTTTATTTTATAATGATAAAGATGTAAATTTTATTATTAAAATATTCTTTATTTTCTAAATTGGAATGAGGCCCAATCAATCACCATATAATGTTAATTATATGGATTTTCATACATCACATGTATATACTAGCATTGAAAAATAATCAACCATCAACCAAAGTGCACTACACTGTATAAGCATCAAATATAGATATCTAATGCTTATAACAGCCTGTCAATCAATCGATCGACATATTTAATCAATCAGGATGAGTGAACTTCAAATTTCATCCCAACACCCGTGTAGGGTTTCAAACAATCAAACACAGATTTTATTCGTGCAGTTGGGCGATGTGTGAAATTTATCGTCCCAATCAATGTCAGTCAAATCAGTGTACATAAACAAACCGTCCGGTTTGTAAATGAATATTTATTTATTCACATTCACTATATTCATATTCACGTTAAAATTATATTTTTAACGATAAAACATTTTATTCCAACATATGAATTTCTATTCTTTATAAAGCAACTTTTGATTTCGAATTCGAAATTAGGCCCACCGACTGTCGTCCCTAGAGTAATACCCCCATTCCGAACACAATGGGATATGTATCGTAAGCTGATTCGATCGTTTCGATCAGTTTTCGTCAAAATCAAAATATAACTCTATATATTGAATTTGAACGCGCATTTCAATTAACCGGAGTCACATACTAACTCGAAAAATTCCAAAAAAATATTCTCTAGCTTCGTATTGACGATACGGTCCTAACAAAACTAGTTTCGTTGAATTCTGAGACCGTTGGAAAAATGGCCATTTTCCAGTCGATTAAAATCAACTGAAATGGTCAAAACACGTTTTCCTTCGCCACGCTCACATATTGATTCGAAAAATTATGAAATTTGAAATCTAACGGTAACTTAACACTGCGGATCCAACAAAACTGGTTTCATCGAAATCCGAGATCATTTGCAAAATGTCCATTTTTAAGGGCTTGAATTCCATAGCGACTATTCAGAATTTTCAACTGGACATATCTTTTGATTCCCGCTATGAAATTATGATTTTTCGGATTCGTTGGAAAGATATTATCAATTAGATCCTATTGTTTTTTGTTTCACTAAAATCCGGATTGTTCTGCACCCGGTATGTTCAATTGAAGTTTGAAATCGAATTATCGAACTACCGCGCCATTTTCAATTCTATTATAATTATTTATATTCTAACGACGACGTATAATATATACGTCGAATTCCATTCAAAATAAATTTCTCATCGATTTTATTTAAAATAATCTATTTTAAATATTCAAAATTCGCTGAAATTGCCAAAATAAAAATTTTAAACTGGCCCAGATTTTCCGGGTTATTACAATCTCCCCCACTTAAAACTTTTCGTCCCCGAAAAGGAACAAAGTCGAAAGTGGTTTGATTAATCAACTCTACGTTCGATCTGGCTTCCATTCTCCAACTTTTCAGTTTCTGAGAATTTCCAAAATTTCAAAAATTTGGCTAACACCCTAAATTTTCGAAAAATTTCGCCATAACCTCCCCTGCAATGGGAGCATCGGGGAATTTCAAATAGCTTCCCCGGTCCTTCAGATCTCAAAAAGAAAAAGAAAAAGCCAAGCGGCTAGCCAATAGGCTCATAAAATCATCATCACCCAAACAAAACAGTAAATTATGTAGTAAACATGTACCTATTTGTCGGGCAAACAAATTTTATTCTCTGCTCTAGCCTCCTTGCTATGACCTGTTCAATGTAAGTATATGTATATGCAAGCAAATGCGACCAATTTTTAATACAATTCAATATTTGGTTATATTAGGCATAATGGTTCAAAATTAGCAACAAATAGGCAAACAACACAAACATCAATCAATTAGTGGATTAGAGTTTTCAAATTCATAATTTTGATACATATACAAAAAATCATGTTTTGATGCCAATTCACAACAATGTGTTCTAGCCATATTAGTTTTGGTTCTCACACCAGTCGAATGGAAATATATCGATATCACACCTTCGTTACTCGAACATGAATACTAATGACAACTAGTCAATCATCAGAATCATCTTCGGGCCACTAGAGTATGATTCTATAACTATCCAGTATATTAAAACTTCGAATATACGTTCATGACGGGTATACGCGAAATCTATATATACTTGATCGTCCATATTTAAAATAAATAAATAATCAAATACGTTTAAAACGATTTAAATTTTCAAAACAAAATTGTTTTCAATTGAAAAATATACTCTTCACACTCGTTCTAGGATACTACCGATCCTATCTCTAACGAGTCATTCTAATTGGATATTACTAATCCAATATCTGATGGATTCTTTCGTATGGTTCTAATGTGTCTTGTTCTCGAGCTCTGTAAACCAAAGCTCTGATACCAAATGTGACGGCCTGGAATTTCGCTCGATCTGAATCAGTCGTTAAACCGATCTAAACCGTTCGAAACCCCTGAACGTTGAGAACAGGACAAATCAGAACACATACAAAAGAACATTTCACTTGTCATTACAACAATTGCATCAGATACAAGAATATACAGAGTATAAATGAATAAATTACATTCGACAAATATCAGAGATTACAATAAATTACATAGCAGCGGAAAATAATACAAAGCACAACTGAAGGTGATATACGGATACAGAGCTTTCCGGATATCATTCCAGCTGTAAACCAGGATCCTGTGAATATAAATCTGCAAAACCAAAATTACAAGCTGCCCGTGCGGAAAATAGGGGCACCCAGAGTTTAGGTTAAAACAATAAACTCCAGGTCAGTCATGTGACTGGTGTGAGAACTAAAACAATTATTTAAAACTTTACTTTAAAAGAGGGTAATTCAAGGGACCACGCCGTATAACACGGAAC
Organism: Allium sativum; assembly: GCA_030737875.1. NCBI lineage: Eukaryota > Viridiplantae > Streptophyta > Magnoliopsida > Asparagales > Amaryllidaceae > Allium > Allium sativum. Next base: position 206,971,290 of record CM060925.1, read on the forward strand.
GGGTTTCCTCCCAAGAATACTAGTGCATAGAATAAACAACGCAATGCTTTTTCGAAAAATGAAGCTATTATAAGACCCAGGTCCCATCACACAATGCAACGCAAGCCGGAGGATAGGGTTTTACCTTATAACAGCCAAACATGCTTGATACGTTTAAAACAAATCATTTGATACTATAATATGTGTATAGTGTCAAAACATTTCAATCATAAATATAAATCATAGACGGCATGAGTGCCCCATCCCACTATGTCGCCATACTAGGCTCTACAAATAAAACCGAAATACACGTATTGGAAATTGGATTTCCGTCATGAGTCGAGGCAAGGGGCAAGATCCTCTCCGCGTTCGAGACACTCTAGCAAATGCCTCAGGGTTACGCACGCTGGGCAACCCTGGATGCGGCTGGGCCGGTCCTCACTTACGTTAGAGGATTAATTATGCCTGAACACACGTTTCCCGGTCCTTACAGACCTATAATCGAGGCGCCTCATTCCAACAACCACAAAGGTGAAAAGTATATAAATGTCAGGGCTGGTAAGTCACTGACACCACCAAAGCTAGAAAGAAACGTCGTGCTCTCCCAACGGTCCGTATCCCGTTTTTAACTCATACCGAGGTGTGAGGCTCGCGAATACACGTTATACACAAAGCTGCCACGTAGGCATGCTTTGATCATCAACCACAAGACTTTGCTTTTCAACAGAAGCCTTGATCCTTGCATCTTAGCGTGCCACACAGGCAATTCATGCCATGCGACTGATGTCCATCGATATACAACCTCTGAGCTCGTATGTCTCAGAGAAGGGCGTTAAGCAAAAGAATAAATTCTTCGCCGCCAAACAGATGTATATTTAATAGAAATCAATCAACATAGAATAAAATCCAGTGTCAGACACACAATCCATTTACAAGTCCGTTCTGGGTCTGAACGAAACCGGAGGCACTTTCCTCGCATATCCATCCATCCCCAAGTACGTCTGGACGACCACCAACTATTTCCATCCTCTTGGGTGTACAGCCCAATCAGGATCGTCAGTAATTATCCAAACGATGTGAAGACTTCCGGTCTTCAACCACCGTCTTCATCTTCGACATATCGTCGAATCGGTTATTCAGAATGGGTGTAAACCCGGACTTTCCGAACAACCCGCGTACATTAAAACAAATGTTACGCAAACACAACATACGCCTCATTCCAATTCATTAGTCACTAACCGCAAATTAGCAAGAGAACAATTTCCCAAACATTAACCCCGAAGGCCGAAACCAACATCAGATCAATACCCAGGAAACCATTCTTCTTAGCCAACCTACAGCTAGTTTCTAAATTCCACATTCTTAGGGAAAGGTTCCCATTAATTTTATCCAAGATAAATTCTTTAAAATTTATCCTGTAATCTTCCTTTGGATGTCTTTTAAAACCAAATTATGGTTTTTCCAACTAGTCGAGATTAGCGAACCGTAACGAAGTAATTATTTATTTTATTTCCCAATCCCAACCTATTCATCCCATGAAGCAAAACTGGTAATACTCCATATCTAACACCGTGGTGTTATCGGTAAAATTAATTACCATTTTACGTTCAAATCCAATTAAAGATTTAACTATCGCTTTGGAGCAAAACTGGTAATACTCCATTCCCGCTCATTTCTAAATTTGATAATTTAGATTATAGATTCACATTTCCATCTAGTTGCAGATTCGTTAGAACTCCTTTTACTGGGTTAAAGAACTAGGTGTTATTTAAAACACAGTTTACGACAAACCCAAATCACATTCTATTTGTTATCGGGTTAAAGAACTAGTGTTATTTAAAACACTGTTCACGATAAACCCATTTCAAATTTAATCAAATATATTAGAAATTCGATTATTTAAAACCCCTTTTTAAATCTAATTCATTTATTTAAAAATAATTGGGTTTTAAATTTAGTTCAAAACTAGTTCATTTCGATAAAAACCCATTTTTATCTTTTCAAATATGGAGGTTTTCACCCCAATTTTTCTCAAATCATTTCTTATGATTTTACACAAATTATTACTATTTTTAATAATTTTATCAAGGCCCGTACAGTCGATTTCCAACAATGGCCATCGAACTGCACTTACAGCGACCTTTTTCGAATTTGATTTGGACGTAACTCCAAATCCAACCATTAGATTTTGAATTTCAAATATTCGTTAGAAAGCTCTTTTCGATACGAACCCAACGGTTCCGGTTTTAGGAGAATCCGACGGTCGGATCTCCCGTAATGTCCGTTTGAAATAAATGGTCGAAATTTATGAATTGCCGAGGTGCGGCGCGTTCTATTCAGGCCATTATATTATTTATATAATATATATAATATATATTTCGTCGATTATAAATTAAAAACAAACTATATGAATAGTTTTGAATTCGTTTCAAAAACAATTTCAACTTCCATTTCAATTCAAAGCAAAATTGAATTCTTCTTTATAAATTCGTTTTAAAATTCATTTCTATTCAGTTCAAATTTCAATTCTATTTAAATTCATTTCAATTCGCTTTCAATTCAATTTGAATTCGTTTTCGATTCGATTCAATTCAAATTGGTTTTCTATTCGATTCAAATTGATTTCTAAATCTTTGTATATTCAATTCATTTCGAAATCGCTATATATTCAATTCATTTCGAAATCGTTATATATTCAATTCATTTCGAAATCGTTTTCTATTCAACTTGATTCAAATTTCATTTCAAAATATTCGATTTCGAAATCACTTTTCAACATCATTTTAAAATGATCAAAATCGATATAAATATCGTTCACGTCAAAATGGCGTCAATCTAATCAACACGGCTTCATATATTTCTATTTTCAAATATTCTATTTCAAAATATTTGTTATTATCAAAATATTTCGTTCAACACATGACTAATCTCAACGGATGAGTACAGTCAACACATGAACCTTTATTTTATATTGATAAAGATGTAAATTTTATTATTAAAATATTCGTTCAACACATGACTAATCTCAACGGATGAGTATAGTCAACACATGAACCTTTATTTTATAATGATAAAGATGTAAATTTTATTATTAAAATATTCTTTATTTTCTAAATTGGAATGAGGCCCAATCAATCACCATATAATGTTAATTATATGGATTTTCATACATCACATGTATATACTAGCATTGAAAAATAATCAACCATCAACCAAAGTGCACTACACTGTATAAGCATCAAATATAGATATCTAACGCTTATAACAGCCTGTCAATCAATCGATCGACATATTTAATCAATCAGGATGAGTGAACTTCAAATTTCATCCCAACACCCGTGTAGGGTTTCAAACAATCAAACACAGATTTTATTCGTGCAGTTGGGCGATGTGTGAAATTTATCGTCCCAATCAATGTCAGTCAAATCAGTGTACATAAACAAACCGTCCGGTTTGTAAATGAATATTTATTTATTCACATTCACTATATTCATATTCACGTTAAAAATTATATTTTTAACGATAAAACATTTTATTCCAATATATGAATTTCTATTCTTTATAAAGCAACTTTTGATTTCGAACTCGAAATTAGGCCCACCGACTGTCGTCCCTAGAGTAATACCCCCATTCCGAACACAATGGGATATGTATCGTAAGCTGATTCGATCGTTTCGATCAGTTTTCGTCAAAATCAAAATATAACTCTATATATTGAATTTGAACGCGCATTTCAATTTACCGGAGTCACATACTAACTCGAAAAATTCCAAAAAAATATTCTCTAGCTTCGTATTGACGATACGGTCCTAACAAAACTAGTTTCGTTGAATTCTGAGACCGTTGGAAAAATGGCCATTTTCCAGTCGATTAAAATCAACTGAAATGGTCAAAACACGTTTTCCTTCGCCACGCTCACATATTGATTCGAAAAATTATGAAATTTGAAATCTAACGGTAACTTAACACTGCGGATCCAACAAAACTGGTTTCGTCAAAATCCGAGGTCATTTGCAAAATGTCCATTTTTAAGGGCCTGAATTCCATAGCGACTATTCAGAATTTTCAACTGGACATATCTTTTGATTCCCGCTATGAAATTATGATTTTTCGGATTCGTTGGAAAGATATTATCAATTAGATCTTATTGTTTTTTGTTTCACTAAAATCCGGATTGTTCTGCACCCGGTATGTTCAATTGAAGTTTGAAATCGAATTATCGAACTACCGCGCCATTTTCAATTCTATTATAATTATATATATAATTATTTATATTCTAACGATGACGTATAATATATACGTCGAATTCCATTCAAAATAAATTTCTCGTCGATTTTATTTAAAATAATCTATTTTAAATATTCAAAATTCGCTAAAATTGCCAAAATAAAAATTTTAAACTGGTCCAGATTTTCCGGGTTATTACAAATTCGCTCGAACCCAAAAAACCCATCGCTTCCCTGAACCTTCCACGTCGCACCCCTCTTTGCTTGACCGTACCCAGATTTGAGTGACCCACAACGACGGCCTTCGAATAACCTTCCTGCGCCTCCGACCACCATGACCGCAATCCCCTCCTCGCATCAGAGAGTGCGCCCAAATGTTGTCCGTTTGAGTGCCAAAATCGAGAAAATTACATAGTGAATTCTGATCTTGCCTGTTGATAAGATAAAGCTCTCGATCCTCTCCAATTTTCTTTTTAAAAGTTTTAAATTCATTAAACCGATTAGAAGAACAAAGGGAAAAAATATTGGAAGAAATCGGCCCTTAATTAATTACATGGCGGTGGTTCTGAACGTAAATGAGGGTTAGGATTGGGTTTAATAGCTTATATATATATTATTTAATTCGGAAAATAACATGTTTATTCTTAGAACTCCAAATCAACCCCAACGACTGTTGTTTCTAACTAAATACCCCCGTTTCAGACACATTGGAATATGTTTCGTAAGCCCATTCGATCGTTTTGATGTGTTTTTGTCAAAATTAAAATATAAATTAATATAACAGTAAATATTGAATTCCAACATACATTTCAATTTACCGAGGCCACATATTGAATCCAACAATTATGAATTCTGAAATCTAGCTATAATTTGATGACGATACAGTCCTAACAAAATTAATTTCATCCAATTTGGAGACCGTTTGAAAAATGGCCTTTTAACTGGTCGATTAAATTCAAACTGAAATTGAGAACACGTTTAAATTCATCACGCTCACATATTGGTTCCAAAAATTATGAAATTTTAAATCAGACAATAATTTAATATTCTGGATCAAACAAAAGTGGTTTCGTCGAAAACGGAGGTCGTATGCAAAATAGCTATTTTTAAGGGCTATATATATTATTAATATATATATAAATTCCATAGCGACTATTTTGAATTTTAAACTGGACATAACTTTCAATTTATAAGTGAAATCTCATTTTCTTGCATTCGTTAGAAAATTACAGTTCAAAATATTCCAATGTTTCTTGTTTCACTGAAATCCGATCTATATTGAATTCTGTACATTTAATTGAAATTTAAAATCGAATTTTTAAACTACAGCGCCATTTCGAGTTCGTTTTAATTAAATTTTAAATTTATACGTTCTAACTTCAATTTAAATAAATTTTTAGTCATTATTATTTAAAATAAATCATTTTAAATATTCAAAACCCATTAAAATAGCTAAAATTAAAATTTTAAATTGGTTCAGAAATTCCGGGTTGTTACAATCTCCCCCACTTAAAATCTTTTCGTCCTCGAAAAGGAACAGAGCTAAAAGTTGTTTAACTAACCAACTCAAATTTCATTTTGGTTTTAGTTCTTCAACTTTTCAGTTTCTAAGAACTTTCTAATTTCTCAAAATTTTGGTTAATACCCTAAATTTTCGAAAATTTTGCCATAACCTCCTTTATACGAGGAGGGTTTGAAAAATTTATTGAGCCATATTAGGCACCCAATAAATCAATAAAAAGCATACACAATTATTGTGACCTATCTATGCCCAAGGGAGACGTGTGAAAAGTCGAAATCACATACCTTGCCCCAGTGTTAGAAATAAAATAATACATGTATCTTAATTAAAAACAAGAGAGATGTGATTTTTTGTCATCTCCAGACCTGGGTAGGGTTTTTATTAAGTCCTGCCCCGAGCACCTTTATATGTTTATTAAGTCCATAATCGGTCTTCTATTTAACCTGTAATTCAGTCATCGCCATACAAGCATCTCTCTCGTATGGTAGTCCAAACCTCGTCATATAAGCACCAAATGCTTATATGGAATATGATATGATATGCTGTCTTCATGTAGTATGCCATGCGGTGTAGTTCATAATTTATTTTTTGCTATCTTATGGCGTATGTTTTTAATCTCACACAGAACAACCATCACAACGCATCCAAAAACACTCACAGTAGTTTATATAATAAATAAAATTGTGCAACCAACTCATTAAGATGCACCTATTTATCGGGCACGCAATATATTTCTTTACTCAATAGTAAATCCATAACCTGCTCAACATATATATATATATATATATATATATACACGTGTCTATGTATGCAATTCCAATCAATATTCAGTTTAGTTCAATATTCGACTCGATTTGGCTAAATTTTACCATTCATTTTCTTGTTGGTTTTATTGTGCCAATATTTTTATTAATCAAACTGATAATCACACATCACAACCAACAATCAATTAATTGATTAGCTTTCCAAATATATAAATTTATATATACTCAAAAATCCAATTTCAAGATCAAATCACAAACAATAAATTCTAACTACGGTTTTGGTTCTCACACTAGTCAATTGGAATCATATAGACATCCCACTTTCGAAACTCGAACATAAATGCTGATGATAATCGATTAATCACCAGGATCATCTCCGGTTGACTAGAGTGTGATTCTGTATCTACCCAGTATATTTGAGACTTCGGATACACGTGAATCAGACGTATATTCAAATTCTTTCTATACTCGATAGTTTAAATCAATATAAAATAAAATACTCAAATACGTATAATAGATATAAAATTTCAAAATTAAATTTGTTTTTATAAATAATACTTTTCATACTCATTTTAGGGTATTACTAACCCTATCACTAACAAGTCATTCTTATAGAATGTTACTAATCCTATCTTTGATGAATTCTTTTGTTTGGTTCTAACGTATCTTGTTCTCGAGCTTTGTAAAGCAAAGCCCTGATACCAACTGTAGCAACCCAGACTTCCCCGAAGAGACGGAGAAGCCCAGATTGTATTGAGATTACGACATGTCAGAACACAAAGAATAGAACATTTCATTTCTATTACAACAATTTACATCAGAGTACAAGAATATATCAGAGTATGAATAAATATTACACAGCGGAAAATAATATCATAGATTTAAATCATGAAACAGCGGAAAATATATATACATAAATATAATGTACATAGAAATGCATCACTAACACAACTAATGAAATGCATGGAAACAAAGCTTTCTGAATATAGCTCCAGTTGTAATCCAGGATCCTATGAAAAGAAATATCCGCAAAAACAAACTTACAAGCTGCCCGTGTGGAAAATATGGGCACCCAGAGTTTAGGTAGAAAAAAATAAACTCGGAGTCAGTCATGGGACTGGTGTGAGAACTAAAACAGTTATTGACTTTATTTTAAAGTTGGGTAAATCAAGGGACCACGCCGTATAACACGAAACGGGTTTACTCCACTAGATTTCCAGTGTACAAGGAACAACTATAAATAACAGACATATGGATCTACAATGCATTATACAACATCAATTTTCCAATCTTCCCATTTAGGCTTAACCCCAAACATAGATTTTCGAAATCCAATTCCCTTTACAGAAATTATTCCTTTGGACTTTATTTCCCGATTTCTTATTTCAAATCATTTGAAATAGATATCTATTTTTCATATCAAAGTAGATTTCACTTTGGGATCTCAAACCAAAATCATTTGGATATATGAATTCTAGAACAAATGCATATAAATAATATGCAACCAAACATCGGGAGGTATTCAGCCCTTAGACAAGGCAACAGGTTCGTAGCTTACCTACTCAATATATATACGTGCACCTCCCATACATGGAGCCAACTACACCTTACAATGCCCATAAACTTTTAGTCGTACGGATTACCCGAATCTCTAGCCAATACTAAATCATTTTTATATCCCAAAGTAGGGAAATCATTTCACAACATAATAATCACAAGTACTTTCAAACTATAGTTATAGTACTTCACATCAGATTCACACATATGATCAGTCACTATTAATTACATACCTTTGAGCTCATACGTCTCAAAGAAGGGTGTTAAGCAAGATAATAAATTCTTCGCCACCAAACAGATACATCATTAATAGCAACTAATCGGTTACGTGATGAACCAGAATGTCAAACACATAATACATTTCTAAATCATTTCAGAAACATCGGGTTTAGCCCTCTAAATCCTTTTTGTTTTATAAAACATTTTTATAAAACATTCCCTGTCCAAAATCGGAAAAACGTTTCCTTTCATTTATGAAAATCTCTTTTCAAAATCATTCATTAATTTTGAAATAAACAACATCGCTAACACCTCATAGTCAAATCGTGAAGTGTTTCACCAAGTGTTAGCATATAAATAATTCTACCCAACCCAATGCTAAATGTAAAAGCATATTTTGCTCATAAACTAGTCGAGCACAATCTAAACAGTCAATCAATCACAATCAATATCAACAACCAAGCATATTTGGTTTATACCACATCTCATGTTTTGGTAAATTTAATCACCATTCATTCATTCTGGAAATTAATCCTGCATTTACTCAGGTTAAAGAACAAATGTTATTTAAAACACAATTCACGATAAACCCAAAATCATTTTCCATTCAAATGGAACCTTCACGGAAATCATAACAGTATATAATCCATATAAATTTCCATATCGTACTAATACTATAAACGGAATAACGACAAGGCCTTTTAAACTCCATAAATAGTAATGGTCTTCCTTTACAGAATCTCATCCCGATTATCACTAAATCAAATTCCATTCAGTTCCAATTTAATATTATTAAATTGGAGAACTTTACTTTGGATAATTTCCATTAAATCTTAATTAAAAGATTTATTAATTACAGATTATAACTTCACTATTAACCGGGTTTAAAGAACCAGCGTTATTTAAAACATAGTTCATGACAAACCCAAAATCCAATTCGATATTTAATACAAGGCTCTGAATAGAAATCATATCGGCTTATATTTAATATCAAATTCTGAGATCAATAGGTTTCGTATTGGGAATAACGATATTTATATCTTCCAAATTCCTCAACAATATCCGTATAATCATGGAATCCAATATCGAAACGTTCCAAAGATTACTTCCATTCAAAATTCATTCCAGTATATGAATTGGAAAACTCTGGTTATTTGAAAACCCAATTTTCAATCCAATTTATTATTTCTAAAAATAATTGGATTATTATTCTAGTTATTAACTAGTTCATTTTGATAAAAATATATTTTATCTTTTCAACACTTTGAATTTTCATCCAAAATCTTTCCAAATAAGTTATTATGATTTTACACAATTTTTCCATATGTTTAATAATTTTATTAAGGCCCTTACAGTCAGTTTCCAATAACGGCCACCGAACTAAATTCATAACGACCTTTCCTTAAATTGATTTGGACATAATTTAAAATCCAACCATTCAAATTTAAATCTCTTATATTCGTTGGAAAGATCTTTTTGATACGAACCCAATGGTTACAGTTTTAGGAGGATCCGATAGTCGGATCTCCTGTTATATCAATTTGAAGTTAATGGTTCAAATTCGTGAACGGTCGCTGCGCGGCGCGTTCTATTCAAGCCATTTTCATATATATATATATATATATATATATATAATATCATCGATTTCCATTTAAAACGTATTTTTTAAAAGGTTCTAAATTTGTTTTAAAACGATTTCAATTTTAAATCAAAATTGAATATTCCATATAATTATAATATAAAAATGATAATATTTTCAAAATATCAGATTTTGAAATCAAATCATTTCGATATTCATTATAAAATGAATAAAATCGATAGAAAATTCCGTTCAAGTTAAAAAATGGCGTATATTTACTTAACTTGGCTTCGTATTCATTTTAGTTATGAATATTTCAATATTTTCGTGTCCATCCCAAATCGGATATCAAAATCATATTTTTATTCTTCACTGAATATCATTTTAAAACATTCGTTATTTCTGAATTGGAATCAGACTCAATTAATTACCATATCATTTTATTTATATGGATTCCATACATCGCATGTATTCAAAAATAGTGATAAACAACCATTAAATAGTCAATTCACATCAAGAGTGCAATTTACAACTGTATAAGCATTAGATAATTAAATAACGCTTATAACAGTCCATCAATCGATCGGTTGACATATAATTAATTTCAAGGGAGATGTGAGTTAGTTATCATCCCCAGACCTGTGTGGAGTTTCCAAACAACAACAGTCGATTCAAATTGATCACTGGTTAACAAATTTAACCAATTCTAATTTGATTCGAATTATTTTTTTGATTAACCAATTTTCACTATTTAAATTATAAATGGATATTTATAATTTAATTTCAACTTCCACTTTAATGTTAACATTATTTTTAATATGTTACACATTTCAACATCATAAACAAAACATAATGCAGTCAATCAAATCATCCATGAGTTTTCAAACAACTGTGAAGTGAGCTAATAAACACCACACAATATTTGTGATAATTAAACAAATGAAAATCAATACTGGCAATTTCTACGTTTAGTTATAAAATAAATAATTGTACAAAAATTTTAGCAAGAGAGTTCTCACTTTGGTTTCCACTCCGTCAGTTTTTAATGAAGGATTTTATTTTTAAACTAAATTAAACATGCGTTTAATTTAGCTCAAAAATCAAACTTGCTCCGTTTCCGTTCTGGTCAGTTCCAGGTTGTAATGTTCGTCCTTAGGATTCCAACGCACCCTTGTCTGTCCATTTCTGATATCGTTTGTAGAAGTTATAGCCAATTATTCATAAAACGATCAAATAATAATTAAGTAAATTAATTTAATTACTAATTACATTTCTAAACACCTTTCTCTCCTATTACAGGAAAATCCGCTCGAACTCAAAAAACCCATCGCTGCCCTGAACCTTCCACGTCGCACCCCTCCTTTGCTTGACCGCACCCAGATCTGAGTAGCCCACAACGACAGCCTTCGAACCACCTTTCTGCGCTTCCGACCAATATGACCGCGATCCCCTCCTTGCATCAGAACATGCATCCAAATATGGCCCATTTGAGTGCCAAAATCGAGAAAATTACACAATGAATTCTGATCTTGCCCGTTGAAAAGATAAAGCTCTCGATCCTTTCCAAATTTTTTTAAAAGTTTTGAAATTCATTAAACCGATTAGAAGAACAAAGGGGAAAAATATTGGAAGAAATCGGCCCTTGATTAAGTACATGGTGACAACTCTGAATGTAAATGAGGGTTAGGGTACGGTTTAATAGCTTATATATATTATTTAATTCAAAAAAATAACTTGTTTAATCTCCGAACTCCAAATCAACCCCAACGACTATCGTTTCTAACTAAATACCCCCGTTCCGGAAGCAGTGTAATATGTTTTATAAGCCTATTTGATCGTTTTGATCTGTTTTTGTCAAAATTAAAATATAAATTAATATAATGGTCAATATTGAATTCCAACGTACATATTAATTTACTGGGGCCACATACTAACTCCAAAGATTATGAATTTTGAAATCTAACTATAATTTGATGATACAGTCCTAACAAAATTAATTTCATCCAATTTGGCGACTGTTTGAAAAATGACCTTTCAAGTGGTTGATTAAATTCAAACTGAAATTGAAAACACGTTTAAATTCACCACGCTCACATATTGATTCCAAAAATTATGAAATTATAAACTTGACAATAGTCTGACATTCTGGATCCAACAAAAGTGGTTTCGTCAAAAACGGAGGTCGTTTGCATAATGATTATTTTTAAGGGCTATATATATTATTAAAATATATATAAATTCCATAGCGACTATTTCGAATTTTAAACTGGACATAACTTTCAATTTATAAAGTGAAATATCAATTTCTTGCATTCATTAAAAAATTATTGTTCAAAATATTCCAATGTTTCACTGAAATCGGATTTATATTAAATCCTGTACATTCAATTGAAATTTAAAATCGAATTTTCAAACTATCGCGCCATTTCGAGTTCGTTTTATAAAAATTATAAATTTATATGTTCTCACTTTGATTTAAATAAATTTTTAGTCATTATTATTTAAAATAAATCATTTTAAATATTCAAAACCCATTAAAATAGCTAAAATTAAAATTTTAAATTGGTTCCCAAATTCCGGGTTGTTACATTCTAAATTTTTGGAAATTGATAGTGTTGCGGCTGTGAATTTTTTGAATGATAAATCGTTTGATAAATCAGTTGTCTTGTCTTTTTCTGGTAAAAGATACGGGGAACATAGCTCTAAACTGACTAAAAGATTTAACAATTGGATTTTAGACAAAAGAGCATTGCTTATTAAATCATGCTTGAATGGAATTCATGTTAAAATTATGGAACAAATAGCTAAAAGAAGAGAGGGGTGTCGATTATGGAATACCATTCTTTGTCTTTCTATGGAGTGTCAGTTGAAAGGGTCAATTGAAGATGGTTTTGAATGGGATGTTTATAAATCTAAGTTTATTTTTGAAGTGAAATTTCCATCTTTCATTATAATGATCTTAAAGATTGGAGTTGTTGTAATTAACAAAAAGTGACAGGATTCCCTTATGCTTATGCCATTAAATGCATTAGCAGATCAAAATTATGTGTTTTTGACTTTGTTAATCACTATTTTATTGTACATGCTTATTGATGTTGATATGGTAATGTTGTGAATCCTACTCCTAACTATGATAAGCATGATGCTAATTCTAGCATTGAAGAAGTCAAGCCACCAAAGGATAAACTGGTGCCCGTGGACCTTCCACAAAATGAAAAAAAGATTTGCATTCTTTCAAAACAAACAAAATAGATGTGGTGTATGCAAACAATATGACAATAATAAGTGTATTTATCAAGCTTCAAAAAAGATATGAATTTTATTAAATTTGTGTTAGAGCTTATAAGTATTTTTCAAATGTTATTTAGTTAATGATATACGATATATTGGAAATATGTTCAAATTTTTATATTTGTAATTGAAACTCATTTTATAGTATCATTTTTAGTTGATTGTTCTGTGTTATATTTTATTTTCCTTTTAGTATAAAGTTGCAAGGTATCAGTTTTGAACCTACGTTGGTATCAGTTTTGTTATATTGTTGTGTTGGTTTCTTCAACATGGTAAATTTTATATCCACACTGGTATCGGTTTTTTTTATAATTTTGCATTGTTTATGATGGCAGGGTATTAGTTTTGTACACTTATTGTTATCAGTTTTGTTATGTTGTCGTGTATATAGTAAGTGGGTATTAGTTTTAAACCCATATTTGTACTAGTTTTGGCATGTTCATGTATTGTTTACAATTAATGGGTATTAGTTCTATACTCATATAGGTATCAGTTTTAGCATATTGTTGTATTGTTTAAAGTAAGTGTGTATCAGTTTTATACCTAAATAGATATCAGTTTTGAAAAAACAATTAACTATGTATGGTGGTAGAACATCATTTGGAATATATTTAGGTATCAACTTCGCTACAACATTCTGCTTTATAAATTGATAGGGTATCAATTTTATAATATGTAGATATTAGCATTTGTAAAACATTATGGAATATGCATTTATACAATATCACTTCTGCATTATAATAGGTATCACTTTGCTAATTACACAATCTTGATAGCAAAAAATGTCGTCGACACCCCCAAGGATTCTTAATTACTTAAGAATGTCGTTTCATGTACGGAAAGTAAATGTAGAAAAGTAGTAAATGACATAGTAGATTTATAGTGATTCAGCCTTATAAGGGGCCTACGTCCACTTTGGAAGAGTTGTTGATATTTTATTCACAAAAATGGATTACAAGCTGCAAACATCATCTAGGCATTTGATTACAAGTATCTTCATGCAATTTGGAGTCATAATTGTCATATATGAATATTGGGGAAAAGTCACTTTTATGCTCCTTCTTCCTCAAAGCAAGATGCCATTGATGAGTCTCTTAAAGCTTCATGGGATGTAATTTGGAGTGGTTAGGTGGAAGTAGGTAGGATTTGTGGACCACGACACTAAAATTTCGTATCTCGGAAGACCTGCACTTGCATTTTGACTCCCTCTCTCTGAAATAGGTAAAGGCTTGTATCCCTTGTGTGGGATACGAAATAACGCATCCTCTAAAGGATAACCTAAGGGATACGAATCTTTCGTATCCCTAGAGGATATGAATCTTTCGTATCCCCAGAGGGATATAGGCCCGTACCCCCTTGGGATACAATGGATTTCGTTTGTGGATAGGGCGAGTCAAAGTTGTTACATGGTTGAGGGATCCGAAGTCACCATGTGTTGGATTGACCCGAAGGCGTGGTGTGTTAGAGGGACCGAAGATTACTATGTGTTGGAGGAAGTCGTAGCTTAGGTGCGAGCCGTGGGACTCGAAGTTGGATGTGAGAGGGGTTCGAGGTGTAAGCACCTGAGGGATCCGAAGTTCGTGGAAGCGGGGGAACCGAAGCACTCGGGTACGAGATAGAGTGAGTCGAAAATCCTGGGACGTGAGGAATACGGTGTTAGGTTTTCAGACCATAGCGGTCCGAAGTTTTGGTGTGTGAGAGGTACGAGACTTAGGGATTCGAAATCCATTGTACGAGGGATAAGAAATTATGATTAGAGCATGGTTTTGAGGAGTTATGAAGCTCTTTCTCGTACGACCTCCTTTGATCTTGTAGCCTTGACTTTTTGGCGACACTTTGAGCTTTATCATCACGCGTTGCGCTGAGTCGAGCGTTCCTAATGTAATTTTGGGAACCGGACCAAAAGGATGGTTAACATTTGCCTCCCAAAGTACATCTTGTCTTAACATGATGTGCTTTGAGTTGGTAGAATTGTTTTTTTGTTGAGTCGACTGATTTCTTTTATCTCATGAATGTAAATGTTAGTTTTCGACTGTCATTTACGTTTTAACATAAATGAGTTATTTTCAAAGCGATGTCACATATACGCTCACATGTTTCTACGTGGTTTTGTGCAAAGTCATTTGGAGCAGTAAATAATTATTTATATGAGTGAATGAGAATATATGTGAGTATGTGTTTGCAATTATTAGATTGTTTGGACGGTACACATGTATACAATATCACTGCGCGTATGCGCACATATCGAACATACTTGTGTGCACATACTATAAATAAACACATATGCATATTCATACAAACACATGAGTTCGCGTTATCGTATATACATTTGTGAATTTCATATACATATACTTATGTGTACTTGTTTTTTAGAGGGCTCGTATCCCATGCTTAAGGCACGAGACTTTCATATTCCACATGCGGATACGAAATTTCGTGTCATGGTGGGATACGAGATTTCATATCCCTATGTGAGATATGAGTCGTCTACCGGGCTGAGCCCGAGCTTCTTCTTCCTTTATAAATTTGGACACCCCCTCCCCTCATTCTTTTAATTCTTTTTTTCCTGCGATTTGAACCCGAAACCTCGGACCCGAAAAAACTTGAACGTTGAAAATAGGTGGGTTTGGATCCGACCATTGACTGTTGCATCTCACCTTAGACTTGGAGCTGGTCATTGATTCGGCCTCGAGGTGGACCTCGACACGATCTGAAATCATTCATGTTCTTGGGCTTTAGTTCGAAGATCGAGAGACTCGTGAACGGATTCTCGGGTTCATGGCGAGGTGGAATCTCGAGGAGGAGCTGGGCACTTGTTTTGAGCTTTGCGTTTTATGAGGGATAATTCTCGAGGGAGATGGAATTTTAGGGAGGATGATGTGGGCAAAGAAAAGGAGAGGTGAACTGAAGCGTTGTGTTGAGCGGTGGTGAAACACCCCACCTCCGTTAAGGTCACTCACAAAGGGAATGCATTAACTTTGGTGAAGCATTATAGGTAAAAGGCATAGATAATTTACAAGACAGACATATAAACAGGAGAAAAATAAATTATTTCATAAATAACGTGGTCCAGTCAAAACATTACAAGCATTGTCTCAAAACCCAACTTCTAAATTGTGATGACCCCAAACCTCCACTAGGTGGAAGTAAGGAATAATCATATGGAATACAACATAAATATAACAATACACATCACTGATACAACATAGCAGAGGAAAACCATATAATAATAACATTATAGCAGCGGAAATATAATGTCATAAACCACAGAATCCCAACAGTCACAAAATCCAAATTATTACATCAAGTTTGCAGAAATGAAAATAAGTTCCAACTCCCAAAATAAGCAATACGAAATGAAACAAGTCTAATGACTGAACTTAAAGATAGAAAAATGCAATAGAAGTAAATGATAGCTGTCCTCAAAGCTCCAAGTCATCACCTTTCCGCAAAAGCAAATCCAAGCAAAGATAATGAGCAACTCCAAGAAGACTCCAAGCAAAGAATGAACCTGTTTACTTGGTTGCCCGTGTAGGAAAGAGGGCACCCGAGTTTGCAAAAAGGTGAAACAAACTACGGGTCAATCGTGGGACCGGTATGAGAATTCATAACTAGTTTAGTAATAATAATATGACAAATCCAAAGACCACGCCGCTAATGCGGAACGGGTTTACTCAATGGATTGTCGTGCATAATTTAAAGTGTCAGAACGTACAACATCGCAATGCTTTTTAGAAAAATGAAATCACCATAAGACTCAAGTCCCATCACACAATGCAACGCACACCAGAGGATAGAGTTTTCCCTTATGGTGATTAAACATGCTAAATACGGCAAATACGAGTTTAATATTATTATTAGTGTATAATAAAAACATTTCAAAATAAATGTATCAATCCTAGGAAACATAGTACCCCATCCTACTATATCTCCATACTAGTAATACAATCAAAACCGCAGGGTCGTATTTGGAATTTGGATTTCCATCTGAGTCAAGGCTAAGGAGGAGATCCTTACCGATTCGAGACACTCTAGCAATGCCCCAGGATTGGTACTCTGTCCAACCCTTGGATAGCTGCAAGGCCGGTCCACACTTACTTTTGTGGATTAGTTATTCCTGAACACACGCTTCCCGGTCCTTTTGGACCTATAATACGACCAGTGGCGACCGCATAAACCGAGGCCTCGAACAATCCAACAACCACAATGAATAAATGCCAACGCTGGTAGGTCCCTGGCACCACTCTAGCTAGAAAGAAACATGTGCACTCCCTGCGTTCCCTTCTCCCGTTTTAGACTCCGCCGGTGTGTGAGGCTCGTGAAGTCACGTCATACACAAAGCTATGCCTAAACAGGCTATGCTTTGATCATCCCACAAGGCCTGCTTTTCAACAAGAAACCTTGATCATTGCATCTTAGTATGCCACACTGTCACTCCATACCAAACCATTGCTTCTCCATCAATACAAAAATGGGTGTTAAGTAGAGAATAAATTCTCCACCACCAATATTTATATATTAACAGAAAATCAACAATATGATATATAACGAAGTACGATGTCAGACACACCATCCATTTAAACTTATGCTCTGGGTCTGAACGAAAGTCAAATCCGTTCAATCAACATGTTCGTTAGAACGACGATCATGACCTCGAATTGGGAGCAAATCAATTCAAAGCCTCAATCGTTGTCTTCCTGAGGGGAAGATTGACGGTCTTCATTAGTCGTCTTCTTCTTCAATTCTTATCGTCGGTTGATTATTTGGAATGAGATTAACTCGGCCTTTCCAAATAATCTTCGTATATATATATATAAATATATTGAAAACTCTTCCTTATCGTTATGTCTAATTTATAACGATTATTTCCTATTTTATTTAATTAAAAATAATTAAATCTTTAATCAACTACGATTCAGATCAATGGCGATTTTGGCGCTGTTTTCAACAAATTTTGATTTTCACATATCTCAAAATCTAACCGTTGGATCATAACATATCTTATACCGTTGGAAAGAATTTTCCGAGACGGTCCTAACGTTTTCAGTTTTGGGAAAATCTGACGGTTGGATCTTCCGGTATATTCGTTTAAAGATATGATTTCAAAACGCGAACTACCGCGCTTGATTCGATTAATTTTAATTATATTTATATATAAATAAATCGTTTGTTCTCATTCTTATGTACATTTTCATTCTCTTATCTTTTCATTTCTCCATTTACATGAAAATGTAATTTATAATTAGACGATGAATCATTCCTTTTAATTTATTTCATATCTCTATAATTTACCTTAATATGTAAATTATAACTCATCGTACTATTTATTCCCTTTCACCTTTCAATTATATTATGATTCTATTTACATATAAAATATTCATTCTCTTTTGAGTGCATTCATAATTTCAATTACATCTAAAATGTAATTTTATTTTACGATGTAGTTTTCCTTCCTAATTACATATAAAAAACGAAATCTTTATTTACATGATACATCCTTATTTTATTTTATAAAATAAAAATGTAAACTATCATTTTTGCCACCTTCTTATTTTACTTACATTAAATAAAAGGTAAATTTCACCTATGGTGTAAATTCTTATATACATTACAAAAAAATGCAATCTTTTCCCTATGGTGTGTTTCCTCTTTTTACATACATTAAAAATAATGTATATTTATCCTACGGTGTAAATTACCTTTTTTTTTAATTAACATTAAAATGATGTTCATTTTCTATGGTATAAATCTTTTTTATAATTACATTATAAAATAATGTAAATTAACATACAGTGAAATCCCATTATACTACATTATAAAATAATGCAATTTAAACCTACCGCGTAATTCTCTTAATATTAACATTGAAGATAATGTTAATTTAATCCTACAGTGAAATCCTTTTATTATAACATTGAAAATAATGTTAAATCATCCTATGGTGTAATTCCTTTATATTAACATTAAAATAAATGTAAATTATCATACGGTGTAGTTCTTTTTATTACATTATAAAATAATGTAAATTAACATACAGTTGAATTTCTTTTTTTATTAACATTATAAAATAATGTAACTTATTCTACGGTCAAATTCTTTAAATATTAGCATTATAAAATAATGTAACTTATTCTACGGTCAAATTCTTTAAATATTAATATTGAAAATAAATGTAACTTATTCTACGGTCAAATTCTTTAAATATTAATATTGAAAATAAATGTAACTTATTCTACGGTCAAATTCTTTAAATATTAACATTGAAAATAAATGTAACTTATTCTACGGTCAAATTCTTTAAATATTAACATTATAAAATAATGTTAATGTCATACGGTGGATTTTCTTCTATTAACATTAGAAATAAATGTTACTCATCCTACGATGTAATTTCTTTTTTATTTATAATATTAACATTGAAAAGGTTAATGACATCCTACGGTGTATTTTCATAATATTAACATTGAAAATGTTAATTACACATACGATGAAATAACTATTTAATTAACATTGAAAATGTTAATTTTTCATGCATTGTAAATTACTTATTATTAACACCAAGAATAATGTTAATTTCTCATACCATGTAAATTCTTATTTTTAACATTAACAAAAATGCTAAATTTGACATACGATGTAAATTCTTATTATTTTTAACATTAACAAAAATGCTAAATTTGACATACGATGTAAATTCTTATTTTTAACATTAACAAAAATGCTAAATTTGACATACGATGTAAATTCTTATTTTTAACATTAACAAAAATGTTAAATTTGACATACGATGTAAATTCTTATTTTTAACATTAACAAAAATGCTAAATTTGACATACGATGTAAATTCTTATTTTTAACATTAACAAAAATGCTAAATTTGACATACGATGTAAATGCATCTTTTAATTACATAGAAAAATGTAGTTTTTTTATTCATGCGGTGAGAATTCTTATCTAAATAACATATAAAAATGTTATTTTACTTTACATCGCAAAATTCATTCTTTTACTTACAATGCAAAAATATTCACTTTTATGTTTACAATGTAAAGATATCAACTTTTCATTTTGATAATGTAAAAATATCAACTTCTCTACTTTACAACGTAAAGATATTAATCTTTCTATTTTACAATGTAAAAATATTATCTCTTCTATTATACAATGCAAAAAGATTGTCTTTTTATTTACATCGTCGGATTTTCATCTTTTTGTTTTCAATATAAAAAGATTTGTCTTTTTATTTTAAGTATAAAAAGATCGTCTTTTTTTTTTACATGGTCAAATTTTCATCTTATTTTAATTTCACATAATAATATGTAAATTCCACCACAAGTCGCATTCCTATTTTATTTACATCCCATAAAAAGTAATTTTTCATCACATCACATAACAGCAACATCCAACCATGACAACAAATCCAATTCCAATAATTAACATCAATGTAATTATAAGGTGATGTTTTAACTTGATGTAACACCCCAAATTTTCTATTAACACTAAAGTTGCTAAAATATTAATAAGTGTGTAAGAGAGGGGATGTATCTAATATGAATATAAAAATATTAATAAGTGTGTAAGAGAGGGGATGTATCTAATATGAATATAAAAATATTAATAAGTGTGTGAGAGAGGGGATGTATCTAATATGTACATAAAAACAATAATAAGTAAAGGGGAATGTATCTAATATATACATTGTCATAAATATATATATATGACATGAATAGAAGTTTATTAATATGCTGAGTGTTTGCTGAGTCACTTCTGACTCATTGCTGAGTCAACAAGATAAACCCCATCTTGTCTGAACGGCTGCGGTTATTTCTAGGTTAAATCTAATGGCCTAAATGAATTCTAAAATCTATAAATAAGTGGGTAGACCCTAGACCTAAATCACTTGTAAAATTAGAGAAGCTACCGTCATGCTGCTGCCATGGAGTTCAGCATAGCCGTCACAAACTAAGAAGAGGAAGCCTAGTCATCTATAACTAAATCTACACAAATCAAATCAAAAGATCTCTCTTTCTCTAATTCTTTTCTTTTGTTGGTGAGTATGATGATTCTCACAAGACTATTACAAACTAATTTGACTCAGTTATGAATGGATCACAAGAAAGTGATGTGATTTGTAATTGTAAATTCTATATATTGTGGATCTCTTATTATGTTATTATGTTGTCGTATGATGTAAATTATATATGCTATGTCATGCTATGTTGTAAATTCTCTTATGCTATGTCGTGCTATGTTGAGAATCATGTCAAGCTATGTTATACTATCATACTATGTCATGTTATAAATCATGCTATATTATGTTGAAAAATCATGTTGTTGGATCATGCTTAAAGTTATGTTTTTTTCTTCTTAATTTAAATGGATCTTGTTTATGGGAATTTGCCTATTAGGTTAGGTGTACCCATAAACTTGAAACTATAATTAAATAAAACTTGATTATGGGAATTTGCCTATTGAGTTAGGTGTACCCATATAAAACCATGTTGTTAAAAATTAGAAGATGTTGATTCACACATGTTCATACGTAAGTTTATGAAAATTGATTGAGATCATATTAGGTGAATTTTGAACAAGTTGACACCTTTAGATCCATGACATGTATAATCTATGCAAGTTGGACATATGCAAGTTTCACCCCTTATTATGATTCATTTGGTCACATATACATGTTGTTATTATGATAATCTCTTTTATGCTATGAGTTAGGCTATTCGAGTCTAACATATATTTTTCGAATAAACGTTCAAACGTGGGGTAGGGGTAATATTAGGAATTAATAAATTGGGTGCAATTTTGTAAGATGTTGCATACCATGAATGAATGTCCATAATTGAGTCAATTATGGACATTGTTAAAAATTGGAAGTAATTAATAATTCAAGTAGGGAATTATTAAAATTGGGGGAAAGTGGATTATTATTAATAATCAATGCTTAGGACACGAGGTTGGACCCGTTTGTGATGTAAACCTGCCCGGACCCACCCGGCAAATCCAGTAGTCACAAATGTCGGTCCAATGTGAGAGGTCCTAGGCCCAAACTAAAGCATAACAGTTGTAAAGACACGAGGTTAGACTCTTTTATGGTGTAAGACTGCCCGGACCCGCCCGGCAAATCCAGCTGCCATAAATGCCAGTCTAATGTGAGAGGTCTTTATGAGGTTATGGCCTTAATGAACTAAGAAATACTTAACCAGATAATCATGTAAGGTGGGACATGGGGGTTAAGTAGGTGCCTTGGGTGGCATGAGGAATCTGGTGGTTACCTTTAGAGGCATTTGAAATACGATTAGACTTAACCAAACACACATGTAAATGAACATGACTAAGTGGGTTAAGTGGGATGGACTAATGGGGACAAGCTTAGGTGGAATGCTTGTGGTAAATAGTGGGGGCCCATTTCAACCAGTATCCCAAAACGTATCTTTGTGGGCTCGACCCAAGTCGAGGACGGGACACGCATACTGGGTTTGACTATAAGAGGCCAAAACAGGGAGCGGTGGCAACGCAAGTCCAACGGGTTTCATATGCGTGTGTGGACCCGGGCTGGTAGGTAAGACGTTGTTGCATCGTGTAGGTATAAGCCGTGCATGTCCGTTGTATCAGGTTGCCACTTTAGGGGAGTGATACACCCCACTGTGGGGCCAGCACGGGTATCTACGAGTTAGGGAGCCGATCGAATAATGGGAAGTAGGGTACACCTAGTGGAGATAGGGGCAGGCGGCACCTATGTAGTCAGCTAGGGGTACGTAAAGCCATTGGGAAAGTTTCTAAGTGAAGCTAAGTGGGATGAACCTTTAGGGTGACTGGTGTGGTGCAGTATAGTGTTTATCCTTTAGTATTTAGGAGCGCCTATAACGTTGCCTTTAGCGATTGTCTATGTCCTTAATCTGCTCTTCATAGACATTTTCTTGTTTTCCAGCTTATGCCTTAGTCCAGTTATTTTGGTAATAGTATTGTAGAATTATCATATTCACCAGACTTTATGTCTGACCCCCTCTTTTCCATCCTTTTTCTCCCTTTAGGTCCGCAGGTTGGGCCAAGTTCTAGTGGAGTCTAGTTGGATCGCTTATCTTCTGGAAAGCTTGGACTGCTGAAGTAAAGTCCAGCTTGTTATCTTTCTTTTTAATGGCTATTCATGTAATGGGATTATGTACTTGTTTTATCAAGATAGATATTGTACTTGACATTGAATGTGTTGTTATGATGTAATCAAACATGTTTTGACTTCTGCTACAATGAAATAAAGTTTTTGAATTTCCAAGTACTATTTTATATCTGTCTTGTTGTAATTTTACTGTTCTATATTCACTTAAAACCTCCATGGAAGTTAATGCATTCCCTTTGTGAGTGACATTAATGGACGTGGGGTGTTACACGTGGTATCAGAGCATAAGGTTACCAGAACAGATAAAAAAAAAATTTAGAAAAATATTTTTTTTTCTAAAGTATTTTTGGAAGAAGTGCTTTCAAAAAAAAAAAACATGTTATTTAAAGAGAGTTTTTATGAAAAACATAATCCCAAATAGCCACATCCTTATCTTTATCTTTCGAATTCTCCATTTTGAATCTTTCCTTTTTCGTTTCAGCATGGCTGAAGATCTTAATCTCCCAGAAGGTGTGACGATTCCAGGGTGGTTTAGGAGATACTTGGAGGCTAGGGCCACCACTGCAGGCCCAGCGGATACTCCTCCACCCCTAGTTGCACCCATTCCTCCTCCTCCTCCTCCTCCTCGTGTTGACACTTTTGCAAAGACGTGCAAGGAATTCAAGGCTATGGGAGGAAAAACTTTTCAAGGGACTGAGACGTTTGTGGAGGCCAGAGATTGGCTTAAGGAGACTGAGGAATTGTTGGATATCTTTGAAGTGGAAGATGGGAGGAAAGTCCGTTTAGCTGCTTGGTTAATGAAGGGAGAGGCCTCGTTTTGGTGGGAGGTCACTAACGGGGAACGTCCAGTTGATTCATGGGCGGATTTCAGACGAAGGTTTGAGGCAAAGTTTCTTTCAAGGGCAGAGGAGAACTTAAATATGGAAAAATTCCTGGCACTAAAGCAAGGGAGCTCATCAGTAAAGGAATATGTCAATAAATTTAATCAGTTAGCAAGGTTTGGCTTGGAATTGGTGAACACGCCAGAGAAGAAAGCTTTGAGGTTCGTTAGAGTCTTGAATGAACCGTTGCAAGGGTTGGCTATGACCCACATCCCTATGGGAGCCACCTTTGAAAAGCTAGTAGAAATGGCACTTATGCATGAGGATAAGGCAGTTGAAAAGAAAAGGGATCAGAAGAAACCCCAACAGCAAAATAAGAAGGGTGGTAAAAACAATAATGGCAAAGGGAAGAAGAAATGCTTCAATTGTGGGACGCTTGGCCATCTCAACAAAGATTGTAGAAAGAAAAAGAAGACTGGTTGTTTTCATTGTGGAGATGCGGGACATTTAGTGAAGGACTGTCCAAAGAAGGGGCAGAGGGCAGGGTCTACCTCGGGAGGACAGGTGCAGGCTCTTATGGCACCAGGGCAGGCAAGGGGGCAAGTTCAGGCTATTGCGGCCCCACCGCTGCAAGAAAGAGGTAGAACAATTTCTGTTGAAAGCTTAGTTTTTCTGTTTGATCATCCTGTCCGTACCTTATTCGATTCTGGCGCATCTCATTCGTTTATCTCTGCATCATTAGTTGAATCACTGCACTTGAACACCAGTTTAGTAGAGGATCCCTTGGTCGTTTCAAATCCAATTGGGGGTTCGGCTCATTTGACCATGATATGTTTGGATTTGAAAATCTCTATACTTAGCGTTGAATTTAGATGTGATGCTTATGTATTGGGCTTCACGGGCTATGGGCTAATTTTAGGAATGGATTGGTTGTCTAGAAATAGGGCCATTCTTGATTGTGAAAGGAGAGTAGTTAGGCTTGTGACTCGCCTTGGTAATGCTCTCGACATCTTTTGTAATCCCATAAATTCCGTTATGCTAAGTTATCTTGAATCGCTTGACGCGTCTGTAGAGAACCTGCGATCGGTAGAAGTGGTCCTGGAATATCCGGATGTGTTTGAGGAGGTGAAGGGCTTACCTCCAAAGCGGGAGATAGACTTTCGAATTTATCTTGTGGATAATGCTAAACCCGTATCGTTGCCAGTGCGCCACATGGCTCCTCGTGAAAGGAGGGAACTCAATAAGCAAGTAAAGGAGTTGCTTGAGAAGGGGTTCATAAGACGTAGTATATCGGAGTGGGGTGCTCCAGTAGTTTTTGCCACAAAGGCGGATGGGTCTCTTAGACTTTGTATGGACTATAGAGAACTAAACAAGCTTACTAAAAAGAACCGACACCCACTGCCGAGGATTGACGATCTCTTTGATCAGTTAGTTGGCGCCTCAGTGTTTTCGCAGTTGGACTTAGCCACTGGCTTTCATCAACTGAGAGTGGCTGAGGATAGTATAGATAAGACTGCTTTTAGGACTCCTGACGGATTCTATGAATGGCTAGTGATGCCCTTTGGTTTGACAAATGCCCCTGCATATTTTGTTGATTTGATGAGTATGGTGTTTAGGGAATACCTTAACAAATTCGTGGTAGTCTTTGTGGATGACATCTTAGTCTTTTCTAAGAATAAAGAAGAGCACTCCCTACATCTTAGGGAAGTGTTGGAAACCCTTCGAGCGCATAACCTTAAGGCAAAATTTTCTAAGTGTCACTTCTGGAGGAAGGAAGTACGGTTCTTAGGGCACGTGGTTTCCAAAGAAGGGATAGCAGTGGATCCCGCAAAGGTGGTGGCCATCCAAGATTGGAAGGTCCCTAAAAATGCAACCGAAGTAAGAAGTTTCTTGGGGTTGGCTGGCTATTATAGGAAGTTTATCAAAGACTTCGCAAAAATATCAGCTCCATTAACACGGTTAACGAAGAAGAACCTGGTTTTTATGTGGGACAAAGATTGCGATGATGCGTTCCAACGTTTAAAGAGAGCCTTAACTTCAGCCCCAGTCTTAGTGCTGCCAGACGGGAATAAACCGTTTACCATCTATACTGATGCTTGTGGGACGGGACTTGGCGCGG
Source organism: Allium sativum (assembly GCA_030737875.1). Taxonomy (NCBI): domain Eukaryota; kingdom Viridiplantae; phylum Streptophyta; class Magnoliopsida; order Asparagales; family Amaryllidaceae; genus Allium; species Allium sativum. The sequence goes on from CM060925.1 coordinate 206,997,490, forward strand.
TCCTCATGCAAGAGGGAAGAGTAATAGCCTATGGTGGAAGGCAGTTGAGGGGTCATGAAAAGAATTACCCCACGCATGACTTAGAGCTAGCCGCAATTGTTTTCGCGCTTAAGTCTTGGCGTCACTATCTTCTTGGTGAGAAATTCGAACTTTTCACTGACCACAAATCATTAAAATACTTATTCTCTCAGAAGGATTTGAATTTAAGGCAGCAACGGTGGATGGAATTCTTAGCCTCCTACGATTTTGAAATAGCATATACCCCGGGCAAGGGTAACGTGGTGGCAGACGCCTTAAGTAGGAAAAGGTTGTCCTTGAGTCCGTTGTTTGTTGAACGACAAAGCTTAGAATTCATCTCTATGTTTGACTTTAGACCCTCCGTTGACTTAGTACCCGGTCTGTTAGCATCCTTGGAGGTTAGACCTACACTTCTAGGACGGGTTGGTGAGGCACAGCGAGACGACCCACAGTTGGTTGAGATAGTAGAAAAGCTCAAAGGGGGGGAGTCGTCAAGCCATCTTCGTAGGTATACCCTAGACGATAAGGGTTGGTTACGAAGGGATAATAGACTTTGTGTACCATAAGACGAAGACTTAAGGAAGGCCATTCTTGATTATACTCATCGCTCAAAAATGACCATTCATCCCGGCGGGGATAAGATGTACAAAGATATGAAGCGGGTTTTCTTTTGGGCCGGTATGAAAAAGGATGTGGCCGAGTACGTCGCTAGATGCTTGGTGTGCCAACGAGTTAAAGCAGAACAAAAGAAACCCGGTGGGTTGCTTCACCCATTAGAAGTTCCACTATGGAAATGGGAAAGCATCTCAATGGATTTTGTGGATGGATTACCAAGATCAAGGAAGGGTAACACGGGGATTTGGGTTATAGTAGATAGACTTACTAAAAGCGCCCATTTTATTCCCGTGAAAAGTAAGAGGACTGCTCCGTGGTTGGCTTCTGTATACATTAAGGAGATAGTTCGTTTGCACGGAATTCCTTCTAGTATAGTAAGCGACCGTGACCCCATCTTTACTAGCGAATTTTGGAAGAGTTTACAAGAGGTGGTAGGGACTCAGCTATGTTTGAGCACCGCATATCATCCTCAGACAGACGGCTAGACCGAGAGGGTGAATCGCATTCTAGAGGATCTTTTAAGGCTTTGTATCCTAGACTTTGGGGGTACATGGGAAGAGCACCTTCCGTTAGTAGAATTCGCATATAATAATAGCTTTCAGTCTAGTATTGGCATGGCACCTTTCGAAGCTCTTTATGGAAGGCCTTGCCGTTCGCCTACATGTTGGTGGGAATCTACAGATAAAATCCTACTTGGGCCCGATATGGTTAGGGAAACCTCGGAGAAGATTGAGTTGATTCGAAGGAGGATGAAAGCAGCACAAGATAGGCAAAAATCGTATGCTGATAAGAGGAGGACAGATCTTGAGTTTGACATTGGGGACATGGTTTTTATCAAAGTATCTCCGTTACAGAATGTTGTTCGCTTTGGGTCCATGGGGAAATTAGCACCAAGGTTTGTAGGGTCGTTTCCTGTAAAAAACAGGATTGGGAAGATGGCATATAGGGTGGAGTTGCCTGAGAAACTTAGTGGAGTACACGACGTATTCCATGTATCACATTTGAGGAGGTGTTTGCACAAGACCGCGGAGGTGGTAGAGCCGAGCTTGCTTAAAGAGGTGGAAATAGAGCGTGATGCAACAATTAGACGAGCTCCTACATGCATTCTTGGGTCGGAGATCAAAAAGTTGAGGAATCGAGAGGTCAGACTGGTTAAAGTGCAATGGGGAGATGATGAGAGCAACGCAACTTGGGAGACATAAGAGAAGATGCGTTCGTTGTACCCTTTTCTTTTTGAGAGTATGTCTTTTAATTTCTCCTTTATCGCTTAGCTTATCTTATCTTATCTTTAGTATGTCCTCTCATTAGTATCTTTGACCTTTAGTTAGGATAATCCTATGGTTGAAACATGTGTTTGAGACATGTTATGTATGATGGATGCAAAATGGATGCAAGTGTTTGCTAGTGGTTGCTCGTGGATGCATATATACACACACTTTAGGCACTAGATCGGCTCAGTCACTTCATATTGCATATTGCATATATATGGATGTATTTAGTATAATGGATGTATAATGGTTGTACCATCATATGGATGCTGCATTCGGTTGAATGGGTGTGCACGCATATAGAAGTAGTATGTAAGCAATTAGGATCTTTTGCATACATAATGGATTCATGACACTTACATAATTTGCATTAAGGAGGTCAACTGAATCAGTAGACCGCCTGATTTCGCAATAGGTAAGGACATGTATGATGGATATGATCATAAAGCATTAGAAGTCTTTTAAGGACAATGGATGCCTGTGTATGATGGATGAGTAGATGGACGTTTGGATGGTAGGATATACATTCTTCCAGACTTGAAGATTTCGGGGACGAAATCCTAAAAGGAGGGGAGAATGCAACACCCCGAATTTTCTATTAACACTAAAGTTGCTAAAATATTAATAAGTGTGTAAGAGAGGGGATGTATCTAATATGAATATAAAAATATTAATAAGTGTGTAAGAGAGGGGATGTATCTAATATGAATATAAAAATATTAATAAGTGTGTGAGAGAGGGGATGTATCTAATATGTACATAAAAACAATAATAAGTAAAGGGGGATGTATCTAATATGTACATTGTAGAAAATATATATATATTTATGACATGAATAGAAGTTTATTAATATGCTGAGTGTTTGCTGAGTCACTTTTGACTCATTGCTGAGTCAACAAGATAAACCCCATCTTGTCTGAACGGCTGCGGTTATTTCTAGGTTAAATCTAATGGCCTAAATGAATTCTAAAATCTATAAATAAGTGGGTAGACCCTAGACCTAAATCACTTGTAAAATTAGAGAAGCTACCGTCATGCTGCTGCCATGGAGTTCAGCATAGCCGTCACAAACTAAGAAGAGGAAGCCTAATCATCTACAACTAAATCTACACAAATCAAATCAAAAGATCTCTCTTTCTCTAATTCTTTTCTTTTGTTGGTGAGTATGATGATTCTCACAAGACTATTACAAACTAATTTGACTCAGTTATGAATGGATCACAAGAAAGTGATGTGATTTGTAATTGTAAATTCTATATATTGTGGATCTCTTATTATGTTATTATGTTGTCGTATGATGTAAATTATATATGCTATGTCATGCTATGTTGTAAATTCTCTTATGCTATGTCGTGCTATGTTGAGAATCATGTCAAGCTATGTTATACTATCATACTATGTCATGTTATAAATCATGCTATATTATGTTGAAAAATCATGTTGTTGGATCATGCTTAAAGTTATGTTTTTTTCTTCTTAATTTAAATGGATCTTGTTTATGGGAATTTGCCTATTAGGTTAGGTGTACCCATAAACTTGAAACTATAATTAAATAAAACTTGATTATGGGAATTTGCCTATTGAGTTAGGTGTACCCATATAAAACCATGTTGTTAAAAATTAGAAGATGTTGATTCACACATGTTCATACGTAAGTTTATGAAAATTGATTGAGATCATATTAGGTGAATTTGGAACAAGTTGACACCTTTAGATCCATGACATGTATAATCTATGCAAGTTGGACATATGCAAGTTTCACCCCTTATTATGATTCATTTGGTCACATATACATGTTGTTATTATGATAATCTCTTTTATGCTATGAGTTAGGCTATTCGAGTCTAACATATATTTTGCGAATAAACGTTCAAACGTGGGGTAGGGGTAATATTAGGAATTAATAAATTGGGTGCAATTTTGTAAGATGTTGCATACCATGAATGAATGTCCATAATTGAGTCAATTATGGACATTGTTAAAAATTGGAAGTAATTAATAATTCAAGTAGGGAATTATTAAAATTGGGGGAAAGTGGATTATTATTAATAATCAATGCTTAGGACACGAGGTTGGACCCGTTTGTGATGTAAACCTGCCCGGACCCGCCCGGCAAATCCAGTAGTCACAAATGTCGGCCCAATGTGAGAGGTCCTAGGCCCAAACTAAAGCATAACAGTTGTAAAGACACGAGGTTAGACTCTTTTATGGTGTAAGACTGCCTGGACCCGCCCGGCAAATCCAGCTGCCATAAATGCCAGTCTAATGTGAGAGGTCTTTATGAGGTTATGGCCTTAATGAACTAAGAAATACTTAACCATATAATCATGTAAGGTGGGACATGGGGGTTAAGTAGGTGCCTTGGGTGGCATGAGGAATCTGGTGGTTGCCTTTAGAGGCATTTGAAATACGATTAGACTTAACCAAACACACATGTAAATGAACATGACTAAGTGGGTTAAGTGGGATGGACTAATGGGGACAAGCTTAGGTGGAATGCTTGTGGTAAATAGTGGGGGCCCATTTCAACCAGTATCCCAAAACGTATCTTTGTGGGCTCGACCCAAGTCGAGGACGGGACACGCATACTGGGTTTGACTATAAGAGGCCAAAACAGGGAGCGGTGGCAACGCAAGTCCAACGGGTTTCATATGCGTGTGTGGACCCGGGCTGGTAGGTAAGACGTTGTTGCATCGTGTAGGTATAAGCCGTGCATGCCCGTTGTATCAGGTTGCCACTTTAGGGGAGTGATACACCCCACGGTGGGGCCAGCACGGGTATCTACGAGTTAGGGAGCCGATCGAATAATGGGAAGTAGGGTACACCTAGTGGAGATAGGGGCAGGCGGCACCTATGTAGTCAGCTAGGGGTACGTAAAGCCATTGGGAAAGTTTCTAAGTGAAGCTAAGTGGGATGAACCTTTAGGGTGACTGGTGTGGTGCAGTATAGTGTTTATCCTTTAGTATTTAGGAGCGCCTATAACGTTGCCTTTAGCGATTGTCTATGTCCTTAATCTGCTCTTCATAGACATTTTCTTGTTTTCCAGCTTATGCCTTAGTCCAGTTATTTTGGTAATAGTATTGTAGAATTATCATATTCACCAGACTTTATGTCTGACCCCCTCTTTTCCATCCTTTTTCTCCCTTCAGGTCCGCAGGTTGGGCCAAGTTCTAGTGGAGTCTAGTTGGATCGCTTATCTTCTGGAAAGCTTGGACTGCTGAAGTAAAGTCCAGCTTGTTATCTTTCTTTTTAATGGCTATTCATGTAATGGGATTATGTACTTGTTTTATCAAGATAGATATTGTACTTGACATTGAATGTGGTGTTATGATGTAACCAAACATGTTTTGACTTCTGCTACAATGAAATAAAGTTTTTGAATTTCCAAGTACTATTTTATATCTGTCTTGTTGTAATTTTACTGTTCTATATTCACTTAAAACCTCCATGGAAGTTAATGCATTCCCTTTGTGAGTGACATTAATGGACGTGGGGTGTTACACTTGACATATGTAAAATCAACGTAGCGTGATTAAACAAATAACCATAATTAATTATAATTAATTATTAATTCAGGTTTCTTCCCTAAATTTTCAGATCTAATATCATGCAATTCAGATCTAACAACATACGGGGTGAACAATTCGGATATATGTTCTAAATATCATAACATATTAGATCTACGGTTAACAATCATGCAAATAATAATTTAATAAATTAAATTAAATTAAATTTAAAAATAAAATTCTCACCGTGTTTGGTCAGAGAAGAAGATTCAGGTTCGAACAGATTTGATGTTCGAGTTCAAAACAATTGCAGATCTGGGACAATTTTAATGCAAATTCATAGGAAAAATCAAAATCATCTTTTTACAACTGGCTGTGTAACGCTTAAAAGCGTGGGGAAATCTAAAATAAAATCTACCTTAAAACGTTCAAAACTTCAAATTCGATTTTCTGGAGTTGTAGTTGACGAAACGACGAGCCGTTTGTTGGAGAACGACCGGCTAGGAGAGATCTTTGATCGGCCTGAAGGTGGTGAGGTGCGGCGGCGGCGTGGGGCCCAGGGGAGGCTGCATTCAGCGGCACTTTGAGGGCTTGGTGGCGGCGCTACGGGGCACGGGGAGGGACGGGACTTGTCGGAGATCGAAGAGCTCGGCGAGAGCTTCGAAACGAGTACTCACACGCTAAATTTCGTTGAGAAATGAAGGAGAAAACTGAGAATGAAGTTTTGAAGAGTGGTGGGTTCAATTGGCTGCTGAAATGAGAAGAGGAAGGACGATGAACAGTAAATTTCGGGTTTTATAATATTATTTAGGTTTTCCTAATCATTATTTAATAATTTAATTAGCCCGTTAAGACCCGTTTTGGTCCGAACTCCGATTTAGGCCTGCTTACTGTCGTTCTTAAGGTTTTGAGGCCTTCTGAACGCAATGAAACATGTTACAGGACCCAATTCCGAAATTTATTATGAGTTTTAGAATAATTATATTATTTTATTAACATTTTAATGTATACCGTACATGAAAATTCACCGAGGTCACAAATTAACTTCAAAAATTCTCGAAAAATATATTTAGCTATGTTTTGATGCTGTGGACCTATGAAAATTACCTAGCGACCTTTCTTAAAATTGAATTGGCCATAACTTTTGATTTCCGCTATGAAATTTCGATTTTTCGGATTCGTTGGAAAGATATTTTTAAATAGATTCTAATATTTTTGGTTTCACTAAAATCCGTTAAATTTTGCGTCCTGTACGGTCAGTCAAAGTTCAAGTTTGACTTTTCAAACTACCGCCCTATTTCTAACTCTTTTTATAATTAAAATTAATTTATTCATTCTAACTTCGATTTGAACCAAATATGTGATCATTATTATTTAAAATAGATTATTCTAAAATCAAAACTCATTTAAAATTGCTTAAAATAAATTTTAAATTGGCCCCAAAATTCAGGGTTGTTACAATCTCCCCTACTTAAGAACTTTTCGTCCTCGAAAAGGAAAAGAGAAATAGAAGAGTAGGAACTAACCTAGAGAACGTAGAATGTTTTAATTTCTAACTTCTTAACCGTGTCGTTGGGAATAAAGCTCCTCTGTTCCAGTAGCGTCTTGCCTCCTTGCTCTAGCTCTACTAGTTCTAGCGGCACGAGTACCCATTTTTAGTTAGTTCTGTACGATCAAGGGAAGAGTCAGAACAACTGTAATGGTGATTCTAAGAGATAGAAAAGATCGAAGGATGAATGAAAAGATGACGAAAGTGACTGGCTATTATGTATCACATGAAATGTCCGCCATAGAATATTGTGATTCTATGTAAATGAATTTGCTATAAATATGTTATATTCCAAAGCTAAGTGTAACCTGGCTCTGATACCAACTGTGATGACCCCAAACCTCCACTAGGTGGAAGTAAGGAATAATCATATGGAATACAACATAAATATAACAATACACATCACTGATACAACATAGCAGAGGAAAACCATAGAATAATAACATTATAGCAGCGGAAATATAATGTCATAAACCACAGAATCCCAACAGTCACAGAATCCAAATTATTACATCAAGTTTGCAGAAATGAAAATAAGTTCCAACTCCCAAAATAAGCAATACGAAATGAAAAAAGTCTAATGACTGAACTTAAAGATAGAAAAATGCAATAGAAGTAAATGATAGCTGTCCTCAAAGCTCCAAGTCATCACCTTTCCGCAAAAGCAAATCCAAGCAAAGATAATGAGCAACTCCAAGAAGACTCCAAGCAAAGAATGAACCTGTTTACTTGGCTGCCCGTGTAGGAAAGAGGGCACCCGAGTTTGCAAAAAGGTGAAACAAACTACGGGTCAGTCGTGGGACTGGTATGAGAATTCATAACTAGTTTAGTAATAATAATATGACAAATCCAAAGACCACGCCGCTAATGCGGAACGGGTTTACTCAATGGATTGTCGTGCATAATTTAAAGTGTCAGAACGTACAACATCGCAATGCTTTTTAGAAAAATGAAATCACCATAAGACTCAAGTCCCATCACACAATGCAACGCACACCAGAGGATAGAGTTTTCCCTTATGGTGATTAAACATGCTAAATACGGCAAATACGAGTTTAATATTATTATTAGTGTATAATAAAAACATTTCAAAATAAATATATCAATCCTAGGAAACATAGTACCCCATCCTACTATATCTCCATATTAGTAATACAATCAAAACCGCAGGGTCGTATTTGGAATTTGGATTTCCATCTGAGTCAAGGCTAGGGAGGAGATCCTTACCGATTCGAGACACTCTAGCAATGCCCCAAGATTGGTACTCTGTCCAACCCTTGGATAGCTGCAGGGCCGGTCCACAATTACTTTTGTGGATTAGTTATGCCTGAACACACGCTTCCCGATCCTTTTGGACCTATAATACGGCCAGTGGCGACCGCATAAACCGAGGCCTCGAACAATCCAACAACCACAATGAATAAATGCCAGCGCTGGTAGGTCCCTGGCACCACTCTAGCTAGAAAGAAACGTGTGCACTCCCTGCATTCCCTTCTCCCGTTTTAGACTCCGCCTGAGTGTGAGGCTCGTGAAGTCACGTCATACACAAAGCTATGCCTAAACAGGCTATGCTTTGATCATCCCACAAGGCCTGCTTTTCAATAACAAACCTTGATCATTGCATCTTAGTATGCCACACTGTCACTCCATACCATACCATTGCTTCTCCATCAATACATAAATGGGTGTTAAGTAGAGAATAAATTCTCCACCACCAATATTTATATATTAACAGAAAATCAACAATATGATATATAACGAAGTACGATGTCAGACACACCATCCATTTAAACTTATGCTCTGGGTCTGAACGAAAGTCAAATCCGTTCAATCAACATGTTCGTTCGAACGACGATCATGACCTCGAATTGGGAGCAAATCAATTCAAAGCCTCAATCGCTGTCTTCCTGAGGGGAAGATTGACGGTCTTCATTAGTCGTCTTCTTCTTCAATTCTTATCGTCGATTGATTATTTGGAATGAGATTAACTCGGCCTTTCCAAATAATCTTCGTATATATATATAAATATATTGAAAACTCTTCCTTATCGTTATTTCTAATTTATAACGATTATTTCCTATTTTATTTAATTAAAAATAATTAAATCTTTAATCAACTACGATTCAGATCAATGGCGATTTTGGCGCTGTTTTCAACAAATTTTGATTTTCACATATCTCAAAATCTAACCGTTGGATCATAACATATCTTATACCGTTGGAAAGAATTTTCCGAGTCGGTCCTAACGTTTTCAGTTTTGGGAAAATCCGACGGTTGGATCTTCCGGTATATTCGTTTAAAGATATGATTTCAAAACGCGAACAACCGCGCTTGATTCGATTAATTTTAATTATATTTATATATAAATATATAAATAAATCGTTTGTTCTCATTCTTATGTACATTTTCATTCTCTTATCTTTTCATTTCTCCATTTACATGAAAATGTAATTTATAATTAGACGATGAATCATTCCTTTTAATTTATTTCATATCTCTATAATTTACCTTAAAATGTAAATTATAACTCATCGTACTATTTATTCCCTTTCATCTTTCAATTATATTATGATTCTATTTACATATAAAATATTCATTCTCTTTTGAGTGCATTCATAATTTCAATTACATCTAAAATGTAATTTTATTTTATGATGTAATTTTATTTTACGATGTAGTTTTCCTTCCTAATTACATATAAAAAACGAAATCTTTATTTACATGATACATCCTTATTTTATTTTATAAAATAAAAATGTAAACTATCATTTTTGCCACCTTCTTATTTTACTTACATTAAATAAAAGGTAAATTTCACCTACGGTGTAAATTCTTATATACATTACAAAAAACAAATGCAATCTTTTCCCTATGGTGTGTTTCCTCTTTTTACATACATTAAAAATAATGTATATTTATCCTACGGTGTAAATTACCTTTTTTTTAATTAACATTAAAATGATGTTCATTTTCTATGGTATAAATCTTTTTTATAATTACATTATAAAATAATGTAAATTAACATACAGTGAAATCCCATTATACTACATTATAAAATAATGTAATTTAAACCTACCGCGTAATTCTCTTAATATTAACATTGAAGATAATGTTAATTTAATCCTACAGTGAAATCCTTTTATTTTAACATTGAAAATAATGTTAAATCATCCTATGGTGTAATTCCTTTATATTAACATTAAAATAAATGTAAATTATCATACGGTGTAGTTCTTTTTATTACATTATAAAATAATGTAAATTAACATACAGTTGAATTTCTTTTTTTATTAACATTATAAAATAATGTAACTTATTCTACGGTCAAATTCTTTAAATATTAGCATTATAAAATAATGTAACTTATTCTACGGTCAAATTCTTTAAATATTAACATTGAAAATAAATGTAACTTATTCTACGGTCAAATTCTTTAAATATTAACATTGAAAATAAATGTAACTTATTCTACGGTCAAATTCTTTAAATATTAACATTATAAAATAATGTTAATGTCATACGGTGGATTTTCTTTTATTAACATTAGAAATAAATGTTACTCATCCTACGATGTAATTTCTTTTTTATTTATAATATTAACATTGAAAAGGTTAATGACATCCTACGGTGTATTTTCATAATATTAACATTGAAAATGTTAATTACACATACGATGAAATAACTATTTAATTAACATTGAAAATGTTATTTTTTCATGCATTGTAAATTACTTATTATTAACACCAAGAATAATGTTAATTTCTCATACCATGTAAATTCTTATTTTTAACATTAACAAAAATGCTAAATTTGACATGCGATGTAAATTCTTATTTTTAACATTAACAAAAATGCTAAATTTGACATACGATGTAAATTCTTATTTTTACATTAACAAAAATGCTAAATTTGACATACGATGTAAATTCTTATATTTAACATTAACAAAAATGCTAAATTTGACATACGATGTAAATTCTTATTTTTAACATTAACAAAAATGCTAAATTTGACATACGATGTAAATTCTTATTTTTAACATTAACAAAAATGCTAAATTTGACATACGATGTAAATGCATCTTTTAATTACATAGAAAAATGTAGTTTTTTTATTCATGTGGTGAGAATTCTTATCTAAATAACATATAAAAATGTTATTTTACTTTACATCGCAAAATTCATTCTTTTACTTACAATGCAAAAATATTCACTTTTATGTTTACAATGTAAAGATATCAACTTTTCATTTTGATAATGTAAAAATATCAACTTCTCTACTTTACAATGTAAAGATATTAATCTTTCTATTTTACAATGTAAAAATATTATCTCTTCTATTATACAATACAAAAAGATTGTCTTTTTATTTACATCGTCGGATTTTCATCTTTTTGTTTTCAATATAAAAAGATTTGTCTTTTTATTTTAAGTATAAAAAGATCGTCTTTTTTTTTTTACATGGTCAAATTTTCATCTTGTTTTAATTTCACATAATAATATGTAAATTCCACCACAAGTCGCATTCCTATTTTATTTACATCCCATAAAAAGTAAATTTTCATCACATCACATAACAGCAACATCCAACCATGACAACAAATCCAATTCCAATAATTAACATCAATGTAATTATAAGGTGATGTTTTAACTTGACATATGTAAAATCAACGTAGCGTGATTAAACAAATAACCATAATTAATTATAATTAATTATTAATTCAGGTTTCTTCCCTAAATTTTCAGATCTAATATCATGCAATTCAGATCTAACAACATACGGGGTGAACAATTCGGATCTATGTTCTAAATATCATAACATATTAGATCTACGGTTAACAATCATGCAAATAATAATTTAATAAATTAAATTAAATTTAATTTAAAAATAAATTTCTCACCGTGTTTGGTCAGAGAAGAAGATTCAGGTTCGAACAGATTTGATGTTCGAGTTCAAAACAATTGCAGATCTGGGACAATTCTAATGCAAATTCATAGGAAAAATCAAAATCATCTTTTTACAACTGGCTGTGTAACGCTTAAAAGCGTGGGGAAATCTGAAATAAAATCTACCTTAAAACGTTCAAAACTTCAAATTCGATTTTCTGGAGTTGTAGTTGACGAAACGACGAGCCGTTTGTTGGAGAAGGACCGGCTAGGAGAGATCTTTGATCGGCCTGAAGGTGGTGAGGTGCGGCGGCGGCGTGGGGCCCAGGGGAGGCTGCATTCAGCGGCACTTTGAGGGCTTGGTGGCGGCGCTACGGGGCATGGGGAGGGACGGGACTTGTCGGAGATCGAAGAGCTCGGCGAGAGCTTCGAAACGAGTACTCACACGCTAAATTTCGTTGAGAAATGAAGGAGAAAACTGAGAATGAAGTTTTGAAGAGTGGTGGGTTCAATTGGCGGCTGAAATGAGAAGAGGAAGGACGATGAACAGTAAATTTCGGGTTTTATAATATTATTTAGGTTTTCCTAATCATTATTTAATAATTTAATTAGCCCGTTAAGACCCGTTTTGGTCCGAACTCCGATTTAGGCCTGCTTACTGTCGTTCTTAAGGTTTTGAGGCCTTCTGAACGCAATGAAACATGTTACAGGACCCAATTCCGAAATTTATTATGAGTTTTAGAATAATTATATTATTTTATTAACATTTTAATGTATACCGTACATGAAAATTCACCGAGGTCACAAATTAACTTCAAAAATTCTCGAAAAATATATTTAGCTATGTTTTGATGCTGTGGACCTATGAAAATTACCTAGCGACCTTTCTTAAAATTGAATTGGCCATAACTTTTGATTTCCGCTATGAAATTTCGATTTTTCGGATTCGTTGGAAAGATAAGGCAAGATAAACTGAATATACTATCGCACTCATTTCCATTTCTCTGCACCTACTAACGAATGTTTCAACTGCCATCATGTGTTCATAACAAAGTGATCCCTTTTCCGATCGGCTTCTACTCGCATGCATATATTTCTTGTGTCATTCGGCCCCGCTTGATTGTAGATACCTGTGCTGGTCCCACCATGGGGTGTATCAATTCCTATGGTGGCAACCCGACACAAAATTCAAGATGCACAGTGTATACTACTGATGCCCAGTGCCTGCTTTTTCCACTCCGGAGTACGTGCACGCCCATAATCCGCCGGAACCTACACTGCTGCACCACCCGCTGCTATTTTGACCGCTTATAATCAGCTCAGTAATCGTGCCCCACCCTGCCTAGTTCAGGGTACCATGATACATCTATATGGGTTACTGCTGAAATGGGTCCCCGTTACTAGGGTTTCCTAATCAACATGTTATAACGGTTAAGTGTTCTCAAATTAACCTAACCCCACCCATCTGTTTAATTAACATGTTATATTGGTTAAGTGTTGTCTTAATTAACTTAACACTACCATTCTTAGCCTGTCCGTCCCTCAGCTTTAATTTATTCATTAAAGCACCAACCTCTCACATTAGATTGATATTGTTGCGGTCGCTGGATGTGCCGGGCAGTTCCGGGCAGCCTTACCGCAACTCAGTCTAACCTCGGGTTTTTGGGCTTAATGCACTAACCTCTCACATTAGATCTATATTGTTGCGGTCGCTGGATGTGCCGGGCGGTTCCGGGCAGTCTTACACCGCAACTCAATCTAACCTCGGGTTAGGCATGTTCATCTTTAGCCATTACATATTTGTCATATGTATCCAAGTTCAGCTCTTTTTATATCAATATTCTCCAAATGTAGTCAGTACAAGTTTTATGCCACATTCACTTGTTATGCCCAAAATTTACTTAATTAAATTATACCCAATTTTTCCCGCGTTATAATCGCACGTATAATGAGATTCAATCTAAATTCCGAATGAACCTAGTATTCATAAAAGAAAATAAAAAGGGAAAAATAGAGAAGGAGCATAAGAATTGACACAAGGAAAAATAGGCATGTAAAGGTGTATCCAATTCAAGAATCATATTTCCAATAGGCATGTTGTACATTAACAATAAGTGCGGGCAAGCTAAGCAATTTACACCATAGTTATAAAGATTAGGTAGAATTGGACTTAAGAGAATCACTAATTTTGATGTACAACATGATAAGTTCCATTATATCAATTACAATAGTCTCATAGGCATAGGATGTGTACAACATGATAGGTTCCATCATATCAATCACAACAGTCTCATAGGCATGATAGGTTCCATTATGTCAATCACAACAGTCTCATAGGCAAGATAGGTTTTATTATGTCAATCACAACAGTCCCATAGGCAAGATAGGTTTCATTATGCAATCGCATAAGTCTCATAGGCATAGGCAATTCAGATTTGACAAAAGGATAAGCACGAACCATAATTAGGCATAGTTCTAGATCCGATTATTACAGTCATAATTTCTATTAGGTGATTAAATCGGAATATTAACTGAACTTACAGAAAAAGGACGAATCTTGTGTTCTGGGATCTGATTTCTGAATTTGTTAAGCTTAACCATTGATGTAGACGTTTGATTCTCTAGTTTGGATTTGGTTTGGAGCTTCCTAACTTGATTTCTAGTTTGGAGAAGATGGAGGCTAGGCTAGCTTAGACATGGACAACATGACGGCTTCATAGAATGAGGCCTAGGGTTGAGGTTTGGGGTGATTATATAGAAGTTTAGGATTAATACGGGCCTTTAGATCAACCTAGGAGTCATCAGAGCTGTCTAGTCCAAGAAAATGCATCATCAAGCAAATCAGAAGTCGCCATGTAGCCCTATGACTCAGAAAATCATCACTGTCCAGCACATTTGGCAGGGGTCGACCCCTACAAGGGGGGTCGACACCTATGTCGACACCCCTATAGGGGGGTCGACTCCTATGTCGACACCCCCTGGGGGAGTCGACACCCCTGAGCAGGAGATTTCCCGCTCAGCCGATTTCTGAGTTTTTGAATTTCAAACTGAAATCATTATTTAATTATTATTTTTAATTTATTTTCTTCTTACACTAGAAAACTTCTAACCTCCATAACTTCTTCATACGGAGTCCAATTCACGCAAACTCGGACTCTATCTCAAGAAGAATTCCGAGATGAAAGAAATGGAATATCCCGTTTCACACAATTCTTCTTCTAAAAATTAAGTGTTCTTAGATTTGTAAATTTTAATATTTAGAGAAAATACGGGGTGTTACATTGTCCCCTCCTTAAAGGATTTCATCCCCGAAATCTCTAAGTAAAAAAGAATGTATCCTAACATCCAACATCCATCTACTCAACCATCAATCACAGGCATCCACTGTCCTTAAAAAGATTTGTAATGCTTTTACGATCATATGCATAGTGTGTGTCTATGCCCTTATCTAATGTAAAATCAGACGGTCTACTGATTCAGTTGACCACCTTGATGCGAATCATGTCGGTGCTATGAGTCCATCATGTATACAATTATTCCTAATCATATTTTGTAACTTTTACATGAATGCACAATCGTTCATACAAATGCAACATCCATATGATAGCACATCAAGTTTCAATCCACATACAAATACATATGTGCATATGCAATGTGAAAGTGACTGTGCCGATCTAGTACTTAATGTGTGTATATGCATCCACGAGCAACCACTAGCAACCACTTGCAATCATCAATCATAACTTGTTTCAAATACATGTTTACATCCATTTGTTTCTACCTAAGGATTAAGAATAGGACCAAGGAGATATACTTAAAAGATAGATACAAGCATGCATAAACTTATGGAAAAAGAGATAAAGAATGTACCCTCAAAAAGAAAAGGGTAGGATGCGCGTATCTTGTCTTCAGTCTCCCAAGTCGCGTCTCCTTCAGCATCACTCCACTGTACTTTAACTAGCTTGACCTCGTAGCTTTTTAACTTCTGTACCCAAGATACGAGTTGGAACTCTTCTCACCGTTGCTTCTCGCTCCACTTCTACTTCCTCTAGTATGCTCGACTCCACAACTTCTGCGGACTCATGTAAGCACTTCCGTAGATGAGAGACATGAAAAACATTATGAACTCCTGCCAATCTTTCAGGTAGCTCTACTTTATAAGTCATCTTCCCAATCCTCTCAATGATAGGAAATGGCCCTACAAATCTTGGTGCCAATTTTCCTACGGACCCAAAGCAAACGACATTATTCAAAGGAGATACTTTAAGAAAAACTCTGTCTCCAACCTCAAACTCAAGGTTGGTCCTTCTTTTATCAGCGTAGGACTTATGTCTATCTTGTGCGGTCTTCATTCGTCTTCATATCAAGTCGACCTTCTCTGAAGTTTCTCTGATCATGTTAGGCCCATGTACGAGCTTGTCTGTAGACTCTCACCAACAAGTTGGTGATCGATATGGTCTTCGATATAAAGCCTCAAAGGGTGCCATGCCTATGGTGGCTTGGTAGCTATTTTTGTAGGCGAACTCCACCAAAGGAAGATGATCCTCCCATGTTCCTCCAAAATCAAGAATGCACAATCTCAAAAGATCTTCTAATACTCTGTTCACCCTTTCTGTCTGACCATCGGTTTGAGGGTGATAGGCAGTGCTTAAGCATAGCTATGTGCCTACAGCCTCTTGCAAGCTCTTCCAAAACTCGCTCATAAAGATAGGATCTCGATCACTTACTATACTAGAGGGTATCAAATGTAGTCGAACCACCTCTTTAAGATAAATGGATGTTAATGATGAGGCAGTCCTCTTACTCTTAACAGGTATAAAGTGAGCGCTTTTAGTGAGCTTATCCACTATTACCCAAATACTGGTATTGCCCCTTCTTGACCTAGGCAACCCATCAATAAAGTCCATCGAAATGCTATCCCATTTCCATGGTGGGACCTCTAGAGGATGAAGCAGACCACCAGGCTTCTTCTGCTCTGCCTTGACTTGCTGGCATATCAAGCATTTAGAGACAAACCTAGCTGCATCCTTCTTCATGCCATTCCAGAAGAAAACTCTTTCTATGCCTTTATACATCTTGTCCCCACCTGGGTGTGTGGTCAACTTAAAATGGTGTGCTTCTTCGAGAACGATTTTAATCAAATCCCTTGCTTATGGGACACATAGTCTTCCGTCCCGTCTCAACCAACCCTTGTCATCGATGGAGTGTCTATTGAGGTGACTAGAAGTCTCACCTCTAATTAGCTTATCCATCACGTCAGCTAGTTGAGGGTCTTCACGTTGCGCGGTTCCTATTGAGTCCAAAAGAGTAGGCCGCACCTCTAGCGATGCTAACAAACCAGTTACAAATTCATAGGAGGGTCTAAAGTCAAAGTTTGCCATGTACTCCAAGCTTTGCCTTTCTACAAAGAGAGGACTTAAGGTCGGCTTTTTCCTACTTAAGGCATTTGGTACCACATTGCCCTTGCCAGGGGTATAAGCAATATCAAAATTGTATGAGGCAAGAAATTCAATCCACTTTTGTTGTCTTAAGTTAAGATCTTTCTGTGAGAAAAGGTACTTTAACGATTTATGGTCAGTAAACAATTCAAACCTATCTCCTAGTAGGTAATGATGCCATGACTCAAAAGCGAAAAACAATGCCACCTAATTCTAAATCATGAGTTGGGTAGTTCTTCTCATGTACCTTCAACTGCCTTCCCCCATAACAAACTACCTTGCCTTCTTGCATCAAGACAGCGCCTAGTCTAGTACTGCATGCCTCCGTGTATACCGTAAAAATCTTACTCGCATTAGGCAATGTCAGAACAGGGGCCGTTGTCAGAGCCCTTTTCAGTCATTGGAAAGCAACATCACCATCCAAATCTCAGTCAAAAGTTAAGTTCTTCTTCGTCAACCTAATAAGTGGGGCTGAGATCTTTGCAAAGTCCTTAATGAACTTTCTGTAAAAGCCCGCTAGTCCAAGAAAACTTCGTACTTCGATTGCATTCCGTGGAATCTTCCAATCTTGCACCGCAACTTCTTTTGCGGGATCCACAACTATCCCCTCTTTGGACACCACATGTCCAAGAAACCTTACTTCTTCTCTCCAAAAATGGCATTTGGAGAATTTTGCTTTCAGCCGATGTGCTCGAAGAGTATCCATAACTTCGCTTGAATGCAAAGCATGCTCTTCCTCACTTTTTGAGAAAATCAATATGTCGTCCACGAAGACCACTACAAATTTATTAAGGAACTCTCTGAACACCCTACTCATCAAGTCTACGAAATAGGCGGGTGCGTTTGTCAAGCCAAAAGGCATGACAAGCCATTCGAAGAAACCATCCAGGGTCCTGAACGCGGTCTTATCTATGTTGTCTTCATTCACTCTTAGCTGATGAAATCCAGTGGCCCGATCTAGTTGGGAGAAAATTGAGGCACCTACGAGCTTGTCGAACAAGTCATCTATTCTAGGAAGTGGGTGCCTATTCTTCTTGGTTAGCTTGTTTAGCTCCCTATAGTCCACGCACAGGTGAAGTGAACCATCTGCTTTGGTTGCAAACACCACTAGAGCACCCCATTCAGAAATACTCTGCCTTATGAACCCCTTTCAAGCAACTCTTTAACTTGCTTGCTGAGCTCTTTCCTTTCCCGTGGAGCCATGTGTCTAATGGGTAAAGCAACAGGTTTTGCATTATCAACAAGGTATATGCGGAAGTCTATCTCTTGCTTCGGAGATAAACCCTTCACCTCTTCAAAGACATCCAAGTATTCACGGACTACTCTAAAAGATTGCAAGTTTTCAACGGACACATCAAGAGATTCTAGATAGCTAAGAAAAATAGAATTCATGGGATTATAAGAGATTTCGAGAGTGTTACGGAGGCGAGTCATAAGTCTAACCGCTCTCCTTTCACAATCGAGGATGACACCATTACTGGATAACCAATCCATGCCTAGAACCAACCCATAGCCCGTGAAACCCAAAACATAAGCATTACATCTAAACCCAACGCTTAGTATAGAAATTTCCAAATCCAAACAAATCATTGATAAATAAGATGAACCCCCAATTGGATTTGAAACAACCATGGGATCCTCTACTATACTGGTATCAAGGTGCAGAGATTCAAGTACAGCAGTAGATATAAAAGAGTGCGATGCGCCAAAATCAAAAAGTGTACGAACTAGATGATCAGAAAGATAAACTAAACTCTCAACAGACATATTTCTACCTCTTTCTTGCGGAGGTGCAATGAGAGCATGAATCTGCCCTCTAGAAGTAGATCCAGTCCTCTTCCCTTGCCCTTGCCTTCTTGGGCAATCCTTAGCCATATGTCATGTCTCGCCGCATTGAAAGTAACCACCCATCTTCCTTTTCTTCTTTCTGTAGTCCTTAATCAGATGTCCAGGTATGCGACAAAATTTACACTTCCTCTTATCACGAGGTTTGTTATTCTTCCCGCCTTTCTTGGAATCCATCTTCTTATTTTGCGATCCCTCCACTTTCTTGTCTAGGGGTTCTTCCACCTTTGCCTCTTTCTTACCATCCATTTCTTCCTCCTGTAACAGTGCCATGTCCACCAGTCTCTCAAAATTCGCACCCATAGGTATATGGGACATAGCTAAGCTGTGCAGCAGCTCATTTAACCCTTTAACGAATCGGAGTGCCTTTTTACGTGGAGTGTTTACTAACTCCAGTTCAAATCTAGCCAGCTGGTTGAATTGGTTGACGTATTCCTTAACCGACAGGCTTCCCTGTTTGACTGCTAAGAACTTCTCCATCTGTAGACTTCGTTCAGCTTGCGAGAGGAACTTCATTTCAAATCTCATTCTGAAATCCTCCCAAGTTTCAACTGGTCTCTCAGCATTAGTAACTTCCCACCAGTAAGAGGCTTCGTCCTTAAGTATACAGCCAATTGTATCTTCTGCCTATCGTCCACTTCGAAGATAACAAACAAATCTTTTGTTTCCTTAAGCCAGTTTCTTTCTTCCAAAAATGACTCAGTCCCATTAAAGTTCTTTCCACCCATAGTTCAAAAGTCTCTACATATCTTCGAGAAAGCATTCACACACGGAGGAGGAGGAGGAACGGCTGCAACTGGGGGAGGAGGAACGTCTGCTGGGCCCGTGTCATTAGCCCTAGCCTCCAGATACCTTTTGAACCCGACAGGTATCGGTACGCCCTTGGGATGATTAAGATCCCTAGACATGCTGAAATGAAAGGAAAAGGTTCAAAACAAAGGATAGAAAGATGGTGCATACGGCTTTGGGGATTATGCCTTTAAAATAAAACAACACTTTTCTTAAAAATGCTTCTTTAAACTTCTTTTTGAAAAATAATTTTCAAAAACTTTTATCTGATCAGGTAAACCATCGCTCTGATACCAAGTGAAACACCCCACCTCCGTTAAGGTCACTCACAAAGGGCATGCATTAACTTTGGTGAAGCATTTTAGGTAAAAGGCACAGATAATTTACAAGACAGACATATAAACAGCGGAAAACTGAAATTATTTCATAAATAACGTGGTTCAGTCAAAACATTACAAGCAATGTCTCAAAACCCAACTTCTAAATTATTACAATAAAACTTCTGTCTTGATTTAAAACTCCATGCACATAAAGAAGCATAAAACAGCAGCATAAATCACCAATAAAAGTGTAACCACAGCCATAGCCCAAGAAAAGAGGATCCAAGCAATACATCTACTCTCTTCAAGCTGAATAAGGTCTGCACTAAGCTGAAGTATTCCCTCCCTGCGGACCTGGGGGAAGGGGGAACGGAAGAAAAGAAGGCGAAAGAAAACAGGTCAGGCATAAGCCTTGTAAGTCCAGTGATTATTCATCATGTAAACAGGTAAAAGGATCATGACATGAATAAACTGAACATAGGACAATACCATGGCAAATAAGATAACATAAGATAAGGCAAGATAAACTGAATATACTACGCACTCATTTCCATTTCTCTGCACCTACTAACGAATGTTTCAACTGCCATCATGTGTTCATAAAAAGTGATCCCTTTTCCGATCGGCTTCTACTCGCATGCATTTATTTCTTGTGTCATTCGGCCCCGCTTGATTGTAGATACCTATGCTGGTCCCACCATGGGGTGTACAATTCCTATGGTGGCAACCAAACACAAAATTCAAGATGCAGTGTATACTACTAATGCCCAATGCCTGCTTTTTCCACTCCGGAGTACGTGCACGCCCATACTCCACCGGAACCTACACTGTTGCACCACCCGCTGATATTTTGACCGCTTATAATCAGCCCAGTAATCGTGCCCCACCCTGCCTAGTTCAGGGTACCGTTATACGTCTATGTGGGTTACTGCTGAAACGGGTCCCCGTTACTAGGGTTTCCTAATCAACATGTTATAACGGCTAAGTGTTCTCAAATTAACCTAACCCCACCCATCTATTTAATTAACATGTTGTATTGGTTAAGTGTTGCCTTTATTAACTTAACACTACCATTATTAGCATGTCCGTCCCTTAGCTTTAATTTATCCATTAAAGCACTAACCTCTTACACTAGATCTATATTGTTGCGGTCGCTGGATGTGCCGGGCGGTTCCGGGCAGCCTTACACCACAACTCAATCCAACCTCGGGTTTTTGGGCTTAATGCACTAACCTCTCACATTAGATCTATATTGTTGCGGTCGCTGGATGTGTCAGGAGGTTCCGGGCAGTCTTACACCGCAACTCAATCTAACATCGGGTTAGGCATGTTCATCTTTAGCCAATTTACATATTTGTCATATGTGTCCAAGTTCATGTCTTTTTATATCAATATTCTCCAAGTGTAGTCAGTACAAGTTTTATGCCACATTCACTTGTTATGCCCAAAATTTACTTAATTAAATTATACCCAATTTTTCCCGCGTTATAATCGCACGTACAACGTGATTCAATCTGAATTCCGAATGAACCTAGTATTCATAAAAGAAAATAAAAAGGAAAAAATAGTGAAGGAGCATAAGAATTGACACAAGGAAAAATAGGCATGTAAAGGTGTACCCAATTCAAGAATCATATTTCCAATAGGCATGTTGTACATTAACAATAAGTGCAGGCAAACTAAGAAATTTACACCGTAGGTATAAAGATTAGATAGAATTGGGCTTAAAAGAATCACTAATTTTGATGTACAACATGATAAGTTCCATTATATCAATCACAATAGGCTCATAGGCATAGGATGTACAACATGATAGGTTCCATCATATCAATCACAACAGTCTCATAGGCATGATAGGTTCCATTATGTCAATCACAACAGTCTCGTAGGCAAGATAGGTCTTATTATGTCAATCACAACAGTCCCATAGTCAAGATAGGTTTCATTATGTCAATCACAACAGTCTCGTAGGCGTAGGCAATTCATATTTGACAAAAGGATAAGCACGAATCAGAATTAGGCATAGTTCTAGATCCGATTATTATAGTCATATTAGGCCTTCAAATCGGAATAATAACTAAACTTACAGAAAAAGGACGGATCTAGTATTCTGGGATCTGATTTCTGAATTTGTTAAGCTTAACCCTTGATGTAGACGTTTGATCCTCTAGTTTGGATTTGGTTTGGAGCTTTCTAACCTGATATCTAGTTTGGAGAAGATGGAGGCTAGGCTAGCTTAGACATGGACAGCATGACGGCTTCATAGAATGAGGTCTAGGGCTAAGGTTTGGGGTTATTATATAGAAGTTTAGGATTAATATGGGCATTTAGATCAACCTAGGACTCATCAGAGCCGTCTAGTCCCAGAAAATGCATCATCAGGCAAATCAGAAGTCGCCACGTAGCTCTATGACTCTGAAAATCGTCACTGTCCAGCACAGTTGGCAGGGGTCGACACCCATGTCGAGCGGGAGATTTCCCGCTCAGCCGATTTTTGAGTTTTTGAATTTCGAACTAAAATGATTATTTAATTATTATTTTTAATTTATTTTCTGCTTACACTAGAAAACTTCTAACCTCCATAACATCTTCATACGAAGCCCGATTCACGTAAACTCGGGCTCTACCTCAAGCAAGATTCCGAGACGAACGCAATGGCGTATCCTGTTTCACCCAATTCTTCTTCTAAAAATTAAGTGTTCTTAGATTTGTAAATTTTAATATTCAGAGAAAATACGGGGTGTTACAGGTGGATGGAGAGAATGTTGTGTTTTGCAGGAGGAGGCGGAGCGTCTCATAATGAGGGAATTCGCTTCCCTTTGTAGGGGATACGAAACTTCGAACCCCTTTGGGGGTAGAAAGTTTCGTAACTCTGGATTATGAAATTTCGTGTCCCTTCGGGGATATGGAATTTCATACCACGAGAAAGGGGATACGAGATTTCTTGTTGATCCGGTCACTTCGTGTTTTGCCTCCATGATGTGTTGTATTCTTGTGCAAGCCGACTAAACTATCGAACTGTTAGATGTGTTTTATCAATTCTAATCGTAATGTAGTCACGGCTCGATGCGAATCCAATAATGTTGGTTGACTATGGCGATGGTTATAGTCTCCCGAACTTGTGATCGTCCTTGTGTCCCAAGTTTCTAAGCTATAATAGTGTCAGCATGGCAACACAGAACATCGCACATACATATTAGTTTACACCAACACGCGGGGTACATGTTATACAACGTGATGTCTAACGCAAATGTATTGAAAGTATAACTAGTAATGGATACCATATCCACGAAAAAGCAGTTTTCGGAAGCCGAAGCTTCGCAGCATTCACCGTCCTCATCTAGTTCAACTAGCGGTGCTAGCTCAAAGGGCAACAAGCTTGAGACCTCTGAAAGTCTACTCCTTCTCAGCTATCGGACTCGCCTAAAGTACCTAACCAGAGGGCGCAGTTGGGAGGACCACAACCCATAGTCGAGCATTCGGTCGGGTCGTTGACTCAGGGAGCATCTGGAGGATCTGAGGAGAATCCCTTGAGGAAGAAAACATAGATATCGTCAAGGGAAGCACTTTTGTGGCACCAGACTTGATGGAGGGAATAGTTGTTCTCAAGAATTCATTGGATTCAGTGCCATCACATATGGATGAGACTACGGTGAGGCATATGGCGATACGGTACAACATCCCTCATGGAGATGTTCGCATGCCCAAAACGATGATAGGGCTCACGCAACACTGGAAGGTACACTGCCTGGAACAGGCAGACGTTCATTTTGAGGTGCGTGATCCTGACTAACAACTTCATTTGGGATACATTGATTCATTTTCGCCTTTTGCCATCGCAACTCCATCCGAATGTGTATGCTTCCCTCTTAGGTACATGCGTTTTCTATAGAGAGTACTTATACTTAGATCCTACTGGAGAGGACATCCGATATCTGTTTCAATTGAAGAGGAAAACCATTGTTGCACCATCTCAATATTTTTTGGAAGCTCTACCCAACACCAAGTTCTTTGATGGGATGTTGCCTAACTTGAGCATGTAAAAGTATGACTGGTTTTATGTGAGCTGCCCTCCCGGCTTTGCGAGGAGATGGGTGGAAGGAAGTAAGTATTTTTGATCCCTTCAATTTACAACACTACTCGAGTTGTTAGTTAGTAGTTAACTATATTTTTCTATATCAGGGAATCCTCATACGCCCATGGATCCTGTGTATCAGCAGCGTCTCGAGTCCTTATTCGCTATTCCGGCTAAAGCTCGATTTATCGATAGTGTATTAGACCAAGAGCGTCTTCGTCGTGTGGGCCTACTTCCTATTGATTGCACAACAATAAGGTCGGCTATTGCCGATGTTAAAGGAAAAGAAGAAGTTGAGGGTGGAAGACCTCCAAGTCATAAGAGGAAAGGAACTCCTATCGTGTCTAAGTGATGCAAGGCCGCTAGGACTTAAGAGGAAGCTAGTGAGGGTGGATCCAGCGATGAGGAGGAGGTTGCTAGGGACGAGGGCCTACCGACTACCCCTGCTTCGTTTGCGGTAGATGGGGCAAGGGCAGGGATGTCGCCCAGGCCAGAGTCTCCTAAAACTGCCTCTGTGACCGTCGTCTCACTTGAAAGGGAAGGCCTATTTGATGATCTAAACAAACTCCCACTAGTCGAGTTTCCTTGGCCTATCGCCATCACTTTAGAGGAAATAAATCGAGCTGTCTGGGAGGTCACTCCTTCGGGAGGACCGTTATCTGGTTTGTTGTGAGAACACTTAGGGCATACACATTCATAAACACTGCATAACACACCATTTGTTTGTGTACATAGGTTGTTCGAGTCTAAGCTTGAATCCTTTTGTTTTGCAGGGCTAGAGGTAGAGGTCACGATTATGCGTCCAGGGGTCACCAACCTCCGAGGAGCGCTTTTCTTAGGGATTTCAGAAGAGACACAAGTCCTGGTGATGAGCCCCAGTATTCCTGCGACTAAGGCAATGAGCATCGTCATAGGGAAAGATACCGATGTTGTATATCTCCTTCGCCATAACTCGGTCGTCTGGGATGGATACACAATATGTTTCTATGGTCACTGGGCAGGTCTCTACGATGGTTTCTTATAATGTTCCGTCAGTAGCGCCAATTGCTCCTCCAAATGGAAAAGAGTTATCGTATACCGATAAGAAGAAGAAAGCTACGTCGAAAAAGAAAGAGCAGCTTCCGGGTTGCCTGTAGCTCCTGAACTTTCTATAAACGAGAGGAAAGCCCTGCTAAAAGAGAAATTTCCAAAGCACTATTTTGACGAGCTAAAGTGGCTTCCGGATCTTAAACCGATTACTTGCGAGGACAAGGAGATGGTGTGGCAGCAAGTGTATGCGGATTATTACCAATGTAATGAATATTACAAGTATTCTGGGCATCTATTGTATCTTATTAGTTAGAAGAATGTAGAGATTTCCAATTTGAAGCAGAATGTGAAGGATGAATAGCTGGCCATTTTGAATGCAGAGGGGGTCTTTGAGTAAGATACACATATATTTTTGTAGTACCTTTCTCTGTGTGTCCGACCAACACATTTATATATTATCCCTTTGTTGCCGAAATAGGTGAACTGAAAAGGGAGTATGAGAAGCTGAAAAAGGATGCGGAGCAGTCTACTTCGTCTTTTAAGGACATGGTGGCCTCAATGTCAACTGATAATGCGACCCTTAAGAAGGATAATACCGATTTGGCGAAGGAGAATATCCTGTTGATGGAGGATAATGAGAAGGTATTCCAACTTCAGAGGGAAAATGTGGCCATGGTGTTGGTGAATGAGAAGCTGAAAACTGAAAATGAGGGGGATTAGAGGTTGCAGAGAGAGAATGATGAATTGAGAAGGCAGCTGGGGGCGGTGAAGAAGGAGAAAGAGGAGGTTGAGGCAAGCAATAGGGATGTACTAAGCTCACTCGAAGTGCTAAAGGCTAAGCTTCAAAGGGAAGTGAAGAATCTTAAGGAGGAGACGGAGGATACTGAGGCCATGGTGGAGGCTTCTTTTGAGGAGCTTATTCAGAACATATACGTCAAGGCCCTCAGGTTCCACATGATCTCCTAGGTTAGGGATTACCCGCGAGTATTGGCTTAGACATGGGAAAGGCTGGTGCCGTTTGAGGTCGGTTGCGACAAGAGGATGCGGAGTCTTCAAATGAAAACTGGCTCATGGGGGAACTTCTGACTGAGAATGAGCGGAAGGTGCTGGAGGAAGGAGATCGCTGTAGGAGGATGCCGAGAGGAAGAGATTGGCGAATGGTGCCGCCAAAATGGGAAAGTTTGTGCCTACCTAGAGTGTGACTATTACTCAGGAATTTGCAGAGGGAAGTTCTTTTCGGTCACTAGTTCCACCATCTACTAAAACCGGCGGTCCTACAGTCCTAGCTCCTGTTTCAACTGAGTATGATGCTGCACACCAGGGTTGGGGTTGGTGGGATCCACTTTTACCGTGATGGCAAGCGCCTTTCCTATCGTAGCCACGCCATACTTTCCTGGAGGTAAAGTTTCATTACTGCAAATGCCCGAAGAGGATGAGAGCACTAAATCCTCAGAAACTAGTAGATGTGTTTTTTCTTGTGCATCTCCCTTAGGTGCAGAAATGACAACAGGCCTTGCCCCATGCTTCTTCAACATCTGAGTTTGGATTGGGGTTACAGGGAATACAATTTAGAGAGTTAGAAGGGCACCCGGATACGTTCTCGGATATGGATTTAGGAAGTAGCATTTATAAGGGTTTGCTTTAGGAAAGTGAAGTGATAAATGGACAAAGTGTTCACGAGTGAAGCTGAGCCAAGTATGCAAATGATGTATGACCTGGTGCAGTCACAAAAAGCTCAAATGTTAGCGTAGTCTGAGGAACAAGAAGAGAAAAGGAGACATGATGAGGCAGCTATACAGGAGGCACAAGCTAAGGCCCGGAAAGAAGCTAAGAAAGAAGTTGTAGTGGCGGTAGCGAAGAAGAAGGCTGATGCCGAGGAAGATAGGGAGAGGGCCATTGAGGAGACCGGATCAAAGGAAGCTACCAATGAAGACGAGAAGGAGAGAGTCGCTGAGGAGGTCAGGAAGAAGAAAGCCAATGACGATGCCCAGGAAAAGGCCGAAGATGCCTATAAGAAACTCAAAGCGGACGTGGATACCCAACTCAAAGCCAAGAAGCTAGCCGATCAGAAGGCTGCCAGAGAAGCCAAGAAGAAAGCGGAGTTGGAGGCCAAGAAGACCCAGGGAGAAACTAAGGCTATGCTGGCCCTTGCCGCTGATATCAATCCTAAACCGCTACAATGTATTTCTCCCGAGGTAGTCACAATAATTACAAGCGGCGAAGCTGATGGAGGGAAGCACACATCGGTGTCTCATGAGTCCGTCACCCCCATAAAGGGAAGAGGAGGGAAAGGCGGAAACGAATCCGTATGGAAGCGGTCCATAACTGGTGGTGACCCTCCTAGTGCATAGAAACAGAAAAGGAAAAAAAGAAGGATGAGTGATCTTAGAGATTGTCATAGATATCGTAGACATTTTGGTTATGTAGATGGATAGTATACGTGAGTACAACCCTCACTTTTGGTTTTTGGGAGGCATGGTGTGGTTCTAATGTACACCACGTCAGTAGAAATAAAAATATTTAGATATGTAGTTTTCTTTCGGTATCTGAATAAAAGTGCTGGCTAACTTTTCTTATATCGCATTTTAAGTTAAGCATTCAAATGTTTGTCTTACATTTTCTAGTTTATATTACTAGCGTAAGTGTACTTTTCGCTACACTCAAGCACGCGTGATTGGAGACTCCGCTCTGGAGGTGCCCCCAGTCACGCGGAGGTTGTGAGTTGGCTCCGCTCCCAAGTTTTCTTTTGGTCGGGAGTCAAGAGTCGTGTGAAGTCTTGGTTTGGTGCCTTCTCTCTCGGACCACCCGGAGTCGTTGGTCCTAAGGCGTGAGACGGCATGGACGTCTTGGATTTGTCATTTAGACTCTCCCGTGGTTTTGTTCGGGTTAGAGTTTGTGGGCATCATCAATTCGCCAAATGGTGCCCGAATCCAGACCCGATGGGTCGGATTGAGCCACGGGAGTGGTCAATGTCACACTTACTAGGCTAATGGACTGCCCCAGGTCCAAGGACTTAGGAACAGAACGATTTATACTTGGTCTCGCCATTGATTCGGGATTCGAGTGGTGTTATTCATACTCGGTCTTGTCGTTGATTCGAGACTCGAGCAGTGTTATTTATACTCGGTCTCGTCGTTGATTTGAGAATCGAGTGGTGTTATTTTTATTCGGTCTCGTCGTTGATTCGAGACTTCAGTGGTGTTATTTATACTCGGTCTCGTCATTGATTCAAGACCCAAGTGGTGTTATTTATACTCGGTCTCGTTGTTGATTCGAGACTCGAGTGGCGGTACCGGCTCCTTTGCTAGGGGTGTCGATCCGATGATATGTATTTGTGTGTGAAAGCTAGTTATGATGGTCAATCAATCATATCATGCAAAAACTAATAACATCAAAAAACATTGAACTTAACACTATCTTTACTAATAACTTTAGCAATAACAATAACTTTAGCAATAACAACCTTTACAATGCCTTGAATTTAAAGAAAACAAAACATTATTCGAAAGCAGAAAATTTGTACACTAAGTTATGTAAAGTAGCGACGAATATGTTCACTGTTCCATGCCCTCGGGAGTGCAGTGCTATCGACGATCGCTAGATTGAAGGTTCCGTCTCCAAGCCTCTGTTGTATGACGTATGGACCTTCCCAGTGAGGACTGAAGCAGTAGGTGTGAAAAAGATCTGTTTCAGGATGAGGTCACCGACATTGAGGTCCTTGCAACGGACTTTAGAAATGAAGTATCGGGCGATTTGTTGGCGCTGTGCAGCAGCTCTTACTTCAGCTTCATTCCTTTTCTCTTCGAGCAAGTCGAATTACTCCAGAAGAAAATCAAGATTAGTCTTTAGATCATAATAAGTACCTCGGTGGGATTGAAGATTTAGCTCAGTGGGAACGACAGCTCCGGATCCATAGGCAAGGACGAAGGGAGTATGGCCAGCCGCCGACTTATGGGTGGTCCAGTAGGCTCATATGGCCAGAGGGAGCTCATCATCCCACAAGCCTCCAGCCTTTTCCAAACGCTTCTTGATGATGGGTTTGATCTCTTTGTTGACAGCCTCGACCTTCCCATTGGCTTGAGGATGGGCCACCGCGGAGAATCTCTTTTCGATTTTGTGCAGTTGGCAGAAGGTCTTGAACTCAACGCTCTCGAATTGGGTCCCATTGTCAGAGAAGATAGCTTAGGGGACTCCATATCGAGTAATGATGTTACGGACGACAAAGTTGGTTACCTTCTTAGTAGTGATTGTAGCGAGGGCTACGGCTTCTTCCTATTTGGTGAAGTAATCGACTTCAACGATAGAATACAGATGCCTCCCCTATTCATCGGGTGAGTTCCAATGATATATTTGCCACATGGCGAACGACTAAGGGTTGACCATCTGTGTTAGCTCGGTTGGTGAGGCTCTCGGGATCTTGGAGAATCTCTGACACCTGTCACACTTGCGGGCATAGTCTGCAGCATATTGGTTGAGTGTTGGCCAGAAATAACTGTATCGGAGAACTTTCTTTTCTAGGGTTTGCCCCCCCCCCCCAATGTGGTCGCCGCATTCGCCTTCATGTACATATAATAACACGCAGTCAACATCGTTGTGGGATACACACCGGAGAAAGGAACAGAGAATCCCCTTTAGTAGAGCACTTCATCTAGGATGATGTAGAGGGTTGATTTGCGGGTGAGTTCTCATCTGTCTTTATAGCGATCGGGGAGGATTCCATATTGTAAGTAGTTCATGATTGGTGTCATCTAAGACTCGGGCTCGGATTTAGTCTTCGTTGTTGCAATAAATTGAGTCTACATCTGATCGATGCTTGGAGAGTCGAGTACTTTGACTGGGGCAAGTCCCATAAGCTGTTTATCCCAAGAGCTTGCTAGTTTGGCTAAGGAATCAACTTTCTCATTTTGTCCCTAAGGGATGTGCGTGATGATGTAGTGGTCGAATTTGGCGAGGAATTTGCGATCCGGAGCAAGGTAGGGAGCGAGTCGTGCCTGCTTGGCTTGGCACTCTCCCTGTACCTTGCGTACGATGAGTTGTGAGTCAGAGTAGATTTGGATAGACTTGACGTTAAGTTCGATTGTAATTCTGAGTCCAGCGACCAAGGCTTCATATTATTATGAATCGTTGTTGGTAGAGGGAAATTCAAGATTCAGGGAATAGCCTATCGAGCGTTCCTTGGGATTGTTGAGCATGACTCTGATGCCAACACACTGATTGTTGGAGGATCCATCCATGAATAGTTTCCATTAAATGCCGGGAGCATTGATGCTTTCCGAAGGAGACTCTTCTGGAACGGTGAAATCCACTATGAAATCTGCGAGGGCTTGTCTAGGGAAAGCTCGAAGAGGAATGAAGGTGATCTCGAACTGGCTCAACTCTATATTCCACTTCAGGAGTCATCCAGATGCCTCAGGTCACTACAGGACATGTCGTAGCGGCTGGTCAGTGTAGACCTTGGTGGGATGAGACTAAAAGTATGGTCGTAGCTTCTAGGAAGAGATTAGTAGACAATAGGCAAGCTTTTCGAGCTTCAGATAGTTCTTCTCCGCTTATGTTAACCTCTTGCTGATGTAATAAACGGATCGTTGGACATGGCCTTCAATGTGAATGAGCACTGAGCTTATTGCATGCATGGGAACAACCAAATAAACGTATAATTCCTTGTGATCCATGGGTTTTGATAAGATAGGTGGTCGCTCTAAGTGATTCAGGAGGTCCTGGAATGCATCTTTTCACTCCCGTGTCCATAAGAAGTTGCGCTTCCCCTTCCTAAGCAAGTCGAAAAAGGGAGTGCATTTGTCAGTGGCCTTGGAGATGAATTAGCTTAGAGCGGCGACCTTCCTGTTTAAGCTATGAACATCTTTGATGCTCCGAGGAGCTTGGATGTCTCGGATAGCTTTAATCTTATCTGGATTGGCTTTAATGCCTCACGTTGACAATGAAACCCAAGAATTTTCCTGATGCAAAGCCAAAAGAGCTTCCAAGGGATTGAGTTTCATGCCATATTGGCGGAGGATATCGAACATTTTGGAGAGGTAACGGATGTGGTTGTTCGATACCCTCGTTTTCACGAGCATATCGTCCACGTATACTTCCATAGATCTCCCAATCTCGTCCTTGTAAACGAAGTTGACCACTCGTTGGTAGGTAGCTCCAGCGTTCTTAAGGTCGAAGGGAATAATGAGGTAGTAGTAGACCCCGAGGTCGGTTATGAAGGAAGTATGGTCCTGGTCCGGAAGGTACATCGGGCTTTGATTACAGCCAGAGTACGCATCCATTAAGGACAAAATATGGTAGCCGACGGTTGAATCAAGAAGCTGGTCGGTCTTTGGAAGTGGGAAGCTATCTTTTGGGCGTGCCTTGTTGAAGTTTGAGATATCAACACTCGTTCGCCACTTGTCGTTCGCTTTCTTGACCAGGACTGGGTTAGAGACCTATTCAAGATAATATGTTTCTCGAATGAAGCCATTTTGAGTAGCCTATTAACCTCTTTTTTGATTAACATTGACCTTTCAATCCCCAAGATTTGACGTTTCTGTTTGACCGAAGGTTGCAAGGGATCAATAGCTAGCCTATGACAAGCGACTGCGGGGTATATGCGTCACATGTCGGAAGGGGCCTAAGCGAATACATCGAGCTTGGCCCTTAAAAATTCTACGAGATCTTCCATTATTATGGGGTGCAGTCGCGATCCAAGTTTCAAGACCTTTGTCAGGTCATCGGAGCTGACCGGTACACCCACCGTAGATTCTACCGGAGTGCCCCTTTCCAAATCGGGCTCTTCATCTTCCCTTGTATCAAGATCGTCGGGAAGATGGAAGTGGCGCCTGAGCCAGGACTCAAACACATTTGATTGTTATGCGGAGATGGTCTTAGTGCAAGAAGGCGGAGGCACAGTCTTACCTTTGTCCTTATTGCATGCATTCTTCCATTTTATGAGGTAGAAATCTCTAGCTGTGGTTTGGTCGCCTTTAACTATGCCAATCCCATTTACTGTCGGAGACTTCATCAGTAGGGACCACGGTGACATGCAGACTCGGAAATCTACAAGGAAGGGAAGTCCAAAGAAAACTTTGCATGGGGAGATGACGTCAATAACCATAAAAGTGAGGATTCAGACTCGTCTCCGATCTCCTTCTCTGAGTTCTACGGGGAGGTCCACCATGTCGATTGGATGATTGGAGGATCCATTGAAGCTGTGGATTGTACCATGGAAGTGCTTCAAGTCTTTGGCCTCCAGTTTCATTTGGTGGTAGGTCGCCTTGAAGATGATGTTGACTAAGCTTCCCGAGTCGATAAGAATCCTTCGGATGAAAGCTGACCAATCTAAAAGTGATGACGAAAGGATCAATAGTTGGGATCTCGATTATTGTGGATTCTCCCATAAAAGACAATATCATCCTGCATTGTCTTCTGAAGCTTGGCGGGTACTGATTCGTCTAGAGTGGAACAAGCTTCTTATGTGGCATGCTTTATAGAGTAAGCGTACTCCTCCATCTTGCGGATGCTGTCATGTGTGGGATGAGGTCCACCACATATAGTGTTGATCATGATGCCACATGACCTTTGGCTGGACAGCTCTAAGGCCGCATTTGCAGGTGTTGGAAGTGCAGGCGTTGAAGGGACCGTAGTCAGTTCGGGAGGAGAAGAATTCTGGATGTACTGCTCCAGACGTTTCTCACGGATGATTTTTTCGACTGCATCCTTGAAATTGAGATAGCCATTAGTATTGTACCCATATATGTCATGAAATCTGCAGTATTTGCCGGAGTTTTTCTCGCGATCAGTGGATTCCCTTGTGTTGGGCTTTTTGTACTGGAGGGTATTATAGGTTTCTAAGTAAATTGTCTCGATATCTCGATTCCGCAGAGTGTAGTTCCTTTAATTTTAATAGCGGCCATGCTTTTTAGGATCGGTGGAAGTTTGATTACTGTTACTACCGCTGAGTTTTTTAGCCATTCGGCTTTGGCTTTTAGGGGGGTTTCTCCTTTACCCATGTCGGAGTATTCTCCGAACTATTTTCCTTTGACACTTTCGTCGACAGTGTTAGCGTGTGGGTTGTTTGAGTGGTTTCCCCGAGAATCTCTATTATGCCTTGTTCTTCTTGGCACAGGAATTGTCAAGCCTTTTCGTAGAAAGCCTTTAAGGTCTTAGGCTGCTTTCTGTCGATCTAGGCTCCAAACTCGGAGGTAGGAAGGACACCTTTTGCAAGATGGAAGAGTATGGTGCAAAGTTCAATATCATTGACCTTAGCGAGGGCGGTGTTGGATCGCTCGGGGTAGCTTTTGGGAGATTCTACAGGGCCCTGGTAAATGTTCGAAAGGGTAAGGGCATTCCTCGGAGTCAGAACGTTCATTCTGAAGAGCCTAACCAACTCCATGGATAGCTGGCCAAAGGTGTCGATACATTGGAGTGGAAGGCGAGAGAAATAAAGCAGAGCTATGCCTGACAAGAACAATAGGAAGCACTTGCATTTGACCGCATCAGTGGCCCGACTGGAGTCCATCTACCATTCATAGCAGTTCAGGAAAGCACAGGGGTCAGTCGTGCCATCATAGAATGCCATTTGTAGCACGTTGAAGGGTCAGGGTCATTCGGCTTCGTGCATAATCCTAGTGAAGGGGTTGTGCCTTAAGTGGGTTTCTCACGAGTCATTGGCGTTCCTTCGCATATCTCCCATAATCCTTCAGACCATGCAGGGGAGATATGCTGGATGGACATCTTCCGGCGGAATCCATTGGTATCGGTCGACCTCGGGAGTCTTGCTCGTGGACGCCTTCTGTGATGCACATCGGGCTCATCCTCATACATGTCATCGAATTTTTGGTTTTGGTATCGCTGATAAGGCTAAGAGAGTTAGTGTGTGTCCTGATTCGGTGGATCTTGGGCCTGTTGGGTGGCCGAAAGTGTGGGCCTGAAGTTCCAAGCAATGACAGTTGGGTTCTGTCGAGGAGCGGGTGGTTACTCGGCCCCGGTTCATCGTTGATAACCAACCGGGATCACTCACGGTGAAATGTTCCCTGCTATAGGTGACGGTGGTTCTATCACCATTTCCATTTCCGTTGTCGTTTCTGTGGCCACTTGTATGAGCATAAGAGCGGACGACGGCGTTATTGTTAAGGATGAACATCCTTTTTTGATGCGGGCCCCAAGATTTGGAAGAAGTTTCCGAGACATTGCACCGCGACCGGGCGTTGTTCTGAGCAAGCTGAAGTTGAGCGATGATGCTTTGACTGTCTTGAAGTTGATGCGTAAGGGCGTTGTAGTTTTTCAATGCTTGATTGAGTTTATGATCCATATTTTCATACTTCTTATTAAGCACGTAAATCTGTGCTTGCGTTGCAGGGGCTTCAGGGTCTGTAAGAGGAAGAAATTCCATTTCTGTCTGGTCTTCTACCACTTGGGGTAGCTGAGGAGTACCAACTTTGGTTGGAGCAGAAGAGCCAAGCATCTTTCGCTTAACCATCATGAGCAGACTTGGGCGGCATGTTAGAGAAGGGAACCTAAAGCATGTCAAAGTCGAGACGGGAACGTGCGACAAAGATGCGAGGCTAATAGTTTCTTAGTGAAAGCACTAGAATATTGACGACAATATTGTTGACACCCAAGGATTCTTAATTACTTAAGAATATCGTTTTGGGTACGAAAATTAAATGCAGAAAAGAAGGAAGGACATAGTAGATTTATAGTGGTTCGGTCCTGTGAGGGGCCTACGTCCACTTTGGAAGAGTTGTTGATTTTTTTTTCATAATAATGGATTACAAGCTACATACATCATCTAGGCATTTGATTACAAGTATTTCCATGTAATTTGGAGTCATAATTGTCATGTATGAATATTGGAAAAAAGTCACTTTTATGCTCCTTCTTCCTCAAAGCAAGGATGCCATTAATGAGTCTCTTGAAGCTTTATGGGATGTCAAATCAGCCCAAAATCCAACCCTTTTGATGTGTGAGCTTAGGGGTATTTATAATGGAATGTTTAGATGGGAGTAGGTAGGATTTGGGGACCACAATAGTACAATTTCGTATCCTTGAAGACCTGCCCTTGCATTTCGACTGCCTCTCTCTGAAACATGTAAAGGCTCGTATCCCTTGTGCGGGATACAAATTTCTTATCCCAAAAATACGAAATTTGTACCCCTTGGGATATGGAATAACGTATCCACTACATGATATGGTTATTTCATATCCCAAGGGGATATGAATCTTTCGTATCCCCTAAGGGATACAGGCCCGTACCCCTTTGAGATACAATAGATGCCGTGTGTGAAGGAGCTGAGTCGAAGTTGTTACGTGGTTAAGGGATCTGAAGCCACCATGCATTAGAGGTCCTGAAGCCGTGGTGTGTTAGAGAGACCCGAAATTACTATGCGTTGGAGGGAGTCGTAGCTTAGTGCGAGCCGAGGGATTCGAGGTTGGATGTGAGAGGGGTTCGAGGTATAAGCACCTGAGGGATCCGAAGTTCATGGAAGCGGAGAACCCGAAGCACTCAGGTACGGGATGGAGGGAGTCGAAACTCCTAGGACGTGAAGGGTAGAAGTTAGAGGTTTCAGACCATAGGGGTCCGAAGCTTTGGTGCGTGAGGGGTACGAGACTTAGGGATTCATAATCCCTTATATGAGGGATACAAAATTATGATTAGAGCATGGTTTTGAGGAGTTGTGAGGCTCTTTCTTGTACGACCTCCTTTGAGCTTGTACTCTTGGCTTTTTGGCGACACTTCACGCTTTATCATCACGCGATGTGATGAGTCGAGCGTGCCTAATGTACTTTTGGGTACCGGACCAAAAGGCTAGTTAACACATATATAACAACAATAGTATCACTTCTTCATAACAATACGTGTTAGTTTACTACTTATAGATATATATCATCAATAAAATATTTTAATACAAATAGCTTAATTACAATAAAAGCAAAAGAATAATAACTAGATAGGTAATTTGTAATCTGTATTGCATAGTTGCAAGTACATAGACATTTACACATAGTTTGCCTTTAGAATACCACATAAAACTTCAACACCACATAAAACTGTAATTCAACACCACACAGAACCTCAATTTTAATATTTACAACAACCGAAAACTATACTTCAACATCACATAAAACTGTAATTCAACATCAATAAAAACTCTAGTTCTTTTACTTTTATGTAAATTTAACATGAAGCCAGCTAAGTCCCATCAATACCTCATGTGAGCTAATATTTCGTAGACTATTCATGCTCTTATTTTTAGCATGTCTTGTGGACGAACCTTCGATGAAATTTCTATTCTAGTCAATAATATGATAAAGATCATCACATATATCCTACAATCTAATCTGCATGAATGAAAACAGTTGTTGGTAAAAAAAAAGTTTATGAAAAAAATGATTATAGCATATGTTATAAGTAGGGATAATATTGTAATACAACAATTATCATTTTCATGCACTCAACATCAATTTTATGTTTGATAATAATAATGTTAGTACCAGATTTTAATTCTGCAGGTGTCAACATTTATTTCCATAAATTGTTGTGAGTACCAGTGTTTGTCCATGCTGCACTTAAAAATTGATAAATACATGCAATGATTGATAAGAAAGAAAAATAAATAAAAATTTATGTGCCAGATTCTTGCTATACACACTCTAATTTATGTATTTTAGTTGTTTGGAGATGCGTATCTTGAATGTTATGCTTTTTCCAGAACTACTGTATTATTTTTTTCGACTTCGGCTCTCTACAAAAATTATAGATTAGTATTGATTTTGTTGTTAAATTTATAACATATATTTTAGTTTGTTATCCTAGAACTTGTTTCATACCAGTATAATAATCGCTTTTAGATTGGATTGTTTTGCTCATTCAATCTCCATGGGTGCAAAGAATCAAAATGTTGCAATTGCATTGTAGATTATGTCAAAGATACTAGTGTCACTAGTGTCCAATGGCTTTCACAATTTAACAGGAAGAATATTACATCCATGCACTCATTTTGCACATCTTTTTCTAACACCGGGAGAATAAAATGATTTATAATTCCTCCCATTTTCTCAGTTAATCTTTTTTTCCTTCAGAATTAATGTTTTTTGTAATTCCATGTACATATGGAATATTTTAAAAGTGTGCATTGAAACTATATTTACTGCTATAGTTGTGGTTATTGCATTGTTGTTTTTATCAAGGCACATTTCGAAATGAACCAGTCAATATTCTGTATTAAAAATGAAAAGAAAGACTGAACAAACTAAATTTCAGCATATAACGATGATGATAATTTTAGTGAACTATGATTAAAAAACAAATAGTAGTCATTTTTTTATATGTAGGTACCATTTTTTAAAGTTGATAGTTAGTATCAATTTCATGTATGTATAGCTATCTGTTTGATGTGTATGCATGTATCAATTTTTATATAGATACAGGGTATCAGTTTGTTGTTTGTCTAGGTATCATTTTATTTGAAAGTTTTATAATTTATACACTGATTCTGGATATTAGTTGCATATGTACTTAGGTATCAATTTTAAAATTTTAAAGATATCATATTTCATACACATATTCCGGGTATCAGTTTCATATGTGCATATTTATCGGTTTAAAAAGTTTAAATTTATTATATTTCACATATAGATTCTCGGTTCTAGTTTCATATACACTTAGGTATCAGTTCAATATTTTGAAGGTATCATATTTCATACACAGAATCCGAGTATCAGCTTCATATGTACTTAGGTTCCAATTTCATTATAGATAAAACTTTCAACTTAACAAAAAATACATATAAGTTTCCAAAAGTTTAGTATCAGATTCTTCATACATTCTTATGATTTAAATGAATAAATTTAAACAAGAATGAAAGCTTGTGTTTTAATTAAAAACTATTAAATTTTTTTAAAGTATAGTACCTGCCTGTTAGTGAAGTTATATTTCAATACATGTTTAAGCACATCCTTCAT
Source organism: Allium sativum (assembly GCA_030737875.1). Taxonomy (NCBI): domain Eukaryota; kingdom Viridiplantae; phylum Streptophyta; class Magnoliopsida; order Asparagales; family Amaryllidaceae; genus Allium; species Allium sativum. The sequence continues at coordinate 207,035,779 of CM060925.1, forward strand.
AATTATGCATCCTTCTTCAACTATATCAGCGTCGGTCCAGGCAATTTGATTTTTTTATGCAAAAAATGAATTGAATTAATTTCTCAACAAGTACTAATAGTAAAAAAATACTTACTTTTCTGATGATTTTGCATGAGATAATTTTTTTAACAATGCTTTTATTGTTGTAGAGTTAGTAAATTTATAGATTTGTAATGGGATAGGTGCACCTCTTCCCACGATGATTCTATGATTGCAAGTACCTTTATTGGTAGTATTGATTCTTGTGTTGTTTCTTGTTTTTGTTGTTCTTTTTTGTTTCTTCTTCTTTTTGTTGCTTTGGTTATGCTATACAGCTTCTTCTATTATTTTCTCTATTTTTTGCACTGCTTCTTCATCCTGTTTTTCAACGTGAACTTCAGTTTTTGATCTCTTCTCTTTTTTTATTCCCTTTTTTGATTACTCGAACGAATCGCTCTTTTTGGCCTTCTTACTTTTTGCTTACTCTCTTCACATAAGAATGCATTTTGTTTATGACTGGCGGTTTTTTTTGTTGCTGAGCTGGTTTTGTTCATGCAATTTTTTCTTTAAGCGTTTTTCTTTCTCACGCTCTCGTGTGATATCGAAGTCAAAATTTGGAGGAGTGAGATCAAGTACTAATTTTTGATAAGGAATTATATTCTTCTCTATAGTTTTTCCTTTCTCTTTTTCTATCTAATATGTTGGAGAGTATTCACGGTCCTTTTAGTTATTGTTCATTCATCATTAGGAGTACTCTACTTTTATTTTGTTAGATTTTTTATTTTCAAATTCAGCTCAACATTTTCTCATTCTGTTTCAGCTATAGTGTTTGAAACGGGAATATGGTCCACCACTGCCTCAGAATCCACCATTGCCAAATCATTGTCCTTAAAATATGATTTTTTAGCTTTTAACTCGTCTTAACTTGAATAATTCATCCTCCGCTTGTTTTCTTATTCTTCTTTCCCTTTCAATTCATTTAATTTTTTGTCCGTCTCCTCATCTTCATAAATATGTCATTGTAAAATTCTTATTGATACATCTTGCTCCAATAATTAAAGTGTTATTTGATTTTCATCATTTTTTTCTTTTTTGGTTTCAGCTGCTTTCTTTTTTCTTGTTCTTGAAGATAATGCTTCCAATATTTCCAAAAGTTTTGCTTTGTACGGGTGGATGCTCGGCATTTCTTGGACCTTCATATTTTGAAAATGATAGAGAACTATTATGTGTGTATATGTAACTGATACGGTGTACTGAATAAAATGATACTACACAGTAGTAAGGTGGCAGTTTTGCGTTAATTTAGGTACCAATTTTGAATAAAAAATGCTGCACAATAATATGGTATCAATTTGGTACTAACTTAGGTATTAGTTTTGAAAAAGATAATACTACACATTAATTAGTTATTGTTTTGTATCATCTTGTGTATCAGTTTAAAATAGTAATAACATTACAAAGTAATAAGTTATCATTTTGCATCAATTTAGGTATCAATTTTTAAGAGATAATACTATCCAATAATAAAGTGTCAGTTTGGCATAAATTTGGGTACGAACATAATGTTACATAATAATAGATTATTAGTTCTGAAATACATACTATTACAAAGTAGTATGATATCGGTATTGCATGTACCTAGGTATCAGTTTTTCTAAAGTGTGCCATTATACATTGATATGGTATTAGATTTCTATTCAACAAGGTATCAATTTTGAAAAAAATAGTGTATTCTATATAAGCGAAATTGGTACTTTAGTGAAAAATGTTACTATGCAGATATAATGAAGTAATAATACAAATTCAAAATTAATAGCTATGCTTCCATTATGTCATCCAAAAATTGTTACAATTATTTTTAAGCTCCTAAGATCCCACCTTGTAGATCGTGGGATTGTCTCATGAGATTCCATATTTTCACACATACAACACTCTATGCAAATAAAATAATATTAAAGATGAAACAATTATAATTTTTCATAATCCATTAGAAGTTATTAAATAATTTATCTTACAAATGGAAGCATTAAGCAGCCATATATGTTTCTTCGGTTATGAATGAATTTTTTTAATAAACTTGCTGATTTTATTTTCTATTGTTTGAGAGCAAGAAACTATATTCATTGATTCGAAATCGGTTAGAAACGGAAGAAATCCCCATCTTAAATTTTGCTAGTTGCAAGGGAAGAAAATGTCAAAAGAACTTCCACTATGATCAAAACTGGAAGTGTTAATCGTGTTGCTTTTTCTTTTTAGCGATCTCTTGCTTAATTCTTCTTTTTATTAAATTCTTCATGATGAAGGTTGCTTTATCAAAATTTCTAGAAGCAAATTTTTGCATTTTGGTAGAGTAGTTTTTCCTCCTCGTTGTAGGTTTAATATATTTTCCTTCCAAAGGCATAGCAAATAGTAAGCTAACATCCTTGGCCATTATATTTATTTTTTTCTTTTCCAAATATAAATGCCTCTTGTTCCGTTGAATTGTAACTGTACCCAACATCCAAATTATGTTGATGTTTCTTACATTCTTTCATACCAACCTTGCCTTCATAAAAAACAATAAAAACGTTGTATATTGGGGTGTTCTTTAATATGTCTATTTTCTATTTAGCCAATCCAATTTTGTCTTCGACAAGCTTTATAATTTTGAAGACTGCTTAAAGCAAACATCTGTATGTTGTTTCTGTTTTAGGGTTTGCTGTAGAAATATCTTTAGCTTCCTCTGTTTTAGAAATGTCTTTGTCGTCTCTTGATAGAGGATCGTTAAAATTATCATCCTTATGTATAAACAAGATATTAGTATCATGTAGTATTACATATGCATCATTTGTTAATCATATATTTGTGTGATGTTGACTGGTAACTGTTATTGCTCTTGGTGGTATCAGTTTCAACATGCGTAATTTTAGTTTTTCCATATACCATATCATTTTTATGTAGACATAGGCATCAGTTTTGTTAAATTTGTATGTACACAGTAGAATAGTATCAGTTTTGTACACTGGTAAGTATTAGTTTAGTTAAAGTGATCTATTCCATACAGTAACCAGGTATTATTTCTACATAGACAGAGGTATTAGTTTTATTATATTCTACAATATACACAGTTACATAATATCAATTTTGTACATTGATAGGTATCAATTTAGTTAAACTGATCTATCCATACAGGAACTGGGTATCATTTATATATAGATGTAGGTATTATTTTTATTATATTTTTACAGTATAAACAATAACATGGTATCAATTTGTATATTGGTAGGTATCAATTTAGTTAAAATGATCTATTCCATACAGTGACTGAATATAGTTTTCATATATATAAGTATCATTTTTGTTAAATTATTGTGTTGTTTACAATAATAGGGTATCATTTTCGAATAAATATGGTTATCAATTTTTTATATAACATAACAAACACACTATGTAACGACCCGTATTTTTGGGCAGTCTATTTTAAATATTTAATATCATTTTAAATATTTTGTTGATAATATAAATAAATTTTATTTATAAATTTATAGTAATACGAAATAAAATTTGAATCGAAGTTGAAAACTGAATCAAACAGTTCAGAAGACCGGTATAAATTCTTTTGAATATAGTCGATAATAAAAATAAATTTTTACCAGCGAATAAATTAATTCTGAATTTAAATTATATTATATTTATTTACTATGGTATATACGTTGAGATTAAATACCAGAATATATTCAGTTCGGTTCAGATTAAATTAAATAAAACACGGTACCAGTTAATACCCGCCCTTAATAAACCCTGTATAGTTAATACCTACCTCAGATGAATTCTACCTGGTAAAACACCTACCTTCAGTTCCTTCATCGCCAAGTTTCCCCTCTGTATAAAACGCGACATCCTCCTTCCCATTTCGTTCGACTGTAAATCGGTTCTCTTCAGACAAAATGGGTGTTCCTTTTTTTTTTTTAAATAAAAATCGAGTCCTCCCATTTATCTTCATTCTCCTTTTTCCAGAACTAAAATCGAGCTTAAGCAATATAAAAAGGGCCGCTCACTTTAAATCAAAATCGAACGCCAGAACAAAGAAGAAGGGAAACGGAAATCGAATACATCTTTGTGGCAAGGGTCGGATCTGGCTTGGGGATCGAAAACCGAAATCGAAATTGAAGGCGAGGGATGGCCTAAAGCTCGACGACAACCTAGAAGCGCTCGCGATTTCGTATGTGGGGATGACCGTATTTTGTGGTTTTCGGTTTATCAAGGGTGAACTGGAGTTCGATGAGGTACGGGATTCATTTCTGTTGCTATTGGAAGACCGCGGTTCTGATTAGAGGTCGAGGACGACGAAGGACTCAAAAAGGACGAGCTCGACAGTAGCGGTTCTGGTGGGAGGGAGGAGTTCGATCCAATGTTTTGGGGACTACGTTGGTAGAGGTGAAGGGAAGCTCTTTATTGAGTACAGGAAATCAAGGTTCGAAGAAGAAGGGTTGAGCAAGCCTTAAAAACTTAAATTAAGGTACATTATTTACTTAAGTAATTACTTTATGATTACTATGGAAATCTTCCAGTTCATAATTGTCGGCCAAACTAACTTTGATTCCAAAACAATCCATCGTTCCAAGCTACTGTTTCAATTAGTCTTCACTGCGTTTCCTGCATATTTCCACAATGATTTACTTAGCAAAACTTCTTAGTTAATTAAATAATTTAATTAAGCCTAATTTAATTACTCAATGGAAATCGCCCGATGCTTTCTGTTTCCATCAGCTCGCCAAACCCGTTAGCTACTGTTTCAATTAGTCGTTCGACTATAAAATAGTTTATATAAATTAGCAACTGATTTAAATGGTGTGAACATAAGTAGTTAGTTAGTGTTGTAGTTAATTTGTAAGCTAATCATTTGAGTATGGAATTAAGATATATTATTTTATTTTAAATAAAATAAAAATGTTTAAAAGGTAATTAACATCTGTTATTTTATTAAGCAAGCTTTAAATGTACAAAAGGTTTAATGTTTAAAAATACATAAATTTATTTATTTATCCGGTAGGTTAATTTAAATTAGAAATCGATTAATCGTTGAATAAAATTTAATAATCGTAGATGTTGAATGGATTCGGTCGAGGCAACTCGTAGTCATTTGATTTGGGATTTACTGGATGTTTCGTCAAAGGAAAAACCCTGGTGAGTAAATCTCACTCACCTTTAGAATTATTTTTATTTCATTAAAAATAATTGTTTGTTGCTTGTGTGAATGTTTTCTGGTTGTTATATATATATATTAGTTATTTAGGCTATATATATATATATTGGGTTGATTGATTGGTTGGATTCCCGCAGTCTCATTAGCGGATGCCCGCGGTACCATAGCGGATGATTACCCTATACGCCCCACGCTATGATTAGTGGATGACCTTCTATACCACGATATTCTGCCACGAAGCAGAATGGGTATTATTTATGTACTAACATCTGTGGATGCAGGTAAACAGGTTGGAGGAATCCAACTGGATTCCTCAAAAATATATTATCTGTTTGTTTGTCGGTTTCATATATATTCTCATATATGATGTGTTAAAAAAATTCCGTGATTGATAACTGATTGTTTTGGGGTGTTTAAATATCACTGGGGCTCGAATATTGATTTATAAAAATATCGGAAAAGGATAATAGAGATTTGAAAATGGAATACTATTTTTATAAATAGAATTTGAATTTTTAATGAAGTATAGAAAATATTAACTGTTTTAAATATATAAAACAAGTGAATTTATAAACTTGGTTTATAAATTAAATTACGGGGTTTTAATTTGATTTATAAACTTTATTTATAAGTTTATAAATGTGAAAATTTAAGGGAAGTTATAAACGTTGTTTATAAATTAAATAATACAAATAGAATTTGAATATGAGAAATTAGAATGAAATTTGAATATTTGAATTCAAAGGAATTAAAATAAAATTTGAATTCAAATGAAGAAAATTCAAATAGAGACTTTGATATAAAATTTGAATAAAGAAATTCAAATAGAGATTTGAATGTAGAATTTCAAAATAGAATTTGAAGTAAACTTTGAAAATAGGATTTTCAAAGTAGAATTGGAAATAGAATTTCAAAATAGGATTTCAAAATAGGAAATCCAAATGGTTTCGAAATGGAATTTGAATTCAAGGGAATTCAAATGGATTTGAGTGAAGAAATTCAAATGGGATTTAAATAATGGGTTTTAAATAAAGAGGATTCAAATATAAGAATTCAAATAGTATTAGAATGGAGTTTTGGATATTTGAATTTAAAATAGAAATTCAAAATGGAGTTTGATTATTTAAATTCAAGTATGAAATTTCAAATATAACAATTCAAAAGGGAGTTGATTATTGAAATTAATGTGGTATTTAAATTCAAGGAGATTAAAATGTGGTATTTGAAATCAAGGAAATAAAATATGGTATGTGAATTCAAGAGAATTAAATTTGAATATTAGAATTCAAATGGTGTTAAAAATGAGTTTGAATATTAGAATTCAAATGGTGTTAAAAATGAATTTGAATATTAGAATTCAAAAGGAGATGGAAAATAAAATTTGAATATAGGAGATTCAAATTGAATTCAAATAGAATTTAAACTATGGGATTTGAATATTGAATTCAAATGGAATTGAAACTATGGATTTGAATATATTAAAATATATCAGAATGGAGTTGGATTCATTTTAACGAAAGTTTAAAAGTTTATATATATAAATATAAATAAAACGAACTCGCCGCAGTGCTGCAGTTCGTAAATTGGCGATTCGAACTTCAATTGAATATACAGAACTCAATTGAAGTCGAAATTCTTTGAAACAAGAAACGTCAGGACCGATTTGATAATAGCTTTCTAATGAAGGAGAAAAATCTGGATTTCATCGAATAGATTTTTAGTTATGTCAAAAATCAAATTTTCAGAAAAGCAGCTCCAGAACCATTATAAAACCATAACGGTTTGTTTAAATAAACTGAAGGATTTTTAAGAAATAAAATCCGAATTTGCCATGAGAAAAATCCAGACTTGAGTTGTAAATTAAATACGAACTCAAGTGGTGTAAATGAGATGATTGTTGAAACAAAAAAAATCAGATTTTTAATTATTGATTAGAATTGACTAATTTAAAGAAATTAGTTAATGGAATTTTAGAATCGAAATTTTGGGCTTTGAATCGGACAAGGGGTGTGTAAATTCATATTCGGAATCGAATATGAAACTTGAATTAGAAATGACATTGGATTGTTGTATCAACAAATTAATATATATTTGAACGTGATATGTTCAAATAACAAGTGAAATAGGCTAAGAAGCTAATTAAAGAATAAATGGGCGGAACTGAATTCAAACGATTGGTTTGAGTTGAATTGAATTGCAAACAGGTGAACATGTGTAAGCAGGTTTGATATGAAGTATATGAAGATTTAAATTTATGTGCTCGACAAAAAGGTACATGTTTAATTCATATATGAGATTTTATGCGCCGTATCGGCAAGCCGCTTGGCTTTTTCTTTTTCTTTTTGAGATGAGAAGGACCGGGAATGCTATTTGAAATTTCCCGATGCTCCCGGTACAGGGGAGGTTATGGCGAATTTTTCCGGAAATTTAAGGAGTTAGAATATTTTTAAAGATATTTTGTTAGTTAGAAATCATTGTATCGACGTATAGAATTCGATAGGTAAGTGAATATAAAAATCGAATATTGTAAACAAAAGGGAAATCTATAAATTAGAACTAGAAAGCGAACTTTATACATGTTTTAAAAATGAACAATTGGATTGTATAGTGTGTTTATTCGAGGTAAGTGGTTTCGCCGTTTTGAAGTTGAGGATGTTTTCAGTTAAGGTCTGAGAGGTAATTTTACCCCAACTTGATTGATTTCATTTTTAATGGATAAATAGCGAGATCCAGTCTCAAAGAGAAGTGTTTGAAAAAGAGTTAGTTGAATAAAATATTTTGGGTTGTTATAACAATGTTTTACACAACATTCGTTTTAAACCCAAGTGATGGAATTTTGGAAATATAACAAGTAAATATTTTCTGAGTATAATTAAAATAGTCGGGATAGAGATAAGTGATTGGAATTGTTTCCAATTGCAAATAGAGATATTTTCTAATATATAGAAAATAAAAGAAGTTGATATTGGGAAATGCTTTCGAAATAGCGTAAAGGGCCAATATGGTTATTGAAAATATTTGGTTAACAAATATTGATAGAGAAAATGGAGAAGTGATTTAATTAATGAATATTAATTAAAGAGCCCAGTGATTTGTTTGATATGTTGGATGAACACTTGTTTTTATTCGATAGTTAAATCACAGACTATCGAAGTTTTTACCATCGTTGTCAATATGGAGAGACCGGTTGGATTATTATCCGTGAACCACTCTGTATTGGCAGTAGCGTTGCGAATCAGATTATATGAAGATAATCGAAGACGGAGTAAAGTGCAAGGGCTTTTTTCTAGTAATAGAAATTGTGCCTTCGGTCTCGTTCAGTCCCAGAACGAACGTATATGGACGAATGTCTGACAGAATATTTCCAATGATCGAATGGATTGGTTTGTACAAATATATATGGTTGCAACGGATTTATTTCCTTAGCATAACATCCAGAATATTTGTGTAAACCAATTAATGATTAACGGATCTGATAATGTGGCATTCAAAGTGATTGTGTTATCAAAGAATGGTAAGTAAGCGTAGCCTCAGAACTCATCAACCAGGAAATGACAAAAATCGGGCAGGCAGCATGGCTATGTGGGTCGCTCCCATTAGGGTGTATAATCACCTATCTAGAGATTCATTTAACTTCTTATTCTATTCGATGCTGTCCCAGTCGGGAGACGGTTGCTGATCCCAACCGTTGGTGATATACATTCGATACACTCAAGCGAAATGAGTGGTCGGTCATGTGTGGGCCGGGTTGCAAGATGTTCTTGTTGAACCCAGTGTATTCCTCTCTAGAGATACACTAGCGGAAGGTGGTTCCATACCTTGTCATGTTGGAAATCCAATCTCCAATAAGCGCCATGCGGTTTTTGATTTTATACTATGTATGTGGAGCGTGAGATGCAAGCGTTCCGCTAGATTGTATTTATTTGATGTAGACATTAATATAATATCACTGGATTTTCGTATCAAAGTGTTTTGGGTTATAGTAAGGTAAAAAACGTCCATGTTTATGTGTGGGCTGGTCTTACTATTATCTTTTCTTTCGAAAAGGGTTTTGAAAGTTAAACAAGTGGTTGGAGTTTACTCACACCAGTCCCATGACTGACCCAGAGTTTATTTTGTTTTGTTTTCCCTAAACTCTTGGGTGCCCAAATTTGTACGGGCAGTCAAGTAGTTCAGGTGTTTACAGATACCATTGGAGGAGCTTGGAGCAGGAGGCTTCAGCGTTAGTTACCTAGTGTTATTTTCCGCTGTATTGTAAGTGTTGAACTCTGATTCTGAATGTACATGTATACAGAAATTTTGTATTACAAAAGTATATGATATATTATATTTTATTCATTCCGCTGTGAGGTTCATGTTTTACCCTGATGTTGTGTATTCTTCTTCTTCTATTCTAATATTTCTTTCCTTCTATTTCTCATCCTCTAACTTCTTTCTAATAATGATTCGTATTTCTGTGCAATTTGGGTTGGATGTGTGGTGTATTTAGTCAACTCAGATAGTACGGATTTGCGGGTCGTTACACACTATATTTGCAGTTTTTCCATTATGAAAATGATATTATCTATGATATTATTAAATTTCTTCTCCGATCTTCAGATTCTTCAATTTCAATTTGTTTTGCCTTTTTCTACTTTGTTTAATATTTTTGATAATGTCAGACAATAATAATGTTAGCATCAATTTCTTATATTTACGATTACCTGAATAGTTTCTTCTTGTACAGTGTTCTCTTTTCCATTCTTCATCATTTGATTTTCTCTAGTAGATTTTTTTCCTCTTCTTTCCTTCTTTCTCTAATTTTTAGAGTTTGTTCTTCATTTCCTCTTTTATGAATTTTCGTTTCCTTTAGTTCTACTAGGGTTTCATTTAAAGCTTTTGTCTAAGATTCTACTGGTGGTTCAATGTTGACTTGTGGTTTAACTAAAGTATCTACAGGTTCTTTATCTCCATGTTCTAGTTAGTTTGAACTCCTAGTTGAACTAGTGGTTCAACTTCGAATGTAGTATCGTTTTTTTAGGATTATTAATACAATCTGGTTGAACTTGTGCTTGAACCTGTGGTTGAACTTTAGGTGGATTTTGTTGTTGCGTTTAAATTTCGCTAGTGACTGGAGAAGGCTGCGTCGATTTAGATTTAGGAACCATTATTATTGATTTAATGATTTAGAATGAATTTGGTAAATTTTATACCATTTAACCACTAAAATATTAATATTCATAAAGTTACTATCGTTTATAAACTTTTGTTAATAGGTCATAAATCTAAGAATGGGATAAATTTGTATTTGATGAATATAGCATATTAGTACAGGAATCTATGTTGAAATTTAAATATGGACTTCAGTTATCCTATTATCGTAAAAAATTATTACAAAATAGTGGCAATTCAATATTGTATATGATAATAGTAAAATAAAGAATGTAATGCATCGTTATCTTCCTTCTACAACCATTTTACCATACAATCTATATAACAAAATTAAACAAAAAAGGTTCAGTGAAGATGGAAATCCCTACAATTGTAAGCATGATACATTAGCACTAGTTACATATGATAATGTACTATTTCAAGTACTATCTTATTAACCTTCCTTTTTACAAAACCATTACACAATAGACTCAAATACTCTAGAATAGGATAAGTCAAGGAACATGGACTAAAGAGATGGTTGGATCACTCGAGAATCGAGTACAGAAGTAGATATGATGCTATAAGTAGCTGGAGTTAGTTGAATATCACTTTGGAATAGGATAACTCTAGAAAAGTCAACTCTTAGAGAGTCAAGGATCGGTATGGATCTGGATCTAAGAAACTTGAACTTAAAACATCGATTAAACTACGTCCATAACCTAAAAACTAGGCAATGAACTAGAGAATCGAACATGTAGGAGCTAAAGAAAGTCAAAGAGGGTCCTACACTAAAGGTTGGTATCGAACGCTCTTGAGAGTTCGGTACTGACCCCTACAAAGTGGGGTGATCCAAGTCCTACTTCTCGGACTCGGTCGTCTTGCTTTTGTGGGGCCTTTACACAATTCTAGGCCAATCCATCGTCTTTTACAGCTTCAAATAGACCTTCGCTAGCTCTATAAAAGGGAATTCTATTTTCTTCTTCGCCTTAAAGCTCTATTATTCCTATGAGACAATAATACCTTCTTCTCTCTATATTCTTACAAGAAAACAGTTATACCTGTAATCGGTAATATTAATAAAAATTGCTATAAGTGAATGTAGGCTAATGTTTTATGAACCTGTATAAAAACAGTGTGTTCTCTATTAAATATTATGCTTGTTTTTCTATGATTGAATTCATGGTTGTGGATTATTAAACTTGGTTATGATATATGATTATACTCATTCAAGTGTTAGTACTTACCAAAAACAAATCTATGATTTTGGCATACCAGGACAGGGGATAGCTTGGATCAAAGCTTAGGGAATTTGTATTTGGGAAAGATAAGAATAACAATGGCTAAGAAAAAATGAGTTAGAGCTCATTCAGAAGGACAAGAAGGGATTCATAAGGCTTTCTTTGGAAAGAATTCTTCAATCTACTTGATAAGGGAGGATATGGACAATGTTGTAAACAACTACAAGATATGTTGGTTATAGAGGAGGACATGCTAAGGAGAGAAAAAGAAGTGATGACAACTTTCTTCCAAAGGATTGGACGAGCTTATGGAGCTGGAAACTAGAATTTAGGTGCTGGAAATATAGATGGAATTAAAGAAAATAGGACTCAGCAGCTGGGGTCAACACCCAAAGTAGAGACCTGAGTCAGTGTCGATCCCTTCTAAAGGATTAGACCGAGCCTTTATCGAATTGGGCACATGGTGCCGACACAACTTCGAATGATCCATGATTAGCTTGGTGTTTGGGATTTAAGGATAGGGACTAATTTGTATATGACTGATCATACAGTTAACCGAGGGAAAACACCGATCAACGAGACTGGATCAATAGAATCAAACTCCAAGAAGGGACGATGCCAACCCCTTGAACCTTGGGCGCATGCCCTCGAGTTAGATGGATACAAACGTTGGTAGGTTTATTATATATGGAGGTTCAAACTTAGAGAATTCAGAATGTGGATGGAGATCATTTCTGAGTGGTAATGATGGATTTATATATATTATCCGTTGGGCTATGAGTGTGTATTAATGAGTAGGGATGTATATAGTGCACACTGAAGCCCATTCAGTTTGAAAATTAGGAATTCACCAAATTTCAAACCTCGGTACTAGAGGCATTTGATGGAATGAAAGATCTAACACTTCATTTGATGCGGTATATGAGGCATATGCGAGTGCTAGGCATCCGAAGAAGTGGTTGATGAATGCTTTACACTCTTGCTATCGGATGTAACTGCTATGTGGTTTAGATATCTGGAAATTAGATCAATCGATAGCTGATAGAGCTCGTGGAAAGGTTCATGCGATAAATTTGGATCCATATTACTTGACCCAATAACATAATTGGCTTTGACTATAGGGAAGTGGATAACAAGAGAGACTATGCAAATTTATGAAAGGTTTAATGTGGTGATGACGTGGTGGATCGACCAAATCCATCACTGGTTTTGATAGAAGCGGTATATGATGTGTTGGATAACCACTACACTAGAACAAGAAAATTCTGATACTTACAAGTGTTACAAAGCAATGGGCTGACCAACTTTATAACACTTATAAATGTTACAAATAGACTCATTACCAACACTTATAAATGTTTGGACCTTAAGATATAGTAAAACTTATAAGTGCTTGGAAACAATTATTTAGTGACATTTACAAATGTTACACAATAAATAAATTGTAACACTTATATGTGCTAGTATCACAATCCTACTAACACTTACAAATGCTACCATATATAAATTGCTTTGTTGACTTTTTAGTTTTGCAACATTCTTAACTGTTGCTAATCCAAAATATTGATAACACTTATATGCGCTACAAATAGAAATTAAGTTCTTTTCTATTTTTACACAATTAATATTAAAAAATTTAAAACATATAAATGTAATATATATTTATGATTTCCATATCACATATATAATTCAACATATAATTTCAATATAAGATTTAGTACACTTTCATATCTCAAATTCCACAATGTCGCATTCCCATAATACTCAAATATAAGCTACATGCTTCCAATTTCAAAATACAAAAATATCATGTCCAAACTATAAAAAGCAAGACAAAATTTTACTAAAGATGCATAGAATTTTAGATATTGCGAAGGTGAAATGCGGGCTATATCAAAAAGCCTCCACCTGAAAATTCATAGAGCTTGTAATGTCCAGTTTGAGGACCATCGTAAATCGACACTTCTAGATCTAAACTTTAGGTATCGAAACAACTTTCTCAAAACTTGCACTTTCTTTGTAAAGTGACACATGGTTTGTGCTTCGATATAAGCTTTAGCTTCATTCTTCTTCAAATCTTGTGACAATAGCATTACAAGTTTCTTTTCCCTTATTGATGATCCAACATAATTTGATGGAGTAAGCGAATTAGCAATTTCAACATTCAGTGTAGATTTATCCAATTTAGAGGCGTTTCTGTCATAGGCGTCACAACACCCCCATAAAGGTTATATTGCAATCCCGGTGCCATAGTAAGAAAAGATGAAGTGAATGATTTAAGAGCATCATCGATTTGGATTGACACTTGATTCGCCACTTAACTTGCAATTTGATTTGCCATTTGGTTTTTTTGTCCCAACGACCATTGACGAAAATCTTCCTTTTTATTCTTGTCGGCAATTGCTTTGGAAGCTTATATCATCTCTACTTGCTTTACGGAAGAAGTGGAGCTAATTGCACGACAATAATTTTTACTTTTATTACAACCAAATTTTTTAGAGATAGGGTCATTTTCAAGATCACACGTGTTTGTTTCCCCGTTGCCATTACATATCAAATTCTATTTTTTTTTCCTTCCTTCTCCACAAGTGTCTACAAAATATAAATGCACTCGTTTCTACAGAAAAAACAGAAATAACAACTTGCAATAGAACATTTTTATCTAAGGTTAGTAGAAGCAATAACAATGAAATAATTACCCGTATTAACATAGTGCAACCCTATACATCTCACATACTTTTTGTTGATAATATAATCTTTTTGGCTACAACATATATTTAAAGTGCATATGGTATCTTGGATTTCACGAATCATCTAAGTAAAATAGTGGATATAAATTTAAATTAGTTAAAAGAGACCTCTCCTAAGCAGCGAAAAAATCACAAAATTATTTGGAACAAACTGAGTTGCGAATACATTTTGAAAACCGAGTCGCTACGACTTAGTGTTAACACCAAAAATACAAAGTCATACATCACTTTAACAAAATTAGATCCGTATTTACAACAAGTTTATAGGTGATACAACATATATCCACAGTAAAAAAAAACTGATCCTTACAATGGCATATCAACCTATCAAGTAAATAGCTTAAGGATCACTGATAAATAAATTTGCTTTTTTCGATTTCAAAAATAATCTGGTAAACATACCAGCTTTTGTCATGCTAAATCCACTATCAGTAATGCTTTAAGTTTAAGTTTTGCTAAGTTGCAAACTCAATTTTTGTTAGCCTACTTTGTGAACTAGGCAACACAAAGTCAAGATATCAAGCATTGGAGAGCATTTCAAATTAGAAGACTTCGGTTCGGATCGGAGAGACCATCACTACTTAGGTCGGAGGAGACGCTACAGCTTCAATCGAACAGATGCAATCATCCGGGTCGGGTTAGAGCAACGTATCGGTTCGGATCGGATAAAGTCTCCTGTTCGGAGCGGCGAGCTATTGTTGTTGGAAACAGAGAGCGCGCGTTCGGATCGGAGGACAGTCTTCTTCAAGATGGATCGGAAGGCCACCCAGCTGCTACAGAGATGGTTCGGAGGAAGAGCAGAATAAAGAGAAGAGAGAGTTGTCACCAAGTCAATTCGGGTCGGATCGGATATCCCGATCCGAACTCCTGATACATACACCTCCGACCCGAACCCATTTTCCATACTGTCCCCCTGCATAAGCGCCTGAATATCCGGATCGGCTATGACCAGTTCCTGCCCATAACGTTCACTATTTTGATGCGTTGTCAGCACAGTAATCCATCCGAACCCGAGGCTAATGGGATGGACGACACGTGGCTCCGATCCGGATCGGGTTTTGAGCAAATTCACGCCTATAAATACCCCGTCTGGAGACAAAGAAAAGGATCTTTTTTAGGCACTTCGAGAATTCAATCACCTCCATAATCCGAACTCCAGCATTCCCGGAGAATCCAAATCTTTTTTCATTATTTATTTTAGTCAATTGAGTGAATATAAGTGAGTTGTGAGTGAAGTCAAGTGAAAATTACATTGTATTTGCAACTGAATCATTGAATATAGTAAAAAAAACAAGTGGACGTAGGCAATTCTTCGCCGAACCACTATAAATCCTATGTGTTCATTTTTATTTTTATCTCGTCTTATTTGCTTTTATTCAATTTGGGTGTTAGAACCACTTTTTGGTCTAACATTTTGGTGCTTTCACTGAGAATCCTCATCTAAATTCTTTATTTTCCGGGATCTCTTTCTACTTTTTGGACCGTTGAGTTCAAAGAAGTGAATCCTTAAGTTTCTCCGCTTTTTTATATTTGTTGAAGTGATTGTCAAAGACTCATGGCCAAAGGAAAAGGCAAGGAAGTTCAGTCTGTTCGAGGAAATGGAGCTGGCGAAGATCAACAAAATGCTGTTGTAACAAGGTCTCGGGGGCAGAGTTCAGCAGCAGGAAGAACCAATGCAGGAAATCCGAGCCGCCAGCAGGGGGAGAGCTCCGATCCGATCCGGGTAGGAGATTCTGAAGCAGTGCATTCCCCCAATCTGAACCGACCCGAGCTGCTTGCCACATACCGATCCGACCAGGCTCCCCAACTCCGAACCGACCCGACCTCCTACCTCCGATCCGACCCGATCCTTGGTGAAGCTGGAACCTCTACTCGAGTCCCTACGAATGCTCCGATTCCAGCCACCAGGGTTGGTGATCAGGTCAATCCGTCTGCGCCCATCACTCAAGGAGATTTCTCGCGCTTGCTTGACATGCTTGAGAGCACAAGGGAGGCTATGAAAGTTCACGAGCGCACTAATCTCATGATGCAGGAAAATATGAGGCTCATGAGTCGGGAGATTAGTGAACTCCGTCGACAGAGAACTCCATCACCGGTTCGTCACACACCAGTGGATCAATCTTCATCTTCCGAGGAAGAGCGGCCCCGTGAACGAAGGCCACTCGAACGACCTCAGAATGTGGAGCAGCTGACATTTGGATCTTTGGGATCTCGTGAGGATATTGCACGAGCATTAGGAAACAATGACCCCACTCGGAGGCAAAGACTCCAGTCCCCTCCTCCCGAGATCGACCGGGAGCGCAGGGAACGGAATCGAGCAGAGGCAGCTCGAAGAAGAAGGGTATCTCCTGAACAAGAGCCCAGAAGGAACTCGGATACTAGGGCCAGGGAACCTGAGCGGCCCCTAACTAATGCTGATGTACAGGCAATGGTTCGCCAGATCATGTCCGAGAGCCGGAATTATACAAATGAAGATTATGGCATTGAGCGAAGCCATACTCCCTTCACCGACGATATCCTCGACTTCCAATTTCCCCGACGCTTTAACTTGCCACAGATGGACAAGTACAACGGAAGGACTGATCCGGGACAGCATTTGATGCGGTATTCGTGGCTCATGAATGCTGCTGCTGCCCCTGATGAGGTGAAGTGCAAAGCATTCCCAATCTACTTAGAAGATGTGGCACTGTTCTGGTTTACCCGACTTCCTCCTCGTTCGATTTCGAATTACAAGGAACTAAGCGAGCGTTTCATGAACCAGTTCCGACTCCATGCCCGAAAGTCCAAAAGTGTTATTGAATTATCGAGAATCAAGAAGGCACCAGGAGAGTCTTTGAGGGCATATCTTGACCGTTTTAACCAAGCTGTGACTGAGGTCAGTGACCCGCATGAGCCCACTATCCTGATGGCATTGAAGGAAGGAGTCGATCCTGAATCTGAGTTTGGAGATTACCTTTCTGGGAAAACACCTTCCACAAGGGAGATATTCTACGAAAAATCCGATATTTATCTAAGACGAGAGGAGGCCAGGGCAAACCGAAAGAGAAAGTCTGAGACGACTTCAAAGGAGAATGTGCAGAGTAACATCGCCGTGAAGCAGTCTGGGGAAAGTTCTGGCAAGGTTGAAGTAAATGTAGGAAACAAGGGTAGAAACAGCAATGCTGGAAGCGGGGGTAACAACAACAATAACCGTAATCCAAACGGTAACAGAAGAAACAGAAATAGGGGAAGTGATCCTAACAAAAGACCCCGATTCCAGAACTACGAGAATTATACACCATTGAACGACACCCTGGAAAATATTTACCTGGATACGTACAATGTGTTACAGTACAAAAGACCGCCACCTCGTGATTCGACCGAGAAAGAAATGGCAACAGGGAAATTTTGTTTGTTTCATGGAACCCATGGGCATTCAACCAATGAATGTCGGCATTTGAGGGATGTGATTGAGAAGCTGCTGCGTGAAGGGAAGTTGGATGAGTACAAGGTTGCCCCGAGGGACAGGGGGCAAGGAGAGCAGGCTCCAGAACAGATTCTGCCTGCTCCCAAGCCTACAGCGCAGCAGAAAGGTAAAGGAATTGTTTTCAACTCCATAGTAGGCGGACCTCACCCGGCAATCCGAAGTTTCAGGTCAATGGATCAATATGTAAATGCTGCCAAGCACCTAGATGTGAACGAGGGTGACGATTTGGAAGATATCACCCCCATAAAACAACAGAAGACCATGTTTGACGACGTGGTATTCCACAGCCGAGACAATACTGGGATCCAATCACCCACTGATAATCCGTTGGTTATTACTACCACCATTG
Source organism: Allium sativum (assembly GCA_030737875.1). NCBI lineage: Eukaryota > Viridiplantae > Streptophyta > Magnoliopsida > Asparagales > Amaryllidaceae > Allium > Allium sativum. The sequence goes on from CM060925.1 coordinate 207,053,900, forward strand.
GGCCGGCCCTGGTCCATAAGGTATTAGTAGACAACGGAAGTTCTGTCAATATTTTATTCAAAAAGTCATTCGATCAAATGAAGCTTGAATCTGAAGATTTGAAGCCGTGTGAAGGATGGATCAGAGGCTTCAACGGGGCGTCGACAGCTCCCATGGGATACATAGAGTTGCCCGTGACCCTGGGGCAAGGAGAACGTAGAAGAGTGCGGATGCTCCAGTTCGTAGTATTGGACGTAGATTCGCCTTATAATGCATTTTTGGGGAGGCCTGCCCTTGCTGAATTCAGAGTTTGTATCGCTCCTTGGTGTTTGTTACTTAAGTTCCCAACCGAAGCCGGAACTGGAGTAATGAGAGGGGATCAAGTTTCTGGACGGGCCTGCTATGTGGCCGAGTTAAAGATGTTGATGAAAGGACTTAACGTTGAAAGTAAAGATGCCTCGTCTCCCTCAAAGGGGGGCTCGGCATAGCAATTAGAGAGATTGACCCCAAAGGAGTTGCCCAAAGGAACACCTGAAGACCTGGATCCCAGAAAAGACGAGGAACCAGAGGCTAGGAATGCAACTCCTAATGAAGAGACGGTGGAAATTCCTATTGATGAGGCTGATCCAACAAAAGTTTTGAAGATTGGTTCTCAATTGGATCCACGTCGAGCTAAAGAACTAACGGACTTTTTGAAGGCAAACTTAGATGTGTTTGCCTGGACCCATGCTGACATGTGTGGGATATCGCCATCCATTATAAGTCACAAATTGAAAGTAAATCCGAAGCATCCGCCTGTGAAGCAAAAGAGACGCATGCTGGGCCCAGAGAGGTCGGCTGCTCTCAAAGAGGAAGTAGAGAAGTTGAAGCAAAATGGATTTATTCGAGATTCGACATATCCCGACTGGATATCGAATCCCGTCTTAGTAAAGAAGCCGAACGGAAAGTGGCGGACTTGCATTGACTTTTCAGATTTAAACAAAGCTTGCCCAAAAGATAGTTTCCCACTTCCCAGGATTGACCAGCTTGTAGACTCGACAGCAGGTCATGAACTTCTCTCTTTTATGGATGCATATTCTGGATATAACCAAATTCCTATGCACGTGCCAGATCAAGAACACACGAGCTTCGTTACGAATTTGGGATTATATTGTTATGTTGTAATGCCATTCGGATTGAAAAACGCTGGAGCTACTTATCAGCGCTTGGTGAACAGAATGTTTTATAATCAGATAGGAAAAACTATGGAAGTTTATGTGGATGATATGCTTGTCAAATCGAAACAGTCCTCCAGCCATACGCAAGATTTGGCGGAAATGTTTGGTATCCTGCGAAAGTACCAGATGAAATTGAATCCTTTGAAATGCTCATTTGGAGTGGCATCGGGAAAGTTCCTTGGCTTCATTGTGAGTTCCCGAGGAATTGAAATCAACCCTAGCCAGATAGCAGCGATTAGAAATATCGAAGAGCCGAGGAGAATTAAAGACGTTCAAAGTCTTGCAGGGAAAGTAGCGGCGTTGAGTAGATTCATCTCCAAAGCCACAGACAAATGTGTTCCATTTTTTGATTTGATTAAAAGAGGAAAGAAGAACTTCGAGTGGACTCCAGACTGTGTTGAGGCCTTTCGAAATTTATTGGAACTGTTAGAGAAACCGCCGATTTTATCAAAGCCCGTAGATCACGAAGAATTGTTTGTTTACTTGGCGGTCTCGGCTCACGCCGTCAGTACAGCCCTTGTTCGAGAAGAAGATAAAGTACAAAGGCCAGTGTATTATGTAAGCAAGAAATTAGCGGCGGCAGAGCGCAACTACCCAAAAATTGAGAAGCTCGCTTACAGCCTCCTGATCGCATCCCGAAAACTTCGTCACTATTTCCAAGCCCATCCAATAACCATATACACCGACCAGCCCTTAAGGCAGGTGTTGCAGAGACCCGAAGCATCGGCAAGGTTGATCAAATGGAACATAGAACTAAGTCAGTTTGATTTGAATTTTTAACCACGAAAGTCAATTAGGGGGCAAGCTCTAGCAGACTTTATTGCGGAGTTCACCATTCCAGAGGAGGAAGTAGTCAATGACAGAGTGGTTAAGTCCGAGGATGAGCTAAAGATAAATCCGTGGAAACTATATACAGATGGAGCCAAGAACGACCGAAGGTCCGGAGCTGGAATCGTCTTAGTCACTCCCGAAGGACGGTCGTTATATTACGCCCTGCGATTAGAATTTCTGGCGACTAACAATGACTCTGAGTTTGAAGCCCTGATTGCCGGGCTGAAGCTTGTTAAAGACCTCGGAATAAAAATGTTAGACATATTTTGTGACTCTAAAATTGTTGTCTGCCAAGTGTGAGAGGAATTTGTGGCTCGAGGACCTCGACTTATCGCCTACCTCGGGAAAGTGAGAGAGCTATTGAATAGCTTAGAGCGGTACAACATAACGCACATTCCCAGAGTTGAAAACCAGAAAGCGGATAGGCTGCCAAAGCTGGCTAGTTCCGACAATCCAGAAGAGACTGAAATAATTCCAATTGAAACGTTGGAATCACCAAGTTTTGAGTCAATGGAAATTGAATTCGCCTTTGAAGCGGAACCGGAGAAGGAGTCGTGGATGACTCCAATTAAGAATTTCCTTAAGAATGGGACACTCCCATCAAAGAAGAGTGAGAAAAGAGCTATAGTTCGCAAAGCTACCAGATATGTCATACAAGATGATACTCTTTATAGGCAAGGATTTTCCATGCCCCTGTTGCGATGTATAGCACACGACGACATCAAGCGTGTACTAAGAGAGGTACACGAAGGTGAGTGTGGAGATCATACAGGAGGTCAAACTTTAGCAAAGAAGATATTGCGGTACGGATACTTCTGGCCTACGATCAATAAAGATGCAGTTGATTATTCACGACGCTGCGATAAGTGCCAGAGATTCGCCAAAATCCCCAGGGCACCGTCGACCCAACTTAAATCAATGGTGAGTCCTTGGCCATTTGCCACGTGGGGAATTGATATCATTGGAGTCTTACCAATTGCTAAAGGAGGAGCTAAGTATGCAATAGTGGCCGTGGACTATTTTACGAAGTGGGTAGAAGCTGAGCCCTTGACCAAGATCACAGCAAGAAAGGTGATAAGTTTTGTGGTCAGAAATATTATATGCCGGTTCGGGATTCCAAGGACGATTATAACTGACAACGGAACCCAGTTTGATAGTACTGAATTCAGAAATTTCTGTCAGAAGTATAAGATAGACAAGCGATATACTGCAGTTGCCTATCCGCAGTCAAACGGGCAAGTAGAGGCAATAAACAAAGTAATAAAATCCATCCTCAAGAAGCGGTTAGAGCGTGCAAAGGCAAGATGGGTTGACGAATTGCCCCTAGCTTTGTGGGCATATCGAACAACATTTAAGACAGCCACCGGTCATACCCCTTTCTCTCTCTCTCCTTTGGCTCAGAAGCAGTAATTCCAGTTGAACTGGAAGTTCCTTCCCACAGGGTGACATATTATGACCCAATGACGAATCGGGCGCTCTTACTTGAGTCTCTTGATGAAGTCGAAGAAAAAAGGGATGAAGCGGATTTGCGTGCGGCAAGACATCGACGTCAGATGGCACACTATTATGACAAAAAAGTTCGCCTCAGGACTTTTGAACTAGGAGATTTAGTGCTAAAGAGAGTTTTTCCATCCCTTCCTCACCTCGGCCCAAAATGGGAAGGACCCTTTGTCATCCAACGGAAGCTTGAAAAAGGAACCTTCAAGTTAACGACCGTAGATGGCGAAGAAGTCCCTCGAGCATGGAATGCCCAACACTTAATGCGATATTTGGATTAGAAATGCTGTACTCTTTGTTATTTTTCCTGTAAACCCTGTAATAAGGTACAACTTGCCTTGGGAAAATCTGACGATATGAATAAAGGACTATAAAGTGGATGTAGGCTACGACTTAGCTGAACCACTATAAAAATATTGTGTGTTATTTACTTTTATGCATTACGTATATACATTTATCAGTTATTCTGTTGTGATTATAAGATACAGGATAACTCACAGCTTAAAAAGGTTAAAGACAATTTAGACATAAAAAGAAGCACAACGACTGTTTGTGCGATAAGACATAAAAGAATGAGAAAACGACATTCTTAACTCTAACTCTCCAGAGAGAGAGAGAGTATAAAAGCGTCTCCGACTGAGCGCTGAAAAAGAAGTTCTCTTCCTAACTCTAACTCTCCAGAGAGAGAGAGAGAGAGTACAAAAGTGTCTCCGATTGAGCGCTGAAAAAGAAATTCTTCTCCTAACTCTAACTTTCCAGAGAGAAAGAGAGTATAAAGGCGTCTCCGACTGAGCGCTGAGAAAGAAATTTTTCTCCGTTGAAAGACCGGGGAATAATTAGATGACTGAGCTCAAACTCTAACTCTCAAAAGAAAGAGAGAGAGTATAAAAGAAATGCCAAAAAAAAAGCGACGGGTACCGACGGCACAGGAAGTGCTATCCCGTCAGAGAACCGGGAGCATTCAGATTGCTCGACTAAGCATTAAATAGTTTGTGGGAATTGACTGGAGACACGTATGTATACGCATATTTCCCCCCTCCACAACTTCGTTTCACAACTATAGACATGCATTTTTACATAAGTGCAGAACTACTAACAAACAAACATTGCAAAAAGTGAATTATTTTTATTTACAAATGAATGAATTTGTACAGGGAAATAGCTAAAAAAGAAAATGCAGGAGCTACTTTTGTAGCAGCAATTATTGGTTCACAAAAATGCTAAAAAGATACAGGGCAATCCACTATTTAGATTTGCAATGAGCCTTGGATTTCTTGGCGGCTTTCTCCGCATCCTTTGCTTCTTTCTCAGCTTCGGTCAAGATTCGTTTTGACTTCTTTTTTCCTGAAGATGCGGTACTGGAGCCAGTAGACTTCTTCCCGGAGGGCGGGGCACTGGAATCAAGAGAAGATTTTTTAGCAAGTTCTTCTGTAATAGATCTAGTTGAGAGCTTAACAACTAACCTTGATCCCGCATCCACAACTGCGAGGGGCTTGAGGACCTCAGGGTCTAGTTCTTCGGCCTTTAATTGCAAGCGCTTGTCTTGATCAGCCTTCATTGCAGCCAAGGTAACGTCATCAGCACTTTTTGACTCCCCGGTTATTGCAACTTCTGGTTCCTCTTCATGCCCCCCGTCTCCGCCGTCGTCCTTTAAAGCTGCCATCATTTCTTCATCATGGGTAGTGGTGACCTTAGTTGGCTCACTTCCTTCTCCCAAGTCTATAGAAGCAGCCTTGTCTTCCCCTTTTTTGGCCCTATCTGCGGGCTTTGTCCCAGCGGCAGCTCCTTGAGCTACATCTGTCTTTTCGGATGATTCGACACCTACAGAATGAGAAGCAACAGTTATCAACTCAGGCGAAAACAATGGGTCTCTCATCGATTGTTCAATCACGTGGCGAAAGGTAGAAATAGCTTTGGCAAATTGAGGAGAAAAGATAGGGATACCTTCCGAAGACTTCTCAGCGGGGGTGACTACTACCTCTGGGGCTATTTCAGGAATAGGGGATAGCAGAGTTGTTCGGGGAATTCCCGGATTTTCGGGATCATACCCTTCTACTTCGGAAGTTGCAGGGGCAGAAGAAGAGGAACCAGCTTCGAGAATGGTTTTTTGTTTAGACTTCCGTCTCTCTTCTTCCATGGCCTCAGCAATGAGGCGGCGCCCTTCAGCTAGGCGCTCCGGCTCATCATCTCTCAAGTATTTCTCCATCAGTTTATCTTCATCGAGGGAATCGACCTTAAGTTCCTCTTTTTCCCACTCGACGATCTGATTCCATACTTGAACTAGAGTGGATGGATAGTCCTCGATCCAAGAAATGTTTCGGCGGCGAATAATGTGTGCGAAGAATTCAATCATTAGCTCGCCGAAACCCTGAATATCAGCCTCTGCCTCTGATAGTTGCTTGCGGGCTTCCTCCGCAGATTTAATAGCACACTCTACATTGCCCTCGGCTAGGGCAACCCTATTCTCTGCCTCCAACAGCTTTGAAGCCAAGTCGGCATTCTTCTTTTCTAATTCAGCACTCCTCTCTGCTAACTCGGCGTTTTTCCGTTCAAGCTCAGAATAAGCAAGGCGTGTCTTAGCAGCTTCTGACCTGGCCTCGTCAGCTTGCTTTTTTTAGTTCAGAGCGCTCCTGAGTGTGAGACTCAAGCAAGTCATGATAACGCTTTTGCATGTCCTCGAATTGTTGTTTGAAGTTAGAAGCGTCCCTTTGAGCGACAGCTAACTGAGCTTGAGTGTCTTCTAAGTCTTTTCCTAGAGCTTTTAAGGCCTTAGCGTCCTTCTCTGCGGTCTTTTGCATTGAATTGGTATTTGTGATTAGAGTGCGGATGATTCTAGAAAGATTGCGTGAATACTTGATAATCTCGGTATATTGTTTTTCCACCGCATCAATCTTTGCTTTGGCTTCATCTGCCCAATTAGAAGAAATAGGTTCAAGAGTAGGCAAAAAAGTCAAGGTCTCGAAGTAGTGCTCGGGAAATTGCTCCTCTAAATATGCCAGCTTTACTGCAGTTCCCGCATCTAGTGGGGGAGGAGGGGGAATTGATAATTCGGTGTCCCTATGTGAAGAGGATTCAGTAGTTTCTTTGTCCGTCCTAGGTCGTTTAGTGGCAGGGACCTTGTGCTTACTTCGAGACCCAGTTTCTTTTGGAGGAGTTCTCTCTCTACTCCGCTTTTCATGGGAAGAAGTGGAGTCTTTAGATGGTGGTCTGTCCTCTTCCATGCGGCTCTGATAACCCTTGTACTTCTCTTGCTCTGGCCGAACTGGTGAGCAAGAACGCGAGGGTCGAGAGCGATAAGGATCGTAAGGCCTTCTCTCATCCCTGCCGCGATCATCACGACGGTCATATTCGACATCCTGAGGAGGATTGGACATGCTGCGACGAAGCTTTCTTATATCATAGTAAGATCGAGACATCGTACCTGCACGGTAAAACAAACGAAGTTTAGAGTTAATGGATTCAAGAAGAAAGAGGTGCAATGGATGCTAATGCTGTTGTGTAAAGTGTATCCTAAGTGGTGTGTTTCCCCCCAACCGACCCGAGTCTGAAGCTAGACTAGTACGAGTAGGCTCTTTGGCCTTAGCGGGAGTGGTCTCTTCAGAAGAGGTGAAGACTAAAGGATCCTTCCTGAAATCCTCTGAAGTGTATATAGTCTCGGGTAAGGGGAGATCCCCCAAACCCTGAAATATTTGCTCATCAGTACTAGGAATATTCCCCTCGGAAGCATTAAGTGGCGACTCTGCTGGGGATGTTGACTTTTCCAGAGAAGTGGCTTCCTCGGGGGCAGCATATCCTTCTCGATGCCTTTTTGCCAGGTTAGCCAATTCGTCATCTTGTGTAGAAGATGGAGAAGGTGAAGCTTGAAGAGGCACTGTAGGAATTCCCGAGCCTTCTCCTATTTCTGGAACCACCTCCACTGGAGGAATGTATGCGTAAGGGACCGTCCCATGACCGATGCTACGAAAAACAGATAATAGCCCATGAAAGGGAAGATATTCGTCTTTAAGGACTTCGTCGATAGTCAAGAATTTCTGATAGCCATTAAGAAGTCGGTGCATCCGATCAAAGAACACCTGATCTGATATCTGTTTGGGGTTGTCGACTGCAAACAAAAAGGAAAACAGGTCAAGGTGATGATTCAAGTATACAGAGCCCGGATTTAGAAAATCAGTGCTTTACTTGATTTTGTCCATCTACTGGCGCATCCAGGCTGTCGCTTCACGTAGAACCATTCTAATATGGAATCTCTAGCTTTACTGCTAAATGGTGCAGAGATTATCTTCCTTTTTGGAACTGATTCAAAGTAGCAGAAAGATGGAGTCTCTCGAGTCCGATGTTTGAAATTATAAAAGAAGTGAACGTCATCGAACGTGAGCTCTATGCCTAGGATTTCACGATATGCTATGTACAAGGTGTGCAAATAGGCATATGAATTGGGATGCAACTGCATGGGGGCAATCCGCATTTGTCTTAAGAAATCAACGATGAAAGGAGAGAATGGAGGAATGGCACCGACCATGCACATTAATCGAGTGACCGCCATATATCCTTCTGGAGGGTTGTGGGGACGGTCAGAGCGTGAAGGCACTAGAGTGTCCCTTTTGATTATCCCGTATTTTAAGCAAATTCGGACAAGTCGATCGTTGTCGATTGTTGATTCAACGGAGTCCGAAGGTGATTCCAATATAATGGCTGATTCAAATTCATCAGGGGCTCGATCGTCACCAATCCCTCCTTCCTCCTCAAAACCCAGAGAAACTTCATTCTCTGAAGACACCTCGTCGCTTTCCCGATGTCCAACCCCGTAATCTGGACCCTCGCTGTCCCATTCTGGATCCGAAGAAGAAGATATATCCTCAAGAGTGATTTTGTTAGAAGTTTTCGGGGCTTCTTTCCTCTCAGCTAGTCTGGAAGAACGTCTGGGCCTCATTGTCATGGAACTATTGAAGAAGCAATAACACAGATTAGAGTAAATTAGCCCGTACCCCCCTGTGTATGTGTGTGAACTAAAATGTGTGCAGCGAATGTGAGAAATGCAAAGTAAAAGTGCAGCAATGTAAGACGAAACTTTGAAGAGAAAGTGATAGTCAGAATAGTTCTTAATGTTCATTTATGTCTGCAAGGCACTATCCTAACTGTTCATGAAGTTGGAAGTAATATCTTTTAAATAGTTGGACGAAAGTTTGTGTTTTAGATTGAGTAGTGTTCGGTTCGGGTGCAGACACCAGGTTCGGATCGGATAAGCAAAGGCCCATGCTCAGAGAGATATATCCGGATCGGTTCGAAGATTGACACCCGGAGCGGGTCGGATTAACCTGGATAACCAGGCCCCTATTCTCCTTTTTTGTTCTTCAACCGGGTCCGATCCGAGTGCATAAATCTTGACCTTCATTGTATTCGTAGATCCGACCCGACCCAGTCAAACAGGTTAAGACTCATTTCTTGGCCCTATTGCTCCGACCCGATCCGGATCTATGAATTTCTCTCTTTCCCTTTTTTCTCCTACTGTTCCCCTACCCGAACCGATCTCCTTCAATTTCCTTCCTCTTCCTCCTCTTAAATAGCGAACCCAACTCAAATTCCCAAGCCTTAATTAAAATCGAGAGATTAAACACTCAAGTATTCAATAACGAGTTTCAATACCCTCCTCTAACACCTCTAAATGGCGTCGATGCCATTAACGACGAAGGCGGAGGATGAAGGGAGCTGTGGCGATGGAACAAGTCAATTACTTTGCTAGAATCGTTCAAACTAACCGCGGATGCAAATTAAAAGCGATTATGGCAGTGAGATTCAAGATTACGAGACTACCTATGTATTTGATTCAAAGGTTGAAGCAAGAATTTTAAAGTTTCTTGGAAAAGCTAAGGCTTCGATGTGGAGTCGGTTCGGACGAGCAAGAATAGTGAATGAAAGAAAAGAAGGGAAATGAGGTGAATTTATATAAAAAGCAAGCTGACTATTTGTATTCCCGATCGGACCGGCTCGAAAAGCCCAATGACGCAGCTTGGCCCACTAATCCCTTGCAGAGTTAAGGAAGAAAGAGATCCGTTCGGGTCGGAACCCAAAGCAGAAATCCGTCCGGGTCGGAATCCGAACCGAACGGGATGAAGTGCGACAGCTTGGCATGCATATTCAAAAGGAAGGATGAAGGCGTTGAGCAATGGCAATCAAAGCATGCTCCATTTCCAATAGAAGCATCCTTTGAGGGGGCAAAGTGTTAGCCTACTTTGTGAACAAGGCAACACAAAGTCAAGATATCAAGCATTGGAGAGCATTTCAAATTAGAAGACTTCGGTTCGGATCGGAGAGACCATCACTACTTAGGTCGGAGGAGACGCTACAGCTTCAATCGAACAGATGCAATCATCCGGGTCGGGTTAGAGCAACGTATCGGTTCGGATCGGATAAAGTCTCCTGTTCGGAGCGGCGAGCTATTGTTGTTGGAAACAGAGAGCGCGCGTTCGGATCGGAGGACAGTCTTCTTCAAGATGGATCGGAAGGCCACCCAGCTGCTACAGAGATGGTTCGGAGGAAGAGCAGAATAAAGAGAAGAGAGAGTTGTCACCAAGTCAATTCGGGTCGGATCGGATATCCCGATCCGAACTCCTGATACATACACCTCCGACCTGAACCCATTTTCCATACTGTCCCCCTGCATAAGCGCCTGAATATCCGGATCGGCTATGACCAGTTCCTGCCCATAACGTTCACTATTTTGAAGCGTTGTCAGCACAGTAATCCATCCGAACCCGAGGCTAATGGGATGGACGACACGTGGCTCCGATCCGGATCGGGTTTTGAGCAAATTCACGCCTATAAATACCCCGTCTGGAGACAAAGAAAAGGATCTTTTTTAGGCACTTCGAGAATTCAATCACCTCCATAATCCGAACTCCAGCATTCCCGGAGAATCCAAATCTTTTTTCATTATTTATTTTAGTCAATTGAGTGAATATAAGTGAGTTGTGAGTGAAGTCAAGTGAAAATTACATTGTATTTGCAACTGAATCATTGAATATAGTAAAAAAACAAGTGGACGTAAGCAATTCTTCGCCGAACCACTATAAATCCTGTGTGTTCATTTTTATTTTTATCTCGTCTTATTTGCTTTTATTCAATTTGGGTGTTAGAACCACTTTTTGGTCTAACAATTTTCAAAACTGAATTGCAACTCAGTTTTCGAAACTGACTTTAGCAACTCAGATTTAATTTGCAAAACCGAGTTGCCAAAAAGCAGTTTTGCAAATTAAAACCGAGTCAAGTCAGTTTTTGAGACTGAGTAAAATTGAGTTGACTTAGTTTTCAAAATTGAGTTTGCAACTCAATTTTCAAAAATGAGTTGATTGAGTTTCAATCTTGGTTTTCGAAATAAAGTTTCATTTCGAAACTAAGTTAGCAAATCAGTTTTGAAAATTTAGTTCGCAACTACAAAATAGTTACATAATCTAAAGAAGGATCGGCATGTTTATGTCATTGCATTTTATGAGATATCCACGATATAGTGTACAGTCTAGTCAACCTTGAAATTATAGGTAAGTGACTTAAAAATTTCCTTGGTTGAGTTGTAATTTTTTTATGCCTAACTCATTTGCCTTATCTTTAAATCTTGACGTATGATAATGAGGACATTATACCATGCTAGCTTATCTTTCCAAAAATAACATGCAATCGTTTTCGCATGCATGCATGCATGCTTTGTACCTTCATTCCCAAATCTTGTGGTAACTTTTTTCATGGTAGGATACTTGTTAGGTAATGTGTTTTCTTTCGGAAGACATTTTTTGAGTACTTTTAGCAATTCTGTCATGCTTTTTCCTGAGTAATTAATTTTGTTCTTAAAGTTATGAAGCTCTATCATTTCACTCAAAGTTGTAAGTCCATCTTTACATAAAGGATATAGTTTCTCATTTTCCTTGTTTTTGTATTCATGGTACGTCTTCTCAACATTTATCTGTTTAAATTTACTTGACTGCTAACTTGTGACATATCATGTACTCTAAATGCATCATTAACGAAATTTCCAAGAGTGCCCTCAATAGACTCTTCTACTTGCATTTGGTCTTGAATATTAAAATCTTGGATGGAATCCAATGTAAGAGTCATTTGTATAGTAGTACCATTTCTCTCTCCACGAAAGAATCACACATAATATGTGGAAGCATACCAAAAAATGTCAAGTGTTTCTCAGCTGTTTCTATTGATTTTTTTTTTTTTGGAGTTTTTACAAATTTTTACAAGGACACTCACATAAGTAATTTTCATATAGTGAGTGTTGCTTTATGAAGCTGATTAAATTTTGAACGTCGTGCTTATATTCATCCTTATTTCTACATGGATTTCTAATCCACCCTCTTGATGTCTATTCTGTTATAGCTACCAATTGAAAACATCCAAAGAAATAATTAATACATATTATAAGAGGACAGGAAAGGTTACACACCAAAACATGCATCAGATTGGGTTTATATGTTATTTTCCCTTGATTAAGTTGCTTTGATTTTTGGCTGTTTTTTTTAAGAACTGGTTTGCTATAAGTTGAAGGACTTACTAAAGTGTGGGCAGTTTGTTTTCTTTTTGGTAGTTTGCTCAATGTTGAGAACTTACTAAACTGAGTCGCGACTTAGTTTTGAAAACTGAGTTGCGACTCAGTTTTCGAAACTAAGTCATGACTCATTTTGGTATGTTCTCAACTTAAAGAAAATTGTCAAAAAGAAACCAAACTTCTCGCACTTTAGTATGTTCTTAAGTTAAAGAAAATCAATTCTTTAAAAAAACATATAAAAATCAGGAAACTTCATCAAGGGAAACATTAATGGTAAAGTCATAAGAGATATAATATTGTTATTATCATATATATTATAAGTTAGAATCCCAAAAATATTATTCTTTTGGTTATAGTATGAATCAAATGTTTGCAGCATAGTATCAAAGAACAATGCTGGAACCAAAAAGGAAATATTATTTTAAATGTAGTTAGTAATGCACTACTTCGCAGTAAGAATAAGTCAATGTATTGAGCAGATGAACCAATATTTCCAGCTTCATAACAATTATCAATCTGCCAAAGTTCCCCTTTTATGCACTATATTTTAATAACCATTTCTCATAAAAGTTTCAACTGTGGCTTAGTTCTATAACTGCTCCTGACTTTTTCTACCCAAAAACCATTAGAATGCCACTGTATTCATCAGCATATCATTTTATGTAATGTATTCGCAGAGTAAAGCTAAATTATTTTTTTGATTTCCTATTTACTTACTTTATTGGTAGTATTAGCGTATGGATATAACCCGAATAATAATTTGTAAAGCATATACACATAAAGCAAGTATTAGTATAATTGGCTATGTTTATTCTGAAAGTCCTAGAGCATTTGCGCGCGCACACACACACACATGCGCGCGCATGCGCACACAGACACACACACACACACACACACACACACACACACACATATATATATATATATATATCGATGTTTGTATAAATCGGATTTACGAAACTCATTACAACTAAGTTCAAAAATTCAACAAAGAATATCTAATTTTAATTTAGGGTAGTTTACTGATTGACCAGTGTTACAAGAGAATAAAGACCATTTAACAGAGAGGGTCTTCGAAACTTCGTCCTCAACATATCCATATATAAATATAAAGTTGTAACGACCCACTTTTTCTTACCATTGAAGTTGATAATAAACTCAACTCAAACCATTTGAAAAAGCATATTGTTTTAACTAGGGGGTTTAATAAATCAAATCATAGAATCACTAATAAAGAAAAGCAGAATATCTCGCAGCAGAATAAATGAAATATATTAGTAGTTCATGAAGCTAAAAAATAAAATTCAAGCTTGTACATAATATCAGAATTACAAAATCGAATATAATAGAAGTCAAAATATTAGAATTTAAAATACAAAGACGAAACAACAAGAACCAATAGATAGAGATGATGTCTTTGATAGTCTCCAGCTTCGAAAGGTGAAATCTCAATACTATATTATTCGGTCTGGCCCGAGAAATAATGCAAAATAAAACAACTCGAATCAGGACTAATATTCTTATATAAGTGAATCAACTCAAGTGAAAATTTTAGTGAAATGCATCAGTAACTTAAAGGATGTTTGGAATTTCTATCCTCTAAGGATCCGTTAAACTAGATATCATATAATACAATACACCAATATAATAGTATCTACAGTAAATATACTATTGAAAATAGTGTAAGTGAGATTACCATTATTACACTTACACCATTTATAATACCGTATTCCATACAGATACCATAAAGTTCACCGTAAACTAGTGGCTATCATAGGCCACTCCATAGGTATGTTGCAAATCAAAATCATAGTGGGCTCAATCAAGATAATATGATAAGGCACACGAGGAATACCCAAAGTAGGATTTTATCTGGTGCAGGCCCGGATTGATGGTAACGTATAGCCGCAACTACTGCCTACCTCAAATAACACTCCCATAATCAAGGGTCGATCAACCAATCAAATCACAAAGTAATAGATATGGGTCGAAGAGGTGCGTTCGATAATAGGTGTGTTCTCTTACTTCATTCCAGTAGCATTTGCCAAACCAACCTACTTCATTCTGGATTATGCACCACATGCACAATTGTTAAAATGGTATCGGTATTGACAGAGAGTAAGGCAATACCGACTCTTCTCCCTTTAAAAACTAAATAGTTATTTCACACCTTGGTCATTTATATTTGAAATCATACTTTAAAATATCATCAATCAATTAACTTCAAATATAAGTTCTATATTTAACAATTAAATTCAAATATACAAACATCATAAATTGCATTTCAATCGATTCATTGATTCTACTCAAGGCAACAGATTTCATATAAATAGTTCATTAATAAGAATTACATTTGATTTAAAATTTCTACCTTAATTATCGTTATTCACAATCTTCATACTGAACATTTTCAGATCTAATATTTTAGATTAGAAGTAGATTTTTATATAAAATAGTTAATACTATATAAATAGTTTAATTTAAAATAAATATATTTATTTAAAATACTCTGGTTAAATTATTATAAAAATATATAATAGTTTAATATTTAAACAAAATAAATTTTAAATAGTTATAAATGTTTAATAGTTAAATAAAATATAAATAGTTATAAAATAATAATTATATAAAATAAGCTAAATTTGTTTTGTATAAAATAATACTAGTTTAATCTAGGTTTAAATAATAATCCAATCTGAACCATATATCATATGTTAAAGTTCAACTTATAATCAATTTAGTTATCAAAACTTTACTTTATATTAATCTTAACTTAACGATATATTCTAATTCCGATACATTTCAAACATTATTCAAGTTGAGTTTAGGTTTTATTGCTTCAATCAAATTCTCAAAATTTCAAATTACTTTAATCTCATTTTAACAATTTCAAGCTAATTAAACCAAAATTTCCAAATTTAACCGATTCTAAGTATTTAACTTCAAGTATACTTAGGCTCAAAACATTTACTTAACAAATTATTATCAAATCGATTTACTAAGTTTCATTACCCTTTCAAATTTCATATAAATTCCATTTCAGTATCTTCTAAATCACATCTTAAAATCAGTTTAACTAAATTTGGTAATTTGATTTCAATTAAGTCATTATGCACATTACGTTACAACTAAATTCCAAACCCTCTCTTTTAAACCTTTCTGAATTTAAAGCAGTAAGAAAATATATGTTCACAATTTTACAAAATCATATATCTGTATATTAAACTTAAATTTTAATTAATATTAAACTATATAAAAGATTTATTAAATTAATTATAAAAAAATTAATTTATTTAAAATTTAAAAATAATAGTAAAATTAAAATATATTTAAAATAGCTTTGTTAAATCAGAATATATTTATAGTTAGAAAATTATTTGTCAAAATAGACCAATGGTGTTCATATATAATTTTCTACCTAGGCCAAGTGGTACAGATATGTATCATTTCAATCCGTAATTTAAAATTTGAATCCCACGTATATATCATTTCAACCCGCATCCCAAATCGATTCAATTCATTTCCTAAATCTATACTGTGATTCGGGTATGTAATTCACCCCATGGAGCACTTGCAATGTGAGAATAAATAAATAAAATTTATAAATTAACTCAACAAATCAAACATATACATGAAGTAAAATCAACAAATCAAACATATACATGAAGTAATACATGTCACATGTGCACATTCATAATATATATATCTCTATCCGTACTACTAATAAGGTAAATTCATTACCCTATTTTACTTGACGTCTTTTTGAAATTCCAAAAATACCCCGCAAGTTCACGTTATCCCTCTTCGTCATATCTGTACTCAATTTACACATCTTTCGGTTCTCTCCATTTTCCACAATCCACGTTGTTCCACTATATCTTTAATGTCGATTACTCTTTATTTCTCATTTCATTCGGAACAAACATTCGCATTTACTAACGTCAAACTTGAATTATACTCAATTGGTTCGAAGCGGAGGTCTGACAAATACAGAAAAGGGTAGAAGGCGATTTAGGGTTTTCCTATCCATCGGACTTTTTTACTCAGGTATAATTTAGTGTAACATCGCGTATTTTGATCGCTTCAGTTTTGAATATTTAATTTAGTTTAATATTGAAATATTAATATAAATGGATTTTTATATTAATTAAAACGGAATTTGAGACGTATAATTATATATTAATTAAAACGAGCTCGAAATGGCGCGGTAGTTCGTAATTTACGATTTGGACTTCAACTAAGTGTACAGAATCCGTTATAAATCGGAATTCGATAAAACAAGAAATATTTGAATCTGTTGAACTATAGTTTTGTAATGAAAGAGAAAAATCAAAATTTAGTATTTTATATTGAGAGTTATAGCCAAATCAAATTTTTAAATAGTCGCTATGGAATTAATTATAAATCTTAATGATTTTAATTGATAAAATAAATTGATTATAAATCAATTTAATATTGGTTTAATTTATATCATGTTTAAAATTTAAGTTAGTATATTCTAGAATTTATATGAATTATTTGTGTGTATTTAAATCAGTAGATTTATTTATTTTTAAATCAGTTTATACTAAACCAAATTAATGTTAAATTATCAATTTAATTTAATATCTTCGATATATGGTCAAATGAGACTGTGGAGACAGTTCCAGTGTGTTCAGAAGGATAGTAGAACCCTGAAAATGCCGTTCAATGCGTTCAAGTAGGGGTTCATAATCGCATGGTGTTATTTTTAAATGAGTCGCACTGGTTATAATAAATTAATTAATTAATTAATTTAATTAAAGTATAAATAAATAAAATATCTCAACATAGGAGACGACCAAAAATATAAGGCGCAGGCTACTCTGTATCGTTCATCGTCTTCTCTTTTCAGCTACAGGCACGAATTCACTCCCTTTTGCCCCAAGCTTCTCAACGATAGTACACCGCAACACTAATCTACCTATACCCTATTGAGTTTGACGTCGTTCCTATCCTTGTTTCCGCTCCTATAAATTAAGCCATCAGCCTTCGTCTTTCCTTCATAATCAAACCATTTCCGTCCACTTCTTCAATTTTCTTTTCTTCTTCTAATTGTTTTTACAGAGAAAAAATCAACCACCGATATAAAATAATAAATAAAATTCCAAGCTCGAAATTCCAAAATCACAAATCAGGTGTGAAGGTTACGAAGTTCTCTGGAGTTCTATCACTCGCGAATTAAGTAGGGCGATGGGATGTGAATAGGGTTGGACCATGGTTTCAAATAGGCTTTATCGTGGTATCAGTTTTGGGTTGTTGAGCCGATTTCATCTTGGTGGAATGTTGCGTGAAGATGGATAGGTCAGTGCGGTCAGGAAGAAGAGGCGTGGGAGTGGAGGCTGGTATCCATGCGATGGGGTATTGCGATGTTGGATGGAGGTGGGTAATAAGCGTTGACAGTAGGTTGGACAATGATGAAGGGAAGTGGTGTGATGAACAGGAGTATTGCGAATTGGAAATTAGTGTCAAACAGTAGGATATAAGTGTCCGATGCATGAATTTGGGAATGTCGATGGTTGAAAGGGGTGCGGTTTTCTAATGGTTGAACGTGGGATGCTCAATGCTGGGTTGAACAATGGTGAGAGGGAAAGTGGTGCGATGTACTGGAAGGGATGATGGAATTGGACAGTAGGCACTCGAGGGAGTTTGATTCTGTCAATGGTGAGTTAAATGTTTAAGGGTTCAGTTCTGGTTGTTTAGGGATGATGGAGATATTTTATCAATAAAGGAGAGCAGGACTAATTCTTGAGGGTTGAACTGAGAACTGGATGTTCGGCAGTAAAGCATGGAGAAGTTTGTCCTTTTTTTGGGTTAACCGAATATACATAAGACCGTAGGATGGAGGAGAGTGCCTGTTATGTAGGCTGAGGAGATTTGAAACAGTGCAGCGATGACCATGCTATCGAATTTCAGTCCAATGACGACGATGAGGTCTATTTGGCAGTGTTAATATAAGGTAAACATTTTATCAAATTTAAATTGCATAGGAATATTTATTAAATTTGTTCATTTAAAATAAATAAATAGTTAATCATTAAATAAAAATATATTTATCGTAGGCGCTAGGAAAATTTCAGTCGAGACAATGCGTAGCTGAGACGATACACAATTGGATATTTGGCACGGAAAACCGAGGTGAGTTAAACTCACTCAGTTAATAATTTTGAACTATTTTTAATAGTTCAAATTTTTTTTTACTGCTTGTTGGCTGATAATTGATTGATATAAAGTAATAATATTATATAATAATAATAATATATAAAAATAATATTTGTGATTGGATTATTCCTGCAGTACCATTAGCGGATGATTTCCCTATGCGTCCTATAATATATATAGTGGACGACCTTTATACCGCGATATGCTGCCTCGAAGCAGGATGGGTATTATTATTGTGACTAACATCTGTGGATGCAGGAAAACAGGTTGGAGGGATCCAACTGGATTTCTCAATATTTATTTATTTGTTTCCATATATATATGCTGTTATATGGTATGATTGATCACCTGTGATAGTGTATGACATGTTTAGGTGTGTGATAACATTTGACCTCGATTTTTGATATTCTTGAGTGTTAAAAATAATATATGGATTTTAAAACAAAATTTAAATAAATAGAAGTATAAAAAGGGAACTTTATTTTCAAATAAATATTTATTTAGAAACCGAAGTATAAATAACTATAAAGGTTTATTTTAACAAATAAGACAAGAAGTTGATTCTTAAAGAGACATGTATGAAGAAGTGAAATTATTATTTTTATTCAGAAAATATAATCTGAATATGAGGATAAATGGAAATGGGGTTTGAAATCAGTATTGTTAATAAGTTTGAAATGTTCCAGTTGGAAATATACAAATTGGATTATATGAAATAACTCTATAATTAGAAGTAATAATGAGGTTGAAACTTAAAATTTGAATCAAGTCTAGTATGGATTTGTGTTGAATTATTATTCATGGTTACGGTGAATAAAATGAATAAAGTAAGCGGTGAGGAAAATAGAAATTGAAATGTAAAAAGAGCTTAAAAGAAAATACTTATTTTCAAACAAAAATGTTTATTTAGAATCCAAATTAAATGGAATTTTAAAGTAAAATATTTGTTAAAACAAATGAGATGAGGCGACGATTTTATGGACGACATTATAAGGAGTAAAATTATTATTTTGGGAATTTGAGAAAATCAGAAGTATGTATGAATTGGAAAAAGAAATGGGAATCGAATGATAAACAATTATTTTAAAAATAGATTGAAATTTTCTCATTCGCAAAGGAAAATATAAAGAAGATTTTATAACAAAACAGAAGTTAGAAATAGAATGAAAATTGAAGTTGCAAGTATGAAATCATATTGACTAAATATGTCAAATATGAATTGTGTTAAGGAATATTATTCACTGTTGAGATGAATAAAGGGGTAAGGCAAATAGTTTGCAAATGGAAATCTTAGAAGGAAGAGTTTTTCTTAAATTGTTAAGTTCTAATTTGATTTAAGTCAAACCAGATGAAATAATAAAGACGAATTGTGTAAAGAATTTTATAAGATAGTAAATAATAATATTAATAATAAAGAATTTACAAATGATATTTTTATACAAATATTTTGGATATGGAATGCAGTTTTATTGAAATAAAATTAAATTGAGTTGTAAGTAATATATATATATGTTTATGGAAATTGTTATGAAATCAAAACTTTATTTTATAAAGTTTAAAAATGAAATCGAATTAGTAAACGAAATTATATTGTATAAGGAGTACTTGTTTCCGTTTGGGAATAAAGAATAATAGTTAGCAAAATGGTTGGCAAATCATATCTTTAATGGAATATTCGATACTGGTAATAATAAACGTTTTGAAATCATATTTGTAAAGAAAATATTTGAAATGGTTATAAGTTGAGATAAATATCCCGTTTAAAGTGTTAATGAATAAATGGGAATTTTTATTCATTAGAAGATAATAAAGGAAATTAAGGAAATTAGGAACTAATTGGAATTAGTGAGTTGAATGTTTTTTCTGAGTATCGATCGGATGTCGGTTTCGGCCTTCGGGATTGATACTTAGGAAATTATTCTCTTACTAGTTTACGGTTAGGGACTAAGGACCAAGATGAGAAATACATATTTAAAAGGATTTAAAAATAAAAGGGGCTTTTTGAATATTCTTATATATAAATATAGGAAGCATAAATGAGTTCCAATTATTGGAAAAAAATTAAGAGAATTTTTGAATTAACGAATGGTTAATCAAAAGAGGCTAAAATGATGGAGAATATTAAAACAGTGAATTCAATTTTCATTGATGGATGAATGGTTGTTTTATTTGATAGTTAAATAACCGACTATCAAATCTGGCATATACGCTTGTTGGTACGGAAAGACCGGGATCGAATTTATTCGAAAACCATTCCGACCCAACTAATACGTAAACGTGGAA
This sequence comes from Allium sativum, assembly GCA_030737875.1. Taxonomy (NCBI): domain Eukaryota; kingdom Viridiplantae; phylum Streptophyta; class Magnoliopsida; order Asparagales; family Amaryllidaceae; genus Allium; species Allium sativum. Next base: position 207,074,432 of record CM060925.1, read on the forward strand.
GATGCTAATTGAAATGGAGTAGCGAAGACCTAAGCGAAAGGACTATGCCGAAATCTTTGGAGTCGCGCCTGGGGACATTCTAATAGTGATCATGTCGTGGTTGAAATCAACGGATTGCGAGGACTACTCGCTACTGATCTATAGGGTGATTCCTAGGATGCGATAGGAGAGTGCCTTCGGTTTGTCCAGTCCCAGGACAACTTGTATAGATGAAATGTCTGACAAACTATTTCCCAAAGGAATCACGTACGTTGATTTTTACAAACGTATTTCTGTTGATGGCGGAGAATGGTCGTTCTCTTAGCTTGAACACTAGAATATTTTTGTGAACATCAATTAGTGATATCTGACGGATCTGTCGATGTGGCATTCAAATCGAATGGTGGCCAGATGATCTAAAAGTACTATTATAACCTCAAGCCTCACAACCAGGAAATGGCAAAAATTGGGTAGGCAGCATAGCTATGTGGGTCGCCCCCATTAGGTTGTATTGTCACCATCTAGAGAACATTCATATTTGTTACTTCTTTTCGCTTCTGTATCTCCTGGGAACGGTTATGTTGCTAGCAATCGTAGGTGACAATATATTCGATGCACTCAAGAGAAATGCGTGGTCGATCATGTGTGGGTCGGGTTGCAAGACGTTCTTGTTGAACCCAGTGTATTCCCCTCTAGAGATACACTATCGGCAGGTGGTTCCATACCTTGTCATAGTTGGAAATTCAATCTCCAATAAGCGCCCGCAGTTTTTATTGTATACTATATATGTAGAGCGTGAGATGCAAGCGTTCTGCTAGATTGATATTTATTTGTATTTAGACACTATCATAATATGAGATATAATTATGATTTCAAAAATGGTTTGGGTTATCGTAAGGTAAAAACCGTCTGTGTTTATGTGTGGGTTGGTCTTACGATTATCCTTTTCTTTCCAAAATGATTTTTAACTTTAAAATCAAGATACCAATAATTTAGTGCGTTTTTCTAACGCTGGTTCACCAGACTGACCTGTGGCATTTGTAATGCTCGGGTCAGACCGAGTTGGGTCTGACCGAGTTTACAGGTTCAGGGCAAGATGATATGGGCTTCAGGAGACAAGATGGAGGAGTTCAGACATATCATATATATAGTATTCTGCTGTGTGTTGTAAATGAGGACAGATTGTTATAACTGTCCAGATGAATTAAATGGCTGCTGTACCCTGATGAATTGTAAGTATTATATCAAGTTTTCAATAAAGTGTTATTTCTGTATTATATTTTATTCCGCTGTGATGTGAGTTTTTCTTCTTCTTTTTATTCTATTCTAGTCTTTCTTTCTTATCTTTTTCTCACCCTCTAACTTCTTTCTTTAACGTTCTAGATTTTCGGTACTCGAGTTTGGACACAGGATGTAGTTGTGTCGAAAATTCAAGCATTGAATTTTCTGGATCGTTATAGTGGTATCAGATCAATGGTTTAGGAATAACCTTGGCTCTCTGGCGTAACTCGATAGAGGTGGGGCTAGTAATACCCTAGATTGAGTTGAGTGTATATATATGAGAGCGTATTTGTAGATTTCATATACAAATGTTTTGTATTGTGTTGGTTGATCGGTTCAATTGATGAAAAGCATTGAACTGGCAATTGATACAATATTGTTTTGAAAAGCGGGTGAATGAAATAATTTTTCCTAAATATATTTTTGTATGAAGGAAATAATTATATCAATTTATTATTGATATTTAATTGCTTGAATTATTTGAATGAAATCCGAATGGGATTATGGAATTGAATGATTAAGTATAACTAGAAGATGAAATTAAAGATATTTGTAATAAAAATTAGAATTCGGAAAATAAATTGGCAGCTAAGAAACAAATTCCAGTAAATGAATTGTATGGATTAAAACTTGACTGAAGAGCAAGTTAAACTGTTTTGCATTGAAATTAAAACCATATTAAACTAAAATGAATAATAAATCAATATGGAATGAAAATTTTTGAACTCAAGTTGAAATATGAAATAAATTGAAAGTTGATAATCTAAATACGGCTCGATATATATAATTTGAATGTGTCAATTGAAATGAGAAGTGAATGAAAATAAATCCATTTTAAGTAGTGATAATTGAATATATGACTTAATGTTGAGTCTTGAAATAAAAGTGAATGTGTATTGAATAGTAAATATAAACCCAGATTAGATAAACTTGAGTTGAAATGAAACTAAATGAAGAATAGATCAAATTAAATTTGATTGAGATTGGAATTCGAAGTGTAAATTTATATGGCTCATAAATTTATACGAACTTGGGAATTGGAATTTTAAAACCTAGAATTTGTGTTATAAATGAAGCTCGACTTGTTTGTAGGCATGAACATGTTCGTTTAAATTATCGTAAGTGAAACAAGAAAACCCATAAATGGTTGAATGGGTAAAATTGGAAATTTAACTTGGAACTTGGATTATAAATAAAATTTGACATGTTCATAAGAATATATATGTGTTTGAACATGGGTTGTTTAAGCTGTCGCAAGTGAGGCAAGAGAACGAATTAATGGATAAATTGGCAAAGTGGAAGTAAAATGTTAAACTGGTTGTAATCAAATGGGAATGGATATGTATACGATTAAACAGGTTATTGGATAAAAGCAAGTGTGAAGAATAAAAATGAGATGCCCGACAAAAAAGGTACATGTTTAATTCAATATGAGCTTTTATGTGCCGAATCGGCAAGCCACTTGGCTTTTTGATTTTCTTTTTAAATGAGAAGGGCCTAGAGAGGCGAGTTGAGGTTTAAACTATTAACCAGTACAAAGGAGGTGCTGGCGAAATTTTTCGAAAATTTAGGGAGTTAGAAAAATTTTCAACTATTTTGAAAATTTTTGTTAACAAAAAAAAGTTAATTGGTGTTAAGGATTTTTGCAGTGAAATTAGAACTAGTGAGTTGGTTGAGCAGCAACGATGTTGAAGTGAGTGTTGAGTTACATGAATGGATTGGGAGAAGTGAATAAGGTATAACTACATTTCCAACTTGGTAATTTCGGGGACGAAACTCTTTTAAGGGGAAAGGTATGTAACGTCCTGTATTTTGATCGCTTCAGTTTTGAATATTTAATTTAGTTTAAATATTAAAATATTAATATAAATGGATTTTTATATTAATTAAAATGGAATTTGAAACGTATAATTATATATTAAATAAACCGAGCTCGAAATGGCGCGGTAGTTCGTAATTTACGATTTGAACTTCAACCGAGTGTACAGAATCCGTTATAAATCGAAATTCGATAAAACAAGAAATATTTGAATCTTTTGAACTATAATTTTGTAATGAAAGAGAAAAATCAAAATTTAGTATTTTATATTGCGAGTTATGGCAAAATCAAATTTTTAAATAGTCGCTATGGAATTAATTATAAATCATAAGGATTTTATTTGATAAAATAAATTGATTATAAATCAATTTAATATTGGTTTAATTTATATCGTGTTTAAAATTTAAGTTAGTATATTATGTAATTTATATGAATTCAGTTGTGTGTATTTAAATTAGTAGATTTGTTTATTTTTAAATCAGTTTATACTAAACCAAATTAATGTTAAATTATCAATTTAATTTAATATCTTCGGTATATGGTCAAATTAGACCGTGGAGACTGTTCCAGTGTGTTCAGAAGGATGGTAGAACCCTAAAAATGCTGTTCATTGCGTTCAAGTAGGGGTTCATAATAGCATGGTGTTATTTTTAAGTGAATCGCACTGGTTAAAATAAATAAATTAATTAATTAAATCAAAGCATAAATAAATAAATAAAATATCTCAACATAGGAGACGACCTAATATATAAGGGGCAGGCTACTCTGTATCGTTCATCGTCTTCTCTTTTCAGCTACAGGTATGAATTCATTTCCTTTTTCCCCAAGCTTCTCAGCGATGGTACACCACAACACTAATCTACCTATACCCTATTGAGTTTGACGTCCTTCCTATCCTTGTTTTTGCTCCTATAAATTAAGCCATCAGCCTTCGTCTTTCCTTCATAATCAAACCATTTTGGTCCACTTCTTTAATTTTGTTTTCTTCCTCTAATTGTTTCGACGGAGGAAAAAATCAACCACCGATATAAAATAATAAAATAAAATTCCAAGCTCGAAATTCCAAAATCACAAATCAAGTGTGAAGGTTACGAAGTTCTCTGGAGTTCTGTCACTCGCAAATTAAGTAGGGCGATGGGATGTGAATAGGGTTGGACCATGGTTTCGAATAGGCTTTATCGTGGTATCAGTTTTGGGTTGTTGAGCAGATTTCATCTTGGTGGAGTGTTGCGTGAAGAAGGATAGGTCAGTGCGGACAGGAAGAAGACGCGTTGGAGTGGAGGCAGGTACCCATGCGATGGGGTTTTGCGATGTTGGATGGAGGTGGGTAATAAGCGTTGACAGTAGGTTGGACAATGATGAAGGGAAGTGGTGCGATGAACAGGAGTATTGCAAATTGGAAATTACTATTAAACAGTGGGATATAGGGGTCCGATGCATGGATTTGGGAATGTCGACGGTTGAAAGGTGTGCGGTTTTCTAATGGTTGAACGTGGGATGCTCAAAATTGGGTTGAACAACGGTAAGAGGGAAAGTGGTGCGATGTACTGGAAGGAATGATGAAATTGGACAGTAGGCATTCGAGGGAGTTTGATTCTTACGATGGTGAGTTAAATGTTTAAGGGTTCAGTTCTGGTTGTTTAGGGATGATGGAGATAGTTTATCAATAAAGAAGAGAAGGACTAATTCTTGAGGGTTGAACTGAGAACTGGATGTTCAGCAGTAAAGCATGGAGAAGTTTGTCTTTGTTTTTGGGTGAAATGAATATAATAAGACCGTAGGATGGAGGAGAGTGCCTGTCATGTAGGCTGAGGAGATTTGAAGCAGATTCGAAATAGTGCAGCAATGACTATGCTATCGAATTTTAGTCCAATGACGACGATGAGGTCTATTTGGCAGTGTTAATATAAGGTAAACATTTTACCGAATTTAAATTGCATAGGAATATCTATTAAATTAGTTCATTTAAAATAAATAAATAGTTAATCATTAAATAAAAATATAATTATCATAGGCGCTAGGAAAATTTCAGTCGAGACAATGCGTAACTGAGATGATACATAATTGGATATTCGGCACGGAAAACCGAGGTGAGTTAAACTCACTCAGTTAATTATTTTGAACTATTTTTAATAGTTCAAAATTTATTTTACTGCTTGTTGGCTGATAATTGATTGATATAAAGTGATAATATTATATAATATATAAAAATAACATTTGTGATTAGTGATTGGATTGTTCCCGCAGTACCATTAGCGGATGAATTCCCTATGCGCCCCACAATATATATAGTGGGCGACCTTTATACCGCGATATCCTGCCTCGAAGCAGGATGGGTATTATTATTGTGACTAACATCTGTGGATGCAGAAAACAGGTTGGAGGGATTCAACTGGATTCCTCAACATTTATTTATTTCCATATATATGCTGTTATATGGTATGATTGATCACCTGTGATAGTGTATGACATGTTTAGGTGTGTGATAACATTTGACCTCGATTTTTGATATTCTTGAGTGTCAAAAATAATATATGGATTTTAAAACAAAATTTAAATAAATAGAAGTATAAAAATGGAATTTAATTTTCAAATAAATATTTATTTAGAAACCAAAGTATAAATAACAGTAAAGGTTTATTTTACCAAATAAGATAAGAAGTTGATTCTTAAAGCGACATGTATGAAGAAGTGAAATTATTATTTTTATTCAGAAAATATAATCTGAATATGAGGATAAATGGAAATGGGGTTTGAAATTAGTATTGTTAATAGGTTTGAAATGTTCCAGTTTAATGGAAATATACAAATTGGATTATATGGAATAACTCTATAATTAGAAGTAATAACGGGGTTGAAGCTTAAAATTTGAATCAAGTCTAGTATGGATTTGTGTTGAATTATTATTCGTGGATACGGTGAATAAAATGAATAAACTAAATGGTGAGGAAAATAGAAATTGAAATGTAAAAAGAGATTAAAAGAAAATACTTATTTTCAAACAAAAATATTTATTTAAAATCCAAATTAAATGGAATTTTAAAATAAAATATTTGTTAAAACAAATGAGATGAGGCGACGATTTTATGGATGACATTATAAGGAGTAGAATTATTATTTTGGGAATTTGAGAAAATAAGAAGTATGTATGAATTGGAAAAAGAAATGGGAATCGAATGATAAACAATTATTTTAAAAATAGATTGAAATTTTATCATTCGCAACGGAAAATATAAAGAAGATTTTATAACAAAACAGAAGTTAGAAATAGAATGAAAATTGAAGTTGCATGTATGAAATCATATTGACCAAATAAGTCAAATATGAATTGTGTTATGGAATATTATTCATTATTGAGATGAATAAAGGGATAAGGAAAATAGTTTGCAAATGGAAATATGAGAAGGAAGAGTTTTTCTTAAATTCTGAAGTTTTTATTTGATTTAAGTCGAACCATATGAAATAATAAAGATGGATTGTGTAAAGAATTTTATAAGATAGTAAATAATAATATTAATAATAAAGAATTTACAAATGATATTTTTATACATATATTTTGGATATGGAATGCAGTTTTATTGAAATAAAATTAAATGGAGTTGTAATTAATATATATAGATGTTTATGGAAATTGTTATGAAATCAAGACATTATTTTACAAAGTTTAAAATGAAATCGCATTGGTAAACGAAATTATATCGTATAAGGAGTACTTGTTTCCGTTTGAAAATAAAGAATAATAGTTGGCAAAACGGTTGGCAAATCATATCATTAATGGAATATTCGATACTAGTAATAATAAACGTATTGAAATCATATTTTTAAAGAAAATATTTGAAATGGTTATAAGTTGAGATAAATATCCCGTTTAAAGTAATAATGAATAAATGGGAATTTTTATTCATTAGAAGATAATAAAGGAAATTAAGGAAATTAGAAACTAATTGGAATTAGTGAGTTAAATGTATTTTTTTGAGTATCGATATTATGTCATTTTCTGTAATGACCTGCATTCTACGCATCGAATGATCGTAGAATATTTATTTCTTTCACATACGAAGTCGTATGGTCATGTCTCTTTGGGAGACGATTATTGGGGTCATTTCCCATGTTCATGATTTTTGCCAAATTTTATATGACCGTTTTGCCCCTAGCTGATCTTGTTTTGACCATAACGTTTGACTGGAGAGGAATTTTGACTTGAAACCACTTCCATTGGCTTTGGATGATGGTTTACCTTTCCGTAGAGTGGTCACATTAGCCAAACGGACTCACCGTTTGGGAGATATGGCTGAAACAAGTTTCAGATGATGAAAATAGCTTAATTGGGCTTAACCGGGTGATTAACAGCTAGGCCCAAAGGGGAATTTCGGGATTAGGAGTTTAAAAGGGCTGTTAGAGTTTGAAGAATATCTTTTTCTCATTTTTGAGCCGTCACTATACATTGCTCTCAACCTAGCCATGGCCTCCAACATCTAAAACATCTTCTAATCATCGTTTAATCAAGTATTGGCCTAATTTACATCAAATTGTGGCGGATTAGCAAAGAGATTGAGATAGAGCTGCTGTGTTGCCTTGGGAACAGCGCCAAAACAGAGAATCATTTCAGATCTAAAGTTTATTTGTGGCAAAGGTGAGTGATTTGCAAAGTTTCTCAATAATTACGATTAATTAGGGGTAATTAGTGTTGATTAGTGAATCTATACATTAATAAATTCTGGAAAAATATTCATAAAATTCGAAATATTGTTTTAGACCTCTGTTTAAAGTTTGGGTTAATTTGTTTAAGTTTTGCTAATCATATCATTAGATTTGCTTAAACATGCTTAAGGGGAAATATGGGATTTTGGCTATGTTTGATCCGTTTTAACCTATCAAATTGTTGTATTGGTGTTTGTTGTCAGTTCTATATGTTGCTATGACTGTATGGTATGCTTTGTGATTGATTAGAAAAGTTAGAATGGTCGAAAATGCCGTCGTATGGCGTAAAACAGTCGTTGGAAGAACTGTAGGAAATTGGCAAGCAAACGGATCGGATCGCCCTTTCCGAACCCGACCCGGTCGTGACACCATCTTCACGAGCCGCCGCGAGTATGCATCCACGACCGATCCGATGGAGGGAGCTCGACACAATCCGATGGAAAGACACATGACCCGACCCGATCCGCCAGAAGACCTCCGACCCGAACCACTTATGCGTCTCCGATCCGACCCGGAGTGGAGAGGAAGACTCGAGCTGCTTGCACCACGAACGGAGACCACAATCTGATGGGATGACCAAGGCCGACCCGGTGGGAGGAACACGACCCGATCAGACCCGAACGAGCTTGTCACGAACTGAGATGTTGAGCACAAACCGAGGATGCATCGAACCGAACCGAACTGAAGATAGAAGGAAGGACTGAACCGATCCGGAGGAGACCAAAACCTGAGATGCAAAGGTAGTCCAAGTGGGAAGTTTGTACTCAGTATCCAGTTAGGAACCAACGAGTCGACTTCATGAGTTGGGCTTTGCTGCGGGACGTGTGCTAAGGGGTTGTCGATGTCTATAACTTTGGATCACTATGTGTAGGGGGTACGTGAACGGATTCAGGGCCACAGTGGCCTAGGTACGACTAAAGAGCTATAGAACAATGAAGTGGGGTCATTTGTAAAGATTTGGTCATGACTCCATGGGGTAAGCTTGGTAGTAGCAGTGGTTGTACAAGTCGAACTCCGTCACTACTTCGATGGGTCTAGTGATCGAAGCGGTAGATATCGTATGCTTTACGCACTGAGTGAGAGATGTGAGGATGGTTGCTATGTTTGATTTGTTTTCCATCATTATGACATGCACACCCCCACCCCCGTATTCTTTACACCATCTATTTAGTGGCACCTTAGAGTATTGTACGGTATGTAGTGCTAACTCTTTGGTTGCAGGTCCAGGTTCAGGTATGGTTTAGTATACCTGTTATTGTTCTGTTTAGCTGCTTATTGCTCATACCAGACTTTTTGTCTAACCCAGAGTTTTATGTCTCTTCTTATTACTTTGGGTGCTCTCACGAGCAGACCAGAGACATGTTAGGTGGTATGCACGAGTAGTTGTACCAGAGGCGAGCAGGAGGCTTCCACGTATGATACATATATATAGGTATTCTCCCTGTGTTGCTGCGGTCACTACTTTGGGCATTAGTGGTGTGCCTTTCTTTCTTTCTTTCTTTCTTTCGTTTAGAGACAGTAATTTGGAAAGTTGTAATAAGCTGTAATTGGATTTCCACTACTCTGATGATGATGTTGGTTTTAGTTATCAGCTTATGCACTGTCTCGCCTGTTTTATGTCAAGTATATTATTATTATATTTTGTTCCATGCGCTGTGAGACATTCTACAGGTTGTCGATTAGTTCATTCTCTACTTTCCTTTCTTTGGTGACCGTTCCGTGCTAGTCGGGTATGTGTACAGCGCACTTTCGGAGGAAATGCCGGCTGGTGCGGGGCGGGCCGTCACACTTGGTATCAGAGCTCTAGGTTGCATAGTTAACCTAGGGAAAGACACCAGGGAGAGATAATACATATACGAGAGCGCGTATTTGTGATTATTTTGGTCTTTAAAAGCTATATATATATACTATTTGTATAGCTAAGGATGAAGTCGCACTGCACTGACACCACAAAGAGGATGGTTAATCGTTTTCTCTGTGCAGATTAAACGATGAGCCGATACGCAAGGGGTGCTGGTAGAGGAGCCAATAATGGGAATGCTGCTGAGATAAGGACGATGTTTACTGACCTCATAAGGGAGATGCTTAGAGATGCTCAAAGGGCAGCTCCCAATGCTGGTAATGGAGGTGGTCCAATAGTGCAGGTGCCTAGGGCTGATTTCGCCAAGCTTAATAAAGATTATACGAGTCTTGGTGGGAAGCCGTTCCACGGAACGGAGTCGGCTACGGATGTTCAGGATTGGTTGGATAGTTGCGAGCGTATCTTCGAAGACTTGGGTATCGAGGATGCGATTAAGAGAAGGCTAGCATCCCGTCAGCTACAAGGACGGGCAATGAATTGGTGGAATGCTATAAAGGTAGTTACTCCCGAGGATCAGATTACTTGGGATCAGTTTAAGGCTCGCTTTAGCGATAAGTTCATTTCAGCTGCTCAGAAGTCAATGTTGTTTAAGAAATTTTTGGAGCTCAAGCAGAATGGCAGAGCTGTCTCGGAGTATATTGCTGAATTCAACACTTTGTCGAAATATGGGTTATCCCTAATAGATACTGCCGAGAAGAAGAACGAGAAGTTCATAACTGGCTTGGATGGATACTTGGGGGAAAGGCTTATTAACCACATCGATGAGATGTTTGAATCTATTGTGGGAAAAGCTTCAAGATCGGAAAGTCTTTACCCTAAGTCGAAGACCGAGGTTGCATCTGCAGAGGAAACAAAACCGCAAGAAAGCGGTGGAGGCAGGAGTGGTTCTCAGAATTAGAGGAAGAAGAACCAGAATAAGGATGGCCAGAAGAAGAAAGATGTTGAGTGCTTTAGCTGTGGAAAGAAGGGCCACTATGCTAGTAATTGTCGAGCAAACCCAGCAGACAGGAAGTGCTTCAACTGTGGCCAAGTGGGACATCACAAGGACAAGTGTCCGCAACCCCCTAAAGAAAAGCAGATGGTGAAAGCATATGCCCTTAATGTTATTCCTTCTTCGTCGAATGCCCCAACTGCGGCGGAGAAGGGAAAGAATGTCGTTATTCAAGGTATGCTTTCTGATTATGGTGTTCCTGTTAGAGTTTTGTTTGATACCGGAGCTTTCAATTCTTTCATATCTAGTGACCTGGTAGATAGGTTGGGATTGGAGCCCGAGATTGTCGACAAACCTTTAGTAGTGATGAACCCGATTGGTGGTTCGACTGACCTTAGCATGATTTGTCGTAATGTGGTCTTATCGAGTCATGGATGCATGTTTGTTTGTGATTGCTTCGTTTTGGGCTTTACTGGGTTTGGCATTATTTTGGGAGTCGATTGGCTCCAAAGATATGGGGTGGTGGTAGACTATGAGGGCTTTTTGGTGACAACAAGAGCGGATGATGGGCGGAGGGTAGTGTTTGGTGGTCTACTGAGTAATGGGGTAACGACTAGTTTTCTAAATTCCCTCGACATCCCACATGGTGAGTTGTCAGGTTTGCCCGTGGTTGGCCAGTATCTGGACGTCTTCGAAGAAGTGACCTGGTTTCCACCACACCGAGAGACTGAGTTCCATATTGATTTAGTGAAAGATGCCAGACCTATAGTGATGCCACTTCGTTGTATGGCACAAAGGGAGAAGCGAGAGCTCGGGGTGCAAGTCAGCGATCTTTTGAAGAAGGGAATTATCAGAAGGAGTGTTTTTGAATGGGGAGCACCAGTTGTGTTTTCTACCAAGGGGGATTGTTCCCTTCGTTTGTGTGTAGACTACCGCGAGTTGAATAAGGTGACGAGGAAGAATAAGTATCCTCTACCGCAGATAGATGATTTGTTTGATTAGTTGAGTGGCGCGAGAGTATTCTCTCAGTTGGATCTCGCGACAAGTTTTCATCAGCTTAGGGTGGAAGCTGAGAGTATAGCTAAAACGGCATTTCGGACGCCGTTTGGATTTTATGAGTGGTTGGTCATGCCATTCGGGTTGACCAATGCCCCAGCATATTTTGTGGATCTTATGAATAGAGTATTCAGGGATCAATTGAATAAGTTTGTTCTTGTGTTCGTGGATGATATTTTGGTTTACTCAGGGACAGAGGAAGAACACAAGGAACATTTGAGGATAGTGATGGAGGTGTTGAGAAAACACCAACTGAAAGCAAAGTTTTCTAAATGTCACTTCTGGAGGAGGGAAGTGAGATTCTTGGACCATGTTGTTTCAGAGAATGGTATTGTCATGGACCCTGCGAAGGTGGCTACGGTACAAGATTGGTCTACGCCCAAGAATGCAACAGACATAAGAAGTTTCTTAAGGTTAGCTGGATATTTTCGTAAGTTTATCCAAGACTTCTCCAAGATAGCAGCACCGTTGACTCAGTTGACCAAGAAGAATCAAGCTTTCGTCTGAGATGAAAAGTGTGAGAATGCATTCAAGAGTCTAAAGGACAAGTTGACATGTGCACCGGTGTTAGTCATTCCTAAGGGGAATGAAGAGATGACAGTATACACAGATGCATGTGGTACCGGCCTAGGTGCTGTATTGATGCAAGGAGGTAGGGTTGTAGCTTATGCAAGTCGGCAATTGAAACTGCACGAGAGAAGATACCCTACCCATGACTTGGAACTAGCAGCGATCGTATTCGCATTGAAGATGTGAAGACATTATCTCTTGGGAGAAAGATTCGAGTTGTTTACCGATCATAAATCGTTAAAGTATCTCTTCTCTCAGAAGGATCTAAATCTCCGACAACAAAGATGGTTAGAATCCTTAGATTCCTATGATTTCGACATCGCGTATACACCAGGAAAGGGCAATGCGGTGGCTGATGCATTGAGTAGAAGACATGCCAGTTTAGGGGCTATGTTTCTAGAATGGAAGCAACTGGAGTACATCGCTGGGTATAATTTCAGACCAAAGTGCGAATTGGATCCAGAAATGTTAGCAAGTTTGACGATCAGACCCACTTTGATTGAGCGGATTGGTTCAAGTCAGATGGACGATCCTAACCTATTGGAAATCATCTCAAAGTTAGAGATGGGAATCGACGGAGAGATGAACAAATATGGGCTTGATCGAGATGGATGGCTTAGAAAGAATGGAAGACTAGTTGTACCCAATGTCAATGGATTGAGAGATGAAGTGCTTAGAGAACGTCATCACTCAAAACTGACTATACATCCCGGTGGTAACAAGATGTACTGAGACATGAAGCAGACCTACCACTGGGAAGGGATGAAAAGAGACGTTGGGAAGTTTATATCCAAATGCATGAATTGCCAGCTAGTTAAAGATGAGCAAAAGAAGCCTAGTGGTTTGTTGCAACCATTAGAAATTCCAGAATGGAAATAGGAACAAGTCTCAATGGATTTTATTGGTGGGTTACCAAGAACTAGGTTGGGCCATGATAGCATTTGGGTGATTGTGGACCGATTGACTAAGACTGCAAGGTTTATACCCGTCAAGTCAAACGGGACAGCGGCTAAGTTAGCTGAACTATATGTAAAGTGGGTAGTGAGATTTCATGGAATACCCAAAGGCATTGTAAGTGACCGAGATCCGTTGTTCACTAGTGGATTTTGGAAAAGCTTACAAGAGGCATTTGGATCAGAATTACATCTCAGTACCGCGTATCATCCTCAAACCGACGGACAGACAAAAAAGGTGAATCGAGTATTAGAAGATCTCTTAAGAGCTTGCATATTAGACTTTGGTGGATCATGGGATGACCATTTGCATCTAGTAGAGTTTGCATATAATAACAGTTACCAATCCAGTATTGGTATGGCTCCATTTGAAGCTTTGTACAGAAGACCGTGCAACTCACCGTCATGCTGGTTAGAAACTGGTGAGAAGTTTGTGCTTGGACCAGATGTGATAAGAGAAACTTCAGCTAAGATTAAAGTTATCCAACAACGAATAAAGGTTGCCCAGGATAGGCAGAAGAGTTATCCCGATAAGAGGAGAAGAGATTTAAAGTTCTCCATTGGCGACTTGGTGTTTGTCAAGATATCTCCGTTAAAGAGCGTGATACGATTTGGCAGGAGAGGCAAGTTAGCACCAAGATTTGTTGGTCCATTCCCAGTTCTTGAGCAAATTGGGAATTTGGCATACAAAGTCGAATTACCAGACAAGATGGCAGGAGTTCATAATGTATTTCTTGTTTCCCAGTTAAGGAAATTCGTGCACGGCCCCGATGTGACTATTTCACCTGATCAGTTGGATGATATTCGAGGTTGAACCCGAGGCGTTGGGAACCGCAAGCCTATGCGTATTGTTGGGAACAATACAAAGCAACATCGAAGGAAAGCGGTGAAATTAGTCAAAGTTCAGTGGGGCGAGAATGAAAATGATTGTACTTGGGAGACAGAGGAGAGCATTAGGAAGACGTATCCAGAACTCTTCGCTTGGTAAGATTACAGTTTCAATTTAGTCTTTCCGCATGCTAAGATAGGTTTGTTTTGTTTGTTTTGCATGTTTGATTGTTGTATATGGCTGGTAGGCAAGCGGGATCCTTTGTATGTTTTGGGTTAAGGAATTTCGGGGACGAAATTTCTTAAGGGGGGAGAGTGTAACGACCCGCATTCTACGCATCGAAGGATCATAGAATATTTATTTCTTTCACATACGAAGTCGTATGGTCATGTAACTTTGGGAGATGACTATTGGGGTCATTTCCCATGTTCATGATTTTTGCCAATTTTTAAATAATCGTTTTTCCCCTAGCTGATCTTGTTTTGACCATAAATTTTGACTGGAAATGAATTTTGACCTGAAACCGCTTCCATTGGCTCCGGATGATGGTTTAACTTTCCGTAGAGAGGTCACATTAGCCAAACGGACTCATCGTTTGGGAGATATGGCTGAAACAAGTTTCAGATGATGAAAAACAGCTTAATTAGGCTTAACCGGGTGATTAACAGCTAGGCCCAAAGGGGAATTTCGGGATTAGGAGTTTAAAAGGGCTGTTAGGATTTGGAGAATACCTTTTTCTCATTTTTCAGCTGTCACTATTCATTCCTCTCAACCAAGCCATGGCCTCCAACATCTAAAACATCTTCTAATCACCGTTTAATCAAGTATTGGCCTAATCTACATCAAATTGAGGCGGATTAGCAAAGAGATTGAGATAGATCTGTTGTGTTGCCTTGGGAACAGCACCAAAACAGAGAATCATTTTAGATCTAAAGTTTATTTGTGGCAAAGGTGAGTGATTTGCAAAGTTTCTCACTAATTACGGTTAATTAGGGGTAATTAGTGTTGATTAGCAAATCTATACATTAATAAATTCTGGAAAAATATTCATAAAATTCGAAATATTGTTTTAGACCTCTGTTTAAAGTTTGGGTTAATTTGGTTAAGTTTTTCTAATCATATCATTAGATTTGCTTAAACATGCTTAAGGGAAAATATGGGGTTTTGGCTATGTTTGATCCGTTTTAACCTATCAAATTGTTGTTTTGGAGTTTGTGGTCAGTTCTATATATTGCTATGACTATATGGTATGCTTTGTGATTGATTAGAAGAGTTAGAATGGTCGAAAATGACATCGTATGGCGTAAAACAGTCGCTGGAAGAACTGCAGGAAATTGGCCAGCAACCGGATCGGATCGCCCTTTCCGAACCCGACCCGGTCGTGACACCATCTTCACGAGCCGCCGCAAGTATGCTTCTACGACCGATCCGATGGAGGGAGCTCGACACGATCCGATGGAAGGACACATGACCCGACCCGATCCGCCAGAAGACCTCCGACCCGAACCACTTATGCGTCTCCGATCCGACCCGGAGTAGAGAGGAAGACTCGAGCTGCTTGCACCACGAACGGAGACCACGATCTGATGGGATGACCAAGACCGACCCGGTGGGAGGAGCACGACCCGATCTGACCCGAAGGAGCTTGTCACAAACTGTGATGTTGAGCACGAACCGAGGATGCATCGAACCGAACCGAACTGAAGATAGAAGGAAGGACTGAACCGATCTGGAGGAGACCAAAACCCGAGATGCAAAGGTAGTCCAAGTGGGAAGTTTGTACTCAGGATCCAGATGGGAACCAATGAGTTGACTTCATGAGTTGGGCTTTGTTGCGGAACGTGTGCTAAGAGGTTGTCGATGTCTGTAACTTTGGATCATTATGTGTAGGGGGTACGTGAATGGATTCAGGGCCACAGTGGCCTAGGTACGACTAAAGAGCTATAGACCAATGAAGTGGGGTCATTTGTAAAGATTTGGTCATGACTCCATGGGGTAAGCTTGGTAGTAGCAGTAGTTGTACAAGTCGAACTCCGTCACTACTTCGATGGGTCTAGTGATCGAAGCGGTAGATATCGTATGCTTTACGCTCTAAGTGAGAGATGTGAGGATGGTTACTATGTTTGATTTGTTTGCCATCATTATGACATGCACACCCCCACCCCCGTATTCTTTAGACCATCTGTTTAGTGGCACCTTAGAGTATTGTATGGTATGTAGTGCTAACTCTTTGGTTGCAGGTCCAGGTTCAGGTATGGTTTAGTATACCTGTTATTATTCTGCTTAGCTGCTTATCGCTCATACCATACTTTTTGTCTGACCCAGAGTTTAATGTCTCTTCTTATTACTCTGGGTGCGCTCACGAGCAGACTAGAGACATGTTAGGTGGTATGCACGAGTAGCGGTACCGGAGGTGAGCAAGAGGCTTCCACATATGATACATATATATAGATATTCTACCTGTGTTGCTGCAGTCACTACTTTGGGCATTAGTGGTGTACCTTTCTTTCTTTCATTTAGAGACAGCAATTTGAAAAATTGTAATAAGCTGTAATTGGATTTCCGCTACTCTGATGATGATGTTGATGTTGGTTTTAGTTATCAGCTTATGCACCGTCTCGCATGTTTTATGTCAAGTATATTATTATTATATTTTGTTCCATGCGCTGTGAGACATTCACCAATTTTCGATTAGTTCATTCTCTTCTTTCCTTTCTTTGGCGACCGTTCCGTGCTAGTCGGGCATGTGTACAGCGCACTTTCGGAGGAAATGCCGGCTGGTCCAGGGCGGGCCGTCACACCCGGCCTTCGGGAATGATACTTAGGAAATTATTCTCTTACTAGTTTACGGTTAGGGACTAATGACCAAGATGGGAAATACACATTTAAAAGGATTTAAAAATGAAAAGGGCTTTTTGAATATTCTTATATATAAATATAGGAAGCACAAATGAGTTCCAATTATTGGAAAAAATTAAGAGAGTTTTTGAATTAACAAATGGTTAATTAAAAGAGGCTAAAATGATGGAGAATATTAAAATAGTGAATTCAATTTTCTTTGATGGATGAATGGTTGTTTTATTTGATAGTTAAATAACCGACTATCAAATCTGGCCTATACGCTTGTTGGTACGGAAAGACCGGGATTGAATTTATTCGAAAACCATTCCGACCCAACTAATACATAAACGTGGAAGATGCGGATTGAAGATGGAGCAGCGAAGACCGTGGATCTTCATAAGCGAAAGGACTATGCCAAATTCTCTGGAGTCGCTCCCGGGGACATTTCAATAGCGATCCTATCGTGGTTGAAATCAACGGATTGCAAGGACTACTAGCTACTGATCTATACGGTGATTCCTAGGATGCAGTAGGAAAGTGCCTTCGGTTTGTCCAGTCCCAGGACAATTTGTATGGATGAAATGTCTGACAAAGTATTTCCCAAAGGAAGCACGTATGTTGATTTTTACAAACGTATTTCTGTTGATGGCGTAGAATGGCCATTCTCTTAGCTTAAACACTAGAATGTTTTTGTGAACGTCAAGTAGTGATATCCGACGGATCTGACGATGTGGCATTCAAAGCGAATGGTGGTCAGATGATCTAAAGTTACGATTATAACCTCAAGCCTCACAAACGGGAAATGACAAAAATTGGGCAGGCTGCATGGCTATGTGAGTTACCCCCATTAGGGCGTATTTTCACCATCTAGAGAATATTCATATTTGTTACTTCTTTTCGCTTTTGTATCTCCCAGGAACGGTTATGTTGCTAGCAACCGTAGGTGACAGTATATTCGATACACTCGAGAGAAATGAGTGGTCGGTCATGTTTTGGGCCGGGTTGAAAGACGTTCTTGTTGAACCCAGTGTATTCCCCTTTAGAGATACACTATCGGCAGGTGGTTCCATACCTTGTCATGTTAGAAATCCAATCTCCAATAAGCGCCCGCAGTTTTGATTGTATACTATATATATAGAGCGTGAGATGCAAGTGTTCTGCTAGATTGATATTTATTTGTATTTAGACACTATCATAATATCAGATAAAATTATGATTTCAAAAATGGTTTGGGTTATCGTAAGGTAAAAACCGTCCGTGTTTATGTGTGGGCTGGTCTTACGATTATCCTTTTCTTTCCAAAATGATTTTTAACTTTAAAATCAAGATGGATGATACCAATAATTTAGTGGGTTTTTCTCATGCTGGGTCACCAGACTGGCCTGTGGCATTTGTAATGCTCGGGTCAGAGCGAGTTGGGTCTGACCGAGTTTACAGGTTCAGGGTAAGATGATATGGACTTCCGGAGACAAGATGGAGGAGTTCAGATATATCATATATAAAGTATTCCGCTGTGTGTTATAAATGAGGACAGACTGTTATAACTTTCCAGATGAATTAAATGGCTGCTGTACTCCGATGAATTGTAAGTATTATTTCAAGTTTTCAATAAAGAGTTATTTCTGTATTATATTTTATTCCGCTGCGATGCGAGTTGTTCTTCCTCTTTTTCTTCTATCCTAATTTTTCTTTCTTATCTTTTTCTCACCCTCTAACTTCTTTCTTTAACGTTCTGGATTTTCGGTACTCGAGTTTGGACACAGGATGTAGTTGTGTCAAAAATTCGAGCATCGAATTTTCCATATCATTACAGTGGTATCAGAGCAATGGTTTAGGAATAACCTTAGCTCTGTGGCGTAACTCGATAGAGATGGGGCCAGTAATACCCTAGATTGAGTTGAATGTATATATATATATATGAGAGCGTATTTGTAGATTTCATATATAAATGTTTTGTATTGTGTTAGTTGATCGGCTCAAGTGATGAAAAGCATTGAACTGGAAATTGATACAATATTGTTTTGAAAAGCGGGTGAATGAAATAATTTTTCCCAAATATATTTTTGTATAAAGGAAATAATTATATCAAATTATTATTGATATTTAATTGCTTGAATTATTTGAATGAAATCCGAATGGTATTATGGAATTGAATGGTTAAGTATAACCATAAGATGAAATTAAAGATGTTTGTAATAAAAGTTATAATTCTGAAAATAAATTGGAAGTTAAGAAACAAATTCCAGTAAATGACAAATTCCAGTAAATGAATTGTATGGATTAAAATTTGACTGAAGAGCAAGTTAAACTGTTTTGTATTGAAATTAAAACCATATTAAACTAAAATGAATAATAAATCAATATGGAATGAAAATTCTTGAATTTAAGTTGAAATATGAAATAAATTGAAAGTTGATAATCTAAATATGGCTCAATATATGTAATTTGAATGTGTCGATTAAAATGAGAAGTGAATGAAAATAAATCCATTTTAAGTAGTGATAATTGAATATATGACTTAATGTTGAGTCTTAAAATAGAAGTGAATGTGTATTGAATAGTTAATATAAACCCAAATTAGATAAACTTGAGTTGAAATGAAACTGAATGAAGAATAGATCAAATTAAATTTGATTGAGATTGGAATTTGAAGTGTAAATTTATATGACTCATAAATTTATACAAACTTGGGAATTGGAATTTTAAAACCTAGAATTTGTGTTATAAACGAAGCTCAACTTGTTTGTAGGCATGAACATGTTTGTTTAAATTATCATAAGTGAAACAAGAAAACCGATAAATGGTTGAACGGGTAAAATTGGAAATATAACTTGGAACTAGGATTATAAATAAAATTTGACATGTTCATAAGAATATATATGTTTTTGAACATGGGTTGTTTAAGCTGTCGCAAGTGAAGCAAGAAAATGAATTAATGGATAAATTGGCAAAGTGGAAGTAAAATGTTAAATTGGTTGTAATCAAATGGGAATGGATATGTATATGATTAAATAGGTTATTGGATAAAAGCAAGTGTGAAGAATAAAAATGAGATGCCCGACAAAAAAGGTACATGTTTAATTCAATATGAGCTTTTATGTGTCGAATCGCAAGCCACTTGGCTTTCTGATTTTCTTTTTGAATGAGACGGGCCTAGAGAGGAGAGTTGAGGTTTGAACTATTGACCAGTACAAAGGAGGTGCTGGCGAAATTTTTCGAAAATTTAGGGAGTTAGAAATTTTTTTAACAGTTTTTAAAATTTTTGTTAACAAAAAAAAAAAGTTAATCGGTGTTAAGGATTTTTGCAGTGAAATTGGAACTAGTGAGTTGGTTGAGTAGCAACGATGTTTAAGTGAGTGTTGAGTTACATGAATGGATTGGGAGAAGTGAGTAGGGTATAACTACATTTCCAACTTGGTAATTTCGGGGATGAAATTCTTTTAAGGGGGAAGGAATGTATCGTCCCGTATTTTGATCGCTTATGTTTTGAATATTTAATTTAGTTTAAATATTAAAATATTAATATAAATGGATTTTTATATTAATTAAAATGGAATTTGAAACGTATAATTATATATTAATTAAAACGAGCTCGAAATGGCGCGGTAGTTCGTAATTTATGATTTGAACTTCAACGAAGTGTACAGAATCCGTTATAAATCGGAATTCAATTAAACAAGAAATATTTGAATCTGTTGAACTATAATTTTGTAATGAAATAGAAAAATCAAAATTTAGTATTTTATATTGAGAGTTATGGCCAAATCAAATTTTTAAATAGTCGCTATGGAATTAATTATAAATCGTAGCAATTTTATTTGATAAAATAAATTGATTATAAATCAATTTAATATTGGTTTAATTTATATCGTGTTTAAAATTTAAGTTAGTATATTCTGGAATTTATATGAATTCAGTTGTGTGTATTTAAATCAGTAGATTTGTTTATTTTTAAATCAGTTTATACAAACCAAATTAATGTTAAATTATCAATTAAATTTAATATCTTCGGTATATAGTCCAATGAGACCGTGGAGACTGTTCCATTGTGTTCAGAAGGAGGGTAGAACCCTGAAAATGTCGTTCATTGCGTTCAAGTAGGGGTTCATAATCGCATGGTGTTTTTTTTAAGTGAATCGGACCGGTTAAAATAAATTAATTAATTAATTAAATCAAAGTATAAATGAATAAATAAAATATCTCAGCATAGGAGACGACATAAAATATAGGGCGCAGGCTACTCTGTATCGTTCATCGTCTTCTCTTTTCAGCTACAGGTACGAATTCATTTCCTTTTTCCCCAAGCTTCTCAGCGATGGTACACCGCAACACTGATCTACCTATACCCTATTGAGTTTGACGTCGTTCCTATCCTTGTTTCCGTTCCTATAAATTAAGCCATCAGACTTCGTCTTTCCTTCATAATCAAACCATTTCCGTCCACTTCAATTTTCTTCTCTTCTTCTAATTGTTTCGACGGAGGAAAAAATCAACCACCGATATAAAATAATAAAACAAAATTCCAAGCTCGAAATTCCAAAATCGAAATCACAAATCGGGTGTGAAGGCTACGAAGTTCTCTGGAGTTCTATCACTGGCGAATTAAGTAGGGAGATGGGACGTGAATAGGGTTGGACCATGGTTTCGAATAGGCTTTATCGTGGTATCAGTTTTGGGTTGTTGAGCGGATTTCATCTTGGTGCAGTGTTGCGTGAAGAGGGATAGGTCAATGCGGTTAGGAAGAAGATGCGTGGGAGTGGAGGCTGGTATCCATGTAATGGGGTTTTGCGATGTTGAATGGAGGTGGGTAATAAGCATTGACAGTTGGTTGGACAATGATGAAGGGAAGTGGTGCGATGAATAGGAGTATTGCGAATTGGAAATTAGTGTTAAACAGTGGGATATAGGGGTCTGATGCGCGGATTTGGGAATGTCGTCGGTTGAAAGGGGTGCGGTTTTGTAATGATTGAACGTGGGATGCTCAATACTGGGTTGAACAACGGTGAGAGGGAATGTGGTGCGATGTACTGGTAGGGATGATGGAATTGGACAGTAGGTATTTGAGCGAGTTTGATTTTGTCGATGGTGAGTTAAATGTTTAAGGGTTCTGTTCTGGTTGTTTAGGGATGATGGAGATAGTTTATCTATAAAGGAGATCAGGAATAATTCTTGAGGGTTGAACTAAGAACTGGATGCTCGGCAGTAAAGCATGGAGAAGTTTGTCTTTGTTTTTGGGTGAACTGAATATACATAAGACCGTAGGATGGACGAGAGTGCCTGTCATGTAGGCTAAGGAGATTTGAAGTAAATTTGAAACAGTGCAGCAATGACCATTCTATCGAATTTCAGTCCAATGACGACGATGAGGTCTATTGGGCAGTGTTAATATAAGGTAAACATTTTACCGAATTTAAATTGCATAGTAATATCTATTAAATTAGTTCATTTAAAATAAATAAATAGTTAATCATTAAATAAAAATATAATTATCGTAGGCACTAGGAAAATTTCAGTCGAGACAATGCGTAGCTGAGACGATACATAATTGGATATTCGGCATGGAAAACCGAGGTGAGTTAAACTCACTTGGTTAATTATTTTGAACTATTTTTAATAGTTCAAAATTTATTTTACTGCTTGTTGGCTGATAACTAACTAATATAAAGTGATAATATTATATAATAATAATATATAAAAATAATATTGGTGATTGGCGATTGGATTATTCCCGCAGAACCATTAGTGGATGATTTCCCTATGTGCCCCACAATATATATAGTGGACGACCTTTATACCGCGATATCCTGCCTCGAAGCAGGATGGGTATTATTATTGTGACTAACATCTGTGGATGCAGGCAAACAGATTGGAGGGATCCAACTGGATTCCTCAACATTTATTTAACTGTTTCCATATATATGTTGTTATATGGTATGATTGATCACCTGTGATAGTGTATGACATGTTTAGGTATGTGATAACATTTGACCTCGATTTTTGATATTCTTGAGTGTTAAAAATAATATATGGATTTTAAAACAAAATTTAAATAAATAGAAGTATAAAAAGGAAATTTTATTTTCAAATAATATTTATTTAGAAACCGAAGTATAAATAACAATAAAGGTTTATTTTAACAAATAAGACAAGAAGTTGATTCTTAAAGCGACATGTATGAATAAGTGAAATTATTATTTTTATTCAAAACATATAATCTGAATATGAGGATAAATGGAAATGGGGTTTGAAATCAGTATTGTTAATAGGTTTGAAATGTTCCATTTTAATGGAAATATGCAAATTGTATTATATGAAATAAATCTATAATTAGAAGTAATAACGGGGTTGAAACTTAAAATTTGAATCAAGTCTAGTATGGATTTGTGTTGAATTATTATCCATGGTTACGGTGAATAAAATGAATAAAGTAAGCAGCGAGGAAAATAAAAACTGAAATGTAAAAAGAGCTTAAAAGAATACACTTATTTTCAAACAATTTTTTTATTTAGAATCCAAATTAAATGGAATTTTAAAATTAAATATTTGTTAAAACAAATGAGATGAGGAGACAATTTTATGGACGACATTATAAGGAGTAGAATTATTATTTTGGGAATTTGAGAAAATGAGAAGTATGTATGAATTGGAAAAAGAAACGGGAATCGAATGACAAACAATTATTTTAAAAATAGATTGAAATTTACTCATTCGCAAAGGAAAATATAAAGAAGATTTTATAACAGAACAGAAGTTAGAAATAGAATGAAAATTGAAGTTGCAAGTATGAAATCATATTGACCAAACAAGTCAAATATGAATTGTGTTAAGGAATATTATTCACTGTTGAGATGAATAAAGGGGTAAGGCAAATAGTTTGCAAATGGAAATCTTAGAAGGAAGAGTTTTTCTTAAATTCTTAAGTTCTAATTTGATTTAAGTCGAACCAGATGAAATAATAAAGATGGATTGTGTAAAGAATTTTATAAGATTGTAAATAATAACATTAATAATAAAGGTTTTTACAAATGATATTTTTATACATATATTTTGGATATAGAATGCAGTTTTATTGAAATAAATTAAATTGAGTTGTAATTAATATATATAGATGTTTATGGAAATTGTTATGAAATCAAGACTTTATTTTACAAAGTTTAAAATGAAATCGAATTGGTAGACGAAATTATATCGTATAAGGAGTACTTGTTTCCGTTAGGAAATAAAGAATAATAGTTAGCAAAACGGTTGGCAAATCATATCTTTAATGGAATATTCGATACTGGTAATAATAAATGTTTTGAAACCATATTTGTAAAGAAAATATTTGAAATGGTTATAAGTTGAGATAAATATCCCGTTTAAAGTGATAATGAATAAACGGGAATTTTTATTCGTTAGAAGATAATAAAGGAAATTACGGAAATTAGAAATTAATTAGAATTAGTGAGTTGAATGTTTTTTTTGAGTATCGATCTGTTGTTGGTTTCGGCCTTCGTGATTGATACTTAGGAAATTATTCTCTTACTAGTTTACGGTTAGGGACTAAGGACCAAGATGAGAAACACATATTTAAAAGGACTTAAAAATGAAAGGGGTTTTTTGAATATTCTTATATATAAATATAGGAAGCATAAATGAGTTCTAATTATTGGAAAAAAATTAAGAGAATTTTTGAATTAACGAATGGTTAATCAAAAGAGGCTAAAATGATGGAGAATATTAAAACAGTGAATTCAATTTTCTTTTATGGATGAATGGTTGTTTTATTCGATAGTTAAATAACCGACTACCAAATCTTGTCTATACGCTCTTTGGTACAGAAAGACTGGGATCGAATTTATTTGAAAACCATTCCGACCCGACTAATACGTAAACGTGGAAGATGCTGATTGAAGATGGAGCAGCGAAGACCGTGGATCTTCATAAGCGAAAGGACTACGCCGAATTCTCTGGAGTCGCGCCCGGGGACATTCCAATAGTGATCCTGTCGTGGTTGAAATCAACAGATTGCAAGGACTACTCGCTACTGATCTATAGGGTGATTCCAAGGATACAGTAGGAGAGTGCCTTCGGTTTGTCCAGTCCCAGGACAACTTGTATGGATGAAATGCTTGACAAAGTATATCCCAAAGGAATCACGTATGTTGATTTTTACAAACGTATTTCTGTTGATGGCGGAGAATGGTCGTTCTCTTGGCTTGAACACTAGAATATTTTTATGAACGTCAATTAGTGATATCTAACGGATCTGACGATGTGGCATTCAATGCGAACGGTGGCTAGATGATCTAAAAGTACGATTATAACCTGAAGCCTCACAATTGGGAAATGACAAAAATCGGGCAGGCAGCATGGCTATGTGGGTCACCCCCATTAGGATGTATTGTCACCATCTAGAGAATATTCATATTTGTTACTTCTTTTCGCTTCTGTATCTCCCGGGAACGGTTATGTTGCTAGCAACCGTAGGTGACAATATGTTCGATACACTCAAGAGAAATGAGTGGTTGGTCATGTGTGAGCCGGGTTGCAAGACGTTCTTGTTGAACCCAGTGTATTCCTCTCTAGAGATACACTATCAGCAGGTGGTTCCATACCTTGTCATGGTTGGAAATCCAATCTCCAATAAGCGCCCGCGGTTTTGATTGTATACTATGTATGCAGAGCGTAAGATGCAAGCGTTCTACTAGATTGATATTTATTTATATTTAGACACTATCATAATAGTAGATAAAATTATGATTTCAAAAATGGTTTGGGTTATCGTAAGGTAAAAACCGTCCGTGTTTATGTGTGGGTTGGTCTTACGATTATTCTTTTCTTTCCAAAATGATTTTTAACTTTAAAATCAAGATGGATGATACCAATAATTTAGTGGGTTTTTCTCACGCTGGTTCATCAGACTGACCTGTGGCATTTGTAATGCTCGGTTCAGACCGAGTGGGGTATAACCGAGTTTACAGTTTCAGGGTAAGATGATATGGACTTCAGGAGACAAGATGGAGGAATTTAGACGTATCATATATATATATATATATTATTCCGCTGTGTGTTGTAAATGAGGACAGAATGTTATAACTGTCCAGATGAATTAAATGGCCGCTGTACTCTGATGAATTGTAAGTATTATTTCAAGTTTTCAATAAAGAGTTATTTCTGCATTATATTTTGTTCCGCTGCGATATGAGTTGTTCTTCTTCTTTTTCTTCTATTCTAATCTTTCTTTCTTATCTTTTTCTCACCCTCTAACTTCTTTCTTTAACGTTCTGGATTTTCGGTACTCGAGTTTTGGACATAGGATGTAGTTGTGTCGAAAATTCGAGCATCGAATTTTCTGGATCGTTACAGTGGTATCAGAGCAATGGTTTAGGAATAACCTTGGCTCTATGGCGTAACTCAATAGAGATGGGGCTAGTAATTCCCTAGATTGAGTAGAGTGCATATATATGAGAGCGTATTTGTAGATTTCATATAAAATGTTTTGTATTGTGTTGGTTGATCGGTTCAAGTGATGAAAAGCATTAAACTGGAATTTGATACAATATTGTTTTGAAAAGCGGGTGAATGAAATAATTTTTCCCAAATATATTTTTGTATAAAGGAAATAATTATATGAAATTATTAATGATATTTAATTGCTTGAATTATTTGAATGAAATCTGAATGGTATTATGGAATTGAATGATTAAGTATAACCAGAAGATGAAATTAAAGATGTTTGTAATAAAAATTAGAATTCTGAAAATAAATTGGAAGCTAAGAAGCAAATTCCAGTAAATGAATTGTATGGATTAAAACTTGACTGAAGAGCAAGTTAAACTGTTTTGGATTGAAATTAAAACCATATTAAACTAAAATGAATAATAAATCAATATGGAATGAAAATTCTTGAACTTAAGTTGAAATATGAAATAAATTGAAAGTTGATAATCTAAATATAGCTCGATATATATAATTTGAATATGTCGGTTAAAATGAGAAGTGAATGAAAATAAATGATAATTGAATATATGACTTAATGTTGAGTCTTAAAATAGAAGTGAATGTGTATTGAATAGTGAATATAAACCCATGTTAGATAAACTTGAGTTGAAATGAAACTGAATGAAGAATAGATCAAATTAAATATGATTGAGATTGGAATTTGAAATGTAAATTTATATGATTCATAAATTTATACGAACTTGGGAATTGGAATTTTAAAACTTAGAATTTGTGTTATAAATGAAGCTTGACTTGTTTGTAGGCATGAACATGTTTGTTTAAATTATCGTAAGTGAAACAAGAAAACCCATAAATGGTTGAACGGGTAAAATTGGAAATATAACTTGGAACTTGGATTATAAAAAAAATTTGACATGTTCATAAGAATATATATGTGTTTGAACATGGGTTGTTTAAGCTGTCGCAAGTGAAGCAAGAGAACAAATTAATGGGTAAATTGGCAAAGTGGAAGTAAAATGTTAAATTGGTTGTAATCAAATGGGAATGGATATGTATATGATTAAATAGGTTATTGGATAAAAGCAAGTGTGAAGAATAAAAATGAGATGCCCGACAAAAAGGGTACATGTTTAATTCAATATGAGCTTTTATGTGCCGAATCAGCAAGCCACTTGGCTTTCTGATTTTCTTTTTGAATGATAAGAGCCTAGAGAGGCGAGTTGAGGTTTGAACTATTGACCAGCACAAAGGAGGCGCTGGCAAAAATTTTCGAAAATTTAGGGAGTTAGAAATTTTTTCAATAGTTTTGAAAATTTTGGTTAACAAAAAAAAAGTTAATCGATGTTAAGGATTTTTGCTGCGAAATTGGAACTAGTGAGTTGGTTGAGTAGCAACGATGTTGAAGTGAGTGTTGTGTTACATGAATGGACTAGGAGAAGTGAGTAGGGTATAACTACACTTCCAACTTGGTAATTTCGAGGACGAAATTCTTTTAAGGGGGAAGCAATGTAACGTCCCATATTTTGATCGCTTCAGTTTTGAATATTTAATTTAGTTTAAATATTAAGATATTAATATAAATGGATTATTGTATTAATTAAAACGGAATTTGAAACGTATAATTATATATTAATTAAAACGAGCTCGAAATGGCGCGGTAGTTCGTAATTTACGATTTGAACTTCAACTAAGTGTACAGAATTCGTTATAAATCAGAATTCGATTAAACAAGAAATATTTGAATCTGTTGAACTATAATTTTGTAATGAAAGAGAAAAATCAAAATTTAGTATTTTATATTGAGAGTTATGGCCAAATCAAAATTTTAAATAGTCGCTATGGAATTAATTATAAATCGTAATGATTTTATTTGATAAAATAAATTGATTATAAATCAATTTAATATTGGTTTAATTTATATCATGTTTAAAATTTAAGTTAGTATATTCTGGAATTTATATGAATTCAGTTGTGTGTATTCAAATCAGTAGATTTGTTTATTTTTAAATTAGTTTATACTAAACCAAATTAATGTTAAATTATCAATTTAATTTAATATCTTCGGTATATAGTCAAATGAGACTGCGGAGACTGTTCCAGTGTGTTCAGAAGGATGGTAGAACCCTGAAAATGTCGTTCATTGCGTTCAAGTAGGGTCCATAATCGCATGGTGTTATTTTTAAGTGAATTGCACCAATTAAAATAAATAAATTAATTAATTAAATCAAAGTATAAATAAATAAATAAAATATCTCAACATAGGATACGACCTAAAATATAAGGCGCAGGCTACTCTGTATCGTTCATCGTCTTCTCTTTTCAGCTACAGGTACGAATTCATTTCCTTTTTCCCCCAAGCTTCTCAACAATGGTACACCGCAACACTAATCTACCTATACCCTATTGAGTTTGACGTCGTTCCTATCCTTGTTTCCGCTCCTATAAATTAAGCCATCAGCCTTCGTCTTTCCTTCATAATCAAACCATTTCCGTCCACTTCTTCAATTTTCTTTTCTTCTTCTAATTGTTTCGACGAAGGAAAAAAATCAGCCACTGATATAAAATAATAAAATAAAATTCCAAGCTCGAAATTCCAAAATCGAAATCACAAATCAGGTGTGAAGGCTACGAAGTTCTCTGGAGTTCTGTCACTCGCGAACTAAGTAGGGCGATGGGATGTGAATAGGGTTAGACCACGGTTTCGAATAGGCCTTATCGTGGTATCAGTTTTGGGTTGTTGAGCGGATTTCATCTTGGTGGAGTGTTGCGTGAAGAGGGATAGGTCAGTGCGGTCAGGAAGAAGACGCGTGGGAGTGGAGGCTGGTATCCATGCAATGGGGTTTTGCGATGTTGGATGGGGGTGCGTAATAAGCGTTGACAGCAGGTTGGACAATGATGAAGGGAAGTGGTGCGATGAACAGGAGTATTGAAAATTGGAAATTAGTGTTAAACAATTGGATATAGGGGTCCGATGCATGGATTTGGGAATGTTGAAGGGGTGTGGTTTTCTAATGGTTGAACGTGGGATGGTCAATACTGGGTTGAACAATGGTGAGAGGGAAAATGGTGCGATGTACTGGAAGGGATGATGGAATTGGACAGTAGGCATTTGAGGGAGTTTGATTCTGTCGATGGTGAGTTAAATGTTTAAGAGTTCAGTTCTGGTTGTTTAGGGATGATGGAGATAGTTTATCAATGAAGGAGAGCATGACTAATTCTTAAGGGTTGAACTGAGAATTGGTTGTTCAGCAGTAAAGCATGGAGAAGTTTGTCTTTGTTTTTGGATGAACTGAATATACATAAGACCGTAGGATGGAGGAGAGTGCCTGTCATGTAGGCTGAGGAGATTTGAAACAGTGCAGCAATGACCATGCTATCGAATTTCAGTCCAATGATAAACATTTTACCGAATTTAAATTGCATAGGAAAATCTATTAAATTAGTTCATTTAAAATAAATAAATAGTTAATCATTAAATAAAAATATAATTATCGTAGGCGCTAGGAAAATTTCAGTCGAGACAATGCGTTGCTGAGACGATACATAATTGGATATTCGGCACGGAAAACCGAGGTGAGTTAAACTCACTCAGTTAATTATTTTGAACTATTTTTAATAGTTCAAAATTTATTTTACTGCTTGTTGGTTGATAACCAATGGATATAAAGTGATAATATTATATAATAATAATATATAAAAATAATATTGGTGATTGGTGATTGGATTATTCCCGCAGAACCATTAGCGGATGAATTCCCTATGCGCCCTACAATATATATAGTGGGTGACCTTTATACCGCGATATCCTGCCTCGAAGGAGGATGGGTATTATTATTGTGACTAACATCTGTGGATGCAGGAAAACAGGTTGGAGGGATCCAACTTGATTCCTCAACATTTATTTATTTATTTCCATATATATGCTGTTATATGGTATGATTGATCACCTATGATAGTGTATGACATGTTTAGGTGTGTGATAACATTTGACCTCGATTTTTGATATTCTTGAGTGTCAAAAATAATATATGGATTTTAAATCAAAATTTAAATAAATCGAACTATAAAAAGGGAATTTTAAATAAATATTTATTTAGAAACCAAAGAATAAATAATAGTAAAGGTTTATTTTAGCAAATAAGACAAGAAGTTGATTCTTAAAGCGACATGTATGAAGAAGTGAAATTATTATTTTTATTCAGAAAATATAATCTGAATATGAGGATAAATGGAAATGGGGTTTGAAATCAGTATTGTTAATAGGTTTGAAATGTTCCAGTTTAATGGAAATATACAAATTGGATTATATGAAATAACTCTATAATTAGAAGTAATAACGGGGTTGAAACTTAAAATTTGAATCAAGTCTAGTATGGATTTGTGTTGAATTATTATTCATGGTTACGGTGAATAAAATGAATAAACTAAACGGTGAGGAAAATAGAAATTGAAATGTAAAAAGAGCTTAAAAGAAAATACTTATTTTCAAACAAAAATGTTTATTTAGAACCCAAATTAAATGGAATTTTAAAATAAAATATTTGTTAAAACAAATGAGATGAGGCGACGATTTTATGGACGACATTATAAGGTGTAGAATTATTATTTTTGGAATTTGAGAAAATGAGAAGTATGTATGAATTGGAAAAAGAAACGGGAATCGAATGATAAACAATTATTTTAAAAATAGATTGAAATTTTCTCATTCGCAAAGGAAAATACAAAGAAGATTTTATAACAAAACAGAAGTTAGAAATAGAATGAAAATTGAAGTTGCAAGTATGAAATCATATTGACCCAATAAGTCAAATATGAATTGTGTTAAGGAATATTATTCACTGTTGAGATGAATAAAGGGGTAAGGCAAATAGTTTGCGAATGGAAATATTAGAAGGAAGAGTTTTTCTTAAATTCTTAAGTTCTAATTTGATTTAAGTCGAACCAAATGAAATAATAAAGATGGATTGTGTAAAGAATTTTATAAGATAGTAAATAATAATATTAATAATAAAGAATATACAAATGATATTTTTATACATATATTTTGGATATGGAATGCAGTTTTATTGAAATTAAATTAAATTGAGTTGTAATTGATATATATAGATGTTTATGGAAATTGTTACGAAATCAAGACTTTATTTTACAAAGTTTAAAATGAAATCGAATTGGTAAACGAAATTATGACATATAAGGAGTACTTGTTTCCGTTTAGAAATAAAGAATAATAGTTTGCAAAACGGTTGGCAAATCATATCTTTAATGGAATATTCGATACTGGTAATAATAAACGTTTTGAAATCATATTTGTAAAGAAAATATTTGAAATGGTTATAAGTTGAGATAAATATCCTGTTTAAAGTGATAATGAATAAACGGGAATTTTTATTCGTTAGAAGAAAATAAAGAAAATTAAGGATAGAAACTAATTGGAATTAGTGAGTTGAATGTTTTTTTCTGAGTATCGATCTGATGTTGGTTTCGGCCTTCGGGATTGATAATTTGGAAATTATTCTCTTACTAGTTTACGATTAGGGACTAAGGACCAAGATGAGAAATACATATTTAAAAGGACTTAAAAATGAAAGGGGCTTTTTGAATATTCTCATATATAAATATTGGAAGCATAAATGAGTTCTAATTATTGGAAAAAAATTAAGAGAATTTTTGAATTAACGAATGGTTAATCAAAAGTGGCTAAAACGATGGAGAATATTAATACAGTGAATTCAATTTTCTTTGATGGATGAATGGTTATTTTATTTGATAGTTAAATAACCGACTACCAAATCTGGCCTATACGCTTGTTGGTACGGAAAGACCGGGATCAAATTTATTTGAAAACCATTCCGACCCAACTAATACGTAAACGTGGAAGATGCTGATTGAAGATGGAGCAGCGAAGGCCGTGGATCTTCATAAGCGAAAGGACAACGTCGAATTATCTGGAGTCGCGCCCGGGGACATTCCAATAGTGATCCTGTCGTGGTTGAAATCAACGGATTGCAAGGACTACTCGCTACTGATCTATAGGGTGATTTCAAGGATGCGGTAGGAGAGTGCCTTCGGTTTGTCCAGTCCCAGGACAACTTGTTTGGATGAAATGCCTGACAAAGTATTTCCCAAAGGAATCACGTACGTTTATTTTTACAAACGTATTTATGTTGATGGTGGAGAATGGCCGTTCTCTTAGCTTGAACACTAGAATATTTTTATGAACGTCAATTAGTGATATTTGACGGATCTGACGATGTGGCATTCAATGCGAATGGTGGCCCGATTATCTAAAAGTAAGATTATAACTTCAAGCCTTGCAACTGGGAAATGACAAAAATCGGGCAGGCAGCATGGCTATGTGGGTTGCCCCCATTAGGGTGTATTGTCACCATCTAGAGAATATTCATATTTGTTACTTCTTTTCGCTTCTGTATCTCCCGGGATCGGTTATGTTGCTAGCAACCGTAAGTGACAATATATTCGATACACTCAAGAGAAATGAGTGGTCGGTCATGTGTAGGCCGGGTTGCAAGCCGTTCTTGTTTAACCCAGTGTATTCCCCTTAGAGATACACTATCGGTAGGTAGTTCCATACCTTGTCATAGTTGGAAATCCAATCTCCAATAAGTGCCCGCGGTTTTGATTGTATACTATGTATATAGAGCGTAAGATGCAAGCGTTCTGCTAGAATGATATTTATTTGTATTTAGACACTATCATAATATCAGATAAAATTATGATTTAAAAAATGGTTTGGATTATCGTAAGGTAAAAACCGTCCGTGTTTATGTGTGGGCTGGTCTTACGATTATCCTTTTCTTTCCAAAATGATTTTTAACTTTAAAATCAAGATGGATGATACCAATAATTTAGTTGGTTTTTCTCACGCTGGTTCACCAGACTGACCTGTGGCATTTGTAATGCTCGGGTCAGACCGAGTTGGGTCTGACCGAGTTTACATGTAACACCCCACCTCCGCCAGGGCCACTCACGAGTGATTGCACTAGCTTTGGAGGGGTGTTGTCTAGGTAAACATGCACAGAGATATCACAAAACAGAACATAGATAAATAAATAAGTAAAGCAGCGGTAGAAATTTAAAAACCATAGTTAACCATTTCCAAACCAAAGTCAACTTACATCAAAATACTTAGTCATTTTTTTCCAACTACCACAAGTCTAGATACATAAACTGAAAATAACATAAAGTAAACTATCCCCAAAATATATGTGGTGAAGCCATAGCAAGCTCAAGTCCAAACCGTACATGAGCTGTCAAGAAAGCAAGCCAAATGTCCAAGCTAAGCACTAGTGTTCCCTCCCTGAGAACCTGGGGGGGGGGGAACGGAATAAAAGAGGCGAAAGAAAAAGGGTCAGTCATAAAGACTGGTAAGCCCTACCTACTATTAGTATAAAAACTAATGAAGTTAACTAAACATGAGAAACTAAGATGAAACATAAAGATGGTAACTAACTGGCATGATAAATAGATAACAAGGTAGATCAAGTGTGGCATCGCATATACAAGGTTTTGTTTTGCACCAATAGTACTAGTATTCTAACCCATGTCAAGTATAAACAAGAAAATGATCCCTTGGCCCAATATCATGAGATGACCCAAGTCAAGGTCCAACTATACGATCTAGTCGATCGGCTCCCTATAAGCCTAACTCGTCGAGTGTCGGTGTCATACGGCCGAATCACGAAATGTAGTCAACTGTGCTAGGTCCACCCTAGGGTGTATCAAGCCCTAGGGTGCCAACCACTGACACAAATCAAGCACGCACAGTCTAAACCTACTGGTTCCCATGTCTGTTTTTTTCAACTCCGGACTATGTGCACGACCATAGCCCGCCTGAACCTACACTGGCGCACCTACTCAGCCGTCTTTCTGGTCTCTTACAATCAGCCCAGTAATCGTGCCCCACCCTAGCCTAGTCCCTAGGGTATCGTGATACATCCAAGAGGGTTACTGCTGAAAAGGACCACGTAACTAGGGTTTCTAACGGGTTAAGTGTGGTTAACCCTATCCAATCATGTATCAAGTTGGTTAAGTGTATCCAAGTGGTTCATGACTTAACCCTAACATGTGGCATTAATTAATTTAATGCGCCCAACCTCTCACATTAGACTTTGTTGTGGTTACTGGATGTGCCGGGCGGGTCCGGGCAGCTTTACACCACAACCTAGTCTAACCTCGGGTTTCAAGCGCGATATGACCAACTACTCACATTAGGTCCTATTGTTTATAGCCACTGGATTTGTCGGGCGGTTCCGGGCAGATTTACGCTACAAACTCAACCCAACCTCGAGTTGGCCACTTTATGGTTTTCTACATGTCATGACCACATTCAAGTTTTCAAGCATAATCAATTTGCATGTCACATTTCAAGTCATGTTTTTTCATGTCATTTCAAGTTCGCCTAACTACCCATAACGTATTCCCATCGCACGTAAATTCACATCAATACAAATAGATCAAGAAGGGGAACATAACAATATGACAAAGATGGGCATAAGGTGATGAAGTTGGTCATAAGTTAAACATGATGATATTTGAGGCAAAGGTGTTCATCACAACTAGCATATAGGATTATTGGCCTCAAAACATGTATGACATCAAACTTAGCAAATAGGTGATAACATGATAATAGTTGACATAAAGTGATAAACTTGTGACTAGCATGTAGTTTAACATCATAGGCAAGTTAACATCAAGGTTATGAGGGGTTCTATGTTGCATTATGCATAATCCCCAAATAAAGCTCATAGCTTTTTACCCAAAAATCAAGATGAACGGTACTAGGTTCATGATAGTCCCACAATCATAGATCAAAAGAGTCATGAATGGATCCATGCATACAATGATAGACCAAAGACAAGTATTACACAAGAATCCCATTTCAACTTGCTACATGTTCATATTAATTTCATAGTTTAAATCTAAGGGTAGAGTGGGGCTTACAAATCGAGGCTATGAGAACTAGAACAAAATAGAACAAGATAGAGACGTTATAGAAGCTCTAGGAATGATGTAGCAACACTAGAAGCCTTGAGAATATAGGTAGCTCCTTTGATTTGATGGAGAAAGATTGCTCCTTTGCCTTAGCTCTAGTTTAGAACTATCAAGCTCTCAATGATGAAGATGGAGGCCATGATTTAGGAGCATTTTGGCAGCACTTAGTTGTTAGGATGATTTGTGGCGGTTTAGGCTAGGTCTTAAGGTGTTTTTATAGGTGTAGAGACAAGTTCAGGCCATAGGATTAACCCTAGTTTAGATCTGAACCATCAAATCCCGTCACAGGCCAATTAAACAGACCCAAAGGAGCAAACAGGTGCACCAGGCAAACATGGCCGACCAGGGAAGTCGACCCCCAGGTCGACACCAAAGTCGACCCCCAGGTCGACACCAAAGTCGACTGGGCAGTCGACCTGGGCTGGGGCAGGTCGACTCCCCAGTCGACCTGGGGCTGGGCGGGAAATTTTCCCGCCCAATCTGTTTGGGGCTAAATTTGAATTTCGGGTTGAATTTTGAATTTTCTGAAATCTTCTATGGGCCATATCTTGGTCATACGGACTCCGATTTACGAAATTTCGGACTCGTTTTCAAGCAGAATTTCGAGACGAACGCAATGGCATAACCCGTTCCCATTGATTGTTAACTTATAATTTAATTCTGCCCTGATTTCTTGTTTTAACATGTTATAAAAATTCGGGTTGTTACATTCTCCCTACCTTAACGGATTTCGTCCCCGAAATCTCCAAATTAGGAAGAACGTATCCTACCATCCATCATCCATCTACTCAAAACATCATCCACAAGTAATCATTGTCCTTAAAAGATTTCTAATGCTGTATGAATATATGCAAAAGTGTGTGTATATGCACCTATCTAATGCGAAAATCAAGCGGTTACTGACTTAGTAAACCTCCTTAATGCAGAATATGTTAGTGCAATGAGTCCAAGTGTATGCAAATTCCTAACATAATTTATAATCTCTACATGAGTGCACATAACATTCATTCATATGCAACATCCACGTGATAGCATAACAAGTTTCATCCATGAATAAGCATAAACACTCATGCATATGCAATATGAAAGTGTGTGAGCCGATCTTAGTGCCTAACGTGTATCATGCATCCACGAGTAACCACTTGCAAACACTTGCAACCATTTGCAACCATCAAGCATAACATGTTTCAAATACATGTTTCATCCAAAGGGTTTCTACCTAAGGTTCTCATGACAAGATCAACAAAATAACAAGATAAACATGGATAGCAAAAGAGAGACATGCTAACTAGGAAAAGAGGTTGAGAATGTACCCTAAAAAAGAAATGGATAAAGCCTACGCATCTTCTCCTCGGTTTCCCAAGTTGCATCTTCATCGGCTTTACTCCATTGACCCTTTACTAACTTGACTTCTCGATTCCTCAGCTTCTTGATCTCCGTTCCCAAGATACGAATCGGAGCTCGCCTCAGGGTTGCCTCTTTCTCTACCTCCACGTCTTCAAGAATGCTTGGCTCAACTACTTCGGCTGATTCATGTAGGCATTTTCGAAGATGCGAGACATGAAATACATTGTGCACTCCAGCCAGCTTCTCGGGCAATTCCACCCTATAAGCCATTTGCCCAATCTTCTCGATGATAGGGAAGGGTCCTACGAACCTTGGTGCTAGCTTTCCAACTGCTCCAAAACGAACCACATTTCGCAAGGGAGAAACCTTCACAAAGACCATATCTCCAACTTCAAACTCTAAGTCTGTCCTTCGCTTGTCTGCATATGATTTCTGTCTGTCTTGGGTCGTTTTCATCCGCCTTCGAATCAACTCAACCTTCTCGGATGTGTCCCTTATCATGTCGGGCCCAAGTATAAGCTTATCCGTCGTCTCCCACCAACATGTTGGTGACTTGCACGGCCTCCCATACAAAGCTTCGAATGGTGACATCCCTATGCTTGCTTGGTAGTTGTTATTATAAGCAAACTCTACGAGAGGAAGGTGGTCTTCCCAAGTGCCACCAAAGTCAAGAATGCATAGCCTCAACAGATCTTCTAGTACCTTATTCACCCTTTCGGTCTGACCATCCGTCTGTGGGTGATAGGCTGTACTTAGATTCAATCGCGTACCCATCGCTTCTTGCAAACTATTCCAAAATTGGCTAGTGAAGATTGGGTCACGATCACTAACTATGCTAGAAGGAACTCCATGCAATCGCACTATCTCTCGAAGATAAACAGATGCTAGCCATGATGTGGTCCTCTTGCTCATCACTGGAATGAAATGAGCGCTCTTCTTGAGTCTATCCACTATGACCCATATGCTAGTATTTCCCTTCCTTGATCTCGGCAATCCATCCACAAAATCCATAGAGATACTTTCCTACTTCCATTGCGGGATCTTCAATGGATGCAGTAGCCCACCGGGCATCTTCGACTCGGCCTTTACTTGTTGCCAAACAATGCATCTAGAAACAAACTCTGCAACATCCTTTTTCATCCCAACCCAAAAGAAAATGCGCTTCATATCCCGGTACATCTTATCCCCTCCGGGATGTATGGTCATCCTCGAGTGATGCGCCTCCTCAAGAACTTTATTTTTTTAAGTCTCCCACTTGTGGGACACATAGTCTTCCATCACGCCTTAGCCACCCCTTGTCATCAATAGTATATCTAGCGAGGTGACTTGACGTCTCACCACGAATCAACTTGTCCATGATCTCGACTATCTGCGGGTCTTCCCTCTGTGAAGTCCCAACTTGATCAAGAAGTGTAGGTCTAAGCTCAAGGGATGCTAACGAACCAGTCATCGACTCAACAGCAGGTGTAAAATCAAAGGTTGCCAAGAACTCTAGGCTCTTCATCTCAACAAACAAGGGACTCAAAGTCAACCTTTTTCTACTTAGCGCATCCGCCATAACATTACCCTTGCCAGGGGTATAAGCTATATCGAAGTCATATGATGCTAAGAATTCCATCCACCTCTGCTGCCTTAGATTCAAATCTTTCTGCGAAAAGAGGTACTTGAGCGACTTGTGATCAGTATATAACTCAAACCTTTCACCTAGAAGATAATGGCGCCAAGATTTGAGTGCAAAGAGGATCGCCGCCAACTCCAAATCATGAGTGGGATAGTTCTTCTCATGAACTTTGAGTTGCCTACTCCCAAAGCATATCACTCTCCCTTCTTGCATCAGGATAGCGCCTAATCCCGTGCCACATGCATCGGTGTACACGGTAAACAACTTCCCTCCATCGGGTAATGCTAGAACCGGAGCTGTGGTGAGGGCTTTCTTGAGCCTTTGAAAAGCAAGCTCACACTCTATGTCCATGGCAAATACTAAGTTCTTCTTCGTTAACTTAATAAGAGGGGCTGAAATCTTAGGGAAGTCCTTAATGAACTTCCTATAAAATCCTGCCAGACCGAGAAAGCTTCTCACTTTAGTTGCTTTCTTTGGAACTTTCCAGTCTTGTACTGTCACTACTTTTGCGGGATCCACAGCTATGCCTTGCTTAGAAACTATATGCCCAAGGAACCGAACTTCCCTTCTCCAAAAATGGCATTTGGAGAACTTGGCTTTTAACTGATGAGCTCTAAGAGTATCCATAACCTCCTTGAGATGTGTAGCATGCTCTTCCTCGTCCTTAGAGAAGATCAGAATATCATCCACGAAAACAACCACAAACTTGTTAAGGAACTCCCTAAACACCCTACTCATCAAATCAATGAAGTATGCGGGTGCATTAGTCAAACCGAATGGCATGACGAGCCATTCAAAGAATCCATATGGAGTCCTAAACGCAGTCTTGTCAATACTATCCTCAGCCACTCTAAGCTGATGGAATCCGGTGGCTAGATCGAGTTGAGAGAAAACAGAAGCACCTACAAGTTGGTCAAAGAGATCATCAATCCTCGGTAACGGGTGCCTATTCTTTTTTGTCAGCTTGTTTAACTCACGATAATCAACACATAGGCGAAGCGAACCATCCGCCTTAGTAGCGAATACCACAGGAGCACCCCATTCAGAAATGCTTCGCCTAATGAAATTTTTCTCAAGCAACTCCTTGACTTGCTTGCTAAGCTCTCTTCTTTCTCGCGGGGCCATGTGCCTAACAGGCAATGAAACTGGCTTGGCATTATCAACAAGATAAATACGGAAGTCTATCATGCATTTAGGGGGTAACCCCCTCACCTCATCAAAGACATCAGGATATTCTCGGACCACCCTCACAGATTGAAGATTGTCAATAGACGAGTCGAGGGATTCAATATAACATAACATGACGGGATCCATAGGGTTACAAGAAATCTCTAGGGTATTGCCAAGGCGAGTCATAAGCCTCACTACCCTATGCTTACAATCGAGAATGGCTCCATAACTGGACAACCAATCCATCATGCCCAAAATCAACCCGTGTCCCATGAACCGAAGAACATAAGCATTACATGTGAATTCTACGGTCAAGCTAGAAATCCTCAAATCCATACAAATTATAGATAGATGGGCGGAACCCCCAATTGGATTTGAAACACTAACGGGATCCTCAGCTAGACTAGTACTTAGGTGCAAACTTTCAACAATGTCAGAAGAAATAAAGGTATGCGATGCGCTAGAATCAAATAAAGTTCGAACAGGAAAACCAGAAATGTAAACAAGGCTTTCTATAGAAATACTACCTCGGTCTGGAGCTGGAGTAATGTTGAGAGCATACATATACCCTCCAGAAGGTCCTGCCCGCTGAGTCTGTCCTTGCCCCTGTCCT
This sequence comes from Allium sativum, assembly GCA_030737875.1. Taxonomy (NCBI): domain Eukaryota; kingdom Viridiplantae; phylum Streptophyta; class Magnoliopsida; order Asparagales; family Amaryllidaceae; genus Allium; species Allium sativum. Next base: position 207,114,460 of record CM060925.1, read on the forward strand.
TGCTTCTTTGGGCAATCCTTACTGTAGTGTCCAGACTCTCCGCAATGAAAGCATTCTCCCAACTTCCTCTTCTTCTTCCTACAATCTTTGGCTATGTGTCCAGTGATCCCACAGAAGTTGCACTTCCTTGTCTCCCTTGCCTTGTTGTTGTTAGCCTTGTTACCCTTGTTGTTCTTGTTGTTTTTGTTGTTCTGGTTGCTCTGGTTGTTCTGGTTGCCTCCCCACTTGGAGTCCGCCTTCTTGGTTTGAGTCTCATTAAGCTTAACTTCTTTCTTGCCATTCTTATCATCTCCTTGAAGCAAGGCCATATCCACTAAGCTCTCAAAAGTGGCCCCCATAGGTATATGAGACATGGCCAAACCTTGCAATGGCTCATTCAATCCTCGAGCAAAGCGTAGAGCCTTCTTCTAAGGTGTGTTAACCATGTCTAAACCGAATCGAGTAAGCTGGTTAAACTTATTCACATACTCCCTCACGGTCATGTCCCCTTGCTTCAAAGATATAAACCTCTCCATTTGCAGATTCTCTTCAGCAGATGATAGAAACTTAAGCCCAAACCTCATCCTAAAGTCGTCCCAAGTCTCTATAGGCCTAGTAGCGTTGGTGACTTCCCACCAATAAGCAGCTTCCTCTTTCAATAGCCATACTACCAACAGAACTTTCCTACGATCTTCTACATCAAAGATAGCAAAAAGGTCTTCAGTTTCCCTTAAACAGTTTCTTGCCTCAACAAAAGTCTCTGTCCCAACAAAATTCTTGCCACCCATCGCCTTAAAGTCTTTGCAAATCTTCGCGAAATCCGCTTGTGGATGCTGAGGAGGAGGAGGAGGAGGAACCTCAAGTACGGGAGGAGGAGTGGGAGTGTTTGCTGGGCCGGCTCCATTTGCCCTAGCCTCCATGTACCTCCTAAACCAAAGAGGTACCGATATTCCCTCCGGGATGATAAAGTTATCGGCCATACTGAAACGAAGTAAAAGATAGATTTAGAACGAGGAAACGAAGGATAGTGCTAATGGCTTTTGGGGAATAGCCTTTTAAAACAAACTAGATTTTCCTTGGAAAAATACTTAATTGGTTTTGAAAATAGTTTTGAAAATAGTTTTACAAAAGGGTTTTTAAAACTTTTGTCCGGTCTAGTAAAACCTCATGCTCTGATACCAAATGTAACACCCCACCTCCGCTAGGGCCACTCACGAGTGATTGCACTAGCTTTGGAGGGGTGTTGTCTAGGTAAACATGCACAGAGATATCACAAGACAGAACATAGATAAATAAATAAGTAAAGCAGCAGTAGAAATTTAAAAACCATAGTTAACCATTTCCAAACCAAAGTCAACTTACATCAAAATACTTAGTCATTATTTTCCAACTACCACAAGTCTAGATACATAAACTGAAAATAAAATAAAGTAAACTATCCCAAAAATAGATGTGGTGAAGCCATAGCAAGCTCAAGTCCAAACCGTACATGAGCTATCAAGAAAGCAAGCCAAATGTCCAAGCTAAGCACTAGTGTTCCCTCCTTGAGAACCTGGGGGGGAAACAGAAGGAAAGAGGCGAAAGAAAAAGGGTCAGTCATAAAGACTGGTAAGTCCTACCTACTATTAGTATAAAAACTAATGAAGTTAACTAAACATGAGAAACTAAGATGAAACATAAAGATGGTAACTAACTGGCATGATAAATAGATAACAAGGTAGATCAAGCGTGGCATCGCATATACAAGGTTTTGTTTTGCACCAATAGTACTAGTATTCTAACCCATGTCAAGTATAAACAAGAAAATGGTCCCTTGGCCCAATATCATGAGATGACCCAAGTCAAGGTCCAACTATACGATCTAGTCGATCGGCTCCCTATAAGCCTAACTCGTCGAGTGTCAGTGTCATACGGCCCAATCACGAAATGTAGTCAACTGTGCTAGGTCCACCCTAGGGTGTATCAAGCCCTAGGGTGCCAACCACTGACACAAATCAAGCACGCACAGTCTAAACCTACTGGTGCCCATGTCTGTTTTTTTCAACTCCGGACTATGTGCACGACCATAGCCCGCTTGAACCTACACTGGCGCACCTACTCAGCCGTCTTTCTGGTCGCTTACAATCAGCCCAGTAATCGTGCCCCACCCTAGCCTAGTCCCTAGGGTATCGTGATACATCCAAGAGGGTTACTGCTAAAAAGGACCACGTAACTAGGGTTTCTAACGGGTTAAGTGTGGTTAACCCTATCCAATCATGTATCAAGTTGGTTAAGTGTATCCAAGTGGTTCATGACTTAACCCTAACATGTGGCATTAATTAATTTAATGCGCCCAACCTCTCACATTAGACTTTGTTGTGGTTACTGAATGTGCTGGGCGGGTTCGGGCAGCTTTACACCACAACCTAGTCTAACCTCGGGTTTCAAGTGTGATATGACCAACTACTCACATTGGGTCCTATTGTTTGTAGCCACTGGATTTGCCGGGCGGTTCCGGGCAGATTTACTCTACAAACTCAACCCAACCTCGAGTTGGCCACTTTATGGTTTTCTACATGTCATGACCACATTCAAGTTTTCAAGCATAATCAATTTTCATGTCACATTTCAAGTCATGTTTTTTCATGTCATTTCAAGTTCGCCTAATTACCCATAACGTATTCCCATCGCACGTAAATTCACATCAATACAAATAGATCAAGAAGGGGAACATAACAATATGACAAAGATGGGCATAAGGTGATAAAGTTGGTCATAAGTTAAACATGATGATATTTGAGGCAAATGTGTTCATCACAACTAGCATATAGGATTATCAGCCTCAAAACATGTATGACATCAAACTTAGCAAATAGGTGATAACATGATAATAGTTGACATAGAGTGATAAACTTGTGACTAGCATGTAGTTTAACATCATAGGCAAGTTAACATCAAGGTTATGAGGGGTTCTATGTTGCATTATGCATAAAATAAAGCTCATAACTTTTTACCCAAAAATCAAGATGAACGGTACTAGGTTCATGATAGTCCCACAATCATAGATCAAAAGAGTCATGAATGGATCTATGCATACAATGATAGACCAAAGACAAGTATTACACAAGAATCCCATTTCAACTTGCTACATGTTCATATTAATTTCATAGTTTAAATCTAAGAGTAGAGTGGGGCTTACAAATCGAGGCTATGAGAACTAGAACAAAATAGAACAAGATAGAGGCGTTGTAGAAGCTCTAGGAATAATGTAGCAACACTAGAAGCCTTGAGAATATAGGTAGCTCCTTTGATTTGATGGAGAAAGATTGCTCCTTTTCCTTAGCTCTAGTTTAGAACTCTCAAGCTCTCAATGATGAAGATGGATGGCATGATTTAGGAGCATTTTGGCAGCACTTAGTTGTTAGAATGATTTATGGTGGTTTAGGCTAGGTCTTAGGGTGTTTTTATAGGTGTAGAGACAAGTTTAGGCCATAGGATTAACCCTAGTTTAGATCTGAACCATCAAATCTCGTCACAGGCCAACTAAACAAACCCAAAGGAGCAAACAGGTGCACCAGGCAAACATGGCCGACCAGGGAAGTCGACCCCCAGGTCGACACCCAAGTCGACTGGGCAGTCGACCTGGGCTGGGGCAGGTCGACTCCCCAGTTGACCTGGGGCTGGGCGGGAAATTTTCCTGCCCAATCTGTTTGGGGCTGAATTTTGAATTTCCTGAAATCTTCTATGGGCCATATCTTGGTCATACGGACTCCGATTTACGAAATTTCGGACTCATTTTCAAGCAGAATTTCAAGACGAACGCAATGGCGTAACCCGTTCCTATTGATTCTTAACTTATAATTTAATTCTGCCCTGATTTCTTGTTTTAACATGTTATAAAAATTCGGGTTGTTACATTACAGGTTCAGGGTAAGATGATATGGACTTCAGGAGACAAGATGGAGGAGTTCAGACGTATCATATATATAGTATTCCGCTGTGTGTTGTAAATGAGGACAGACTGTTATAACTGTCCAGAAGAATTAAATGGTCGCTGTACTCTGATGAATTGTAAGTATTATTTCAAGTTTTCAATAAAGAGTTATTTCTGCATTATATTTTATTCCGCTGCGATGTGAGTTGTTCTTCTTCTTTTTCTTCTATTCTAATCTTTTTTTCTTATCTTTTTATCACCCTCTAACTTCTTTCTTTAACGTTCTGGATTTTCGGTACTCGAGTTTTGGACACAGGATGTAGTTGTGTCGAAAATTCAAGCATTGAATTTTCCGGATCGTTACAGTGGTATCAGAGCAATGGTTTAGGAATAACCTTGGCTCCGTGGCGTAACTCGATAGAGATGGGGCTAGTAATACCCTAGATTGAGTTGAGTGCATAAATATGAGAGCGTATTTGTAGATTTCATATACAAATGTTTTATATTGTGTTGGTTGATCAGTTCAAGTGATGAAAAGCATTGAACTGGAAGTTGATACAATATTGTTTTGAAAAGCGGGTGAATGAAATAATTTTGCCCAAATATATTTTTGTATAATGGAAATAATTATATCAAATTATTATTGATATTTAATTGCTTGAATTATTTGAATGAAATCCGAATGGTTTTATGAAATTGAATGGTTAAGTATTACCAGAAGATGAAATTAAAGATGTTTGTAATAAAAATTAGAATTTTGGAAATAAATTGGAAGCTAAGAAACAAATTCCAGTAAATGAATTCTATGGATTAAAACTTGACTGAAGAGCAAGTTAAACTGTTTTGGATTGAAATTAAAACCATATTAAACTAAAATGAATAATAAATCAATATGGAACGAAAATTCTTGAACTTAAGTTGAAATATGAAATAAACTGAAAGTTGATAATCTAAATATGGCTCGATATATATAATTTGAATGTGTCGATTAGAATGAGAAGCGAATGAAAATAAATCCATTTTAAGTAGTGATAATTGAATATATGACTTAATGTTTAGTCTTGAAATAGAAATGAATGTGTATTGAATAATGAATATAAACCCAGATTAGATAAACTTGAGTTGAAATGAAACTGAATGAAGAATAGATCAAATTAAATTTGATTGAGATTGGAATTTGAAGTGTAAATTTATATGACTGATAAATTTATACGAACTTAGGAATTGGAATTTTAAAACCTAGAATTTGTGTTATAAATGAAGCTTGACTTGTTTGTAGGCATGAACATGTTTGTTTAAATTATCGTAAGTGAAACAAGAAAACCCATAAATGGTTGAATGGGTAAAATTGGAAATATAACTTGGAACTTGGATTATAAATAAAATTTGACATGTTCATAAGAATATATATGTGTTAGAACACGGGTTGTTTAAGTTGTCGCAATTGAAGCAAGAGAACGAATTAATGGATAAATTGGCAAAGTGGAAGTAAAATGTTAAATTGGTTGTAATCAAATGGGAATGGATATGTATATGATTAAATAGGTTATTGGATAAAAACAAGTGTGAAGAATAAAAATGAGATGCCCGACAAAAAAGGTACATGTTTAATTCAATATGAGCTTTTATGTGACGAATCGGCAAGCCACTTGGCATTCTGATTTTCCTTTTGAATGAGAAGGGCCTAGAGTGGCGAGTTGAGGTTTGAACTATTGACCAGTACAAAGGAGGTGTTGGCGAAATTTTTCGAAAATTTAGGAAGTTAGAAAAATTTTCAGCAGTTTTAAAAATTTTTGTTAACAAAAAAAAGTTAATCGGTGTTAAGGATTTTTGCAGTGAAATTGAAACTAGTGAGTTGGTTGAGTAGCTACGATGTTGAAGTGAGTGTTGGGTTGCATGAATGGATTGGGAGAAGTGAGGAAGGTATAACTACATTTTCAACATGGTAATTTCGGTGATGAAATTCTTTTAAGAGGGAAGGAATGTAACGTCCCGTATTTTGATCGCTTCAGTTTTGAATATTTAATTTAGTTTAAATATTTAAATATTAATATAAATGGATTTTTATATTAACTAAAATGAAATTTGAAATGTATAATTATATATTAATTAAAACGAGCTCGAAATGGCGCGGTAGTTCGTAATTTACGATTTGAACTTCAACTGAGTGTACAGAATCCGTTATAAATCGAAATTCGATTAAACAAGAAATATTTGAATCTGTTGAACTATAATTTTATAATGAAAGAGAAAAATCAAAATTTAGTATTTTATATTGAGAGTTATGGCCAAATCAAATTTTTAAATAGTCGCTATGGAATTAATAATAAATCATAATGATTTTATTTGATAAAATAAATTGATTATAAATCAATTTAATATTGGTTTAATTTATATCATGTTTAGTTAGTATATTCTGGAATTTATATGAATTCAGTTATGTGTATTTAAATCAGTATATTTGTTTATTTTTAAATCAGTTTATACTAAACCAAATTAATGTTACATTATCAATTTAATTTAATATCTTCGTTATATAGTCAAATGAGACCATGGAGACTATTCTAGTGTGTTCGAAAGGATGGTAGAACCCTGAAAATGTCGTTCATTGCGTTCAACTAGGGTTCATAATCGCATGGTGTTATTTTTAAGTGAATCGCACCGGTTAAAATAAATTAATTAATTAATTAAATCAAAGTATAAATAAATAAATAAAATATCTCAACATAGGAGACGACCTAAAATATAAGGCGCAGGCTACTCTGTATCGTTCATCGTCTTCTCTTTTCAGCTACAGGTACGAATTCATTTCCTTTTTCCCCAAGCTTCTCAGCAATGGTACACCGCAACACTAATCTACCTATACCCTATTGAGTTTGACGTCGTTCCTATCCTTGTTTCCGCTCCTATAAATTAAGCCATCGGCCTTCGTCTTTTCTTCATAATCAAACCATTTCCGTCCACTTCTTCAATTTTCTTTTCTTCTTCTAATTGTTTCGACAGAGGAAAAAATCAACCACCGATATAAAATAATAAAATAAAATTCCAAGCTTGAAATTCCAAAATCGAAATCACAAATCAGGTGTGAAGGCTACGAAGTTCTCTGGAGTTCTGTCACTCGAGTATTAAGTAGGACAATGGGACGTGAATAGGGTTGGACCATGGTTTCGAATAGGCTTTATCGTGGTATCAGTTTTGGGTTGTTGAGCGGATTTCATCTTGGTGGAGTGTTGCGTGAAGAGGGATAGGTCAGTGCGGTCAGGAAGAAGACGCGTGGGAGTGGAGGCTGGTATCCACGCAATGTGGTTTTGCGATGTTGGATGGAGGTGGGTAATAAGCGTTGACAGTAGGTTGGACAATGATGAAGGGAAGTGGTGCGATGAACAGGAGTATTGCAAATTGGAAATTAGTGTTAAACAATGGGATATAGGGGTCTGATGCATGGATTTGGGAATGTTGAAGGGGTGTGGTTTTCTAATGGTTGAACGTGGGATGCTCAATACTGGGTTGGACAACGGTGAGAGGGAAAATGGTGCGATGTACTGGAAGGAATGATGGAATTGGACAGTAGGCATTTGAGGGAGTTTGATTCTGTCGATGGTGAGTTAAATGTTTAAGGGTTCAGTTCTGGTTGTTTAGGGATGATGGAGATAGTTTATCAATAAAGGAGAGCATGACTAATTCTTGAGGGTTGAACTGAGAACTGGATGTTCAGTAGTAAAGCATGGAGAAGTTTGTCTTTCTTTTTGGGTGAACTGAATATACATAAGACCATGGGATGGAGGGGAGTGCCTGTCATGTAGGCTGAGGAGATTTGAAGTAGATTTGAAACAGTGCAGCGATGACCATGCTATCGAATTTCAGTCCAATGACGACGATGAGGTCTATTTGGCAGTGTTAATATAAGGTAAACATTTTACCGAATTTAAATTTCAAAGGAATATCTATTAAATTAGTTCATTTAAAATAAATAAATAGTTAATCATTAAATAAAAATATAATTATCATAGGCGCTAGGAAAATTTCACTCGAGACAATGCGTAGCTGAGACGATACATAATTGGATATTCGGCACGGAAAACCGAGGTGAGTTAAACTCACTCAGTTAATTATTTTGAACTATTTTTAATAATTCAAAATTTATTTTACTGCTTCTTGGCTGATAATTGATTAATATAAAATGATAATATTATATAATAATAACATATTAAAATAATATTTGTGATTGATGATTGGATTATTCCCGCAGAACCATTAGCGGATGATTTCCCTATGCGCCCCACAATATATATAGTGGACGACCTTTATACCGCGATATCTTGCCTCAAAGCAGGATGGGTATTATTATTGTGACTAATATCTGTTGATGCAGGAAAACAGGTTGGAGGGATCCAACTGGATTCCTCAACATTTATTTATTTGTTTGCTTCAATATGTATGTTGTTATATGGTATGATTGATCACCTGTGATAGTGTATGACATGTTTAGGTGTGTGATAACATTTGACCTCGATTTTTGATATTCTTGAGTGTCAAAAATAATATATTGATTTTAAAACAAAATTTAAATAAATAGAAGTATAAAAAGGAAATTTTATTTTCAAATAAATATTTATTTAGAAACCGAAGTATAAATAATAGTAAAGGTTTATTTTAACAAATAAGATAAGAAGTTGATTCTTAAAGCGACATGTATGAAGAAGTGAAATTATTATTTTTATTCAGAAAATATAATCTGAATATGAGGATAAATGGAAATGGGGTTTTAAATCTGTATTGTTAATAGGTTTGAAATGTTCCAGTTTAATGGAATATACAAATTGGATTATATGAAATAACTCTATAATTAGAAGTAATAACGGGGTTAAACTTAAAATTTGAATCAAGTCTAGTATGGATTTGTGTTGAATTATTATTCATGGTTACGGTGAATAAAATGAATAAACTAAACGGTGAGGAAAATAGAAATTGAAATGTAAAAAGAGCTTCAAAGAAAATACTTATTTTCAAACAAAAATGTTTATTTAAAATCCAAATTAAATGGAATTTTAAAATAAAATATTTGTTAAAACAAATGAGATGAGGCGACGATTTTATGGACGACATTATAAGGAGTAGAATTATTATTTTGGGAATTTGAGAAAATGAGAAGTATGTATGAATTGGAAAATGAAATGGGAATCAAATGATAAACAATTATTTTTAAAATAATTGAAATTTTCTCATTCGCAAAGGAAAATATAAAGAAGATTTTATAACAAAATAGAAGTTAGAAATAGAAGGAAAATTGAAGTTGCAAGTATGAAATCATATTGACCAAATAAGTCAAATATGAATTGTGTTAAGGAATATTATTCACTGCTAAGATGAATAAAGGGGTAAGGCAAATAGTTTGCAAATGGAAATCTTAGAAGGAAGAGTTTTTCTTAAATTATTAAGTTCTAATTGGATTTAAGTCGAACCAAATGAAATAATAAAGATGAATTGTGTAAAAATATTTATAAGATAGTAAATAATAATATTAATAATAAAGAATTTACAAATGATATATTTATACGTTTATTTTGGATATGGAATGCAGTTTTATTGAAATAAAATTAAATTGAGTTGTGATTAATATATATAGATGTTTATGGAAATTTTATGAAATCAAGACTTTATTTTACAAAGTTTAAAATGAAATCGAATTGGTAAATGAAATTATATCGTATAAGGAGTACTTGTTTCCGTTTGGAAATAAAGAATAATAGTTAGCAAAACGGTTGGCAAATCATATCTTTAATGGAATATTCAATACTGGTAATAATAAACGTTTTGAAATCATATTTGTAAAGAAAATATTTGAAATGGTTATAAGTTGAGATAAATATCCCGTTTAAAGTGATAATGAATAAATAGGAATTTTTATTCATTAGAAGATAATAAAGGAAATTAGAAACTAATTGGAATTAGTGAGTTGAATGTTTTTTCTGAGTATCGATCTGATGTCGATTTCGGCCTTCGGGATTGATACTTAGGAAATTATTCTCTTACTAGTTTACAGTTAGGGACTAAGGACCAACATGAGAAATACATATTTAAAATGATTTAAAAATGAAAGGGGCTTTTTGAGTATTCTTATATATAAATATAGGGAGCATAAATGAGTTCTAATTATTGGAAAAAAATTAAGAGAATTTTTGAATTAACAAATGGTTAATCAAAAGAGGCTAAAATGATGGAGAATATTAAAATAGTGAATTCAATTTTCTTTGATGGATTAATGGTTGTTTTATTTGATAGTTAAATAACCGACTACCAAATTTGGCCTATACGCTTGTTGGTACGGAAAGACCGGGATCGAATTTATTCGAAAACCATTCTGAGTCTCCGACCCAACTAATACGTAAACGTGGAAGATGTTGATTGAAGATGGAGCAACGAAGACTGTGGATCTTCATAAGCGAAAGGACTATGCCGAATTCTCTGGACTCGCGCCCGGGGACATTCCAATAGTGATCCTGTCGTGGTTGAAATCAACGGACTGCAAGGACTACTTGCTACTGATCTATAGGGTGATTCCTAGGATGCGGTAGGAGAGTGCCTTCGGTTTTTCCAGTCCCAGGACAACTGTATGGATGAAATGTCTGACAAAGTATTTCCTAAAGGAATCACGTACGTTGATTTTTACAAACGTATTTCTATTAATGGCGGAGAATGGCTGTTCTCTTAGCTTGAAGACTAGAATATTTTTGTGAACGTCAATTAGTGATATCTGACGGATCTTACGATGTGGCATTCAAAGCGAATGGTGTCCAAATGATCTAAAAGTATGATTATAACCTCAAGCCTCACAACCGGGAAATGACAAAAATCGGGCAAACAACATGGCTATGTGGGTCGCCCCCATTAGGGTGTATTGTCACCATCTAGAGAATATTCATATTTGTTGCTTCTTTTCGCTTTTGTATCTCCTGGGAACGGTTATGTTGCTAGCAACCGTTGGTGACAACATATTCGATACACCCAAGAGAAATGAGTGGTCGGTCATGTGTGGGCCGGGTTGCAAGACGTTCTTGTTGAACCCAGTGTATTCCCCTCTAGAGATACACTATCGGCAGGTGGTTTCGTACCTTGTCATAGTTGTAAATCTAATCTCCAATAAGTGCCCGCGGTTTTGATTGTATACTATATATGCAGAGCGTGAGATGCAAGCGTTCTGCTAGATTGATATTTATTTGTATTTAGACATTATCATAATATCAGATAAAATTATGATTTCTAAAATTGTTTGGGTTATCTAAAGGTAAAAACCGTCCGTGTTTTTGTGTGGGCTGGTCTTATGATTATCCTTTTCTTTCCAAAATGATTTTTAACTTTAAAATCAAGATGGATGATACCAATAATTTAGTGGGGTTTTCTCACGCTGGTTCACCAGACTGACCTGTGGCATTTGTAATGCTCGGGTCAGACCGAGTTGGGTCTGACCGAGTTTACAGGTTCATGGTAAGATGATATGGACTTCAGGAGACAAGATGGAGGGGTTCAGACATATCGTATATATAGTATTCTGCTGTGTGTTGTAAATGAGGACAAACAGTTATAACTGTCCAGATGAATTAAATGGCCGTTGTACTCTGATGAATTGTAAGTATTATTTCAAGTTTTCAATAAAGAGTTATTTCTGTATTATATTTTATTCCGCTGCGATGTGAGTTGTTCTTCCTCTTTTTCTTCTATTCTAATCTTTCTTTCTTATCTTTTTCTCACCCTTTAACTTCTTTCTTTAACGTTCTGGATTTTTGGTACTCGAGTTTGGACACAGGATGTAGTTGTGTCGAAAATTCGAGCATCGAATTTTCCGGATCGTTACATTTAGTTTGATTTTTCTTCTTTTCCAGTTTACTGTTAAATCTCGATCATTACGAATCAGTGTATAGATTGCCTGGAAAAGTGGTTTCGTGATTATGAATTGCCAGTTTTTTAATCCAAATTTAGATTACTGTACTTAAATTATCATTTTTTTTAATGAATTGTTAGTTTCGTGACAATTTTCTCAGGAAATATTAGTTTGATAACAGTAATTTAAAAAAAAAAATCCCTTTTTTTAAGCAAGTGAGGGTTCACTTTTCTGTGCTATTTGATGATGTCTACTTGACGTTTCTGTGCTAATATGTGCACCTGAGTGGATATAGAGCAAATTTCCTAATTTTTACGGCCGTTTGTAAATTGATTTATATGCTATCTGTCTGATTGTTTTTAATTCATTTTTCTGTGATGTGTTCCAACGTTATGCATGATTATTTACAATTGTTTAGGGCTAAGTACTTACCTATGCTTGGGAACCTACTGACTTTGTTCACCAACATGGGTGAGGTATAAATAATTTGTCTGACTAATTATTTTCCTATATATTACCAGTATAATTAATTTGTTTTCAACATTCATGGTATGCTATTGTTTATTTTTTGTATTTCAGATGCTTTTACTGCTACACCAACAAAGTAATGGTAGGAAATCTTAGGAAGAATGAAAAATGTGGTTTTCTATTTTCACCCCAAAATTTTGTTTATTTGTTTTATCTTATCTTATTTTTGTAAGACTTCGTTTTTATTAGATTTCCAGGTGACGACAACCTTTTCACAAACGAGATAAAATTTGGCATGATCATTGTATTCCTAAATTATTCATGTTTCTCCTATTTGTAATGCAAGGAGCTCAAGGGGTCCACGAGGTATTCATCCACCAAATTTAAATGATTACTGAGCGAACAGAGTAAGCATTGCTTTCATATTTTTTTGCTTTTCATGACATAAATTTGTTGCACAGCTATTACAATACACACGCTACATATTTGTTGGTATTATAAACTTTTGTTGACTATCTTACCAACTAATTTATTTTTCTTATTGCGGACATTCGTTTTCACCCCAACATATTGTTTCTATGTTTTTTATTATCTTAATTTTGTACAATTTGACATGATCATTAAAGTTTTTGTTCATGGTGGTATTTATTTGTTCTGATATAGTGATTACTCTTTCTGTTTTTAAAAATATTACCGCTATGTCGGATTACATGCATATGAATAAAGGGGCAGGTGTTCTTTAACATTCTTGCCTATAACAATTTTTTGGTGTTACCTACGAGTAATTTTATGTAACAAACAATTTTTCATGTTTTTGTTTTCAGTATGCTTTGGAATAACAAATGTTAAACCTTCAATGTCAGTCCCGAAGCAAATCAACTTCCTGAACATCAAATTTCAATGGCCATCCTGAAGCAATAGCTTTGTTGATATTCATCTTCTCCATCGCAGGGTGCTTGCAGGGTATGATAACAGGTGTTTGAGGGGGAGAGAAGCCCGACAAAGGACTGCAGACTGCTAGGGAAGTTTGATCTATCTGGAATAGCTCCAGCACCAAGGTTTGCATTCTGTTTTCCTAGTATTTTAGTTTGGTATATGGTTGGATGACATAATGCTAATAATATGTATGCATTCCAAACTAGATTTATTCAATAATATCCCTTGCAGTTAAGAAAATTTCTCTACCGTCCGGGCTGAAACAATTTTCTAAAGTAGCAGTCTTTGAACCCAATCCTGACCACACACGAACAAGGATTGCATCAGTACGCAAAATGACCATTGTAGTGTTGGAAAGAGAAGATTATCATGAACACCTTGGATAATGTCTTTCATATGATTATTCTTATCTTATACCTACATTGTTTTAGATAAAAATCGGATTCAATGTTTTAACAACCATAGCGTTGTTCCTTTTTATTTTCTTACACTTATATGACACATTATCAATGGAAGCGTATATGCAAATTTAACCTCATTTAAATGTGAGTTCAAATTTGAATAGTTGGTGCCTTATCGTTTGCGTGTTACTTCATAATAGATTCACATCAGTAAAAATGCATAATCTGTTTGTAGTAGGCAATTGCTTCAATATAATACATTCAATATGAACTGCATATTTTCATGTTAAGGCCTTTTGATATGTAACATACTATTATTCATCTTTTATTCTATTTCAAGGCATATTATATGATCAATGCTGTAAGAGTTGCAGTTTCCGCCAACTGTAATTATAGTCTAGAGCTTCAGGGTATGAACAGGCAACCAATTTTTTGCATGCAATATGTCTTTATTACTTCTTGGTGCATGAAGGTTAGCATTTGAATATTTTGTTTACCATTTGGATATTTGTTGGACAAAGTTCTGACATGACATCAATGAAAAAAAGGGTTATGTTAAGCTAGAGTAGAGTACAAATCATATGTTGATGAAATAAACAGAGCGATATGTATGCATACATAGACCTTATCTAATGAGTCGAAGTAACTCTTAAGATAATAAATGCATGCCCAGGTGGACATAACTCGGTGCATGATTATGTACAAATTATAGCCAAACAAAATGGACATTATATACTGAGTTATCATTAAGCATAGCATTATTAATAAAATTATAGCCGTTCAAATGGATAACTCAGATGTGCTGAGTACACATGAAATATAAGATATCCAGTGATTATCACATAATCATAGCATATTACATAGTGTAATTTTAAGAAGATTATAATTAAGCACAGTATATCTTATGATTGTATAATATAGATATACTGTAATCATAATTATATGCTAACTTGAGATATATCACGTGTATTGAGTTGAAACACCCCACGTCCGTTAATGTCACTCACTAAGGGAATGCATTAAGTTTCGTGAAGCGCTATAGGTAAACAGATACAGAATAATTACATGACAGATATAAATAAGGCAGCAGCGGAAAATTTAAACTTTTATTTCAAACATAAGTCATAATACCGTGGTCCACAATTTCATAAGTCACAAAAACCATTACAACAAAAATACTTCTGTCTTGCACCATAAGAGTACATAAGTAAATAAAAAGCATCATTTCCCCAATAAAAAGAGTTAAGTCATAGTAGAGACAAGAACTTGAGCCATACTTCAGAAGTAGCTCCTAGCAAGATGATATTTGATTCCTGATTAAGTCTAAGTGTTTCCTCTCTGAGAACCTTGGGGGGGGGGGGGGAACGGAAGAAAGAAGGAGAAACAACAGGGTCAGACATAAAGTCTGGCGGGTCTAGTTACTTTAGCCAGTAGATAATTAAAAGCAATGTGATAGGAATATAAAGTGAATAAGAGAGATCACTTCATAAATGGCAGGTGTGACAAGGTAAGCAAGTTAAGGTGCATGTGCCTCACTAATGATTACTCTGCATTATTACTAGTATAACTGAAATGAGATGACCCCTTCCACTATAAGCTGGTAGGCTTAGGCCATACGTCCAAGTATACCCTAACCACTACCCTAATCGATCGCCTCCCTATCTTGTAGATATCCTGTTCTAGCCTACAGTAGGATGTATCACTTCCTAAAGTGGCAACCCATGGTGTGCACAACCATATCTACTGGTGTCACGGTCATCTTAGCCCCCTCTTCCCGGCCCATGCACACACATGTCCCCGGTCGGTTTGCGCTGCCCACACCATCCGCCTCATTTGGATCTCTTACAATCAATCAGTAAGTGTGCCCCTTTCTCTGCCTAGTACGGAGGTCCTTACTTGATACCAACTCTGGGTTATTGACTGAAATGGGTCCCACACAATATGATACAAGCTCTCCACCATGTCTTGTATCCCCTACTAGATTTTCCACTGACTATGTATACGCTTAGGTGTCTTTAATTACATAGCCCTATACTAGTTATGCTTACCCTAAAGGGTGTCTTTAATTACATAACTTCATTACATTATCTATCGGTTATGTATACCGCTAGGTGTCTTTAATTATATAACCCTATTACATTATTTACTGGTTATGTATACCACTAGGTGTCTTTAATTGCATAACCTTATTGGTTAAGTTCGTGGGTCTATATATATATATATATATATATATATATATATATATATATATTACCTACCCCTCTAATTTACTTAACCCACCACTACCCATCCAATTTTACTTAACCCTAACTTAAGTTCATAATCATATTAAATTAGGTTAAGCAGTCCATTTCATTACCATGTCCAATTGTGGTTATAATGGGCTAGACCTCCCACATTAGGCCTACAATGTATGGATGTTGGATATGCCGGTCAGGTCCGGGTAGTCTTATTCCACAGTTGGGCCTAACCTCATGTCTTAGCCCGATTCGTATTTGCGTATTTAGACCTCCCACATTAGGTTCAACATTAGTGGTTGCTGGATATGCCGGTCGGATCTGGGTAGACTTCCACCACTAATGTAACCTAACTTCATGTCATAACTACAATTTACAATTCCATTGTAAATTACTAAACATTCCAAATTAATCCAAATCTACTTATGTCATTATAGGTAAGTATTTCTATGTTTTCCCCATTTGAATTACATGTCCCATTTCCTATTAAACATGACATAAATCATGCCAAATATAATCCCTTTTCCTCGTTTTCTGTCTAACGTATTTCATTGTATTTTGGCGGCATCTAGGCTATAAAGTAGCCTAGCTATAATAATAAAAGGGAATATGACAAGGGTGATAGTTTCAACATGTCTTGCCATAAACATGAACATAAACTGGCATAATGACAAAGTGAATGGACATGTGATTAACATCATAATAAAGTGGACATCAAACTAGTAAATTGTGGCAATCGCTATGATGTTTAAGTAAGCATAATGAGATCTAGATTTAACATTAGGTGTTCAATTACCTAGATCTAGCATAGTTAGGGTGACATAGCAACATGTTTAGATCAAAAGGTAGATTCACATGTCAAGTTTACAACATATATCAATGTATCACAATATGACAGGTGAAAGGTGATTAACATAAAGGTCTAGATCTAAGTAATGTCATAGTTGTCCAAATTAAAAGATGTACATCCATCATAATATGGTTAAAAGTCAAGATCCATATATACATCACAATCGAATCACCACAATTATATTAGATCTAGAAAATTAGATCAATCATGACATATGATAGAATTTCACATTAACACAGAATCATACTTTACAACATATCCAATTCATTGTCTGTCAAAGCACACTTTTATTTATCTAAACCTAAAAGTAATCTAGAAACTCACAGCGTTAGGTTTAGAGAATTTATGAAGAATGGATCTAGAAATTCTGAATTGTATTTGTAGAATATGTCATTGTAAAAACGGTTCAGTTTGCACTCCAGCAGCATATGGCCTCCATGACTTCCAATGAAGAGAATATGAGAAATATGACACATATATATAGCTGCCAGACCACCTAAAACCGAGTGCCACCTCAGCCCTAGGGGTGTTGACACCCCTGTGGGTGGGTCGACACCCCTCAAGAGGGGTCGACCCTCTAAAGCGGGAATTTTGCCGCTCAAAGGAATTTTTCGAATTTGGATCCTCTGGATAGGATTCTAACTCATCTCTGACTCACCTCTGACTCACCTCTGACTCATGCGTATATATAAAATATTTCTGTGCGTATACAAAATTAAAGTCTTCATAACTTCTTCATACGGTGTCAGTTTTACGCAAACCAAATGTCTATCTTAACTAGAATTTCGAGACGGACGCAATGATGCAGTCCGTCCTCTAATTCTAAACATTAAATTAATTATTATTTAATTTATTCTCTTTAATGTCGTTTAAAAATTCGGGGTGTTACATGAGTATAGTTATGATTTATGATAACTTGAGATATGGTTCAAGATATTCTAACTTGAGATATATCACGTGTACTGAGTATAGCCATGATTTATGATAACTTAAGTTAAAGATATTCTAACTTGAGATATATCACATGTACATAATCAAGTTATGATTATGATAACATATTATGATGTGGGATACTTTTTATTTGAGGAATTTTAAGATCAGACTGATAAATGGTAACAACACTTGGGTAGATTACCATCAGAATTATATTTATGAAATTTTGTATTTCGTTTTTGACAGTTGAAAGTTAAAATTTGTAAAGATATGTAGTAACCATCTTTTTTTTTGGCAAGGTTATGTAGTAACCATCTTTAAACAACTAAAAATATAGATATCATAATTTTCATTTGTAGAAACCTATGAATAGTTTTTCCGATATGCCTTTGCAAAAAAATACACCGAATATGCAAAAACCTGTGAATAGTAACCATCATGCAGTTGACCATGACTGTTAATTTTTGCGTCTGAGGCTGAGTTATTTATGTAGAATATGCATCGATCTTATTTACGATTAAGATTGATGGTCATGTTTGAGCGATTTAAGCAGAATTTCTGCAGAGTAGATGATTGTATTTGTTTACTGATTTATGAATCGAAATGTATGTTGTTAGTATCATTTTCAAAATAAAATGTAAGCTATAATTTATATTTATTGAAATGTCAACTATTTTACTTCATCTAAATTAGTTCCAATGGCGGAGTTCCTTTTCTGTTCCCGCTGTTAGGAGGCCATGAAAGGGCGACACCAAAGTAGTGCTCGAGCTCATGGACGTGAAAGATCTGACCTTGGCGCATGTCAAATCTCACATGCAGATGTATAGAACAGTGAAGAGCACTAATGCGCCTGCAGCTTCTTCAGGATAACCAGACAGATTCGAGAGTGGCTCAGCCAGGGAAATATCAGATGACAACTCGATTGAAATGCACAACTTCTTGGAGCTCAGACCCTGATTCAAAATGGATCGCGAGTATGTGACTTAAACGATCAAGGGCATAATGATCAGTTCAGTCTATGGAGCAATTCGTCAAGGGGTAGCTGGATTAAAGGCGAACAAAGGGATTACTGCACCATTGGACAAAACTAAAACTGCTTTGAGAAAACGCAATCCAAAAACATGGAAATCTTATCACCAGATATGAATTCAACATCATGTCTTTCGAAAATAGTAACAAATAGGCCCAACTTCGAATTCACATTGGGAAGATGATCAGCTTTTGATTTTACATAAAGATCTTATCATTACTATTACAATGAGGCGACAGAAAGTATATGTAGATAGAACTCAATCTTCTAGGATGTATTTTGTTTGACTGCAACTAATTACTAGGTGTAAATAGCTATAGCTAGCTAGAAGCCTGGAACAAAATTTGAAATTTGGAAAAGATAGAGGAGAAGATGTTGTTTTTGCTTTTGGTTAGCTTCCGTTTTCAAAAAAAAAAAAAAAAAAAAAAAAAAAAAAAAAAAAAAAAAAAAAAAAAAAAAAAAAAGTTACCAAAAGGCTCTTTAGTTAGATTTAGTCAGAATGAAGGCAAAAGAAAGAGGTACCTTCAACAAGGTTGCTTCATTTCTCTGCCTCTGTACAGTTTTAATTTGAGGTGCTTTTACATTTACCTTGCCCACTTTGTGTGTTTAGCCCACGATGTACATAATTAATATTACTCTGCTTTCATGTTGTATGGATTGTACTTGACATTGTTTTTGCTTTTTTTAATGCTATGCATGCATAGAAAAAAGAGTAATCACTTTCAGATGGAGCTCATGCACAAAAATGAGAAACCAAAGTATGATCAAAATTTACCTGATTACAAATCAAACAGCCAAAGAACCTTCAACCATCACTGGCGGGTGAATGTTTAATCAGGTCCTCCTTTCCTAAGATAGACTATTTACATCCCGACCTTTTTTTGGTCTAAAAAAGATAAATTTATATCATGTTCAAATTACTCTAAATTTTAAATTAGTTTGTTAAGTTTAAATGCATTACTAAAATTCATTTATCGTATTACTTCATTATCATTAAAATAAAATAAGATTAAATATAAAATTAGTTGTTATCATATGAGAATGATAAAATATAATTAGATTAGTTCAAATTAAACCACTTAACAATGTAATCTTGATATGGAACCTAATGGTTTAGATTCAAATCGAATTAAAAAAAACTCATAAAGCCTGAATTCATTGTCTATTTGTTTAGCTCCTTGCATACTTTCTTGCTCGACCAATGTTTGGTTATCTTATGGTGTGCTTAGCTTATTGTGAAGGATAGTTTAATAAAACTCTCCAGTAGTCAGTTTTACCATTATTGTCAAGTTTTTTTTTTAATTGACGTGCAGCAAGTAATTTTGAAATTAGGTACAAAATAATCAAGACATGTGCCTAAAATGGCCAGAATTAATATATCTAAGATCAATTATATACATTCTAATTGTCTGACATTTTATTTACTGCAATGTATTTGTAAATCAGTTGTTAATATCCTTATGTCAAATTGTTTTTCCTTGAAAAATTTTTCATTTCTAAGCATAAATGTTATCAATATTTGAGAAACGAATTAATAGGACATATATTACTTTCTGATAACTTGCATCATTGTTATTTACGCACTGATAACACATTTTCCTTCATATAGTCCTCTTTGTTTTTTAGTTATTATTCTATTACCCTAAATATGAACATGTAGTTTGAATTAAAATAAATAGAAGTATTGTTATTAATTTTATCCAAATACTGCTACGATTTGCAAATAATGTTGGACAAGAAGAGACCCGTATAAGTTTGAGAACAGGCATTTCCAGTGCCAATTGCACTTGAAATTGGCTTTTGACATTGATTGTTCGACGTTGAATACTTTAGCATCTCTACCTCAAATTTATACACGTAAACATACCATACTCCTGTTTGTTAACCAACCTTATAAGTATGGTAAGCACAAAGATACGTACAAAGTGCACATAGACACACACTTATTACTTCACTCAAATTTGGAATTATGTTAAATCGTTGTAGGTCCAAATAATCAAATCAGATGTGCTTGGTCTCAGTGCTCCTGTTGTGGGAGAAGGTAACAACAAGTAAGGTATGTAGGGTTATTTTATTTCCATTTCTATGATGCGTTTAGTGTTTTTGGATTTCTCTATTTAGAAGATTGACATTTGGTTTTAACCTTACTACTTCCTTTCCCATATTTTGCTTTTGATGATTATATTCTAATAAAAACTAACGTTGTGTCAACTGTATCAGAAATTAAAATTGATGTTTTGTTCTTTTGTTGACACTTTGATAGTATTTCCATTCTTTAGGATGTGTAATGAATTTTTGGTACTAACAAATATCATATTATGCCATAGTTTTCTCAGTGATCCATATGAATTATAACTATCTTGGATTCAATCTCTTAAGTTAGGATAGTTTTTTTTTTTTTCAATCAAAATCTCTTAGTTTAAGATGACACGCGTTCAAAATGAACATTTGAAATGTCAATCTATGATTATTATCTGAGGTAATCCCTACATGTACGTGTTTTCCATTTTTGAACGTTGATTAATTTAATCCACACGGTTTGAGTTTTGGGCTATGTGTACTCATCTTTTCTTTCAGATCATGAAGCGCACATAATGCTCCTGAAGCATGTTGAGGGACACACTATGCAATTACTCCATTCAATCTTCAACTTTTTCTTTTTTCCAATCCGCATAAACACATCAAAATACATAATCACACCATTTCAAATACAATACCCTTATTACATCTATTGAAACTTCCAAATCTGAATGTTTTTTTAAAATACGGACCTTAAAAGAAACCGACTCACCTCTCATCATGATTCTCTATTTTGGTTCACATCAGCCTCCGTACACCATAGTGTGTGTAATACACTCGAGTCTTGGCTTGCTGCTTCATATTATCTGTTCCCGACCTAGCATTAGTATACATAAAGCTCTGAGTTTGAGAAGAAGGATGCTGATGATGATGCATCACATGATACCCCATTCCCTGCACAAAGCCTCTAGGGGCAATATTATTTGATGTATGATACATAATTGGTTGTGTTTTTGGTGTCGGGTGTACAACTTAGGGTTGTGGTGGTTGAATACCTGAAAGAGGTAGTGTTTTGACGAATGGGTATGTAATAGATAGGAAGGTTGGGGTCAAATTGCTCTGGTTGCTGCTGAAGTTGATGGTGTGGAACTTAGTAGTATGATGAAAACTGAACAAACTGTTCTTGATTTGCGTGGATGTATTGCTGCTAATGTTGCTGCAGCTGTAGGTAGATTTGTTGATGTAAATGCGGTTGTTCTGGTGCATTTAGAGTTGGGTTGACGAAGTTTTGGTCTAGAACAAGCATGGTACTTGCTGAATTTGATAGGTAGCAGGTAATTCAGATGCCTGAATTGGTTGCTTCGGTTCCAAATGCGATGACACTCGGTTTAGCTCATGGTAGTGCCTACTTCTGGGATCAGTAACTAGAGTTGCTGCTTCAACTGGAACAAGTAGCTTTGGCGATTGATTCACCTGCTTCGAAGAATCAAGACTGCCACATCAGACAAAAACGTACTATGATTAGGATTCTTAGTAGTTGAGGCAGAAGGCATGACAGCAGTAGGAGACATAGCAGGAACAATTATAGTATGAATGATAGCAAGCGCGTGAGTAACATTTGGCTGTGGAACATGATTCAGATTCGTCGACTGTTGAGACTGATCTTCGCGTGGCTGACCATCTTCTCTTACTCGAATATGAGGCAGAGATGATAAAGAAGGAACGGACGATGCAGATCCATACGAAGAGTTCTTTTCAAACATAAGGGAATTCGGTATAAAATTCAATTCTTGCCGCGCGATCAAGGCGAAGATTTGATAGATTCTGGATAGGAGAAGGCGGCGCTGGGGGTAGTAATGACGGAGGCAGGATCCATCTCCATCGAAGAAGGGATGGATTTCGGAATAAAGTATAAAATAAATTCCTAAATTGTGGTGAGGAAAGAAGAATATATTTGAGATTTATTCTATGTAATTTTTATTTTAATCCACAATTTTAGTAAGTTAATCCATCTTATTTTATAGTATCATTGACTTTTACTAAAATTTAAATATTAATCAGTGTATCCACCTAAAAAACGTACATATTTTTCTTCTTTTCAGTCTTTTTCTCTCCGTTTTGCGTCTTATTCTTATTTCTGAAATCTTACCATCTAAATCCAAGCTTAAGTTTTACTGAAATATCAAGGATTATAAAAGGTTTGCTTCTCATTAACTATCATAATCCATCATATATTTATTTGTTTATTTAAAAAATCAGAGATATTGAACGGGCAGTTGAAGATGTGATAAATTGATGCTCGTGTAGTATATGGTGGTGATGCGGATCAACGCTTGCTCGTAGCATGTATTATATGCATACTGAACTAAAATAGGCATTCACATGAACTATTGAACTATTGCTCGTACCATGTAATCTCCTTTCAATGTTACTTCCATGCATTCTTTTATTTCATGGTTTTATACTCAGCTGACCTTAGCTATATTTTTCTATTGAAGTATTGCTTGCTTGGGTTCAAACAGAAAGTCATGTGGACTTAGAGATTTACACTATACTCTTATCTATGATGTGACCAGTCAATTGTAAATCCTTTGGTGTTTTGATGACTGGTCAGGGAAATTCAGTTAGAGAATTGATAAATATCACCAAGGAAGGAGTACTTCAGCTCTCTAACACTGTAGTTCGAAGGATTGTGAATGAAACCTTGAAGAAGCTCCACACCATATGATGGAATCAGTTTGTATAAACATAATATAGCCATCCTTCTTTTAGATATGTATTTCCATTAAGTTTGAATAGTACTGTTTATTTCTTGAAGGATTTATTATGTTAATCTGAACTATCATACATCAAATGTGGATCGACTGAATTTTATTGTAATTGAAAACAATTAAGTTTAATTATAAAAATTAATTAGATAACTAATGTTATTTTTATAAAAATCGTTTTCTTTAAAAAAATAAAAAATAAAAAGCTGTATGATAGGGTGAAATCTGTAAGTTAATCCACTCGTGGATTAACTTACAAAATAGTCGTGGATGAACTTATTAAAGTAAAATGGTGGATTAACTTATTAAAATCGTGGATTAGAATAAAAATTACCTTTATTCTATTTAAGACTGTATTTGATTATTGTAAAAAAATTTCCTGTTTAACTAATTTTAGGATTGTATAGGATGATGATAAAAACTGATGTAATTATGTAATGCACAAGCAAGTTGCAGATTCAATGTGGATGTCGGAACCAAGCCTCAAAGAAAGTTATTTTGATACACTGAAAATTTCGAAATTTAAGCAGAAGTTAACCAATAACATTAGCAGATGTGCTGAAAAGAGGAAAGTAATTTGAATTCGAAATAAAACTAAAGGTAAATTATATTCGCATCCACATGATTATTCTCTTCATCCACCAAATTTTTATGTTTAATATGAATGAAATAATTATTTAAAAATTAATTAGTTAATCCGCATTTATTATTAGTCATGCTCTTTATACAAATTCCATTCTTTTAAGAACTTCATTCTCAAATTAAAACAGGTTATAATTTTATTGACTACTGAAGTAACTTAATGATAAAAATAATCAACCTTCATTACTTTAATTACCCGAAAGCATACTACATTTTCGGTAAGAATGAATACATAGGTGTGACTTGTGTGACCTTGTCACCATGTTTGATTGTTGTCTTGCTGTTCTAACAATGTATGATAGCATATAATTTTACAGGTCCAAAACAAGTATAGAAGAAAGAAAGTATTCTGAATCTTGTTTCAAAAATTAAAATTTATCATCATATTGCCTTGGCACGAAGATTGTTTTTGACCTGATGTTGATCTGATCAGAACCATGTTGTACAAAAATATGCAGGAGTTTAACTAGAAAATTTGTTTAAGCATGTGTGCTAAGTGTTTTTATTATTATATTTCATAATCATATTTAGTTTACTAATGCAATTAGAGAAAAAAAAACTATAAGTAAAAACAAACTTTTTACAATTAGTAAGTTTCTCCACCGGTGGATGTATAGAATAATAACACGTGGATATACTGAATAAAAAGAAAATGTGGATTAACAAAATAAAACAGTGGATATAAATAAAAATTACCAAAACTAAATTATACTCATTCGTCTGAAAGTTGTGCATGTCTACCCCAGCAACTTCTCAATAAATCACCCAAGATACAGACAGATACAACCGTTATGTATTATATTATTTCATGACCCCGTTTGTGAAACTTAAAGAATATATTAATTAAGTTTGAAGACAATGCGAAGTTGATTCGCAATACTCTAAACAATTGTTATGCGGTTTTACTAGAAATAAATGTTGACTATTCCAGAATTACAAGCAAAAAGCATACTCATACTTTGGGAACGACTCATAGTTGAAACATGGTTCCCTCGATACGAATTCAGAAAACTTGATCCAAAGGAAGTTTAAGTATGAGCAAACTATATAATTTAGACGTGGAAATGTGGACTTTTGAACTGTTGTCTATTATTATTATATGCTATGTCGCAAAAAAAAAAAATCAACTAGATTATTTAACGACATAGGAAAAATCATAGTAGGGTAGAATACAAGGTTAAATCAATGTCCAATATTATTTATGTTTATTCGAACTTATTTCATGGTCCTACCAAGAAAATGGTCATTGTTGCATATCATCATCCAACCAGAATGGGTTAACTGCAAACTCTTCAACCACAAAGCGCGAATTCATTCAACGGTAAATATCCACATAGAAATTATGTATATGTGATTGTGCAAATAAATCCAACTTAAAACACAATTCCATCTTGGATCACATTTATATTAATTTATTTAATATTTAATTGAAAATGTTGCATGATTGGATTATGGGAACCACTCTAATAGGCTTGGCATGTTAATGATATTCATGCGATGCCTTTTTCTAAGTTGTATGCCAATGTCATAAAATTTAATAGAAAAAATATTGTTTATTTTCACTTACTATTTGTGAATATCGGAGTTAACAAATGTTGTTTGATCAATATTTATAGTACAAAAAGCTTTTAAATTATTTTTCATTAACTATTATTTTGATTTTTAGACATCGTCCTTGCCACCACAATCTCAATTACAAACTCAGATTCAACCCTTTCTCAATCCAATTCGCCGAAAATACCAAACCGATCCTCATGCTGGGTTCCTTTCACCGATGCCGAAAATGTTCGAACTCAATAAAAGTTATATGCAAACGAAGAGCAACTCACGGGGATTCTATATATATATATATATATATATATATATATATATATATATATATATATTGTAAATTGTTGACAATTTGAATGATATGCTAAAGAAAAAACATGCCATAAGATCCTATCAAAGCTCATATGCTGTCAAAAGTAATTGGGGAACTTACTGTCCTGGAGACCTCATGAGTCCACTTTCAGAGTATTGGACTTGTTTGGTAGATTTGTATAGTGTTGAATGGATCGAAGACAGGTAGAACATATTATTCTTTTAAATGCAGCTTTTAATAAGGATCGTCATATGAATTATTATTTATAAGACTAGCGCTAGGTTGTTTTGTATATCTCATGTTTTTATATCAACTTCTCACATAAAATAAAACTTCCAGCTTTCATTTCCCAAAATAACTTGGGTTTCTTCTGTTCTTTAGGTGGACTAAACAGATTAGACATTTGATTAAAATCATGATGATGATCATAATGGTTAATTAAGAAAGAATGTTACATGGATATTTTTCTTATTATTAATAGTTTGTTATCTCTAAATCATGTAGGAATGTGGCTTTGTATTCATCACAGGCTAAGTCAGGCAGTGGGAGTTCAATCTCTTCTAAAATGTAGCTGCTCAAACCATGAATTTTTTTTAATCTGGTTTACCTTTTTTTTTTTTTGGTAGATTTTAGATCTTGTTTTATTTTTACTGTTATATAGATTTGACTTGTTAGTTGACACATATTTTTTGTACGAAATTGCAGTTTTATTTCAATATATGCATAGAACGTGTTATGTAAATTGGTATATCATCAACATTTCCAAAATCTAGTTTTAGTTTTCATATCTTCCTTTTAATATCACGAGAATAAGTGGTAAATAAAACATTAATGCTATTTTCAAAATTACATGGTAACAATCTTAGATTATTTCTAACAAGATCATACCTTATTCTTTTACATTGTTTTGGTTGTTGGTTCTTTCATGATAGAGCCATTATGCCAAAATTTCACGTCAACATTAATAAATATTTGATATCTCCGGAATTTTGAAATCTGCTTGTCTTATGTTTTGTAATCATAAATTAGCGTGTCTTATTTATTATTTTTCGTTGATAGACGGTTAATTATCAACTGTCATAGGATAACTTGTTGTGGGCATTTTATTATTGTATTATGCATACATAGTTGTCTGAGCCTCTTAAAGCTTATTTTTCCAACTATTGCATTATTATTTTAATATAAGTTACTTGCAGGTGAATTGAGCCATGACTGCCTTGAGAACTAGAGTGCTGCAGGAAAGTACTATGATGCCTAGGAGTGTAATTGTTTGTCACAAGGACAGATACTCTATCTTTACATTTCCAAACCAACCTCTTTGGACTATTTTTTTTTGAAGAACCGAGCCGAGGTTGATGTTATTTGCTTTGGAGTCGTGTAAAGGTTGGTGAAATCCTCTTCATCTTTCAGATTTACAATCAGGGTTTACACCAGATCTTCGATAAAGACATATTCATTGCATCGCTGCTTTGGTACGTTCGTCTTCCTATATTTCAAAACTCTTTAGTCTGATATTGCAGTTGTTATTCTCATAATTTATATTTTTGTCCCTAAGATATTCTGATCTGAAGTAGATGATGTTCCTCGATTAAAATTATTGTGGCAGATTTCACTCTGATTTTTCTACTTTGAAATGTTTTCGCATTCTGTCGATATCACTCTCCCTTTGAAATGTTTTGACATTAACCCCACTGGTATTACACTTTATATATTTCGATTGTCCAAATTGGTCAGATGTCCAACATTTATTATACCAAATATTTTTTATAATTACTCTCCCTGTTTCACAATAAATTCCAAACTTCAAATTGAAACCAGTTTTCAATTATATTCAGTATTTACATTATGGTGAAAATTGTAGTGAGAGTGGATTGGCTAACTTGATATAATTCCTGATTTAAAAGGAATCATATACTCTGTATATTGCAGATTACAATAATTATATTAGCAATTCTAGATACTGAATTGCTAAAATTAGTTGCATGAGTTCACGAACAGATCTAGCAGTCCAATGGTAGCATGTTAAAAAAAATATCTAGTTGTATAATTTTTTTTAAAATTTACTATCATGTTTAGCCAAGCTAACTGTTTTATTTTTGTCAACTTTTGTCATGTTTAATTTTTGGTTTAAGATTGCTATTTTAAATTTTATCCGCAAAACTGCTAAGTTTATATGAAAGGTTCTGGATATTACATCTCTTTTTCTAATTCAAGTGTTATTGTTATAGTAAGAACCAATAATAAATAATTCTTAGTACACATATTAATGAAACTTATCCAAGATATGATAAATGAAAATATTGCAGTTGAAGAAATCTATTTCACCTAAAAGTGCATAAACACCCTTTCATGTGTGGTGCTTCGATTGTAAAATTAGTTTTTGTATATCCATATAATGATGGCTATACATGGGTAGGTATTTAAAGATTCTTTCTTCTGTTAAGAATTTACAAAAATATTACCTATGTTGCTGCGCAGGAAAAGGAGAAACTGTAAATGTTATACTTTTTGTTGCAGCATCCACATAATTTTGGTCAAATTATGTTGATTTGTTAATCTTGCTATGTTAAAGTTTTGCAATCAAAAGTGGAATCTTGCAGAAGACTTTTGAACCAGCGAAGCTCAGATCGAATACTTTTGAACCTCGATATGTTTCCCTTACTCGCAAGTTCCAGTAAACCAAGCATTTCTGAACTGCCTAGCACTGAATCCGTGTTGAGTGGGGCCTTGCAGAAGACCGAGGACAAATCCATGGTCACTGATTCCAAGGGAAAATCCGTGGTCACTGGGATTTGGAGGCGCTTAAATATCCAAGCCTTGGCATTACAAATTTCAAGGGTAAATCCGCAATGGATGATAACTCTCAAAAGGCCGATATTGTATAATGCAGCTTATTATGGTACCTGAGAACCGCTTACATTTATACTACAAGAAAGGACGGGTTGGTGATGATCCTAAAGCTGAACAGAGGGCGGAAGAGTTTCCTAACATGAATGCTGCCATAAAAGAATTCGTTAGCCTTTTTGAGGAGATCACTGGGAATGAATTTGAACCATGGGAGAGGCAGAAGAAATTTGACAAGAAGAGCTGCAAATTTTATCCTATTTATATGGTATATATGATTTCATATGCGTAGGATTGCTTAAATGAACTCATGCATTACAAACTTTATTTAATATGATCATATATGTACGGTTAGGACTGAATCATTAATTAATGTTATCTAATTTTTTTGATGTATTGTCTCAGGCTGATGGTGTGGATGTTCGATATGGTGGTCTTGGGCTACGTCAACTTGGTGCTGCAGCTGCACATTGCAAGCTTGATTATTCTGTTGCTTACTTGATGAAGGTCTTATGCAGCCAAGAAATATATCGGTATGTTCTGTAATCTATTCTTCTTTGATTCTACATCGTCTATACCATTCACATTCATGTTGTTACCCACTGATACAATTCCTAATTGACTAGGTATGCTTTGATGGAGATGGGTCTAGATAGTCCCGATCTGCCTATAGGAATGCTCTCTGATCTACATCTCAAAAGATGTATGCTGCTTGTATTTCATTCTTTTCTCACTACTATCATTCGTGTGTACTGAATACCGGGATTTCTTAGGTGAGGAGTTGCTTTTGGAATTCAAAGAAAGACTAGCAAATATTGATAACTCCGATGAAAAGGCCGATATTATACAGTTGGATTTCAGCAACCGCTGGTTCACTTTGATGCATTCTAGTCGTCCATTTATCATTAGGGATATTGAAGAACTTGCAGATCATGTATGTGTTTGCTAATCTGAAATTGATGCCCAAATAATTCTGTTGCTTTGGTATTTGGTCCCTTCAAGTGTGCAATTGGGGCCAAACTACCTTATATATATTAGAAAATTTCTTTTCAACTGGCTATGTAGAAATAGTATTTGATAAATTTATTTGATGTATTGTAGATATTTTATACCCTCTTCAAGTTCTAAACCAGAGTCATCATTACTGATATAACTTTGTAGGCTACTGCCGTGTTTGAAACGGTGCGTGATATCAATGTCACATCGAGAATCATTGGAGATACCACTGACAGTACACTTGATGATCCTTTGTCTGATCGGTATGGAAAAATGGGTTGTTCAGCCACTCTCTTAGATAAAGAATCTGAGGAGTTTAGCGAGTTCATCGCTTTCATTTTATACGTAGATATTAACATTGTATCCATGTTAAGAAATTATCCACTAAAATGATACCATGATAATTTGTAAGAAATTATCCACTAAATTTGATTGGAGGATAAGAAATTTGGAAGATTGTAAACTGTTTTCTGTAATTGACTAGACGTGGAATTAATTCTTAAATGAATTTGCTAGTGTCTTAAGTGATATGCGTTTTATGTATTCTTTTTGTGCCATAATTTAATCTGACATAGGGAAAAAGGAAAAGTTGAATGCATAGTTACAAAATTAACTTTTTATCATTTTGACATTATAAATTGAAATACCGTGTGTTTATTGTATTTATCTGAACAGGAAAATATTGTTATTTAATTGACTGCTGACTTGCTTCATTTCATCCACCAGAACATTTCACAGGAAAATATTTGTTATATCATTAACTTAATGATAAAGAGATTTTACAAAATTAAAAAAGGAGATGACAGCTCAGATTCAACTTCTTCTTCCGGGTCAGATTCAGATGGTCATTTTGAAGAAGAAACCCAAGAAGATGAAGTTGATGTGGCTGAAGAGGAGGGAGAACCTAATATTAAGGATGATAAAATGAGGAACAAGAGAAAAGCACGGTCTTGTTCTCCTGCTTCTTCTGGTTCAGTTTTCATGTTCTTTATTTTCTTTTGTTATTTATACTTTATTTTCATTTCCCTACAAATACAGTTCATTTGACCAAGTATGAAATATCTAGAATCACATTTTGAATCATCTGATGCATTCGGTGAATGAGCTTAGTTTGATCTAATTTAAAATGGATTGTTTGGAATTTGCAGTAATAGAAGGTTGATAAAACTAAGCTGTATAAACTAACAATCCAACAGGTTTTAAATTGCGTGCATCTCTGTTCCTACACTTACACTATTGATTTAAATTTGATGTAGTTGTATCCCTTTGGTTTGTAATGTTTTTAAATTTTTTTGTACATGCCCTTTCATTTCATTTTTCTTCTGTTTTTGGGTTCAGGGGACGAGAGTGAAGATAATTTGGTGAATGAGACAAAGGTGAACGATCCAGGTAAAGTTTTTTATATTTCGTAGTCTTTGTAGTACATATATTTTGTAAAACTTGATAGTATGAGATATAGTAATTGGTTTTAGTATTTTGCTGATATCAGCTGCTTTGGATAGTTTTTCATCATTTTGTTTAGATATCTATTTGCTTATCATTTTTATTGTATTTAAATGTTACAACTCATGGTTAGGTCTGCCAATGAGTGAGG
Source organism: Allium sativum (assembly GCA_030737875.1). Lineage (NCBI taxonomy): Eukaryota > Viridiplantae > Streptophyta > Magnoliopsida > Asparagales > Amaryllidaceae > Allium > Allium sativum. Next base: position 207,145,813 of record CM060925.1, read on the forward strand.
ATGATAGTGTAGAGAAGGAAGATGAAACCCTGAAGGACATAGCTGATACCAAAGAATCCGATGACGAAAATTCAGATGTGAATGATGCATTGCCAAATGAGTTGGCAGAGTTTGGTGACTTTATCTTGAGAATCAAATCAGTTTTTAAGTGCAGGATTTGCCCAAAAGTTCTTTGTTTGAATAAGGAAGCACTCACGGCACACTTAAATTCAAATGTATTTTTAAATCATTTTTTTTACGTGTGTAGTGCAAACTTGATATCTCTCATTCAATATGCTCATTGTTTTAAATAATGATTAATATTCATATCTATGGAATTTCTTGATTAATATACTAGTATGAGGATGATCTTGGATATAACCATTTTATTGATTTTAACCATAGAAAAAGAGGGCCGATTATACAAGTGTACCTATAATGGTGTGGCATAGTGTAAGATATTAACTTACAAATCAAGTGCGACATGCCTAACTGTAACATCTAAAAAATTATGAGTTTAAATAGGAGCTATTTTCATGGGATATACTGATTCAATACTTTATTTATGCGGATAATTATGGGGATAAGGTACTTTGAAAAGTCTTAATTTCCAATAATTTCTCAAAAACTCTGGATATATCCGATAATTTCTCAATAACTCTGGCTATATAAAGTCCTCAAGTAAACCGATACTATAATATAACGTAATTTGTAACCTTCTTCCATCCACAATCTTCTTCCTACCGACTTCAGCAGGTACTTGTTAATTCTCACCAATCTCGTTTCACACATTTGAGCCATGCATTCTTTTGATACTCTATAAGAACTTTAGCTGTATATATTATGGTACATATCTTTGTTTTTAAAATAAAAAACTTTATTTAATAGACTAGGTACGAAGAAAATTCCAATAACTGTTTGCATCAGTTAAAAATTGATCTTTTCCTATAAAAAAAAAAACTCTTTTTATTTCTGTTATATGGCTGACATGGGAATTTAACTGTCATGGGAAAAATTCTTTTTTTCTGCTAAAAGCTCTTTCTATTATATTGCTGTTATGGGAATTCATTTTATAATCATTTTTACTGTGATTTCATGTTGTCTTTTTGTCTGCATTTGATCATTCCATTACAAACTTAATTTATTTGTTCAGAAAAATATGTTGGTCATTTTTGACTTAAGCTATATTTTTTGTTGCTAACATTTAAATATCTATTTTACAGTATTTTTTTCTTTTGTTTACATATCTATATTTTAATATATACATTGCATTGGTTCTAAAATCAGTTTTTACCATAACTATTTTTGTACCACAGTCTTTGCAAACTTGAAATTATTGCATACATGATTTTAGTTAATGAGGTTTTATATTACATAATTTAACAAAATTAGTGTAAACCAAAATGATTAAATTGCTTTAACTGCATTAGACATATCAAATGTTGATTTTAACAAGATGTTATTGACTTGTATGTGTGTTCATAGTAGTGGTTGGACGAGTTGAAAGCTTCTAAGGTTATTACAAAAAACACTGCTTTATTCATAAAAAACTGCATACCATTTATTTGTGCAAATGGTTTTCAGTTCTCTCTATTCATTTTTTTTAATGAAATGCAGACTGTAGTTCCAAACTGAAAATCAACATGCAGTTTTTTTTTCTCTGAAAATGAAATGCAGCTTTTTTTCATACAGAAATTAATATGCAGCTTTTTTATATATAAATGATATGCAGGTTTTTTTTAATGAAATGTAGACTGTAGTTCCAAACTGAAAATCAACATGCAGTTTTTTTTCTTCTGAAAATGAAATGCAGCCTTTTTTCATACAGAAATTAATATGCAGCTTTGTTATATATAAATGATATGCAGGTTTTATTTTATATAATGAAATGCAGACTGTAGTTCCAAACTAAAAATCAACATGCAGTTTTTTTTCTTCTGAAAATGAAATACTGTAATAACCCGAAAATCCAGACCAATTTAAAAATTTTATTTTGGCAATTTTAGCGAATTTTGAATATTTAAAATGAATTATTTTAAATAATAACGACGAAAAATTTATTTTGAATAGAATTCGAACGTATATATTTATTTTAATCGTCGTTAGAATATAAATATTTATTTTAAATTATAAAAGGAATTGAAAATGGCGCGGTAGATCGATAATTCGATTTCAAAATTCAAATGAATGTACAGGATTCAAAATAAACCGAAATTTAGCAAAACCAAAAATATTAGAATCCATTTGATAATATCTTTCCAACGAATCCGAAAAATTGAATTTTCATAGCGGGAATCAAAAGTTATGACCAAATGAATTTGCAGAATAGTCGCTATGGAATTCTGGCCCTTAAAAATGGCCATTTTGCAAATGACTCGGATTTCGACAAAACCACTTTTGTTGGATCCGTGATGTCAAATTATTGCTAGATTCCAATTTTCACAATTTTTCCAATCAATATGTGAGCGTGGCAAAAGAAAAAGTATTTGACCCGTTTCAGTTGATTTTAATCGACTGGAAAATGGCCATTTTTCAAACGGTCTCAGAATTCGACGAAATTAGTTTTGTTAGGACCATATCGTCAATACGAAGCTAGAAAATATTTTTCTGGAATTTATCTAGTTAGTATGTGACCCCAGTAAATTGAAATGCGCGTTCAAATTCAACAAATAGAGTTATATGTTGATTTTGACGAAAACATATCGAAACGATCGAATCAGCTTACGTAACATATCCCACTGTTTCGGAATGGGGGTAATTAGCTAGGGATGACAGTCGGTGGGTTCGATTTCGAGTTCGTAATAAAAAGTTGCTTTTTAAAGGTTAAAAATAATAAAATAATAAATTAAACTCATATACCCCCCCTCTTTCCCTCTTTTCCCAGTCAACCCCCCCCCCACTTTTCTTTCACTTTCCCGATCCCCTTTCTTCCTTGTCTCACCGCGCCTCCTCCCACTCTCGTCGCCGACGAACTCCCCTGGCGCCGCCTCCCTCTCGCCCGGTCCCCCCTTCATCTCCACCCTCCCCATCGCCTCTTTCCCCTTCCTCCTTTCGAGATCCGACCTCCCAAATGACCCAAGCCCCAAATCGACGTCTGCTCCGCCCCATTCAGCACCCACGCGCCCTCCGCCTGGCCCCACTGTCCACCGCACTCCCCTCCAACGAAGCACAGCGCACCCCCCCTGCTCGCAAATCCCTCCTCCTCTTCTATTGATACGCGAGCCCCTTCTCAGCAGCCGACACCCAATGCACCACCTGCTTGAGCCACCGTGTGCCATCAAGCAGCCTCCTCCGCCTCCTCTGCCCAGTCAAGCGACGAACAACACTCCACTTTCTCCGATTTGTTGTAGAAAAAAAGTGAGTTTTCCTTTTTGTTATTATTTGGTTTAGCTTGATTAAATTTCTGTAAATTTAAATCTGATTTTAGATTAAAGTTTTCATGAAATAAAAATGAGTAATTTTTACAATGTTCTCATGGAAAAAAAAACCTGATTATTTTTGTATAGGAAAGGTTATATTTTTAAAGCAAGAAAGGTATAATTTTTATAGATAAAAATGTGATTTTTATCTAAGTGGCTTTGGAGAAAAAAAAATCTAATCTTTATGATGTGAACAACAAAATAAAAATGTAATTTTTATTTTAAAGGTAAGCGAATTCGAATTTACTTCTTTTATTTTTACATGTATGAGGCTATGATCTTTAATCATATGTTTAACATTGAAAAGTTCATATTTTTAACATGGAAAGGTTCATATAAGTTCGTATTTTTGACATATGAAAGGTATGATTCTTATATGTAGAAAAAAAATAGATTTTTACTTATAAAAATATGATTTTTATATATATAAGAGGTGAAGATAAAAATTCGATTTTTATATATGTAGCGTATGCGGACGCTGAAAGTGACAAGAGGAGAACGATGAAGATTTCCTACATATGAAGAGTCGTGGCGTTTGGTTTAGCTTATCGGTGAGAACTTCTCACCTTTTAATTTTGTTTTCTAGTTAATAATATATACTAGGATGCAGACAGTGTTTAGTAGCACCCGACACCCGTCGTCCACAGACCATGGACGACTTGTATGCTTGTTAGTTTGATTTTGATGTGTAGTTGATTGTGTGATGTGATGTGAAAAGAAATAAAATATTTATATAGTTAAAAATATTTTATAGTTGAAATTAGATTTTTTAACGTGTATATAAAATAAATATCTATAAACAAATCAGAGATTTGTTTATATACACTGATTTGACTGATATTGATTGTGACGATAAATTTTACACATCACCAAACTGCACAAATAAAATCTGTGTTTGATTGTTTGAAAACCCCACACGGGTATTGGGATGATATATGACATACATTAATCCCAATAATTAGTTGTATGTCGATCGATTGATTGACAGACTGTTATGAGCATTAAATATTTATATTTGATGCTTATACAGTGTAGAATGCACTTTGGATGGTGGTTGATTATTCATCGTTGTTATTGTATACATGTGTTGTAGAAAATCCATATAATTAACATTATATGGTAATTGATTGGGCCTTATTCCAGTTTTGAACAGAAATATTTGAAATAGAAATATTTGAATAGAAATATTTGAAATAGAAATATTTGAAATCGAATATTTGAAAATAGAAATATATGAAGCCGTGTTGATTAGATTGATGCCATTTTGACGTGAACGATATTTATATCGATTTTATTCATTTTTAAATGAATATTGAAAAGTGATTTCAATAATCGAATTAGAAATTGAATTGAATAGAATTCAAATCGAATTGAAATTGAATTGAATAGAAAATGAATTCGAATTAAATTGAAATGAATTGAAATTCGAATTAAATTGAAATTGAATTGAAATCGATTTGAAATGAAATTAAAACAGATTATATTGAAAAATTCAATTTTGATTTGAATTTGAAATGAAGTTGAAATCGTTTTGAAAACGAATTTAAAACGACTTATAAAACTCGTTTCGAAAGGAAATCGATGAAGTATATATTATATATTATATATATATAATATAATGGCCTGAATAGAACGCGCCGCACCGCGGCAGTTCACGAATTTCGACCATTGACTTCGAGTAGACATTGCGGGAGATCCGACCGTCGGATTCTCCTAAAACCGGAACCATTGGGTTCGTATCGAAAAGAGCTTTCTAATAAATATTAGAAATTAGAAATCTAACGGTTGGATTTGGAATTATGTCCAAATCAAATTTGGAAAAGGTCGTTGTAAGTGCAGTTCGATGGCCGTTGATGGAAATCGACTGTACGGGCCTTGATAAAATTATTAAAAATATCAATAATTTATGTAAAATCATAAGAAATGATTTGTGAAGAATTGGGATAAAAACTCCCTATTTGAAAAGATAAAAATAGATTTTTATCGAAATGAACTAGTTTTGAACTAGAATAATAATTTATTTGCCTTTTTAGAATAAATAAATTGGATTTGAAATGGTTTTGAAAATAACCAGAATTTCCAATAATTGCATTGGAAGGGATCTGAATCGAAATTATCTTCGGAATATTTCGATGTTGGATTTTGTGATTATACAGATGTTGTTATGGAAATTTGAAAGATATATATATATATATATCGTTATTTCCAATACAATATTTGTTGGTCGTAGAATTTGATATTGAATATAAGCCGGTATATTTTCTATTCAGAGCCTTGTATTTAATATCAAATGTGATTTGTGTAACAACCCGTATTTTCAATAACCTGTTATAACATAAATCGAGGCAGAATTTAATTTATAATCTGAATCAAGGGAAACGGGCTATGCCATTGCGTTCGTCTCGGAAAAATACGCGAAATAGAGTCCGAGATTTCGAAAATCGGAGTCCGTATGACCCGATTAAGTCCCAATGAAGTTTTCAGAAAATTTCAAGTTCAAAACAGATTTGAACTTCAAGTTCAAATTTCGAATTTCGGGCCTGGAAGGCTAGGCGGGAAATTTCCCGCCAAGCCAACCAAGTCGACAGGCCTGTCGACTTGGTTCAGCCGGGCAGTTTTGCCTGGTGCACCATTTTGGGAGTTGGGTTGAGTTTGGGGGCCAGATTCGGTTTTGAGGGCTGAGATTAGAACTAGGGTTTAATCCTAAGGCTAAAACTAATCCTAATCTCTATAAATAAGCCCCTAACCTAACCCTAAATCATCATTATTCATTCAAGTAACTAAACTATGGCAAAATCATTCCTCTCATGGCCTCCACTCTCTTCATAAAATTCCTAAGTTATTTCTATGAGAGTTTTTCCATGCATACAAGTGTTTTCAAGCTTGTATGAGTGTCATTAGCTTGCATTCAAGTCAAGTTTCCATATTTACATCATAAAGCAAGGGTTTTGATCATTTTGGCTCAAGGGTTTTTCTATTGGAGCTTGCATTTTGGGTTTATTTGATTGCATAAGGGCTTTGTCTCAATCTATATATATTTTTGTGTCTTCATAAGCATTGTAAGCCCTTTTCTACTTTCATATTTAAACTCTAAAGTTAAATGAATGATGCAAGTTTGGTTGATCATTATGATATGCAAGTTTGCCATGATATGCAAGTTTGCCATGTTATGATATGCAAGTTTATCATGTTATGTTATGCAAGTTTGCCATGTTATGATATGCAAGTTTATCATGTTATGTTATGCAAGTTTGCTATGTTATGATATGCAAGTTTGCCATATGATATGCAAGTTATGTTATGCAAGTTTGGGTTGATCATTTTGCTCATGTTATCATGTTATGCAAGCTTATCTTGGGTTTATGAGCTTAAAGCTTCAAGCTTTATGCTAAAGGTTGCATTTTGGCAACATGTAAGTTATCATATCCCTTATGATAACTTGCATGTGAGGCTAAATGCGAACTTATGGCAACTTCTACATGTCATTTATCACCATGTATCACTTATATGCTAAGTTTGGTTTTATGCATGCTTTTGAGGCCTAAAAATGTAATATGCAAGTATATGAACATATGTACATTTCATATGCCACCATGTTAAACTTGTGGCTTCAACACCTTTATGTCATGATTATGCCAAGTTCCCTCTTTCTATCCTTTATGCTCTATTGCGAGATGTAAGCGATGGGATTGCGTTTGGGGTTGGGTAAACTTAAAAGACATGAAAACATAAGGTTGGGAATTTACCTATTAAGTTAGGTCTACACATTGGGAATTTACCTATTAAGTTAGGTCTACCCAAATGCTTGAAAACTTGTAATATGTTTTGGAAATATGATGGACATGACACTTAGAAAATATAAGTGTGACCAACTCGAGGTTGGGTTGAGTTTGTAGCATAAAACTACCCGGAACCGACCGGCTTAACTAGTTGCTACAAACAATAGGACCCAATGTGAGAAGTTGGTCATGTTGTACCTTGAACCCGAGGTTAGACCAAGTTGTGGTGTAAAGCTACCCGGACCCGCCCGGCTTAACTAGTAACCGCAACAAAGTCTAATGTGAGAGGTTAAGGCACATTAATTAATTAATGCCTCATGATTAGGGTTAAGTCATGGTCCATTTAATACTTAACCAATTTGGGCTTGGTAGATTAATCAGGGTTAAGTCGTGAACTCATCGTTACACTTAACCAAGTTAATCCATGATTAGCAAGAGGGTTAAACCGTACTTAACCCACTAGAAAATCCTAGCAATGGGGGTCCACTCCAGCAGTAATCCCAAGTTTGTATCATTAAGACCCTAGGGACTAGGCTAGGGTGGGGGGCACGATTACTGGACTTGAGGTAAGTGACCAAAAACGACGGCAGAGTGGTACGCCGATGTAGTTCTGGATGGACTATGGTCGTGCACGTAGTCCGTATTTGGAGAAGTAAAGCATGGGTACCAGTAGATCTAGACTGTGCACTTACGTTTATGGTGTCCAGGGGTTGACACCCTAGGGCTTGATACACCCGACGGGAGACCCGGCACAGTCTGACTACAATTATGTTTGGGCCGTATTGACACCAACACGTGACGAGTTAGGCTTATAGGGAGCCGATCGACTAGACCGTTTGGTTGGACCTCGTATTAGGGTCATTTCATGTTATTGGACCTCGTATTAGGGTCACTTCATGTTATTGGGCCAAAGCTTGGGCCAAGGGATCAATATTTGTTTACTCAAGTCATGTTAGCTTGCTAGTACACCTATGGTGCAAAAACCTTAAACCTGATCATGCGATGACACCTTTATCTACCTTGTTAGTTAATCATCATGCTAGTATGTTGTTATCCTTATGTTCATCCCTGCTTCTCATGCCAGTTAACTTTATCAGTTTACATTGATTGTAGTAGGGCTTACTCGGTCTTTTTGACTGACCTGTTTTTCTTTTGCCTCTTTTCTTCCGTTCCCCCCCCCCCCCCCCAGGTTCTCAGGGTGGGAACGTTGGAGCTTAGCTTGGATTTCTGATTGCTTGCTTGTGGGATTTCAGCTCATGTACGGTTTCAACATGAAGCTAGCTATGGTTATCACTTATTTTGGGGATAGTACTTATGTATTTCAGTTTTTCAGTGATGTTGTTTTTATCTAGACTTGTGTATTTGGAAAGTTGACATTATGTTGTACCAGACTTGTTTTGAAATAGTTTGAAATCTTCCGTTGTTTTACTTATATTATTTACTCTGTTTACATATATACATATGTTCTTGTTCTGCCTTGATATATCATTATGCATGTTTACCCGATTCAAACGCCCCTCCAAAGTCAGAGTGCTTGCAAGAGCCACCCTGGCGGAGGTGGGGTGTTACATTTGGTATCAGAGCATATGGTTTACGAGAAGGAACAAAAAAGGTTTTTAGAAAACTTTTGGAAAACTATTTTCAAAACCAAGTATAAAATATTTTCCAAAGAAAAGTCTAGTTTATTTTAAAGGCTATTCCCCAAAAAGCCATTAGCAAAATTCCTTCGTTTTTCTCCATTCTGAATCTATCTTTTTCTTCGTTTTCAGTATGGCCAATAACTTTGCCATTCCGGAGGGAGTACACGTACCTGTTTGGTATAGGAGACTTTTGGAGGCTAGGGCGACCGAAGCCGGCCCCGCCGATGTTCCTCCTCCTCCGGCAGTTAATGTTCCTCCTCCTCCTGTCGCTGAGGTTCCTCTTCCTCCTCCCCCTCAGCATCCTCAAGCTGACTTCGCAAAGATTTGCAAAGACTTTAAGGCGATGGGTTGCAAGAATTTCATTGGAACTGAGACTTTTGTAGAGGCCAGAAATTGGTTGAAAGAGACCGAGGATTTATTTGCTATCTTTGGGTTAGACGATCAGAGGAAGATCTTGTTGGCAGTTTGGCTTATGAAGGATGAAGCCGCTTATTGGTGGGAAGTCACCAATGGTACTAGGCCTGTTGAGACTTGGGCTGATTTCAGGGCAAGGTTCGTGCTTAAGTTTCTATCTTCTGCTGAGGAGAATCTGCAAATGGAGAGGTTCATAACTTTGAAACAAGGAGATATGTCTGTCAAAGAATATGTGAGCAAGTTCAATCAGTTAGCTCGTTTTGGCTTGGATATGGTGAATACTCCTCAGAAGAAGGCTCTTCGTTTTGCTAGAGGATTGAATGAGCCGTTGCAGGGATTGGCTATGTCACATATTCCCCATGGGGCCACGTTTGAGAGCTTGGTTGATATGGCGTTACTACAGGGAGATGTCAAGAAAGAGGTCAAGATGAATGATACTCAAGCCAAGAAGACTGATTCCCAGTGGAAAGGAAATCAGGGTAATCCAAGTGGTCAGAGCAGTCAAGGCAATCAGAACAAGAACAAGAACAAGAGTCAAGGAAACAAGGGGAACAACAACAAGGGCAATAACAACAAGGGGAAGTGCCATTATTGCGGTTCAGTTGGGCATCTTATTAAGGATTGTAAGAAGAGGAAAAGGAAGAATGGTGAATGCTTTTTCTGCGGTGAGACTGGACATTTCAGTAAGGATTGCCCGAAGAAGCAAGGGCAAGGCCAGGGTCAGACTCAGCGTGCTGGACCTTCAGGAGGGCAAGTTCATGCTCTCAATGTCGCTCCAGTTCCCGATCGAGGTAGTATTTCTGTTGAGAGCCTTGTATATATTTCTGATTTTCCAGTTCGTACCTTGTTTGATTCTGGTGCATCGCATAGCTTTATCTCATCTGATCTTGTTGATAGTTTGCACCTTAGTACTAGCTTGGTAGATGATCCCGTCTGTGTCTCAAATCCTATTGGGGGTTCCGCCCATCTGTCTATGATATGTGGGGATTTGAGGATCTCTATACTGAGTGTAGAGTTCTTGTGTAGTGCTTATGTTCTTGGTTTTAGGGGATACGGATTGATATTGGGCATGGATTGGTTGTCCAGATATGGAGCCATCCTTGATTATGAGCATAGTGTTGTGAGGCTCGTAACTCGCCTCGGAAACACCCTAGAAATTTCTTGTAATCCGAGAGGTCCCGTCATGTTGTGCTATCTTGAATCACTCGACTCGTCAATGGAAACTCTTCAGTCTGTGAGAGTGGTTCGAGAGTATCCGGATGTTTTCGATGAAGTTAGGGGTTTTCCCCCTAAGCGAGAGATTGATTTCCGCATTTATCTAGTGGATAATGCAAAGCCGGTTTCTTTGCCCGTTCGGCACATGGCTCCGCGTGAAAGGCGGGAGCTAAGTAAGAAAGTGAAGGAGTTGCTTGAGAAGAACTTCATTAGACGAAGTATATCTGAATGGGGAGCGCCTGTGGTATTTGCTACCAAGGCAGATGGTTCTCTCCGACTTTGTGTTGACTATCGAGAGTTGAATAAGCTGACTAAGAAGAACAGACACCCGTTACCGAGGATTGATGATCTCTTTGACCAGCTTATCGGTGCTTCTGTTTTCTCTCAGCTTGATCTTGCTACTGGATTCCATCAGCTCAAGGTAGCTGAAGATAGTATAGACAAGACTGCGTTCAGAACTCCAGATGGATTCTTCGAATGGCTTGTCATGCCGTTCGGCTTGACTAATGCACCCGCATATTTCGTGGACTTGATGAGTAGGGTGTTCAGGGAGTTTTTGGACAAGTTTGTCGTGGTCTTTGTAGATGATATTCTGATCTTCTCTAAGGATGAGGAAGAGCACGCAAGGCATCTCGTGGAGGTGATGGATACGCTTAGAGCGCATCAGTTGAAGGCCAAGTTCTCCAAGTGTCACTTTTGGAGAAGGGAAGTTAGATTCCTTGGACATATAGTATCTAAGTAAGGCTTAGCGGTGGATCCCGCTAAGGTAGTTGCAGTTCAGGATTGGAAGACTCCAAGGAATGCAACCGAAGTGAGAAGTTTTCTAGGTCTTGCAGGATTTTACCGGAAGTTCATCAAGGACTTCGCGAAGATTTCCGCTCCTCTCACTAAATTGACGAAGAAAAATTTAGTTTTTGCTTGGAACATAGAATGCGAGCTTGCTTTTCAGAAGCTCAAGAGAGCTCTCACATCAGCACCTGTTCTAGCTTTGCCCGATGGAGGGAAGTTATTTACAGTATACACCGATGCATGTGGCACGGGGTTAGGAGCTGTTCTGATGCAAGAAGGAAGAGTGATATGCTTTGGCGGTAGACAACTCAAAGTGCATGAGAAGAATTATCCCACTCATGACTTAGAGTTGGCAGCAATAGTATATGCACTCAAGGCTTGGCGCCATTATCTTCTGGGAGAAAGATTTGAGCTTTATACCGATCACAAGTCATTGAAGTATCTCTTTTCTCAGAAGGATCTGAATTTGAGGCAACAAAGATGGATGGAATTCTTGGCGTCCTACGATTTTGAGATAGCTTATACCCCTGGCAAGGGGAATGTGGTAGCAGATGCATTGAGTAGAAAAAGGTTGACCCTGAGTCCTCTATTCGTTGAGACGAAGAATTTAGAGTATGTGGCAACCTTTGATTTCTCTTTGGCGGTTGAGTCGATGACCGGGTCTTTAGCATCTCTGGAACTCAGACCTACCCTTCTTGATCAAGTAGGGGCTTCGTAGAGAGAAGACCCTCAAATAGTTGAGATTATGGATAAGCTGATTCGAGGAGAGGCGTCTAGTCATCTCGCTCGATATTCTATTGATGACAAGGGTTGGCTGATGAGAGACGGAAGGTTATGTGTTCCAATGGTAGAAGATTTAGTAAGAAAAGTTCTTGAGGAAGCGCATCGCTCTAAGTTGACTATACATCCGTGCGGAGATAAGATGTATAAAGATATGAAGCGCATTTTCTTTTGGCCTGAGAGAAAGAAGGTTCTTGAAGATGCACATCATCCGAGGAGGTGGCCGAGTTTGTCCCAAGGTGCATGTTATGCCAACAGGTTAAAGGCCGAGTCATAGAAGCCCGATGGGCTATTATATCCATTGGAGGTCCCCGCAATGGAAGAGGGAAAAGCGTCACGAAGGATTTTGTGGATGGACTGCCTAGATCAAGAAAGGGAATAAGAGCATGTGGGTCATAGTAGGTAGACTCACGAAGAGTGCTCATTTCACTCCGGTAAAGAGCGAAAGGACTGCATCATTGCTAGCGACAGTTTACTTTCAAGAAATAAAACGGTTGCACGGGGTTCCCTAAAGGATAGTTAGTAACCATGACTCAATTTTCACTAGCCAGTTTTGGGAATAGTCTACGGGAAGTCATGGGCAAGCGACTGAATCTAAGTACGGCCTATCATTCACAGGCGAATGGTTCATTTCGTTCAAGCATGAGTTATAGAAAATCACGTTAGTAAGAGCAATTGGCAACGTGGATTGGTATTTTCAAGAAAAGTTCTGCTGCGTGGAATACTTTATAGTAAGTAAACGAGATCCAGGATTCACTGATGAATTTTGGAGAGCTTGCATGAAACCATGAGGTCATAGTTATGTTTAAGACAAGAATGATAGAAGAGTATGTGAAAGAGGAAGACGAGAGGTGACAATGAATTGGGTTCCAACTCGTATTGGGAAATAAGAGTTAAGAAGCTAAGAAATCATGAGGTAAAAGACGGTCAAAGCACAGTGGAGTTAAGCTCAAGGAAACGTGACTTAGAAGACTGAAGGCTAGATACGCGCATCATATCTCTTTTTAAGAGTATATTCTTGATCCTTGTTTTCCTGTGGAACTTACTTGCATGTTATCTTTTACATATATCCTCTCGGTCCCATTCTCGATCCCATTTCTGTTGTAAACTCCATAAGGGGGTATGACTCATCGGTTAGTAATACATGTCAAGGTTTGAAGGGGTCCGTTAGGTTGACTAAACCTTTTGGGCTTTTATAGGATATGGGTTGGGTTAGGAAGGGATTTCTTGTAATCCGAAAAGAGTATATCTTGCTTATCTTCCCGATCTCTTTGTAGCATATCTTTCTTTTGCTATCTATATCATGTTAATCTTGTCATGAGAACCTTAGGTAGAAACCCTTTGGATGAAACATGTGTTTGAAACATGTTATGCTTGATGGTTGCAAGTTGTTGCAAGTGTTTGCAAGTGGTTACTCGTGGATGCATTATACACGTTAGGCACTAGATCGGCTCACACACTCCTCATATTGCATATGCATGAGTGTTTATGCTTATTCATGAATGAAAATTTTTGTGTTATCACATGGATGTTGCATATGGATGTATGTTATGTGCACACATATAGATGTTATACATTATGTTAGGAATTGCATACATATGGATTCATTTCACTAACATAATTTGCATTGATGATATTTGCATTAGATAAGTACATATACACACACCTTTGCATATGTTCATACAACATTTAGAATCTTGTAAGGACAAGATTGCTCGTGGATGATGTTTTGAGTAGATGGATGCTGGATGGTAGGATATGTTCTTCCTAACATAGAGATTTCAGGGACGAAATCCTTTAAGGAGGGGAGAATGTAACAACCCGTATTTTCAATAACCTGTTATAACATAAATTGAGGCAGAATTTAATTTATAAATCTGAATCAAGGGAAACGGGCTATGCCATTGCGTTCTTCTCGGAAAAATACGCGAAATAGAGTCCGAGTTTTCGAAAATCGGAGTCCGTATGACCCGATTAAGGCCCAATGAAGTTTTCAGAAAATTTCAAGTTCAAATTTCGAATTTCGGGCCTGGAAGGCTAGGCGGGAAATTTCCCGCCAAGCCAACCAATTCGACAGGCCTATCGACTTGGCAGTCGACTTGGTTGGACCCAAGTCGACAGCCCTGTCGACTTGGCTGTCGACTTGGTTCAGCCGGGCAGTTTTGCCTGGTGCACCATTTTGGGAGTTGGGTTGAGTTTGGGGGCCAGATTCGGTTTTGAGGGCTGAGATTAGAACTAGGGTTTAATCCTAAGGCTAAAACTAATCCTAATCTCTATAAATAAGCCCCTAACCTAACCCTAAATCATCATTATTCATTCAAGTAACTAAACTATGGCAAAATCATTCCTCTCATGGCCTCCACTCTCTTCATAAAATTCCTAAGTTATTTCTATGAGAGATTTTCCATGCATACAAGTGTTTTCAAGCTTGTATGAGTGTCATTAGCTTGCATTCAAGTCAAGTTTCCATATTTACATCATAAAGCAAGGGTTTTGATCATTTTGGCTCAAGGGTTTTTCTATTGGAGCTTGCATTTTGGGTTTATTTGATTGCATAAGGGCTTTGTCTCAATCTATATATATTTTTGTGTCTTCATAAGCATTGTAAGCCCTTTTCTACTTTCATATTTAAACTCTAAAGTTAAATGAATGATGCAAGTTTGGTTGATCATTATGATATGTAAGTTTGCCATGATATGCAAGTTTGCCATGTTATGATATGCAAGTTTATCATGTTATGTTATGCAAGTTTGCCATGTTATGATATGCAAGTTTATCATGTTATGTTATGCAAGTTTGCTATGTTATGATATGCAAGTTTGCCATATGATATGCAAGTTATGTTATGCAAGTTTGGGTTGATCATTTTGCTCATGTTATCATGTTATGCAAGCTTATCTTGGGTTTATGAGCTTAAAGCTTCAAGCTTTATGCTAAAGGTTGCATTTTGGCAACATGTAAGTTATCATATCCCTTATGATAACTTGCATGTGAGGCTAAATGCGAACTTATGGCAACTTCTACATGTCATTTATCACCATGTATCACTTATATGCTAAGTTTGGTTTTATGCATGCTTTTGAGGCCTAAAAATGTAATATGCAAGTATATGAACATATGTACATTTCATATGCCACCATGTTAAACTTGTGGCTTCAACACCTTTATGTCATGATTATGCCAAGTTCCCTCTTTCTATCCTTTATGCACTATTGCGATATGTAAGCGATGGGATTGCGTTTGGGGTTGGGTAAACTTAAAAGACATGAAAACATAAGGTTGGGAATTTACCTATTAAGTTAGGTCTACCCATTGGGAATTTACCTATTAAGTTAGGTCTACCCAAATGCTTGAAAACTTGTAATATGTTTTGGAAACATGATGGACATGACACTTAGAAAATATAAGTGTGACCAACTCGAGGTTGGGTTGAGTTTGTAGCATAAAACTACCCGGAACCGACCGGCTTAACTAGTTGCTACAAACAATAGGACCCAATGTGAGAAGTTGGTCATGTTGTACCTTGAACCCGAGGTTAGACCAAGTTGTGGTGTAAAGCTACCCGGACCCGCCCGGCTTAACTAGTAACCGCAACAAAGTCTAATGTGAGAGGTTAAGGCACATTAATTAATTAATGCCTCATGATTAGGGTTAAGTCATGGTCCACATAATACTTAACCAATTTGGGCTTGGTAGATTAATCAGGGTTAAGTCGTGAACTCATCGTTACACTTAACCAAGTTAATCCATGATTAGCAAGAGGGTTAAATCGTACTTAACCCACTAGAAAATCCTAGCAATGGGGGTCCACTCCAGCAGTAATCCCAAGTTTGTATCATTAAGATCCTAGGGACTAGGCTAGGGTGGGGGGCACGATTACTGGACTTAAGGTAAGTGACCAAAAACGACGGCAGAGTGGTACGCCGATGTAGTTCCGGACGGACTATGGTCGTGCACGTAGTCCGTATTTGGAGAAGTCAAGCATGGGTACCAGTAGATCTAGACTGTGCACTTACGTTTATGGTGTCCAGGGGTTGACACCCTAGGGCTTGATACACCCGACGGGAGACCCGGCATAGTCTGACTACAATTATGTTTGGGCCGTATTGACACCAACACGTGACGAGTTAGGCTTATAGGGAGCCGATCGACTAGACCGTTTGGTTGGACCTCGTATTAGGGTCATTTCATGTTATTGGACCTCGTATTAGGGTCACTTCATGTTATTGGGCCAAAGCTTGGGCCAAGGGATCAATATTTGTTTACTCAAGTCATGTTAGCTTGCTAGTACACCTGTGGTGCAAAAACCTTAAACCTGATCATGCGATGACACCTTTATCTACCTTGTTAGTTAATCATCATGCTAGTATGTTGTTATCCTTATGTTCATCCCTGCTTCTCATGCTAGTTAACTTTATCAGTTTACATTGATTGTAGTAGGGCTTACTCAGTCTTTTTGACTGACCTGTTTTTCTTTTGCCTCTTTTCTTCCGTTCCCCCTCCCCCCCCCCCAAGGTTCTCAGGGTGGGAACGTTGGAGCTTAGCTTGGATTTCTGATTGCTTGCTTGTGGGATTTCAGCTCATGTACGGTTTCGACATGAAGCTAGCTATGGTTATCACTTATTTTGGGGATAGTACTTATGTATTTCAGTTTTTCAGTGATGTTGTTTTTATCTTGACTTGTGTATTTGGAAAATTGACATTATGTTGTACCAGACTTGTTTTGAAATAGTTTGAAATCTTCCGCTGTTTTACTTATCTTATTTACTCTGTTTACATATATACATATGTTCTTATTCTTCCTTGATATATCATTATGCATGTTTACCCGATTCAAACGCCCTTCCAAAGTCAGAGTGCTTGCAAGAGCCACCCTGGCGGAGGTGGGGTGTTACAATTTGGGTTTGTTGTGAATGGTGTCTTCATTAACACTGTTCTTAAGCCCAGTTGAGAAAAAGATTAAAATCTTTTTATTTAGATTTAATGAAGTGTACCAATTAAATTATATTTAATTGGAATTGAATTGGTATTGATTTTTGGGTTTATCGTGAGCAGTGTTTTAAATAACACTTGTTCTTTAACCCGATAATTAATGGAATGTGATTTTGGGTTGTCGTGAATGGTATCTTCAATAATACTGTTCTTAGACCCAAAGGAGTTAAGAAAATCAGAAACTAACTGGAGATTAGTTAAGTTGAATGGTTTCTGGGGTATTGATCTGATGTTGGTTTCGGCCTTCGGTGTTAATACTTAGGGAATTGCTCACTTGCTAATTTACGGTTAGGGACTGATTGAAATGTGATGTGATTTTGGGGTTTATCGTGAACCGTGTTTTAAATGACATCGGTTCTTTAACCCAGTTAAAGATTAAAACTAAGTGGAGTTTTAATGAATCTTTAATTAGATTGAAAAGATCGAGAATGGAGTATCACCAGTTTTGCTTCAGGCGATAGTTAAATCTTTAATTAGATTTGAACGTGAAATGGTAATTGAATTTACCGATAACACCGTGGTGTTAGATATGAAGTATGACCAGTTTTACTTCATGGGATGAATAGGTTGGGATTGGGAAATTAAAACAAATGATTACTTCGGTAAGGTTCGTTAATCCCGACTAGTTGAATCGATATTCAAAGGAAGATTAAAGAATAAATTTAAAGGAATTTATCTTTGATAAAATTAATGGGAACCTTTCCATAAGAATGTGAAATTTAGAAACTAACTGTAGGTTAGCTAAGTAGAACGGTTTCCTGGGTATTGATCTGATGTTGGTTTCGGCCTTCGGGGTTAATATTTGGGAAATTATTCTCTTGTTAATTTACGGTTAGTGACTGATGAATTGGAATGAGGCGTATGTTGTGTTTGTGTAACACTTGTTTATTATATACGCGAGTTATTCGGAAAGATCGGGTTTATCCCATTCTGAATAACTGATACGACGATAAGTCGAAGATGAAGACGGTAGTCGAAGACCAGAGGTCTTCACGTCGTTTGGGTGGTTACTGATGATCTTGATTGGGCTGTACACCCAAGAAGATGGAAACAGTTAGTGATCATCCAGACGTACTTGGAGATCGATGGATATGCGGGGTACTAGGTGCCTCCGGTTTCGTTCAGACCCAGAACGGACTTGTATGGACTGTGTGTCTGACATGGGATTTCATTCTGTGTGACTGATATCAGTTGCATAGAGTGGTTTGCCTTTGTGGCATGCTAAGATGCAAATGATCAAGGCTTTTGTTGAAAAGCAGAGTCTTGTGGTTGATGATCATAGCACGGCCTTTGTGGCATCGCTTTGTGTAGTGTTGATTCGCGGGCCTCGCACCCCGGTGTGAACCAAAACTGGAGAGGACGTCAGGGAGGGCATGCGTTTCCTTCTAGCTAGAAGTGGCGTCAGTGGTTTTACACGCCCTGACGAGTTTGACTTATGTGGTTGTTGCTGTTGCGAGGCGCCTCGGTTTGATCGGACGATCCGGGTCCGATGGAGTCATTCGTTGGCTCATTTACGCCCCATAGGGCGGGGAAACGCAGTGTTCAGGAATTTTAATCCACATCGGTGGACCGGCCCTGAGGATCCAAGGGTCACTCGAGCTATGATCCTGAGGCTCGGGCTAGAGAGTCTCGAATCGGTAGAGGACTATCTTTTGCCTCGGTTCACAGATGGAAATCCAACTTCCAAATACGTGACATTTGCGGTTTTGATTGTAGAGCCAAGTATGACGACATGATATATGATACCCATGCCGTCTATGATTGATATTTATGATTGAAATTGTTTTTAAACACTATACACTTATAGTATCAAATGATTTGTTTTAACGTATCAAGCATGCTTTGGCTATTATAGGGTAAAACCCTATCCCCCGGCTTGCGTTGCATTGTGTGATAGGATCTGGGTCTTATAATAGCTTCATTTTTCTTTATTTAGCATTGCGCTGTTGTTTTATGCACTGGTGTTCTTGGGAGGAAACCCGTTCCGTGTTATACGGCGTGGTCCCTTGATTTACCTAACTTTAAAAATAAAGAATAATAACTGTTTTAGTTCTCACACCAGTCCCATGACTGACTTGGAGTTTATTGTTTTAACCTAAACTCTGGGTGCCCTTATTTTGACACGGGCAGCTAGTAGTTTTGGTTTTGCAGATTTATATTCACAGGATCCTGGTTTACAGCTGGAATGATATCCAGAAAGCTTTGTATCCGTATATCTCTTCTAGTTGTGCATTGTATTATTTTCCGCTGCTATGTAATGTATTGTAATCTCTGATATTTATAATCTGTGTAATATTTATTTATACTCTGTATATTCTTGTATTTTGATGGAATTGTTGTAATTAACAATGAAATGTCCTTCCGTTTGGACTCTGATTTGTCGTGTTCTCGAAACAATCAGGCGTTTCGAACGGTCCTGGTCGGTTTAGTGACTGATTCGGATCGAGAGGAACTCCCGGTCGTCACAAATACAGCCTTTTTTCATACAGAAATTAATATGCAGCTTTTTTATATATAAATGATATGCAAGTTTTTTTTAATGAAATACAGACTGTAGTTCCAAACTGATAATCAACATGCAGTTTTTTTTTCTGAAGATGAAATGCAGCTTTTTTCATACAAAAATTAATATGCAGCTTTTTTATATATAAATGATATGCAGGTTTTTTTTTTTTAATGATATGCAGTTTTTTATTTTATAAATGATAGTAGTGGTTGGACGAGTTGAAAGCTTCCAAGTTTACAACTATTTTTTATTGTAATTTTTCTCGCTCGTCACATAAATTGGATTATCGTGTACCATGATGTCCCTCTAGGAGTTTCTGATTTGTTCTGTTTTTCAGCAGCCAGTACATAGTGGCATATTTGTTAGGGTTGTGGAAATTAGTTGGCCTAGAGTTCCAAGTATGCCTTTAATTAACACAAGTTTTGGACATGCACTGAGATAGTTAATCATCCTTTTAAACATCTTTTTAAGTAGGCCACCTTTTGAAATTTGGAAGTGTTCATAAGCAAATATGCAAAGATGTAAGGTCGTTTCACAAAACAACTTAATGCCAGTGGTGACAATTGGAATTAATTTGGGCTTGACTCGTGATAGGCCCCAGTTTTAGTTTGGTTTAGTTCTTTCGGGTTCAGAGCCATTTTCAAAACATATACCCAATGCTATTACGGTTAATCTTGGTCTGGGTCGATTTGGTATAAATGATTTAACCAATTGCTTTATTCGTTTTTCTATCAGCAAGCTCTTAATCTCATCAAACACTTAAACGTTACACTAAAAGAAACCTGCATTTCCTACCCTGCAACAAAGTATTTTTTACTATGGGGGCAGAATCTGTAGATTCACATTCCTCTAAGTGTTGGACACGTGTACATTAACTCGATCATCCTTGTGTCAAATCTAGCAATTTAAACAAATAATAATTGTCCTTAAGCTCCAACTTCACAGTCAAATTTTGTGAATGCATCCTGAGTATGTAGAAGCATCACTCTCTTGCACGTTAAATATTGCATGTTAAGCCAGAGTCGTACTCTATTGAAGATCCTCTTGAATGGTGAATGATAAAATAGTTTGCTTCTTTTGAAGCTTCCAGCACAACTTTCTTTTCTTAAACTATAACAGTTATGACAATACCACTTCTTCATATCTCTAGATAATCCATGGCTTTATCATTTTTTAATGGATTCGATTTTACATCAAATAATCAAGGGAATTATATTTTGGCTAAAAATACACAAATTTCTATTGCTAGAGTTGAATAAATTAGGAGTGATTTGTTTTCTAATAAATAAATCTTCTTAATTTTCCTTTTGAAATAATTAATATTCATTAGACATATTAAATAAATGTTGGGACATGAGTTTTATTTGTTTGCTTGATAAGCCAAATCAGTGCTTGCCACAGTCAAGTGGTCCAGTTAAGTTTGGCTTGTTCAGTTTAATCTGAACCTAGTTTATCTTGAGTTTTATCTATTGGTTCAACAAAGCTCCTAAGTTCTTGTATATTTATTTTATTTTTGCTTCACCTCCATTTCTATGTTGCGAGCTTGATTTGGATTATTTAATAAGTGAACAAGCTTCAAGACAAGAATACTGATGGTTGTGTTCTTACTTGCTAATCAGTCAGAAGTAGTTTCTTTACTTTTAGATATATAATTGAATTTTTCTCTAACTGTCGCTTATTATATATAGTTTGAAGCCAAGATGTATTTATCTATTTATATATTATGAAAATTTGATCTCCCTAAAATATTAGAATGAGATTTATTTATTATGAAAATTTTGTTACTCTTGCTAATTAATTACATTTATTTATTATGTAAATTCATAATGATATACTAATTTACATGTACGTTTATTTATGCTTGATTTAGATTGCTTTTAAAGTTTGACAGGAAAATTCTACTATTCAAATGGATTCGACTAGAAATGCTATTCCTCTTGCATTGCTTAACCTGTATCAACATAATTGGATCATCAAAGCTCGGGTAACAAACAAAAGCACTTTGAGATGCTATAAAAATATCAAAGGGGAAGGTTGCGTTTTTAGTATAATACTCACAGATGAAAATGTAAGTTTTTAAATTTTAAGGTTTCCAATAATATTTGTTTCGATTGTGCAATCATTAAACTATTATCATAATGATTGTTTTCTTCATATTAACAGGGTACGCAAATTCAAGCTACAATGTTCAATAAAGCTGCAGAAAAATACTATCTGATATTTGAGTGCGGAATAATCTATTATATCTCCAAAGGAACTGTAAGGGCTGCGAAAAAAGAATTCAGCACTATAAAAAATAATTATGAGTTGAATATAAATGAAAACTCATTGGTTGAAGAAGTTGATGATGTGAGTATTTGTATACCTGAGATCGTATACGATTTTGTAAGGATTGATCAGCTTCAAAAATTTGTTGCAGAAAAGAAAGTTGTAGGTAATGCATCAAAATAAATAATTTTTAAAATATCATTGTATTATTTGTTAACAAAAATAAATTTTAGATGTGATCGGCGTTGTTCAAAGCGTCTCTGCAATCAAAGATGTTCATAGGAAATCCAACAACACGATTATTCAAAAACGCGACATAACTATTGCAGATGATTTGTAAGTACATCTAATAATTTAGTTGATTTGTTTAATGAAAATATTTATATATGGTTTTAAATTATAGAACCAAAACAGTTAATGTTGCATTCTGAGGAGAGCTTGCTATGAAAATCGGATCAGAACTAATGGAAATGGTCGACAAAGCTCCTATAGTAGCTATTACATGCGTTAGAGTTGGAGATTATCAAGGTACAAAAACATTTACTTAACTTCACATTCTTAGCACGTAATCATTTTTATACATTTCTCAATTTTACTATAGCTAGGTTTGTCATTATCTACACTGAGTAACAGCAATATAGCTATAAATCCAAACATACCAGAATCTAAAACGCTTAGAATTTGGTATGATACTGAAGGCAAGAATGCACACATTAAATCTACTACTTATGACAAAGTCATGCTTTCTCATATAGTAGACAATCCTAGTTTGGGTCATGACAAGGTTAGTAATAATCATTTCAATTTATATCATACATATACTTATAACACCATGTAAATTAGTTAATTTTTTCTCTATATTTAGTCTGTTTTTTTTTCAGTGTTTCTGCTTACATATCTCAAATTAAGACTGAACGACTATGGTATCAAGCCTGTAAGACTTGCAATAAAAAAGTAATTGAAGCTTCAACATCAGTCTAATGGTGTGAAGAATGCCAACAAAACAAAGATGCATTTAACTTGAGGTAATAAACAGTTAAAACTAAACATATTTATTTAACGTTGTTATTTGTATTTATATTTTTTTACAATGCAGATATATTATGCTAATGAAGATATCTAACTCAACCGCTGAAGCTTGGGTTACTGCTTTCAATGAACCGGCCAAAGAAATTATTGGCTACAGTGCCGATGACCTATATAAAATTATGAAAGATGATGGTGAAGATATATACGAGCAGAAGCTAAAGGAATTGCTATGGACGCCACATCTTTTTAGGGTTGCTGTTACTCAAATTGAGTATATGAACGAAAAGAAGCAGAAGATAACCGTTATATCGCAATCAGCCATTGATTATTCAACGAAATCAAGCTTTTTGTTGGAAGAAATATCCAAGGCGGACTCCAAAAATTAGTGTTTTTTCCTCAGTATATTTATTTTAGTATGTTCTGTTTTTTGAATAACAATAGTACTTAAGTGATTCATTATAAATTAGTTCAATAATCTGTGATTTATTTATTACTTTTTATTCTGCGTTTTTTTTCAATAAAATATTCAATGGTATGATGATATGTACTGAGCTTATATTTGTTTTTTTTCCTCTTTTTATTTCTTCGGTCCATTAATAGTTTAAAGTTGCAAAATAATGAAACATTAAGATTACATTGATTATCCTAGATATATAGTAAAAATGTGTGTATGTGTGTATGTGTGTGTGTATATATATAACTAATTCAAATCAATACATTAATAGTATATTCTTAATCTTAAGTTGGTTTACCTAAAGTTTACTTTAATTTACTTTTCATTTTTAAAAACACCGTAACGGTCGGTTTTCCCACCGTTGTACGGTAATACTAGTTGTAAAAAAAAAATTGTTTAACTAATTTTAGGATTGTATAGGATGATGATAAAAACTGGTGTAATTATGTAATGCAAAGCAAGTTGCAGATTCAATGTGGATGTTGGAACCAAGCCTCAAAGAAAGTTATTTTGATACACTGAAATTTTTGAAATTTAAGCTGAAGTTAACCAATAACATTAGCAGATGTGCTGAAAAGAGGAAAGTAATTTGAATTCGAAATAAAACTAAATTATACTCATCGTTCTGAAAGTTGTGCATGTCTACCCCAGCAACTTTTCAATAAATCACCCAAGATACAGACAGATACAACCGTTATGTATTATATTATTTCATGACCCCGTTTGCGAAACTTAAAGAATGTATTAATTAAGTTTGAAGACTATGCGAAGTTCATTCGCAATACTCTAAACAATTGTTATGCGGTTTTACTAGAAATTAATGTTGACTATTCCAGAATTACAAGCAAAAAACATACTCATACTTTGGGAACGACTCATAGTTGAAACATGGTTCCCTCGATACGAATTCAGAAAACTTGATACAAAGGAAGTTTAAATATGAGCAAACTATATAATTTAGACGTGGAAATGTGGACTTTCGAACTGTTGTCGATTATTATGTGCTATGTCGCAAAAAAAAATCAACTAGATTATTTAACGACATAGGAAAAATCATAGTAGGGTAGAATACAAGGTTAAATCAATGTCCAATATTACTTATGTTTATTCTAACTTATTTCATGGTCCTACCAAGAAAATGGTCATTGTTGCATATCATCATCCAACCAGAATGGGTTAAGTGCAAACTCTTCAACCACAAAGCGCGAATTCATTCAACGGTAAATATCCACATAGAAATTACGTATATGTGATTGTGCAAATAAATCCAACTTAAAACACAATTCCATCTTTGATCACATTTATATTAATTTATTTAATATTTAATTGAAAATGTTGCATGATTGGATTATGGGAACCACTCTAATAGGCTTGGCATGTTAATGATATTCAAGCGATGCCTTTTTCTAAGTTTTATGCCAATGTCATAAAATTTAATAGAAAAAATATTGTTTATTTTCACTTACTATTTGTGAATATCAGAGTTAACAAATGTTGTTTGATCAATATTTATAGCACAAAAAGCTTTTAAATTATTTTTCATTAACTATTATTTTGATTTTTAGACATCCTCCTCGCCACCACAATCTCAATTACAAACTCAGATTCAACCCTTTCTCAATCCAATTCGCCAAAAATACCAAACCGATCCTCACGCTGGGTTCCTTTCACCGATGCCAAAAACGTTTGAACTCAATAAAAGCTATATGCAAACGAAGAGCAGCTCACGGGGATTCTATATATATATATATATATATATATATATATATATATATTGTAAATTATTGAATTTTACTTGAATTTTAAACGATTTTTGAAGTCCACAAACTTCATAAGAGGGTGGCGGCGTATTGTTTCTACGCCGGTTGACTGAGGAACAAAATCCTTTAGGTTAGGTGAATGGTACTATATTTATAGTTAGGTTTTATAATTTTTATATTCAATTTAATATTAATTTTAACCAGTCGCTATATGTATTTGTTGTTTAAAAATTCATACGATCACATATAATATCCAATTTCAATGAAACTGCACATGCAGCTACAGTTTAACATTACCGACCCAACGAAGCTTGTTTTGTCAAATTCTGAGTCCGTTTGCTCACATAGCGTATTTTTAAAGTCAAATTATTGACTGTTTTTCACATTAAAATCCCGTAAGGCCACATATGGATTCCAAAAATTACGAAAATTGAAATCTAACAATAATTTAATATTCTGAATCCAACAAAATTAGTTTCGTCGAAAACGGAGGTCGTTTGCAAAAAAGCTATTTTCTAAGGCTCTAAATAAGTCAATTAAATATTAATATATTTAAAACAATTAAATCAAATATTAATAAATTAATATTATCGTATATATTCACACAAAATATATCGCAGCTCCAAAATAAACATATTTGGATTTATAATTCGATATTTAAAAATTCCCAGGTTCAATCAGTATTCAATTTATATTGAAAATCCATTTATAATATAAATAAATCGTTATAAATTATAAAGGAATTCCATAGCGACTTTTCGAAAATTTGATTTGGACTTAACTCACACTCTACACGACGAAATCTCGATTTTGCTCTTCCATTAGAAAAATATACTTCACCAGCTCCGAACGTTTCTTATTTCACAGAAATTCGGTTTAAAACGGATTCTGTATATTCGTTTAAAGTTCGAATCGCCAAATTACGAACTGCCGCACCATTTCGAGCTCGATTATAATTATAATATAAATTATACATTCAACTGACATTTATAAATAAATTCGTTAATATAATTCAATTCTAAACTGAAGTATATATTTTAAATTGTCCAATTCACACAATATTGTGAATTCTGTTATTTCCGACTATTTCGGGATTTAAATATATTATTCTATTATTTATATTAATTAAATATTCATTATTATTTAATTATATAACCATTTAAATCTCTACATCACTATTTAAATAATAAATTAATTAATTATTATCTTGTTAAAAATACGGGTTGTTACATTCTTCCCCCCTTAAAATAATTAATTTCGTCCTCCAAATTGCTAAGGTAGAAATCAAACCCTTTTAAATGGGTTAAAAATTATTTTATTTACTTATTAACTCCAGTTTTCACTGAACCAATTTATTTCAATTAAATTATTAATTTATTTTGACTAATGAAAATTTTCAAAAATTTTGAAAATTTTATAGCACCTTAAATTTGCGAAAAGTTTCGCCAGCACCTACTTTGTACGGCTCAATCGGTACAACTACAACTCACCTCTCTAGGCCTTCTCCAACCCAAAATAAAATTAAACAGCCAAGCGGCTTGCCAAATAGGCTCATAAATCACCAAACTCATATAAAAATAAACTTGTACCTTTTTGTCGGGCACTCAACTCTATCACTTCCATCTGTTATCATTTCAATACAAACAAATGTCATTCCAATCAACCTCCAATCAATTCATTCTCAAACCAAATCATTCGCTTATACCAAAGTCGAATTTCATTTCAAACTCGAGTTCCATTCTTGATTCCAAATTCCTAAATCCATTATCCAATAACATTTCAAATTCAAATCTCACAAATCCAATTTGTCTTGATATCATTCTAATCCAATTCAATTTCAATTTGCTTTTCCCAATTTCTACTTAATTTGGTTTTAAACAATCCTTTTCTAGAAGTTTTTAAATAGCTTATCTTTCCAAAAATCAAATATTCCTTTTTTGGAATCAAAACACTTGTTTTCTCAAAACATTTTCAAAAACAATATCTTTGGTAGCAATCCGTTACTTAGAACTCGAAAATGAACACTGATGATGTGGCCAACATCATCAGGGTTATTTCCTAGCGATTGAAGTGAGTTCAATTGTAACAGCCCGCACCTCCGTTCACGCAAGATATTGTCCCCAACTTAGCCACTGTATAGGTGTGGGGTTTTGTTCCTCAAAAGGCCTCGGCTAAGTTTCGAGATCCGCCAACACATGGCGTTGCCACACAGACTGAGCCAACCTCCCTACTAACACCGATATTGTCCCTACTTTGCCACCTCTCAGGTGTAGGGTTTTCCATCACTAGGCCTCGGCGTTAGTAAGAGATGGTCTCTATTATATAAGTACCCACTTCACACAGACTTCTACGATGTGCGACTTAAGGGTGTTACATTCTCCCCTCCTACAGAGCCCAATGTCCCCGTTGGCTCACAAACACCTCACCTAGGCACTGTGGTCCACACAGGAGCCACAATTCCGGCTGGGTATTGGCTCGGATACCACTGTAATAGCCCGCACCTCCGTTCACGCAAGATATTGTCCCCAACTTAGCCACTGTATAGGTGTGGGGTTTTGTTCCTCAAAAGGCCTCGGCTATGTTTCGAGATCCGCCAACACATGGCGTTGCCACACAGACTGAGCCAACCTCCCTACTAACACCGATATTGTCCCTACTTTGCCACCTCTCAGGTGTAGGGTTTTCCATCACTAGGCCTCGGCGTTAGTAAGAGATGGGCTCTATTATATAAGTACACACTTCACACAGACTTCCACGATGTGGGACTTAAGGGTGTTACATCAATACTATAACACTCTTCAAAACCATTCTTAAACATTTCTATTTTGATTTTTTTTCTTCAAAATATCCTTCCAATATTTGTAAAACAATTTAAAATTTCCTAGGATTTTTAAATTCTCATATCTTTAATCCAAATCCATTTACCAACACTTATTCAAATTTCCAGAATTTTGATTTCAATTCTAAATTAATTCATTTCGTAACACTTATACGAATTTTGATTGGTTATTTACATAACTGTTTCAATTATAATCTTATCCAATTATAATAACAACCAACACATCCAATATTATAATATTCCCAATATATATATTTTCTTTATATCAAAATATATTGGGGTAAAAATTATTTCATTACCCTCTTTTCAAAACATATTATGTCGATTCATCGTATTCAAGTGTTTAGAAACTCATACCGATACAGTGGATCAAACTGATCGACCAGAACTCATAAACAACTCAACCAATAAATGTCCACAATATAAAACCATTTTTATATCAAATAAAAAATATGTGCTCATATATATACACTCAACTCAATCTAGGGTATTACTAACCCCATCTCTACTGAGTTACGCCACACAGCCAAGGTAATTACTTAACCTTCAGCTATGATACCACTGTAACGACCCGGGTTTTAGCGATCCTGGATATCGACATAAATTCAATGTCGACTATCCAAGCATCGGAAATACTGGATAATTAATGAAAGAAGTTAGAGGGTGAGGATAGATAAGATAGAAAATTAGAATAGAAGAAGAAGAACATACAATATTGGAGTAAATACGAATCTCATAATGGAACGAATAAATTATAGTATACAAAATAACTTTGAAACACAAATATGTATTTGTATATTAGAGTACAACACTTACATCACAGCAGAAATAAACAATAGCTAGAAAAAACTGCTGAAGCCTTCTGTTCCAAGCTCCATCTAGTGTATCTGTAAATCCTGGCTACTTGACTGCCCGTACAAAATTGGGCACCCAAGAGTTTAGGGAAAACAAAACAAAATAAACTCTGGGTCAGTCATGGGACTGGTGTGAGTAAACAATTTAAAAAAGTTTGAGAAAATAAACGATATCTCATAAGACCACGCCGTATAACACGGAATGGGTTTTCCCTTATGAGAATCCAAAGCATTTGATTTAACATCAAAAATCCTTTTGCAAGAAACTACGATCTTTTATATTGAAACTCTTTAAATATTATAATAGTGTCTATCAACCACAATATAATAATCATCTAGCAAAACGCTTTCATCTCACGTTCCATCTACATAATATATAATCAAAAACCGCGGGCGCTTATTGGGTAATGAATTCCAACTGGCAAGATATGGGACCACCTTTCGAAAGTGTATCTCTAGAGGGGAATACACCGGGTTCAACAAGAACATCTTGCAACCCAGCTAAACATGACCTGTCACTCATTTCGCTTGAGTGTACCGAATGTATTATCACCAATGGTTGGGATCAGCAACTGTTTCCTAAAAGGGACAACATCGAAATAGATTATAGAAGTAAATGTAATTTCTCTAGATCAGGTGACAGTACACCCTAATTGGCAACTAACCACTTAGCTATGCGACCTACCCGATTTTATACCATTTCCTGGTTGTGAGGCTAGAGGCCATAACGTACATATCACACCTTTATTTTCTTTGAATGTCACATTGTCATACCCACCAAATCACAAATTGATTTCCCCAAAAATACTACGGGTATACAGCTAAGAGAAACGAATTCCTCTGCCACAAAATGTAAATACGTTTGAAGAGATCAACTTACACGATCTATTAAATATACTCTATCAGACATTCTTCCATACAGGTTGTTCTGGGACTGGACAAACCGAAGGCACTATTCTGTAAATCCATCTTAGTAAATTTCTACTTAGGATCACCGGAACAACCCTTGTATAACTCTGTCTTCAATTATCATCATCATATTTGATTCACAACGCTAATGCCATAAAGAGTGGTTTTTAGAAAATATATCTGATCTCGGTCTCCCCGTATTGACAACGGAAATGGTCAAAATCTTTGATAGTCGGTGATTTAACTATCAAAGGAAAACATATGTACAAACAACGGCCGTATTTCCAAATAGAAATCTTACCGATGAATCATCATTTCATTTCCTAATTTCCCATTTATCATTTCCCTATATTCATAAATTCCTTATTTTCTATAATTAGAAAATATACATTATTAACTTTGGAAAACGTTTCCATTTCTGATTCATGCATCAATATCTTCCCATCTCTATCAGCCTCTAACTGTAAACTAGTAAGAGAACAACTTCCCAAGTATAAAACCCGAAGGCCGAAACCAATATCAGATCGATACCCAGAAAGCCATTCAACTCACTAATTTCCAGTCAGTTTATAATTTCAGTAATTCCATTTAAATTCCTAATTCAAACCCCAAATTCTTTTATTTTATTTTATTTTATTTTATTTGCAAAATATTTACTTTAAATCAATATCATGTTACACCCGTGTGCGAAGCACGGGTCTAAACCTTCCTAATGTAAGATTCTCTTTTTTTTATAAAATTCTATTCATTTTCCAAATATTTCCTTTTATAATTCTGTTTACTTTCCAAATAAATATTTCTTTTATAATTATATTTATTTTCCAAATAAATATTCCTTGCATAATTATATTTATTTTCCATATAAATATTTCATTTTCAAAATACACTTTGAAAATTCCCTTTTTACATTCCAGTATCTCTTATGGTATTTAAAATACCAATTAAACAGACTAGTTTCATCATAAACAATCACAGGTTTTATATCACATCATATATCACAATATACGAAAACAAACAGTATTATAAATATTGAGGAATGCAGTTGGATCCCTCCAACCTGTTTCCCTGCATCCATAGATGTTAAATACTATAAATAACATCGATTTCATTTCAATATGAAATATTTTGATAAACAGAATCAATATTTGATTAACGATTTATATATATATATATATATCGTTATCTATAATTTCAACCAATAAATCAGCAATTCAACAAAACAATCAACACACAGCAATCAATCATCATTTATCAATACTAGATTATATTTATAAAAATATAAACTGTACGGAGTTAGTGAGATTTACCCACATTGGATCGCAGTTGACGGTTCTGCTTTTACTTTATTTACAATCAAATGAACATTTGATTGTATCACGAAATTTCAATAGCTCTGTTCTTAGCCACAATAGGTTCACGACGTAGATTCCGTCGTTATGATTCCAATGGGTCCGGTCATGTTCGGTTCTGTTAACATGTGCTCATGTTATAATCATTTTAAATCAAACAAATTAACTGAATAATTAATTTTGGAAAAATATTTCTAACTTTACCCTTAATCACTTGTTAAGGATAATAATACGATTGAATTTCTCTTCCTTTTTCGTAGATAGTTTCTCCTTCTTTTGTTTAAAATGAACTTCATAACTTCTCCATAAACTGCTTCACCAAACTCAACTATCAGACATTCAAGCTTACCAACGTCTATTCCCATCTCAGGAAAGCCAACGCAACCTTACTATACCTAATCAAACTTCCTGAACCCTTTCAATACTTCGAATCATAGTAGTGATTAAAAAAACACAACCACCTTCGTTTCTTACTCAAGGCAAGTCACTGTTTTTCCTTCTTCCTCCGGATAAATTTTCAAACCAACTCCTTGTAGTCTTCATTCCAGAATTTGGAAAAACCCCATCTGCTTCATGGAAATGCCAACAAAAATCATCATTAGTCCACTAATTCTGTCCCCATCATTAAGGGGTTAATTACCCTGGTTACGTTTTAATTAAAACGGCTAATCATGATTAGGAAAAATAAGCATCGCTGAACTCCTGAGAATCTGCTCCTCTTCTCATTCAATTTCCTGGTAACCATCGAGCTCCTGGAACCACCCCATCGACACACCAAATGTTTTTCACTCCTCTTACCTCCATCATCTAGCCGCTATAAATCAAACCAAAACTGCTATGAGCTTCCTCCTCCTGAGCTCGACTCAGCCATCCCCAACATGCCAAACTCAAAATAAAATCTCCATCGCGTTTGCCAGTCTCACTCTCACCATCCCTGAAAACTACCGTAACTTTTTCTCACCGATTCCACTCCAACTTTGCCAAGAAATCCTCCGCGCCACTACAATCTCAATTACAAACTCAGATTTAACCCTTTCTCAATCCAATTCACCAAATATACCGAACCCTTCCTCACGCTGGGTTCCTTTCACCGATGCCAAAAACGTTCAAACTCAATAAAAGCTATATGCAAACGAAGAGCAGCACACGGGGATTATATATATATATATATTGTAAATTATTGTATTTTACTGGAATTTTAAACGATTTTTGAAGTTCACAAACTTCATGAGAGGGTGGCGGCGTATTGTTTCTACGTTGGTTGACTGAAGAACAAAATCCTTTAGGGTTAGGTAAATGGTACTATATTTATAGTTAGGTTTTATAAATTTTATATTCAATTTAATATTAATTTTAACCAGTCGCTATATGTATTTGTTGTTTAAAAATTCATACGATCACATATAATATCCAATTTCAATGAAACTGCACATGCAGCTACAGTTTGACATTACGGACCCAACGAAACTTGTTTCGTCAAATTCCGAGTCCGTCGCTCACACAACGTATTTTTAAAGTCAAATTATTGATTGTTTTTCACAGTAAAATTCCGTATAGCCACATACTGATTCCAAAAATTACGAAAATTGAAATCTAACAATAATTTAATATTCTGGATCCAACAAAATTAGTTTCATCGAAAACGGAGGTCGTTTGCAAAAATGTTATTTTCTGAGGCTCTAAATAAATCAGTTAAATATTAATATATTTAAAACAATTAAATTAAATATTAATAAATTAATATTATCGTATATATTCACACAGAATATATCACAGCTCCAAAATAAACATATTTGGATTTATAATTCGAAATTTAAAAATTCCCAGATTCAATCACATTCAATTTATATTGAAAATCCATTTATAATATAAATAAATCGTTATAAATTATAAAGGAATTCCATAGCGACCTTTCGAAAATTTGATTTGGACTTAACTCAAAATCTACACAATGAAATCTCGATTTTTCTCTTCCATTAGAAAAATATGCTTCACCAGCTCAGAACGTTTCTTATTTCATAGAAATTCGGTTTAAAACGAATTCTTTATATTCGTTTAAAGTTCGAATCGCCAAATTACGAACTGCCGCGTCATTTCTAGCTTGATTATAATTATAATATAAATTATACATTCAACTGACATCTATAAATAAATTCGTTAATATAATTCAATTCTAAACTGAAGTATATATTTTAAATTGTCGAATTCACACAATATTGTGAATTCTGTTATTTCCAACTATTTCAGGATTTATATATATTATTCTATTATTTATATTAATTAAATATTCAATATTATTTAATTAAACAACCATTTAAATCTCTACATCACTATTTAAATAATTAAATTAATTAATTATTATATCGTTAAAAATAAGGGTCGTTACATCGACTGAGTAACAATTATCGTTTATCCACTCTAAAGTGCATATAGACTGAGTAACAATTATGGGTAATAATTTGTAAAAGTTGAAGCTCAACCATGATTTTTGTCAGTTTGTTGAATATCTTGAAATCAAAGTGAAAAATGCATTTGGTCTAGGTGGATTTATCAGAATCACTCCCTTGTCCATATGATTTTTGTTAGTCTGCTGCATATCATAAAATCAACTTGAGATCTTTAATAAATTTTGCATAAATTAATTTTTGCTTCATAAATAAAAGTAAATATGACTTAGGAAAATTATTTCTCATCGATGTCTTCTTGGGCATGAATCAAATTGATATGAAACAAATAATGCTTAGTAGTTGTTGAAATAAATAAATAAATAAATAAACGAAATGTAGCTAATAATACAGCCTCAACTGGTGCTCTGGGATATTAAACAAATAACACCCAGTACAGTATATTAATCCATATAATATGTAATTCTTAATAAATACCATTTCACCACCATATTACGTATAATACATGTGATTTAGATGAATACATCATCGAGAAAAGTTAAGAAGCATCTATATATAAAGCAAAAAACATTATTGGTTAGTAAAAGTTTGATGTAATAAACACCATGAATATGTTTGAAAAATCACAACATCGAAACCCTTTAATTTGATATTTGAAAAAAAAATAGACATTTCATAAATTAAAGAAAATATTGCACATACTAACCTCTGTCTTCCCTAATAATTGGTTGATAGCAAATCAAGTACATTGGCCTAAACTAAGGGCGGATTATACTAAAAAAAATTAGGCCTAAAGTTAGGAGGAACTCATGGCGGGATCACGAAGAAAAGTAAGTTAAGTAATTCTGTTAGAGAAGAAGAAATCAAACTCGCAAGTTATAAAGAATGAGAAAGTCAATCTGTCTTAAGGGTTGAATCTATCAAACATTCAAATCTATTAAAGAAAAAAAAATCAGATCAGCACCAAAGCAGTATAAAATAATGATAATTATAAGGCAGAAGATCTAACCTGTTTGCAGTAACATACCTATTAGATCCGAAGTTGAGAAAGACAGAGACGACGGTGAAGAAGAAAATTAAAAGTGATTAAATATAATTTGTAGAAGAGTACATCGAGTGGAGCGCTACTACAAAAAAGTGAGTCGGTGTACTTTTCAAATTTGAGTAAATACACCGGTAAATTGAAGAACATAGATGAACAACGAAAGTGATATAGTAGTTCTCATTTCGATTGTCAGCCGTTTCACTTGATTGTCGGATAAATGAAATCGAGTTTGTGGAATATTATTTACGTTTCAGGAATTGGGGATCCATCTAGATATGAGAATGAGGAAGATCGGAAGTAAGTTAAGAGGAACTCATGGCGGGATCACAAAGCGAAGTAAGTGCGTAATTCTGTTATAGAAGAATAATTCAAACTCGCAAATTACAGAGAATGAGAAAATCATGGCGGAAGATCAAAATTGGGGCTCGATCTAGATCTGAGAATTAGGAAGACATGTGGTAATTAGATTAGGTTTAGAAGGGCATTTTGGGTATTTCAAAAAGACGTCAAGTAAATTAGTGTAATGAATTTACCTTATTAGTAGTAGAAATGAACAAAATAAACGTTGCTACTAGCCTTTGATTAAGATGTAAAAGTGTTTATTTTTATGCTCATATCTTATCTTTATTGTAAATAAATAAATATTACTTTGGGTATTTATATATGTTTGCGCAGGTTGTTCAATAAATGTCTCCTTCATTTCAATTGAAGACCAATTGCAAATAAAAGGCTGCTTTCCCATATCGACACTATCTTAATCCCAAAAGATGTTATAGCTTACTGGTAAAGTCCAGAAAATTTGCATAGAGTGACCTAAGTTCGATCTTTGTCAAGCCTTATTTTGGTGAAGAAAGGAGCATGGATATATACACACTACCTCCTTTGCTCTGAAGAATATAAAGACTAGTGGTATATTATATATATATATATATATATATATATATATATATATATTCATACGTACGTATATAATATATGCACTAATAAAGATTTGAAGAGTATGGCATATTCTTCTCCGAGAAATCAAAGCAAATCATTTATATTTAAACCGCCATGCAGAAGAAAAGGAGATCTTTAATTATCAATAAAAGTCCATTGCTTTCATAACATACCAATTTGGATTATCAATCTTAAATCAAGCATCATGAAGGGAATATTCCTTTATTCTTGGAAAGAAAATATTTTCATATATTTTTCTTAGGCCTAATATTCACATAGATCGGAGACTACATCCCCTATAAACACCCATTGCATTCATTGTAAACTTCGATATCTTTTTCTGTACTTCTCTTCTCTATAAATAAAGCTCTCTTTTCTTTCTGCAATTTTATTTTCATGGCAATTTGTATTGCCTAGTCAAATAGATTTGCTGGAATACAAATTGCTATTGTATTTACTTTTCTATTAGTGATTAACCGTCTGATTGGATACAATGGTAATTCTAATTTTTATTTCTGTTTGTTTATTTCTTTTCTATAATCTTTATTTCAGTGTTCTGTTTATTTTTCTATCATTGAACTTATTATAGATCCGATTAGATTCGAATCTGTAGTGAATTCAATTTCAGTTTTAATTTGTTTTCACTGATAATTGTAATTTAGTTGTCGGTTCAATAAGATTTTTTTAAAACCAATTTGCAATTTCAATTTTTATTTCAATCAAAACCTCCATATTCGTCTAACTCGTCCACAAAATACATAAATAGTAAATTTTAATTTTACTTCCTGTGTTCGACCTGCATAGCACACACCTGTACACTTGCAGTAATATATAATAAATTTGCGCTTTTCTATTCCATAAGAAAGTGTCAAACAAGTTTTTAGCGCTTTACCCGTGGAGGCAATAATTAAATTTTATTATTTATTTAATTTTCGACTCGTGTTAGTTGATTGGGTATTACATATTGATACTTCAATCTCTATTCCAAGAGAAAAAATACTTGCCACGGTTTCTTCCAATTACTTTTCTTTTTTTCATCTATTTCTTTCTCTTTTTCAGCTTCTTTCCATTGACCTTTTTCTCCCCTCTTTTCCACACTTCCTTATAAAATAAAATAAAAATATTTTTTTTCCTCTTTCTTTCCTTCTCTTGCTTATATTTCTTTCTGACCATCACTGATCACAATCTTCAGACCAGTACTCTTCATCTTCATTACTTCAAATACTCACTTGCTTATATTGTTTATATTCTTTTGTTGTTTTTGTTTTTTTTAGAAAATTCTTTATTGGTAGTGTTGACGATATTTTTCTTTAACACCGGAGATAGGTTTACAGTGTTGGATCTAGATTAACCCTAGAGGTGGGTGAATAGGGTCTATCACGGTTTTTCACTGAGTTAAAAATCTGACGGGATATTAAAAAATAAACATGTTACAGAATGCAGCAGAAATAAAAAAGAAGAAAGGAAATAACACACAGAGATACCCAGCTTCGACAAAACCCTGCCTACTGCTGCATTCCTAAGGTTTCTACTAGGTGATAGAACAGATCCCGCTTACAAGACCATGTAAATTCGGACTCCCTGCTCCTGTACTAACCCTACGCTCAAAACCCTAGAATGATCTAATCCCCTAGATCAGATTTTCCCTAGTTTTACAGACTCTAGTAAACTGCCTAGTTTTACAGACGAAATTAGGAAACCACCTAGATTTTACAGACTCTAGCAACTGTCAGTTAACCCCTAACTGAATGACCTAGATTTTACAGTTCTAGACAATGATAGATGGTTTTCGAAAAACAAATAAAAACAATACAGATAAATAAACAAGCTAAAAACCCTATTCCCTTTAACAAGAAAAAGCCCGGCCCGTTCTCTTATTATCACTTTGCCCATTTCCTCTTTTCTTTTGAAAAAAATGGCGGCCGATCTACTTGAAATTAAGGTTTCTATTCACTGGCCGTAACGTGACATGTTTCATTGATGTAGTTTGATTCTCTGAAGGCTCGAATTCATGTTGCTCTATCGTCGATTGATTTGGCCAATTGCTTGATCAAAAATCTCCAAAATATAAGTCAGTTCCCTCTGAAATTATTTGATTTCTGTTCTTTTAATTATAGCTTGTGTTTTCGGTGTTCTCTCTCCGCCTATGATGAATCTATGTGTAGAATATATATAGGATAATATATATTCCTATAATCACTCTGATTTCACGAGTATGATTTGATCCTGATTTGGAAAGAATTCACGTCGGTTTCTTGTCCCCTGATTTTTAGTTGCTTTCCCCCTTTGGTTCATTGATTTAAAAATTATCTGAGAAAAGAATATGCCCCTTTTTGAATTTAAAAACCTTGGCTTGATTGGATCTGGCAATTCAGGAAAAAATATATATATGGCCCTTTGAGTCGATTTGGATATTATCTATTTTCCCCTTTTTAAAGCAATTGCCAAGAATGAATTACTAACAGTCGAATGTTTGATTGCTTGCCAATCATTTCTGAATTGAAATTATGCCCTGAATTGATTGTATGAAAATCTGGAAATAAAATGTTTCTTTCTCCTTGCATGATTTTCTACAAATAAATACACTTTTCGTCTACGATTGAATCCTTACCCAAAACTGTCTGCATGAGTAACTATGAGGATTTTATGCCAAAACTTTATTGTTGAATTTCCAAATATATTTAGTTTGCCAAAACAGATTTGATATTTCTAGAAGAAATTTAAATGCTTTCCATTTCTTTTTTCCATTCCAACAACCGTATGTTGATTATCTGCATGATTTTCTTGCCCAAAAACATGTTCTCCAAAACTGGAAAAGTATTAGTTGATTGCCACATAAACAGTTTGAAATCATTTTCATGAATATCTAGGCTGGTTTGAACAACTGCTTTGACACGTGTTTAAATCCATACTACTTTTGTACTGTGCTTTTCCCTTGTCACCACCTGTGTTCATGCTTGTGTATATGCTGCTATGCATTGAATCGATGGACTGCTCGACATGTATCCATGATGCTTGTGAGAGATGAAGTGTACAAATACCTTTGTATCATTCATTTTTTGTCATACTTGACCATGTTGTAGCATTCCCTTATTCTCTTGCTACTATCATGCTTGTAGTTGCACCAATGTGTTGTTTTGAGCCTGTTTGCTGTACACGAACATACTTGCTAAATATATGCTAATCTAAATTATATTTGAGCTTGCATCTTGTCTTGTGTTGAACTGGAGACATACTTGAAAACTGTTGAACCATTTATTTATGTTGCATGATCATGCTTAGCCACTGTTTTGCTTGAATCATGAACTGCTGACTCAATTCAAGACCCCCATGTTTAGCTTCCATACTTGTATACCATGTATTTGTGTGTAGTGCTTGATCTTTGCTGTGTCATCTCTCATGACACCACTATTATAACCTGCTTATATATGTGGACACCTTCTTGTTTGATCTTGAACTCATGCTTACATGATTGTTCTGAATTGCATATCCATATAGCATTGTTTTTCAACCAGATTTTGCAGTAGCACTTGTCCACACTTTAATTGTTTGCTTGCTTTGATCTTGACTGTGCCCTGTCTATAGCTTTACACTGCACTTGAAAAACATGAACTTGACTTTCTTAACCATGATGTTAAATTGCACCTGTTTGTGCTCGACTGTTTTGTATACTTTCGTATGATCTGAGACTTCGACTTTTTCATGAACATGCTTTTAGTTACCGTCTTGTACATGAGCATGCACTGTCATGCTAAACCATATCGAGATGCTTTCAGCTCGACCAGTTTATTGCTTGTGTTCATTTGCTCCATTTCACTGCTATGTTGAATATGTTTTTGACCTGTATGTATACATATATGTATATATACACGTATGTGTATATTTATGTGTGTGTATATGTGTCTATTCGAATATATATCAGCTATACTGAACATGTTATACTGAACATGTTGTTGACATGTATGTATACATATATGTATATATACACGTATGTGTATATATATATATGTATGTGTGTGTGTATGTGTCTATTCGAATATATATCAGCAGGCCGCTACACTGTGTTATGGCTGTTCAGAATCAACTGGTTCTGATCCGCAAACCGATGTAGTGTGTTGAGGCTGATCGGTGGATACTATAAATATACACATATCAGATCAAGTCATGAAAAATGATGAGAAACACACCAGAAATCCGAGGTAAATAAAATTTTAAAAATAAAATTTATATTCGCTAGAATTTAGAATATTATTTTTGTTCCATATACTGTGTGTATATTTCTATATATGATAGGTATGGATGACTGGACTGACAGTGCAGTGAAGACAGAAGACTGAAGACTGAGTGTAGAGTCAGTGAAAAAATGAATGTGTCTATATATAAAAGAGTTGTGAATGAATGTATGTACAAAATTGTATAACTGTGTGATAGAGTGTTGTAGTGATGAACTGTGTACTGAAATTGAATGTATTGAAATGAATATCAGTGATGTGTATACAAATAGTGGATTTGTAAACCTATATTGTTCAAATATTGAGATAAAATATTATATTCAAATAAAATACTCTATGAATATTTTAATTTCTGTACAGTCATATTTTATTTAAATATAAATGTTATATTCATGTCTGTGATATATATGTGAAACAGTACAATAACAAACACATTTATAATAATATATATTTGGTTGTTATCATCAAAAACAAAATCATATAATTGTGTATACAATAACGTTATATACAACAATCTCCCCGTTTTGATGATGACAAACACATAAAAGATTTTGAGCACAATAAATGTGCTTGACAGTGAATATTGAACCCCCCCTATTTATTTACTCCCCTTACAACAAAAAACTCCCCCTAGAAGTGTGCTTGAGTGAAAGAATGAAAATTGAATTGGAATTTTCAGAATTAAAGTATTTATAAACTATTCACTCATAAATCAAAATCTCAGCCCATTCTCCCCCTTTTGTTATCATCAAAAGGATACATAATTTAAAATATAGATGAATAATGACTAGAAATATAATTTCAGCTTAAGAGGAAGAACGGTCATTATAAATCTCAATCAGTCAAACAAAAATCATAATATTCTGAGAACAGATAGAATACTTCACATTTTAGAGAATGACGAATTTATGATGAATTTATAAAAATGGAGAGAGTTAAAAAGTATGGATATTTTCCAATTATTTCCAAAAGAATTTTATAAAATTGAAGCTAAAAAATAGTGATGGATTTGGACTATAATTATTAGTTTAATTTAAGTGACAAAATCAAATAATCTCAAATCCCAATAGCTATCAATCAACAAATCATAATATTTCATAAAATATTAACACATTTCACAAATTAGAAAATGGATTGATAGGCTGGTTTTTACACACCAAGTAGAATTTCATATAAAAATTTATTTATTGCAAATTATTTTCTTTTGATTATAGAGCACACTGACCACGCATAACCAGATCTTGGATTTTTAAATGAGATCAGTTGTAGCTTAAATATAAGTATTCTCATAACCATGCATAACCAGACCTTGGATTTTTAAATGAGGTTAGAGAAACACTTATGTATTAATTATATTTATCATTTCGTTTTCAAAAGAAAAACTCCTCGGTATATAAAATCAATATGAATGATAGAAATGTGTTAGGTACAGAAATGGACTATGAAATAAATTTCTAAATTAATTATATTATGAAATAAGCTCGACTGTACCGGGATCATTGAAAATTTTCAAATATCACTAATTCTAAATAATAATACAACCACAATTCCATCACAAATATTTCCACTGTTTATTCAAGATTTTAAAACATATTTACTCTCTACATCAATATAAAATTATCATGGATGACAGAATAATGATAGATAAAGGAGATGGTCGTGAAATGATTGCCAATTCAGAGATATTATAATAAATGTTCAACCATCATGAAAAATTTAAATAAAACCTCCTCTTGTTTTGAAATATACTACAGTCACAATTCATCACAATTTCAAAATCTGATAATAATTTTGATTAATTATAAATATAGTTTGGTTTGATTATTGATTTCAATTTCTGAATGAATATTCAATAAATAATTTTAAAACTGAAAATCAATTACAAGAGGGAAATGAAAGATCTATACAAGACATGAGGGATTAAGAAATATATACATGACGAGAATAAATAAATCAACACTTCTAAACTGATATCACTTGATGTCTCTATTAATGAGGATTTTATAAATGACACTGGAGATGAACAAGGATATTACAAATAACATAATTTTAATCACAAAGTCCAAGCAAACAAAATCAACAAATTTGGAACATTTATCAGAGCTGCAGACAAGAACAAGCAATTATTTGAGAAACAGTATCAGAGCAGCACAAACATCAGTTCAAAGCAGACTTGTCACAGATATTCCTGATGGTCACCAAGCATACTACATGACCCAATGAATAAAAATTAGTTTATTTTAAATCATTTGAAGAAATGTGAAAATATCAGGATTTAATGAATCAATCACACACCATTATATTTCAGATTCAAGATAATATTCTAAATGATTTTAAACAAACGAATATTCAAATCAAATAATCATGAAATAGCAGTGTGTTTTAAGACCTATATTTCAAAAGAATTTTTCCAAATTATTTTTGACAAGCTCAAAGAAAAATTTCAGATCATTTACATCCAGTTTGAGAGGTATTCATGATCCAAAAAATTTAGAAAATAATTTATTTGAAATCACTTGAATCAATGTCAAGTTTTGAGATATAATGAATCAGTCACACAAGATTGATAATTTCAAATTTTAGAGGTATGTAATATTTAGAATTTCAGATGATTTCAAATAAACCAATTTCAATCACATTGATCATGAACAAAGATGAATTTCATGATGTATCACTGATTCAAGACAATTCAAAAAATTTAAGCCAATCTGAAAATCAATGAAATTGTCACAACTGATAAATAACAGTGTGCTATAATGAGTATATTATTTCAAGCTTTTCTAAAACGAATTAGAAGGAACTCAAAACAGCAGATTTGTGTGAAATTTCAATTGTTTTCAAATCCTCAAAAATTTAGAATTCAAATTAACAGTGTTCAAGATATGGCAAGAATACATCAACACTGTTATGAATTCAAAAATCAGAAAATAAACTTCAAAACAATTGCAGATATTTACAAAGTTAAAATTCAAGATCTGGAAAGTTTAAAAAACATTAGAGTTCTATTCAAATAATGTGAATTTCCAGAAGACCATGAATACTGCAATTGGAAGTTAATGAAGCCCAAGAAGAAAGAAACAGAAAAATATTGCAGTGACAAATCAAATCAGAAAAAAATAAAAAAATGAGAATAAGAAAAATAGGAAAAAAACAGAGAATATACAAAGGAATGAGTATAGAGATATACCTGAAATCCATGTAAGCAAATGAATCTCTAACTCAGCAAATCCTAGCTGGAGAAACTGTTAATGATACAGAAGTATAAGCCAGCTTGATTTCAAATTTCTTTTTGCACAGCAGTTCCTCAGCCTCCACTGGTACCTAACAGTTTATAGGATCGAGTGGTCTAACAAAATTTGTAAAACCACTCTTGTAATGACCCGCATTTTCAGCGATATAATAATTAATTTATTTAATTATTTAAAAGGTGATTAAAAGGATTTCATGATCATTGAATTAAATAATGGTGAATATGTAATCAAAATAATAAATTAAATAATAAATTAAATAATATACTTAATTCTGAAATAATCAGAATTGGCTGAAATGGCGATATGGTGTGAACTGGATCATCTGTGATATTTAATTCAGTTTAGAATTGAATTAGAATAACGAATATATTATTTGAACGACAGTTTGAACGTATAATTATATTATAATTAAAATTGAGCTTGAAATGGCGTGGTAGTTCGTTAATTGGTGATTTGAACTTCAACTGAATATACAGAATTCGTTTTATGCCGGATTTCTGTGAAACAAGAAACGTTAGGAGCTGGTGAAGTATATTTTTCTAGTGGAAGAGAAAAATCGGGATTTCGTCGTGTAGATTTTGATTTATGTCCAAATCAAATTTTAGAAAAGTCGCTGTGGAATTCCTTTATAATTTATAAAGGAATTATTTATATTTTAAAGAGGAATTTCATTATAAATCGAATATCGATTCATCGGGATTTGAAATATCAAGTTAGAAATTCACATAGGAATATTGTGGAGCTGAATAATAATTCTGTGTGAATATATACGATAATGTTGTGTATACATATACTGATTTTATTTCAAGAATATATTATCTATTATATGTTGTTCGTTCCGCTGTGAGATTCGTATTACTTTGATGTTGTGTTCTTTTTCTTCTTCTTCTATTCTAAGTTTCTATCTTATCTTTCCTCACCCTCTAATTTCTTTCATTAACCATCTCGTATTTTCGACTCTTGATGTTCGATATGTGTTGTATATCGGATAATCAAGGTCGCAAAATTTTCGGTCGTTACAACTCTCAATTGTTTTCTTATGTTTTGTTACCCAAATCTGTTTATATAACAATCCATCAGAATTTACCAAAGTTCATTTAGGGACCTAAACCTATTTGAATTTATATAAATTTACCTTGTTTCTTTTTGGGGTCCAAAATGGATTAGATAGACTGTTATCAAACAATTTCTTATCACGTTTGTGATTCAAAAAACTTCTGAAATATCCACAGTTCAACTTTTCAAAACTATCCTTCTTGAAGCAACTTGAGGGATTTTTAAAAACATTTGAATTGACATTTTCAAAAACATTATTTTTCCCAAAGCCAATACAATATTTATTTCCAATGGAAACTTGATTTTGCAACAACATATTCAACGATTTTTCCCCATTAGAAATTTTATCCAAAGTTGATTCTAATCGTTGAATTTTGGATTTAAGATCACTGTTTTCTTTTATTAATTCAGAACATCGATTATTAGTGATCTTTCTTTCAGTATCATGTTGTTTCCAAACCAATTTTTCAGATTCAAGTAATTTGATTTTGGCTTGGGACTCAGAGATCTCAGATTCAAATTGTTTTTGTTTTTCAGACTCAAATTTCTTAGATTTTTCAATCTCATTTTCAAGTTCTTTCAAAATCAAATCCGTTTTCAACAAATTTTGTTTTTCAGCAAATTCATATTCGGAATTTTTTGTAGTCTTAAAATTTTCAAATTCCTTTTGTAAAAAGTTATTTGTACTTTCAAGCCCAATCTTGTTCTCTTTTGAAATCATAATTTCATTTTCAAGCTTTTGAATATTTTTATTTTGATGAGCAAGATTGTTTTCCAAAACCAAAAAACTTTTACAACTAGAGTTTAAAGATTTCTTGACCTCAAGTTTTGATTCCAAAATATTATTTTTGTTGATCAACTCAAGCTTTTCGAATATCAAAATTTTAATTTTAGATTTAGATTCTCAACAGATTCAGTTAAACCATCTAAACGATGAATTAAATCTTTATAAGAAAGATCTCCTGTTGAGTCTTCATCTGAATTTCCATCTGTACAACCTGTTAAGCACACAAGCTGAGTTGACTTTATGGGTTTTTGAGCAGTTGTCAGTATTCC
The DNA here is from genome assembly GCA_030737875.1 of Allium sativum. Classification (NCBI taxonomy): domain Eukaryota; kingdom Viridiplantae; phylum Streptophyta; class Magnoliopsida; order Asparagales; family Amaryllidaceae; genus Allium; species Allium sativum. The sequence goes on from CM060925.1 coordinate 207,190,772, forward strand.
CATACATCGCGTTGAGAGTCTGCCAGATTTTCTGCGCAGTTAAACAATGAGAAATAAGGCTATATTGTACATCATCAATATAAGAATATAAAATATGAGTAGCACGTAAATTAAATTTAGTATCAACCCTATTTATAATATCATACCCATTTATAATACTATTCCAACATTTAATATCAACAGATTTTAAATAGGATTTCATTTCTGATTTCCATTTTAAAAAATCTATACCATTAAAAATAGATGGAATATGACCGGACTGACTCTCTATGGACTGACAACTAGGGATCACCATTACTCCAGAGTTAAACTAAAATACCTGCTCTGATACCACTTGTTGGATCTAGATTAACCCTAGAGGGGGGTGAATAGTGTTTATCACAGTTTTTCGTTGAGTTAAAAATCTGACGGGATATTAAAAAATAAACATGTCACAGAATGCAGCAGAAATAAAAAAGCAAAAAAGGAAATAACACATAGAGATACCCAACTTCGGCAAAACCCTGCCTACTGCTACATTCCTAAGGTTTCTACTAGGTGATAGAACAGATCTCGCTTACAAGACCATATAAACATGCACTCTCTGCTCCTGTACTAACCCTACGCTCAAAACCCTAGATTGATCTAATCCTCTAGATCAGATTTTCCCCTAGTTTTTCAGACTCTTGTAAATTGCCTAGTTTTACAGACGAAACTAGGAAAGCACCTAGATTTTACAGACTCTAGAAACTGTCAGTTAACCCCTAACTGAATGACCTAGATTTTACAGATCTAGACACTGATAGATGGTTTTCAAAAAACAAATAAAAACAATACAAATCAATAAACAAGCTAAAAACCCTATTCCCTTTAACAAGAAAAAGCCAGGCCCATTCTTTTATTATCACTTTTCCCAATTCCTCTTTTCTTCTAAAAAAATGGCAGCCGATCTACTTGAAATTAGGGTTTCTCTTCACTAGCCCAAACGCGACATGATTCATTGATGTAATTTGATTCTTTGAAGGCTCGAATTCATGTTGCTCTATCGTCGATTGATTTGGCCAATTGCTTGATCAAAAATCTCCAAAATATAAGTCAGTTCCCTCTGAAATTATTTGATTTCTGTTCTTTTAATTGTAGCTTGTGTTTTCGGTGTTCTCTCTCTGCCTATGATGAATCTATGTGTAGAATATATATATAGGATAATATATATTCCTATAATCACTCTGATTTCACGAATATGATTTGATCCTGATTTGGAAAGAATTCACGTCGGTTTCTTGTCCCCTGATTTTTAGTTGCTTTCCCCCTTTGGTTCATTGATTTAAAAATTATCTGAGAAAAGAATATGCCCCTTTTTGAATTTAAAATCCTTGGCTTGATTGGATCTGGTAATTCAGGAAAAAATATATATATGTGGCCCTTTGAATCGATTTGGATATTATTTATTTCCCCCTTTTTGAAGCAATTGCCAAGAATGAATTGCTGACAGTCGAATATTTTATTGCATGCCAATCATTTCTGAATTGAAATTATACGCCGAATTGATTGTACGCAATTCAGGAAATAAAATGTTTCTTTCTCCTTGCATGATTTTCTACAAATAAATACACTTTCCGTGTACGATTGAATCCTTACCCAAAACTGCCTGCATGATTAACTATGAAGATTTTTTGCCAAAACTTTACTATTGATCTTCCAAATATATTTAGTTTTCCAAAACAGATTTGATATTTCTAGAAGAAATTTAAATGCTTTCCATTTCTTTGTTCCATTCCATCAACCGTATGCTGATTGTCTGCATGATTTTTTTGCCCAAAAACATGTTCTCCAAAACTGGAAAAATATTAGCTGATTGCCATATAAATAATTTGAAATCATTTTCATGAATATCTGGGCTGGTTTGAACAACTGCTTTGACACATGTTTAAATCCATACTACTTTTGTATTGTGCTTTCCCCTTGTCACCACCTATGTTCATGCTTGTGTATATGCTGCTATGCATTTAATCGATGGGCTGCTCGACATGTATCCATGATGCTTGTGAGAGATGAACTGTACAAATACCTTTGTATCATTCATGTTTTGTCATACTTGACCATGTTGTAGCATACCCTTATTCTCTTGCTACTATCATGCTTGTAGCTGAACCAATGTATTGTCCTGAGCCTGCTTGCTGTACATGAACATACTTGCTAAATATATGCTAATCTGAATTATATTTGAGCTTGCATCTTGTCTTGTGTTGAACTGGAGACATACTTGAAAACTGTTGAACCATTTATTTATGCTGCATGATCATGCTTAGCCACTGTTTTTCTTGAACCATGAACTGCTGACTCGATTCAAGACCCCCATATTTAGCTTCCATACTTGTATACCATGTATTTGTGCGTAGTGCTTGATCTTTGCTGTGTCATCTCTCATGACACCACTATTATAACCTGCTTATATATGTGGACACCTTCTTGTTGGATCATGAACTCATGCTTACATGATTGTTCTGAATTGCATATCCATATACCATTGTTTTTCGACCAGATTTTGTAGTAGCACTTGTCCACACTTTAACTGTTTGCTTGCTTTGATCTTGATTGTGCCCTGTCTAGCTTTACACTACACTTGAAAAACTTGAACTTGACTCTCTTAACCATGATGTTAAATTGCACCTATTTGTGCTCGACTGTTTTGTATGCTTTCGTATTACCTGAGACTTTGACTTTTTCATGAACATGCTTTTAGCTACTGTCTTGTACATGAGCATGCACTGTCATGCTAAACCATATTGAGATGCTTTCAGATCGACCAGTTTCTTGCTTGTGTTCATTTGCTCCATTTCACTGCGATGCTGAATATGTTGTTGACCTGTATGTATACATACATGTATATATACACGTATGTGTGTGTGTGTATATATATATATATATATATATATGTGTGTGTGTGTGTGTGTATATGTGTCTATTCGAATATATATCAGCAGGCCGCTACACTGTGTTGTGGCTATTCAGAATCAACTGGTTCTGATTAGCAAACCGATGTAGTGTGTTGAGGTTGATCAGTGGGTACTATAAATATACACATATCAGATCAAGTCATGAAAAATGATGAGAAACACATCAGTAATCTGAGGCAAATAAAATTTTAAAAATAAAATTTATATTCGCTAGAATTTAGAATATTATTTCTATTCCATATACTGTGTGTGTGTGTTTCTATATTTGACAAGTATGGATGACTGGACTGACAGTGCAGTGAAGACTGAAGACTTAGTGTAGAGTTAGTGAAAAAAAATGAATTTGTTTGTATGTAAAAGAGTTGTGAATGAATGTATGTACAAAATTGTATAACTGTGTTATAGAGTGTTGTAGTGAGGAACTGTGTACTGAAATTGAATGTATTGTCAGTGATGTATATACAAATAGTGGAGTTGTAAACCTGTACTATTTAAATATTGAAATAAAATATTCTATTCAAATAAAATACTCTGTGAATATTTAAATTTATGTACAGTCGTATTTTATTTAAATATAAATATTATATTCATATCTGTGATATATATGCGAAACAGTACAATAACAAACTCATTTATAATAATATATATTTGGTTGTTATCTTAAAACAAAAATCATATAATTGTGTATACAACAACGTTATATACAACATACAGTAGTGGACCTAAGGGGAAAATGAGGTTATTTAGTTCCTACGAGTTTGAGTTAGTTCACCATTTCCTAGATATTAAGGTATAAAGCCCAAAAGATTAGTTACTCTTCCCTCAAAGGCGTGAGTATCATTCTTAAGCGACTTAAGAACCAACAGTTATCTTAGGACAAGGGTTCCCTAAGCACAACACTCGGTAGAAGGCTAAATGGATTGTAGGTAGGTGTTCTTCTACAATTTTGTAGAAGGTTTTAGATTCGGGTATAAATCCATGACTATATAAAAAGCATATGATGTATTATGTAGGAGATAACTAAGAAAACTCATAAGAATCTCATAAGGATTATTCTAAGTATTGATCCACCCTTTATTGATCTTTGATTTGGAGTACATAAGTAATTACAATATAAATCCCAAATTTTATTTAGAAATTAGGATTTACTCTAGGAGAAGAGAGGATAAGAATGAGAAATGAGAAATCGGTCCCGAAAATGAGACCCTTAGGGTCTTATTTATAGACAAATTGGGCCCCATTTGTCATTGGGCCAACAGATGCTCTGTCGGCCGCTTTTTCTGTAGGTCCCGATTGCTTTGGTTCTCAACCGCTCTTTAGCTTTGCTTATGGCTTTTAGGGTGCCGGTTCCAGCTCTCGGAAAGATGGTCTTGTCCTTTGGAACTTCTTTTTGATGTCAGGTATATCTTCTTTGTATCGATACCAAGCCTGTCGGTATGGATAACTTTAGGAAGGCTTTAGGCTTTCAGATATAGGCACCCGGATATAAGCTTTTGGATATAGGTTTTTCTGTCCTGCTATTAATTCTTTGTGGAGCTTGCCTTCATGATCCAAGTGGGTGGTTACCAGATCCGCCTATCCTGTCGGTATCGACACTAAGTAGATTAGTGTGGATAGCTTGTCTCTCCTCGATGTTCTGGCATGCCTTTCGGCGGATTCCTGAAGTTTATCTCGGCTTCCCAGAGAGTTGCTCCCGGTGCTTTATTAGTTGTTTACTAAAGTGACCTTTCGGTGATCATCCAATGGGGGTCTCAGCAGTTGGTTCCTAGATGATTCCCTTATGCTTCAAACTCTGTGTTTTTGATGCTCTCGTCTCTCGATGTATCAGCATTAAGCAAGTTAATACATATAGCCCTTTCGTCCTTCTAGATCTAGGGTTGCAGTATTCTTGGTCTTTCTCTTTATTAGCTCCTAGTTTCTGGTGACCCTTTGTTGATTATCTTTTAGGTCGGAACTACCCTGTCAGTATTCTCTCTTTATATCGGATTTGAATTTTTTCCTTTGATGTTATTGCCGGTTGCTTGCCCTTCCGGACACCTCCTTTAGGCTTTTGGTTTTACTTCATGCTTGGTCATTACATGTGGATTATTCTTCTATGCCTGTGATGGTTCAATACCCCTTCACCGTCAGCCTGTCTCAGCGTTAATTTTGGTAGTAACATTTGCCCCCCTTATGAAGGGGTAATTTAGACTTTTCAAGTCAAACTTTCGATGAATTAACCGCTTCTTTCTTCCTGTGTATATACCTTGCTTATTCTTCTTTATTAGCTCCTTCTCTTCTTCATCGTTTCCTGAATTCAAAATTCAACTTGGAAAAGCAATAGCAATTTTTTATGTAAGCGTCTAATGTAAGTCATTTACACGTGGTTTTATAATTTAAGTGTTTTTAGCTTGTCCCAGGCTACAATAGCTATCAGATTTGCTTGCCATGAATTGATTTTAATTTTTCAATTATCAATTCTTGGCAACCAATTCCGAATTTATTCGATAGCATTCGATTAGCATTTTTATTTGATCTTATTATCTTGAAGATGTTCGAGGGATAGCCTCTTATCATATCAACATATCTTTAAGCAAATAAGAATTCTGCCCTTTTGAGCATTGTTCTTACCTTGTTTCATAAAATTAAATAGATTGTACCTGGCACCATGGGAAAGAAACATATTTCTTTCAAACCTGGTAGGAATGCTCCTTTGCTGAATGATCTTTCTAATTCTAGGAAGGTCAGTGCTGTCGAGAAACATTCCCTAATTTCATTGCAAGATCAAGTTAATGCCTATTCTTTAAGATTTTAGCATTTCTGGCGTTGAAGCCATTCTTCCTCGCGAAATGGACACCATCTCTTCTCCTTCGGAAGGCTACTTTGCCTACTCTACTATCCACATCTGGCTTGAGGTTTTTATCCCCCTTCCTGGTTTTCTTTGCAGGTATTTGCGATATTTAGGAATTTCTCCCATCCAACTTTCTCCTAACACTTACACCTACTTGTTGGGCTTAGAACTCTTATCCTTAGAATCGGGTAATTTCTCTTTAAGCCCTCAACTCTTGATTACTTGGTTCGCCCTTCCAAACTTAGTGATATGAACCCTCAGATTTTTTGTACAAACCCCATGAAAAATTATTATCAGAAGGAACGACAAGGTTTAAAGATTGGGAATCTCAATTCTTCTTTGTTCGATGCCCTTCCGGCATCTCCGGCAAATTCCACACCTCAAGTATTCCAAGCCATATATAAATCTTTCTCATTTTTATCATATTGGGTTATCTTACCCATCGTTTTTTCTGATGTTGCACCTAAGGTGCTGGTTTTTCAGATAAGGACATAATTGATCTCCTTGGCACTGCTTCAGAGTAGTTTGGTGACAGTCTTCACTACTCACCTCTTCTATTCTCCGAAGGCATTCCCTTTTGCCAATCGGTCAATCCGTCATTGGGCAGCTACCTTTGGTCTTATTTAGTAAAGAGACCTTTTCTTTGTCACTGGTAAGAAATGTTCCTTTTCCCCCAACTCTCCTCTATTTCTCGACAATCCAGGTATACTTTTTATGTGGTAATATTAAAACGGAGTTGGGACTAGAATTTCATTCAGCATTCTTTCACCATATGTTAAGAGCCGTCTGCACTGGATCTAGTAAAACCCATTCCACTTCCTTGGTTCCTAGGGCTGGAGTTTCTTATCTTAAGGATGCATTGTTAAAGTCTAGGGTAAACGTGAAAAGGAAGCTTATGGGAAGGATCTTAGAAGATCCTCTACCGAAAAAAATCTAAGGATGTTGCAGGTCTGGCTCTTTGTTCTGATGTGGTTTCTGGCTCCCCAGAAATTATTTCTCCAAAGAAGGTCACCTGCTCGAACATTCATCGTGCCGGGTCTTCTGAAGTTTCTAATGAACTACACTATGCAATGGGATTTTCTTCCTCTTCTGAGGACATTGCCCCTCATGTCTTTGCCATCCCCTTGATGGTGATAGCTTCAACGAATTAGTTGGATAAATTATTTCTTCTTCTACTTTTCCAATGTTGATTTCTCATTTGACTCCCGTGTGGTTGTCAAACTTTGGTTGAACAATTACTCCTAGCATAAATTTTTACCTTTCTTGCTTTCCTATCCCCTTCAATTATTTCATTCATGTCCATTGTGTCCTTTATAGGCTATTAAGCGATGGTTTTGTCACGAGATAGTGCTTCGAACCTTCTTCTGATTTGTGTAGGCTTAGGGAAGAAAACATGTCTTTGAGGAAGGAAAATGATGCCCTTATCCACGATAAAGAAGGTTTGGTTGCGGGGCGAAGTAAGCTGGATTCTATTTTGGCAGAAGCAAAAAAATCAATTATCGCAGAAAAAAAATATCCCAACTTGGCCTTGGCTAAAGAAGCTACAGCTTTAAAGGGGAACCTTGGATGGATCCAAGGAAGAGATTACTGTGCTTGATTCTCGTTGTTCCTTTCTGCAAAAATAAAATTCTCTTCTAGGAAAAGATGATTTTTTTCAAGACCGAGCTTAGCTAGAATGAGGCTTTATTGGTCAAGTCTGCTGGAGTAGTGAACGATGCTAAACAGAGAATCCTTTGTTTCCTCCAGACCATCTTGGATGAAATTATAGTAAATTATATTGAGGATGACTTCCTTCTTGTTTATGTGGGTAATATGGACAGATGCTCGAGTTTAAACTTTTCCTCTCTCGACCCATCTTTGGTGGAAAGATTTATGTCTAAGATATCTTGTATGAAAAGGAGAAAGGAAGTTCCTGCGAGAAAGGAGACCAACGTGACCGAAATTTTGTTTATTGAAGATATCCCTTTTGAGGAGTTACACGCTGGTGATGAAAGAGATCTCATCGAGGTGCCAAAGGTTGTTTGTGCTAATGGTGATAATCCCAAGTTCATAAATGTCTTCGAGGGCGGAGAAGAACATAGTGGCGGCTCTACTAGTGTTGGTTGCACCTTTTCGACCTTTGACAGTCGCGATGAGGCGTGTGGCAAGGATGTCGAATTTTCCGGAAGTGATCGTGTTTTGGTTGAACCTCCCAATCCTTCTTAAGAACGAAATACAGGAAAAGACGAAAGCTTAAAGGGTGCTTTTTATGTTGAGACTTCTCAAGCCGTTGCTCTTGTTTCTGAGGTATAATAACTTCTACGATATATACTCTTTTTACTTCCTTTCAATAATTAGCCTCTGCTCCTTTTCGCTTAGGCGAAAAGGAAAAAATTAAGTTTTAGGTGTTCCATTCTGAAAAAGGCTCAGTTCGAAGTGATTCATCTCACTAGGGAGCTGGACAAACAGATAAATGAGTATAACACCTTGTCCAATAGATACCACCTTCTTGATAAAAGTGTTTTAAAACTATTACTCTTTATAGAGAGAGAAGTATCCCCTAGACTGAGTGTTAGCCTACTTTGTGAACTAGGCTACACAAAGATTAAAAGATAAAAAGAATGAAAAATGTTTTTTAGTCAAGTCGGATCGGATCGGATTTCCTTGGTAAAGACAGCACAGCGTAGAGCAGAGAAGGTAGGAGCGCAGGCCAAATCGGATTGATTCAGGTAAACACGATCCGTTCCCCTAATTTGTAGTACTTCCGATCTGAACCCAGACAATTGAAGCAGCAGCGGTTACAGCCCGTATTTCCTCAAGACCCGGAGCGGTTATACCCACGTTCTCCCCATGTTTGCCACTAATCCGATGCGCTGTTGCCACCATATTCCATCCGAACCCGACAATAATGGGATGGAGGACACCCGACCCCGGAGCCACTTCAGAGGCATTTTCCACCTATAAAAACACCTCCAAGGCTCATTTCAAAGGATCTTTTAGCATTTTCAGAACTCAAACTCCTTTACTATCCGAATTTCATCAACTTATTCAGATTACAATCATCTTTTGAATCATATTGTGAAGGAAATTGAGTGAATCAATGTATTGTATAAGTGAGAATTGAGTGAAAATCGTTGTTGTACTTGCATTCAAGATATCAATTCAAAGAGTAGAAAGTGGACGTAGGCGATTTAACGCCGAACCACTATAAATTGTGTGTTTTCTCCATTTTTTTATTTCATTTCAGTAGAATCATTACTCGTTTGGGTGTTAGAGCCAATTTTGGATCTAACACTGAGAATTGCCCGATTGCGATACAAGAGGCTTTTAAAAGAAAATGCCAAGCTCATGACTTTGTTCTGGATGTTAATTAAAGACGGGGATGTATTAGTAAACTTTTTGTACCAAATTTATAGTAGATATGAAATAGTGGATTTTTCCTTTTTAGGTGATCATAGCGGGGGCCTGCTTAGGCGTCTCCAAAGAAGGTGCTTAGATGAACGTGGTGTGGACCTCCACCTAGGTGAATGCGGGAACCTTCCGCGAGTCACCTCTATTCCTAGAGAGTTACCTTTAGACAAACTTAAGTTTAATAAGCATTGATTTGTATCTGAAACTTTTAAGAGATCTGTTTTATATTAGCATGAGGATTATTTGTAATGGATGAATTTTCTCAGTTTGCAATGTAAATGAATTGTTTCTCTTCTAATTCCCTTAATATTTTCTTCAAAACCTGTCCTCTTTTTTGAGTTTGTTTTCTAGGGATTTCTTAGGGGATTATGTTAAATTAAAAAGAGAATATCAGGAGAAGTCTCTTCTGGTTAAGTCTTCCTCATTGGCGTGACACTGCTTCCTAAGGAATCTTGAAAAATTTATACTCAAAATCCTCGGATCTGCGTTGATTTTCTTAGTGAAGAAAAGGATCAACTCTTAAGAGAAATCCGCACATATCGGTCGAGGATGTCTCGTGGTTATGAGAGTCCACCCACTAGAAAGTGGGACTATCACAAGTGCCCCTCGGTTTACATACCTGAGGGTTTTGGAATTCTATTTGATTCCTCACTTAATCTTTCTGCTAATACCTTGGACAAAGTAAAGAGGATTGCCTCTTGCCTTGGGCATCGTACTAATCACCTGTAATAGCACTTTTCATAACTTGGTTATGCCTACATATGATCTATGACATTTAGAATTGGAATGCTTTTCTCATAAGCAATATTCTTATTTTCAAATTCTTCCGTAAGTAAATATTCAGATTGTAAGGTACTCGATGCATTATGCTTCATATGTAATGATCCGTAGTAATGATGTTATAAACGAAGTCATGACTTGTAAAGGTGTCGTTTGATGTGTAATCATAGTTTGTGACAAAAAGGGTTCTCTTTTAAGAGTTCTATCATGTTATTCTGCGCAAGCCAAACACGTACATTTTTAAAGTCAATTTTTATAAGATGTGCATGATGGTTTTCCCGTTTCTCGTGAAATTGTCTATACCATATATAAATGCATGGTGAAGTGATGGTCATATCCATACTTTATGGGTAGATTAAACAACCTTATCTAATAGAAATTCTCAATGGTTTCCCTTCATGGGATATTCAAGGAAGGTGTAACCTTCGTTACAAGGTTTTAGTGAGAAAACCTAAATCACTTATTTGATCCTTCTCGTGAGATTGTGTCTCAGGATAGTATAGCTAATTGTATTGTACATGTGTTCAGCATAATGAATAACGACTTGATATATATATATCTATATATATCTATATATATATATATATATATATATATATATATGAGTTAAGGAAATCTCCCTGAGCAAGATGGAAGGTCATTATCATTGTTTGAAGGCTTTCGGGTAGTAGGTTCAGACCACGGTCTTGAGTGTTGATGATATATTCCTTCCTTAAGGATTAGAATCTCTCAACCCAGAATAGGGTATTAAAAATAGAACTCCAGAAATCCCCTTCTGGTAATAATAAAACTTTGATGCATATCTTAGGTTAGCATATTCAATAGAAGTGTAGGAACCCATCTCTTGGTTAATAGTATCTCAGAACCAACCCGAATTTGGGCTATTTTAATAGAAGACCAGAAATCCTCTTCTGGCATTGATAGAAATCCTGAGCCAACCTAGATTCGGGTATTTAGAATAGAAGTACAGAAACCACTTCTGGCATAATAGAAGTCCCGAACCGACCCGGATTCGGGTATCTAGAATAGAAGACCAGAAACCACTTCTGGTGTAATAGTTTTGTTACCCCCTTTGGGTTTGATTTATGAAGCAGAGGATATACGTGCTTCTTGAGCCCCTCTCTGGGCTTTTATTGTCAAAGCAGAGGATGTACATGCTTTGTTGGCCACTTTCTGGACCTGTGCGTCCGGTGCACTTGGCTAGCTTATCTACAGTCACGGCCCAAGGACTTACTCGACCTCCCTCAATGAGGCGCCTTATCCTGACCATTATAGGTGATGATAAGGTCTTAGATGCTTAAACCGGGCCATCGTAGAGGCGGAATTAAGTCTTACTATTTTGATGCTCTATTCTGGTCATCGTAGGTGCAATAGAAGCTTACTCTATGTCCCCTCTAGGGAGTGCCTTATCCCGACCATCGTAGGCAATGATAAGGGTTTGTGTTCCCTTCTGTGAATAATGCAGAACATAAGCAGAGGTGGGACGTGCTCTTCTGCAAGCAGAGGTAGGACGTGCTTACTTCGTAGAAGAGGCAGGGCGTACTCTTCTACGAGCAGAGGAAGGGCATGTTAATTAGATGCTCTATCACGACCACTTCTGGTGTGGGTCAGAGGCTTATGCTTTCGATGCTTTAACCTATCCCTTTCTGATTTAGGAGCGAAAAAATGCTTACACACCACCCCCCTTTGGGGGGTGCCCTCCCCTGGCCAACTTGGCGGTGACAAAGGTTTTCATCTATTTGTGATTTGACCCACCTTGGGTTATCTCGAGTTTCGAGAGGGTTTCCGTCCACTTATTTGTGTGGACAATCCTTTTCTTGAGGACTTTTATTGGATTTAATTTGATCATTTTACAAAGTCTTTTAACTGGCCTTGATTGAGGAATTTGATGATCATCCCTTCGAGGATTCTGCGGTGGTTAGTTTCGTGCTCATTCATCATGTGATAGTAACAAAAAGGACCTCCCAATTTCCTTTCGTACTTGGGCTTCTTCTTTGTAGATGGCTAATAGTTGAGTTCCTATTTGGTCAGTAAATAAATATTTTCCATCGAAGTGGTAAGGTTGCATCCTTTGTGTGATCAAGGCATAAAATCCTTTTCTTGTCATTGGAACTTAGCTTTTCTGTTATTTAATCCCACTGCTCCATTTATATCCTTGTTTCTTCTTTTTAAAGTGTTCTGAGATTGGAGCACTACCCTTTTAGTCCATTTGGAAGAAAAGTGTTAATATCTTTCATTATTTCCCATTTTAGTACCGTTCCATCGACTTGCTTATGGATAATGTTCCTTATATGGGAGAAGGTGTAACATTCTTTTGACGTAGAATTACTTAGAGAAAGGTTGGAACTTGTCTTGTGTAGGAAGGGTTAACACTCCAATAGTCTGAATCATATTAATCATTCTCCTTTTCCATTTGATTATTTGCAAGGCTTCCATTCTTAACCTTTGTTCTTCTGTCACTCTTGGGTCAGTGGTATCTCACATATCCATTTAAGATACATAAGACTCTTGTGGGGACTTTTTCCCATATTCTTGCCATTTCAAAGCTTAGTCCAATCCGAGGCGGAATAGCACAGTTAGATATGTGGCTGTTAACCACAAGGTTGTAGGTTTAATACCTCCTTCTGGTGCCAAAATGTTAACGATATTTTTTGTTAATACTGGAGATAAGTCTGCGATAGTGGACTAAGGGAAAATAAGGTTATTTAGTTCAAATGAGTCTTAGTTAGTTCACCGTTTCCTAGATATCAAGGTATAAAACCCAAAAGATTAGTTACTCTTCCCTAAAAGGGGTGAGTATCATGCTTAAGCAACTTAAGAACCAATAGTTATCTAAGGATATGGGTTCCCTAAGCACAACCCACGGTAGAAGGCTAAATGGCTTGTAAGAAGGGGTTCTGCTACAACTTTGCGAAAGGGTTTAGATTCGGGTATGAATATGTGACCATGTAGGAAGCGTATTGTAACACCCCGCATTTTTAACTTAAGATAATAAATAAGAATAACTTAATTAAATATTCAGAATTCAGTAAAACGGACTGCGCCATTGCGTCCGTCTCGAAATTCTGGTCAAGATAGACCCCTGGTTTATGTAAATCGAACACCATATGAAGAAGTTATTTTTCCTCCTCTTTCTTTTCCCTTTCTCTTTTAGTAAAAATAGTAAATCCATGATTATTAGGTTCTGAATTCAATTAGGGGAAAATCATGGAAGATTAAATCTGGACTAGATCCAGGAATTGGAAAGCTTACGAGGTGAGTGGATTTAAGCCATATTATTTTAGATAATGGTATATTGTTGTTTAACATTCCCCATTATGACAAATTGGAATATGACATGTTAAAATTGGAATATGACATGTTAAAATTGGAATATGACATGTTAAGATGCCTAAACATATGTTAATAATGATATACGACATGCGGGAATGATTAGCATGATATAACATTAAATAGTTAATATGAATCAATTGAAATGTTGGAATGTTTACATGTTATAATATTAATATGAACATGTTGGAAAATTCATATATTGAATTAGTTGAAGTGCTAAAAAGTTTACATGTTATGAACTTGATAGAATATAGGTATAAACTGTGACTGTTCTTGTTACATGTTAATTTTGTATACATAAAATAATTGGAGTAAGTATATGATTATATTGTTTCATGTTAACATAGAATTAAATAAATAAATATGGATTGGGGCATCAACCAAATTATGTTTAAAGATATTAAATTGGGCTAGTAAACATGACTTGGAAAAAGGGGAAAAAACCTATAATGAAATAGGAATAATTATTAAAGAATAAACATGCCTAGAATTACAGTAACTAGAAATTGTAACCATGCTTAGACACGAGGTTAGATTACACTTGGGGTAGAAGTCTGCCCGGACCCGCCCGGCATATCCAGCAACCACAAGTGGCTAATCTAATGTGAGGGGACTAAGTGCATAAACATGAAATGTGCCAAGACACGAGGTTAAGTCCGAATTGTGGAAGAAGTCTGCCCAGACCCGCCCGACATATCCAGCATCAACAGGTTGTAGGCTTAATGTGAGAGGTCTGGTACATGTGTGTATATATATATAAATAGCCAGACTGATAAACAATAATAATTGAAATTAATGGTAATAAATGGAATTGAATGAAAGAAAGATACGACAGTAAATGATTTGGAATAAATGGGGAATGATAATAACCTATTATAAATTAATAACATTAATGAGAATGTTGTATAATAGGAAGACTTGTCCTAGGGAAAAGTGAAGATTATAACTCAGGTTATAATAAACTAGTAAGAACGTGATATAACTGACACTTAGTTTTAAATTAAGTAATCAGTAATTGGGGGAAAATAGAAACCAGTAGATTGTAATAAATAGAGAAAGGGGAAAAGTTTATGGAAAGTAAGAAGTAGTACTTAACTATAAATTAAGTAATTTATAAACTTGGAAATATGAAGCCTGCTGATAGAATAATATGTCAAGGCTGGTCCTAGGGACAAGTGAGAATTATAACTTGGGTTATGAGAAAACAATAAGAAAACGGGGATAACCTATGTTAAGAGATAAATTGGACTTAATTGTAAATTAAGTTTTTGGTGAGAACGAGATTATGAAATTTACGGATGAGGACAACATAAGTTGTAGAAGGAAAAACTTATTAGTGAACCTTAGTTAAGAGAACTAATTTAATAAGTAAACAACGATAAGTTGTAAAGATGGTGGAAATGGAATTATGATTAAATAAGAAGAATGAGGAAAACTTATGGAATGAAATAAGTTATATTTAATCATAAATGATAAGTGACATGTTAATTGGAAATTATGTGAACTAAGAGATACTTAATAACATATTAAGTAGAACATGTTATTATGACCTTGAAATCAAACAAGAATAAAAAGGGATTGTGGATTGCAGACCTTGGACCACAATCTAGAGAGTAACATGTGGTGGGCTTATTAATAAACTTAATGGGTTTATATGAATGAAATCAATAAGCAAGGGAAACTTGGTAATTTGAATAAGAATTCAACATGAATGGGGATAACCAAGTTAAATGGAAACCTGGTGAGGTAAGGCAAGCGCGTAAAATAATGTTTAGACATTGGGTCTAACAATATATTAAAGTGAGGCGCTTGGACCAGTCCATACTTTTGAGGGTGAATAACCCAACAGGGTAGACCATCGTGGTGTTATAAGGCACGAGGGGATCGCATATTCATCTGATTTTTCTGTCGGCTCCAAAGGACTGGAAGGGAAAGCACGCGGCTTCCTGAGATACGTAAGGTTCTCCTAGTAGTCCTCTGTGCAGTGGCAGATGTTTTAGGCTGTGCTCGCAGAGGTTGGGTCTGCGCTTAACTACTAGGTGGGTGGGCCTTGACTGCAGAAGTAGCTATGCAGTCAGAATCTTGTAACGCGGTGACACCAGGGTGATTCGGCAGTTGCCTCAACGGGGAGGCAGAGGGTCACGACCAACAAGGATAGTAGATCGTCGGATACCCGTCATCGGCAGCCTGTGGAATGCAAAAAGACTAGAGCTAAACCCAAGATACCATTCACCTTTCACTATCGAGGTAAGTGGTTGAGGGGAGACGCCAGGTATATCTATATATAGAGGCTTTTTAAAGACGGGCCTGTACAGATATGGAAAAGCTCCCGACTGAGTTCCGTGTTTCTTGTATCGCCCTGCCATGGAACTCAATGCACATTAGAGGACGTGTGCGATTGAGGCATCGAGCTACAATTAACAGTACATACGAGGGACAGTCTAGATACATGCATATCTACTCTGGGTGGTGTATCATAGACTTGAGGGCATTACTCCGGTATGAGATCTGATTCGATCGAGTGTGGCAGTCCATACACTTATGTAGCGTAGTTATGGATGATACATGCTGATCGTAACATTGTTATATAGAGATCTGTACGTCACTCCGGCGTAGGATGAGGGATTGCGAACATTTCGGTGGCATTACGGTGGAGACCATGCAAGTGGGGTACCATGGGGTGTACCTCGATATTGAGGGTAACTACACATATACTATATTAGGTTAACCCACTGGGAAGTGAATGGGAACGACGTATGTGTAAGCCTTGAGTGTTGTTAACCAAAGTAGCCTAATAAATAAGAAAATACAATTAAACGGTATATGGAGGATTATCCAAAGTGTATAGTTTAAATCCAGTCACCAGAACTTGTATTCTGACACCCTCCTCATAACATACTCGCATGTAAGATTTGTGATAGGAACATGATAGCCTTGGATACTGGCTAGGAAATATTATTAATACGGTAAGGCTATATTTTATATTATATTTTATCCATTCTGTTGTGATATATTTTTTGAGCTCTGACCTATTTTATGTGTCTGCTTTTTCTGTAGGATACCAAAGCACAACAACTTGAGTTTCGATGGATTTGAATTTTGGAAAAAAATTCGGTTTGTCGGAATTCGGGTTGTCACATGTATGATGTATTATGTAGGAGATAACTATGAAAACTCATAAGAAGCTCATAAGGATTATTCTAAGTATTGATTCACCCTTTATTGATCTTTGATTCGGAGTACATAAGTAATTACAATAGAAATCCCCAATTTGATTTAGAAATTAGGGTTTACTCCAGGATAAGAGAGTACAAGAATGAGAAACGAGAAATCAGTCCCGAAAATGAGACACCTAGGGTCTTATTTATAGACAATCGGGCCCCCTTTTGTCATTGGGCCAGCAGATCCCCATATCGGCCTCTTTTCCCTTTGGTCCCAGTTGCTTTAGCTCTCGGCTGCTCTTTTGGCTTTGCTTATAGCTTATAGGGTGTCGGTTTCTCTCTCGAAAAGATGGTCTCGGACTATGGAACTTCTTTTTGATGTCATATATATCTTCTTTATATCGATACCAAGCCTGTCGGTATGGATAACTTTAGGAAGGCTTTACGCTTCAGGATATAGGCTTCCGGATATAAGCTTTTGGATATATGCTTCCGGATATAATCTTCCGGATATAGGTTTTCCGGTCTTGCTATTAATTCCTGGTGGAGCTTGCCTTCATGATTCAAGTGGGTGGTTACCGGATCCACCACCCCTATCAATATCGACACTAAGTAGATTAGTGTGAATAGCTTATCTCTCCTCGAGGTTCCGGCTTGCATTTCGGCGGATTCCTGACGTGTATCTCGGCTTCCCTGAGGGTTTTTCCTAGCGCTTTATTAGTTGTTTACTGAAGTAGCCTCTAGGTGATCATCTAATGGGAGTCTCGGCAGCTTGTTCCCGGATGATTCCCTTATGCTTCAAACTCTGTGTTTTTGATGCTCTCGTCTTTCGATGTATCAGTATTAAGAAAGTTAATACCGATAGCCCTTTCGTCCTTCTAGGTCTAGGGTTGCAGTATTCTTGGTCTTTCTCTTTATTAGCTCCTAGTTTCCGGTGACCCTTAGTTGAATATCTTTTAGGTCGGAACTACCCTGTCAGTATTCTCTCTTTATATTGGATTTGAATTTTTTCTTTGATGTTATTGCCGGTTGCTTGCCCTTCCGGACACCTCCTTTAGGCTTTTGGTTTTACTTCGTGCTTGGTCATTGCTTACGAATTATTCTATTAGGCCTGTGATGGTTCGATACCCCTTCAACGTCAGCCTATCTTGACATTACTTTTGGTAGTAATAGGTAGATTTGGTATTAGTCATTGATACTATAATCGTCTAAAAAGGAGAAAAGAAAAGGTTGCCAATTTTCCTTAATTTCCCTTTTGTATTTTCATTTATTTCTTTCCCTTTTTTACATTTCTTTACTATCTGATTTCTTCTTCAAAAAAAATATTACAAAAAAAGCTGTCATTTTTCTTGCTTTTGTTTTCTTTTATATATAAAAATAATAATTCTTGATTAATTGATTTGGTATATCAATTATATTAGTACTATCATCAACTAAACAAGAGCAAAAAGCTGTCATTTTTCTCGATTTCTTTCCTTTTTTTTCAATTTCTTTTTTCTTTCTTTCAACTTCCTTTTTTATCCATAACATTGTCTTTCTTCCAAGTTTCACAAAAAAATCCTTTTGTAATTTTTATTCGTTTTCCTCTTGCTTTAATTTTTTTTCCTCAACTTTTTTCCCCTTTGTTCTACATTGCAAGTCTTTCTTTATATTTTCTTTTTTTTCTTTTTAATTTCTATTAAGTTTTTTTTTCCTATTTGCTCTTTCTCTCTCAATAAAGAAGCTTCAACCAGTCAAAGGCCATGGTGAATAGAGTTCAAGCAACAAACAAGTATTTTGAGGTTAAACAAATTGCAAACATTGAAGTTAGAATTGTTAGCGCTACTCAATTGCTCTGGAAGGACTGCCATACCCACTGTAAAAAAATTAAGCTCTGCAGGTGCTTTGCTACTAAAAAGAAAAATATATCGACATTGCTTGTAAAAAAAATTTGTAGGGGCGGCGACTTGCTTGTACATTTTTTTTATAATTTATGCAGTTATTATTGTCTGATTGTTGTGGTTGGCTGAAATTTCCGTAACTAAAGACATCATTCTCATTGTTTTTCAATAATAAAACATGATTAGATATTTCAAAATATTTAACAACAAGATTGTATTTTGTGAAATGGATTCTCTCAAGCGTTTGATCGCGAATATATATCAATTCAATTTATTGAACTTTTTGTAAAAAAGCTTGCATACTACTTGTAAAACATTGGTCGTATCCCTTAATATTTATACTATACATGAACGGCCATAAGACCCTCTTTCCCCTTCAAATCGAGATTATCAACTAATAAGATATACTTGAGTACGTTATCTACTTTTTAATAAAAGCTACTTGTTTCAACCTTAAGTTTTGGATTTTCTATATTCGACAACATTGAGTGAAAAGAGTGTTAGCCACCTTAATTCTCCTAGGGGTTCTCGAGTAAATCAAAACTTTCCAAACGAGATGGATTATACTCGAATGAATCTAAATTTTCAAAATCTCAATGTCGGAATGGATAAACCCTTATCTCTTCGAGAATGATGTTACCCAACTAAGACTGTTCAACCTTCTGTCATCGTATTTCCACCAGTTGAAGGAAATTTTGAGCTCAAACATTCTTTTATTCATGGGGTACCAAAATTTATTGGTTCTGAAAATGCTTATGAATTTTTAAGTGAATTTGAATTTATTCGTCCACGACTAAAATGCAACAATTATCTAATGAATCAATCAAACTAAGGTTGATTCCATTCGCATTACATGAAAGTGCTAAATGATGACTAAATTCTATTCCGAAACATTCCATAAGAAGTTGGGATGAATTTGTCACTATATTCTTGAAAAGGTTTTTCCCTTTCATAAAACTCTAAAAATACGACCTGAAATAAATCAATTTTCACAAAACGAGGAGGAAATTTTTTCAAAACACTTTGAGAGATTCAACTGATTATTATATAGTTGTCTTTATCATGCAATTCCCAAACATCACTTATGTCAAATTGCATATGAAGGGCTAAACCATCAGACTCGAACACAACTGGAATCAATGTGTGGGGAGAATTTATGTTTAAAATAGCCAATGAAGCTTGGGAATTCTTAGAAGATTACTCTGAAAAGGACATGCAATGGGAGTCAATTCGTGTTCCCATTCATACTTATACTAGAGAAGTGCATGTCGTGGATCCAAATCAGTTTTCCTTAGGAACTCAAACTCCTCAAATTATAGAAGGACAACCCTAGTATTACCCTTAAGACCAAGTCAATGCCATAGTTTAAAACTGTCCCTACTCAACTATATATAACCCTGGTTGGAGAAATCATCCAAATTTCTCGTGGCATGATCCCAGTAATGTCGTGAATCCATCTCACATGAATCCGAGTTCAAATTACAAAGCTCCATTTTCTTCTAATCCTCAAACTTCTCAAGTTTCACCTCATTGTAAGCCTTTGAATCAACCATATAGGTATTCGAACTCTCAATCATCAATTTGGTCGTCCCAATCTTCTCAAGAAATTGTTCGATTAGAGACAAAAATAAATAATCAAGATGCTAAACTCGAACAAATGATGAATATGATAAAGGAACTAATGAAAAATAATGAGAAAGGGAAATTGCCTAGTCAACCCGAGGTGAATCCAAAATATAATTCTCGTACTGTGAATTCTTGTGAGGATGGAAACAATAATTTGGTTGACTCTGTCATCACCTTTAGGTCCAGAAAAACGATTGACAATAATGTCAGTAATTCCGATAATCCTTCAATCCCAATCGAAAAGCTTGACACTCTTCCGATGACAACCAAGGCCAATTCTTCTGAACCTTTCCAATCTCCATCTTTTTCGAATGTTGGCAATCCCAACATCTCTTCTCCTAGTGACAGAAACCCTGATAAAGCATCTTCTTCTAATGTTGGCAATCCCAACATTTCCTCTTTTACACCCTTGCCTCCTCCACTTCCTATATCGAAACCTTCTTCTTCGAACGATCAAAATTCTGAAAGAGTCTATAAACCAGTAGCTCCATATCATCATAGACTTAACAATAAGAAGAAGAATGCAAATTTTGAAAAAAATCTTGAAATCTTCAAACAAGTTTGTGTCAATATTCCACTCTTAGATTCCATCGAACAAATTCCTTAATATGCCAGGTGCATTAAAGAGCTATAAACCCGAAAAGAAATCACTAATGTTCCCAAAACTGCCTTCTTGACTACAAACACTAGCTCTATTTTCTTGAATCCATCACCAATCAAGTATAAGGACCCCGGTTGCCCTACAATTAGTTGTAAAATTGGAAATACTCACATCAGTCATGCCCTACTTGATCTTGGTGCAAGTGTCAATCTTATTCCCTATAGTGTTTATCGTCAATTAGGGCTAGGGGAATTGAAACCCATGAACATCACTCTTCATCTAGCTGACCGATCTATCAAAAAGCCATTGGGCATGATCGAAGATGTCTTGATACAAATCGAACAGTTTTACTTCCTTATCGATTTCATAATTTTAGAAACCGAGCCTGTCTCAAATCCCAATGTTCAAATCCCGTTGATATTAGGACGCCCATTTTTAGCAACTTCAAGTGTTATCATAAATTGTAGGACCGGTCAACTTTGACTCTTTTTTTGGGCACTATCCATTGAGCTGAACATCTTTAATCTCAAAAATCAACTTAGGGATTTTAGGATTGATGAAACTGACATGATTCAAACAACGGCTAATGAAACCTTTAATGACAATTCTGAAGCCTTAATGACGTGTCTTGATCATTTCAACTCCGATTTCGATGAGCTCGAATATATTTTTGAACTAAATGAACTTTTTGACTTGAAACCTTCGTCATCTGAATCTAACCAAGAAATGTTGACTAATGTTAGCATACAAGAACATCCTAAATTGGACCTCAAACCCCTACCATAAGATCTTAAGTATGCTTACTTGGACTCTACAGAAAATTTTCCCACAATCTTGGTCTCTAATGTTACTGAGGACCAAGAAGAAAAACCTTTGAAAATTTTATAGGAAAATAGAGAGGAATTAGATTGGGATTATGATGAAAATGAATCTAGAGATTGCCTTGAAGATAATCTTAGTTCTATTTCATCAAGAGAAATTATGGTTCGACATTCAACTTTACGGGATTATGATAATCTTTATCTAAATTGTATAAATCATTGACACGACAAAATTTTCATAGGAAGGATTTTCATTTCAGAATTCACTGACATGCCTGTTGCACCTCACAAATCAGACAAGAAATCATTGTGCATCATTTTTTATAGAGGCAAGTGTGACGGGAAAAATAAACATGTTTTTTCACAAAACTTCACCATCTTTATAGATCTCATTTTGCATATGATTGGCCTTCACATATAGTTGTTAAACTGGATTTCATTTTACAAATCGTTTTGCATCTCATTCACTTTTGGGTATTATCTTTCAAATTTAGGAAACGTGTTTACAGTGTGAACATTGTTTTATCCAAGTGTTGGGGGAGTCTGCATTGAATTCATTTTTATCTTTTCTTTAATTTTCCTTCTTTTCATTTTCGTTCATTCATATAGGACCATCATGCATTTTAGGTCGTAGTAACATATCAATTTTTTGTTGGAAATACGACTCATTTTAGATTGGTACAACGAAGTAAATTAACCATTTTTTTTACCAGTTGATAGTAATTTTTTTTCTCTCAACTAAGATCGAATAAAAAATATAATGAAAAGGTGAATTACGAACGACAATAGTGTAACCGATACATAGGAAGATTCTTAGGTGATGGCCATGAAGTTTATTCTAAATTGTATTCTTTGTTTAATGAGTGGAGGACTTAAAATACTTATATTGGCTTTCTGAATCTTAAAAACTGAGTTATGTTAAGCTAAAATTGCATAACTCTTTCTTCTTCTTATATTCAATAATTATAGTAATCCAAGGGTATCCAATATTGCTTGTAAATCTAGCGTTGGTGTGCAAACCCGTCAAGCTATTTCCTTACTCTCATGGGTGGTATACCTTGGTCTCATTTTATGAGTTGGACACCTAAGGATTACCGACATCTTGTTGACAAAGTCAGTGTCGGTCTACATAATCCGCCAAGCTCTGTCCCAACTATCATGGGGGTATACCTTGGTCTTTAGTTAGGTGTGTGTAATCAGTCATAAATTTAATTTTTTATAGAGATAGAGAATAAACAACGATGCTCAAACACTTCTTGACCTTATTGATTTGACTAGTCATACACAAGGAAACGTGAATACGACTTTGCAAACTGTGACAAGCAAACTAAGAATTTATTTCATGGCTGCACTATGTTATCGACCAAACTAACTAGAAAAAATAGAATTAACGTTTGAAAACTTAAATTATATTGAAAATTTTTGACGAGTTGAGAATCCAAAAATTTCTATAGATTGATTTCGAATTGTACATTGCTATGTTGTAACTTTTCAGAAACAAGTCGTGTTTTGATTTTTGTTGTCATTTGCATATGTCCGTTGCATTCATGTAGTTGCATTAGAATTATAGCATACTGCATTTGGATTTTGTGGGTATTATCCATTGAAAATCCTCATGAGATATCACTCGTCCTACTAGGGACACCTAGAGGTTTAACGGCTCATTGCATACGCTCAATACAATCGTGTTTCCTATGAAAGTGTGACATACCTAGTTTAGTTTTTTCATTTCTATTTTACTCGAGGACGAGTAAAAGATAAGTGTAGGGGTATTTGATTAACATGTAAAAGTGTTTATTTTATTCTCATATCTTATCTTTATTGTAAATAAATAAATATTACTTCGGGTATTTTTATATGTTTTCGCAGGTTGTTCGATAAATGTCTCCTTCATTTCAGCTGAAGGCCAATTGTAAAGAAACGGCTACTTTCCTATATCAACATTATCTCAATCCCAAAAGATGTTGTAGATCAGTAGTAAAGGCCTGAAAATTTAGACAAAGTGACCTGAGTTCGATCTTTGTTAAGCCATATTTTGCTGAAAAAAGGAGCCTAGATATATATACACTACCTTCTTTGCTCTGAAGAATATATGGACTAGTGGTATATTATATATATATATATATGTGTGTGTATGTATATAATATATGCACTAACAAAGATTTGAAGAGTATAGCATATTCTTCTCAGAGAAATCAAAACAAATCATTTATATTTAAACCGCCATGCAAAACAAAAGGAAATCTTTAATTATCAATAAAAGTCCATTGCTTTCATAGCATACCACATTTGGATTATCAATCTTCAATCAACATCATAAAGGGAATATTCCTTTATTATTGGAAAGAAAACATTTTCATATATTTTTCTTAGGCCCAATATTCACAAAGATAGGAGACTATATCCCTATAAACACCCATTTTATTCATTGTAAACTTCGGTATCTTTTTCTGTACTTCTCTTTTCCATCAATAAAGCTTTCTTTTCTTCCTACATTGTTATTTTAATGGAAATTTGTGTTGTCAAATAAATTAAATTTGCTAGGACACAAATTGCTATTGTATTTATTTTTCTTATTAGTGATTGACCGTTTGATTAGATTCAACGGTAATCCTAATTTTTATTTCTGTTTGTTTATTTATTTTCTATAGTTTTTATTTTAGTATTCTATTTATTTTTCTATCATTGAATTTATTATAGATCCGATTAGATTCTAATCTGTAGTGAATTCAATTCCAGTTCTAATTTGTTTTCATTGATAATTGTAATTTGGTTGTCGGTTCATTTAGATTTGTTCTGAACCAATTTGCAATTTCAATCAAATCCTCTAAATTCGTTTAACTCACCCACAAAATACATAAATAGTAAATTTTAACTTTCCTCCCTGTGTTCGGGCTACATACTACACATTTGTGCGCTTGCAGTAATTTATGATAAATTTGCGCTTTTCTATTTCATAGTAAATTATTAAACATGTTTTAGCAATAGCAATTTGTGTTCTAGCAAATCTAATTGACTAGACAACATAAATTTCCATGAAAATAAAATTGCAGAAAGAAAAAAAAAGCTTTATTAATTGGTGAAGAGAAGTATAGAAAAAGATATTGAGGTTTACAATGAATACAATGTGTATTTATAGGGGATATAATCTCCTATTTATGCGAATATTGGGCCTAAGAAAATAATATGAAAATATCTTCTTTCCAAGAATAAAGGAATGTTCCCTTCATGATGCTTGATTGAAGATTGATAATCCAAATGTGGTATGCTATGAAAGCAATGGACTTTTTTTGATAACTAAAAATTTCCTTTTCTTCTGCATAGTGGTTTAAATATAAACTAAACGATTTGCTTTGATTTCTCTAAGAAGAATATGCCATACTCTTCAAATCTTTATTAGTGCATATATTATATACATACGTACGAATATATATATATAATATCATTAGTCCATATATTCTTCAAACCAAAGGAGGTAGTGTATATATATCCATGTTCCTTTCTTCAACAAAATAAGGCTTGACAAGATCGAATTCAGGTCACTTTGTTCAAATTCCCAGGCCTTTACCAGTGAGCTACAACATCTTTTGTGATTGAGATAAAGTTGATATGGGAAAGTAGCCTTTTCTTTGAAATTGGTCTTCAGTTGAAATGAAGGGGACATTTATTGAACAACTTGTGAAAACATGTAAAAGTACCCAAAGTAATATTTATTTATTTACAATAAAGATAAGATATGAGCATAAAAATAAACAATTTTACATGGTAATCAACCTTCAGCTTAGGTTTTCTACCCTGAGGCACAGTGGTTATTGTTATTATAGTTTAATTCTTTCACATTTATCATCATTCAAAAAAGACTGAGTGACAGAGTTACTATTATTACAGTTTTCTAATGTGATTGACTATAAATTTATTTATTTCTAGTAAAGTGTTTGTGATCACTGCAACACATGCAGTGATACTTTTGAACATGAATAGCCTAAGACAAGAAAGACTGTATTTATTTCTAGTTATATATTTGTAATTGACTAATTAAATGTGTTAAAATATAGCATATAATTGAAATATAATATAATTAATGAATGTTAGCATTAGCCACTGTGCATTATTTTTTGTTATTTTATCTTCATCACACCAACAGGCCGAAAAGAAAATCACAAAATTTGTACTTGCAAAGTAACAATATTGTCTAACCAGTATCCACAACTATCATATCTCTGCCATAAATACGAGTGTTTTATGAGGAGGGGTCAAACACAAAGCTCAGGTGACTGGACAAATTATACATTCTGAAATAACCCTACATATACTGTTCAATTATGTTTTCTTATTTATTAGGTTGTTTTTGGGTTAATAGCACTCAAGGATTTACACACAAGTTGTACCCATCTACCTCTCATTAGATTAACCTAATATAGTATATATGTAGCAACTCCCAACATATCAAAGTATTCCCCATGGTACCTCCTCGCACGGTCCCTCCCGTTACACCACGAAAGCATATACAACTCTCATCCTACGCTGAATGATGTATGGACCTCCATATTACTACGCCATGTTCCGCGCAGAACTATTATCTTTATGCTACGTAAGCATATGGACTACCATATCCAAACTCCTCGGTCGAATCAAGTCTCAACACGAAGTAATGCCCTAGCGTCTACGATACACCACCCAGTGCATGTATCTAGACCCTCACATGTACGTATTGTACTCCAAGTCCCGTAATAGGGCTCATCCAATGCATGAAACTCGGTCGAGGGCTTTTTCCATATCTGTATAGGTCCACTAAAAAGGACTCAAGGTACCAATATCTAAACTATGGTCTGCATTTTCACGGTGGCTATAGTCCCACCTCGACCCCTTCCTCAACTAGTGAGACTACATGAAGAGCTAAGTGACATGCCCCTAACAACCAATCTAACATTCAATTTGGCGTGTCCCACAACCAGCATCTCGATAGTGAAAGATCGGCAGTCTCTTGGTATGGCTCTAGTCTTTCTGCATCCCACTGACTGTCGATGATAGGTATCCGGCGATTACTATCCTATATTGGTCTTGAGCTGCCTATCTGTAGGCAATTCGTCGAATCACCCAATACCATCCACCACAGCCTTCTGACTGCCAAATTACCGTGCAGTCAAGGTATACTCAATGGGTGCTAACGCGCAGACCCAACCCCTGCGAGGTTAGACTGGATGCATGTACCGCAACAAAGGAACACCATTGAGTACCCTACCACGTTCCTTGGAAGCCACATGCTTCCCTCCTATCCCATGGAGCAATCAAGCAGAATAATCATATGGACGTGCTCCTCTCGTGCCTCCAGACACCACGATGATCTACCCCGTTGGGTTCTTCACATTCATACGTACGGACTGGTCCAAGCGCATCCCACCATCATGTTATTAGACGCTATGTCTAATCACTTAATCACGCGCTTGCTTTATCTTATTAGCTTACCAATCAACTTGATTACCAACATATTAACTTTTTATTCGAGTTACCAGGTTTTCTTTGTGCCCCTTACATCTCAATGGAATGGACCCCTCTTGCTTATTAATTCAGTGATATAACTTAAGCCATTTTAAGTTCATAATAAGCCCATAACATGTTATTCCCTCGATTGTAATTAACAAAGGTAATATACAATCTTTTTACATTATCACCATATCATTCATTGTCCAATTTCATGTGTACAAGTTACAATAACATGTTCTACTTAATGTAGAATTAAGTACATCTTATCTTAATCCACATGTTTTCTATTAACATGTTACTCAATATATATATAATTCAGTACAACTTATTTCATTCCATATGTCTTCTTACTTTACTCTTTCTATTCCATCATAAGTGTCACAACTTATTGTTGTATACTTATTAACTTAGTCCTCTTAACTAAGATTTATTAGTAAGTTTCTTTTTTATTCATAATAACCCATGTTATAATTACACTTGTCCCCAGGACAAGCCTACCTATTATACTACCTTCTTATTCATATAATCAGTTATAATATGTTATATTCCCCATTCTCATTATTCTATTTTGGTTCCCTAATATGAACCAACCTTTATTGTTGTTATCTTTTTTTATTACCGTCATGTACATTTCTATATTTTAGGAAAGCCTTTCTCGCACCTCATCAGTTTGAGTTATAGAATGGTATAATGATTTATTTCCATAATGCACATCGACTTAGATTCGTAGTTGCAAGCTATTTTCTTTATTTTAAATGTGGATGTATATATGAACTTTATTTGATTAATGTATATTTGCACTTTATTTGATTAGTGTGCAGTACGGTCAAAGAATACCTTTTTCACACTAATTCCTTTTTCATTTCTTTTTCTTGCAATTACATCCTCATTTATTTGTCGTTATAGAAATATATCATTTTCCCTAAATCCAACTAATTTGGTTCACTACTAACTTTTCCCTTTCTATTTCTGAGAAAGATATTGAATTCCTATTACATATATTGTTCATGGTTACTGTTATTTAGCCGATTAGGCATATCTATTCTTTTCTATTACTCCAAATTTTTACTGTAATTCTATTTATAACAATTTGGCGTAATAATACCGATAAGAAAATATTAATGTTTATTGTAAATTCCACTATTCCAGTGTTTACAGTAATTTCCAATTCAGACAGATGGTTAATGGAAATAGACTTCATAAAATAGTAATGTTCTTAACATATTCTATGCAAATTTAATCTTAATTACCAAAATGTTCAATAAATTATTGTATTAAGAATAACGGGGAATGCAAACGATAAATATACCATTGCCCAAAAGGTATAATTTAAATTCACTCTCCTGACAGCTTTCCAATCCTTGAATCGGATCCAAATTTCTTATTCCATGGATTCCCTAACTGAATCTATTATTAAAACAACCTCGAATTCAAAAATATGATGCTAAAAGTAGAGGGTAAGAAAGAGAGAAACCTAAATAAATCAGATTCAAGAACTTACCTCATGTTGATCAGAAATCTGAACACCTATTTATAGATTTATATCTCTTATCTTCAAACCTTGAATCGGGATCCCTAAGAACTAACGTTTTAATTTCTGAAAAGCTATGGAGGAGGAAGAGAATGGCAGAGCTTCAGGAAATATGAGGTTAAAGCTAGGCCCTGCTAGTCTATATATAGGTGTACAAGAAATTCTGGTCCTTTGGATTTAACCAAATAAAATCCGAACCGTATATCAGAAACCACGTCATATAAAAAAATAGATCTGACCCGATTGGGTCGGTCCATCCAGGGTCCAGGCAAGATTTCTACACCATTGTAATTTCTCATTTTAATGCTAGTTAGTTACGTTAATTTTCTCTGTCTTATATTATTCCACTTATAACTTACCTTTACATTTGAATTTCGTATTTGCATGTATATATATGCATGCAACCTTTTAGATATAAGTTCGTTAATAACTTCCCCTTGCAAGCACCGTTTTATAGGTGCTAAATTAATGTAATTTATAAGGATATCGATGCTTTCGTTTTATTCCTTTTAATGCATTCTAATTTCAAATGCAGCCTTTTCTTGTCCAATTTTAATTTATTATGCATTTATTTATTTCTTCTCTTAATTCTTACTTTTTATTTCAACATTAGAATCTTCACATTTATATACATGCAAATCTTCATTTCTTACTAATTTTATTTAATTAACATAGGATGGTACATTCTCCCACCCTTAGGAAATTTCATCCCCAAAATTTGGTAAGTGTAAAATTAAGTAATCCCTCACATAATTTACAACCATCATGTGTGCATCCAAATTTTGCAACCATTTGTGCATTTGTCCAAAGTATCATACAACATAATAATACATGAATGCAATGTATGCCTAAGCGGTACCTCCTATATAAATGCTAATTTCCTGAAATTCTTTTGAAAACATGATGCACACATCCTAAATATATTGGCAATTTCTATATGAATGCAATATTTTGAGAATCAAAATACTTTTGCATCTAAACTTTCCCACACATTTACAAAGCAAAAGCGTAGTTCGTCCGATTTTTTCATCCATAACCCTACTAAACAACTTTAAATTTGCGAATTTCAGAAAAATATAATTTTCTAAATTCGATTTCTTATGATACAAAAAGGTGGAAAACGAAAAAATACATATCTTATGTTTTTTCTTTCATATACCTTTTCTTCCTATACTTGGATTTTATGCAACTATTTTATAAAGATTCCCTATCTTTCTATCCAAACACAGCTCACAAGGAAAAGTTTTCTTTGTTATAGATTTTCTTTTTCAACTTTCTTTGGAAAAATCCATTTTTTTCTCAACTGTCATGTTTGTTGCTTTACTGGATTTGTTGTTTTCTTTTTAGTTATGTCATTACTCTTTTCTTAGCTTATTTAACTTAATCCACTAATCTAAGCTCAATCTTCAAATAAGCCTTCTAAAAAATTTCAAACTAAAAATAGGAAAACAAGCCCATTACACAACAACTATTTAGGGCTAAGAATCCTAGGACTATGTCCCCCATAACAAAGAAAAGTCCGAACCAAAGGTTCTAAACACTTATTTACCCTCTACTATCTAGTTGTCACTACTAGTCCTTGTTGTGTACTAATAGTCCTTTCCAAGAAACAACCTAGGCTCTATAATACTTATGCATTCTACGGGAACTTTCCATTATCCGAAAATAATTCTCGCTATCCTCTATATAGCCTCAAAATATTTTCCGTCTTCCCTAGGTACTAATCCTTACCTACTCCATGATTCTAAAACCGTGGTTTGGCTTCCTCATTTCATTTTTCTTCCAAAAATTAAGTGTTAGAACTTTACTTTTCTTCATTAAAACTTGACTTTGCTAAACCATAAAAATATGTTATCCCAAAAAAAACAATTTTTTTTCTTCAAATCATAAAAATTGGAGTAGACAAGGACAACTATTTCTCAATCAGCTTCACAACTATTCTTATTTACAATGTCGATTCTATTACTTACAACTTGGTGCAAACATCTAGTCTATTCTTAATTCTTACAACTTATTTTATCCACCCATCAAAGTTTCATGTCAAAACAATTGCCAAAAGTTATTGTCAAAAGAATAGAGAATTTCAAAATTTTCTTTACCAAAAATTTTAATATTTAACAAAATACAATTTTTTCTATGTTTTTCTTTTTAATCCTTTCATACTTTATGTTGACGGAAAAAAATTTCATATACACTAAAGATTCCTATTACTAGGAATAGTTAATTTGGTTGCAAGACTAAGTAAGAGAAAGCGGTAAATGACACGAGAATTTATAGTGGTTCGGCCGTGGATTAGGCATGCGTCCACTTTGGAAGGATGTTGAACTTTTATTAATCACTCAAGAATTACAAGGTAGAGCCATGCTCATTACATTCACTTTTATAATTGCCATATGCTCGGTATTTGGGAAAAAATATATTTAATTCTCCTTCTTCCTCAAATAGGAGATGCCATTAATGGAGTTCATGGAGCTCTAGGAAGGTCTCAAGTGAAGAAAATCCAACCTCTTTGGAATGTAAGGTCATGGGTTATTTATAGGAGTGGGAGTGGGAGTGGGTAGGATTAGGTAGAAATGGGGACTACATGCAGGAAATTCGAGCCCACCACCTGCGCACCTCGAAATTTCGAACCCGGGCACAGGTTCAAAATTTCGAACCCAGACGCGAGTGAGACATCTCGCCCCCGCTGGGTTCGGAATCTCGAACCCAGCCATGGGTGTAAGATTTCGTACATGATGGGCTCGGAATCTCGAACCCAGCCATGGGTGCGAGATTTCGCACCCGTTGGGCTCGAGACCTCGCACCTACTGGGTTCGAAATTTCGAACCCGGGTATGGGTTCTAAATTTCAAACCCAGGCATGGGTGCGAGATTTTGCACTCGGCTGGACGCGAATCCGGTGTCATGCCTGGCGTGAAGTCCTTCCGAGGGGCGCGAGGATCCCGGGACCGGGTGGTCGAGGTTCGTAGCTCCTTCGGGGTCCGAGGCCTTGGTTCGCGGATGTCTTCTGGATGTCGTGAGGGTACAAGCAGTGTAATCCCTTCTTGATCATGTTTCCTTCACTCTTGTGTGTCCCTTTTCGGCCTCAGCTTTACGTGGTTCGTTGGGTTGAGCGTATCTGATACTCTCCTGGGGACCGGACCAAAAAGCCGGTTAACATTTTCCCCCCAAAGTACGTCTTGTCTTTTGACATGATGTGCTTTGTGTAGGATGAAGTAGTGGCGAAGCTATTAATTTTTCCTGTAATTCAAAAGGGAAATAGGTGTTAGCTGTGGGGCTCACTCTCCCTGGCAGCGTAGATGAGCCGTCGTTCGGAGGATGCGCCGCGCTCAATTCGTTAAATGTCTGTAGTGCGTAGCCTCCGTGGATGTACGAGAGTTGGCACGCACACGCGTGGAGGACGTGCACGAGAGAGCGTGTCATGACGCTTTCGATCCTGGAGCTGTGACCATCGTCGCCATCGCTATTTCGTCATTTTTTCTCTTTTTTTGGGGGGGGGGGGTTCGGAAATTTCAAGCCTAG
Source organism: Allium sativum (assembly GCA_030737875.1). NCBI lineage: Eukaryota > Viridiplantae > Streptophyta > Magnoliopsida > Asparagales > Amaryllidaceae > Allium > Allium sativum. Next base: position 207,222,666 of record CM060925.1, read on the forward strand.
GGGGATCGAAATTTCGAACCCAGGGGCTCGGAGATTCGATCCTGGGGGTTCGAGATTTCGAGTCCATGGGGATTGAAATTTCGAGCCCACGGGGATCCAAATTTCAAACCCTAGGGGCTCGGAAATTCGTTCCCCTGAGCTTGAAATTTTGATCCCAAGGCTTCGGAAATTCGATCCCTTGGGCTTTGAAATTTCGAACCCATGAGGTTCGAAAATTCGAACCCCGTGGGTACGAAAATCTCGAACCCGTGCTGGAATGCGAAGAGACATTATTTCTTTTAAAAATAGGACCCTTTCACTTATTTCCTTCTAATTTTTATTTCTTTGGCCACCATTGCCAAAAGCTTCGAACCCGATAATTTCGAGTCTAATAATTTCGAACCGAGCCAGGTGAGGCCTCGAATCGAGGAGTTGAGAAAGGGAGGAGGTCAAAGGGCCATGGAGGAAACCTCGATACCTCGTGGGTTCGATTTTTCGAACCCAGACAGCTTCGAATTTTCGAACCTACATGGGTTCGAATTTTCGAACCTCAGTGGGTTCGAATTTTCGAACCTCAGTGGGTTCGAATTTTCGAACCCACCGGGTTCGAAGTCTCGAACCCTCATGGGTTCGATTTTTCGAACCGGGGGGTTTGAGGCATCAAACCCTTCTAGGTTCAGATTTTCGAACCCCGTGGGTTCGAATTCTCGAGCTCCCTGTCTGAGTTCAAAATTTTGACCCAGAGGGGCTCGAGTTTTCGAACCTATGTTGATTCATAACTTCGAGCCCATCTGGGTTCGAAATTTCGAACCTAGGGCTCGAAGTTTTGAGCCCGACTTGGTTCGGGACATGGCCGTTGATGGGTTTCCTAATTGTAATGTCGATCGACTTTGACTTCCGAATATTCATATCTGGATTTGCATGTTTAGCTTTGATGCATATATTGTTAACCTCGCGAGTGGGGTTTAGGATTGTTCACATAGGGTAGAGCATACAACCGGACTGGGACTTGGACTGGTACGAGTCGTTCTGAACTTTCTTTATGTAGTTTGTTTTTGCATAGCATCTCACACACATATTAGTTGTCACCAACATGAAGGGTAAGGTCACTATACTGCCTGTTCTAACACTGATGCGTTAAAGTATAGCTAAAGATGAAGACCAGATCAAGGACTGGAAAGACTACAGAAGCCGGGGATTCCCAGCCTGCACCACACACATCCGACCCTACCCCTAGAGGTAGCTTGTCTGGCAGCGAGCTTGAGAACACCACTGAAGCATCGACTCCTCATTCGACCAACTCGCCCGAAGCGTCTGAGCATGGGGAGCAACCTGAGCGACAATATTCCCCGGTCGTAACTAAAGAGGCCGAGAACGTAGATATCATGGGCGAGGATGAGCCCGTACCTCCGGTAGCTCCGGACATGTTACCTGATGCGGTGATTTTATAGAATCCCATAAATTCAGTACCATCGTGCCTGGATGCTACTACGGTTAGGAAAATGGCAGTGCGATTTAACATACCGGTGGATGATGCCCATGCCCCGAGAGAGATGGCAGAGCCCATGTGCTGCCCGAAGGCCTTACTGCTTGGAACCTTCAAGCTTGCCTCACCGAGTGTGTGCCCACGGCTAATAACTTCATTCGGGATCTGTTGTTCTATTTCCGCCTCGCGCCATCGCAACTGCACCCCAATGCTTATGCTTCCCTTCTGGGTATTTATGTTCTCTTTCGCAAGTTTTTGAATAGGGAGACCACTGGGGAAGATATTTGATACTTCTTCCACTTAAGAAAAACGAGCGCGGTCTCTCCCTCTCAATGGTCTTTGGAAGCAACAGCTGCTACAAAATTCTTTGTTGGGACGTTGCCCAGGCTGTCTGTGTTTAAGCACGAGTGGTTCTTTGTTAGCTGCCCTCCCGGATTTGCGAAAAGGTGGATTAAGGGAAGTTAGTGTTTTTTTGACTTCATTCCCTGCCGTAATTTTTGGATTCCTTCCTTTATTCATTGTTTCAATTGGGTTATCACAGGAAATCCAAAGATGCCTACTGGAGACGAATACCGGCAACGCCTCAATGCTTTGCAGGCGATACTAGAGAATCTTCGTGATACCAGCACCGTGACAAGTCAGGATCGCCTCCGCCGCGCTGGATTGCTGCCGAACTATCGGACTGTGATCAGGCCCGCGGTTGCTATTAGCGCGCCAAAGGAAGGAGTTGTGGCATGCTCTACCCCTACGGGGTGGAAGAGGAAAATGACCCCAGCGGAGGGAGAATCGCAAAGGACTGCTCCACCTTAAGGAGATGTGCGCGGAGGCGAGGTTCATGGTCAAGAGGAGGTTGCCAGAGATGAGGGGTTGCCGAGCACTCCTGTCCCGCCTCCGACAGAGGAGAGGAAAGGAGAGTTGGCTAGACCGCAGCCTCCTACGACTCACTCAGGGGCCACTACCTCGCTTGAACCCGCGGGCTAGTTTGATGGCTTAAAAGGACTTGCTTTAGTAGTGACTCCATGGACAAATACGACGAGCCTAGAACAAATTTCCTGCACTGCTGAGGGGTTAACTCCCTGGATCGGACCGTAATCTGGTCTGGTTAGAGACCACTTAAGGCATACATCCATAACATTACATAGCATAGACGTTTGCCTACGTGAGTTACTTGACTAAGTTCGGCTTGTTCCATTGGCAGGCGTCATGGTAGGAGGATGCGGCAGACGAAGTTATGGGCACGAGGATTGCCAGCCTCCCCAGAGTTCTTCTTTTGAGAGATTCTGAAGATCTACCAGCTTTTATGGTGCTCCACCTCCGTTAGAACAAGGCAGCGGTCATCGAGACCGAGATCGATCTAGGCGATCTCTGACGCCTCCTCCTCCTCCTATTCGCGTGCCTGCGGGGGATGCTCGGCTCAACATAGGTGGATCCCGGGATCTCTGCCTTTGACAACTCCCCCGTCGACCGCCACTCCGGCTTCCGTTCAACCTGCTAAGGGGAGGGAGCTGCTGTTTGGTCAACCAAGGTTGGGCATGGAAGTCGTGACGAAAATGCAAAATCTGACAGAGTCCCAAATCCGAGCGTTTTCTGTAGAGGAGAGGAGGATGTTTTTGAAGCTGTACTTCCTGCAATATCATTTTGACGAGCTGTCGTCTCTCCCTGATCTTCGTCCTGCTCCCAGTAGGGAATCCAGAGACATATGGATGCATGTATAGGCTGTGTATCACCAAACCAACGAATTTACCAAGTATTCCCTCCATCTTTCTGAGTTGATCAAAAGGAAAAGCCTGGAGCTCATCAACCGTCAACTGACCATTGATGGTGAAAAGACCTCATTTACCCACTTGGAAGCCGAGATAGGTGGGTTTCTCTACTGCGTTACGACTAATTTACCACTACCCCATGTGTTTCCCAGTCTTAACTTTTGATATGTTGTTGCAGCGGAGCTGAAGCGAGCCTACGCTACTTTAAAGACAGGGGCTGCGCGGGACCGTGAGACTTTTAGCGATACCATAAGTCACTTGACGCTTGAAAACACAACCCTTTAGAATGATAAGGATGACTGGTCCAAAGTATGCGCTGAAATGGAAAAGGAAATTGGGAAGGTTACTCAGCTCCAGAATGATAATACCGCTTTGAGGGAGGAAAACGAGAGGATGCGGGCTGAGAATGCCGAGGTTGCTGAGTTAAAGAGGCAGCTCGAGGCAATGAGGAAAGTGAAGGAGGACGCTGAGGCTAGCAACAAGGACGTATTGAGTGTGGCTAAGGGTATAAAAGCCAAACATGAAAGGGGGATAGAGCAGCTGAGGGGACAGTTGAGTGATGCGGAGTTCCATGTTGGGTCCTCCTTCGAGGAGATTATCCATGATATATATGTGAAATCTTTGAGATTTTGAGGGATTTCGTGGGTCGAAGACTACCCCGCGAGCTAGCCAGAACCTGGGAGAGGTTAATCACTTATGAGGCCTTCTTGCGTCAAGTGGACGTAAGCACCCTGGGCAAGCGCCAACTCGCGAATGTCCTTCTGAACAACGACGTACGTGAGAGGTTGGAGGAGGGAAGGAGGCTGTTACAGGAGGATACTGAGAACGAAAGGTTGGCGAGGCTTGCTGAAGACAAACGAAAGTTTATGGTGATCGGGAGCGCGGTTGTGGTGGAAACATTTGCAGAGGGAAGTTCTCATCCGCCCCTGGGCCCCGGATCTGTCATGGTGAGTGGTCCTGGGGATTTGGCCCAAACCTCTATTGAGTATAATCCTGACTTCCCGTCACTGGGGGACACCGGGTTCACCTTACCCACCGTCGCAAGCACCCTTCCCATCATTTCTACGCCATCCTTGACCATAGGTAAATTCCTTTTACCCTGCGTCCTTGAGAACAAAGTGGTTAACGAATTTATGGACTAAATAAGGTTGTGTCTTTGCTTATGCAGCTCCTCCTGAGTCTACGAAGGTAGCGGACCCCGCTCCCATGATCCCTCCAATGACTCAAACTGGGTCGGGCCTCATGGGACATAGGCTGGGGTGGGCGGTGACCCACTTGACACCTTTTCTGACATAAGAGTAACTTCTAGCATGGTCGACATTCTTAATGAAGAAGGAGAGGTGGTCGATGGGTAGAGTGCCCCTATCAAAGGCCCGGTAGAAGCTGATGTGGCTTCAATGACGGCACTGCTGGTGAGTCAACAGGCCAAGATGGTGGCCAAACATGAAGAAGTAGAGGAGAAGCGAGAGCACAACGAGGCTGCCAGGAAAGAGCTCTTAGTGAAGACTTATAGGGAGGCCGAGGCGATGGCTGCTAACATTGTCGCGAAGAAGAGAGCCGATGAGGAGGCTGAGAACAAGTGGCTAACGTTGAGGCCCAGAAGAAGAGGGAGGATGAGGAAGCGCAGCAGAGGAATACCGAGTCCCTTGAGAGAGCCAAAATGGCGACATCACACCTCATAAGTCCCAAAAGCTCGCTACTCGGAGGGCCGCCAGAAAAGCTAAAAAGAAAGCTGAGCGGGAGGGCAAGGTGGTCCCCGAGGCGAGTGACGCTGTGGTCGGCCTCGCTGCTGGGGGTACCATCAAGCCTACATAGCAGGCCACCCTTATTGATATTACCGAGGTTTCTAGCGGCAACGGGACAGGAGAGATACGCATCTCGGCTTCTCATGAATCGACCACTTCTCGGAGGGGCCGAGATGGAAAGAGCGAGTCTGGTAAAAAGAGGCCCGGAGCCAAGGATGAACCGTCAAGCATGCAATCTGCAAAAAAGGACAAGCACAAGCACAAGAAAAGGAAACATGGTTAGTGTTAGTAACCTAAGTAGGAGTTACCGTTATTTTGGTAATTTAGGCCGATAGTTTACGCGAGTACGGCCCACGCTTTTGGTTTTTCAAGACATGGTGTGGTTATCATGTACACCCTGTCATTAGAAAGTAAAAGTGTTAGACACGTAGTTTGTTTAGCATGTGTGTGTGAAAAGGAAATATGAATTAGTAAAGATCACTGTTTATGTCAAGTGTTCGGATGTTCTTTTTATGTTTTCCAGCGTCCTGTACTTGCATAAACTTACTTATCGTTACATTTGTCACAAAGCCATTAGGGGCCTTCTCGGGTAAATTATTCTAGAGAGGTGAGGTATAGCACTTGTTTCAATAAGCTCCCCTCAGCTCAGGGAACCCGTAGTTTGCGAAACCAGGTTGTGCGCCTGTTGTTTTGGGTGGCCTGGGGTTAAACCCAAGTATAGCGAAGGCGCAGGGAGTCGCATTGTGCAGTCCGCCAGGTGGGTGGCTCTCCCGTCGTTCATCGGGTTGAGGCGAGACGCCAGACATCGTTTATTCGTCAGCATAGTTTTCAGCCCTGATCATCAGCCCGTAAGGTCCGATCGTGGCCGCGGGCTGCCCCCTAGCCTTGAGAGGTAAGGGGAAGAAACGATTTAAGGTCGGTCTTGGTGCTGCGCCAAGATTCGACCGACACCCGCAACCGACGAAAAGAAATTTGCACCGATCTTAATCGGTCGTGGAGTGGTGCCAAGCCGCCTGGACTAGGACGCGGAACGATTTATCCTTGGCCTCGGCACTGGGCCGAGGTTCGAGTTAGAGGTTGTTTATACTTGGTTGCGCCGCGGGCCGGTGATTCGAGTAGCGTTACCGGCTCCCGTGCTCGGGGTGCCAGGCTTAGTCAAGTGTCACAGACTCGATGTTGCCTAGAAATTGAAATGGCCGTGCCATCTCCCGTGCTCGGGGTGCCGATGTGGCGGTCGTAGGCGTGAACCGAGCTGGTTGTTGGTACTAACAAGATGCATTACGTGAGAAGTAAACAATAAGGAGATAGAAAATTGAACATCATTTCTACTGATAACTTTGGAAGTAATAGCCTTTACAATGCTTTGGATTTCTGAGAAATCAGAACATTGTTTGAAAAGCACAAACAACCATAAACTTAGTTTATGTAATGTAGCGGCGGAGACGTTCGTTGTTCCATGCCCTTGGGATTTCGGCTCCGTCGATGGTGGCGAGCCTGAAAGTTCCATCGCTGAGCTTTCGATGTATGGAGTACGGGCCTACCCAGCGAGGCGCTAGGCCTGTTGGCAGAGGATAAACTCTCTTAAGAACGAGGTCGTCGATGTTTAGGTCCTTGTGGCAGACCCTGGAATTGAAGTATCGGGCCACTCGCTGTCGTTGGGTTGTGGCTCTGATATCGGCCTCGTTCCTTTTTTCTTCCAGCAAGTCGAGTGATCCAAGAAGTAAATCTTGGTTCATCTTTGGATCGAAGTACGTGACTCGATGGGATTGCAACTTGAGCTCAGTGGGAATGACGGCCTCAGATCCGTATGCGAGGGCGAAAGGAGTATGGCTGGTTGTTGTCTTGTGGGTGGTGCAGAAAGCCCATAGTGCTAGAGGAAGTTCGTATGCCCACATGCCCCTAGCCTTTTCCAGACGTTTCTTGATGATGGATTTGATGACCTTGTTCACCGCCTCGACTTGCCCATTGGCTTGAGGATGAGCCACCGCTAAGAATCTTTTATCGATGTCGTGGCGCTGACAGAAGGCTTTGAACTCGGTGCTCTCGAATTGAGTGCCGCTGTCGGAGATAATAGCTTGAGGCACTCCATAGCGAGTAATGATGTTGTGGACAACAAAGTTGATCATCTTCTTCATGGTAATGGTGGCGAGAGCTTCAGCTTCTTCCCACTTGGTGAAATAGTCCACTGCGACGACGGCGTATCGTGCCCCGCCTCTAGCCATTGGAAGAGTTCCGATGATGTCGATTCCCCACATGGCGAATGGCCATGGGATAACCATTTGAGATAGTTCAGTAGGCAGGGCTCTTGGAATCTTGGAGAAGCGCTGGCGCTTATCGCACTTGCGAGCGTAGTCCGCGGCGTCTTGATCGACCGTGGGCCAGTAATAACCATGTCTGAGAATATTTCTGGCCAGGATCTGCCCCTAGTGCAATCGCCACATTCGCCTTCATGCACACTGCTTAACACTTGGAGTGCGTCGCCGTGAGCTGCGCAAAGGGAACAGAAAAACCTCTGTGGTAGAGTACCCCGTTCATAAGAAGGTAACGGGCTGACTGGCGAGTGAGAGCGCGCTCTTCCTTGCAGTGCTTTGGTAGGATCCCGTGCTGCTGGTAATTTTTGATCGGTGTCATCCATGACATGGGCTCGGGTTCGGTGCTCATGATTGTCTCATCTTGCCCTTGCTTGATGCTTGGGGAGTTGAGGATTTCAACCGGGGAGAATCCGTTAAGTTGCGGATCTTCGAAGCTTGCCATCCCGGCGAGTGAATCCGCTTTTTCATTTTGCTCGCGTGGGATATGGGTGATGGTGAAATGCTCGAGGTACACGAGTAGCCCCTAAACTCGGGCCAGGTCCCTCTTTTGCTTGATGCTCTCCCAGTACTTGTCGGACGATAAGCTGTGAATTGGAGAAGATGTGGACGGTCTCTAGCTTGAGTTCGATCGCGATTCTAAGCCTAGCGATTAAGGACTCGTACTCCGCGTCGTTGTTAGTAGCAGGGAAATTTGGCCTCAACGCGTAATATATCGGGCGTTCTTCAAGGGTGATGAGCATGAATCCGGCCCCAGAGCATTTTCTGTTAGAGGAGCTGTCTAAGAACAATTTCCACTGAGCATTGGGAGTTCCAACGTTCTCTGTGGGACCCTCCTCGGGAGCTGTGAACTCCACGATGAAATCTGCGAGAGCTTGGCCGAGGATGGCTCGTCAGGGGATGAAGGTTATCTCGAACTGGCTTAACTCTATGCTCCACTTTAATAATTTTCCTGACGCCTCGGGTCGCTGTTGGGCCGGACGCAGTGGCTGGTCAGTGAAAACTTTTATGGGATGCGACTAGAAGCACGGTCGGAGCTTTCTGGAGGAAATCAATAAGCAGAAAGCTAGCTTCTCTAGCTTAGGGTAGTTCTTCTATGCCCCCGTCAAACGCTTGTTGATATAGTAGACGAGCCGCTGAGTGTGCTCTTCGAGGCGTATTAGTGCCGAGCTGATTGCCTACGCAGAAACAACCATGTAAATATATAAGTCCTCATGGTCTATAGGCTTAGAGATGATAGGTGGTCGCTCTAAGTGATCCCGAAGTTCCTTGAACGCGGAGACGCATTCGGGGGTCTACTCAAAGTTGTGTTTCCCTTTTCGGAGTAAATCGAAGAAGGGGATGCATTTTTCGGTGGCCTTAGAGATGAACCGACTTAGAGCGGCGACCTATCCGTTTAGACTCTGGACATCCCCGATGTTCTCGCGGACTCGGATGTCCCGAAAAGCTTGGAATTTTCCTGGGTTAGCTTCGATTCCCCGGGAGTTGACAATGAAACCCAAGAATTTTCCCGAGGCGACCCCGAAGGAGCATTTCAGGGGGTTGAGTTTCATGTCGTACTGGCGAAGGGCATCGAACATTTCGGAGAGGTCGTGGACGTGATCGCTTGATATTTTATATTTTACTAGCATATCGTCCACGTACACCTCCATGGGCTTTCCAATTTGATTTTTAAAGAGTCGATTAACCATTCATTGGTAAGTGGCACCGGCATTTTTGAGGCCGAAGGGCATAACACGGTAGCAGTAGAGCCCGAGGTCGATTATGAAAGAGGAATGATCTTGGTCGCGGCGGCTCATTGGAATCTGTTTGTAGCCTGAGTAGGCATCCATGAAGTATAGTAGCTGGTATCCGGCGGTCGAGTCGACTAATCGGTCGATCTTCGGCAGCGGGAAGCTATCCTTGGGGCATGCCTTGTTCAGATAGGAGAAGTCGATGCATGCTCGCCATTTACCATTGGCTTTCTTAACTAGAACTGGGTTGGAAACCCATTCGAGATAGTCAGTTCAGCAGATGAAGTTATTGTTGACTAGACAGACTACCTCTTCTTCAAGTGCCTTGGACCTCTCGAGCCCTAAAAAGCGGCGCTTCTGTTTAACTGGGGGCATTCTGGGATCTAACCAAAGGGAATATCAAGCAATTGCGGGGTCGATGCCCTTTATGTCGGAGTGAGTCCATGCAAACACATCTAAATTGGCTTTCAGGAAGCATATGAGATCTTCTTTAATTGCAGGGTGGAGTTGTGACCCTACCTTCAACACCCTTGTTGGGTCGTCGAGGTTGATGGGAAGGTCCATTGTGGATTCGACCGTGGTAGCCCTTTCGTATTCGGGCTCTTTGTCTTTCCATGGGTCGAGGTCATCGGAAAGACAGGAGTGGCGCCTGAGCCAGGGCCCAGATGTCGCTGAAATCTATGTTGAGACGTTCTTGGCGCAAGAAGGCGTGGGCATGGCTCTACCCGTGTCCTTGTTGCACGCGTTCTTCCATTCTATTGCGTAACATTCCCTGGCGCTTACTTGGTCACCCTTAACGGTTCTGATCCCATTTTCCATCGGGAATTTCATTAGGAGAGACCATGGTGCCATGTAAACTCAGAATTCAGTGAGAAAGGGGCGCCTTAGGAAAGCGTTGTAAGGGGAGTCGATGTTTATGACCATGAAGGTGAGAATTCGGACTCGGCTTCGGTCCTCCTCGCCCAGTTCTACAGGTAGGTCAATCATCCCTACGGGGGAACTAGAGGCCCCATTGAAGCCGTGAATTGCGGCGTGACATGGCTTCCAGTCATTCGTTTCCAATTTCATCTGGTCGTACTCAGCCTTAAAGATGATGTTGACTGAACTCCCTGAGTCGATTAAACCTTTCGAACGGAAGCGGCACCGATCTAGGCAGTGTTGACTAATGGATCAGTGGTCGGGATTTCCACCCCTGACGATTCTCTTTCTCGGAAGATGATGTCGTCCTGCATGGTCTTTTGTAGCTTGGATGGGATGGACTCATAGAGAGCGGAGTAGGCTTCGTAAGTAGCATATTTTATGGAACTCACATATTCGTCCATTTTTCGAAAGCTGTCATGTGTGGGGTAAGGTCCGCCATATATGGTGTTGATCACGATTCCTCGTCTTGGGTTAGATGATCCCGGAGCTCCCTTGGTGGCTTCCTGTGGAGCTGGCACTGGAGGCTGCGAGTTTGCTTCAGGGGGAAAAGGCTCTTGGACATATTGCTCGAGTTGTTTCTCACGGATAAGTTTCTCGATTGCATCCCTAAGTTGGCGGAATTCGTTAGTGTCGTGCCCATACATGTCGTGGTACCGACAATACCTCCCGGTGTTCTTCTCACGGTCAGTTGATTCTCTGACACGTGGCTTCTTGTATGGCAAGTTGTTGCACGTTTCCAAGTAGATTGTCTCTAGGTCTTCATTCAATGGGGTGTAGGTGTCGAAAGCTTGGCGAGGGCTAGGCTTTCTTAATTCTGCTAGGGCTTGCCCATTGTTTCATCCATCCAGCCTACCATTGTTTGGTTTTTGCCTTTGGGAACATGCCCCCATGTTATGGTTGAAGGGCTCCCTGCCTCGCCTACCTCTGAAGTGGTTATTGGCGGTATCCTCTTGGGGATCATTAGGACGACCTGTGGCGGAGAGCCGATTCTGTCTGGCCTCTTCTTGGCACAAGTATTGATCTGCCTTCTCATAGAAGGCGTCGAGGCTCTTGGGCTATTTTCGATCGATCCAGGCCCCGAACTCTGAAGTAGGGAGGACACCTTTCTCTAGCTGAAAGAGTATGGTGAGAGGATCTGGATCCTCGACCTCAGCGAGAGATGTGTTGAACCGGGAAAGGTAGCTTCTAAGCGACTCGGCGGGCCCCTGGTATAGGTTGGATAAAGTGAGGGCATTCTTCGGAGTTGGGATGTGCACCCTGAATTGCATGACCAGCTCTGTTGCTAGTTGTCCGAAGTTGTTAATGGAATCGAGAGGGAGGCGCGAGGACCAAAGTAAAGCGGTGCTAGACAGGAAGACCGAGAAGCATTTACATTTGGCTGGATCGTCACCCCGGCTCGAGTTCATTTGCCACTCATAGCGATTCAAGAAGGCACAAGGATCAGTGGTACCATCGTGGAGTGGCATTTATGGCATGCTAAAGTGCCTCGGCCATTCGACCTCATTTACTCTTCTCGTGAAGGGGTTATGCCTAATGTGGGCTTCCCATGCACCATGTGTGCCCCCCTCGCATTTCCCTCATGACCCTTCGTATCATGTTGGGAAGGTAAGTTGGATGGGGATCAACCATTGGGATCCACGGATTTTGAAGCGGCTCTGGAGTCCTATTGCGAGGTCGTCTTCTATGATGGATGTCCAGATCGTCTTCCTCCATGTCCTCGACGTCTAAGATTGGGTCTATGTGCGGACATTGAGGTGGAGCGGGGTGATGCGGATCCTGTTCTAAAGTAGCGCGGGCCGTTGGAATAGCGGACCCTTCACCCTGATTAGCGACCATTGGGTCCATCATTGATAATCAAGCGAGAGAAGTCTCGATACTGTGCCCCCTTGTTGTATGTGACTGTAGTTCGGTCGCCGTTGTTGTTCCCATTCCCGTTGGCATGACCGTTACCGTTATCGAGGGCGTTGGTACGAGCGACGACATTGTTGATGAGGGTGAACCTCCTCCTTTGGTGTGGACCCGTTGACTTGGAAGAGGAAATTTCCAATGCAGTTGGTCGGGGTCGAGCATTGTTCCGAGTTAGTTGAAGTTAGGCGACAACGCGTTGACTTTTTTGAAGTTGTCGCATAAGGCCAATGTTATTCCTTAAAGCTTGGTTGAGCTCAACCACGGTGTTTTCATATCTTCCATTAAGCGCGCGAATTTCAGCTTGGGTAACGGGCGCTTTGGGGTCCACCACAGGAGGGACGGTTTCGTTAGGGGCCGGGACATCTACCGGTTGAGGTTGTTGGGAGGTATCGGCCTCGGCTGCGGCTGAAGAACCGACCATTGCGTTCTTTGACTTCTTTACCATCGTAAGCGGACTCGACAACAGGTTGAGCAAGGAACCTTAAGCTTGTTGAAGTCGAGATGATAATGTGGAAGAAAGACGCAATCCTTGAGTTCGACCTTCTCAGTGAAAGCACCAAATGTTGACGGCAAAAAATGTCGTAAACACCAAAGATTCCTATAATTAGGAATAGTTAATTTGGTCGCAAGACTAAGTAAGAGAAAGTGGTAAATGACACAAGAATTTATAGTGGTTTGGGCGTGGATTAGGCCTAAGTCCACTTTGCAAGGATGTTGAACTTTTATTAATCACTCAAGAATTACAATGTGGAGCTATGCTCATTACATTCACTTTTATAATTACCATATGCTAGGTATTTGGGCAAAAGAATATTCAATTCTCCTTCTTCCTTAAATAGGAGATGTCATTAACGGAGTTCATGGAGCTCTAGGAAGGTCCCAAGTAAAGAAAATCCAACCACTTTGGAGTGTAAGGCCATGGCCTATTTATAGGAGTGGGAGTAGGTAGGATTAGGTAGAAATAGGGACCACAGGCAGGAAATTCATGCCCACCGCCTGTTGGCCTCGAAATTTCGAACCCAGGCACGGGTTCGAAATTTCGAGACCCTGGGTTCGAAATTTCGAGCCCAGGCGCGGGTGAGACATCTCTCCCCCGCTGGGTTCGGAATCTCGAACCCAGCCATGGTGGCGAGATTTCACACTCGCTGGGCTCGGAATCTCGAACCCAGCCATAGGTACGAGATTTCGCACCCGCTGGGCTCGAGACCTCGCACACATTGGGTTCAAAATTTCGAACCCAGGCATGGGTGCGAGATTTCGCATCCGGCTGGGCGCGAATCCCGCGTCGTGCCTAGCATGAAGTCCTTCCGAGAGGCGCGGGGATCCCGGGACTAGGTGGTCGAGGCTCGTAACTCCTTCGAGGTCCGAGGACTTGGTTCGCGGATGTCTTCTGGATGCCGTGAGGTTACAAGCGGTGTATTCCCTTCTTGATCCTGTTTCCTTCACTCTTGTGTGTCCTTTTTCGGCCTCAGCTTTATGTGGTTCGTTGGGTTCAGCGTATCTGATACTCTCTTGGGAACCGGACCAAAAAGTCGGTTAACACTTTATAGCTTAAAAAATAGTGAACAAATCATGCTCTATAATGTCCACGTTTTATGAAAAAATTCATTTTAAACAAAAATTCCATAAAAAATCATCATTTCCAAAATATACCCCATTTTATTTTATTTTTCACTGGAACCCCGTATTTTCTTTTTCAAATATACTCCTTACATAATTTTTTCAAACATAAAAAATACCTCCTTTTTGTCTCAAAAATTGTTTCTACACAATTTAACTACACATATTTTAAAATTGTAAACTTTTAAGGTCAAAACTTGAAAAACACCAAAAACTACCCTAAAAGCTTTCAAAATTTTAAGTTCTCAAAAGTCAACGATGGGGCTAGACTTAGCTTGGGTTTCCTTATGTATACCTTACTAGATATTCCTTCAAATTCGTTTCTCTTATAAATATATATATATATATATATATATATATTCCTAATCCATTCTCCTTCTTTCCTTTTCTCAATTTATAAGGCTCAATGCCAAACCCACTAATCCAAAGCACTAACGTATAGGATACATCTTTTTCCATTACCAATTACATTGTACACTATCACCCAAACCACCTTAGGGTCTCAGATTTCCATAATCATTCCTTTTGTGTACATAACTGATATCCTAATTCTTTGCATAAACCACTCTTCCCATTTAGTGGGTTCCTTTTATGGATCTAGGTATATATATGATATATTTAGATTTTAAAAATACAAATACATTCACACACTTTCTATACATGAACCCTAAACCTAAACTCTGATACCATATGTAACAACCTGAATTCCAGTAGACCATTTTTTTTTTAATTCCAATCTACTGAAACTCGAGTTGGCTTGTCTGGTATCCTGCAGTAAAGACAGAGATAACAGATATATCAGAGCTCAGAAAACATCTCACAGCGGGATGAATAAAATATAATATAATCAAATATAGTTGTAACGACCTACCTTTTTAACCACCCTAAGTCGGTAATTAAACCAACTCGAAATGTTCAAAACGACAAATTGTTTTAACTTACAGGGTTTAAAGAAAATATACACAGAATCACAGAATAGAAATTAGACAGCAATATCTCACAACGAAATATTTCATTACAAAATAAGAAATATACAAAAACTATTTTATAGCGGAAGATTAATATACATACATAGATTTAAAATAAACAAATTACGGAGTAACAAAGCGAGCGCATCTTCATGTGCTTCTAGCTTCGATAGCCGAATCTCAAGATCTGCAACACTATATGACCCGAGCGTTCCATGCAAAAACATAAAACACTCAAGTCGGGATTAATCTTTGTTCAAGTAAATTAAATCAAATAAAACTAAATTATAACAATTTATTTATGTTTCAAGTGTCAAATCCATATAAGATGCTAAAACATATTAATGCAAACTCAAAAGAAGCTACAACGGTGCAATATATATAAATATTCGGTTCTATACAGCATGTATATGTGTATACGATTTCGAATTTGCAAATTTAGTTGTGTGTACACATTTATGATTTAAGGACAAGATAGGAAACAAAACAAACAACTGTGTTAATATGTCAATATATATTTTAAACCGTTGAACAAGAGGTATGTCGGCTCATAGAAAAAAATCTTATTCAATTTGCTCAAATGGTATAGGCGAGGCAAACAACAAATGTTGTGATACACACACACACATACATACATATATATACATATATATATATATATATATATATATATATATTCCTATGACACTAACAAAAGACGGCCAATAAGTCACACGACAAAGCAAGCAAGGCTGCCATAGCAAGGCAACACGCATCACAAGCATACAACATAAGTAAGCGGTCTGAAATAGCTGATTCAGAGTTTAAGTATGAGTTAGGTTCTTCAACAATTAATGCAATATAACATGTTATAAACCACTGCACAACGATAAATAAAAGGGTATATACTAGCAGTTATACACTATAAAGTATACACAAGCAAATGCTACAACAAAACGCATATATCAACATGAATCGAAACACGCATGGTGGTGGAATTCACGCAAAATGAACGGCAGGCTTGTATGGGAAGCATAGGTCATGTTTTCCAAATGGTAGCTGCCTCCAAAACATGGCAGCCAACAGAACAAAATGGGAACAATTGACTTACCCACTGTTCCAAAAACATGCGCACATGCATGAGTACAAGATATGGTAAACAAATGCAAGTTGTATAGGGAATTTCAAGACAGTGATGCTTGCCACAATTACACAAAGTCAACAAAGTGAATGGCATAAATACTTCGGAACTGAACATGCAAGGCCAACTTACTTCACTACAAGGGCTACTAACCAATAAGGAAACATGCAACAAGGTAGGCTAGTTATCGACAAATGTCCTTGCTTATTGCAGTTAGAGCATGTGGCCGTCATTACTGGTTCTTTCTCAGATATAACCTTTTTCCTATTGACTCTAGGCTTCTTTCTGGCCCCAGACGTCGTACCTGCCTCAGGCTGTGTACTTGTCTCTGGGCTATCAGTTTCGTATTTCCTTTTGTTGCCAGAACTAACTTCCTCTTCATCGACCAAAAGTCCTTGCTTATCAGGATCTTCATAGTGATAAGCTATGCATACCATTTCAGAAAAATGGAGTTTCACATGTGCAGTTACCCAATTTTGGTACTTGAAGCCCGTTAATAAACCTCAGATTCTTCCTCTTAGGATTTTCAATTAGCTCGGGTGCAAAACGAGAAAGTCTGCTGAATTTATCCTGATACTCCTGAATGGTCATATCTCCTTGTATCAGATAGTAGAATTCATCATATAGCCGATTAGTTGCTTCTGGGGGAATAAATTTTTCGTTGAAAATGTCTTTAAATCTATCCCAGGTAATATTACCTTCTGGATTATCCTTAATAACAGCTTCCCACTAGATTAAAGCTTCGTCTTTGAGTGCCCAAGATGCCAGTAATCTTTTCTGATCATCTCTCAGCTTTGAACCTTCAAAAATTTTCTTGGTAGAGCGCATCCATGCTTGTGTTTCAATAATGGATTCCTTACCCAAGAATGGTACTTCACCCAGATTTCGATACTTTTTTAATAGAGCATCAATATCTGGTTCTGACCTACCTCTTCTACTTCTGCCACTCATTTTCTATGATGTCTGCAAATAACAGACAAAGTGTCAAGCCAACAGAAAAGGAATTTTAAAGCATAGAGACATATACTTGAATGTAAATGTGTCAATTGGGGTGTATTTTATTCTGCTACACTCATTCTAGGATATTACTAATCCTATCTGAAATAAGTTGTTCGTCTTAGGACATTACTGGTTCTATTTCTGACGAGTTCATTAATATGTTATATTCCAGAACTAAGCTTAACCAAAGCTCTGATACCACCTGTGACGACCCCAAACCCCCGTTCCACGGTGGCAAGGGTAATCTTTGGAATATAACACATAAACAAATAACAGCAGAACATTAATATATAATTACACCAGATAATGTACAACAGAATACACTGGACAAATAATAATCACCAGAGTTACACAGTATACGGGATCACACTTAGTACAACATACAGTTTCAGCTTTATATAAAATATCTACAGCGGAATCAAACATAATATACATAGCTGAAAAGCATAAAAGAAGTGATAGAATCCATCTTCAGCTCCATAGCTATCCAGAGAGAGCCTGCTAAAACCTGAATACAAGGCTACCCGTGTAGAAATAGGGGTACCCGAGATTGCAAGTGAAACAAAATACGAGTCAGTCAAGGGACTGATATGAGAAATCTACTTAACTTATTTCATAATAAGGCCAATCACAGGACTACGCCGCTAATGCGGAATGGGTTTACTCTAATGGATTGTGTAACGACCCGCATTCTACGCATCATAGGATCGTAGAATATTTATTTCTTTCACATATGAAGTCGTATGGTCATGTAACTTTGGGAGACGACTGTTGGGGTCATTTCCCATGTTCATAATTTTTGTCGATTTTTAAATGACCATTTTACCCCTAGTTGGTACTGTTTTGGCCATAACTTTTGATTGGAAAGGAATTTCGACCTGAAACCACTTCCATTAGATTCGTTTGATGGTTTACATTTCCGTAGAGTGGTCATAATAGTCAAACGGACTTACCGTTTGGGAGATATGACTGAAATAAGGTTTGGGAGGTGAAAAATTGCTTAACCGAGCCAAATAGGGTGATTAGTGAATAGGCCCATAACCCATTTCGGGACTAGGGTTATGGGGAGGCTGAAATGAGTTAGAGAATCATTCCATTTCAGTTTTCTAGCCTCCACTTATCTCCAAGAAACCCTAGAAATGGCCTCTAACCTCTAAATCACCTCCAAATCATCATTTGATCAAGGATTGAGCTTAGCAACATCAAATCAAGGGAGATCTACACCAAAGCAACATTGGAGCTGCTGTTTAGCATAGGGATTGGATGCAAATCAGAGATTGTTTCAGATTTAAAGTTTGTTTGTGGCTAAGGTGAGTGATTTGCATTGTTTTTCACTAATTAAGGCTAATTATGGTAATTAGCGAAGATTAGCGAAATTATGGCTCAGAAAAATCTGGAAAAATTCCTAAAATTCTAAAACATCATTTTATGCCTCTGATATGAATTTGGGTTAATTTCGACTAATTTTGCAAATCCCGGATTTTGGGGGATTAAAGGGTGATTAGTGATAATTAGCGAATTTATGCAAGATTAAAATCTGGAAAAATATTCATAAATTCCTAAATGATGTTTTAGACCTCTGATATGAATTTGGGTTAATTTGGTTAAGTTTTGCTAATTCTATTATTAGTTTCACCTAAACATGCTTAAGGGGAAATATGGGGTTTTGGGTATGTTTGATCCATTTTAACCTATCATATTGATGTTTTGGTGTTTGTGGTTGATTAGGCATGTTGCTATGACTGTATGATATGCTTTGTGATTGATTTCAATAGTTAGAATGGTCGAAAACGTCATCGAATGGTGTAAACACTTGCTGGAAAAGCTTCAGGAAACAGTGCAGGTTTCGGATCGCATCGGATATGGGGGCTCGGATCGGATAAGTTGAACTGGGCAAGGAATTCGATCGGATCGGAACTTGACACTTGAGAAAACTGGCAAAAAGGAAGGCCACGCTAATTGAACTGGGATCGGATCGGATAGAGGAGGAGAGATCAGATCGGAACATGTGAAGAACGAGGGAGCTGATCGGAGCTACGGAGCAGGATCAGATCGGCTTAAGGACGAAGGGCTCGGATCGGAGTATGGTGAAGGAATCGGATCGGATTAGAATAGGGAACGGGACCATACGAGGCACAGGAGCTGGAACACGAACTGAATGGGGAATGGCAACCCGACCCGACCCGAAGGGGGACACCCGACCCGAACCGACGCGATGGAGTGGACCCGAACCGAACCGTGCCAAGGAAGGACCATGGACTGACGCAACGTAGTGGACCCGACCCGGACCGATGGCTTGAAGAAGAACCCGACCCGACCCAGTATTGATCAATAACCCGAGATGCAAAGGTAGTCCAAATGGGAGTTAGAGCTCAGGATCCAGATGGGAACCAATGAGTTCACTTCATGGTTGGGCTTTGCTGCGGGACGTGTGCAAAGGGGTTGTCGGTATTCATAACTTTGGTCCACCACTGAGAGATGGATAGTGGGCTTGTAGTGATAGTTACACGGGATTGGATTCCGTCATGGCCCAAAGTATTAGGTGACCAAAGTAGTGGATATCATATGCTTTACGCACTGAGTGAGGGATGTGAGGATGATTGCTATGCTTGATTGTTTGACATCACTATGACATGCACACCCCCACCCCCGTTATCTTTACACCATTTGAAAGGGCACCTTAGAGTGTTGTACAGTATGTAGTGCAAACTCTGTGGTTGCAGGTCCAGGTTCAGGTATGATTGGATTATACCTGTTATTGTTATGTTTTGTTGCTTATCGCTCATACCAGGCTTTATGTCTGACCCAGAGTTTTATGTCTCCTTTTATTACTCTGGGTGCTCACACGAGCAGACTAGAGACAAGTTATGGTTAGCTGGTGATGCGCGAGTAGCTGATTCGGAGGCGAGCAGGAGACTTCCACGTATGATATATAGATATTCTCCCTATGTCGTTGGTGGTCACTACTTGGGCATTAGTAGTGTACCTTCTTTATCTTGCTTTTGCTTTAGAGACAGTATTTTAAAAGTTGTAATAAGCTGTATTTTGGATTTCCGCTGCTATGATGCTTAGTTCGAGTTTTCAGCTTATGCACTGTCTCACCTGTTTTATGTCAAGTATGTTGTTATTATATTTTATTCTATGCGCTGTGAGACATTCTACAGGTTCCTTGTTAGTTCATTTCCTTCTCCCTTTTTCTTCTGACGACCGTCCCGTGCTAACTGGACATGTGTACAGCGCACCTTTGGAGGAAATGTCGGTTGGTGCGGGGCGGGCCGTCACACTTGGTATCAGAGCTCTAGGTTGCGTAGTTAACCTTGGGAAAGACACTAGGGAGAGGTAGTATGTATATGAGAGCACGTATTTGTGACTACTTTGGTTTTCAAAAGCTATATATATACTATTGGTAGTATAAGAATGAAGTCGTACTGCACTAGCACCACTATGGGGTCGTTAATCGTTTCCCCTTTTATAGATTGACGATGAGCCGATATGCTAGAGGTGCTGGTAGGGGAGCCAATAATGGGAATGCTGCCGACATGAGGGCGATGTTTACCGACCTCATGAGAGACATGCTTAGAGATGTTCGGGAGCAGTTCCCAATCCCGGAAATGGTGGTGGTCCAGTAGTGCAGGCACCTAGAGTCGATTTCGCCAAGTTGTGCAAGGATTACACTAACCTTGGTGGGAAGCCGTTCCACGGAACGGAGTCGGCCACAGATGTTCAGGATTGGTTGGATAGCTGTGATCGTATCTTCGACGACTTGGGTCTTGAGGATGCGATGAAGAAAAGGCTAGCGTCTCATCAGCTGCAAGGGCGAGCGATGAATTGGTGGAATGCCATTAGAACAGCTACTCCAGAAGATCAAGTTACTTGGAATCAGTTTAAGACTCGCTTTTGTGATAAGTTTATTCCAGCTGCTCATAAATCAGAACTGTTCAGGAAGTTCTTGGAGCTTAAGCAGAACGGTAGAGCAGTCTCGGAGTATATCGCTGAATTCGACACTTTATCGAAATATGGATGGTCCCTTATCGATACAGTCGGAAAGAAGAACGAGAAGTTCATAACTGGCTTGGATGGGTACTTGGGGGAAAGACTTATAAACCATATCGATGAGACGTTTGAGTCTATTGTAGGAAAGGCATTAAGGTCAGAAAGCCTTTTTCCTAAGTCGAAGACCGAAGTTGCTACGGCATCTGCAGAGGAGCCAAAGCCGCAAGCAGGCGGTGAAGGCAAGAAGAATTCCCAGAACAAGAGGAAGCAGAACCCGACCAAGGATGGTCAGAGTAAGAAAAATAAGAAAGATGGCTAATGCTTTAGTTGTGGCCAGAAGGGCCATTACGCCAGAAATTGTCGAGAAAAGCCTGGGGAAAGGAAGTGCTTTAACTGCGGCCAGGCGGGACATCACAAGGATGATTGCCCACAACCTCGTAGGGAGAAGCAGATTGTGAAAGCGTATGCTATCAACGCTGTTCCTTCTTCGTCAAATGCCCCAACTGCGGCGCAGAAGGAAAAAGGTGTCGTTATTCGAGGTATGCTTTCTATTTAAGATGTTTTGATCGGGTTTTGTTTGACAAACCTGAGTTAGTCGATAGACCTTTAGTAGTGACGAACCCGATTGGTGGTTCGACTAGTTTTGGCATGATTGGTTAATGTGGTCTTATCGAGTCATGGATGTATGTTTCCTTGTGATTGCTTTGTTTTGGGCTTTACTGGGTTTAGCATTATTTTGGGGAGTCGATCTACTCCAAAGGAATAGGGTGGTATTAGGTACCTACCTAGTGATGGCGATAGTAACTGGAGTTAAGGAAGCTGAAAGGTTATCGTTGTAATAAGTTCTAGTTGTCTCTGGGAGGTAAATGAGTACTCCAGTGCTAGATTGTTTTGCTAGTATCACCTCATGTGGATTGTTCGAACTCGGAGGAGATGTTCCTTGGGTGCTTGTCTGATATTGGTTTAGGCCTTTGGGGCTTGTGCTTGGGGAATGTCGATTTTGACTTGGATGGTTTGCGTGAGGGGTAAATAGTTGTTGTGATTTTTCATTGGATGATATCTTGGTTTACTCGAGGAGTGATGGGCAGACGGAACATGATAAGACTGTTCAATGGTATAGACTGCCCAGAGTTAGACTCGATAGGGTTATGAGATTGCTCGAGTGGGACTCGGGAAAGATGCAAAGTAATGGATTGTTTAGGACCCTATGTTGATGTTCTCTATTGGATAGTAGAACTTTGAAGGGATAGGATGTGTTCGTTGATCATGGAAGATACAACGAAGATTAAAGCGATTCAAGTTGGACTTGAGCTCGTAAAAGAAAATAGGTGTTCATTGATCTTGGAGATGCAACGAATAGGGAGACGACTCACGTTGGACTAGAGTTTGTCGGTACTCAAGACTGGGTCTGAGTTATAGATTGACTCGAGTTGGACTCGAGAAGGCTGCAAGGAATTGGATTCAGCTCGAGTTGGACTCGAGAGGGCAGCAAGATAATGGATAGACTTGGGTTGGACTCAAGTATTTTAGGAGGACTAAAAGCAGGGGTATCTGAGGACGCCCGTTACCTTGGATCCGTTGGACGTGATCTAGTTATCCTTGGAGGATAAACGTACGTTGGACGTACGGTAGTCCGATTGGAGGCTGGGCTTCCATTAGTTTAATTATCCTTGGAGGATAAACGTACGTTGGACGTACGGTAGTCCGTAGGGAGGCGGGGCTTCCATTGGCCTGGGATTGGTTGGACCAGTCAAGTAGGCATCGGTGTATGGGTGGAGGCTGGGATTCCATTAGTTATTGATGTTGGTTAGACCAGACATACTGGAATCGACATATTGGGATTGGTTAGACCAATCATGTAGGTGTCGATGTGTTTATGAATTTAGCAGGTGATAGGTAGGACTTGTTTGATGGATGTTATGGTAGCTATGTTGTTCCTATTTTTCTTCCCTTGAGTAGACTATCACCTGTAGGGTTCCGGCGATGGGGAACAAAGTGATTGTAGTAGGACTATGAGCCAGTGCAGTAGAGTCATTGTGACTCGAGGGGCAAAGTGGACATAGTAAAGGATTAGTAAGGCTATGAGCCAGTGCAGTGGAGTTGTTATGACTTCATGGGGCAGAGTGGACATATCAAAGGACTAGTGGCTATGGATCAGTGCAGTGGAGTCGCCATGACTCCATGGGGAAGAGTGATCATAGTAAGGATTTGGGGTGCAGTACTAGTTGCATTGAGTAGGAAACATGCCAGTTTAGGGGTTTTGTTTCTAGGATGGAAGCAACTAGAGTATATCACAAGATATGATTTCAGACCCAAGAGTGAATTGGATTCAGAAACGCTAGTAAGCTTGACGATTAGATCGATTTTGATTGAGTGGATTGGTTCCAGTTAGAAGGACGATCCTAACCTATTGGAAACCATCTCTAGGGTAGAGATGGGTATCGATGGAAAGAGAATGATCAAGTAAGGATTTGATCGAGAAGGGTGGCTTCGAAAGAATAAGGGACTAGTTGTGCCCAACGTAGATGGACTGAGAGGTGAAGTGCTTAGAGCATATCATCACTCGAAATTGACTATACATCCCAGTGGTAACAAGATGTATTGAGACATAGAGCAGATATACTATTGGGAAGGGATAAAGGTAGGAAGAAGGCTTATCTCGATAAGAGACGAAGAGATTTGGAATTCTTCGTTAACGACTTGGTGTTCGTCAAGATCTCTCCATTGAGAATGTGATTCGGATTGGTTGGAGAGGTAGGTTAGCACAAAGATTTGTTGGCCCATTCCCAGTCCTCGAGCAAGTTGGGAATTTGGCGTATGAAGTAGAGCTACCTGACAAGATGGCGGGAGTTCACAACATATTTCATGTTTCCCAGTTAAGGAAGTTTGTGCAAGACCCTAGTGTGGCTATTTCACCTGATCAGTTGGATAACATCGAAGTTGAACCCGAGGCGGTTGAGAACCGCAAGTCTATGCGTATTGTTGGGAACGATACGAAGCAGCTTCGAAGGAAGGCGGTGAAACTAGTCAAAGTCCAGTAGGGTGAGAATGAAAAAGACTGTACTTGGGAAACAGAGGAGGATATAAGGAAGAGGTATCCAGAACTCTTTGCCTAGTAAGTTTTGGTAGTGATAATTTCTTCCCTTGTTAGTAAACCGCATGCTAGGATAGACTTGTTTTGCATGTTGATTGTTGTTTTATGGTTGATAGGCATGCGGGACCCTTTGTGTGTTTTGATTAAGGAATTTCGGGGGCGAAATTTCTTAAGGGGGGAGGGGAGTGTAACGACCCGCATTCTACGCATCATAGGATCGTAGAATATTTATTTCTTTCACATATGAAGTCGTATGGTCATGTAACTTTGAGAGACGACTGTTGGGGTCATTTCCCATGTTCATAATTTTTGTCGATTTTTAAATGACCATTTTACCCCTAGTTGGTACTGTTTTGGCCATAACTTTTGATTGGAAAGAAATTTCGACCTGAAACCACTTCCACTAGATTTGTTTGATGGTTTAACTTTCCGTAGAGTGGTCATAATAGTCAAACGGACTTACCGTTTGGGAGATATGGCTGAAATAAGGTTTAGGAGGTGAAAACGGCTTAACCGGGTCAAATAGGGTGATTAGTGAATAGGCCCATAACCCATTTCGGGATTAGGGTTATGGGGAGGCTGAAATGAGTTAGAGAATCATTCCATTTCAGTTTTCTAGCCTCCACTTATCTCCAAGAAACCCTAGAAATGGCCTCTAACCTCTAAATCACCTCCAAATCATCTTTTGATCAAGGATTGAGCTTAGCAACATCAAATCAAGGGAGTTCTACACCAAAGCAACATTGGAGATGCTGTTTAGCATAGGGATTGGATCCAAATCAGAGATTGTTTCAGATTTAAAGTTTGTTTGTGGCTAAGGTGAGTGATTTGCATTGTTTTTCACTAATTAAGGCTAATTATGGTAATTAGCGAAGATTAGCGAAATTATGGCTCAGAAAAATTTGGAAAAATTCCTAAAATGCTAAAACATCATTTTATGCCTCTGATATGAATTTGGGTTAATTTCGACTAATTTTGCAAATCCCGGATTTTGGGGGATTAAAGGGTGATTAGTGATAATTAGCGAATTTATGCAAGATTAAAATCTGGAAAAATATTCATAAATTCCTAAATGATGTTTTAGACCTCTGATATGAATTTGGGTTAATTTGGTTAAGTTTTGCTAATTCTATTATTAGTTTCACCTAAACATGCTTAAGGGGAAAATATGAGGTTTTGGGTATGTTTGATCCATTTTAGCCTATCATATTGATGTTTTGGTGTTTGTGGTTGATTAGGCATGTTGTTATGACTATATAATATGCTTTGTGATTGATTTCAATAGTTAGAATGGTCGAAAACGTCGTCGAATGGCGTAAACACTAGCTGGAAAAGCTTCAGGAAACAGTGCAGGTTTCGGATCGGATCGGATATGGGGGCTCGAATCGGATAAGTTGAACTGGGCAAGGGATTCGATCGGATCGGAACTTGACACTTGAGAAAACTGGCAAAAAGGAAGGCCACGCTAATTGAACTGGGATCGGATCGGATAGAGGAGGAGAGATCGGATCGGAACATGTGAAGAACGAGGGAGCTGATCGGAGCTACAGAGCAGGATCGGATCGGCTTAAGGACGAAGGGCTCGGATCGGAGTATGGTGAAGGAATCAGATCGGATTAGAATAGGGAACGGGACCAGACAAGGCACGGGAGCTGGAACACGAACTGAATGGGGAATGGCAACCCGACCCGACCCGAAGGGGGACACCTGACCCGAACCGACGCGATGGAGGGGACCCGAACCGACGCGATGGAGTGGACCCGAACCGAACCGTACCAAGGGAGGACCATGGACTGACGCAACATAGTGGACCCGACCCGGACCGATGGCTTGAAGAGGAACCCGACCCGACCCAGTATTGATCAATAACCCGAGATGCAAAGGTAGTCCAAATGGAAGTTAGAGCTCAAGATCCAGATGGGAACCAATGAGTTCACTTCATGGTTGGGCTTTGCTGCGGGACGTGTGCAAAGGGGTTGTCGGTATTCATAACTTTGGTCCACCACTAAGTGATGGATAGTGGGCTTGTAGTGATAGTTACACGGGATTGGATTCCGTCATGGCCCAAAGTATTAGGTGACCAAAATAGTGGATATCGTATGCTTTACGCACTGAGTGAGGGATGTGAGGATGATTGCTATGCTTGATTGTTTGACATCACTATGACATGCACACCCCCACCCCCGTTATCTTTACACCATTTGAAAGGGCACCTTAGAGTGTTGTATAGTATGTAGTGCTAACTCTTTGGTTGCAGGTCCAGGTTCAGGTATGATTGGATTATACCTGTTATTGTTATGTTTTGTTGCTTATCGCTCATACCAGGCTTTATGTCTGACCCAGAGTTTTATGTCTCCTCTTATTACTCTGGGTGCTCACACGAGCAGACTAGAGACAGGTTATGGTTAGCTGGTGATGCGCGAGTAGCTGATTCGGAGGCGAGCAGGAGGCTTCCACGTATGATATATAGATATTCTCCCTGTGTCGTTGGTGGTCACTACTTGGGCATTAGTAGTGTACCTTCTTTATCTTGCTTTTGCTTTAGAGACAGTATTTTAAAAGTTGTAATAAGCTGTATTTTGGATTTCCGCTGCTATGATGCTTAGTTCGAGTTTTCAGCTTATGCACTGTCTCACATGTTTTATGTCAAGTATGTTGTTATTATATTTTATTCTATGCGCTGTGAGACATTCTACAGGTTCCTTGTTAGTTCATTTCCTTCTTCCCTTTTTCTTCTGACGACCGTCCCGTGCTAACTGGACATGTGTACAGCGCACCTTTGGAGGAAATGTCGGTTGGTGCGGGGCGGGCCGTCACAGATTGTCAGTGCTTAAAACAAGTAAATCATTTAAACATCGCAATGCTTTTTACAAAAATGAAGCCATTATAAGACTCAGGTCCTATCACACAATGCAACGCAAGCTGGAAGATAGAGTTTTACCTTATAACGGCCAAAATATGCTTGATACGTATAAAACAAAAGCATTTGATATTATTACTAGTGTTTATATATTTCAAAAACAATTTCAATCATAGACGACCTGAGCGTCGCATGCCACTATGTCGCCATATATAGGTTTACAATCAAAACCGCACGATGTCGTATTTGGAAATTGGATTTCTGTAATGAACCAAGGCAAGGGATAGTCCTTACCGCTTCGAGACTCTCTAGCCCGAGCTCAGGCAAGCGCGCAGACAAGCCTTGGATCGTCAGGGCCAGTCCACATGGAGTGGATTAAAATGCCTGAACACTGCATTTCCCCACCCTATGGGGCTTGAACTGGTCATATCTCGACCAAACCATCGGCTCCGAAGAGACCAAAATAACCGAGGTGCCTCGCTATCCATCATCCACATATGTAAAACGTCCGAACATGTAAAACCCAGACACCACTCCTAGCTAGAAGGAAACGCATGTCCTACCTGAAATCCTCTCCGGTTTCTGGTTCATCCCGGGGTGTGAGGCCCACAAATCAACTCTATACACAAAGCTACGTAAATTAAAGTCGTGCTTTGATCATCAACCACAAGACTCTGCTTTTCAACAAAAGCCTTTATCACAGCATCTCTGTATGCCACGTTGTCAATCTACAACGTCAGACACACATCCATTTACAAGTCCGTTCTGGGTCTGTACGAAACCGGAGGCACCTTATTCCTCATCCCATATGTACAATACAGGAGAGAGGCCCTCGCATATCCGAACGATCAACAAGTACGTCCGGACACCACCACTGTAATCCCTTCAGGGCAGCAACTCCCATCAAAGGCATCAGTAGCCATCTATTCGATGTGAAGATCATCGGTCTTGCACCGTCTTCATATCTTCGACTTCTAATCGTTGACAAATTATTTGAAATGAGATTTAACTCGTTCTTTTCAAATAATTCATGTATATTTAGAATTCAAATCAATTCATTTCCATGGTTAAATTATTTGACATCCATAATTCAGTTTATTAACGTAATTTTCATGTAAAACACATTCAACCATCAAATATCCAATAAACCAAGTAAATTTGGTTTATTTCCGTTTCAAACCATTTATAATATTTTATAATGATTTATCGCTATTTTTATTTATTTAAAAATAGCCCATTTATTTAAATGACGCTTCAAGCCATAACGCCGCCATGGCGCTGTTTTCTTTAGATTTGATTCACACATATCTGAAAATCTAACCATTGCATCTTTACAAATTTTATATCATTGGAAAGATCTTTTCAAAACGGACCCAACGGTTCCAGTTTTGGGAAAATCCGACGGTCGGATCTCCCGGTACAATCGTTTAAAGTTCCGATTTCAAAATACGAACTGCAACGTCGTTATTCGTTTTAATTATATATATATATATATATATGTACGTATGTATGTATATATATATATAATCCATTCTAGCATGGTTTTTATTCAGATTTGAATTAAACATTTCACCCAATCTAACCATTGGATCTTTACAAATTTTATATCGTTGGAAAGATATTTTTAAAGTGAACCCAATAGTTCCAGTTTCGGGAAAATTCGATGGTCGGATTTCTCGGTATAATCATTTTAAATCACGATTCCAAAACGTGAACTGCAGCGTCGTTATTCGTTTTATTTTAATTATATTTATATATATATATATAATCCGGTCTTCGATTTCCAAACCATTTTCATTTCATATCCATGGTAAATATAATATTTTTACCAACAAATATTTATTTCAACACATGACTATTTTTAACACTTCATATATATAATAAAAATGTGCTTTTTGTGGTTAAAACAATTTATTTCAAACATGAATACTTTTAGCGATTCATATATATATATAATAAAAATGTGATTTTTATTGTTAAAACGATTTATTTCAAACATGAACATTTTATACACTTCATATACAAGATAAAAATATGATTTTTATCGTTCAAACAATTCATTCCCGTATGAATATTTTTCCAACACACGAATATATTTCAACACATGAATATAAATCAAATACATGAATAATTCCGATAATTTCGACAACATAATGTCAAGGGGTTTAAAACCGGCACCGTCCCAAGTACGGCTCCTCGCAATACCTTATGCCTCGCGGTGTTCCCTAAGGGGTTTATCCTAATGGTCTTATCATTTCAATCATTTTCATATCACAATGAATTTTTACACAAACAATTCCAATTTTGTTTCAACCACAAACAACCATTCGCATTTATTAACCAAATTACACGTCAACCAAAATCCAAACAATCACAACCGATATATATCATCCATGGTCTGTGGACGAGGGGAGTGTGTGTGTATATATATATATATGTATGTATGTATGTATGTATGTATGTATGTATATGACTATATTTCAATTTCATTTCAATTTCATTCAACACACATATGATTTTTACAACGTATATATAACTTACACATCGCACATATAATTTATACAACGCTTATACATGAGGCGTACGACGCTTATATAACTTATACATCGATTATATAATTTATACATCACCATCCCATTCAAAATTGAATTTAGAAATCTCACATTGGGTTCCACTCCTCCAAAAATTGTAGGAAGCTCCAAAAATTCAACGGTGTCTTTTATAATGTAGAAGACGTCGCCACGAGTCCAATGTCTCTTGTTTCACTGGATTTCGACAACATAGCAAAAAGATATGATTTTTATTGTAAAATCATAATTCGTAGCGCTTTAAAGTGCTATAATCCATTTAAAATTTCACTACTGTTACCTCAGTTTGAACGTTCAAAACTAGGTCTTATTTTTTCTCGAAATATGTAGCGCTTGGAGATGATCGGGTTATACCACGGTGTCGAGCTTGGAACGGCGCACCAGAGGGTGGCAACCTCGTCCAACTCGCACGTCGGAGGGAGGAGCTACCAGGCTCGAAATGGCGGAACTTGGGGGGTGCGATTCTCGATGATGGCTGAATGATGGAGGGCGCTACCTATATGGATTTGAATAGGGTGACTGAATGTACATTAAACCTTGAAGGACCCTTAGATTTTACTAAGAGGATTGGACGGAATCGAGGGGAGAAGCAACAATGAACAACCGCCGTCAACGATAAGGGTATCGGGGGGGGGTTTCCTGATTTTATTTAGAAAATATAATTATGAATGGAATTATATGATTGGCCCGTTATATATATATATATATATATATATATATCAAAAATTAGGGTTTCTCCATACTAACTCCAATCCAAACCCAACGACTATCGCCCCTAGCTAAATACCCCCATTCCGAACACAATAGATTATGTTTCGTAAGCCCATTCGACTGTTTCAGTCAGTTATTCTTCAAATTAAAATATAAAACATTTAAATATTGATTTGAACGTACATTTTAATTTGCCGGGGCCACATACTGATCCCAAAAATTCCAGAAAAATAAATCTGGCTATGTTGGGATGATACGGTTCCAACAAAACTAATTTCGTCGAATTTTGAGACCATTTGAAAAATGGTTGTTTTCTGGTCGATACAAATTGACTGAAATTAACCAAACACATTTTCTTTTGCCACACTCACATATTAACTCCAAAAATTATGGAATTCTAAACTTAGCAATAATTTGGCATTCCGGATCCAACAAAACTGGTTTCGTCGAAAACGAAGGTCGTTTGCAAAATGTCTATTTTCAAGGTCTATATTAATTCCATAGCGACCTTTCTGAAAATTCATTTGGCCATAACTTTTGATTCCCGCTATGAAATTTCAATTTTTCAGATTTGTTAGAAAGATATTCTTAAACAGATTTAAATATTTTTGGTTTCAATAAAATTCGTTTTATTTTGCATCCTGTACAGTCAGTCAAAGTTCGAATTCAAATTTTCAAACTGCCTCGCCATTTCAGGCCTTATTTTATAATTAAAATAAATATATTCGCTATAACTTCGATCCAAACAAATTTTTAGTCATTATTATTAAAATAATGTATTTTAAATATTTAAAATTCCCTAAAATAGCCAAATTAAAAATTTTAAATTAGTTCTGATTTTCCGGGTTGTTACAACTTCTTCCTGTCCTAAGCTGTCTTCATGCGTCTGCGGATAAGGTTAATCTTCTATGAAGTTTCTCTAATCATCTCAGGTCCAAGTAGAAGTCTATCTGTAGACTCCCATCAACAAGTCGGTGATCTACAGGGTCGTCCGTACAATGCTTCGAAAGGTGCCATGCCAATACTAGCTTGGTAACTATTGTTGCAGGCAAATTCTACTAAAGGAAGATGCTCTTCCCGAGTCTCTCCGAAGTCTAGGATACACAGTCTTAAAAGATCGTCAAGGACTCTATTCACCCTTTCCGTTTGTCCATCAGTCTGAGGGTGATAAGAAGTGCTCAAACACAATTGTGTACCTAATGCTTCTTACAAGCTCCTCCAAAACTCACTGGTGAATATGGGGCCACGATCACTCACAATACCGGAAGGTACTCCATGTAGACGGACTATCTCACGAAGATAAACTACTGCCAACCATGTTGTTGTCCTCTTACTCTTAACAGGGATGAAATATGTGCTCTTGGTAAGCCTGTCAACTATAACCCAAATACTGGTGTTGCCTTTCCTTGATCTAGGCAAACCATCAATGAAATCCATAGAGACGCTCTCCCACTTCAACTGTGGGACCTCCAAAGAATGAAGTAAACCATCGGGCTTCCTTTTCTCAGCTTCGACTCGCTGGCAAATCAAACATGGAGAAACAAACTCCGTTACATCTTTCTTTATCCCAGCCTAAAAGAAAACCCTCTTCATATCTCGATACATCTTATCACTACCTGGGTGAATGGTTATCCAAGAATGATGGACTTCCTCAAGGACTGTCTTCAATAAACTCCCAACTTGGGGAACACAAAGCCTTCCATCTCGTCGCAACCACTGTGACGACCGCCGATAACCCCCGCACTAAACAAGAGGAATAATGTGCTGTAAGGTGTGCCATGCAGCTATGGACGATCATCAGAGTAGGTAAAAATCATCGAAACCTATCATAAATCTCATAGCGTAAGGATAAGATATAATAGAACGTATACAACAGGTAATAATAGTGAAATCCAATTGCACAAAACTGAAAACTCTTAACATAACTCGTAGAAAGATTCGTACAACTTAGGATAATATTTCTGTACAAAGGTCCTTACTACATTCCCTCGGAGTATATAGCATCAGCGGAAACAGAAAATACTATATAGTAATAAAACTGATGCGTGAGCCTCCTGCTCGCCATCGATCAGCATCATCGTCCCCACTAAAGCATCAACTGTCACTTGCTATTCAATCTGCTCATCCATAACCGGATGAACAGCCCAAGGTAATAAGAAGGAAATATAAAACCTTGAGTCAGACAACAGTCTTAGTGAACGATAAAACAGCTAACAAACTTCATCAATAAAGTGTATGTGAATGGGTAGATTTACCAATCACTACCCAACACCAGAAGATCTCACACCTGTCTTCCCCACTTCTGACAGTGATATCCTTTACATCAAACAATTTAACCATTCATCCATGGAAACCAAAACATCCATTCAATCATGGCAAAGCACTCATGACATCCAGATTATATATCCCATGTAAAGCATCCTAATCGAATTCAACATCTCTCAAACACAAGCCCCAGAGGCCTAAACCAATATCAGACAAGAACCCAAGGAAAATCTCCTTCAACGTTAGGTACCCTACATGAGACAATACAAACAGAACATCCAAATCAACAAACATCCATGATTGACTCTGGCTATCACCGCTAATTCTGCTTTGAAACTATCGTGAATCATATGACGGCCCATCATGACTGCCATATGTCAAGAGCTAATGGTAACCCCAGTCCTAGCACAACTCCATATGCCATCATGATCATACTTCCTCGACAACTACGCCCTTCATGAATGCCCAAGGTACGAGGCCCTTTACAACTACCCAAGGTGCCTCTGCTTTGAGTCTGTTAGAACTTATGATAACGATAATCTCTCGGTCTTCGCATCTCTAGTCGTCATCACCGGTGACCAATCACAAACTCAAGTCCCACTCGAGTAACCATTATCCACAATCCAATGCCTTCTGAGTTGTCTGCACATTCGTTGCTTTTCACCGATCAACGAACTCATCACGTCACTTCAAACACTCCCTTCTGGATATACATCGAAGTCACCAAACCATTGAACCAAACAACAATCAATATAAGGCTCAATCTTCATAACACAATTAGACCCGAGTCATTATGAACGACCAAGCCATTCTTCAGAAGACCGACCGACCTTCTATACCCATACGACCGTCCTACCCTCTAGTAGCCGACCGACCCTCAGTAGCCAACCGTCCCCTCCTCTTAGGAGCGACCAACCCTTCCATTCTGACAAGACCAATCGACCTTGCAACAATTGATCGACCTACCATATTCCTTCCAAACTCACACGGCATTAGGCTCCTTCGCTCGAACTAATTACTCAGGCTTGCACACTCGAACCCATTACTCTACTTTAGGATCGCTAAACTGACCCACTTCTAGGAGTGATCGATCATTTGTTCTCCAGAACCAAGACCCCAGGCCTTTTCTACCTGCGCGACCGAACTACCCCTAGCTCGCTCAAGCTTACTTTTCTTCTTTCTATAACACCCCGCAATTCTGTTAATATTAATATTCACAAATTAAAGAATAACTAATCTCAGACCTAAGAATTGTGGGAAATGGGTTGCACCATTGTGCTCGTCTCGGAATTCTGGTTGGAATAGAGTCCGAGTTTGCATGATTTGGACTACGTATGAAGGAGATATGGCCATCGAAAGTTTCAGAAAATTCAAAATTCAAAATTCGAAGTCAAACGGGCCAGGCGGGAAATTTCCCGCCCAGCACCCCAGGTCGACTGGGGAGTCGACTGGGCAGTCGACACCCCCAGGACCAGGTCGACTGCGCAGTCAACCTGGGTGTCGACCTGGTCCAGTCGGCCAGGTTTTGGCTGAACCCAATCTTAAGCTGCTGATGTGTCTTTAGGGCTGAGTTGGCAAATTTAACGGTTCAGGTTAGTTCTGAGTTGATCTGACGGTCTAAATAAATCCTAAACTCTATATATACCTAGGTAGTCTCTCACTCTAAATTCACATGAAAAATAGAATAGCCGCCGTCATGCCATCACCATGGAACTCAGTGTAGCCGCCGCCAACTAAGAAGGAAGAAAACTAATCAAAATTCTAATTCTACTCAACTCTAAAGCAAATCAAGACTCTCTTTCTTTTCTAATTGTGAGTATGATGATTTTAATAAGATTATTATTAAACTAATTAGATTAAGTTGTGAATGGATTATAAGTGAATGATGTGGATTATTGATTGTACGTTGTAAATCTTATGCTATCATGTATATTATAAATCCTATTTTATGTGATGATGATATTATATATGTTGAAATTTTGTATGCTAAGTTGTGATAAATCATACATGTTACAAAGTCATGATGTTATTATCTATGCTAATTAGTTCATGTTAATCAAATCATAATGTTGATATTATTTGGGCTATGTTGATTTATATGACAAATCATGTATGCAAGTTTAGATTGATTAGTAAAGATTATGAACATATGCCATGACATTTATTTAGATCTAGAATTATGACATCTATTTAGATCTAGAATTGTGCTATGACATGTGTGAGTTCTATGTGTTAGATGCTAGTTTACACCATCATGATGTTGCATAAACCACATATGCAAGTTTATACATGAATTTGGATTATGATCATATTATGTAAATTGTGACATTTTACCAAACAAGTTGACACCTTTAGATCCATGACATGTGTAGTTTTATGCAAGTTGTAGTTTTTGCCTATGCAAGTTTAGGTGTTGGACATCTATCACACATGCAAGTTTCATTTTTTTATGATTAGATCTATTTTAGTCATATGTATATGTTGTTGTTGTGATAATTTATCTTTGTGCTATGAGTTAGACTATTCGAGTCTAACGTATATTTTGCGTTGAATAAGCAAATGTATAACATGGGGTAGGGGTAATATTAAGGATTTAATATTAAGAAATTGGGGTGCAATTGATATGATTTTGCATATCGTAAGTGGATGGCCATAATTGAGTCAATTATGGACATCGTTAAAATTGGAATTAATTAATAATTTGAATAGGGAAATTATTAAAACTGGGGGTAAAAGATTATAAGTAATAATCAATGATTAGCACACGAGGTTGGACTCGTTTGTGACGTAAACCTGCCCGGACCCGACCGGCAAATCCAGTAGTCACAAATGTCAGCCCAATGTGAGAGGTCCTATGCCTAAATTAAAGCATAACAGTTGTAAAGACACGAGGTTAGACTCTTTTATGGTGTAAGACTGCCCGGACCCGCCCGACAAATCCAGCTGCCATAAATGCCAGTCTAATGTGAGAGGTCTTTATAAGGTTATGGCCTTAATGAATTAAGAAATACTTAACAAGATAAACATGTGAGGTGGGACATGGGGGTTAAGTAGGTGCCTTGGGTGGCATGAGGAATCTAGTGAGTGCCTTTAGTGGCATTTGAAATACGGTTAGTAAGACTTAACCTAACACACGTATAAATGAACATGACTAAGAGGGTTAAGTGGGATGTACTAGTGGGGACAAGCTTAGGTGGATAGCTTGTGGTAAGTAATTGGGGGCCCATTTCAACCAGTAACCCAAACGTATCTTTGTGGGCTCGACCCAAGCCGAGGATGGGACACGCATACTGGGCTTGACTATAAGAGGCCAAACGGGTTAGCGGTGGCAACGCAAGTCCAACGGGTTTCATATGCGTGTGTGGACCCGGGCTGGTAGGTAAGACGTTGTTGCATCGTGTAGGTATAAGCCGTGCATCCTCAAGTTGTATCGGGTTGCCAATTTAGGGGAGTGATACACCCCACTATGGGACCAGCACGGGTATCTACAAGTAGGGAGCCGATCGCAAGTGGGTAGTGGGGTACACCTAGCGGAGATAGGGGAAGGCGGCACCTATGTAGTCAGCTAGGGGTATGCAAAGCTATTTATATAATTTCTAAGTTTGGTGAGTGGGATCAACCTTTAGGGTGACTGGTGTGGTGTAGTGTAGTAATTATTCGTTAGTAATTAGGTGTGCCTTTAACGTTATCTTTATCTGCTCTTCCATACCCAATAGTTCATAGACATTTCCTTATTTTCCCGCTTATGCCTTAGTCTAGTTATTTTGATAATAGTATTGTTAGAATTATCATACTCGCCAGACTTTATGTCTGACCCCCTCTATTTCTATCTCCCCCCCAGGTCCTCAGGGTGGGCCCAGCTCTAGTGGAGTTTGATTGGATTGCTTTATCTCTCTTTTGGAAAGCTTGGACCGCTGAAGTAAAGTCCAGCTTGTTATCTTCTTTACTAGCTATTTATGTAATGGGGTTATGTATTTTGTTTTATCAAGATGGATATTGTACTTGACTCTGATTTATGGTTTTATGATGTAACAAATATGTTTAATTTCCGCTGCAATGAAATAAAGTTTTAGATTTCTAAGTACTACTTATTATCTGTCTTGTTGTAATTTTTCTGTTCTATATTCACTTAAAACCTCCATGGAAGTTAATGCATTCCCTTTGTGAGTGACATTAATGGACGTGGGGTGTTACACGTGGTATCAGAGCTTAAGGTTACCAGAACAGATAATTTTTTTAGAAAAACTATTTTTCTAAAGTATTTTTGGAAGAAGTGTTTTCAAAAACATGTCTTAATGAGTTATTTTAAGAGGAAAGTTTTTATGAAAAACATAATCCCCAATAGCCATATATCTTTATCTTTAGAATTCTCCATTTTGAATCTTTCCTTTTTCGTTTCAGCATGGCTGAAGATCTTAACCTTCCGGAGGGTGTAACGATACCAGGATGGTATAGGAGGTTATTAGAGGCTAGGGCCGCTGCAGGTCCAGCCAATGTTCCTCCACCACCAGTTGCACCCGCTCCTCCTCCTCCTCCTCGCGCTGATACTTTTGCAAAGACATGCAAGGAATTTAAGGCTATGGGTGGAAAACCTTTTCAAGGGTCAAAAACGTTTGTGGAAGCTAGAGATTGGCTTAAGGAGGTGGAAGAATTGCTAGAAATCTTTGAAGTAGAAGAAGGGAGGAAAGTCAAATTAGCAGCTTGGTTAATGAAGGGAGAGGCCTCGTTTTGGTGGGAGGTCACTAATGGGGAGCGTCCTATTGACTCTTGGGCGGATTTC
This sequence comes from Allium sativum, assembly GCA_030737875.1. Taxonomy (NCBI): domain Eukaryota; kingdom Viridiplantae; phylum Streptophyta; class Magnoliopsida; order Asparagales; family Amaryllidaceae; genus Allium; species Allium sativum. The sequence continues at coordinate 207,259,508 of CM060925.1, forward strand.
AGGCATAGGTTTGAGGCGAAGTTTCCCTCACGGGCGGAAGAAAATCTATATATGGAAAGGTTCTTGACATTAAAGCAAGGAAGCTCATAAGTGAAAGAATATGTCAACAAATTTAATCAGTTAGCAAGGTTTGGCTTGGACTTAGTGAACACGCCGGAGTAGAAGGCTCTGAGGTTCGTTAATGGCTTGAATGAGCCATTGCAAGGGTTGGCTATGACCCACATCCCTATGGGGGCCACCTTTGAGAAGCTAGTAGACATGACACTCATGCACGAGGAGAAAGGCGCTAATGCTAATAAGGCACCCGAGAAGAAAGGGGATCAGAAGAAACCACAACAGCAAAACAAGAAGGGTGGTAAAGACAATAATGGCAAGGGAAAGAAGAAATGCTTTAACTGTGGGACACCAGACCATCTCAGCAAGGATTGCAGAAAGAAAAAGAAGACTGGTTGTTTTCACTGTGGTGAAGCGGGACATCTAGTGAAGGACTGCCCAAAGAAGGGGCAGAGGGCAGGGTCTACCTCGGGAGGACAGGTGCAGGCTCTTATGGCACCAGGGCAGGCAAGGGGACAAGTTCAGGCTCTCGCGGTCCCACCGCTGCAAGAACGAGGTAGAACCATTTCTGTTGAAAGCTTAGTTTTTCTGTTTGATCATCATGTCCGTACCTTATTCGATTCGGGCGCATCGCATTCGTTTATCTCTACATCATTAGTTGAATCACTGCACTTAAACACCAGTTTAGTAGAGGATCCCTTAGTTGTTTCGAATCCAATTGGGGACTCAGCTTATTTGTCCATGATGTGTTTGGATTTGAAAATTTCTATACTTAGCGTTGAGTTTAGATGTGATGCTTATGTTTTGGGCTTCACGGGCTATGGGCTAATTTTAGGAATGAATTGGTTATTCAGAAATGGGGTCGTTCTTGATTGTGAAAGGAGAGTAGTTAGGCTCATGACTCGCCTTGGCAACACTCTCGAAATCTTTTGTAATCCCATAAATTCCGTTATGCTAAGTTATCTAGAATCACTTGACGCGTCTGTGGAGAATCTACGATCTGTTAGAGTGGTCCGAGAATACTCGGATGTGTTTGAGGAGGTGAAGGGCTTTCCTCCGAAGCGGGAGATAGATTTTCGAATATATCTTGTGGATAATGCAAAACCAGTATCGTTGCCAGTACGCCACATGGCTCCTCGTGAAAGGAGGGAACTCAATAAGCAAGTGAAGGGGTTGCTTGAGAAGGGGTTCATAAGACGAAGTATATCGGAGTGGGGGTGCTCCAGTAGTATTTTCCACGAAGGCGGATGGGTCCCTTAGACTTTGTGTGGACTATAGAGAACTTAATAAGCTTACTAAGAAGAACAGACACCCACTGCCGAGGATTGACGATCTCTTCGATCAGTTAGTTGGCACCTCAGTGTTTTCGCAGTTGGACTTAGCCACTGGTTTCCATCAGTTGAGAGTGGCTGAGGATAGCATAGACAAGACTTCCTTTAGGACTCCGGACGGTTTCTATGAATGGCTAGTGATGCCCTTCGGTTTGACAAACGCCCCCGCATACTTTGTTGACTTGATGAGTAGGGTGTTTAGGGAGTACCTTAATAAATTCGTGGTGGTCTTTGTAGATGACATCTTGATCTTTTCTAAGGATGAAGAAGATCATGCCCTACATCTTAGGGAAGTGTTGGAGACCCTACGAGCGCATAACCTTAAAGCAAAATTTTCTAAGTGTCACTTCTGAAGGAAGGAAGTACGATTCTTAGGGCACGTGGTTTCCAAAGAAGGGATAGTTGTGGATCCCGCGAAGGTGGTGGCCATACAAGATTGGAAGGTCCCTAAAAATGCTACCGAAGTAAGGAGTTTCTTGGGGTTGGCTAGCTACTATAGGAAGTTTATCAAAGACTTCGCAAAGATATCAGCTCCATTAACACGCTTGACGAAGAAGAACCTAGTTTTCACATGGGACGTAGATTGTGATGATGCGTTCCAACGTTTAAAGAGATCTTTGACCTCAACTCCAGTCTTAGTGCTGCCAGACGGGAGTAAGCCATTTACTGTTTATACCGACGCTTGTGGGACAGGACTAGGCGCAGTCTTAATGCAAGAGGGAAGGGTAATAGCCTATGGGGGAAGACAGTTGAGAGCGCATGAGAAAAATTACCCTACACATGACCTAGAGTTGGCCGCTATTGTTTTCGCGCTTAAGTCTTGGCGTCATTATCTTCTTGGCGAGAAATTCGAATTATTCACTGACCACAAATCTTTAAAATACTTATTCTCTCAGAAGGACTTGAATTTAAGACAACAAAGGTGGATGAAATTCTTAGCGTCCTACGACTTCGAAATAGCATATACCCCTGGCAAGGGTAACGTGGTGGCAGATGCCTTAAGTAGAAAAAGGTTTTCCTTGAGTCCGTTGTTTGTTGTACGACGAAACTTAGAATTCATCTCTATGTTTGATTTTAGACCTTCTGTTGACTTTGTACCCGGTTTGCTAGCATCCTTGGAGGTCAGACCTACGCTTTTGGGATGGATTGGTGAGGCACAGCGAGACGACCCACAGTTGGTTGAGTTAGTGGAGAAGCTCAAAAGAGGGGAGTCATCAAGCCATCTCCGTAGGTATACCCTAGATGATAAGGGTTGGTTACGTAGGGATAGTAGACTTTGTGTACCAAGAGACGAGGACTTGAGGAAGACTATTCTTGATGATGCACATTGTTCGAAGATGACCATTCAACCCGGCGGGGATAAGATGTACAAAGACATGAAGCGAGTTTTCTTTTAGGCTGGTATGAAGAGGGATGTGGCCGAGCATGTCGCTAGATGCTTGGTGTGCCAACAAGTAAAAGCGGAGCAAAAGAAACCCGGTGGGTTGCTTCACCCATTGGAGGTTCCACTATGGAAATGGGAAAGTGTCCCGATGGACTTTGTGGATGGATTACAAAGATCAAGGAAGGGTAATACGGGGATATGGGTTATAATAGATAGACTTACTAAAAGCGCCCATTTTATTCCCGTGAAGAGTAAGAGGACTGCTCCATGGTTAGCTTCTGTATACATCCGAGAGATAGTTCGTTTGCATGGTGTTCCTTCTAGCATAGTAAGCGACCACGATCCTATCTTCACTAGCGAATTTTGGAAGAGCTTACAAGAAGCGGTAGGGACTCAGTTATGTTTGAGCACCGCATATCATGCTCAGACGGACGGCCAAACCGAGAGGGTGAATCGTATTCTAGAGGACCTTTTGAGGCTATGTATCCTAGACTTTAGGGGTACATGGGAAGAGCATCTTCATTGGTGGAGTTCGCATATAATAATAGCTTTCAGTCCAGCATTGGCATGGCACCTTTCGAAGCTCTTTATGGACGACCTTGTCATTCACCTACATGTTGGTGGGAATCTACGGATAAGATCTTACTTGGGCCCGATATGATTAGAGAGACTTCGGAGAAAATCGATTTGATTCGAAGAAGGATGAAGACAGCGCAAGATAGGCAGAAATCTTGTGCGGATAAGAGGAGGACAGATCTTGAGTTTGATGTTGGGGACATGGTCTTTATCAAAGTGTCTCCATTACGGAACGTCGTTCGCTTTGGGTCCGTTGGGAAAATAGCACCAAGGTTCGTAGGGTCGTTTCCTATTAAGGAGAAGATTGGACAGATGGCTTATAGAGTGGAGTTGCCTGAGAGACTTAGTGGTGTACACGACGTATTCCATGTATCACATTTGAGGAAGTGCCTACACGAGACCGCGGAGGTGGCAGAGCCGAACTTGCTTAGAGAGGTGGAGATAGAGCGTGATGCGACGATTCGACGAGCTCCTACGTGCATTCTTGGGTCGGAGATCAAGAAGTTGAGGAATCGAGAGGTCAGACTAGTCAAAGTGCAATGGGGAGATGATGAGAGCAACGCTACCTTGGAGACAAAAGCGAAGATGCGTTCGTTGTACCCTATTCTTTTTGAGGGTATGTCTTTTAATTTCTCCTTTATCGCTTAGCTTGTACTTATCTTATCTTTAGTATGTCCTCTCGCTAGTATCTTTGACCTTTAGTTAGGATAATCCTATGGTTGAAACATGTGTTTGAGACATGTTATGTATGATGGATGCAAAGTGGATGCAAGTGTTTGCTAGTGGTTGCTCGTGGACGCATATACACACACTGTTAGGCACTAGATCGGCTCAGTCACTTCATATTGCATATTGCATATAAATGGATGTATTTAGTAAAATGGATGTATGATGATTGTATTATCATATGGATGCTGCATTCAGATGATGATTGTGCACGCATATAGAGATAATATGTAGCATTAAGGAACTTTTGCATACATAATGGACACATGGCACTATCATGATTTGCAATAAGGAGGTCAACTAAATCAGTGGACCGCCTGATTTTGCATTAGATATGGACATATACACACACTGTGCATTTAAACATGAAAGCATTAGAAGTCTATAAGGACAATGGATGCATGTGTTTGATGGTTGAGTAGATGGACGATTGGATGTTAGGATATACATTCTTCTTGACTTGTAGATTTCGGGGTCGAAATCCTTTAAGGAGGGGAGAATGTAACACCCCGTAATTCTATTAATATTAATATTCACAAATTAAAGAATAACTAATCTCGGACGTGAGAATTGTGGGAAACGGGTTGCGCCATTGTGTTCGTCTCGGAATTCTGGTTGAAATAGAGTCCGAGTTTGCGTGATTTGGACTTCGTACGAAGGAGATATGGCCATCGAAAGTTTCAGAAAATTCAAAATTCAAAATTCGAAGTCAAACGGGCCAGGCGGGAAATTTCCCGCCCAGCACCCCAGGTCGACTGGCAGTCGACACCCCCCCAGGTCGACTGGGGAGTCGACTGGGCAGTCGACACCCCCAGGACCAGGTCGACTGTGCAATCGACCTGGTCCAGTCGGCCAGGTTTTGGCTGAACCCAATCTTAAGCTGCTGATGTGTCTTTAGGGCTGAGTTGGAAAATTTAACGGTTCAGGTTAGTTCTGAGTTGATCTGACGGTCTAAATAAATCCTAAACTCTATATATACCTAGGTAGTCTCTCAATCTAAATTCACATGAAAAGTAGAATAGCCGCCGTCATGCCATCACCATGGAACTCAGTGTAGCCGCCGCCAACTAAGAAGGAAGAAAACTAATCAAAATTCTAATTCTACTCAACTCTAAAGCAAATCAAGACTCTCTTTCTTTTCTAATTGTGAGTATGATGATTTTAATAAGATTATTATTAAACTAATTAGATTAAGTTGTGAATGGATTATAAGTGAATGATGTGGATTATTGATTGTACGTTGTAAATCTTATGCTATCATGTATATTATAAATCCTATTTTATGTGATGATGATATTATATATGTTGAAATTTTGTATGCTAAGTTGTGATAAATCATACATGTTACAAAGTCATGATGTTATTATCTATGCTAATTAGTTCATGTTAATCAAATCATAATGTTGATATTATTTGGGCTATGTTGATTTATATGACAAATCATGTATGCAAGTTTAGATTGATTAGTAAAGATTATGAACATATGCCATGACATTTATTTAGATCTAGAATTATGACATCTATTTAGATCTAGAATTGTGCTATGACATGTGTGAGTTCTATGTGTTAGATGCTAGTTTACACCATCATGATGTTGCATAAACCACATATGCAAGTTTATACATGAATTTGGATTATGATCATATTATGTAAATTGTGACATTTTACCAAACAAGTTGACACCTTTAGATCCATGACATGTGTAGTTTTATGCAAGTTGTAGTTTTTGCCTATGCAAGTTTAGGTGTTGGACATCTATCACACATGCAAGTTTCATTTTTTTATGATTAGATCTATTTTAGTCATATGTATATGTTGTTGTTGTGATAATTTATCTTTGTGCTATGAGTTAGACTATTCGAGTCTAACGTATATTTTGCGTTGAATAAGCAAACGTATAACGTGGGGTAGGGGTAATATTAAGGATTTAATATTAAGAAATTAGGGTGCAATTGATATGATTTTGCATACCGTAAGTGGATGGCCATAATTGAGTCAATTATGGACATCGTTAAAATTGGAATTAATTAATAATTTGAATAGGGAAATTAGTAAAACTGGGGGTAAAAGATTATAAGTAATAATCAATGCTTAGGACACGAGGTTGGACTCGTTTGTGACGTAAACCTGCCCGGACCCGACAGGCAAATCCAGTAGTCACAAATGTCAGCCTAATGTGAGAGGTCCTAGGCCTAAATTAAAGCATAACAGTTGTAAAGACACGAGGTTAGACTCTTTTATGGTGTAAGACTGCCCGGATCCGCCCGGCAAATCCAGCTGCCATAAATGCCAGTCTAATGTGAGAGGTCTTTATAAGGTTATGGCCTTAATGAATTAATAAATACTTAACCAGATAAACATGTGAGGTGGGACATGGGGGTTAAGTAGGTGCCTTGGGTGGCATAAGGAATCCAGTGAGTGCATTTAGTGGCATTTGAAATACGGTTAGTAAGACTTAACCAAACACACATATAAATGAACATGACTAAGAGAGTTAAGTGGGATGTACTAGTGGGGACAAGCTTAGGTGGATAGCCTGTGGTAAGTAATTGGGGGCCCATTTCAACCAGTAACCCAAACGTATCTTTGTGGGCTCGACCCAAGTCGAGGACGGGACACGCATACTGGGCTTGACTATAAGAGGCCAAACTGGTTAGCGGTGGCAACGCAAGTCCAACGGGTTTCATATGCGTGTGTGGACCCGGGCTGGTAGGTAAGACGTTGTTGCATCGTGTAGGTATAAGCCGTGCATCCTCAAGTTGTATCGGGTTGCTACTTTAGTGGAGTGATACACCCCACTGTGGGACCAGCACGGGTATCTACAAGTAGGGAGTCGATCACAAGTGGGTAGTGGGGTACACCTAGCGGAGATAGGGGCAGGCGGCACCTATGTAGTCAGCTAGGGGTACGCAAAGCTATTTATATAATTTCTAAGTTCGGTGAGTGGGATCATCCTTTAGGGTGACTGGTCTGGTGCAGTGTAGTAATTATTCGTTAGTAATTAGGTGTGCCTTTAACGTTATCTTTATCTGCTCTTCCATACCCAATAGTTCATAGACATTTCCTTGTTTTCCAGCTTATGCCTTAGTCTAGTTATTTTGATAATAGTATTGTTAGAATTATCATATTCCCCAGACTTTATGTCTGACCCCCTCTATTTCTATCTCCTCCCCCCCCCCCTCCCCCCCCAGGTCCTCAGGGTGGGCCCAGCTCTAGTGGAGTTTGATTGGATTGCTTTATCTCTCTTTTGGAAAGCTTGGACCGCTGAAGTAAAGTCCAGCTTGTTATCTTCTTTAATGGCTATTTATGTAATGGGGTTATGTATTTTGTTTTATCAAGATGGATATTGTACTTGACTCTGATTTATGGTTTTATGATGTAACAAACATGTTTAATTTCCGCTGCAATGAAATAAAGTTTTAGATTTCCAAGTACTACTTATTATCTGTCTTGTTGTAATTTTTCTGTTCTATATTCACTTAAAACCTCGATGGAAGTTAATGCATTCCCTTTGTGAGTGACATTAATGGACGTGGGGTGTTACACTTTCTCTCCAAGAAAACATTTGGACGCGACCGACCCCCTTCCGTGTGACCTAAAACCTACACTGCTTCAATGCAACACCAATTTCGACTAACTCTTTGCCAATCGACCCAATTAACGAAACCAACTCATCCAATTCATTCCATTTGACCACAAGCATGGTATAAAATCAACAATAACACCAATATGACAATTCCATCTATATTGTGTGAAATTCACCAAAATCACCATAAATATGCATATGAACAAAACTATAGATCCTAACTTGCATAATCATATGGAGTAGCATAGAAAGTACCTACCTAAACTTGCTAAATCAGATCATAGGGGGATTCATAGAAAAATGTACTTACCAATGCATATATCAACGGAAAAACACTTGAATTTGGTGAAAAACATGAACAAACACTCATACACTTCATTGAATTCATATGAGAGATGTAATCCACTCACCAATTCTCCAAAATAAGCTAAAATTGATGAAATAAGAATCTGGACAGCAAGCACCTCACACCAAACACCTTGATCTGATGAATCCTTGCTTCAATTGATGTAGATCTAGCCCCAATGGTGTAGATCTATGATTTCCCTCCTTGGATTTTTAAAGATGGAAAGGTGTTAGAGGTAGGAGGAGCACAAGGCCACCAAATGAGAGAATGAGGAAGTAGACTATTTCCCATACCTCTCACTCTCTATTTATAGTTTCCACCAGCCCTCTAATGGGCCTTTCCCAAATCAGCCCATTAGACTTCCAAAATCTAGACAGCCAATCGATAAACCTTAAAACAACGATTTCTCCCAAACCGCTGAGCCAAATCCTTAATGTAACCACTCTATGCAAAGACAAACATCAATTCCTTTTAAATGGCACAAGTCTCACCCTCTGATTCGACATAAGTCAATAGTCATGTCTTGTACAAGACCAACAATGGAAAAATGGTCATAAACAAAATCAGTAAAAAAATTATGGACATGTCTCACATCCCCATAAGCAACATATTAAAAGATGAGAATGATCAACCCATAGGGAATAAAATTAAAATATTTTACGATCTTCCGATACGTAAAATATGGGTTGTTACATTCTCCCCCCTTAGGAAATTTCGCCCCAGAAATTCCAAGCAACCACAACAATTTTGCATGCCTATCATTCGTGAGAAGCCAATTCTACCACCCGAACTAGCAACCATCAAGTCATGCATCCATAGCCTTATCCTAGCATGTAGAGTTCTATCAAACAACAACAAGATACAACAATATAACGATGATACAACATCAAAAGGTCCTACTGACAAAGAGTTTTGGATGAGTCTCTCTCATGCCCTCTTCCGTTTCCCATGTACAATCTTCACCATCTTCACTCCATTGTACCTTGACTAGCTTAACCGTCTTCCTCCCAAGCTGTTTCGTGCCATTTCCCACAACACGAAGCGGCTTACGAGGTTCTGCAACTGCAGTTAGTCTTCATAATGCTCCGGAGATACCACTACATTCGATTCATGCACAAATTTTCATAGAAACGACACATGGAACACATTATGCACACTCGACATCTTCTCGGGTAACTCCAATCTATATGCGAGCTTTCCAATTCACTCGACCATCGAAAATGGTCCAACAAACCTTCGAGCTAATTTTCCTTTATTTCCGAATCGAACCACACGTTTTAATGGCGAAATCTTCACGAAAACCATATCACCCACGTTGAATTCCAAATCTTTTCGATGTTTATCTGCATAACTCTTCTGACGATCTTGGGATGCCTTCATCCGTTGCTGAACGATCTCAATAATATCCGAAAATTCTCTAATCACTTCAGGCCCAAACCAACTTTCCTCCAATCTCTAACGAATAAGCTAGAGAATTGCACGGCCTCCCATACAACGCCTCGCATGGTGTCATCCCAATGCTAGACTGATAGCTACTGTTATAAGCAAACTCAACTAAATGTAGATGGTTTTCCCATAATCCACCGAAGTCTAACACACAAGCCCTCAGGAGATCTTCCAAAACTTGGTCAACCCTCTCGGTTTGACCATCTGTTTGGGGATGATAAGCCATACTCAAACATAACTCGGTTCCCAAAGCCTCTTGCAAACTTTTCAGAAATCCACTCGTAAACAATGGATCTCGGTCACGCACTATACTCTTTGGGATATCATGGAATCAAACTATCCATTTCACATAAAGTTCAGCCAGTTTCGATGTCTTCCTAGTCAACTTAATAGGAATGAATCTCGCACTTTTGGTCAAGCGATCCATAATGACCCAAATCCCTTCATTTCCTGCCCTAGTTCTAGGTAGTACATCGATAAAATACATCGATACTTGTTCCCACTTCCACGTAGGAATTTCTAATGGTTGAAGCAAACCACTCGGCTTCTTCTGTTCAACTTTCACCAACTAATAGTGCATGCACTTGGAAATGAACTTTCCAATATCTCTCTTCATCCCCTCCCAGTAGTAGACTCGCTTCATGTCCTGATACATCTTATTACCACCGGGATGAATCGCCAGCTTCGAGTGATGACATTCTCTCAGAACCTCATCTCTCAATCCCTCGATATCAGGAACAACTAAGCGCACTTGCTTTTGAAGCCAACCTTCTCGATCGACCTTGAACTCTTTATCTTCTGGTTCTAGTTTTTGGATAAACTCAACAAGTTTTGCATCTCGCTTTTGGCTCTCGCTAATCCTTTTGATAAGAGTTGGTCTTATCGATAAACTTGCCAACATTTCAGGTTCCAACCCACATCTTGGCCAAAAATCGAACCTTGCCAAATACTTGAGGCTCTTCCATTCCAAAAAAATCGCTCCCAAACTTGCGTGTATTCTACTCAACGCATCTGCAACTACGTTGCCTTTGCCAGGAGTATAAGCTATAACAAAGTCATATGACGCCAGAAACTCCAACCATCGTTGCTACTAAAGATTCAAATCCTTTTGGGAGAAAAGATACTTCAACGACTTGTGATCCATAAACAACTTGAATCGTACTCCCAATAGGTAATGTCTCCAAATCTTCAAAGAAAACACAATCTCCGCCAACTCCAAATCATGAATTGGATAATTCTTTTCATGCGGCTTCAGCTGTCAACTCGCGTAGGCCACAACCTTATCCTTCTGCATTAGCGCTGCTCCAAGTCTAGTACCACATGCATCGGTGTACACCACCGTCTCTTCATTCCTACTTGGAATGGTCAATACAGGTGCACTCGTCAATCTCCCCTTCAGGATTTCGAACGCTTGTTCACACTTCGCATCCCATGTGAACACTTGACTCTTCTTCGTCAATCCTGTCAATGGTACGGCTATCTTGGAGAAATCCTTGATAAACCGTCGGTAATAACCAGCCAACCCAAGGAAACTTATTACATCCGTCACATTCTTAGGTCTATCCCAGTCCTGGATTGCTTCCACTTTAGCAGGGTCAACTGCTATCCCATTTCCAGAAACTACATGACCTAAGAACCTCAATTCACTCTTGAAGAAGTGACACTTCGAAAAATTAGCTCTCAACTGATGCTTTTGCAAGTTTTCCGACACAAATCTCAAGTTCGTCTCATGTTCTTCTTCGTTCCTGGAGTAAACCAGAATATTATCTACGAACACAAGCACGAACTTGTTCAACTTATCTCTGAATACCCTATTCATAAGATCCAAGAAATACGTTGGCGCGTTAGTCAATCCGAATGGCATCACCAACCATTCGAAGAAACCAGATGGTGTCCTAAAAGCAGTCTTTGGCACACTATCCTTTGCCACTCTCAACTGGTGAAATCCTGTTGCCAAATCCATCTGTGAAAACATTTTGGCTTCATGAAGCTGATCGAACAAGTCATCAATCCTTGGATACAGATACTTGTTCTTCTTAGTTACCTAGTTCAGCTCACGATAGTCCACACACTGTCTTAACGAGCCATCTGTCTTGGTTAAAAACACGACCGGTGCACCCTATTCGGATACACTCCTCCGAATAAATCCTTTTCCCAAATGGTCACAGACTTGCAACTCCAATTCTTGATGTTCCTTAGGCGCCATCCGCCTAAGAGGCATAATGATTGGACCAGCACCCTCGATCAAATTGTTCCTAAACTCGATCTCACGATGCGGTGGCAACCCTTTGACCTTGTCAAAGATATCTACATACTCATTAGCGATCAACACTGATAATAGGTCTTATTGTGAAATCTCAAGCGAATGTATATAACTCACGATGACCCCGTCTTCACGCTTACATCTAATCAACACCTTTTGACCTTCCACATCCCTGACCCTTACCTCTAGCTTCTCGCAATTCACTCTTGCTGCATACCTCTTGAGCCAGTCCATGCCCAATATGATCCCAAACCCAACGAAGTTAAGAATAAAGCAATCACACACAAAAGAGCAACCATGACTCGACAATACTAGACCACGATACAACATGCACAAACTAGACAAACCCCCAACTGGATTAGTCACTAGCAATGGTCTGTCACAAATCTCAGGTTCCAAACCCAAACGACAAACAAGTTCATTGCAAATGAATGAATGAATGAATGCGATGCCCCAGTATCAAAAAGCACACGAACTGAAACACCATTAACAGAAAGAGTACCTTGCACCACGACACCCTTTCCCTTTCCTCTGCAGTAGGAGCTCTTGAGGAAGTTGGCATGACTTCCAAAGCATATGCCTTCACAATCTACTTCACTTTGGCTGGTTCCCGAAAGTCCTTCTTGAGATGTCTAGTCTTGCCACAATTGTGACATTTCCTCTCAACCATCGGATTCTTGCACTCATTAGAAAAATGGTCTTTCTATTGGAAATTGAAGCAAACAGATTCGCTCTTAGGCTTCTTCTGGCCATTCTTCCCTTTCTACTATTACTTCTTCCTCTTTTATGATTACCACCCTGCTGTGGCTTGTGTTCTTCCTTAGGTGCAAGAACAGACATCTTCTTAGAAAACGGACTTTCATGCCTCAAAGCTTTCTCGACGAACTTCTCAAAGCTATCATCGAGGTGATCCACAAGCTGATTGCCAAGATATTCAACCAATCCCAATACAAACTTCTCATTCTTTTGATAAGGAGTATCCTCATATGAACGAGCATACTTCGACAAAGCCTCGAAGTCAGAAATATAGTCAACAACTAGGCGACCATTCTGTTTAAGCTCCACGAATTTCTTAAACAGAATTGAATTTTGCAACGTGTAGATAAACTTCGCTTCAAACTTAGCTTGGAATAGCTCCCATGAAATATCCTCTTCAGGGTCTCTAGTGTGACAGAGTTCCACCAATCCATTGCTTTTCCCTCTAACTGCCTTGAAGCATGCTTCCTCTTTGTTGCATCATCAATGCCCAAGTCCTTGAAAATTCGAACACACGTATCCAATCACCTTTGAACCTCTTCAACTGGTTTAGTTCCCTTGAACTGTTTCCCTCCCAACGATGTAAAGTCTTTGCACAGCTTTGCAAATTCAATAGCTCTAGGCACTGGAACTCCAACATCAGCCGTAGCCGCCAGTGGAGCAGGAACCCTATTCATGATCGCTGCCACCATGGCCTCGAACATGGCTGGGTAATCTGGTTCGCCAATATTTCCGCCTCCAATATTAGCTTCCCTAGCAGCGTGTCTTGATAATCATCTACTCAGTCTAAATCTACAATTTAGAATAATTAGCCACTTCCAAGAAAAACTGCTAAAGGAAAACAACCGTTACTACTATATATGCTATTATATATAGTAAGCATCCAACTGAAATCTACAAATACGTCCCTCACACGTAATTACATCTTAGAACTTTGGCTAAAATTGTTAAGCAGAGCTCTGATACCAAATGTGATGACCGCCCATAACCCCCGCACTAAACCTGTGCAGTTTATGCCCCGCTATTACCCCGCCATATCCCCGCTATATCATGTAGTAAGTTTCTAACGCTATGCTATTTCCAAATATCCTCTAAAATAGCCTTTCTGCTTTAAGCCCCAGTATTTTCCGATATATCCCATTATTTCAGCTATATTCCGCTATATCTTATGTAAGAGAAATGAATTAAAAATGACATTTATACATTATTAAATTATTTTTAAATATAATTTTTTAACACATATTTTTCAGAATATTAAATAATAGAATTTTCTATAAAATTTGGTCAAACTAAATAAAAGCTTACACTTATTTACATATATTTGCTTATGCTTTTATTTAAAATTAAGAATGTACTAATTATATTAAGCTGAATGTTAATTTTCCATTTATTTATCATATATATATAAAGGCATTAAATAAGAGTTTTATATGTTATTTTAGACTCATCCGCTATATTCTATTATTTCCTCACTTTATCCCCGCTACAACTTTTTGCACCTCCACCACATTGGATCCGCTGAGCGCATTAACTGCACAGCACTAAACAAGAGGAATAACACGCTGCAAGGTGTGCCAGGCAGCTATGGATGATCATCAGAGTAGGTGTAAAAATCATCGAAATTTGTCGTAAATCTCACGGCGTAAGGATAAGATATAATAGAACATATACAACAGGTAATAATAGTGAAATCCAATTGCTTAGAAATTGAAAACTCTTAACAGAACCCGTAGAAAGATCCATACAACTTAGGATAATATTTCGGTATAAAGGTCCTTACTACATTCCCTCAGAGTATATAGCATTAGCCGAAACAGAAAATACTAGATAGTAATAAAACTGGTACGTGAGTCTTTTGCTTGCCATCGATCAGCATCATCGTCCTTACTAAAGCATCACCTGTCACCTGCTACTCAGTCTGCCCATCCACAACCAGATGAATAGCCCAAGGTAATAAGAAGGAAACATAAAACCTTGAGTCAGACAACAGTCTTAGTGAGCGATAAAACAGCTAACAAACTTCATCAATAAAGTGTATGAGAATGGGTAGATTTACCAATCACTATCCAATAGTAGAGAATAACTCACACCCATCTTCCCCGCTTCCGACAGTGATAGCCTTTACATCAAATAATTCAACCATTCATCCATGGAAACAAAAACATCCATTCAGTCATGGAAAAACAACCATGACATCCAGATTATACATCCCATGTAAACCATCCTAATCGAATTCAACATCCCTCAAGCACAAGCCCCAGAGGCCTAAACCAATATCAAACAAGCACCCAAGGAATATCTCGATCGACGTTAGACACCCTACATGAGACAGTACTAACAGAACATCCAAATCAACAAACATTCATGACTGACTCTGGCTATCACCGCCAATCCTGCTTTGAAACTATTGGTAATCGTATGATGGCCCATCATGACTACCATATGTCAAGGGTTAATGGTAACCCCAGTTCCAGCATAACTCCATATGCCATCATGACTCGTATGTTTGTCCTCGACAACTAGGCCCTTCACGACTACCTAAGGTACGAGACCCTTCACGACTGCCAAAGGTAACTATTCTTTGAGTCTGCTATAACTTACGATAACGATAATCTCTTGGCCTTCACATCTCTAGTTGTCATCACCGACGACCAATCACAAACTCAAGTCCCACTCGAGTAACCATTATCCATAACCCAACACCTTTTGAGTTGTCTGCACATTCGTTGCTTTTCACCGATCAACGAACTCATCACGTCACTTCGAACATTCCCTTTTGGATATACATTGAAGTCACCACACCATTGAACTGAACAACAATCAATATAAGGCTCAATCTTCACAACACAATCAGACCCGAGTCATTATGAACGATCAGGCCATTCTTCATAAGACTGACTGACCTTCTTTAACCTAGGAGTGACAGACCCTTCTATACCCATACGACCGTCCTACCCTCTAGTAGCCGACCGACCCTCAGTAGCCAACCGTCCCTTCTTCTTAGGAGCGACCGACCCTTCCATTCTGACAAGACCGATCAACCCTTCAACAGCTGACCAACCCACCATAATCCTTCCTAACTCACATGGCTTTGGGCTCACTCGCTCGAACAGTTACCCAGGCTTGCACGCTCGAACCCATTACTTTACTTTAGGTCGCTCAACCGACCCACTATTAGGAGCGATTGATCGTTTGTTCTCTAGATCCAAGACCCCATGCCTTTTCTACCTGCGCGACCGACCTACCCCCTGGCTTGCTCGAGCCTTCTTTTCTTCTTGTTCTCCAAGAAAATATTTGGGTGCGACCGACCCCCTTCCGTGTGACCCAAAACATGCACTATTTCAATGCAACACCAGTTTCGACTAAATCTTCGCCAATCGACACAATTGCCAAAACCAACTCATCCAATTCATCCCATATGACCACAAGCATGATATGAAATCAACAATAACACCAATATGAAAATTCCATCAATAGTTATCTAAAATTCACCAAAATCACCATAAATATGCATGTGAACAAAACTATAGATCCTTTCTTGCACAATCATATGGAGGGGCATAGAAATTACCTATCTAAACTTGCTAAATTAGATCATAGGGGATTCATAGAAAAATGTACTAACTAATGCATAGATCTATGAAAAAACACTTGAATTTGGTGAAAACATGAACAAACACGCACACGCTTCGTTGAATCCATGTGAGAGATGTAATCCACTCACCGATTCTCCAAAACAAGCTAAAATTGATGAAATAAGAATCCAAACAACAAATACCTCGCACCAAACACCTTGATCCAATGAATCCTTGTTTCAATTGATGTAGATCTAGCCTCCAATGGTGTAGATGTATGATTTCCCTCCTTGGATATTGATTTTTAATGGTGGAAAGGTGTTATAGGAAAGAGGAGCACAAGGCCACCAAATGAGAGAATGGGGAAGTAAACTATTTCCCATACCTCTCACCCTCTATTTATAGTTTCCACCATCCCACTAATGGGACACTCCCAAATTAGTCTATTAGGCTCCCAAAATCTGGTTAGCTAGCTGGAAAACTATAAAACAACGACTTCTCCCAAACCGCTGAGCCAAATCCTTAATGTAAGCACTCTATGGAAAGGCAAACATCAATTCCTTTCCAATGGCACAAGTCTCACCCTCTGATTCGACCTGAGTCAAAAGTCATACCCTGTACAAGACTGACAGAGGAAAAATAGTCACAAACAAAATCTATAAAAATTTATGGATATGTCTCACATCCCCACAAGAAACATATTAAAAGATGAGAATGATCCAATCCTCAGAGAATAAAATAAAAATATTTTACGATCTTCCGGTACATAAAATGCGGGCTGTTACAACCACCCTCTATCATCCGTGGAATATCTACTGAGGTGACTGGGAGTCTCCCCTCTACTGAGCCTATCCAAGATATCTGCTAGCTGTGGGTTCTCTCGTTGCAAAGTCCCTATCTGGTCCAACAAAGTTGGTCGCACCTCTAATGATGCCAATAAACCAGGTGTAAACTCGGTGGAGCATCTAAAATCAAAAGTCGATATAAACTCCAAGCTTTTCCTCTCCACAAACAGAGGACTCAAAGTCATCCTCTTCTTACTCAATGCGTCTGCCACCACATTACCCTTGCCAGGGGTATAAGAAATCTCAAAGTCATAGGACGCTAGGAACTCCATCCATCTTTGTTGCCTCAAATTGAGATCCTTCTACGAGAACAGGTACTTGAGAGATTTATGATCGGTGTGTAACTTGAACTTCTCTCCAAGTAGATAATGGCGCCAATTCTTAAGTGTTAATACTATGGCAGCTAACTCTACATAATAGGTAGGGTAGTTCTTATCATGAACCCTCAATTGTCTACACCCATAACATACTACCCTGCCTTCTTGCATCAGAACTGCACCAAGCCCTGTACCATATGCATCCGTGTATACTGTGAACACTTTATTCCCATCAGGCAAGGTCAAGACTGGGGTTGTTGTCAAAGCCCTCTTCAATCGCTGAAAAGCATTGTCACAATCCATATCCCATGAAAATGTCAGATTCTTCTTCGTCAGTTTGGCGAGTGGGGGTAGATATCTTTGCAAGGTCCTTAATGAACTTCCTATAATAGCCCGCTAGACCAAGAAAACTTCTCACCTCCATTGCATTCTTTGGGATCTGCCAATCTTGGAATGCAACTACCTTCGTGGGATCTACTGCTATCACATCTTTAGAGACCACATGCCCTAGAAATCTCACTTCTTTTCTCCAAAAATGACATTTGTAGAATTTCTCCTTAAGATGGTGCGCACAAAGAGTTTTCAAAACCTCACTGAAAAACATCAGGATACCCACAGACTACTGGTACAGATTATAAATCGTTGATAGATGCATTAAGCGACTCTAGGAAACTAAGCATGACAGACCCCTTAGGATCATAAGAAATCTCGAGGGTCCTCTTATGGCAAGTCAAAAGTCTGACGACGCTCCTCTCACAATCCAAAATGGCACCATACATGGCTAGCCAATCCATCCCTAGAATGAAACCATAGACCATGAAACCAAGCACATATGCGTCGCATTCAAACTCGATGCCTAACACAGATATTCTCAAACCCTGACAAATCATAGACAGATGAGCCTTACCCTCAATACGGTTTGAGACAACAACGGGATACAAAACCATACTAGTACTAATGGGCAGAAACTCAACCATAGAATCATATATAAAAGAATGCGAAGCGCCAGAATCAAAAAGAGTTCTAACTAGATGATTGGAAAGAGAAATTAAACCTTCAACGAAAATTTTCCTACCTCTATCTGGCGCACTATCCACGAGAGCATGCACTTGCCTTGTAGAAGATCCTGCCCTTTGACCCTGTCCTTGCTTCTTCGGGCAATCCTTAACAAGATATCTGACCTCTCCACAATGAAAACAAGTGTTCTTTCTTTTCTTGCAATCCTTGATAACATGACCCTCGCATCTGCAATGATGACATTTCCTCTTATCTTGAGCTTTGTTGTTCTTACCACCCATCTTTTATTGTTGTTCTTTCTTGGGCCACACTTTCTCGTTTTGTGTTTCCTCAACCCTAACCACTTTCTTTTCACCCTTACCTTCCTCATGCATTAATGCCATATCAACGAGTTTCTCAAAAGTTGTTCCCATTGGGATATGAGACATAGCCAACCCATGAAGGGGTTCATTCAATCCTCTAGCAAACCTCAAAGTTTTCTTGTGCGGGGTATCTACTAGTTCCAAACCAAACCTCGCCAATTGATTGAACTTATTAACATACTCTCTCACAAACATGCCTCATTGGTTAAGCACCAAAAACCTTTCCATTTTCATACTTTTCTCGGCTTGAGAAAGAAACTTCATTTTGAATCTCTATCGGAAATCATCCCAAGTCTCTACTGGACGCCCTGCTTGCATCACTTCCCACCAGAATGAAGCCTCATCTTTCAGCTGCCAAATGGCTAACTGAATCTTCCTACGGCCGTCAACCTCAAAAATCCCAAATAAAACCCCCGTCTCTTTGAGCCAATTCCTTGCTTCTACAAAAATCGCAGTTCATTGGAATGGCTTTCCGCCCATAGCACAAAAATCTTTGCATACCTTAGAGAAATTATCAGCACACGGAGGAGGAGGAGGAGGAGGAACAGCAGCTGCAGCTGGGGGATGGGCGTCTGCTTGGCCTTCGGCAGGTGCCGTATCCTCCAGATACCTACGAAACTAAGCCGGTATCAGTATGCCCTCTGGAATATTAGGTTCCCCAGACACGCTGAAACGGAAAGGAAAAGGGATTCAAATAGAGAACCCAAAGATATTTCCTATGGCTTTGGGGAATATGTTTTTCAAAACAGACTTTTCTTTTGAAAATGCTTTCTTTTAAAACCTTTTTGAAAACAATTTTCAAATTCTTTTATCCGGTCTGGTAACCTTCAGCTCCGATACCAAATGTGACACCCCACGTCCGTTAATGTCACTCTTTATCAGAATGCATTAAGTTTCATGAAGCGTTATAGGTAAACAGAAACATTACAAGACAGATATAAAATAATAGCGGAATTAAAACTTTATTTAATAGAAAAGCTTCATGGTTCAAACCTAATTACATGATAAGTCTATAATACTGAAAACAAAAAACTTTTGCCTTGTACAAAAGTCATCATCAGAGTATAATAATACATAAAAAGAGCATAATCCACAAAATATAGCCATAGTAGAGAAGGTACGAAATCAAGCAGTACATCTAAGCAGCTCCAAGCAGAAGGAAGGAAGAATCCTGATCAAGCTTGAGTATTCCCACCCTGATAACGGGGGAAATGGAAGAGAGAGAAGAGGAAACAAAATGGGTCAGACTTAAAGTCTGGCGAGTCCAGTTACTTTTAGCATATAAATAAGTAAAAGCATGCATGTAAACTGGAGAGACAGATAATAGTGTCATAAGACAGATATAACAAGGTAAACATGATAATCATGATAGAATATATTGCGCTTCTTTAATACTTTTCTCTGCACCAATACTAGTATAAAAAGAACAAGATGATCCCAGCAAGTGCAAGACGGTAAACATAGGTGTACTTCTAGTAAGAGGTTTATACTCCATACAATAACCGGTAGCCCAACAAACTAACGGGTGTTACCCCCCACGATAACAACGGGCTCCTAAACAAGCAAGACTAGATGTACCCGAATCACTTTGCCCAATCGATCGGCTCCCTAACTCGTAGATACCATGTGCTGGCCCTACAATAGAATGTATCACTTCCTAAAGTGGCAACCCTTTCTTTACAAGATGTCTACCTGCCATGTCTACAGATGTCACATTGTCTTATCTTCCATAGCAAGCAAACCCATGCACGCACATGACTCCATTGGAATGCGCCGTTAACACCCTCACTCAACTGACCTCTTATAATCAGCTCAGTGTGAATGCCCATGTGCCGACCTAGTTCGGGGTTACCCATTTGATACCAAGATGGGCTGGCTGAAACGGGTCTCAAACAACAAATGATACAAGCTTCCCCCTAGGCTTGTATCCCCACTACTATGATTTCAATAGGTTATGCCTACTAGTTTAACAAGATTGCATAACCCCAACAGGTCAAGTTTGTGGGCCTATATATATGAATATTACCCACCGCCACAAGATTTACTTAACCCTCCCACTGATTCAAACAAGTTTACTTAACTCCTACTTAATTTGACAGGTTCATGTAACCCCCTACAAATTCAAACAAGTTAAGTATTACCATTCATTCATTTGTGGTTATTAATGCGCTAGACCTCTCACATTATGTCTACCACTTGTGGATGCTGGATATGCCGATCGGTTCTGGGCAGACTTCTTCCACAAGTCGGACTTAACCTCGTGCCTTAGCACCGTAACGTGTTTGTTTATGCACTTGAACCCCTCACATTAGATTTACCACTTGTGGACGCCGGATATATCGGGCGGTTCCGGGCAAGCTTCTACCACAATTGTAATCTAACCTCATGTCTAAGCGCAGTTACAGTTTCTAATTACTGTAAATATAGGCATGTTCGTTACTAACCAATTTTTCATGTTTATTATGCCTCAAATCCTCGTCTAATTTATGATAAAAGTGATGCCCTGATTAAGGTTTAGATCAAGATATAGATAATGCCCCCAAATCCTAAGTTTTGGATCAAGGTCCCAATTATGCCAAAAATTCCCAATCATGTTTTCCAATATGAATTATGCCCCAAATTTATCATTCCCAACCGTTCCCAATTTCATGCGCTCACGTATTTCAGCGATAGGCCTAGGCTCGAAGGTAGCCTTGCTATAATAACAAAAAAAGGAAAGAGGGAGAGAAGAGAACACAAGAATAGGCATAGTAAATAAAAACTAGTATACGATGATAGAATTGGTCATACTAACAGAATAGGCATAGTGACATGATTAGGAAAACTAACATAATAGGGATATCATAAACATGCAGACTGAGATCTAAACAGTGAATTAGATATACAATTAATTGCATATATGTTAAGATTCAGATTACTAACAGGTATATGCTTAGATCCAAACTTATAGGCATGTCAAGATTACATTTTGGGTGTTTATATCTAAAAGCAACATAAAATTATTGTGATTGGATCTAAAGAATAGAAGATTGATTGTAGATGTCGTAGCACAGATCTCTGAATATATATAACTTGATGTTGAAGAAGAATAGGCTAGATCAAACTGAGTTGGGGCAGCACCTCGTTGTCGCCATTGATTCAGATGAATAAAACAATGAGAATAAGGTCTTATTTATAGCCTAGGGTCAACGAATCTAGTCAAGAAATGAGTCAACGTTCAAAAACTGAATTCTGCCCAGATCTGGGGGTGGTCGACATGGGTGTTAACACCCCTGTGTTGGTGTCGACCCATGGGACGACACCATTACGGTTGGGGTTAACCCCTAAAGGGCCGATTTTCTCCCTGTTTTTCTAGCCTATGATTTTGATTTTATAGAATCATTATATATATATATGGCTTATACGTATATAAACTTCAAACCTTAATATCTTTTCATACGATGTTCATATTACGCAACTTGGGGTCTATCTTAAGCAGAATTCCAAGACCAACGCAATGGTGCAGTCCATTTTACTTAATTCCAAATATTTAATTAAGCATTCCTTAGTTTATCATTATAGTGTTCTTTAAAATTACGGAGTGTTACAAAAATCAAAGACCGGTCTTTTTCCCTAAATCGAAACATATCAAAATCCACGACTGCCACTAAAATTTGCACCTATCATTCCTCTACCTAATCGAACTCACCAACGTCGAAGAACTGCACCCACCTAAGCACTATATAGCCTCCAACCTCGCAAGCGTACCGAGAAGCGTACCCTACCTTGATAAATGCCACATTTGCATCCCTCCAAATCCGCACACCTTTGAAAACTCATACTTTCCCGAAATCCATCCACTGCCTCATACAAATGTTTGCGCATATCAACTCCGACCGAAGCCGCTAAGACCCCAACTCGTCCCAGCCTCTGCCAGTCAAGCTACTAGTGCCTCGATTGCGTTTCGGCACATCTCCAGTGAGCTTGACCAAGTGCCCTTCTAATCTGTGCCGAAATGGAATCAACAACCCACCTTAAATACTAGAAATCGTCACCGCTTTGCATTCGTTGTCGCTGTCCAGGTGAGTTTTATATATCACGACTTATTTTGTTTAAGAGCCTTAACTTCAATGTTTAACTAAAATAGTAAACTTCCAATTTTTTCTTGACTGGGATAATTTTTGGGGCTATTTTGTTGGCTCTTCGATTGTGCATACATGTGAAGTTGATTGTAAATTTGCACTTGGAAGCATTATTTAATCTAATACTAAAGTATCATTGCTACACTTGCCTATTTGTTTGTACTATTCTGGCATCAACACTAGTCAGTGTTCAAAGTTATATACAATGTTATTTTCATGGAGTATATGAACTACATACTTTCCATTTTTCAATCCTATTAATCAATTTTCGTAGTATCTGCATCTTTTAATGTTGCATGCTCTTATGCTTAGTAGCTTTGCTTGATTTAAATGTTACACATATTTCGTTCTCTATAGGATTGCAGTTTATACGCTTATAAATAATAATGTATGTTACCTATGAAGTTGAATTGATGTGATACATATTGGGCCTTGTGCGTGCTTTGTTAGGAAAAGGCAGCTTGTAGTTGAAATTATTTGTTGCACCCAATGCTTTATTTTACTATCACTTTCCTTTGTCCTTTTGAATTCTTGTTGTGCTTGTCCTTTGGCACCTTCTGCATGCACATGCTTTGCACATATAGCCTTAGTGTTGATACATACACATGTGCAAGTATGAGTTAATAGAACTTTGTGCTGTGTATTAAAGTTTTTATATATTTGAGACAACATGCATTTATGTATAGGTATACATATGTATGGATCATGTATATCTCCATTTTACTGAACCTATGTTATGTTGGACCGTTTACTTATGTCTTGACTTACCAACCATATAGATTGATATCTGCGTTTGTGTTATTTAATTGGATATCTGTGAAAACACATATTTAGGTATGTATGTATATGCAGTACACTGAGCAACCTACATATATGCAGTACATGTGTCGTGGCCACATATGTATATATACATGAATCTAAATGTATGCATATATATGTTAGCACCTTATGTATAAGTAGTTTCCACTTTTTGTTGTCTTGATACATGTATTATACACCTTTGATTTTATTCTGGAATTATTATGTTAACCATGAACTATGGTTTCTGCGTATATTCTAAATTTAGAACTTATTAAATGTTGGATTAATTATTATATTCAGTTTATATTGAAGTTAATTTACTTGAACAATGTTAATCCTGATTCGAGTGTTTTATTTTTTTGCATGGAACGCTCGGGTCAGATACGAGTGTTGCAGATCTAGAGATTTCAATTATTGAAGCTTGAAGCACGTGAAGACGCACTCACTTTGGTTTGTCCTCACATTTTCTTATTTTAATTAAAATCTATGTATATATATTGATCTTTCGTTGTATAAATGGAATTTTTTGTAAACTCTAATATTAAGTATATAAAATTCCGCTGTGAAACATTACGTTTTCTGTTCTTTGATTTTGTGTTACATTTTTTATTAAATCCTGTAAGCTGAATAACTATTTGTCATTGTGAACGTTTTGAGTTGGTTTAACTACCGACTTGGAGCAGTCAAAAAGGCAGGTAGTTACAATAGCATTACCAAAGTAATAATACTGTCTAACCAGTATCCACACCTATCATATCTCTGCCATAAACCTAACCTGCAAGTGTGTCATCGGGAGGGGGTCAGAACACAAAGTTCAGGTGACTGCACAAATTATACATCCTGAAATAACCTTACATATACTGCTCAATTATGTTTTCTTATTTATTAGGGTTAATAGCACTCAAGGCTTTACACACACGTCATAACCGTCTACTCTCAGTAGATTAACCTAATATAGTGTAACACCCCGAAATTTTGTTAACATTAAAGGGGATAAATTAAATAATAATTAATTTAATATTAAGAATTAAGGGAAACTAATTACGTCATTACATCCGTCTCGAAATTCTGGTCAAGATAGACACCTAGTTTGCGCAAAACGTATAATATATGAAGAAGTTATGGACGATAAAAAGTTGAAAATCAGAACTAGGTATAACTGGCGCACTTGCCAAGTGCGCCAAGGCAATTTTGTATTGGCTCACCTGTAAAGTGCACCCAGGATAGTTTTTGGGTATTCGGGCCTTTTTCAAGTGGGTGGCGACCCGTGACCTGACCCAATTCCTTTAGGGCTGAGGTGGCATCTGAATTCTGTAACCCAGCAGCTATAAATATACCTCAATCCCTTTGTTTTTCTCCACTAAGAATCATGGCGGCCAAACTCTGCCGGAGTCTGAACTGAACTAGGGTCTCTCATCTTCTTCTATCAACTAAAGCATATCAAATTATGAGATTTAAGCATAGACCCGGCACCTTTTCTATCATCTTAGCAATCCAATCACAGTGAGTTCTAGTTGATTTTAGGTTTAGATAAATAATAGTGAATTATGAAAGACTGTGATTTAGATACATTGTAAACCTTGAATCTATGTTATTGTTAGATCTTATGCTATGTCATAATAGATCTATTTCTCTAAATCCAATTCAATTGTGATTGTTCTACTATGTTATTATTATGGATCTTGATTTGTAACTTTTATGATATGTTATGATGCAGATGTGTGTAGATCTATTTCTAAACTAGTAGATCTGATTTATGTGGACATTGAATCTGTTAGATAGATCTAGATTATCACCTTATGTTATCATGTTAGATCTATTTTATGTGATCTAAATTGTCGCCTTATGTTATCATGTTAGATCTATTTTATGTGATTTAAATTATCACCTTATGTTAACATGTTAGATCTATTTTATGTGATCTAAATTGTCACCTTATGTTATCATGTTAGATCTAAATCGATTGGACATCTAAATTGCTAATTTAGATATTGTGACATCATAGTTCATCAGTTTTATGTCCACCTTGTTATGATGACAATTTCATGTCCATGCTAGTATTTATGTTCTCCTTATTATCATACTTGTTTATGTTTATGCCAAGATGATCATTTTAGTTATATTCCCATTATTTTCCCTATTATCATTTATGACTAGGCTATTGTCTAGCCTAGGCATGTTGCCAATTTTGTGAGGGCGCTAGTTAAGGAACAGGGGAAAAAGGGTTAAAAATGGCATAATTTGAATATGAACATTTTTGGACATGTGATTCAAATTATTGGGTAAAATAGGTATTGACATCTATAAAAGGCAAGGATTAATTAATTGGTAAATTAATTAAATATGGAATGTCTAGTAATTACAATTAGGGATTGTAATTGTACTTATGACATGAGGTTAGGTTGCATTAGTGGTGGAAGTCTGCCCGGACCCGACCGGCATATCCAGTAGCCACTAATGGTGAACCTAATTTGGGAGGTATAAGAACGTAAATACGAATCAGGCTATGATACAAGGTTAGGCCCAACTATGGAATAAGTCTACCAGGACAAGACCGGCATATCCAGCATCCACATGTTGTAGGCCTATTGTGGGAGTTCTTGCCCATTATGAAACCACAAATGGACATGGTAAAGAATTGGACTACTTAATCTAAGTTAATCCATAGGGATTTTATGAACTTAAATTTAAGTTGGGGGTTAATTAAACATGGTTGAGGGGTGGGTTAAGTAAATATGAAGGGGGGATGGGTAATATTCACATATAGGCCCACAAACTTAACCCGTAAAGGTTATGTAATTAAAGACACCTAGTGGTATACATAATCGGTGGAAATAATAAAGTCATGTAATTAAAGACACCTTTTAGTGTAAACATAACTTGTAGAAGTGATAGGGTTATGTAATTAAAACACCTATAGGTAAGCATAACTAGTTGGAAGATTAGGGGTTATTTATTAAAGACACCTGTAGGTACGGATAACCAGTAGAAATAAATAAGATTATGTAATTAAAGACACCTAGTGGTATACATAGTCAGTAAAAACCTAGTGGGGGATACAAGACAAAGGGGAGAGCTTGTATCATATTGTGTGGGACCCATTTCAGTCAGTAACCCAGAGTAGGTATCAAACAAAGTACTCCGTACTAAGAGGAGAAGGGGCACGTTACTGACTGATTGTAAGAGATCCAAACGTGGAGGACGGTGTGGGCGGCGCAAACCGACCGGGCTATGTGCGTGCATGAGCCGGACAGAAGGAGATAAGACAACCGTTACACCTGTAGATATGGTTGTGCCCATTATTACGACGAGAGGTTGCCACTTTAGTAAGTGATACCTCCTACTGTTGGGCCAGCACAAGGCATCTACAAGGGATAGGGAGTCGATCGATCAGGGTAGTAGGTAGGATACATTTGGACGTATACCTATGTCTACCACCTTATATTTGAAGGGATCATCTCTTTCTGGATATACTAGTAATAGTGTAGAGTAATCATTAGTGAGGCATGTACACCTTATCTTGCTTACCTTATCACACCTGCCATTTATGTAGTGATCTCTCTCTTTTCCACTTTATATGCCTATCATGTTACTTTTATTTATCTACTGACTAAAAGTAACTAGACTCGCCAGACTTTATGTCTGACCTTTTTTGTTTCTCCTTCTCTCTTCCGTTCCCCCCCCCCCCCCCCCAGGTTCTCACGGAGGAAACACTCAGGCTTAGTCAGGACTCAGATATCATCTTGCTAGGAGCTACTTCCGAAGTATGGCTCAAGTTCTTGTCTCTACTATGGCTTAACTCTTTCAATTGGGGAATTATGTTTTTATATTCTTATGTACTCTGATGATGCAAGACAAAAATTATTTTATTGTAATGGTTTTTGTGACTTATGGTATTGTGGACCACAATATTATGATTTATGCTGAAATAAAAATTTAAATTTCTGCTGCTTTCTTATTTATATCTGTCTTATAATTATTCTGTGTTTGTTTACCTATAACGCTTCACGGAACTTAATGCATTCCCTTAGTGAGTGACATTAACGGACGTGGGGTGTCACACTTGGTATCAGAGTTGAAGGTTAACAAATTAGATAAAAGTTTTTGAAAATTATTTTAAAAAAAGGTTTTAAAAGAAAGCATTTTCAAAAATAAAAGTCTGTTTTGATAACATTCCCCAAAAAGCCATATGTAGTATCCTTTGTTCCTTTATCTAAATTTCTTCCTTTCTCCTTTTTCAGCATGTCTAGGGAACAAAACATCCCTAATATCCCAGAGGGCGTCACTATACCCGGATGGTTCCGTAGGTATTTGGAGGCCACGGCGCCAACCGAAGGCCAAAGAGACGTTCCTCCCTAGCTGCACCAGTCATTCCTCCTCCTCCTCCCCCTCCAAAAGCAGATAACTTCACCAAGATCTGCAAGGACTTCCGTGCTATGGAAGGGAAGCCATTCCATGGGAACGAGACATTCGTGGAAGCTCGGAATTGGCTTGAGGAGACTGAGGACTTATTCGTAATCTTTGAAGTGGAGGATCAAAGAAAGATTCAGTTAGTTGCTTGGTTGTTAAAGGATGAAACCTCATTTTGGTGGGAAGTCACCCAAGCGGGACGTCCTGTGGAAACTTAGGAAGATTTTAGATAGAGGTTCGAAATGAAATTTCTTTCCCAAGCTGAAAGCAGCATGCAAATGGAGAGATTCTTAGCACTCAAACAAGAAAACTTGTCGGTGAAAGAATATGTGAACAAATTCAACCAGCTAGCAAGGTTCGAGTTAGAGTTGGTGGATATGCCGCAAAAAGGCTTTGCGATTTGCTAAAGGGCAGAATGAACCCCTTCATAGGTTAGCCATGTCCCATATTCCAATGGGGGCCACTTTTGAAAAACTTGGTAATATGGCCCTGATGCATGAGGAGGAAAAAGGAGAGAAGAAGGAGGTAAAGGCTGAGGGGACATCGCAAAATAGGAAGGTGTGGCCCAAGAAGGGACAGCAGTAACAGCAGAAGAAAGGAGGGAAAAATGATAAAGGCAAGGATAAGAGAAAATGTCTCCATTGTGGGAAGGAAGGTCATCTGGTTAAAGACTGTAAGAGAAGGAATAATTCTTGCTACCACTGTGGAGAGGCCGGACACTTTGTTAAAGAGTGCCCGAAGAAACGGGGATACAGGGACAAGGTTAAAGGGCATGAAATTCTGGAGGGCAGGTGCATGCTCTCGCGACCAATGCTCCTGATAGAGGTAGAAAAATTTCTGTGGAAGGTTTAATTTCTCTTTCAAACCATCCTATTAGAACACTTTTTGATTCTAGTGCCTCACATTCATTTATATCAAGTTATGTAGTTGAATCTCTGCACTTGATTATCAGTATGGTAGTGGATCCCGTAGTTGTTTCAAACCCTATTGGTGGTTCAGCTCATTTATCTATGGTTTGTCGGGGTTTGAAAATATCTATGTTAGGCGTCAAATTTGAATGCGATGTGTACGTACTCAGGTTTGTGGGCTATGGGTTGATTCTAGGAATGGATTGGCTTACCACATATGATGTCATTCTGGATTGTGAAAAGAGGGTTGTTAGGCTTCTGACTTGTCATGGGAGAACCCTCGAGATTTCGTGTGACCCACAAGGGTCGGTTATGCTTAGTTTCTCAGAGTCTCTTGATGCATATATCCATGATCCACAATCTATTCCAGTAGTCTGGGATTTTTCCGATATTTTTGGTGTGGTTTGGGGTTTACCTCCAAAAGCGTGAGATCGACTTCTGTATATATTTGGTGGACAATGCAAAGCCAGTTGCATTGCCAGTGCGCCATATGGCTCCAAGGGAAAGGAGGGAGCTGAGTAAGCAAGTAGAGGAGCTACTTGAGAAAGGGTTTATCAGACGAAGCATATCTGAATAGGGTGCTTCAGTAGTATTCACAACTAAGGTGGATGGTTCACTTCGTTTGTGTGTTGATTATAGGGAGCTGAATAAACTCACTAAGAAGAATAGGCACCCGCTTTCGAGGATTGATGATTTATTTGATCAGCTTGTTGGTGCCTCGGTATTTTCTCAGTTAGACTTGGCCACGGGGTTCCATCAGCAGAGGGTGGCTGAGGACAACATAGATAAGACTGTCTTTAGGACTCTGGACGGTTTCTTTGAATGACTAGTTATGCCTTTTGGGCTGACGAATGCACCCGCGTATTTTGTCGATCTGATGAGTAGGGTGTTTCGGGAGTTCCTAAATAAGTTCGTGGTAGTCTTTGTCGATGATATTTTGATCTTCTCCAAAAGCGAAGAAGAGCATGCCCAACATTTAAGAGAAGTTTTGAAAACTCTCTGTGACCATCAGCTTAAAGCAAAGTTCTCCAAATGTCATTTTTGGAGAAAAGAGGTGAGATTTTTAGGGCATGTGGTCTCCAAAGAAGGGATAGTTGTAGATCCCGCGAAGGTGGTTGCAGTGCAAAATTGGAAGGTTCTTAAAAATACATCCGAGGTGAGAAGCTTTCTTGGGTTAGCAAGTTACTATAGGAAGTTCATTAAGGACTTCGCAAAGATATCAGCCCCACTCACCAGGCTGACAAAGAAGAACTTGTCATTCTCATGAGATACATACTATGACATTGCTTTCCAACGACTGAAGAGGGCTTTGACAACAGACCTAGTCTTGACCTTACCTGACGGGAATAAAGTGTTTAACGTTTACACTGATGCATGTGGTACAAGGTTTGGTGTGGTTCTAATGCAAGAAGGGAAAGTAGTGTGTTATGGGGGTAGACAGCTGAGAGTTCATGAAAAGATCTACCCCACCCATGATCTAGAGCTAGCTGCCATAGTGCTTGCGTTAAAGGCGTGGCGTTATTATTTACTTGGAGAGAAGTTCATTTATACACCAATCATAAATCTCTCAAGTATCTGTTCTCGCAGAAGGATATCAATTTAGGGCAACAGCGGTGGATGGAGTTTCTAGCTTCTTATGATTTTGAGATTTCTTATACCCCTGGCAAGGGTAATGTGGTATCACAAGAACCAAGTAGGTCGAGGGTGGCCCTGAGTCCTCTATTTGTGGAAAGAAAGAACTTGGAGTTCATATCAGCTTTTGATTTTAGACCCTCCATCGAGATTTTGCCTGATTTGTTTGCATCCTTGGAGATACGACCGACTCTTATGGACCAGATAGGAGCTTCGCAACAAGGTGACCCACAGATTCTAGACATTATAGATAAGCTCAGAAGAGGGGAGACTTCTAGTCACCTCGGCAGATATGTCGTAGATGAAAAAGGGTGGATGCGACAAGATGGAAAGCTTTGTGTTCCTCAAACTGGAAGCTTGATAAAGGCAGTCCTAAAAGAAGCCCACCATTCTAAGATGACCATTCATCCAGGCGGTGATAAGATGTACACGGACATGAAGAGGGTTTTCTTTTGGGCTGAGTTGAAGAAAGATGTGGCCGAATTTGTTTCCCAATGTTTAGTTTGCCAACAAGTCAAAGCTGAGCAAAAGAATCCCGGGGGTTTACTACATCCTTTGGAGGTTCCTCAGTGGAAATGGGAGAGTGTCTCTATGGATATTTTAGATGGTTTGCCTAGATTGAAGAAAGGCAACACCAATATCTGGGTTGTGGTAGATAGACTCACTAAGAGCGCTCACTTTATTCCAGTTATGAGTAAAAGGATGGCATCATGGTTAGCAGCAATTTATGTCCGAGAGATAGTTCGTCTTCATGGAGTTCCTTCCAGCATCATGAGCGATCGTGACCCCATCTTTACCAGCGAATTTTGGAGGAGCTTGCAAGAAGCATTAGGTACACAGTTGTGTTTGAGCACCGCTTATCATCCTCAGACCGATGGGCAAACAGAGAGGGTGAACAGAATTCAAGAAGATCTTTTAAAGCTGTGTATCCTAGACTTCGGAGGGACTTTGGAAGATCAACTTCCTTTAGTAGAGTTTTCCTATAACAATAGCTATCAAGCCAGCATCGGCAGACCTTATTTGACGGCGGATGATGATAGCTCAAGATAGGCAGAAATCCTATGCAGACAAGAGAAGGAATGACCTCGAATTTGAAGTAGGAGACTTAGTTTTTATCAAAGTGTCACCTCTGATGAATGTGGTTCGCTTCAGATCGGTAGGGAAGTTGGCACCTAGGTTTGTGGGACCATTTCCCATAACCGAGAGGATTGGCCAAATGGCCTATAAAGTAAAGCTTCCTGAAAATCTATCTGGTGTTCATAATGTTTTCAATGTTTCTCATCTACGGAAGTGCTTGCATGACACCGTGGAAGTTGTTGAGCCGAGTATATTGGAAGAGGTAGAGGTGGAATGGGAGGCGACAGTCAGGCGAGTTCCTTCCCGTATTCTTGGATCAGAAGTTAAGAAGCTACGCAATAAAGAGCTCAAGTTGCTAAAGGTTCAATAGGGAGATAACCCAGAGGATGCAACTTGGGAGACCAAAGACAAGATTCGTGCTTCGTACCCTTTTCTCTTCGAGGGTATGTTCTTAACTCCTTTTTCCAAAGGTTTATCGGTACTTGTTTCTACTCATTTGATTATATCTTATCCATAGTATTTTTCGACCTTTAGATAGGAATCCTATGGATGTAAACATGTTTTTGAAGCATGTTATGTTTGATGGATGCAAGTGTTTGCAAGTGGTTGCCTATGGACGCATATACACACAAATTAGGCACAAAGATCGGCTCAATCACAATCATACTGCATATGGATGTGTGCGCATTTTCTTTTCTTTTATGGATGGAAATGGATGAACTAGCATATGGATGCTGCATTTGGACAAATGAGTGTGCACACATATAAAGCTTATATGTTATAATAGGCTTATTTGCATACATATTGGATTCATGGCACTAACATACATTGCATTAAGGAGGTCAACTGAATCAGTAGACCGCCTGATCTTCGCATTAATGTTGGGACACATACACACACCTTTTCATATATTCATGAAAGTATTAGAAATCCTTAAGGACAATGGATGGCAGTGATTGATGGATGATAGGATATGCATTCTTCTCAAATTGGAGGTTTCGGGGACGAAATCCTTTAAGTAGGGGGAATGTAACACCCTACAACTTTGTTAACATTAAAGGGGATAAATTAAAGAATGATGAATTTAATATTAAGAATTAATGGAAACTGATTACATCATTACGTCCGTCTTAAAATTCTGGTCAGGATAGACACCTAGTTTGCGTAAAATGGATAACATATGAAGAAGTTACGAATGATAAAAAGTTTAAAATCAGAACCAGGTACTGGCGCACTTGCCAAGTGCGCCAAGGCAATTTTGTACTGGCGCACCTGTAAAGTGTGCCCAGGACAGTTTTTGGGTATTCGGGCTTTTTTCAAGTGGGTGGTGACCAGTGACCTGACCCAATTCCTTTAGGGCTGAGATGGCATCCAAATTCTGTAACCTAGCAGCTATAAATATACCTCAATCCCTTTGTTTTTCTTCACTAAGAATCATGGAAGCCAAACACTGTCGGAGTCTGAACTGAACTAGGGTCTCTCATCTTCTTCTATCAACTAAAGCATATCAAATTCTGAGATTCAAGCATAGACTTAGCACCGTTTCTATCATTTTAGTAATCCAATCACAGTGAGTTCTAGTTGCTTTTAGGTTTAGATAAATAATAGTGAATTGTGAAAGACTGTGGTTTGGATACGTTGTAAACCTTGAATCTATGTTATTTTTAGATCTTATTCTATGTCATGAAAGATCTATTTCTCTAGATCCAATTCAATTGTGATTGTTCTACTATGTTATTATTATGGGTATTGGTTTGTAACTTTTATGATATGCTATGATGCGGATGTGTGTAGGTCTATTTCTAGACTAGTAGATCTGATTTATGTGGACATTGAAACTGTTAGACAGATCTAGATTATCACCTTATGTTACCATGTTAGATCTATTTTATGAGATCTAAATTGTCACCCTATGTTATCTTGTTAGATCTATTTTATGTGGTCTAAATTATCACCTTATGTTAACATGTTAGATCTATTTTATGTGATCTAAATTATCACCTTATGTTATCTTGTTAGATCTAAATCGATTGGACATCTAAATTGCTAATTTAGATATTGTGACATCATAGTTCATCAATTTTATGTCCACCTTGTTATGATGACAATTTCATGTCCATGCTAGTATGTATGTTCACCTTATTATCATACTGGTTTATGTTTATTCCAAGATGATCATTTTAGTTATATTCCCATTACTTTCCCTATTATCGTTTATGACTAGGCTATTGTCTAGCCTAGGCATGTTGCCAATTTTATGAGGGCACTAGTTAAGGAACGGGAGAAAAAGGGTTAAAATTGGCGTAATTTGAATATGAATATTTTTGGATATGTAATTCAAATTATTGGGTAAAATAGGTATTGACACCTATAAAAGGAAAGGATTAACTAATTGGTAAATAAATTAAATATGGAATGTCTAGTAATTAAAATTAGGGATTGTAATTGTACTTATGACACGAGGTTAGGTTGCATTAGTGGTGGAAGTCTGCCCAGACCAGACCGGCATATCCAACAACCACTAATGGTGAACCTAATGTGGGAGGTCTAAGTACATAAATACAAATCGGGCTATGACACGAGGTTAGGTCCAACTGTGGAATAAGTCTTCCCGGACCCAACCGGCATATCCAGCATCCACATGTTGTAGGCCTAATGTGGGGGGTCTGGCCCACTATGAAACCATAAATGGACATGGTAAAGAATTGGACTACTTAACCTAAGTTAATCCATAGGGATTGTATGAACTTAAATTAAAGTTGGGGGTTAAGTAAATCTGAAGAGGGGATGGGTAATATTCACATATAGGCCCACGAACTTAACCCGTTAAGGTTATGTAATTAAAGACACCTAGTGGTATACATAATCGGTGGAAATAATAAAAAAATGTAATTAAAGACACCTTTTAGGGTAAACATAACTTGTAGAAGTGATAGGTTTATGTAATTAAAGACACCTATAGGTAAGCATAACCGGTTAGAAGATTAGGGGCTATGTATTAAAGACACCTGTAAGTAAGCATAACCGGTAGATATAAATAATGCTATGTAATTAAAAACACCTAGTGGTATACATAGTCAGTAAAAATCAAGTGGTGGATACAAGACAAAGGGGAGAGCTTGTATCATATTGTGTGGGACCCATTTCAGTCAGTAACCCGGAGTAGGTATCAAATAAACTACTTCGTACTAGGCGGAGAAGGGGCACGCTTACTGACTGATTATAAGAGATCCAAACGTGGAGGACGGCGTGGACGACGCAAACCGACCGGGCCATGTGCGTGCTGAGCCGGGTAGAGGGGGATAAGACAACTGTGACACCTATAGATATGGTTGGGCACATTATTACGACGCGGGGTTGCCACGTTAGGAAGTGATACCTCCTATTATGGGGCCAGCACAAGGTATCTACGAGGGTTAGGGAGCCGATCGATCAGGGTAGTAGTTAGGATACATTTGGACGTATACCTAAGTCTACCACCTTATAGTTGAAGGGATCATCTCTTTCTGGATATACTAGTAATAGTGCAGAGTAATCATTAGTGAGTCATATACACCTTATCTTGCTTACCTTGTCACACCTACCATTTATGTAGTGATCTCTATCTTATCCAATTTATATGCCTATCATGTTACTTTTATTTATCTACTGACTAAAAGTAACTAGACTCGCCAGACTTTATGACTGACCTTTTTTGTTTCTCCTTCTCTCTTCTGTCCCCCCCCCCCCCCAAAGTTCTCAGGGAGGAAACACTCAGGCTTAGTCAGGACTCAGATATCATCTTGCTAGGAGCTACTTCCGAAGTATGGCTCAAGTTCTTGTCTCTACTATGGCTTAACTTTTCAATTGGGAAATTATATTTTTATATTCTTACGTACTCTAATGATGCAAGACAGAAGCTATTTTATTGTAATGGTTTTTGTGACTTATGGTATTGTGGACCACGATATTATGATTTATGCTAAAATAAAAATAAAAATTTCCGCTGCTTTCTTATTTATATATGTCTTGTAATTATTCTGTTTCTATTTACCTATAATGCTTCACGGAACTTAATGCATTCCCTTAGTGAGTGACATTAACGGACGTGGGGTGTCACATATAGTATATATGTAGCTACCCCCAGCATATCAAGGTACACCTGTTGGTACCCTCCTCGCATGGTCTCTGGCATCACGCCACAGAAGCGTATACAACTTGCATCCTACGCCGAACGACGTACGGACCTCCATATTACTATATCACATTCCACAGATAACTATTATCGCTATGCTATATAAGTGTACGGACCGCCATATCCAAACTCCTCGGTCGAATAAAGTTTCAACACGGAGTAATTCCCTAGCATCTACGATACACCACCCAGTGCGTGTATCTAGACCCTCACACGTACATACTGTCTATTGTACCCTGAGTCCAGTAATAGGGTTACATCTAATGCATGAAACTTGGTCAAGAGCTTTTTCCATACACTACACCATACGGGCTGATTTGCAATCCACAGATGCGGACGATTAGCAACGGCTTAGGACCGTTGCTAAATAGCAATGGCTTAAGCCCGTTGTAGATTATATTGCTACGGCCCTAGCCCGTTCTACATTATACAACGGCTCTAGGCCGTTCTCCAATTCCAACTCTCTACCATACACCCCCCCATACGTTCACAATCACAATACCCTTTTTCATTTTCTCCCATATGCTCTTCAATCTTCTAAGGTCGGCTTCAGAGAATTAGAAAACGGTGGTAAATGATCTAAATCTCCTTTCGATTTCTTAATTTCAACCAGTCAAAGAAATTTCTCCGTATGAGAACTTCGTTCCTAATCTATTTTCGCAGATCTGACAATCGAAAAAAATATTCTAGGGTTATCCTACTTACGATCGACATCTTGCTTTTTTCATTGATCCAAAACATCATCGGATCCAGCTCTAAAACCGCTCTAGGTATGCAAAATTTGATTTTCGTTATTTTACCATCGATTTATACACACATGCATGTATATGTTTGTGAATATGATTCAGTCTTTTCAAGAATTCGTATTCCTTGAAGTTGCTAAATTATCGCATCCCCTTTGCTCAGTTTCACAGGATGATGAGGTTAGTAAGCACGATTAGAAATTTAATTAGACAACGGAGGTGGGTGTGCCATAAACCTAATAATTTATTTGTATAAAATGCTGACCTCCATAAATAAGTTTCCAATATTAGCTTCTGATAGTTGTAGATATAATTTAAATTTATTACAAAGGATGAGTTGTATGATGTCCTGTAGTCGAAACTGCTGCTTAGTTACTATATTTTCAGATATCGAGTCTTTTATGTTATTCTATGACCATGAAATTTTCTGAAAAACCTATCACTTTGAAAAACATTACTCTGTAGTTATAGTTTTCATGTAAATCAGTCGTAGATAAAAGTAGAGTTATATGATATATAGGTGGTTATGACTCTGCCACAAAAGAATTAGTAACATAAAAAAACCGGGAAATATCAAAAATTTGTTTATAAGGTTGTACAGATGCATTGAGCTTCATTGATGTTTCAAAGCTAGCAGATTCCTTGTTGTAGAATGGTCGAAGACTTCTATTTTTATTTCACGCATATGTGTGTATGTATATAGATAACAATGTATTTATTAAATTATCCTACAGAGGAAAATAATTTTGATCCAATTTCCAGACCAACTAACATTCTGCCGATACTATTAGCACTTTATACCTGCTGAACGTTATGCAGGATATTCACTTAACATGCCCCAAAAAGGAAAATCATTACTTTGGCATTAAATGAGCTCAATTTTGGGATAACCATTTAACCGGTGACCGTCATAATCACTTTGGTGATCTTAGCAATCATTGACATTGTTAACGCTGGATAAGTATACAACATTAACAAATGCCGGATAACTTGATGCCGTTGTATATTTATTTGGAAAAATTAATGCTGGACAGCGATATCATTATTATTATAACCATTGCCTAAAGCTCTATAACTTTTTGGCCTCTTACACTTTTACATACAATTTTTCTTCATCTTCTCTTAAATTTCATATAAAACTATCGCATTTAATTGTAAAAATATACAAAAAGTAAAGAGAGAATCAAGAAAACCCGATGTCATCTCCATTTCAATAATTTCTAAATTTTAATTAACTTTTTCATGTTTACGATAATTCTTTGTATAGTTGATAGATCAATCCTTATAACCAACCAAATTCTCAATATGCATACCAAGAGTGTTTCATTTCAACAAATGTGGCAAATGAGTCTTCAACGATCAATCTAGTAATCACTTCTTAAATATTAGTCATAATATCGTTTATGAAATTTTGAGGCAATCTGTGATGTAGTTCCACACAAAATGACAACTCTAGAAAAAAAATGTAACTTTTCAGTTTGAAGCTTTAGACGATGGTTTCAGTTACAATCCGAATGAGTATGGAGATTTTGTGTAAGATCTTATGGGATAGACATAACCGTTTTGATCAACAATCCTAATAGACTCAAAGAAAACCGAATTCAGGAGAAACTAATATAAATGAGTTTTTAATTTCTAAAATAGATGAACTTTCTTCTAAATATTCTTCTTTGAAAGTAAAAAAGAAATGGTCAAAAATAGAAACATCATGAATTTGATAGTTGTTGGCTAGCATGTTGTGTGATGTTAAGAAATGTACATCACAAACTGAGTTAGCTTTTTGGGCTTATATTTCGAACATATTCCTTACTCTTCTATCCGATAGTACTTTTAAAACTATTGATTCTTTAAAAACTGAGTTAGCTTTAACATGTGAATGCATTTTCTTTGTCTTTGTTATAAAAAAAATAAATTTTTTTGCAAAAGAAAGTAAAACCATATGAATTTATCATTAATGATATGATACACATGATTAAAAACATATGTACCCAATGCTTAAAAGTTGAAAATATGATGGTTCACCACTATAAATGGTACTGATTACATTTACCGCAACTGTACCACTTCTAATTTCAGTTATGTATCTTGTTCAAAACTTATTACAAAAAATCAACAATTATTTTCATATAACATCATATTATATTTGCAAAATTCAAATTCGTGCAAAACGATTAATTTGAAAAAAAAAATACATTTTTGCCAATTTAAAATTGCACATGAGCAAATCATCATTATTGCACTTGCATGTTTGGTGTAATTATTTTTCAGTTATTAGGGTCTAAATTTTCATTATTTATAACTTTGTGAAAATTGAGCTATAAACTTACTCGACTCAAATGAAATAAATATTTAGCCTGCATACCTTCAACTATGAGAAATTCTCCTACAACGATATACAAGTATCTCACCCAAGTTTTCAATTCAAAGTTAGTATATGTCATAAATGGTCTACAAGACATTAATTATACTTCTAATTTATGAAATGTATTCAAACAAAATTGTATGCTCCACTGAATATTTTTGTAGCGAAAGCGCGGGTAGTGGAACTATTTGATAACCGATGATTCATGTTGAACCCTTCTAACTAAAATCTTCTAGTTCTGACATTATTTTAAGAATGCTTTAAATAATGAAATATTATTATTTATACCAGAAAAATACATTTTAATTTCAAGTCCTTGTATAGTTTGACAAAGTGCGGGATTAATTAATATTACTCATAATTTAACTTAGCATGCTTGTGCATGTTAGAGCATATTGTGTACGAAGCTTTCAATCTTTGTCTTGTAAGCATTCATGGTGTTAATAGGTTTATGTAAGAAGTTGGGAAATGACTAAAAGCCAAAGTTACATGGGCTAAAACATACAGTCAAAACAATCTAAACATGCATATAGCTTCCACTAATTTTACCATTATAGCTTCATATAAGCCAAAAAAAAAAGGAAGAAAGGAAAACTACATACTGCGTTGTTTAAAACAAAATGGCTTTTGCATTTGGATTGAGATAAATTGCATAAAGCACGAAAGTTGAATGATAGCCATAACAACATGCAAATAGCTATAACTTGTTATGCTATTTAATTTCTTATGAAAATTTTATTCCATATATTATAGATTAAGCCATTTTCCTACAATTAATTAGTTAGGTTATGCTTGTTAACAACTGTATTTTTTGAATATGGTATACTAAATTTGATCGAAGTCTAGGCATGACTAGAAAGTAATTTTATTGGCTTTTTCCTTTCCCATGGGGAGAGAAAAATTTAAAAAACAAAATGCTAAGGTAGTGTTTGGTTTATTTTATG
Source organism: Allium sativum (assembly GCA_030737875.1). Taxonomy (NCBI): domain Eukaryota; kingdom Viridiplantae; phylum Streptophyta; class Magnoliopsida; order Asparagales; family Amaryllidaceae; genus Allium; species Allium sativum. The sequence continues at coordinate 207,299,264 of CM060925.1, forward strand.
TTTTGAGTTTTGAGTTTTCAACGTTAATTTCGAAAGATGAGAAGATTTAAAGAATAACGAAGGTAACGGACTAAAGGCGGACGAGATAATGGAAGGGACAGGGGGGATGGTGGATGGATGAGTTTACCATGTAATCAGATATAAACAATGTTAATCCACTGCTTTGATTACTTTGATAGTATCCCTTCCACATTTCTCTAACTTTTTCGATATGAATTAGCTAGTTTAGGAATATTTTTCTCTAACAGCCAAATTTGAAAAAGAAAACAAAAATAAGCTTTTAAGTTTTAAAGTTGAAGTGTTTTGGGGTTTTAATTAAAAAACCAACTAAAAAATCATTAAATTATCTTCTATTTTCAAGGAAGATGTTTAAATATTAATTTGCATGTGTGTTTAACAAGTTAGTCATCTTTATTATTGATAAGAGAATACTACATAATATTAGGATACCACGTAGAAGGGACACTTGCATGTTTGTGTATGTGATAAGGTAATATATTAAGCCAATTGAAAATAATGAAGACATTTAATGTATATAGCAGGTCAATATGTCTTCGAGTATTGAAAAAGAGCGGATGAAAGAATCCGATTGAAGAACTCCACGATATGTGGAAGGAGTGCAGAAATTTATCAATTTTGTTGTACAGAATGGTGGTAATAAGGAAATCTATTCTTGTCCTTATACACGGTGCAACAATATGAAAACGAAGATGAAATTAGAGGATATTCATTATCATCTGCTTAGACATCGAATTGTCCAATCATATACCGTTGGCATTTCCATGGGGAAGAGTCATCAAGGAAGCAAAAACAACCCATTAGTGAAGCCATAAATATCGATGAGTTTGAACTTCCTAGGATGGAAGATTTGGTCAATGATGCTGATAGATTTCATCATTTTTAACCTACAAGTTCGTTGCCAGATAATAGTGGGGAATCACCTATGGTTGATGTTGATTGGCAGCCCAATCAAAATAAGAAGTATAAATCACTTTTCGATGATGCAAAAGAACCATTGTATCCTTTATGTCCAAAAGGGACAACAAAATTATATTTCATCATCAAGCTGAATAGCTTGAAAACGCAGTACGGCTTTTCCGACAACGGCATGACTGCACTCCTTGAATTTATAAAGGAATTACTCCCTGAAGGTAACGCAATACCAACAAAGTATCCCGACATAAAGAAGATGATTAAACAAGTTGGGATGGATTACCAAACTTATGATGCATGCATTAATGACTGCATTTTATATTGGAAAGATGACGCAAATAGAATTTTTTTGCCCAGTTTGCAAGGATCCAAGATATAAAACAACATTTGACGAAGATAAAAGAGCTACTAAAGTACCTCAAAAGATGTTGAGACATTTACCTCTAATTCCTAGGTTAAGGAGATTGTATACTATACCATGGATAGCAGATGCTATTACTTGACATGGTCGTGCCAAGTCTAATTCAGATGTAATGCGTCATCCATGTGACTCTTCTCAATGGCGAACTGCAGATTCTTTTGATAAAACGTTTGTTGTGGAATCACGAAATGTCACGCTTGGATTAGCAATAGATGGTTTCAATCCACATGCTTCTCTGGGTAGCTGTTATAGTTGTTGACCAGTAATTGTAGTACCGTATAATCTTCCTCCATCCATGTGCATGAAAAGAGGTTTCAATGTTGACATTGTGGATTTCTGGCCCAAAACTACAAGGGAAGGATATTGATGTTTATTTGCAACCGTTGATAGACGAGTTACAACAATTATGGGAAGCAGTCGTTGCATATGACTCATTTAATACATCTGAGTTCACAATGAGAGCTAGGTTGTTGTGGGCAATACATGATCATCCTACACTTGGGACATTATCGGGGTGCACAACACATGGCTATTTTGCATGTCCTACGTGTGGAGAGGATACTTGTTCTTACTATCTTCCTGAAAGTAAGAAGATATGTTACATGGAACATCGAAGATTTCTTCCTTTCAAACACAAGTTTCGAGATGATAAAACAAACTTTGATAATAAACAAGAATATCGTCGTCCTCTATGGCCATTGACTGGTTATCAAGTTGAAGAGAAGGTAGCTAATATCAAGATGAAAGTTGGTAAAAATAAACCAGAAATCAGTCGAAAATGAAAAAAGAAAACCGATGAAGAAGAAATTGACAATGTTCCTGCATGGTATAGGAGGTCCATTCTCTTTGATTTACCATATTGGAAAGCAAATTTGATTCGACATAATATTGATGTTATGCATACGGAGAAGAATGTCACTGGAAATCTCATCAGCACAATCATGGGTCATAAAGACAAGTCAAAAGATGGCATTAACGCACGTAAAGATTTGAAAATCATGGGTATAAAACAAAAATTGTGGATGATGGAAGATCCTGAAACAAATAAAGTAACCATACCAGATGCAGCTTTCGCCTTGAGCAAAGACGAAAGATTACGATTTTGCACCATTTTGAAAAGTCTGAAAGTGCCTAGTAAATTCTCTTCCAACTTCAATAACAATGTGAGCATCAATCCTCCTGAATTAACAAATATGAAGTCGCATGATTACCATGTCATAATGCAACAATTACTTCCGATATTGCTTCAACATTCCTATTCACAGCATAAGGATCTGCGTAATGTTGTACATCGTATAAGTCTATTCTTTAACATTTTATGTTCAAAGGTGATCAACAGAGAACATCTTTTAAAAGCAAAGACTAGTTTGGTTGAAGCAATTTGTGTGTTTGAAAAATATTTTCCACCTGCATTTTTTGTCATTAGCATCCACCTTATGGTTCATTTAGCTGATGAAGCATTGGTTTGCGGTCCTATTAGATATAGGTGGATGTATCGTTTTGAAAGGCAAATTACTAAATTTAGTTTTGTTTATCATCATTCGATTTAAATACGTACTAGTTATTCATAATCGATTTACATTCATAGATTGATGAAAACATATAAAGTATATGTGCGCAACAAAAGATATATTGAAGGATGTATTGCAGAAGGATATATCGTACAAGAAGCTAGTCTTTACTGCATGGAGTATATGCCAAAAGGAGGTGATGGCACGCATAAACATACCCGTGAGGCTTCTCTAGACGAGGATGATGAGTTTGCTAGTGAAATGCCTCTAGATAATGGTAAAGATATAACCTTAACCTCCGTGCAGTTTGAACAAGTTCGTAGATGGGTCCTTAATAAGCATGATGGATTGGATGAATGGGAGAAGTAAGTTCAAGAATAACTCCTGAATCTTCACCAATGTAAATCAGCTCATATAAATATTTTGAAATGTGTTTGTATCAGGAGGTATAACATTTATGTAAAAACTATTAAATCTCAACCTCGAAGTGGGGTTTCATCCGTGGAAGCATGTCAAAGTTTTACTCTATGGTTACGTGGCGAGGTTTATTAAAGCATATTTAATATTTTACGCGTATTTAAATGGATCGTACATCTTTTTAATCATACTTTCACATATTTTATTTTTTGTAGTTGGTGAAAACAAAGGATGTCGATTCAATTCTTTGGCGGCTTGTGAATGGGCCAAAGTTCGAGGCACGTAGTTATATGAAGTATCAAGTAAATGGGTTTACATTTTCTCCGAAAAGTTATGAAGGGTGGATGGTAACACAAGATAGCGGTGTGTGCATTAAAGCAATTACAAAATTTAGAGCCAGTGGGAAAGATAAAAATTATAAAGAAGCAGAAACAGTGTATTACAGAGTTATTCGGGAGATAATTGAGTTGTATTACATATATTTCAAACAAACGGTATTTTATTGTGATTGGGTGAAGGTTGAAGACAAGGTCAATGGTTGAAACTTGATTACCGTTAACTTAGGAAAATCAAAGATCAAAGATAGGATGAATGATGAGCCATTTATTCTAGCGTCGGAAGCGAGTCAAGTGTTCTACTGTAAAGATCTAAAAAATAATGGATGGTTTGTAGTTTTACACACACCTAAGTGGTTGACTACAAGCGTGGATGACGTTGAATTTCCTACTGCTTATCAATCAGTTTTTGAAGATAACAAAAAATTAGAAGATCTTACCAAATGCATATGTTAATATAAGATGTATTTGTTAGTTGAATTGAGATGAAGTTCAATTGTGGCTAATTTTTTTAACTATGACTATTATCAGCGTTTGTGATGTTTGTTGTGTATGGACTCATTTGTGAACTAAAATTTTTATACATATATACCGCTGAACGATCTGTTCGCAAAATTTGTTCCCTGCGAATATTTCAGGTAAGCCTGCGCACTGCTACTGCGTGACAATGAGTCCTCACATGATATTGCATGCTTGTAACTCACAACTTATGCTATCCAATTTTTTTCGTCAATATGTGCCTAATATGTTATAACAAACATTTTATTTTACTTATGGTATTTGCTTTCACAGTTACAAATGAATGACCAATATGAAACATTTTTGTCATAGGGCCATGTGTTGACAAATTATTGTACAAGGCATTGGACGAATCATTTCTGGCATGTGGCCATATTAGTTTAATGCTACATTAATAGATTTTTTTTTTACAAAAAAAGAGTAATTTGGATTTCCAAATTTAAATGGGAATTAACGCATAGTAGACGCTATTCAATTTAATACTTTATTTTGGTTCAAATTGCATGATTATATTACTCAAGTATAAAGACCAAATAGCTGCTTTACTTTTCATTAGGCAGGTAGAATACATTATGGTGTAGAATTTAAAAGTCAATCTGATTTCGACATAACTTGAAGAAAAACAAAATTCATATTTTGGTACACTAATGCTAGTTGATGAGCAATATCCTAGCCTCTTAGGTATACTCAAACTCAAAACTGCCGAATGTGGATACAGTCTGTATTTGGACCAAAATTAACAATTTGGACAAGGAATTTTGGATAGACAATGCAATGTCACGTATTGCTAGCGACATTAGAATACCGCTGAAATTGGATGATATATCATGGGAAAAAAAAGGTCATGAAGTGTGCAGAAGTCTAGATCTAAATTAACATACAAACTATTTGCCGAAGATGGTAATTGTGAAGCCATTTTGTTTAGATACAAAGGAATTCACGACAATATACAACCACAACCCTCAAAATATACATTATGTAATGTATTTTATCACCCTACTAAACTCATGACTTAAACTCTAAACAAAAATAGGTGCCATAGATTTCGACCATGCCAAAGAATCTAGCAGTTGAAATAAATGAAAATGCGACACCAAAAGAAACTGGGACAAGTTTTATACCAGATCAGTGATGTTTAATATGATTTCATTTGAAGACCCATGGTTAAGTTTTATTTTCAAATCTAGATCTTAAAGGCTATATTTAAGAACCATAGGTAAGTTTTATTTCAAATCTAGATCTTAAAGGCTATATACAGTTTGTAACAGTACAAGTTCTATCCCATCATGATTACAGCTATAGGTACCATAAAATATGCATCATAGGTTGTTTTCCCAAAACGAACAAGGTGCTCGCCTAGATTGTTGAAACAAGTTGATTTAATATGAACAAATTTGACTAAAATGCTGAAAAATCTAACAATTTTTTCCGGATGTATGATGTATTAAAGAAAAAAGGGAGGAACCAGCAATGAGACGTCCCCAAACCCCGTACTGACGGTGGCAAGGGTAATCCGTGGAATATAACACGGAAACAGATAATAGCAAAACAAAATTAAATAAATACACCAGAAAATGAACAATAGAATATACTGGATAAAAGTAATCATCAGAGTTACACAATATACAGGATCATACTTAGTAAAAATACAGTTCAACTATACATAAATGTCTACAGCGGAAAACAAACATAATATGTACAATAGGAGCTGAACAGCATAAAAAGAGATAAATGATAGAATCCATCTTCAGCTCTAGCTATCCAGAAAGAACCAGCTAAACCTGAATACAAGGCTGCCCATGTAGAAAAAGGGGCACCCGAGTTTGAAAGTGAAACAAATTACGAGTCAGTCATGGGACTGGTATGAGAAATCTACTCCACACATATATAATATGGCTAATCACAGGACCACGCCACTTTCGTGGAACCGGTTTACTCCATTGGATTGCCAGTGCTTTAAAACAAATCTTTCTTTTAAACATCGCAATGCTTTTTATAAAAATGAAGCCATTATAAGACTCAGTTCCCATCACACAATGCAACGCAAACCGGAGGATAGAGTTTTTACCTTATAACGGCCAAAATATGCTTGATACGAATAAAACAAAGGCATTTAATATTATTGCTAGTTTTTATATGTTTTGAAAGCAATTTCAAATCATAACTATCAATCATAGACGGCATTAATGCCCCATACCACTATGTCGCCATATATAGGTATACAATCAAAATCGCACAGCCACGTATTTGGAAATTGGATTTCCGTCATGAACCAAGGCAAAAGATAGTCCTTACCGAATTCGAGACTGCCTAGCCCGAGCCTCAGGAACAACCGCAACTGCCCCTTGGAGCGACAGGGCCGGTCCACCGATGTGGATTATTATGCCTGAACAATACGTTTCCCCGCCCTTTGGGGCGTAAACGAGCCAACGAATGACTCCATCGGACCTGGATCGCCCGATCAAACAGAGGCGCCTCGCAACATCAACAACCACATAGGTGAAAAGTATATAAATGTCAGGGTTGGTAAGTCACTGACACCACCCTAGCTAGGAAGAAACGCATGCCCTCCCTGAGGTCCTTCTCCCATTTCTGGTTCATACCGGGGTGTGAGGCTCGCGATTTCACGTTATACACAAAGCCACACCACACCGGCGGTGCTTTGATCATCACCACAAGATTTTGCTTTTCAACAGAAGCCCTGATCACTGCATCTTAGCATGCCATACAGGCAATTTATGCCATGCGACTGATGTCCGTCGATGTACAACCTCTGAGCTCGTGCGTTTCAGAGAAGGGCGTTAAGCAAAAGAATAAATTCTCCGCCGCCAAACAGATGTATATTTAATAGAGAGCAATCAACACAGAATAAATTCCAATGTCAGACACACAGTCCATTTACAAGTCCGTTCTGGGTCTGAACGAAACCGGAGGCACTAAATACCTCGCAAACCCATCGATCACCACGTATGCCTGGACGATCACCAGTCATTATCCATATTTCGGGATGCCTCCCAATCAGGACCTCGGTTACCATCCAAGCGAGGTGAAGACCTCCGGTCTTCGACCATCGTCTTCATCTTTGACTTACAATCGTCGATCAATTATTTGAAATGAGAATTAACTCAGCCTTTTCAAATAATTCACCTATATTTAGAATTTTAAATCAATTTATTTCAATGGTTAAATCATTCGACAACACCAATTTTGTTCTTTAATGTAATTTTCACACCAAACACATTCAACCATCAAATACTACATAAATCGAGCAAATTCAGTTTATTTCTATTCCATATCGTTTATGATATTTTATAACGATTTATCGCCATTTTTATTTATTTTAAAATAGCCAATTTATTCAAAACGACGCTTCGGGCCATAACGCGACCGTGGCGCTGTTTTTCTTCAGATTTGATTTACACATATCTGAAAATCTAACCGTTGGATCTTCACAATATCTACATCATTAGAAAGGTCTTTTCAAAACGAATCCAACGGTTTCAGTTTCGGGGAAATCCGACGGTCGGATCTCCCGGTACAATCGTTTGAAGTTTCGATTTCAAAATACGAACTGCAGCGTCGTTATTCGATTAAATATAATTATATTTATATATATATAAATATAATCGTTTCTGGCGCTGTTTTTCTTCAGATTTGAATTAAACATTCCAGACAATCCAACCGTTGGATTTTTACAAAGTTCGGGCCGTTGGAAAGATATTTCCAAGGCGAACCCAACGGTTGCGGTTTCGGGAAAATCCAATGGTCGGATTTCCCGCACTAGTTGTTTGAAATCACGGTTTCAAAACACGAACTGCACGGCCACGTTTCGTTTTAATTTTATTTATATTTATATATTTATATAAATATAGTTCATTCAACAATTTCAATATCGTTTTCACTTCAAATATTTCACTAACGCCTTTAAATTTTGGAAAATTTTGCCATAACCTCCTTTGTACGGGAGGAGCTGGGAAAATTCCCAAATAGCCACATGGGCGTCTCATGTCAAAAAGAAAAAGAAAAAGCCAAGTGGCTAGCCAACAGGCTCATAAAATCATCACCCAAACAAAACAGTAAATGTGTACCTATTTGTCGGGCACAAAATTTTATTCCTCTTCTCTAGCCCCTTTGCTATAACCTGTTCAATAAATATGCATGTACATATATACAGTTCTTATCACGTATCATTTTCCATTCAACTTCATATTTGATTCCATTTGGTTTAAAAATACCATTCATTCTAATGTTGCATGCATAGGCAAAAATCATATCATTAGCTAATTGATGAATAGTTCGACTCATGCATATTTATTTGAACGAGTTGGTATTTTTAACACTTCACATTTCAACGATTCATGTATATAATAAAAATGTGATTTTTATTGTAAAACAATTCATTTCAAAACACTATTATTTTATATAGTTTATATAGGTGATAAAAATAGGATTTTTCTTATAAAACAATTTCTTTTAAAACGAGATTATTTTACATAGCCCATATAGTTGATAAAAGGTGATTTTTATTATGAAACAATTTATTTCAAAATATGAATATCATTCAACACATGAATTTCAATTCAACGAATGAATATCGATTCAACACATGAAGGTTTCCTATAGTTTCTATATATAGATAAAAATGTGATTTTTATATTTAAAACACGAATACCATTCAACACATGAATTTCTAATCAACGAATGAATATCGATTCAACACATGAAGGTTTTCTATTCAACGAATAAATATAGTTTCAGCAAATGAAAATAATTCAAACACATGAATATTATCCAAAATTTCGGCAGCATAACGGCAGGGTAGTTAAAACCAGGACCGTCCCTAGTGCGGCTCCTCGCTCTAACTTAAAACCTCGCGGTTTTTGACAATGGGGGTCATGCATCTAGTTCGCACGCCGGCGGCATGTATATATTTATTTCATTTCCCACAAACTAATCCTGTGTGGTTTCAACCAAATATTTCTCAACCACAAACGGGTATTTTTCAACCACAATCAATCAATATCAACCACAAACAATCCCAAACAATCATTCCCTATCAATCAATTTTCACACCAATCACAATCAATAAATATCGTCCATGGTTTGTGGACGAGGGGCGTATATATATATATATATATATATATATATATATATATATAGCAGTTCACTTCTATTTCAACACATATATAATTTTTACAACGCATATACAACTTATACATCGAACGTACAACTTATACAACGCTTATACAAGAGGTGTACAATGCTTATATAACTCATACATCGACTATATAATTTATACATCGTCGTTTTCCATATTGTTTATAAATTAGAAATCTCACATTGGGTTCCACTCCACCAAAAATAGCAGAAGGCTCCGAAAAATATGCGGTCTCTTCTAAAATGTAGAAGACGTCCACACGGTCATGATGTTTCCTGTTTCATCGAATTTCGTTAACGAACGAAAAAGATATGATTTTTCAAAGGTTTGCAACACTTTAAAGGTGTTAAAATCAATTTAAATAAAATCAGCCGATACCTGCTTGATTTCTTCAAAACTAGGTTTTAATTTTTCTTTCGATCCGTGCAACTTGGAGACGATCGGAGTACACCACCTTGTAGTGCTCGGAACGGCGCTCAGGCGGAGGTAGGTGGGGCCCACTTCGACGTAGGGAGGAGGATGCGGCGGCGGTTCGAAGTGCTGAACTTCGTGACGTCGGTTCTTCCAATCCACACAATGAAAAAATCCAAACTATATATGGATTTGAATATCTTCTCGTGCTCTTCAAAATCTTCAACAGGAGGAAGGCGTAATTTTTCTTGTAGGAGGAGGAACGGAGGAGAGAAGGCACGAGCGGTTTTCCGCCGTGAATCGATATCAGGGAGAGAGAAAATTAAAGGATTTTCTTTTTTTTTTTCTTTTTTTTATAAAAATTTTGATTGGCCGATGGGTTTTATAAGGGGTTTTCTGACGCGACCACCAATCTAAACCCAATGACTGTCGTTCCTAGCGTTTTACCCCCATTCCGAACACAATGTAATATGCTTCGTAGGCCCATTCGATTGTTTCTGCCAGTTTTCCTTCAAATTAAAATATATAACATTCAATATTTAATTTGAACGTACATTTCAATTTACCAGGGCCACAAAATGATTCGAAAAATTCTAGAAAAACAAATCTAGCTATGTTTTGACGATACGGTCCCAACAAAACTAGTTTCGTCGAATTCTGAGACCGTTTGCAAAAAGGCCCATTTCTGGTCGATCCAATTTAACTGTAATTGACCAAAACACATTTTCCTTTGCCACACTCACATACTAGCTTCAAAAATTATGAAATTCGAAACCTAGCGATAACTTCACATCCCGGATCCAACAAAAGTGGTTTCGTCGAATTCCGAGGTCGTATGCAAAATGGCCAATTTCCCGGGCTATATGAATTCCATAGCGACCTTTCTGAAATTTCATTTGGCCATAACTTTTGCTTTCCGTTATGAAAATTCGATTTTTCAGATTAGTTAGAAAGGTATTCACTAACAGATTTAGATATTTTTGGTTTCGCTAAAATCCGTTTTGTTTTGCACCCGGTACAGTCCGACAAAGTTTGAATTCAATTTTTGAAACTACAGCGCCTTTTCAGGCCTTGTTTATAATTATAATTAATTATATTCGTTTTCAATTGTCGATTCAAACTCACTTTTCATTGCTATTATTTAAAATATTTATTTTAAATATTTAAAATCCATTATTTCAGCCAATTTAAAAAATTTAAATTGGTTCAGATTTTCTGGGTCGTTACAAGCAATATCTATTTATTTTGCTTATGTTATAATTTTTTTTAGATTAGTAGCTCTTGGTATATTTATTTTGTTGCGGACACCATAGAAAAAAAATGAGAAGTCCACAATTAAAATGGACCCAAACTAGGTACCTTCAAACAGGAAGGATAATCATTATCCATATAGTAACTGGCATATGCTTCTGGTAAAGTGAATTCTGAAAATTTGCTTTAGCTTCGTAGCTTTTGGTATTAGCATACAAGGTATTGTACTTTTCACTTTCAAGTTGAAGTTAAAGAACAGAACTGTCGTCATATCGTGTTAGTAACTTTAGATCTTTATGAGTAATTCCATTTACATTCTTAGAAAAATATACTTATTTTGGTCTGATTATGGTCCTCTTGACCAATTCAATACCTAATGCAATTTTAAATTCTAAGCATCTTAATTTATTTTAAGTGTTACATTCTTTTCAACTTCCAAGCTTTGTGAAATAATCGATGATAAATTTTCATCATCAATTAGGTTTATGTTATTATTTAGCAGTACAAAATAACAAACATGTTTGTCAATAAAACTCTAAAACCTTAGGACATATTGTAAACAACTGATATATATGTGAAAAGTTCAATAAGTACATATCGCAATAATTATAAGAATTCTTATATATTTCTTCTTTATGGATTTCTTATTTCAATTTGTATTAATACACGCATTTCAGTTTGCTATGTCCACTAAGTTTAAGCAAAATACAGACTTAAAAGATTTCATTTTTTTTTAATGTAGGAATCAATTAAAATCTTAGTATATAAAAGTAAAGATCTAGTTATGATTTGAATTTGTGAAATAGAAAAGTTAGTGTAATGGTGACGGGTTATAATTGAAATTTTCATTTTCGTAATTACTTTTTAGCATCTTTTTTTCGTCGCCGTAGATGTTTAAGTTGGTTTTCGAATAGTCAACAATAATGTATTATTCCTTATTTTTATTGTTCTTTAATAAACATTTTTTATCTTTTATTTTCCAGCCATGATTTCTGCATTTTAACTAAAGTTCGAAACATTTGACTCCAAATGAGGTAACAATACCATGGGTTAGCATAGGTTAAAGTGAAATAATGCACAATAACTGCTGCTTCTTTTTTCTTCCATGTTAACTGTGGACTAGTTTGGGTCCATGTTAATTGTGGACTTCTCAGTTTTTTCCTATGGTGTCCATGTTAATTTTGGACGACATACAACCACAGAAAACCACACCATCGAAAACCAGTCTTGTTCCTATGGTGTTCGCAGCAATGAAAACCAAAGAACTAATTTACAAAACCACAAGCTAAAAAGTAAATTAACTGCGAATTTCCTTAAAAAAATGCATATATTGGTGTCCCTTATTATATTATTTCTGCATATGAACTATGCACATGCACAAGAAGCACCATGATTTATTTTCATTTCTATCAATAATTTGTTGCAATCATCTATTGGGACATAATCATCTAGACTTCATAATATTTCAGATTTGATTTTCTTCATTTCTTTCCTTTTGTTCTGTCTATTTTTTGAGATGTATCAAAGTGTTTGCTGAGTTACCTGTCCGTTGAATTGTCTGAACGTGACACTTTGCCTTATGTACCGTTTCTCTCCGCATAGCCATCATTGCATTTTCAGTTTGGGGTTTATCATACCCTTTCTCCACAATCTTCGATGCATCTTCATCTCCCATGCTTCCATTCATCATGAATCAACTCATGATATGACTCCGATACCACTTGGAAAAAGCTGTAGATTTTTTTTTTGCTGTATTGATATATTACTTTAGGAAGCTGCATTACTTTTAATTACACCCAATGTTTATTAACAGTGTGTTGCAGCAAAGGACATTCACGTTTCCTCTTCAGATAAAAATAATAAGCACCATACATTTTATGCACTTTCTAATACAAAGATATTTCACACGCGACAATCGACCCCGCAAATAATTGTTAATTTGTTTTGCACAGCAAACAACCGCCGATCAATACCATATTCTACGGTCCTCAGCCACCAAACCATCCTTGTTTGGTATTTAATCACCGTGAAAAGCGGTGTTGATCAGAGGCAAATCGAGGTAGAAAGAAAAACAAAATATCTGAGAACGATGTATCTAGCAGCCTCTTAAATAGTTTGACAATAGAAAGAGTTTCGCCTTATATTTTATTGTATTTTTTAGCAATGATATTAGATAAAAGAAAATATAAGGTGCCTTTAGTAACGAGCTGTATAATTATATAGCATGTAGACTTATCTGTATTGCGCTGAAATGACACAAATATTGACAAACCAACAGACCTAACAATTAACTCAAAAGAATAACTTCGGTATTGAATACACAAGTTTATTTTCCCAATAGTCGACACATGAAAATATGTAATTTGAAGATAGATGAATAGTGCTCTTTATAATTAGCCTTTGAACAACTTGCACTCGGTGTTTTCCCAAGTCAAACATCAGTCCTTAAGTATTGATAAAGTGGTCGGAGAAGACAGTGGCAATGATCAACAGGTCAAGACATAAGAAAACGGATAGGCATGGATTTGCATGTTTCATGGCCTACTTAGAAACCTCATTTATATTCCGTTATACTCATTTAATCATGCTCAAGTTCTGGAAAAGTTCAAAGGGACGTATGTTCATATCAGAATACTAGGTAGCATGGGTTTAACAAGTCGAGCCTATATAAATTATCTTGTAGCATTAAAGCCACAATTAGACTTGATGGTAGAATGTACTTTCATATATTTCAACTAGTTATGCAGCTCTTAAATTTAGAGGAAAAAATAATCAAAAATATAAAAATTAGTTTCAAAAATTTTGGCAACCTTTTCCGAACAAATGACAGTTTATGTTTTATAAGAGATCGACATAGTTCAGGTTGGACCTTCAAGAAAGTGAAAATAATCTCCTTCGCTATATTGGTGTCCATACATATCAAGGATTTCTTTTATTTTGGTTATGATACTAGCATCCTTTTTGGCGTTGATTTGCTACTTTTTGTTATTAAAGTACTAGCATCCTTTTTGTGTAGAGTCTAAAAATAAACTCCTGTTTATCAAGTGCAGATTTTTTATGGTCAGTTTAGGTTTGTCAAATAAACAATTTTTAAATATGTTTTCCCCCATTATTCGTAAACCATGTATGGTCAACCTATAACTTTGGTGAGTGGATTTAGCTTTTTCTATTTTCTATATCATATTCTGAGAAATTGAGTTACAGGCTTACAGCTATATGTATATGATTTATCAATGTAACGTCAAAATATGCTAATCGATACCAACTGCAGTTATTGATATTTCTACTGTAAGCTGTTATACTTAAAGGACATCTGATGCTTTGAACCGTATGTGTTGACTACAGGTTTGTCTTGCTTAGTAATAAAAAAAGGTAGTATATACATGTAGGTTGTAATATTGTCTTGAGGTATGCAGTCATTTCAATTATTGTTTTTAACTGTCAGAAATGTGCATATTGTCAAAAAAAAAGGCAGTAAACCTGGTAGTTTCATAGTATATACATGTAGGTGCATATTGTTTAACCTTGTCTCAGGTTATAGTATATACATGTACATATGTTGATAACCGAAATTCGAATGAATTTAGAAATATATTGTCCTTTTTGTAATGAAACTATGATTTTTCATGTAGAAATGTATCGGTCAAAAATCAATATTTAAAATAAGTTATATTTTGCTAATAAATTTTTGGCTTATGCAGCAGTAGACAAAGTCCCGTTGACATGGAGTACTAGAACTCAAATAGTTATTAATGTGGTCGATGCTCTTGTAAGCCTTACTTAATTAATCGTTTCTTATCTCTGTATTAATTTAGTACATGTATTATTATGAATACGATTTTTATAAATCTGAAAATTTGTCTTTCAACAATGTTAGATTGCTGATTTCCGGTGATGAAAGAGGTATGCTCAAGACGAAATTCAGCAATAGTACTATTAAGTAATGTATGATTCATATGAACAATTAATATGTAATGTTATGGTGGTGAAGTTGAAATGTACCATACTATTATTTTGGCTGCTGCTATATTGAACTTGTAGTGCACGGTAATATTAGTTTTTCTGCTACTACTAAACTTTTAAGTTTGTAATATATTGTTGAACTTTAAAATTAGTTTGTTGTTAAATTTGATCTTTGTTTTAAATTTATTGGAAGATTTCAGTTTATTGATATTTCTTTTGTGATGTTATGTCAAACCTGTAACCGTTTGTACTGAATAGAAAGTAATGAAGGATGGGGGACGAAAAGATTTTTTTAAATATAATGTCAATTAGCAACGGCTAAAAGCCGTTGCTAAATCAAAATAAGCAACGGACTACAGCCGTTGCAAGATGGAAGATTGCAACGGCCTAAAGCCGTTGCAAAATAATAAATTGCAACGGCTCAAGGCCGTTGCATAATTTTAGCAACACATGATTTTGCAATGGCTTAAGGCCGTTGCAAAATTAATTTGCAACGGCCTTAAACCATTGCAAATCAACGTTTCTGGTGTAGTGATATCTATATAGTTCCACTAAAAAGGACCCAAAGGTATCGATATATAAACTATGGTCTTCATTTTAATGGTGGTTATGGCCCCACCTCGACCCGTCCCTTAACTAGTGAAAGACTACATTAAGGACTAAGTGACAAACCCCTAACAACCAATCTAACATCCAATTTGGCGTGTTCTGCAGCCAACATATCGATAGTGAAAGATCGATGGTCTCTTACTTTAGCTCTAGTCTTTCCGCATCCCACTGACTACAAATGACAGGTATTTGGCGATTACCATCCTTTATTGGTTATAACCCGCCAATCTATAAGCAGATTGTTGAATCACCCAACGCCTTCCACCATAGCCTTCTAATTGCCAAACTACCGTTGTAGTCAAGGTATACTCACCAGGTTGTAACTCGCGGACCCAACCCCTACGAGTAAGGCATGTACCGCAACAGAGGACCACCACAGAGTACCATACCACGTCCCTTGGAAGTCGTGTGCTTCCCTCCAGTCCCACAGGCCAACCAAGTAGAATAATCAAATGGACGTGCTCCTCTCGTGCCTCCAAACACCACGATGATCAACCCCATTGGGTTCTTTACCTTCATACATGCGGAATGGTCCAAGCGCATCCCACCGTTGTATTACTAGACCCTATGTCTAATCTTTTAATCACGTGCTTGCTTTATCTTATCAGCTTACAAATTAGCATGATTACTCACATATTAGATTTTTATTTCAAGTTACCAGGTTTTCTCTGAGTCCCTTAAATCTTGAAGGAATGGACCCCTATCGTTTTTTAATACAGTGATGTTACGTAACCCATTTTAAGTTCATCAATACGCCCATAACATGCTATTCCCTTGATTGAAATTAACGAAGGTTATCTACAATATTTTTACGTTATTACCATATCATTCGTTTTCTAAGTTTGTTTACAAGATACAATAACAAGTTCTACTTAATGTATAATTAAGTATATCTTATCTTAGTCCACATGTTTTCTGCTAACATTTTTTTTTTTTGAAAATTGGTATATTATATTATGGCCCAACAAGCCCGAAACCATTTACAGTTCATATACAACATACTGCATATGCAAATATACATCCGACAACTCAGCATCACTTAAACAAGGAAATAACACTTTGAAGCCCACTTGCCCTAATTACTCATGGCGGGTGACAGTGGTTTAGTGTATTTTGGTTTTGATCGCTTAACTCCCTTGGATTTTTGCCTTCATTACCAGCTCTTCTGCTATCCGGGTTTAAGGTAAACCTCCTTCGTCTGCTCCTCAATTTGATTTCAACATCGTGGTAAATCAGTTTACTAACTTCCTCAATCGATCTTGATTTTGATTGAAACAATCGGCGGTTTCGTTCTTTCCATATACACCAAATCAAAGCTGTGAATACAGAGCTATCTTCGTCGAATTCCACCTGTTTGGCATGCCATTGGTTAACCAGATAATTTAGCAGGAGATTCATATTATTGTCTCTTAATTGCTTGCCGTACATTTTAAAACACTTGATGGCTATTTGGTTTGAGTAATTACATTCGAAGAACAGATGTTGATGTGATTCCCCTGAATTATCACACAAAACACAGTTAGTTTCTGTAGTGATATTCCATCTGCGTTATCGGTCTTTAGTTGGTAACCGCCCCTTAATCACTTTGGGTGTCGTGGAAGCCATTTTAGGGATACTTGCTTTGCTCCAAATGAATTTTTCCAAACACATACCTCCCCCTGTTCTCGAACACAATTATACGCTGATTTAATTGAAAAGTCTGCATGGTGTTTCCAAACCAACTGATCACTTTCTTTATTTGAATGAGTCTGCATGTTTGAGATCATCCATTTAATATCTTCATTTAGAGGTAAACTAGTAACATTCCATGCTCCTCTATATATGATGCTATTAACAAGGACTTCAGGGCATCCAAAGTCTGAAAATGTATCCCACCCCACATAATATATTATTGATTTACCAGAGATCTATGGATCTTTCCAAAGGCTTGTCTCCTTCCCTTGTGCTATTTCTCTCATGCAATTTTGTGAAAGCACATCTCTTATATTTAGAATCAATTTCCATGTAGAGGAAGCATTACTATTAATTCCCAATGTCCAAAAAAATTCAAACAAGTACCTACTCTTTATCCACCTTACCCACAACTAGAGCCATTAATAAATTTCCAACCCAGCTTAAGAGAAAAGGCCTTCTTCATATCACGTAAAATTTTCAAACCAGCACCGCCTTCCCTTTTTGGTTTGCATAAGTCTTGATATTTGATTTTGTGTAATCCCCCTCTCCAAATAAAATCAGCACAGACCTTTTCTGTTTTACCAATGGAAGCTTCTGGTAACTGAAAAGTTTGCAACCAGAAATATTCTTTTGATTATATCATAGAATGAACTAACTCTATTCTTCCTGCAAACGACAACAATTTTGAACTCCAGCCATGTAATCTATCACGAATATTAGATATCAGCACAACACATTCTCTATCCGTGATCTTGTTAGATGAGAGAGGCAACCAACTTATTTAACAGGCAGAGATCCTTCACATACATTCAACACTTCAAAGATCTCATCTTTATTTCTACAGAATGCATTGAAATAACATTTTGATTTTTGTTCGTTCATCTTCAGACCTACATGCACTTCCAACTTCTGAAAAATCTTTTTAATAGCCGTAGCAAATGCAACGCTAGATTTAATGCATATAATCAGGTCGTCTGCATACAGTAAGTGGGTTATGTGTGGTTGGGATATGTAGACTGGTCTAATAGGCTTTTGATAACTCGCCAATTTCATTTGTAAGGAGAAAACCTCCATAGTAGTTGCAAATAAGTACGGGGAAAGGGGATCTCCTTGTCTCAAACCACGATTGCTAAAGATAAATCCTTTAGGAACACCATTAATTAGAACAGAGAATGTGGGAGTGGTAATACATTATCTATTTATGTCCTCAAACTTTTCAGGAAAGTTCATACATTTAAGCTTATGAAGAATAAAAGACCTGTTAATCTTGACACACGCTTTCTGTAAATCAACCTTAAGACAAAATTTATCAGCTCCTTTTCTGTTGAAGTTTCTAACCAATTCCTAAGCAAGCAAAGAGTTTTCAGACATACTACGACCTTTGTTAAATGAAATTTTGATTCTCCGCAATTAGTTCAGGTAAAACTAACTTCATTATATTACAAAGCACTTTGCTTAGGATTTTATAGATTACATTACAACAAGAAATCGGACGACAGTCCAAAATACCTGAAGGTTTTTCAGTTTTAGGAATGAGACATATGAATGTGAGATTAATTTCTTTCAAAATCTTGCCTGAATTAAACACTTCTTGAATAGCTTGAACAACTTAATGCTGCAGACTAGTCCAATGCTTAAAGTAGAAAGTGGAATTAAAACCATCAGGACCGGGGGAGGCATCTTCTCTGATGCTTTCCAAGGCACGCTTAACTTCCTCTATAGTGACAGCACCTAAGAGCATGCTACAACCAGCATCATTAATGAGTCTCCTTGGAACAATCTGGGGTAAGTCTTCATTTCCTTCTTCATTGTATAATGCTTGAAAATAACTGATTGCCTCCGTTTCTATTTGGTTACTGTTGACAATTAATTGGCTGTCCTGATTCAAAAATTGAAAATTAAATTTAGTATTTCTTCGAACTGACATTTTAGTATAAAAGAACTTTGTGCAATCATCGCCTTCAGTTACCCAATGTTCTTTAGCTTTTTTCTTTAATTCCACAGCTTTAACATGCAACGCTTGTTTTAATCTGGCTTGATTTTCAGCATATTCCCTCCATACTGAGTCAGCAACATCTTCAGTCCCCAATTTAGTCTACAAGTTCTTGTTAATCATTTCCAGATCCTCAATAATGATGTTGTCGTTAGGTCTAGCTTTATTCCACTCCTTCAATCTCTTCTTTGTTCTCTTAAGAAATTGAATTAAATGAAACATGTACCCATTTCTATGAATAGCTAATTCAGAGCACACAACATTAGTATGATAACCATTGATGAGATGCCAATGATTAGCGTATCTAAAAGGTTTCCCTTTTCTTCCCTCTCACGTAATTTTAATGTGATGTGAATAGGGGAGTGGTCGCTTGTTGAGGGGGGTAATAATTTAACTTTGATACCTATAAACAAATTTATGCAAGCAGCATTTACAAGTGTTATGTCAAGTTTACTAGAAATTTTCCTGCATTCACCATTGCGCCATGTAAATTGCAAGCCTAGATGCATTGGCTCCACCAACCCTGAAGCAGTAACGCAGTTATTGAATTCTGAAAGTTGTGAAACTCACACCGTAAGCCCTCCTTTCTTAAAATTGCATTAAAATCCACTGATACAATCCATGGATCATCAATTGTGTTAGAAAGAGATATGATTTTGTTCCAAAGTTCCACACGTTTATTTTCAAAGTTACTCGCATAAAAAATAGTAACATAAATTAGGAGCCCCCCACATTGCTCACTTTAATAGTAATCTGTTGGTTATCAGTATCATAAACATGAGCATCCCAAACATTTTTATTCCATAGCAACAAAATATGTCCTTGGTTTTCATTACTATTGTTATGAGAATGTCCCCATTCATTTCCCATCGAATTAACAAAGAAATTGTTGTTGTCTGCATTAAGTTTGTTCTCTAGAATACCCATAATAGAAGGAGACAATTTCCTTCTTATATTTGAGAGGTCTAAATACCGGGTATCATTATTAAGACCTCCCACATTCCACGTTAAGATAGACATTAAGGCTTGAGACTGCGGCTCCTCGTAATGGGAGGAGAACCATCTCTTGCCTTGGTATTTTTAGCTTTTACCATCTTCTCTTTGAACTGTTTGTCATATTCCTCATTGGGTTTTGTTAAGCACTCTTTGTTGGTTTTAGTTTCTTTGTCACTTTCAATATCATCATCATTTTGAATATTAATGTCAAATTGGTTTACTTCTTCTAATGATTCAGGATATTTTTCCTGATCACTCGCAAGCACTACTTGATGAACTTTCTCAGGTTATGCAGCCTTGTCTATAGTCTCATGTCTTTGGGGAATGCTCAGGGGAGAATCCACCTCCACCACCGACACTTCTTGTTGGGGAACCTTCTGGGGTGGCACCTCCACTTCCACCTCATCTGCATCTTGATCAGAAGCCACAGGGATAGGATCAGACTCCGTCTGATCTGAATTGTTAACTTCTATAATTTCTTTATCCGTAAATGTGTTAATAGTAGTTGTGCCTTCATTGTCGTTGTGTGTACTATCAGCATTTTGTGATGTAATTATGCAATCGTCGGCAGTAGTAGCCTTACGTTGCCATATCATCGGCTTGGCAATAATAGAACACTGATCGTCAGTATGGCCAAAGCACCGGCACCTTTTGCAAATAGGTGGAATGAACTCGTATTCCACCTCCTGTACTATACGTTACCTCTAGAATCCTTTGCACATAATTGGTGCTTTATTTCACTATTGGATTTGATATCCACAAGTACTTTAGCATAATTTAGTCTTCTCACATTTTTCGTATTTTCGCCCATTGCCAGTGGAGTTCCAATTAGGCTAGCGAGCATGCTAATTCCTTTGGAATTCCACAAAGATAAGTCTAACTTCTTCAATTTTACCCAAACAGGGTGTGTTTCTAGCATATCTCTTTCTAATCTCAAATTAGCTCCCATCTCTTAATGAAGATTAGCTTGTTATCCATAAACCATGGGCCCCCTTCAAGCACTCTTTTTCAATTTGCTTCATATTCAAATTTGATCAAGTAAAAGTCGTTTTCTCAAGCGAATACATCCTACCTACCATTTGGTTTCCATTCCCTCTTAATATATGCATTTAGATGTACATAATATGGTTTTCTACCCACTAAGTAAATGTATATCGAATGTTTCCACATATCTTTTGTCAGGTCAAATACTTTCTTATCCAATTGTGCAAACTCACCTTCAGCGTCCTTAGCATATTCGAAAAATTCCACGCCTCCAACTATTTTTGTATTGCCTTCTACTGCATTTACCCATGCCCTAGTACTAGATCTGAACAAAGGCACAGCTTTATTTGGTTTGTTTTTCATAGATCTGTTAGATCTGGTACCAATGATATTTGATTTGAACGTGTTGACCCCCCTCCAGATTTAATGTAACACCCCGTAATTTTAAATATTAAAGTTAACAAATTAAAGAATACTTAATTTTAAATTTAAGAATCAAGGGAAATGGGTTATGCCATTGTGTTCGTCTCGGAATTCTGGTCGAGATAGAGTCCGAGTTTGCGTAAATTGGACTTCGTATGAAGAAGTTATGGCTGTCGGAAGTTTCCAGAAAAATTAATTAAATTAAAAACAGCTTCAGGTTCAAAAAAAAATATAACAGGGACCAGGTCAACCTCAGTGTCGACCTCCCCATAGATAGGTCGACCTTAGTGTCGACCTCCCCATAGACAGGTCGACCTTAGTGTCGACCTGGGGGTCGACCTGCCCCCTCCCCCCCCCCCCCCGGCCAGATATGAAAGATGACGATTTTGTGACTCAGTCCTGAGTCATTAGGGCTGAGGTGTCACTCTATCTTGGCTGGATGGTTTTGATTGATTCTAGGTTGATCGGATGGCCTAAATTAATCCTAAATTCTATATAAACACATGTAGACTCAAACACTAAAACCAAATAAAAATTAGAACCATGGTCGTCATGCTATCAACTTGCAACCTAGAGTAGCCGCCACCAACTAGAGGGAAAGTGAAGCTAATCAACTCAATTCAACTCAAATTTATAACAACAACAACAACGAATTTGTCTACTTCAAAGGCGAGCTAAATCAATTTCAGAACTCAGATTCCAAAACTCAAGACCTTCTTTGAGTTGTGAGTTCAATTCCTTTAATAAGATAATTAATAAGTTAATTGGGTTAAGTTATAAATTGGGTTATATGGCTATGTTTGTGAGGCATTGGAAAAATGTAATATTTTGTGAATATATGCTAGTTGTTCATAATGATAGTTTTGTTGTGGATCCCTTTTCATATGCCAAATCACCTATGTTCAACTTGATTCACGTTTGATATCATTTTATATGAAAGTTTGGGTGTAGATTATATGCTAGTTTCTATATGAATTGTACACAAGTTTACATGTGAATCAAATAAAGTGACTATATGCAAGTTTAGGTAGAAATCGGATTCACATATATGCAAGTTTACACCTTTAGATTTAGATCTATGATGTACATAGTTTTATGCAAGTTCATGACTATGGCCTAAAACTATATTATATATATGCAAGTTTACACCTTTAGATTTAGATCTATGATGTACATAGTTTTACGCAAGTTTGTAACTATGGCCTATGCAAGTTTTGGATGACAACTATATTGTATGTATGCAAGTTCACACCTTTAGGCCTATGTTTAGAATCATGACAATAACAAGTTTACGCAAGTTATGTTGTAATCCTTATTTGCAAGATTAGAACCCTTTTGTGTGTTATGCAAATTTGCGATGTTTCTTCCCTTTTATGTGTTAGACTAATTGCTAGTCCAATATATATATATATATATATATATATATGTCATGATAAACGAACGAACAACGTGGGGACGATGGGGGTAATATTGAATATACACATATTGAGAATTGACATAATGGCCTTGAAAAAGGCATATAATTAAATTAAGACATTAATTGGAAAAATTGGCATTTATGGACATAATTGAGACAATTATGGACATAAGTATATTTGGAATTTTACAAATTTTGAATAGGGATATTAATCCACTTTGGGGTTAAATAAAGATGTGTAATAATAAACCGCCTAAGACACGAGGTTAGACTCGTTTGTGGTGTAAGACTGCCCGGACCCGCCCGGCAAATCCAGCAGCCACAAATGTCAGTCTAATGTGAGAGGTCGAAGGCATGAATTAAATGTGTAACCGTTGTAAAGACACGAGGTTAGGCTCGTTTGTGGTGTAAGACTTCCCGGACCCGGCTGGCAAATCCAGCTGTCACAAATGCCAGTCTAATGTGAGAGGTCTTTACAAGGTTACGGTGTTAATGAATTAAGAAACACTTAACCAGATAAACATGTGGTGGAACATGAAGGGGTTAAAGGGGGGGGCCTTGGGTGGCATGAGAAATCAAGTGGGTGCCTTGGGTGGCATGTGAAATACGATTAGATGCACTTAACCAAGATTGAAACATGTAAGAAGACATGAATAAGAATGGGGTTAAGTGGCAAAAACTTAGAGGGGACCAAGCATAGGTGTAAAGCTTGTGTCATGCATGGGGCCCTTTTCAAAGCAGTAACCGATTAAGTATCTTTGTGGGCTCGACCCAAGTTGAGGATGGGACACGCGTACTGGGTTTGATTGTAAGAGGTCAAAACGGATTAGCGGTGGCAACGCAGGTCCAACAGGGTCATATGCGTGTATGGGCCCGGGCTGGTAGGTAAGACATTGTTCCACCGTGTAGATATAAGCCGTGCATTTTGGTGGTATCGGTTTGCCACTTTGGGGAGTGATACACCCCACTGTGGGGCCAACACGGGTATCTACGGGTTAGGGAGCCGATCGAGTGGGGGTAGTGGGTACACCTAGTGGAGATAGGGGCAGGCGTCGCCTATGAAGGCAGCTAGGTGTACACGAAATTACCATTATCATTATTGAGTTCTGTAGGCGGGATCAACTTTTAGGGTGTTTGGTGCGGTGCGGTGTAGTAATTATCCTATAGTGATTAGGTACACCTTTAATGTTATCTTTGTTCATTTGATTTCCTTTGTTTGCTTTGTCATACCCATTGTTTCACAGTCATTTCCTTATTTTCCAGCTTATGCCTTGTCCTAGTTACTTAATGATGATATTGTTAAAGTTATTGCACTCGCCAGACTTCATGTCTGACCCCTTTGTTTCCACCTCTTTTCTTCCTTGCCCCCCCCCTAAGGTGCTCAGGGTGGGACTAGTACTAGTGGTGCTTGATTTGGACAGCTTTATCTCTTTCTTTGGAAGTTGCTTGGATCGCTGAAGTAAATGTTCATCCTATCTTACTTATAGCTATTTTATGTTGGGGTTATGTCTTTCATTTTTTGTACTCTGATTTAGTCAAGATGGATATGATGTACTTGACTCTAGTCTTTGGGTTTTGATGATGTAATCAAACTTATTTGTTTACCGCTGCAATGAATGAAGTTTTAAATTTTTAAGTATTGTTTTATATCTATTTTGTTGTTAAGTTTCTGTTCTATACACACTTAAAACTCTCCATAGAAGTTAATGCATTCCCTTTGTGAGTGACATTAATGGACGTGGGGTGTCACATGTGGTATCAGAGCTGAAGGTTACCAGAACAGATAAGATATTTTGAAAAACTATTTTTCAAAAGCATTTAATAAAGAAATACTTTCAAAAGTATGTTTTAAGGAGAGTATTTTCAAGAGAAAAAATTATTTTAAAAACATAACCCCAAGAGCCATATATCTTTCTTTCGAATTCTTCGTTTGAATCTCTTCATTTTCTTTTCAGCATGTCTGGAATTCCCGAGATACACGAGGGGATACCGAAACCAGGATGGTTTAGAAGGTATCTGGAAGCTAGGGCCCATGTCGCAGGCCCAGAAAATGCTCCTCCTCCTCCTCCCCGTGTTGACACTTTCGCAAAGATATGCAAGGACTTTTGGGCAATGGGCGGGAAACCTTTTCACGTGTCGGAGACGTTTGTTGAAGCTCGAAATTGGCTAAAGGAGGTGGAAGAACTGTTTGGAACCTTTGAGGTAAAAGATGGAAGAAAGGTCCAGTTAGCTGCCTGGTTAATGAAGGATGAGGCCTCATTTTAGTGGGAGGTCACTAATGGAGAGCGTCCAGTTGATACGTGGCTGGATTTCAGGCATAGGTTTGAGGCAAAGTTTCTCTCGCGGGCTGAAGAGAATCTATACATGGAAAGGTTTCTAGCATTGAGGCAGGGGAATCTATCAGTGAAAGAATACGTCAACAAGTTCAATCAGTTGACGAGATTTGGCTTTAACTTGGTGAATACACCCGAAAAGAAGGCCCTAAGATTTGTTAAGGGTTTGAACGAGCCGCTACATGGGTTAGCTATGACCCACATCCCTATGGGGGCCACCTTTGAGAGACTAGTTGACATGGCGCTTATGCATGAAGAGGAGAAAGGCTCCAATGCTAATAAGGCACCTGAGAAGGAAGGGGATCAAAAGAAATAGCAACAGCAGAATAAGAAGGGTGGTAAAGACAACAATGGTAAGGAAAGAAAAGATGCTTTAACTGTGGGGCACCAGGCCATCTGAGCAAAGACTGTAGGAAGAAGAAGAAGACTGGTTGTTTCCACTGTGGCGAGGCAGGACATCTGATTAAGGACTTCCCAAAGAAAGGGCAAAGGGAAGGGCCTACCTCTGGAGGGCAGATTCAGGCTCTCATGGCACCAGGGCAGGCAAAGGGGCAGGTCCATGCTCTCGTGGTCCCACCGCTGCAAGAACGAGGTAGAGCGATTTCCGTTGAAAGTTTGGTTTATCTTTTCGATCATCCTGTTCGCACACTATTTGATTCTGGCGCATCGTACTCTTTTATATCCACTGCTTTAGTTGAGACACTACACCTAAACACTAGTATAGTAGAGGATCCCTTAGTTGTTTCAAATCCAATTGGGGGCTCAGCCTATTTGTCGATGATTTGTTTGGATTTGGAAATTTCTATACTTAGCATTGGGTTTAGATGTGATGCTTATGTTTTGGGCTTCATGGGCTATGGGTTAATTTTGGGCATGGATTGGCTATCCAGTAATGGAGCCATCCTAGACTGTGAAAAGAGAGAGGTTAGGCTTATGACTCGCTTGACCAACACTCTCTAAATCTCTTGTAATCCCATGAATTCTATTATGCTAAGTTATCTAGAATCGCTTGACGCGTCTATTGAGAATTTGCAGTCTATTAGAGTGGTTCGTGAATACTCGGATGTCTTCGATGAAGTTCGAGGTTTACCCCCGAGGCGTGAGATAGACTTTTGAATATACTTAGTAGATAATGCAAAGCCAGTTGCATTACCAGTGCGCTACATGGCTTCGAGAAAGAGAAGAGAACTCAGTAAGCAAGTGAAAGAATTGCTTGAGAAGGGGTTCATAAGAAGAAGTATTTCGAAGTGGGGTGCTCCAGTCGTTTTTGCTACAAAATCTGATGGTTCACTTAGATTGTGCGTAGACTATAGAGAACTAAATAAGCTAACAAAGAAGAACAGACACCCGTTACCGAGGATAGACGATTTATTCGATCAGTTGGTGGGAGCTTCGGTTTTCTCGCAACTGGATTTGGCTACAGGGTTTCATCAGCTAAGGGTGGCTGATGATAGCATCGATAAGACTGTATTTAGAATCCTGACGGTTTCTTCGAGTGGCTCGTCATGCCTTTTGGTTTGATGAATGCACCCGTATACTTTGTTGACTTAATGAGTAGGGTGTTTAGGGAGTTTCTGAACAAGTTTGTGGTAGTCTTTGTAGACGCTATTCTGGTTTTCTCTAAAAATGAAGAAGAGCATGCCCTACATCTTACGGAAGTCTTAGAGACCCTACGAGCGCATCAGCTAAAAGCTAAGTTCTCCAAGTGCCATTTTTGGAGAAAAGAAGTGAGGTTCTTAGGACACGTGCTCTCTAAGGAAGGGACAGTTGTGGATCCCGCTAAGATAGTGGCAATCCAAGATTGGAAAACGCCTAAGAATGCAGCCAAAGTAAGAAGCTTTTTAGGGCTGGCTGGCTATTATAGGAAGTTCATTAAGGACTTCGCGAAGATATCAGCCCCTCTCACTCGATTAACGAAGAAGAATTTGACTTTTACTTGGGATGTTGACTGTGACGATGCTTTCCAACGTCTGAAGAGAGCTTTGATGACAGCTCCGATTTTAGTTTTACCAGACGGGAGTAAGACATTCACTGTATATACCGATGCTTGCGGGACAGGGCTTGGCACAGTTTTAATGCAAGAGGGAAGGGTGATATGCTATGGTGGAAGACAGTTGAAAACCCACGAGAAAAATTGCCCTACCCACGATTTGGAGTTGGCGGCCATAGTTTTTGCGCTTAAGTTGTGGCGTTATTATTTGCTTGGAAAAAGGTTTGAGTTGTATACAGACCATAAGTCGCTAAAATATTTATTCTCTCAGAAAGATCTAAACTTGAGGCAACAGAGATGGATGGAGTTTTTGGCATCCTACGATTTTGAGATCGCATATACCCCTGGCAAGGGTAACATTGTAGCTGACGCCTTATGTAGAAAGAAGTTAACCTTAAGTCCTCTGTTCGTAGAGCGGCAGAGTTTGGAGTATGTATCTTCCTTTGACTTCAGACCCTCTTTCGAATATGCACCCGGATTGTTGGCATTATTAGAGGTGCAACCTACACTTTTGGGTCGAGTTGGAGAGGCACAGCGAAACGACCCACAATTGGTTGAGATAGTAGGCAAGCTTATAGGAGGGGAGTCCTCGAGTCATCTGAATAGATATGCTACAGATGAAAGAGGTTGGCTACGTAGAGATGGAATACTTTGCATACCACAAGACGAAAGTTTGAAGAAGGCAATTCTTGAAGACTCGCATCGCTCTAAAATGACCATACATCCTGGTGGTGATAAGATGTATAGGGATATGAAGCGAGTTTTCTTTTGGGCCGGAATGAAAAAGGACGTGGCCGAGTTCGTTGCTAGATGCTTAGTGTGCCAGTAAGTCAAGGCGGAGCAAAAGAAGCCCAGAGATTTGCTCCATCCCTTAGAGATTCCTCTTTGGAAATGGGAAAGTGTTTCCATGGATTTTGTAGATGGGTTACCGAGATCGAGGAAGGGTAATACGGGGATTTGGGTAATTGTAGACCGACTTACTGAAAGTGCCCATTTTATTCCCGTCAAAAGTAAAAGGACCGCCGCATGGTTGGCATTTATTTACCTTCGAGAGATAGTTCGTTTGCACGGCATACCCTCCCGCATTGTGAGCGATAGAGATCCTATTTTCACAAGTGAATTTTGGAAGAGCTTACAAGAGGCGGTTGGAACACAATTATGCTTAAGTACCGCTTATCATCCTCAGACGGACGGCCCGACCGAGAGGGTGAATCGGATTCTAGAAGACCTTCTGAGGCTATGCATTCTAGACTTTGGAGGAACATGGGAAGAACACCTTCCACTAGTAGAGTTCACCTATAATAATAGTTTTCAGGTTAGCATTGGCATGACACCTTTTGAGGCTCTTTATGGACGACTGTGCCGATCACCTACATGTTGGTGGGAATCCACGGATAAGGTTTTGCTTGGACCCGACATGATTAAGGAAACTTCGGAAAAAATAGACCTGATTCGACGGCGAATGAAGACGGCTCAAGACCGACAAAAGTCATATGCTGATAGGTGACGAACTGATCTTGAGTTCAATGTTGGGGACATGGTTTTTATTAAGGTGTCACCATTAAGAAACGTAGTCCGTTTCGGATCAGTAGGGAAGTTGGCACCAAGTTTTGTAGGACCCTTTCCAATTATAGAGAGGATTGGGCAGATGGCGTACATAATAAAATTACCAGAAAAGCTCAGCGGAGTTCATGACGTGTTTCACGTTTCACATTTGCGTAAGTGTTTACACGATACGGCGGAAGTGGTAGAGCCGAGCACACTCGAAGAAGTCGAAGTAGAGCGCAATGCCATGATCAGACGAGCTCCTACACGCATTCTCAGATCGGAGGTCAAAAAGCTTCGCAACAAAGAGGTCAAGTTGGTCAAAGTGCAATGGGGAGATGATCAAAGAGACATGACTTGGGAGACGAAAGATAAGATGCGTACGTTGTACCCTTTCCTTTTTGAGGGTATGTTTTAATTTCTCCTTTTTCTACCGCTTTGTTAATACTTGTCCTATCTTTTAGTATTATCTTTGCGATGGCATCTTCGATCTTTACTAGGAAGGACCCTATGGTTGAAACATGTGTTTAGACATGTTATGTCTGATGGATGCAAATGGATGCAAGTGGTTGCTAGTGGTTGCTCGTGGATGCATATACACACACCATAGGCACTAGATCGGCTCAATCACCTTCATGTTGCATATAAATGTGTGTGCATATTTAAATTTAATGGATGTATAATGGTTGTGTCATCACATGGATGCTGCATTTTGATGAATGTGTGTGCATATAAATGTGTGCATATAAATGTGTGTGCACACATGTAGAAATAATATGTATCGATAGGATTCCTTCGCATACATAATGGACACATGGCACTATCATGATTTGCATTAAGGAGGTCAACTGAATCAGTAGACCGCCTGATTTTGCATTAGATAAGGAACATATACACACACTTCTTGCATATGTTCATACAGCATTAGAAATTTTGTAAGGACAATGGATGCCTATGTTTGATGGTTGAGTAGATGGATGATTGGATGTTAGGATATGCATTCTCCTTAACTTGGAGATTTCGGGGGCGAAATCTTTTAAGGAGGGGAGAATGTAACACCCCGTAATTTTGAATATTAAAGTTAACAAATTAAAGAATACTTAATTTTAAATGTAAGAAGCAAGGGAAACGGGTTACGCCATTGTGTTCGTCTCAGAATTCTGGTTGAGATAGAGTCCGAGTTTGTGTAAATTGGACTTCGTATGGAGAAGTTATGGCTGTCGAAAGTTTCCATAAAAATTAATTAAATTAAAAACAGCTTCAGGTTCAGAAAAAAATATAATAGGGACTAGGTCGACCTGGGGGTCGAACTCAGTGTCGACCTCCCCATAGATAGGTCGACCTTAGTTTCGACCTAGGGGTCGACCTGGGGGTCCACCTTAGTGTCGACCTCCCCATAGACAGGTCGACCTTAGTGTCAACCTGGGGGTCGACCTGCCCCCCCCCCTCGGGCAGATCTGAAAGATGACGATTTTATGACTCAGTGCTGAGTCATTAGGGCTGAGGTGTCACCCTATCTTGGCTGGATGGTTTTGATTGATTCAAGGTTACCGGATGGCCTAAATTAATCCTAAATTCTATATAAACACATGTAGACTCAAACCCTAAAACCAAAAAAAATTAGAACCATGGTCGTCATGCTATCAATTTGCAACCTAGAGTAGCCGCCACCAACTAGAGGGAAAGTGAAGCTAATCAACTCAAATTTATAAAACGAATTTGTCTACTTCAAAGGCGAGCTAAATCAATTTCACAACTCAGATTCCAGAACTCAGGACCTTCTTTGACCTGTGAGTTCAATATCTTTAATAAGATAATTAATAAGTTAATTTGGTTAAGTTATAAATTGGGTTATATGGCTATGTTTGTGAGGCATTGGAAAAATGTGATATTTTGTGAATATATGCTAGTTGTTCATAATGATAGTTTTGTTGTGGATCCCTTTTCATATGCCAAATCACCTATGTTCAACTTGATTCACGTTTGATATCATTTTATATGCAAGTTTGGGTGTAGATTATATGCTAGTTTCTATATGAATTGTACACAAGTTTACATGTGAATCAAATAAAGTGACTATATGCAAGTTTAGGTAGAAATTGGATTCACATATATGCAAGTTTACACCTTTAGATTTAGATTTATGATGTACATAGTTTTATGCAAGTTCATGACTATGGCCTAAAACTATATTATATATATATGCAAGTTTACACCTTTAGATTTAGATCTATGATGTACATAGTTTTATGCAAGTTTGTGACTATGGCCTATGCAAGTTTTGGATGACAACTATATTGTATATATGAAAGTTCACACCTTTAGGCCTATGTTTAGATTCATGACAATAACAAGTTTATGAAGTAATGTTGTAATCCTTATTTGCAAGATTAGAACCCTTTTATGTGTTATGCAAATTTGCGATGTTTCTTCCCTTTTGTGTGTTAGACTAATTGCTAGTCTAATATGTATGTATATATATATATATATGTGTGTGTGTGTGTGTGTGTCATGATAAACAAACGAACAACGTGGGGACGATGGGGGTAATATTGAATATACACATATTGAGAATTGACATGATGGCCTTGAAAAAGGCATATAATTAAATTAAGACATTAATTGGAAAATTGGCATTTATGGACATAATTGAGACAATTAAGGACATAAGTATATTTGGAATTTTACAAATTTTGAATAGGGATATTAATCCACTTTGGGGTTAAATAAAGATGTGTAGTAATAAACCGCCTAAGACACGAGGTTAGACTCGTTTGTGGTGTAAGACTGCCCGGACCCGCCCAGCAAATCCAGCAACCACAAATGCCAGTCTAATGTTAGAGGTCGAAGGCATGAATTAAATGCGTAACAGTTGTAAAGACACGAGGTTAGGCTCGTTTGTGGTGTAAGACTGTCCGGACCCGCCCGACAAATCCAGCTGCCACAAATGCCAGTCTAATGTGGGAGGTCTTTACAAGGTTACGGTGTTAATGAATTAAGAAACACTTAACCAGATAAACATGTGGTGGGACATGAGGGGGTTAAGTGGGTGCCTTGGATGGCATGAGAAATCAAGTGGGTGCCTTGGGTGGCATGTGAAATACGATTAGATGCACTTAACCAAGATTGAAACATGTAAGAAGACATGAATAAGAATGGGGTTAAGTGGGAAAACCTTAGAGGGGACCAAGCATAGGTGGAAAGCTTGTGTCATGCATGAGGGCCCTTTTCAAACCAGTAACCCATTAAGTATCTTTATGGGCTCGACCCAAGTCGAGGACGGGACACGCGTACTGGGTTTGATTGTAAGAGGTCAAAACGGGTTAGCGGTGGCAACGCAAGTCCAACGGGGTCATATGCGTGTGTGGGCCCGGGCTGGTAGGTAAGACGTTGTTGCACCGTGTAGATATAAGCCGTGCATTTTGGTGGTATTGGGTTGCCACTTTGGGGAGTGATACACCCCACTGTGGGGCCAGCACGGGTATCTACGGGTTAGGGAGCCGATCGAGTGGGGGTAGTGGGTACACCTAGTGGAGATAGGGGCAGGCGGCGCCTATGAAGGCGCTAGGGGTACACGAAACTACCATTATCATTATTGAGTTCTGTAGGCGGAATCAACTTTTAGGGTGTTTGGTGTGGTGCAGTCTAGTAATTATCCTATAGTGATTAGGTACGCCTTTAACGTTATCTTTGTTCATCTGATTTCCTTTGTTTGCTTTGTCATACCCATTGGTTCACGGTCATTTCCTTATTTTCCATCTTATGGCTTGTCCTAGTTACTTAATGATTATATCGTTAAAGTTATTGCACTCGCCAGACTTCATGTCTGACCCCTTTGTTTCAACCTCTTTTCTTCCTTCCCTCTCCCCAAGGTGCTCAGGGTGGGACTAGTACTAGTGGAGCTTGATTTGGACAGCTTTATCTCTTTCTTTGGAAGTTGCTTGGATCGCTGAAGTAAAAGTTTAGCCTATCTTACTTATGGATATTTTATGTTGGGGTTATGTCTTTCGTTTTATGTACTCTGATTTAGTCAAGATGGATATGATGTACTTGACTCCAGTCTTCGGTTTTTGATGATGTAATCAAACTTATTTTTTTACCGCTGCAATGAATGAAGTTTTAAATTTTTAAGTACTTTTTTATATTTGTCTTGTTGTTAAGTTTATGTTCTATACACACGTAAAACGCTCCATAGAAGTTAATGCATTCCCTTTGTGAGTGACATTAATGGACGTGGGGTGTCACATTTTGAACCAATAGCTTCCATCGCAACCCTTGCATAAGATTTACGTGCCTGTCTTCCTGTCATTCAACTTGATTCTCATTATCATGTAGATCTATAGAAGATTTAGGAATTGAAGAAGTGTGTAAATTCCCAAGCAGAACATATTCGCCTGCTAGGGTTTAAGAAGCCGCCATTATATTCCTCCACTCCGATTTAAAACTAATTGATTTTTTTTTTTTACTCTTTCTTATTCCATCATAACTGTCACAACTTAATGTTGTGGTTTACTTATTAACTTAGTTCTCTTAACTAAAGTTTATTAATAGGTTTCATTTTTCTTTATTATAACCCATGTTATAATTTCGCTTGTTCCTAGTATAAGCCTACCTATTATATTACCTTCTTATTCATATAATCAGTTAAATTAGGTTATATTGCCCATTTTCATTATTCTATTTAGGTTCCTTAATATGAACCAACCTTTACTATTGAATCTTTCTTTTATTACCGTTATGTACATTTCTCTTATTTTAGAAAAACCTTTCAAGCATCTCATCAGTCTGATTCATAGAAAGGTATAATGATTTATTTCCATAACACACACCGACTTAGATTCGTAGTTGCAAGCTATTTTCTTTATTTTAAGTATGGATGCATATATGCATTTTATTCGATTAGTGTGCAATACGATAAAAGAATACCTATTTCACACTAATTCCCTTTTCTTTTCTTTTTCTTGCAACTATGTCCTCAGTAATTTGTCGCTATAGAAATATATCATTTTCCCTAAATCCAACTAATTCATTCCACTACCAACTTTTCCCTTTTTATTTATGAGTTAGATATTATATTCCTATTTCATATATTGTTCATAATTACTGTAATTTAGCCGATTAGGCATATCCATTCTTTTCAATTACTCCCAAAGTTTACTGTAATTCTATTTGTAACATTTTGGTGTAATAATACCCTTAAGAAAATATTCATGTTTATTGTAAATTCCATAATTCCAGTGTTTACAGTAATTCCCAATTTAGACGGATGATTAATGGAAATATGCTTTATACAACAGTAATGTTCTTAACATATTCTAGCAGATTTAATCTCAATTACCACAATATTCAATGATTTATCATGTTAAGAATAATCGACAATGCAAATGATAAATATACCATTACCCAAAAGGTATAATTTAAATCCACTCACCTGATAGCTTTCCAATCCTTGAATCTAATCCAGATTTGTTATTCTGTGGCTTTCCTAATTGAATCTAGTATTAAAATAACAATGGATTCACAAATCTAATGCTAAAAGAAGAGGGAAAGAAAGAGAGAAACTTAAATAAATCATATTCAAGAACTTACCTCATGTTGATCAGAAATTCGAACATCTATTTGTAGATTTATATCTCTTATCTTTTAACCTTGAAGCACAATCCTTAAGAACTAACATTTTAATTTCTGAAAAGGTTTGGAGGAGGAAGAGAATGGAAGAGCCTTGGCAATGGCTCAGGAAATATGAGATTAAAGCTATGCCCTGCTAGTCTATTTAAAAGTGTATAAGAAAGACTGTTCCTTTATATTTAACCAAATAAAATCCGAACCGTATATTAGAAACCATGTCATATAAAAAAATAGATCTGACCTGATTGGGTCGACCCCTGTGTCGACCCACCTTAGAGATGGGTCGACCCATCCTGGGTCCAAGCGAGATTTTTGCACTGTTGTGGTTTCTGATTTTGACATTAGTTAATAACGTTAATTATCTTCCTAATATAACTTCTATGTTTTATATTATTCTAGTTATAACTTACCTTTATGTTTGAATTCCGGATTTGCATGTATATATACGCATGCAACCTTTTGGTTATTAATTCATTAATAACTTTCCCTTGTAAGCTCCGTTTTATAGCGACTAAATTAATGTAATTTATAAGGCTATCAATGCTTTTGTTTTAATCCTTTTAATGCATTCTAATTTCAAATGCAGCATTTTCTTGTCCAATTTTCATTTATTATGCATTTATTTATTTCTTCTCTTAACTTGCACTTTTTATTTCAACATTAGAATCTATGCATATATATATATACAAGCAAATCTTTATTTGTTACCTATTTCATTTAATTATTGTGGGGTGAGATGTTATTCTTAAAAGGTATAGGAAAAAGGGTATATGTGTATGTGAGTGTGCATATATATAGACTGAGATGCTTTTGAATGAACATCATTTTAGTTAGTATGTTCAAAAAGTATGAAAATTGCATGAAAAACAATGTAGTTTAGAAAACAAAAGAAATAAATTTACAAATTGTCTGGTCCCGATGTTAATGAAATGGATTAAAATATAACGCTTCAAAAGTATTTCAAAAATTTACAAGTTTCATGAAAAACATTGTAGTTTTTTTCCAGATTTATTGGAAACTACATGAAACATATATTAACATAACTTTCATCAAAAATATTTTACATGAATCTTCAATATAGCTTATGCATTATGTCAAAGTTTGTTTTGGATTTCATCCAAATAAACACTCCTATAAGCATGTGTATTTCTTTAATAAAAAAATGAAAAATATAGGAAACAAACAAAATATTTTTTTCTAGTTTCCAGATGTATTAGAAGCACATGAAATTTTTTATATTTAGCATCCCTTCGTTACATTCTCATTCTATATGTTAATTATTTAGAATTTTAAACTTCTTAATCGCTATTTTATTTCTCATAATAAAAGTTGAAAATGAAAACATATAAAAGATGTAATTATAAAACATCAACTATATCTATTTTCCATCAATATTTGATATCCAAACCTAGTTAAAGGCATCGATCTCGTTTTTATAGAAGTACAAACTATGCAAACTATATTATATAACTACTAGAAATATGTATTCTATATAGATGTGCAATTTTCGAGATGGTAATTGTTGACCTGTCTTTTTACAAAGCAGTTACGCTTTGGATTTCTTGCTATTGGGGTGCTCAGGGCTTGAGTATGGACTGGATAAAACTCATACAAACTCACATGAACTTGGTCGAAGTAGCGGAGTTTACAAAAACATGGATTTCAGGTTGCATGCCCTGGGATTGGTATTTTCTCTTAAGTATCCCGGGATTGGTATAAATCCCATTACGGGGTTGGTGTGAGTCCCCAAGTATTTTAGGACTAGTATATCTCCCCAGGACCATAGGGATTGGAAGGAAGGACGAGATACTTTAGGATCAGTGTAAATCCGTTTGTCTTCGGGGATTAGTATTTTTCATAGATAACTCCAGGATAGATGAAAAACACTAAGTGTTGTCGGGTTAGTATTTTGGCATTTTGGATCCCCGGATTGGACTTCGCGATATGAAATAATAACTTGGCTTGGAATCAGGATGCTTCGAAGCACAAAAAAAACTGAGGCATTTGGGTCTAATCGATCCGAGGTCGGTACCCATCCCAATACATTTTGTTTAGGTATCTCGTTCCATACTTCGATGCACTCACCATCTTCCCTCCATCCCTAAATAGCCCTTCTCTGCGTAGAATTTAGGACTCTTTCGGTTGGTTGGGCTCTTTTGTCTTGGCATGGACTTCTTCTTGGCTTTTCGTGGGGATTCCCTTTGCTTAGTGGCATTTCTAGAGACCTTTTTGGCTTGGGACCTCTTTTAGACGTTGGGAATTCCATCTTAGCTCTTAGAAGAAAAGGACTTTAGTCATGGCCAACACTTCATTTCATTTCTCTACTCTTTTGTAATCTAAAAAGGACTGTATTTTAATCATACAATACAAATAAACAGGATTATCTCATAATGCAAGTAGGAAAACTTGGCAAACCACTATAAACCCTTGGTGTTCTTTATTTTTTTATGTACTCTACGTCTGGATTATTTCGGTTTAGGTAACTTGGAAATTCCAAATTTCCACGTTTATAGTAATATATTCATATTTCATTTACCTAACACATGCTCATATTTAGTGGGAAAACTATTTTTGTACAATCTGTTGGAATATTACAGTCAAACTAATCATTACTCATATTTGACTATAGCATATGAATTTATGAAAATTTAATAAGAATGCTGACATGCGGTTCGAAAGTGCTTAGGAAGGATAGAGTTTGTCAATATTTTTTACTGTTTAAAATTATAATGTGCCAAAATATCCTAAGCTTTCATTTTCAAAAATGTCCTCAGCATCCGTCAACTATAACTGAGGTATATGTGTATAATTGTTTTGCAATTGAAATAAATGAATAAATAAATAAAAAGTGGACATTTATCTTTAAAATATAATAATAGAGGATTCTGGAGAAAAATTCGGGATTTAGCCTTATGTTCCATCCGAAATAAAATAGTCAATATCCTTTTTTTTAAGTACTATTTCTATTGCAAAATTCCCAGTAGTGTTGCATTATGTATATTAGGTAGAACAATAATTTGAAACATGGAATCCAAAATGCTTATACATAAAGCATTTTCCTTGTGGTTTCATATCCTTCTAAGAAAGCACAATTACTTAAAAATTTCATGGTCGTGTGTATTTAAGTTAAGTGGACCATGACTACATATCTACTTATTTGAAAACAGGCTAACACTGAGTTATTTAATATCTAAATGCTAACACAATGGTAATGAACAATGTCTCATCCTACTTTCTTTAAGAATCTAAGAACAAGAACATGAATATAGCACACACTTTGCAGAGGAATACTACTCCCTTATAATACTGCAGTGCTAACTTGATAAAAAAATTGGGCTAATAGTACGAGAAATTCATCTTAGAAGAGAAAAAATCAAAATTAAGTACTCAATGGCACATGTGTTTGAGCAACATATTAAGGAGAAATCAAATTTAAGAAACTGAAACCACTGTGAGCACTAAGAACATTGATCGAGGGAAAATCAAATCCGAACCTGATTGCTTGGAGAGACGATACATGGTACTCAATGTCATAAGTATTTAATGTTGAAGTCACTGAGGTCAACATCATTTTGTGGTGATTTAATGGATCTAACAGAGTGGCCGTTGATATAAAGAACCCTAATCGAAATTGAAAGGGAGGCAACATGGAGCGGGTAAGCATAGTAATGTATAAAATTATGAATAAGGTCTACTGAAAGTGAACTATTTACGAATATACCTACAAATTTGATGCATGTTTATGTTGTAAGACAAAATAAATGTAGTATAAATTATATAGGAAAAATATCTATTGATGACAAAAAATATCGTAACACCCAAGGATTCTCGTTACTAGAGAATTATGTTTCGCATAAGGAAACTAAGTGCAGGAAGCAGTAAATAACACAGTGGATTTATAGTGGTTCGGTCCGTGAGGGACCTATGTCCACTTTGAATGATTTCACAGATGTTTTATTCACAACAATGGGTTACAAGCATAGAACTTCATCGTGATAGTCGTTTACAAGTGTTTCCAAGTATTTTGGAGTCATGGTGGTCATATATTAATCTTGGGAAAAAGTAATTAATATGCTTTGTCTTCCTCAAGTGCTAGGCCGTCATTAATTAGTTCTTGAAGCTCAAAGAGATGTGAAATCATCAAAAATCCAACCCCTTTCAAGTGTGAGCAAGGGGGTATTTATAGTGGAAAGGTTAGGTGGGTGCATGTAGGATTTGGGGACCACACAGCAAGAAAATCGCATCATAAGGTTGTTCATACCCGAAAATCGCATCACATACCGTTTTGAAGTAGAAAATTGCATCCTCTTGGTGGGATGCGTCCCTCCTTTTGGAGGCGGGTGCCTCACACCCATCGGATGTAATAGCATCGCATCCGACGGATGCGACCGCATCGCATATCGTGGATGCGATGGCATCGCATCCGATGGATGCGACGACACCGCATCCTGAAGGATGCAATATTATCGCATCCAGAAGGATGCGATAATGTCGCATCCCGGAGGATGCGATGTGAATGTGTGCAGGGACAAGCCGGTGAGGGGTACGGTGATGTGGCACGGGGTGATGCGAGGTGAACCATGCGATGCGATGGAACCAATGCAATGCGATTTAAGGCGATGTGATGGGGCTTTGTGGCATGGTGGATGTGAGCTAGCATGATGCGAGGCAGGTGCATAATGTGATATGGATGTTTTGAGGAGTTATGAGACTACCACTCGCTTGTTCTCTCCTCGGCTCGAACCTTCCACATCTTGGCAACACATCGACCTTTGATGCCACATGACGTGTTGAGTCGGGTAGGTCTTGTGTACCTTTGGGAACCGTACTAAAATGCCTGATAGCATTTGCCCTCCAAAGTATGTCTTGTCTCGACATGATGTGCTTTGTGTTGAGACGATGTTTTTAGGAAGTCGGAAAGCTTCCAGTTTGTTGAGTATTTGGTCACGGACATCCTGTTGAGCTTGTTGCGAAATCTGTTTCTCTATTCTCTACTTGAGCGTATAATTCCTATTTACTCAATAATCACACTTAGTGAAAAATAAAAAAGATGGAGGATGTAGATTCAAGATGTTTTTCGAATAGCAATACACCATTTCCAAGACCGATGAAGAGAAAAGAACATGCTTTATCTTTCTGCAAGATTTTTCTAAGGTTAAAAAACATTTCTTGGTCTCTGATACTAGGTATAAAGAGAAAGGATTCAGGCTTTTAGATGACATTTTAAACCATTTCAATGTTTTTAACTCGGCTATAAACTGTAAGACTATATTGATTCAATCCTAGAGGGGTCAGCAGAGACCAATTAAATGTTGTAGGAAAGCGGAAGGGTATGATGGTTCTGGTTTTGTATCACTAGAAAAACAACGGGCAACAGGTTCATACTTAGATGATGATGTTAATGTAGAAGCTGCAGACTTGCTTTCTGATGTTAGAAAACCAGTTGTAGATAGTGACAAAGAGGTTGCTTTGAGCTTTGAGACTGATGTCGGTCCGGGGTTGTTTGAAGGTGATATGGTAGGGCTTACTGGGTGGTTTAAGGTCATTCAGAAGTTTGACCCAATGCTGATGGATCCATACGTTCAGGTGTGTATGGTAAATGTTGAGTTGTCTTTTGATTTTTGTATGGATTATGAAGCACTGATTGTTTTAATGGGGAAGGAAGTGATGACTGGTTGTGATTGGATGGACATGCCGAGCTTTGATAATGACAGTCATATTGTTTATACTCCTATTCTAGCTAAATCTTATATATTCGAAGACGATGGTTTTGTTTGGCAAGTGGCAGATGATGTAAGGCTGTTTAACAGATTTGGGGTATTGGAGGAATTTTTTGAAAATGAGGAGCGCATTGTTAGATAAGACCATACTTTATTCGGGTCGAAGCGAGTTAAGTATGAATTGGTGGGTTCTGGTTGGGTATTAGCTAATGAAGAAGTGGGTTTTTTGAAGGCTCCTTATAAGTTGGCTGTACAAGGAGAAACTTTTTTGATAGATAACTACATTGATGGTTTGGTCAAAGAGTCAGGGCGTGATGGGAATGGTTTTCTTGAGGGTTTCTGCATGGGAACGGTGCTTGCTGGGTTGAGGGGCAGTATTGTTAATAGTTCTCATTGTTCAGTAGTTAGTGATGATGCTAGTTTGAAGGATATTTTGGTTGGCGTTGATTGTCTCATTTCTAGCTGTTGTAGTGAGGTAGGTGGTACAAGTTGCATTGGAGAGCTTGGTGGCAATGTTGTTGGGGCTTTGAGGGAGATTGATTATGGGGCGGTTTCTGCGCAGGATGCATTGGTGTCTCGGGATTTGTGTAATATCATTGCTGACTCATGCAGGTTTAGTTTTCAGTTAGTTATTGGTGGTTGCACAATGTTTTCGAGTGTGTCGGGGTTGAGGATCTTATCTTTGATGTTGAGGCCTTGTTATGGTGTTTCTTAGTTGTATTATGAGATGAGTTTGCAGGTGTTAGATTCTCTTAGCCGGAACACTGATTTGATTGCAAATGGGTCGCTTGAGGTTAGTAGAGTACATTCTCCGGTTAGCGATGGGTCCATTTTATTATCTAGGAGGGTGAGGCGTAAGAGAGCAACTCCAAGTTCTGGATTGGTCCTTCACAGCGCGAGGTTAAGATCTAACTCCTCTACTTATCATGGTAGGTTCCCGAGTTCGAGTGCTAGTAGTAGCAATTCGAATTTGGACTCAGGTATGATTCTTGTTTATGGTAGCGATTATACTCCTTTTGCTCTTGGTAGCCTTTCTACTAGCCAGCTATATCAACTGGCTAATGATACTGCATTTATTTTTACATATATAGAGTTAGATGTGGATTACATTAGAAGTAGGGAATTAGAGAGAGTTAACTCTCTTAGATGTTGAGAATAGTTAGCTGGAATTTTAGGGGCCTTAATGTGCCCAAAAAATGTGATAAGATTAGATCTTGTTTTATAGATTACCATATCGATATTGCTTTGCTTCAGGAAACTAAAATTTAGAACCAAGATCATTGCTTTTATTTGAGATTAGGTGGGTCTCACTTTCGTAGTTGGGCTTATCTTCTGGCTGTGGGTAGTGCTGGGGGACTTATGATTGGTTGGAGGGATAATCATTTTAGACTTGTTCAAAAAATTTCTAATTTGTATTCGTTGCACATCATTTTGGCCTCCCTTATAGACAATTCATTTTTTGGGTATTACTAATGTTTATGGGCCTCACACAAAATTAGAGAGAGGATTTTATGGGTAGAACATTCTGATTTTAGAAATTTTCCCCAATCAATGGATTGTGGGAGGAGATTTCAATGTCACTAGGTTTTTGGGGGAGAGATCACCACGTGAAGGCGATTTCTCCAATATGGAGGAATTCAATGAATTCATTTTAGATAATGATTTGATTGAAATTCCTCTTAATAATAGATCGTCTACATGGTCTAATGTAAGAGAT
Organism: Allium sativum; assembly: GCA_030737875.1. Lineage (NCBI taxonomy): Eukaryota > Viridiplantae > Streptophyta > Magnoliopsida > Asparagales > Amaryllidaceae > Allium > Allium sativum. The sequence continues at coordinate 207,341,212 of CM060925.1, forward strand.
TTTCCATCTTTTGCATTATTAGATAGATTTTTTATTAGTAGTGAGGTAGAAGATAGGTTTTCTATTTGTAGAGGTAAAGGTTTGCTATTTTTATATTCTGATCATTGTCCCATCATTCTTTCTTGTGTTTTGGATTTATCTATTAGTAATAGTTTCAAATTTGAGAAAATGTGGTTGTTAGATTCTAGCTTTCATAATTTAGTTGTTGTTAAATGGAATTCCTTATTTTATTTCAATAATTTGTATAATGGTAATCCCGCTAAGATTTTTGTTTCTAAATTAGGTAAGCTCATATTTTTTTCCTCAAGCATTGGAATAAGTACATTTTTGGTAGTGTTAGAATTAGGAAGGACAAAATTTTGTGTGAGATGTTAGATTTAGATAAGATTAGTGAATCCAGGATTCTTATTTCCAATGAGAGGGATAAGCTTTGTAATCTTAGGCATGATCTTAAGTTGATTCTGGAAAAAGAAGAGGTCATGTGGAAGCAAATAGCCCGGGTTCAATGGATTAAGGAGGGGGATAATAACACAATTTTTTTCGTTGTGTGGCTAATAAGAGGAAACGTAATAATTTGATTCATTCTTTTTTGTTAATGATGTGGAATTGACTGTTTAGAGGGATTTGAATGAGGCTTTTACTAGCTACTATAAGCAGATTTTTGATTCTCAGATCAAGAGAAGGATAAATGTTAGATGGAATGACATTTATCCTTCTTCTGATATGATTGATTTAGTAGATTTAGATGTATCTTTCTTTGAGCAGGAGATTTGGAAGGCTATTAATGATATGCCTAGTGACAAAGCTCCTGGTCCGGATGGTTTTTCTATTCTTTTTTATAAGCAATTTTGGGATGTCCCGAAATTCGATATTATTAACTTATTTAATGATTTTTATAATGGGAATTTGCGGTTAGGTAGTTTTAACTTTGCTAGTGTTATCCTTGTTCATAAGGAATTATGTGCTAATATTTTGAAGGATTTTAGGCCTATATCCTTAATCAACTATTCTGTTAAAATTATTACTAAAGTCCTAGCAGATAGACTTAGTATTAAGATGAACGATCTAATTGATTGTTCCCAAATTGCCTTTATTAAAGGCAGGAACACAATTGATGGGGTGACCGCTGTTTAAGAATATATAAATGTTTGTTGTAAGAATAATTTTACTTGTACTATTTTGAAAATTGATTTCGAGAAGGCTTTTGATTCTATTGACTGGGATTTTATTTGTTAGCTTTGTCTTGCTAGGGGCTTTAGTGTTAGATGGGTCAATTGGATAATGCTTTTGCTAAAATCCAGTTGTTCTAGTATTGTTGTCAATGGGGTTATTGGTAAGAGAATTCAATCTAAAAAAGGCCTTAGACAAGGTGATCCCTTATCACCTGTTCTTTTTAATCTCATGGTTGATGTGTTCTCTAAAATTATTAAGAGATTTGTAAGGTTAGGAGTTTTAGGTTTTGTTGGTAATGAGGATTTTAACAATGAGTTATATATTCTTCAATTTGCCGATGACACATTATTATTCTCCTCTCACCTACCCAGGCATGTTATTGCTTTGAAGTTTATTCTATATTGTTTTGAATTGCTTTCTGGTCTTATGATTAATTTTGATAAGAGCTTGGTTATGATTCTTAATAACTTTAATAATGTTGAGAATCAAGTTGCTGACATCTTAAACTGTTCTACTATGAAATTTCCCTTTGATTATTTGGGTTTTAAGATTAGGCCTTCGAAGCTTAAGCATGAAGATTGGTTAGTTATTATTGATAAGATTAATAATAGATTATCTGGTTGGAATAGCAGATTCTTACCAAGAGCTGGTAGATTAGTTCTTGTAAACTCTGTATTATCTGGTATTCCTATGTATTGGATGGTCTTTCATCGTTTTCCTCAATGGGTAATTGAGAAAATCGACAGAATAAGGCGAAATTTTCTTTGGAGTGGCGATATCATATGAAGAGGGATAGATGTTTAGTTAATTGGGATGTTTGCTATAAATCCAAGAAGGATGGGGGTTTAGGGATCATCAATTTATATAATTTTAACTCTTCTTTATTAGCCAAATTGTTATGGAAATATAGGAGTCCAGATGTGACGGGTATTTCGAAGCAAATTGTTTCCAAATTCTATTATGATGGGGCCAGATTTATATTGATACTAATTATAATTGGATTAATATATTATGTTATTTTTGGAATTCAGTTATAAAATGTTTTGATTTCTTTAATCTAGGGTGTAACTAGACTGTTCATTCGGGTAATATTACAATTTTCTAGCTTGATTCTTGGATCTCTCGCGTGCCACTTAAAATAGAATTTAGAGAGCTTTTTGATAATTGCTCCTTTAAGGATGCTTTGATTATTGATGTTTATAGAGGTAGTTTAGATCCCCCATAGGGTTTTTCTTTTGAAAATATTTTAGAAGGGACTATGTTAAGGCAATTTGCCTTACTGTGTGCCAAGTTGTCTATGTATCATTTGGATAATAACGGTGACAACTTTTTATGGGGTCTAGATAAGAGTCTTCTGCATACTTCTAAATCTGTGTATAAGTTTCTTAATTTTTCTGGTGTCTCTTCTTTTATTTTTAAGTATATTTGGAAGTCTAATTCGCCGCCTAAAGCTAGTTTTCTTATGTGGTTGATTATTCATAAGAAAATTAATACGGTTTTGCAACAAAAGAAGAAAAATATTATTTTCGATATTAAGTGTTGTTTTTGTGGTATTTTGGATGAGCATGTTGACCATTTATTTTTCTCTTGTCTAATACCAATTATATTTTAAATATGGTTTTACGTATTTTTGTTTTTAACTGGTCTTTTCCTTTTATGAGTTCTGATTATTATTGGAACTGTTGTAGATTTGTTTTTAATTTTAAGCATAGATATGTGTTGCATTCTTTGGTTTCTATTATTTGTTGGTTTATTTGGTTGGAGAGAAATCAGAGATTGTTTTTTTTCTAAGGTTGATTCTTTAGATAGATTGATTGTTAGAATTGTTAATTCCAGTCTGGATTGGATGTATAATTCTCATTATAAGTTACATAGAGATTTTCACTTTGTGAGATATTTGATTAAGGTTAGAAGCAATTTATATTTATTTATTAGAATTAATAAGTATTTTAGTCATAATCATTTGTGCATTTGTTATTGATTTCGGCTTTTTGTGTTTATGGCTTGTCTTCTTTTTCCTCATTTCATTTTTCCTCTTCATATATATATATATATATATATATACACACACACACACACATATGGATATATTTATATACATATTTTTTATAATATGTATATACCCTCTCATATATATATATATATATATGTGTGTGTGTGTGTGTGTGTGTGTGATGGTTGCTTATGATTGGCTAGTATTTTTCAGGTTACAGGTTGTGGATTTTAGCTGAGGAGCTTTATGGGGAGTTGTTTGGATTTTAGTTGATCTATTCTATGGCGCTTTTTAGAGTGAAGTTTTTGGAGAGTTTTTTTTGAGTTGTTTTGTTCCCATGTATTTATTGTATCCTGTTTAGAGTGACTAGTGTAATGTGTAGAAGCAGATATACTTTATTATCGGGTGGTGGCCTTGCCGGAACTCGATATTGAAGTTTGATGGGCGGTGTTTTATCCGGAGCTCATCTATCTACCATTCTATACATTCGTATAGTGTTTATTAGTGTTGTTTTTTTGGCTACTTCTTAGGTTTGTAGTTTGTTTTTGTAAGACTATATTTTACTTTATATATATGTGTGCTCTCTTCTTTTTAGAAGATCACACATTTTTTGCTTCAAAAAATATTCCTATTTACTCCTGAATGTAGGTTTTAATTGTCGACTCTCATTTACATGCTAATGTAAATGAATCGTTGTCAACGTAATGTCGTACATATCCTCACACGTTTTCATGTGGTTTTGTGTGATGCGTCTGGGTAAGTAAATTTTGAATAGTAAATGTGTTATGGGCCTATGACTTTGCAAGTAGGGTTTGGATAAGTGCTATCGAGTCGCGGATTCAATCGCTCGACACGTGCTCTCATGTCGCTTGGATTCATGAGCGTACCGTCTGTAGCGAGTTGAATCGGTGTCGATTGTCATGACGTTTTGTATACATGATCGTGGCTGGAATCATGAGTCAAAAATACCTCGAGGCTCGGGAATTTTGTCCTCATTGATCCTTCGGTTTCCCGAACGTGTACGTATTTTGATGTTATTATGCACGTATGGACATTCAAGTTTGTTAAAAGCATGAGTGTAGCGACAGAAACGAGTGAACGTGTACGTGCACACGTATATACGTGATTTATGCATATATAGGAATTCACGCACAAATATATATGTATGTATGTATGTATGTATATTGTCGCATCACATCCCCATGATGGTGTGAAATCTCGCATATCAGCAGGATGCGATATTTCGCATCCTAGTGGGATGCGGGATTTCGCATCTCTGAAGGGATGCAACTTTCTCGCATCCTCGAAGGGACGCCGTATAGGAAGAATGGGCCAAGGCCCAATCCCTCTTTATCCTCTACAAAATCCAATACCTCCCCTTCTTATTACACTTTTTCTTGCCTTCATCTCTCGCATCCAGCCCTAGAAAATTGTTCACGAGATCCTTGAATTCGATCGAACAATTAGGTGAGTTTTGATGGAACTATGGTGTGGATACGGGTTCGAGCTACGAGTACCATGGATTCGGGCTCGTCCAGCTTGAGATCTGAGCTCCTGAAATTTGCGCTCCCTTTAATGGCGGAGGAGAAGGGGAGTTGGAATGGAGTAGGGAGAGGAATAGGAGAGGAAAAGGAGTACTACCTTCCTCGCGCTGTGGCGGCTCGCATACATGTCGGAGTGGTGCTTCATATCAGGTTGGTGCAAAATCTCGCAATCATGGTGATGCGATCCCTTGCATCCGTGTGATGCAAGATTTTGCATCACAGCAGGTGCGGGGTTCCACACCTGTGTGATGGGATTTCACATCACCATAATGATGCGAGATTTTGCATCACAACAGATGTGTGGTTTTGCACCTGTGTGATGCGATTTCGCATCACTAGGGTTATGCGAGATTTCGCATCACAACAGATGCTGGGTTTCGCACCTATGTGATGCGAATTCGCATCACCAAGGTGATGTGGTTCCTCACACCATAAGGGATGCGAGACTTCGCAGCGAGTGATGTGATTTTGCATCACACGAGCAATGCGATTTTCTCACATCACAAAGGTTGTGAGGCCTCGCACCTGAGTGATGCGATGCTGCATCGTTTTGGTGTTGCGGGTTTTTGTATCTACTTGTTGTGATATGAGGGATGCGTAGTCCCACAGCTTTAGGACTTGCGTTGTTTATGTAGTGTTTTGCGATTGGACAGGAATTATGTTTTTCCTATAGGGTTTAGAGCATGTAATCCCGACCTATAGGCAAACACTTAGACTGTTGGATGTCAGTTTATTACCTGATTCCAATCACGACATGTTTGCAACTCAGCGCGAGTTTGACTGTATCGGTTGATAATGACGATGATTATAGTTTGAAGAATAGTGATCGTCGAAGTGTCCCGAATTTGTTTATTTACAATTGTATTATCATCTCACTGCATATTTACATGTTAGCTTGCACCAACACAAGGGGTACAGGTTTTAATCACGATGTCTAATGCAATTGTATTGAAAAGTATAGCCAATAATGAATACAAGATCCAAGAAACAACAAACTAAGGAAACTGAAGCTTTTCAGCACTCGCCATCCCAATCTGGCTCGGTCAGCAGTACTAGCTCAAGGGACAACAAGCTTGATACTTCCTCAGAGTCAATCCCTTCTCAGAACATAGGGTCGCTGAAAGTGCCCGACCGTGGTCTGCAACAAAAAGACACACATAGGATGCCTGAACACCTGACTGAATCGTCGGTGCTGAGAGGGGCTACTATAGCTAAGGAAGTCCCCGAAGAGGAGGAGAACGTAGATTTTAAGGGGAACGAGGCCCTCAAGTCTCCGGATAGGATGGTAGATGTAGTTGTAATTGACAATCCACCAGATTCGAGTCTTTCGAGCTTGGATGAACGTGCGTTGAGGCGCATTTGCGCAAAGTTCAACATTCCTTGGACTGAGGTGCACACTCATTTGCCGGAGGACATGGCGAATGCTCCTCCGGAGGGGTACAAAGGCTGGAATATGCATATGTGCCTCTCCGGTGCGTGCGCCAGCATATGTGCCTCTCCGGGTGCGTGCCCCCATGTGGGTTCGTCCGAGACATGTTGCGGTATTTTCGTTTAGCGCCTGCATAGCTTCACCCAAATGGGCATGCCTTTCTCCTCGGTACCTGTCGTTTGTTTCGGGAGTACCTGCAAATAGAACCTAGTTTCAGATCAAAAGGAGGGCTTCTAGCGAGCCCTCCCTGTATTACTTGGAAGCGATACATAACTCCCGCTTTATCGAAGGGTCATGGCCTAGACTCAGCATGTTTAAGCATGAATGGTTCTTTGTCCGCTGTCCTCTGGGATTTGCGAGGCGCTAGTTAGATGGTAGTAAGTATTTTAACCTATCCTGAGTTTGAAATGATTGAAGTTGTGGACTACGGTTTTGATTTGGAATTTATGTAACAAGGATTCCTCCTCTAGTAAAGGGTGTAGAGTATCAGGGACACCTCGATTAGTTGAGAGCTATTTCGAAGGCAACTCACTCTACAGAGAAAATCTTGGATGAGGAGGCTCTTCGCCAGACGAGCTTACTTCCCGTGGGATGCACAATAATTTGGGCAGCTACTGCTAGAAAAGGGAAAGTGGAAACTGAGGGAGAAGCGAGTTTCTCGACCTACAAAAGGAAAGTGCTCCCTGTCATATCCAAACGACCCAATCCCGCGAGGATTCAGGATCGAACTAGTGCGGGCGGTGCTGGTAATGAGGAGAAAGCGACCAGGGAAGAGGGGCTACCGCTCACCCCTATTCCATCCACGACCGTTGGGATGGAGATGGGAGAGTCGGACATGCCGGTTTCACCGGTTTCTACCTCTGGAGCCACCATGTCGCTGTAGTGGAAGGATCAGTTCAAATACCTGGATAAGGTTCCCATTGAGGTTCCTCTAACTTAACCTAGTGGCACAAGCTCGGGAAGCTTGACGTTGACCGTTGGGAAGATAACTCCTTCTAATGAGCTTGAATATTGACTATGGAGAGTGCACTTAGGACACACACCCACAAACACCGCATAACACGACATTCGTTTGTGCATATAGGGTGCTCGGGTCTGACCTTGACTCTGTTTTTTGCAGGTGAAATGGTTCGAGAGAGTGGTGAAGGGAGGAATCATGGCCATGGGTTTGGAAGACGGTTGTAATAACCCGAAAATCTGGGCCAGTTTAAAATTTTTATTTTGGCAATTTTAGCGAATTTTGATTATTTAAAATGAATTATTTTAAATAAAAACGACGTGAAATTTATTTTGAATGGAATTAGAACGTATATATTATATACGTCGTCGTTAGAATATATATAATTATAAATAGAATTAAAATTGGCGTGGTAGTTCGATAATTCGATTTCAAACTTCAAATGAATGTACCGGGTGCAAAACAATCCAGATTTTAGTGAAACCAAAAATAATAGGACCTAATTGTGACTATCTTTCCAACGAATCCGAAAAATCAAATTTTCATAGCGGGAATCAAAAGATATGTCCAGTTGAAAATTCTGAATAGTCGCTATGGAATTCAGGCCCTTAAAAATGGAAATTTTGCAAACGACCTCGGATTTCGACGAAACCAGTTTTGTTGGGTCCGGGATGTCAAGTTATTGCTAGATTCCAAATTTCATAATTTTTTGAATCAATATGTGAGCGTGGCAAAGGAAAACGCATTTGACAAGTTTCAGTTGATTTTAATCGACTGGAAAATGGCCATTTTTCCAACGGTCTCAGAATTCGACGAAATTAGTTTTGTTAGGACCGTATCGTCAATACAAAGCTAGAAAATATTTTTCTGGAATTTTTTTGGTTAGTATGTGGCCCCGGTAAATTGAAATGCGCGTTCGAATTCAATATATAGAGTTATATGTTGATTTTGACGAATAATGATCGAAACGGTCGAATCAGCTTACGATACCTATCCCGTTGTGTTCGGAATGGGGATAATTAGATATGGACGACAGGCGGTGGGCCTCGTTTAGAGGTCGTATGAAAAAGTCAACTTTAATTGAATAATAAAATAAAATAAATTATTATATATTCCTACCCTCCACTCTCTCTCTCCTCTCATTCTTCAGATCGAAAAAAAAACCCGAAACCCCGTCGCCCCCCCCCCCCCCACCCCCACGTCGCAGCCGCCATCTCCTCCCCCCTCCCCCTGGCGCACCGCCGCAAGCAGAAGCCCCCCCCCAGCCCAGAGACGACGCGGAAACCCCTCCCCCTCTCCAGCGAGATCCCCAAACCCCCTTTCCCCCTAGCCGTCGCCTCCACCGCGCGTGCCCCCCCAGCCGGCCACCACCTCGCCTACACTGACCACCACCTGCGAGCTCGAACCAGCAGCGGGCAAACCCCCCCTCCTCCGAACGATGCGGTGAGTTTTTCCCCCTTTTTATTATATAAATTACATTGTTTTAAAAAAAACTGATTTTCTTTTGTATAATATGGTGATAAAGAATTGATCTTTGTTTAATTAAAGACAATATTTTTATATAGTAGAAATATTAAAAATATGATCTTTATATATATAGCGAATTAAAAATATGATTTTTTATCATATGTAAAATATAATCTTTTATATTGTAGAAGTATAAAAATATAATTTTTATATAAGCAAGAAATTAAAAATATAATTTTTATATGGTAGGAAGAATAAAAATATATTTTTTATATGGTAGGAAGAATAAAAATGTAATTTTTATATGGTAGAAATAATAAAAATGTGATTTTTATATATTGAACATCGAAGTAAAAATGTGATTTTTATATATTGAACATCGAAGTAAAAATGTGATTTTTATATATTGAACATCGAAGTAAAAATGTGATTTTTATATATTGAACATCGAAGTAAAAATGTGATTTTTATATATTGAACATCGAAATAAAAATGTGATTTTTATATATTGAACATCGAAATAAAAATGAAATGTGATTTTTATATATTGAACATCGAAGTAAAATTGTGATTTTTATATATTGAACATCGAAGTAAAAATGTGATTTTTATATATTGAACATCGAAGTAAAAATATGATTTTTATATATTGAATAGCGAAGTAAAAATTCGATTTTTATATATGTAGTGGCTATGGGCGAAGAAAGTGATATGAGACGAGAACAGTGAAGATTTCCTGCATTAGAAGTGCCGTGGAGTTAGGATAGCTATCGGTGAGAACTTCTCACTCTTCAATTTCTTTTTCTAGTTATATATGTACTAGGATGCAGACGGTGTTTAGTAGCACCCGACACCCGTCATCCACAGACCATGGATGGCTTGTTTGTTTAATTGTTTGGTTGTGTAGTTGGTTAGATTATTTGGTTTGAATTGAATTGTTTGTTGAAATGAAATTGATTTGATTGATGTGTGAATGGCGTGGGCCTTCATTAGACCGGGGATAAGGCTAGGCCTTGTCCCGTTTCTAGTATCGTGCCGTTATGCCGCCGAAATTTTCTAAAAATAAGTTAGAAAAATAAAGATAACAATTTATTTAATAAATGAACCGAATAGAATATTCATAGGTTGAATAAAATAGTTTGATCGTTAAAAATATGATTTTTAACGTAAATGTGAATAAATAAATATTCATTTACAAACCGGACGGTTTGTTTATGTACATCTATTTGAAGGACATTGATTAGGACGATAAATTTTACACATCGCCCAACTGCACAAATAAAATCTGTGTTTGATTGTTTGAAACCCCACACGGGTATTGGGATGATATATGACGTACACTAATCCCAATAGTTAGTTGTATGTCGATCGATAGATTGACAAACTGTTATAAGCATTGAATATTTATATTTGATGCTTATACAGTGTAGAATGCACTTTGGATGATGGTTGATTATTCATCGTTGTTATTGAATATATGTGTTGTAGAAAATCCATATAGTTAACGCTATATGGTAATTGATTGGGCCTCATTCCAATTTAGAAAATAAAGATTAATATAAAATAAAGATTCATGTGTTGACTGTACTCATCCGTTGAGATTAGTCATGTGTTGAACGAAATATTTTGATAATAACAAATATTTTGATAATAGGAGATATTTGAAATAGAAATATTTGAAACAGAAATATTCGAAATGGAATATTTGAAAATATCAATATATGAAGCCGTGTTGATTAGATTGACGCCATTTTGACGTGAACGATATTTATATCGATTTTATTCATTTTATAATGAATATTGAAAGTGATTTCAAAATCTAATATTTTGAAAAGAATAGAAATTCGAATTGAAACTGAATAGAATTGAATTCGAATTGAAAATGAATATAAATGAATTCGAATTGAAATGCAACTGAAATGAATTTGAAATCAATTTGAAAGAATTTAAAATGAATTTATATTGGAATGTTCAATTTTGATTTGAAATTGAATATGAACATGAAACCGTTTTGAAAATAAATTTAAAACGATTTATAAAGCCCGTTTTGAATTGAAATCGACGAAGTATATATTGTATATATTATATATATAATATAATGGCCTGAATAGAACGCGCCGCGCCGCGGAAGTTCGCGAATTTCGACCATTGACTTCGAACGGATATTGCGGGAGATCCGACCGTCGGATTCTCCTAAAACCGGAACCGTTGGGTTCGTATCGAAAAGAGCTTTCTAACGAATATTAGAAATTTGAAATCTAACGGTTGGATTTGGAATTATGTCCAAATCAAATTTGAAAAAGGTCGCTGTAAGTGCAGTTCGATGGCCATTGATGGAAATCGACTGTACGGGCCTTGATAAAATTATTAAAAATAGTAATAATTTGTGTAAAATCATAAGAAATGATTTGTGAAGATTTGGGATGAAAAACTCCATATTTGAAAAGATAAAAATATATTTTTATCGAAATGAACTAGTTTTGAACTAGAATTATAATTTTATTTATTTTTAAATAAATAAATTGGATTTGAAGTGGTTTTGAAAATAACCAAAATTTCCAATAATTATATGGGAATGGATTTGAATCGAAATTGTCTTCGGAATATTTCGATGTTGGATTTCGTGATTATACAGATGTTGTTATGGAAATTTGAAAGATATAGATATATATATCGTTATTTCCAATACGATATCTGTTGGTCGTAGAATTTGATATTGAATATAAGCCGATATATTTTCTATTCAGAACCTTGTGTTTAATATCAAATGTGATTTGGGTTTGTCGTGAATGGTGTCTTCATTAACACTGTTCTTGAACCCAGTTGAGAAAAGATTAAATCTTTTTATTTAGATTTAATGAAGTGTACCAATTAAATGATATTTAATTGGAATTGAATCGATATTGATTTTTGGGTTTATCGTGGACGGTGTTTTAAATAACACTCGTTCTTTAACCCGATAATTAATGGAATGTGATTTTGGGTTTATCGTGAACCGTGTTTTAAATGACACTGATTCTTTAACCCAGTTAACGATTAAAACTAAGTGGAGTTTTGATGAATCTTTAATTAGATTGAAATGACCGAGAATGGAGTATCACCAGTTTTGCACCAGTCGATAGTTAAATCTTTAATTAGATTTGAACGTGAAATGGTAATTGAATTTACCGATAACACCGTGGTGTTAGATATGAAGTACTACCAGTTTTACTTCATGGGATGAATAGGTTGGGATTGGGAAATTAAAACCAATGATTACTTCGGTAAGGTTCGTTAATCCCGACTAGTTGAATCGAAATTCAAAAGATGATTAAAGAATAAATTCAAGGAATTTATCTTGGATAAAATTAATGGGAACCTTTCCCTATGAATGTGAAATTTAGAAACTAACTGCCGGTTAGCCAAGCAGAATGGTTTTCTAGATATTGATCTGATGTTGGTTTCGGCCTTCGGGGTTAATATTTGGGGAATTATTCCCTTGATTAATTTACGGTTAGTGACTGATGAATTGGAATGAGGCGTATGTTGTGTTTGTGTAACACTTATTTAAAATATACGTGAGTTATTCGGGAAGACCGGGTTTATCCCATTCTGAATAACTGATACGACGATAAATCGAAGATGAAGACGGTGGTCGAAGACCAGAAGTCTTCACGTCGTTTGGGTGATTAGTGATGATCTTGATTGGGTTGTACACCCAAGAAGATGGAAACAGTTGGTGATCGGCCAGACGTACTTGGAGATCGATGGATATGCGGGGTACTAGGTGCCTCCGGTTTCGTTCAGACCTAGAGCAAACTTGTAAATGGACTGTGTGTCTGACATTGGATTTTAGTCCGTGTGATTGATCTCTATTGAATATATATCTGTTTGGCGGCGGAGAATTTATTCTCTTGCTTAACGCCCTTCTCTGAGACGTACGAGCTCAGGGGTTATATATTGATGGATATCAAACGCATGGAGTGAATTGCCTGTGTGGCATGCTAAGATGCAATTGATCGAGGCTTCTGTTGAAAAGCAAAGTCTTGTGGTGATGATCGAAGCACGGCCTTTGTGGCGTAGCTTTGTGTAACGTTTACTTCGCGAGTTTCGCACCCCGGTTGTGAACCAAAAACGGGAGAGGACCTCAGGGAGGGCATGCGTTTCTTTCTAGCTAGGGTGGTGTCAGTGACCTACCAGCCCTGACATTTATATACTTTTCACCTATGTGGTTGTTGCTGTTGCGAGGCGCCTCGGTTTGATCGGACGATCCGGGTCCGATGGAGTCATTCGTTGGCTCATTTACGCCCCAAAGGGCGGGGGAAACGTAGTGTTCAGGAATTTTAATCCACATCGGTGGACCGGCCCTGTCGCTCCAAGGGTCACTCGAGCTCTGATCCTGAGACTCGGGCTAGACAGTCTCGAATCGGTAGAGGACGATCCCTAGCCTCGGTTCATAGATGGAAATCCAACTTCCAAATATGTGACATTTGCGGTTTTAATTGTAGAACTAGTATGGCGACATGATATATGGTACCCATGCCGCCTATGATTGATACTTATGATTTGAAGTTGTTTTATACACTATGCACTTATAATAGTATCAAATGATTTGTTTTAAACGTATCAAGCATTCTTTGGCTGTTATAAAGGAAAACCCTATCCCCCGGCTTGCGTTGCATTGTGTGATAGGACCTGGGTCTTATAACAGCTTCATTTTTCTTTATTTAGCATTGCGTTGTTTGTTTTATGCACTGGTATTCTTGGGAGGAAACCCGTTCCATGTTATACGGCGTGGTCCCTTGATTTATCTAACTTTAAAAACAAGGATTAATAACTGTTTTAGTTCTCACACCAGTCACATGACTGACCTGGAGTTTATTGTTTTAACCTAAACTCTGGGTGCCCCTATTTTCGACACGGGCAGCTAGTAGTTTTGGTTTTGCAGATTTATATTCACAGGATCCTGGTTTACAGCTGGAACGATATCCGGAAAGCTTTGTATCCGTATATCTCCTCTAGTTGTGTATTGTATTATTTTCTGCTGCGAAGTATTTAAATGTAATCTCTGATATTTTCTGTGTAATATTTATTCATTTATACTCTGTATATTCTTGTAATCTGATGCATTGTTGTAATATTCAATGAAATGTTCTTCTGTCTGCGTTCTAATTTGTCGTGTTCTCAAAACAATTCGTTCTTTCTCTTCTCTTCGGAGACCGGGGAAGTTCGGGTCGTTTCATCGGTAGCCATAGAAGAGTGCTTTATTTGGTAGCTTTAAAAGAGGGGCTGGTTTGGCTAAGTCCTCTTCTCGTTCTCATCATCAATGTGGTGACCATCGACACCAAACCAGTCACCTAGAATCTCCACCACTGCCCATTAGGTCTTCGGGAACAGATTCAAAACATGAGACCACGAGCGTCAGGCCACTGGCATCGACACTCCCACCTCCTACACCGCCTGCTATGCCCGCTCGCCCGTCCACTAGCCAAGTTACATTACCAGTTAATCGCAGACAGTCGAAGACGGGTGCCGCAACGGTAAGGCCGGTGGTTCCAAGGCGTACTCCCGAGGAGAAGATGGCAATCTTGAAGGAGTTATTGTCGGACCATTACTTTGATGAGTTGATATTCATACGGGATTTGCCCCAATCCCTTAGGAAGACAACGAGATGATATGGAGGAAGGTGTGCGCTGCCTATCATCAATGCAAGGAGTTTAATAGGTATTCTCGGCATCTTTCTGATCCGCAAGAAGAATGCGCAGATCTAAAACTTAGGGCTGACGCTGGATGCCAAACAGAAAACCGTTCGACATCAGGCCAAGGAGATAGGTGAGCCCAGTCCTGGGTCACAAACATTTTCTCTATGTGTAAGCCACGTAGCTATTTGCTATCTTTTCGTTGTTGAAATAGATGAACTGAAGAGGGAGCGAGAGCGGCTCAAGAAAATGGTGGAGGAGGCCGATTCGACCTTCAAAGATAATGTGGCCCTGGTGAAAACCGATAATGCGAAGCTCAAGAAGGATAACGTGGATCTGGTGGAGGAGAATGTTCGTTTGTTAAAAGAAAAAATAAGAAGGTTCACCATCTCTAACTAGACAATGAAGCTTTGCGAAAGGAGAACAAGAGGCTTAAAGCGGAAAACACCGAGTCCCAGAGGCTTATGAAGGAGAATGAGGAGTTGAAGAGGCAGCTGGAGGAGGCCAGGAAAGATAAGGAAAAGGCCGAGGCTACTGCTAAGGAAGTGATGACTTAGATAGAAGGGATTATGGCGGAGCACAAGAGGGATGTGGAGGAGCTTAGGGAAGCGATCAAGGACCTGTGGCTTAGTCAGAAATAGATATGGAGCCGTTCATCTGGGACACGTACGTCAAGGTGCTCAAGTACCGTGGGATATCTTGAGTTGAATATTACCCTCGGACCTTAGCTTAGGTGTGAGAGAGACTGGTAAGGTTTGAGGAAGAGGTGCAAGGGGTGGAGACCAAGGATGAGATAACTTTCATATTCGACCATCTGGAAGAGGAGGAACGCTTGGGGCTGGAAGAGTGGAGGTAGCTGCTGAGAGAAGATGTTGCAAAGGCAAAGGAGGTCGAGCTTGTTGCAGCGAAAGGGAAGATGGTGTCCACTGATAGCTTGGTGGTGGTCCATGATTTTATCGAAGGTAGTTCTTCGCATCACCAAGTGCCACCGTTTATCCCTATCGGCGGTCCGCAGTTCCCAGTTCCTTTTGATGCCCAGTACACCCAGATCATCCGGAGTTGGGATCAGGAATATTCCCTCTACCAGTAGGTGAAAGCACCATAACTACCGTGATTATGCCTCAGCTGTCGGTAGGTAAAGTTGTACCCTTACAGAATGCTTAGAAGTATGACTTTGTGGGAATAAAATAGACTGATTACCCCTTATCTTCTTTGTGTAGGACACTCCGAAGCAGAAGTGATGATTGACTTTGAGCCAACATAGTTTTCGCAACCCGACATGGGGATGGAGGTCTTTGGAGGGCACTTAGCCGAGGGAGGTCGTCCGACATACACTCTGACAGAGGCTGACCTCGCCTCCCTTGAGGACATAATGGGAAAGGACAGGAAGGATGGACAAGGAGTGGAGACGGTTGAAGGAGGTGAGCACTCGATGCATGACTTATTTGAGGAGCAAATGGCTAAGTTGCGTGTCAAGGCTGAGGAGCAGGAGTAGAAGAAAGTTGCCAATGAACTAGCCAAGCAGACAGCTATGATTGAGGATAGGCAGAAAGCCGAACAAGAGGCCGCGGATAAGGTTCGGGAGGCTAAGACGGATGCGGCTAGAGAGAAGGAGGAACTGAAAAAGAAAGCTGACCTTGAAGCTTCCAAAAATAAGGCTGATGACACATTCAAGAAAATAAGGCTGATGACACATTCAAGAGGCTACAGGAGGAACATGGCAAGAAGCACAGGGCTAGTAAGGCGGGTTAGTTGGAAGTGGTGGTAAAGACACACTAGAAGATAGGCGAGGGTACACCAGCGATATTGGCCCTTTCAACCGAGGCTACCCCAAAACCTCTGAAACAGATTATGCTTGGAGATGAGGAGGTCACATATTTTTAACAGCAACGACGAAGAGGAAACACCCTGATTGTGAATCACATGTTGACTTCTCCGGCCAAAGGGAAGAAAGGGAAATGAGGGAGCAGCTCCAGGAAGAAGAAAAGAGAAGGTGACGATCCCTCAAGTGGCCGATTCTAGTAAGAAGAAGAAACTGAATGAGACAGGCCGAGATAAGAAGAAAGAGAGGGAGAAGGACGACGTGGAGGAGGGCGAACTGCCCAAGTGAAGGTTATATGAAAACATTTTGGTTTATGTCTACCAATAGGACAAGCGAGTACGACCTTCGCTTTTGGAGACATGGTGTGGTTTTCATGTATACCATGTTGTTAGAAAGATAGATATTTCGATGTGTAGTTTGCTTTTGGTATATGAATGAAAGTACTAGCCTTCTCTTGTTTCACATTCTTTGTTAAGTGTTCGAATGTTCGTTTATGCTCTCTCGTTTTTGTATTATCATAAAGGTACTTGTTGTTACACTTAAGAAAACATAGTGTTGGTACTCCACTCCTATTGCATGAGTCGTGTGAAGGTTAAGTGTTCTGGTTTCGCTCTCGAGGCTTCCCTTGGTTGGGAATCCCCAGTCATGCAGAGCTCATGTTCGGTGTCTTCTCTCTCAGTGCTACCAGGAGGTCATTTGTCCTAAGTCGTGAGGAGGCATGAACGTCCTTGATTCATCTTTTAGACTCTCCCGTCGCTCCGTTCGGGCTAAAGTTTGAGGGTGACATTTGTTCGCCGAGTTTTGTCCGGATCCGGACCTTTCCGGTGGGATGGAGCCGATTAAGCGGTCGATGTTACACTTATTCGGCTGGTGGACTGCCCCCAAGTTCGGAGACTTGGGAATGGGGTTATTTATACTCGGTCTCATCATTGATTTGAGACTCGAGTTGGAGTTGTTTATACTTGGTCTCGTCATTGATTCGAGACTCGAGTGGTGTAATTTATACTCGGTCTCATCGTTGATTCGAGACTCGAATGGTTGGATTGACTCCCATGCTCGGGGTGCCGATCTAATTTTGTGTGCTCATGTGTGCAAATTGGTTGTGATGACTGATCAAACATACCATGCAGAAAGTAAACACATCAAAAGCACGCAGAACTGAACAATATCTTTACTAATAACTTTGGCAGTAACAGCCTTTACAATGCCTTCAATTTAAAGAAAACAGAACATTGTTGGAAAGCAGTAAATCCATACACTAAGTTATGTGAATTAGCGGCGAAGATGTTCACCATTCCATGCCTTTGGGAGATCGGCACCATCTATGGTCGCTATCTTGAAGGTTCCATCCCCCAACCTCCGTTGTATGGCGTACGGACTTTCCCAGCGAGGACTTAAACTAGTCGGTGTGGGAAAGAACTATTTCACGATAAGGTCACCGACATTGAGCTCCTTGAGGCGGACTTTAGAATTGAAGTATTAGGCGACTTATTGGCAATGGGCGGCTGCTCTGAGTTTGGCTTCGCCTCTCTTTTCTTCGAGTAGGTCTATAAATTCTGAGAGTAAATCTTGGTTGGCCCTGGGATCATAATAAGTGACTCTATGAGGCTGGATCTTTAATTCAATGGGAATGACGACTTCAGATCCATATGTGAGGGTGAAAGGAGTATGGTCAGACGCTGACCCATGGGTGGTCTGGTAGGTCCATAGGGTCAGAGGGAGTTCATCGACCTATAAGCCTCCATCTTTTTCCAGATGTTTCTTGATTATGGATTTGATATCATTTTGTTGAAGCTTCGACCTGCCCATTGGCTTGAGGATGAGCCACAGCCAAGAATCTTTTCTTGATGTTGTGCAGTCAGCAAAAATATTGAACTCAGCACTCTCGAACTGGGTACCATTTTTAGAGATGATAGCTTGGGGGACTCCATATCGAGTGATTATGTTGCATACAATGAAGTTGATCACCTTCTTGGTAGTGATTGTAGTGAGGGACTCAGCCTCAGCCTACTTGATGAAGTTATCAACCGCAATGATAGCATAATGTGCACCGCCTCTGGCCATCGGAAGGTATCCAATAATGTTTATTCCTCACATGGAGAACAACTAAGGACAGACCATTTGCGTTAGCTCGGTAGGCGGAGCTCTTGGAATCTTTGAAAATCTCTGGCATCTGTCGCACTTGCGGGCATAATCTGCGGCATCTCGACCGAGTGTAGGCCAGAAGTAACCGTACCTGAGAACCTTCTTTGCCAGAGTTTGCCCAGCAATGTGGTCACCACACTCGCCTTCATGCATGTCCAACAGTACATGGTCGGCGTCGTTGTGGGCTACACACCGGAGTAATATGACAGAGAATCACCTTCGGTAAAGCACTCCATTTAGGATTATGTATCAGGATGATTTGCGAGTGAGTGCTCGTCTTTCTTTGTAGCACTCAAGGATGATCCCATGTTGTAGATAATTCTTGACTGGTGTCATTCAAGATTCGGTCTCCGTCGTTTTTACCAAATCAGTCCGCCTCTGATCGATGCTCCGAAAGTTGAGCATTTTGACCAGGGCAAGTCCCATAAGCTGCGCATCCCCAAAGCTTGCCAGTTTGGTTAATGCAACAGCTTTCTCGTTTTGTCCTTGGGTTATATGCATGATGATGAAGTGGTCAAAGTTGGTGAGCAGTTCGCGAACCCGAGCGAGGTAGGGAGTGAGTCATGCCCCATTGGCTTGATACTCTCCCCGTACCTAGCATATGATCTGCGAGTCGGAGTAAATATGGATAGACTTGATGTTATGTTTGATTGCAATTCTGATTTCTGCGATAAAAGCTTCGTATTTTGCATCGATGTTGGTAGCGGGAAAGTCAAGCTTCAAAGCATAGCATATCGAGCGTTCCTCAGGAGTAATAAGCATGACTCCAGCGCTGCACTGATTGTTGGAGGATCCATCCACGAACAGCTTCTACTGAATGTTTGGAGTTTCAATGTCTTCTATGGGAGGATCTTTTAGAATGGTGAACTCCACTATAAAATCTACGAAGGATTGTCCGAGGATATGGCTCGACGGGGAATGAATGTGATCTCAAATTGGATCAGCTCTATATTCCATTTTAGAAGACGTCCAAATGCCTTAGGTCGTTGTAGGACCTGTCGTAGCGGCTGGTCAGTGCAGAATTTGATCGGATAGGACTAAAAAAATGGCCATAGCTTCCGAGAAGTGATCAACAAGCAGAAGGTGAGCTTTTTAACCTTCAGATAATTCCTTTATGCTCTTGTCAACCTCTTGTTGATGTAGTAGACAGGTCATTGGACATGGTCTTCAATGCACACAGCGTTGAGCTAATTTCCTACGTAGAAACAGCCAAATAAACATCGTGATCCACGGGTGTGGACATGATAAGTTGTCGCAAATAATGTCCTAAAATACGACAATACACTTTGGTGTCCATGTGAAGTTGCGCTTCCCTTTTCGGAGCAAGTTGAAAAAGGGAATGCATTTGTCAGTAGCCTTGGAGATGAATCGACTTAGGGTGGCGACCTTCCCGTTTAAGCATTGAACATCTTTGATGCTCTGATGGACTTGGATATCCCGGGTAGCTTTAAACTTATCTGGATGGGCTTCGATACCCTGCGAATGACAATGAAACCCAGGAATTTTCCCGATGCAACGCCAAAAGAACATTTCAAGGGATTGAGTTTCAAGTCGTACTGGTGGAGGACACCAAACACCTCGAAGAATGTAACACCCCAAAATTTAACAACATTAAGAGGATAAATTAAAGAATAATTAATTTAATATTCAGAATTAAGGGAAACGGACTGTTCCATTACGTCCGCCTTAGAATTCTGGTTCAGATGGACACCAAGTTCGCGTAAAACAGATAACGTATGAAGAAGTTATAAGCTGTAGAAGTTTGCATACGCGCAAGGCAAGTATGTATATATATATCCAGAATTCAAACCAATTCAAAAACAGTCAAAAGCGGTGAGCGGGAAAAATCCCGCTCATAGGGTATCGAGCCCCTTAAGGGGTGTCGACATAGGTGTTGACCCTCCTATAGGGGTGTCGATGTAGGTGTCGACCCCCCTATATGGGGGTAGACACAGGTGTCGACCCCCCCTCCCCCGTGGCTCCAGAAGCTTCCTCTGACGTGGATGATTTTGATGGTTTCCGGTCTGATCTGGTGGCCTTGGTTGCTCTGCTACTCCTATATAAATAACCCTAAACCTAGGTTTTATTCATAGAAAAATAATGGTGACGGGGAAGCTCTACTGCGATGGAAATTAAAATGGTTCTTCTCCTTCTTCTTTTTCTAAATCAATTCAAAGAAGATTATACATATTCGAAGATTGCTACAACAAATTTAGTGATGGCTACAACAACTTATTCAACATGTTCTTCGCAGCAAATTCACTGTGAGTTCATGCTGCTTTTAGATCTAAATATCTAAATATTGATCTTGATATGTATATAATAGTTGGATCTTGAATCGGTGCCTAATCAGTTATATTATGACATATCCCATTGATCCGTTCTTATATGTTTATATCATCACCAAGTCTAATCTTGTCATAATATGTCAATTCAGTTTATGCCTATTTCTATCGTTATGTTGTTGATTCGTTATAATGCCTGTTCTGATTCTCTTCTCTCCTTCTTTTCCTTTTTATTTTGATATAGCCAGGCTACCTTCGAGCCTAGGCCTAACGCTGAAAAATGCGAACGTACGAAATTGGAAATGATGGGAAATGACATAATTTAGGGCGTAATTGGTATTGGAAAATATGGATCTAAATTTGGGCATAAAATTGGAAATATACGAAGATGGGTTTAAGGGCATATGTCTTGTTGGGTAATATGAATTTAGGCATGCATTGGAATATATGTGAATACGGAATTGGGTATAAAATGGACATGTCTAAATATTGATTTGGAACGGAAATTTAAACATATGTTAACATGAATTTTAGGTATAAATTATGTGAAGGTGGATTTGGGTATAACTTGCATTGAAAAGGGTGAATTTGGACTTGGGGCATAAGTGGGAATAAATGTGGGTTTGGGTTTATGCTATATATATATATATATACATATATATATATATGCCTTAATTTATGATAAAGGGCATATGGTGCATAATTAAAAGGTGAATTAAAAAGAGGCATAAAAGTCTTTAATTTGAATTGTGAATTAGACATAATTTAAATGGAGAAAGCTTTTATTGATTAATTAATAATGGAATGTTTAGTAATTACAAATAGGAATTGTAATTGTACTTAAGACACGAGGTTAGGTTACATTAGTGGTGGAAGTCTGCCCGGACCCGACCGGCATATCCAGCAGCCACTACTGTTGAACCTAATGTAGGAGGTCTAAGTATGTAAATACGAATCGGGCTAAGACACGAGGTTAGACCCAACTGTGGAATAAGACTGCCCAGACACGACCGGCATATCCAGCATCCACACGTTGTAGGCGTAATGTGGGAGGTCTAGCCCATTATAACCATAATTGGACATGGTAATGAATTGGACTACTTAACCTAAGTTAATCCATTAGGATTGTATGATTATGAACTTGAGTTAGGGTTAAGTAAAAATTGGATGGGTAATGGGTGGGTTAAGTAAATTATAGGGGATGGGTAATATACGCATATAGGCCCATAAACTTAATCCAATGAGGTTATGTGATTAAAGACACCTAGTGGTATACATAACCGGTAGAAACAATAAAGTTATGTAATTAAAAGGACACCGTTTAGGGTAAGCATAACTTGTGAGGAAATGAGACAACATGAGTAATAAAATAAGAGGTACTTAATTATAAATTAAGTAATCTAGAAGTCTGGAACCCGCTGACGTGAACAACATGCTTAGGCTTGTCCTAGGGACAAGAGGAAATTATAACATTGGTTATAATCAGTGGGTTGGGAAACTTGTTAATGGGACTTAGTTAATAGAACTAAGTTAACAAGTAAACAACGATAAGTTGTATTGACAATGTAAAAAGGAATTATGATTAAATAAGAAAGAACGAGGAAAACTTATAAGATAAATTATATTTAATCATAAATAATGACTGACATGTTAAAAAGAAACATGTAAAATGAGACGTACTTAATTACACATTAAATAAAAACATGTTTTTGTAATGATGTAACCAAGCAAGAATATAAAATAGATTGTGGATTTCAGACCTTGGGCCACAATCTAGAGAAAACATGTTGTGGGCTTATTAATAAACTTAAATGTATTAAGTTATATGATTGAAATAATAAGCAAGAGAAACTTGGTAATTTGAATAAGAATTCAATATGAATGGTAATAACCAAGTTAGATGAAAACCCGGTGAAGTAAGGCAAGCGCGTAATAGAATGTTTTGACATAGGGTCTAATAATATATTAAAATGAGGCTCTTGGACCAGTCCGTACGTTTGAGGGTGAATAACCCAATGGGGTAGATCATCGAGGTGTTATAAGGCACGAGGGGAGCGCACATTCATCTGATTGTTATGACGGCTCCGAAGGACTGGAATGGGGAGCACGCGGCTTCCTGAGACGTTGAATGTGCTCCTAGTAGTCCTCTGTGGTGGTCTAGTTTCGGACTGTGCTCACAGAGGTTGGGTCTGCGCGTAACTACCAGGTAGATGGGTCTTGACTACAGAGGTAACTATGCAGTCATAATGTTGTGACGAGGTGACATCCGGGTGATTCGACGGTTGCCTCATGAGGAGGTGGAAGGTCAGGACTGATAAGGATAGTAGATCGTCGGATACCCGTCATCGGCAGCCAGTGGGATGCGAAAAGACTAGAGCTAACCCCGAGATATCATTTCACCTTTCATTACCGAGGTACGGGGTTAAGGGGAGACGCCACATGGATGTTTAGATTTGTTGTTTTGGGGGTGGTCGCTTAGCTCTGTAGTCTTTACTAGTTGAGGGAGGGGCTGAGGTGGGGCCATAGCCACGATGGAAAACAGACCCGAGGATTATCTGTATTTGAAGGCTCATAAAGACGGGCCTGTACAGATATAGAAAAGCTCCCGACCGAGTTTCGTGTTTAGCCCTGTCACGGTACTCGGTGCACATTAGAGGACGTGCGATTGAGGCATCGAGCTACAATTGTAGTACATACGTGGGACAGTCTAGATACATGCACATCAGCTCTGGGTGATGCATCATAGACTAGAGGGCATTACTCCGATCTGGAGTCTGATTCGATCGATTGTGGCAGTCCGTACGCTTACGTAGCATAGTAATGACAGATATATGCGGAAGGAAATATTGTTATGTAGACTCCGACATAGGACGAGGGACTGCATTCACTTCTTTTGCGTTACGGTGGAGACCGTGCGAGTGGGTTACCATGGGATGTATCTCAATATTGAGAGATGGCTACATAATTGTATTAGGTGAATCCATGGAAAAGTAAATGGGTACGATGCACGTATAAGTCTTGAGTGCTATTAACCCAAGTAACCTAATAATCAGGAAAATGTAATGGAATGATATTAGTAGGGATCATTCTACTTCTGAAATACTAGTATTTGCGCGGTGCAGAGAAATGTATTCAAGTGTAATATATCATGTTCATCTTATCATGCTTAATTCACACTTGTTATTGTTATCTTGTTCTTCCAGTTTTTATATACCTACCATGACACTTTTATTTATTTATATTTAAAAGTAACTGGACTCGCCAGACTTTATGTCTGACCCTTTTTGTTTCCTCTTCTCTCTTCCCCCCCCCTCCCCCCCCGCCTCAGGTTCTCAGGGTGGAAGTGCTTAGAGTTGATTTGGATTCTTTTCAGCTTAGCTTGGACTTTGGATATTGATGTACATCTTTGATTCATTGTCAACTCTCGTATGGCTTTGCTTGGGAAATATGGTTTATGTTTTTGTACTGTGATATTTTTTTGGCAAGACAGATTATTAAACATGTAACTGGTTGTTTCAAACCTATGATGTAAATTCAGTATTTGGGACCATGATGTCATGATATAAATAAAGTTTTTGATTCCACTGCTATTTTACATGTCTGTCTTGTGCTATTATGTTCTTATTTACCTATAACGCTTCACAAAAGTTAATGCATTCCCTTGGTGACTGACATTAACGGACGTGGGGTATCACATTTGGTATCAGAGCCTGTACCCAGCCGGAATTGTGTGCGTAATGTTGCGAATGTCAGTCGGTGTGGTACTGATGCGGGTTACATGCACAACGTCTGGCTGGTGAGTGATATGAGCCAACGATACGTTGGGCTCTTTAAGGGGGTAGTCTGGAACACCCCTCTCGAAAAGCAAATACAAAGATCTTTTAACACAGTGGTTAGTGTGTGGTGTTGCTTTCCGGGAGGTCGTGGGTTCAAATCCCGGGTTGTCACATTCGGTATCAGAGCATATGGTTATAAGATCGGATAAAATATTTTGAAAATGGTTTTCAAAAAGGTCTCAAAAACAAAGTATTTTAAAATAAAAAGTATGTTTTTGAAAAGCATATCTCCAAAAGCCATAAATATATTCTCGATTCTCCGTTTGATTCCTTTTCCTTTTGTTCGGGGAACCGTTTCTTCACGAAGGGGTATCCCTATTTCAGCATGGTTCCGTAGGCATGTTAAAACTACGGTACATATCGAAGGGCAATGAAGTGCCCAACCTCCATATTTAGCCGTAGTGGTTTCACCTGCGTCTTATTTTCTTTCAAGTCTCGTAAGGATTTCTGTGCGATGGAGGCAGCTTTCAAGAGACTGGTTAGCATGTTGCACAAGAATGGTAAAAAGGAGAATAAGGGAATTGGGGCTAAGAAGCACAGCCCAAAGATGAAAGAAATTGGTGGCTTAAGAAGGGAATATAGATGAAGGAAGAAAAGAGGAAATACCGTAATTTCGGAACGATGGGACATCTGGAAAATGGTTGCAGAAAGAGAAAAGGGCAAGCTAATATTCTCATAGCTAGTGGATAAGATAGGGGTAGGAAAGTTTCCATCGAAGGATTGATTTCAATTTCTGATCATCCTATTAGGATTCTTTTTCTAGCGCTTCGCATTTTTTTATATCTGATCCTTTAGTTGAGTCTCTGCACCTAGATACTATTATGGTTTTGGATCTCTTTATTGTCTCAAACCCCATTAGAGTATGGCTTATTTATCAAGGATTGGTCGGGGTTTGAGAATCTCTGCGTCAGGCGTCGAGTTTGGTTGCGACGCATATGTTCCTGATCCCATGAGGTACGGTTTGATTCTAGGGATGGATTAGTTTCCTAGAATCACTTGATGTATCTATCGATGATTGCGACCTGTACCAATAGTGGTGAGTATCCTTATGTTTTTGATGAGGTTCGGGGTTTACCCCGAGGCATGAGATTGGTTTCCGCACAAACTTGGTAGACAGTGCAAAGCTAGTTGCATTTCTTGTGCGACCTGTGACTCCTAAAAGAAAGAGGGAACTTTGTAAGCAAGTAGGGGAGCTACTTGAGAAGAGGCAATAAAAGTTATAGATTTCGAGATATTGGAGCAAAACTTGCGGGAGGAAGTGAAAGTAGAGAAGGAAGCAACGATTGGATGAGTTCCGAGTTGCATACTTGGATCGAAGGTTAAGAAATTATGCAATAAAGAAGTGAAGCTAGTAAAAGTGCAATGGGGAGAGGACCACAAGGATGCTACTTGGGAGGCGGAAGACAAGATTCGCGCTTCATATCCTTTCCATTTCAAGAATATGTTCTCAACTTCTTTTTCCAAGCTTCGAATTAATACTTGTATCTTTCGTTTGAATATCTCCTATCGATCGAGTCTTTAGGTAGAAAACTAATGTATGTAAACATGTGTTTGAGACATGTTATGTTTGATGGATGCAAGTGTTTGCTAGCGATTGCTCGTGGATGCATATACACACAATAGGCACTAGGTCGGCTCAATCACTTACATGTTGCATATTGATGTGTGTACATTTTAAATTTTTATGGATTATCATTGCGTTGATGTTGCATTTGGATGGATGGTTGTGCAACCATATAGAACTTGCATGTTATGCTAGGGTGATTTGCATACATTTTGGTTGCACGCCACAAACATACATTGCATTAAGGAGGTCAACTGATTCAGTAAACCACCTGATCTTTCACATTAGTTTACAGACATATACACACACTATTGCGTATATTCATAAAAGCATTAGAAATTCCTTAAGGACAATGGATGCCTGTGATTGCTAGATGGATGTATGATTGTTGGACGTTAGGATATACGTTCTTTTTAACTTAGAGATTTCAGGGACGAAATTCTTTAATTAGTGGAGAATGTAACACCCCGAAAATTTAACAACATTAATAGGATAAATTAAAGAATAATTAATTTAATATTCAGAATTAAGGGAAATGGTCTACGCCATTGCGTCCGCCTTGGAATTCTGGTTCAGATGTACACCAAGTTTGCGTAAAACGGATAACGTATGAAGAAGTTATAAGTTGTAGAAGTTTGTATACACGCAAGGAAAGTATACAAATATATAAACAAAATCATCTCCAGAATTCAAACCGATTCAAAAACAGTCAAAAGCGGTGAGCGGGAAAAATCACGCTCAAAGGGTGTCGACATAGGTGTCGACCCCCCTATAGAGGTGTCGACCCCCCCATATGGGGGTAGACACAGGTGTCGACCCCCCCCCCCCCCCCCCCGCCCCCGTGGCTCCAGAAGCTTCTTCTGACGTGGACGATTTTGACGGTTTCTGGTCTGATCTGATGGCCTTGGTTGCTTTGCTACTCCTATATAAAGAACCCTAAACCTAGGTTTTGTTCATAGAAAAATAATGGTGACGGCGAAGCTCTGCTGCGATGGAAATTAAAATGGTTCTTCTCCTTATTCTTTTTCTAAATCAATCCAAAGAAGATTATACATGTTCGAAGATTGCTACAACAAATTTAGCGATAGCTACAACAACTTATTCAACATGTTCTTCGCAGCAAATTCACTGTGAGTTCATGTTGCTTTTAGATCTAAATATCAAAATAGTTGTAACACCCCACCTCCGCCAATGCCACTCTTGCAAGCACACTAGCTTTGGAGGGGCGTTAAACAAGGTAAACATGCATGCAGATATCACAAGACAGAACATATAAGTAAAAACAGAGTAAATAAAGCAGCGGATAAAACTAACATTTCAAAACCATAGTCAAGTTACATCAAAGTACTTGGTCATTATTTTCCACAAAACATAGTCTAGAAACATCAACTGAAAACTGGAAAGAAAATCATAAAGTAACTATCCCCAAGGTAGAATAAAGCCATAGCGTGCTCAAGTCCAAACCGTACATGAGCTATCCAGAAAAGCAGCTAAAGATCCAAGCTAGGTACTAGTGTTCCCACCCTGTAAACCGGGGGGGGGGGGAAACGGAAGAAAATAGGCGAAAGAAATGGGTCAGTCAAAAGACTGGTAAGTTCTATCTACTATTAGTATAAAAACTAATAAAGTTAACTGAACATGTAAAACAGAGATGAGATGTAGGGTGATAACTGGCATGGTGAAAAGTTAACAAGATAGATCAAGTGTGGCATCGCATATACAAGGTTAAGTTGCACCAGGTGTGTACTAGTATTCCAATCCATGTCAAGTATAAACAAGAAATGATCCCTTGGCCCAAAGCTGGCCCACATCATGAGATGACCTAAATCGAGGTCCAATTACTCGGTCTAGTCGATCGGCTCCCTATAAGCCTACTCGTTGTGTATCGGTGTCATACGGCTTAATCGTGGAATATAGTTAACTGTGCTAGGTCCACCCCAGGGTGTATCCAGCCCTAAGGTGTAAACCACAGACACAATTCAAGCACGCACAGTCTAAACCTACTGGTGCCCTTGTTCAACTCTGGACTTAATGTGCACGACCATGGTCCGCCTGAACAACCTTCAGCCGTCTCTTTTGGTCTCTTACAATCAGTTCAGTAATCGTGCCCCACCCTAGCCTAGTCCAGGGTACCCATGATACTTTCAAGTAGGTTACTGCTGAAAAGGACCACGTAACTAGGGTTTCAAGCAGGTTAAGTATGGTTAACCCTATCCTAACCATGTATTGAGTTGGTCAAGTGTATTCAAGCAGTTCATGACTTAACCCTATCAATACATCGTGTTTAATTGGTTAAGTATATTCAAGTAGTCCATGACTTAACCCTATCAGTCCATCGTGTTTAATTGGTTAAGTATATTCAAGTAGTCCATGACTTAACCCTATCAGTCCATCGTGTTTAATTGGTTAAGTATATTCAAGTAGTCCATGACTTAACCCTATCATGTGGCATTAATTAATTTAATGCACCCAACCTCTCACATTAGACCTTGTTATGGTTACTAGTTAAGCCGGGCGGGTCCGGGTAGCTTTACACCACAACCTAGTCTAACCTCGGGTTTAAGCACAACATGACCAACTACTCACATTGGGTCCTATTGTTTGTAGCCACTAGTTAAGCCGGTCGGTTCCGGGTAGATTTATGCTACAAACTCAACCCAACCTCGAGTTGGCCACACTCATATTTTCTAAGTGTCATGTCCATCATTATGTTTACAACCATAATCACAAGTCAATGTTCATGTCATATTTTAAAACCATGTTTTCATGTCATTAATATTACCCAAACCCAACGCATTCCCATCGCATGTACGTTTCGCATAACATAACATAGATCAAAAGAGGGAACTTGGCAAAAGCATGAAAAAAGGGCATAAGGTAATAAGGTTGGCCTCAAGTTAAACATGGTGGCATATGAGGCATAAATATGTTCATTTAAACTTGCATGTTACATGCACAACATTCAAACTTAGCGAATAGGTGATACATGGTCCTAGATGACATAGGATGATGACTAGAAGTTCGCATACAACATTATATGCAAGTTATCATATAGGTTATGAGAGTTCTCATGTTGCATAATGAAACATTTCAAATCAAAGGTCATAGCTTTCTATGCACAAAGTCAAGGTGAGAGCTTTACAAACATGCATAGGATAAATCTATGCATAACATGATAGAATCAAAGAACAAATCATACTTAGGCCCAAACTCAAACTTGCAACATGTCATATTTAACTTCATAGTTAGAATCTAAGAGTAGTATAGGGCTTACAATGCTATGAAGACTTATAAAATATAAATAAGATTGAGACGAAGCCACTAGCAACTCTAAACACTCCCAAA
This sequence comes from Allium sativum, assembly GCA_030737875.1. Classification (NCBI taxonomy): domain Eukaryota; kingdom Viridiplantae; phylum Streptophyta; class Magnoliopsida; order Asparagales; family Amaryllidaceae; genus Allium; species Allium sativum. The sequence goes on from CM060925.1 coordinate 207,370,451, forward strand.
TGACAAGCTCCAATGAAAACCCTTGAGAAACAAGCAAAAGATCCTTGCTTTGATGAAGAAAGATTGAACTTTGGCCTTAATTCAAGCTTAGAAACTCTCAAACAAGCTTAGGAACTCTCATATTTTCATGAAGAGGATGGAGGCCATGATCAAGAAACATTTTGGCATAGTTTAGTTGTAGGATTGATTTATGATGATTTAGGCTAGGTATTAGGGTCTTTTTATAGAGTTTAGGATTAGTTTTAGCCATAGGATTAACCCTAAATCAAATTTGAGCCATCAAATCACATCACTAGCCAACAAAACAGGTCCAAACAGCCCAATTAAGTGCAACAGGCCGACCTGGCCGACCAGGGAGGTCGACCCCCAGGTCGACTCTAGTGTCGACCTGGTTGGGGGGAGGTCGACCCCAGTGTCGACCCCCCTGTCGACCTGTCTGGGCGGGAATTTTCCCGCCCAGTCTGTTTTGGCTGAATTTGAATTCTAAATTCAAATTTGAACTGTTTTTGAACTTGAAATTTTCTGAAAACTTTGACGGGCCATAACTTGGTCATACGGACTCCGATTTTCGAAAACTCAGACTCTATTTCGCGTATTTTTCCGAGACGAACGCAATGGCACAGCCCGTTTCCCTTGATTCAGATTTTTACATTTAATTCTGCCTTGATTTATGTTATAACATGTTATTCAAAAATACGGGTTGTTACATCCTCCCCACCTTAAAGGATTTCGTCCTCGAAATCTTCAAGTTAGGAAGAACGTGTCCTACCATCCATCATCCATCTACTCAAAACATCATCCACAAGTAATCATGGTCCTTAAAAGATTCTAAATGCTGTATGAACATATGCAAAGGTGTGTGTATATGTACTTATCTAATGCGAAAATCAGGCGGTTACTGATTCAGTAAACCTCCTTAATGCAAAATATGTTAGTGTAATGAGTCCATATGTTTGCGAATTCCTAATAAAATCCATAGTCCCTATATGAGTGCACATAACATCCGTCCATATGCAACATCCATGTGATAGCATACAAGTTTCATCCATGAATAAGCATAAACACTCATGCATATGCGGTATGAAAGTGTGTGAGCCGATCTTAGTGCCTAACATGTATCATGCATCCACGAGTATCCACCTGCAAACACTTGCAACCATTGGCAAACATCAAGCATAACATGTTTCAAATACATGTTTCAACCATGGGTTTCTACCTAAGGTTCTCATGACAAGATTTACGAAACTAGATAAACATGGATAGCAAAAGAAAGATATACCAACTAGGAAAAGAGATTGAAAATGTACCCTCAAAAAGAAATGGATAAAGCCCACGCATCTTCTCCTCGGTTTCCCAAGTTGCGTCTTCCTCTGCTTCACTCCATTGCACCTTAACAAGCTTAACTTCTTTGGTTCTTAGCTTCTTTGCCTCTGTTTCCATGATACGAATTGGAGCTCGTCTCAGGGTTGCCTCTTTCTCCACCTCCATGTCTTCAAGAATGCTAGGTTCAACCACCTCAGCGGACTCATGTAGGCACTTTCGGAGATGAGAGACATGAAAGACATTATGTACTCCGGCCAACTTCTCGGGCAATTCCACCTTATAAGCCACCTTCCCAATTCTTTCTATGATAGGGAAGGGTCCTACGAACCTTGGTGCCAGCTTCCCCACTCCTCCAAAACGAACCACATTACGCAAAGGAGAAACCTTCACGAAAACCATATCTCCAACTTCGAATTCCAAATCTGTCCTTTGCTTGTCAGCATAGGATTTTTGTCTGTCTTGGGCCGCTTTCATCCGTCTTCTCACCAATTCGACTTTCTCGGATGTGTCCCGTATCATATCGGGCCCAAGTATAAGCCTATCCGTTGTCTCCCACCAACAAGATGGTGACCTACATGGCCTCCCATACAGAGCTTCAAATGGTGCCATTCCTATGCTAGCTTGATAGCTATTATTATAAGCAAACTCCACAAGAGGGAGGTGGTCTTCCCAAGTACCACCAAAGTCAAGAACACAAAGCCTCAAGAGATCTTCTAGCACTCTATTCACCCTTTCGGTTTGGCCATCTGTCTGGGGGTGATAGGCTGTACTTAGATTCAATTGCGTACCCATTGCTTCTTGAAAACTATTCCAGAACTGGCTAGTGAAAATTGGGTCACGATCGCTAACTATGCTAGAAGGAACTCCATGCAACCGCACTATCTCTCGAAGATAAACAGATGCTAGCCATGATGCGATCCTCTTGCTCTTCACTGGAATGAAATGAGCACTCTTCGTAAGTCTATCAACTATGACCCATATGCTCGTATTCCCTTTCCTTGACCTAGGCAATCCGTCCACAAAATCCATAGAGATACTTTCCCACTTCCATTGCGGGACCTCTAATGGATGTAATAGCCCACCGGGTTTCTTCGACTCGGCTTTCACTTGTTGGCACACCATGCACTTTGAAACATACTCTGCCACATCCTTCTTCATTCCAGCCCAAAAGAAAATGCGCTTCATATCTCTATACATCTTATCTCCTCCAAGATGTATAGTCATCTTCGAGTGATGCACTTCTTCGAGAACTTTATGCACCAAGTCTCCTACTTGTGGAACGCATAGCCTTCCATCACGCCTTAGCCAACCCTTGTCATCAATAGTATATCGAGCAAGGTGACTAGACGTCTCACCACGAATCAACTTGTCCATGACCTCGACTATTTGCGGGTCTCCTTTCTGCGAAGCCCCAACTTGATCAAGAAGTATAGGTCTAAGCTCAAGGGATGCTAACGAACCCGTCATCGACTCAACAGCTATTGTAAAATCAAAGGTTGCCAAGAACTCTAGGCTCCTCATCTCAACAAACAAGGGACTCAAAGTCAACCTACTTCTGCTTAGTGCATCTGCCACAACATTACCCTTGCCAGGGGTATAAGCTATCTCGAAGTCATAAGATGCCAAGAATTCCATCCACCTTTGCTGCCTTAGATTCAGATCTTTCTGTGAGAAGAGGTACTTGAGTGACTTGTGATCAGTATACAACTCAAACCTTTCGCCTAGAAGATAGTGGCGCCAGGATTTGAGAGCAAAGATGATCGCCGCCAACTCCAAATCATGAGTGGGATAGTTCTTCTCATGAACTTTAAGTTGCCTACCCCCATAACATATCACTCTTCCTTCCTGCATCAGAACAGCACCTAACCCCGTGCCACATGCGTCGGTGTACACGGTAAACATCTTACCGCCATCAGGTAATGCCAAAACTGGAGCTGTAGTAAGGGCCCTCTTGAGCCCTTGAAAAGCAAGCTCACATTCTAAGTCCCATGCAAAGACTAGGTTCTTCTTCGTCAATCTAGTAAGAGGGGCTGAAATCTTAGAGAAGTCCCTGATGAACTTCCTATAGTAGCCCGCCAGACCGAGGAAGCTTCTTACTTCGGTTGCATTCCTAGGAGTCTTCCAGTCTTGAACCGCAACCACTTTCGCGGGATCCACAGCTATGCCTTGCTTAGAAACTATATGTCCAAGAAATCGAACTTCCCTTCTCCAAAAATGGCATTTGGAGAACTTGGCTTTCAACTGATGAGCTCTAAGCGTATCCATCACTTCCTTGAGATGTTTAGCATGTTCTTCCTCATCCTTTGAGAAAATCAGAATATCATCCACGAAGACAACTACAAACTTGTTAAGGAACTCCCTGAACACCCTACTCATCAAATCTACGAAGTAGGCGGGTGCATTAGTCAAACCGAATGGCATGACAAGCCATTCAAAGAATCCATCTGGAGTCCTAAACGCAGTTTTATCAATACTATCCTCAGTCACTCTAAGCTGATGAAATCCGGTGGCTAGATCGAGCTGAGAGAAAACGGAAGCACCAACAAGCTGGTCAAAGAGGTCGTCTATCCTCGGTAACGGGTGCCTATTCTTCTTTGTCAGCTTGTTCAACTCTCGATAATCAACACACAGACGAAGCGAACCATCCGCCTTAGTAGCGAATACCACAGGAGCACCCCATTCAGAAATGCTTCGCCTAATAAAATTCTTCTCAAGCAACTCCTTGATTTGCTTACTGAGCTCCCTTCTTTCACGTGGGGCCATGTGCCTAACGGGCAATGATACTGGCTTGGCATTATCGACTAGATAAATGCGGAAATCTATCTCTCGTTTAGGGGGTAACCCCTTAACTTCTTCAAAGACATCAGGATAGTCTCGGACCACCCTTACAGATTGCAGATCATCAATGGACGAGTCAAGAGATTCAAGATAGCATAACATGACGGGACCTCTAGGGTTACAAGAAATTTCTAGGGTATTACCGAGGCGAGTCATGAGCCTCACCACCCTATGCTCACAATCGAGGATGGCTCCATAACTGGACAACCAATCCATGCCCAAAATCAACCCGTATCCCGTGAACCCAAGAACATAAGCATTACACGTGAATTCCATGGTCAAGATAGAAATCTTCAAATCCACACAAATCATAGATAGATGGGCGGAACCCCCAATTGGATTTGAAACACTAACGGGATCCTCAACTAGACTAGTACTTAGGTGCAAACTTTCAACAATGTCAAAAGAAATAAAACTATGCGATGCGCCAGAAACAAATAAGGTGCGAACAGGATAATCAGAAATATAAACAAGGCTTTCTACAGAAATACTACCTCGGTCCTGAACTGGAGCAGTGTTGAGGGCATGCACTTGCCCTCCAAAAGGTCCTGCACGCTGAGTCTGTCCTTGCCCTTGTCCTTGCTTCCTGGGGCAATCCTTGCTAAGATGTCCAAACTCTCCACAGTGAAAGCATTCGCCCAACTTCCTCTTCTTCTTTCTGCAATCTTTGGCTATGTGCCCAACAATCCCACAGAAGTTGCATTTTCTTGGGTCCTTTGCCTTGCTGTTGTTGGCCTTATTGCCCTTGTTGTTCTTGTTGTTCTGATTGCTCTGATTTCCTCCCCACTTGGAGTCCGTCTTCTTGGCTTGAGTCTCATTAGGCTTGACTTCTTTCTTGCCATTCTTATCGTCTCCTTGAAGCAATGCCATGTCCACTAGGCCTTCAAAAGTGGCCCCCATGGGTATATGAGACAGGGCTAAACCTTGTAATGGCTCATTCAACCCTCGTGCAAAGCGTAAAGCCTTCTTCTGGGGAGTATTAACCATGTCCAAACCGAATCGAGCAAGCTGGTTAAACTTATTCACATACTCCCTCACTGTCATGTCCCCTTGCTTTAAAGATATAAACTTCTCCAATTGCAGATTCGCCTCAGCAGATGATAGAAACTTAAGCCCAAACCTCGTCCTAAAGTCGGCCCAAGTCTCTATAGGCCTAGTAGCATTGGTGACCTCCCACCAATAAGCAGCTTCTTCTTTCAATAGCCACGCTGCCAACAGAACTTTTCTATGGTCTTCCACATCAAAGATGGCGAAGAGATCTTCAGTTTCTTTCAACCAATTTCTTGCCTCCACAAAAGTCTCCATCCCAATAAAATTCTTGCCACCCATCGCCTTAAAGTCTTTGCAAACCTTAGCGAAATCTGCTTGTGGATTCTGAGGAGGAGGAGGGACCTCAGTTACGGTGGGGGTGTTTGCTGGGCCCACATCGTTGGCCCTAGCTTCCAAGTACCTCCGGAACCATCCGGGAATGGTTACTCCCTCGGGAAGGTTAAGATCGGCCATACTGAAAAAGAAAAAGATAGATTCAGAACGAGGAAATGAAGGATAGTGCTAATGGCTTTTGGGGAATAGCCTTTTAAAATAACTAGACTTTTCTTGGAAAATACTTAATTGGTTTGGAAAAAAGTTTTTCAAAAGGTAAGTTTTAAAAACCTTTTGCTCAAATCTTGTAAACCTTATGCTCTGATACCAAATGTAACACCCCACCTCCGCCAATGCCACTCTTGCAAGCACACTAGCTTTGGAGGGGCATTAAACAAGGTAAACATGCATGCAGATATCACAAGACAGAACATATAAGTAAAAACAGAGTAAATAAAGCAGCGGATAAAACTAACATTTCAAAACCATAGTCAAGTTACATCAAAGTACTTGGTCATTATTTTCCACAAAACATAGTCTAGAAACATCAACTGAAAACTGGAAAGAAAATCATAAAGTAACTATCCCCAAGGTAGAATAAAGCCATAGCGTGCTCAAGTCCAAACCGTACATGAGCTATCCAGAAAAGCAACTAGAGATCCAAGCTAGGTACTAGTGTTCCCACCCTGTAAACCTGGGTGGGGGGAAACGGAAGAAAAGAGGCGAAAGAAAACAGGTCAGTCAAAAGACTGGTAAGTCCTATCTACTATTAGTATAAAAACTAATAAAGTTAACTGAACATGTAAAATAGAGATGAGATGTAGGGTGATAACTGGCATGGTGAAAAGTTAACAAGATAGATCAAGTGTGGCATCGCATATACAAGGTTAAGTTGCACCAGGTGTGTACTAGTATTCCAATCCATGTCAAGTATAAACAAGAAATGATCCCTTGGCCCAAAGCTGGCCCACATCATGAGATGACCTAAATCGAGGTCCAACTACTCGGTCTAGTCGATCGGCTCCCTATAAGCCTACTCGTCGTGTATCGGTGTCATACGGCTTAATCGTGGAATGTAGTTAACTGTGTTAGGTCCACCCCAGGGTGTATCCAGCCCTAAGGTGTAAACCACAGACACAATTCAAGCACGCACAGTCTAAACCTACTGGTGCCCATGTTCAACTCCGGACTTAATGTGCACGACCATGGTCCGCCTGAACAACCGGTGCACCCTTCAGCCGTCTCTTTTGGTCTCTTACAATCAGTTCAGTAATCGTGCCCCACCCTAGCCTAGTCCAGGGTACCCATGATACTTCCAAGTAGGTTACTACTGAAAAGGACCACGTAACTAGGGTTTCAAGCGGTTTAAGTGTGGTTAACCCTATCCTAACCATGTATTGAGTTGGTCAAGTGTATTCAAGCAGTTCATGACTTAACCCTATCAATACATCGGGTTTAATTGGTTAAGTATATTCAAGTAGTCCATGACTTAACCCTATCAGTCCATCGTGTTTAATTGGTTAAGTATATTCAAGTAGTACATGACTTAACCCTATCAGTCCATCGTGTTTAATTGGTTAAGTATATTCAAGTAGTCCATGACTTAACCCTATCATGTGGCATTAATTAATTTAAAGCACCCAACCTCTCACATTAGACCTTGTTGTGGTTACTAGTTAAGCCGGGCGGGTCCGGGTAGCTTTACACCACAACCTAGTCTAACCTCGGGTTTAAGCACAACATGACCAACTACTCACATTGGGTCCTATTGTTTGTAGCCACTAGTTAAGCCGGTCGGTTCCGGGTAGATTTATGTTACAAACTCAACCCAACCTCGAGTTGGCCACACTCATATTTTCTAAGTGTCATGTCCATCATTATGTTTACAACCATAATCACAAGTCAATGTTCATGTCATATTTTAAAACCATGTTTTCATGTCATTAATATTACCCAAACCCAACGCATTCCCATCGCATGTACGTTTCGCATAACATAACATAGATCAAAAGAGGGAACTTGGCAAAAGCATGACAAAAGGGCATAAGGTAATAAGGTTGGCCACAAGTTAAACATGGTGGCATATGAGGCATAAATATGTTCATTTAATCTTGCATGTTACATGCACAACATTCAAGCTTAGCGAATAGGTGATACATGGTCCTAGATGACATAAGTTGATGACTAGAAGTTCGCATACAACATTATATGCAAGTTATCATATAGGTTATGAGAGTTCTCATGTTGCATAATGCAACATTTCAAATCAAAGGTCATAGCTTTCTATGCACAAAGTCAAGGTGAGAGCTTTACAAACATGCATAGGATAAATCTATGCATAACATGATAGAATCAAAGCACAAATCATACTTAGGCCCAAACTCAAACTTGCAACATGTCATATTTAACTTCATAGTTAGAATCTAAGAGTAGTATAGGGCTTACAGTGCTATGAAGACTTATAAAATATAAATAAGATTGAGACGAAGCTACTAGCAACTCTAAACACTCCCAAATGACAAGCTCCAATGAAAACCCTTGAGAAACAAGCAAAAGATCCTTGCTTTGATGAAGAAAGATTGAACTTTGGCCTTAATTCAAGCTTAGAAACTCTCAAACAAGCTTAGGAACTCTCATATTTTCATGAAGAGGATGGAGGCCATGATCAAGAAACATTTTGGCATAGTTTAGTTGTAGGATTGATTTATGATGATTTAGGCTAGGTATTAGGGTCTTTTTATAGAGTTTAGGATTAGTTTTAGCCATAGGATTAACCCTAAATCAAATCTGAGCCATCAAATCACGTCACTAGCCAACAAAATAGGTCCAAACAGCCCAATTAAGTGCACCAGGCCGACCTGGCCGACCAGGGAGGTCGACCCCCAGGTCGACTCTAGTGTCGACCTGGTTGGGGGGAGGTCGACCCTAGTGTAGACCCCCCTGTCGACCTGTCTGGGCGGGAATTTTCCCGCCCAGTCTGTTTTGGCTGAATTTGAATTCTAAATTCAAATTTGAACTGTTTTTGAACTTGAAATTTTCTGAAAACTTTGACGGGCCTTAACTTGGTCATACGCACTCCGATTTTCGAAAACTCGGACTCTATTTCGCGTATTTTTCCGAGACGAACGCAATGGCATAGCCCGTTTCCCTTGATTCAGAATTTTACATTTAATTCTGCCTTGATTTATGTTATAACATGTTATTCAAAAATACGGGTTGTTACAATAGTGATCTTGATATGTGTATAAAAGTTGGATCTTGAATCGGTGCATAATCAGTTATATTATGACATATTCCATTGATCTGTTCTTATATGTTCATATCATCACCAAGTCTAATCTTGTCATAATATGCCAATTCAGTTTATACCTATTTCTATCATTATGTTGTTGATTTATTATTATGCCTGTTCTAATTCTCTTCTCTCCTTCTTTTCCTTTTTATTTTTATATAGCCAGGCTACCTCAAGCCTAGGCCTAATGCTGAAAAATGCGAACGTGCGAAATTGTTAATAATGGGAAATGACATAATTTGGGGAAAAATTGGTGTTGGAAAATATGGATCTAAATTTGGGCATAAAATTGGAAATATACGAAGATGGGTTTAGGGGCATATGTCTTGTTGGATAATACGAATTTAGGCATGCATTGGAATATATGTAAATACGGAATTGGGTATAAAATGGACATGTCTAAATATTGATTTGGAACGTAAATTTAAACATATGTGAACATGAATTTTAGGCATAAATTATGTGAAGGTGGATTTGGGTATAACTTGCATATGGTGCAATATATATATATATATATATTGATTTGGGTTTGTGCAATATATATATATATATATGCCTTAATTTATGATAAGGGGCATATGGTGCATAATTAAAAGGTGAATTAAAAAGAGGCATAAAAGTCTATAATTTAAATAGTGAATTAGACATAATTCAAATGGGGAAAGGTTTAATTGATTAATTAATTAATAATGGAATGTTCAGTAATTACAAATAGGAATTGTAATTGTCTTATGACACTAGGTTAGGTTACATTAGTGGTGAAAGTCTGCCCGGACCCGATCGGCATATCCAGCAGCCACTAGTGTTGAACCTAATGTGGGAGGTCTAAGTACGTAAATACGAATTGGGCTAAGACACGAGGTTAGACCCAACTGTGGAATAAGACTGCCCGGATCCGACGGGCGTATCCAGCATCCACACGTTGTAGGCGTAATGTGGGAGGTCTAGCCCATTATAACCATAATTGGACATGGTAATGAATTGGACTACTTAACCTAAGTTAATCCATTAGGATTGTATGATTATGAACTTGAGTTACGGTTAAGTAAAAATTGGATGGGTAATGGGTGGGTTAAGTAAATTAGAGGAGATGGGTAATATACGCATATAGGCCCATAAACTTAACCCGGTGAGGTTATGTGATTAAAGACACCTAGTGGTATACATAAGCGATAGAAACAATAAAGTTATGTAATTAAAAGGACACCATTTACGGTAAGCATAACTTGTGAGGAAATGAGACAACCTGAGTAATAAAATAAGAGGTACTTAATTATAAATTAAGTAATCTAGAAGTCTGGAACCCGCTGACGTGAACAACATGCTTAGGCTTGTCCTAGGTACAAGAGGAAATGATAACATAGGTTATAATCAATGGGTTGGGAAACTTGTTAATAGGCCTTAGTTAATAGAACTAAGTTAATAAGTAAACAACGATAAGTTGTATTGACAATGTAAAAAGGAATTATGATTAAATAAGAAAGAACGAGGAAAACTTATAAGATAAATTATATTTAATCATAAATAATGACTGACGTGTTAAAAAGAAACATGTAAAATGAGACGTACTTAATTACACATTAAATAAAGACATGTTATTGTAATGATGTAACCTAGCAAGAATATAAAATAGATTCTGGATTTCAGACCTTGGGCCACAATCTAGAGAATAACATGTTGTGGGCTTATTAATAAACTTAAATATTTAAGTTATATGATTGAAATAATAAGCAAGAGAAACTTGGTAATTTGAATAAGAATTCAGTGTGAATGGTAATAACCAAGTTAGATGAAAACCCGGTGAAGTAAGGCAAGCGCGTAATAGAATGTTTAGACATAGGGTCTAACAATATATTAAAATGAGGCGCTTGGACCAGTCCGTACATTTGAGGGTGAATAAACCAATGGCGTAGATCATCGAGGTATTATAAGGCACGTGGGGAGCGCACATTCATCTGATTGTTATGATGGCTACGAAGGACTGGAAGGAGAAGCATGCGGCTTCCTGAGACATTGATGGTGCTCCTAGTAGTCCTCTATGGTGGTGTAGTTTCGGACTGTGCTCACAGAGGTTGGGTCTGTGTGTAACTACCAGGTGGGTGGTCCTTGACTGTAGAGGTAGCTATGCAGTCAGAATGCTGTGACGAGGTGACATCAGGGTGATTCGACGGTTTCCTCACGAGGAGGTGGAAGCTCAGGGCTGACAAGTATAGTAGATCGTCGGATACCCGTCACCGGCAGCCAGCGGGATGCGAAAAGACTAGAGCTAACCCCAAGATATCATTTCACCTTTCACTATCAAGGTACGGGGTTTAGGGGAGATGCCACATGGATATTTAGATTGGTTGTTTTAGGGGCGGACACTTAGCTCTGTGGTCTTTACTAGTTGAGGGAGGGGCCGAGGTGGAGCCATAGCCACCATGGAAAACAGACCCGAGGATTATCTATATTTGAAGGCTCTAAATGACGGGCCTGTACAGATATAGAAAAGCTCCAAATCGAGTTCCGTGTTTAGCCCTGTCACTCGATGCACATTAGAGGACATGCGATTGAGGCATCGAGCTACAATTATAGTACATACGTGGTACAGTCTAGATACATGCACATCAGCTCTGGGTGATGTATCGTAGACTAGAGGGCATTACTCTGATCTGGAGTCTGATTCGATCGATTGTGGCAGTCCGTATGCTTGCGTAGCATAGTAATGATAGATATATGCGGAGCATAATATTGTTATGTGGACTTCGACATAGGACGAGGGACTACGTTCAATTCTGTTGCGTTATGATAGAGACCGTGCGAGTGGGTTACCATGGGATGTATCTCAATATTGAGAGAAAGCTACATAATTGTATTAGGTGAATCCATGGAAAAGTAAATGGGTACGATGCGCATATAAGTCTTGAGTGTTATTAAGACAAGTAACCTAATAATCAGGAAAATTTAATGGAACAATATTAGTAGGGATCATTCTACTTCTGATATACTAGTATTTGCGCGGTGCAGAGAAATGTATTCAAGAAGTGTAATATATCATGTTCATCTTATCTTGCTTAGTTCACACTTGTTATTGTTGTCTTGTTCTTCCAGTTTTTATATAACTGCCATGACACTTTTATTTATTTATATTTACAAGTAACTGGACTCGCCAGACTTTATGTCTGACCCTTTTTGTTTTCTCTTCTCTCTCTTCCGTCCCTCCCCCCCCCCCCCCCACCCCACCCCACCCAGGTTCTTACGGTGGAAGTGCTTAGAGTTGTTTGAATTCTTTTCAGCCTAGCTTAGACTTTGGATATTGATGTACATCTTTGATTCATTGTCAACTCTCGTATGGCTTTGCTTGGGAAATATGGTTTATGTTTTTGTACTTTGATATTTTTGGCAAGACAGATTATTAAACATGAAACTGGTTATTTCAAACCTATGATGTAAATTCAGTATTTGGGACCATGAAGTTATGATTTAAATAAAGTTTTTAATTCCACTGCTATTTTACATGTCTGTCTTGTGCTATTATGTTCTTATTTACCTATAACGCTTCACGAAAGTTAATGCATTCCCTTAGTGGGTGACATTAACGGACGTGGGGTGTCACAAAGAAGGTCATGTACGTGGTCCTACGACACCCTCGTTTTCACGAGCATATCGTCCACGTAGACCTCCATGGATCTCCCGATCTGTTCCTTGAACACTTGGTTGACCAGTCGTTGATAGGTTGCTCCAGCGTTCTTAAGACCGAAAGGAACGATGAGATAGCAGTAGAGCCCGAGGTCAGTTCTAAAATAATTATGTTCCTGGTCCGGAAGGTACATTGGAATCTGATTGTTGCCTGAGTACACAACCATGAAGGACAAGAGATGGTAGCCAGCGGTTGATTAAACAAGTAGGTTGATCTTTGGAAGTGGGAAGCTGTCTTTAGGGCTTGCCTTGTTCAGGTCTGAGAATTCGACACACTTTCTCCACTTGCTGTTTTCTTTCCTGACCAGGATTGGGTTGGAGACCCATTCAGGGTAGAAGGATTCACGAATAAAGTCATTATTGGGGAGCCTGTCCACCTCTTCTTTAAGTGCAGTCGATCTTTCGATTCCCAAGATTTGACATTTCTGTTTGACCAAAAGTTGCAAGGGGTTGATAGGGAGCCCATGACAAGCGACTCTTGGAACGATGCCACACATGACAGAGTGGTTCCAATCAAATACGCCGAGATTGGCCCTTAAGAATTCCACAAGCTCTTCTTTTATTGTTGGGTGGAGTTACGATCCAACTTTCAAGACCTTCGTTGGGTCGCCAGGGTTGGTCGGAACATCCACCATTGGTTCTACCAGGGTAGCCCTCTCGAAGTCGGGCTCTTCATCCTCCCTTGGATCAATATCGTCGAAAAGACGGCAGTAGCGTCTGAGCCAGGACTCAAACGCCTTTGATTGCTATGCGGAGATGATCTTAGCGCAAGAAGGTGGAGGCACGGTCTTGCCTTTGTCCTTATTGTGCGCGTTCTTCCATTCTGTGAGGTAGCAAGCTCTCGTTGTTGCTTGGTCACCTTTAACTGTGGCGATCCCATTTTCTATTGGAAACTTCATCAATAGGAACCATGGTGACATGCAGACGCGGAACTCGGCAAGGAAGGGACACCCGAAGAAGACGTTGTATAGAGAGATGATGCCGATGACCACAAAGGCGTGTATTCCGACCTGGCTCCAATCCTCTTCTCTGAGTTCTACAAGGAGATCAGCCATTCACATAGATTGATTGGAGGATCTATTGAAGTTGTGGATCATGGCATGGAAGGGCTTTAAGTCTTTGGCCTTAAGTTTCATTTGGTCATAGGCCGCCTTGAAGATGATGTTGATTGAGCTTCCTTAGTCGATAAGAATCCTTCTAATGAAAGTTGGGCCAATCTATGCAGAGATAGTGAGAGGTTCTATGGTCGGGAACTTGATTACTGAAGACTCTCTTTAGCAGAAGACAGTATCGTCCTACATTGTCTTTTGGAGCTTGGTGGTAACGGCTTCGTCCAGAGTAAAGCAAGCTTCGTAGGTGGCACGCTTTATAAAACCGACATACTCCTCCATCCTGCGGAAGCTGTCATGTGTGGGGTGAGGTCTGCATAGATTGTATTGATCACGATGCCACTTGATCTTTAATTGGACAACCTGGTGGTCACATAAGCAGGTACCGGGAGTGCAGGCGTTGAAGGGCCCGTAGCTGCTTCAGGAGGAGCGGGATCCTGAACGTATCGTTCCAAACTTTTCTTGTGGATAGTTTTTCGATTACATCTTTGAGGTGGCTACAATAATTAGTTTTTTTTCCCATACATGTCATGGAATCTACAATACTTGCCGGGGGTTTTCTTGCGGTCAGGGGATTCCCTTGTGCTGGGCTTCTTATATTGAAGAGTATTATAGGTTTCTAGGTAGATTGTCTTCATATCTCGATTCAACGGAGTGTAGTTACTGTAATTTTGGTAGCCATCTTGTTTCTCAGGATCTGTGGGATCTTGATTGTTGTTACGACCGTCGGGTTTGCCGTTGTTCGGCTTGGGCTTGTAGGGGGTCATTCCTTTACCCTTTTCTAAGGATTCTCCGATCCGCTTTCCTTTGACATTGTCGTCGATGGTGCTAACATGTGGAATGCTGGGGTGGCTACCCCAGGAAGCTCGATTGCGCCTTGCTTCTTCCTGGCATTGGAATTGCCCGACCTTTTCGTAGAAAGCCTCTAAGGTCTTAGGTTGTTTCCAGTCGATCCAGGCTCCAAACTAGAAGGTAAAGAGGACACCTTTCGCAAGCTGGAAAAGGACGGTGCAAGGTTCAGTATCGTCGACCAAAGTGAGGGCAGTATTGAATCATTCGAGGTAGCTTTTGAGGGATTCTACAGAACCCTGGTAAAGGTTGGAAACAGTAAGGGCGTTATTTGGGGTTAGATTGTGCATCCTGAACTTCCTAATCGTCTCTATAGCTAGGTGGCTGAAGGTGTTAAAAGTCTGGAGTTGAAGTCAAGAGAACCAAAGAAAATTTGTGCCTACCAAGAAAACTGGGAAGCATTTGCACTTGACGGCATCGGTGGCCCGACTGGAGTTCATCTGCCATTTGTAGTGGTTTAGAAATGCACAAGGGTCAGTCGTGCCCTCGTAGAGTGCCATCTATGGAATGTTGAAGCGTCGAGGCCATTCGGCTTCATGCACAGCCCTAGTGAAGGGACTACACCTCACGTGGGTTTCCCATGAGTCTTTGGCGTTCCCTTGCATATCTCTCATGATCCTCCGGACCATGTCGAGGAGATATACTGGCTGGACATCCTCCGGTGGAATCCAATAGTTTTGGTTAACTTCAGAAGTCATGTTCTGTGGACGCCTACTGTGGTGCATATCGGGCTCATCCTCATCTATGTCGTCAACAATGACTGCCTAGTTTTGGTGCTGCTGATGAGGTTGAGTGTTTTGATTTGGTAGAACTTGGGCATGTTGGGTTTCCTGAAGCGTGGGTCCTAAGTTATGAGCAGCGACAGTTGGGTTCTGTCGAGGAGGGGGTCGGTTACTCGGGCCTGGTTCATCATTGATAACCAAACGAGAGCGATCGTGGTGATGTGTTCCCCCATTGAAAGTGACGGTGGTTCTGTCACTGTTTCCATTGTCGTTGTCATTACCGTTAGTATGAGCCAGAGCAGACGACGGGTTGTTGTTAAGGCTGAACCTCCTTCTTTGAGGCGGGCCCCGAGATTCAGAAGAAGAGATTTCCGTGAAATTGTGTTGCAATCGGGCGTTGTTCTGAGCAAGTTGAAGTTGAGCGACGAGATGTTGGCTTTCTTTAAGCTGACGCATAAGGTCGATGTTGTTTTTCAATGCCTCATTGAGCTCAAGAGATCTGTTTTCCAACATTTTATTAAGCATGTAAATCTGCGCTTGAGTTGCGGGGGCTTCGGGGACCACAAGAGGAAGGATGTCCATTTCGGTTAGGTTTTCCTTTGATTGAGGCTGCTGAGAAGTACTAGCTTCGGTTGCAATAGAGGAATTGAGCATTTGATTCTTTGTTCGCTTAACCGTCGTAAGCGAACTTGGGCAGCAGGTTAGAGAAGTAACCTAAGCGCGTCAAAGTCGAGATGGAAATGTGCGACAAAGAGGTGAGGCTAAGTTTTCTAAGTGAAAGCACCGGAATATTGATGGAAAAAAATATCGTAACACCCAAGGTGTAACACCCCGTAATTTTAAATATTAAAATTTACGAATCTAAGAACACTTAATTTTTAAAAGAGGAATTGGGTGAAACGGGTTACTCCATTGCATTCGTCTCAGAATTCTGCTTGAGATAGAGTCCAAGTTTGCATGAATTGGACTCCGTATGAAGAAGTTATGGAGTTCAGAAGTTTTCAAGTTTAAACAGTAATTAAATATAATAATAAATCAATTCAGAAAACAGTTCAAATTTCAAAATCTGGCAAGAGCGGCCTGAGCGGGAAATTTCCCGCTCAGGGGTGTCGACCCTCCCCCCCCCCCCCCCCGGGGAGTCGACATAGGTGTCGACCCCTCCCAGATCCAGCTCCTGTGACGAATTTTAACAGCCCTGTGATGATGTGGCCTTCTCTAATTGGCCAATGACTGGTGAGGTTTTAGGGCATATTTGTCATGCTATGGTTGGCTAGATGACACATCTCTTTCATTTGATGGCTCTGATTCCCCTAGACTAATCTAAAGGCTAAAATTGAACCTAGATTTCTATATAATCACCCCAAACCTCAACCCTAGAACTCATTTTATGAAGCCGTCATGTTGTTCGTCTACAAACTGGCCTAGCCTCCATTCATCTACCCCAAACTAGAGAATCAAATTCAAACTAGGAATCAATTAGAAGAACTAGAGAATAAAATGTCTACATCAAAGGATAGCTTTTCAAATTCAGAAATTAGATCCCAGAAATCAAGATCCGTCCTTTTTCTGTAAGTACGATTATTGTTTAGATGTGAACACCTAATAAGAAATCACGATTGTAATAACTGGATCTAGAACTATGCCTAACTCTATTCGTGCCTATCCTTCTGTCAATTCTGAATTGTCTATGCCTATGAGACTATTGTGATTGATGTAATGACATCTATCGTGCCTATGAGACTATTGTGATTGATGTAATGACACCTATCGTTCCTATGAGACTATTGTGATTGACATAATGAAACCTAACATGCCTATGAGACTGTTGGATTGACAAAATGGAACCTATCATGCCTATGGGACTGTTGTGATTGATTTATCATGTTGTACATCCTATGCCTATGAGACTATTGGACTAACACAATTGAACCTACCATGCTGTATATGCAAATTACATGATAATTATGTTCATACATGCTTACATGTTTAGATCCAAACTAGTACCCATGTTTAAGATCTATATAAGATCATGCTTATACAATTAGATCTATGCTAGTTCGCATGTTAATTGGATCTAATTCAAATGTAAGATCACGTTCATGTGCTTAATTAAGTTTATGTCGTTCTATCCCAAATTTATACTACACATGTTGATCTATATTGTTTATGCCTGTTAGAATGTTACATGTCCCTTTTATTTTCCCCTTTGTTTATGAGTTAGGCTAATTTGCGAGCCTAACGTTCAATGTGAATTATGCGAACGAATAACGGGGAGACGTTGGGGAAAAATATTAAACTACATGCTATTGGCATAGATTGGCTCATAATCATGTAAATGATTAGTAGCATGAAATGGTAGAATTTGTACACCTAGAATTATGGACATAATTTAGAGGATAAATGGGGAATAACTTGAATTGACAACACCTGTGGATAATTTACATATCAACATAAATTGTAAATATGTAGATTAATTAAAAAATGAATATGCCTAACCCGAGGTTAGATTGAGTTACGGTGTAAGACTTCCCGGAACCGCTCGGCACATCCAACAACCATAACAATATAGATCTAATGTGAGAGTTTAGTGCATTAAGCCCAAAAACCCAAGGTTAGATTGAGTTGTGGTGTAAGACCGCCTGGAACCGCCTGGCACATCCAGCGACCGCAACAATATAGATCTAATGTGAGAGGTTGGTGCTTTAATGAATGAATTAAAGCTAAGAAACAGACAGGCTAAGAGTGGTAGGGTTAAGTTAACATAAGAGGGCAACACTTAACCAATATAACATAATGTGTGATAGGGTTAAGTAACACAAGAAGGCAACACTTAACCAATACGACATGATGTGTGATAAGGTTAAGCAACACAAGAGGGCAACACTTAACCAATGTAACATGACAAGTGGGTGGGTTAAGTTAACTCGACTGGATTGATGACACTTAACCAATATAACATGATGAACGAGTGGGGTTAAGTAAATGGGAAACACTTAACCAATATAACATGATGAACGAGTGGGGTTAAGTAAATGGGAAACACTTAACCTATATAACATGATGAACGAATGGGGTTAAGCTAAGGGGAAACACTTAACTAATTACAACATGATTGAATGAGAAGGGATAAGTTAATAAGAAATACTTAATCAACATGACATGACGTGTGGATGGGTTAAGTTAACTTGAATGGATGGATAACACTTAACCAATTTGGGGGTATACGAATAGACCCTAGAAAACCCTAGTAACGGGGACCCATTTCAGTAGTAACCCACATAGATGTATCACGGTACCCTGAACTAGGCAGGGTGGGGCACGATTACTGGGCTGATTATAAGCGGTCAAAATAGCGGTAGGGGGTGCAGCAGTGTAGTTCCGACGGAGTATGGGTGTGCACGTGCTCCGGAGTGGAAAAGTGGCACTGGGTGTTAGTAGTATACACTGTGCATCTTGAATCGTGTCGGGTCGCTATCATATGGATTGATACACCTTATGGTAGGACCAGCACAGGGTATCTACACGCAAGAGAGGGCCGATTGACATAGACACAAGGAAAAATTAATACAAGTAGGGAGCCGATCGATAGGGTAGTAAGGGTACATCTAACATCTTCATGGTAATAAGACTGATTGAGGTAAGATTCTCATACTAGATGTACACCTGTAGGATACCATAATTGCGGGGCTGGGATCACCTTAATTTATAACACAGGATACTAGTTGGGACACTAGTAGGGGATACAGATCCTTTTTCATAGGATATTAGTTGGGACACTAGTAGGAAATACGAATCATTCTATAAAGACACTAGTTGGGATGCTAGTTGGGTGGTGCAGAGAAATTAGGAAATTAGAGAAAGAACCGAAGCGCATTCTGTGTATCCTACCTCATCATATCTAACGATCATCTTTTGTTGTTTTGCTATGCTTATTATCATTTTATGGTCTGGTATCTAGTTTATTCATGTCATGATCCTTTTACATGTTTACATGCTGAATAATCACTAGACTTACCAGGCTTTATGTCTGACTCTGTTTTGTTTCGCTCTCTTTTCTTCCTCCCCCCCCCCTTCAGGTTCACAGGGAGGGAATATTACCACTTAGCTCAGTTTTCTTTCCAACCTCGAAGATAGACGATGTATTGCTTTGGACTCTCTTTTCCACTGCTATGGCTGGCTCATGCTTTATTGGGGAATATCATTTTCATTTCATGCTTCTTTATTTTGTTAAACAAGACAGTTGCTTTGTTGTAATGGGTATTGGTGTTTTGGTGCTGGAAAACAATCTTTGTACAAGCTGTTTTACCAAGCTGATGTTTTATCAATAAAGTAAAGTTTTATTTATTTTCCGCTGTTTAAATTTTTTCTATTTTGTAATTTATCTATTCTATACACTTATGACGCTCCATTGAAGTTAATGCATTCCCCTTGTGACTGACCTTAATGGAGGTGTGGTGTAACACGTGGTTTCAGAGCTGAAGGTTACCAGAACAGATAAAAGATTTTTCGAAAGCATATTTTAAAAGGGGTGTTTTCTAAAACATGTTTTAAAGAAGCTTTTTTCAAGAGAAAAGTATTGTTTTTAAAGGGCATATTCCCCAAAGCCATGAGCACTATCTTTCGATTCTCTATTTGAATCTCTTCTTCCTTTCTTTTCACCATAGTTTCGTAGGCATACGGCACACGACGAGGGTGAATTAGTGCCCAACCTCCATCTGTGGCCGTAGTAGTTTCATCTGTGGCTAATCTTCTTTCAAGCTTTGTAGGTTGTCGTGCGATGGAGGTAGTTTCAAGAAACTTGTAAACAAGCTACACAAGGATAGTAAGGATAAGAAGCTTGTCGATATGGCTTAATCCACGCAGAAGGAGAAAGGTGAAAAGAAAGAGGCCAAAGTGGAAGAATCACAAACAAGGGATTGGAATATAAGAAGGGTGGAAGAAATAATAGATCCTACGATAAGAGGAAGTGTCTTTTCTGAGGTATAGTGGGTCATTTAATTGTAGGAAGAAGAAGACAGGTGGTTGTTTTCAGTATGGTGAAACAGGGCATCTTATCAAGGATTGTCGAAGGACAAGGACAAGGGAAAAGGACATACTCTTCTAGAGGGCAATTACATGCTCTCACTGCTAGTTGTTAACCCCGTTTTTAGAATGCGGTTCACAATGAAGAAGCATTCACGGACAACGACACGGCCGCACGACTGACTCAATGTCGTTTCCACGGTACGGGTTCCACAATCATTCGTACGACATGATCATAAGTCGCTGGCGCGACATGGGACTAAGCTAATTCGACATGAAATACAAGCTGCACAAACTCATCCAAGTCGTGCTAACGACATTAGCCAACCCGTGCAAATGTCCATATCGTCTGTTACTTGATGGCACTTCAATAAACCATGTCGGGTTAATCAAGTCGTCCGCACCCTTTTGGTCGTTCACATACAGTTAAAAGACCAAGTCGTCGGTCCTTCGTATCACGACATGAGTCAAGGCGTTAGCTCCTTCAACCAAGTCGCAAGCAGTTCACGTCATAAAGACCCGCTCCCACATTCAAGTCGTACCAGCGACTCGCAAGACCAAGTCGTTCCCACATATGTTAATTAACTCATGTCGTGTCCAAACTATATCGTCAGCATGTCATTCCAAACAATTCATTCCGCATAACGATTGATCCTTTTCATTCAGCATGTCGCATGGCGCTTGAGTCATGTCATGCCAACATATTGTATAAAGAAACCTGGTGTGTGCTACATATGGCTTACATAATAGGCAAGAAGGGAAATTTAAGGACACGAAACATCAGGATGTTTCGATAACAGAAATGTCAGGTCACCTGTAAATATACAGGCCACGTAAGCTATACGGTTGGGTCAGAAAGCATTAGTTGACGCGTGCTCATAGACTATATGAAGAAAAACATCATAGCATACGTGGTTCAGCAGTACTTTAAGTCATGCCGTTAAGACTAATCCAGGTCATATCGTTAGTACTAAGTCGTGCCACCAGTCCTGAGTCATGTCGTGTTGAATCAATCCGTTCATAAAAGCGAATACTTTAAGTCGTGGCGGCTTAAAGACAGTGTGTTCCTTCAAGAAGAAAGCAGGTGTTCTGAGCATATTGCTATCAGAACGGCGTTGGCTCATCCATGCAGCCAAAAGATTTCATGTCGTGTAGCAGTGAGCTTGGGTCCAAATCATGCATGAGTTATCAGGTCACTGCACATTGTTGGTAACATAGAAGTGGACACGTGGTAGAAGAGATGAGATGCTGGGTCATTCCTACTTCCGTTATGAACTTACACCGAAGAACACGTGGTACAACAAAGGCTAACGCATACCTCAATTTATATCAATGCATAAAACCATGTTGCACGCCAGCTGTTCAACCTTGCCGCAAAAATCAAGGCGCTGAGACCATGTCGCTTAAGCCATGCCGTGTTAACAATTGTCAAGTGAAAGGCAAAGTCCAAGACCATATAAATCACCCCGCGAGAGATTCATGTCGCAAGCATAGTCATGGCGTCGGAGTCATGGTGAATTGAATCATGTCGAAATGAGTCATGGCGTTTTGAACATAATTACAGAATTGCCACCTGGGGCTAAAATCACCTATAAATACCCCTCATAATTCACTTGAAAGGGGGACCGAAAATTCATTCCGACAAGGAGACTCCATCAAATTCAAAGCTCATCTACAACTTCTCTAATGGCTTCAATGGGTTCATCAACACCTTTCTAACTTCATGAAGATCAAATCTAAATCAATGATCATTAGAGCTTTCTACAATCGGATCTAAGCACCTTCAATCTCATTCAAGCTACATAATAAATCTCTCAAGCAATTTCATATCTTCTCTAATACTCTCCAAAGCCTAAATCGAATGCTAGTTCACTATGAGATCTATGAAGTTCATGAAAGAGGATCAAAGCACACAAGTGGTTGAAGATTCATCACAAAGCTAAAAGATCTCTTCATTTTCTTCACCAAATTCAAGAGAAATTAGCTCATAAAGAGGGAGAAAAGATTGTTTTTTTTTGAACAAAAATGTGTGATCTTTTGATAAGAAGAGAGCACACATACATATAAAAAAATCAAAAAAGATACAAAATCTAATACAGACTTAAAAGGATACAAAATTGAACAAAAAAATGAAGGTATAGGAAAGTAGATAAATGAGCTCCGGATAAACCACCGCCCATCAACTTCAATATCGAATTCCGGCAAAGCCACCACCCGATATTGGAGTATATCTACTCCTATACAATAACCTAACACTCATGAATAATACAACAAAAATGGCAACAAAACACCCCCAAAAACACTCTAACTCCACACACTCAAAAGAACCATCAAAACAAATACCACCAAACCCGACAGCAATCCACTGAGCACCGCATCTGAATCAACCACCTGAACAGAAAGAAACTGGGAAAACTATTAGTAACCAAGACATATATGTATGGGTATATGCATATATATTTATATATGTATATATATATCATAGAATACATATATATATATAGGTATATACCATACATATATGTGTAAAATTAACAACAAAGACGATATCTATTACCTCTAAAATAGCTATTAATTCTAATATGCAAACTCAAATTAACTCTAACCTTATACAAATAACACTCAAGATCCAACTCACCAAAAAACTTATAACGCGAATTACACATCCAATCCAGGCTAAATTTAACAATTCTAATAATTAAATTATCAATAGGAACAGAAATAGAGTGAAAAAATCTCTGATTTCTTTCCGACCAAATTAACCAACTAATGATAGTGACTAAAGAGTCCAAGATATATCTCTGTCTAGGGTTAAAAATAAATCTCCTACAACCCCAATAATCAGCACAGCTGCTGAAGGAATTAAAACAATCAAAAGCAAAAATCCTAAGAACCATATTAAAAATGAAAAAGGTAAAACAACAAGAGAAAAATAAATGATCAACGTTTTCGTCCATAATGCTACAAAAACGACACTTAACATCAAATATAATATTCTTCCTCTTTAAAAGCTCAACTGTGAGGGAGAAAAGATTGTAATGAGGGAAGATTCTTATGTTGTAAGCTTGAATATTATAATGAGAATTGATTGAAAGTGGATGTAGATTCATAGAGAATCGAACCACTATAAAAATTCCTTTGTGCTCTTACTTGCTTTTATTCGTTTGTTTTGCGATTTCGCGGATCCACATTCTTACCGAATCGGTGAAGTGTGACTTTTTACACCTTTGGTGTTTGATCCCAAATTGGGAGCAAACATTTAGCGCCTACCGTGGGGTCGTGCTCGCATCTCCTACCTCTTCTCGCACTCTCTCAAAGTTGAGATCCTTGCATTAAAGCTCTAAGTTGCATCCTTCTCCGAAATCATGGCAAAGTCTAAGAAGACCGTTAGCAAAACCGTGATAGAAGCCGATGAGGTTGCTAATGAAGAGACACCGCTTACTAACCATTTCGATGTTGGTGAAAACGCGATAAGCAGAGCTGGCGTGACTAGAAATGAACTAAATGCCGCTATGGCCAACGTGAACCGCCGAATTGAAACTTCAAATAAAGCTTTGACGGATGCTAATGATGCTCTAATGGAAAAAATGAACGCCCTTCTAAATGCTCAACCAATTCAAGCCCCTCCAAAAGTGCATGTGGGTCTCGAGGAGAATGATAAATCACCCGCTCCCGATCATAACCGCAACGACAATATGGAAGACGATTACAATTGGACAAGTGGCAGGGACGAAGTTAACATAGAAGAATTGAGATCCAAAGCTAAGAACCATTCCTAAGCGAATGCTCGAAAAGCCGCCAATCCTATCACGGGGGCACCTCTTCGTCGAGAAGGCAAAGGGCCTAAGCTCTCTAATCGGGATCACATGCCTAGACGAACATTTGGTAAAGAGCTCAGCTTCATAGAGCGCCATAGCACCGAAGAATACATTTCGGACATGATAGAACGAGCCATGAAAAAGAATCAAACTAGCAAAGATGATGAAAGAGAATGGGACTTATCTCGCGATAGGACTCCGTTCACCGAAAGAATCCTGGAAGCAGAATGTCTGAAGAAGTTCAATCCTCCGACTTTGCCTCCTTACAACGGCCTCGTTGATCCCAACTACTTCCTATTCAAATATGAATGGCATAT
The DNA here is from genome assembly GCA_030737875.1 of Allium sativum. Lineage (NCBI taxonomy): Eukaryota > Viridiplantae > Streptophyta > Magnoliopsida > Asparagales > Amaryllidaceae > Allium > Allium sativum. The sequence continues at coordinate 207,394,781 of CM060925.1, forward strand.
GAGTGCAGCCAAGGCGACCGATGAGATGAGACGTACTTTCCTCTCTACTTAGAAGGTGCCGCATCACTATGGTTCACAATGCTACTGCCCAAGTCTATCGATCGATTCTCTGACCTGACCAAAAAGTTCAAGGAGCAATTCCGCTTGTACGCTACTAAAACCAAGGATGCTATAACACTTTCAGCGATGAAACAGAATCCAGGGGAAACTGTCAAAGCCTTCCTCGATCGATTCAATGTTGCCTTGTCTGAAGTGAGGAATCCAGAGCCACGCATAATCCTCATGGCTTTACTCGACGTTATAGACAAAACAAGCGAATTTGGAAGATGGATAAAGATGAAGGAACCGACTACGCTTGACAAGTTCTATAAGAAGGAAGAGGAGTACATGAGAGTGGACGACAATCCTATACCTCTTCAGATCATCGGTGGTAACCAACTTCTTGAGGCTCCCAAAAGTACTGCTACTCAGTGCGATCAAAAGAATACTCAGGGGCAAAAGCGAGCAAATGACAGAAATGACAAAAAATCCAATAAAAAGTTTCGCCTTCTTGACTCGTCCAAGTTAACTCCTCTGAATAACACTCCCGAGAACATCTACCTTGCCACGAAGGACGTAGAAGATTACCCAGAACCTCGGCCAATAAAAATGAATGACCATCTGACTAAGTCCGGGAAGTTTTGTAGATATTATAGTCAGCCGGGCCACAACACCAACGAGTGCAGGCACCTGAAATCATTAATTGAAGAATTGATAAGGAAGAATCGTCTGCAACAATTTGTGAAGAACTCCCAAGATGCAAATCCTTCTGCAGCTCCCCAGGGGCAAGGGGCATCAAATGATCAGTCTGGTCCAAACAACGTAGCTTCTGCTCAGATCACTCCAAGGCTGATAATCAACAGACAACCATTGATGATGATCTAATATCTAAAACTCAGAATAAGCGATCACTATCGCCTCTTTGCATTACTTTACTCTTTACTGTGTTTTACTTTCTTGTAAAAAGTCTATAATGGTTTACATGCATTGTACAGAACAAAATTAGTACAAATGAAGTGTTGCCTGCTTGTGTAAATCTCTGACTTGCAAAATATACATAAAATATGCTAAAAGATAATTTTCTCATTGCAGGCTATTCCGTAGGCATCTGCTTCCTCAAAATCCGACGAAATGAGGCAACTCCGATAATACCAACTCAACGGTTGATCAAGGAAGTCCCAACGAATCAAACGGTGAATAGAGCAACAAGCTGTCATGGATCCAAAACCTCATCCCCCAAAGGTTCGCGGTAATCTGTAGGCGCGAAACGAAGCGCGGGAGATTGCTAAAGCAAGACGAAGCGTGGGAGTTCTTAAGCGCGGAGCGATGCAGCCTTAACCCAATGGTTTGCGGGAATCCGTAGGTGCGAAACGAAACGCGAGAGCTTGCTAAAGCAAAACGAAGCATGGGAGTTCGTAAGCGCGGAGCAATGCAGCCTTAACCCATGGTTTGCGGGAATCCGTAGGCGCGAAACAAAGCGCGGGAGCTTGCTAAAGCAAGACGAAGCGTGGGAGTTCGTAAGTGCAGAGCGATGCAACCTTAACCCAATGGTTTGCAGGAATCCGTAGGCGCGAAATGAAACGCGGGAGCTTGCTAAAGCAAGACGAAGCGTGGGAGTTCGTAAGTGCGGAGCGATGCAGCCTTAACCCAATGGTTCGCGGGAATCTGTAGGTGCGAAATGAAGCGCGGGAGCTTGCTAAAGCAAGACGAAGTGTGGGAGTTCGTAAGCGCGGAGCGATGCAACCTTAACCCAATGGTTCGCGGGAATCCGTAGGCGCGAAACGAAATGTGGGAGCTTGCTAAAGCAAGATGAAGCATGGGAGTTCGCAAGCACGGAGATATGCAGCCTTAACCCAAACCTCGCGGGAGTTCGCACTGCGAAACGATGCAACAACCAAAAATCCCTTTCCATAAAGAAAGCGACTTCTCCATAGGAGATATCAACAACGTTCAATGAAATCCATCATGTTGATTCAATCGCAAGAAAAAGACAAGACGTTGGATTAAAAGGACCTCACTAAAACATGGGGTATCCGACGGAATCTTCAATCCAAAAGTGATCAGCATGACAAACAAACATTGAGCAGTGAAACTCTTTGCATAATGAATGCTAACAATGGCCTCCCAAACCGGGGCATCAATAATCAAAGACTTCTCCAAAAAGAAGCAGAGAATAAATCACAAATACATATTTCTCAAATGAGAAATATCGTACACCATCATATAAGTTATAGAGCAATAATGTTTGGAATCCACAGTCGGCATAGTCGATTAGTTGATTTCAAGCGTTAAATGCAAATTCGAATTAGAATATCGTATTGGTGCAGACAATATTTGACGAGTTATAAATCGTTGAATAAAGTAATTATGTGCAGACACTTTATTCAATTCAAAATATAGTTCGCTACAGATCATTTCATATCGATTAACTAATTCACCATCGGTACGGACAGTCGGTGGTGACCATAAGTCCAAAGTCCTGCAATCACTTGTTTTAATTGCAGAACAGATGGAAGTAAAGCAATTTGCAGTCCAATGCATCATCAAAAGACGACAAACTAAGACGGAAATCTGTTGAATCATCAGCGGTGCAAAAATACACTGGAATTTATGATACCAGATCAAATAACACGAAGATGCGAGCAAATCCAAATAATAGTCCAAGACCAATCAAGGAAAGGCTCACTAGTTACATCAGTCATTTCGAAGCCTGCATTCCTCGCAAGCAAGAAATACAAGCTTCGAGGGGCAAATGTTAACCCCGTTTTTAGAACACGGTTCACAACGAAGAAGCATTCACAGACAACGACACGACCGCATGACTGACTCAATGTCTTTTCCACGGTACGGGTTCCACAATCATTCGTACGACATGATCATAAGTCGCTAGCATGACATGGGACTAAGCTAATTCGACATGAAATACAAGCTGCACAAACTCATCCAAGTCGTGCTAACGACATTAGCCAACCCGTGCAAATGTCCATATCGTCTGTAACTTGATGGCACTTCAAAAACCATGTCGGGTTAATCAAGTCATCCGCACCATTTAGGTCGTTCACATACAGTTAAAAGACCAAGTCGTCGGTCCTTCGTATCACGACATGAGCCAAGGCGTTAGCTCCTTCAACCAAGTCACAAGCAGTTCACAGCATAAAGACCCGCTCCCACATTCAAGTCGTACCAACGACTCGCAAGACCAAGTCGTTCCCACATATGTTAATTAACTCATGCCGTGTCCAAACTATATCGTCAGCATGTCATTCCAAACAATTCATTCCGCATAACGATTGATCCTCTTCATTCAGCACGTTGCATGGTGCTTGAGTCATGTCATGCCAACATATTGTATAAAGAAACCTGGTGTGTGCTACATATGGCCTACAGAATAGGCGAGAAGGGAAATTTAAAGACACGAAACATCATGATGTTTCGATAATAGAAATGCCAGGTCACCTGTAAATATGTAGGTTAAGTAAGCTATATGGTTGGGTCAGAAAGCATTAGTTGACGCGTGCTCATGGACTATATGAAGAAAAACATCATAGCATACGTGGTTCAGCTGTACTTCAAGTCATGCCATTAAGACTAATCCAGGTCATATCGTTAGTACTAAGTCGTGCCACCAGTCCTGAGTCATGTCGCGTTGAATCAATCCGTTCATAAAAGCGAATACTTTAAGCCATGGCGGCTTAAAGACAGTGTGTTCCTTCAAGAAGAAAGCAGGTGTTCTGAGCATATTGCTATCAACATGGTGTTGGCTCATCCATGCAACCAAAAGATTTCATGTCGTTTAGCAGTGAGCTTGGGTCCAAATCATGCGTGAGTTATTAGGTCACTGCACATTGTTGGTAACATAGAAGTGGACACGTGGCAGAAGAGATGAGTTGCTGGGTCATTCCTACTTCCGTTATGAACTTACACCGAAGAACACGTGGTACAACAAAGGCTAACGCATACCTCAATTTATATCAATGCATAAAACCATGTCGCACGCCAGCTGTTCACCCTTGTCGCAGAAATCAAGGCGCTGAGACCATGTCGCTTAAGCCATGCCGTGTTAACAATTGTCAAGTGAAAGGCAAAGTCCAGGACCATATAAATCATCCCGCGAGAGATTCATGTCGCAAGCATAGTCATGGCGTCGGAGTCATGGCGAATTGAATCATGTCGAAATGAGTCATGGCGTTTTGAACATAATTACAGAATTGCCACCTGGGGCTAAAATCACCTATAAATACCCCTCATAATTCACTTGAAAGGGTGACCGAAAATTCATTCCGACAAGGAGACTCCGTCAAATTCAAAGCTCATCTACAACTTCTTTAATGGCTTCAATGGGTTCATCAACACCTTTCTAACTTCATGAAGATCAAATCTAAATCAATGATCATTAGAGCTTTCTACAATCGGATCTAAGCACCTTCAATCTCATTCAAGCTACATAATAAATCTCTCAAGCAATTTCATATCTTCTCTAATCCTCTCCAAAGCCTAAATCGAATGCAAATTCACTATGAGATCTATGAAGTTCATGAAAGAGGATCAAAGCACACAAGTGGTTGAAGATTCATCACAAAGCTAAAAGATCTCTTCATTTTCTTCACCAAATTCAAGAGAAATTAGCTCATAAAGAGGGAGAAAAGATTGTAATGAGGGAAGATTCTTATGTTGTAAGCTTGAATATTATAATGAGAATTGATTGAAAGTGGATGTAGATTCATAGAGAATCGAACCATTATAAAAATTCCACACTTTTTACACCTTTGCTTTTATTCGTTTGTTTATGCATGTTGGAATGTTACATGTCCCTTTTTTTCCCCTTTGTTTACGAGTTAGGCTAATTTGCGAGCCTAACGTTATATGTGAATTATGCGAACGAATAACGGGGGAGACGTTGGGCAAAAATATTAAACTACATGTTATTGGCATAGATTGTCTCATAATCATGTAAATGATTAGTAGTATAAAATGGTAGAATTTGTACACCAGAATTATGGACGTAATATAGAGGGTAAATGGGGCATGACTTGAATTGACAACACTTGTGGATAATTTACATATGAACATAAATTGTAAATATGTAGATTAATAAAAAATGAATATGCCTAACCCAAGGTTAGATTGAGTTACGGTGTAAGACTGCCCGGAACCGTCCGGCACATACAGCAACCGTAACAATATAGATCTAATGTGAGAGGTTAGCGCATTAAGCCCAAAAACCCGAGGTTAGATTGAGTTGCGGTGTAAGACTGCCCGGAACCGCCCGCCACATCCAGCTACTGCAACAATATAGATCTAATGTGAGAGGTTGGTGCTTTAATAAATGATTTAAAGCTAAGAAACAGACAAGCTAAGAGTGGTAGGGTTGAGTTAACACAAGATGGCAACACTTAACCAATATAACATGATGTGTGATAGGGTTAAGTAACACAAGAAGGCAACACTTAACTAATACAACATGATGTGTGACAGGGTTAAGTAACACAAGAGGGCAACACTTAACCAATGTAACATGACAAGTGGGTGGGTTAAGTTAACTCGAGTGGATTGATGACACTTAACCAATATAACATGATGAACGAGTGGGGTTAAGTAAATAGGAAACACTTAACCAATATAACATGATGAATGAGTGGGGTTAAGTAAATGGGAAACACTTAACCAATATAACATGATGAACGAATGGGGTTAAACTAAGGGGAAACACTTAACCAATTACAACATGATTGAATGAGAAGGGTTAAGTTAATAAGAAACACTTAACCAACATGACATGACGTGTGGATGAGTTAAGTTAACTTGAATGGATGGATAACACTAAAACAATTTGGGGGGTATACGAATAAACCCTAGAAAACCCAAGTAACGGGGACCCATTTTAGCAGTAACCCACATAGATGTATCACGGTACCCTGAACTAGGCAGGGTGGGGCACGATTACTGGGCTGATTATAAGCGGTCAAAATAGCGGCTGGGGGTGCAGCAGTGTAGTTCCGATGGAGTATGGGCGTGCACGTGCTCCAAAGGGGAAAAGCAGGCACTGGGCATCAGTAGTACACACTGTGCATCTTGAATCGTGTCAGGTCGCTATCATAGGGATTGATACACCTTATGGTGGGACCAACATAGGGTATCTACACGCAAGAGAGGGCCGATTGACACAGACACAAGGAAAAAATAATACAAGTAGGGAGTCGATCGATAGGGTAGTAAGGGTACATCTAACATCTTCATGGCAATTAGGCTGATTGAGGTAAGATCCTCATATTAGATGTATACCTGAAGGCTACCACAATTGCGGGGTTGGGATCACCTTAATTTATAACACAGGATACTAGTTGGGACACTAGTAGGGGATACAAATCCTTTTTCACAGGATACTAGTTCGGACACTAGTAGGGGATACAAATCCTTTTTCATAGGATACTAGTTGGGAAACTAATAGGAAATACGAATAGTTCTATAAAGACACTAGTTGGGATGCTAGTTGGGTGGTGCAGAGAAATTAGGAAATCAGAGAAAGAACCGAAGCGCATTCTGTGTATCCTACCTTGTCATATCTAACGATCATCATTTGTTGTCTTGGTATGCTTATTATCACGGTTATGGTCTGGTATCTAGTTTATTCATGTCATGATCCTTTTACCTGTTTACATGCTGAATAATCATTGGACTTACCAGGCATTATGTCTGACTCTGTTTTGTTTCGCTCTTTTCTTCCGTCCCCTCCCCCCCCCCCCCAGTTTCACAGGGAGGGAATATTACCACTTAGCTCAGTTTTCTTTCCAAGCTCGAAGATAGACGATGTATTGCTTTGGACTCTCTTTTCCACTGCTATGGCTCGCTCATGCTTTATTGGGGAATATCATTGTCATTTCATGCTTCTTTATTTTTTTAAACAAGACAGATGCTTTGTTGTAATGGGTATTGGTGTTTTGGTGCTAGAAAACAATCTTTGTACAAGCTGTTTTATCAATAAAGTAAAGTTTTATTTATTTTCCACTGTTTAAATTTTGTTTGTTTTGTAATTTATCTGTTCTATACAATTATGACGCTCCACTGAAGTTAATGCATTTCCTTTGTGAGTGATCTTAACGGAGGTGTGCTGTTACACAAGGATTCTCCATTACTAGAGAATTATGTTTCGTGTAAGGAAATTAAGTGTAGAAAGTAGTAAATAACAAAGTGGATTTATAATGGTTCAGTACGTGAGGGACCTACGTCCACTTTGTAGGATTTCGCTGATATTTTATTCACAACGATGGGTTACAAGCATAGAAATTCATCATGACAGTCGTTTACAAGTGTTTCCAAGTATTTTGAAGTCATAGTTGTCATATATTAATCTTGGGGAAAAGTATTTTTTATGCTTCTTCTTCCTCAAGCACTAGGCTGCCATTAATGAGTTCTTGGAGCTCCAAGGGATGTCAAATCAACAAAAATTCAAACCATTTGAAGAATGAGCAAGGGGGTATCTATAGTAGAAGAGTTTGGTGGGAGTATGTAGCATTCGGGAACCACGCAGCAGGAAAATCGCATCATAGGGTTGTTCATACCCGAAACTCGCATCACATCCTATTTTGAAGGAGAAAATCTCATCCTCTAGGCAGGATGCAATTTTTGCATCCTCTAGGTGGGATGTGATTTTCGCATCCAAACGGATGCATCCCTCCCCTTGGAGGTAGTTGTCTCACACCCATCAGATGCGATCACATCGTATCTTGTGGATGCGATGGCATCGCATCTGATGGATGCAACGACACCGCATCCTAAAGGATGCAATGTTATCACATCCAGAGAGATGCGATAACATTGCATCCTAAGGAATGCGATATGAATGGACGCGGGGACAAGCCGGTGAGGGGTAAGGTGATGCATCATGGGGTGATGCGAGTAGGGTGGTGCGAGGTGAGCTGTGCGACGGAACCAATGCAATGCAATTTGAGGCGATGCGATGTGGCTTTTTGGCATGGTGGATGCGAGCTAGCATGATGCGAAGTGTGTGTGATGCTATATGGTTGTTCCCATGAGTTGTGAGATTATCTCCCACTCGATCTCTCCTCGGCTCGAATCTTCAACATCTTGGCGATACTTCGAGCTTTGGTATCGCACGATATGTTGAGTTGAGTGAGTCTTGTGTACCTTTGGGTACCAGACTAAAATGACAATTAACAATATCTGTTTTTCTAATGCTTTTTCATGTATCGTAACATTTTTTACTTTTATGGCTTATAAACATTTATAAGTGTTAGGAATTGGAAAATAAAAATGTTTCCAAATCACAAATTTGGTGTACTAAACACTGACTTCAAGGTTTCTTCGAAAAAGGATCCTTCGACGGATCTCGGCAAATTCTATCGTGAAGCAATTAGATTTCTGAGGTAGGAAGATGCAATGGAAGATTTTGAAGTCCTAGAACTAAATGGTGCAAAGGATAGAGGATTGTCAAATTCTAAAAATGACAATGGGAAGTGGAAGGCCAATGATGAATATAGCCCACCAAAAAAGACGAGGAGAGGACTGAGATTCTCTTCTTATGCAAATCTTAGTTCTAGCATGGAAAGAATATCATGTACACCAAGGATCCCTTCCACATCAAAGGTCGATAAGGAGGGAGCCCTCAAACCGATAGAGGGCATCTGAGAAATACGGTTTGTTCCATGTAACAAACGTTTCAAAAATAAATGCAAACAACTGAAAGATGAATTTGAGGAGCTAGAAAGGAATGCATAGTTACCCCCATATGTTCTAAATAGAGCCGCTGTGATGAAACCAGATCGTCAACCGCATAGAATCAGAGCGGGCCTAGCTCTAAGTTGATCGCATGGAAATTGGGTAATAAATGACAAAGTCACTAACCAGTGTACATGATTTAGAGAGATCAGTAAGCATGATTATAGACAACGATAAACCGTCTTTCTTGTTTTATGCTTTAATAAATTTGTTATAAAGATAGCCAACTTACTTACATTTGTATGGAAATAGGTGAGATCCCTGGGCAGGCTCTGAGATGGTGTTAAACCGGTGCTTTAAGATGTAACAAAACTTATACTTGTTGTTTCTCAAAAAAATTAGTTGGTGAGTATTGTTTATACCTATCGAGTACAAAAACAACAACTGAATTTCAACTTCAATAACGTAATGGATTATCTTATGTTGGTTACTCATAGTAAGAGATAGACAATTTTGTCATGAAATTGGCGAGTCTTTTCATTTCGGATCGTCAACTGAGAATAACGACTGGCTAGGGCTGGTCATTCCTCGCATGGGATAAACTGATCAAGATCATTAAGTATGTTTTTTACTTGACAAGGGTCAGATATAGATTCATTTGGCAGGATTATAAAATGCAGCAATGATTCGTGAGAATGCAGTGAGGTTACGATCATCTAGTATGGATATCACTTAGAAAGGGTCGTGTCCTTCCTTGTACGGATGATTCAATCAGGATTAACAAGTATTGATAACGCTTAGCAAGGCTCAGGTAGTTCCGCATATGGTATGACTTGATTAGGATCATCAATGCAAGGGTTCTTGGTAAGAGCACAATGAGGCTTTAGATAGTTAAGTGCAACAATGCTCGATAAGAGCCCGATGACGCAAGGATCACCAATGATGGATTACGCTTAGCGTTAGAAAGATGAGGGTCGTCGAATGTAGAATACGCACGGTAAGAGTATGAAGGAGGCTAGGATTGTTAACAATAGATGACCCTTGGTAGGAGGAGAAAATGATCATTGCGTATTGAGTATGCTTAGCAAGGGTCGGGAGGGACCGAATATTGACCCAGTGAGGTCATGAAAAATGAGGATTGGCTCGGAAAGGCAACAAGAATAGATACCATATCAAGGAGCTAATGAACATACAAATGATCCTACGATGCCGATGATTTGACAATTGACTCGAAATAAGCCACGAGACTCGTGAACAATCCCAAAATATTGCGAATGTTGAATTACACAAAACGCATATTTCAAAATAAGATATGTTTTGCAAATAAGTGTTAAGCCATCGTTTTACAAGACCATTACACGATGAATTTGGATACTTGGATGTCATAACTATCAAGTTGGATTTCCCGGAGAGATAATAGGATCGCTCAGGAATAGAGTATGGATATAGAAATGAAGCTATAAATAGTTGGATTCAAACTTGAATAACATTATGGAATAGAATAAGTCTAGAAAAGACTCTAGGATAGTTAGGGATTGGTATGGTTCTGCAATGAAGGAACCCAAACTTCTAAAATCAACAAAGAAACTTCCATAACCCAAAAATTAGAGGACGAGCATGAGAATCGAAAACATAAGAGCTAAAGGAAGTTAAAGAGGGGTCTTCTTTAGGGTTGCATCCTTATCGGTTGCAGCCCTAGATGTTGGTACTGGTCCCTTTTAAGGGTTTGATACCAACACTTTAAGTGGCATGATCTAGGCCTCACTTTTAAGACTAGGTTGTCCTGCTTTGGTGGTCCCTCTGCATGATTCCAAGCCAATTTATCATCTTCTGAAATTACAAATAGACCTTCATTAACTTTCAAAAATTGATATTCTCTTCTTTTCTCCATGCGAAATCTCTGTTGTTCCTTAGAGACAACAACATTAAGAGTCGGTGTCGACCTTTGTAAACTGGGGCGATCGAAATCCTAACTAGGACTGGGCCATCTTACTCCGGTGGGCACCCTTACGTGATTCCTGGCAGATGTGTCATCTTCTGTGACTATAAATAGACCTTTATTATCTTTAAAAAGAGATATTCTATTATCTTATCCATGTTGAAGCTCTTCCATTACTTAGAGACAACAAGTCCTTCTCTTTATATTCATCAAAACGAATAGACGTACCTGTAATCAATAGTATAAATAGAGATGACTATAAGTGGGCGTAAGCTAGAGTTTGTCGAATCACTGTAAAAAAATTGTGTGTTCTCTATTGATTCTTCTACTTTATCCAATGTTCTATGATTGAATCTATGGCGGTGGATTGTTGAATTTTATTTATGCTCGTGACCATACTCATTTGAGTGTTACTATTTATTTGATCAAAAAATGAGCCCAATATACTTATTTCTTGAAAAATGACAATTTGAAGCACGTTACTTTTGGGATGCACATGAACATAACAATAATTTATATAGCATATAAATGTGAGTAGTAGTTTATGTATGGGGTTGTAGTTAATGGTAACTTGCATGCCTATATGTGTCTTAACCTTGTTATCTTACCGGTTTGCATAATTTAGCATAATCTAAATTCTATCAATAAATGACAACATAACTTTATCTTTTGTAAAAGAAAATCTATTATTGGTAAGAATGGACAAGTTAGACGTAGTTAATTACCAATGTATTGGATAATGAATGAAAAACAGTTACAAATTAAACAATAATTGTTATAGTTTTAAAAATGAAAGGAAAAACTATTAGTCCTATGAGCACTTTACTATGCTTTGTATCACATTTCAAAACATATGCCAACAAAGCTAGAAATATGTAGCAACACTGAACATTGTGAATAAGAATAATTATTTTATGCTTTTATATATGTACATGATGGAATACATAGTTGCAATGCATATTAGCACTTGAATGTTCAAGTCTTTTAAGTAATATACATCAAGTAGAAAGAGTTCGCACTTCCATAAAATCTTAGTAACAAGCTATTGATTATAGTCATAAAATATTGATTTATATTACAGCACCAGTAAGTAACAATTATATCATTTTATAAGTTATATCGAAAGATATGATGACGGACATGTGAAAATTTTTTAGCCTTCCATACGAGAAATAATTTCACTATCATTATTTTTTCATTAGAAACTAATTTCAACAAAATAATTAGCTTTAGGCTATATACTTGAAATTCCGAAGTAGACTTTTAAAATATGGAAACTTAGCGTGTCTTTGAACAAAGTATTATTTATTGTCTTACATAATTTGTGTATAATTAATTGACATATGCTTAGAATTCTTGATTAAAGTGTCAATTAGTAGAATTAATAGTCACTTGGGTATTCCAATAAAAATATATACTAATACAATTCGGGAACTCGGATTGAACTATGGAAGAGTATTAGTTGAATCTGACGCTGCATTTTTATTTCCGACTTAGTAGACATTATGATAGAGAATTAGGAAACAATGTCGGTTTTAATGAAACATGGATATCAAATATTTTATCTTTTTTATCCACTATTTTCTCTTTACAATAGTTTGGTGACCACCTTTTGGAATGACTCTATAACCATAACTAGCGAGTGATGGAATAAAATAACAAATGAAAAGGTTCCCTAACAATTTTAGAGGGGGTTAGATAAAAAGATGAGACAAGTTGTTCTCAAACAAATGAACCTATAATTAGTTACATAATATCCTATGAATATGATCCATCCTTTCTATATGTTCATTCTCTAATTCTTGTGGTTGACACCAAAAAATGATACAACACCCCTAGAGTTCAATGATAGTTAAACTCAAAATAAATGAAAAACAAGGAATAGAGATAAGGAAATGCGGTATAAAAGTGAGACAACAATTTATTATGGTTCGACGTTGATCTGTCTACATCCACTTAGAATATTTGATCACTTTATTGTTAGATTCTCAAAGTATAATTGCTTAGATTAGCATGACTTCGATGTAAGATAGTTCAAATTAATCAAATGACCAAAAGATCTATTTTTCGACTTAGAGATGAGTATTTAAATTTCCAGGCCAAGATAAGAAGTCGTAGGACCATTAATGAGGGAGTCATATAGGGCCTAGCCTAAAATGGGTAAAGGATCAGATCGGTACTAATCCCTATAAGCATCGATACCATTCCCCGTATATTTAGATATGGTACATGTGATCCTTCACGTGGGTACTACGTGTTGCCTTGAGTTGCTACATAGAGTTTAGTTAAGTTTTTTTGTTTACGAGTTATGTTGCTTTGTTTATTGAAGCAGTGAATTATGTCGAAACGTGCCATAGTCGTAATGACCCTCTATGTGGGTTATACTGATTCCTCCATGTAAGAGTTCTCAAGAGCTATTCCAGTGAGTCATTGTGATCGTATTCGTATGGTGCCATTTGGAATCACTTCCAAGCCTTCAAGTGACGTTTTTGAGTCCTTTAGCCTTGTAATCATTGAGTAGCATCAATCCAAATAGCTTTTGATGGCTGAGCATAAAGGTCGGGTAACACTTTCCCTGTAAGTACGTCTTGTATGAACATGATGTGCTTTGAATCAAAACAGGTCTTAGTGAATAAAATGAAACCCATGATGCGCTCAATGAATATTAACGATCCTTTATTCAAGTGGTGTACACCAAGCAGTATGTCATTTGTGAACGTCTGTGATGCTTTATCGAACTACATGGTATAATTATGCGATTCCAGATTTACTAATGGTTCTGATATGTCTGAACTTAACCATTTGGACTGAAAATCGTCCAAATTTTTAGGTGAACACCGAACTTCTATCAGCTTAAGAAATTCATTATTAGTTGTGGCTCCTACTTAAACCTGAGTGTAAGCAAGTCATTGTTGGTTGAGAGTGGTGTATGCACTCACATGCTCGTACATGTTTTTGTATGACAGGCTTGTATTTTATAAAACAGAAACATGGTAACGTTACTGTATGCATATGGTTATACATGTTAATGTAAAGGTTCATATGAGTTCGATGATCGAACGCACACTTCAGAATTGTACAATTGGTTTAATATTATTAAGTGCACGCTAGATGTTTGATTCTTGACCATGTTAACGATCAAATGCTCGGAAATCAATGCATATTAGTGTGCAAATTAAATTAGTTAGGCCAATCCCTTCCATTCCTTTCCTCATTTTCCTTATTTTAAATTAAATTCTAAAGGGATCAGTACTGATCCCTTTATAGGGAATGTTACCGAACCAATACATTAAGAGAAAAATTGGTACGTGTGGAATGGGTTCTCTTATTCCCCCTATAAACAACTTTCATTTTCTTCCCTTTTCACTTTTACTTCTCTAAATCGAGTTTCAAGCTATCATAAAAATCATGGACTATCTCCAATTTTGGATAAACATTGACTATTGTGAACCCTCCTTTGATTGATGACAACTAGGTGGCACCATTCTCTATTCGAATTCCAACCAAGTTGGCATGACCTAGGGTGGGTTAATTGATTCAGTCTATGTTATTCTTGAATTTATCGTGTTGTGATGATGACGACAATCGATTGGTTGTTGTGAAGTAGCAACGCTAGATGACGGAAGAGGGACATCGGTGGATTGCACTGGTAGTTCAAAGTTGGAGGAGGCGATTGGCTTGAGGGAGGAGGAAGAAGTAAGAGGATTGAATGAAACTGAAGGGAGAAGAAGAAGGAAAGAGAGAAAAGGGGAGAAGATAGGATTTTCGTACTCGATGAGAAAGTCGGATCATGTATGGGTGAAAGGAGAGAAATTGAGAAGCTTAGGGATTTTTCGGATCCAAAGTGAAGGAAACCAGATCGGGGTTTCAAGCTAGGATTGGAATATGGACTCGAAAGTTGTTGGGTTAGCATTTTTTCTGAGAATTGGGTCAGAGCCTTAAAGTGTAGCGATTGATTGGGGGTAACTCGACCTTCGACTTTACATCGTTGCAAACTCGAATGATACAAAATTCGATTTGGATTTCAAGTTTATTAATTTGCAATTTTGTAGTCATCGAATCGATACTTTAATCGATCACACATAGAAATGGACTTGAATACCGTATCAAATCAATAACACAAGCATGCATAAAGGATAGAGCATAAAATTAGACAGTGGACACGTGGATGAATTACTGATGGTAAATTTTGATTTTCAATTCGATCTTTGATGAGATTCCATGATCCGATCCAAGAGTTGGCAAGATGGTTGGTGATCATGATCATTCCAGTCATGAAAATGAAAATCATCATCATGTTCTGGAGTTTTTATTTAAGTTGCATGAGCATGCACGACACTGCCCATTCCACTTCAGTGCAAACTAACACGCGAGGAACAAGATAATCGCTCTAACTACTATATACTTACAAGCATGGTAAATTATGGCCATTAGAAGCTCAAGACAACTCCAAGGTTTAGAGATCGAGAGTTGAAAGCTAAATCTAGAATTCATCGGTTCAATAGGTGGGTCAAGCCTCTCATCTAGAAGCCATTCAACTTCTAATGAATCTAATCCTTCTAGCAAGCAAATCAACTCAAAGGGCTAAACAAGAAGGGCCAGCTCAAAGAGCCATAGCCAGTATATCAGCCCAGTGGTGATTTGAATGCTGAAGAAGGTCAGCAACAGGAAGAAGCAGACCCATATCGAGCCTCGGATGTAGCAATCGATCAAGAAGGTACTCCACTAGTGTTGGAAAATCTAGATCAAGGATGCAATGATCTAAGAGAACCTCCAGATTCTGTTTTGCATCCAGAATTGATGAAACAATTCTGGTGAGAATCTGCATAAAGTACAACATACCATCGAATGATGTCCTGATCCCTGGTTGGGATAATAAAGCGCATGCCCCTAGAAGGGTTTATATCTTGCAATAGATATACGTGCTCCGTTAGGCGTGTGCCTTCTTTCTTCCCATACATTCGGGATAAGCACTAATAGATGTGGTTGGAGCCTACAAAGCTTCATTGTGATGGTTATGCCTTTTGTCCCGACCTACATTCTATATGTTGAATACTAACCCACAAAAGATGACATCAAATATCTATATATTTTCAAGCGCCGGAACATATCTCCATTAACTGTGAAACTTGAGGCTCTTCCAAATGGTTGGATCAACCAAAGGGCATATAGTAAGATAAGTTATTTTAAGCACGACTGGTTTAACGTGCATTGCTTTCCTTGGATTACGCGGCAATGGTTGAGAGGACGTAAGTGTGTCAACACTCACTTGTAGCATTTCAAGTTAATCGAGTCGCAAGATTTAGCCTAACATGAAATATGAATTATACGGTAATCCGCCGATGCCATCAGGACAAGAGTAACTAGATTGGGTGCTAATCCTGAGAGATGTCAGTGGATTCTTGTGATGCATAAACCTTGATTTTATATTGACTCCTTCACAATCTGGACTTGTTGCCTGAGGGTCGTTCACTGGTTGTGGTAATGTTGAGGATTGTAATAACCCAGAAATCTGGGCCAATCTATAATTTTTATTTTGGCAATTTTAACGAATTTTGAACATTTAAAATGAATTATTTTAAATAATATCGACGAGAAATTTATTTTGAATAGAATTAGAACGTATATATTTATATACGTCTTCGTTAGACTATAAATATTTATATATATATATATATATATATATATATAATGAATTGAAAATGGCGTGGTAGTTCGATAATTCGATTTCAAAATTCAAATGAATGTACAGGGTGCAACTTAAACCGGATTTTAGCGAAACCAAAAATATTTGAATCCACTTGACAATATCTTTCCAATGAATCCGAAAAATCAAAATTTCATAGCGGGGATCAAAAGTTACGTCCAGTTGAAATTTCAGAATAGTCGCTATGGAATTTCGGCCCTTGAAAATGGCCATTTTGCAAACGACCTCGGAATTCGACGAAACCACTTTTGTTGGATCCGTGATGTCAAGTTATTGCTAGGTTTCAAAATTCATAATTTTTTGAATCAATATGTGAACGTGGCAAAGGAAAACGCGTTTAACCAGTTTTAGTTGATTTTAATCGACTGGAAATTGGCCATTTTTCAAACGGTCTCAGAATTCAACGAAACTAGTTTTGTTAGGACCGTATTGTCAATACAAAGCTAGAAAATATTTTTTGGGAATTTTTCTAGTTAGTATGTGACCCCGGTAAATTGAAATGCGCGTTCAAATTCAATATATATAGTTATATGTTGATTTTGACGAAAACTGATCAGAACGGTCGAATTGGCCTACGATACATATCCCATTGTGTTTGGAATGGGGGTAATTAGTTATGGACGACAGGCGGTGGGTCTTGTTTCGAGGTCGAAAATAAAAGTTGCTTTTTGAAGTTAAATAATTAAATATTTAAATAAACAAAAGTCAACCCTTCACCCTCTTTATCTCTCCCTCCCTCCACGTTCTCTTTCAGGCAAAGAAAAAAGAAATAGAAAAAAAACCGTTCCCACTGTAGCCCTAAACCGTTGCTACCCCCAAACCTCCTCCGTCGATCTCAAGCGCCGCCACCTCAACCGAGCTCTGCCTCTCCTCGACCCCGCCGGCGACGCCCAGACCCCCTCCTCCTTCCTCTTGCGCGAGCCCCAAATCGTGCCCCAATTTCGAGATCAAGCGAGACGCCACCAACAGAGACCGGGACCTCCTGCTCCCCCTCTCGACCCCACGCCCTCAGTCGACCGGCGCCGATTGTCACCCCACCTTGCGACTGACGCGAACTCCACCCACGAGATTCTGAAGCCGGAAACCGACGTGAGCTTTTCCCCCGTTCTGCAATTTGATTTTTACAAAATGCTTTCATTGATTTTATATAAATGTTTTATTGATTTTATATATATATATATAAAGATGCAGTTTTTAATGAAATAGAAATATAATCTTTATCTGTATGAAATTATTATCAAAGATTAGATTTTTATATTATCAAAGATTAGATTTTTATATAATCAAAGATTAGATTTTTATATTGTGGAAAGAGTAAAAATATGATTTTTATATTATATAGATAGTAAAAATTTGATCTTTATATATATAGCGAAATAAAAATATGTTTTTTATTATATATAGGTTGAAATAAAAATGTGATTTTTATAGCGGAGATATAAAAATTCGATCTTTATATAGGGAGTAAAAATATAAAAATACAACTTTTATATAGGATGAAGCGTTATAAAAATATATGAAGTGGATATAAAATATGATTTTTATTTATTGAATGAAGCAATAAAAATATAATTTTTATTTGAACAGCGTGAAAAGAACTGCAGTGAAATTTCAAACAGATTCAGTTGATTCAGCAGTTCCACAGCAAAGCATGGCGGAGTGGAACCCTCTGTGAGAACTTCTCACCTTTTAATTTTGTTTTCTAGTTAATAATATATACTAGGATGCAGACGGTGTTTAGTAGCACCTGACACCCGTCGTCCACAGGCCATGGACGGCTTGTATGCTTGTTTGTTTGATTTTGATGTGTAGTTGATTGTGTGATGTGATGTGAAATAAAATATTTTATAGTTAAAAATAGAATTTTTTAACGTGTATTTAAAATAAATATTTATAAATAAATCGGAGATTTGATTATATACACTGATTTGATTGATATTGATTGGGACGATAAATTTTACACATCGCCCAACGACACAAATAAAATCTATGTTCGATTGTTTGAAACCCCACACGGGTATTGGGAGGATATATGACATACACTAATCCCAATAATTAGTTGTATGTCGATCGATTGATTGACAGGCTGTTATAAGCGTTAAATATTTATATTTGATGCTTATACAGTGTAGAACGCACTCTGGATGATGGTTGATTATTTATCGTTGTTATTTTGTACACGTGTTGTAGAAAATCCATATAATTAACATTATATGGTAATTGATTGGGCCTCATTCCAGTTTTGAAAAAGAAATATTTGAAAAAGAAATATTTGAAATAGAAATATTTGAAAAAGAAATATTTGAAAAAGAAATATATGAAATAGAAATATTTGAAAAAGAAATATTTAAAATAGAATATTTGAAAATAGAAATATATGAAGCCGTGTTGATTAAATTGACGCCATTTTGACGTGAACGATATTTATATCGACTTTATTCATTTTTCAATGAATATTGAAAGTGATTTCAAAATTCGAATTAAATTGAATAGATTTGAAATTCGAATTAAAGTGAAATGAATTGAAATTCGAATTAAAGTGAAATGAATTGAAATTCGAACTAAAGTGAAATGAATTGAAATTTGAATTAAATTGAAATCAATTTGAAATCAATTTAAAACGTATTTATAAAGAGAAATTCAATTTTGATTTGAAATTGAATATGAAGTTGAAATCGTTTTGAAAACGAATTTAAAACGGTTTTTAAAATACGTTTTAAAAGGAAATCGACGAAATATTTGAAAAAGAAATATTTGAAATAGAAATATTTGAAAAAGAAATATTTAAAATAGAATATTTGAAAATAGAAATATATGAAGCCGTGTTGATTAGGTTGACGCCATTTTGACGTGAACGATATTTATAGCGATTCTATTCATTTTTCAATGAATATTGAAAGTGATTTCAAAATTCGAATTAAATTGAATAGATTTGAAATTCGAATTAAAGTGAAATGAATTGAAATTCGAATTAAAGTGAAATGAATTGAAATTCGAATTAAAGTGAAATGAATTGAAATTCGAATTAAAGTGAAATGAATTGAATTTCGAATTAAATTGAAACTGAATTGAAATCAATTTGAAATGAATTTAAAACGAATTTATAAAGAGAAATTCAATTTTGATTTGAAATTGAATATGAAGTTGAAATCGTTTTGAAAACGAATTTAAAACGGTTTTTAAAATACGTTTTAAAAGGAAATCGACGAAATATATATTATATATATAATATAATGGTCTGAATAGAACGCGCCGTGCTGCGGCAATTCGTGAATTTCGACCATTGACTTCGAATGGATATTGCGGGAGATCCGACCGTCGGATTCTCCTAAAACCGGAACCGTTGGGTTCGTATCGAAAAGAGCTTTCTAACGAATATTAGAAATTTGAAATCTAATGGTTGGATTTGGAATTATGTCCAAATCAAATTTAGAAAAGGTCGCTGTAAGTGCAGTTCGATGGCCGTTGATGGAAATCGACTGTACGGGCCTTGATAAAATTATTAAAAATAGTAATAATTTGTGTAAAATCATAAGAAATGATTTGTGAAGAATTAGGATGAAAAACTCCATATTTGAAAAGATAAAAATAGTTTTTTATCGAAATGAACTAGTTTTGAACTAGAATTATAATTCTATTTATTTTTAAATAAATAAATTGAATTTGAAAAAGGGTTTTAAAAGTAACCAGAATTTCCAATAATTGAATTGGAATGGATTTGAATCGAAATTGTCTTTGGAATATTTCGATGTTGGATTTCGTGATTACACAGATATTGTTCTGGAAATTTGAAAGATATATTTATATCGTTATTTCCAATACGATATTTGTTGGTCGTAGAATTTGATATTGAATATAAGCCGATATATTTTCTATTCAGAGCCTTGTATTTAATATCAAATGTGATTTGGGTTTGTCGTGAATGGTGTCTTCATTAACACTGTTCTTAAACCTAGTTGAGAAAAAGATTAAAAAAAATTATTTAGATTTAATGAAGTGTGCCGATTAAATGGAATTTAATTGGAATTGAATTTGAATTTGAATTGATTTTTGGGTTTATCGCAAACGGTGTTTTAAATAACACTTGTTCTTTAACCCGATAATGAATTGAATGTGATTTTGGGTTTATAGTGAACCGTGTTTTAAATGACATTGGTTCTTTAACCTAGTTAAAGATAGGATATTGATTTCTGTGAAGATTAAAACTAAGTGGGGTTTTAATGAATTTTTAATTAGATTGAAATGGTCGAGAATGGAGTATCACCAGTTTTGCTCCAGGCGATAGTTAAATCTTTAATTAGATTTGAACGTGAAATGGTAATTGAATTTACCGATAACACGGTGGTGTTAGATATGAAGTATGACCAGTTTTACTTCATGGGATGAACAGGTTGGGATTGGGAAATCAAGTAAATGATTACTTCGGTGCGGTTCGCTAATCCCGACTAGTTTGAATTGATATTCAAAGAAGATTAAAGAATAAATTTAAAGAATTTATCTTTGATAAAATTAATGGGAACCTTCCCAAGTATAAGAATATTTGAACAAAATAATATGCTGAATTGGAATGAGGCATATGTTGTGTTTGTGTAACACGTGTTTATTATATACGCGAGTTGTTCAGAAAGACCGGGTTTATCCCATTCTGAATAACTGATTCGACGTGGTGTCGAAGATGAAGACGGTGGTTGAAGACCAGAGGTCTTCACGTCGTTTGGGTGATTACTGATGATCTTGATTGGGTCGTACACCCAAAAGGAGGGAATCAGTTGGTGATCGTCCAGACGTACTTGGAGATCGATGGATATGCGGGGTACTAGGTGCCTCCGGTTTCGTTCAGACCCAGAACGAACTTGTTAATGGACTGTGTGTCTGACATTGGATTTTATTCTGTGTGATTGATTTCTATTAAATATATATCTGTTTGGTGGCGGAGAATTTATTCTCTTGCTTAACGCCCTTCTCTGAGACGTACGAGCTCAGAGGTTATATATTGATGGATATCAAACGCATGGAGTGAATTGCCTGTGTGGCATGCCTAAGTGGCAATTGATCAAGGCTTCTGTTGAAAAGCAAAGTCTTGTGGGTGATGATCAAAGCACAGCCTGTGTGGCACAGCTTTGTGTAACGTGGATTCGCGAGCCTCACACCCCGGTGTGAACCAAAAACAGGAGAAGGACTTCCGGGAGGGCATGTGTTTCCTTCTAGCTAGAAGTGGTGTCAGTGGTTTTACACGCCCTGACGAGTTTGACTTATGTGGTTGTTGCTGTTGCGAGGCACCTCGGATATATCGGTCGATCCGGGATCGATGGAGTCATTGGACTCATTGACACCCCATAGGGTGGGGAAACGCAGTGTTCAGGCATTTTAATCCACATCGGTGGACCAGCCCTGACGACCCAAGGCTTGTCTACGCGCTTGCCTGAGACACGGGCTAGAGCGTCTCGAATTGGTAGAGGACGATCCCTGGCCTCGGTTCATAGATGGATATCCAATTTCCAAATACATGACTTTGCGATTTTGATTGTATAACCTATATATGGCGACATAGTGGTATGGGGCATTCATGCCGCCTATGATTGATACTTATGATTTGAAATTGATTTCTTCACTTAGAGCAATAATAAAAGATTTTTTTTAACGTATCAAGCATTCTTTGGCTATTATAAGGTAAAACCCTATCCTCTGGTTTGTGTTGCATTGTGTGATGGGACCTGTGTCTTATAATAGTTCATTTTTCTTTATTTAGCATTGCGCTGTTGTTTTATGCACTGGTATTCTTGGGAGGAAACCCATTCCGTGTTATACGGCGTGGTCCCTTGATTTACCTAACTTTAAAATAAAGATTAATAACTGTTTTAGTTCTCACACCAATCACATGATTGACCTAGAGTTTATTGTTTTAACCTAAACTCTGGGTGCCCTTATTTTGACACGGCAGCTAGTAGTTTTGGTTTTGCATATTTATATTCATAGGATCCTGGTTTACAGCTGGAATGATATCCGGAAAGCTTTGTATCCGTATATCTCCTTCAGTTGTGTTTTGTATTATTTTCCGCTGCTTTATAATGTATTGTAATCTCTGATATTTTTTAATGTGTAATATTTTTTATACGCTGTATATTCTTGTAATCTGATGGAATTGTTGTAATATACAATGAAAAGTTCTTCCGTCTGCGTTCTAATTTGTCGTGTTCTCAAAACAATTAGGCGTTTCGAACGGTCTGGGTCGGTTTAGCGACTGGTCAGGATCGAACGAAATTCCCGGTCGTTACAACGTGGTATCAGAGCTTTGGTTTACAAAGCTCAGAGAACAAGACACGTTGGAACAAAACGAAAGAATTCATCAGAGATTGGATTAGTAATATCCAATGGGAATGACTCATTAGAGATAAGATCAGCAGTATCCTAGAACGAGTGTGAAGAGTATATTTTTCAAAATAAAATGAAAACAATTTTTGGTTCGAAAATTTAAATCGAATTATTCGTATTTGAATATTTATTTATATTGATTTGGATTATCCAGTATATAAAGATTTTGCGTATACGTCTGATCCGCGTGTATTGGGTAGATATAGAATCACACTCTAGTTACCCGGAGATGATTCTGATGATAGTCTAGACATCATTAGAATTGGTGTTCGAGTTTCGAAAGTGGGATTTCTATATATTTTCTATTGACTGGTGTGAGAACCAAAATTATATAGGGCCTATTGTTGTGATTTGGCACCAAAAACATGATTTTTGACTATATATCAAAGTTGTGAATTTGAAACGATAATCAACTAATTGATTGATGGTTGTGTTGTTTGATTATTGGTTGAGTAAATAAAATTTGAACCATATAGCCAATTTAAATCAAATAGTGAATTGTATTGAAAATTTGTCGCATTTGCATATATATACATGTACTTTCACTGAACAGGTCATAGCAAGGAGGCTAGAGCAGAAGAATAAAATTGTTTGCCCGACAAATAGGTACATGTTTATTGTATTTCTTGAGTTTTGGGTGATTTTATGAGCCGATTGGCTTTTTCCTTTTCTTTTGGATTGAAGAAGGCCATGGGAGGCTATATGAAATATCCCGAAGTCCCCGGTGCAGGGGAGTTTATGGCGAAATTTTTCGAAAATTTAGGGTGTTAGCCAAATTTTTGAAAAATTTGAAAAGTTCTTAGAAACTGAAAAGTTGAAGAACTTAAGCCGTAGTGAAAATACTGAAAGTTGAGTTGATTAATTAAACAACTTTCGGCTTCGTTCCTTTTCGGGGATGAAAAGTTTTAAGTGGGGGAGATTATAATAACCCGGAAATCTAGGCCAATTTATAATTTTTATTTTGGCAATTTTAACGAATTTTGAACATTTAAAATGAATTATTTTAAATAATATCGACGAGAAATTTATTTTGAATAGAATTAGAACGTATATATTTATATAAGTCGTCGTTAGAATATAAATATTTATTTATATATATAAAATGAATTGAAAATGGCGCGGTAGTTCGATAATTCGATTTCAAAATTCAAATGAATGTACATGGTGCAAATTAAACCGGATTTTAGCGAAACCAAAAATATTTGAATCCACTTGACAATATCTTTCCAACAAATCCGAAAAATCAAAATTTCATAGCGGGGATCAAAAGTTACGTCCAGTTGAAATTTCAGAATAGTTGCTATGGAATTTCGGCCCTTGAAAATGGCCATTTTGCAAACGACCTCAGAATTCGACGAAACCACTTTTGTTGGATCCGTAATGTCAAGTTATTGCTAGGTTTCAAAATTCATAATTTTTTGAATCGATATGTGAACGTGGCAAAGGAAAACGCGTTTGACCAGTTTTAGTTGATTTTAATCGACTGGAAATTGGCCATTTTTCAAACGGTCTCAGAATTCGACGAAACTAGTTTTTTTAGGACCGTATCGTTAATACGAAGCTAGAAAATATTTTTCGGGAATTTTTCTAGTTAGTATGTGACCCCGGTAAATTGAAATGCGCGTTCAAATTCAATATATAGAGTTATATGTTGATTTTGACGAAAACTGATCAGAACGGTTGAATTGGCCTACGATACATATCTCATTGTGTTCGGAATGGGGGTAATTAGTTATGGATGACAGGCAGTGGGTCTTGTTTCGAGGTCGAAAATAAAAGCTGCTTTTTGAAGTTAAATAATTAAATATTTAAATAAACCAAAGTCAACCCTTCACCCTCTTTATCTCTCCCTCCCCCCACGTTCTCTTTCAGACAAAAAAAAGAAATAGAAAAAAAAATGCTCCCACTGTAACCCTAAACCGTCGCTACCCCCAAACCTCCTCCGTCGATCTCAAGCGCCGCCACCCCAACCGAGCTCCGCCTCTCCTCGATCCCCCGGCGACGCCCAGACCCCCTCCTCCTTCCTCTTGCGCGAGCCCCAAATCATGCCCCAATTTCGAGATCAAGTGAGACGCCACCAACGAAGACCGGGACCTCCTGCTCCCCCTCTCGACCCCACCCCCTCAGTCGACCGGCGCCGATTGTCACCCCACCTTGCGACTGACGCGAACTCCACCCGCGAGATTCTGAAGCCGGAAACCGACGTGAGCTTTTCCCCCTTTCTGCAATTTGATTTTTATAAAATGCTTTCATTGATTTTATATAAATGTTTTATCGATTATATATATATATATAAAGATGCGGTTTTTAATGAAATAGAAATATAATCTTTATCTGTATGAAATTATTATCAAAGATTAGATTTTTATATTATCAAAGATTAGATTTTTATATAATCAAAGATTAGATTTTTATATTGTGGAAAGAGTAAAAATATGATTTTTATATTATATAGATAGTAAAAATTTGATCTTTATATATATAGCGAAATAAAAATATAATTTTTATTATATATAGGTTGAAATAAAAATGTGATTTTTATAGCGGAGATATAAAAATTCGATCTTTATATAGGGAGTAAAAATATAAAAATACAACTTTTATATAGGATGAAGCGTTATAAAAATAAATGAAGTGGATATAAAATATGATTTTTATTTATTGAATGAAGCAATAAAAATATAATTTTTATTTGAACGGCGTGAAAAGAATTGCAGTGGAATTTCAAACAGATTCAGTCGATTCAGCAGTTCCACAGCAAAGCACGGCGGAGTAGAACCCTCTGTGAGAACTTCTCACCTTTTATTTTTTTTTCTAGTTAATAATATATACTAGGATGCAGACGGTGTTTAGTAGCACCCGACACCCGTCGTCCACAGACCATGGACGGCTTGTATGCTTGTTTGTTTGATTTTGATGTGTAGTTGATTGTGTGATGTGAAATGAAATAAAATATTTTATAGTGGAAAATATTTTATAGTTAAAAATAGAATTTTTTAAAGTGTATTTAAAATAAATATTTATAAACAAATCGTAGATTTGTTTATATACACTGATTTGATTGATATTGATTGGGACGATAAATTTTACACATCGCCCAACTGCACAAATAAAATCTGTGTTTGATTGTTTGAATCCCCACACGGGTATTGGGAGGATATATGACATACACTAATCCCAATAATTAGTTGTATGTCGATCGATTGATTGTCAAACTGTTATAAGCGTTAAATATTTATATTTGATTCTTATACAGTGTAGAACGCACTCTGGATGATGGTTGATTATTTATCGTTGTTATTTTGTACATGTGTTGTAGAAAATCCATATAATTAACATTATATGGTAATTGATTGGGCCTCATTCCAGTTTAGAAAAAGAAATATTTGAAAAAGAAATATTTGAAATAGATATATTTGAAAAAGAAATATTTGAAAAAGAAATATTTGAAATAGAAATATTTGAAAAAGAAATATTTAAAATAGAATATTTGAAAATAGAAATATATGAAGCCGTGTTGATTAGGTTGACGCCATTTTGACGTGAACGATATTTATAGCGATTCTATTCATTTTTCAATGAATATTGAAAGTGATTTCAAAATTCGAATTAAATTGAATAGATTTGAAATTCGAATTAAAGTGAAATGAATTGAAATTCGAATTAAAGTGAAATGAATTGAAATTCGAATTAAAGTGAAATGAATTGAAATTCGAATTAAAGTGAAATGAATTGAATTTCGAATTAAATTGAAACTGAATTGAAATCAATTTGAAATGAATTTAAAACGAATTTATAAAGAGAAATTCAATTTTGATTTGAAATTGAATATGAAGTTGAAATCGTTTTGAAAACGAATTTAAAACGGTTTTTAAAATACGTTTTAAAAGGAAATCGACGAAATATATATTATATATATAATATAATGGTCTGAATAGAACGCGCCGTGCTGCGGCAATTCGTGAATTTCGACCATTGACTTCGAATGGATATTGCGGGAGATCCGACCGTCGGATTCTCCTAAAACCGGAACCGTTGGGTTCGTATCGAAAAGAGCTTTCTAACGAATATTAGAAATTTGAAATCTAATGGTTGGATTTGGAATTATGTCCAAATCAAATTTAGAAAAGGTCGCTGTAAGTGCAGTTCGATGGCCGTTGATGGAAATCGACTGTACGGGCCTTGATAAAATTATTAAAAATAGTAATAATTTGTGTAAAATCATAAGAAATGATTTGTGAAGAATTAGGATGAAAAACTCCATATTTGAAAAGATAAAAATAGTTTTTTATCGAAATGAACTAGTTTTGAACTAGAATTATAATTCTATTTATTTTTAAATAAATAAATTGAATTTGAAAAAGGGTTTTAAAAGTAACCAGAATTTCCAATAATTGAATTGGAATGGATTTGAATCGAAATTGTCTTTGGAATATTTCGATGTTGGATTTCGTGATTACACAGATATTGTTCTGGAAATTTGAAAGATATATTTATATCGTTATTTCCAATACGATATTTGTTGGTCGTAGAATTTGATATTGAATATAAGCCGATATATTTTCTATTCAGAGCCTTGTATTTAATATCAAATGTGATTTGGGTTTGTCGTGAATGGTGTCTTCATTAACACTGTTCTTAAACCTAGTTGAGAAAAAGATTAAAAAAAATTATTTAGATTTAATGAAGTGTGCCGATTAAATGGAATTTAATTGGAATTGAATTTGAATTTGAATTGATTTTTGGGTTTATCGCGAACGGTGTTTTAAATAACACTTGTTCTTTAACCCGATAATGAATTGAATGTGATTTTGGGTTTATAGTGAACCGTGTTTTAAATGACATTGGTTCTTTAACCCAGTTAAAGATAGGATATTGATTTCTGTGAAGATTAAAACTAAGTGGGGTTTTAATGAATCTTTAATTAGATTGAAATGGTCGAGAATGGAGTATCACCAGTTTTGCTCCAGGCGATAGTTAAATCTTTAATTAGATTTGAACGTGAAATGGTAATTGAATTTACCGATAACACGGTGGTGTTAGATATGAAGTATGACCAGTTTTACTTCATAGGATGAATAGGTTGGGATTGGGAAATAAAATAAATGATTACTTCGGTGTGGTTCGCTAATCCCGACTAGTTTGAATTGATATTCAAAGAAAATTAAAGAATAAATTTAAAGAATTTATCTTTGATAAAATTAATGGGAACCTTCCCAAAGTATAAGAATATTTGAACAAAATAATATGCTGAATTGGAATGAGGCGTATGTTGTGTTTGTGTAACACGTGTTTATTATATACGCGAGTTGTTCAGAAAGACCGGGTTTATCCCATTCTGAATAACTGATTCGACGTGGTGTCGAAGATGAAGACGGTGGTTGAAGACCGAAGGTCTTCACGTCGTTTGGGTGATTACTGATGATCTTGATTGGGCCGTACACCCAAAAGGAGGGAATCCGTTGGTGATCGTCCAGACGTACTTGGAGATCGATGGATATGCGGGGTACTAGGTGCCTCCGATTTTGTTCAGACCCAGAACGAACTTGTAAATGGACTGTGTGTCTAACATTGGATTTTATTCTGTGTGATTGATTTCTATTAAATATATGTCTGTTTGGCGGCGGAGAATTTATTCTCTTGCTTAACGCCCTTCTCTGAGACGTACGAGCTCAGAGGTTATATATTGATGGATATCAAACGCATGGAGTGAATTGCCTGTGTGGCATGCCTATGTGGCAATTGATCAAGGCTTCTGTTGAAAAGCAAAGTCTTGTGGGTGATGATCAAAGCACAGCCTGTGTGGCACAGCTTTGTGTAACGTGGATTCGCGAGCCTCACACCCCGGTGTGAACCAAAAACGGGAGAAGGACTTCAGGGAGGGCATGCGATTCCTTCTAGCTAGAAGTGGCATCAGTGGTTTTACACGCCCTGACGAGTTTGACTTATGTGGTTGTTGCTGTTGCGAGGCGCCTTGGATATATCGGTCGATCCGGGACCGATGGAGTCATTGGACTCATTGACACCTCATAGGGTGGGGAAACACAATGTTCAAGCATTTTAATCCACATCGGTGGACCGGCCCTGACGATCCAAGGCTTGTCTGCGCGCTTGCCTGAGACACGGGCTAGAGCGTCTCGAATCGGTAGAGGACGATCCCTGGCCTCGGTTCATAGATGGAAACCCAATTTCCAAATACGTGACTTTGCGATTTTGATTGTATAACCTATATATGGCGACATAGTGGTATGGGGCATTCATGCCGCCTATGATTGATACTTATGATTTGAAATTGATTTCTTCACTTATAGCAATAATAAAAGATTTGTTTTAGCGTATCAAGCATTCTTTGGCTATTATAAGGTAAAACCCTATCCTCTGCTTTATGTTGCATTGTGTGATGGGACCTGGGTCTTATAATAGCTTCATTTTTCTTTATTTAGCATTGCACTGTTGTTTTATGCACTGGTATTCTTGGGGGAAACCCTTTCCGTGTTATACGGCGTGATCCCTTGATTTACCTAACTTTAAAATAAAGATAAATAATTGTTTTAGTTCTCACACCAGTCACATGACTGACCTAGAGTTTATTGTTTTAACCTAAACTCTAGGTGCCCTTATTTTGACATGGGCAGCTAGTAGTTTTGGTTTTGCAGATTTATATTCACAGGATCATGGTTTACAGCTGGAATGATATCCGGAAAGCTTTGTATCCGTATATCTCCTTCAGTTGTGTTTTGTATTATTTTCCGCTGCTGTATAATGTATTGTAATCTCTGATATTTTTTAATGTGTAATATTGTTTATACTCTGTATATTCTTGTAATCTGATGGAATTGTTGTAATATACAATGAAATGTTCTTCCCTCTGCGTTCTAATTTGTCGTGTTCTCAAAACAATCAGGCGTTTCGAACGGTCTCGGTCGGTTTAGCGACTGGTCAGGATCGAATGAAATTCCCGGTCGTTACAAGGATATTGTGGCTGGTGAAGAGACATGTCCTCTTGTCATGCGTTCGAACTTTCCTCGAATCAAGGAGGAAGTCACTGGAGCTCAGGAGGAGATTGAAGGTATTGACATGGCTGGTGAAAAAGAGACTAAGAGAGAAGAAGATTTTCTATACACCTCTAGTTCCTTCTCCATTGATAAGAACAAGGATGAGCAAAGTTACAAAGTCACTATTAACAGCGACAATACTCGAGATAATCACATCGATGGAGGTAGAAGGGAAATTCAAAGACTTTGATCAGTTACAATTAAATATATCGCCTTTTGGACTTGGCGATGTTAATGTCGAGAGTTTGCTACCAAGTTCTGAAATGACAACGACACCTGCATGCGTTGGGAGATAACTCCCTCGAGCAAACTAAAAACTAGTCTGTTAGGTTGGACACTAGGACACACACTCTTAAGCATTCCATGACACGCCACTTACTAATGTGTTGATTGACAATTTCTACTCGAGATTTATTTTGTGCAGACACAGTGGTTCAAGGTGTTGGGAAATGCGGAATAAGTATCTTAAGGCAAAATTAACACTAGAAGGGGGATGAATAGTATTTAGTGGATTTTTATAATTTTTATGAAATGTTTTTGAATTAATCAGAAATAATTACAAATCACAAATATATAATAATCAGAGAATCAAACATAGATGAAGAATAAGAAGTAAAAGCAATAAAAGAAATAATATGCCAAGACATTTATACCGGTTTAGAGTTAACCTACATCAGTCCCAAATAACTCTAGACTGATGCAGATTTCTTTTCAATATAATATTCAAATACAATCCTTGATATCACAGGCCACAAGGTACACCCCAACTATTTCCAAAGTACATTGAGACTCAATTGATTTCCGAGCTATAATCATACCCAGTTGATTTATACAGGATATAATCACACCTTTCCAGTTTCATTTTAGATATAAAAACTCGATAGAACTTGATCTTGCGAACGTTGATTATAGAAACTCCTACAACCTGAATAGCTCTTGAAATCTTGAAAGTAAAGAATTAAATTAGAATAGGAATTGCTTAATTCTCTTTGAAATTCGGTAGCGTTTGATTATAGAATTTAGAAAATTAGAAGTAGAAATGGAGAGGAGAAAGGAGAGAAGAAGATAAATGAAATTAGTTATCAAAATTCGAATTTAGAACCCTATTTATAGTTATTCAACAGTCATACTCTTTCAGGAGAAGGTTTAAACCAATAGACAAAACTTTTGAAATTGAAATTTTAAAAATAACGGTAACCATGTCGACATATAGGTATCCCATGTCGACATGACTTAGGCAAAATTTGACATTTGAATTTTTTTGAGGATAATGTAAATGTTGTTAAAAAAAATCAAGGTAATTCTGGAGTTTAAACATACCATTGTTCTATATAATAAATGGGTATAATAGAGTAAAAATATATATTAAAACATATAATTATAATTTATAAAAGTGATATAAAAGTTAATTTAAAATTATAAGTGTAAACATAAAAACTTTAAAAATTAATATACAAAGTTATTAATATAAATAAGAAACTTAAAACTTAATATATAAACCTACAAATATAAGAAATAATAATATTAAAACTTAAGTAACCGTATATAATTAAAACTTAAAATATAAGTAAGAAAATATAAAATATTTAAATTAGTAGTTAGATTTAAAATCCATTAAATAATTTTAAATATTAAAAGATATATATTTTTTAAATAGGAAGTAATTTTGAAATCAATTTAAAAATAAGATTTAAAATAAGGTAATAGATTTGAAATAGAGATTTAGTGCTATTATGAAGTTTCAAAAATAAAATCTAGACTATATAATTTATCTCGTTTTCCAGAACTCTTCTTGTTACTTGTGAGAGTTCAATCTTGAACCCTTCTTCTTCTTTGTGATCTTTAAATCTCTAAACTGTACAGTCTTCAATAATCAATACCTGCATCTAATATCTATATATATATATATATATATTTCTAGATAAAAGTGTTAGTAAATATTTTATAACAATCATACTTAAAACAAGGTTGTTGTCATCAAAACCATCATCTTCATCATCTCAGTCCCTTACAATCTCCCCCTTTTTGATGATGACAACCTTTTCTAATAAAATATGCATACCTTATGCTTTGATTTATTAGTTACTCTTCCTTTCTCTAATAAATCCTTCCAAAACTACTAATTCCCCCTTACTCTAAGCCTATTTTATGATTCTCCCCCGTTCATTAACAAAAACTATACACTGGTAATTAATCAATAAAACTCCCTATTAAACTAATACATGACTAAATCTAGTCTAAGAACTAACTTTAATACTCTTTAAACTATGATAATTCATATTCTAGACTATATAGTACATCCCTTACAACTATGATACAACTGAGTAGTATTAATATAAAGCAAGCAATTTTCATTGTCAAGCCAATATTTAAGCAATATTATCCAAACAATCAATCAAATCAAACTATCTTAAATCTTGTTACTACAATCTATAAGTTAATTCAGATTCAAATTTAAATCAACCCAAACAAAACAAACTAATTTAAATATAAATTCATACGTTTCTTGGAACTTCTACCTAATCCTTCTTCTCCGAAGATTGGATTAGCTTTTAAAGCCTCTCATTCTTCATTTTCCTTGATAAAAGTTCCTTTGTAGTCGCTATTTTCTTCTTCTTATTGAGTGCAGAGATCATCCAACATATGTTATCGAAATGCCTCTCTTGGTTCTTAATCATCTACATTTGAATCAACTCTAAGTGACGTTGGTTATGAAGGATGATAGACAGAATATTTTTGAAGGAATTAAGAGGTTCTTCTATATTTACACTTAAACTATGAATTGGAGAAGCCATGGATGGTAAATTTGAAAATATAATGAATGGATATTAAAGAGGAATGAAAAGATAAGTTTTCTGGAAGAAATAGTTATTTATAGGCTCTGCAATTCATTTAAAATGAATATACACAAGTTGGTTGAGATAGGTTTTTAATTCAAACATTTTTTGAAAAATTGACAGTTATATGTCGACATGTGGGGTAGCCCATGTCGTCATGTCTACTACAATTTTCTAGTTTTGAAATTTTTGTGAGTTTTTTTTTTAATTTTGGTTTATATATATTTTGATTTAAACACTCTGATGATTATTGCAGAGATGCTTTAGAGATAATAAACAGAAATATAAGAACTTCACTGATAATTTTATAATGATACATGGAGATGATACATGATAAGGAATTGAAATACGATAACAATAATAAAAATTACTACAACAAGGAAATAAAACTATATTCAGTGGAGGATGATGAAGATGAAGACAATCCAAGCTTGCGACTCACTTTCTCAAAAAACTTTTTCATCTTCGAAGGGATCTTTTACATTTTTTACTAAATAATCTCTTTAATTTTTTTTTTTTTTTTCACTATTTTCTTTCAGTTCTTAAGGAGTATTTTTTTGTATAAATTAGAGGCTCTAGCGGAATATTCAATGCTTTCTAAGGAAGTTTTTTCATTTTCTTCCTCTTCATCGATTTCCATTTCTTCTTCCTCTTCTTCTTCACGAGCTAGCCTTTCTTCTTTTTCGGAAAGCATTTCATATGATTAAAATACTAATGGGACCTTCATAAGAGATATATTTTTGGAATTAAACCCTTTTTAGAAACAAACTCTTCTCCTTTGATATCAACTCCAAAATAGTTAAAAACACGCGTGAGGTATATTCCATGATAAAGCGTATTTTCATCAATTGAAAATCATTATCTCGAAATTCATCCAAAATAACTTGGGCCCAATTGATGTCATAATTTCCCAAAATAGCGAAAAGAGCTTTGTAAACATTCATTATAGGTTTATTGAAATTCTCGAACGAGGTGTGATGGTAGATTGGAAAAAAAGTTAACAATCTTTGTTATTGGTCAAAAATATTGGTTTTTAATTTCCGAATGTCATCATTCTAAAAAATATGGTGAAAGATCTCTCGGTCGTATTCATTAATTTTGAAATCTGGGAGGTCTGTTCCCGTGCTCTTATAACCCAAAATATTTCCTAATACTTCATAATCTAAAATAATTTGAGTGCCTCTTACAATACTCCAAATTTCATTCTTATTCCCTTCGTAAAAGCCTCGATTCAAATTAGCATAAAACATCTTAACGGGATTGGGATAGCGAACATAATCATTTTCCCAAGAATCAAATAAACTAAGAACACCATTTTGATTGAAGAGAGTTTCAAGTTCATAAGACCTAAAATCATTGAAAATTACAAATTTCCCATATCGACTTTACCTAAGTTTACGTAGTTGATGTAAACTTTGATAACTTCCGGGTTATTGAAAAGAAAGATTTTTAGCCTTCAACAACCTCACAGTGCTTGGAGTGCTTGAGGAGGCAATTAGTGAGTTTTTTTGACAAGTAAATGATAATGAAGATAAATTTGAATTTTGAAATAAAGATGGAAAGAGATGATATTGATACATATATATATATATATATATATAAATGGAGAATCTATAAACATATTCTCTAGTAAAAAGGACATCTTTTCAGTATATTGGAGTTGGTGAAAATGTAGAGGAAATTCAAAGGTTTAAAATCAAAATTTGAATTTGAAATTTTCAGAAGGCATGTCGACATGTAGGGTAGGGCATGCCGACATGTCTTCTATTTTTTAAAGTACATGTGTATTTTTTATTTTTATTGTTTATATATGTATTTATATCTTATATTCTTTGTATGTATATTTCCAGAGATGCTATTTAATATAATAATGTTTTATATTAATATTTTATTAAATAATATTATTTTAAATTTTAAATTTCAAATATTAATTTTAAATTCAAGAAATTTCAAAAACGGCAAGCAAAATAAACAACCATTCAAGTAAGCAATTTCAACCAAAATTAATATGAATGCGTACCTATTTTTAGTTCTAATTTCTAGTATCTTCTAAATCACGAATAGCCCTGAAGCATGTATTTGAGTTTTCTATTTCCTATTCTTTGTCACTGTAGGATGAATTAGAATCACCTGGTGTGGCAGTATAAACCCTTTTTCTTTTTCTTTTTTGATGAATTATTATTTGAAGGTTGATATAGACAAACTCTTTTCAAGTGTCCTGATTCATCATAGTTGAAGCATTTGACGTGGTTTGGAATCTCATTATTATTCATAGGATTTTTATGATCATTCCTTCTGAAATTTTAAATCTTCCCGTATTTTAGAAATTCTCTGAAATTCATAGTTGTAACGACCTGTATTTTTACGGATAATAAATAATTTATTTAATTATTTAAATAATGGTTTGGTAATTTAAAATGACCAAAATTAAATAACATTGAATAATTAATTAATATAAATAATAGAATAATATATTTAATTCTGAAATAATTGGAATTAAACTGAATTGACAATATTGTGTGAATTGGATAATTTAAAATATATAATTCAGTTTAGAATTGAATTATATTAACGAATTTATTTATAAATGTCAGTTGAACGTATAATTTATATTATAATTATAATCGAGCTCAAAATGGCGCGGTAGTTCGTAATTTGGTGACTCGAACTTTAATTGAATATACAGAATCCATTTTAAATCGAATTTCTGTGAAACAAGAAACGTTCGGAGCTGTGAAGTATATTTTTCTAATAGAAGAGAAAAATCGGGATTTCGTAAGGTAGATTTTGATTTATGATCAAATCAAATTTTCGAAAAGTCGCTATGCAATTCCTTTATAATTTATAACGATTTATTTATATTATAAATGGATTTTCAATATAAATTGAATACTGATTTAATCTGGATTTGAAATGTTGAGTTATAAATTCAGATATGAATATTATGGAGCTGTATTATATTCTATGTGAATATATACGATAGTATTAAATTATTTTTATTTAATTTAATTATTTTTAAATATATTAATATTTAAATGGTTTATTTAGAGCCTTAGATGCAAACAACATCCATTTTCGATGAAACTAATTTGGATCCGGAATATTAAATGATTGTTAGATTTCAATTTTCTTGATTTTAGGAGTCAGTATGTGACCGTATGGGATTTTAATGTGAAAAATAGTCAATAATTTGACTTTGAAAATACGTTGTGTGAGCAAATGAAGTCGGAATTCGATGAAACAAGTATCGTTGGGTCCGTAATGTCAAACTGTAGTTGTATGCCCATTTTCATGAATTATGGATGTTGTATGTGATCACACGGATTTTTAAATAGCAAAACAAATAGTGGTTGATTATAAATAAATATAAAATTCGAATTCAAAAATATTAAAACTTCCTATAAATATCGGTACCCTCCTCTCTAACCCTAAACATCATTCTTCTCTGGTCAAAACATTTGGCCGCCACCAGTTAAAAGAAAACATGAAAAATGGATCTTCAAGAAATTCTAACAAATCAAACAAAAATCTAAAAATCCTCAAACAAATTCCTATGAACTTGTATGTCCTTCCTCTTCACATTGATATACATCATTATGGGTTCAGATTATTTTTAGATCGTTGGTTTTGTAACAGCGATGCCTAGGGTTTTGATGTTCTCGAATTTGAGGCATTCAATTGCGATTTGAAGTATAGAAGCATGTTTAGATGGAAGAAACGAGTTGTTTGGATAATTTTTGGCATTTTGTGGAATTAATCAATGTCGCGAGTCGTATGCTGTCATGAGGGGTTGGGGAGCGACGGGAACAACATAAGGATGTCGATCAATTCGTTGAGGAGATGGAACGGTGTGGTTCGAGAAGGAGAATTAAATGGAGTTGGTTTTGAGCTTTACGGTGTAGAAATGAATGAACAGCGGTGAACGAATCGAAATGGCAGTGGGTTTTGGAAATACTAGAACACGAAAATGGGGTTGCAGGAAGAAGAAGTTGAGTGTGCGGGCCTGGGTGTTCACGCAAGGATTTGGGCTGAAGTTTTAAAGTGTGAGGCCCATTAATAATTTAACTTAAGTTATTTTAGTTTAAAATAGTACATGAACTTGTTAGATCAATAAGTTCTTCATACAATATCAGAATTCAGCGAAACAAGATCCATTGGGATCGTATGGACGGTAGCTGTACAATGGAACTGACTGGGAGTGAATTGGAGCTCGTTACAATTTATAGCGAAATAAATTGTCTATCTGAATCAACCGACAGTTATCGTTATTTAACGATGAACGTCCAATGTGATTAAATCTCACTAACACTACCCAGTTATATTTTTATAACGTATTTTTAGAATTGATAATTTATGGTTGATTGCTATGTATTATTTGTTTGGATGAACTGCTAATTGATTGGTTGAAATTATAGATAATGATATATATATTATTAATCAAAAATTGATTCTGTTTATCAGAATATTTCATATTGAAATGAAATTTGATGTTAATTATATTGTTTAACATCTGTGGATGCAGGGAAACAGGTTGGATGGATCCAACTGGATTCCTCAACATTTGTGTTACTGTTTTTCATATATTGTGATATATGATGTGATATATAATCTGTTAATGATTATATGTGTTTGGATAATGTTGATCCTTGTTATTTGGTATTTTAAATACCATATATAATACTGGAATTAAAAGGGGAATTTTTAAAGTGTACATTGAAAATAAAATATATTTATAAAATCAAAGGATTTTATAAAAGGAAATATTTATAAAATCAAAGGATTTTATAAAAGGAAATATTTATAAAACAAATAGAATTAAAATAGAGATATTTGTTAAACAAATAGAATTGTAAAAGGAAATATTTGTTAAAAAAATAGAATTGAAAAAGGAAATATTTGTAGAATAATTATAAAATCAAAGGATATTATAAAAGAAAATATTTATAAAATCAAAGGATTTTATAAAAGATAAAAGGAATATTTATTTAGAATATAAATAGAATTATAAAAGGAATATTTATTTAGAAAATAAATAGAATTATAAAAGAAAATATTTATAAAATGAATAGAATTTTATAAAAGGAAATATTTGGGAAATGAATAGAATTTTATAAAAGGAAATATGTGGAAAATAAATATTAAATGGAAATCGGTTTTAACAGATAAATGGAAAAGATTAATTTAAAGTGGATTTTAAATAGAATCTGTTTTAACAGATAAATTAAGAAGATTGATTTATAAATAATGTTTTATAAATTTAATAAAATATTTATCATGTGATAAATGGAATATATAAGTCTGAACTTATATAAAGAAGTAGAAATCGGTTTTGACACCAATATTTTAAATTGAATGTGAACTCAACATTTACAAAGGGAATTATAAATGAGATTTAAGTGCTAGAAATAAAAAGGAGATTTCATATGAATAATTCTATAAATAAAAGTATAAATAGAATTTGGAAATGGGATATTATTTTAAAATACGAAACCAAACTTAATGGATTATATAAAAGAAATATTTTTCACATTCAATGTGAATAATGGATTAAAATGAATATTTTATAAATTAAAACATTTATAGGGAAAATTGGGTCTTGATAGGAATTCAAATGGGAATTTGAATAAGATAGGAAATAGGGTTAAAATAAAATTAGTTATCCAATTAGAGTTAATCGAATATTATTTAATCGAATAGAGTTAATCAAATATTAGTTAATTGAACAACGAATATTAGTTATTCGAATAGAGTTAATCGAATTAGAGTTAATCGAATATTAGTTATTCGAACAGAGTTAATCGAATTAGAGTTAATCGAATATTAGTTATTCGAATAGAGTTAATCGAATAGAGTTATTCGAAGAGAGATTATCGAATATAGTTTATTCGAAGAAAAGAGTTTATCGAATATAGTTATTCGAAGAGAGATTATCGAATATAGTTTATTCGAAAGAAAGAGTTAATCGAATATAGTTATTCGAAGAGAGATTATCGAATATAGTTATTCGAATAGAGATTATCGAATATAGTTTATTCGAAGAAAAAAGTTATCGAATATAGTTATTCAAAGAAAGATTATCGAATATAGTTTATTCGAAAGAGAGATTATCGAATATAGTTTATTCGAAGAAAAGAGTTATCGACTATAGTTATTCGAAGAAAGATTATCGAATATAGTTTATTCGAAAGAGAGATTATCGAATATAGTTTATTCGAAGAAAAGAGTTATCGAATAGAGTTTATTCGAAAGAGAGTTATTGAATAGAGATTATTCGAGAGAGAATTATACGTTAAAATTCGATTTTATCGAATTCGGGAAAGTACTATTCACTTTCCATTTTTAATCAAGATTTATTTATTAATAAATTAGTTGTTTGTTTATTTATCCAAATTAATAAATAAAAGTTATATTTAAGTTATTATATTTCGAAAGCATAGGATTATAACACTATTGTTATAATCAAATGATTTCTGTAAAAGAAGTGGATTTGTAAATAGAATCTGAGAGTTACGAAATGAAGTTTGTTAAAGATTTAAAAGGTGAACTTTGTCTATTTCGAGGTTAGAAATGTTGTTCAGTTAAGGTCTGAGAGGTTGTTATACCCCAACTTGATTGACTTCATTTTTAACTAAGGAATAGTTAAGGTTCGACAGTGAAGGTTGGTTAAGTGAATTTAGTTAATGAGTGAAATGGTTTGAGTTGGCATAGCGATGTTTTATTTAAACATCTGTTTAAATCCAATAAAGGAGCTTTGGGAATGTTTTCCAAATAAGAATCAGAAATGATTTCTATTATAAAACAAATAGAAATGAGAGTAAATATGGAAATGTTTTACAATGACTAATAACGTATATTTTCTAAATTTAGAAAATCAGAATTTACGAATATATGGAAACGGGAATAAGGAAATGGATAATTGAATGACAAATTAAATTAAAGGGGATCAGTGTTGATTGATGATTTGCTCGATAAAATTTCAATTTGGAAACATACCGTTGTTTGTATACATATTTTCCCTTGATAGTTAAATAACTGACTATCAAAGTTTTTGACCATTTCCGTTGTCAATACGGAGAGACCGGGATCAGATTTATTATCTGAAAGTCACTCCGTATCGGCATTAGCGTTGCGAATCAAATCTGAGGAAGACAATTGAAGATGGAGTTTATGCAAGGGATGTTCTGGCAATCGTAGGTAGAAATTGCCTAAGATGGGTTTACAGAATAGTGCCTTCAGTTTGTCCAGTCCTAGGACAGCCTGTATGGAAGAATGTATGACAGAGTATATTTAATAGATCGCGTAAGTTGATCTCTTCAAACGTATTTACGTTTGGTGGCGGAGGAATTCGTTTCTCTTAGCTGTATACCCGTGGTATTTTTGAGGAAATCAATTTGTGATTTTGCGGGTATGACAATGTGACATTCAAAGTGAATAAATGTGTGATCTGTCAGAGATAAGCGTGGCCTCAAGCCTCACAACTAGGAGACGGTAAAAATCGGGTAGGTCGCATGGCTAAGTGGTTAGCTGCCAATTAGGGTGTACTGTCACCTGATCTAGAGAAATTTCATTTACTTCTTTAACCTATTTCGATGTTGTCCCTTTCGGGAAACGATTGTTGATCCCAACCGTTGGTGATAATACATTCGGTACACTCAAGCGAAATGAGTGACCGGTCATGTTTAGCCTGGGTTACAAGATTTTCTTGTTGAACTCGGTGTATTCCTCTCTAGAGATACATTGTCGGAAGGTGGTCTCATACCTTGGCAGTTGGAATTCATTACCCAATAAGCGCCCACGGTGTTTGATTATATGTTATGTATGTGGAACGTGAGATGAAAGCGTTCTGCTAAATGATTATGTAGTCGTGATTAATTGACACTATTATAATGTCAAAAGAGTTTTGATATAAAGATTATCGTTTCTTTCAAAAGGATTTTGAAAGTCAAATCAAGTGTTTTGGATTCTCATAAAGGAAAAACTCGTTCCGTGTTATATGGCGTGGTTTTATGAGATATCGTTTATTTTCTCCAACTGTTTTAAATTGTTTACTCACACCAGTCCCATGACTGACCCAGAGTTTATTTCATTTTGTTTTACCCAAAACTCTTGGGTGCCCAAATTTGTATGGGAAGTCAAGTAGTCAGGATTTACAGATACACTAGATGGAGCTTCGAGCAAGAGGCTTCAGCAACATTTTCTAGCTATTGTTTATTTCCACTGTGATGTAAGTGTTATACTATAATGATGATTTGTATATACTAATGACCGATTAGTATTTCAAAGTTATGTTGTATACTATATTTTATTCGTTCCACTATGAGATTCGTGTTACTCTGATTCTGTTATTATGTTCTTCTCCTTCTTCTATTCTAATTTTCTATCTTATCTATTTTCACCCTCTATTTTCTTTCATTAACTATCCGGTATTTCCGATGCATGAATAGTCGACACTAAGTTTATGTCGATTACCAAGATCGCAAATCCCCCAGGTCGTTACACTAGTCATCAAAACTATTTCTTCATCATTGTTGTTATCTAAGTCTGAATATTCGGTTATTGCATTGGATGCTATTGATTTCTTTTTTTATGATTTATCATCTCTCCTTCCTCGCATCCAGAATTCTAATGATATTAAATTTCCATGTAACTCTTCAATTCTCTTGTAGTACTGATATCATTAGCCTCTTCGATTTCCAGGGTCCTTCTATCTTATTCTAGAGTTAATGAATGTTGAATTTTTTTGACTTGGTCTTATAACGACCCGCAAATCCGTACTATCTGAGTTGACTAATAACACCACACGTCCAACCCAAATTGCACAGAAATACGAATCATTATTAGAAAGAAGTTAGAGGATGAGAAATAGAAAGAAAGAAATATTAGAATAGAAGAAAACAAAGAAAACAGATTTCTCAGCGGAACGAATAAAATATATTATATAACATAACTTTTTGAAACACAAATCAGTAACTTTATATACATACCATCATTAGAGCACAACAGTTATTCCTGGAACAGTTATAAACACCTGTTTCCAGATACAGACATGGTACACAGTGGAATATATGATAGTCTATAGCTAACTGGTGATGCCTCCTGCTTCCAGCTCTTCCAAATGAATCTGTAAAATCCCGACTACTTGACTTCCCGTACAAATTTGGGCACCCAAGAGTTTAGGGAAAACAAAACAAAATAAACTCTGGGTCAGTCATGGGACTGGTGTGAGTAAACTCCAACCAATTGTTTAACTTTCAAAATCCTTTCGAAAGAAATAATAATAGTAAGACCAGCCCACACATAAACATGGACGGTTTTTACCTTACTATAATCCAAAACACTTTGATACGAAAATCCAGTGATATTATAATAATGTCTACATCAAATAAATAACCAAATAGTAGAACGCTTGCATCTCACGCTCTACATATATAGTATAAAATCAAAAACCGCAGGGCGCTTATTGGACATTGGATTCCAACTATGACAAGGTATAGGACCACCTTCCGATGATGTATCTCTAGAGGCGAATACACCTGGGTTCAACAAGAACGTCTTGCAACCCGGTCCATACATGGCCGACCACTCATTTCGCTTGAGTGTATCGAATGTATATCACCAACGGTTGGGATCAGAAAACGTTTCCCGAATGGGACAGCATCGAATAGAATAAGGAATTAAATGAATCTCTAGATAGGTGATAATACACCCTAATGGGAGCGACCCACATAGCCATGCTGCCTGCCCGATTTTTGTCATTTCCCGGTTGTTGAGGCCTGAGGCTACGCTCACTTGCCATTCATTTATAGCACAATCACTTTGAATGCCACATTGTCAGATCCATTAATCATTAATTGATTTGCACAAATATTCTGGATGTTATGCTAAGGGAATAAATCTGTTGCAACCATATATATTTGTACAGATCAACATATTCGATCATTGGAAATACTTTGTCAGACATTCATCCATATACGTTCGTTCTGGGACTGAACGAAACCGAAGGCACAATTTCTATTAATAGAAAAAGCCCTTGCACTTCACTCCGTCTTCGATTATCTTCATATAATCTTATCCGCAACGCTACTGCCAATGTAGAGTGGTTCACGGATAATCATCCAACCGGTCTCTCCATATTGACAACGATGTTGGCAAACACTTCGATAGTCGGTTATTTAACTATCGAAGAAAAAAAAAACAAACATTCATCCATCAATCACTGGGCCTGTTAATTAATATTTCCATTAATTAATCCACTTCTTCATTTCCCTATCAATATTCGTTAACCAAATATTTTCAATGATCTTCTTGGACTCTTACGCTATTTGGAAAAAACATTTCCCTATATCACCTTCTTTTATTTTCTATACTTAGAAAATATATTCTATTCGCAATTGTAAACATTTTCAAACACTTATCTCTTTCCCGACTACTTTAATTATACTCAGGGAATATTTACTTTTATATTTCGAAAATTCCATCACTTGGGTTAAAATGAATGTTGTATAAAACATCGTTACAACAACCCAAAATATTTTATTCAACTAACTCTTTTTCAAACACTTTTCTTTGAGATTGAATCTTGCTATTTATCAATTAAAAATGAAATCAATCAAGTTGGGGTAAAATTACCTCTCAGACCTTGACTGAAAACATCCTCAACTTCAAAAACAGACAAGACTATTATTCCCGAATAATCGACACCATACAAATCCCTTATTCATTTTTAACGTATATATGTTTCTCTTTCTATTACCAGATTATCGATTTCCTTTTTGTTTATAATATTCTATTTTAATTTGTTTCCTTATCGAATTCAATATATATTGATATATTGATTTCTAACTATCAAAATTTCTTAAAAATATTCTAACTCCTTAAATTTACGGAAAATTTCGCCATAACCTCCCTTGTACCGGGAGCATCGGGATATTTCAAATAGCCTCCCATGGCCCTCACCAATCCAAAAGAAAAACAAAAAGCCAAGCGGCTTGCCGATACAGCGCATAAAATCTCATATATGAATTTAAACATGTACCTTTTTGTCGGGCACATAAATTAAAATCTTCATATACTTCATCCCATACCTGTCTAATCACATGTTCACCTGTTTTCAATTTAATTCAACACTATCCATTCGTTTGAATTCAGTTTCGCTCATTTATTCTTTAATTAGCTACTTTTCCTATTTCACTTTTTTGTTTGAACATAACATGTTCAAACAATTCAAACAAAATATTTAACTTGCTCATAACTAATTTGAATTTCAATTTCAATTCTAGTTTCCTTTACGATTTCGAATATAAATTTTAAAATCGAATTCACTTATTCAAAACCCAATATTAATTCCAAATCTCATTAACTAATTTCTATTTAAATTAGTTAATTCTATTCAATAATCAAAAATCTGATTTTTGTTTCAAAAATCAATTCATTACTCCACTTGAGTTCACATATAATTTACAACTCAAAATCTGAAATTTTATAAATAGAAATTCAGATTTTATTCGCTTAAAATCCTTTTATAAAATTAAATAAATCGTTATGGTTTTTAAATGGTTATGGCACTGTTTTTCTGAAAATTTGATTTTGATATAACACAAAATATATACGACGAAATCCAGATTTTTCTCCTCCATTAGAAAACCATTATCAAATCAGTTCTGACGTTTCTTGTTTCAAAGAATTCCGACTTCAATTGAGTTCTATATATTCAATTGAAGTTCAAAACGACAATTTACGAACTGTCGCACTGCGGCGAGCTCGTTTTAATTATATTTATATATAAAAACCTTTAAACTTCGTTAAAATGAATTCAACTCCATTTTAACTCTATTCGAATTCAAATATTCAAACTCCACTTCATTTCTGTTTGAATTTTAATATTCAAACTCCATTTCACTTCTGTTTGAATTCTATATTCAAATTCCATATTTTAAAT
Organism: Allium sativum; assembly: GCA_030737875.1. NCBI lineage: Eukaryota > Viridiplantae > Streptophyta > Magnoliopsida > Asparagales > Amaryllidaceae > Allium > Allium sativum. The sequence goes on from CM060925.1 coordinate 207,439,344, forward strand.
TCCATTTGAATTATATATTTAAACTCCATAGTTTAAAATTCCATTTGAATGCTATATTCAAATTCTTTAGTTTAAATTCCATTTGAATTCTTTTTGAATTCTACATTCAAATTCCCTATTTAATTCTCTTTGAATTCAAATTGCATATTTATTTTATTTGAATTTCAAATATTCAAACTCCGATTTAATTCTATTTGCAATTTCAAATATTCAAACTCCTTTTTAATTCTATTATTCAAATTCTATTTAAATCCTCTTATTCAAATTCTATTTCAAATTCCCTTATTCAAATTCTATTTACATTCCTATATTCAAATTCTATATTTGAATTTCCTTTAAATTTTCTATATTCAACATCTATTTAAATTTCTATATTCAAATTCTATATTTGAATTCTCTTTGAATTTCTATATTCAAATTCTATATTTAAATTCTCTATTCAAATCCCGATTGAATTTCTATATTCAAACTCCATTCAAATTCTATATTTGCATTTCCTTTATTCCAATTCCATTTCAATTTCTTCTATTCAAATTCTATAGTTGAATTTTCTTTATATTCAAATTCCATTTCAATTTCTATATTAAACAAGTCTTGATTTCCAATTCAGTTGAAATCAATAATTTTTACTTTTGAAAAATAACTTTCCCTTTTCAACTTCACACTTGTGTTTTTATTTCTGAATTGTCCAATAATAATTTTTTTCACTTCATTTATAAACTTTGTTTAAGAATGAATTACTTGTTTTTATTCCATTAAAGCAAGTTAATGTTTTTATTCCATTCTAAAATTTCAAATTTCTATTTTAAAAATAGAATTTTCCTTTTCAAATCTCAAATATCCTTTTCAGAATATTTTTATAAATTAACACTTAGGCCCAGTGATATTTAAACACCAAACAACCAATTATTTATTTCAGGTTTTCTAACACATCATATATGATAGTATATGTGCAAACAAATAAATAAACAGATAATATATTTTTGAGGAATCCAGTCGGATCCCTCCAACCTGTTTTTCCTGCATCCACAGGCGTTAGTCAACATAAATAATACCCATCCTGCCTCGAGGCAGGATATCGCGGTATGAAGGTCATCCACTATCATAGCGTGGGGCGTATAGGGTAATCATCCGCTAATGGTACCGCGGGCATCCGCTAATGAGATTGCGGGAATATCCAACCACCAATATATATATAATATCACACCAAGCCTAAATAACTAATATTTTTAAGATGCACAAAAATATTAAACGCAACCAAACAAGCAACAAACAATTATTTTTAACTGATAAAAATAATTTTAAATAAAAGGTGAGTGAGATTTACTCACCGAAATTTGCAGTTGTCGAATATCTGTTTACTTTCCATATCTCGCACTATGAATCTACTCACGTCTCTCCGTATGAATTTATTTGTACCTTACTGCCTCGATCTCCTCCAATTTAATTCATATAACCCATTCGAACTCCCTGTACTCCACTGTGAACTGGCCTTCTCCCAATTTACAGTTTGTCCATCCTTGCCACCAGGTTGCCACCGTACGTAGGGACACACTCCCTTACCTTAATCAACTCGCTAACTTCCTTTTTAACCCTCGCCAGAAGCCACGCTCCTCCAGCTTCCCCGGCGTTGATCGCACCAAGGCCCTAACCTATTTTCGAACTCCATAAATTGAATCGCTGCTCTTAATTCCGGCTACCCTGAGGTCGATGTCAGATTTGACTTCGATTTGCTTCTCCTAACGCGAGTGCTTCCAGCACTATTCGATCTTGGATCGAGCTTCAGGCATCTCGAGAAAATCAATCACGAACCCTATTTCCAGAAACTCGATCCGTTCAAGTTTGAATACAGTGACTGTCGTGCCATCGAATTGAATTACAAGGCTCGAATACCCCAATCTCGATTCCCCTATTTTATTTCCGAGTCAGTAGTTTTGGTATGAACAAGAAAGAAGGTTGCGGTTTAATTTACAATTACTGAAGATGAGGGATTCGGTTTTAATTCGAGTATGAGGAGAGGCCATTTATTTGTGCGTGAGGTTCGGATTCTGATTTTATTTTAAACTAAAACGAGGCAGCAATGATTTTTGTTTCTGATTTTTGAATTTGAGGAGGGGCGTTTATTCTTCTTGCTTCGAACTGAAATTGGGAATTTGTGTGTGACTGAGGATGGGAGGGTGAGATTGTTTATATAAGTGAAGGAGGAGACAGAAGGTACGCAAGCAGTAAATCGATGTTGGCCTTAGTACATAGCAATATCTTTAAGGAATTTAAAAGGATTTCGAATTCGATTTTTAATATAATTTAATTTGATTTGATTTAAAGCGATTTTTTTTCTTTTTAAATATATGTCAATTTAATTCTCGATTTGATTTCGATCTTATCCATTATAAATATCTCGGGGTTCACAGTTAAATCGTGAACCGCTATTTTAGCGTACCGACCGTCGTTCCAATGTTATAGCGTTATATTAAACTCAACAGAATATTTTCTAAAATTTATTTCGAATGTGTATATATAAAATAATCATATTAAATCGATATAATATAATTTAAATTCAAAAACAAATAAATTCTCTGATAATAAAATATTTTTATTTTCATCTATATTCAAATACAATTAATACTGATCATCTGAATTGTTTTGATTTAATTCTAACTTCGGATTGAATTATTTTAAAATTCTCGTATCACGATGATTATCAAAATAAATCGTATTTCGATTATTTAATCGATAACCCAATAAAATACCATTTATATTATAAATTAAATATTTAAAACCATACTATATATTTAAAATAAACCGATCAAAAATCCGGGTCGTTACATTCCTCCTCCCTTAAAAGTATTTTGTCCTCGAAATTGCTAAGGTAGGAAAAATGGTACCAATCCATTACTTTTCAAAATCCTTTATGTTGAAACTCACCTCTTCATATTTCAACAAATTTTATTCTTCCAAAACATTTGGTTTCCATTCACGTAACACATCATCTATATTCACATTTATTTATTCTAATGATTTATCACCAATTCATATTCCGTTTAAATATATTCAAATTGATTCTAGTCAATTCATTCACTTTAATTTCATTTAACTTCCTTTAAGTTAAATTTTAACCCAAAAATTCAAATTCCCTGATTTCATTTCAAATCCTTTTGAAATCACACAAATATATACACATATAACCATTCCAAATTCAAACATTTGAATTTTCAAACCAACTTGTTTTCTTTCAAACCAGTTTCCATCAAAAACTTTTCTAAGGTAGCAATCCATCACTTAGAAACTCGAAAATAAACACTGATGATGCTGCAGTCATCATCAGAATTATTTCCCAGCCACCAAAGTGAGTTCAGTGCTTTATAACCTTCAAAAATACATCTAAATTGATTTTTAAATCAAAAATCCTTCTAAAACAAAGCTATATTATTTTAAGATACTTTGAAAAATATTTTTCAACTTCCCAGGACTCAAAATTCCAAATTCTGGTTTGAATTCAATTTTAATTCATCTCATTTGTATATCTTATCAATATACAAATAAATTTTGGTTATATATAACCATTCCAATTTTATAATCTTATTGGATTATAATATTAACATCCAACACATCCATATATTATAATAATTTCAGAAAATTATAATTCTTTCTATAGAAAAATATAGTTCTGGGTAAAATTATTTCATTTACCCATTTTAAAACCATATTATGTCATATCTTCTGTTCAAGTGTTCAGAAATTCCTATCGACTTCGTGGCGTCCCACAATTCGATCAGAATTCATAAACCACTCAACAAACTAGCCAACACAATATAAAACAATTTTTATATCAATTAACAAATATGTGCTCTCGTATATATATACTCAACTCATTCTAGGGACTACTGACCCTATCTCTAATGATCACATGCCACACAAGCCTAGGTATTCGCTTAACCTAAGCTCTGATACCAACTGTAACGACCCGCAAATCCGTACTATCTGAGTTGACTAATAACACCACACGTCCAACCCAAATTGCACAGAAATATGAATCATTATTAGAAAGAAGTTAGAGGATGAGAAATAGAAAAAAGAAATATTAGAATAGAAGAAAACAAAGAAAACATAACTCACAGTGGAACGAAAAAAAAATATTATATAACATAACTTTTTGAAATACAAATCAGTAACTTTATATACATACCATCATCAGAGCACAACAGTTATTCCTGGAACAGTTATAAACACCTGTTTCCAGATATTGACATGGTACACAGCGGAATATATGATAGTCTATAGCTAACTGGTGAAGCCTCCTGCTTCCAGCTCTTCCAAATGAATCTGTAAAATCCCGACTACTTGACTGCCCATACAAATTTGGGCACCCAAGAGTTTAGGGAAAACAAAACAAAATAAACTCTGGGTCAGTCATGGGAATGGTGTGAGTAAACTCCAACCAATTGTTTAACTTTCAAAATCCTTTCAAAAGAAAAAATAATAGTAAGACCAGCCCACACATAAATATGGACGGTTTTTACCTTACTATAATCCAAAACACTTTGATACGAAAATCCGGTGATATTATAATAATGTCTACATCAAATAAATAACCAAATAGTAGAACGCTTGCATCTCACGCTCTACATATATAGTATAAAATCAAAAACCGCAGGGCGCTTATTGGAGATTGGATTCTAACTATGACAAGGTATGGGACCACCTTCCGATGATGTATCTCTAGAGGCGAATACACCTGGGTTCAACAAGAACATCTTGCAACCCGACCCACACATGACCGACCACTCATTTCGCTTGAGTGTATCGAATGTATATCACCAACGGTTGGGATCAGCAACCGTTTCCCGAATGGGACAACATCGAATAGAATAAGGAATTAAATGAATCTCTAGATAGGTGATAATACACCCTAATGGGAGCGACCCACATAGCCATGCTGCCTGCCCGATTTTTGTCATTTCCCGGTTGTTGAGGCCTGAGGCTATGCTCACTTGCCATTCATTTATAGCACAATCACTTTGAATGCCACATTGTCAGATCCATTAATCATTAATTGAACGAAACCGAAGGCACAATTTCTATTAATAGAAAAAGCCCTTGCACTTCACTCCGTCTTCGATTATCTTCATATAATCTGATCCACAACGCTACTGCCAATACAGAGTGGTTCACGGATAATAATCCAACCAGTCTCTCCATATTGACAACGATATTGGCAAACACTGCGATAGCTTCATGCATCTCGAGAAAATCAATCGCGAACCCTATTTCCAAAAACTCGATCCGTTCAAGTTTGAATACAGTGACTGTCGTGCCATCGAATTGAATTACAAGGCTCGAATACCCCAATCTCGATTCCCCCATTTTATTTCCGAGTCAGTAGTTTTGGTATGAACAAGAAAGAAGGTTGCGGTTTAATTTACAATTACTGAAGATGAGGGATTCGGTTTTAATTCGAGTATGAGGAGAGGCCATTTATTTGTGCGTGAGGTTCGGATTTTGATTTTGATTTTAAACTAAAACGAGGAAACAATGATTTTTGTTTCTGATTTTCGAATTTGAGGAGGGGCGTGTTTTCTACTTGCTTCGAACTGAAATTGGGAATTTGTCTGTGAATGAGGATGGGAGGGTGCGATTGTTTGTATAAGTGAAGGAGGAGACAGAAGGTACGCAAGCAATAAATCGATGTTGGCCTTAGTACATAGCAATATCTTTAAGGAATTTAAAAAGATTTCGAATTCGATGTTTAATATAATTTGATTTGATTTGATTTAAATAGATTTTTTCTTTTTAAACAAATGTCGATTTGATTTCGATCTTATCCATTATAAATATCTCGCGGTTCACAGTTAAAATCGTGAACCGCTATTTTGGCGTACCAACCGTCGTTCCAGTGTTATAGCATTATACTGAACTCAACAGAATATTTTCTGAAATTTATTTCGAATGTGTATATATAAAATAACCATATTAAATCGATATAATATAATTTAAATTCAAAAAAAATTCTCTGATAATAAAATATTTTTATTTTCATCTATATTCAAATACAATTAATACTGATCATCTGAATTGTTTTGATTTAATTCTAACTTCGGATTGAATTATTTTAAAATTCTCGTATCACGATGATTATCAAAATAAATCGTATTTCGATTATTTAATCGATAACCCAATAAAATACCATTTATATTATAAATTCAATATTTAAAACCATACTAAATATTTAAAATAAATCGACCAAAAATCTGGGTCGTTACAGGTCTTCGTCAGAATATATCATTCCCAAGACCATTAGTGAATGCACGATTTATTGGAACCTACAGCTTATATCATAGATAGACTCATTTGAATTCATTTTAAATAAGTAAAGCTGATTATTTTACATAGATATCTTGGTTTATTTAACTTTTCTTATTCCTACATGAGTCACTTGCAAAGTTTTCTAGATTTCATATGCATATTTACACACATGGGCCCTATTAAATTCATTCATATCAAGTGAACAAAATAAAATATTCATGTTTTTTGAATTATTTTTTGCAGTCTCCTTTTGCTCAACAATCCATTATGCAAAATTAGTTATGGGCTCAACATACTTTATTTGTGTAATATTCCAAGTGTCTAATCCTGCTGATTGTAAATATATTTTCATTCTATAAGACCAATATTCATAATTACTACAATTAAATAATGGTGATCTTATAGTGGACTGACCCTTTACAAAAGAACTTGGATTCCTATTGTTGACCTTACCTGTGTTGGTTACCATTTAAAAAATTTCAAAAAATCAAATCATGATAACTTTGAAAACTAATGATCCGATACCAATTGTTGGGAAATGCAGATTATAGATCTTAAGGTGAACTTAACACTAGAGGAGGGGTGAATAATGTTCGTTGGAATTTTATAGCTTTTATGACATCTTTTTGAATTAATCATAAGCAGATGCAAATCACAAATGTATAATAATCACAGTATCAAACATAGATGCAGAATAAAAAGTAAAAGCAGTAAAGGAAAGAACATACTTGGAATTTTAAACTAGTTCGAGTTATCCTACATCCAGTCCCATAAAACTCTAGGTTGATGCAGATTACTTTTTTATGTGATCTTCAAATGCAGTCCTCTATTTCATAGGCCATGCGGTACACCCCAACTTTTTCTGGAGTACAATGCAACTCAATTGATTTCCGAGCAACAATCACACCTAACTGATTTATATGGCTACAACCACACCTTTTCGATTTCGTTTTGGATGGAAGACTCAATAGGACTTGATCTTGTGTTCTTTGATTACAAAAACTCCTAATAACTCTTAGTAGCACTTGAAATCTTGTGAGAGTTTGATAGAGAATCAAACTAAAATAGAATTGGTTTAATTCTCTTTGAAATTCGACAAAGTTTGATTATAGAATTTAGAAAATTAAGAGTAGAAATGGAGAGGAGAAAGGAGAGAAGAAGATAAATGAAATTAGTTTTGAAATTTCGAATATAGAAGCCTATTTGTAATTGTTCAACAGTTATATCCTTTTAAGAAAAGATTCAAACCGATAGACACAACTTTTGAAATTCAAAATTTAAAATTAATGGTAATGGTTACCTTATCGACATGTAGGGTACCCATGTCGACAGGCCTTAGGAAAAATTTGAAATTTGAATTTTCTTGAAAATAATGTAAATGATGTTGAAATAAATCATGTTAATTCTGGAGTTTAAACATACTATTGTTCTATATAATAAACTAGTATAATAGAGTAAAAATATAAATTAAAAACATATAATTATAATTTATAATAGTAATATAAAATTATTTAAAAATTATAAGTATAAATATAAAAACATTAAAATTTAATATACAAAGCTAAAGATATACATAAGAAACTTAAAACTTAATATATAAACCTATAAATATAAGAAAATAATAATATTAAAAAGCATAAATATAAAAACTTTAAAACTTAATATACAAAGCCAAAGATAAGTAAGAAACTTAAAACTTAATATATAAACCTATAAATATAAGAAAATAATAATAATAAAACTTAAGTAATCGTATAATTAAAATTTAAAATATAAGTAAGAAAATCTAAAATATTTAAACTAGAAGTTAGATTCAAAATCCAAGAAATAATTTTAAATATTAATAGATTTTTTTTTAGATAGGAAGTAATTTTGAAATCAATTTAAAAATAAGATTCAAAATAAGGTAAGAGATTTGAAATAGAGATTTAGTGCTATTATGAAGTTTTAACAATAAAATATAAACTCTATAACTTATCATGTTTTCTTGAACTCTTATTACTCAATCAGTATTCATTTTTGAACTCTTCTTCTTCTTTATGATATTTGATTCTCTTAATCGTGCGGTCTTCAATAATCAATAACTACATCTAATATATGTGTATATGAATAAACAACGGCTATTTTAATGGCATGCTATCTTTGAGCTCTCGTGTGATTCTCTCTTCTCGCTCTTTCTTTCTTTATCTCATTGCTTACACCGTTCGTGGGTGTATCTCTCCCGCTCGATTGGAGCTGAGCGCTCTCCTGCTGCTCTTTTTTTTTTGGGTTTTTGGTTTCACGCATGGGTTCCGAATCTGTTTCCTTTGTGTTATTGGGGTCTTTTACTCAGTTTTATCCCAAATTGGATTTAATTATTGTTGCACTTTCGGCATTGTCTTTTGAACTACCGTTGGTGTCTTTTGTGGGTGACGCTGAGATTTCGATTCGTCTTCGTTGTTTGGAATCTTTTGTGTGTCTCTCGAGCCAGCGTTAATTCCTTGTTGATGGCATTTTCTTGAAGTTTATTTTGTGTTTTCGGAAGGGCTGGCTCTGCTTCCTGTTCTTTCTGGGAAGCCTGGTGTTGGCTATTCTCTGTCCTTCGGGACGGCAGTCGATGGGTTCTATGTACTGGCTTCTGGCAAGGGGGTTTCACCACCCCTTTTTACCAAAGTTATTTTTAGTGATGAGCACTCCTCTTAAGATCGTTTTCCGGTTGCGACTTTTTTGGTTGGTTCTTTGGTTTGTGAGGTAGCGGCTTGCGATGGAATTAGTGCTGATCTGACCGTGGAGGAGATTGGAGAAGGGGAAACGATGCCCCCTATCTATTTCCTTCTACGTCGACTGCCACCTATCTTCCCTTGTGTGCCATGTGAGCTGTCAGTTGAGGGGTAGAGGTTCCTCTTCATATCGTCATCAGCACCACTGGCGTTTGAAGAAGATAATGAAGGTGGCTTTCTCTTCCCGATTGGCGGTCGTTGAGGTTGCGGTAGGCTATGAACGGGCTTTCTGTCCTGCCCTTGTTTGTATGTCAAACATTTTCGATGCTCTTGAAGAGTCTTCGAATGAAAAGTTAGACGCTCTATGTCCATCGGCTTCCATTTTTCTCAACTGCCAGGCTGAGGAAGTCATTGGTTTTTTGGCTCTTGATGGTATTGCTGTCGATCCTAGTGCGTTCTCCTTAGGCTTTGTGAAGTCGCCATCTTCGCTGTTGGTAGGCCACTATTTGTAGCCAAATCTTTCTACTTGTGGCAAGGCAACGGTGTATGACGAGAGGGTTGTTCATGGCTCTCTGGTTTTGGGTTCTTGGCAAGCTGATAATATGCTTATGCTATCTCTATGTCAGGCTGATCCTTCATTGATGGCTTTTGACTCTTTGGTTCAGTGGGATGTTGTTGTCATGGGGTTCAAACGTGTTAGAATGGTGGGTGCTCTCTACAGGCAGGTATGGCTCTCTATCAGTGTTTGTTTTGCTATTGATGGTAGTTTGGTTGTCGTATCTCCTTTATTATTTTGCTCATGGCCTGTGTTGCCTGACCCTTACTTTAGTTGTGATGTCGTTTCTCTTTATTCGGAAGTTCGCCAGCGGGTTCGTTGGGAACAATTGCTCCTTCTTTGTGTTCTTGGTTGGCTAGTTCGACTGTTCCTATTGATTCTGGCTTTTTGTAGCTTGGTTTGTTATGCGTTTTGGCAACCTGACAACATTATTCTCTATTCGGTTTTGTAGGCAAGCGTCAGCTTGTTGTATTTTCTCTCCGGTTGAGTTTTTTTATCGGAGTTGACTGGGACTTATCGGTGGTGTATTGGTTGGTCACAGTGTTGGTAGAGTTACTGAGTCGCAGTGAGTCTTTTCTTATGTTGTTCCCAACTCATATTTCATGGGTTTGGTTATCGGGCCTTAGCTAGCTTTGCTGGTGGTTTTATCAGGTTTCCTCTTCGTAGGGAGGGTGGCCTCCGAGTAGTAGATGTGTAGTGCATCAAGTTTTGATTCACTATATGATTTGTCTGAAAGGTCGACTCCCTCCATATGATGTCTGTCGGACCTCCGGGTGCGAGGTTGTCAATATGATGTAGCTCGACGCACACAGGAATCGGAACTGGGTCCTATGAGCATCCCTACATTGTGATCTTTATTGTGTTTTTTTGTTGTCTTATTGTGTCTACCACCTTCTGTTCGTTCTAAGTCTTCCACTTCTATTTTTGTACCTCTTCTTAGTAAGGCCGAAATTGCAATCATTAATGATCACTTATCTCGCCTTATTACGAACTCCTTTCCTTTGCTTTCTAGTGAGTCGCTTTCTTATCTGCCAGAACAGCTTTCTAAGGTCTCTTTTGGGTTCCGTGAGACCTGTGAGGTAGGCATTCACCTTTCCTCTCTTCCTTGTTGCTCTTCGCATCGCAGACCGAGATCGTCTACTCGCAGTCCCTGCACCATTCACACGCTTTATAGTTGCATCTGAGCAGATCGTACAATCTAATCGGTATATGCTTTATCTTATTTGAGCCGTATTGGTTTCTCCTTTATATTGCTCCTGTTTGTCTTCTGCTCTCTGATTGATGGCGAATTTCTTATTTTGTAACATTCATGGTGTAGACAACAATGTGTCAATGGCTAGGCTTAATTGCATCATTAAGAAGCACTTTGTCTGTCTAGTGGCACTTCTAGAGCCTTTTATGGGTCCAGAGGATGTCACCAAATCATTTCTGTCCCTTGGCTTCGGGGGTGCATCTACCAATGCCTTTGCAAATATTTGGATCCTTTGGTCCAAAGACATCGTGGTCCGTCATGTATTCGACTCCGCTTTTCTCTAAGGCATGTTCGGTTCCTTCTTTCTCCTCCTCCTTTCTATTTTCGGCGGTCTACGCCAAGTGTGGTCGGATAAAGAGGTTGGCCCTTTTGTATGACATCCTCTCTCTTCCCGATCTGGGTTTTACAGTCTCGGATTTCGGAGGCGACTTTAGCGTAGTCACCTGCCAAGTGGAGAAGCGGGTTGGTCTCTCCATTGACAGGGCTATGGTGATGGATTCCAATTCCTTTACCTTCAGTTCTGGTCAGTCGGAGGTTTCTTTCATCGGGTCGGCTTTTACATGGTGTAATACAAGAAGGGCCTAACTGGGTTCTTTCTAGACTTTACAGAGTTTTCAAATCATAAGGTTGGTTCAACCTTCCCTTCTCGTACTCTGTCTCCCACTTGCACCGTGCCTTTTCGGATTATGCGCAATCGGTTGTATGTTGCTTCCGCCTCTCTCATTGTATACCTTTTCTTTTCGGCTCCAGTGTTTGTAGTGTAACACCCAGAATTTTTTGAATAATCGAATTAACTAAATTAAAGAATAGTTAATTTCAAATGTGGGAATTAAGGGAAACGGGTTGCGCCATTGCGTTCGTCTCGGAATTCTGGTTGAGATAGAGTCCGAGTTTGCGTAAATTGGACTTCATATGAAAAAGATATGGACGAACGAAGTTAGGCAGAAAAACCAGAAGAAGAAAAAAATATAAATGCACTGGCGCACTTGGAAAGTGCGCCAGTACAAAAATACACTTGGGAAGTGCGCCCAGGCCGAGCAGAAAGCCTGCACAGCTTTCTGGTGCAATCTGATCCATATTGTGACTCATTGCGGAGTCCTTTATGACTCCTTGCTGAGTCATTAGGGCCGAGGTGTCACCCTATCCTGACTGAGTGGTTTTGATTAACCCTAAGATCATCCGACGGCTATAATTAAATTGAAATTCTATATAAACATGGGTAGACTCAAACCCTAAAATCAAATAAAAATCTGAATCATGGCCGTCATGCTGTCATCTTGTAACCTAGAGTAGCCGCCACCAACTAGAGGGAAATCGAAGCCAATCAACTCAATCCTATTCAACTCTAATATAAACAATAACGAATCTACTACAAAGGCGAGCTAAATCAATTTCAGAACTCAGATTTCATAACTCAAGACCTTCTTTGAGTTGTGAGTTCGATTTCTTTAATAAGATAATTAACAATTTAATTAGGTTGAGTTATGATTTGAATTATATGGTTATGTTGTGAATCATTGACCGTTATATTATTATCTATGTTGTAAATCTATGATGTTATTATCTATGTTGTAAAGCTATGATGTTATCATCTATGTTGTAAATCTATGTTAATTGTTGGCTTATGTACATTCGATTCATAATGTTGTTTCATATGCTAGTTTGGTTATGTTGTTAGAACTAATTCATATGTTAAATCATATGTAAGTTTAACTTGATAATTCTATACGCAAGTTTAGATGTTAATTTAAATATGAATCATATGCAAGTTAGTGAGAATCACATACAACCTTACATGTTACATGACATCTATTTTATGTGTAAATTGGATCTAAAGTTAGGCTATGACATGTGTGAGTTAGATGCAAGTTTACACCATAGTTTATGTTGCATAAATCACATATGTAAGTATATATATATATATATATATATATATATATATATATATATATATATATATGTTGGAGTATGAATCATGTAAAGTTTGTAACTATTGCCTTTGCGAGTTTACACCTTATGATTAGATCTATGACATCCATAGTTTATGAAAGTTTGTGAATATTGCCTATGCAAGTTTTAAATGAAACCGAAGGCACAATTTCTATTAATAGAAAAAGCCCTTGCACTTCACTCCGTCTTCGATTATCTTCATATAATCTGATCCACAACGCTACTGCCAATACAAATTGTGCCTTCGGTTTCGTTGTGTTGAATATTATTTGAATTTAAACAAATGGCTTTAGCGATAAAAATCACATTTTTATATATATACAAACCTTATCGAATATTCATGTGTTGAGTTGCAATTCATTCGTTGAGTTGAAATTCATGTGTTGAATATTATTTGAATTTAAACAAATGGCTTTAGCGATAAAAATCACATTTTTATATATATACAAACCTTATCGAATATTCATGTGTTGAGTTGCAATTCATTCGTTGAGTTGAAATTCATGTGTTGAATATTATTTGAATTTAAACAAATGGCTTTAGCGATAAAAATCACATTTTTATATATATACAAACCTTATCGAATATTCATGTGTTGAGTTGCAATTCATTCGTTGAGTTGAAATTCATGTGTTGAATATTATTTGAATTTAAACAAATGGCTTTAGCGATAAAAATCACATTTTTATATATATACAAACGATATAGAATATTCATGTGTTGAATTGCAATTTGTTCGTCGAGTTGAAATTCATGTGTTGAATGGTATCGTCTTCTAAAAATAAAATGAATCGACAATGAAAACTATATTTTTATAGTGAATAAGAAGTGTTAAAAATACACATGTGTCGAATAAATATTTTTGATGATAAAAATATTCCTTTTATCATGTATACGCTTAGTTAAAAATACACATGTGTCGAATAAATATTTTTGATGATAAAAATATTCCTTTTATCATGTATACGCTTAGTTAAAAATACACACGTGTTGAAATAAATAATAGTTTGCTAGAAATATTATTATTAGCTTTGTTATGCATATATATATATACATGTGTTGAACAGGAAAAATGGATTAGTTGTAGAGTAAAGAAATTATTTGCGTGCCCGACAAATAGGTAAACCTTGATGAGTTGGCTGCGCAATTTTATTTATATATCAACTCCTGTGAATGCCATTGGATGCGGAGTGCTGGATTTTCTGTGTGAAATAATAAACAACGCCATAGGATAGTAACAATTAATTTTGAACTACACTACATGGCATACTTCTTGACGATAGGCATACTTCATCATATTCCACATAAGCAATTGGAGCTTGTGTGACGAGGTGGAAGATTTACCATACAAGCAAGAGGCTTGTATGGCGATGACTATATACTACAGGTTGAACTGATGACTGATATGGACTATATAAATTATAACGATAAATTGCCAGATTAATAAAAACCCCACACGGGTCTGGAGTTGACAATAATCACGTCGCTCTAGTTATTAGATTCGGCACATGGACTATTTATTTCTACACGGAAACGGGGTGACGGGAATTTATTCTCTGGAGTGATTATCAGTACATGCTCCCCCGTAAACACCAAAATATATCACTAAAAATATGTGAATGCTTTTTAGGATTTATTGGGTACCTAATACGGCCCAATAAATTTCCAAACCCCTCCCCGTACAAAGGAGGTTATGGCGAAATTTTTCGAAATATTAAGGCGTTAGTGAAATATTTGAAGTGAAAACGAGGTTGAAAATATAAAGTGAGCCATAGTTGAAATTATAGAATGAACTATATTTATATATATAAATATAAATATAATTAAAAGGAATAGAGGCCGTGCAGTTCGCGTTTCGGAATCGTAATTTGAAACGATTAGTACGAGAAATCCGACCATTGGATTTTCCCGAAACCGCAACCGCTGGGTTCGCCTTGGAAATACCTTTCCAACGGCACCAACCTTGTAAAAATCCAACGGTTGGATTGTCCGGAATGTTTAATTCAAATCTGAAGAAAAACAGCGCCAGAATCGTTTATATTTATATATAAATATAAATATAATTAAATTTAATCGAATAACGACGCTGCAGTTCGAATTTTGAAACCGTAACTTCAAACGACTAGTGTGGAAGATCCGACCGTCGGATTCTCACGAAACTGGAACCGTTGGGTTCGCTTTGGGAATATCTTCCCACTGATATAGACTTTGTAGTAATCCAACTGTTAGATTTTCCGATATGTGTAAAACAAATTAGGAGAAAAACAGCGCCAGTGCCACGGCACGACCTGAAACGTCGTTTAATTAAATATGGCCATTTTTAAATAAATAAAAATTGCGAAAAATCGTTATAAAATATTATAAGCAATATTGATTGAGAATAAACCAATTGGGCTTGAATTGTTTGATATTTGATGGTTGTATGTGTATGACATGAAAATAACACTAAAGAACCGAAAGATGGATGTCGAATGATATAACCATAAAATGAATCGATTTAAATTCTAATGACGTGAATTATTTGAAAAGGCCGAGCTAACCCTCATTTCAAATAATTTATCGAGCGATTCGAATTGGAAAATGCAAAGACGATTCAAGACCGACGATCTTGGTATCGGTTGGATGGGCGCTACTGAGGTTCCTAACCGGAGTAGCTACCGGAAGGGGGCGGAAGTAGTAGCCGTCTGAACGTATGTGTTGATTGGACGGATATACGAGGAATTTGACGCCTCCGGTTTCGTTCAGACCCAGGATGGACTTGTAAATGGATTGTGTGTCTGACATTGGATTTTGTTCTATACTGACTGATCTCTGTTAAATATATATCTGTTTGGCGGCGGAGAATTTATTCTTTTGCTTAACGCCCTTCTCTGAGACGTACGAGCTCAGAGGTTATATATCGATGGAAATCAATCGTATGGAGTGGACTGCCTATGTGGCATGCCAAGATGCTGTGATCAAGGCTTTTGTTGCAAAGCAAAGTCTTGTGGATGATGATCAAAGCAAGGTCTACGTGGCCTAGCTTTGTGTATTTCGTAGATTCGTTAACCTCACACCCCGGTATGAGTTAAAAACGGGATACGGACTGCAGGGAGAGCACGACGTTTCTTTCTAGCTATGGTGGTGTCAGTGGCTTACCAGCCCTGGCATATATATCTATTTTTCACCTTTGTGGTTATTGGAATGCGAGTCGCCTCGATTATAGGTCTGTAAGGACCGGGAAACGTGTGTTCAGGAATTTCCAATCCTCAAACGTAAGAGAGGACCGGCCCTGAAGATCCAGGGGTTACCCAGAGTGTGTAGTCCCGAGGCATTTGCTAGAGTCTCTCGAAGTGGAGAGGAGATTGCCCCTTGCCTCGACTCATGACGGAAATCCAATTTCCAATACGTAATAACGGACTTGATTGTAGAACTAGTATGGCGACATAGTATATGGTAGTTATACTGCCTATGATTGATATTTATGATGCTATTCGTTTTTGAAACATATATGCACTAGTAATAATATCAAATGATTTTGCTTTATACGTATCAAGCATATTTGGCTATTATAAGGTAAAACTCTATCCTCCGGCTTGCGTTGCATTGTGTGATGGGACCTGAGTCTTATAATGGCTTCATTCTTTCTAAAAGCATTGCGTTGTTTTAAAAGAATTTACTTTGTTTTAAATGCACTAGCAATCACTGGAGTAAACCCGTTCCGCGAAAGTGGCGTGGTCCTATGATTTGCTATTATTGTTGTTAAATTGTTGAATAGATTCCTCATACCAGTCCCCATGACTGACTCGTTGTTTGTTTCACTTTGCAAACGCGGGTGCCCTTATTTTCACATGGGCAGCCTAGTACACAGGTGACAGGTGGTTTTTGGTTTTGCACTGCTGCATAGAGTGCACTTTTGGCTCATGGCGAGGCTGACTTCATAGAGATGACTTTGATATTTTCCGCCATTACTGTATTTATATTATGATTCCGCCACTGGCGATGCAGACTGATTTACTTTCCGTATTTCTCACTATATGTATATGTATTCCGCCACTGGCGATGTAGACTGATACCCTTATTATGTCTCACTGCATGTATGTATTCCGCCTCTGGCGATGATGACTGATCACTTTCCTTTTATTTACTAAGTATATCCCACATTATGCTATTCTGATATTCCTACATGTTGTGATTCCGCTGTCATATCCATGTAAAATTATTTTATTTATTGTTTCTGCCATTATCTGTACTCTGCTATGATGATTAATGTGTTATTTCCTAATGATTATCCTTAATACCACCCCTCGTATTTTGGGATCGTCACAGTTGGTATCAGAGCTTTGGCTAACCTTAGTTCCGGGATCTAACACATTAAACACCTCGTCAGAATAGAATCAGTAGTGTTCTAATGCGAGTAGCTCATTAGAGATAGGATTAGCAATGTCCTAGAATGAGCTAAGCAGATTAGCAAAACAATTTGATCAGTACATCTTCATTATCTTTCCTTGCGTTCCCTTGCTTTATCATTTATGAAAATTATCAAATCTGTGAGCTTGACTCTTTTCTTGCTTATACAGTACTCTTAGATGGCTACACGAGCAGCAGCAGCTAGAGGAGGCCGTGGAGGCCGAGGAGAAGCAGCAGGAGGACGGGGGAATATCCCCGTAGCTGTGGAAATCCCTATTGCTCAGCCACCAGCACCAGAAGACTTTGAGCTCGACAAAGTAGCAAAGAGGTACAGAAATCTTGGAGGAAAACCTTTTACTGGCACTGGCACAGTGACCGAAGCTATCGCTTGGCTGAAAACCTGTGAGAAAATCTTCGAAGGCATGGGTATGGGAACTAACAACAAAGCCCGACTTGGCATTTGGCTCCTTCAGGAAGAGGCAGAGCTGTGGTGGGATGCCATTACTTCTGGGGATGCAGCTGGTACTATCCGGACTTGGGAGCAGTTCAAGACTTTGTTCAATGAGAAGTTTGTACCGGAACAGGCTCTGGAGAGGATGAGAGAGCAGTTTGCTAATCTCCAGCAGGGAGACCTCTCCATTCAGGATTATCTAAATAAGTTCACCCAACTATCGCGCTATGCTCCAGAACTGATTTTAACCAACAAAGCCAAGAACAAGAGATTCATATTTGGGCTGAAGCGCAAGTATCACGAAAGAGCTATGAGCAACATCAAACTCTCCTTTACAGAACTAGTAGAGATGGCTTGCAACTACGAAGACATGGATGAGAGACATGCTAGCCAAGACCACGCAAAAAGCCAAGCAGGAAATAAGCGCAAGGCTTCAACAGACCAACCCGAATCTAGCATTACCGCGACCGCTACTCAAAAACCCGCAAAGATCCCGATAGGAAACTGCTACAATTGCGGGAAGCCAGGTCATTTCTCTAATGTTTGCAAAGCCCCAAAGAAGCCAAAGGCAAATGACTCAGCCGAATGCTACAACTGCCACAAGAAGGGGCACTACAGCAGGAACTTCCCTCTAAAGAAGAATGCACAGGTGGCCCATGTCTATGACGGGAAGACCCCGCCAGCTATCACCGATGGATCAGGTAAACCCGATGTCTTGGGAGGTACCCTTACTATCAAAAATATTCCTGTTTCTGTACTTTTTGATACTGGTGCATCACGTAGCTTCATTTCTGGTAACCTTGTTCACAAATTAAAATTGAAACGAAGAAAACTTAAGGAACCAATTAAAGTTCGAAACCCAATAGGAAGTTCTGTTAGTCTCAGTTTATGCTGTAGAGTGCCTATCTCTTATTCTTGCTATAAGTTCTCTTTTGATTCGATTGTCATGGACCTTTCCGAATTTGATATTATACTGGGGTTGGACTGGTTGACACAATATAAGGCCGAAGTTAGATGCGCCGAAAGAATCGTGAAAGTTGAAACAAAATCGGGACATATCACTATACCATGTCTCGGTGCAGAAATTAATAGAACATAATTTTGGTCTTCTTTAGAAGTTATTCCCCCTTCGATAGAAAAGATACCGGTCGTTAAAAAAATATGCGGATGTGTTTGAAGAAGTAGAAAACTTACCACCGCAAAGAGAAATTGAATTTAGAATTGATCTAATTCCGAATGCCCGACCAGTAGTGCATCCAATAAGAAGAATGGCCTCGAAAGAAAAAGAAGAGCTAAGTAGTCAAACCCGAGAATTGCTTTGGAAAGGTCAAATCAGGCCGAGCTTTTCAGCTTGGGGAGCAGCAGTTGTATTTGTCCCGAAATCAGACGGTACTCTAAGACTTTGCGTTGATTACCGAGATCTCAATAAACAGACACTGAAGAACAAATACCCTTTGCCCCGAATAGACGATCTGTTAGATCAATTAAAGGGAGCAACTGTATTCTCCAGAATGGACCTAGCTACAGGTTTCCACCAATTGCGTATAGCCGAAGACTGTGTTCCTTTGACAGCCTTCAGGGGTCCCGATTTATTCTACGAATGGTTAGTAATGCCGTTCGGCTTGTGCAACGCTCCGGCATACTTCGTTGAACTTATGAACAGAGTGTTTCGTGGTGTGTTGAATAAATTTGTTCTAGTCTTCATCGATGACATTCTAATCTACTCTAAGTCGGAAGAAGAGCATGCAAAATATTTAGAACAAGTGTTGAAAATTCTAAGGAGAAATGTCTTAAAAGCTAAATTTTCTAAGTGTGTCTTCTGGCAGAATGAAGTTAAATTCCTAGGCCATGTCGTATCAAAAGAAGGAATTGCGGTAGATCCAAGCAAAATTACAGCGATTCAAAACTGGAAACAACCTACTACTCCCAAAGAAGTTCGAAGTTTCCTTGGATTAGCTAGTTACTATCGGAAATTCGTTCAGGATTTTTCAAGGATATCAGGAGTATTGACAAAGCTTACAAAGAAGCATGAGAAATTCAAATGGACTCCCGAATGTGAAGAAGCTTTCCAAGAGCTAAAACTGAAGTTGACAACCGCTCCAGTATTGACCATAATAGAAGGCAACCAAGACTTGACTGTATGGACAGATGCTTCTATTAGAGGGCTAGGCGCAGTGTTAATGCAAAAAGGCCAAGTGATCGCTTATGCCAGCCGTCAACTAAAGTCGCATGAAAGAAACTATGCTACTCATGATCTTGAGTTATTAGCTATCGTGTTCGCTTTAAGAATATGGAGGCATTATTTATTGGGCAAGAAATTCGAACTATACACCGATCATCAATCCTTGAAATATCTTTTCACTCAGAAAGATTTAAACTTGAGGCAACAACGTTGGTTAGAATTCCTTGCAGCATACGATTTTGAAATTATATACACTCCAGGGAAAGCCAATGTTGTAGCAGATGCGCTCAGCAGAAAGAATGAAATCAATGCCAGTTTTGTCATCACGTCTTCATTAATAGACAGGATCTCGACTCTTCAGAAAGACGATGAATTTATTCAAAGAATCAGTCAAAGAATCAAAGGAGGTGAATCCACGAGTTTTTGACTCGATGACAAAGAGGTTCTAAGATTAAAGGGTAGAATCTGCATCCCAAACCTTCCCGAGCTCAGAAGGGAAATACTAGATGAGTGCCACAAATCCAAATTAAGTATCCATCCCGGTGTGAGCAAAATGTATAACGATATCAAACGTACATTCTGGTGGAGGTCAATGAAAAGAGATATCTGATTATATGTTAGCAGATGCCCCACTTGTCAGCTAGTTAAGAGTGATCAGCAGAAATTGGCTGGATTATTACAACCATTAGAAATTCCAAGATGGAAGTGGGAACAAATTTTGATGGATTTCATCGATGGCTTACCTCGAACTAGAAAAGGAAACGACAGTATATGGGTAATCGTAGATCGCTTCACGAAGACTGCCTATTTCATACCTGTCTGATCCAACAGAACGGCTCAAAGTCTAGCACAGATATACTTCAAAGAAATAGTTAAACTACATGGAGTGCCGCTCAATATAGTCAGCGATAGAGATCCCCTGTTTACTAGCAAATTCTGGGAAGCATTCCAGGAAGAATTGGGAACCAAATTAAATCTAAGCACCGCTTATCACCCTCAGACAGATGGCCAAACTGAGCGGGTGAATAGAATTTTAGAAGATCTATTGCGGGCTTGCGTTATAGATTTTGGAGGCTCATGGGAAGATCATTTACATTTAGCAGAATTCTCTTACAACAATAGCTATCAAGCAAGTTTGGGAATGTCTCCATTTGAAGCATTATACGGTAGACCGTGCAGATCTCCCGCATGTTGGGTAGAACCTGGCAACAGACTTGTGTTAGAGCCCGATATGATTCGAGAAGCATCGGATAAAGTCGATTTCATTAAGAAGCGATTGAAAACCGCGCAGAGCCGATAGAAAAGTTATGCTGATGCGAGAAGAAGGGATATATCGTTTGCCGTTGGCGATTATGTTTATTTAAGAGTTTCTCCAATGCGAGGGGTAATCAGATTTGGCAAGACTGGGAAGTTGGCACCGAGATTTATTGGTCCCTTTCCTATACTTGAACGGATTGGAACTCTTGCATATAGGGTTTCATTACCTGATTGGTTGCCTGGTGTACATGATGTGTTCCACGTATCTCAACTCAGAAAACATGTTCATGATTCAGATCTTGTTGTGGAAGAAGCAGCACAACAGGATATTGACATAACTCCAGAATTAGCACTCAAGAGAGAGCCATTAAAGATAGTTGGCAAGGAAACCAGAGAGCTAAGGAGGAACAAGATCCATCTAGTCAAAGTGCAGTGGAGTAGTGATCCTAGAGACTGTACTTGGGAGACTGAGGAAAGCATTAAGCAAGCCTATCCCAAATGCAGAGTGGACATCTCCGACTAACTCCGGTGCAAGGTACCCTTACAATACTTTGCATTTACATTTTATTTCCTGCTTAGCTGTTATTTCCTTTTCGAGGACGAAAAGTTTTAAGTGGGGGAGATTGTAATAACCCGGAAAATGTGAACCAGTTTAAAATTTTAAATTAGGTTATTACCAAGAAATTTGAATAATTTAAATAGCCTATTTCAATAAAACATAGAATTTGGTATAATATTGCAGTTTGAAATTTTGATTACAAACTTTGTCTGACTGTACCGGGTGGAAAATATAACGGATTTTGACGAAACTGAAAATATTTAAATCTGTTTATCAATACCTTTCTAACGAATCTGAAAAATTGAAATTTCATAACGGAAATCAAAAGTTATGGCCAAATGAATTTTCAGAAAGGTCGCTATATAGTATATATAGCCCTTGAAAATTGAGATTTTGCATACGACCTCGGAATTCGACGAAACCACTTTTGTTGGGTCCGGGATGTCAAATTATTGCTAGGTTTCAAATTTCATAATTTTTGAAGCTAGTATGTGAGCGGGGCAAAAGATAACGTGTTTGGTCAAATTCTGTTAAAATGGGTCGACCTAAAAATGGCCGTTTTTCAAACGAGCTCAGAATTCGACGAAACTGGTTTTGTTAGGACCGTATCGTCAAAACAAAGCTAGATTTATTTTTCTGGAATTTTTAGATTCAGTTTGTGGCCCTGGCAAATTGGAATGTACGTTTAAATTAAATATCGAATGTTTTATATTTTAATTTGAAAAATAACTGACTGTAACAGTCGAAATGGCCAATGAAACATATCCCATTGTGTCCGGAATGGGGGTATTTAGCTAGGGGCGACAGTCGTTGGGTTTAAAAAGGAGTCCGTTTGCAAAAACACTATTTAAAAATTTTCTATAAATACTGGCCAATAGGAAATTTTCTTTTAAAAAAAAAAAAACCTAAAAACCCTAGCCGCCAGGACGAAACGAGCGATCCACGTTGCTCGACGCTTTCCCTCCTTTTTCCGATCGCCTCAGGCCGTTTCGCCGCCGACCACCGTTGAAGCTTTTGTTCGCCGTACTCCCCTCTCCACATCCGACCCAGCCTCGCCACCAACAGAGCCGCCGTCGTCGAGTTCTGGCGCTTCAAAGTCGTCGCCTTCCTGGAGCCGCCGCCGCCTCGATTCGCCATCGCACCACCTCAGACAACCAGCGCCGGAAAGCTCTTCCCTCCCTCGACGACGTCCAACAGCCCGATCGTCCTATAGAGCTACGAATCAAGAGAAAAATCCAAACCTAGAATTGAGCAGGTTTGAAAACTAACGGTTTAAATAATTTTAAACTGTTTTAACACTATAAAGCGTTGCAAAACTTTGAAAAATAATATCTTTTTCGTTCTTTAACGAAATTCGATGAAACAGGAGACACCGTGACCGCAAGGAGGCTCTCTACATTCTAGAAGAAGCCGCGGATTTTTCTGACCTTCCTACGATTTTTAGCACCGCAATAACCAATGTGAGGAATCTAAATTATCTGTGTGAATGAAATCGCGTTGTATAAATTATATAAGCGAAGTGTAAATTATATACGCATTGTATACCTCATGTACATGTGTTGTATAAGTTATATTAGCGATGTATAAATTATACAAGCGTTGTTTGAAACATATATGCTTTGAATTGTGATGAAATGCAAGTGAATTATTATATTATATATATATATATATATACTCTCCTCGTCCACAGACCATGGACGATATTTATTGCTTGTGATTGACGTGATATTATATGGTTTGACGAATGGTTGGAAATAATTGTTTGTGGTTGATATTATGGTTGAAAAATACCTTTGTGGTTGAAAAATACCCTCTTGTGGTTGAAACAAAATAGAATAGGATTGTGGAATTGAAAATAAAACATGCCGCCTGCGTGCGAACTAGATGCATGATCCCCATTGTCAAAAACCGCGAGGTTTTAAGGTAGAGCGAGGAGCCGTACTAGGGACGGTCCCGGTTTTAACTACCCTGCCGTTATGCTGCCGAAATTTTCTAAAATATTTATGTGTTAGAATAATTTTCATTCATTTGAAATTATTTACATATGCTATATCGAATATTCATGTGTTGAGTTGCAATTCATTCGTTGAGTTGAAATTCATGTGTTGAATATTATTTGAATTTAAACAAATAGCTTTAGCAATAAAAATCACATTTTTATATATATATATACAAACTATATCGAATATTCATGTGTTGAGTTGCAATTCATTCGTTGAGTTGAAATTCATGTGTTGAATATTATTTGAATTTAAACAAATAGCTTTAGCAATAAAAATCACATTTATATATATATATATATATATATACAAACTATATCGAATATTCATGTGTTGAGTTGCAATTCATTCGTTGAGTTGAAATTCATTCGTTGAGTTGAAATTCATGTGTTGAATATTATTTGAATTTAAACAAATAGCTTTAGCAATAAAAATCACATTTTTATATATATATACAAACTATATCGAATATTCATGTGTTGAGTTGCAATTCATTCGTTGAGTTGAAATTCATGTGTTGAATATTATTTGAATTTAAACAAATGGCTTTAGCGATAAAAATCACATTTTTATATATATACAAACCTTATCGAATATTCATGTGTTGAGTTGCAATTCATTCGTTGAGTTGAAATTCATGTGTTGAATATTATTTGAATTTAAACAAATGGCTTTAGCGATAAAAATCACATTTTTATATATATACAAACCTTATCGAATATTCATGTGTTGAGTTGCAATTCATTCGTTGAGTTGAAATTCATGTGTTGAATATTATTTGAATTTAAACAAATGGCTTTAGCGATAAAAATCACACTTTTATATATATATACAAACCTTATCGAATATTCATGTGTTGAGTTGCAATTCATTCGTTGAGTTGAAATTCATGTGTTGAATATTATTTGAATTTAAACAAATGGCTTTAGCGATAAAAATCACATTTTTATATATATACAAACGATATAGAATATTCATGTGTTGAATTGCAATTTGTTCGTCGAGTTGAAATTCATGTGTTGAATGGTATCGTCTTCTAAAAATAAAATGAATCGACAATGAAAACTATATTTTTATAGTGAATAAGAAGTGTTAAAAATACACATGTGTCGAATAAATATTTTTGATGATAAAAATATTCCTTTTATCATGTATACGCTTAGTTAAAAATACACATGTGTCGAATAAATATTTTTGATGATAAAAATATTCCTTTTATCATGTATACGCTTAGTTAAAAATAGACACGTGTTGAAATAAATAATAGTTTGCTAGAAATATTATTATTAGCTTTGTTCTGCATATATATACATATGTTGAACAGGAAAAATGGATTAGCTGTAGAGTAAAGAAATTATTTGCGTGCCCGACAAATAGGTAAACCTTGATGAGTTGGCTGCGCAATTTTATTTATATATCAACTCCTGTGAATGCCATTGGATGCGGAGTGCTGGATTTTCTGTGTGAAATAATAAACAACGCCATAGGATAGTAACAATTAATTTTGAACTACACTACATGGCATACTTCTTGACGATAGGCATACTTCATCATATTCCACATAAGCAATTGGAGCTTGTGTGACGAGGTGGAAGATTTACCATACAAGCAAGAGGCTTGTATGGCGATGACTATATACTACAGGTTGAACTGATGACTGATATGGACTATATAAATTATAACGATAAATTGCCAGGTTAATAAAAACCCCACACGGGTCTGGAGTTGACAATAATCACGTCGCTCTAGTTATTAGATACGGCACATGGACTATTTATTTCCACACGGAAACGGGGTGACGGGAATTTATTCTCTGGAGTGATTATCAGTACATGCTCCCCCGTAAACACCAAAATATATCACTAAAAATATGTGAATGCTTTTTAGGATTTATTGGGTACCTAATACGGCCTAATAAATTTCCAAACCCCTCCCCGTACAAAGGAGGTTATGGCGAAATTTTTCGAAATATTAAGGCGTTAGTGAAATATTTGAAGTGAAAACGAGGTTGAAAATATAAAGTGAGCCATAGTTGAAATTATAGAATGAACTATATTTATATATATAAATATAAATATAATTAAAAGGAATAGAGGCCGTGCAGTTCGCGTTTCGGAATCGTAATTTGAAACGATTAGTACGAGAAATCCGACCATTGGATTTTCCCGAAACCGCAACCGCTGGGTTCGCCTTGGAAATACCTTTCCAACGGCACCAACCTTGTAAAAATCCAACGGTTGGATTGTCCGGAATGTTTAATTCAAATCTGAAGAAAAACAGCGCCAGAATCGTTTATATTTATATATAAATATAAATATAATTAAATTTAATCGAATAACGACGCTGCAGTTCGAATTTTGAAACCGTAACTTCAAACGACTAGTGTGAAGATCCGACCGTCGGATTCTCACGAAACTGGAACCGTTGGGTTCGCTTTGGGAATATCTTCCCACTGATATAGACTTTGTAGTAATCCAACGGTTAGATTTTCCGATATGTGTAAAACAAATTAGGAGGAAAAACAGCGCCAGTGCCACGGCACGACCTGAAACGTCGTTTAATTAAATATGGCCATTTTTAAATAAATAAAAATGGCGAAAAATCGTTATAAAATATTATAAGCAATATTGATTGAGAATAAACCAATTGGGCTTGAATTGTTTGATATTTGATGGTTGTATGTGTATGACATGAAAATAACACTAAAGAACCGAAAGATGGATGTCGAATGATATAACCATAAAATGAATCGATTTAAATTCTAATGACGTGAATTATTTGAAAAGGCCGAGCTAACCCTCATTTCAAATAATTTATCGAGCGATTCGAATTGGAAAATGCAAAGACGATTCAAGACCGACGATCTTCGTATCGGTTGGATGGGCGCTACTGAGGTTCCTAACCGGAGTAGCTACCGGAAGGGGGCGGAAGTAGTAGTCGTCTGAACGTGTGTGTTGATTGGACGGATATACGAAGAATTTGACGCCTCCGGTTTCGTTCAGACCCAGGACGGACTTGTAAATGGACTGTGTGTCTGACATTGGATTTTGTTCTATACTGACTGATCTCTGTTAAATATATATCTATTTGGCGGCGGAGAATTTATTCTTTTGCTTAACGCCCTTCTCTGAGACGTACGAGCTCAGAGGTTATATATCGATGGAAATCAATCGTATGGAGTGGACTGCCTATGTGGCATGCCAAGATGCTGTGATCAAGGCTTCTGTTGCAAAGCAAAGTCTTGTGGATGATGATCAAAGCAAGGTCTACGTGGCCTAGCTTTGTGTATTTCGTAGATTCGCGAACCTCACACCCCGGTATGAGTTAAAAACGGGATACGGACTGCAGGGAGAGCACGACGTTTCTTTCTAGCTATGATGGTGTCAGTGGCTTACCAGCCCTGGCATATATATCTATTTTTCACCTTTGTGGTTGTTGGAATGCGAGTCGCCTCGATTATAGGTCTGTAAGGACCGGGAAACGTGTGTTCAGGAATTTCTAATCCTCAAACGTAAGAGAGGACCGGCCCTGAAGATCCAGGGGTTACCCAGAGTGTGTAGTCCCGAGGCATTTGCTAGAGTGTCTCGAAGCGGAGAGGAGCTTGCCCCTTGCCTCGACTCATGACGGAAATCCAATTTCCAATACGAAATAACGGACTTGATTGTAGAACTAGTATGGCGACATAGTATATGGTAGCTATGCTGCCTATGATTGATATTTATGATGCTATTCGTTTTTGAAACATATATGCACTAGTAATAATATCAAATGATTTTGCTTTATACGTATCAAGCATATTTGGCTATTATAAGGTAAAACTCTATCCTCCGGCTTGCGTTGCATTGTGTGATGGGACCTGAGTCTTATAATGGCTTCATTCTTTCTAAAAGCATTGCGTTGTTTTAAAAGAATTTACTTTGTTTTAAATGCACTAGCAATCACTGGAGTAAACCCGTTCCGCGAAAGTGGCGTGGTCCTATGATTTGCTATTATTGTTGTTAAATTTTTGAATAGATTCCTCATACCAGTCCCCATGACTGACTCGTTGTTTGTTTCACTTTGCAAACGCGGGTGCCCTTATTTTCACACGGGCAGCCTAGTACACAGGTGACAGGTGGTTTTTGGTTCTGCACTGCTGCATAGAGTGCACTTTTGGCTCATGGAGAGGCTGACTTCATAGAGATGACTTTGATATTTTCCGCCATTACTGTATTTATATTATGATTCCGCCACTGGCGATGCAGACTGATTTACTTTCCGTATTTCTCACTATATGTATATGTATTCCGCCACTGGCGATGTAGACTGATACCCTTATTATGTCTCACTGCATGTATGTATTCCGCCTCTGGCGATGATGACTGATCACTTTCCTTTTATTTACTAAGTATATCCCACGTTATGCTATTCTGATATTCCTACATGTTGTGATTCCGCTGTCATATCCATGTAAAATTATTTTATTTATTGTTTCTGCTATTATCTGTACTCTGCTATGATGATTAATGTGTTATTTCCTAATGATTATCCTTAATACCGCCCCTCGGATTTTGGGATCGTCACACTTCGCTTTTCAACAAAAGCCTTGATCACTACATCTCAACATGCCACACAGGCAATTCATGCCATGCGACTGATATCTATCGATATATAACCTCTGAGCTCGTACGTCTCAGAGAAGGGCGTTAAGCAAGAGAATAAATCCTCCGTCGCCAAACAGATATATATTTAATAGAAATCAATCAACACAGAATAAAATCCAATGTCAGACACACAATCCATTTACAAGTCCGTTCTGGGTCTGAACTATTGGATCTAGAATAACCCTAGAGGGGGGTGAATAGGTTTTTTCATAGTTTTTCGCTGAGTTAAAAAATCTGACAGGATATTAAATAATAAACAGATCACAGAATACAGTAGAAATAACAAATAGAAAAGAAATAACACACATAGATACCCAGCTTCGGCAAAATTCTGCCTATTGCTGCATTCCTAAGGTTTCTACTAGGTGTTATAAACAGATCCCACATACAAGACCATGTACACTCGCAGTGTCTGCTCCTGTCCTAACCCTACGCTCAAAACCGTAGACTGACCAATATCCCCTCGATCAGATTTCCCCTAGTTACGACCCCGTAACCAGTAACCTAGATTTTACAGACTCTAGCAACTGTCAGTCAACACCCTGACTGATTCCCCTAGTTTTTACAGATACTAGAAAAACTGTTCAGAATTGTTTTACAAACAAAAAAATACGAAACAAATACAAATTCAAATGGAAAATTTAAACCCTATGAGATAAATAATAAGGGTCATCCCCTTTTGAAAAATAAAGCCAGACACTATTCAACTGGTTGCACCCTTTCACTTTGTCCCGATTCCTATTATTCTCTGGAGAAAGAAAATGGCGGCTGCCCTAGGGTTTGCAATTTAAATCCTCAAAACGAAATCGATTTTAGAAAGAGATTTCTCTGGCTAAATATCTGAAGCTCGTACGAATGATGCTTGGCTCTCTCTTGTCACCGATTTTAGGTTTTTGTTCTGCGATTCAAAACCGATGTGAGTTCTCTAGATTTTTCTTTGAATTCCTTGAATTTATTTTGTGGGTTTTCAATCATCTGTTGCCAGTGATGATATGGTGCTTAAATAGGATTTTTAAAATCCTAATCGACCCTCTGATTTCGCTTAAATGAATTGATCTGATTTTTTTCGGTTTCCTCTTTTGTGATTTGGCTTGAATGAATTGAAAAATGTTGCCTAGAATTGCTCGACGAATTTTGAAAACTATACCTGTCCATAATTGTCGAATTTGTGATGTTTCCACTTTTGTGATTCTTGAATGAAATGAGACCCGCAACTAAATTTCACATTTCTGGAAACAAATATTCTTGGCCCTTCCTGAAATCGACTGGATCATTGCTTGAAAAAAATACTTGCCAAATATGTTAATTTTGCTTTCCCAAAATACTTTGCCAAAAATGATCACTGAAAATAACTTCCCCAAAAAAATAAAGTTGAGTGAAAAACTGATTTTGCTCCTTTGCTGATTATTTGAATTATTGCCTTCGAGTAAATGACTTGCATGTACATATGGAATTGTTTAAAAAACTTGCCAAATTAAAACTTTCTAAAACTTGGAAATCGATTTTTAATTCAGGAAACATTTTCCATTTTACTTGATGCTTGATTAGCTCCTTTCTTGCCTGAACACATCCATTCTGCATTTGTATTTGTTCATGTAGACCTGTGCATTCCATACATGTTTCCTTTTAACATATGTTGTGTTCTGCTTTGCCATGTTTATTGTTTTAGTTTCATGCACGTCTGCTTCTCCCTTTGCATACTGTTTTGATATCCAATAGCTCAACCATATCTACACTAGTGTTGCTACATCATTTGTTTAAGAGCACATGCACTATACATGTGTCTGCTCCATTCATGTTGATAGCTGAAACTGACTAGTTGCATATCATGTAATCCATGCTGCTATGTTTTCCTTGCTCCATGCTTGGCTTTTTTCTTCTTCTTTACTGTTATGAACTAAACACCAATGTATCCATATATGCTGTGAGTAGTCTTGTAGATGCACTGTGCTTAACTCTTCAACATTGTTGCTGAACTTATGAACATTTGTAAATACATGTATTTGATCACCCATATGAAACTTCCAGTATATTGAGCTGAACTGAAAAGACATATACATGCTGCATATGTTCATCTATACACATTGGCTTGTACTCGAGCACTGGTTTGTGAGCCACTGTTTTGGCCCCATGAATTTTGAATTGTATACATGCATCATTGTGTATTCTGGAAATCATTGACCATAAAAAGAACCTGCTTGCATGTATATGCTTTGTCCATGTTCACACTGTCTCAACCATTTGAGAAACATGAACGTTGTTGCACCTTTTGAAGCTGAGTTGTATTCATTGTTGTTCCTCTTTGTAGTTGCTGAAATTTACATTTGAGTCTGATTTGTTCATGCTGAGTTGACTTGCTGGTATTTGCCATGTTGATCTTGAGACTGACTACATTGCATCAACATACTTATGTTGTACATGATTATGTTCGGCCACCTTGGATTTGTTGTTGACCAGTTTGCACTTTGACTTGACCATGCCATGTTAACTGAACATTTGCACATTGATTTTCATTTTGCACTGAGTCAAGATGGTCGACATGGCTGCTCCTCAGTTGCTTGCTGATTGGCGAGGCAGTGCACACGTGTATACACGTGTGTATTGCAACCATTAGACAAGTTTTCCCTGTCCCTGTATTATATATATATATATATATATATATATAAACTGGCTGCCTTGTGGTATTTACAGTGTTTCACTGTGAATATCACAAGTTGTCTAGTCACAAATCAACCAGATCGAGTCAAAAAAATGATGAGAAACACACCGCAATTCTGAGGCAAATAAATTTTAAAAATAAAATTTATATTCGCATATATTCAGTATTATTTCTATTGCAGTGTACTGTGTGTTTCTGTTTCATGTGACAGGTAAGAAGATGAGACTAAAGTGACTAGACTGAAAGCTGTGAAGGCAGAAGACAGAAGGCAGAAAACAAGAATAGTGAAAGTGTTTGTATTTGAGTCTCTGAATGTATAAATGTTTGTACAAATGAGTGTAGAGTGTACTGTAGAGATAGAGTTGTATAGAGTGAATGACAGAGATGTAATGAGAATATTTGTATATGAATGAAATGAAGAATGTCAAATAGATGAGTTATAAAAGATGTACTGTTTGAAATTGAAATAAAATATTTTGTTTAAATAAAATACTGTGTGAATATTTAAATTTCTGTATATTTTATTTAAACAGAAATATTATATTCCTATATGTTGTGTATATATAAAGCAATACAGTACAAACACATTTATAATAATATATATTTGGTTGTTATAATCAAACAAAAATCATATAATTGTGTATACAACACAGTTGTATACAACATGAACGAAATCGGAGGCACCTTATTCCTTGTCCCGTATGTCCAATACAGGAGAGAGGTCATCGCATATCCATCGATCTCCAAGTACGTCTAGACGATCACCACTTATTACCTCGTCTTGGGTGTACAGCCCAATCAAGACATCAGTAATCATCCAAACGATGTGAAGACCTCCGGTCTTCAACCACCGTCTTCATCGTCGACTTATCGACGAATCAGTTATTCAGAATGGGCATAAACCCGGCCTTTCTGAATAACTCGCGTATATAATAAACAAGTGTTACACAAACACAACATACGCCTCATTCCAATCCAGAATATTCTTTTATTCAAATATTCACATCATTAGGGAATAGGTTCCCATTAATTTTATCAAAGATAAATTCTTTTAAATTTATTCTTTAATCTTCGTTTGGATATCAATTCAAACCATATTAAGGTTTTCCAAACTAGTCGGGATTAATGCACCTTACCGAAGTAACCATTTATTTAATTTCCCAATTCCAACCTATTCATCCCATGGAGCAAAACTGGTATTACCCCTTAACTAACACCACGGTGTTATCGGTAAATTTTATTACCATTTCCTGTTCAAATCTAATTAAAGATTTAACTATCGGTTGGAGCAAAACTGGTGGTACTCCATTCTCGATCATTTCCCAAATTTGATAATTTAAATTATCAATTCACATTTCAATCTAATTAAAGATTCATTAAAACTTCACTTAGTTTAAATCTTTCCAAAAATCAACATTAACGATTATTTAACTTTGGAAACACAAACATGCCACATCGACAATCTACACCGTACTATTGATTTCTGCTGATATATAACCTCTAAGCTCGCATGTCTCAGAGAAGGGTGTTAAGCAAGAGAATAAATTCTCCGCCACCAAACAGATATATATTTAGCAAAGATCAACCATATAGTTCGAAATACAATGATAGACATGTAATCCTGCCATTAACTGGGTTAAAGAACTAATATCATTTAAAACATAGTTCATGACAAACCCAAATCACATTCCATTAATTATGGAATCTTCACGGAAAAGCAAATCAATATATAATCGATATCAATTTCAGTATCTGACTAATAACATAAATGGAATAACAACAAAGCCTTTTAAATTCCATATGTATTAACAGTCTTCCTCCATAGAAGCTCACTTTGATTACTATCGAATCAAATTCCATTTAATTCCAATTTAATATATTAAATTGGAAAACTTTACTTTGGAAAATTCCCGTTAAATCTTAATAAAAAGATTTATAAATTCCAAATCACATTTCACTGTAAATCGGGTTAAAGAACGAATGTCATTAAAACATAGTTCACAACAAACCCAATTCACATTCCATTTTTAATCGGGTTAAAGAATAAGTGTTATTTAAAACACCATTCACGATAAACCCAAAAATGAATTCCCCTTTAATTCCAATTAAATATTAATTAATTGGTATACTTCATTAAATCTAAATAAAAAGATTTAATCTTTTCTCAACTGGGTTTAAGAACAGTGTCATTTAAAACACAGTTCACAACAAACCCAAAATCTAATTTGATATTAAATACAAGGCTCTGAATAGAAAATATATCGGCTGATATTCAATATCAAATTCTGAAACCAACAAATATCGTATTGGAATAACGATATATGTATCTTCCAAATTCTTCCACTGTTCCACAATATTCGTATAATCACGGAATCCAATATCGACATATTCTGAAGATAATTTCGATTCAAATCCATTCCAATTCATATATTGGAAATTCCAGTTATTATTAAAACCATTTCAAATCCAATTTATTTATTTAAAAATATTGGATTATAATCCTAGTTCAAAACTAGTTCATTTCGATAAAAATATATTTTTATCTTTTCAAATATGGAATTTTCATCCCAATTCTTTCCAAATCATTTATTATGATTTTACGCAAATTATTGATATTTTTAATAATTTTATCAAGGCCCGTACAGTCGATTTCCATAAACGGTCGTCGAACTGCACTTACATCGACCTTTTCCAAATTTGATTTGGACATAATTCCAAATCCAACCGTTAGATTTCAAATCTCTTGTATTCATTAGAAAGCTCTTTTCGATATGAACCTAACGGTTCCCGTTTTTGGAGAATCCGACGGTTGGATCTCCCGTAATGTCCGTTCGAAGTCAATGGTCGAAATTCGCGAACTGCCACGGCGCGGCGCGTTCTATTCAGACCATTATATATATATTATATATATTTCATCGATTTCCATTCAAAACGTATTTTATAAATCGTTTTAAATTCGTTTTCAAAACGATTTCAACTTCATATTCAATTTCAAATCAAACTTGAATATTCCATATCATCGATATATAAATGATAATATTTTCAAAAACATTAGATTTCAAAATCATTTCCTTTTCGATATTCATTATATAAATGAATAAAATCGATATAAATATCGTTCACGTCTAAATGGCGTTAATCTAATCAACACGGCTTTATATATTGAAATATATTCGTGTCCATCCCAGATCGGACATCAAAATCAGATTTTGATCTTTTACTGAATATTATTTTAAAATATTCATTATTTTAAAATATTCGTTATTTTAAAATATTCATTCTTTCTAAACTGGAATTAGACACAGTCAATTACCATATAATGTGATTTATATGGATTTCATACATACATGTATACAACAACAGTCAAACACAGTCAACCATCATCCAAAGTGCATCCTACATTGCATAAGCATCAAATATAAATATTTAACGCTTATTACAGTCTGTCAACCAATCGATTGACATACAACTAAATATTGGGATTAGTGTATGTCCAGTATCATCCCAATACCCGTGTGGGGTTTCAATCAACAAATAATGAATTTTATTTGTGCAGTTGGGCGATGTGTAAAATTTATATGGATTAGTTTATGAATATTTATTTTATTCATATACACGTTAAAAAAAATATTTTTAACTATAAAATATTTTATTCCATTTCACATCACACAATCAATTTTCACAACACAATCAAACAAACAAACAAGTCGTCCATGGTTTGTGGACGATGGGTGTCAGGTGTTGCTAAGCACCGTCTACATCCTAGTATATATTTTAACCATCAAATAAATTAAAGTGAGAAGTTCTCACCTTTGGGATCCACTCCGCCATGCTTTGATTGTCGATCTATGTAGTATACCTACGTTAAAAGTCATATTTTTAACCAATCAATAATTATTTCTTTGTATGATTATTTTATAAATAACATACATAGGATAAAAATTATATTTTTATCTTTCTAAAAATAATTTCATATTTTTATAACAACGCTACATAGATAAAAATCACATTTTTATACTGCTACTATATAGATAAAAATCAAATCTTTCTATCGCTAATGAATATATAAAAATCACATTTTTACATAGCCATTCAAACGATAAAAGTCGTATTATTACTTCGCTAACTTCATAATAAAAATCATATTTTTATTTACCTTTCATACATATAAAAATCCTATTTTTATATCTCTAACTTCATATATAAGAATCGTATTTTTATTTAATGTCAAACACATAAAGATCAAATCTTTATCTTCGAAAAATTATATTTTTACATAACTAAAAATCGTATATTTTCCTTAACTAAAAATCATATTTTTATATGGATAAAAATCTCATCTTTATATAAATAAAAATCTCATCTTTATATAAATAAAGATCTCATCTTTTCTAAATCAAAGATATGATCTTTTTCTAAGCAAAAATCAATTATTTTTGTTTCAAAAAATCTAATACGAATAAAGATTTCATCTTTATTATATTAATCCTCTAAATAAAAATCAAATTTTTATGTCTTTATTTACATAATAAAAATCTCTTCTTTATTATAATGCTAAAAATGTTTTTAATTTTTGAATTGACTAATTTAATCACACTAAGAAATTAGAATAATTAAAAACTTACTTTGGTTTAAAGACCAGTTCTTTGAAGAGAAGGGGGAGCCCACGCCGTCGCAGGTGGTGGAGGGCCAGAGGGGGAGGCCGCGGGTGTCGGCTGTTGGCCCAGGGTGGCGGCGCTCGAGCTAGGGCTTCTAAGGGGGCGTTTGAATGGGTTGGAGGAGGGAGAAGCTCATGCGAGGAGGGAGGATCGGGGGGAGGGGTGGGTGGGATGGGGGGTGAGTTGCGCGACGAGGCCAAGGGGGGTGCAGCGGAGCTCTGCCGGTAGTGGAGCAGCAGCGCGTAGCCTCCTTTCTTTTTTTTCTTTTTTTTTAAATTTTTATTTGGTTTCGGGTTTGACTGTGAGGGTAAAGGGAGAGAGAGGGAAATATATATATAATATTTATTTTATTTATTTAATTTTCTCCTAAAAGCACCCTTGTAATTCGAACTCAAAATTGAACCCACCGACTGTCTTCCCTAGCGTAATACCCCCATTCCAAACATAATGGGATATGTTGTGCAAGCCAATTCGATTGTTACGATCAGTTTTCATTCAAATTACAATATAAATCAATATATATTTAATTTAAACGTACATTTCAATTTACCGGGGCCACATACGGACTCTAAAAATTCCAGAAAAATTATTTCTAGCTTCGTATTGATGATACGATCCTAACAAAACTAATTTCGTCAAATTTGAAGACCATTTGAAAAATGGCCATTTTCTGATCGATCCAAATTGACTTAAACTGACAAAACACGTTTTCCTTTGCCACGCTCACATATTAATTCCAAAAATTATGAATTTCGGAATCTAGCAATAACTTGACATCCCGGATCCAACAAAAGTGGTTTCATCGAAAACGGAGGTTGTTTGCAAAATGGCTACTTTTAAGGGCTATATTTTTTATAGCGACTATTCTGGATTTTCAATTGGGCGTAACTTTTTATTCCTGCTATGAAATTTCAATTTTTTGGATTCGTTGGAAAGATATTTTCAAATAGATTCTAATTTTTTTGGTTTCTCTAAAATCTGGTTTATTTGGAATTCTATACATTCATTTGAAATTTGAAATCGAATTTTCAAACTACCGCGCCATTTCCAATTCCTTTTATAATTAAAATAAATATTTATATTCTAACCTCGATTCAAATAAATATATATGTTCCAATTCTATTCAAAATAATTTTCTCGTCGTTATTATTTAAAACAAATCATTTTAAATATTCAAAATTCATCAAAATTGCCAAAATAAATTTTTTAAATTGGTTCTGATTTTCCGGGTTGTTACAAAAAAGAACGTTGAGTATAACATTTAACGAAAATTTAATAGAAACAAAATTAACGTTCATGACCCAGTGCTGGGAAAGGTGACGCGGATTTAATATTTTAAGTGGCTTTGATTTTATTTATTTCAATCCAACGGACGAGGTCCTTCTAAGCACCTATAAATAGACCAGCTGGGCCTAGCCTCCAACTCGTATTTTTTGAGAAGGCACTAGAAATCTGCCATTTCTTTTCTCTTCCAAATTCTTTAGAAAATAAATATATTAATTTTAGGATTTCTGATTCAAGATTTGGAGATAAAGATTATATATTTAAGTTACAGATGTTCAGATCCTCCGTCTAAACAAATAAACAAATTCGAATTAAATAGAAAGCTGGGCAGATCCAAATCAGATTCAAGAATTGTGCACAGTCAGGTAAGTGGATTATAATATATTTTTCAATAGTAGTATTTAGTATTGTTTTATTCCTGTTAAAATTTACAATATGTTCTTCTTCTTGTTTCCCCTCTTCTGCGTTAGAATACACAGTTTATGTTAAATTTTAGTTATGCGCAAAATAATTGAATTGTGTTTACACGAAGAATAATTGAATTATGGTTAAGTGCAAATTTATTGAATTGTGGTTATGCGCAAATTAATTGAAATTATGAACAAAAAGGTAAATTTTAACGATTTGGGGACAAAAAGAACATATTGTGTTAATATTACAATAAAAGGGAAAATTTAAGAAATTACATATTGATTTGAATGATCTTAGGATGATTTTGCAGCTGCCTCAAGGCGGACGCTTCGTGATCAGGACCAACAAGAATAGTAGGTCGTCGGATACCTATTATCATCAGTCGGAGTGTGAATGGGAAAGTCTGGAGCTGAGCCAATAGGCTAGCGATCATCACTGTCGGGTTATTCGATGCGGGACCACATGTTTCTTTAGATTGGATGGTAGGGCGGTCATTTAGATCTTTTAAATATTCTTTCATTAGATTGGGGGTAGACTGAAATGGGGCCTTGGAGAACCACCGAAGAGACAGACCTAAATTTGAATATCTGAACTATAGCCCTAACGAGGATGTTCTTTACAGGTATGTGTAAAGCCCCCGACCGAGTTTCGTGGAGAAAACTCAAGGATCATGGCACCCTTATGGCGCAACAATATAGGCTTATTCACTTTCACAACATAGCCTAGTACACTTTCATGGCGCAATGTTGTAGACTTGGTATGCCTTCGTAACATAG
Source organism: Allium sativum (assembly GCA_030737875.1). NCBI lineage: Eukaryota > Viridiplantae > Streptophyta > Magnoliopsida > Asparagales > Amaryllidaceae > Allium > Allium sativum. The sequence goes on from CM060925.1 coordinate 207,477,373, forward strand.
TCCAGTACGCTTTCGTAGCATGGAGATGGAGGTCCATTACGTTTTTCGTAGTATGACAATGTGGACCACTCGAGGAGGGTACTATGTGAAGTACCTCGATACTGGGTATATAGCTGCATATATATTATTTATTAGGTTAATTTACTAGGGAGTAAATGGGCACGAGTTATCCGGAGAAATCAAATGTGTATTGTGAAATAAACCCAAACAACTCAATAAACATAAACCAGTGATAGAACGGTATATGTATGTAGTGTTATTTATACAAAATATAATTCATCCATTTAACAGAACTTTTGTTCTGACTCCTTCCTCATATCAAACCCGCATGTTAGACAGGTGGTTGAGATTCTGGAGCTTAGTAACACTTTTTAGATATATTGGTGAGTATTTTCCGCTATGAAATTTATTTTATGAGCTCTGATATATATTTATCTTTGACTTTTTGCATGATACCAGATTAAACAGCTCGGGTTTCGATAGATTTGGATTTTTGAAAAAAATACGGTATGTTGAATTTCGAGTTGTTACATTTGGTTTCAGAGCTTAGGTTTATGATTCTTAGTGAGTGAGCGTATTTTATACTTGTTGTATTTTCATTCTTTTAATGAATAGATATTGTATTTTATACTCTACATTACACTTGTGGCCTATAAGGAAATGAATGGTAAATTGCAGTGATGTAGGCTATCTCTTCACCCAACCGCAATAAAAATCTTATAAAAATCTTGTATATTTTGTTATTGCATTTTTATTCATATATTTAGACTGGGATTTGCCAAGGACTTTGTATAAATCGATAACTACGAATACAACACATATATGTAGTTCTACGTTAATTACTTCATTGTGTTTTTCAATTTTGCGCAAACACATTACAATCATCAGTCTTTTCAGAGCCGTCCCTGAAACATAAAAAATTATCGAAGGTCCTAGATAGAGCAAGATATCAGAGGCCTTAGGCTATCAGAACATGTATAAGTATACATAGTATGAGGTTGGAGCCCTAGGCGACCGCCTTGCTGGCATTACCCTGGGTTTTCACGTTGTATTTCATTGGTACCACTTTGCCTAAAAATACTCACATGGTTTTCCAAAATTTTCATGAATGGAACTAAAGATTAACATCATCTGATCCTTTTTTGTTCTCTTTGCATTTTTGTTTTTCTACTAGTACATGTCTAGTTCCAAACCAAGGTAGACTGAAGTGTAGATAACCATGCTTTGGTTTATTATTTGACGTATATTATATATTGGGAAAATAAATATGAATTAACTTATAGGAATGTTAATGAGACCAAAATCCTAATTATGAACGTCTCTAAAAAAAATATCATTGTATCATACTAATACGACCACGATGTGAACTATATCTCCGATTACATAATTTTGAAAATAATAATAATTTTGTTCAGTTTTATCAATGTGAGTGGTTATTTAGACACAAAACCATACATAAAATTAGATATATAAATTGTTAACCATTCAACTTACTTGTCTTTGTATGAAAAGTGCAGTTTAAAAGAAAATACAATGGTTGAGATTTATTGTGTCCAGCTTCGTGTCATTGCTTTGCGTACAATTAGCATTTCCCTTTGCTAATTTCAGAGAAATAGTTAATGATATTAAATTGAAAAGAAGATTGAACTGAAGATAATATGACATTTGTGGAGAGAGCAAAATAAACAATGTCTAGAGGTTTACTTACTAAATTTAAGATAATTAAGTATAACTGCTATGATAGGAGTAATAAAATGAAAGAGTTATCGTATTCTGTATTATGTATTAACTAATAGTACATGGGCTGGGCTAAAGCCCAATATCTATTTTCCTTTGCATTTCTGCATATTACCATTGGCCTATACAATTATAAACAGAGCCAACGTATGTATATCATATCTATTTGAATATTACAACAAAGTAATTATAATTTCAACCAGTTCTTGATTTCTATTACGGTATCAAAGTTCAATAAGCCAAACAGCATAAATTCAAGATTACAAATCCATATTCGATCACTTCAAATTGAGAGAGTGTATATTGTGTTGATTCTCCTCAGATAATTTTCATCATCGGAGAATATACTCTCTCCGATCAATATTCTATTCCCATCAATCACATCTGATCTAAATTGCCTCGCCAAGGGCTAGAATCAGAGAGTTTTTATCACTTTCTCCCATCTTGGATGCAATTCTGGCCATCTGATATCACTGTCTTCATCTGACCTGAGATCAATTGTAGAAATCACCATTTTTGTATGATTTTGCTGTCCTAGAATCTCGTTTCTGTTCGTTTTATACTCCTTTTTGCTGGAGATCTGGTTGCAGAAACCACCTTCCAGTGATTTTGCCATCCAAGAGTCCCCTTCTCATTCAATAAAGCCTTTCCTGCAGCATTTCTTAATTACTAATGGCTGGAAGCAATGAAGCCCTCAGTTCAGCAAATTCTGGTACTAATCCCACATCCATACCTCCACTGCCAAACTTCCCTCTGATAAAACCCAAGAGTTAAATAATTACCATCACGTTAGACGAGGATAATTACATGCTATGGAAATTTTAGGTGGAAGGAGCATTAAGAGGATATAGACTTCTTGATTTCATCAAATGTACGATGATAATCCCACCTGTAATGATCCATAACACGGATGGAAATTTAGTTAGTAATGAGGATTACTTAATATTTCAAAAGCAAGATAGCCTTCTTGTGTCAAGGCTAATATCATCCATCAGCACCAATATGTTGTCACAAGTGATAGGATGCCATGCATCTTTTGCTTTATGGGATATTATTGAACAAATTTTCAGTGCACAATCTGCCGCAAGAGTTATGTTATACAAAAGACAATTACAATGCATAAGAAAAGATGAGATGTCCATGAATGACTATCTAACCAAGGTAAAAACTCTATGTGATAAGCTAAATTCTACTGGGCATGCGATTAGTGAAAGTGAACATGTTCTTTACATCACTGGAGGATTAGATGAGGATTATGAATTTATTTTAACTTTAGTAGCTTCACAAAAGACAATACCTGATCTACAGTATGTGCATTCATCTCTTCTTGCACATGAGGGAAGATTTGAACAGAAAAAGCTATCTCAGTCCGAGATTTCTATCAACTATGCCTCCACAGCAAGATACAAAGGTCAGTAGAAGGGTAATACTGGTCAAAACAGTAAACAAGAAAATCAGTTTTTCAGAGGTAATACAGGCCAAAGAGGTAGAGGCAGAGGAGGAAGATTTAACAATAATAATAATAACAGGGTGAAGTGTCAAATTTCTGAAAAAATTGGATATGTTGCAAGCAGGTGCTATATTAGATTCAACACTGAATACAATGTAAATCTATAAAATCAGGCAAATCAGAGAGCACCAATTGTTAATATGGCTCAGATGGCACAAGAAAGAACAAATGGTGAAGGATAAAGGATGCAGACACAGGGTTCAAACAATGATGAGTCCAGCAAATCAGAGGACATAAATCTTGACAATTAGTACCCAAATTCGGGAGCAATGAATTATGTGAATAACAATTTACATAATTTAAATCTAGGGAACAAAAACTACTCAGGTATGTGTTCTATCTCTATGGGTAATGGTGAAACTGTTAGTATATCACACATTGGATGTGGTTACATTAATGGAAAGAGGGAACTCTATTTAAATATTTACTTAGAGTGCCTAAGATTAAGAAAAACTTAATCAGTATATCACAATTTGCAAATGATAACCATGTATACTTCGAGTTTCACCCAAACTACTGCTTAGTTAGAGATTTGTTGAATAAAAACATATTAGTATAGGGTAGTTTGGATAAGGGGTTGTACAGGTTCAAGAACTTGAAGTCAAGACATGCTATTGATAATGGAAACTGTTGCTATAATGTTGAATCCATGATTGTTAATGATAATATGTATAAAATATTTGATGAATGGCACTGTAAATTGGGACATCCTAACATAAAAACTGTAAAACATGTCTTGAATGAAAATAAAATTGATTGCAAATGTGTACCTGATCATTATATATGAAAACATTGCCAAATAGGCAAAAGTCATAAATTGCCCTTCACCGGGTCTGACACAAAATATAACAAACCACTTGAACTTGTTGCTGCAGATTTATAGGGTCCTTCTCTAGTAAAACCAGATCATGGATACAGGTATTATCTCTTTTGTAGATGCATTTACTAGATATACATGGATATATCTGCTTAAAAGTAAATCATATAGATATAATGCAACAATACAGTTTGTCACTCTTGCTGAAAGGCAAACAAACTGTACTATTAAAATTGTGCAAACAGATGGTGGTGGATAGTTCAAACCACTAAGGAAGTTTTTTGATAATAAAGGCATATAACATAGAATAACCTGCCCACATACATCTGAACAAAATGGGCTTGTAGAGAGAAAACACAGGCACATTGTTGAAACAGGGCTTACATTAATGTCACAATCCTCACTACCATTAAAATTTTGGTTAGAAGCTTTTGTCACATCAGTGTACTTAATTAATAGAATGCCTACTAAAGTTTTAAAGTATAAAAGCTCGTATGAAATGACGCATGGTGTTAAACCAGATCATTCTAGGTTAAAAACTTTTGGTTGCCTATGTTTTCCTTGTTTCAGACCTTATAACAAACATAAATTAAGTCCGAGATCAACCCCTTGTACCTTTCTGGGCTATGGAGAAAACCAGAAAGGGTACAGGTGTTTGAATGATAGTAGGAGGTTATATATTTCAAGGCGTGTAGTGTTTGATGAACATGTATTTCCTTTTGTAGAAAAGGACATTAAAACAACCAAAAGAATTGTTAGCACTGAGAGGAACATCATAGCACCACCAGAATTAATAGAAGACATGGTATGCAACTACAAACAACAAATGCAAACTGAAGATAAAGATGCATAAGGTGTGCCTAGTACCACTTCTAGCTATAGTCCAGCTAATTCACTAATTGCAGAAGATGATACAAACTATAACATTGACGATGCAAAAAATATTAATGTGAAACCTACTAATGGAAACAGCAACACCACAACTAATTCAAGCAGTGAAGATGAACAACATGATCAAAACAAACATCACATGATGACTAGAGCTAAGAATGGTATCTTTAAACCTAAAATATATGCTACAGCTATTAGTAACAGAGAGCCAATCAACTTTAATGAAGCAGTGAAGTGTGAAAAATGGAAAAATGCCATGAATGAGGAATATGATGCTTTAATCAAAAACAAAACATGGAGTTTGGTAACAGCACCAAGTCATAAAAATATTATAGGGTACAAATGGACCTACAGGTTGAAAATGGCAGCAGATGGTAGCATACAAAAGCATAAAGCCAGACTAGTCGCAAAGGGATACACAAAAGAGTACGGTTTTGATTTTAAAGAATATTTCTCCCCTGTGGTCAAGCATACTTCTATAAGAGTAATTATCAGCATTGCTCTACATAAACATTGGTGACAACTTGATGTTTGTAATGCATTTTTAAATGGAGAGCTACAAGAAGATGTATATATGGAGCAGCCAGAAGGGTATAAGAGTACTCATAATGGACATCTAGTCTGTAAACTACACAAGGCCATTTATGGTTAAAGCAAGCCTCAAGGGTCTGGTATGACAAGCTCAAAGGAACATTTATGAAGTTGGGATTCATAATAGCCAAGTCAGACAGTTCTTTGCATATTGAAAGAAGTGGGACTGATATCACATACATGCTCATATATGTTGATGATATTCTAATTACCGGTAGCAATCAAACAGAGATTAACAAAATAATATAGTATTTGAATCTAGCTTTCTCCATCAAGGATTTGGGAAATTCAAGTTATTTCTTAGGAATACAAGTCATCCAGAAATCTAAAACTGAAATTGTACTATCTCAAAACAAGTACATTTCAGAATTACTTGTTCGAGCCAAGATGGACAAAGCCAAATCAACGCCAACTCTTATGACTAGCAATCTAAGACTATCCAAACATAAGGAGGAAGCCATTCACAACATCAAGGAATATAGAAGTACAATGGATGCATTGCAATATTTAACTGTAACCAGACCAGACATTTTCTATAGAGTAAATAAAGTTAGTCAATTTATGCAATCACCTCTTAACGAACAATGGACTGTAGTTAAGCGTATTCTACGATATTTAAAAGGAACTATTGACTATGGGATTATATTGAAAACTAGCAAACAGTCACATGTATAGGCTTACAGTGATTCAGATTGGGCATCGGATCTAGATGACCATAGATTGACATCTGGATATTGCGTATTCATGGGACCTAATCCAATTTCTTAGTGCTCGAAGAAGCAACCGACCATCTCACGTTCCAGCACCGAAGTAGATTACCAATCAGTGGCAAGTGCCACAGCTGAAGTTATGTGGATAAATTAGTTGCTCGAGGAACTAGGGTTTCTTCCCTAAAAAGACCAGTGATATGGTGTGACAACTTGAGCACGGTTTCACTATCGGCCAACATCATCCAACACGCTCACATGAAGCACATCGAGATTGACTTGTACTTCATACGAGAGAAAACCATAACTGGAAAATTAGATGTGAATCACGTGCCTGATCAATTTCAGAAGGAGGATGCTCTCATGAAAGAAAAAAAAATCTGGTGTTATAACTTACTAATTTTTTGACAAAGTAAACTAAGAGACAAAGATAATAAAAAATAGATAGCACAACATGTTAAAGAAGAATTCAAATCATAAACCAACACCACAAAAACCAAGATCTGTGGTTTAACAATTTTGGTTGGAGCTGATTTGCAAACGTTAAAATTTTCATTATCATACAATTATTAGTTAATTATTACTGGTTATAGTTGAAATGGATAAATGCTAATTTACCATTTTCTATTACAGAGTATTTGTAATATTTTTATCAAAAGAAGCTGTAAGAGTACATGTATATTCATTTGATATGATTTACAATGCACATTTAGATACAAACAAGTGATTAAATTAGGTGAATTAATTTAATATGCACTTATTTTTATTTATTTATGATTTTTATTAAGTATCAAGTTGTGCTATAGTATAAAGATATGTCAAATCATCAACGATTTTGAAGAGATTGTAATTTACAGTTGCTATTGTGTTGGATACTGATTCATTGATATACCAAGCATAACAGTTGATCAATAACAGTAACAATAACAACAACAATAAACAATTTTATTTTGTTAGTAAAAAATAGTACGATAACAAAAAAGTGATAATGCAAATCATTATCATAACAACTCTAGTTTTAATTGCTACACTTTTTTAATAAGCTAAGACCCGTTCGGACGGTTATGAATATGCTATTTTGTTCGTGTATTGTTAACTATGACTGTTATGGTAATGGTTATCATTACCGTTTGACAAATAACGTTACCGCACCGTTTTTACTAGTAAGCCAGAATTGCTTAACGTTACCATAACTATAAATGATTTATTGTGTTAACTTATAAAGATGATAAATAGATTAATGTCATAACCATAAAGGTTATGTTAAATAATAAGAAACATGTGAAGTACGAAATGAATGGGGAATGTAAGCTTTTATAATAAATCATATCAGACGGGAAGGTAATATAATAGGTAGACTTGTCATAGCGACAAATAGGATAATAACAAATGGTTATAATTAAAAGATGAAACAGGAAGTAGGTGGCTTATTATAAATAAACTTAGGCAACAAGGAATAAGTTTAATAAGCAAACTCACCAACATAGTTGTGATAATATTATAACACGAGGTTATAATTAAATAGAAAATAGTAGAATAAGCTTATTATTAGTGACTTATAATTGATAGAAATTAAGTTTAATGAATATAGTAATAAGCGATGGTTCGTTCCGACAGTGTGAGATGATCAGGGAAAATAAACGGCCAAGTAAGGCTAATAAACAAATAACTTGAATGCAGAATAAACAGTGTAATGCTTAAGTTTATTTGCAATGTGGTAAGTAAAACAAGCGTGTAGTTGAATATTAGACATAGGGTCTAATAACGTAATGATGAGGTGTGCGTGAACCAGTCCGTCCGTATTTGGGATGAATAGCTCAACGGGGCAGGTCATCGTAGGTGTTTGGAGACACAAGGGAAGCACGTCCATCTTATTCGATGGGACTAGAAGGAAGTGTGAGACTTATAGGGAACATGAGGATACTACGTGATGACCCTCTGTGGTAGGCTAATGAAGCTGTACCCACATAGGCATGGTTTGTACGGTTCCATCTGGTGAGTTTACCTTGGCTGCATCTTGGATAATGGACAACCTAAAGACTGATTTGAATGATCTTAGGATGATTCAACGGCTGCCTCAAGGAGGGAGGCTTCATGGTCAGGATCTAACAAGAATAGCAGGTCGTCAGATACCTATCATCGCAGTCGGAGCGTGGGCGGGAAAGTCTGGAGCTAAGCCAATAGGCCAACGATCTTCACTATCGAGTCATTGGATGCGGAACCACATGTTTGTTTATATTGGATGGAAGGGTGGTAATTTAGCTCTTTTGAATAGTGTTTCATTAGATTGGGGGTAGTCTGCAGTGGGGCCTTGGAGAACCACCGAAGGGACATACCTAAATTTGAATATCTATACTGCATCTCTAACGAGATTGTCTTTTACAGGTTTGTGTGATGCCCCCGAATGAGTTTCGTGGAGAAAACTCAGGGATTATGGCACCTTATTGTGCAACGATATAGGCTTATTCGCTTTCGCATCAGATCCTAGTACACTTTTGTGGTGCGACGTTGTAGACTTGGTATGTCTTCGTAACATAGTTCAAATATGCTTTCGTAGCATGGAGATGGTGGCCATTACGTTTCTCGTAGTATGACGATGTGGACCACTCGTGGAGGGTACTGTGGAAAGTACCTCGATATTAGGTATATAGCTACATATATATTATTTATTGGGTTAATTTACTAGGGAGTAGATGAGCATGATTTATGCGGAGAAATCAAAAGTGTTGTGAAATAAACCCGAACAACATAATAAATATAACCAGCGATAGAACGGTATATGTAGTGTTACTTGTAGAAAGTATAATTTATCCATTTATCGGAACTTTTGTTCTAACTCCCTCCTCATATCAGACCCGCATGTTAGACAGGTGGTTGAGATTCTGCTGTTTAGGGACACTTGTTAGATAGTGTCATTATCAGTATCGGCCCCAGTACTTGTGCTGCCCTAGGCAGAATCATGAAAAGGAAATAGGAAAAAAGAAGAAAAAAACAACGCTAGAATAACTGAAAGACAACAAATTCGAACTCCTAACCTTCTAATTACAAGCTGCACATGTTACCACCTCACCAAACACTACTTATAAGGCAAGTCCCCCTTCTGTTATACAAATACAGTCTATTTTTAGTATCACCTTGATGCCCCTCCCGGAGGTGCTGCCCTAGACAAATGTCTTGGCAGTCTTGCCTCCGGGCCGGGCCTGGTAATTATATTGGTGAGTACTTATTTAGTATTATATTTTATTCTCTTTCAATATGAGATTTCTTTTATGAGATCTAATATATTTATCTTTTACTTTTTGTAGGATATCCGATTAAACAGCTCGGGATTCGATAGATTTTGATTTTTGAAAAAAAAAATCGATCTGTTGAATTTTTGTTGTTACATTTGGTTTTATAGTTAAGGTTTAGAATTCCGAGTGAGTGATCATATTTTATACTTGTTGTATTTTCATTCTTTTAATGAATAAATATTGTATTTTATACTCTGCACGAGTGGAAACCCGTGCGTTGCACGGAAGCATAGAGTACGGGGTGTTGTAGTTTGCACGGGAGCATAGAGTACGGGGTGTTGTAGTTTGCACGCGCGTGGTTGTTTGACGCTCTTCGCGCGTGGTTGTGGCACGCGCTTCGTGCGTGATCGATGCAAGTCGTTTGCGCATCGATTGATGTTCATCAAATGTTATGTATATGTGGAGTAATTGTATATTTAAATTTTTATTTGTCGCAGGTTATTTAATGTAAATTGGAAGTGGATGAATGTAAAATGTTGGAATTATTTCAGTTGAGTAGTAAAAGATGCGCGAAGTTGGCAACAGAATAATAAATGAAAGGGAAAACGTGTCATAATTAAAAACAAACTGTAGAAAACAAATGTCGTATGTGAAATATTTGTTATGTCAGCCAAAAACAATAGGATGAAACAAATGTCGTGGACCACAAAATATAATTTGGCTGCTGGTATGATAATATTTTACGTCTGCAAGTATGATAAATAATAATTTATTTAGGAAGGACACTGTTAAAATGGCAGTAGATTTTTATATTTACACAGTATAAGATACTGTTAATATGTCAATAATATGATATATATATATATATATATTAGTAATGAATGCTGTTGGACATATTTCTAATTTTAACACATGTTATTTTAATTGAAGGTACAAATGGTAATGAAATAATCATGGATAGCGGTAGCAACAGTTAATGATACTGACATAGAAACTTACGTTTTTCATGCACAGTTTAGACTTCTTTTCTGATTTCTGATTTCAGACTTGTTTTTATTCATATGTAGCTTTAAAGTTAATATTACGTTAAGATGTGTGATCTAGAATTACATTGTTGTTGCTGGCTATGTATACGTAACTTCAGATGCATATAACCAATGAATCATTCCCTTTAATGTCCAAATTTACTGAATAAATGGTCATACAGACAATATTTTAACTAATTAATTTAAAAGCATGTAACATTGTTCGCAAAACGAAATTTCTATTGAATTAGAAAATCATCACGAATATTGAAATAACTGCAAGTGCACGGCGTACTATTGTAATACGTTGTGAGTGCGAGTCGATCCACAGGGAAAGAAGTAATTTCAATTTTATTCACTCAAATTAAACCAAACTTTGAATTGTTCTAACTAATAAAAACTAATGAAAACTAGAAACTAAGTTGAGAGCTAAATATGAAATTAGAGAGTAATTTAGAGGTAAATCCACTCTCACATTTATGTAAGTTGTCAAACATACAATGTATGATCTCAATAAGTGATATAAATGCAACATTTAAACCACTTATGATTCTCATGGAAATGAAACTAAAGCAAAACTATTCTAAGTATGGTCTATGCACTATTGGCTAGAACTATAAACCATCTAATTTTGTTCATACTTTCATTTCAAAATCAATAATCACTTAGCAAATATTGATGTAACTTGTGTTTATATTGAATAAGAATAGCTCATTTGCAAATGCAACATAAGCTATCAAACCCATATGTATAAACTTACATCAATATTCATTAACATTAAGCACATATTAAAGATCACAAATCATACACATGTTGAACTTACACAAAGTTAGAGAGCATCATTAACCCTAAATCAAGGGATTAGCCACTCGTATGTGTTATCATATCAACACAACTAAGTTTCAACATTAGAAAATAAAGTAAAATGAAAGAAAAACTAAGTAGAATAAGAAGAGAACTAAACTAAGAACATAAAGTAAATCTACACTAGTGCATAAAGTAAATCTAAGCTATGAACATGAAATTAAATCTAAGCTATCAACATAAAGTAAATGAACATGAAATTAAATTGCATTGAAATAAAAAGTTACATAAAGAAAATGGCTAAGTAGCCATAAAAATAGAAGAGAGCTTTTGATCCTCAACTAAACTAAAATGGATAAGAGAGAGGATCCAAAGATAGAATAAAAGAGAGGATGGATAAATGAACATAAAGGGGATATATATACAAGATCACAAACCCTAAAACTCTAATCACTCATAATGGGAAATCCCCAAAATGGCCCTTCATGAAGCTTATAATCCTCTCTTAGCCACTAATGAGTCATGTAGGATGCATGAGGCCTTTTGTCTCATTCAATTAGTCTTTAATAAGAAGCTTAAGAGAAAGAGGCTAATTTGAGAGGTGAGGTCCTCCATGATCATGTATGAGAATTATTTCCTCTTCATTCCCTTGTATGCATGCATTTGTGCTCCAAATCTTCATGTGTATGCATTATTTGTGCTCCAAAATTCCTATTAGAGACAATAACAAAGAACAAGTAAATGCAATCACAAATAAAACATGCATAAGTGATCAATTTTCCCAAAATGAGTGATGATTTTGAAAATATTTAAAATATAGTTTGATCGTATAAAACACCCCAAAATGTTCATTTATTTAATTAACAAGAATAAATATGTGAATATAAATGTGCAATTTTACGTGCACATCAAACATGTTACGTATGCAACATAGAAACATCATACTATCAAAGATAATTGATCTATAAACAGGCTGTCAACATAAAGGAAGCAAGTTCTCCATACCCCGTGGTAATCAATATACGAAGGCGTATGTGAAATATTTGTTATGTCAGCCAAGAACAATAGGATGAAACAAATGCCGTGGACCACAGAATATAATTTGGCTGCTGGTATGATAATATTTCACGTCTGCAAGCATGATAAATAATAATTTATTTAGGAAGGACACTGTTAAAATGGCAATAGATTTTTATATTTACACAGTATAAGATACTGTTAATATGTCAATAATAGGATATATATATATATTAGTAATGAATGTTGTGGGATATATTTCTAATTTTAACACATGTTATTTTAATTGAAGGTACAAATGGTAATGAAATAATCATGGATAGCGGTAGCAACAGTTAATGATACTGACATAGAAACTTACGTTTTTCATGCACAGTTTAGACTTCTTTTCTGATTTCTGATTTCAGACTTGTTTTTATTCATATGTAGCTTTAAAGTTAATATTACGTTAAGATGTGTGATCTAGAATTACATTGTTGTTGCTGGCTATGTACACGTAACTTCATATGCATATAACCAATGAATCATTCCCTTTAGTGTCCAAATTTACTGAATAAATGGCCATACAGACAATATTTTAACTAATTAATTTAAAAGCAGGTAACATGTTACATATGCAACATAGAAACATCATACTATCAAAGATAATTGATCTATAAACAGGCCGTCAACATAAAGGAAGCAAGTTCTCCATACCCCGTGGTAATCAATATACGAAGGTGTATGTGAAATATTTGTTATGTCAGCCAAGAACAATAGGATGAAACAAATGTTCATCATCAAGTTTTTATAGGTGGTCAGTTAAAAAAAGACCCAAGATACAATGGCAAAGTAAACAAACAGTTATTATATAGAACAGAAGGTAGAATGTACAAAAAATAAACGGCAATGACAAATAGTGAAACAACAAAAAGTGAAAAAAAAATACAGTAAACATTAAACTGGATAAGTACATCATGAAGAATAAAAGTGTGCAAAAGAAGTTAGAAACAAAAAGTAAATATAAGTCGACAACATGAGCGGGTGCACAAAGAAAACGACTAAAACACATTTTCCATAAACATTTGCTCAAGTACACGGAAAAACGTGTAGCAGAATACAAATTTGTGCATGGGTGCACTTATGTATAAGAGTTACATAAGGGAAATGAGTACAAAGAGAAATACAGCTAGGTGTTTATACCGGAAATGCAAATGAGAAACAAACGTAATTTATTAGTGCAGAATACATCCTCAGTTTCATAAATTAAAAAAAAAAAAAAAAACTGATGCCAGATACTCTGCCTGGATCCTGTCACAGTCCACAAACTGCAGTTTAAAAGAAATTGGTTAGTAAAGGAATAAGTATGATAAATATAGTTGTATGAATGGTTGGAAAAAATTTGTATCAAACCACTACATTCCAATGAGCTTCGTCTTCGTTATCCGTATGTTGTGGAGTAGTAGGCGGAAGATCGTGAGCTTGATTTTCGTTCTGAAAATCGTTGGGTTGAACTTGAGGAGCAGTAGGAGATGGGACATTAGTCACACTTGTGGTGGTTTCATAGCTGGTTGATTTATGGGGTATAGTTAGACGTGTGCTTTTACGTTTATGTTTTTGTACTGAAATGGGTAATGGAGACTGTTTGGTTGGCACAGAAAGCTTGGACTGCACAATTTAATGTAAAATGAGCTAAGCAGATATAAAAAAAAAAGTAGCAGTTAAGTTAGAAGAAGAGAATTACCTTAGTCATGATGTGTTAGGAAGAGAACAAAACTGAGGAGTAAAAAAGAGAGGCTATGAATGTGGAATGAAGAGTATGTTAAATTTTATGAGTCTAACGTAGTATATATTGAAGGAGTAATTAAAATAATGTCCATAACTGCATTTTTCTATAAAACTGATATTATATTTGATTTTCGTAATTGGAACAGGTTTAAAGGCTACAAACATGCAATGCCAGTATTTTTAACATTTAATGCTAAATTATATCACCAAAATAATATAGTAACTTTTCGATAAAGACCCGATGAAGATGTAAATATACAGAACCTTTCCGATTATCCACAAATCTTTTGAAATGCAATTTCACTCCATTGTACTGAAATATAAACAATTTCATGTAATAGCAACATCAAAATCATACCTAACATAAGGCAAGATTCAAGAGGTATTCACAACATGTTAAATTGAGCCATTTAATGCTAAATTATATCACCAATAATATAGTAACTTTTAGATAAAGACCCTATGAAGATGTAAGTATACAGAACCTTTCCGATTATCTACAAATCTTTTGAAATGTAATTTAACTCCATTGTAATGGGATATAAACAATTTCACTCCATTTTTATATGGTAATCTTTTGATATAGCATTTTTAAAATTTCAAATATATTTTGAAGCTTTTAGCTCCCAACCCATTTAGTGCTAATTTCATAGTTTAAATTGGGTATCATTAGAATATTGATAGTGATTGGCTCTTATATAGAATGAAATGGATTTTCACACTTTTATCTTTTCATTTAAGCTATTTATTGCATGCATGAGATGCTAGGAATGTGTATCAGTAAACAAAATTTAATTCATACAGCAGTTTATGTTATGTAACTTCTTTGCTATATACACGACCCATTTACATTAAATATGAGTGCATGTCTCCAAAACGTATATAGCAACATCAAAATCATACGTAACATAAGGCAAGATTCAAGAGGTATTCACAGCATGTTAAATTGAGCCATTTAAATCTAAATTATATATAGCAACATTAAAATCATACGCAACATAAGGCACGATTCAAGAGGTATTACAGCATGTTAAATTGAGTCATTTAATGCTAAATTATATATAGCAACATCAAAATCATATGTAACATAAGGCAAGATTCAAGAGGTATTCACAGCATGTTAAATTGAGCCATTTAATGCTAAATTATATATAGCAACATCAAAATCATACGTAACATAAGGCACGATTCAAGAGGTATTCACAGCATGTTAAATTGAGCCATTTAATGCTAAATTATATATAGCAACATCAAAATCATAAGTAACATAAGGCAAGATTCAAGAGGTATTCACAGCATGTTAAATTGAGCCATTTAATGCTAAATTATATATAGCAATATAATTTCAAATATATTTTGAAGCTTTTAGGTCCCAACCCATTTAATGCTAATTTCATAGTTGAAATTGGGTATCACTAGAATATTGTTAGCGATTGGCTCTTATGATTTGCACATTTTTATCTTTTCATTTAAGCTATTTATTGCATGCATGAGATGCTAGGAATGTGTATCAACAAACAAAATATAATTCATACAGCAGTTTATGTTGTGTAACTTCTTTGTTATATACACGACTGACTTACAGTAAAGATTTCGTATGTATGCTCAACTGACTCCAAAAGGTATATAGCAACATCAAAATCATAAGTAACATAAGGCAAGATTCAAGAGGTATTCACAACAAGTTAAATTGAGCTAACCACATCACACGAAATATATATTTTTCACAGAAAGCAAATGCAGAGAGGACAAAAATAAATATGACAGACTTTGATACATGATATATATTAAAACTTATTATCAACATTTAAACATATTTTTAAGTACACGTAAAAAAGTGTAATTATTGATCACCACGTCCTTACTCCAATGTGCTGAGTGCAAGTTAAGCTGCAAAAAATAGTAAATAAGCAGTTGGTTAAAACAAAAAATGTACTTATTTTAGTATTCAAAATATAAGCAGTAGATTGTCTTACCGTAATTCTTTTTAATGGTCATTCAGTAGTTTGCCGATTATTCATTGTATCCTCTTTATATGCCAGTATTGCACTATCCCAAATCTGTAATGTGATATGAAAAATGTAATATGAATTGATAATTAAATGAGAAGAGAAGGTGAAGTGGCGACTTGCGAGAAGAGAAGACAGAAGAGGTTATCTACGAATATATAAAAATGGTTGGTGGAAGAAAGAATTTAGAACGGAGTGGAGGAAGACGTGGGAACGTGAAAGTGGGATAGCAAAGTTACTGATACGCGTGATAACTAAATATAAGGCAAATGCGGATGAGGTGACAATCAAAATATCAGGGGATGTGTTTAAATTAGGATGGTGAATTTGTTTTTGCGGGATTAAATCCGAACCACTCTTTGTCTTGTTGTTTGTCCCGGGGGGATTTTATTATATAGATTACACTTGTGGCCTACAAGGAAATGAATAATAAATTGCAGTGGTGTAGGCTATCTCTTTACCCAGCCGCAGTAAAGATCTGACAATAATCTTTGTACATTTTATTTTTGCATTTTTATTCATATATTGAGACTGGGATTTACCAAGGACTTCGTATAAATCGACGACTACGAATACAACACATATATGTAGTTCTATGTTAATTATTGCATTGTGTTTATCTTTTTTGCGCAAACCCATTACCATTATCACTCTTTTTTACGTTGTATTTCATTGGTATCTCTTTGCCTAAAAATACTCGCACAGTTTTCGAAAATATGCAAGAATGGAACTAAAGATTAACATCTTCTGACCTTTTTTTGTTCTCTTTGCGTTTTTGTTTTTCTACCAGTACATGTCTAGTTCGAAACCAAGGTAGACTGAAAAGTAGATAACTATGCTTTGGTTTATTATCTGACGTATATTATATATTGAGAAAATAAATTCGAATTAATTTATAAGAATGTTAATGAGACCAAAATCTTAATTATAAACGTCTCTAAAAAAATATATCATTATATCTTATACTAATACAACCACGATGTGAACTATATCTCCGATTACATGATTTTGAAATGGATAAATGCTACTTATTACAATTATTAGTTAATCGTTACTGGTTATCATACAATTATTAGTTGATTGTTACTGGTTATAGTTGAAATGGATAAATGCTAATTTACCATTTTCTATTACAAAGCATTCGTAATATTTTTATCAAAAGAAGCCGTAAGAGTACATGTAAATTCATTTGATATGATTTACTATGCACATTTAGATACAAACAAGTGATTAAATTAGGTGAATTAATTTAATATGCACTTTTTTTTTTTTTTTTACTTTTTTATGATTTTTATTAAGTATCAAGATGTGCTATAGTATAAAGATATGTCAAATCATCAACGATTTTGAAGAGATTGTAATTTACCAGTGTTATTGTGTTCGATACTGATTCAATGATAAACCAAGTATAACCGTCGATCAGTAACTGTAACAATAACAATGAACAATTTTAATTTGTTAGTAAAAAAATAGAACGATAACAAAAAAAGTGATAACGCAAATCATTATTATAACAACTCTAGTCTTAATTGCTTCGCTTTTTTCATAAGCTAAGACCCATTTGGACTGTTATGAATATGCTATTTTGTTCGCGTATTGTTAACTATGACTGTTACGGTAATTGTTATCATTACCGTTTGACAAATGTTGTTACTGCACTGTTTTTACTGGTAAGTCAGAATTACTTAACGTTATCATAACCGATCGACTGGTATACCGAATACTAGTATACCACTAATTTGGTAACCGTTACACTGATAATGGTAAGTTACATATATCTTAACATATTCTGTATACAGTGTGTCTTTGTTATACTCGTTAACCCAAAAATGACAAAAATGGTAATCCGAACAAGAAGATGCCAACGTTGTGGTTACAAAAATCAGGTGTCATTCATAGAGTTCACCAAAAAGTGGCCATCCTTGTCCTCTTCCCAAATATAATTTGGTGATCATGTGGCACGTTTCTGTCACGATTTATTGGATACTCGTCAATGCAAAATACTGTCCAAATCCTCTGTCACGTTTTATCACAATTTGTTGGATACTTGTACTATCGATATTATTTTTTCTTATATCTAATGTTTAAAAGTTTCACTATCGCTTGCAGATTGTAAACGTAAGCCTTTCCTAAACTTAAGGATATTTACGTAATTTGGTTTTAATTATTATTTTTTGTGAGTATTGCAAGTAATCTAATGACTCATAGGCGTATTGCATCTCCTCAAATTAATAGCACACGAACATATACCAATTCAGAAAAAATTTAAAGTGAAAAATAGGCATAAGGACTTGTAAATCTTATTTAGAAGTTTGCCTACAACTTTTTGACATTCATTTGTTGGACCTTTGGTTTGCTTTGCCCAACTTCAAATGTTGAAACTTGGATTCTTGGACACTCTTGGGTATTACTGGACATGTTTGAACATTGACGTTTTTCATTGGACATCGTAGCTTTCTTAACAAGGATTTTGTTATTGTCTATCATAACTTCGCAAATTCAAAGTGATTAACACCAAACAATCATTGTAATCGACAAAATAACGATGTATGATTACTATAAAACGAACGTAGACGTTAGTGTCGAACCACTATAAAAATTTTATCGTTTTACATATATAAGCTCCAGACGTTCTTGGTATCATCGGGCACGGTTATACTACTAGATGATTGGCATTTCCAAAAGAATATCATGTCAACTTTAGGGAACATAAACAATTAGAGGGAAAGGGACGCATTTAAATGCGACTGTCGGTTGTTTTGCTGTTACTGGCAGCTGCGTCATATTCTAACCGCACAGGACAAGGAGAACAAGATGCCAGTATTGTGGAACATAACAAGTGTCATTTCTAGAGTTCTTCAATAAGTGGCCCTCCTTTGCCCTTTTCCTACATATTATTTATTTGCTGCTTCAAATGACAGTGGCATTCTTTCTGGACAACACTTTGGTTTTAAGTGTAATACTCATTTTGGTGTTTTGTTGTGTTTTCCCTGCAAGAGCGTTGCTTTTATTTCTTTAAGCATAACGTTAATTTTAATGTCTCAACCAAAGACTTTGATCTCAGCCTTCGGCATTACAGTCATTTACATAACTATTATTATTATTAGTGTTACTATTATTATTATTATTATTATTATTATTATTATTTTACCAAAAAAATATATAATATAACAAAAGGGAGAATCTAGTCATTCTCTTACGGTTCACAAAAACGATTTCTACAGAATGCAGAAACCGTGCACACATACGAATAGTAGAAACAGAACAATAAACATTTAAAAACAATAGACAGCCAACAGCCAAAAAGCTAAGAAGACAGCAGGCGAGACAGACGGACGTCGTAAACAAAAGCGACGTTGAGT
The DNA here is from genome assembly GCA_030737875.1 of Allium sativum. Lineage (NCBI taxonomy): Eukaryota > Viridiplantae > Streptophyta > Magnoliopsida > Asparagales > Amaryllidaceae > Allium > Allium sativum. Next base: position 207,496,843 of record CM060925.1, read on the forward strand.
GCGCAAATAGCAAGAGCAACAGACGTGCCCTCCAAGGAAGAACACAGGCAAAGGCTGTGAAGTCTAAACTATCACTTCTGAATCTCCAATAGCTCCAGCTCCACATGCTCCATCATATTCATAGTGGCAAAAGACATCATAGAACAACACCAAATCTTCAGCTCAACCTAAATCTCCAACTCCACCTGCTCCAAAAAACCCAACTGGGATAAAGCATCGAAAGCACCCACCAGCTCCAAACGAAACCAGTTCCAAAAACCTCTAATTCAGAACCTAGAACTAGCAAACGACATAATATTGATTTTGGGAGGGAGTGGGTGGTGGGGGGGGGGGGAGGACAGTGTGTGAAAGTGACAGGATCAACAGTAAACATATCAGCAAAAATCAACCAATACTAACCTGGGAGTGACCGATACCAATGAAACATCAATGGTAAGAGCCAAACTCCTAGACCGGGAGCCAAAGACGCATCTGAAAGATCTACCACGAAACACAAGGAACACATCGTTCCTTACTCTCCAAATAATGGTTGGAGGATCCATAGCCACATCATCAAATACTGCCTTATTCTGCGAGCACCAGATGTGCCAGTGGACAAGACAAGGAATCAGACGAAGCAGGATCGAGCAAAAAAATTCGCCTGAGATGTCGGACCACCAGAATCCTAATAAACCTTCGAGCGAGGTGGCATTACCTCGGCAACCCATCAGATTTCCGAAGTAATTCCAGACAGACCTGACATAAGACCTAGAGAATAATAAATGAAAATAGGATTCCAAGCATCCAGAACTGCAGCACTTGCAACGGGACACCAAAGGGATGTTGATTCTATGCAGGTTCTCATCTATTGGTAGCCCATCATGCAAGGCTTTCCACATAAACAGAGAGACCATCGGGGGAATATGGACATTCCAAATGAAAGAGAAAAGATAGAAACATGAACCTAATGTCCTCACCGAGTTCCACGCTGTTTTAAACGAGAAGGGACTACCGTCCCAAACGGTTCCACCACCATGTGCATCCGTTAAGGCCTCCACAGATTGCATCTGTTTCCACGTCTCACTAGCGTAGGACGGGACGCCGGTGTAATTCGTTCCAGGTAGCCTGAGGTGCTTAGCGTGGAGGAACGTCGCTCAAAGAGAGTCGTTCCCTCTAAGCCTCGTCCATAGCTTGCAATGCACAGGCCGAACAGATGTCCTTAGGGTTACGGAGGCCCAAGCCTCCCTCACATTTCTGACGACAAATGGAGTTCCAAGAAATTCAGTGGCGGCGAGAAGCGTTGTCCTTAGTTCCCTAGAAAAAGGAAGAAACCAAGTATCGATAAGAGCGAAAGAAGGAAGCAGTGGGAGTCGTATCAGCAAAGATATGAGATCCCAAAGAGTTAAGGACAGACTTAATGAGAACTAGTCTTCCTGCCTGAGAGAGGAGGGTTGCATTCCAACGAATGATCTTGTCCCTAACTTTGTCAGTCAAGGGATAGAAGATGGCATTGAGCTACCTGCCTCGATATAATACAATAACGAGGTAAGGAAGCGGAAGCAATGCCGCCTTGAAACCGGTAGATGTCTCGATACAGGACAGTCTAACCAAAGAAAGATCTTTCACGAGCACGAAGCAGCTTTTAGATGAGTTAACGAGTTTCCCAGAGCATCTCTCATACTATCGAATAAGACACAACAGGTTGCGAATATATCGACGACTACCATTAGTAAAAATGATGATGTCGTCGGTGAAAGATAAGAAAGAGATAAGAGGACAACCCCTAGGGATACCAAACCTATGAATCTGCCCTGTTATCTTTAGAGAGTGCATTCCGCTAACGAAAGCCTCGGCAGCTATGGCGAACAAAGTAGGGGAGAGGAGGTCTCCCTGTTGAAGACCCTACTTGGACCTTAAATAACCGATGGTCGATCCGTTGATGAGAACGAAAAACCAGAAGTTGGAGATAAGCCTCCAAACTGCATCGATGGAGGGTTTCAGAAAGCCGACAGCACTCAAAATCTTGATGATGAAGAACCAAGACATGCGGTCGTAAGCCTTAGCCATATCCAGCTTAATGACCACATTAGAGCCTGAGACCTTCTTATCGATCTGAGAAACCAACTCCTGGGCTAAAAGACGTTATCAGTGACCAAACATCCTTTTACAAACCCAACCCATGAAGAAGAAATAAATCGCCTAAGAAACGGGCTAGCCTAGAGGTTAAACCTTAGAGATGACCTTATTTGGGAAATTACACAAGCTGATCGGTCTGAAATCCGCACAAGAGCTAGGATAGTCGCATTTAGGGATGCGGACCAAGTTGGTGGAGGTCCAACCCGTGGGAAGATCTCCACCAGAAAAGAAGGACTAAATAACGAGACAAAAGTCCGCCTGAATAACTGGCCACACGTTCCTATCCGGCCCACTCGCATTGTCCTTATTAGAGCAAATATGCAAACACGTATTTCTTTCGAGGAAGGAGGTGCGACAAGATCGGAGCTATCCGAAGGGAGGACTAGTCTAGGAACGAAAGCAAGCATGGATGGGTCAGAAACCGGCACAGATGGAGAACTAAGGAAGGCTTAGAAATGGGACATAATAGTATCTTTGACTTCATCCGGGGTAGAAGCCATAGAGCGATCAGGGTGTTGGATCTGTAGAATCGTGAGAAGACTGTTCTTTTTACGAATAAACAAGTGAAAGAACTTGGAGTTAGTATCACCATCAACAATCCATTTGATCCTCGCCTTTTGGCGAAGATGGTCATGTTCAATATGAAGCTCTGACGAGAAGGCAAGCTGGATCATCACTCATGCCTCCTTGTTATCAGTAGAGGGATCCTCATCAAAAATCGCCTCTGCTAGGGCAAGAGTTTCTTCGGCCGTCCGAACGCGGTCGAAGATATTCTTGAAATCAAGAAAATTCCACGCCTTAAGGCAAGCCTTAAGATGCTTCAGCTTACGAGAAAACACCACACACGGGGGACCACACAAAGGGGAGTTCCAGGATTCTTCCACAACAGTATGGAATGTATGGTGAGATCTCCACACACTCAGGAACCTAAAAGCAGGACGGGCCAGAAAGGGAAAGGGGAGAGCAACTAAGAATCATAGGAGCATGGTTGAAGAAGGTACGATGCAGGTGGGCGATAAAGAAAGTGAATGGTAGGCTGAACCATCCTTCAGAAGTGAAGACTTTGTCAAGCCTAGAGAGAATACGATTTGGCCCGTCTTGGTTGTTACACCAAGTAAAGGCCGATACAACAAAAGATACTTCAGAAAGCCCTGAGATGATGATGAAGGCATTGAAATCCGCAACCGCCAAACGGTTAACGACATTGCCTCCATGTTTTTTTGCTTGGCTGGCGACAACATTAAAGTTGCCACCCAAAACGAGAATGTTAGACTAAAGAGTCAGTTCTCAATCCTGTCGCGCTTAGCGTAAACCGCAGAGAACAAAAAAGACGAGGAAAACGATAGAAACGAACAAGACACTGAAAGCAGCTGATATGAATCGAAGTTAGGTGGACGACAAGGCCTTTGGACCAAATGATCCAAATCTTGTCGGACACGTTGGCTAAGGCACCACCAAAGCCAAGAGATAAAACAGAATTGGTGACCGCCTCCGGTCCCACTAATGGTTTCAAAAGCGCTACCAGGCAGATAGAGTGCTTATTAACAATGCGCTTGAGTCTCACTACCGCCGCATCATTACCAATGCCTTGAACGTTCCAGAAAAGAAAGTTCGCCATTTAGATCAAAACAAAACAAGAAGATACACATGAAGAAGGCGACAGAAAGAAAGCATACCGCACTGCTCAGGTAAAATATAGAGTGATTCGAGTAGATTTAACGATCTGCTCGGACGCCGCTATAGAGCATGTGTGAATGGTGCGGGGGATGCGAGGAACCGGTTGCAGACCAGGACACGAGGATTGATAAGTCGTCCAAACCAGTGACTCACAGGAAGCAAAAAAACCTCAGAGAGCGACTAGCCCGCAGTCGGATAAGAATTCTTAGTAAGGCGAGATAGGCGATCATTAATGATCGCTATCTCTTCCTTACTAAGAAGGTGAGAGGACACAAAACAAGAAAAACAGGTACCCACCGGGACAAAACTAGCAGCAGAAGAAGAAGTAGATGTGGAGTTGCTCGAAAGAGACAACACCTATCGCTGTGTGAACAGTACCGATGTTGATCTGTCGTCAGACTAACAGATCCGCCAACGAGGTAAAGTTCTGGGACCAAGATACTAATAGCCAATAAGGGACCGATCCAAACAAGAACTAACTGGAAAAACACCAACCAAAGTGTCAGACAGTCGAGTAGGGGTATATGTAGTTCCCATATAGCTAACAACATCAGTGCTAACTATGTGGGGACTACACACGCCTCCTTCCTGGTAAACCGTATAGTGAACCGCCGAAAGATCCATTATATGCCTACAATAGAGATGCCACTCAGCATCAGAAGCCAAGACCGATAGCCAACACCAAACAGATCGAGTCACAAACGACACATATGAGGCCTCGTCATGACTCAGACATATGGTCTACCAAAAAAACAAACCAAACAGATCGCAACCCATCGACCAAAAAGAGTCCAGACATAGCAATCAGACCCACTCCAACTAAAGCAGACCAAATAGCAATTACGGCTAAGCCCAAAGAAGCCCCACCAAGCCATACCACATTATCCAACTGCCCACCAAGAAACAGAACGACAGAAACCAGAGGGAAAAGCACCACTTTGATGCCTTGCTGCAAAGCCAAGAACGGTCGAAACAATACCGTCATGTGGTTTATCCACTAAGAGAGGGGAAAACCCAAACATGAGTGAAGCAACGCACACACTGAAAAAGGAAAAACAAGGCAAACGAACATCAACCTCATCCATACAAGAAAATATACACACATGACCTATCATCTCGTCTTCCGAAGGAAGACTAACAGTGATGGGGAGCTCACACGATCGCGTGACATTACTCATAGCTTCCCAAATCACACCATCCAACAACCAAGAATGTACCACAAAGTCTGAAGAGAGATCAACAAAACAAGAAAAAGGGAGCAATAACACACCTAAGAACATTGTTGTTGAATCAAGGATTCAACCAAAAATGGACAAAGCAAGACACAGCCATGCAAAGCCTCCCCTTCTAAACCTGAAACACACTGAAAAGACAAGTCTGAAGCCAACAAACTGCCCCAATCCTGAGCTTCATCATCCCCCAAAAAATCCTTACCTGACTCGAAACAACCGAAAAAAGAGCCATCTTGAAATGAGCCTACATCCAAGCTACCCAACGGGGTCACCTCTTCAAAAACCTCTGCCAACGGCGATACAACTTCCAACAGCTCAAAAGAGTTCGAGAAGGAAAGAGGAGTGACCACCTGAGGGTTAGCAACATCCGCAACCAATACCACAGTCTTCTTAGCGTGTACAAACCTGTCTAGTTTAACCATCTTCGGTCGCCGAAGGCGAGGAAGTCGCTTAATAGGATAAGCTCAAACCCTAGAGGACTGCAGTAGTGAAGAACGAGGGAAGATAAGAGGTAGCCGATGCGGTAAGAAGTGGGTAGGGGGAGTGACTTCCCCTTCCCTAACTTCCTCCCCCATTTGAATTACTTCCACCTCATCATTTGCTGAGACGCCGCAAACAACATCACCCACCAAGAAAGCCGCTACCGACATAAAATCATCATTGTGGTATTTCAAGCGAAACATCAAAGAATGGTTGAAGGAGGTGATGAAATCCCCTTTATCCATATCCAAACCGTGAAAACCATGAGAAGCCGAGTCCAATAACGACGCAGGTCGAAAATCGATGGGACTCAAGCTAAGAGGAGGGCCAAACCATACGTATATACATGGCCACTTCTAGAAAACAATATTCAACAATAGAGAAGAGTTGATTCGAGATGGAAGTGAATGACAACAACGAGTTAGTTCAAATATAAATCGAATCGGCACCCTTAATAGCTGCAATCGCTGGATCCAAAGAAACAGACGCAATCACAGTTGAAATTAATGCAAGATTAGGGGACTGACGGAGGAAGGACCCATGTAATTCAAAAATTCCACAAATGATTCCCAAAAGAGAACCATTTATAGAACCAAGCAGAAAGGGTGAAGCAAAAGGACACACTGCAACGAGAACGAGCTAAAAACTTATGAGGAGCAGGGGGCGAAAATTAGAGGAGAAGAGAAAAAGTTTATCGTAGAAAATCTCAGAAACAAGTCGCAATGGATAGAGCCGTTAAGATTTTCTGATTAACAATATGTTATTATTTATTTATTTACATAACTAATATTACATAAATTGTATCTTTAAAAGTAAATTATCATATATGAAGTACATAACGTATCTACACATGGTTTTTTCTTCCCCAAAATACATGGTTTACCAGCTAGTGTGCAACACATGCATTTCACATGACAATATTATTAAAAATAGTATTTATTATTTTAGTATTAAAATGAGAACTTTCTTATGCAATATAATAAATTTTGATGCAAAACACATACTATTAATTGAAATTATTATTATTATTTGTGTGCTTACACAAACAATGTGAGTGTGTGTATTTAAGATTTTTTTTAGAATCGATTTTGTTAAAATAGATATACATATTGAAATTGATGTATGTTATTAATTTATTCAATGAATTGGCATATATTATTTAATGGGATATATTTGAATAAGTAAAATGTAAAATTACAAAGTTAGTTTTACCCAAAAAATGACATATATTATTTAATTGATATATATATATATATATATATTAACAGAAGTCATATTTGCCAAAGTATACACACACACTTGCAGCGTCATTCAATTTCAAAACTTAACACCACACAGAGGATATTCAAATGATAAATTTTATCAAATATAACCCTCAACTAGCATTATAACTAAGTACACAACAGATTCATATTTATTGGAAGTGCTCACTCACATATTAGAGATAGATGTTAACTCGGTTCATAAGCAAACCCAATATTTTACCCAAAACTGTTTCAGTGAGTTAACAAAAAAAGGGTTTTATTCAAAACATAATCATAAAAGAGCCATTTCTAATCTATTCAATCAAACATTTTGCTATAAAGTTCACGTAACTTGAAGATCCAAACACACACCAAATTATGCACATGAAACAAATTAAACATATGCTTTGGTTTAATATTATAGGATTTAGCAGTATAGACATAATACTGTATTAATATCTAATATTAATCAAACATTAATCTTAGATTTCATTTCATATCAAATATAAAATGATTTTTTATAGTGAAATGATTTCACATATGAAATAAAACATACATATATTATATCCCTTTTGAATCATGCACGAATGTTCATAAGACCATCGATTGCACACATATAAATCGAATGGTAGATTCAATTACACAAACTCCTATCGCAAGCTTATGCTCTGATACCATTGTAGGGTATCTTCATAAAACTAGCATTGGTATTTCATGAATTTTAACCCAAAAACCACAGGATCCATGTGAATTAAATAAATTTATTAAAAGGGCATACCAATTTGAGATCGTGAATTCGCGAATTTGAGAAGTTGAAGATGCTTGTGTTGATCTGAATCGAGAGAACAGCTGTGTGTGACGGTTCCTGTACTTGGTCCATGAGCAGTTGCCTCGAGATCATCATACGATTTTGAGGATGAAGGACGATGGTACTAGTCAAGATCCACCATGCAAATAACCCTAATTTTATTTGTTTTCTTTCGAATATTTGATGATCAATAAGGGAGAGTCTAGCCTCCTTTTATAAAAGTAAACGAATAATAATAGGGTACGATAATTTCGTGGCTACCATTTCAAATAGGAATAACAAATCAACCGGTTGATTTATTTCCTATATTTAAAATGGTTATTCCTTTTTTCAAAGCTCTGATTTTGTGACCTCATAGGTTATTATAATGTTGGCAATAATTTAAACAATATTTAACTTATAAACAACGAGCAGCATCTTGTTATACATCACTGTTACCCAAGTTATAATAATATCAACGATTTGATTCAACCTTTTTCTATGACCAGTGTTTCAATGTAATTTAATCTTTTGATCCATTAAATCCAAAATTAAACTCGAGGCATGCATCGCGCTGATCAGGGAAAATAAGATGTTGTGACGCTTGTGATTTACATTATGTCGTTAGAGCTGATGGACCGGGTTTGATAAACCCAAGACCATGGTCGGCATAAGTTATCACAATTATAGCATAGGAACTGATCGATGGGTAGAATTAGGTTATATTCTAATTATGAGTTGCAACAAATGGTGCAGAAAATGAATGATTTGACAATCGATTATATTCCCGCTTATCTTCTTGTTCTTATTTACTGTATTGTTCTTGAAATTATTATTCTGTCTAGATTTCCTCTTTTATCACTCATGTTAGTAATTATAGAACTCACTGGGCTTTATGTTTGACTAGTTTTCTTTTCCTCTTCTTACTGCCTCACCCCCCAAGTTCTCAGGGTAGAGGACCTAGTAGCTGATAGAGTGTTGGCCCAATTTAGCCCATTGAAGATTCTCATTTCTTTTATTCTATGCTTTTACATGTATTGTTCCACGTTTGATTTATTTCTATATTTGATGTTGAGAGGGATTTTTATTTTGGTACTCTGATTATGTTGCTTTCATGTGACATGTGTGGTTTTTATGATCTATGACGTAATAACACTTTTTATTCCACTTTAAGGGCCCGTTCGTAGTAAGAATTTGGCGCGCTGGGAAAGTTGGCGGACACCACCAAAAGTTACCCCAGTCAAATAGAACGTTCGGGAGACGTTGGAAATCTATCCGTTGGCGTCCGACAAGTCGAACGCCAACGGATGGATTTTCAACGTACCCCTTCGACCGTTATAAATTCAGCCCCCCTTCACTTCTCCTCCACCACAACCAGAAAACTCAATAGCACAACCCCAAAAAAATGTTTTTTTCTAGCCAATTTTCACAGGAAAAAGGTAATTTTTTTATACCGTTATGTATATTTTTTTAATTTCTATAACATATTTTTTTTTTCGAATTTTTCTGATTTTTTTTTTGGGTTATGCAGATGTCTACCTCTTCTGTCTCCGCTGCTTCGCAGCCAGTTGCATACTGGACGGATGAACGGGAGTCTGCGTTTATAGATATTTATCTAGAGTATCTAGCCGAGCGCGAGACTGGCGTCAGCAACTTCCACTCAGCAGTCGCGGTAGCGATGAACATCTGTTTTAATCTGGATTTTACAGAAACCCATATAAAAATAAATGGGATAACATGAAGTAGACATTTCGCGAGTGGGACAAACTACTCAGGACACCAAGTGGGGAATGGGGTGCAGTGTTCGATTTTATGGATGGTTCTGATGATTTCTGGGCTATCGGCGCTGGAAGATTGTATAGACGATTTAGGAGGAACTCGCAGATAATGTTCCGAGAGCAGGACCGTTTATTCGAGAGTTGTTTGCATAAAGCTACTTGTGCCTACCAGATTCCTGATGTTGCGCCTCCTACTGCACCTGTACCTCCACCAGCATTTGTGCCAGCTGCTTCATTCACCGTTGCCGACGCCGGTTACTATGGGGACTGGATGACTACCGACGGTCCCCCTTCTGGTCAGCCCTTTAGGCACAGACAGGTAGAGCGTGGCAACTCGAGCCGCTCGTTTCTGACCGACTGTGTGAACCATCTTGCTACTCGTTGCTATAAGATTGTTCAAGGATCGGTAAATGTGGAATTTTGGGAGTTTATGACGATTTTCCGCAATGATCCGCGGAATGTGGAGATTGTTGAGGTACTTAACGATGAGGGTATACGTGGGTTTATTTCAGCGGAGTTGAGCGCATTAGCACATTGTCGTTTATTTTAACTTTTCATGTACTTGTTTTAATTTCCAGTCTAGTTGTGTTATTTATATTTGTATTTCAGTTCGTGTAATGAAATATTAGTCGTTTTGTTTTGTGAAATTGGTATTTAATTAAATCAAAATAATTAATTTAACAATAAAATACCCCGCTCAGATACCACGCTCAAATACCCCGTTCGCAGCAAAAAACACATTCCTCATTCGCTACAGTACCACACTCAAATACCCTGCTCAAATTCCACCCTCAAATACCCGTTCCTGTTCATCAAGAACACACCCTAAATAAAATTTTAAGTTCCGTTGTGATTTTCATATGCTGTCTTGTGAGTTTTAGTCTTTATGATGTTATTTTATACCTATACGCTTCATATTTCTCAACGAAATCCTCGTACGGGTGACATTTAAAAATGTGAGGTATTACAATCCTCAATAGTTTTCAAAAAACAAAATAAAGTTGATTATAGTGAAATATAGATTTTTTTTAAAGAAGTTATGATATCAGCTTAAGAAATTAAAGTTTATTTTGTTGAAATAACTTAATTTAATGATAGAAATTTCTAGCTTTTCATTTGAATTTTTAATTTATAAATTTTACAATGGGAAGATGGGGCAGATGAACAAAGTGGTTACTCATGTATATGTAGATTTTACTTAGGTACCGTTCGCAGGAAGAAAATGACATGCTACCATTAGAAATTGGAAGGAGGGGATGTGTTGTAGAGTAGGGAGAAGGAGATGAATGTTAGAAATTGGATCATTGTGTCAGACGCGTCGAAAGGACGCTAACGATCCAATTTCTAGCATTGATCTCCTTCTCCCTCCTCTATAACACCTCCCCTCCTTCCAACTCTCCAGACTTTCAACATACAATCCTCCTCTTCTATTTTCTTCAAACAAATCCGAGCATCAAAACAGTTTTTTTTATTAACGTTGTTTTTGTTATTTTCAATTATTCAACATATTGTTTTTTTGTATTTTTCTGATTCAATTTGCATTTCTATATTTCAGTATGGTCAACCGAAAAACTGCATATCACTGAACGTTCAAAGCAACTCAGATTATGATGCAATGTGCTATTGAAGTCTATGGTGCTTGTGGTAACAACAAAAAAAGTGTTTGCAAAGCAATAGCATAAAAGTTCAACAACATCACACAGAACAAACTGAACATCGTACCGATAGACGGAAGCAATATTCAAAATAAATAGGTTAGTCTTCGACGAAAGTGGCTTAAATAAGATGATTTGATGAACATGACTGGTGTTAGTTGGGAACCTAATAAGCAAATGGTTTCTTGAAGCGACGAATGGTGGGAAGATCATGTAAAGGTCTGTGAACATGAATTTTTATGGTTTATTTATAGATAGATACTTAAAATTTCACACTCATTTTACTTTTTTTTTTTTTTTAGGAATTTGAATAACTATTGCAAAATATAAAAGACGTTTGCTTGAAAATTTGGAGAAGATGCAACAATTATTTCGTGGGACAAATGCTACTGGACAATCGTCATGTACGCCTTCTGCTATCATACAACCGTCGCAAATTGACACGCCTCCTTCAACACAGAGCATGTTCGATAGAACATGGGATTTTGATGGGTTTTTTAATCCACTGGATGAAACGCAGAATGAACAAATAACAAATTTTAGTTCGCCAACAAATCCTCCATTGCAACAAACTCCAATTAATCATCCATTTCACAAAACTCCAATTAATCCTCCTTCACACCAAACTCCAATGAATCTTCCTTCGCAACAAACTTATATCATGGTTCAAGAAGGCGACGTCGTGAAGATGAAAACAAGATGACCGAGCTCATTGAAATAATACACGAGAGACAGATAAAAAAATCTCGTACGCATAGTCCAAATACTGGTACCAGCGTAGAATCAACAAGAAGTTATGCAAATTATGCAAATATGGTTGCTTGCATTCAACTTCTTGGAGAAGAAGGTGAATTTGATATTGCAGAAGCAATATTTGTTATGAAACCCGACAAGAAAGAGGTATTCGTTGTTCTTTCCAATGATATAGCGAAAAGTTGGTTGATATCAGGGCTTGCGGCTTAACGCCACACAAAAGAATAACAAACTTTTCGGATAAAATAAGGTGGTGTCAACAAGTAGGATTTTCATGTCATTTTGTTATTGTATTTCTGTTGTTTTTGGTTTTTTAATGAAATGTAGTAGTTTTTTTTATATCCAGTCAGTATTTAATTTTCAAAATAAAAAAAATAAAGATGATTGCGGCACAACTACTAGCGGAAAACGTGACAAATTTTTCACCAACCGATAGTAAAAAAACATTATTCACGTTTATTATGCAAAGACTTAGGAAGACCAGGGACCTGATTCAACTCTCCAATGCATTGAAAAGTCGAATATATATTATTATCAATCCAACTGTAGGTATGTTGGCTGTGAGGATCTTTGCGCCGCTTTATTGTACAACGCCACTTCATCAGGAAAATCAAATTTCACTATTTAAAAAAAAAAAAAAAAAAACTGAAGCTTGAAAGGAAAAAAAGAAAAAAATGCCAACTATGAGCGTGATCGCGTTAGTTCAAATTATCTCAAGAAACAAAGGGATGATAGTGGTCGACGGAGATGACCTAGCATTTGGATCTGTTTGGTGGTACGTGCATGCAGGAATTTCTTGCATTTTGGTGCTTTTTGCGGGTATAATGTCGGGATTGACACTAGGTCTGATGTCTCTGGGTCTTGTTGAGCTTGAGATTCTGCAGAGGAGTGGAACTGATGTCGAGAAGAAGCAGGCTGGTAGTTTTTATTTTTCAACTTACAGCTTTCAAATTTGTTTCGATTTAGGTATGGATATTAGTTCTGGTTTGATCATTTTGGTACACTGAGTTTTTATGTCGATTTTAGTTTTGGGCGTATTGTTTGATCAATTAATTGCAGCTGTAGCAAGGGTAACTAATGCCAAATTGGGGGTAATGAATTTGGACTCCAGCGTTATTTTTGGAAGTTGTTCTAGTTAGGTAAGTGTATCAGACTCTAGTCCAGCGTGTTTTAGTAAATAAAACCAACGAAGGACACACGCTGTTATTGTTACCACTCCACTAGTACCAAACAACTGGTAGCCAATATTAAGCTACATCTGTACAGCAATATTATCGGTATAGCTACGTTAAATTTACCAGTATCAACAGTAAATATAAAGGTAAAGAAACGTTAAAACCAACGGGAATGGTAAATTTACCAATTATATTAATTTTTTTTCACTATTTTAATTAATTATAACCATAATTTTTTTTTGTTGGGTTACTAAATTTTAGCAGATGCATATAGTATTATTTATGATTATATTTCATTTGGCTTTATCAACTTCAAAGTTGAAGACTAACAAACTTGTTATTTCACGTTGTTTTAAATAATTTGCGATGAATGGAGAAAATCTTCTTTTTTGACTAAAATAAGCCCAAAAAAGGTTACACAAACATCAATAGAGTTAGAATAGTAATAATATACCTACTTTTTTGTCATTATCAAAATATCAATGTAAGAAATATTTAATGGCTTCATGCATTAGTAAATCTATCATTACCATCGAATGGTTTACCAGTTTACGATATACCAATGAGCATTCTACCAGTGGTAATGGTAAAGAATCAATAGACATTTTCAACTTACCAGTGTTATTGGCATGGTAACTGTTTTCTTATATCGAAAGTGGTTACCATTACCATAACAGCCATACACACAGGAAACATAGAAGTATGAGATTTGCTGTTGAACAATATAGGTTTGCAGTCACTTGGATATGATGCATGTGATGTGTGCATGTACGAACGAGTGTACGAACAAATCAAAACTAAAGAATGAATACGAGTAAATCTAGTATAACTGTTAATAATCAAGGGGCTGCCTGTATCTACAGAAATTTAACAAAAATACAATAGGTGTAAAAAAATCAAGTCTTATTTGTTAATAATAATCACCTATTCGATTGATAATCAGTTAAACAACTCAATTCTGGCATAATCCTGAACAAAATATTTGGAAAATCTTCTGAACCATGTGTTACTGTGCAAAAAAAAAAAAAAAAAAAAAAAAAAAAAAAAAAACTGACCTATTTCACTAAAATATTTCTAAAATACCAAAAAAAAAAAAAAAAACATTTACAAAGTTGCAATTTTGATAAATCTTGTTTTAATGATGCTGGGGTTGATGAACATTTATACAGAATTAATTCTGAAATTATCTTCTTTTTTTAAGAGAAGAAATAGGTGGGAGTTGTTTGGAATATCATTATTACAGCGAAAGATGTTGAACCTCAGTGTCATGTTCTTCTGTTCAAAAAGTATATATTGATCGGTTGGTTTATTTGGTCAGGTCTCACGTTTTGTAATTAATTGTTGATTTCTTTTATTTGTTGTATTAGGAAGAGTAAAAATTCAGTAGGCTGTAACCAAATTACAATAGTACTAGTAAGAGCAAGTTAAAGTGCCCCTAGCACCACATAAAATATGTATTGATATTGGTAATATAAATAGCAAAGTTAAACTGAACTAATGGAAACTTATTTTGTTTTAAGGACACAGAATTTAACTCGTGACTTCATTTGTATATTAACGTTTCCAACAAAAATAAAGGGTATTTATTGATGTGTTTAAATATTTGAACATGTGATCTTACCGGTAAACTAAAAATTTTCAACAAAAATCAACAAGTATTTTTGTTAGACTGGATATTTGAACATGTGACTTTACCGGTAAACTAAAATTTTCAACAAAAATCAACAAGTATTTTTGTTAGACTGGATATTTGAATATGTGACCTCCTTCATATATCAAGGGTGATTTTATGGAAGTTCAAGGATGTAAGTGTAATGCTAAAGTTTTTAGAAACTACAATTAATGATATGATATTTTATATTAAATTGAACATGCATATAGATTGTGATTTTTTTTATAAATAATCATGTGTCGAACTCGATTAATTTCTAATGTAAATATTTGAACTAGCAATATACGATCCAATGGTATTCGACGTTTCAACCGTCAACAAAGTTACATCATTTTTCTATATTTTTTTAATCATGTCTCTACATGGCATGCATGCACATGTTGCGCATGTCGTACGCTGGTACCATAAAAAAATAGATCTTTATAATTTCTGGATGAAGTATCTTGTAGGTTTTTTTGAGGTTGAGAAGGAAAGGAAAAGCAAAGGGAAATTTGATATTTCATAAAAGTGTCATGGTACTTCTATCACTTATTAGCAGAGACATGCGTCTTGTTTTTATTTTTTTTATTTTAAAATTTAGGTTCAAATTTAGAATAATCAGATGTCATCGTAGAAACATGTGACCATATGTGAAAGTGTATCATCACCGTCATATACATAAGAGTTCTATAATCATTTTGTGAATTCAATTTCTATCAAATATGTTTTCCTTATGAATGATGCATCTTTCGCTTTCATGATCATCTTAGTTGGATGACCTAGACATGATATAGCCGATAAGCTTGATGAATAAAGCGGCTTATTTCTAGATGTTATAGAAATTTGAACTCGAACGCACTTTAATCCAGTTTTCAAGTAATGCCGCGGAAGACGAGATCGATGCTAGATGTGCAAAAACAACAAATCTCAATATCTCAATCTCTAAAATAAAAAAACAAATCCAAGTAAAGTTATCTCAATTACAAACAAATAAGAAACAAGTAATAATAAAAACTTAATCACACACAAAATTTACATTGGTTCCACAAATGTCGTTTTAGCGTACATTCACTTTGAAGGGAGCTTTTATTACCATAATACAAAAGAGTACAACAGATTGATTACAATGATCATCAAAATTCTCTATAGAATTTGTTTGTGGAGACATAGAATTAAAGAAAATTAAATTTGGGAAACCATGATTAACTAGGATAAACCCTTGATCAAGCCTCATCTTTTGAATTTCGAAAACAACTTATACAGTGAACGTTCTTGCCTTGGCCAATACATAATTTGTCTCTTAAAGCCTTCACAAAAATTACACAGTCCAAGCAAAATAGTCTTTGAATAGTAGGTTAGACATTTGACACTTTAACTCAGACGTCTGATTTTAAACTAGTAAATTATGCTTTAGGTGATCAGATGTCTGGTCACCATTATCAGACGTCTAGTCAAAGTCTCGTTTCCTACAACTCAAGATTTATGAACTTTCCTGTCAAACGTCTGATATATCTCTCGGGTTTCAATAACCCTATGACATAGACGTTTAACCTTCACAAATAGACATCTGAGTTCCGATGCATCCTCTTGTGAATCGCCAACTTCAATTCGCGATACCTCGAGCTTCCGAGCTTCGATTCATGCACCTTTTTCGTTGATATCAAGATATTCTTGACTTCTTTAATTCTACATATAAACGGCATGCGCTTCACACGTGGTGACGACGTATGATTCGATCATGAATTTATAAATTATATACGATTAACACATTTAAGAGAAATTAATTTGCACAAATATACAGTTATGTTTTATGTTGATATCATGAATAATTAATTTAAATTTTTATTTTTATTTTGCATCATATAAATTTTATTTATATTATTAATTAATAAACAATGAATGTTTATTTATAAGATTATATTTTTAAACGTGAAGGAATATTTTGAATTTGTAAAGAAATTTAATCATTGGATCCTATTTTCAGGCCAAAAAAAACTGTTGTATCCTGTATTTAAGGGATTTTGAGATTTGTTAATATCCATATAGATGCATTTTTTTGGTATTTAACATTGTAGTAAAAAAATGTGTGATACAAATATGTTGCAACCTATTAACTAGTATAACCGCACAACGGTGGGAAAACCGACCGTTAACGTGTTTAATATAAAATTATTTATTAAAATTTATTTTAGTTTAACTTTTAACGAAAAAATATAGTGTATTTTAAAAGAAAATGCAAGTAACTGGAAAATTGTATATCCGATTGTAGTATGAATTATACATGTAAACCAATTTAAGGTTAAGAATATGGTATTGATGTATTGATATGAATTGATATAAATCAGTCGTAAACATCGTTTTTTAGTGCATCACAAACGGACGACATGTAATGCAACTTCATTAGCATCATTTGCCAAACAAACAAGCACCAAATGAGCATAACAGTAAAGACACTACAGTGGAAAATCATTGTCTGCATAAGCATAACCATATCATATATTTACAAAACCAGCACAACGGTCACAACTTACATGGCCTGGCAATATTTACAAAACCAACACAACCAACACAATGACTGCAACTTACATAGTGTGAGGTACATACACTTTCTTGTGCATAGCCTGGCCATGCACATTGAACGCTTTCTAGTAAAATAAATATGAGTTAATAATAAAAAAACAAAGATAATTTAACAATATTAAGTTCTTTATTCCAACAAAACTGTTGCTGAATACACTATCATGGTGAAGAACCAAACTCACCGATAACACATCTATTATGTGATCAGTAATTATATACAATTTGATATACAAATTCATATTTGTAAAATTTACCCCATAAATTTCTTCACGTCATAATTTCTTTCACTTTTTCTTCTTCTATGTCTTTCACTTTTGCTATGATTCCAAGAACTCGACCTCCGGTATAAAGTTATCATTTGAATCCAATCATGTTCCAACATGGAACGCTTTAATTGCAGGCGATACATGCTCAGCTTCTTCTATATTACTTATTATAGTTCCTTTTTCATATGCATTGGGATAACCTTTCTAGCCATAACTACTAACATTGCAGTACCTGAAGACCATTCAAGTGACTGTTTAAATCAGTTTAATTGTCCTTTGCGTGCTGCCAGTAGAACTTGTGTCAAGTCTGATTCCAACCTCATCATAAGCATCTGACTGAATCTAACAAATACAAAGTCAATGGAGGCAGTTAGGAGTTGTTCCACATGAATGAAATAAAAAGAATTGTAAAATAAGCCAAAGATTTGAATAAAAAGAATGGCAACCAAACACTATACTTTTAATTGCTATGTCTGAAAAAAGACAGACAACTTCATCCATTTACTACAAAACCAGAAAACACAGAACTCCAAGAAACCAAATCAGGCTTTCTGATTCTACCGAAGACGGTTTCTGCATAACTTACAAGTTTGCAATGTGAATACATATTTATCAATGCGTTTGCAATAAACAAATCATTCTGTAAGTCCCCCATATTATTTTAGTAGAAAAGCTGCTCATTTAAGCAAAGCAGTCATAAGAAATTAATGAAAAATTCACTCCTTATGCTATCAAATGGATACCGCCCGTAGAAACAAATACCAAGAAACAAATACCATATATGCATGTTACAAAGAAACGCATGAAATATTGTCATTAAGCTGAATATTACCTTAATATACATGCTGCTAATTTTGCATCTCTTTCTTGCTAGTGAAAGGCTAATGGAATGCACTCCTTTATTAATTCAAATTTCTGGCTTTTAACAGATGAATAATCTTCAATAGTTGAATTAGAGCTTTTCCCTCAATAAATCTAGTAAAAGAAAGCTTCCACATAAACTCATCAACCAGCTCATTATACATACGTGCAACTAAGATGGTATGATTCCTTGCTTACTCAAAAAGAAGACTGTTGGAAACAAATGGCTGAGTCACGTACTCTGTCGCTTTCTTGAAGACGATTCGGTGATCTGGTCGGTGGTGCAAAACCAGTTCGTACTTTCGCCGCCGCCTCTAGGATAAAACAACCTCTCAGAAATTAATAACTGATTTGCTTTGCACAAACAAACCAGTGCAGATTTGCACTTTCTGATTTTTAACTGCTCGAAAATTTCTTAAGGATATTTTTAATGGCGGAGGAAGAGAAAAGCAGAATTTTTCTATATGGATCTCGTCTGATCTGATGATAATATATAGACGAGGATTAGGTTATTCGAAAATACTGGTCAGTGGAGGAAAATAGGATCTGCGAAAATACTTAGTCAAAATTTTTACCGCTTCATATTAAAGTCGGTTCAGAAATATCCGGATTTAAAAAAAAACAGGTTCGAAAAATGCAGTGTTTTTTGGACCAAAAAATATAAGTGTCTACACCACATAGCCAAGGCCCAAAGCCCAAGCCCGAACCGAATCGAACCGAGCCGAGCCGGGTCGGGTCGGGTCGAGTCGGTCGGTCGCGCGCGCATGTGTGGTGGTCATGATGCATGGGCTCCCTCCTCACAACAAAGCATCTATTGGGAGCCCCAAGGCCCCGTCAAAGCTTCTTAGAAATAAGTATAAATACTTGCTTCTTTCGTATAATCCCATGATGTGGGACTATTCACATTAAGGAGCCACTCATACACTTATTCAAATATTTTAATAATTCACACATAAATTTCCAACAATCCCCCACTTGAATTTTTAAAATATTATCGAGCAGTTTCTAAAAAACATAAGACTGTGCATAAGCAAAGGTGTCATCCGACTTGAACCTTTGCATAGTGAGTAAGATTCAGTTTTTACTAGAGTGACACGTAGTCTTGAACTCTATTCCTGACATCAAACCATACACAATCTTTTCTATAGTGCAATCAAATAAGCCCGTGCGTTTATGGCCATGCACGTCTATCCCAGTTTAGTGAACGCTCTAGAAGTTTTGCCCAAAACTCCATAGGAAACGACCTCATTTCCACATTCACATAGGTGAGTCTATCAAGAGTACTCCTGAAGGTAGGTACTCCACTCCAAATAGAGTATAGATCTCATTAAGAGTTTCTATTAACTCATCCTCTATCACTTCAAAAATACATGCTTCTTAGTTTGTTAAATAGCATGTTCAACTTCTATCACTACACAACTTGTTTTTACCCATTGAACCTATTTCTTGGGATCTCCAGTCATTTAGGTCGGGTTACCATTGTGTGTGACCCAACAATCTAAGGGCAATAGTCCCATTCTTTTAGAAGAATTATGGACTTTCTCTCTTGACAGTCCTTTCGTCAAAGGATCCGCCAAATTTTCTTCACTACGTACGTAATCTACTCTAACGGTACCTGTAGAAAGTAGCTCTCTAACCGTGCTATGCTTACGACGTATTTGTCGTCTCTTACCGTTATAATAACGGTTCTGAACTTTTGCAATAGCCGCGGTACTATCGCAATGTATCAACACAGCCGATATCGGTTTTTCCCATAAGGGAATCTCAGCTAGCAGATTTCTCAAATACTCTGCTTCTTCACTAGCTGTAGCTAGTGCTATCATCTCAGATTCCATAGTGGACTGAGCCAAAATAGTCTGTTTCTTGGATTTTCAAGAAACAGTTCCTCCAGCGATGCTAAATATATAGCCACTGGTCGCTTTAGAATCATCAGATAAAGTATTCCAGTCTGCATCTGAGTATCCTTCAAGTACAGCTGGAAACTTTTCATAATGTAATCCAAGGTTCATAGTTCGTTTAAGGTATCTCATGACCCTTTCAATAGCATGCCAGTGCTCTATACTAGGTCTACTGGTAAACCTGCACAATAATCCCACAACATAGGCAATGTCGGGTCTAGTACAATCAGTGACATACCGAAGGCTGCCAATGATGCTCGCATAATCAGACTGTCTTACACCTTCACCAGTGTTCTTAAATAACTTTACACTTGGATCGTATGGTGTACATGCAGGTTTACAGTCAAAGTAATTATATTTTTTTAGTATCTTCTCAATGTAATGAGACTGATCCAAAGAAATTCCCTTTTCTGACCTAGTAATTTTAATACCAAGGATTACACTCGCCTCACCTAGATCTTTCATATCAAAATTGACACTTAATAAGGATTTGACTGAATTTATGGCATGAATGTTTGACCCAAAGATGAGTAGGTCATCTACATAAAGGCATATAATAGTGCAAATGTCATTCTCATATTTGTAATAAATGCATTTGTCACTTTCATTAACTTTAAAACTATTTGAAATGATTAAGTTATCAAATTTTTCATGCCATTGCTTAGGTGCTTGTTTTAAACCATATAATGATTTATCCAATTTGCATACTTTATGTTCTTGACCATGTACTACAAATCCTTCAGGCTGGTCCATATAAATTTCTTCGTCTAATTCACCGTTCAAAAAAGCAGTTTTAACATCCATTTGGTGTATTAGTAAATTATGAATGGAAGCAAGTGAGATTAATACCCGAATGGATGTTATTCTAGTTACAGGTGAAAAAATATCGAAGAAGTCTATATTTTCTTTTTGTCTAAAACCTTTAGCTACTAGTCTTGCTTTGTATTTATCTATAGTACCATCAGGTTTTAGTTTCTTTTTAAGTACCCATTTACAGCCTATAGATTTACAACCAGGGGGTAAATCTGTCAAATGCCAAGTCTTATTGGATTCAAGAGAATCCATCTCATCATTTATAGCCTCTCGCCAAAAATCGGCATCTATTGAAGATAAGGCCTCTTGGAGGTTTAAGGGATCCTCCTCTATAGTAAAAGCGCTAAAATCCGAACCAAAATCTTTTACGGTTCTTGCTCTTTTACTTCTTCTAGGTTCAACTTCAGAACTTTTATCAAGTTCTGTTCTAATAGGCGTACTTAATGTGCCCCCACTGTTCCTTAATTTAAAAGGAAATTTAGTTTCATAAAAATCGGCATCATTTGATTCAATTATATTATGTGCATTTAGATCATAAAATCTGTATGCTTCGCTATTAATAGCATAGCCTATAAATGCACATTCATATGCTCTACTTGCCAATTTTATTCTCTTAGGGTCTGGAATGCGAACATATGCTAAACAACCCCAAGTTCTAAAGTACGAGACATTGGGTTTATGATTCTTTAAAATTTCATAAGGTGAAATTTTATTCTTAGATTTGGGAATTCTATTCAGAACATAGTATATAGTCAATAAAATATCCCCTACCAATGTTTTGCTGCACCAGAATTTAGTAGGATGGCCATTACTAATTCGGTAAAAGTCCTATTTTTTCTTTCAGCTTTACCGTTCATTTCAGGTGAATAGGGTGCAGTTCTCTCATGTACAATACCGTGTAATTTATAGAAGTCCAGAATTGAATTAGATTCATATTCTGTTCCTCTATCACTACGAAGTCTCTTAATTTTTCTATTTACTTGATTCTCAATTTCAGTTTTGAATGTTTTAAATATTTCAAAAGCATCACTTTTATTTTTCATAAGATATACATATGTGAAATCAGAACAATCATCGATAAAAGTGATAAAATAGCGATGTCCATGTCTAGTCAAAATACCATCAAGTTCACATATATCAGAATGAATCAAGTCTAAGGGTTCAGATTCTCTATCAACAGACTTATGAGGTTTCTTTGTGATTTTTGCTTGTGTACAGAATTCACATTTATCAGATTCAGATTCTGCTATCTTAGGTATCATATCTAGAGTGCTCATGTTATGAATTATTCGTTTATTAACATGACATAATCTAGAGTGCCAAATATTAAAATCACACAACATATAAGCAGAATTATTCACTTTATTAGATTCAACATTTAATTTGAACATTCCCTCACAAGCATAACCCTTTCCTACAAAGTTTCCCTTATACACTATGGTATACAAGTCAGCCCCAATAAATTGAGTAAACCCTGCCTTATTAAGGAGATAGCCAGAAACCAGATTCTTCCTCATCTCTGGAGTATGCAAAACATCTTTGAGGATCACAGTCTTTCCAGAGGTAAACTTGATCTCCACGTTTCCAACCCCTGCAACTTTAGTGGTGTGAGAATCTCCCAGCAACACTTTCTGATCTTCAGCAGCCGTGTATGTGGAGAACATAGCACGATCATAGCAGACATGGCGAGAAGCACCAGTGTCTCCCCACCAACCCTCTAATCCACCAACAAGGTGAATCTCTGTAATCATAGCCATAAGAGGCTCATCCTCAGTCAAGTTAGCTTGTGGTACAGAGCTAGGCTTGTTTCGACACTTTCGTGCCATATGACCTGGTTTTCCACAGTTGTAACATAGAAACAACTGTCCAGAGTCATTCTTTTGGGCTGGTTTTTGCTGTCCTTTTGGGTTTCCTTGCGGATTCCCATTCTGTTTGTTGCGTCTGTTCTGATTCTTAAAAGACTTCTGATTTGGTTTCAGAACTGCGGGTTTGGTCTTTTTAGTGTTGTTGTTTGAAACAAACAACACTTCCTCTTTCTGGTCCTGTTTGCGTGCTACCTCCTCAATGCGAAGGCGAGTGATCAAACTCTCTTAGGAAAATTCCTTAGTCTTATGCCGTAAGAAATTTTTAAAGTCTTTCCAATCTGGGGGCAGTTTGTCAATAATAACAGCAATTTGAAACTGTTCATCTAAAACCATACCTTCGGAGATGATCTCATGAGCTATTTTCTGCAGCTCATGAGACTGCATCTCTACTGACCTATCGTCTGTCATTTGCTACTTCAGATAGCGGCTCACAGCATACTTCTTCGCCCCTGCCTCCTCTGTATCGTATTTCTTCTGCAGCGCTTCTCAGATCTGCTTGGCTGTCTTGTCTTCTGAGTTGTAGTAATCATACAGATCATCGCTCAATCCGTTCAGAATAAAATTCTTGCACAGATAATCCTGTTCAGTCCAGCTCTGCAACTGCTTTGATTGTTCAGTCCAGGATGTCATCTGCGCTTCATCAGCTCCGTCAGGCTTGTCTGGCAGCTGCGGTTTGTCGGTGGTTAGAGCAGCAGCCACCTTCCTCATCGTCAAGTAGAACTCCATTTTCTGACGTCATCGTTTGAAGTGCAAACCCTCGAAACGAAACGGGGCAGCAGTCACCAATGGGATCTGGAATGCAGAGGAAGGAGCAGCATCATCTATGGTTGTTGTCGAAGCCATTGTTTCTATTCGTCTTCAATTTGTTGGAAACAAATGGCTGAGTCACGTACTCTGTCGCTTTCTTGAAGACGATTCGGCGATCTGGTCGGTGGTGCAAAACCAGTTCGTACTTTCGTCGCCGCCTCTAGGATAAAACAGCCTCTCAAAAATTAGTAACTGATTTGCTTTGCACAAACAAACCTGTGCAGATTTGCACTTTCTGATTTTTAACTGTTCGAAAATTTCTTAAGGATATTTTTAATGGCGGAGGAAGAGAAAAGCAGAATTTTTCTATATGGATCTCGTCTGATCTGATGATAATATGTAGACGAGGATTAGGTTATTCGAAAATACTGGTCAGTGGAGGAAAATAGGATCTGCGAAAATACTTAGTCAAAAATTTTATCGCTTCATATTAAAGTCGGTTCAGAAATATCCGGATTTAAAAAAAAACAGGTTCGAAAAATGCAGTGTTTTCTGGACCAAAAAATATAAGTATCTACACCACATAGCCAAGGCCCAAAGCCCAAGCCCGAACCGAACCGAACCGAGCCGGGTCGGGTCGAGTCGGCCGGGCGCGCGTGTGTGGTGGTCATGATGCATTGGCTCCCTCCTCACAACAAAGCATGTATTGGGGGCCCCAAGACCCCATCAAAGCTTCTTAGAAACAAGTATAAATACTTGCTTCTTTCATATAATCCCATGATGTGGGACTATTCACATTAAGGAGCCACTCATACACTTATTCAAATATTTTAATAATTCACACATAAATTTCCAACAAAGACTGAACCCAATAGCAAAGGGGATAATAACTAACCATCTATCCAACCAAAATGAAGTATGGAGACCATTATTTACTTCAATAACAATACCAAGACCAATTCCAAAACATACAACATTTTCTACTATCTACATGCTAAGAAAAAGTTCCATCAGACTGAGTTTTTAATATCCACTCTTTTCACAAAACGTTACTCGAGCATAACATGTCCCACAACCACATACAAAGCAATAAAACATTCATATCCATTATAGATTATTAATGCCCAAACCACACTAACTACATGACTTGCACAATTGGTCTCAGGCTACCAACAATTCAAAGCTATTGTCTCCTTTACCCAAATCCAGAAATAAATTTCTACCAGCATCAAATTTTTGAATTATCAAAATAGGACACTTATAAAATGAAAAGCAATATAAAGAAATAGCTGAGATGACTTCGCCAAAATCAATCAATCAGATTTAGATAAAGACCACATTTCCATCTAGAAAACTTGTTATCAATTTTACTGACTAACAATGACAAATCCAATAAACGTACCAAATCTCATACCGAAACCAAGATGATTCAACGGGAGTTCACATGTCTTACAGTTTAGCATACAACATTTTCTACTATCTACATGCTAAGAAAAAGTTCCATCAGACTGAGTTTTTAATATCCACTCTTTTCACAAAACGTTACTCGAGCATAACATGTCCCGCAACCACATACAAAGCAATAAAACATTCATATCCATTATAGATTATAATGCCCAAACCACACTAACTACATGACTTGCACAATTGGTCTCAGGCTTTCGACAACTCAAAGCTATTGTCTCCTTTACCCAATTCCAGAAATAAATTTCTACCAGCATCAAAATTTTGAATTATCAAAATAGGACACTTATAAAATGGAAAGCAATATAAAGAAATAGCTGAGATGACTCTGCCAAAATCAATCAATCGGATTTAGATAAAGACTATCCTTCCATCTAGAAAACTTGTTATCAATTTTACTGAATAATAATGACAAATCCAATAAATGTACCAAATCTCATACCGAAACCAAGATGATTCAACGGGAGTTCACAAGTCTTACAGTTTAGCATACCAATAGTCTTGTTAGCAATCCCAATGTTAGCTCCCAAAACCAATTTTACTGACTAGCAATGACAAATCCAATTCATGAAGTTTAAATGAAAATTATAGTTGTGGGAACAAATTAAGTGATCGAGGAGCCAGTCTGCTTTTGAAAACGGTTTTGAAACAGTTCAATTGACTAACGTAAATAATTCAAGTTTTGATGATACAACCAGTGTATTAAAAAACGCGCCTGAGGCGCGCCTTGAGGCGAGGCGGTGACTAAAACGCCTGGAGGCGTGCTTCAATAGGCGTTTTCCTCCTGAGGCTTACGCCTCAGTGGTTTGAGGCATGGAAATCGCCAAAAAGCACGCCTCAGAGCCTCAACTCTCTGAGGCGTGCGTTTGTTTAAAAAAAAAAAAATTCAGTTGAAAGAGGAATCGAAATCGATTCCTGTTGTGGAATCGAAATCGATTCCTTAACTGGAATCAAAATCGATTCGTGGAATTGATTTCGATTCCACAAGGAATCGAGTTCGATTCCTGTGAATCGAACTCGATTCCTTAACAGGAATCGAAATCGATTCCTGTTATGGAATCGAGTTCCATTCCTGAATCGATTTCGAAAGAGAGTTTTTTTTTCTTTGTTTTAAAACTGCTGCGTGTTCTGTCTTTATTATTATTATTATTTGTTCTGTTTTTTTTAAGCTGTTGTGCACTGTCTTGAGCTATTTTAATTATGTGTTAATGTCCATGCTCGTTAAAAAATGAGCAAACGGGATATGTGTTGCGCCTCATCTTTCCATGAAAGGCTTACGCCTCAACGCGTCGAGGATTACGCCTCGCCTCACGGACCCGAAAACGCCTCGCGTACGCCTTTTGCGTTTTAAAACATTGGATACAACTAGCAAGATACTAAAAATACAACTAGCCCAGAATTCAAAGCTCAAAAGAGTCCTACATGAAAACGCATACCATCTCCATTGAGCATGTCTTATGTAGCTGCAATGTAACACTTATTAGGAAACAAAAAAATAGTAATTGACAAAATACGGTTGGCAGCATATAAAATGGAAAAACGTAAAGGGTTTCAAACTAAACAACATGTATTAGAAGCATCTTCAAAATTGAAACTTCACCTAGTTAAATCAAAGATCTTATAATTCAATAAATTATAAAATTAAGCATACTTTACATAAATAAATACGCAACGAATTAATAAAACTACTGATTTATAGGATGCTAGACTAGTTAAGCATAATTTACAAGTAATATTTTCGCATTTCTTTTGTAGGATGCTAGACTGTCAGGATAATTAGCATCACTCTTAACATCTAGAAAAGCAAGGTATTAAGTGAAAGAGACATGGAAATTATTAAAAGATTTTTATAAATAATCTATGGTAGGAGTTTTGAATCATATGCGTATAAGTCTGGCACATTAAAAAGAATGTTTAGAACATATAGTAGTGTGCTTTAGTTTGAGTAATGATGGCAGGACAGAGTTTATGTAGAGATTCATGACTTTCTTGTCCTAGGTATGCATAGCATTTGTAATATCTACAGACATGGATTTATAGTATAATAAAACATAGACGTATTTCTCTGCTACAAAATTATCTTAGCTTTCATACGATTAGAACTCTTGATTGAGATAATTACATACAACATTGTTCTATACAAAATTTACAATTTACAGATAAATTTCTTTCCATACAAAATTAAATTTTAAAATACACGGGTGCTAATAAACTATAAACCATAAACAAGCCCGATCAAAATCGTTTCCAATTACGATAATGAGAAGCATTATCCAGAAGGGAGAAACTAAAGCCGTGCATTTAACAAATCAAATAAAACATTAGAATAGAACTTCGAAAATAGCTGATATCACAATTAGAATAGCAAATTAAGTAGCAGTAAAGGTCAGTCAAAGAAAAACAAACAATATAAAATGTAGAATATGAAATGAGTTTCGGATCTCACCTTCAACGATAACAGAAAAAAGTGGTTCTTTTTTCTTCCTTCCCTTATATCCTTTTATATCGAAATCTTTTAGGGTTCTACACAAATTGTTTCGGGCCCTCTATGTTGCTGCTATTGATTTGCAAAAAATGAAGAAATAGTCAGGCGGAGAAGAGGTGATTTGCGAGATTGAGGTCAATTAGGGATTTTTGGAATTTAAAGTGATGGAGAATATGATCAGTTAGAATCGGAGAAGAAATAGTCAGCGGAGAAGAAATATCAGCGAAATACGGAAAGACAAACATTAGCGAAATATGAGGCATCGGAGCTGAAGGGGAAAATAGCAACGGAGAAGAGGCACTGTTTTTTTGGCTTCAGAGAATTTGGTTTTGGCCCTCACAGTAAGCAAACATCTCTAACGGTCGGTTCGATAAATATAGCGTCGTCAAAATTCAACATTAGATTTGGATAGCTCCGACTTCTTGTTTAGAGACCATTTGTCCTGGATGCAAAAAACCAATTTGTAATATGTGGAGCGGATCATATGGCCTATTCATGCGTAGAAGAGTTCTCATATTTGTTTTACATATGGGTTATTCCTTCTCTCTAGTCTCTACTATTTGTATATTAACTTTTCAGTAGAATTTTAGCTTAATTTGTTAGGTTTGATTACTGGCTTGATATTTTCAAGATAATCTTAGTTGCATTTCATAGTCATGCTGATGTGCTCATTTTCAAACTTGTATCACCTCAGCCCATTTACTTTTTTTTTTTTTTTTTTGTAGCATTTGTCTTTTATTTTATTGTTGTGTCTTTTCTATCGCAGCCACCATATTCCCTGTTGTACAAAAGCAACACCAACTTCTTGTGACTTTGTTGTTATGCAATGCAGCTGCTATGGAGGTAATTATCCGTGCTTATACAAAACACGGTTTAAAATAATGATACACACATATACATATACACAGTAACACATTCATACACGCACACGTATACATATACATACACACATACACACACATAAATACATACATATATGCATTCCTACATACATGCATACATATAGGAAATGAGGCTTAAATGTACTAGGAACCCAGTGGGGTTATTTCATGCAGTGTGCAAGGATGTTCTATGTTCGTAGGCAAATACCAACATCTACTCCATGTCGTGGTACATTGGCTAAAAAGACAAGATAATAACTAGTAATGGGCACCCTGGACGCTAAAGAAACAAGCATAGTCCACTTCTTTTTAGCCTTAGTGATTATCACAATTTTACGAAAGGGGAGCCAATTTATTAATTGAAAATGCACATTATGTGTTTCTTCATGGGTCATTTTTAGTAGAAACGTCCATTTTGCAAAAAGTATAATTGTACAGTTGCCGGTATGTGCTCCAATTCCAGCTTTTTTTAGTAAGTTGGATCCAAAAATTGTAATATTATACACACAATTTATAGACACCTTAGTATGGTGATCTGAATGCCTGATGGACAGTAAGATAAATCTTGAATGTCATGTTCGAATTGATGGGTCAACAGATCTTAACTGTCAAGTGCTAAAAATGTCAGTCAGGTCATCACTGGTAGATGGATGTAAAATAAGGCACTATAACTATTAAAGAGGGAAGGAAAGAAAGGAATGCAAGGGGTGATCAATCCCTTTCAGCGGAAAAACCTCAATAGGATCTTGCAATGATGTGATAGAACAAACAGATTGAAATAATTATCAATCACATATCACAGAAAAAATAAAGGCAACAAAGAACACACAATATTTATAGTGGTTCCACTATCGCGAGATAGAATATGTCCACTTCAATGGGAAATAGATTTTATTAATGTTTAAATGTTTAAGAGATTACAGAGTTTTTATAGTAGAATAAAAAAAATGAAGAAATACATATGAACACTGATAGGAATAACATTCTCTATGCCTCTCTTTATTTACAGAAAAAAATCACTTGGGGATAAGGCAACTGATTTATGTAAATAAATCAATTTATGGAAGGCTAATATTCCCATTAATTTTATTGTCATATGATTGATCAATAATTTTCTCTTTTCTCCATCAATCAATCATTTTTCCAATTCAATTTCTTTCCGTTTCTTCTTCCATGAAAGATGACAACAAAATATATGACGAATATCTCCAATATCCCCATCTCTTTAATATTCCTTCCATTTCTTTCTTGTACAAACAGGTAACCAAATTACCTGAATATCTCCAGAATCTAATTAATTTTGGAAATATTGTATCATCAAATTCCAATAATCTCCACCTTGATACAATATCTCTTGCAACTAGGAGACTCCAATGTGAATGCTTCCCAATGAGTTCATGCAAAAGCCACCCCTCATTGCACTTAGTTAGCGAGCTCCGGCAAGGCCACCGCCCACCAACAAAGTGTTGGAAGCATTATCAAATAAGGTAGACATCGTGCAACCAACTCCTATCTCTTCATACAAGAAGAATACCAAATCTTCTCTTAATTTCAAACAAGTCACTCTCTTCTTCATAGTGCCACCATGTGGTACCTAGCACTTCATCAAGTGATTCAAGTTCGAGCAATGCTCGATCTTAGTAGCAGGTAATGCCTTCGTAAATATGTCCGCTGCATTGTTACATGTGTGAATCTTCTGAAGACGAACTAACTTCTCCTAATTCATAGAGATAAGGAAAGACTCACTTACCTCTATATGCTTTGTTCTATAACTGAAAGCCAGATTTTCAGCTAAATGAATTGCACTTTAACTGTCACAATTCACCAAACAAGAATCTTGTATGCAGCCCAAATCACACAATAATTTCTTTAAATAAAGTGTCTCCTTAGCTGCCTCAACTGCAGCTATCAACTCTGCCTCTGTAGTAGACAAAGTAACTATAGTCTGCAACCTTACTCTCCAACTAATAGCTGTTCCTCCAAGTGTGAACACATAGCCTGAGGTTGATTTCCTTCTATCTCTATTTCCAACATAGTCTGAATCACAAAATCCGACCAAGTTGAAATCCTTATTTCTGCCGCAAAAAACAATCTAATAATCTGATGTTTCTCTAAGATATCTAAAAATGTACTTCGCTGCCTTTCAATGCAATTTTCCCGGATTTGTCGTATATCTACTAACTAATCCTACATCCTCAGCAATTTCAGGTCTAGTGCACACCATAGCATACATCAAGCTGCCTACTGCACTTGCATAAGACACCTTTTTCATATAGGCCTTGTTCTTTTCTGAGATTGGAGAGCCCTAGTTAGAAAGCTGTATATGCGAAGACATGGGTGTACTGATAGCCTTTGCTCCATCCATGCTAAACCGAGTAAGCACCTTTTGAATATATTCCTTTTGAGTAAGTCTCAAAAGTCCAAGCTTTCTATCTCTTTAGATTTCCATCCCCAAAATTTTGTTTGTTTCTCCAAGATGTTTCATATCGAATTCCGCTTTTAATTTCAACTTCAACGCATCAATTTCAGCTTTATCCTTGGAAGCAATCACCATATCATCCACATACAAAAGCAAATACACTCAATTATTATTTTTTAATGCTTGAAATAAAGCCATGCATCTTTAGCACTACGTTTAAAATCATGTGAAAGCATAAAAGAATCAAACCTTTTGTACCATTGTCTAAGCGACTGTTTTAGACCATAAAGAGATTTCTTCAACTTGCATATCTAATCCGATTTTGCATCTACAATAAATCCTTCTAGCTGCTTCATGTAAATGGTTTCCTCCAAATCACCATGCAAGAAAGCGGTCTTCACATCAAGTTGTTCTAACTCCAAATCGTGAGCAACAACTATTGCAAGTAGGATTCGAATTGAAGTTTGTCTAACAACTAGAGCAAATATTTCATCATTTTCTAACCCCTTTATTTGTGAAAACCCTTTGGCTACTATTCTTGCCTTGTATCGACCATCATCTTTTATCTTGAATACCCACTTGCAACCTATGGCTCGGCTTCCTTGAGGTAGTGGTACTAAATCCCAAGTCTTGTTCTTTTACAAAGACCGTATCTCCTTTTCCATAGCGTAATTCCACTTCGAGTTATCCCTCGACTTCATGACTTCTTCAAGGCTCAATGGTTCATCATGAATTACATGTAAAACATACTCAAACTGATCATCAAGACTTAAATTTGCATACTGCCAATCTCCATATCTAATTGGAGCTCTCTTTGGTCTCTGACTAGCCCGAATGACTATATCGTCCGACTCTTCTTCAGCTTCACCTTGAGCTCCACATTGAGTTGAATCCTCTCTAGCTTCATGACCATCACCATCACCATCACCATCACTACTAGAGGAAATCTGTGGACTATCATGTGATGTATCATCAACTGCTCTATCAGCTCTACTTCGGGTTTGAAAACTAGGAATCTCGGTCTTTTCAGGCTTTTCATCAATTGAATCTGAACCCTCTGATAAATCTTCCAAGGGTTTAAACATTGATGACTCATCAAAAGTCACATGTCTGAAATGTATAACTTTTTTCGTAACTGGATTCCAAATTCTATATCCTTTTATACCATCTGTATAACCAAGAAAAACACATTTGAAGACCCAGGCTCCAACTTGTCATGTCTTGTATTGCGAACATAAACTGGACATCCAAATATACGAAAATAACTTAATAAAGCGTTTTTACCTCTCCATAACTCCTATGGAATCTTCCCATTAATGGCTGAGCACGGAATCCAATTAATAATATGTGCTGCAGTTGAAATAGCTTCAACCCAAAAACCCTTAGACATATCCGCAGTCAATATCAAGCAACGGGCCTTTTCAAGTAGAGTCTTGTTCATTCTCTCAGCAACCCCATTGGATTGCTGATCATCAGATGTAGTAAAATGTCTTTTAATACCATGTTGTCTGCAGTAGTCGAGGAACTCTTTGGAGACATATTCACCACCATTGTCGGATCTAAGAATCTTCAGTTTCTTTTCTGTTTGGTTTTCAACAAGAGCTAACCAAATCTTAAACTTCTCAAATACTTCCGACTTAGCTTTAATTACATACACCCAAACCTTGCGCGAGTAGTCATCAATGAATGAAACAAAATAATATGCTCCATCAATAGCAGCTGTAGAGTATGGCCCCCAAACATCTGAATGCACATAATCAAGTACCCTCTTAGAAGTATGCACGCCATCACCAAAAGAAACTCTGGTTTGCTTTGCCAATACACACTCTTTGCAAAAGTTCAACTTGTTGAAGATTTCTTCCTTAATCTTTTTCTTCTTACGAAGCAACTCTAAGTTCTTCTCCGAAGTATGACCTAATCTCATATGCCAAAGCTTGGTAGCATCCAAACTTTTAGAACTATCGACTCTCACACATAATTTTCCATGGTCAGTGGTACCCATTAGCAAATACGGGTTTCGCACCATAACACCCTTCATCAATACAAGTGTCTCTTTAGAAACTCTCAAACCATCTCTGACAATGGTTATCTTGCATCCCAATGATGCCAATTGGCCTATTGATGTCAATGATTTCCGAAGACCTGAGACATAGCGAACAATTGAAAGTGTGCGAACAATCCCATCATACATGCGAATGCGAACTGAACCTCCTTCTTTGGCATCGAACGAAGAAAAACAATCCTTATTAGGGGTCATGTGAAATGATGCTCCAGAATCTAGAATCCAGTGGTCTGCAACATCTGATACAACCACTGTTAATAGATCGCTACCATCTTTCTCCATCGCAATAGATGAAGAACCATCAGTCTTCTTCTCCAAATATGTACAGTCTCTTCTCCAATGGTCTTACTTCTTACAATTATAGCATTTTCCATCTTTAGACTTACTCCGCGAATTAGGCTTTCTAGAATTGGAATGCCCGAATTATTCTTCACTTTCTTCTCTGCTCTTCCTCTCTCAACAAATAAACCTGAACTACTATTTCTTCCACTACTATCATCAACACCAAACTCTTTCATCTGATCTCTCAACTCTTCACTGAGCAAACCTATCTTCACATCATTTAATTTCAATGTATCTCTACCATAGATAAGGCTGTTAGCGAAACCAGTGTACCGCTCTGGGAGCGAACACAACAGAATCATTGTTTTCTGTTTTTCATCAATTTTCAACTCAATAGACTTCATCTTCATCAATAATTCATCAAACGCACTTAGGTGTGTCTTAATTGAAGAATATTCCTTCATCTTATACGTGAAGAAGGTCTTCAATAGGATCAGACGGTTAGAGATTTCTTCATATAGAGGTCCTCCAACTTCTTCCAAATGCTTTTAGCTGTTGTTTCCTGACTGATTTTAGAAATTACATTCTTTCTCATAGCAAATTGAAGAGTAGTAAAGGCCCATTCTTCCATCTCTTCTAATTCCACTGATGAAATATCAATAGGCAGTGACTCTGTATCAAATACTATTAGATGAACGTGGTTTCTTCTCAAAACTGCTTTCATCATTCACTGCCATTTTTCAAAATCTCCTTCACCATTCCACTTCTCTATCGTCAACCGTGATCCTGACGCCACATAGGAGCAACTACTGGCACTGATATATTATTTGTATTATTTTCATCTCCTCCTGCCATTCTACCAAACAACTTCTTTGCGAATCTAGCTCTGATTCCAGTTGTAAGGGTGATCAATATCTTTCAGCGGAAAACCCTCAATAGGATCTTGCAATGATGTGATAAAACAAACAGATTGAAATGATTATCAATCACAGATCATAGAAAAAAATAAAGACAACAGAAAACACACAATATTTATAGTGGTTCTACTATCGCGAGATTTTATTAATGTTCAAGAGATTACATAGTTTTTACAGTAGAGCAAAGAAATGAAGAAATACAAATAAACACTCATAGAAATATCATTCTCAATGTCTCTCTTTATATAGAGAAAAAAATTACTTGAGGATAAGGCAATTGATTTATGTAAGGCTAATATTTCCATTAATTTTATTATCATATGATTGATAACTTTCTCTTTTCTCCATCAGTCAATCATTTTTCCAATTTAATTTCTTTTGTTCTCTTCTTTCATGAAAGATGGCAACAAAATAAATGACGAATATCTCCAATATCCCTATCTCTTTAATATTCCTGCCATTTCTTTCTTGCACAAAACGGATAACCAAATTACCTTGAATATCTCCAAAATTTATTTTTTAAAATATTGTATCACCAAATTCTAATAAGCAAGGTACCTTAAGTTAATTGACTTAGCAACTGTGTAAGAACTTATTTGATTTGTATTTGTTCGCAGATAACTCTGAAAAAAGGGAGTAGTCATAGTCTCAAAAAGAAAAAAAGGAAAAAAAAAAAAAACACGGTAGTCGTGCACGAAAAATTATTAATCATGTGCTTCCAACAACAGTTGATAAGCTGGGTCTCTGACATGCCTCATGTTTAGAGCTTACTGTTGATGGCATCAACTAGCACAACGTTAGCTTGCAGATGTTTTCCTTTTATTGAATTAGATTGTTTACCGTTTGCACCATGTACGTGAAACTGCAGGCTCTTCCTATATTTCTTGACAAAATTTTCCACCCTGTAGTTGCTGTTGTCTTATCTGTGACATTTGTTCTAGCTTTTGGAGAGGTATACTTTTTTTCATCAATTTTATCTCAGAACATGTTTGCTTATGTTATTTTAGAATAATTCAGCTAATCTTATCGTGCAGGTTATTCCACAAGCCATATGTACAAGATATGGACTTGCTGTGGGTGCTAATTTAGTATGGCTTGTCCGTATACTCATGTTCCTTTGCTACCCAATATCCTTTCCTATTGGAAAGGTGTGGCTTATTTGATTATAACCTATATGTTTTTTTCCCTAGAAAAAAGCTTTGTACAAGTTGTATGAGTTTTTCCTTTAGTCTTTTGAACGATATCAGAAAGTAATGGCCTTGGCATCATAATCTGTATAGGAATCGATATTTTTGTACGATTACCCCTTTATTCTTGTGTTGCAACTTGGTTCATTTCCTTCTAATAATTTAAATGCTTTCGGTGATATCAGGTAGTCGGCCTATTACGAAAGTTTATGGCGGATACTTACACACAACACATTTGTGCACACATGCACATGTATACATATGCACACCTATATACATACATACCTAGTAGTATTCTTGTAGAAACTATCAGCTAATGGCTCTCTATGTCGCCAAAAGCTGATCGCTTTTCATTCATCATTAGTCATTAATCATTTTTTCCTAGTTCTAAATTTTTGTTCTGTTCTCTTACTTTTCAAAAGAAATCCATTGAGAAACAAAGTTGATGTCTGTTATCATGTTCCAGCTTCTAGACTTTGCACTTGGACATAATGATTCTGCTCTCTTTAGACGTGCTCAGCTAAAAGCCTTGGTTTCCATACATGGAAAAGAGGTTGTCGGTCTTTATACCTGTAATTAATTAGATAGTACTTGTGGGTTGTTATAGTTGTATGTAATTTGACTTTGCTAGGAAGTACTGTTATGTTTTGTAATTATCGAGGATCACTGATTTAATGTATTAGGCTGGCAAAGGTGGGGAACTTACCCATGACGAGACAACTATTATAAGTGGTGCACTGGATTTGACTGAAAAGGTTTGTTTCCACGATGAATGTGCATTGTTTATTATGAATGGTTTCCTAATTGAACTGATCAGATATCACTTTATATAGCTTTATATGAAAATAAAATAGCATAGTTTGGCAAACACAACCTCTAGAACTTACGTTGTAGAGGTATTGTATCACACAAATTCAGCTAGTGTTGAACCATTCGCTTGGCACAAGATATATGCACTATATGTATACATAATTTTATACTGCTTTGATATGTTACATGGTCTTCTTTTCCCAGACCGCTGAAGAGGCCATGACACCTATCGAGTCAACATTTTCACTAGATGTCAACACTATACTCGACTGGTAAGCTATATCCCAAATTTTTTAGTCCACCAGATAATTTATTAAGTTTGCGCTTTTAATTTCAGGTAATTTTCTACGTTGATGAGTTCTCTATTACATAGTCAAAAAGAAAAGTTTGGTTTAATTCGACCGTTCGATATTATGAATATGTTGTCTACATTGTTTAGCTTTACAGCTCAAAAAATATTCTTACATGTCTGTCGTTTCAGGGAAGCGATTGGAAAAATTTTAGCCCGAGGCCATAGCAGAGTTCCAGTTTATTCTGGAAGCCCAAAAAACATTATCGGCCTTCTACTTGTACGTCTAAAATATCTACCATGCTTTGATCTAATATAATATTATATTTTTGAATTAATATTGTACTGTATTCTCGTGTTTTGGGATGCTGTTAACAAGTCAGGTGAAGAATCTCCTCACTGTTCGTGCTGAGACAGAGACACCTCTTAGTGCTGTCTCAATCCGAAAAATTCCAAGGTTTTCCCACTCTTTACTCTCCAGTATAATCCTTTTAGTGTAATGATTTATGTGTATTCTGTAGATATTACATACTACTTTAGAAGAAGAATATTTAGTAATGAAAAGTAAACAGGGTTCCAGCAGACATGCCTCTGTATGATATTCTGAACGAATTTCAAAAAGGAAGCAGCCATATGGCAGCTGTAGTTAAGGCTAAAGGGAAAGGCAACGATCACCCATCTGCTGTTCTGAAAGAAAAATATGGAGTGAACAAAGAGATTTGGGGAGATAACAATTTGAAAACACCATTACTTCCTGAAGAAGAGAAAAAGCAAGACGATGTTGTTGTAAATGTAGATTACGACAGCCGTCAAATTCTAGTTAATGGATTCAAACTGGACTCCTTACAACAATCGTTCGATGCAACGGATCTGGTTGGTCGTGAATCAGATGACACTGTTGATGACGAGGTCATTGGCATTATCACTCTCGAGGATGTATTTGAAGAACTTCTGCAAGTAAGCTTTTGATATGTTTTTTAATTCTCTGTTTGTTTGTTTGTGTTTTCCCCCTTTTTTGGTTAATGTTATTTACCTTTCTCTGCTGGCAACTCAGGCAACCATTACTGAAATGGCAAATTCTATTTCAACCCACAAATTTAGTTAGTAGCCCCCATTTCATCGAAAAAATATAATGACCAAAATGCCCTTTTTCCGTTATATTTTTTTTACAGCTTTTTGAACACCTCGTAGTTGTACCACGTGGTTTTTCGGTGTACCTCGTAGTAACCCTATGTGGTCCATGAATGAACCACGGAGATCATCTACGTGGTACTTTGACGAACCACGTAGGACAACTACGAGGTACACCGAAAAACCAAGTAGTCCCCCTACGTGAAAGGGTATTTTTGGTTTTTTTTTTTTTTTAAATGGGGGGCCACTAACTAAATTTGGGGGTTTACCAATTATTTCATGATTTGGGGGCTACTAACTAAATTTGTGGGTTGAAATAGAATTCGCCTACTGAAATATATTTAAGTTATCGTCTGTGTTGGTAGCATCACAAGTGCGATCTTGCCGTAGAAGATTAAATTACTTATGAAGTTATATCTCGCTTCTATTTTCCACGTTTCACCTTATACTACAAAAAACGTATACAAAATTAAATTACTTGTAAGATTATGGCTCTCTTTTACATCCCTCGTTTTATCTCATGCAATAAAAAGCATACTTTACTCATCTACTTATTATATCTTAGAAATAAAATTTGACAATTTCAAAGCCAGTTATGGATGAAATAATGTTTAATTGAAGCAGATGAAACATAAGCTCTATTTTTCTTTTTAGTTTTTTTGGACAAAAAAAAAGAAGCAAAAAGAAAAGAGATATCTAAATGAAATACACATGATCGATTTCTCATCATACACAGTATAGGTTTCCGTACAACATAAAAGTTGAATAAAACACACATGGTCTCAAAACACCAGAAAACCCTTAAATGCAGACAATACAGAATTTTATTTTCTACCACCATTCCACAACAAGGTGGTAAAATGTTGTGTTAGAAATATATGCGTTTATATAAAAA
Organism: Allium sativum; assembly: GCA_030737875.1. Taxonomy (NCBI): domain Eukaryota; kingdom Viridiplantae; phylum Streptophyta; class Magnoliopsida; order Asparagales; family Amaryllidaceae; genus Allium; species Allium sativum. The sequence goes on from CM060925.1 coordinate 207,535,242, forward strand.
TGCATTGAAAGTATTATTTTAGTTATGCGTCTAAAATCATAAAAATAATGATTAGAAACACTGTTTCCAGTAAGCATGAATGTGTGAAAAAATAACCGTTAAGGGATAAACTTAACTCCAAATTTGTTTCCGTAAATTCTCAGCCAAATTGCACCGAATACATTTGATGAAAAATCTCAATATTCTCAATGCAAACAGGGGTTTCATTTTGGGTTTGTAAGCTTTGAAATGAGAAAAGATTGGTGTAAAAGTATTTTAATTTAATAGAAATTAGGGACACATTCTTATTTTCAAACTTTATTAGGCCCATATCCTTCTACGTTTTAAAATATAAAACATATGATATATGTATATTAACGGAAAGATAATAAAATTTGTAGTTTACTAGTGAAAACAATATTTAAATCCCACAAAGCGGGTTTTGAGCTTATAACATTTCACACCATATCAATGTGCCTTAACCACTTAGACAATGGTGTTTGTCTATGCAGAAAAGCGTTAAACAGGGTAAATAATTTCAGGATGTAATTTGTATTTCAATGTATGAAGAAAAGTGGGCCTAATTTTATTTAAATGGAGAGTTGTGAACCAAAAGTTCTCTCTAATTTAAGACTGATATTAGTCTGGATTAAAGTTCAAAATAATTTTTTTTGGGTGCTTTGAACTGATATGTTAGTAATGTGATTTGCAGAGGAGAAAAGTTTAGTGAAGAAAGCTAGTAGGTAATGAATGGGTAGGTATTTTGCTTAAGGATGTCTTTGTAAGAGACTATATGATAGTAGGATCGTGTAGAATGAAGAATAGTATGTAGTATATGTATTAGAGTAGAAAGCAGTAAATCACACAGTCGATTTACACTGGTTCGGACCATTGTCCTACGTCCAGTCCCAGACTCACTTCTGGTATTTCACTAACACTAAAACTCTCACTTCACCCGGAGGAATAAGTTCACAATTACCCGAACAGCTAAACAAGATTTTCTTGCCTCAACCACTGATGAGGTCTCTTACAATACAAAATAATTGATGACTTGTTTGTGTTCTTGTTAACACTGATATGTCAATATATAGTACATCCTTCCTATAGTCTTTCCTTGATGATAAATGTGAAGCTTGTGAAAAATTATAAAAGATAATATTGAGAATAGTATGCTTTCTGAAAACTAGAGAGCTTTGAATAATATATATATATATATATATATATATATATATAGAGAGAGAGAGAGAGAGAGAGATAGATAGAGTGAAATTCTGTGATTTGAGAAGTAAATCAAGTCTCTATTATCTATTTATAATGTACGAAGAATTGTTACTTATCACGAAGAGATTCCATCAGGAGAAATGATTTAGAAAATCATGACTCTTCATAATAAGTTGCAACCATTCGTAATCAGATGTCTGAAAATATTATTCAGATGTCTGTTTTAATTTAAAAAATAAGACAGCAAAGAAATAGTTCATTTTGTAACAGATTCAGATGTCTGAAAAATTCAGAACAGACGTCTGAATATTATAGTAAATTTAAATTTTGTCTCAACAATCAGACGTTTGTCTGATTTAAATCAGACGTCTGTTTCTGGGCAAAATATATTCTTTGCCTCTTTTGAATATGAAAACATATATATGTGATATGTGTGTAATCATCAAGGAGTACTTTAACATGAATATCTAGGACTAACAGACCCTTACAACATATTCAATCTTCATTTTGATGTTCTTGAATCTGTTTATCGAATATCTTCCTGCAAAACAAGGTTAGATGATAATATAGATGCTTATGTATAGTTGTCATAGTCAAAACGCTATGTAGCGAGATTCAACAGTCTTTTTGTTAAAAGATGTTTATTACTATTCTCCCTTAAGTTTGTACTCTGCCCACACACAGAATAATCAGATTATCAATCTTCCTCATATCCAGTTCCTTCTCATAGACAAAGTAATATAGCATATAGCAACAGCTTTTTTGGAATCCTGATTATTTTTCTTCTAAAAGGAAAGAATCTCAGCAAACTTGCAGGCACCTTGCTACATTTCCCTCACATAACGTGAAACTTGCCTTAAATTTGATGTTCTAAACCCGTTAAATACAACTTACAATTTAAACTATCCAACGCAATATCCCTTTTATGTAATTAGCTGAATTGTCTTTTCTGTTTTCGTGACTAGGAAAACTATTCATGATAAATTTAAGTGCCCAATATTCGTTCAAAACTTTGGGAAATTTGTTGCAGTTACCACTGTTGGGTTAAGGTTTATTGCAGTTACCTCTATTTTCACCTTGACTTCAACTGAGTGTTAAATATGCACATTTCAATTTGCAGGAAGAAATTGTAGATGAGACAGATGAATACGTTGATGTCCATAGAAGGTAATTGTTTCTCTGTCTATTTGCTACCATTTCACGCATGAGTAGCTTTCTCCTGATGTAGAGAAGGAAAAAATAAATATCTCACATATGAGTTGTCGTTTTTGTTTGTTGGAAAATAAATATGTTATTACATGTTCCTACAGCATTCTAGTCTATACATTTTTTGCATCTTTATTATCATATTCTCTGATATATTATTATTTTTAATTGTTATCGTGATACGCATACCTCTCCAACATTAAGCTACAGGTTTCTCCATAAAATCCATCTTTTACTTCTATTTTGTGCAATAATTCAGTAGTCCAAAAAGAGTAGGTGATACACGTATACATGCCATTAAAAGATTCAGGTATCCTATTTAAAGTGTGAAACTCATGGTGAATATTACTAATTGTTTAAATTTATACGGATTTATCATATGCTTATGGCTTTCATTAACCAGTAAATTTCATACGTGTAATGCACCTGCATATAAAAATGAAAAATAATATTGCAAATGATTCTTAAAGGGTAGCAAATTGTAATTCAAACACGTTTGTTGTTGATAGATGCGTTCATAGTGCGAAATTAAAATGGATAAATATTGGGTAGAAGGTGAACAGATAATATAGGATCCATATATTTTTCCGAAAAACTAGGGATTTAATTATAGGGAACTTATGTAAAACACCTGCTTCAAGTTTCAAAATATATAGCTCCCCTTATCAAATATGAGATTTGGGTGGAAAAAAAGAACCCTAATTTTAATTTTAGATATACGACAAATATTTGTAGTTTTCACGGCAAATGTTTGCACTTCTGTAAAACAATTCGAAAAGGTTTTAATTTGGATCTAATTACCCATGGTTAAGTGCAGGTTTGGTTTTCAAAAGCAATTGAGAAGAAATAGTTTGTGGAAAATAATTTTGGAGACATAATTTAAAACCTGTTTTTGAGGACTGTTTATTTTGTATTAAGTATGAAAATAAATGGCGGATCTTAGCTTCCATTTTATTATATGTTAAGTGTAGGGTAATTTGGGTATTATAACAAGGTTTACCAAGGTGAAGTATTTTTGCACAAGGATATGCATTCAGTAATTAGTCCTATACAAATGAACAGTTGTGTTTCTGCAGAATTCGCGTTGCTGCCGCAGCTGCAGCATCAAATGTTGCACGAGGACCTTCTACTAGGCGACTGACTGGACCAAAAGCTACAGTACAGTCATTTTCTTTTCTTTATTTTTCTATGGAATTTAAAATGCAAAATTATTGAAAAATAACTAAAATTTCATAGTTAATTAAATCTCCTCCTCTTTTACTGTTAAGTATGCTACTTTTGACATCCAAAAAAGACATTTGCAACTGCTGCAATTTTTTTTAATAGATCAGTATTATGTATAGGTTACTTAACGCCAAATTCAATCTTTTTCATTCGACTTTAAATTGCCGCCTGTCTTTGGTTACCAATAGCCGTTCACTACTGTATGGTGATACATATCTTTTATTTCAAGCAGCTGCTGGTCACTGTCGTATGGTGATAAATAGTCGAATAACATTTGAGTGCCTATTTGATAAATCAAAACAATGTAGTGTGGTGACCAGCAGTGGAGGCAGATGAGATTTTCAGAATGTCTACAGTAATACACTTAACTAATGTCTGAACAAAAAGGTTATGTTTCAATTATTTATCAGGCAGGACAAAATCGACCTGCTGCACAGCTAAAGAAACCGGCTGAAGATGATCAGAACACTCAGAGTCAATGGAATCCAGTAGCGTCTCCACTGCAAAGTAAGAATCAGCAACAGTAAGAGTCAAGGTCTTTCTGAAGGGAAGTAGGGAATGTAAATGTGTAAGGTCATGCTGTGTATAATGTGCAATGTTAAGAGTAAGATATGTATGTTGGAATGTTTCGACAATTGGGTCACATATGTAAAATAAAATGTGTTGTGCTATTTTGGTGTAAAGCCTAATTAAAGTGATCTAATTTTGGATTAGAATTAATAGGCTTAAAGTTTAAGTTATCATGGGCCTAATGTGTAGATACCGGGGCATTTTATAATTTGTTGAAGGGCTGAATTACAAAATGTCAACTCTATAAATAAAGGGTTAAGGTCCCCGAATTACACAAGTTTTAGCAACTCTCTAACCTCTTCTACGGAGAGCTGATTTCAGATCTAGGGTTTGTGTCAATTTGGAAGACCAAACCTAATTCATCTTCTCGTTTAACAACCGACTACGGATTTAGGTATTGCACTGATTAAATACAGATTCAGGTACGCTTCCACTAATCAAGTTATCTATTTTCTGATTTGTTCTCAATTAAATCAATATGGTTACATATTTGGATCTAGGGTTTCACGATTGGATATTGTTAAAGTATACTGAAATCCTAACAAGTGGTATCGGAGCCAACCATTATTGATTCTATTGGGAAAATTTTGTTTTTTTTTCTTTTATACATGTTGTTTTGTCATTTCAGAACAAAGGTTGAATTGTGTTTTCAATTCATACGGTTTATATGTTATGTTTTCGTTTCACAACAGGTTGACTTTATTTACTGCGGCTAATAATATTTAAAAAAAAAAGTTTTTTTTTTTTTGGTTTAAGTTTTAGATCTATATTGATTCAGATCTATTATCTCCTTCACGTTATTTCATTGGTTCTATGGATCCAGCATGAATAATGTTAATATAATATAGTTTGTCAATATGTTAATTCAACGGGTTCTGGTTTTTTGTTTAAAAATATATCAAAAACATATGTTTATTACGTCTAGTTATAAGTTGCATTCTGCAGCCGCCGGTCTATTGTTATATACTTCTGGTGTCATATATTATACTATATTATTTGTTTTGATCAAGTCTTGAACCCGTTTTATGCGTAAAGTTTCGGAAGCTCTAATGAGCGAATCTCATGCTATCCTTACGGGCTTTAAAAAAAAAAAAAAATAGTTTTTTTTATATATCATGTGCACTGTTTGGAACAATTATTACTTATTGTATGGATGTAGGACATGCCACATTAACTTATTTGTCATATAATGTTTCATGGCATGTGTATGATGTTTCGGTAACCTGTCATGATGTTTTATTTTATGCCTTTTGGGTTTGGTTTATAATATTTTGCATTTGTGTTGCTTAATATAATTAGCTATTATGTTTGAATCTTTGACCAATTCGCCTACATTTTAGGATGATGATTAGTAGGTTACTTTATTATGGTCAAACTACAGTAACTTCTACAGTTTAAAAAAAAAAGTTTTTTTTTTTTTTTTTTGGTTCGGTTGGCAGTATAAAAAAAAGCACATGTTATATTATGCTTCGGATATACATCATGGTTACTTCAGTCATTCAGGTTATTCAGTATGATATTTATTATGTCGATTACACATAATTTTATGTGGTAATTGATCATGACATTCATCTATGATATCTTGATTTATTTATGATGTCATATATCATATTTATTAAGGAAATGTCATGAATATAACTGCATACCTAAAGCAACAGATTATGACAACTATGACTAAAACTCGTTATGCTATTATTATAATTTTGAGTTTTTCAGATGTCATATAGACCTAAAGCATTGAGAGTGTTTTATAACACTCAAAATTTATTAATACATATATTAAGGATAAATTCAAATATAATTTTGGCGTCTCTTTACAGTTGTAAATATTTTACATTAGTAGTGAATTAACTTTAAAATAATATGTCACCAAAGTGACCTCTATATTTTGGTGGTTCAAGAAAATGTTTAATATTTGTGTGTAGTTATTCATGCGAATATTAGTCGGCCCAAAGGAAGGCTAATGTTTGGCCGAATCACTTACACATGTGTGATGATAAATACGTGACAATTATAAGGTTTTTCGAGTGAATAATTAATCGGCCCAAAGGAAGGTTGTTATTTGACTTGAATTTATTGTCAGTATTTGATCATTACAACAAGAGTACCACTTACAGTTAATATTACTGTCCAAAGACTTGATATTAATGTGTACTAGGTATCTTGAGAAGAGATTTACCAATTATTTGAATTTACTATGGTTGATATTTGGCTATGAGCATATACGGTCAATCTTCATTTTATTTTTTGTTCATTTTCAGCTAATTTTAACTGAATTATCTGTCAATTTAAAGAATATTTCCATCTTGTTTTGGGATAAATATAAGGATTTGTATGAGAGCATGTTATTTGTTCTTGACTTTATAGATTTAACTCTTGTAACTAAGAGGGTTACAGCCAACCCTATTACGGTTAAATATTCTTATAATGTTATGAAGAATATTGAAAGGTGATAGAATTCAAAGGCAAGAGTTAAATGATCATTAAGTAAATACTTCAGAAGTTTTCAAGGATGTGCTATAGGTAACGATAACTAATTTTGTATAAGTTATCTACTGAGAATTGAAACGGTTTTTGTGAAGACAATAAGGGAAATCAAGCACTCTTTGTGGTGCTTGATTACATAAAGTCAAAGTAAAAGAAATATAAATGAGTACTATACGGAAAAAGATATTGCTTCAAAAATTAAAGACGCTCAAGTTATCGTTATTTGGTGCTATCTTCAGTATATTCATTTAAAGATTAAATTTATTTTAAGAATAATATGTTATCTTATTGGGCTAATTTAGCGCTTTGGTAACTAAAATAGAGATTGAAGTTTTTATGATTGAAAAGTACTCATTTGATATACATTATAAATAAATGTATGAATAAGGATTAAGAAGTCGCTAAGGATCTCAAAGAAAAGAAATAACATACGGATATATTTTTTATAGTTGTTTCTTTAACGAGATATACAGACATGTAAAGTAAAATATACTTGATATTTTATAGTTGTTATTGAAATTTAAGTCAATTTTTTGGATTTATTTGATATATTTTTTATGCTGTCATTTAGGCAGATTTCGGTTTTATATTTCTAACGTGAACATATTAGGTTATTATTGTTCATCAAGAAATAGTAATGTTAATTTATGAATAAATTCCAAATCTTATGTAATTGAAGCTCATACAAGTTATGGCTACTTATGCTAAATAACTTATGTAATGATATCTCAAATTTTGTTTTGGTGACAAATATATTTTTTGTTTCAGTTTACTGAGGAATTATAGATTGAGGTATCATAAATATAGAAAATGCTTTATTGATATTCTAAGGGATTTAAAGTTTATATTTTTTATGAACCCACACTAAGGAAAAGTTTTAACGCGGGAATTGCAAAAGTTATTTTGAGGATGTTGAGTTTGGGGGGAGAAATAAAGTAATATCATTGTCTTTAAAGAGAATCATTATCTTTGATTCAACTGCGGTTGCTTCTTCGCTTAAAGTTTAAGATTTGTTTTCTTTTATTAGGAAGAAGTAAATTAAGAATCATAATAAGACGATGTTGAAGATAATTTTTTCTATTGTTTCAAGAAAACAAACTCAACAACCTCAAAATGCAAAGATCACTATGGAAATCCACCTAAATAGAAAGAAATGCTATTTCAGATTATTGTGTAGTATTTCTTCATAAAGATAAATAATGCATTGATAAAGATGATGCTATGGACTTACATCAATCCATGTAAGGTACTAATTTAAAATGTGGATTTAAGAAATGAACATATAGCATAAATCTATATGGATAATGAAGTTTGAAATCTCCCTCTAACTTAAGTAATAAGATCATCGGCTATGAATAACTATTCAAAGCCAAAAGGGATCAAGTGGGTAATATTGAATTTTATAAGGCACTTTTATTGAAATCGCTATTATTAAAAGGAAATTTTATTTTCTTTAAAGAATGTTTCATTTTGGACTTAGTAAACGATACTTTAGAATCGATCGCTTTGGAGCTTACTACAGTTTGTACTTTTGAGCATTATCTGATGGAGATTAAAGTTATGTTTCAATGGAGACATTGGTGAAACTACTTAAGAAACTCATTTATGGATTAGTCTTTTGTATTTGGGATTCAAATACACCATTATTTTTCATGGGGTGATATTTGGATTATTACAAAAGAATTAGGAAGATAAATGCTTAAAAGATTTGGTATGTAAACTGCGATTCAGTTGATTTTCTTTTACCAAAACAGATAAATGTTGTCATCCTTGAAACTAAAGAAATGCAAAAGATTTTTCATGCATTTGCAGTTTGAATTCCAATGCATACTAATGTATATACACATATGGATATGCGTGTATTATTTTATATGACGGATACCTTACTGATATTAAAAGTGGATCACTGATTTAGTAGCCAAAATGGTTATGAGATATCTTTAAGGAATAAAATAAAAGATCATATGCTCATAGATAAAAGATCGGATCGGTTGGAGATCATAAAGAATTACGATCCAGATATTTTGGATGTCATTATCGTAAAAGATCCACTTCTAGCAATGATAATATATTTTATGGGTGAAACTATATAAGGGAAAAGTGTCACTTAGGCACTTATAGTTTTCACCACTTTGAAAATATCGTCTTTGGTTAATTATAAGACATCCAAATATGGAAAATAATAATGAAATTTTGTCACAAGACTTCAGTTATTGATAAAGAATTGAAAGACCAAGTAATATTGTGACGGTAAAGTATATGTTATTTTCCAATAAGGGAAGAGTGCAAAATATATTGTAAATCATAGAGCATATTTAAACAAACTCCATTATGGCGGATCCGCTTACCAAATGGTTATCACCTAAGGTCTTTCATGAGCATGTAGCTCAATTGGTGTAACTTTATGTAAGGATATTTTGGTTCAGGGGGAGTTTGTATTTGGTATTGTCATATGACTCATTGCTCTATACTTCAGTTACAGATATATGCATATCAAGTTCTTTTTTCTGATCAGAAATAAAGTAATGAATTTTTCTTTGCACTCAGGTTGTTTAAATATTAAACATTTGATCTCACTAAAGAAGGACCAGTTGAAAATAGACATGTATAGATCACATTTCATGTAATTTCCATGCTACGCATCCATGATTGATCTATGTCGTTTGATTGTATTGATATATGTGACCACTGATGGGTATAGTTACGATAAATGCAACGAATGCCGCTTTGATCCTTTGTCAACCCAATTAATGGACGAGATTGTTTCAGATACACCATATGTTATAAATAACAAATTTTGGAGCTCATAAAGTCAAACACATTTAAGGTTATTTCATATGTGACCCAGGGGGAGATTGTTGGAATATTTCGACAATTGGGTCACATATGTAAAATAAAATGTGTTGTGCTATTTTGGTGTAAAGCCTAATTAAAGTGATCTAATTTTGGATTAGAATTAATAGGCTTAAAGTTTAAGTTATCATGGGCCTAATGTGTAGATACCGGGGCATTTTATAATTTGTTGAAGGGCCGAATTACAAAATGCCAACTCTATAAATAAAGGGTTATGGTCCCCGAATTACACAAGCCTTAGCAACTCTCTAACCTCTTCTACGGAGAGCTGATTTCAGATCTAGGGTTTGTGTCAATTTGGAAGACCAAACCTAATTCATCTTCTCGTTTAACAACCGACTACGGATTCAGGTATTGCACTGATTAAATACAGATTCAGGTACGCTTCCGCTAATCAAGTTATCTATTTTCTGATTTGTTCTCAATTAAATCAATATGGTTACATATTTGGATCTAGGGTTTCACGATTGGATATTGTTAAAGTATACTGAAATCCTAACAATGTATACTGAAATGGGTTTTTGCTACAAGACTACTGGGCATATATAAGTCAGTCTCAAGCACTTAGATACTGCAGGCGTGCTTTTTTGTATCATTGTAACAGCGGGGAACAAATTGGTTTTAATATGTATATGGAGAGGAGTTTGTAGAAATTGGTTGAACTCGAATTGCTTTCAGTTTGTAGCTATTTTGTAGTCGTTTATGAGTAAGACGGTAACGAAGTCATCACTCAAAATGTAGTTGAATCGACACAATGTCATTATGATCAGTTCAAAGCAAAAGCAAGAAGAAAGCAAGATCCACTTCAAGTCCGAAGGATTTCAAAGATAGTAGAGAATAAATGAAGGGGATGATGAAGTTTGTAACATGGAAAATTAAATTAATAATATAGCAAAACTATTAATTAAATTATTAAAGTGATTTAATCGCAAGAATCGCCTGAGAAAAACTGAATTAATAAGTGAGAGTGATTTTAAAAATTAAACTGGATGGACCAAGGGTAATTAGAGCAATTTGGGTTGGTCTTGATTTAATGAAAGGAAAATATGTGAACAAAATCATAACTTCTCAAACAAGAAAAGGATTTCGATGCTAAATGATCAAGAGTCCTTAAATTTAAAGAAAGGGGAAGATTTTTTGATCTAAGTGAGTAAAGTCTTTCCCTAAAACCTGTTAGAACGTATTGGATTCAGATTGGACTTTTATATGAAAGTTCAGATGATGTTAAATATGTTTGAATGTTCGAATATTATTTTAATTATGGTTTAAATTTTAATTAAAGCTTTCTAGTTCATTTTTTAAGGTACATAATGCCCTAATTACATTCAAATGGCAATAATTTTTTATATGATATGGTCAATGATGAAACATAGATACTTTTAATTTCATAAACTTTAAAACTAACGAGAATATTTTATGAGTTTTTTAAGTTGGAAAAAATGTTAATTTTATGTTAATCAGTTAGCAAAAATAATAAATTTAATTATTTTCACTCATAATTTATAGAAAGGTAAATATGAAAAAAGGATATGTTTTTGTATTTTTCTTAATAATTATTTTCTATTTTTGTATAAATTATTTAGTGAAGGAATCATTAAATTATTAAGGAAAATTAACTAATTAGTTAATTTGGGTTTTTATTCTTTTCTGAAACAAAAATGCAAAGGTAAAAGAACGTCCAATGAAAAATTGATAACTAATTGGGTTAGATGAAAACTGATTACCTAAAAGGGTACTAAATCAGTTTTCATTCTAATTACAAAACTGTCGTTGAACCGTTTTTAACTAAGTAAAACTATTTTCGATAACAAATTTGGAACACGTAGGTTTTCAAAAATATTTTTGATAAGGTTTGATCGGCGGTAGAGACTCGTTCTGGCGGAATCCTCTTTTGATGCTGACCTCTTGGTGTCTAACAAGTGGGAGTGGGTGAATGCCCAACTCGCCTTTAACTCAGAGTTAAGCATTGAGAATGCTTTCCTCCATCAGAAAGCTAGGATCAAGTGGGTCGTCAAAGGCGACTGCAATTCTAAATTCTTTCATTCCTCTGTCCGAAAGAAGCATAATATTCTTTTGATTCACCAGATCTTGTGACTGGATCTTTCTTTAGCTTCTTTTCCCTTGAGGTTGAAGCTACCATCTTATCACACTTCCAGTCTTTTATGCAGTATCACTCTGTGGACCAATCAGATCTTTTGCTCCTGTCTTTTATCCCTTTTGTTGTCCTGCCGATAGACTTTCCTTCTCTGTGTTGTCCCCCTACTGAGGAGGAGGTATGTGCGTGTGTCTTTTCTCTTAGTCAGGACAGTTCGAGTGAACCCAACGGTTTCAATAGGGTCTTTTATCGTTGTGCTTGGGAGGTCATTCGTCGTGACTTTACCCTGACTATACAGTCTTTCTTCTCCGGTGGTACGCTATCAAAGGGGTGGACGTCCACCAGTCTTGTGCTCATCCCTAAGTGTGAGAACCCTAGGTCTTACTCGGATTTTGAGCCGATCGGTCTATATAACTTCTTGAACAATGTCATCTCTAAGATCTTGCCTTCTCGTCTCGCTCCTATTCTTGATCGTATTATCTCCTCATCCTAAGTTGGTTTTGTTAAGGGCCTCCTTACCACCGACAATGTCCTCCTTGCCCAGGAGCTTATCATCCAAATTGACTATAAATATCGTGGTTCCAGTGTTGTGATTGAGCTCGATATAGCCAAAGCTTATGACCACATGTCTTGGTTCTTTATTATTCGGGAGCTACGATCTTTTGGGTTCCCAGAGCCTCTCATTTGTTTGATATGGAGGCTCATATCGAATTGCTGGCTCTCTATTCTTATTAATGAAGTTGCCAGATTTCCTTCCCTTCAAGGAGAGGATTGCGCGAGGGCGATCCTCTATCCCCTTCGCTTTTTGTTATTGCAGCAAAGGGTCTCGTCCGAGGGCTACACTCTCTCATCGTAGTAGGGCAAATCCAGCGGTTTGGAACACCGAGTGGTTCCCCTGTTATCTCCTCCTTGTCTTTTGCTGATGATATCACTATCTTCATCAATGGGAATCAGCGATCCATTCTGGCTCCTTGCTCTTCTCTATCTTTACGAGCAATGTTCGGGTGAACTGATTAATCCCTCGAAGAGTTTCTTTGTTCCTGCCAAGTCGATGACCCCTAGTAGGACAGCTTGGATTGAATCCTTTATGGGCTTTTGAGTTGCTTCTCTTGCTCTGCCTTATCTCGGTACTATGCTCTATTGCGGCCGCAAGCTCAACTCATTTTTTGAGCCTTTACCGACAAGGTTAGGGTAAATATTATTAGGTGTAATTCAACTTTTCTCTCCCAGGTAGGGAGGCTTGTTCTTATCAAGTCTATTTTTGATTTTCTTGGTTCTCATGTTTTCGCAGCCATGACACCTACTTCGTCTTTCTTTCACTTCTACTGATCTTTAGCCTCGTCTTTCTTCTGGGGTAAGAAAGTGTAACACCCCGAATTTTGGATTAATACTAAATTTCACTAATTACAGAATAAATAATCTCAGATGTGGGAATTAGGGGAAACGGGCTGCGTTATTGCGTTCGTCTCGGAAAAATACGCGAAATAGAGTCCGAGTTTTCGAAAATCGGAGTCCGTATGGCCCGGTTATGGCCCAAGGAAGTTTTCAGAAAATTCAAAACTAAAACAGATTTAAAAATTTAAATATTCAGATTTAGAATGGGCCAGGCAGGGTCAGGCGGGAAGCTTCCCGCCCAACCCATGTCGACAGGGCTGTCGACAGGCCTGTCGACAGGGGTGTCGACATGCCTGTCGACTTGCCTGTCGACAGGGTGGCACCGTTCTGTGAACCTGGGTGCACCAGGTTGCACCAGGTTGGGTTTCAGGCTGGCTAGGAGGGCTGGTTCTAGAGATTTCCTAAATCTAAGGGTCCTAATCTAATCTAGGGTTAATCTAAGGGTCCAAAATGCAACCTAATCCTATAAATAAGACCCTAACCCTATCCTAATTCATTCATAATTAGGTTTTGTAACTAAACTATGGCAAAATGAAACTTGGTCATGGCCTCCACAAATCAAATGAAGAGAGTTGCAAGCTAATCAACCTCTAATCACCTTCTTCTTCATATTTGGCAACTAGTTTTACTTCATTGATTTGCTAATCTTGGTTTTGGTGAGTTTCTATGGCTTTAATAATCAATTGTTAAATTGATTATGGTAGGATGTGATAAGACATGGCTATGTTTGTGGATAAATGTATTTATGCAAGTTTGTATGATATGTGATTTGCAAGTTTTATGTTAAATGCAAGTTTAAGGCCATGTTTTATGATGCAAAACACCATGTTAAACATTTATGCATATGTGACATGTTATGCAAACTATATGTGAGAATATATGCAAGTTATATGTAACATGATATGCAAGTTGTGAATGTTCATGCAAGTATGTGAATGCTCATGCAAGTATGTGAATGCTCATGCAAGTATGTGAATGCTCATGCAAGTATGTGAATGCTTATGCAAGTATATGAATGCTTATGCAAGTTATGTGTATGCTTAAATGCATGTTTAACATGTTATGCAAGTTATGAGAATGTTTATATGCAAGTTCAACATGTTATGCAAGATATGTGTATGATAATATGCAAGTTTGGGTTATGTGTAGTTGGGTTAATATATGTTCATATATGCAAGTTGACATCCTCTTAACCCATGACAAAGTTGTATGCTAAACCCATGATATTTGTGATGATCTTCCCCTTATTTATGTCATGAAATGAGAACGATTTACGTGGGGAACGATGGGGTTGGTAAATATGTTAATAAAAGTATGATTGGGTATGATTAAGCATACCATAGAAATAAATTAACATAAGTGGGAATTTACCTATTAAGTTAGGTCTACCCCATGGGAATTTACCTATTGAGTTAGGTCTACCCATGTTATGAAAAATGTGTAATTAATTAGGGATAATTAATTGTGGGGGTGATTAATTAGGCGTAATTAATCAACTAAGACACGAGGTTGGACCCTTTTGTAGCGGAAGTCTGCCCGGAACCGACCGGCCATCCAGCGGCTACAAATGATTGGCCCAATGTGAGAGGTCTTAGTCACAAACTAAATACATGATTAACGTAAAGACACGAGGTTAGACTCGGTTATGACGTAAGGCTGCCCGGACCCAACCGGCTTAACCAGCGGTCATAAAAGATAGTCTAATGTGAGAGGTCTTTAGGAGGATCACGGTCTTAATTAATTAAGAAACACTTAACCAAATTAGCATGTAGTGGGACATGAGGGTTAAGTGGGTGCCTTGGGTGGCATGTAGTAACTAGTGGGGGTGCCTCGGGTGGCATGAGGAAACTAGTGGGTTGCCTTGGGTGGCAATAGAAAATACGATTAGAATACTTAACCAAAGTGGAACATGTAATTAAACATGATTAAAGGGTTAAGTAAGTTCCTTGGGTGGCATGTGGGAATCAAGTAAGTGCTTTGGGTGGCATGTGGAAATCTAGTGGGTGCCCTTAGTGGCAATTGGAATATGATTGATGACTTAACCAAAACTTAACATGTAAGTGGGCATGATTATAAAGAGGGGTTAAGTGGGATGCACTAGATAAAATTGCAAGCTTAGGTGGTAGCTTGTGGGGGCCCATTTCAACCAATATCCCAAACGTATCTTTGTGGGCTCGACTCTGGTCGGGTGACGGGACACGCATATTGGGCTTGACTATAAGTGGCCAAAACGGGTTAGCGGTGGCAACGCAGGATCAACGGGTTTCATATGCGTGTGTGGACCCGGGCTGGTTGGTAAGTCGTTGTTGCATCGTGTAGATATAAAGCCGTGCACAGTGATATTATCTGGTATCCACTTTGGGGAATGATACACCCCAATCGTGGGACCAGCACGGGTATCTACGGTAGGGAGCCGATCGCTTGGGGGTAGTGGGTACACCTAGTAAAGATAGGGGCAGACGGCACCTGTGTAGGGGTACAAGAAACTACCGGGTAAAAATTACTAAGTACACTTAGTGGGATCAACCTTTAAGTAGGAATTACCCTAGGTGGGTAGAACTGGTGTGGTGCAGTGTAGGAATTACCCTTGGGTGAATAAGTCTGGGGTAGCGTAAGAATTATCCTTGGGTGGATAAATGCGTCTTTTCGGTTATCGTAGTACATCCGGTGTTTAGTTGGCTACTTAGTGTAGTCATTATCCCCAGGGGTACCGTACCTTATTTATGTCATACCCTAATTACTTTAATGGTTGTATTGTTAGGGTTATAGGACTCACTCAGACTTATGTCTAACCCCGTTGTTTTTATCTTTTTCCCAACCCTCAGGTTATCAGAGTGGGCCTAGCACTAGTGGGCTTGGATCAGACCGCTATATCTATCTTTTGGGCTTGGATCGTAGAAGTAAAGCTCGGTTTATCTTTTCTATTATGGCTATTGTCTATGTAGTGGGATTATGTACTTCTAGTTTATCAAGATGGATATTATGTACTTAACTCTTGTTATGGTTTTGTGATGTAACCAAACATGTTTTACTTTCCGCTGAAATGAAATGATGATTTAAATTTTCAAGTATTACTTATATCTGTCTTGTTGTAATTTTTCTGTTCTATATTCACTTAAAATACTCCACCAATGTTATGGCATTCCCTTAGTGAGTGACCGTAGCGGGTGTGGGGTGTTACACGTGGTATCAGAGCCAGGTTACCGGAACAGATAAAATTTTTAGAAAAACTATTTTCTAAGAATATTTTTGGAAAGGAGTATTTTCAAAAACATGTCTTTTGAGAGAAAAGTTTTTGAAAGAAAAGCATAATCCCCAATAGCCATATCTTTATCTTCCGAATTCTCCATTTTGAATCTCTTCCTTTCTCTCATTTTGAGTTTCCCCTCCGCGTATAGATGATCTTTCTAAGATAGATAAGGATGGAAAACCACTTCAAGGGACTTAGACGTTAGTCGGATTAGAAGTTGGTTCAAGAAGGAGGAGGACTGGTAGGTATCTATTGGATAGATAATGGGAGGAAGGCTCAAATAGCTTTTGGGTTAATGAAGGATGAAATCTCATTGGTGGGAAGTTACGAGTGGGGAATAGGGAAGAAGAAGGCAAGTGGTTATCCTTTTGAGAGGAATAGGACACCTTATTAGGATTGTCCAAAGAAGCAAGGGCAAGATATGGAATCTTCGGGAGGGTAGTTGTATTCCCTCGCGACTAGGGTACCAGATGGGGATAAGACCGTCTAGATTGGAAGTTGGATTTCTTTATCATCCAATTCGAACTTTATTTGATTCTGACGCATCGAGTTCGTTTATCTCATCATTGTTAGTTGAGTCACTGCACTTAGACACCGGTTTGGTAGATGATCCCTTAGTTGTTTCAAACCCAATTGGGCTCCATGATGTGTTTGGGTTTGAAAGTTTCTATACTTAGCATTGAGTTTAGATGTGATGCTTGTTGGGCTTCACGGGCTATGGGCTAGTTTTGGGCATGGACTGGTTATCCAGTAAAGGTGCCGTTCTTGATTTTGAAGGGAGAGTTGTTAGGCTTATGACCCGCTTGGGTAACACTCTCGAGATCTTTTGTAATCCCATAGAATCTGTTATGCTAAGTTATCTAGAATCGCTGGACACGTCGGTCTAGAATTTGTGATCTGTTAGAGCAGTCCGGGAATACCCGGATGAGTATAAGGAGGTGAAGGGCTTACCTCCGGAACGGGAAATTGACTTCCAAATATATCTGGTGGGTAAGGCTAAACCAGTACCTTGGCCAGGGTGCCACGTGGCTCCTCGTGAGAGGAGGGAACTCCATAAGTAAGTAGGCGATTTGCTTGAGAAGGGGTTCATAAGACGAAATATATCGGAGTAGGGCGCTCCAGTAGTTTTTGTTATGAAGGCGGATGGGTCCCTCAGACTTTGTGTAGGCTAAAGAGAACTAAAGAAACTCACAAAGAAGAATAGACACCCATTGCCAAGGATTGATGATCTCTTTGATCAGTTGGTTGGCGCCTCAGTGTTTTAATAGTGGACTCAGCCACGGAAGTTCATCAGTTGAGAGTGGCTGAGGATAGCATAGAAAAGACTACCTTTAGGACTCCGGATGTTTTTTTTATGAGTGGCTGGTGATGCCATTTGGTTTGACATACGCCCCGCATATTTTGTTAATTTGATGAGAACGGTGTTCAAGGAGTACCTAAATAAGTTGTGATGGTCTTTATGGATGACATTTTGGTCTTTTCTAGGAGCGAAATAAGTTTTCGTATGTGCTCAATAGGCTGAGCAGAGCCAGTATAGGATAAACGATGGTTTTGGAGCGAGACTGGCGAGAACATCCAGAATTGGTCAAGGGCTTAATTATTTAGCCATTTTTATTAGTATCATCTCACGTAGGTCGTCTGAATTCGAAGGAGGTATCCCTTGGGTGTTTGTCTGATATTGGTTTAGGCCTTTGGGGCTTGCATTTGGGGGATGCCGAATTCGACTAGGGTGGTCTGCGTGGGAGACAGTTGTGATAATTTTGGATGATATCCTGGTGGAGAAGAGCATGCCCTACATCTTAGGGAAGTGTTGGAGACTCTTCGAGCGTATAGTCTTAGGACAGCAAAAGTGGATGGGATCCTTAGCATCCTATGAGTAAGGGTAACATGGTAGCGGATGCCTTAAGTAGAAAAAGGTTGTCCTTGTGTTCATTGTTCGTTGGACTACGGAGCTTAGAGTTTATTTCTAAGTTTGACTTTAGACCTTCCGTTGACTTTGTACCCGGTTTGCTAGCCTCCTTGGAGGTTAGACCTACTCTTTTGGGGCGGATTGGAAGAGCACAGAGGGACGCCCCACAGTTGGTTGAGTTGGTAGAGAAGCTCATAAGGGGGGAAGTCGTCCAGCCATTTGAGTAGGAACACCCTAGACGATGGAGGTGTTTGCGTAGAGACGGTAGACTTTGTGTACCGCAAGACGAGGGTTTGAGGAAGGCTATTCTTGATGACGCACACCGTTCTAGGATGACCATTCATCCCGGTGGGGATAAGATGTACCAAGACATGAAGAGGGTTTTCTTCTGGGCCGGTATGAAGAAAGATGTGGCCGAGTACGTCGCTCGATGTTTGGTGTGCCAGCAAGTGAAGGCGGAGCAAAGGAAACCAGGTGGGTTGCTTCACCCATTGGAGGTTCCGCAATGGAAGTGGGATAGCGTCTCGATGGATTTTATTGACGGGTTACCCAGGTCGAGGAAGGGTAATACAGGAATTTGGGTGGTGGTAGATAGACTTACTAAGAGCGCCCATTTCATACCTGTGAAGAGCAAGAGGACTGCTCCATGGCTAGCATCAGTATATCTTCGAGAGATAGTTCGATTACATGGGGTACCCTCTAGCATAGTAAGTGATCGAGATCCTATCTTCACTAGCGAGTTCTGGAAGAGTTTGCAAGAGGCGGTAGGGACTCAGTTGTGTTTGAGTACCGCATATCATCCTCAGACGGACGGCCAGACCGAGAGGGTGAATCATGTCCTAGAAGACCTTTTGAGGCTTTGTATCTTAGATTTTGGAGGAACATGGGAAGAGCATCTTCCATTGGTGGAGTTCGCGTATAGTAATAGCTTTCAGTCCAGTATTGGTATGGCACCTTTCGAAGCTCTTTATGAAAGGCCTTGTCGATCACCTACACGTTGGTAGGAATCTACGGATGAGATCTTGTTTGGGCCGATAAGGTTAGAAAGACTTCGAGAAAAGATTGATTTGATTCAAAGAAGGATGAAAGCGACGCAAGATAAACAGAAATCTTATGCGGACAAGAGGAGAACAGAGCTTGAGTTTGATATTAGGACATGCTTTTTATCAAGGTATCTCCGTTACGGAATGTGGTTCACTTTGGATCTGTTGGGAAGTGAGTACCAAGGTTTGTTGGACCGTTTCCTATTAAGGGAAGGATTGGACAGATGTCATATAGAGTGGAGTTGCCCGACAGGCTTAGTGGTGTACATGATATATTCCATGTGTTACATTTGAGGAAGTTCCTACATGAGACCGCATAGGCGGTAGAGCCGAGCCTGCTTAGAGAAGTGGAAGTAGAGCGTGATGCGACGATTCGACGAGCTCCTACTTGCATCCTTGGGTCAGAGATTTGGAAGTTGAGAAACAGAGAGGTTCAACTAGTCAAAGTACGAAGGGGAGATGAAGAGAGCGACGCTACCTGGGAGACGGAAGCGAAGATGCGTTCGAGGTACCCTTTTCTTTCGGAGGGTATGTCCTTTTACTTCTCCTTCATCGTATATCTTGTGCTTATCTTATTCTTAGTATGTCCTCTCGTTAGTACCTTTGACCTTTAGATAGGGTAAACCTATGGTTGAAACATGTGTTTGAGACATGTTATGGTTGATGGATGTAAGTGGATGCAAGTGTTTGCTAGTGGTTGCTCGTGGATGCATATACACACACTCTAGGCACTAGATCGGCTCAGTCACTTCATATTGCATATTGCATAAAATTGTGTGTAGGAAAATATATTTATGGATGTATAATGGTTGTGTTATCACATGGATGATGCATTTTGGTGAATGGTTGTGCACTCATGTAGATATTGTATGTGTCGATAGGGTTTTCTCGCATACATAATGGATGCATGGCACTATCATGGTTTGCATATGTTCATACATTAGATAGGGAACATATACACACACTGTTTGCATATGCTCATACATCATTAGAAACTGTTTAAGGACAATGGATGCCAGTGGTTGATGGTTTGAGTAGATGGTTGTTTGGATGGTAGGATATGCATTCTCCTTAGCTTAGAGATTTCGGGGACGAAATCCTTTAAGGAGGGGAGAATGTAACACCCCGAATTTTGGATTAATACTAAATTTCACTAATTACAGAATAAATAATCTCAGATGTGGGAATTAGGGGAAACGGGCTGCGTTATTGCGTTCGTCTCGGAAAAATACGCGAAATAGAGTCCGAGTTTTCGAAAATCGGAGTCCGTATGGCCCGGTTATGGCCCAAGGAAGTTTTCAGAAAATTCAAAACTAAAACAGATTTAAATATTCAGATTTAGAATGGGCCAGGCAGGGTCAGGCGGGAAGCTTCCCGCCCAACCCATGTCGACAGGGCTGTCGACAGGCCTGTCGACAGGGGTGTCGACATGCCTGTCGACTTGCCTGTCGACAGGGTGGCACCGTTCTGTGAACCTGGGTGCACCAGGTTGCACCAGGTTGGGTTTCAGGCTGGCTAGGAGGGCTGGTTCTAGAGATTTCCTAAATCTAAGGGTCCTAATCTAATCTAGGGTTAATCTAAGGGTCCAAAATGCAACCTAATCCTATAAATAAGACCCTAACCCTATCCTAATTCATTCATAATTAGGTTTTGTAACTAAACTATGGCAAAATGAAACTTGGTCATGGCCTCCACAAATCAAATGAAGAGAGTTGCAAGCTAATCAACCTCTAATCACCTTCTTCTTCATATTTGGCAACTAGTTTTACTTCATTGATTTGCTAATCTTGGTTTTGGTGAGTTTCTATGGCTTTAATAATCAATTGTTAAATTGATTATGGTAGGATGTGATAAGACATGGCTATGTTTGTGGATAAATGTATTTATGCAAGTTTGTATGATATGTGATTTGCAAGTTTTATGTTAAATGCAAGTTTAAGGCCATGTTTTATGATGCAAAACACCATGTTAAACATTTATGCATATGTGACATGTTATGCAAACTATATGTGAGAATATATGCAAGTTATATGTAACATGATATGCAAGTTATGCATGTTCATGCAAGTATGTGAATGTTCATGCAAGTATGTGAATGCTCATGCAAGTATGTGAATGCTCATGCAAGTATGTGAATGCTTATGCAAGTATGTGAATGCTTATGCAAGTATATGAATGCTTATGCAAGTTATGTGTATGCTTAAATGCATGTTTAACATGTTATGCAAGTTATGAGAATGCTTATATGCAAGTTCAACATGTTATGCAAGATATGTGTATGATAATATGCAAGTTTGGGTTATGTGTAGTTGGGTTAATATATGTTCATATATGCAAGTTGACATCCTCTTAACCCATGACAAAGTTGTATGCTAAACCCATGATATTTGTGATGATCTTCCCCTTATTTATGTCATGAAATGAGAACGATTTACGTGGGGAACGATGGGGTTGGTAAATATGTTAATAAAAGTATGATTGGGTATGATTAAGCATACCATAGAAATAAATTAACATAAGTGGGAATTTACCTATTAAGTTAGGTCTACCCCATGGGAATTTACCTATTGAGTTAGGTCTACCCATGTTATGAAAAATGTGTAATTAATTAGGGATAATTAATTGTGGGGGTGATTAATTAGGCGTAATTAATCAACTAAGACACGAGGTTGGACCCTTTTGTAGCGGAAGTCTGCCCGGAACCGACCGGCCATCCAGCGGCTACAAATGATTGGCCCAATGTGAGAGGTCTTAGTCACAAACTAAATACGTGATTAACGTAAAGACACGAGGTTAGACTCGGTTATGACGTAAGGCTGCCCGGACCCAACCGGCTTAACCAGCGGTCATAAAAGATAGTCTAATGTGAGAGGTCTTTAGGAGGATCACGGTCTTAATTAATTAAGAAACACTTAACCAAATTAGCATGTAGTGGGACATGAGGGTTAAGTGGGTGCCTTGGGTGGCATGTAGTAACTAGTGGGGGTGCCTCGGGTGGCATGAGGAAACTAGTGGGTTGCCTTGGGTGGCAATAGAAAATACGATTAGAATACTTAACCAAAGTGGAACATGTAATTAAACATGATTAAAGGGTTAAGTAAGTGCCTTGGGTGGCATGTGGGAATCAAGTAAGTGCTTTGGGTGGCATGTGGAAATCTAGTGGGTGCCCTTAGTGGCAATTGGAATATGATTGATGACTTAACCAAAACTTAACATGTAAGTGGGCATGATTATAAAGAGGGGTTAAGTGGGATGCACTAGATAAAATTGCAAGCTTAGGTGGTAGCTTGTGGGGGCCCATTTCAACCAATATCCCAAACGTATCTTTGTGGGCTCGACTCTGGTCGGGTGACGGGACACGCATATTGGGCTTGACTATAAGTGGCCAAAACGGGTTAGCGGTGGCAACGCAGGATCAACGGGTTTCATATGCGTGTGTGGACCCGGGCTGGTTGGTAAGTCGTTGTTGCATCGTGTAGATATAAAGCCGTGCACAGTGATATTATCTGGTAGCCACTTTAGGGAATGATACACCCCAATCGTGGGACCAGCACGGGTATCTACGGTAGGGAGCCGATCGCTTGGGGGTAGTGGGTACACCTAGTAAAGATAGGGGCAGACGGCACCTGTGTAGGGATACAAGAAACTACCGGGTAAAAATTACTAAGTACACTTAGTGGGATCAACCTTTAAGTAGGAATTACCCTAGGTGGGTAGAACTGGTGTGGTGCAGTGTAGGAATTACCCTTGGGTGAATAAGTCTGGGGTAGCGTAAGAATTATCCGTGGGTGGATAAATGCGTCTTTTCGGTTATCGTAGTACATCCGGTGTTTAGTTGGCTACTTAGTGTAGTCATTATCCCCAGGGGTACCGTACCTTATTTATGTCATACCCTAATTACTTTAATGGTTGTATTGTTAGGGTTATAGGACTCACTCAGACTTATGTCTAACCCCGTTGTTTTTATCTTTTTCCCAACCCTCAGGTTATCAGAGTGGGCCTAGCACTAGTGGGCTTGGATCAGACCGCTATATCTATCTTTTGGGCTTGGATCGTAGAAGTAAAGCTCGGTTTATCTTTTCTATTATGGCTATTGTCTATGTAGTGGGATTATGTACTTCTAGTTTATCAAGATGGATATTATGTACTTAACTCTTGTTATGGTTTTGTGATGTAACCAAACATGTTTTACTTTCCGCTGAAATGAAATGATGATTTAAATTTTCAAGTATTACTTATATCTGTCTTGTTGTAATTTTTCTGTTCTATATTCACTTAAAATACTCCACCAATGTTATGGCATTCCCTTAGTGAGTGACCGTAGCGGGTGTGGGGTGTTACAGAAAGAGGGCGCTCTGAGGCACCATTGGGTATCTTGGGATATCATATGTCGTCCCAGGCGAGAGAGGGCCTTGGTCTGCGCAACTCAAGGGATATTACAAGGCGTACGCTTGTAAGCCCTGGGTTAGATTTTGAGCTAATGACTCGCTTTAGGATTAATTTTTGCATGCTAAGTACAATCACCTTTTACTGTCCAACTTCTCTAGGATGCCGTCTTACGCAAATGAGACGTGGAAACACATGCAGTTAGTGAAGGTTTTCACTGATCTCCACGGTCATGGGTATTGGTAGAAAGGAAGCCTTTTCTTCCTTAGGGTTGCTTGGAACTCTTCTAGAATTCCTATGCCTAGGATTTTAGAGTTCTCTTTCATTTGGAATAAGTGTATCTCTCCTAAGATTTCCATCCTTATATAGAAGACACTTCATGAAGGTCTTCCTCTGGATGTTAATCTTATGACGATAGACATTGCAGTTGTTTCATGTTGCCACTGCTGCTCGTTCGGATCCATGGAGTCGTTTGCACATTTATTCCTCGTGAGAGAGTGTGCTACTTCTGTTTGGTCCTATTTCGGCATCTTGATTGGGGTTGCTAGGGCGCAATCTTCTCTGCTTCTCCAGCTTCATGCTCAGTGGACAAGGGGGCTGGGCAAGGATCTTAGATCGATCCTTCTTAGATTTCTCCCTTGCCTTATTTGCTGGCATATATGGTGCTCCCGTAATAAGGCGGTTTTTGAGAAACCCCTAAGTTGTCGGATTCCATTACCTGGAAGGTTTCCGATGATGTCTTTTGTGCTTTCAGAAGTAGGCCCTTCATGGGAAACCTTTGCCTTCAGTCGCTTGCTTTGGCATGTTTTTTCTTTGTGACCAGTGTCTCCCGCCTCCATGTGGGGATAGGGTGATTTCTTTCTCTTTTTCTCTTTTATTTAGGTTGGACGAAGAGCTCAGCTTGGAATTGGGTTTCACGGGTGAGCCTGTAAACTTCGCAAACGACAATGAAGCAGAGGTCTTGGCTGGACTTTGTTACAGTTAGGTTTCCGGTTCCGAGGTTTTGCCTTTGGTCTTGATCGGTTGCTAGGAGGTGGCGGTCTTGTCTTGCTATGGCTAGCCATTTTTCCGGTTCCAACTTTGGAAACGGCTCTTGATGGTTTTGTTAGGCTTGTTGTTCGATGGTCTAGGACCTTTGGTTTGTTGGGATACTTTTGGTTGTCTGTTTCTTTAGTTGTCGATTTTCGGTGTTTTTTATTTTGGGTTAGTCTATTAGTTTGTGGTATGTTTGTCTTTTTGTAGTCTTGCCTCTTCTGTAGGCTGTGTTTCACAAGCGTGGTTGCATTCTGCACGACCGTCATGTTTTTGTGAGCCTCCAGAGAAAGGCATTTTATGTCCATTTTTTAGTGATAATAGTTTGTTTCTTTTTATAAAAAAACACTACGTAAAACTAATCACCCAAGCCTAAACTTAATATAAAGAACGAAAAAGTATGTTCGAAAACTAGAATAATGGTGATGGGTTGCTGAAGATCTAGCATTTTATGTATAAAACCAAAGATAAACAATTAGCTCTATACATTGTTTGTCGCTGTAACGAACCGTAATATCGACTGATTTCAGAATATTAAATTGTATGATATTTCGAATAAAATAGTTTGAGATTAAAATTATAGATTTCTTAATGGAAGTAAGTTTGTATTGTTAATAGAATTTAGATTTAAACTGACTTTAGTGTTTCGATAGAAAGGAACCAAAAGTTAAATTGTCGTGTACGTTGTTGCGTTAAATTGAAGTAGCATTTTATTGAAGTTGAAACAATGTTAGAAGTAGTAAATTATAGTTGTTCATTACGAAGTTAATTATAGTGAATCTAAATTTTAAAACGATACTTTACAGTCATTAAATAACAACGGCAACCGATACATGAACAATTTTGAAGTTAATCTTAAAACTAAAATTTTGGGTTTGAAATCGAGTTACGTGCGTTTAGTTTAATTTAAATAAATTAATTTGAATATTAATGACGGAAAATTTGATAAATTTTTAAATATAATATTTTATATTAATTCAATTTAGAGATTTTAACAATGAAAACGTCGACGTTCGTTTCGTTAAGCTCCAGTTTCGCAAACTCCATTGAAATCGTTTTATATAAAATAGTTAACGATTTTCACGAATGAAAATAACGCAAATAACGAAGAGTCGGATCCCATGCCTACCAATTTAATAATATCATTCAAAGTTATCTCTGCCATATTTACCACTCTTTGGTTCTGTCGGTTGCCCATATAAAGGAAATTTGAATTTGAATGTCTAGCTTGAATTGGTAAATGCAACACTGGCCAGCACTCACGTAGAGCGAGTAATGGGGATCATGTAATGTCTCAGAATTTTAGCAGTTTAATAATTAATTAATTTAATTATTTTAATATATTGGTTTGATAATTTAAACGATTTGAATTCAAACATTTTGAATATTTAAATAATATAAATAATAGGATAATAATAATTTTAATTCTGAAATGGTCAGTATTAGTAGACTTTGCAATACCGTGTAAATTAGATAATATAAGATATTTATTCGGTTTAGTATTGCATTCTAATAACGAATTTATTTATTAAACGACGATTGAGCGTATTAATTATAATATAAATTATAATCAAGCTCGTAACGTCGTAATAGTTCGTAAAATTATGTTTTGAACTTTAAATGACTATACAAGATTCCTTACAAGTCAGATTTCTTCGAAATAAGAAACGTTCGAATCTGTTGAGCTATATTTTTCTAATGGAAGTGAAAGATTGAGATTTCGCCTTATAGATCGTAAGTTATATCCAAATCATATTTTCAGAAAATCATTATGGAATCGTTTATAAAATATAACGATTTATTTAAATAAAAGGTGTTTAATATAAATTGAATGCCGTTTTAACGAAAATTTGAAACGTCAACTATAAATCTGTATTTTTGTTTATTCTGAAACTTTATAAATTCTGTTTGGATATATATATATATACATATATATATATATACACACACACACAATCATGATAATTTATTATTATTATTCCCCATTTTGTATGTTCCGGTGCTGGATTGCATTAGATTATATAAATATTTTTACCGACATATATTCACATTGTCACATATATTGTGTCATACAAAGCCAAATTATATTAAATAAAATGGTTATAGTTCTGCTATTTCGACGTCAACAAATTAATTTTCGCCTAAGTTATAATCATTTAGCAACCACATGGTAGACCTAAGTTTGCTATTCCTAATGGATGTTATTTTACCTTGATTTAGTTGTACTGAGAGTGGTGCTTAAATGTTTCCATGACAATTGAGTTATCAGCCGATCTCGAGGAATTGGAGGGTGATGTTAATAGCTTTTGCCCTTTTAACTTTGTTCTTCCATCCAGTTTGTATAACTATTTTTTAAGTGAATATTAAGATTTTGCATATATTTATATATATGTATATTCGTTGCTTAACCGCTAAGCTTCGTACTCCCATCTTTTCCTACCGCATACCAATTTATCCCAAGCTCCAGATTACCTATGTTAATCTGTACCGAAGCACATGCTAGGAAACATCAAGCAGGCTATATTTTAAAAAGGAAGCTGAAAGCACTTGTCACAAAAACTGTAACCGACCCTATGAACTATACTTCCCCTAATACTTGGCCACCAAACTTCTACATCATATAAAAACAACAACATTTCCTCCTCCTGGCTTCAAAAATTCATCATTTTCATGGCGTCCAAATAAAGAAAATGTCGCAAGTCTCCTGGCAGCATGTGAAAGCTGCTGCGAACGCATGTGAGGATGGGAGAGCGAGTTGTATAAGGTTGTGATGGCCATGTTAAGCTCGAGAAATTGAGGACAAGGTGATGTTTGTTTTCTGAATTTACAAAGGGATCGGAGGGGATAGAGGAAAGGGAAGGCCACGTTGATGGGTTCTGCTTTCTATAAATGGGCATGCGTGAGTAGAGAAGAGAAAAGATATACTATAGATGGTGGAGGAATAGATGTTACTGTGCGCATACAGGAGGAAGCCACAGAGCTTGTAAATTTCGGCAAAGGGTACTGAGAAGTGAAGCAATGGAATAAAACTAGAGGAGAAAGGAACAATTCGAAGTGGGTATGGGAAGACAGAGGAGAAGAAGAGGGAGAGTTCGGTGAAGTTTATTTTGAAATATATGGTGAAACAAGGGTGAGGGTTGAGTTCAAAGTTTTTGAAATGGTAGGGAAAATATACTGGAGTTTACGGGTATTTTGATGGAGAAGATGGAGTGGAAGTGGGTTTAGCTTTGAATGTAGGTTGGGTTTTAACACGTGAATCCCATTCAAGGAAAAGCAAGGAATTTAAAAAATGAGGCCATTACTTTATTTATAATTATATTTGTATATGAAGTTAAATGGCTACTAACGTTTAGAATTTTGGGGTTAGAATAGTAGAGACGGAGTTTGATGGTGTACATGGTGAATTGTTTCAGTGATAAGGAAGTGTGCGTGTGCACAAACTGGTGCACAGTCGTTGGGTGCAGGAGTTGAATTGAATGAAGGGAGCATAAAGTTTTGAAAGTAGTTTGATGTTGCATTGAGAATCCGGGCAATCCTGGCATACATTTGGAGAAGAAGGATTTCGTGGGTTTGTATAGTAGCAGTGTGGGCCGACTATATTTGGTGATCCCAATTAGCAAAGTTATTTAAATTAAACTACTAAAATATTTATACCAACTTGTAATTTTAATATCTCAATCATACAACATCAAAATTACGAACCATTTGTCACGTTGGAATCGTACGGACATAGGCTACACAATGAAATGGATTTGGAGTCATTTGGAGCTCGTCTGAATTTTAGGAAAGTTAAAATACCTGACCAGACCGATCGAAGGTTAATTGTTTCTCAAAGATTAACGACTATAGTGAGTAAACTTACTAACTCTGTCCAGTTTTATAATATTATAAACATATTTTAGAATTTATGAATGGTGATTGATTGCTGTGTGATGGTTGTTTGGATGAATTGTTAAATAATTGGTTGAAATTATAAATATAGTTATATATATATATATAAGTCGTTGGTTAATTATTGATTTTGTTTACCGTAATATCTAATATTGATATGAAATTGATGTCATTTATATTGATTAACATATATGGATGCGAGGAAACAAGTTCAACTGGATTCCTCAACAATTATATCATTGTTTTTCATATATTGTATTATATGATATGACCAATAATCTATGATTAATTATTGTGTGTTTTGAGATGTTTGAATAACATTGACCTTGAAAATAATGGTATTTTAAATACCGTGAGAATCTATTCGAATGAAATGAAAAGGAATTCGAGTTTTAAAAAGGAAAAAATATATTTCTAAAGTAGAAATTGAATTTCGAATGGACTAGAATATGATAACTTGTTTTAATAATATTAAAACAAGAAGTTTGGTTTATAAACGATATTTAGAAGTGAGATGAAATAATTATTATAAATAATTTGGAAATGAAAATTTAAGAATGAATATTAGAAAGGGAACTGGGAATTGTTTTCAAAAGAAAACGATGAAATTTATTTTGATATTCGAAATGTGGATTTGTAATTATAATTCAACGATGTCTGATGTTATTGATATAATTTATTTTTAGAAATTATATATTATATAATTTGGAATTTGACAAGATACTTAAGATTTGGTTTGGAACTAATAAATTATAATAGAATATGAAGTCGGGACTTAATGATAAACTTGGTATATAATTAACAAGAAATTTATGTGTAAATAGGGTTTATGAAGTGGAATATGAATACGTACTTATTAAATAACTCGATATACTGGAATTGAACCTGTAATGGTATTTATAAATATAAATCAAGATTTGATTTGATAAAATGGGTCCAGGTTTCTATAAAGGGATAATATTCACGTTTTCAAAGTGAATAATGATTTAAAAGCAAACGTTTTGCAGATTTAATTGGTTGTAAAAGGAATTTGGTAAAGATTTGAAGTGATAAATTCAAAAGTGAATTTAGAAATTAAGCTGACCTGGACGGTAAATTATTTCGAAATTCGAAACGCTAATCAAATAAAAATTATTCGAAGAAGAGTTAGACGTTGGATTTAGGAAAGTAATATTTACTTTCCATTTTTAAATGTAGATTATGTAATTAAATAAATAAATATTATTTATTTATTCAAAGTAAAGAATCAAAGTTATATTTTTAAGTGGAATAATTTGGAAGCACAGATTATAATACTATCATTATAATCAATATTTTCCGTAAAAGAAATAGATTCGTAAACTGAATCCGAGAATTTCTTAAGAAATGATTTCAGAAGAGATTAATAAATGGGATTAAGGAAATTAGAAACTGAGTGGAGACTAGTTAAGTTGAACGACTTTCTGAGTGTCGATCTGATGTTGGTTTCGACCTTCGGGGTTGATACTTAGGGAGTTGTTCTCTTACTAGTTTACGGTTAGGGACTAATGGGTGTGAAAGGTTAGTGATGCGTGAAGAGAAATGGAAATGTTTTTCAATGTTAAATAACGTTTCTAAATGTAGAAAATAAATATTTTAAAATAGATGGAAATGTTTTCCAAGAATCGTGAGGGGATAAATTAGTTGGAGAAATATTTGGGTAAAGATATTGAAGGGAAATTGGGAAATGAATTAATTTAAAGGATCTCAGTGATGATTGATGGTTGATCGATAAAATTTTCTTTTGGACATATGATCGTTGTTTGCATTGATATTTTCCTTTGATAGTTAAATAACGAATTATCAAAGTTTTTGACCATTTCCATTGTCAATACGGAGAGATTGAGATTAGATTTATTATCTGGAAACCACTCCGTATGGTAATTAGCATTGCGAATCAAATATACTAAAGAAAATTGAAGACGGAGTTTATGCAAGAACTATTCTGGCAATCTTAGGTAGAATATAACAACCTGATTTCTGACAGACCGATTTTTTTTCTTCAAAATTTCGATCTATCGAAACGCAAGTTGTTGTGCTCTGGTATCCTACAGAAAAGAAAAAGACATAAAATATGTCAGAGCTCAGAAATCATCTCACAGCGGAATGGATAAAATATAATATAATCAAAGTATAGCCGTACCGTATTAATAATACTGCCTAACCAGTATCTAAAGCTATAATGTCTCTGCCGCAAATCTAACATGCGAGTATGTTATGAAGAGGGGGTCAGAACACAAGTTGTGGTGACTGGATTTAAATTATACATTTTGGATAATCCTACATATACCGTTTAATCATATTTTCTTATTTATTAGGTTACTTGGGTTAACAGCACTCAAGGCTTACACACACGTCGTACCCATTTACTTCCTAGTGGATTAACCTAATATAATATATATGTAGCTACCCCTCAATACTGAGGTACACCCCATGGTACCCCACTCGCACGGTCTCCACCATAATGCCATAGAAATGAACGCAGTCCCTCATCCTACGCCGGAGTGACGTACGGATCTCTACATAATAATGTTACGTTCCACATATATATGTCATTACTATGCTACATAAGCGTACAGACCGCCAACGTCGATCGAATCAGATTTCATACCAGAGTAATGCCCTCAAGTCTACGATACACCACCCAGAGCCAACATGCATGTATCCAGACTGTCCCACATACGTATCGTCAATTGTAGCTCGATGCCTTAATCGCACGTCCTCTAATGTGCACCGAGTTCCCTGGTAAGGCGACACAAGAAACATGGAACTCAGTCGGGAGCTTTTCCATATCTGTACAAGCTCATCTTTAAGAGCCTCTATATACAGATATTCCTAGGGTTTGTTTTCACGGTGGCTATGGCCCTACCTTGGCCCCTCCCTCAACTAGTAAAGACTACAAGAGCTAAACGAATGCCCATAAAAAAACAATATAAACATCCATTTGGCGTCTTCCCTCAACCACCGTACCCCGATAGTAAAAGATGAATGGTCTATTGGTTTTAGCTCTAGTCTTTTCGCATCCCAATGGCTACCGATGACAGGTATCCGACGATCTACTATCCTTGTTGGTCGTGATCCTTCGCCTCCCCGTTGAGGCGATTGTCGAATCACCCTGGTGTCACTGCGTCACAGCATTCTGAGTGCATAGCTACTTTTGCGGTCAAGGCCCACCCACCTAGTAGTTACGCGCAGACCCAACCTCTGTGAGCACAGCCTAAACATCTGCCACCGCACAGAGGACTACCAGGAGCACCTTACGTATCTCAGGAAGTCGCATGCTTCCCCTTCTAGTCCTTCGGAGCTGACAGAATAATCAAATGAACGTGCGCTCCCCTTGTGCCTTATAACACCACGATGATCTACCCCATTTGGTTATTCACCCTTAAATGTGCGGACTGGTCCAAGTCCCTCACTTTAATATGTTATTAGACCTTACGTCTAAACATTCTTTTACGCACATGCTTTACCTTATCAGATTTCCATTTAACTTGGTTATTCTCGTTCATATTGAATTCTTAATCAAGTAACCAAGTTCCTCTTGCTTATTAATTTCAGTTATGTAACTTAACTTATTTAAGTTTATTAATAAGCTCACAACATGTTATTCTCTAGATTGTGGTACAAGGTCTGTAATCCACAATCCCTTTATATTCTTGTTTGATTTTATCGTTACAATAACATGTTCTACATAATATGTAATTAAGTATATCCCAATTCATATGTTTTCCTGTTTAACATGTCAGTCATTATTTGTGATTAAATATAACTTATTTCATAAGTTTTCCTCATTCCTTCTCATTTAATCATAATTCCATTTTGCACTGTTACTACAACTTATCGTTGTTTACTTATTAACTTAGTTCTCTTAACTAAGGTCCATTAATAAGTTTCTCTACCCATTTATTATAACCTATGTTATAATTTTCTCTTGTCTTTAGGACAAGTTCAAACATGTTATTTTTATCAGCGGGTTTCAGACTTCCAAGTTTACATATTAATTAATTTATAATTAAGTACAACTTCTTATATTTCATATATTTTCCCCTTTTCTCAACTAGTTTCTGTGACACCTCACGTTCGTTAATGCCACGTACTAAGGGAATGCATTAAGTTTCGTGAAGCGCTATAGGTAAACAGATATAGAATAATTACAAGATAGATATAAATAAGGCAACAACGGAAAATTTAAACTTTTATTTCAAACATAAGTCATAATACCGTGGTCCACAATTTCATAAGTCACAAAAACCATTACAATAAATTAACTTCTGTCTTGCACCATCAGAGTACATAAATAAATAAAAAGCATCATTCCCCCAATTAAACGAGTTAAGCCATAGTAGAGACAAGAACTTGAGCCATACTTCAGAAGTAGCCCCTAGCAAGATGATATCTGATTCCTGATTAAGTCTAAGTGTTTCCTCCCTGAGAACCGGGGGGGGGGGGACGGAAGAAAGAAGGAGAAACAACAGGGTTAGACATAAAGTCTGGCGAGTCTAGTTACTTTTAGCTAGTAGATAAATAAAAGCAACATGATAGGCATATAAAGTGGATAAGAGAGATCACTGCATAAATGGCAGGTGTGACAAGGTAAGCAAGATAAGGTGTACGTGCCTCACTTATGATTACTCTGCATTATTACTAGTACAACTAAAATGAGATGATCGCTTCCACTATGAGTTGGTAGGCTTAGGTCATACGTCCAAGTATACCCTAACCACTACCATAATCGATCGACTCCCTACCCTGTAGATATCCTGTGATGTCCCCACAGTAGGAGGTATCACTTCCTAAAGTGGCAACCCATGGTGTACACAACCATTTCTATTGGTGTTACGGTCGTCTTAGCCCCCTCTGCCCGGCCCATGCACGCACATGTCCCCGATCGGTTTGCGCCGCCCACACCATCCGTCTCGTTTGGATCTCTTATAATAAATCAGTAAGCGTGCTCCTTCTCCGCCTAGTACAGAGTTCTTTACTTGATACCAACTCCAGGTTACTGACTGAAATGGGTCCCACACAATATGATACAAGCTCTCCCCCTTGTCTTGTATCCCCACTAGGTTTTCCACTGACTATGTATACCATTAGGTGTCTTTAATTACATAGCCCTATACTGGTTATCCTTACCCTAAAGAGTGTCTTTAATTACATAACTTCATTACATTATCTATCGGTTATGTATACCACTAGGTGTCTTTAATTACATAACCTTATTACATTATCTATCGGTTATGTATACCACTAGGTGTCTTTAATTACATAACCTTAGTGACTTACTTTCGTGGGCTATGTGTAAATATTAAATATTACCCACTCCCTCTAATTTACTTAACCCACCCACTACCCATCCAATTTTACTTAACCCTAATTTAAGTTCATAGTCATACAATCTTTATGGATTAAATTAGGTTAAGTAGTCCAATTCTTTACCATGTCCATTTATGGTATTATAATGGGCTAGACCTCCCACAAGAGGCCTACAACATGTGGATGCTGGATATGACGGTCGGGTCCGGGCAGTCTTATTCCACAGTTGGGCCTCACCTCGTGTCTTAGCCCGATTCGTATTTGCGTACTTAGACCTCCCACATTAGGTTCAACATTAGTTGCTGCTGGATATGCTGGTCGGGTCCGGGCAAACTTCCACCACTATTGTAACCTAACCTCATGTCATAAGTACAATTTACAATTCCGAATTGTAAATTACTAAACATTCCAAATTAATCAAAATCTACCTATGCCATTATAGGTAACTATTTCTATGTTTTCCCCATTTGAATTACATGTCCCATTTCATATAAATATTACATAAATTATGCCAATTATAATCCCTTTTTCCCCGTTTCCTCTCTAATGTATTCGTACGTATTTTGGCGGCATCTAGGCTATAAAGTAGCCTAGCTACAACAATGAAATGGGAATATGACGATGGTGATAGTTTCAACATATCTTGGCATAAACATAAACATAAACCGGTATGATAACAAGGTGAATGGTCATGTAATCATCATGGCAAGGTAGGCATAAAAGTGATGAACTTGTAGCAAATACGATGTCAACGCAACATAATGAGATCTAAATTAACCATAAGGTGTCCAATTATTTAGATCTAGCATAGTTAGGGTGACACAGTAACATGTTTAGATCTAAAGATGGATTCACATGTCAAGTTTACAACATATCTCAATGGATCACAAAATGACCGATGAAAGGTGATTAACATAAATATCTAGATCTAAGTAATGTTACAACTATCCAACTTAATAGATGTATATCCACCATAACATGGTTACAAGTCAAGATCCATATAAGCAACATAATCGAATAAACACAATTTTATTAGATCTAGGAAAATAGATCTGTCATGGCATAGTATAGGATTTCACATTAACACATAATCATACTTTACAACATATCCAATTCACAGTCTTTCAAAATATACTTTCATTTATCTAAACCTAAAAACAACTAGAACTCACAACGTTAGGTTTAGAGAATTGAAGAAGAATGGTTCTAGAATTTCTGAATTGGATTCGCAAAGTATGTTGTAGAAAAATGGTTCAGTTCGCACTCCAGCAGCATATGGCCTCCATGACTTCTAATGAAGAAAATATGAGAAATAGCCACATATTTATAGCTGTAGAGCCCCTTGAATCGACTTCCACCTAAGGCCTAGGGGTGTCGACACCGCTGTGGGTGGGTCGACCCCTAGGTCAACACCCCTCTAGGGGGTCTACCCCCTAGAGCGGGAATTTTGGCGCTCTGAGGAATTTTCGAATTTGAATATTCTGGATAGAATTCTGACTCATCTCCGACTCACCTCTGACTCATGCATATATATATATAATATTTCTATGCGTACACAAACTTAATACCCTCATAACTTACGGTGTCTATTTTATGCAACAAACGTGTATCTTGACCAGAATTTCGAGATGGACGCAATGGTGCAATCCGTTTCCTCTAATTATGAATACTAAGTTTATTCTCTTTAATGTCGTTAAAAATTTTGGGGTGTTACATTCTCCCCTACTCAAAGGATTTCGTCCCCGAAATCTCCAAGTTGAGAAGAATGCATATCCTACCATCCATCATCCATCTACTCATCCACCAATCACTAGCATCCATTGTACTTAAAAATTTCTAATGCTTATATTGATATATGCAAAGGTGTGTGTATATGTCCTAACACTAATGCGAAGATCAGGCAGTCTAGTAATTCAGTTGACCTCCTTAATGCAATGTATGTTAGTGCCATGAATCCAATATGTATGCAAATAAACCTGCCATATCATATAAGTTCTATATGTGTGCACATTCATTCGTAAAAATGCAACATCCATATGCTAACTCATCCATTTCCATTCATAAAAGAAAAGAAAATGCACGCACATACATATGCAGTATGAGAGTGATTGAGATCTTAGCGCCTAATGTGCGTGTATATGCGTCCACAGGCAACCACTAGCAAACACTTGCATCCATCAAACATAACATGTTTCAAACACATGTTTACATCCATATGATTCCTATCTAAAGGTCGAAAATACTATGGATACGATGTACTCTATTGACAGGAACAAGCACCAATAAAACTTAGGAAAAAGGAGTTAAGAACATACCCTCGAAAAGAAAAGGGTACGAAGACGAATCTTGTCTTCGATCTCCCAAGTCGCATCTTCTGGGTTATCTCCCCATTGAACCTTTAGCAACTTGATTTCCTTATTGCACAGCTTCTTAACTTCTGACCCAAGAATACAGGTAGGGACTCGTCTGACTGTCGCCTCCTGTTCCACTTCGATTTCTTCCAACATGCTCGGCTCAACAACTTCTGCGGTGTCATTCAGGCACTTCCGCAGATGAGAGATATGGAAAACATCATGAACACCAGATAGATTTTCTGGGAGCTTTACTCTGTAGGCTATTTCGCCAATCCTCTCGGTTATGGGGAATGGTCCCACAAACCTAGGTGCCAACTTCCCTACTGATCCGAAGTGAACCACATTCCTCAGAGGTGATACTTTGATAAAAACTAAGTCTCCCACTTCAAACTCGATGTCAGTCCTTCTCTTGTCTGCATAGGACTTCTGCCTATCTTGAGCTATCTTCATCTGCCGTCAAATAAGGTCAATCTTTTCAGACGTTTCTCTAACTATATCTGGTCCAAGTAATAATCTTTCTGCAGATTCCCACCAACAAGTTGGCAATCTACAGGGTCGTCCGTACAATGCTTAAAAGGGTTCCATGCCGATGCTAGCCTGAAAAATGTTATTATATGCAAACTCTACTAAAGGAAGATGCTCTTCCCAAGTCTCTCCGAAGTCTAGGATACACAGCCTTAAAAGATCTTCTAGAATCCTATTCACCCTCTCCGTCTGCCCATCGGTCTGAGGATGATAAGCAGTGCTTAAACACAACTTTGTACCAAATGCTTCTTGCAAGCTCCTCCAAAATTCACTGGTAAAGATGGGGTCACGATCGCTCATGATGCTGGAAGGTACTCTGTGAAGACGAACTATCTCTCTGACATAAATTGCTGCCAACCATGATGTCGTCCTCTTACTCCTAACTGGAATAAAGTGAGCGCTCTTAGTGAGTCTATCCACTATCACCCAAATACTGGTATTACCTTTCTTCGATCTAGGTAAACCATCTATGAAATCCATAGAGACGCTCTCCCATTTCCACTGCGGAACCTCCAATGGATGAAGTAATCCACCGGGCTTCCATTGCTCAACTTTGACTTGCTGGTGAACTCCCAGCCCAAAAGAAATCCCTCTTCATGTCCCTGTACATTTTATCACCACCTGGATGAATGGTCATCTTAGAATGGTGGGCTTCTTCTAGGACTGTCTTTATCAAGCTTCCCATTTGAGGAACACAAAGCCTTCCATCTCGTCGTAACCACCCCTTTTCATCTATGGCATACCTACTAAGGTGACTAGAAGTCTCCCCTTTTCTGAGCTTATCCATGATGTCTAGAATCTGTGGGTCACCTTGTTGCGATGCTCCTATCTGATCCACAAGAGTCAGTCGTGTCTCCAAGGATGCAAATAAATCAGACAAAACCTCGATGGAGGGTCTAAACTCAAAAGCTGATATGAACTCCAGGTTCTTTCTTTCCACAAACAGAGGACTCAGGGCCACCCTTTACCTACTTAGTGCGTCTGCCACCACATTACCCTTGCCAAGGGTATAAGCAACTTCAAAATCATATGAAGCTAAGAACTTCATCCACCGTTGTTGCCTTAAGTTGAGATTCTTCTGCGAGAATAGATACTTGAGAGATTTATGATCGGTGTACTCGAACTTTTCTCCAAGTAAATAATGACGCAGCGTCTTTAATGTGAATACTATGGCAGCTAGCTCTAGATCGTGGGTGGGGTAGTTCTTCTCATGAACTCTC
Source organism: Allium sativum (assembly GCA_030737875.1). Classification (NCBI taxonomy): domain Eukaryota; kingdom Viridiplantae; phylum Streptophyta; class Magnoliopsida; order Asparagales; family Amaryllidaceae; genus Allium; species Allium sativum. The sequence continues at coordinate 207,573,213 of CM060925.1, forward strand.
AACTATCTACCCCCATAACATATTACTTTTCTTTCTTGCATCAAAATCGCACCAAGCCCCGTACCACACGCATCAGTGTAAAACAGTAAACACTTTACTCCCATCGGGGAAGGTCAAGACTGGGGCTATTGGTAGAGCCCTTTTTAGTCATTGGAAAGCAACGTCACAGTCTATGTCCCATGAAAATACAAAATTCTTGTTTGTCAGCCTGGTGAGAGGGGCTGATATCTTCGCTAAGTCCTTAATGAACTTCCTATAATAACCTGCCAACCTAAGAAAGCTTCTCACCTCGGTTGCATTTTTAGGAATCTGTCAATCTTGTACCGCAACCACCTTTGCGGGATCTACAGCTATCCCTTCTTTGGAGACTACATGCCCCAAGAATCTCAACTCCTTTCTCTAGAAATGGCATTTGGAGAACTTTGTTTTTAGCTGATGGTCACGGAGAGTTTTCAAAACTTCTCCCAAATGCTGGGCATGCTTTTCCTCACTGTTGGAGAAGATCAAAATATCATCAACGAAGACTACGATGAATTTGTTTAGGAACTCCCGAAACACCCTACTCATCAAATCAAAAAAACAGGGGGTGCATTTGTCAACCTAAAAGGCATAACTAGCCATTCAAAGAAACCGTCTGGAGTTCTGAAAGCAATCTTATCTATGCTGTCCTCAGCCACCCTCAATTGATGGAACCCCGTACCCAACTCCAATAGAGAAAATACCGAGGCACCAACAAGCTGATCAAATAAATTATCAATCCTCGGAAGCGAGTGCCTATTCTTCTTGGTGAGCTTATTTAACTCTCTATAGTCAACACACAAACAAAGTGAACCATCCGCTTTAGTTGTGAATACTAATGGAGCACCCACTCAGATATGCTTCGTCTGATAAACCCTTTTTCAAGTAGCTCCCCTACTTGCTTACTCAGCTCCCTCCTTTCTCTTGGAGCCATGTGACGCACTGGTAATGCAAATGGATTTGCATTGTCCACCAGATATATGCGGAAGTCGATCTCACGCCTTGGAGGTAAACCCCGTACCTCATCAAAAACATCGGGATAATCTCGAACCACCGAAACATATTGCAAATCATCTATGGATGCATCTAGAGACTCTAGGAAGCTAAGCATAACAGACCCTTGAGGGTCACAAGAAACTTCGAGGGTCTTCCCCTGACAAGTCAGGAGTCTAACAACCCTCCTTTCACAATCCAGAATGGCCCCATATGTGATAAGCCAATCCACTCCTAGAATCAACCCATAACCCATAAACCCGAGCACATACGCGTTCAAACTCGACGCCTAACACAAATATTTTTCAAACCCCGACAAATCATCGATAAATGAGCCGAACCACCAATGGGGTTTGAAATAACTACGGGATCTACTACCATACTAGTAATTAAGTGTAGAGATTCAACTACAGAACTAGATATAAACAAGTGTGAAGCACCAGAATCAAAAAGTGTTCTAACTGGATGATTAACAAGAGAAACTAAACTTTCTACAGAAATTTTTCTACCTCTTTCGGGAACACTAATCGCGAGAGCATGCACCTGCCCTTCAAAAGTCCCTGCTCTTTGCCCTTGTCCCTGCGATCCCTGTTTCTTTGGGCACTCTTTAGAGAAGTGTCCGACCTCTCCGCAATTAAAGCAACTTGCCTTTCTTCTTTTACAATCTTTGATCAAGTGACCCTCCTTTCCACAATTGTGACATTTTCTCTTACCCCTGCCTTTGTCATCTTCTCCTCCTTTCTTCGGTTGCTGCTGCTGTTGCTGCCCTTTCTTGGGCCACACCTTCTTATTCTGCGATGTCCCCTCAGTCTTCGCTTCCATCTTCTCTCCCTTGTCCCCCTCATGCATTAGGGCCATATCTACAAGCTTTTCAAGTGTCCCCCATTCGAATATGGGACATGGCTAAACCATGCAGAGGCTCATTCAGCCCTTTAGCAAACCATAAAGCCCTTTTGTGCGGTGTGTCTACCAACTCTAACCCGAACCTTGCCAGTTGGTTGAACTTGTACACATACTCTGTCACCGTCAAATTTTCTTGTTTGAGAGTTAAGAACCTCTCCATCAGTATGCTTCTCTCCGCTTTGGAAAAAAAATTCATTTCAAACCTCTGTCAAAAGTCTTCCCAAGTTTCTATCGGACGTCCAGCTTGGGTGACTTCCCACCAAAACGAGGCTTCATCCTTTAACAGCCATGCAGCTAATTGAATTTTCCTTCGGTCCTCCACTTCAAAAATTACGAATAAGTCCTCTGTCTCCTTAAGCCTGGAAGTTTTTGTAGATATTGGCAAAGTTATCAGCTCTTGGAGGGGGAGGAGGAGGAATGATTGGCGCAGGTGAGGGAGGAACATTTTCTTGGCCTTCGGCAGACGTCGTGGCCTCCAAATACCCACGGAACCATCCGAGTATTGTGACGCCCTCTGGGATATTAGGGATGTTTAGTTCCCCAGACATGCTGGAAAAAAGGAAAAGGAAGAAATTTAGATAAAGGACCGAAGGATACTACATATGGCTTTTTGGGGAATGTTTTTCAATATAGACTTTTCTTTTGAAAATGCTTTTCTTTTAAAACTTATTGAAAATAATTTCCAAAAACTTTTATCTAATCTGGTAGCCTTCAGCTCTGATACCAAATATGACACCCCACGTCCGTTAGTGTCACTCACTAAGGGAATGCATTAAGTTTTGTGAAGCGCTATAGGTAAACAGACACAGAATAATTGCAAGACAGATATAAATAAGGCAACAGGGGAAAATTTAAACTTTTATTTCAAACATAATTCATAATACCGTGGTCCATAATTTCATAAGTCACAAAAACCATTACAATAAAATAAATTTTGTCTTGCACCATCAGAGTACATAAGTAAATAAAAAGCATCATTCCCCCAATTATAAGAGTTAAGCCACAGTAGAGACAAGAACTTGAGCCATACTTCAGAAGTAGCTCCTAGATAGATGATACCTGATTCCCGATTAAATCTCCTGAGAACCTGGGGGGGGAGGGAACGGAAGAAAGAAGGAGAAATAATAGGGTCAGACATAAAGTCTGGCGAGTCTAGTTACTTTTAGCCAGTAGATAAATAAAAGCAACATGATAGGCATATAAAGTGGATAAGAGAGATCACTACATAAATGGCAGGTGTTACAAGGTAAGCAAGATAAGGTGTATGTGCCTCACTAATGATTACTCTGCATTATTACTAGTATAACTGAAATGAGATGATCCCTTCCACAATGAGTTGGTAGGCTTAGGTCATACGTCCAAATATACCCTAACAACTACCTTAATCGATGGGCTCCCTACCCTGTAGATATCCTGTGCTGGCCCCACAGTAGGAGGTATGTAACGACCCACATTCTACCATCGAAGGATCGTAGAGTATTAATTCTTTCACATACGAAGTCGTATGATCATGTAACTTTAGGAGACGACTACTGGGGTCATTTCCCATGTTCATGATTTTTGCCAATTTTTAAATGACCGTTTTGCCCCTAACTGATCTTGTTTCGGCCATAACTTTTGATTGGAAAGGAGTTTTGACTTGAAACCACATCCATTAGATCCAGATAATGGTCTACCTTTCCGTAGAGTGGTCATATGTGAAAATCAGAATTATTGTTTGGAAGATATGGCTGAAACAAGGTTTAGGAGGTGAAAAACAGCTTAACCGAGCTTAACTGCGTAGTTAACAGCTAGGCCCATTGGGGGATTTTGGGATTAGGGATATATAGGGACTGATTAAGCTTAGAAAACATTTCTTTAGACACATTTTCAACTGCCACTTTCATTCTTGGAACCCTAGTAATGGCCTCCACTTGCTAAAACACCCCAAATCACGTTCTAATCGCTAATTAAGCCAAATCCACATCAAAACAAAGCGGATTAGCACCAAAATCAAGGTAGAATTGTTGTATAGCCTTGGGAACAGTGCCATACAGAGAATCATTTCAGATTTTGTATTTTATTTTGGCTAAGGTGAGCGATTAGCAATGTTTTTACACTAATTACAGTTAATTAGGGTGATTAGTGTTAATTAACGAAATTAAGCATGTTAAAAACCTGGAAAAATATTTATAAATTTCGAAATATTGTTTTAGGCCTCTGTTAGAAAATTTGGTTATGTTTTGCTAATCATATCATTAGTTTTACTTAATCATGCTTAAGGGAAAATATGGGATTTTGGCGATGTTTGATTCGTTTTAACCTATCAGATTATTGTTTTGGTGTTTATGGTTAGTCCTCTATGTCGCTATGACTATTTGGAATGATTTGTGATTGTTTAGAGAAGTTAGATTGGTCGAAAACGTCGTCGAATGGCGTAAAATGGTCGCTGGACAAAGTGCATGAAATGTGCAGAGATCGGATCGGATCCCCCGAACCCCGAACCGACTCGCTCGTGAATGGTGGCACCGCACCGACCCGCTCACCTGGGGAGCCATACAATCTGAACTGGTTCAGTTTGAGTACCAAGAACTGTCTGGGAAAGCAAGTCACGAACCGTTGCTTCATCCGATCCGAACCCAATGGAGTTGGCACCACGACCCGATCCGGAGTGCTTGGGAAAGAGGATCGAACCAGAGGAGCTCTCCATGAACCGAACCGCCAGGAGGTGTAGACCCCGACCCGAACCGCTGGAGGAAGGACACCACGAACCGATCTGGAGAGGGTGCTACGAACCGATGGGAACCTGAGCCTAGATGATGATCACGAACTGAATGAAGACCGATCCGGAGATGATGACCAAAACCCGAGATGAAAAGGTAGCCCAAGTAGGAAGTTTGTACTCAGGATCCAGTTAGGAACCAACGGGTTAACTTCATGAGTTGGGCTTTGCTGCAGGACGTGTGCTAAGGGGTTATCGATGTCTATAACTTTGGATTACTATGGAGTGCGAGGTATGTGGACGGATTCAGGGCCGCAGTGGCCTAGGTAGGAGTATTCACTATGGACCAATGAGGTGCGGTTATTTGTAAGGATTTTGTCATGACTCAATGGGGCAAGCTTGGTGGTAGCAATAGTTATACAAGTTGGACTCCGTCACTACCTCGATGGGTCTAGTGATCAAAGTGGTGAATATCGTATGCTTTACGCATTGAGTAAGAGATGTGAGGATGGTTGCTATGATTGATTGTTTTCCATCACTATGTCATGCACACCCCCACCCCCGTGTTCTTTACACCTTATGTTTAGTGGCACCTTAGAATATTGAGCGGTATGTTGTGCTAACTCTTTGGTTGCAGGTCCAGGTTCAGGTATGGTTTACCTGTTATTGTTCTGTTTTGCTGCTTATCGCTCATACTAGACTTTTGTCTGGCCCAGAGTTTTATGTCTCTTCTTATTACTCTGGGTGCTCTTAAATGGGCAGACTAGAGACAGGTTAGGTGGTATGCACGAGTAGCTGTACCAGAGACGAGCAGGAGGCTCCCACGTATGATATATATATAGATATTCTCCCTGTGTCGCTGCTGGTCACTACTTCGGGCATTAGTAGTGTACCATTCCTTTACTTTGCTTTAGAGACAGTTTTCAAAAGTTGTAATAATGATGATGTGGAACATAAGCTGTATTTGGATTTTCCGCTGCTATGATGTTTAGGTTTCAGCTTATACACTGTCTCGCCTGTTTATGTCAACATATGTTATTATTATATTTTATCCCATGCGCTGTGAGACATTCTACAGGTTCCTTGCTAGTTCAAATTCTTTACCTTTCCTTTCTTTGACGACCGTCCCGTGCTGGTTGGACATCGGCACAGCGCACTTTCATTAGATATGTCGGCTGGTGCAGAGCAGGCCGTCACACTTGGTATCAGAGCTCTAGGTTGCGTAGTTAACCTAGGGAAAGACACCATGGAGAGATAATACATATATGAGAGCGCGTATTTGTGATTATTTTGGTTTTAAAAAGCTATATATATACACTATTAGTATATCTAAGGATGAAGTCGCGCTGCACTGACACCACAAAGAGGATGGTTAATCATTTCTCTTTACAAATCGAACGATGAGCCGATATACGAGGGGTGCTAGTAGATGAGCCAATAATGGGGATGCTCCTGACATGAGGACTATGTTCACTGACTTCATGAGAGAGATGCTTAGGGTCGTTCAGAGGGCAGTTCCCAATGTTGATAATGGTGGTGGTGCAGCGGTGCAAGCGCCTAGGGACGACATCGCCAAGCTATGCAAGGATTACACTAGTTTTGGTGGAAAGCCGTTCCACGGAACAGAATCGGCCACGGATGTTCAAGATTGGTTGGATAGCTGTGAGCGTATCTTCGAAGACTTGGGTATCGAGGATGCAATGAAGAGAAAGTTAGCATCCCGCCAGCTGCAAGGACGGGCGATGAATTGGTGGAACGCTATTAAGGCAGCTACCCCTGAGGATCAGGTTACTTGGGATCAGTTTATGGCCCGATTAAGTGATAAGTTCATCTCAACTGCCTAGAAGTCAGAGTTGTTTAGGAAATTTCTGGAGCTTAATCAGAATGGTAGGGCAGTCTCGAAGTACATTGCAGAGTTCGATACTTTATCGAAGTATGGATTTTCCCTCATTGACACTCCCGAGAAGAAAAATGAGAAGTTCATAACAGGCTTGGATCAGTACTTGGGGGAAAGGCTTATTAACCACATCGATGAGATGTTTAAATCGATTGTGGGGAAAGCTTTGAGATCAGAGAGTCTATACCCTAAGTCGAAGACTGAGGTTGCATCCGTAGAGGAGCCAAACCCGTAAGCAAGCGGTGGAGGCAAGAATGGTTCTTAGAGTAAGAGAAAGTAGAATCAGACCAAGGATGGCCAGAAGAAAAAGAATAAGAAAGATGTTGAGTGTCAGCTGTGGTAAGAAAGGCCACTATGCCAAAGAATGTCAGGCCAAGCCAGTGGGCAGGAAGGGCTTCAACTGTTGCCAAGTGGGACATCACAATGATAAGTGTCCGCAACCCCCTAAAGATAAGCAGATTGTGAAAGCATATGCTATCGATGTAACAACCCATATTTTGATAACGTGTTATAACTATAAATCAAGGCATAATTAATTTTTAAATTGAGAATCAAGGGAAACGGGTTACGCCATTGCGTTCGTCTCGAAATTCTGATTGGAAACGAGTCCGAGTTTTCGAAAATCGGAGTCCGTATGACCAAGTTATGACCCTTCGAAGTTTTCAGAAAATTTCAAGTTCAAAACAGCTCAGAATTCGAATTCAAATTTCGAATTCAAACCACAGAACAGACTGGGCGGGAAATTTCCCGCCCAGGACCAGGTCGACCAGAGGGTCGACTATAGAGTCGACCTGCCCAGGACCAGGTCGACCATAGTGCCGACATGGGTGTCGGCCCGGTGACCGAGCCCACTTTCGAAGCTGGATTCACTTTGATGTTTCTGGCCTCGTTTCTGTCTACATTCGTTGACCTTACCCTATATAAACAGCCCCTAACACTAGTCTCTCTACACAAAATTCTCTCTGACCTTATGCTGCCCTAATTTTGGTTGAAAAGTTAGAAAAAGGGACTACTTCTTCTACATCGAAACTACGTTAAGAGAATTGCTGATTTGGGAATTTCTGTTAGGACTCGACTAAGCATATAAAGATTCAACATCGACTTTCTTTTTCTAATTCTCGAACCACGATCTGTAAGCCCTAGTTACTTTTAGATTTAAACTGTAAACGTAATATGAATGTGTTGTAAATTGAAATTGGACCTGTGTATGATGACTGTTTTACATCCATTCTTGTTCATCTTGGATCTTGACTTTTGGGTATATTACTATGACATTGATTTAGGGCCTATTCATGTTGTAAATCAAAAAGAAAACCCCCTCATATTATCATGCCTGCAATGTTGAATCTGCTATTAGTCACAAGTTTATGACTATCACCTTATGTCAACCGTTACCATGACTATCACCTTATGTCAACTGTTATCTTGATAAGTACCTTATTTTGCTAGATTTGGAATCTTTATGTTTGAGGCCGATATTCCATATGCCAGTAATGTTATAATCATTTATCTCAAGTTATACATGCTATGCTAGTAAGCACTTTTTCCACCTTATACCCGTCCCTTTTTATGTTATTCCCTAATTAGATTTATTTGTATCGATTCGAGTTTACGTGCGATGGAAATACGGTTTGGGCAGATTAGGTAAAACATGAATTGGCTTTGAACTTGAACATGAACGTTGTTATAACTTGAACCTGGATATGGACATGAACTTGACACGATTTGACATAAAACATGACCTGAAAACTTGACATGAATTTAGACTCGAAACTTGAATCTGGACATGACACATAGAATGAATTTGAAAATGGCCAACTCGAGGTTGGGTTGAGTTTGCAGTGTAAATCTGCCCGGAACCGCCCGGCAAATCCAGTGACTGCAAACAATAGGATCCAATGTGGGTAGTTGGTCATATCGCACGTAAAACCTGAGGTTAGACTATGTTGTGGTGTAAATCTGCCCGGAACCGCCTGGCAAATCCAGTGACCACAATAATTAGTCTAATGTGAGAGGTTGGGGTGCATTAATGAATTAATGCTACATGATAGGGTTAAGTCATGAACCACTTGAATATACTTAACCAACTTGATACATGATTTGGATAGGGTTAAGTCACGAATTTGAATGACAACACTTAACCCATTAGAAACCCTATTTACGCGGTCCTTTTCAGCAGTAACCCACTTAGATGTATCACGATACCCTGGGACTAGGCAGGGTGGGGCACGATTACTGGGCTGATTGTAAGCGACCAGAACGACGGCTGAGTAGGAGCGCCATTATAGGTTCAGGCGGACTATGGTCGTGCACGTACTCTGGAGTTGAAAAAGCAGGCATTGGGCACCAGTAGGTTTACACTATGCGTGCTTGATTCGTGTCGGTGGTTAGCACCATAGGGCTTGATACACCCTATGGTGGACCTAGCACAGGTGACTACATTTCAGGATAGGGCCGTATGACACAGACACATGACGAGCTACAACTTGTAGGGAGTCGATCGATTAGTAGATCGTACCGTAGGACCCCGTAATGGGTCACTTCATGATATTGGGCCAAGGGATCATTTCATGATTAATGCTTGACATGGGTTAGAACACTAGTACAGTTGGTGCAGCGAATCTTGAATATGCGATGCTAGACTTGGCTTATCTTGTTATCTTAATTATCATACCAGTCCTGTTATCATCCTTATATTTAATTCCAGTTTTCACATGTCATGTTACCTTTACTGGTTTTTATACTGAAAGTCACTAGGTCTTACCAGTCTTATGACTGACCCTTTTTCTTTCGCTTCTTTTACTTTCGTTTCCCCCCTAGGTTCTCAGGGAGAAAACACTAGCTCTTAGCTTGTATTTAGCTTGCTTTCTGTCAGCTCATGTACGGTTTAGTCTTGAGCTATGCTATGGCTGCACTTCTGCTATTAATGGTGAATAATTTACTTTTTTTATCTTAAGTTTATGCTTCTTTATTTGGAACTTGATGTAATGAAATAACTTGTACCTTGGATATATGAGGTTTTGACACTTTTCTTGAAAGTAATAAAAATTTGGTTTTTAATTTCTACCGCTGCTTTATTTATGTTCTGCTTTGTGATATCTCTGTGTATGTTTACCTAGATAATACTCCACCAAAACTAGTGCATTCCCTTTGTGAGCGACCCTAACAGAGGTGGGGTGTTACATTTGGTATCAGAGCAGAAGGTTACCAGGCTGGGCAAAAGTTTTAAAAACCTTCTGAAACTATTTTCAAAACCATTTATAAAGAAGCATTTTTCAAGAAAAGTTTTATGTTTAAAAAGGCTATTCCCCAAAAGCGATTAGCACTTTCCTTTGTTTCCTCGTTTGAACCTTTTTCTTTTCGTTTTTCAGCATGTCTGATCTTAACCTTCCTGAGGGAATACCCGTACCTGGATGGTTCTGAAGGTACTTAGAAGCTAGGGCCAACGGCGCGGGCCCGGCAGACATCCCTCCTCCTCCTCCCCTAGTGGTCGCGGTTCCTCCTCCTCCTGGTACCGCCTTTACCAAAATATGCAAAGACTTTAAAGCAATGGGCGGCAAGAACTTCGTTGGAACTGAAACCTTTGTTGAGGCCCGAAACTGACTAAAGGAGACTGAAGACTTGTTTATTATCTTTGATGTGGAGGACCATAGAAAAGTTCAGTTGGCGGCATGGTTGTTGAAAGAGGAAGCTGCATTTTGGTGGGAAGTCACCAACGCTACCAGGCCAATTGAGACTTGGGCAAACTTTAGAGAGAGGTTTGGGCTTAAATTCTTATCGTCAACAGAAGAGAACCTTCAGATGGAAAGGTTCATAGCACTCAAGCAAGGGGACATGTATGTTAGGGAGTACGTGAATAAGTTTAATCAGCTTGCTAGGTTCGGTTTGGAATTGGTCAACACGGCCCAGAAAAAGGCTGTACGCTTTGCTCGAGGATTGAACGAGCCACTACACTGTTTGGCCATAACTCATATACCCATGGGGGCGACCTTCGAAAGCTTGGTGGATATGGCTCTACTTCATGAGGAAGACAAGAATAGCAAGAAGGAGGTTAAGCCTAATGAGACTCAGATACGAAAGTTGACTTCTAGAAGGGAGGCAACAAGAATAACAAGAGCAACGACAAACCACGTGAGACGAGGAAGTGCAACTTTTGTGGCATCACGGGACACCTTGCTAAAGACTGTAGAAAGAAGAAGAGAAAGTTGGGTGAATGCTTTCATTGTGGAGATACTGGACACATCAGTAAGGATTGCCCTAAGAAGCAAGGACAGGGGCAAGGGCAGACCCAGCGAGCAGGACCTTCTGGAGGGCAGTTGCATGCTCTAAACACCACTCCAGCACTTGACCGAGGTAGTAATGTTTCCGTAGAAAGCCTTGTTTACATTTCTGACTTTCCCATTCAAACCTTATTTGACTCTGGCGCATCACATACTTTTATTTCTTCTGATATTGTTGAAAATCTGCACCTAAGTACTAGTCTGGTTGAGGATCCCGTTATAGTTTCAAATCCAATTGGGGGCTCCACCCATTTATCTATGTTGTGTGTGGATTTGAGGATCTCTATCTTAAGCGTAGAATTCACGTGTAATGCTTATGTTCTCGGATTTATGGGATACGGTTTGATCCTAGGTATGGATTGGCTGTCCGATTATAGAGCCATTCTTGATTGTGAACGAAGGGTAGTGAGGCTCATGACTCGCCTTGGTAATACCCTTGAAATTTCTTGTAACCCTAAGGGTCCGGTCATGTTGTGTTATCTTGAATCTCTTGACTCGTCCATCGATAATTTGCAATCTGTAAGAGTGGTCCGAGAATATCCAGATGTCTTTGATGAGGTGAGGGGGTTACCTCCTAAACGCGAGATAGACTTCCGAATTTATCTTGTTGATAATGCCAAGCCAGTTTCATTGCCCGTTAGGCACATGGCCCCGCGAGAAAGAAGAGAGCTCAATAAACAAGTTAAGGAGTTGCTTGAGAAAAATTTCATAAGACGAAGCACTTCTGAATGGGGTGCTCCAATGGTATTAGATACTAAGGCGGATGGTTCGCTTCGTCTATGCGTAGATTATCGTGAGTTAAACAAGCCAACTAAGAAAAATAGGCACCCACTACCAAGAATCGACGATTTGTTTGACCAGTTTGTGGGAGCATCTCTCAACTCGATCTAGCCACAAGATTCCATCAGCTTATAGTGGCTGAGGACAACATTGACAAAACTGCGTTTAGGACTCCAGATGGGTTCTTCGAATGGCTCGTCATGCCGTTTGGGTTAACGAATGCACCCGCGTACTTTGTAGATTTGATGGGTAGGGTGTTTCGGGAGTTCCTTAACAAGTTTGTGGTAGTTTTCGTGGATGATATTTTGATCTTCTCAAAAGATGAAGAAGAGCATGCTATACATCTCAAGGAAGTCATGGAAACGCTTAGAGCACACCAGTTAAAGGCTAAGCTCTCCAAATGCCATTTTTGGAGGAAGGAAGTTCGGTTTCTTGGACATGTAGTTTCTAAGCAAGGCATAGCCGTGGACACCGCAAAGGTAGTTGCGGTACAAGACTGGAAGATTCCTAAGAATGCAACGGAGGTGAGGAGCTTTCTCGGTTTGGCGGGCTACTATAGGAAGTTCATTAAGGACTTCGCTAAGATTTTAGCCCCTCTTACTAAGTTAACAAAGAAGAACCTAGCTTTTGCATGGGACATAGAGTGTGACGTTGCTTTTCAGAGATTCAAGAGAGCCCTCACAACAGCTCCAATTTTGGCATTACCCGATGGAGGAAAGATGTTTACCGTGTACACAGATGCATGTGTCACGGGATTAGGCGCTGTCCTAATGCAAGATGGAAGAGTAATATGCTACGGGGGCAGACAACTTAAAATTCATGAGAAAAACTATCCCATGCATGACTTGGAGTTGGCCGCGATTGTTTTTACGCTTAAAACTTGGCGCCATTATCTTCTAGGGGAGAGGTTCGAGCTGTATACCGACCACAAATCGCTTAAATACCTCTTCCCACAGAAAGATTTGAATCTGAGACAACAGAGGTGGATGGAATTCTTGGCATCATATGACTTCGATATAGCTTATACCCCTGGCAAGGGTAATGTGGTGGCGGACGCGCTAAGTAGAAAAAGGTTGACCTTGAGCCCCTTGTTTGTTGAAAGGAAAAGCCTTGAGTTTATAACAACCTTTGATTTTACACCTGCTGTTGAGTCATTGGCTGCTACGTTAGCATCTCTTGAGTTAAGACCTACGCTTCTAGATCAAGTAGGGACTTCACAGAAGGAAGACCCACAGATAGTCGAAATCATGGACAAGCTGATTAGTGGTGAGACGTCAAGTCACCTCGGTAGGTATGCCATAGATGACAAGGGATGGCTAAGGCGCGATGGAAGGCTATGTGTCCTACAAGTGGGAGACCTAGTAAGGAAAGTCCTCGAAGAGGCGCATCACTCGAAGATGACCATACATCCTGGAGGGGATAAGATGTACAGAGATATGAAACGCATTTTCTTTTGGACTGGAATGAAAAAGGACGTGGCATAGTTCGTTTCAAAGTGCATGGTGTGCCAACAAGTAAAGGCCGAGTCGAAGAAGCCCGGTGGGCTATTACATCCTTTGGAGGTTCCGCAATGGAAGTGGGAAAGTATCTCTATGGACTTCGTGGATGGATTGCCTAGGTTGAGGAAGGGGAGTACTAGCATATGGGTCATAGTTGATAGACTCACGAAAAGTGCTCACATCATTCCGGTGAAAAGCAAGAGGACCGCATCATGGCTAGCGTCTATTTACCTTCGAAAGGTAGTACGGTTGCACGGGTTTCCTTCTAGTATAGTTAGTGATCGTGACCCGATTTTCACTAGCCAGTTTTGGAATAGTCTGCAAGAAGCAATGGGTACACGACTGAGTTTAAGCATGGCCTATCACCCACAGACGGATGGACAAAACGAAAGGGTAAATAGGGTACTAGAAGATCTCCTGAGGCTATGCATTCTTGACTTTGCTGGTACTTGGGAAGACCATCTTCCTCTCGTGGAGTTTGCATATAATAATAGTTACCAAGCTAGCATCGGAGTGGCACCGTTCGAAGCCTTGTATGGAAGACCGTGCAAGTCGCCAACTTGTTGGTGGGAGACGACAGACAGGCTTATACTTGGGCCCGACATGATAAGGGACACTTCTGAGAAGGTTGAGTTGATACGAAGACGGATGAAAACGGCCTAAGATAAACAGAAATCTTATGCGGACAAGAGAAGGACAGACTTAGAGTTCGAAGTCGGAGATATGGTATTTATAAAAGTTTCTCCATTACGCAATGTAGTTCGTTTTGGAGCGGTTGGAAAGCTAGCACCAAGGTTCATAGGACCATTCCCTATCACTGAGAGGATTGGATAGATGGCCTATAAGGTAGACTTACCCGAGAAGCTGACCGGAGTACACAATGTCTTTCACGTCTCGCATCTCCGAAAGTGCTTACATGAATCGTCCGAAGTGGTTGAGCCAAGCATCCTTGAAGACATAGAAGTGGAAAAAGAAGCAACATTGAGGCGAGTTCCGATTCGTATCTTAGGAACGGAGATTAAGAAGCTAAGGAATCGAGAAGTCAAGCTAGTTAAAGTGCAGTGGAGTGAAGCCCAAGAAGACGCAACTTGGGAAACCGAATAGAAGATACGCGCGCTTTACCCATTTCTTTTTGAGGGTGCATTCTCGATCTCTTTTTCCTATAAACTTGAAAACCTTTTCGTATCATGCTTCTACTACCTACGTTTGTCTTGTTATCTTCTCGATCTTATCTTGAGAACTTTAGGTAGAACCATATGGATGTAAACATGTGATTGAAACATGTTATGGTTGATGTTTTCAAATGGTTGCAAGTGTTTGCAAGTGATTGCTAGTGGATGCATGACACACATTAGGCACTAGATCGGCTCAGTCACATTTTCATGTTGCATATGCATGAGTGCTTATACTTGTACATGGATGGAACTTGTTATGCTATCACGTGGATGTTGCATATGGCTGAATGTTTGTGCACTCATGTAGAGATTATAAAGTATGTTAGGAATTTTGCATACATGTTGGATTCATTACACTAACATATTTTGCATTAAGGAGGTCTACTGAATCAGTAACCGCCTGATCTTTTGCATTAGATAAGTACATATACACACGCTTTCTGCATATGTTCATACAGCACTAAAAACCTTTTAAGGACAATGGTTGCTTGTGGATGATGTTTTGAGTAGATGGATGATGGATTGTAGGACACATCCTCCCTAACTTAGAGATTTCGGGGACGAAATCCTTTAAGGAGGGGAGAATGTAACAACCCGTATTTTGATAACGTGTTACAACTATAAATCAAGGCAGAATTAATTTTTAAAATGAGAATCAAGGGAAACGGCTTACGCCATTGCGTTTGTCTCGAAATTCTGCTTGGAAACGAGTCCGAGTTTTCGAAAATCGGAGTCCGTATGACCAAGTTATGACCCTTCGAAGTTTTCAAGTTCAAAACAGCTCAGAATTCAAATTCAAATTTCGAATTCAAACCACAGAACAGACTGGGCGGGAAATTTCCCGCCCAAGACCAGGTCGACCTAGGGGTCAACCATAGAGTCGACCTGCCCAGGACCAGGTCGACCATAGTGTCGACCTGGGTGTCGACCTGGTGGCCGAGCCCACTTTTGAAGTTGGATTCACTTTGATGTTTCTGGCCTCGTTTCTGTCTACATTCGTTGACCTGACCCTATATAAACAGCCCCTAACACTAGTCTCTCTACACAAAATTCTCTCTGACCTTATGCTGCTCTAATTCTGGTTGAAAATTTAGAAAAAGGGACTACTTCTTCTACGTCGAAACTACGTTAAGAGAATTGCTGATTTGGGGATTTCTGTTAGGACTCGACTAAGCATATAAAGATTCAACATCGACTTTCTTTTTCTAATTCTCGAACCACGATCTGTAAGCCCCAGTTACTTTTAGATTTAAACTGTAAACGCAATATGAATGTGTTGTAAATTGAAATTGGACCTGTGTATGATGACTGTTTTATATCCATTCTTGTTCATCTTGGATCTTGATTTTTGGGTATATTACTATGACATTGATTTGGGGCCTATTCATGTTGTAAATCAAAAAGAAAACCCCCTCATATTATCATGCCTGCAATGTTGAATCTGCTATTAGTCACAAGTTTATGACTATCACCTTATGTCAACCGTTACCATGACTATCACCTTATGTCAACTGTTATCTTGACAAGTACCTTATTTTGTTAGATTTGGAATCTTTATGTTTGAGGCCGATATTCCATATGCCAGTAATGTTATAATCATTTATCTCAAGTTATACCATGCTATGCTAGTAAGCACTTTTGCCACCTTATACCCGTCCCTTTTTATGTTATTCCCTAATTAGATATATTTGTATCGATTCGAGTTTACGTGCGATGGGAATACGGTTTGGGCAGATTAGGTAAAACATGAATTGGCTTTGAACTTGAACATGAACATTGTTATAACTTGAACCTGGATATGGACATGAACTTGACACGATTTGACATAAAACATGACCTGAAAACTTGACATGAATTTAGACTCGAAACTTGAATCTGGACATGACACTTAGAATGAATTTGAAAATGGCCAACTCGAGGTTCAGTTGAATTTGCAGTGTAAATCTGCCCGGAACCGCCCGGCAAATCCAGTGACTGCAAACAATAGGATCCAATGTGGGTAGTTGGTCATATCTCATGTAAAACCCGAGGTTAGACTATGTTGTGGTGTAAATCTGCCCGGAACCGCCTGGCAAATCCAGTGACCACAATAATTAGTCTAATGTGAGAGGTTGGGGTGCATTAATGAATTAATGCCACATGATAGGGTTAAGTCATGAGCCACTTGAATATACTTAACCAACTTGATACATGATTTGGATAGGGTTAAGTCACGAATTTGAATGACAACACTTATCCCATTAGAAACCCTAGTTACGCGGTCCTTTTCAACAGTAACCCACTTAGATGTATCACGATACCCTGGGACTAGGCAAGGTGGGGCACGATTACTGGGCTGATTGTAAGCGACTAGAACGACGGCTGAGTAGGTGCGCCATTGTAGGTTCAGGCGGACTATGGTCGTGCACGTAGTCTGGAGTTGAAAAAGAAGGCATTGGGCACCAGTAGGTTTACACTGTGCGTGCTTGATTCGTGTCGGTGGTTGGCACCATAGGGCTTGATACACCCTATGGTGGGCCTAGCACAGGTGACTACATTTCTGGATAGGGCCGTATGATACAGATACATGACGAGCTAGAACTTATAGGGAGCCGATCGATTAGTAGATCGTACCGTAGGACCCCGTAATGGGTCACTTCATGATATTGGGCCAAGGGACCATTTCATGATTAATACTTGACATGGGTTAGAACACTAGTACAGTTGGTGCAATGAATCTTGAATATGCGATGCTAGACTTGGCTTATCTTGTTATCTTAATTATCATACCAGTCTTGTTATCATCCTTATGTTTAATTCCAGTTTTCACATGTCATGTTACCTTTACTGGTTTTTATACTGAAAGTCACTAGGGCTTACCAGTCTTATGACTGACCCTTTTTCTTTCTCCTCTTTTTCTTTCGTTTTCCCCCCGGGTTCTTAGGGAGAAAACACTAGCTGTTAGCTTGGATTTAGCTTGCTTTCTGTCAGCTCATGTACGGTTTGGTCTTGAGCTATGCTATGGCTGCACTTCTGCAATTTATGGGGAATAATTTACTTTTGTAATCTTAAGTTTATGCTTCTTTATTTGGAACATAATGTAATGGAATAATTTGTACCTTGGATATATGAGGTTTTGACTCTTTTCTTGAAAGTAATAAAAATTTGGTTTTTTATTTCTACCGCTGCTTTATTTATGTTCTGCCTTGTGATATCTCTGTGTATGTTTACCTAGATAATACTCCACCAAAACTAGTGCATTCCCTTTGTGAGTGACCCTAGCAGATGTGGGGTGTTACAATCGATGTTGTTCCTTCTTCGTCGAATGCCCCAACTGCGGTGGAGAAAGGAAAGAATGTCATCATTCAAGGTACGCTTTCTGTTTATGATGTTCCTGTTTGAGTATTGTTTGATACCGGAGCTTCTCGTTCCTTCATATCTAGTGACCTGGTAGATAGGTTGAGATTGGAACCTGAGATACTCGTTAGACCTTTATCAGTGACGAACCCGATTGGTGGTTCGACTAGCCTTTGTATGATTTGTCGTAATGTGGTCTTATCGAGTCATGGATGCATGTTCATTTGTGATTGCTTTGTTTTGGGCTTTACTGGGTTTGGCATTATTTTGGGAGTCGATTGGCTCTAAAGATACGTGGTGGTGGTGGACTGTGAGGGATTTTTGGTGACAGTTAGAGCGCATGATGGGCGGAGGGTAGTGTTTGGTGGTCTAACTAGTGATGGGGTAATGGCTAGTTTTCTAAATTCCCTCGACCTCCCACATGATGAGTTGTCAGATGTACCCGTGGCTGGCTAGTATCCGGACGTCTTCGAGGAAGTGATTGGACTTCCACCACACCGAGAGACTGAGTTCCGTATTGATTTGGTGAAAGATGCCAGACCTATAGTGATGCCACTTCGTCGTATGGCGCCAAGGGAGCAGCAAGAGCTCGGGGTGTGAAACGACCCGAACTTCCCCGTGAAGGAAAGCACAGATAGAATTGAGGACAAGACGAATCAGAACGCAAACAGAAGAACATTTCATTATTATTACAATAATTCCATCAGATACAGGAATATACAGAGTATGAATAAATATTATAGAACAAAGAATATCAGAGATTTAAATACAGTACTGCAGCGGAAAAATAGTACAAAACACAACTGAAAGAGATATACGGATACAGAGCTTTCCGGATATCATTCCAGCTGTAAACCAGGCTCCTGTGAATATAAATATGCAAAACCAAAACTACTAGCTGCCCGTGTAGAAAATAGGGGCACCCAGAGTTTAGGTTAAAACAATAAACTCTATGTCAGTCATGTGACTGGTGTGAGAACTAAAACAGTTATTTAAAACTTTACTTTAAAAGAGAGTAATTCAAGGGACCACACCGTATAACACGGAACGGGTTTCCTCCCAAGAACACTAGTGCACATAGCAAAACAGCGCAATGCTTTTTGAAAAAAATGAAGCTATTATATGACCCGGGTCCCATCACACAATGCAACGCAAGCCGGAGGATAGGGTTTTCCCTTATAATAGCCAAACATGCTTGGTACGTTAAAACAAATCATTTGATACTATTATAAGTGTATAGTGTCAAAACAATTTCAATCATAAATATCAATCATAGACGGCATGGGTACCATATATCATGTCGCCATACTATGTTCTACAAATAAAACCGAATTATCATGTATTGGAAATTGGATTTCCTTCATGAGTCGAGGCAAGGGGCAAGCTCCTCTCCGTTCGAGACACTCTAGCAAATGTCCCAGGACTGCACACAGCAATCCTTGGATCTTCAGGGCCGGTCCTCTCTTACGTTTGAGGATTGGCAATTCCTGAGCACACGTTTCCCGGTCCTAACATACCTATATCTGAAGCGCCTCGCATTCCAACAACCACACAGGTGAAAAGTATATAAATGTTAGCCAGTTTAAGCACTGACACCACCACTAGCTAGAAAGAAACGTCGTGCTCTCCCTGCAGTTACTATCCCGTTTTTGACTCATACCGATGTGTGAGGCTCGCGAATTAACGCCATACACAAAGCTGCGCTACACAGGCCGTGCTTTGATCATCAACCACAAGACTTTGCTTTTCAACAGAAGCCTTAATCATCTGCCACTTAGGCGTGCCACATAGGCAATTCATGCCATGCGACTGATGTCCATCAATATACAACCTCTGAGCTCGTACGTCTCAGAGAAGGGCGTTAAGCAAGAGAATAAATTCTCCACCGCCAAACAGATGTATATTTAATAGAGATCAATCAACACAGAATAAAATACAATGTCAGACACACAGTCCATTTACAAGTTCGTTCTAGGTCTGAACGAAACCGGAGGCACTTTCCTCGCATATCCATCGATCTCCAAGTACGTCTGGACGATCACCAACTGATTCTCTCATCTTGGGTGTACATCTCAATCAAGATCATCAGTAATCACCCAAACAATGTGAAGATTTCCGGTCTTCAACCACCGTCTTCATCTTCGACTTGTCGTCGAATCGGTTATTCAGAATGGGTATAAACCCGGCCTTTCTGAATAAGCCTCGCATATAATAAACAAGTGCTACACAAACACGACATACGCCTCATTCCAATTCATCAGTCACTAACCGTAAATTAGCAAGAGAACAATTCCCCAAATATTAACCTCGAAGGCCGAAACCAACATCAGATCAATACCCAGGAAACCATCCTTCTTAACTAACCTGCAGTTAGTTTCTAAATTTCACATTCTTAGTGAAAGGTTCCCATTAATTTTATCAAAGATAAATTCTTCTAAATTTATTCTTTAATCTTCCTTTGGATATCATTTCAAACCATGTTAAGGTTTTCCAAACTAGTCGGGATTAGCGAACCACACCGAAGTAATTATTTATTTTATTTCCCAATCCCAACATATTTATCCCATTGAGCAAAACTGGTAATAATCCATATCTAACACCACGGTGTTATCGGTAAATATTAATTACCATTTCACGTTCAAATCTAATTAAAGATTTAACTATCGCTTTGGAGCAAAACCGGTGATACTCCATTCTCGATCATTTCAATCTAATTAAAGATTCATTAAAACTCCACTTAGTTTTAATCTTCTCAAAAATCAATATCCTGTCCTTAACTGGGTTAAAGAACCAATGTCATCTAAAACATGATTCACGATAAACCCCAAATCATCTTCTATTGTTAATCGGGTTAAAGAACAGGTGTTATTCAAAACACCGCTCACGATAAACCCAAAACCAATTTAAATTCAACTCCAATTAATATTATTTAATTGGTACACTTCATTAAATCTAAATAGAAAGATTTAATCTTTTTCTCAACAGGGCTTAAGAACAGTGTTAATGAAGACACCATTCATGACAAACCCAAATCACGTTTGACATTAAATACAAGGCTCTGAATAGAAAATATATCGGCTTATATTCATATCAAATTCTACGACCAACAAATATCGTATTGGAAACAACGATATAAATATATCTTTCAAATTTCCACAACCATATCTGTATAATCATGAAATCCAACATCGAAATATTTCAAAGATAATTTCGATTCAAATCCATTCCAATTCAATTATTAGAAATTCTGATTATTTTCAAAACTACTTCAAATTCACTTTATTTATTTAAAAATAATTGGATTTCTAATTCTAGTTCAAAACTAGTTCATTTCGATAAAAATCTATTTTTATCTTTTCAAATATGGAATTTTTTATCCCAGTTCTTTACAAATCATTTCTTATGATTTTACACGAATTATTACTATTTTTAATAATTTTATCAAGGCCCGTACAGTCGATTTCCATCAACGGCCATCGAACTGCACTTACGACGACCTTTTCCAAATTTGATTTGGACATAATTCCGAATCCAACCGTTAGATTTAAAATCTCTAATATTCTTAGAAAGCTCTTTTCGATACGAACCCGACGGTTCTGGTTTTAGGAGAATCCGATGGACGGATCTCCCGCAATGTCCATTTGAAGTTGATGATCGAAATTCACGAACCGCCGCAGCGCGGCGCGTTCTATTCAGGCCATTATATATATATAATATTATATATATTTCGTCGATTTCCCATTTAAAACGTATTTTATAAATCGTTTTAAATTCGTTTTCGGAACGATTTCAACTTCATATTCAATTTCGAATCGAAATTGAATATTCCACATCATCGATATACAAATGATAATATTTTCAAAACGTTATATTGTGAAATCACTTCCTTTTCTATATTCATTATAAAAACGAATATAATCGATATAAATACCGCTCGCGTTCAAATGGTGCATCACTAATCAACACGGCTTTATATATTTTAACAACTTCGTTATTCTATTCAACAAATGAATATTTATTCTATTCAACACATGAATCTATATTTCTTTCAACACATGACTAATCTCAACACATGAGTGCTGTCAACACATGACTATTTTTTTTGTAATATTCTTTATTTTCCCAATTGGAATGAGGCCCAATCAATTACCATATAATGCTAATTATATGGATTCCATACAACATATGTATATAATAGCAACGATATATAATCAACCATCATCCAAAGTGCACCACACAACTGCATAAGCATTAAATATAAATATCTAACGCTTATAATAGTCTGTCAATCAATCGACCGACATACAACTAATTATTGGGATTAGTGTTTGTCATATATCATCCCAATACCCGTGAGGGGTTTCAAACAATCAAACACAGATTTTATTTGTGCGGTTGGGCGATGTGTAAATTTTATTGTCCCAATCAATATCAGTCAAATCAGTGTACATAAACAAATCGTTCGATTTATAAATGAATATTTATTTTATTCACATTCTCGTTAAAAATTATATTTTTAACGACCAAAATGTTTTATTCAACCTATGAATATTCTATTCGGTTCATTTATTCAATAAAATGATATTTTTATTTTTCTAACATATTTTAGAAAATTTCGGCCGCATAACGGCACGATACTAGAAACGGGATAAGGCCTAGCCATATCCCCGGTCTAATAATAGCCTACGCCATACACATACCAATCTAATCAATCTCATTTCACCAAACAACCAAATTCAAACCAATCATCCAATCAACTACACAACCAAACAAACAAGTCGTCCATGGTCTGTGGACGACAGGTGTCGGGTGCTACTAAGTACCGCCTGCATCCTAGTATATATTTTAACTAGAAAAGAAAATTCAAAGTGAGAAGTTCTCACAGATTAGCTAAACCAGCTCCACGACTCTCCATTTGCAGAAATCTTCGTCGCGCTCGCCTTTTGTAAATTTCATTGTGCGTAGCCACTACATGGATAAAAATTACATTTTTATACTGATATTATATAGATAAAAATTCTATTTTTACACCGCTACTATATAGATAAAAATTCTATTTTTATACCGCTGTTCATATAATAAAGATTATATTTTTATATTGCCCCTCATATAAAAATCACATCTTTGCTTCTTCTACATAATAAAAATTATATTTTTATACCTCCTACATAATAAAGTTCGAATTTTTATATCATCGCTATAAAAATCACATTTTTATTTCAACATATATATAATAAAAATCAGATTTTTATTTCGCCACATATATAAAGATCAAATTTTTTCTCTCTATATATTATAAAAATCATATTTTTATTCTTCTCATTATATAAAAATCATATTTTTATTCTTCTCATTATATTAAAATCATATTTTTACATACTTCATTCGTCAAAAACCATAGAAGCTTTAAAGCGGAGAAAACTCACTTTTTTCTAATGTCCGGATTCGCTGTTCTGGTTCCAGAATTTGCAAACGAGTTTCAATCTTCACATCATCTTTTTTTCTAGCTTAAACACGGCATTCCAGACAACTTTCGCCAAGTGGTCTTCCTTCCGAAAATGTGTCATTTCGCCGGAAATCGCGAAATAACAGCATTTTGACAGTGTTTGGACAGCAGACTTTGGACGCGTTTTTCCGACAACTCCGCAATGCAAAATGGGACTATCATATACCAAATCAAAGAGAAAATCGTGCTCTTCGACTTTGGTCTTGAGGAACTTTGGCTAGAAATGCACGATTTGTGAGTTATTCCCGAAATAAGGACAGGGTGTTTTGTGCAAAACGGGAAGTTAGTGAAAAATGTGATTTTTTAGGAGGAGGGGCCCACGGCCTGAGTTGGGTGGCCATAGGGGGGGCGCCGGACCTGATGGACGTGGGGGAGGCCGCTGGTGGCGGGGTGGGGTCCACGGAGGCGGGTGGTGGTGGTTTGGGGGTCTAGGGTTTTGGTTTGTGATGGGAGAGTGAAACACCCCACCTCCGTTAGGGTCACTCTCAAAGGGAATGCCCTAATTTTGGTGGAGGTTTATAAGTACAAGTCACAGATATACAAGACAGATATAAGAACACATATTTGTAAACAGCGGAAGAACAACAAATTTTATTTCATAAAGTCAAATACGTGTTACAACAACATCCTTTCAAAAAAAACATAACATAACACTTTCATAATCTGTCTTGAGTACATTATTTAAAGAAGCATAAATAAAACATAGGTAAACTGCAAAAGCCCCATGGAGTGTGTCCAAAGCCATAGTTCAAAACAGGAAAGTCCAAGCAATACATTTTTCTTCTTCAAGCTGGATGTTGAGATTGGTCAAGCTGCTGTGTTCCCTCCCTGAGGACCTGGGGGGGGGGGGGAACGGAAGAAAGAAGACGAAAGGAAAATAGAGTCAGACATAAAGCCTGAGTAAGTCTAGTACTACTTTATCTATGAATAAAGAACTGGGTATGATAAGTAATAACAAGAAGTGGGCAAACACTATAACTTGATTAAGTTGTCTAGGGTCGAATACACTATCGTACCCCATGTTAATCTCTGAACCCATATAAACTAGTTTCCATCTGGCACCCCATAATCAGGGCGATGTGATCCATTCAATGATGATCGGCTCCTACTCGCATAGTTACATGTGTCTTACGGCCCCCGATGTCTGTAGTTACCTATGCTGGTCCCACCATGGGGTGTATCAAGTCCCATAGTGGCAACCCGACACAACCTTAGAATGCACAGGTATGCTACTGGTGCCCAGTGCTTTATTTTTCTGCGCCGGAGTGCGTGCACGCCCGCACACCGTTAGAACCTACACTGCTACACCACCGCCATCGCTTTGACCTCTTATAATCAGCCCAGTAATCGTGCCCCACCCTGCCTAGTTTCAGGGTATCCTGATACACCTTTTAGGGTTACTGCTGAAAAGGGTCCCCCGTTACTAGGTTTTCTATCTCTAGCCAACATGCTAAGTTGGTTAAGTGTTTCCTAACCTAACCCCACTAGTCCGTTAAGTTTAGCATGTTCCATTTTGATTAAGTCTTTAGTCCACTTAATCCTAACAATCCTGACTCAGCCTTAATCGTCTTATTAAGGCCCTGACCTCTCACATTAGACAGGTATTGTTGTGGCTGCCTGTTGCCGGTTGGTTCCGGGCAGTCTTACGCCACAACTCAGTCTAACCTCGGGTCCTTGCTGGGCTCCATGTTTAACCTCCCACATTGGATAGGTATTGTTGTGACTACTGGACAGCCGGGCGGTTCCGGGCAGGTTTACATCACAACTCAATCCAACCTCGGGTTAAACACATCGTATTTTCTACATTTACATATCTTGTCATTCTTCTTTATTTCTTATATGTAAATATTTGCGGCCCATTATTAAGTTAATGGTGTAAAGGTTACACCAATCATGGGCCCAACCCATACTTGAACTTGGGCCCTTCTATTTTATATTTTCATTCATTAATTAATTTTAACCCAACGTTATTTTCCCCCGTTTTACACGTCCGTTCATATATATTGGGCTTAGCCTTTTAAAGCCCAATTTAGCCATGCGAAAAGGGGAGGCTTATGGCGTATACACAAAGAGGGGAAGGTGAGCGCATGAACTTGCAATACGACGTTGGAAATACAAAATAGAAATTGGTGTACTTGCATAGTGGTAACATAGGTGACATGAATAAAAGCATGTGAACTTGCATAGGTTTAACTACAACATGAACCTATATTCTCATTTAGGCATAATGTCAAACATAAGCATGTCATAAATATTCCTAGCATAAGCATAGCATAATGCCAAACATAAGCATGGCATAAATACTTCTAGCATAATCATGGCATAATGTCAAACATAAGCATGGCATAAGTAAAGTTAAATTTGTTCATGGCATAAACATAAACATGTCATGTTCATAAGGTTTCTACATGTTTACAAAGGGGATACTTTGTTACTAACACAAAAGCATAGTTCAACTTAATCATGATTTAAGTCTAATCATATAACGATGGTATAAATATACTTATGCATAAATATTCCTAATCATGGTGTTTGCTTTAAACTTGCAGAAAGGGGATTTTTGAGTCCAACCTAGCCATGTCTCATATATGTCATCATATAAACAAGATAGACTTAATCATAGATTTCAATTATGCCAAATATCATTCATACCCTAGCCATATTCATAAGTTTTGCAAAAGCATGACTTAATACATGGATTATGGTGTCAAAATTCCAACATAGTTTCATATGAACTATAACAACCAAACTTGTTTCAATTACTTGCAAAATGATTTATGCACAAAATATACATTAGGATGGCATAATAACAAAGCCCCAAATTCGCATAATTTTCAATCAACTACATACATGTAGCTTCAACATAGATAACATAATTTGCGCAATATTCCAAACGTAAACTTGCATAGAACTACCGCATGTAGTTCTTTATAACATAATCCATAAATATCCAAACGTATATAATATTTCAAATTGATAAGAACGCACAAATATGAATAACTTTATTGCCACAATTCAAGCATACAAACTAACACAATTGTTTATTCATACCAAAGTAATACTCTACTTACAATGGTTGCGGCGAATTCTCTAATTAAGAGATATGATTCCTATGTTGAATTGATTGGCTTTAGGTTGCTTGAATTGCTTTAGGCTTTAGAACTTTCTTCCTAATCCTCTCTCTAGTTGGCGGCTACTCTTTGTCGTTCCTCAGCAACATGGCGGCTATGTTCTTAATTTTGAATGAATAGATTAGGGTTTAGTCTAGGGTTGTTTATATAGAGGTTAGGAACTAATTAGGACCATTGATGTTGCTAGGTTAGATCATAGCCATTCATTAGGAAGAGAGACCAATTAAAACCCGCCACCTAGCCCTAATGACAAAGCAGACCACAGAAATTCGACCAAACACAGACCTGGCCAGCCAGGTTGACTGGGCTCGACCAGGTCGATACCCCTGTCGACAGGGCTGTCGACAGCCCTGTCGACATGGGTAGCCCAGGTCGACAGCCCAGTCGACCTGGGTGGCCTAGGCGGGTGTTTATCCGCCCTGGCCCATTGGGCCCGATTTTTAATTATTTTATTCTGTTTGAATTTTAAATTTGATTCAAAACTTCCGAAGGCCATATCTCCTTCATACGGACTCCGTTTTTCGAAAACTCGGACTCTATTTCGCGTATTTTTCCGAGACGAACGCAATGGCGTATCCCGTTTCCCTTAGTTCTTTGATTTCAGATTAATTATACTTTAATTTGTTAATTTCACAGTTTATAGAATTTTCGGGGTGTTACATTCTCCCCCACTTAAAAGGATTTCGT
This sequence comes from Allium sativum, assembly GCA_030737875.1. Classification (NCBI taxonomy): domain Eukaryota; kingdom Viridiplantae; phylum Streptophyta; class Magnoliopsida; order Asparagales; family Amaryllidaceae; genus Allium; species Allium sativum. The sequence goes on from CM060925.1 coordinate 207,600,119, forward strand.
CCCCGAAATCTTCAAGCTAGGAGGAATGTATATCCTAACATCCAAACATCCATCTACTCATCCATCAAACACGAGCATCCATTGTCCTTAAAAGACTTCTAATGCTTCATGATCATATGCAAAGTGTGTGTGTATACATGTACTTATCTAATGCAAAATCAGGCGGTCTACTGATTCAGTTGACCTCCTTAATGCGAATTATGTAAGTGCCATGAATCCATTATGTATGCAAATTTTCCTATTCTTGATTCTACATGAGTGCACAATCATTCAATACAAATGCAGCATCCACATGACAACACATTAAAAATTCAACCATATACGAATACAAACATATATGCATATGCGATATGAAGTGACTGAGCCGATCTAAAACCTAGATTGTGTGTGTATATGCAACCACGAGCAACCACTAGCAATCACTTGCAACCACTTGCAACCATCATCCATAACATGTTTCAATTACATGTTTCCATCCAAAAAGATTCTACCTAAGAGATAAGGTCGAGGAAATATACCTAAAAAGATAGATAAAAGCGCAACTTAAGGAAAAGGAAAGATCAAGGATGTACCCTCGAACAGAAAAGGGTAGGCAGTGCGTATTCTAGCTTCAGTTTCCCAAGTCGCGTCTCCCTCGGCGTCGCTCCACTGAACTTTGACGAGCTTGACTTCGCGGTTGCGTAGCTTCTTCACTTACGTTCCTAATATGCGGGTTGGAACTCTTCTTATGGTTGCTTCGCGTTCCACTTCGGCCTCTTCGAGGATGTTTGGCTCTACCACTTCAGCTGACTCGTGTAGACATTTTCGGAGATGTGAAACGTGAAAAACGTTGTGGACTCCAGCCAACTTCTCGGGTAGCTCTAATCTATTGGTCATTTTCCAAATTTTCTCAATGATAGGAAATGGCCCTACCTAAAGGTATAGTCGAATGATAGAAGCAAGTAAAAACTTTGTGCCCATTAGGCAATGTCAAAACTGGAAATCTATGCCACATATATATTGATTAGGAGAAAAACTCTCTAAGCATCAGCCCCGAAGACCGAAATCAACATCAGACTGACACCCAAAGAATTACTCAACCCAACCACCATATACGATTCTAGGAAATTAAGCATGATGGACTCCTTTTAGGTCACAAGGGAGTTCCTTCCTAAGACCAACCCGTATCCTATAAAACCCAAAAAGTTTGGTCAATCCAACGAACACCCTCAAGCCCCAACATGTGTTACTAACAGATGAGTCATACTCCCTATGGAGTTTGAAATAGAAATTGGATTAAGAATGGGACCGAGAGGATATACAGAAAAGACACCATGCAAGTAAGTTCCACAGGAAGAGAGGGATCAAGGATATACTCTTAAGATGAGATATGATGCACGAATCTAGTCTTCGATCTTCTAAGTCGCATTTCCTTGAGCTTAACTCCATTATGCTTTGTCCGTCTTTAACTTCACAATTTCGTAGCTTCTTAATTCTTGTTTCCAAAATATGAGTTGGAACCTTTTCCACTGTTGCCTCTCGTTCCACTTTCACTTACTCTACTTCTAATATACTTGGCTCAAGCCTAACTGCGTACTCATGGTCCCATGCAAGCTCTCCAAAATTCACTAGTGAATCTTGGATCTTGTTAACTTACTAGAAGGTATTCCACAACCTATTCATAAGCGAAATGAACTTTCTGCCTTAGTGGCGAACACTACTGGAGCGCCCCATTCTGAAATGCTCCTCCTAATGAACCCCTTTCTCTAGAGGCTCTTTAATCTGTTTACTGAGCTCTTTCCTTTCCCGTGGAGCCATGTGTCCAACGGGCAACGCAACGGGCTTTGCATTATCTACAAGATATATGCGGAAGTCTATTTCCCGCTTCGGAGGCAAGCCCTTCACCTCTTCGAAGACATCCGGATATTCCCGGACCACTCTAACCGATTGCAAATTTTTCTAGCGATTCAAGATAACTAAGCATAACCGCATACGAGGGATTACAAGAAATTTCCAAAGTATTACCGAGCTGGGTTAGGAGCCTAACAACCCTTTTCTCACAATCAAGGATGGCCCCATTACTGGATAGCCAATCCATACCCAAAATCAAACCATACCCCGAAAAGCCCAAAACAAAGGCACTACATTGAAATTCTACACTTAGAATAGAAATTTTCAATCCCAAACAGATCATAGACAAATGAGCTGGGCCCCCAATTGGGTTTGAAACAATTAAGGGGTCCTCTACCATACTAGTTTTTAGGTGCAGAGATTCTACTAAAGCAGACGAGATAAAGGAGTGTGATGCGCCAGAATCAAACAAAGTGCGAACGGGGTGATCGTAAAGATAAACTACACTTTCTACAGAAGTATTTATACCTCGCTGTTGCAATGGTGGCGCTTCTAGCACATGCACCTGTGCCCCTGGGGTGGATCCAGCGCCCTGCCCCTGTCCTCGTTTCTTTGGGCAGTCCTTAGCCCTATGGCCTGTCTCACCGCAAGAAAAGCACCCACCATTCTCCTTGGCCTTCTTTTTCCGGCAGTCCTTTACTAAGTGCCCCACTTTGCCACAGAAATTGCACTTCCTTTTCTCTTTGTTGCCTTCCCCGCCTTTCTTAAAGTCTGTCTTCTTAGGCTGCAAACCCTCTTTCTTCCCTTGAGAGCTTTCTGCCTTTGTCTCCTTCTTGCCCTTGTCCTCTTCATTCAGCAATGCCATTTGCACCAATCTTTCATACGTGGCCCCCATGGGTATATGGGTCATGGCCAAACTGTGTAATGGCTCATTCAACCCTTTGACGAAACGGAGAGCCTTCTTGTGCGGGGTGTTGACTAGGTCAAGTCCAAACCTAGCCAGCTCATCGAACTGATTCACATACTCTCTGACTGTCTTGTCCCCTTGTTTAAGAAATAAGAATTTTTCCAACTGCAAACTTCTTTCCGCATCTGAGAGAAATTTAGTCTCAAACCTTGCCCTAAAGTCCTCCCATGTCTCCACTGGTCTTTCAGCATTGGTGACTTCCCACCAGTAGGAAGCCTCGCCCTTCAATAGCCACACCGCCAACTGTACTTTTTGTCTATCTTCTACCTCAAAGATGATGAATAGGTCCTCCGTTTCTTTCAGCCAATTCCTAGCTGCCACGAAGGACTCAGTTCCATGGAAATCCCTTCCTCCCATAGCTTTAAAATCTTTACATATCTTAGCAAACGTGTTTCCCCGAGGAGGAGGTGGAGGAAAAGGTGCCGCTGCAGCTGGATGATTTCCTTCAGCTGGGGGAGGAGGAATGGTAGGACCTGGCTGAGTGGCCCTTGCTTCTAAGAACCGTCTAAACCAACCAGGTATTGGCACCCCTTCCGGCAAGTTAAGTTCTTGGGACATGCTGAAACAAAAAGGATAGATTCAAAACGAAGGATAAGAGATAGTACCTATGGCTTTGGGGAGTGGACTTTGCCTTTTTAAAATAAAATAACATTTTTTCCTTTTAAAAATGCTTCTTTAAATTTCCTTTTTGAAAATAAATTTTCAAAACTTTTTATCTTATCTAGTAAACCTATGCTCTGATACCAAGTGAAACACCCCACCTCCGTTAGGGTCACTCTCAAAGGGAATGCCCTAATTTTGGTGGAGGTTTATAAGTACAAGTCACAGATATACAAGACAGATATAAGAACACATATTTGTAAACAGCGGAAGAACAACAAATTTTATTTCATAAAGTCAAATACGTGTTACAACAACATCCTTTCAAAAAAAACATAACATAACACTTTCATAATCTGTCTTGAGTACATTATTTAAAGAAGCATAAATAAAACATAGGTAAACTGCAAAAGCCCCATAGAGTGTGTCCAAAGCCATAGTTCAAAACAGGAAAGTCCAAGCAATACATTTTTCTTCTTCAAGCTGGATGTTGAGATTGGTCAAGCTGCTGTGTTCCCTCCCTGAGGACCTGGGGGGGGGGGGGGAACGGAAGAAAGAAGACGAAAGGAAAATAGAGTCAGACATAAAGCCTGAGTAAGTCTAGTACTACTTTATCTATGAATAAAGAACTGGGTATGATAAGTAATAACAAGAAGTGGGCAAACACTATAACTTGATTAAGTTGTCTAGGGTCGAATACACTATCGTACCCCATGTTAATCTCTGAACCCATATAAACTAGTTTCCATCTGGCACCCCATAATCAGGGCGATGTGATCCATTCAATGATGATCGGCTCCTACTCGCATAGTTACATGTGTCTTACGGCCCCCGATGTCTGTAGTTACCTATGCTGGTCCCACCACGGGGTGTATCAAGTCCCATAGTGGCAACCCGACACAACCTTAGAATGCACAGGTATGCTACTGGTGCCCAGTGCTTTATTTTTCTGCGCCGGAGTGCGTGCACGCCCGCACACCGTTAGAACCTACACTGCTACACCACCGCCGTCGCTTTGACCTCTTATAATCAGCCCAGTAATCGTGCCCCACCCTGCCTAGTTTCAGGGTATCCTGATACACCTTTTAGGGTTACTGCTGAAAAGGGTCCCCCGTTACTAGGTTTTCTATCTCTAGCCAACATGCTAAGTTGGTTAAGTGTTTCCTAACCTAACCCCACCAGTCCGTTAAGTTTAGCATGTTCCATTTTGATTAAGTCTTTAGTCCACTTAATCCTAACAATCCTGACTCAGCCTTAATCGTCTTATTAAGGCCCTGACCTCTCACATTAGACAGGTATTGTTGTGGCTGCCTGTTGCCGGTTGGTTCCGGGCAGTCTTACGCCACAACTCAGTCTAACCTCGGGTCCTTGCTGGGCTCCATGTTTAACCTCCCACATTGGATAGGTATTGTTGTGACTACTGGACAGCCGGGCGGTTCCGGGCAGGTTTACATCACAACTCAATCCAACCTCGGGTTAAACACATCGTATTTTCTACATTTACATATCTTGTCATTCTTCTTTATTTCTTATATGTAAATATTTGCGGCCCATTATTAAGTTAATGGTGTAAAGGTTACACCAATCATGGGCCCAACCCATACTTGAACTTGGGCCCTTCTATTTTATATTTTCATTCATTAATTAATTTTAACCCAACGTTATTTTCCCCCGTTTTACACGTCCGTTCATATATATTGGGCTTAGCCTTTTAAAGCCCAATTTAGCCATGCGAAAAGGGGAGGCTTATGGCGTATACACAAAGAGGGGAAGGTGAGCGCATGAACTTGCAATACGACGTTGGAAATACAAAATAGAAATTGGTGTACTTGCATAGTGGTAACATAGGTGACATGAATAAAAGCATGTGAACTTGCATAGGTTTAACTACAACATGAACCTATATTCTCATTTAGGCATAATGTCAAACATAAGCATGTCATAAATATTCCTAGCATAAGCATAGCATAATGTCAAACATAAGCATGGCATAAATACTTCTAGCATAATCATGGCATAATGTCAAACATAAGCATGGCATAAGTAAAGTTAAATTTGTTCATGGCATAAACATAAACATGTCATGTTCATAAGGTTTCTACATGTTTACAAAGGGGATACTTTGTTACTAACACAAAAGCATAGTTCAACTTAATCATGATTTAAGTCTAATCATATAACGATGGTATAAATATACTTATGCATAAATATTCCTAATCATGGTGTTTGCTTTAAACTTGCAGAAAGGGGATTTTTGAGTCCAACCTAGCCATGTCTCATATATGTCATCATATAAACAAGATAGACTTAATCATAGATTTCAATTATGCCAAATATCATTCATACCCTAGCCATATTCATAAGTTTTGCAAAAGCATGACTTAATACATGGATTATGGTGTCAAAATTCCAACATAGTTTCATATGAACTATAACAACCAAACTTGTTTCAATTACTTGCAAAATGATTTATGCACAAAATATACATTAGGATGGCATAATAACAAAGCCCCAAATTCGCATAAATTTCAATCAACTACATACATGTAGCTTCAACATAGATAACATAATTTGCGCAATATTCCAAACGTAAACTTGCATAGAACTACCGCATGTAGTTCTTTATAACATAATCCATAAATATCCAAACGTATATAATATTTCAAATTGATAAGAACGCACAAATATGAATAACTTTATTGCCACAATTCAAGCATACAAACTAACACAATTGTTTATTCATACCAAAGTAATACTCTACTTACAATGGTTGCGGCGAATTCTCTAATTAAGAGATATGATTCCTATGTTGAATTGATTGGCTTTAGGTTGCTTGAATTGCTTTAGGCTTTAGAACTTTCTTCCTAATCCTCTCTCTAGTTGGCGGCTACTCTTTGTCGTTCCTCAGCAACATGGCGGCTATGTTCTTAATTTTGAATGAATAGATTAGGGTTTAGTCTAGGGTTGTTTATATAGAGGTTAGGAACTAATTAGGACCATTGATGTTGCTAGGTTAGATCATAGCCATTCATTAGGAAGAGAGACCAATTAAAACCCGCCACCTAGCCCTAATGACAAAGCAGACCACAGAAATTCGACCAAACACAGACCTGGCCAGCCAGGTTGACTGGGCTCGACCAGGTCGATACCCCTGTCGACAGGGCTGTCGACAGCCCTGTCGACATGGGTAGCCCAGGTCGACAGCCCAGTCGACCTGGGTGGCCTAGGCGGGTGTTTATCCGCCCTGGCCCATTGGGCCCGATTTTTAATTATTTTATTCTGTTTGAATTTTAAATTTGATTCAAAACTTCCGAAGGCCATATCTCCTTCATACGGACTCCGTTTTTCGAAAACTCGGACTCTATTTCGCGTATTTTTCCGAGACGAACGCAATGGCGTATCCCGTTTCCCTTAGTTCTTTGATTTCAGATTAATTATACTTTAATTTGTTAATTTCACAGTTTATAGAATTTTCGGGGTGTTACAGAGAGAGAGAAAGAGAAGAGGAGAGAGAAGGGGAGGAGGGTGGCTGGAGGGGGTGCGGCGGCCTGAGGTGGTGCGGCGGTGGCTGAGGGGGGTGCACAACAACATGGTGGAAGAGGAGGCCATTTTTTCTTTTTTTTGAAGAGGAAGAGAGAAGTGAAATTATGAAGAGAGAAATGGAGTAAAAGTGATTATATGCTAGTTTCTCGTCTATCGTCCGAATGCCGACGATATCCAATTGCCACGGATTTCAGATACGACATATTAGACGTGAAGACAAGCCCAACGAAACAAGTTTCATCGAATTCCGAGTTTGTTTGACCGTCCGTTAAAATTCTCAAAAATGCTCAGATAAACTCTAAAAATGCGATTTTGGCACACCATTTCTTCTTGCACGCTCACATGCTAACCCCAAAAATCATGTCCTTTTGTATTTAACCATTATTAGACGATACGAATGCAGAAAAAAACACGAAATCGAATTCTGAAGTCGTCTCAATAATGTTTCTTTGTAAAATGACTGCCTGTTTTACCCTGAACTGTTTTAGCTCACACGGCCACATACTAACTCCGTTCGACGCGCCCTTTGGAACTCAACAATAATTTGTCATTATGAATCCATAAAAATTTATCTCGTCGAATTCTGAGCTCATATGCAAAATTTCACTTTTAAGGGCTATGTATTGCTAAACGTAAAGCTCCAGCCAATTGCCACTATTCCGGATATCGGAATATATCGAAGCTTATAATTTTCGGAGTTTTAAATGGCATTTTGAACTCAATGGAAGTGGTTTCGAGTCCAAATTCATCCATATGCAAAATATGACTTTTTGGGCCATGTATAATTTCCATAGCGACTATTCTAAATTTTGAACTGAGCATAACTTTTGATTCCCGCTATGAAATTTTGATTTTTCGGATTCGTTGGAAAGATATTCTCAATTAGATTCAAATATTTTTGGTTTCGCTAATATCCGGTTCATTTTGAATCTTGTACATTCATTTGAATTTTGAAATCGAGTTATCGAACTACAGCGCCATTTTCAATTCCTTTTATAATTTAAAATAAATATTTATATTCTAACGACGATTCAAATAAATATATACTTTCTAATTCTATTCAAAATAAATTTCTTGTCGTTATTATTTAAAATAAACTGTTTTAAATATTCAAAATTCATTAAAATTGCCAAAATAAAAATTTTAAGCTAGCTCAGATTTTCCGGGTTATTACAGGTGCAAGTAAGCGATCTTTTGAAGAAGGGATTTATCAGAAGATGTGTTTCTGAGTGGGGAGCACTAGTTGTGTTTGCTACCATGGTAGATGGTTCCCTTCGTTTGTGTGTGGACTACTGCAAATTGAATAAGGTGACGAGGAAGAATAAGTATCCTCTACCGCGGATAGATGATTTGTTTGATCAGTTGAGTGCTGCGAGAGTGTTCTCCCAGTTGGATCTCGCGATAGGTTTTCATCAGCTTCGAGTGGAAGCTGAGAGTATAGCTAGAACGACCTTTCGGATGCCGTCTGGATTCTATGAGTGGTTGGTCATGCCATTCGGTTGACCAATGCACCAGCATATTTTGTGGATCTTATGGATAGGGTATTCAGAGATCAGTTGAATAAGTTTGTTCTTGTGTTCGTGGACGATATGCTTTTTTATTCGAGGACAGAGGAAGAACACAAGGAACACTTAAGGATAGTGATGGAGATGTTGAGAAAACACCAACTGAAAGTAAAGTTTTCTAAGTATCACTTCTAGAGGAGGGAAGTGAGATTCTTGGGCCATGTTGTTTTAGAGAATGGTATCGCCGTGGACCCTGCTAAGGTGGCTACGGTTCAAGATTGGTCTACGCCTAAGAATGCAACGGACATAAGAAGTTTCTTGGGATTAGCTGGATATTACCGTAAGTTTATCCAAGACTTCTCCAAGATTGCGGCACCGTTGACTCAGTTGATCAAGAAGAATCAAGCTTTCGTCTGGGACGAAAAGTGTGAGAATGCATTCAAGAGTCTAAAGGACAAGTTGACATGTGCACCAGTGTTAGTCATTCCTAAGGGGAATGAAGAGATGACGGTATACACGGACGTCTGTGGTACCGGACTTGGTGCTGTATTGATGCAAGGAGGTAGAGTTGTAGCTTATGCTAGTCGGCAACTGAAACCGCATGAAAAAAGATACCCTACACATGATTTGGAATTAGCAGCGATCGTATTCGCGTTGAAGATGTGAAGACATTATCTCTTGGGAGAAAGATTCAAGTTGTTTACCGATCATAAATCGTTAAAGTATCTTTTCTCTCAGAAGGATCTAAATCTCAAACAACAAAGGTGGCTAGAATTCTTGGCTTCCTACGATTTCGATATCACATACACCCCAGGAAAGGGCAATGCGGTGGCTGATGCATTGAGTAGAAGACATGCTAGTTTAAAGGCTATGTTTCTTGAGTGGAAGAAACTGGAGTACATCACTGGGTTTGATTTCAGACCAAAGTGCGAATTGGATTCAGAAATATTAGCACGTTTGACGGTCAGACCCACTTTGATTGAGTGGATTGGTTCCAGTCAGAGGGACGATCCTAACTTATTGCAAATCATCTCCAAGTTAGAGATGGGCATTGATGCATAAGGACGAACGAGTATGGGCTTGATTGAGATGGATGGCTTAGAAAGAATGGAAGACTGGTTGTACCCAATGTCAATGGATTGAGAGATGAAGTGCTTAGAGAATGTCATCACTCAAAACTGACTATACACCCCAGTGGTAACAAGATGTATCGAGACATGAAGCAGACCTACTACTGGGAAGGGATGAAAAGAGATGTTGGGAAGTTTATATCCAAATGCATGAATTGCCAGCTGGTTAAAGCTGAGCAAAAGAAGCCTAGTGGTTTGTTGCAACCATTAGAAATTCCATAATGGAAATGGGAACAAGTCTCGGGGGATTTCATCGATGGTTTACCAAGGAATAGATCAGGTCATGATAGCATTTGGGTAATCGTAGATCGATTGACTAAAAGTGAAAGGTTCATACCCATCAAGTCGAATAGAACTACAACTAAGTTAGCAGAACTGTATATGAAGTGGATAGTGAGATTTCATGGAATACCCAAAGGCATTGTGAGCGACCGAGATACGTTGTTTACTAGTGGATTTTGGAAGAGCTTACACGAGGCGTTAGGATCAGAATTACATCTCAGTACCGCGTATCATCTTCAAACCGGCGGTCATACAGAGAGGGTGAATCGAGTGTTAGAAGATCTCTTGAGAGCTTGCATATTAGATTTTGGTGGATCATGGGATGACCATTTGCATCTTGTAGAGTTTGCATATAATAGCAGTTATCAATCTAGTATTGGTATGGCTTCATTTGAAGCTTTGTATGGAAGACCATGCAACTCACCGTCATGTTGGTTAGAAACTGGTGAGAAGTTTGTGCTTGGACCAGATGTGATAAGAGAAACTTCAGACAAGATCAAGATTATTCAACAGCGAATGAAGGCTGCCCAAGACAGGCAGAAGAATTATGCTGATAAGAGGAGAAGAGATTTAAAGTTCTCCATTAGCGATTTGGTGTTTGTCGAGATTTCTCCGTTAAAGAGCGTGATACGATTTGGCAGGAGAGGCAAGTTAACACAAAGATTTGTTGGACCATTCCCAGTTCTCAAGCAAATTAGGAATTTGGCATATAAAGTTGAATTACCAGACAAGATGGCGGGAGTTCATAATGTATTTCATGTTTCCCAATTAAGGAAGTTTGTGTACGACCCTAGTATGACTATTTCACCGGATTAGTTGGATGGTATCAAGGTTGAACCCGAGGCGGTTGGGAACCGCAGGCCCATGCGTATTGGTGGAACGATACGAAGCAACTTCGAAGGAAGGCGGTGATACTAGTCAAAGTTCAGTGGGGTGACGATGAGGAAGACTGTATTAGGAAACAGAAGAGAACATAAGGAGGAAGTATCCAAAACACTTTTGCCAAGTTAGGTTTTTATATTGGTATAGTGCTCCCTTGCTAACAAACCGCATGCTAGGATAGGCTTGTTGTGCTGTTTTGTATGCTTTATTATTTTGTTAATGATTGGTAGGCATGCGGGATCCTTTGTATGTTTTGGGCTAAGGAATTTCGGGGTCGAAATTTCTTTAGGGGGGAGAATGTAACGACCCGCATTCTACACATTGAAGGATCTTAGAGTATTATTTCTTTCACATACGAAGTCGTATGGTCATGTAACTTTGGGAGACGACTATTGGGGTCATTTCCCATGCTCATGATTTTTGCCGATTTTTAAATAACCGTTTTGCCCCTAGCTAATCTTGTTTCGGCCATAACTTTTGATTGGAAAGGAGTTTTGACCTGAAACCACTTCCATTAGATCTAGATGATGGTTTACCTTTCCGTAGAGTGGTCATATGTGAAAAACGGACTTACCGATTGGGAGATATGGCTGAAACAAGGTTTAGGAGGCGAAAAACAGCTTAACCGGGGTTAATTGGGTAGTTAACAACTAGGCCCATTGGGGGATTTCGGGATTAGGGGTATATAGGTGCAGATTAGGGTTAGAAAACATTTCTTTAGACACATTTTTAGCCGCCACTTTCATTCTTGGAACCCTAGTAATGGCCTCCACTTGCTAAACACCCCAAATCACCTTCTGATCGCTAATTAAGCCAAATCTACATCAAATCAAAGCAGATTAGCACAAAAATCAAGGTAGAACTGCTATATAGCCTTGGGAATAGTGCCAAACAGAGAATCATTTCAGATTTTTATTTTATTTTGGCTAAGGTGAGTGATTAACATTGTTTTTACGCTAATTACAGTTAATTAGGGTGATTAGTGTTAATTAACGAAATTATGCATGTTAAAAATCTAGAAAAATATTTATAAATTTCGAAATATTGTTTTAGGCCTCTGTTAGAAAATTTGGTTAAGTTTTGCTAATCATATCATTAGTTTTTCTTAATTATGCTTAAAGGAAAATATGGGATTTTGGTGATGTTTGATTCGGTTTAACCTATCAAATTATTGTTTTGGTGTTTATGGTTAGTCCTCTATGTCGCTATGACTGTTTGGAATGATTTGTGATTGTTAAGAGAAGTTAGATTGGTCAAAAACGCCGTCGAATGGCGTAAACAAGTCGCTGGACAAAGTGCAAGAAATGTGCAGAGATCGGATCGGATCCCCGAACCCCGTACCGACCCGCTCGTGGATGGTGGCACCGCACCGACCCGCTCGCCTGGGGAGCCATACGATCCGAACCGCTTCAACTTGAGTACCACGAACTGTCTGGGAAAGCAAGTCATGAACCGTTGCTTCATCCGATCCGAACCCAATGGAGGTGGCACCATGACCCAGTTCGAAGTGCTTGGGAAAGAGGATCGAACCAGAAGAGCTCTCCACGAACCGAACCGCCAGGAGGTGTGGACCTCGATCCGAACCGCTGGAGGAAGGACACCACGAACTGATCTGGGGAGGGTGCTACGAACCGATGGGAACCCGAGCCTAGATGATGATTACGAACTGAATGAAGACCGATCCAGATATGATGACCAAAACCCGAGATGCAAAGGTAGCCCAAGTAGGAAGTTTGTACTCAAGATCCAGTTGGGAACCAACGGGTTAACTTCATGAGTTGGGCTCTGCTGCGGGACGTATGCTAAGGGGTTATCGATGTCTATAACTTTGGATCACTATGGAGTGCGGGGTATGTGGACAGATTCAGGGCCGTAGTGGCCTAGGTAGGACTATTGGCTAGGGACCAATGAGGTGGGTTCATTTGTAAGGATTTACTCGTGACTCCATGGGGCAAGCTTGGTGGTAGCAATAGTTATACAAGTCGGACTCCGTCACTACCTCGATGGGTCTATTGATCAAAGTGGTGGATATCGTATGCTTTACGCACTGAGTGAGAGATGTGAGGATGGTTGCTATAATTGATTGTTTTCAATCACTATGTCATGCACACCCCCACCCACGTATTCTTTACACCTTATGTTTAGTGGCACCTTATAGTATTGAGCGGTATGTTGTGCTAACTCTTTGGTTGCAGGTCCAAATTCAGGTATGGTTTAGTATACCTATTATTGTTCTGTTTTGCTGCTTATCGCTCATACCAGACTTTTGTCTAACCCAGAGTTTTATGTCTCTTCTTATTACTCTGGGTGCTCTTAAACGGGCAGACTAGAGACAGGTTAGGTGGTATGCACGAGCAGCTGTATCGGAGACGAGCAGGAGGCTCCTACGTATGATATGTGTAGATATGCTCCCTGTGTCGCTGCTAGTCACTACTTTGGGCATTAGTAGTGTACCTTTCCTTTACTTTGCTTTAGAGACAGTTTTCAAAAATTGTAATATTGATGATGTGGAACATAAGTTGTATTTGGATTTTTCGCTGCTATGATGTTTAGTTTTCAGCTTATACACTGCCTCGTCTGTTTATGTCAAAGTATGTTATTATTATATTTTGTCCCATGCGCTGTGAGACATTCTACAGGTTCCTTGCTAGTTCAAATTCCTTACCTTTACTTTCTTTGACGACCGTCCCGTTCTGGTTAGACATCGGCACAACACACGTTCATTGGAAATGTCGGTCGGTGCGGGGTGAGCCGTCACAAGGTATCACTTCCTAAAGTGGCAACCCATGGTGTACAAAACCGTATCTACTGGTGTCACGATCGTCTTAGCCCCTTCTGCCCAGCCCATGCACGCACATGTCCCTGGTTGGTTTGCACCGCCCACACCATCCGTCTCGTTTAGGTCTCTTACAATCAATCAGTAAGCGTGCCCCTTCTCCGCCTAGTACGGAGTTCTTTACTTGATACCAACTCCGGGTTACTGACTGAAATGGGTCTCACACAACATGATACAGGCTCTACCCCTTGTCCTGAATCCCCACTAGGTTTTCCACTGGCTATGTATACCCTTAGGTGTCTTTAATTACATAGCCCTATACCAGTTATGCTTACCCTAAAGGGTGTCTTTAATCACATAGCTTCATTACATTATCTATCGGTTATGTATACCACTAGGTGTCTTTAATTACATAATCTTATTACAATTTCTACCAGTTATGTATACCACTACGTGTCTTTAATTACATAACCTTATTGGGTTAAGTTCTTAGGCCTATGTGTAAATATTACCCACTCCCTCTAATTTACTTAACCTACCCACTACCCATCCAATTTTACTTAACACTAATTTAAGTTCATAGTCATACAATCTTTATGGATTAAATTAGGTTAAGTAGCCCAATTCTTTACCATGTCCATTTATGGTTTTATAATGGGCTAGACCTCCCACATTAGGCTTACAACATGTGGGTGGTGGATATACCGGTCGGTTCTGGGCAGTCTTATTCCACAGTTGGGCCTAACCTCTTGTCTTAGCCCGATTCATATTTGCGTACTTAGACCTCCCACATTGGGTTCAACATTAGTGGCTGCTGGATGTGTCGGTCGGGTCCGGGTAGACTTCCACCACTAATGTAACCGAACCTCGTGCCATAAATACAATTTACAATCCCTAATTGTAAATTACTAAACATTACAAATTAACCCAAATCTACTTATGTCATTATAGGTAGTTATTTTTATGTTTTCCCCATTTGAATTACGTGTGCCATTTCATATAAATATTACATAAATTATGCCAATTATAATCCCTTTTCCCCGTTTCCTCTCTAACGTATTCATATGTATTTTGGTGGCATCTAGGCTATAAGGTAGCCTAGCTACAACAATGAAAAGGGAATATGACGAAGGTGATAGTTTTGACATATCGTGGCATAAACATAAACTGGTATGATAACAAGGTGAATGGTCATGTAATCATCATGGCAAGGTAGGCATAAAAGTGATGAACTTGTAGCAACTACGATGTCAACGCAACATAATGAGATCTAAACACTACAACAGAAATTGTCTTTTATAGCGGCATATAGCCGCTATTAAACAATACTATAGCGGTCCGAAAAGCACTGTATATGGACATGTTATAAAAAATAGTTGAATAATTATAACACAGAAACTGCCGCTATAAAAGGGTATAATTTCATAACGGCTATATGCTGCTATGATACGTAAGAATAGTAGCTCGCTATTGCCGCTATAAAACATGTCATTCTTCATGAAAATAACGAACTTCAATAACATTGCATAGATGCTATAAAATATTAGTTCAATAGCGGATTTATCGCATTACAAACCAACAGGATAGCATTTCTAATTCTTTTTACAGCCTGTATATGCCGCTATAACCCAATAGGATCGTATTGCTAAATCCTTTTAATAACAGCAATCAAAATGAATCTTCATAACAATTTAAAGAGCAATGTATGAACGATTTTTTTTATAATAATCAGCAAATATACCACATATTCATGATAACAAAATAAAGTATCAACTAACAAAAAAGAATTTCAATTAATGAGCAATCAAATTCAATACATATGTTTTTTATTCCATATTAACGTCAATTTGAATACACAAAAGACAAAACATAGTTCATATTTAAAGTCTACATGTACCAACTGCACCACTAAGAACTTCAACTGCTCAAAGCCTTTTTTCCATCAAATGGTCCATGTATACTATGTACTCACTTGGTTCTAAAAAGATCTAATCTACTTACATACAAAGGACCTTGCATCCAAATAAGCCTATCTGCAAAAATAAAAAAATTCATGAGATGAAATGGAAAGATATTGGAATTTTGTTTTTAAACTAAACAGCCAAATATTTCTATACTCAGGTAGGCTATGATCGAATTATAATGTTCTAAACAGAATTTTATTGCTAAATTCATGGACCAACAAGTTAAGGTATAAAACTTGATATAAAACTATACACACACTGTAAGTTATTACAACTAACTTTTTAGCAAATACTTTCAAAGCATATGAAGCATTATTGTATAAGAAATTTGGTTAACACATTTGAATTATAATTATTTCCTTGCATAAAACGACATTGTATAAGGCAATGACCAAAAGTGACAGCCAAAGCTGTAGAATTTTGGGTACGTGTTCACTTTTAAAGGTACAAAAAATAAAATGGCAAAAGCATTAAATTCCTAGACATTGTGCTAAACGTGTTAGGTCCTTTTATACGAACAGGCACATCATGTTTTTCATTTACACAGTAATATTATGGAATAGGGTACAACCACAACAATTAATAATAAAATATAAGCACTATATAGTAAATTTTGTAAAATATAAGAGGCAAATAAGAATTATCAAGCCCAATCAGGTGGCATAATAAAATTGACAAGAGCAGAAAATGTGAACAACGTACCTTTTGTTAACGCAAATGCATAATCTCCATCGGCCACCAAGAAGATGATAAGTAAAACCGCATTCAGTTACTGGGTCAGTATCAAAATATTTCTAATAGGAATCTAAATATGCTAATAAGCTGTCTTGAAATCCTATACAAAATATATATCCTATATCACCACAGGAGTGTAAATGCATGAGATTCATGCTAATATTTTGATGTAAGAAAATTCTGTAAGGTACCCAGCTTGAATACATTGCAACAAAGCCATGTGGCATAATACTTTTAGTTATCAGAAACTGAAACCATTCGAAATTCAATGTCATTTTTGCGGTTAGATATTATTACCTTAATCACTCAAAAATAAGTAATTCACAGATATGAAACCAACCGAAATTCAATGTAAATTTTACGAAAGTATGCCTAATTAAAGTCATTGAAGGTATGCATTGCATTTGAGTTATTATTGTGTATGAAAAATGTTTAACACAAACTGCACACCGCTGTCAATTTGCTCCTCACCCATACGCAAACAAAATTCGAAATTCCTGCATACCACAAATATATCCCTGCCGTAAGAAACTCCTCTACCACTTCTTCCTGAATCAGAACCATCAACCTTCCTAACCTCAACTGCCTCAACCTCTGCTTCATTCACATACAATTTGTTCCCTCTGCCCAAGCACAAGCTGTTTAAAACTACCAACATGTGATCTCCTGCATTCTCAAACTATACAACCAAAATCCACGTTTAAACCTTCCATTATCAAAATAAAAAAAACACTGCTACCTGCACCAACTACACTTCACCTCAGTTTCCGTTAGCATCCTCTCTAACCTTGTCCATAACCATAAACCACTGGGACCTGCCACTGCAACCTAAGAAAACCACATAATCCACCTCATGGTTGTCGCAGTCAATACAAAAACCTACTCTTATAGCATTAATGACAACATTTAGTCTATTTTTATTGGACGAGCATGAATAGTAGCTCTCATAACATCATCATTCATCCATCTAGATGCAAATTTTTCATCCTGCCCTTGGTAAAATTAGGCTATACATAAAACATTATAATTGTTTAGGTGTGGCAGAATACAATGAAGTATAATCATTTATAGTCTTGTATGAGACATATGTTACTTAAAAATCCAAATTTCATCTCCAAAAGTAGTTTCTTAATTATTTTTCTTTGACATATATCCTGAATAAAAATAAAAAATGATATGCACCATGCATGGCAATGAACTACTCCCAAGCTCAGGCCATGTAGGAACAGGTCCTGGTTTCATTGGAGTCTCAAAGGCTAAGAATGACCAAACACTCTCTTTCTAACCAGAAATGGTTTACCAGTTTCTTCTAAATTTCTAAAACTATCAAGCAATTTTCCACTATCTACTTGTAATTTATTTTAGGACTATGGTCGCAAGGCTCAAGAATATCATACTTGTTTAGACCATCAAGTTCCTGATTAACAAGAGTACAAGTAATCAGATCCATTTATTCAAAGTTCTTTCTGGTAAAAAGCGTGAGAAGATACTGTAGTAAATTTACGATTACCCCAATCAACTCGATCCAATATTTTCTAGCATTTATCATTCTCACTTTATAAATAATTCCAGTAAGTTCCATGGCATGTGGTCTCAGCCTCCTGCAAATGCACATTGTATCGAAACAGCAATCAAAAACTATTTATAAAAGGTAATTTAAAAAAAAAGCATCACTTGTTTCTCTTAAATGTAATTTGATTTAACAATCACCATAGTACACCAATCTTTAGTAGCATGAAGAAATGTATGTTAGGCTACCACTAGCATCAAAATTAAAAATAAACTATGACTTGAGAATATACTGTTTAAAATTATACGCCAACAACTGTGAATTATAATGTGCATGCTTCAAAGTTATGAAACCTGAAACAGATCATCAGATATAAGTCTCATTCTATGAGCAAATGGAACAAGAGCATTCCCATCAAATACTTCATTGGTTACGCCATTTCCAACCATACACCCCAGTATTTATAAATTTAAACAAAATTATTATTGAGTTTTTTGTTCATTTCCAAGAAAACAATAAAGTAGAAGTACTTAACACTAAACCTTGAAGTTCAATGTAGGACTTGAACCATATTTAACTCCTCAGTAAACATCTAATAACTGATGTCAAGAAAATCTTCATCATATTATACACTGTTAGTTTTTTTGTTCATTTCCAACCATACAACAACAACAACAACAACAACAACAACAATAACAACTTTTTAAGGAACTCGGGATATATATTGAACCACTGTTAAAACATTAGAAGCTATAACTAAGTGTTACTAGTTGTTATTGCTAATAAACTCGTATCATCGATTTGTGTAAAATTCAAATAACCTTTAAGAGAAAAGCATGTGTATCAAATGTTGCTTTCAAATCTCCAGTTATATAATCCAGAACATTATCTGAATATGATAATCCAATACCAGCAGGTGAGCCTAGATTGATAATATTAGACACCTACATAACTGCAAATTATCTGTGATAAAACCAAAAGATTTATACTCTATATTAAAATGAAAAAAAATGATTACTTCCATAAACATGAGAATATAACAATCAGATTTCGTTTCATGAGCAATCTTCATCTCTATTAAACTCGCATCCAGTTTTTAGATGGTTCAAAACTCTATTTGCACATGTTTCAGCCAAGATGTTTCAGGGCATACATCAAACACCAGTCCAGTTCAGTCCTCCACCCGTGCCACTTCAACATGGCAGATTTCTTCAATGTCGTTATCTGTTGCAATTAACCCTTTTTCATTTCCTCCACACGTGCCACTTCATCAGACAATTATAGAGCAGTCTGTCTCTTTGCAAGTAACTGTTGCAATTAACACTTTCAAAAAAAAAATTCAGTTAACATTGAAACATAGCAAGCTGCCTTCAAATTTCCTTTTGAATTGATCCAATGTACATGAGCAGTTAGATCCAACCCGATACAAGCAAAAAAAAAAAAATTAACTTTATCAGTGTAGACCAATACATAGAATATATTGAGTAGAATATATTTAGTACTAAGCTATGATAATTGAGGTTTTACTTGCACGGGCAGAAGTTTTTGCATATTTTCGAGATCACCACATTTGCAGCCATTTGAATTTGATCCCGAACTTCATCAACATCAGAATTTTCATCAGGTAACAGCTTAAGTCCTAATCTAGCAAGGGAAAGAAAATTACTATGTTAGTTTTACGTATTTTATGTTTATGTTTACTGAGTAATACTACTGCAAATATCGCACTCTGCTAAAGAATGAAATGATGCGAGAACTATGACAGAAGATTTAAACATGGCAAGGATTAATAATGACCATACAAGTTCAGATGTTTGTAGGAGAACGTGAAAACTGATTTGACTAATAATGCAAGAGAAGTTTTTAGTATGATTTTAGTTGTACGTATACTGTGGTTTGGTTCCAAACTTAAAAATACCATTCATTCGTTTGACGATCATGCTGCTTGGGTTGTTCTTCTTTGGTGCATGTTCGTGGTTAGATTTATAAAGTAGAATACGTTTAACAGTTGTGTATAACATATATAATTATCTATTATAATGTTGCAGGGAAGGACGTAAGAGCTCACTGACTAAGTTACCTGAAGATCTGCACAGTATTTGAAATAGACTACCTTGAATTATTAAAAGCAAAAGCCATGCTCATAAAAGAATCAAGGAAGCATCAGGGCAGAAATCGATGAAGGCAAAATGAATTATTAGAGTAGCAGTTGACATAAGAGAAACTGAAGAACTCCAAATTCCAAGCTGGACAGAAAAACAGTATGGATATTAAAAGGCATACTATAATATTTACCTCATATTGAAGCAACGCTAGTGCTCGAAATGATTTTTGCTCATTGTTGTAAAGCTAGCACAGCTCTTCTTGCTGATTTCATGAGCAAAGCATTATCATTTAGTTGCATATACATGCTTAATTGCTTGCTTTGTTATTTGTTGAGTATTAGTTGCGTTGTTATGAAATAAAATACTATTGTACGGATCAAAGTTACATATATTTTACAAGGTGGTGGTCATAAGAAGGAAACTTAATTTTAAAACTTGTGATAAGTGGATAATGTTAGGCTTGGTAATATGTTTTCAAAATAACCACTGGCCAAAATAACCTTGACTATATAGATTATCTGAGGGAGAACCAATTACCAAACAAATTGGATCCTCAAATTTCAAATTTTAAAATCTATATGTTTCCAGTTTCTTATGAATTTGAAACGTCAAAAAAGGATTGATTCTAAACTATTAAAACGTCAAAGTAAAATTACAAATTTTGAATACTCAATTATAGTATCTCAGAACTTTTATATTATAACTTGTTTGCAACTTAAGAAGTTATTCTTCTTTTCATTATTTAAGAATGTGAATGTACAGTATTTGTAAAGAAAAAAAACAGTTCAGTTATTCTTATGAGTAAAATAAATCATTCGGATATTCTTGTGAATAAAATAAATCGTTTTAGAACATCTCAACGTGGATAACGACATAAGTATCATGACTAATCAGTATAGTTGCTTTTGGCATCAAAATTCATTTCGAGGTTGGTGTAATACTTATACTTGCATTTTATTAGATATATCATCTTAATCTGTTTAAGTGAAAACTTACTTGATAGTCCCATGCTCAACCCTTTTTGTATATTTACAGTAACACTGAACATTATTTCATTTCAAATGTTTAGGTGCAAAGAAGATTCATGGTGCGACAACAAACAAGCAGTTATATAGCAATCTTGAAAATTCACTTACCCTTCCGGTATTAATGGACATGCATTACTAGCCTTGAGAAGTGGATTAGTGAATTAAGAAATGAAGTCATCGGTCTGAAAGCATTTTTTTAATATGTTAGTTTAACTTAGAATTAGTTATGTTGTTACCTTCAGCAATCTTATTTTTTTTCTCCTTGCCATATCTTAGATTTTTATTTCTTCTTTATAAAAGCAAGCATTAATTCTATGTTTTCTGTGTCACAAGTCGCAATGACTATCATATAGACTGGAAGCCTGCCTTCACATTGGAATGCTTTAATGCAAGATAACTTGATATTTATTTAAGGAAGAGTCCAGACTTGCTAGAACCCGAAGTGCAGGCATGTTGGCTGAAAGAATACAATCTGGCAGTAATATGGACCAATCTGGAACTAGTTACAGAGACAATTCGGATGTCCACAACACGGACCATCCAACAACAAACAGATTTTCAAAAGCGACCAACGACCCTACATGTCACAGCTATATACCTCAAAACGACACATTGGAAAATGTCTATTTCATCATGCGCGACTCGAAGGTATTTAAACTCTCTCATCGGGTCTTATTGTATCACATGCTTATGTAATCATATCCATGTGTGTGTATATATAATGGTTAGGCAAATGATACTGCAAGTTGTATGGTGGGAATACCTACTTAGTTCATGCAGAAAACTTGTAATTTTTTTACGTGTCTGGTAAAGGACATATGACAGATAAAACTTTAGTCCTCCCTCGGCATTATTACTTCACTAGCTATAGTGACTGTTTTCTATCCTGAAAAAACTACAATTTCTTTTCACAATATTATCACCTTGTCAATATCAAACCACTTCAACGATTATCTGCAAAGGGATCAACCAGTTTCTCAGCAAATATAGACATGTCCTTTGTGGTTGGCTTATCAACTAAATACCTATAAAGGAAAATAAAAGAAAACAAAATCAGAAAATATGTTGTGATGCAAATAGCAATTTGGATAAGTTGTAGAGCAGCAATACAACAGCAAAAAACGATGTAGCATCACACAAAATAACCGCCACAACCTGCCAGCCACAAAAGCAGTCGCTAAAATATGCTAAGTCCTGACGCACTTATAAATTTAAGATTAAAGCGTAAGTTGGTTGGAAATGCTTAGAGAATTGCCATAACTAATATAGATGAAATGTTGACATTATATATGCATATGCCCCCCCTCCCGGCCTACCCCACAGCCCACACACATTTGAAAGACTTCATATTTTGAAATACCCAAGGAATAAATTCTAAGGAATGTATCGCTTAACATACAACTTGGTACTCCAGTGGTTTATATCGTTGCTGCAAAGGTTTGAACTCTACAATTAAGTACTTATACACTTAGCACACACATGTGCAGGAGTCCATTTGTATGTACATATATGTTTATTTATACGCGCATAAATGTAAATGTATTTGCAAACATTTTTTAAGCTAAATCAAAATATGCGAGCATCACACGTTTGATAAATGAACAAATAAATAAGGTGTATGATGAATTACAACATAAGATGAAAAGAAGAAGTAGAGAA
The DNA here is from genome assembly GCA_030737875.1 of Allium sativum. Lineage (NCBI taxonomy): Eukaryota > Viridiplantae > Streptophyta > Magnoliopsida > Asparagales > Amaryllidaceae > Allium > Allium sativum. The sequence continues at coordinate 207,622,635 of CM060925.1, forward strand.
GGCGTTCCGATTAAATTATAACTGCTACCATCAAAGTACAACTGCATACAAGTAGTTTTCCTAAACTGCATACTAGCTGTGCCATATCCTACTCATGAAAAGTAGTTAATAGACAAATGAAATAAAACAAGCTAATAATTTTCTAGTAAAACATGAACTGGAATAACTAAATGAAAAATTAAAATAAAATAGTCAATAAACAAAACCTAGAAATCCAAGTGGACGATTTAAGGTTACAGATGTGTCGACTTCAAACATTGAAGAGTTAACAGCGAAGATCTGAGATGGCGAGCTAGATCGGAGATTAGAGATGACAAGCGATGAGCGGTTTGGAAGGGGACCAAACTAGAAATCCTAGCAGGTAACCTGGTGTTCAAGATGCGTATTCATGGTTGAAGCACGTTGAGAGGAGTGAGATGGATCGAAGATGGCGAAGGATGAGCGATTATGAAGGAGGTGAACTGAATATATTTCATTTCGATCTCGGGAAGAAGACGAGCTGAATAAATGTTTTCGAGAGGGAAACGAAATTTTTAGCAGGGATATTTCCCTCTTTGGGCCAGGCGTTACGAAGGCAAGCAAACAAATGAAATGAAAAACGCAGATAGTAAAGGATTACAAATAATGCTTTGGGATTCTACGTTATCATTTAGAGTTATTAATGACATAATTTCTTGTAGTGAAATTAACCACAAGGTGTCCAATTATTTAGATATACCATAGTTAGGGTGACATAGTAACATGTTTAGATCTAAAGATGGATTCATATGTCAAGTTTGCAACATATCTCAATGGATCACAATATGACAGGTGAAAGGTGATTTACATAAAGATCTAGATCTAAGTAATGTTACAACTATCCAAATTAATAGATGTACATCCACCATAACATGGTTACAAGTCAAGATCCATATAAGCAACATAATCGAATAACCACAATTTTATAGATCTAGGAAAATAGATCTGTCATGACATAGTATAGGATTTCACACAGAATCATACTTTACAACATATCCAATTCATAGTCTTTCAAAATATACTTTCATTTATCTAAAACTAAAAACAACTATAACTCACAACGTTAGGTTTTCAGAATTGAGGAAGAACAGTTCTAGAATTTCTGAATTGGATTTGCAAAGTATGTTTTAGAAAAACAGTTCAATTTGCACTCCAGCAGCATATGGCCTCCATGACTTCTAATGAAGAAAATATGAGAAATACCACATATTTATAGCTGCAGAGCCCCCCGAAACCAACTGCCACCTAAGCCATAGGGGTGTCGACACCCCTGTGGGTTAGTCGACCCCTAGGTCGACACCCCTTTAGGGGGGTCGACCCCCTAGAGCAGGAATTTTGGCGCTTTGAGGAATTTTTCGAATTTGAATCTTCTGGATAGAATTCTGACTCGTCTCTGATACACCTCTAACTCATGCATATATATAAAAAAAATCTGTGCATATACAAACTCAAAACTCACATAACTTCTTCATATGGTGTCCTTTTTATGCAAACCAAATGTCTATCTTAACCAGAATTTTGAGACGGACGCAATGGTGCAGTCCGTTTCCTCTAATTCTGAATATTAAATTAATTTTTATTTAATTTATTCTCTTTAATGTCATTAAAAAATTCGAAGTGTTACAGTTTTCGGCATTCCTCATTTGCTGATTACTTAATTTACAATTAAGTGTCCCTTATCTCGTTTCACCAGTTATCCCATTTCCTTACTAGTTTATTATAACCTAAGTTGTAATCTTCACTTGTCCCTAGGAAAAGTCTACCTATTATACAACATTTCCATTAATATTATTTATTTATAATAGGTTATTATCATTCCCCGTTTAAACCATTTACTGTTGTAATCCATTATTCTTCATTTATTGTAATATATGTTCCTTATTTTATTAAGGAAAACAATTCATGCACCTTATCAGTTTGATTTATAAAAGGAATCAGTGATTTGTTTTCATAACGTATTTCCATCTAAATTTGTGGTGGTAAGTAATTTCTTTCCTCTTTCTTACTTTATTCGTTACGACTTACTTGCAACCACGTTCATAGAAATAGGTCACTTAGGGAAATACATCACTTTTCCTTGCATCACACTAACTCAGTCCATTACATCCCTTCCTTCCTTATTTTCTGAGTTATACATTTAGTTATCATCATTGCCATTTATTCATATCTTGTTATATATATATAAATTTATATATATGCACTAGACCTCTCACATTAAGCTACATTTGTGGACGCTGGATTTACCGGGCGGGTCCGGGCAGACTTCTACCACAAGTTGACTTAACCTCGTGTCTTAGTACCATTGAATGTTTTAATTATGCGCTTAGACCCCTCACATTAGATTTACCACTTGTGAATGGTGGATATACCGGGCGGTTCAGGGAAGACTTCTATTACAAGTGCAATCTAAACTCGTGTCTACGAGCATTATAGTGTCAAATTACTGTGAATCTAGGCATGTTCGTTCTTTAACAATTATTCCTATTTCATGTAAATTTTAGGCATACTGTCATTTTCATATATTTACTGTAATCCAATTTACATGTCATCAAATTATGCCTATATTTTGTCGCATGTCATTTTTTAACATGTATTTAATTCTATTTTGACATGTAAATATTTAATCGGGTAATTCTTTCAATCCAACAAGTTAAATATGTCATTTACTCAATAATATACCACAAGTGAATCATGTGATTATAACAACAATAGTCATTACCCATTTTCTAACAAGTTTGTTTTCAACATGTAATCATTCCAACACTTCATATTAACATCTCAACTTGTTATAACAGTAATTCTTAATTATTCTGGCAAATTCAATTATACAAGATGGGAAATGGTAAACGATAACATATTATTATATAAAATGCTATAGCTTAAACCCACTCACCTTATACGCTTTCCCAATTCTGGATTTGTTCCAGTTTTAGCATCCATGGTATTTCCCTTAATCGGATTCAAAACCTAACGACCATGGATTGATTATTTTCATTACAAGAGGAAGGAATTTGAATAGATCGGATCTAGAAAGTTACTTTACTTTAATACGAGATCTGAACACCCATTTACACGTATACATTTCTTTCCTTCAGATCTGGATTCAAAATTTTTCCTAAACTAATATTCTTAATTTTCTAAATAGATTTAAGAAGAGGGGAGAATGGCAGAGCCTCCGCGTAGCCTCAAAAAAATGAGGCTTAGGGTTGGCTCTACAGATTAATTTATAGATGTAGTAGAAAGCTCTGAACCTTCGGATTTGATTAAATTAAATCTTAACTGCGCACACACATCACACAATGTCATATAAACACGCTGCAACACCTATGGGTCCTCACGCGTTATATGTACTATGTTGTTTTTATATGTTAACGTTTATTAATTTTTAAACGTTAGGTTGCTTCCTTTTTATTCTTCTGATTTTATTGTTTTTTAATTAAAGGTTTATTCTTGCTTGTTATGTCTCTTTTAATTAGTCTTGTTCCTGTTATGAACCATACCCGCTTTTGAATTTCAAATTTGTGTGCCACAAATATATATCTTCCCTTCATTATTTCATGCATTACCTTTTTTCTTTTATTCTTTTTTTATTTTAATGCAATCAATTCATTGCATTGTTTCCTTTCTATTTATCTCTATCAATTCATTGCAATGTTTCCTTTCTTCTATCGCATGTTGCATTAATTTCTTATGCACACTTTTATTCCTTTAATATCAGGTTGCATACATTCAATTCTCTAGTTTTGAATTTCATGGTTATATATGTATGCCCTTTTTTATGCAATAACTTGGTTGTTTTATTTTTTTTCTTTTTTATTTCATACCTTTATTATTACTACTTACATTGTTAACTTCCTCCTTTTCTTCTTGCATTATAACTTTTAACCGTCATGTATGTATATACATCTTTCCTCATTTTCATTGTTGCATGAAATTGTCTCATTAATTTATCCTTGCTTATCTCTCTTTTTATATTAATGCATTCACACATTGATTTCCTCTTTTTAAACCTTTCCATGCATTGCACCTTTTTTTCTTTTCTTTTTTTGTTAAAAATATGCATTTCATGCATTGAATTAATTAGCGCATACATTACCTCTTTCATTGCATGTGCTCTCTCAAAAAATTGTATGCATTCATTTCTCTTTTTAAAATATACATATTTCTGTACACATATACATATATTTGTATGTTCAGTTGGCCCTCTCTAAACAAAGATAAAAATTATGTCGCTGCTGGGGTCTGAACTCCCGACCTCTATGTGCGTATCCAATGCCTCAACCAACTGAGGTATGAAATCTTTTGTTAATAAGTTTAGAAATAATGGTACTCATTGTTCTCCTTCTTTACCTTATTTTCATGATTTGCTGCAATGCTTCATTTAAAAATACCTCTTTTATCTTAAATCGGTTTTCTGCAATTCACAGGTCTAATTGACCAGAAAATCGCCATGAATGTAATGACCTTACTCCCGTGGCCAAATTCTGGAAGCTCTTCAATTTTTTTCCTTTTTCTTATATGCATTATTTAATTTTTTAATTGTTATAAAAATGCGGGGTGTTACATTCTCCCACCCTTAGGAAATTTCGTCCCCGAAATTTGATAAGGGTAAAAATCAATTAACCGCTCGCATAATATACATCCATCATTGTGCATCCAATTTTCTCAAACATTTTGCACTTGTGCAAAGTTAAATACGACATAATAATGCATGTATGCCTAAGCAGTACCTCCTACGTGTATGCAAAATTTTCAAAAATCCTTTTAAAATATGATGCTCACATCCTAAATATACTGGCACTTCTATATGAATGCAATATTTTGAAAATCAAAAATGCTTTTTCATCCACATTTTCCACACTCTCACTGAGTAAAAGCGTACTTCATCCAATTATTGCATCCAAAATCCTACAAACTAACTTTATTTTTCAAATTTCAGAAAAAACTAATTTTCTAAATTCGATTTCTTATGTTACAAAAAGGTAGAAAAGGGAAAATTTCGCATCTTCCGTTTTTCTTTTTCAACTATATTTTTTCTAACTGTACTTGGATTTGATGTAACTATTTATAAAGATTCCCCTATTTTTCCTATCCAAGCACAACCCACATAAGAAAATTTTCTTTGTTACAGATTTTCTTTCTCATCTTACCTTGGATAATTTTATTTTAGACAAAATTTCCGCAAGAAATCACTCTTTACAAAATATACCCCATTTTACTTTAAAACTCAATATGTACTTTTCATATTTTAAAACTATAACTTTTAAGATTAAAACTTGAAAATACCATAAATCATTTTCCCAAAACTTTTACAATTTCAAGTTCTTAAAAGATAGCAATGGGATTAGACTCAAAGCGGGTTTCTAATTTTTCCTAGGCTTTCCTTGTCACTCCTACAAAGTCAATTCTCTCAACTATGTATAATCCTAATCCATCTTTCTCTTTTTAACCTTTTCCAATTTATAAGGTTTTACTACCAAACCCACTAACCTAAAGTACTAATCATATGGGATTCACCTTCCTTCCATACAAGATGCATTGTACAAATTCTATCCAAGTTACCTAAGGGTCTCAGATTTCCATATTCCTTTCTTTAGTGTACAAAACGGTCATCCAAATTCTTTCCATATTATACTCTTTCTATTTAGTGGGTTCCTTTATAGATCTAGGTACATATATAATATATTTATATTTTTAAAAATACAAATACGTTCACTCACTATTTATACAGGAATCCTAAACCTAAGCTCTGATAACAGATGTAACAACCCGATTTCCGACAGACCGAATATTTTTTTTAAAATTCCAATCTATCAAAACCCAAGTTATTTGCTCTGGTATCCTGCAGAAAAGACAGAGACATAAAATAAGTCAGAGCTCAGAAAACATCTCACAGCGGAATGGATAAAATTTAATATAATCAAGGTATAGCCTTATCGTATTAATAATACTGCCTAACCAGTATCCAAAGCTATAATTTCTTTGTTGTAAATCTAACATGTGAGTATGTTATGAGGAGGGGGTCAGAACACAAGTTCTAGAGACTGGATTTAAATTATACACTTTGGATAATCCTACATATACCATTCAGTCGTATTTTCTTATTTATTAGGTTACTTGGCTTATCAGCACTCAAGGCTTACACACATGTCGTACCCATTTACTTCTCAGTGGATTAACCTAATATAATATATATGTAGCTACCCTTCAATACTGAGGTACACCCCAAGGTACCTCACTCGCACGGTCTCCACCGTAATGCCATAGAAATGAACGTAGTCCCTCATCCCATGCGGAAGTGACGTACGGATCTCTACATAACAATGTTACGTTCCACATGTTGTTACGTAAGCGTACGGACTGCCATCGACGATCGAATCAGATTTCAGACTGGAGTAATGCCCTCAAGTCTACGATACACCAACCAGAGCTAACATTCATGTATCTAGATTGTCTCACATAGGTATCGTCAATTGTAGTTCGATGTATTAACCGCGCGTCCTCTAATTTGAACTAAGTTCTGTGGCAAGGCGATACAAGAAACACGGAACACGGTTGGGAGCTTTTCCATATCTGTACAAGCTCATCTTTAAGAGCCTCTATATACAGATATTCCCAGGGTCTGTTTTCATGGTGGCTATGGCCCCACCTCGGCCCCTCCCTCAACTAGTAAAGACTGCAAGAGCTAAACGATTGCCCCTAAAAAAACAATCTAAACATCCATTTGGCGTCTTCCCTCAACCACCGTACCCCGATATTGGTAGGTGAATGGTATATTGGTTTTAGCTCTAGTCTTTTTGCATCCCACTGGCTGTCGATGACAGGTATCTGAAGATCTACTATCCTTGTTGGTCGTGATCCTTCGTCTCCCCATTGAGGCGACCACAGAATCACCCTGATGTCACCGCGTCACAACACTCTGACTACATAGCTACTTTTGCAGTCAAGGCCTACCCACCTAGTAGTTATGTGCAGACCCACCCTCTGCGAGCATAGCCTAAACATCTGCCACTGTACAGAGGAGTACCAGGAGCAGCTTACGTATCTCAGGAAGCCGCATGCTTCCCCTTCCAGTCCTTCGAAGCTGACGGAATAATCAGATGAACGCGCGCTCCCCTCGTGCCTTATAACACCACGATGATCAACCCTGTTTGGTTATTCACCCTTAAACGTGCGGACTGGTCCAAGCCCTCACTTTAATATGTTATTAGACCCTATGTCAAACATTCTTTTATGCTCTTGCTTTACCTTATCAGGTTTCCATTTAACTTGGTTATTCTCATTCATATTAAATTCTTAATCAAGTTACCAAGTTCCTCTTGCTTATTACTTTCAGTTATATAAATTAACTCATTTAAGTTTATTAATAAGCACACAACATGTTATTCTCTAGATTGTGGTCCAAGGCTGTAATCCACAATTCATTTATATTCTTGTTTGATTTTATCATTGCAATAACATGTTTTACTTAATATGTAATTAAGAATATCCCAGTTCACATGTTTTCATGTTTAACATGTCAGTCATTATTAATGATTAAATATAACTTGTTTCATAAGTTTTCCTCATTCTTTCTCATTTAATCATAATTCCATTTTACAACGTTACTACAACTTATCGTTGTTTACTTATTAACTTAGTTCTCTTAACTAAGGTCCATTAATAAGTTTCTCTACTCATTTATTATAACCTATGTTATAATTTCCTCTTGTCCCTAGGATAAGTCCAAACATGTTTTCCTTATCAACGGGTTTCAGACTTCCAAGTTTACATATTACTTAATTTATAATCAAGTACAACTTCTTATATTTCATATATTTTCCCCCTTTTCTCAACTGGTTTCCGGCTTTCCTCATTTACTGATTACTTAATTACAATTAAGTGTCCCTTATCTCGTTTCACCAGTTATCCCATTTCCTTACTAGTTTATTATAACCTAAGTTATAATCTTCACTTGTCCCTAGGCCAAGTCTACCTATTATACAGCATTTTCATTAATGTTATTTATTTATAATAGGTTATTATCGTACCCCGTTTAAACCATTTACAATTGTAATCCATTATTCTTCATTTACTGTAATATATGTTCCTTATTTTATTAAGGAAATAACTTCCTGCACTTATTAGTTTGATTTATAGAAGGAGTCAGTGATTTATTTTCATAACGTATTCCCATCTAAATTCGTGATGGCAAGTAATTTCTTTCCTCTTTCTTACTTTATTCACTGTGGCTTACTTGCAACCATGTACTCAGAAATATATCATTTAGGGAAATACATCACTTTTCCTTCGCATCACACAAACTCAGTCCATTACATCCTTTCCTTATTTTTTGAGTTAGACATTTAATTATCATCATTGCCATTTATTCATATCTTGTTATATATATATATATATGTATATGCACCAGACCTCTCACATTAAGCCTATACTTGTGGAAGCTGGATTTGCCGGGGGGGGGGGGGGGGTCCAGTCATACTTCTACCACAAGTTGACTTTACCTCGTGTCTTAGTACCATTGAAAGTTTTAATTATGCATTTAGACCCCTCACATTAGATTCACCACTTGTGAATGCTGGATATGCCGGGCGGTTCAGATTAGACTTTTATAACAAGTGCAATCTAACCTCGCGTCTAAGAGCGTTACAGTGTCAAATTACTGTGAATCTAGGCATGTTCGTTCTTTAACAATTATTCCAATTTCATGTAAATTTTAGGCATAATGTTATTTTCATATGTTTACTGTAATCCAATTTACATGTCATCAAATTATGCCTATATTTTGTCGCATGTCCTTTTTTAACATGTGTTTAATTCTATTTTGACATGTAAACATTTAATCGAGTAATTGTTCAAATCCAACAAGTTAAACATGTCATTTATTCAATAATATACCACAAGTGAATCATGTGATTATAACAACAATAGTCATTACCGATTTTCTAACAAGTTTGTTTTCGACATGTAATCATTCCAACACTTCATATTAACATCACAACTTGTTATAACAGTAATTCTTAATTATTCTGGCAAATTCAATTATACAAAATGGGGAATGATAAAAGATAACATATTATTATCTAAAATGTTATAGCTTAAACCCACTCACCTCGTATGCTTTCCCAATTCTGGATCTGATCCAGTTTTAGCATCCATGGTTTTTCCCTTAATCGGATTCATAACCTAACGGCCATGGATTGATTATTTTCAATTAAAGAGAAAGGAAAGAAAGAGGAAGGAATTTGAATTGATCGGATCTAGAAAGTTACCTTACTTTAATACGAGATCTGAACACCCATTTACAATTATACGTTTCTTTCCTTTAGACCTGTATTCAGAATTTTTCCTAGACTAATATTCATAATTTTCTGAATCGATTTGAGAAGTGGGAAGAATGGTAGAGCCTCTGAGTAGCCTTAGAAATATAAAGCTTAGGGTTGGCTCTACAGACCAACTTATAGGTGTAGTAGAAAGTTATGAACCTTCGGATTTAATTAAATTAAATCCGAACCGTGCACACACATCACACAATGTCGTATAAATGCGCTGCAACACCTATGGATCCTCAACGTTATATGTACTGTGTTGTTTTTATATGTTAACGTTTATTAAATTTTAAATGTTAATTTGCTTCCTTTTTATTCTTCTGGTTTTAATGTTTATTAATTAAAGGTTTATTACTTGCTTGTTATGTCTCTTCCAATTAATCTTGTTCCTGTTACAAACCATACCTGCTTTTGAATTTCAAATTTGCGTGCCATAAATATATATCTTCCCTTCATTTCATGCATTACCTTTTTCTCTTTTTTTCTTTTTTTGATTTTAATGCAATCAATTCATTACATTGTTTCATTTCTATTTATCTCTATCAATTCATTGCAATGTTTCCTTTCTTCTATCGCATGTTGCATTAATTCCTTATGCACACTTTTATTCCTTTAATATCAGGTTGCATACATTCAAATCTCTAGTTTTGAATTTCATGGTTATACATGGATGCCCTTTTTTTTATGAAATAACTTGGTTGTTTTATTTTTTTTCTTTTTTATTGCATACCTTTATTATTGCTGCTTACATTGTTAACTTCATCCTTTTTTTCCATGCATTAAAACTTTTAACCATCATGTATGTTTGTACATCTTTCCTCATTTTTATTGTTGCATCAAATTGTCTCATTAATTTATACTTGCTTATCTCTCTTTTTATATTAATGCATTCACACGTTGATTTCCTCTTTTTAAACCTTTCCATGCATTGCACCAATTAATGTTTCTCTTTTTCTTTTCTTTTTCTTTTTTTTCAAAATATGCATTTCATGCATTGCATTAATTAGCGCATATATTACCTTTATCAATTGCATGTGCTCTCTCAAAAATTATATGCATTCCTTTCTCTTTTTAAAATATACATATTTCTGCACATATATACATATATTTGTATGTTCAATTGGCCCTCTTTAAAACAAAGACAAAAATTATGTCATCGCTGGGGTTTGATCCCCCAACCTCTATGTTGTGTAACCAATGCCTCAACCAATTAAGCTATAAAGTCTTTTCTTAATAAGTTTAGAAACAATGGTACTCATTGTTCTCCTTCTTTACCTTATTTCCATGTTTTGCTGCAATGCTTCATTTAAAGATATCTCTTTCATCTCAAATCCATTTTCTGCAATCCATAGGTCTAAATTGACCAGAAAATCGCCACGAACATAATGACGCTACTCCCGTGGCCAAATTCTAGAAGCTCTTCAAATTTTTTTCTTTTTCTTATAATCATTATTTAATTATTTAATTTTAAAAATTGCGGGGTGTTGCATAGAAATTACCTAAGATGGATTTACAAAATAGTGCCTTCGGTTTGTCTAGTCCCAGGACAACTTGTATGGAAAAATGTCTGACAGAGTATATCTAATATATCGCGTAAGTTGATCACTTCAAACGCAGTTAGGTTGGTGTCGGAGAAATTCGTTTCTCTTAACTTTATACCCGTGATATTTTTAGGAAAATTAATTTTTTTAATTCGGAAGGTATGATGTGGCATTCAGAGTAAATGAAGGTGTGATATGTCTAATGATACGTTATGACCTCAAGCCTCATCAACTGGGAAATGACAAAAATCGGGCAAAAAACATGGCTAAGTGGGTTGCTCCTAACTAGGGTATATTGTCACCATCTAGATAATATCCATTTTGTTCTTCTTTCACTTCTCTATCTTCTAGGAACAATTATGTTGGTATACCAACCATAAGGTGACAATATATTCAAAACATTCAAGCGAATTGAATGGTTGGTCATGTGTGGCCGATTTGCAAGATGTTCTTGTTGAACTCCGTTGTATCTCCTCTTGGGTACACTGATCGTAAGGTGGTTCCATACCTTGTCATAGCTGGAAATCAATTCCCTAATAAGAGCCAGCGATTTTTGATTGTATATTATGTATGTAGAGCGTGAGATGCAAGCGTTCTGCTATATTATTATTTACTTGATGTAGACACTATTATAATATCAGAAAAGTACTGAATTTATTGAAAAATGTTTTGGGTTATCGTAAGGTAAAAACCATCCATGTTTATGTGTGGGTTGGTCTTACGATTATCAATTCTTTTAAAAGGATTTTTAAAAGTTGAACTAAGTGATTGGAGTTTACTCACAACAGTCTTATGACTGACCCAGAATTTATTTTGTTACGTTTTACCCTAAACTCTTGGGTGCACAAATTTGTACAGATAGCCAAGTAGTCGGGATTTTACGGATACATTTGAAGGAGCTTGGAGCAGGAGACTTCGGAGTTATATATAAAGTTTATTTCCACGGTGATATATATGTGATGTATTCTGATGATATATGTAAGTACAAATACAGTTTTGTATTTCCAAGTTATATTGTATATTTTAGTCGTTCCACTGTGAGATTCATGTTTACTCTGATTCTGTTCTGTGGTGATCTTCTTCTTCTATTCTAACCTTCTTTCTTTCTATTTCTCACCCTCTAACTTCTTTCTATTAATGATCTGGTATTTTTGATGCTTGAATAATCGACATGGTGTTTTATGGTTATTTTTAGGGTCGAAAATCCCAGTTTGTTACAGTGGTATCAGATATGAAGGTTAAGTAATTAACTTGGCTATGTGGCACAACTCAATAGAGATGGGGTTAGTAATACCACAGATTGAGTTGAGTGTATGTATACAAGAGAATGTATTTGTAAATTTATATAAAAATGGTTTTATATTATAGATATTTATTGGTTGAGTGGCTTATGAATTCTGGTTGACAATAGGGCATCACAAGGTCGATAGGGCTTTCTAAATACTTGAATATGATGAACCGGCACGGTATGTTTTTGAGAGAGGGTAAATGAAATAATTGTACCCAAAAATATATTTTGACATAAAAGAAGTACATATCTTGGGATTATTATAATATTATTGGATGTGTTGGTAGTTATTATAATCGAATAAAATTATAATTGAGATGGTTATAAATACCAATCAGAATTCATATCAGTATAATATATAAAACCATATGGATTAAATCTTAATTTAAAACCAGAATTGAGAACTAAAACTCTGGAAACTAGCAAAGGTGTTGTAAATGGATTCGATTTAATATATGGAAATTTTAAGATCCTAGGTGAATTTGGAAATGTTTTCCCATCATTTTGAAGTACTTTCAAAATGGAAATGTTTAAAAAGGAGTTTTGAAAGTGATATAGTATTGAACTCACTTCAGTCGCTGGGAAATAATTCTGATGATGACGGTCGCATCATCAATGTTCATTTTCGAGTTTCTAAGTGACGGATTACTACCACAGATTTTGTTTTGAGTTGTTTTAAGGAAACAAGTTATCAAAAATTCAAATGTTTTGAATTGCTATTATTATTATTATTATATATATATATATGATTTCAGACTGATTTGAAATAAAACCTAGGAATTTGAATTCTAAAAATTAAAATTTTACTTTTGAAGTTAAATAGATTAAACTGGTAAAAGTGAATAAATAATTGCAACTTAACTAAGCAAAGTTAAATAAAATTGGATTGGAGATAATCTGGAACGGAATTGGATTGTTGAGTAAGAGTTTGGAATTGAGATTAGAGTTTGAATAGAATTTGGCTTGGTCATAAGCGAATAATTTGGTTAGAGAATGAATTGAGTGGAGATCAATTACGAATACCTTTTTGTATGCTAAACTGATAGCAAATGGAAGAGAAAGAGTTGGATGCCCGAAAAAAAGGTACAAGTTTATATTTTATTTAGGTATGAGATTTATGAGCTATTTTGGCAAGCCATTAGGCTGTTTGATTTTATTTTGGATTGAAGAAGGTCTAGAGAGGCGAGCTATTGTTTTGCCGTGCAAAGGAGACGATATCAAAAAAAAATTGGAAATTTAAGATGTAAGAATTTTTTCTATTTTTTTTGAAAATATACTTTAATAGGAATGAATTGATATATTTTGATTAAAATTAATTGGTTCAGTTGAAACAGAAGAAAAGAAGTGAAACAAATGATTTTTAACCTAGTTAACAGGGTTTGTAGCATTTTTTTACCCTAGTAATTTAGGGGACGAAATTCTTTTAAGGGGGAAGGAATGTAACATTTCAGAGTTTTAGCGATTTAATAATTAATTTATTCAATTATTTTAATACATTGGTTTGATAATTTAAATGATTTGAATTCAAATATTTTAAATATTTAAATAATATAAATAATGGGACAATAATAATTTTAATTCTTAAATGGTCGGAATTAGTTGATTTTGCAATATTGTGTAAATTAGATAATATAAGATATTTAGTTCAGTTTAGTATTGAATTATAATAACAAATTTATTAATTAAATGACGATTGAGCGTATTAATTATAATATTAATTATAATCGAGCTCATAACATTGCGATAGTTCGTAAAATTATGTTTTGAACTTTAAACGACTATAAAGGATTCGTTATAAGTAAGATTTCTTCAAAACAAGAAACGTTTGAATCTTTTGAGCTATATTTTTCTAATGGAAGTGAAAGGTTGAGATTTCTCCTTATAGAGTTATGTCCAATCCAAATCAAGTTTTCAGAAAATTGCTATGGAATAATTCATAAAATATAACTATTTATTTAAATAAAAGGGTTTAATAGAAATTGAAGGCCGTTTTAGCTAGAATTTGAAAAATCAAGTATAAATCCGTTTTTTTGTTTATTCTGAAACTGTATAAATTCTGTTTGGATATATATATATATATATATGTATATATATATATATATTTATACATGATCATGATAATTTATTACTATTTCCCCATTTTCTAGGTTCCGGTGCGAGATTGCAATACATTATATAAATATTTTTACCGACATATGTTCATGTTGTCATACATATTGTATCATACAAAGCAAAATCATATTAAATAAAATGGTTATAGTTTTGCTATTTCAATGGAAAAAAATTAATTTTCGCCTAAGTAATAATAAATTAGCAACCACATGGTAGATCTGAGTTTGCTATTCCCAATGCTGGTTATTTTACCTTGATTTAATTGTACTGAGAGTGGTGCTTAAGTGTTTCCATCACAATTGAGTTATCAACCGATCTCAAGGAATTAGAGGGTGATGTTAATAGCTTTTTCCCTTTTAACATTGTTCTTCCGTCCAGTTTGTAGAACAATTTTGTTAAAGTGAATATTAGGATTTCGGTATATATTTATATATATGTATATTCGTTGCTTAACGGCTAAGCTTCGTACTCCCATCTTTTACTACCACGTTCCAATTTATCCAAGCTCCAGACTTCCTATGCTAATCTATGTTGAATAACGAGATTTTGATCGATGTCAACGAATAAAGCTACTGTGGGAATCAGATCATAAAGATAAGGTTATGTATATACACACACACACACACATTGAGTCGTATTAGAATTTTGTTAAAATCTATCCTCAAGTATACACAAATGTGCTAATCAAATTATATATATATATATATATATATATATATATATATATTTAAAACCTTCAAAAAGCCAGACTATGCTGGAAATTGCCTACCAGTCGACTAGTACGAAATCCACCAGTTGACTGGTCAAGCAATCTCTACACATAACGGCTAGTTTTAAAAGTTTTATGTAATTAAATTATTTTTACCAGTCAACTAATGATTTTTAACCAGTCGACTGATTCGACCCAGAACTTATTTTTTGAAGAGTTGCTTCCATTCATGAAGAGATTCCTCTTCATTAATCGAAGGAAATGGACATATCTTTTTATGAAAAATCTTCGTGAAAGATTGCTACTCTTATACTACTATATAAACAAGTTGAATCATGTTTTACAATAACCTAATCTTTCCGAATTTTACTGATTTTCTGTTCATCATTCTACTCTCTTCAGTTACGTTCTTTGCAATTAAAAAGCTCTCCATTTCAAATACTTGTTGAATCTGTGAATCAATTCAATATCATTTGATTCAACTAGTTATATTCTTCCTCAAATCTTCGCATTCAAAGTATATACTCGAGGATCAGATTATAGGAAGGTTGTACTTAAAATACTGGCTATCCGTGTTGTTTCGAAAACACAAATCAAAAGTCAAACTCTTTGTAAGTGTTGAAGACCTGTGTAGCTGCTCAGGCGAGAGGCATCCTTGTTGGGGCTCGGGTGTACTGACCAATTCCTCCGGGTTAAGAGAGGGCGTTGTTAGTGAACTCTAAAGAGGAGCTTTAGGACTGGACGTAGGGCGGGAAGTCCGAAACAGTATAAAAACTCCTGGTGTCTCTTTTACTTTACTTACCGCTTTTATTTACTTGCTATATATCTCGGTAACTTAGACTTTATTTGCATAAACTATTGCACATTATTTAGCTAGTATATCACATATATTTCCGCATTATCCATATAGATCCTTTAAGAGTTTCTACAAAAAGTTGTGTCCATTTCCCTTGATTAATGAAGAGAAATATCTTCATGAATAGAAGCAACCCTTCAAGAAAAAACTTATTGTTTCGGATCAGTCGATTGGTCCTAAATTACCAGTCAACTAGTTAAAGAATTATAAAACCGTATATATTTAAAAACATATAGTAAATAGCCATTACTGGAGACAAAATGCTCGACCAGTCGACTGGTATATTTCCAGTCAGTCGACTGGTTGATGCATTTTGTAACAACCCGGAAAATCTGAGCCAATTTTTAATTTTTAATTTGGCTATTTTGGTGAATTTTAGATATTTAAAATAAATTATTTTAAATAATAATGACGAAAATTGTGTTTGAATCGACATTGGAAAATAAATATAATTACTTTGAATTATAAACAAGGCCTGAAATGGCGCGGCAGTTTCAAAATTTGAATTCGAACTTTGACTGACTGTACCGGGTGCAAAATAAAACGGAATTTAGTGAAACCAAAAATGTTTAATCTGTTAGTGAATATCTTTCTAATGAATCTAAAAAATCGAAGTTTCATATCGGGAAGCAAAAGTTATTGCTAGATGAATTTTCAGAAAGGTAGCTATAGAGTTTATATAGCCCATGAAAATGGACATTTTGCAAACGACCTCAGAATTGGACGAAACCACTTTTGTTGGATCCGGGATGTCAAATTATTGCTAGGTTTCAAATTTCATAATTTTTGAAGTTAGTATGTGAGCGTGGCAAAGGAAAATGTGTTTGGTCGATTTTTGTTAAATTGGATCGACCAGAAAAGGGCCATTTTTCAAACGGTCTCAGAATTCGACGAAACTAGTTTTGTTGGGACCGTATCATCAAAACATAGCTAGATTTATTTTTCTGGAATTTTTTGGGATCAGTATGTGGCCCCGGCAAATTGAAATGTACGTTCAAATTAAATATTGAATGTTTTGTATTTTAATTTGAAAGAAAACTGACTGAAACAGTCGAATGGGCCTTCGAAACATATCCCATTGTGTTCGGAATGGGGGTATTTGGCTAGGGACGACAGTCGTTGGGTTTGGATTGGAGTTCGTATGAGATAAGGGGTATTTTAGAATTTTAAAAATATATAAATTAAATTAAAAAAAAATTGATTGGCCAATCACTTTTCTCTCTCCCCGCCTTTCTCTCTCCCCGACTCGCGATTAACGGTGGAATCGTGCTCTTTCCTTCCCTCCTCTTTATATCTCGATTTACTCAGTAAAATCCAACGCCGTAGTTGAAGCTTTTGTAGTGCCCCTCTCGTGCTTCAAATCCATATAATCCTTGCCCTCTATCGTGTCGTGTGGAGCGAGATCCAAGCCCAGGAAGACTGGAACTTTCGAGCGCCGCCGTGACCTGATGCTGTCGTTGAGTTGGGCAAACCCACCACGGTTGTGAAGCTCTCTCGAAGCTCTACGAGGTAGCGCTGGCCGATCGTCCCGAAGTGGCACGGATTTCAAGAAGAACCTAAACTTAGGTTCGAACAGGAAAGGGAAAGGTATGGGTTTAACTAATTTCAACTGTTTAATAGCACTTTAAAGCGCTACGGTTTTTGATTTCACTGTAAAAATCATATCTTTCTCGTTTGTTGACGAAATCCAGTGAAACAAGAGACAGTGGACTCGTGTGGACGTCTTCTACATTCTAGAAGAGACCGGATAATTTTCTGAGGCTTCTGCAATTTTTGGTGGAGTGGAACCCAATGTGAGATTTCTGAATTATAAACGATATGGAAATAACGATGTATAAATTATATATTCGAAGTATGAGTTATATAAGCATTGTACACCTCATGTATAAGCGTTGTATAAGTTGTATGTTTGATGTATAAGTTATATATGCGTTGTAAAAATTATATATGTGTTAAAATAGAAGTGAAATATACTTATATATATATATACGCCCCTCGTCCACAAACCATGGACGATATTTATTGGTTGTGATTGGTGTGAAAATTGGTTGATAGCGAATGGTTGATTAGAATTGTTTGTGGTTGAAATTGATTGATTATGGTTGAAAAATACCCGTTTGTGGTTGAGAATTATTTGGTTGAAACCACATAGGACTAGTTTGTGGAAAAGAAAAAAAATTAACATGTCGCCTGCGTGCGAACTAGATGCATGGAATCCCCATTGTCAAAAACCGTAGGGTTTTAAGGTAGAGCGAGGAGCCGTACTAGGGATGGTCCCGGTTTTAACTACCCTGCCGTTATGCTGTCGAAATTTTCTGAAATATTTCCGTGTTTGATTTATATTCATGTGTTGAATGTTGAAATTAAAGTCATGTGTTGAATGTTGAAATAAAATTCATGTGTTGAATAGAAATTCATGGGTTGAAATAAATTCATGTGTTGGAATGGAGTTCGTGTATTGAATAAATTCTTTGAAAGATAAAAATCACATTTTTATTATATATATAAACTATATAAAATAATCGTGTTTTGAAATAAATTGTTTTGCAATAAAAATCACATTTTTATTATATATATAAACTATATAAAATAATCGTGTTTTGAAATAAATTGTTTTGCAATAAAAAACACATTTTTATTACATATATAAACTATATAAAATAATCATGTTTTGAAATAAATTGTTTTGCAATAAAAATCACATTTTTATTATATATATAAACTATATAAAATAATCGTGTTTTAAAATAAATTGTTTTGCAATAAAAATCACATTTTTATTATATACATAAACTATATAAAATAATCGTGTTTTGAAATAAATTGTTTTGCAATAAAAATCACATTTTTATTATATATATATATAAAATATAGAAAATGTTCATGTGCTGAATGTTGAAATAAAATTCATGTGTTGAATAGAAATTCATGTGTTGAATAGAAATTCCTGTGTGGAAATAAAATAAATAACATTCATGTGTTGAATAGAAATTCAAGTGTTGAATAGAAATTCCAGTGTGGAAATAAAATAAACAAAATTCATGTGTTGAAATAAATATCTGTTGGATAAAAATATCATTTTTATCGAATATGTGAAGTGAAAATGGTTTTGAATTCGAAGAATCGATTATATATATATAATTAAAATATATCGAATAACGAAGCTGCAGTTTGTGTTTTGAAACCGTGATTTCAAACGATTAGTGCGGGAGATCCGACCATCGGATTTTCCCGAAACCGAAACCGTTGGGTTCGCTTTGGAAATATCTTTCCAACGACCCACTTTGTGAAAATCCAACGGTTGGATTGTTTGGAATGTTTAATTCAAATCTGAAGAAAAACAACGCCAGAATCGATTATATATATATATATATATATATATATATATATATATAATTAAATTAAATCGAATAACGACGCTGTAGTTCGTATTTTGAAATCGAAACTTCAAACGAGTGTACCAGGAGATCCGACCGTCGGATTTTCCCATAACTGAAACTGTTGGATTCGTTTTGAAAAGATCTTTCTAATGATATAAAATTTGTGAAGATCCAACGGTTAGATTTTTAGACATGTGTAAATCAAAAAAATCTAAAGAAAAACAGCGCCACGGCTGCGTTATGGCCTGAAGCGTCGTTTGAATGAAATGGCTATTTTTAAAATAAATAAAAATAGCGATAAATCGTGATAAAATATTATAAACGATATGGAATGGAAATAAACTGAATTTTCTCGGTTTATGTGATATTTGATGGTTGAATGTGTTTGGCGTGAATTGTTGTCGAATAATTTAACCATTGAAATGAATTGATTTAAATTCTAAATATACGTGAATTATTTGAAACGACCGAGTTAAATCTCATTTCAAATAATTGATCGGCAATAAGGAGTCGATGATGAAGACGTTAGTTGAAAACTAGAGATCTTCACCTCGGTTGGATGGTAACTGATGTCTTGATTGGAAGGCATCCCGAAATATAGATAATAAGTGGTGATCGTCCAGACGTACGTGGAGATCGATGGGTATGCGAGGCCTACGATTTCGTTCAGACCCAGAACGAACTTGCAAATGGACTGTGTGTCCGACATTGGATTTTGTTCTATGCTGATTGATCTCTATTAAATATATATCTGTTTGGCGACGGAGAATTTATTCTCTTGCTTAACGCCATTCTCTGAGATGTACGAGCTCAGAGGTTATATATCGATAGAAATCAGTCGCATAGCGTGAATTGCCTGTGTGGCACGCCTAAGTGGCAGATGATCAAGGCTTCTGTTGAAAAGCAAAGTCTTGTGGTTGATGATCAAAGCATGGCCTATGTGGCATAGCATTGTGTATAACGTGAATTCGCGAGCCTCACACCCCGGTATGAGCCAGAAACGGGAGAGGACCTCAGGGTGGACATGCGTTTATTTCTAGCTAGAGGTGGTGTCAGTACTTAAACTGGCTGACATATATATTATTTTCACCTGTGTGGTTGTTGCTGTTGCGAGGCGCCTCGGATATATCGGTGACTATGTGGAGCCGATGGAGTCATTCGTTGGCTCATTTACGCCCCAAAGAGCAGGGAAACGTAGTGCTCAAGCATTTTAATCCACATCAGTGGACCGGCCCTGTCGCTCTAAGGTTCGATGCAATCTGACCCTGAGGCTCGGGCTAGAGAGTCTCGAAGTCGGTAAGGACTATCTTTTGCCTTGGTTCATGACGGAAATCCAATTTCCAAATATGTGACTGTGCGGTTTTGATTGTATACCTATGTATGGCGACATGATATATGGTACCCATGCCGTCTATGATTGATACTTATGATTTGAAATTATTTTTGAAACAAATAAACACTAGTAGTAATATCAAATGCTTTTGTTTTATTCGTATCAAGCATATTTTGGCCATTATAAGGTAAAAACTCTATCCTCCGGTTTGCGTTGCATTGTGTGATGGGAACTGAGTCTTATAATGGCTTCATTTTTGTAAAAAGCATTGCGAAGTTCAAAAGATTTACTTGTTTTAAGCACTGGCAATCCAATGAAGTAAACCCGTTCCGCGAAAGTGGCGTGGTCCTGTGATTAGCCATATTATAAAAATGTGTTAAGTAGATTTCTCATACCAGTCCCGTGACTGACTCGTAGTTTGTTTCACTTGCAAACTCGGGTGCCCCTTTTTCTACAAGGGCAGCCTTGTGTTTAGGTTTTAGCAGGCTCTTTCTGGATAGCTGGAGTTGAAGATGGATTCTATCATTTATCTCTTTTTATGCTGTTCAGCTCCTATTGTACATATTATGTTTTGTTTTCCACTGTAGACATTCATGTATAGCTGAACTGTATTTTGAACTAAATATGATCCTGTATACTGTGTAACTCTGATGATTATGTTTATCCAGTGCATTATTTGTACATTATCTGGTGTATTTATTTAATTCTGTTCTGCTATTATCTGTTTATGTGTTATATTCCAAAGATTACCCTTGCCACCGTCGTACGAGGATTTTGGGGTCGTCACACATTTTTTGCCCAATCAGCCTATTTCATGCCTTTATAATATATATATACACACACTTTGTTCTATACTTGTGTTTATACTTGAGGATAAATTTTAACATATTTCTAAACATGACACAATGTATAAAACCTTATCTCTATGACATGATCTTCATTGCAACTTCATTTGTTTGGCATCGATCAAAATCTTGTTATCAACAATAGGTTCACTAATAAAACTATCAATCATTGAGAGTGCTTGAGTTGACCACATTTCCATATCTAGATTAAGCATTTTGATCAAGACCTGAACCTTTTTAGCACTAAAATGTTCAAACTCATATCCTGGATACCACTTAACAACCATCAACAACTTTCCAATATATGAGTTAGTCAAAGATTTTTTTTTGGCAAGACGTAAGTCAAAGATTTAAGCACTGAGTAACAATCCGAAGCTTCCTCAAATTGAACAATAAAATGAAACCCAGGAACAATATGAATCATAAAATTACCTTTAGGTTTCCAAACCTTTTCATTATACTCCTTCAATCTCGACACTGATAATTTGAAATCAACTGGATGAAGCGCTATCGTATCATGCCAAGATTCAGCAAAAATTTTAAAAATGTTTTCAGGAATGAAAAAATGGTTTCATATTGTTTTACGAATTGATGCAAAGTTCAATCTGTTTCCTTGACTGGAGTTGTATTAACAGCAGCAATCGGAGACGGCACGACTGACTTCGATGGAGGAGGATATCTAGATAGTTTAGACGAAGGTTTCAGCGGGGACTTGAAGAAGAGTCCGCCATTTTAGACATTTTAATATAGTTATTATTATTATTATTATATATACATGCTCACACACATATACACATTCGGTCAAATATCATTAATTTTAATGTGTTGTTTTGATGAATTATAAGAAAAGAACTAATATGCAATTAAGAAGAATGGTGAATTAGGCATAGGATTTATTAGCAAAATTATAGTGCATGTGGTTTATTGGAGTTTGCCAATTTTTCTCCAATTTTTTGAAATGACCTTGAAATATTTTTAAACGATTGTACTTTAGTCTGGTAGATCATTCATTCGTATTTAAAGTCACTATTAAATTGGTGGTCTTTAAAAAAATAAATTTAATTTATAAAACTGAGGTTGTAGATATCTTTAAGGGAACCTACCTATAGCGACCCGAACTTCCCAGCTGGCCTAAACCAAACCGGAAGGCGGACTGCTTTGAGAACATGACTCATCAGAACATTTCATTGTTATTACAACAATTTACATCAGAGTACAAGATATCAGAGTACAAATAAATAATTTATAGTGAAAAAATATCAGAGATTTAAATTACATTTAAATACATAAACATAAAGTGCAGTGGAAAACATCAACTACCACGACTGAAAGGAATACACAGATACAAAGCATTCCAAATATAGCTCCAGCTGTAATCCAGGATCCTATGAAAAGAAATATCTGTGAAAACCAAAACTACTAGCATGCCCGTGTGGAAAATATGGGAACCAGAGTTTAGGTGGGAAACCGAGTCAGTCATAGGACTGGTGTGAGAACTAAAATAGTTACTTACTTTATTTTAAAGTTGGGTAAATCACGAACCACGCTGTATGAGACAGAACGGGTTTTCTCCCATGAATACCATAAAACAAAACTCGTAATGCTAAAGGAAATAACAACGAAGCTATTATAAGACTCCATCCCATCACACAATGCAACGCAAGCAGGAGGATAGAGTTTTCCCTTATAATAGCCAAAAATGCTTGATACGCACAGTCCTATTTTATTTTCACTAGTGTAAAAAATATTTTTTCACAAATAAATATATCAACCATAGTAGACATAGTGTATTACGACTAAATGCATATGTTACAATTAAAAACCACAAAGGTTCGTATTGAAAATTAAATTCCATCAATGACCGAGGCTTTCTTGCCATCACTAATCTTCGCCATTTTTTGGGCGAATCTGGATCCTTCATGCTTTTGAAGAACCACCTTAGCAGGCACCTAGATCCTTCATGCTCAATGGAGTACCACCCTTATCGGGGCACCTATATCCCTTAGATCCTTCATGCTACAATGGAGTACCACCCTTATCGGGGAACCCAGATCCTTCGTGTTACAGTGGAGTACCACCCTTATCGGGGATCCTAGATCCTAAATTCCTTCTCTGAACCTTAGTTACACAATGGGTACACCTGGATCCCCCAGAAAACATCTATACCCTTAGTTCAATTTCAACGTGTCGTTTATTATTCGGCCTAAATCATTTGTGGGTTATGAAGCTCGTCGAAGTCACGTCTCGACACATAAAGCTACGGTATATCAAAGCTATGCTTTGATCATCATCCACAAGACTCTGCTTTTCAACAAAAGCTTTGGTCCATGCAACTCAGCATGCCACGTTGTCAATCCACGCCATATCATAGATCATCTACCAATATATAACCTCTGAGCTCATACATCTCAGAGAAGGGTGTTAAGCAAAAGAATAAATTCTCTGCCACAAAACAGATTTAGATTTAGCAGATATCAACGAATATAACAAAAATAATACAATGTCGGATGCACAATCTATTTACAAGTTCGTTCCGGGTTTAAACGAAACTGGAGGCACCTTATTCCTCTCCCATATGTCCAATATAGGAGAGATGCCCTCGCATATCCGGTCGATCTCCAAGTATGTGACGATCCCAAAACCCCGTGTCACGGTGTTAAGGATAATCATTGGAATATAACACATTAATCATCATTAGCAGATCACAGATAATAGCATAAACATAAAATAGAATAATTTACACACATATGACAGCGGAATCATATAGATATCACCACATCAGAGAGCACAGTGCAAGATACAACTTAGTGCATAATAATACATAATCAGTCACCATCGCCAAAGGCGGAATCATACATAAAGAGTACACAAAATAAATATCAGTCTACATCGCCAATGGCGGAATCATAATATATTGGCGGAAAGAGTCAAAGTCAGCACGGTGTAGTCAAGCCTCGCCATGAGACAAAAGTGCACCAGATACCTGTAACTAGGCTGCCCGTGTGAAAATGAGGGCACCCGAGTTTGCAAGGTGAAACAAACAACGAGTCAGTAATGGGACTGGTATGAGAAATCTACTTAACTTATTAACAACAATAATAAGGCAAATCAAAGGACCACGCCACTTTCGTGGAACGGGTTTACTCCAATGAGTGCTAGTGCATGAAATAAAGTAAATGATTAAATCATCGCAATGCTTTTTATAAAATGAAGCCATTATAAGACTCAGGTCCCATCACACAATGCAACGCAAGCCGGAGGATAGAGTTTTACCTTATAATGGCAAAAATGCTTCATACGTATAAAACAAAAGTGTTTGATGTTATTACTAGTGCATATATGTTTCAAAAGCGATTTCAATCATAAATATCAATCCTAGACGGCATGGGTACCATATATCATGTCTCCATACTAGTAATACAATCACATTCGCATATTTCGTATTGGAAATTGGATTCCTTCATGAGTCGAGGCAAGGGGCAAGCTCCTCTCCGTTCGAGACACTCTAGCAAATGCCCCAGGACGCACACAGCGGTCCTTGGATTCGGCTGGGTCGGTCCTCTCTTACTTTTGAGGATTGGCAATTCCTGAACACACGTTTCCCGGTCCTTACAGACCTATAATCGAGGCGCCTCACATTCCAACAACCACACAGGTGAAAAGTATATATAATGTCAGGGCTGGTAGGTCACTGACACCACCTTAGCTAGAAAGAAACGTCGTGCTCTCCCAGCAGTCCATCTCCCGTTTTTGACTCATACCGGGGTGTGAGGCTCGCGAATTCACGTTATACACAAAGCTGCGTCACACAGACCATGCTTTGATCATCAACCACAGGACTTTGCTTTGCAACAGAAGCCTTGATCATATGCCACTTAGGCGTGCCACACAGGCAATCCACTCCATGCGACTGATTTTTATCAATACATAACCTCTGAGCTCGTACGTCTCAGAGAAGGGCGTTAAGAAAGAGAATAAATTCTCCGCCGCCAGACAGATATATATTTAACAGAGATCAATCAGCATAGAACAAAATCCAATGTCAGACACACAACCCATTTACAAGTTCGTTCTGGGTTTGAACGAAACCGGAGGCACCAAATCCTCGCATGTCCGTACAATCAACAGTATGTCTGGACGGCTACTACTTCAGCTCCTTCAAGGTAGCTACTCCAATCACGAGCATCAGTAGCGCCCATCCATCCAATGTGAAGATCGTCGGTCTTCAACCGTCTTTGACCCTTCGACTTCTCAACGTCGATCGATTATTTGAAATGAGAATGAACCCGGCCTTTTCAAATAATCCACGTATATTTAGATTTTCAAATCAATCTATCACACGGTTAGACTATTCAACATTCACATTTCAGTTCTTTAGTTATAATTTTCATGTTAAATACATTCAACCATCACATATCAAGCAAACACAACAAAATTGGTTTATTTCCACTCTATATCATCTATAGTATTTTATAACGATATATCGCCATTTTTACTTATTTAAAACGGCCATATTTAATTAAACGACGTTTCAGGTCGTGCCGATGCACTGGCGCTGTTTTTCGCTAAATTTGTTTTACACATATCTAAAAATTTAACCGTTGAATCTTTACAAATTTTATATCATTAGAAAGATCATTTCAAAACGAATCCAACGGTTTCAGTTTCGGGAAAATCCGACGGTCGGATCTTCCACACTAGTCGTTTGAAGTTACGTTTTCAAATTACGAACTGCAGCGTCGTTATTCGATTTAATTAATTATATATATATATATTTATATATATATATATAATCGTTTCTGGCGCTGTTTTACTTCAGATTTGAATTAAACATTTCAGACAATTCAACCGTCGGATCTTCACAAAGTTGGTGCCGTTGGAAAGATATTTCCAAGGCGAACCCAACGGTTGCGGTTTCGGGAAAATCCAATGGTCGGCTTTCCCGCACTAGTCGTTTGAAATCACGGTTTCAAAACACGAACTACACGACCATGTTTCATTTTAATTTTATTTATATTTATATATTTATATAAATATAGTTCATTCAAAAATTCCTGTATCGTTTTCACTTCAAATATTTCACTAACGCCTTTAAATTTTGGAAAATTTCGCCATAACCTCCTTTGTACGGGAGGGGCTGGGAAAATTCCCAAATAGCCACACGGGCGTCTCATCTCAAAAAGAAAAAGAAAAAGCCAAGCGGCTAGCCAACAGGCTCATAAAATCATCACCCAAACAAAACAGTAAACGTGTACCTATTTGTCGGGCACAAAATTTTATTCCTCTTCTCTAGCCTCTTTGCTATAACCTGTTCAATATACATGCATGTACATATATACAATTATTATCACTTCTCATTTTCCATTCAACTTCATATTTGATTCACTTTGGTTTAAAAACACCATTCATTCTAATGTTGCATGCATAGGCAAAAATCATATCATTAGCTAATTAATGAATATTTCAACTCATGCATATTGATTTGAACAAGTGGTTATTTTTAACACTTCACATTTCAAAAATGATAATTTTGGAGAACTAAAATATATTTCAACACATGGCTACTTTATTTAGTTCCTATGCATGTTAAAAATAATATTTCTTTCACAAATATTTATTTCAACGCTCATATATCTTTAGCATATCACATATATGATAAAAATGATATTTTTATCATTTAAAATATTTATTCAACCAATGAATGTTTTTAACACTTCATAGTTTCAATAAAAATGTAATTTTTATTGTTCAATCTTTTTATTCGACACATGAACTTTTCCAACACACACACTTCTCAACACATGAGCATTTCCACACATGGATATTTTATATATGTTGTTCATATAAGAAAGATGAAATTTTTATTGTTGAAACTATTTATATATATAGTGAATATTTTACATACTTCATATATATTATAAAAATGTGATTTTTATTGTTTAAATACTTTATTCATTCACACATGAATTTAATTTTCACACATTACTTCTCAACACATGAGCATTTCCACACATGGATATAGTTTCAACACATGACTTTTATTTCAACGCATGAAGATAATTTCAACATATGAAAATAATTCTAACACATGAATATTATTCAAAATTTCGGCAGCATAACGGCAGGGTAGTTAAAACCGGCACCGTCCCTAGTACGGCTCCTCGCTCTACCTTAAAATCTCGCGGTTTTTGACAACGGGGATTCATGCATCTAATTCGCACGCAGGCGGCATGTTTTATTTCCATAATTATTTCCAATTCATTTCAATCACCAATGGGTATTTTTCAACCACAACCAATCAATATCAACCACAAACAATTATTCAACCATTCTCATTTTTCATCCAATATTTCACACCAATACACAACAATAAATATCGTCCATGGTTTGTGGACGAGGGGAGTATATATATATATATATATATAATTTCTATATTTCACTTGCATTTCAACACATATATCAATTATACTATGCATGTATAATTCATACTTCGCTTATATAGCTTACACAACGCACGTACATGAAGTATACAACACATGTGTAATTTATATTTCGCTTATATAATTTATACACGACATTTTCCATTCAAATTCATTTAATTTAGATTTCTCACATTGGTTTTTGGAGTGCTAAAAATCGTAGATGACTCAGAAAAATTCGCGGTCTCTTCTATGTGGTAGAGAGCCTCCTTGCGGTCCCGATGTTTCTTGTTTCATCGAATTTCGTCAACACACCATAAAGATATGATTTTTCAAAGTTCAAACATAAAAAAGGGCTCACCTTTCACGATGGTTTAAAACTAGGGTTGTAGTTTTCACGAGAACCGAGGCACGATAGGATGATCAGAGGGTACAACGTGGAAGAGGAAGGAAAGGGGAGTCGATCGGTGGTGGTCGGAGGTGGTTCGGTGGTCTTTGGCGATCGGGGTGGCGCTGGGAAGTCGTCGGCTTTGAGTCGACGATTCTCGTCGATGCGGCGGCGATAGGGGTCGAGGCAGGGTCGGATTTGAAGAGGGGAGGGAGGCGCGTTGATTGCTGGTGGTGGATGAGGTTGCAGTCGCCTGTGGCGGCGGCGATTGGCCAGGGAAGTGGCGAAAACGTGGGTCGTCGGTCGAGAGAAAGAAAACGAGGGTTTTGAGCGTTTTTTTATTTTTAAAATAATGAAAGAAAAATTCTGATTGGCCAAGGACTTTATTAAATTTTTAAATAGTGTTTCTCCACACGGACACCAATTCAAACCCAACGACTGTCGTCCCCAGCTAATTACCCCCATCCCGAACACAATGGGATATGTTTCGTTGGCCAATTCGACTGTTACAGTCAGTTATTCTTCAAATTAAAATATAAAACATTTAATTTTAACTTTGAACGTACATTTCAATTTGCCAGGGCCACAAACTGATTCGAAAAATTCCAGAAAAATATATCTAGCTATGTTTTGACACTACGGTCCCAACAAAACTAGTTTCGTCGAATTCTGAGATCATTTGAAAAATGGCCATTTTTTGGTCGATCCAATTTAACAGAAATTGACCAAACACATTTTCTTTTGCCACGCTCACATACTAGCTTCAATAATTATGAAATTTGAAAACTAGCAATAGTTTGACATCCCGGACCCAACAAAAGTGGTTTCGTCGAATTCCGAGGTCGTTTGCAAAATATCTATTTTCTAGGGCTATATATTCTATATAGCGACCTTCCTGAAAATTCATTCGGCCATAACTTTTGATTCCCGCTATGAAACTTCGATTTTCCAGATTCATTAGAAAGGTATCGATAAACAGATTTAAGTATTTTTGGTTTCACTAAAATCCGTTATATTTTCCACCCTGCACAGTCAGTCAAAGTTTGAATTCAAATTTTCAAACTGACTCACTATTTCTAATTCACTATTTTATTGAAATATTCTATTTCAATTGTTCAAATTCCTTTGAAATAACCAATTTAAAGATTTTAAATTGGCTCTTATTTTCCGGGTTGTTACAAAGTACATCTGGACGACCACCACTTATTACCTTGTCTTGGGTGTACGGCTCAATCAATACATTGGTAATCATCCAAATGATGTGAAGATCTCCGGTATACAACCACCGTCTTCAAATCTTTGACTTTCAATCGTCGTATCAGTTATTCAAAATGGATTAAACCCTGTCTTTCCGAATAACTCGCATATCTTATAATCAAGTGCTATAAAAACACATCATATGCCTCATTCCAATCCAGAATATTCTTTTATTCAAATATTCCTGGAATCATTTCAAAAGATTTATAATATCTTTTCACAAAATAAACCAAATTAATGTTTATCAAACTAGTCGGGATTATCGAGCCTTACTGAAGTAATCATTTATTTTATTTTTCCAATCCCAACCTATTCCTTCCATGGAGCAAAACAGGTAGTACTCCATAACTAAAACCTACTGTGTTGTCGGTAAAATTAATTACCATTTAGTGTTCAAATCTAATTAAAGATTTAACTATCGCTGGCGTAAAACTAGTGGTACTCCATTCTCGAACACTTTTCAAATTTGGTAAATTTAAATACCATATTCACATTTCAATCTAATTAAGGATTCATTAAAACTCCATTTAGTTTTAATCTCAAAAATAATTATTTAAGGATTTTTAAACTTAGGAAATTAATCCTGTCTTTAACTGGGTTAAAGAACAAATGCCATTTAAAAACATTGCTCACGATAAACCCAAAACCAATTTCCATCAAAATGAAATCTTCATGGAAATCTGACCGGTATATAATTGATATAAATTTCCGTATCAGGCTAATACTATAAATAGAATAACGACAGTGCCTTTTAAATTCCATAAACAGGTACGATCTTCCTTTATAGAAGCTTATCTCGATTATTAGTAAATCGAATTCCACTCAATTCCAATTTAATATATTAAATTGGAAAACTTTACTTTGGAAAAAATCCATTAAATCTTAATTAAAAGATTTAAAAATTCCAAATCATATCTTCATTGTTAATTAGGTTTTAAGAACAAACGATATTTAAAACATCATTCACAATGAACCCAAAATCAACTTCCATTTAATTCTAATTATATGTATTAATTGTAAAACTTCATTAATCTTACTTAAAATATTTATTGTTTTCTCAACTGGAATTAAGAACAGTGTTATTGAAGACACCATTCATGACAAATCCAAAATCCAATTTGATATCAAATACAAGGCTCTGAATAGAAATTATATCGACTTACATTCAATATTAAATTCTGAGACCAACTGATATTGTATTAGGAATAACGATATCTATATACTCCAAATTCCTCAACAATATCCGAATAATCACAGAATCCAATATCGAAATATTCCAAAGATTATTTCCATTCAAATCGTTTCCAATTCATACTTTGGAAAATTCTGGTTATATTAAAACCATTTCAATTCCTTTTCAGTTCTTTACTTAAGTTGATAAACAACTTATTCAGATAAAAATATATTTTATCTTTACAACCTAGGAATATTTCATCCAAAATCATTTCAAATCATTTATTATGATTTTAAACAATTTATTCATATTTTTAATAATTTTATTAAGGCCTATACAGTCGGCTTCCAATATCGGCCACCGAACTGCATCCATTGCGACCTTTTCCAAAACTGATTTGGACTTATCTTAAAATCTAACCATTAGATTTCAAATCTCTTATTATCATTCGAAAGATCTTTTCGATACGAACCCAACGGTTCCAGTTTTAGGAGAATTGACGGTCGGATCTCCCGTTACGCCCATTCAAAGTTAATGGTCGAAATTCGCGAACGGTCGCTGCGCGAAGCATCCCATTCAGGCCATTAAATATATATAATATATTTCATCGATTTCCATTTAAAATGTATTTTATAAAACGTTTATGAATTTGTTTTAAAAACGATTCCAACTTCCTTTTCAATTTTAAATCAAAATTGGACAATCTATATTATTATAATTTCAAAAATAATAATATTTTCAACATATCAGATTTTGAAATCAAATCTTCTTGATACTCATTATAAAATGAATAAAATCAACAAAAAATTCCATTTGATTCAAAATGGCGTATATGTACTTAGCTCAGCTTCATATTCATTTTAGTTATGAATATTTCAATATTTTTGTGTCCATCCAAAATCAGACATCAAACCATATTTTGATTCTAAACTGAATATTATTCTAAAATATTCGTTATTTTTGAATTGGAATCAGACTTGATCAATTACCATATAGTTTTATTTATATGGATTCCTACATCGCATGTACTCAAAAATAGTGATAAACAACTATTAAACATTCTATTTACATCCAGAGTGCAATTTACAACAGTATAAGCATTAAATAGTTAAGTAATGCTTATCACGGTCTGTCAATCAATCGGTTGACACAAGGGAGATGTGAACTAATTTTCATCCCTAGACCCATGCGGGGTTTTCAATCCATCAAACAAATATGATTATTTGTATACTTGGCGACATGTAAAATTATCGTCCCAATACCCGTGTGGGGTTTACCTCACAATCCATGTGAATTTATATAATATTTTCACAGTTTAATAATGATAGCATTAAAACTGTAAACGACCATCAACCAACAAACAAATATTGCAATTACAAGCAATCAATATAAATTCAGTAATAAAAATAAATATCTGTACAAAATATTTGAGTGAGAGAGTTCTCACATTTGATTTCCACTCTGTCAGTCTTTAATTGACGATTTTAGTACTGTTTGGGCTTAAATTTGCCTCAAATTCTAACTTGCTCCAAATGTCTTCCAGTCAGTTTCATGGTGTAGTATTTTTCACTGCGATTCCAATGCAATTTGAATCATTCTGTCGTCTCTATTTGAACAAGTTACATTGTTTAAACTTCTAAACAATTTAATTATATTAACTAATTTAATTAAGGTTTTAATTAACCTCCATCCATTTCTTAATCCCCTGCTTATCTTCTTCGTTCTCCAGGCATAAGCGAACAAAATCGAACCATCTTGGCCACCTAACCCTTGCTTACCCACGCAAATCGAGATGACCTGAGCCAGATCTGAACCTCCCCCTCCGACCGTCGTTGATTCCTCACCCACAGCCAGTGGTGGCGCCCCATCCGATTGTCCCTAGCCTTTAGAAAATGCCTCGAACGCGGGCTGTTCAAGCCCTGATTTTTCACTAATTACTCAACGAAATTCCATCAACTCTATATCACTTTGTAGATCTCGAGATGCTCTTCCATTTCCATTTTATAAGTTTTGTGAATCAATTGGTAGACTAAGAGAAAAGGAGGGAGAAAGAATCGATGATGGTTGCTGTTCGTTCGAGAGATGGAGGCGCGATTTTACTTCTTGGTTGACCATGCATGAATGGGAATTAAGGTTTGACCTTAGGGTTTTATACCATTTTAATATTAATATTTAATTCTAATTTTGCTCAATGTTGAAATTTTCATGTTCTACCTCCAAACGAACCCCAACGACTCTCGCCCCTAGCTAAATACCCCATTCCGGACACAATAGGATATGTTTCGTAAGCCAATTCAATTGTTTCTGACAGTTTTTATCAAAATTAAAATATAAATCAATATATTGAATTTGAATGTACATTTTAATTTACCACGACTGCATACTAACTCCAAAAATTATGAAATTTGAAATCTAGCTATGTTTTGACGATACGGCCCTAACAAAACTAATTTCATCAAATTTGGAGATCGTTTGAAAAATGACCTTTTAACTGGCTTATTAAATTTAAACTGAAATTCAATACGCATTTAAATTTACCATGCTTACATACTAATTCCAAATGACTTGAAATTTTAAACCTGACAATAATTTAACGTTCCAGATCCAACAAAATTAGTTTCATCAAAAATGGAGGTCGTTTGCAAAAAGGCTATTTTTGAGGGCTATATATAATATTAAAAATATATAAGAATTCCATAGTGACTATTCTAAATTTTAAACTGGACATAACTTACAATTTATAAAACGAAATATAAATTTTCACATTCGTTTAAAATATATTATTAAGCAGATTCCAGTGTTTCTTATTTTTTTTACTGAAATCCGATTTATTTTGAATTATGTATATTCATTTAAAGTTCAAATACAAATTTTCAAACTACCGCGCCATTTCATGTTCGCTTTAATTAAATTTTAAATTCATATGTTCAAACTTTGAATTAAATAAATTTTAAATCATTAATTTTCAACATGAATCATTTTAAATTCTTAAAATCCATTGAATTCAATTAAAAATAAATTTTAAATTAGTTCCAAAAATCAAGGTTTTTACACTACCTTTATATCAATACTATTCAAGAGTACCGCTAAGTAACACTTTCAGATAATACCAAGAATGAGACTGTATAAAGTGCATATGTGAAAATGTCTTTGAACTAATGCTGGTGCATATTAAAAAATTAATAAGTATCTCACTAATATATAAACAATAATGGTACAACACAATAAACGTGTGTGCCTTAAGGATATAACAATATATAACATATGGCAACAAGGGATAACAGAGTCGAATTCACACTGACAGCATATATAATATAAGATTCATAAACCAATGCATAAACACAACATCTCATAATATTAAATATATCAGTGTAATACAATATGTATTTGTATAGACTCTTTTAAATCAATACAACTTTAGCTAGACTTAGAGAATTCAAATGAGATCAGGCTAAGTTGAAACACACACGTAGAAGAGGCAAAAGAATAAGTTGAAAATGATTGCACTTCATTTAGAGTTGAAGTGTAGACTCTGTATCGAGTCATCCTGGTTTTCCATGTGCCCTCCTAGGTTCCATAATGTTGTTATCCTGATCCAACTCTTTGCATCCAAATGATTTCATGTGATTCGCATAAGGATTAGATGATGGTTAGATATTTATTTTATGCAATTGAATGAAGTTGAGTGAAGGAAATAAATTATCAATTCCACTCAGGCTAAACCAAGCTATTAAACTAGAAGATGAAATAACAACTCAAGGATTAGAAGGCGAAAATTTTGTTAAGTGATAACTAGGCACTGACTCATCTTCACGAGTCAGTACTGAGTCATTATTTGACTTGGCTTGTCCTACGACTCATGATAATGGTTTGGCATGACGTAACGACCCGGATGTTTAGTTGTTTAACTTTGAACATTTAAAATATTTTTAAATATTGAATTGGAAATATAAATGGATTTTTATACGGAATTTATCTATTAAATAAACGGACTATGATTTAATTTCAAATATATCGAATTATAGTAATACAAAAATGAAAAATAATTGAATTTTAAGTTAAAAATGAATCAAAATGATTCTAATAATTAATAAAAAAAATCTAGTTGAATTAGAATTAAGTTAGTAGAGTTTTTGAAACATAAATCTGAAATGATTTCATTTATTTTGGAAATCGTCGATTTAATCGATGTATTAAAATAGTCATTTTTAAAACGACTCAGATTCCAACTAAACCAGTTTTTTAAAATTCGTAATGGTCAATTATTGTAAGATTTCCCGTTTCAGGTAAACTGGAGTTATTTTGTGATCATGCGCAATAAAAATATGTAACGATTTATGAATTAAAATTAAAAATAGTCGTTTTCATGCAGTCGATCTTGAATTTCGATGAAACCTGTTTCATTGGGTTTGGAATGTTAAAATATAGTAAAATGTCAAATTTCATGATGATCGGATAATATATGTGATCATACAAATTAAAAACGTTGAATCAATAAATATGTATCAACATAATAATATTAAAATTGACATATATAATATCCTAACCTAAACCTAACCCTTCTTCCTCCTCTTTTGAAAAGTTAAAACAATGGCCGCCACTTCTCTTCTTTATTTTCAAAAATGCATGAGTTTTGAAAATCAAAATTAAATCCAATACTCCATGGAATCACCTAATTCTGGATTCATTATGTTCGTGAGATCGAGAGCTTCACGTATGTACCTATAGTTTTGGTCAGAACACTTTCTATGAGGCTTGATGTTTGAACAGTGCGCCTAGGGTTAGCCTTAGGGGGAGATGGAGGCGTGATGGCAGTTTTGAAGAACATAGTGATGTTCGTGGTGGAGAGTAGTTTTAGTTCTCAAATTTTGGTGGAGTTCCCTTCGAAAAGTTGTCGTGCCTATAGTAGTGAGGCCATGAGGACGTATTGTCAAGGGTGGCAGCGAGGTCGTGGTGATGGTGTTCATGTGGTGTAGATTTCGACAAGGAGCTTTATTTTGAAGTTGGATTTTGATTTAATGAGATGTCGAAGGGGAGAATGATGACGGAAGTTTCGGTCATGGGAAGTACCTGTAGCAGCATGATCGAAATGGAATAGGGGAGAGAAGATGATAAACATAATTTTGGAGTAATTAAGAATTAATGAAAAACTAATAATCTTTGAATTATTATAGTATATTTTATATTTTGTTACAACCGTACATTTGTCGTACGTGATCAGATTGGACCAAAACAAAGTATGTTGGGGTCGTTTAGAATATACTTCTCAATGAAATTTGATTGAACCAGATTGGAGCCAGTTAGAATTTTTGTTTAAATTAACCATTTGTTTAGTATAATTAGAGACTAATCGTTATTTCGACGATTAAAATTAATGTAAGTAAATCTCACTAAAATTTACATTTAAAATGATTTTAAATAATTAAAACTGATTGTTGATTTTTTGGATGGATTAATAAATTATTATCAATTGTTTGATATTCTATATATATAGTAGATGTAGGGTTCGTAGTTGGATATTCCCACGAATTTTAGCGGATGAGACACTATGATCCCTGCATAATAGTAAATGACCCTTTATACCGCGATATCCCACCTTGAAGCGGGATTGGTATTATTTTTGTTGAGTAACATATGTGAATGCAGGGGAACAAGTTGAAGGAATCCAACTAGATTCCTCATCTATTATATTGTTGTTTCAATATATAGTGATATATGATATGTTTGATAGTCTATGATAGATTATTGCTTGTTTTAAAAGCTTAAATAGCACTTCCCCGATTTTTAGTATTTAGATACCATATAATGTTTTTTAATATAAAAGGAATTTAAAAAGTGAATTTAGAATTCAGGAAAAAATTATAAACGATTCAAATGGAAGTTGAATTTCGAATGGGTTTGAAAATATAGCTTGTTTTAAACGAACAAAACAAGGAATTTGATTTATAAATGATGTTTATAAATAATGTGAAATAGGTATCATTGGATAATTTGAATTTGTAAATTTAGTGTGAATTTGAAGGGAAATTGGAAATTGATTCGAAAGGAAAATGATGGATTTTATTCTGAGGTTCGAGATGTAAATTAAATTGAAAACTAATCAAGTGGGGTTTATAATTTGAAATCGACTATGTCAAATTAAAAAAATGATTTATTTTCAAAAAGGATTTTATTTATTCAAAATTTTATTAGTAAAACTATAATTTAAAATTAGATATTTTAAGAAACTAATATTTCAATATTTAAAGTATGAAGATAAATTATATGTTTATATATAAGTTTTGTAATAATAAAGTATTCTCTTAAAAGTAGAAGTATAATATTATCTTAAAAGTAGAAGTAATAAATGAGTAAGGTTATGTAAAATAAAAGGTACTTTTGATATGCCAAAAAAGGTATTTTTAAGTATTATTAAACTTATGGCTTTTGGAATATTTTTGAATAGAAATTTTGAATATTTTAGTAGAACAGAAAGTGTGATAAAACAAGTAGTTTTATAAATGAAATTTATAATTATATATAAACTTATGATTGGAAATTAGACAAATGGATTAATACTGGTTTCTGAACCAATATTTTATAAATGGATTTGAAGTCAACATGAAGTTATAAACTTGGTGTTTTTAGGCCTTAAACAGGAATTGTTAAAAGGTAAACTTATAATGGAATTTTATAAATAAACTTAAATGGGATTTGAAGTCAGTGGGAATTGTTAAATTGGTTTATTCGTAAGGAAAGTATGGATTTGATAAGCAAAGAAAATTTGTAAGAAATAAAGTTATGGAGTTAAGTAAATGATCCAAAATTGGAATTTTGATTATTAAAAGAACTTGAGGATCGAAATTTATAATGTAAATCATATACAAGATTTTTTAATGTGAAATCAAAGAATTTTAGTGATAATATAATCTTGGGATGCTAAATAGTGAAACATATACATGATTAGAAAATTGGATAATTGGATAGTAGATATTTTTGAAAAGATACTTCAAATGAAGTGGAAATTGTTTGCAAAATAATTTTGAAATAAAATAAGTGGTGAAATAAAGGTTTCAACCTTTATGGTTGTAATAGATGTTCCATGAA
Organism: Allium sativum; assembly: GCA_030737875.1. NCBI lineage: Eukaryota > Viridiplantae > Streptophyta > Magnoliopsida > Asparagales > Amaryllidaceae > Allium > Allium sativum. Next base: position 207,660,367 of record CM060925.1, read on the forward strand.
TAATAGGAATGCGTGGACTATAACCCTATTGTTATGGTAAATGATTTCCGAAATGGAAACAATATAAGTTGAATTTGAGATTTTAACTTATATAGGCTATATATATGATGTTGATTATTCGAGATAGGTAATTTTGTCCAATTTGAGATTAAAAATAATTTTCAGTCAAGGTCCAAGAGGTAAATATACCCCAACTTGATTGATTTCATTGCTAACAAAGAAATAGAAAGGATTCGATATCAAAGACTAATGTTAAATATAGCTAGTTAAATATGCAGTATTTTGGGTTGTCGTAACGATGTTTTACGCAACATTTATTTTGACCCAAGTAAGTGTGGTTTGAAAATATAATAATAAATATTTTCTAAGTGTATAAAATGAATGGTTCGTGAAAGGGATAAGTATATGGAAATTTTTTCCAACTGTAATAGGAAATACTTCCTAAATATAGAAATAAAGAATTTGTGAAATATGGAAATGTTTTCCAAGTGTCGTGAGAAGGAAAAAGGGTTTTGGAAAATACCATAGTAAAGATATTTGATAATGAATATTGGAAAGTGATTAATTTAAAAAGGGCTCGGTGTTGCTTGGTGCTTAACCAATAGTATTTCCTTTGGAAATAAAATCTTTGGTTGCATGTTTGTTTTTTCGATAGTTAAAAATCGACTATCAATGAATTCCATTTTTGATTTATAACGTGTTGGTTCGAGGAACCGGGGTTAAAACTGGATCCAAAACCCCTTCAAACTGACTTTGTGTCGAATATTAAATTTGCAGGTAGGCTTATTTGTATTAAGATGATTTAAAGGCATAAACCTTTAGAGCGGAAAGGGCTGCTCGCTGATGTCTCTCGTTGGATACTGGAATTATACTTATAGCATAGTCTCTATGATATAGGGTATTTTCGGTTCCGTTCAATCCCAGAACGAATGTCTAACAGTGTATGTCCGACAATCACGTACGTTGATTTTTTACAAATATACCAGTATGGAAGCGGAGAAGGAAACTTCTTTTAGCTTAACACCCGGTGTATATTTGTGAAAATCAATCAGTGATTTGCGGATCTGACAATGTGGCATTCAAAGTTGAATGTGATATTCTAAAAAGGCAATCATAGTCTCAAGCCTAATTAACCAAAAACTTACTGAAGTTAGGCAACACGGCTTACCAATTTGGGTATGTCCCTTCTGTATGCTTCGGAATGAGTACGGTTGGACAGCCAACAACCGTGGTGATTATATATTCGGTACACTCAAGTTGAATGAGTGGTCGATTTTGTGTGACCGGGTTGCAAGGTGTTCTTGTTAAACCCCGGTGTTTTATCTCTAGATGATATTGATCGGAAGGTGGTCCCATACCAAGTCATGTATGGAAATCCAAAATCCAATACGAGTCGTATGGTTTTAGTTGTAAACCAATTATGTTGAAAAGTGAGATGCAAGATTTTCGACTATATTCCAATTTTATTTGTGGATTGATTGATAGACATTATTATAACATCACTGGAATTTTATAATAAAAGTGACTTGGTTATCGTAAGGGAAAAACACATGCCATGTTTATGTGTGATCATGTCCTAAGAGAGTTTCCATTCTTTTAAAGGATTTTTAAATTTAAGCAAGTTGTTTGGAGTTTAATCGCACCAGTCCCATGACTATCCCATAGTTTATTTGTCTGTTTCCCTAAACACTTGGGTGCCCAAATTTGTGCGGACAGTCAAGTAGTTCAGTTTCTTACGGATGCATTGGAAGGAACATGAAACAGGAGGCTTCATCGTTTACCTGTGGCTGTCATATTTCTGCTGTGTACCATATATATATATATATATATATATATATATATATCTGGAAATAGGTAATTGTAAATGTTCAAGTGTTTAGCTAGGAATGGATGGTGTACTCTGATGATATGTAATACACATTTTTTGTTTTCAAGTATTATTGATACCATATTTTATTTTGTTCCACTGCAATTATGGGAATCTATATATTGTTTGTGTCTTTTTCTATCTTATTTACTTTAACCCAAATGATCCAGTATTTTCGGTACTTGAATAGTCGACATGTTATATAGTGAGCATATTTATGTCGATTTTCGGGATCGAAAATCGACGTGGTGGATATAATGGTATCAAATCTTAGCTCGGCGAACACCTAGGCTTTGGTAGGGTTTACTCATTAGAGATGAGGTCAGTAGTACCCTAGAATGAGTTTGAGTGTATATATGTAACAACCCGTAATTTTAAAAGAAATAATAATGATAAGCTAAAATATGCTTAATTAAAAAGTGGGAATTAAGTAACATGGACAATACTATTGCGTTCATCTCGGAATTCTGCTTATGATAGACTTCGAGTTTGTGTAAAACAGACATCGTATAAAGAAGATATTAAGATCAGAAGTTTGTATACGCATAAGGGAATTATATACATATATATATATTCAACTCAGAATTCAAAATGAGATCAAATAGGAGGAGCGTGAAAACTAGGACGGAACCATGCCCGTTGGGTCTGACCCACACCTGGGCTGGGTCGACCTATGGGTCGACCCATGGGTCAACTTAGGTGAGGGTGGGTCGACCCAACCCGGATCTGGCGTAGTTCCTTTTGCTGAACGTGGACGTTGTGTTGCTTGGATTTGTTGGCAATAGGATGTAAATAGGAGAACATTTCTATTGTTTTATTCACCTAAAAAACAATGGAGACAATGAGATGCTGCCCCAGCTCAGATTGAATTAGCCTATTTTATTCAACAACAACATATGTATACAAAAATCTCTACTTAAATTTCAACACATCATTCCCTGTTCGTTAGATCCAGTCTCTATGAGTTCATGCTACTTTTAGACGTAAACATCAAACAAGTAATTCTGACATGTTTATAAATCTGGATCTAAACATATGCCTGTTAAGAATCGGATTCATACCTAAACAGTTTTGTTATTACTTACACCTGATCTACTATGCAGTTCTTATATTCCTATTTATGATATGCCTATTTTTGTTATCATATGCCTATTCTATTATTATGCCTCTTTCTATTCTTCTTCCTCTCTCATTCTCTTTTTATTTTTATAGCCAGGCTAACTTCGAGCTGTGACGGCCCGACTCGCACTAGCCGACATTTCCAATGAAAGTGCGCTGTGCCAATGCCTGACTAGCACAAGACGGTCGCCAAAGAAGGGAAAAGAAAGGAATTTGAACTAACAGGGAACCTGTAGAATGTCTCATAGCGCATGGAATAAAATATAATAATTATATACTTGACATAAAACAGGCGAGACAGTGCATAAGCTGAAAACTAAACCATAATCATCATAGCAGCGAAAATCCAAAATACAGCTTATGATCCATAACCATTATTACAACTTCAAAATACTGTCTCTAAGCAAAAGAAAGGAGAGATACACTACTAATGCCCAAAGCAGTGGCCATCAACAACACATGGAGAATATATGTAGATAATACGTAGGAGCCTCCTTCTTGTCTCCGGTACAACTACTCGTGCATAATCACCTGACCTGTCTCTAGTCTGCCCGTTTAAGAGCACCTAGAGTAATAAGAAGAGACATAAAACTCTGGGTTAGACAAAAGTCTGGTACGATAAGCAACGAAGACAAAATAATAACAGGTATACTAAACCATACCTGAACCTGGACCTGCAACCAAAGAGTTAGCAATACATACTGTACAATACTCTAAGGTGCCACTAACATATGGTGTAGAGAATACGGGGGTGGGGGTGTGCATAACATAGTGATGGAAAACAATCAATCATAGCAGCCATCCTCACATCTCCACTTAGTGCGTAAAGCATACGATATCCACCACTTTGATCACCCAATGCCTTGTTATGATCACTCTGCCACATGGAGTCATAAGACACCACTGCACTGATCCATAGCCCTAGTCCTTGCTATGTCCACTCTGCCCCATAAAGTAATGACGACTCCACTGCACTGGCTCATAGCCATGCTACGATCACTCTACCCCATGGAGTAATAACTACCCCACTGCACTGATACGTAGCCTAACATCCGTCTTGGTGGTGAATCAAAGCTATAGACATCGATAACCCCTTTGCACACGTCCCACAGCAAAGTCCAACCATGAAGTTAACTCGTCGGCTCCCAACTGGATCCTAAGTTTTACTTCCTATTGGGACTACCTTTGCATCTCGGTTTTAGTCTTCATCCAGATCGGTTCGGATATGTGTAGCGCCCCAATCGGCATCAGTTCGGTTTGGTGCCCATAGTCCACGTATGGGTTTGGTTCATGGAGTTCCTCGTGCGGTTTGGTTCAGTGGAGGCAGTGGTACACAATACTCATTCCTCCCTGGTTCGGTTCGGTGGTTGCTTCCTGGTTCGGTTCGGTGGTTCCCTTTTTCTTCATTTGCCCGATCTGATCCCACTCTCCTTCATTAGCCCGATCCGATCCCAATCCAACTATCGTGGCCTTCCTTTTTACCATGCCTTATCTTGTGCCAAGCTCCAGTTCGATTCGGTACTCTCTTTCCCGGTCCACTATCTGATCTGAGCCCCTTCAACCGATCCGATCTGAAACCCTACACAATTTTCCTACGACTTTTCCAGCAACTGTTTTACACGTTCGACGGCGTTTTCGACCAATCTAACTTTTCTAATCAATCACAAAACATACAATACAGTCATAGCAACATATAGAATTAACCAATAACACCAAAATGACAATTTGATAGGTTGAAACGGATCAAACATAGCCAAAGTCCCATATTTTCCCTTAAGCATGTTTAAGAAAAACTAATGATATGATTAGCAAAACTTAGCCAAATTAACCAAATTTTCTAACAGAGGCCTAAAACAATATTTCGAAATTTATAAATATTTTTCCAGAATTTAATCATGTTTAAATTCGCTAATTAACACTAATTACCCTTAATTAACCATAATTAGTGAGGAACTATGCAAATCACTCACCTTGGCCACAAATTAAAACTTTCAAAACTGAAACTCCGTTGATTTGGGCGAATACTGATGTCTAACAGCAGCTCTGACCTTGCTTTGGTGCTATTTCCCTTTGATTTGACGTAGATTGGGCTAATACTTGATTAGAAAGTGAATAGAGGTGATTCTAGATGTTGGAGGCCATTTTTAGGGTTCCAAGGAGGTAAATGCGGCTAGAAAACTGAAATGAAATGAAAACCTAGCCCATTTCAGCCTCCCCATAACCCTATTCCCGAAATGGGTCATGGGCCCATTCACTAATCACCTCATTTGGACCGGTTAAGCAGTTTTTCATCTTCCAAACCTTATTTCAGCCATATCTCCCAAACGGTAAGTCCGTTTTTCACATATGACCACTCTATGGAAAGGTAAACCATCATCCAAATCTAGTGGAAGTGGTTTTAGGTCTAAATTCCTTATCAATCAAAAGTTAAGGCCAAAACAAGATCAGCTAGGGGCAAAACGGTCATTTAAAAATCGGCAAAAATCATGAACATGGGAAATGACCCTAATAGTCGTCTCCCAATGTTACATGACCATACGACTTCGTATGTTAAAGAAATAAATATCCTACGATCCTTCGATGCGTAGAATTCGGGTCGTCACATTCTCCCCCCTTAAAAAATTTCGTCCCCGAAATTCCTTAACCCAAAATATACAAAGGATCCCGCATGCCTGCCAATCACTGACAAACAATAAAGCATACAAAACAACACAACAAGCCTATCCTAGCATGCAGTTTACTAATAATGGAGTACCATACCGATATAAAAACCTTACCAGGAAAAGAGTTCTAGATACTTCCTCCTTATGTCCTCCTCTGTTTCCTAAGTACTGTCTTCCTCATCATTAGCCCACTGAACTTTGACTAGTCTCATCGCCTTTCTTCGAAGCTGCTTCGTATCGTTCCCAACAATACGCATAGGCCTGCAGTTCCCAACCACCTCGGGTTCAACCTCGATATCATCCAACTGATCCAATGAAATAGCCACACTAGGGTCGTGCACAAACTTCCTTAACTGGGAAACATGAAATACATTATGAACTCCCGCCATCTTGTTTGGTAATTCAACTTTATATGCCAAATTCCCAATTTGCTCGAGAACTGGGAATGGACCAACAAATCTTGGTGCTAACTTGCCTCTCCTGCCAAATCGAATCACGCTCTTTAACGGAGAAATCTTGACAAATGCCAAGTTTCCAATGGAGAATTTTAGATCTCTTCTCCTTTTATCAGCATAACTCTTCTGTCTATCTTGAGCAGCCTTCATTCACTGTTAGATAATTTTAATCTTAGCTGAAGTTTCTCTTATCACATCTGGTCCAAGCACAAACTTCTCACCAGTTTCTAACCAACATGATGGTCAGTTACATGGTCTTCCATACAAAGCTTCAAATGGAGCCATACCAATACTGGATTGATAACTGTTATTATAGGCATACTCTACTAGATGCAAATGGTCCTCCCATGATCCACCAAAATCCAATATGCAAGCTCTCAAGCGATCTTCTATCACTTGATTCACCCTCTCTGTCTGACCGTCGGTTTGAGGATGATACGCGGTACTGAGATGTAATTCTGATCCTAACGCCTCTTGTAAGCTCTTCCAAAATCCACTAGTAAACAACGAATCTCGGTCACTCACAATGCCTTTGGGTATTCCATGAAATCTCACTATCCACTTCATATACAGTTCCGCTAACTTAACTATTGTTCTATTCGACTTGACGGGTATGAAGCTTGCACTTTTAGTCAATCGATCCATGATTACCCAAATGCTATCATGACTTGATCTAGTCCTTGGTAAACTGTCGATGAAATCCATCGAGACTTGTTCCCGTTTCCATTCTGGGATTTCTAATGATTGTAACAAACCACTAGGCTTCTTTTGCTCAGCTTTAACTAACTGGCAATTCATACACTTGGATATTAACTTCCCAACGTCTCTTTTCACCCCTTCCCAATAGTAGATCTGCTTCATGTCTCGATACATTTTGTTACCACCGGGATGTATTGTCAGTTTTGAGTGGTGACATTCTCTAAGCACTTCATCTCTCAATCCATTCACGTTGGGTACAACCAGTCTTCCACTCTTTCTAAGCCATCCATCTCGACCAAGCCCATACTGTAACACCCACCCTCCACTAGGATCACTCCTTAGAATGTACTAGCTTTGGAGGGGCGTTATTGTGAAGGTAAACTTGCACAGAGATATCACAAGACAGAATATATAGAAATAAATATACATAAAGCAGCGGTAGCAGATAAAAACCCATCATCATCATCTCAGAAAACCAACATAGTCAAGTACATACTGTCAAAATGTCATAATCCAAAATACAACATGAGTCTAGATATGTGATAACAAAATACATGGTAAAACATCAGTACTAATCCCCAGAAATAAAAGATAAGCCACAGCTAGCTCAGATCCATACATGAGCTATCCAACAAGCAAGTCAAAGATCCACTAAGCAGATGTAGTCCCTCCCTGAGAACCTGTGGGGGGGGGGGGAACGGAAGAGAAGAAGCGAAAGAAAACAGGTCAGTCAAAAAGACTGGTAAGCCCTACTACGATCAATCTATAAACTAATAAAGTTAACAGTATGATGGAAACTGAGATGAACATACTGGCAATAGATAAAGGTGACATCACATAGACGAGTTTAAACTTTGCACCACGGTGTACTAGCAAACCCACAAAACAGATCTTGATCCCTTAGCCCAAACTTTGGCCCAATAACATGAAGTGACCTTAGTATAAGGTCCAGCCCAACGGTCTAGTCGATCGGCTCCCTATAATCCTAACACGTCAAGTGTTGGTGTCCATACGGCCCACATGGATGTAGTCAGACTGCGCTGGGTCCACCTTTGGGTGTATCAAGCCCTCGGGTGTCGACCCCAGACACCTAAGCAATAATGCACAGTCTAAGTCTACTGGTACCCGTGCCTCGAGTTTGTCCAACATCGGACTACGTGCACGTCCGTAGCCCGCCGGACCCGCACCGCTGTACCACTCAGCCGTCGCTTTGGTCGCTTACATCAGTCCAGTAATCGTGCCCCGCCCTAACCTAGCTGTAGGGTTGTGGTGATACCAAACTGGGATTACTGCTGGAACAGACCACGTTGCTAGGGTTTCCAAGAGGGTTAAGTGTGGTTTTAACCCCTCACTAATCATGGATTAAATTAGTTAAGTGTACTCACTTAACCCCATCTAATCCTCGCATCCCCATTATTGGTTAAGTATTAGTGGGCCATGACTTAACCCTAATCATGAGGCATTAATTAATTAACGCACCCAACCTCTCACATTAGACCTCCGTGGTTACCTGGGAAGATTTACACCACGTCTAGGTCTAACCTCGGGTCTTATGGTGCAACATGACCAACTACCCACATTAGACCCTACATTGTGGTTACCTGGGAAGATTTACACCACAACTAGGTCTAACCTCGAGTTGGCCATATCATGTTATCTAATGTCATGTCCACTTTAGAACATATTTACAAGTTAACATATACTTGGGTAGACCTAACTTAATAGGTAAATTCCCAAGGGGTAGACCTAACTTAATAGGTAAATTCCCAATCTTTTAGTTTCATGTATTTTTTAAGTTTACCCAAACCCTCCCCACGTCATTATCTCGCTTACATATTCGTCATAACGTATAAGGGTATAAAAGGTAACTTGGCATAACATACATGGTGAACTTCACATGTCATAATAAACATGCATACATGTTAAACTTGCAAAATCATGTCATGGTGAATTCGCATAAACATGCGTAGCTTATTAAGTATGCATAACATGGTAAGGTGAACATGCATAATCCATTAAACTTGCATAACATGGTAAGATGAGCTTGCATAAGCATGCATAATCCATTAAACTTGCATAACATGGTAAGATGAGCTTGCATAAGCATGCATAATCCATTAAACTTGCATAACATGGTAAGATGAGTTTGCATAAGCATGCATAATCCATTAAACTTGCATAACATGGTAAGATGATCTTGCATAATCATGCATAACCCATGAAACATGTAGAACGTGACATAATAAGCTCGCATGAGCATGCATAACTTGTGAAACATGTAAAACATGGCATAGAAATCTCGCATATGCATGCATAACTTATGAATCATATAAAACATGACATAGCGAGTTCGCATAAGCATGCATAATCAACTAAACTCACATAAATCTCAACTTTCACCAAACATTAACTTTAGAGTTTGTAAAGTGAAGGTAAGAGGGCTTACAATTATAAACAAGCCACAAATTCACCAAATAAGATGAAGAAACCCTTTTAAAAACTTCAAAACAAAGCCTCAAATAAGAAAACCCTTTTTGCAAGATCCCAAAACGCAAACTTAGCAAATCAAACTTGCTACTTAATGAAGTATGCAAGTTATTAAGCACTCATACAACATGGAAAAGGTTGTATGATCATCATATCTTCATAGGATTTAACTTTGAGGAAGGTGGAGGCTAGGGATTTTAGATGGAGGCCATTTGAGGATTCAATTTGGCATAGTTTAGTTGCAAGATTGATTAATGAGGCTTTAGGGTAGGATTAGGGGTATATTTATAGAGAATTAGAGTGTTTTAGGCCCTAGGATTAACCCTAGATTAGGTTTGGCCCGTCAGATCTTAGAATTCTCCAGAACCAAGCCACATGACCCAACCCAAATCAGAAATGGTGCACCAGGCTGAACTGCCTGGGCACCCCCTGTCGACAGGGCTGTCGACAGGGCAGTCGACTCCCTGGGTGCCCTGTCGACATGCCTGTCGACATGGGCCCCTGGCGGGAATTTTCCCGCCTAACCCTGATTAGCCCTAATCCTTGATTTTAATTTGAAATTTAAATCTGTCTTTAGCATAGAAATTTCTGAAATCTTCAATGGGCCTTAACCGGGTCATACGGACTCCGATTTTCGGAAACTCGGACTCTATTTTGCGTATTTTTCCGAGACGATCGCAATGGCATAGCCCGTTTCCCCCGATTCTGATTTTTAAATTAAATTCTGCCTCGATTTATGTTATAACAGTTTATTGAAAATACGGGTTGTTACATTCTCCCCTCCTTAAAGGATTTCGTCCCCGAAATCTTTAAGTTAGGAAGAACATATCCTACCATCCAACATCCATCTACTCAAAACATCATCCACGAGCAACCATTGTCCTTAAAGGATTCTAAATGCTGTATGAACATATGCAAAAGTGTGTGTATATGTACTTATCTAATGCGAAGATCAATGCAAAATATGTTAGTGAAATGTATCCATATGTATGCAAATCTCTAACATAATGTATAATCTCTACATGCGTGCTCAATCATACATCCATATGCAACATCCATGTGATTGCATACAAATTTCATCCAAGAATATGCATAAACACCCATGCACATGCAATATGAGGAGTGTGTGAGCCGATCTAGTGCCTAATGTGTATCATGCATCCACGAGTAACCACTTGCAAACACTTGCAACCACTTGCAACCATCAACCATAACATGTCTCAAGCACATGTTTCATCCAAAAGGGTTTCTACCTAAGGTTCTCATGACAAGCTTAGCACGATAACTAGATAAATATGGATTAGCAAAGAGAAAGATATACTAACAAAGGGAAGAGATTGAGAGTGTACCCTCAAACAGGAATGGATAAAGCCCACGCATCTTCTCCTCGGTTTCCCAAGTTGCGTCCTCTTCGGCTTCACCCCATTGAACTTTCACTAACCTGACCTCGCGATTCCTTAGCTTCTTGGTCTCTGTCCCCAAGATACGAATCGGAGCTTTCCTTAAAGTTGCTTCTTTCTCTACCTCCACGTCTTCAAGCATGCTAGGCTCAACCACCTCAGCGGACTCATGCAGGCACTTTCGGAGATGCGAGACATGAAAGACATTATGCACTCCGGACAACTTCTCGGGCAATTGCACTCTATAAGCCATCTTCCCAATTCTCTCTATGATGGGGAAGGGTCCAACGAATCTCGGTGCTAACTTCCCCACAGCTCCAAATCGGACCACATTCCGTAAAGGAGAAACCTTTACGAAAACATTGTCCCCAACCTCAAACTCCAATTCGGACCTTCGCTTGTCAGCATAGGATTTCTGCCGGTCTTGGGCCGCTTTCATCCGTCTTCTAATCAACTCAACCTTCTCGGATGTATCCCTAATCATGTCGGGTCCAAGTATAAGCTTATCCATGGATTCCCACCAACATGTAGGTGACTTGCACGGCCTCCCATACAAAGCCTCAAAGGGTGCCATCCCTATGCTCGCCTGATAACTGTTGTTGTATGCAAACTCGACAAGAGGAAGATGGTCTTCCCAAGAACCACCAAAATCCAGAATGCAAAGCCTCAACAAGTCCTCAAGCACTCGATTCACCCTTTCGGTCTGGCCATCCGTCTGTGGGTGATAAGCTGTACTCAGATTCAACCTTGTGCCCATAGCCTCCTGCAAACTGTTCCAGAATTGACTAGTAAAGATGGGGTCTCGGTCACTAACTATGCTGGAAGGGACTCCATGTAGTCGCACTATCTCACGAAGATATACTGATGCTAGTCCAGATGCGGTCCTTTTGCTTTTCACTGGGATAAAATGAGCACTCTTCGTGAGCCTATCCACAATGACCCATATGCTCGTATTCCCCTTCCTGGACCTTGGAAGCCCATCAATAAAGTCCATAGAAATGCTCTCCCACTTCCATAGCGGTACCTCTAGCGGATGTAATAGCCCACCGGGCTTCTTCGACTCAGCTTTTACTCTCTGACAAGTAACACATCTCGAGACAAACTCCGCCACATCCTTTTTCATTCCAGGCCAGAAGAAAACGCGCTTCATGTCCTTATACATCTTATCACCACCTGGATGTATAGTCATTTTGGAGCGATGTGCTTCCTCAAGAACTTTCCTCACCAAGTCTTCTACCATCGGAACACAAAGCCTTCCATCTCTCCTCAGCCAACCCTTATAGTCTATAGAATATCGAGCAAGGTGACTAGATGTCTCCCCTCGAACCAGCTTGTCCAAGATCTCAATTATCTGAGGGTCTTCCTTCTGTGAAGCCCCGACTTGATCCAGAAGGGTAGGCCTGAGCTCTAGAGATGCCAAAGAACCGGTCATCGTCCCAACTGTCAGAGAAAAATCAAAGGTTGCCAAGAACTCTAAATTCTTCATCTCAACAAATAGAGGACTTAGTGTCAACCTCTTCCTACTCAACGCATCTGCTACAACATTCCCCTTGCCAGGGGTATAGGATATCTCAAAATCATAGGAAGCCAAAAATTCCATCCATCTCTGCTGCCTTAAGTTCAGATCCTTCTACGAAAAGAGATACTTCAGAGACTTATGATCAGTATATAGCTCAAATCTCTCTCCCAGAAGATAATGACGCCATGCTTTGAGCGCATATACAATCGCTGCTAGCTCTAGATCATGAGTGGGATAATTCCTCTCATGCACCTTAAGTTGCCTCCCACCAAAACATATAACTCTGCCCTCTTGCATCAGAACGGCACCCAGTCCCGTGCCACAAGCGTCAGTGTACACGGTAAATATCTTACCACCATCAGGTAAGGCTAGAACTGGGGCGGAGGTAAGGGCTCTTTTGAGTCTCTGAAAAGCAAGCTCACAATCCATATCCCAAGCAAAGACTAAGTTCTTCTTCGTCAACTTAGTAAGAGGGGCGGATATCTTTGCGAAGTCTTTAATGAACTTCCGGTAGAAACCCGCAAGACCCAGAAAGCTTCTCACCTCGGTTGCATTCCTTGGAGTCTTCCAATCCTGAACTGCAACCACCTTAGCGGGATCCACCGCTAAGCCTTGCTTGGATACGATATGCCCAAGAAATCTGACTTCCCTTCTCCAAAAGTGGCACTTGGAGAACTTGGCTTTTAACTGGTGTGCTCTTAGTGTACCCATCACCTCTACTAGGTGCCTCGCATGCTCTTCCTCATCCTTGGAGAAGACCAGAATATCATCAACAAAGACCACGACAAACTTATTCAAGAACTCCCGAAACACCCTACTCATCAAATCCACAAAATACGCGGGTGCATTCGTCAAACCGAACGGCATAACAAGCCATTCAAAGAATCCGTCTGGAGTTCTGAATGCAGTCTTGTCTATACTGTCTTCAGCCACTCTGAGCTGATGAAAACCCGTAGCAAGGTCAAGCTGAGAGAAAACAGAAGCACCAACAAGTTGATCAAAGAGATCATCGATCCTTGGTAATGGGTGTCGGTTCTTCTTAGTCAGCTTATTCAATTCTCTATAATCCACACAGAGTCGAAGAGAGCCATCCGCCTTAGTTGCAAACACCACAGGCGCTCCCCATTCGGATATACTCCTTCTGATGAAGCCCTTCTCAAGCAATTCTTTCACTTGCTTGCTCAGCTCCCGTCTCTCACGCGGAGCCATATGCCGAACGGGCAAAGAAACAGGTTTAGCATTATCTACCAGATAGATGCGAAAGTCAATCTCTCATTTAGGGGGCAACCCCTTAACTTCTTCAAAAATGTCTGGATAATCTCGGACCACCCTTACAGACTGAAGGGCCTCCTCTGATGAGTCGAGAGATTCTAGATAGCATAACATGACGGGATTCTTCGGATTGCATGAAATCTCTAAGGTGTTGCCCAGGCGAGTCACAAGCCTTACAACCCTATGCTCACAATCCAGAATGGCTCCATATCTAGACAGCCAATCCATGCCCAAGATCAATCCGTATCCCCTGAAACCTAGAACATACGCACTACACAAGAACTCAACGCTGAGTATAGAGATCCTTAGATCCTCACATATCATCGATAGATGAGCAGAACCCCCAATGGGATTCGAAACACAAACGGGATCATCCACTAAGCTAGTACTAAGGTGCAAACTATCAACAAGATCAGATGAAATAAAGCTATGTGATGCACCGGAATCAAACAAGGTACGTACTGGAAGATCAGAGATATAAACAAGGTTCTCAACAGAAACACTACCTCTCTCGGGAACTGAAGCGGCATTGAGAGCATGAACTTGCCCTCCTGAAGATCCAGCCTGTCCTTTCTTCTTTGGGCAGTCTTTGCTGAAGTGCCCAGTCTCTCCACAAGAAAAGCATCCACCACTAAGCTTCCTTTTCTTCTTCCTGCAATCCTTAGCAAAATGCCCGGCTATGCCACAGTAATTGCACTTCCCCTTGCCTTTGTTGTTGCCCTTCTTGTTCTTATTCTGATTTCCTTGACTGCTTTGACCTTGGTTGCCTTTGCCTTGAGAATCAGCCTTCTTTGCTTGAGTATCGCCTGACTTGACTTCCTTCTTTCCCTCTCCCTGAAGCAGAGCCATATTGACCAAACTCTCGAAAGTGGCTCCATGCGGAATATGTGACATCGCCAAGCCCTGTAGTGGCTCATTCAATCCTCTGGCAAATCGAAGAGCCTTCTTCTCCGGGGTGTTTACTATATCCAAACCAAAGCGGGCCAGCTGATTGAACTTGTTCACATACTCCTTGACAGACATATCCCCTTGCTTTAATGCAAGGAACTTCTCCATTTGTAAATTCGCCTCAGCTGAAGATAGAAACTTGGTCACAAATCTAGCCCTCAAATCGGCCCAAGTCTCAACGGGCCTCGTCCCATTGGTGACCTCCCACCAATAGGCCGCCTCATCCTTCAAAAGCCATACGGTCAATAAGATTTTCCTCTCGTCATCAATCCCAAAAATAGCAAACAAGTCCTCCGTATCCTTCAGCCAATTCCTAGCTTCTACGAAAGATTCCGTGCCTAGGAAATTCTTGCCTCCCATTGCCTTGAAGTCTTTACACACCTTTGTAAACTCAATCTGAGGATGCTGAGGGGGAGGAGGAGGAAGAGGAGCCTCAGCTACGGGAGGGGGAGGAACATTAGCAACGGGAGGGGGAATATTAACTGCTGGAGGAGGGGGAGCAGGGACCACCGGAGGAGGGATATTAGGGATAGGGTTCTCAACCACAGGAGGAGGAGTGGGAGTAGGGTTGGCGGGACCAGCTGCCGCCCTAGCTTCTAGGAGTCTCCTATACCAGAGTGGTACGTTCACTCCATCTGGGATGTCAAGATTCTCAGCCATACTGAAACAAAAGATAAGATAAGATTAGGTCAAGGGAACGAAGGATAACGCTGATGGCTTTTGGGGATTAGCCTTAAAATAATCTAGACTTCATTTTGGAAAATACTTAGTAGGTTTTTGAAAATAGTTTTTCAAAAAGGGGTTTTTTTTTTTTTTTTTTTCAAAAGTTTTGTTCAATCTTGTAAACCTGGCTCTGATACCAAATGTAACACCCACCCTCCACTAGGATCACTCCTTAGAATGTACTAGCTTTGGAGGGGCGTTATTGTGAAGGTAAACTTGCACAGAGATATCACAAGACAGAATATATAGAAATAAATATACATAAAGCAGCGGTAGCAGATAAAAACCCATCATCATCATCTCAGAAAACCAACATAGTCAAGTACATACTGTCAAAATGTCATAATCCAAAATACAACATGAGTCTAGATATGTGATAACAAAATACATGGTAAAACATCAGTACTAATCCCCAGAAATAAAAGATAAGCCACAGCTAGCTCAGATCCATACATGAGCTATCCAACAAGCAAGTCAAAGATCCACTAAGCAGATGTAGTCCCTCCCTGAGAACCTGTGGGGGGGGGGGGGGGGAACGGAAGAGAAGAAGCGAAAGAAAACAGGTCAGTCAAAAAGACTGGTAAGCCCTACTACGATCAATCTATAAACTAATAAAGTTAACAGTATGATGGAAACTGAGATGAACATACTGGCAATAGATAAAGGTGACATCACATAGACGAGTTTAAACTTTGCACCACGGTGTACTAGCAAACCCACAAAACAGATCTTGATCCCTTAGCCCAAACTTTGGCCCAATAACATGAAGTGACCTTAGTATAAGGTCCAGCCCAACGTTCTAGTCGATCGGCTCCCTATAATCCTAACACGTCAAGTGTTGGTGTCCATACGGCCCACATGGATGTAGTCAGACTGCGCTGGGTCCACCTTTGGGTGTATCAAGCCCTCGGGTGTCGACCCCAGACACCTAAGCAATAATGCACAGTCTAAGTCTACTGGTACCCGTGCCTCGAGTTTGTCCAACATCGGACTACGTGCACGTCCGTAGCCCGCCGGACCCGCACCGCTGTACCACTCAGCCGTCGCTTTGGTCGCTTACATCAGTCCAGTAATCGTGCCCCGCCCTAACCTAGCTGTAGGGTTGTGGTGATACCAAACTGGGATTACTGCTGGAACAGACCACGTTGCTAGGGTTTCCAAGAGGGTTAAGTGTGGTTTTAACCCCTCACTAATCATGGATTAAATTAGTTAAGTGTACTCACTTAACCCCATCTAATCCTCGCATCCCCATTATTGGTTAAGTATTAGTGGGCCATGACTTAACCCTAATCATGAGGCATTAATTAATTAACGCACCCAACCTCTCACATTAGACCTCCGTGGTTACCTGGGAAGATTTACACCACGTCTAGGTCTAACCTCGGGTCTTATGGTGCAACATGACCAACTACCCACATTAGACCCTACATTGTGGTTACCTGGGAAGATTTACACCACAACTAGGTCTAACCTCGAGTTGGCCATATCATGTTATCTAATGTCATGTCCACTTTAGAACATATTTACAAGTTAACATATACTTGGGTAGACCTAACTTAATAGGTAAATTCCCAAGGGGTAGACCTAACTTAATAGGTAAATTCCCAATCTTTTAGTTTCATGTATTTTTTAAGTTTACCCAAACCCTCCCCACGTCATTATCTCGCTTACATATTCGTCATAACGTATAAGGGTATAAAAGGTAACTTGGCATAACATACATGGTGAACTTCACATGTCATAATAAACATGCATACATGTTAAACTTGCAAAATCATGTCATGGTGAATTCGCATAAACATGCGTAGCTTATTAAGTATGCATAACATGGTAAGGTGAACATGCATAATCCATTAAACTTGCATAACATGGTAAGATGAGCTTGCATAAGCATGCATAATCCATTAAACTTGCATAACATGGTAAGATGAGCTTGCATAAGCATGCATAATCCATTAAACTTGCATAACATGGTAAGATGAGTTTGCATAAGCATGCATAATCCATTAAACTTGCATAACATGGTAAGATGATCTTGCATAATCATGCATAACCCATGAAACATGTAGAACGTGACATAATAAGCTCGCATGAGCATGCATAACTTGTGAAACATGTAAAACATGGCATAGAAATCTCGCATATGCATGCATAACTTATGAATCATATAAAACATGACATAGCGAGTTCGCATAAGCATGCATAATCAACTAAACTCACATAAATCTCAACTTTCACCAAACATTAACTTTAGAGTTTGTAAAGTGAAGGTAAGAGGGCTTACAATTATAAACAAGCCACAAATTCACCAAATAAGATGAAGAAGCCCTTTTAAAAACTTCAAAACAAAGCCTCAAATAAGAAAACCCTTTTTGCAAGATCCCAAAACGCAAACTTAGCAAATCAAACTTGCTACTTAATGAAGTATGCAAGTTATTAAGCACTCATACAACATGGAAAAGGTTGTATGATCATCATATCTTCATAGGATTTAACTTTGAGGAAGGTGGAGGCTAGGGATTTTAGATGGAGGCCATTTGAGGATTCAATTTGGCATAGTTTAGTTGCAAGATTGATTAATGAGGCTTTAGGGTAGGATTAGGGGTATATTTATAGAGAATTAGAGTGTTTTAGGCCCTAGGATTAACCCTAGATTAGGTTTGGCCCGTCAGATCTTAGAATTCTCCAGAACCAAGCCACATGACCCAACCCAAATCAGAAATGGTGCACCAGGCTGAACTGCCTGGGCACCCCCTGTCGACAGGGCTGTCGACAGGGCAGTCGACTCCCTGGGTGCCCTGTCGACATGCCTGTCGACATGGGCCCCTGGCGGGAATTTTCCCGCCTAACCCTGATTAGCCCTAATCCTTGATTTTAATTTGAAATTTAAATCTGTCTTTAGCATAGAAATTTCTGAAATCTTCAATGGGCCTTAACCGGGTCATACGGACTCCGATTTTCGGAAACTCGGACTCTATTTTGCGTATTTTTCCGAGACGATCGCAATGGCATAGCCCGTTTCCCCCGATTCTGATTTTTAAATTAAATTCTGCCTCGATTTATGTTATAACAGTTTATTGAAAATACGGGTTGTTACACATACTCATTCATCTCCTCATGGATGCCCATCTCTAACTTGGAGATGATTTTCAATAAGTTAGGATCGTCCCTCTGACTGGAACCAATCCGCTCAATCGAAGTGGGTCTGACCGCCAAACTTGCTAATACTTCTGGATCCAATTTGCACTTTGGTCTGAAATCATACCCATCGATGTACTCCAGTTGCTTCCACTCAAGAAACATAGCTCCTAAACTGGCATGTCTTCTACTCAATGCATCAGCTACCGCATTTCCCTTTCCTGGTGTGTATGCGATATCGAAATCGTAGGAAGCCAAGAATTCCAACCATCTTTGCTGTCGGAGATTTAAATCCTTTTGAAGAAAAGATACTTTAATGACTTATGATCAGTAAACAACTCGAATCTTTCTCCCAAGAGATAATGTCTCCACATCTTTAACGCGAATACGATCGCTGCTAATTCCAAATCATGTGTAGGGTATCTTTTCTCGTGCGGTTTCAATTGCCGACTTGCATAAGCTACAACCCTATCTCCTTGCATCAGTACAGCACCTAGCCCGGTACCACAGGCATCTGTGTATACCGTCATTTCTTCATTCCCTTTAGGGATGACTAACACTGGTGCACATGTCAACTTAACCTTTAGACTCTTAAATGCATTCTCACACTTTTCATCCCAGACGAAAGCTTGATTCTTCTTGGTCAACTGAGTCAACGGTGCTGCTATCTTGGAGAAGTCTTGGATAAACTTACGATAATATCTAGCTAACCCCAAGAAACTTCTTACATCTGTTGCATTCTTGGGCATAGACCAATCCTGTACCATAGCCGCCTTCACAGGATCCACGACAATAACATTCACTGAAACAACATGCCCCAAGAATCTCACTTCCCTCCTCCAGAAAGGACACTTAGAAAACTTTGCTTTCAATTGGTTTTTTCTCAAAACCTCCATCACTATCCTCAAGTGTTCCTTGAGTTCTTCCTCTGTCCTCGAATAAACAAGTATATCGTCCACGAACACAAGAACAAACTTATTCAACTGTTCTATGAATACCCTATTCATAAGATCCACAAAATACGCTTGTGCATTGGTCAACCCGAATGGCATGACCAACCACTCATAGAATCTAGACGGCGTTCAAAAGGCCGTTTTAGCTATACTCTCAGCTTCTACTCTAAGCTGATGAAAACCTGTCGCGAGATCCAATTGGGAGAACACTCTCATGCCACTCAACTGATCAAACAAATCATCTATCCGCGGTAGAGGATACTTATTCTTCCTCGTCACCTTATTCAATTCGCAGTAGTCCACACACAAATGAAGGGAACCAACTGCCTTAGTAACAAACACAACTGGTGCCCCCACTCAAAAACACTTCTTATGATAAATCCCTTCTTCAAAAGATCGCTTACTTGCACCCCCGAGCTCTGGCTGCTCCCTTGGCGCCATACGACGAAGTGGCATCACTATAGGTCTGACATCTTTCACCAAATCAATACGAAACTCAATCTCTCGGTGTGGTGGAAGTCCGGCCACTTCTTCGAAGACGTCCGGATACTGGCCAGCCACGGGCACATCTGACAACTCATCATGCGGGATGTCGAGGGAATTTAGAAAACTAGCCATTACCCCATCAGTAGGTAGACCACCAAACACTACCCTCCGCCCATCATCCGCTCTAACTGTCACAAAAAATCCCTCACAGTCTACCACCGCCCCGTATCTTTGGAGCCAATCGACTCCCAAAATAATGCCAAAGCCAGTAAATCCCAAAACAAAGCAATCACAAACAAACATGCATCCATGACTCGATAAGAGCTCATTACGACAAATCATACAAAGGCTAGTCGAACCACCAATCGGGTTCGTCACTGCTGAAGGTCTATCGACTATCTCGGGTTCCAATCCCAACCTATCTATCAGGTCACTAGATATGAAGGAACGGGAAGCTCCGGTATCAAACAATACTCGAACAGGAACATCATAAACAGAAAGCATACCTTGAATGACACATTCTTTCCATTCTCTTTCGCAGTTAGGGCATTCGACGAAGAAGGAACAACATTAATAGCATATGCTTTCACAATCTGCTTCTCCTTAGGGGGTTGCGGACACTTATCCTTATGATGTCCCGCTTGCCCACAGTTGAAGCACTTCCTATCCGCTGGCTTGGCCCGACATTCTTTGGCATAATGGCCCTTCTTACCATAGCTGAAGCAGTCAACATCTTTCTTATTATTTTTCTTCTGGCCATCCTTGGTCTGATTCTGCTTTCTTTTACTCTGAGAACCATTCTTGCCTCCACCGCTTGCTTGCGGCTTTGGCTCTTCTGTAGATGCAACCTCAGTCTTCGACTTAGGCTATAGACTTTCTGATCTCAAAGCTTTCCCCACAATCGATTCAAACGTCTCATCGATGTGGTTAATAATCCTTTCCCCAAGTACCGATCCAAGCCTGTTATGAACTTCTCATTTTTCTTCTCGGAAGTATCAATAAGGGACAATCCATATTTCGATAGAGTATCGAATTTTGCAGTGTACTACGAGACTGCCCTACCATTCTGCTTATGCTCCAGAAATTTCCTAAACAACTCTGACTTCTGGGCAGGTGGGATGAACTCACCACTGAATCGGGCCTTAAATTGATCCCAAGTAACCTGATCCTCAGGGGTAGCTGCCTTCCACCAATTTATCGCCCGTCCTTGCAGCTGACAGGATGCTAACTTTCTCTTCGTCGCATCCTTGATACCCAAGTCTTCGAAGATACGCTCATAGCTATCCAACCAATCTTGAACATCCATGGCCGATTTCGTTTCGTGGAACGACTTTTCACCAAGACTAGTGTAATCCCTGCATAGCATGGCGAAATCGGTCCTAGGCGCTTGCATCGCTGCACCACCACCATTAGCAGCATTGGGAACTTTCCTCTGAACGTCCCTAAGCATCTCTCTCATGAAGTCAGTGAACATTGTTCTCATGTCAGGAGCATTCCCATTATTGGCTCCTCTACCAGCACCCCTCGTATATCGGCTCATCGTTCAATCTGTAAAGAGAAACGATTAACCATCCTCTTTGTGGTGTCAGTGCAGCGCGACTTCATCCTTAGCTATACTAATAGTATTTATATATATAAAACTTTTCAAAACCAAAATACTCACAAATACGCGCTCTCATATACGTATTATCTCTCCCTGGTGTCTTTCCCTAGGTTAACTACGCAACCTAGAGCTCTGATACCAAGTGTGACGGCCCGCCCTGCACCAGCCGACATTTCCAATGAAAGTGTGTTGTGCCAATGCCTGACTAGCACCGGACGGTCGCCAAAGAAGGGAAAAGAAAGGAATTTGAACTAGCAGGGAACCTGTAGAATGTATCACAGCGCATGGAATAAAATATAATAATTACATACTTGACATAAAACAGGCGAGACAGTGCATAAGCTGAAAACTAAACCATAATCATCATAGCAGCGGAAATCCAAAATACAGCTTATGATCCATAACCATTATTACAACTTCAAAATACTGTCTCTAAAGCAAAAGAAAGGAGAGGTACACTACTAATGCCCAAAGCAGTGACCATCAACAACACAGGGAGAATATATGTAGATAATACGTAGGAGCCTCCTTCTTGTCTCCGGTATAGCTACTCGTGCATAATCACCTGACCAGTCTCTAGTCTTCCCGTTTAAGAACACCCGGAGTAATAAGAAGAGACATAAAACTTTGGGTCAGACAAAAGTCTGGTATGAGCGATAAGCAGCAAAGACAGAATAATAACAGGCATACTAAACCATACCTGGACCTGCAACCAAAGAGTTAGCACTAATACTGTACAATACTCTAAGGTGCCACTAACATATGGTTTAGAGAATACGGGGGTGGGGGTGTGCATGACATAGTGATGACAAACAATCAATCATAGCAACCATCCTCACATCTCTCACTCAGTGCGTAAAGCATACGATATCCACCACTTTGATCACCCAATGCCTTGCTATGATCACTCTACCCCATGGAGTCATAATGACACCACTTCACTGATCCATAGCCCTAGTCCTTGCTATGTACGCTCTGCCCCCATGAATTCATGACGACTCCACTACACTGGCTCATGGCCATGCTACGATCACTCTGCCCCATGGATTAATAACCACCCCCACTGCACTGAAACGTAGCCTAACATCCGTCTTGGTGGTGAATCAAAGCTATAGATATCGATAACCCCTTTGCACACGTCCCACAGCAAAGTCCAACCACGAAGTTAACTCATTGGTTCCTAACTAGATCCTGAGTTCTACTTCCTATTTGGACTACCTTTGCATCTCAGTTTTAGTCTTCATCCGGATCGGTTCAGATATGTGTAGCACCTCAATCGACATCAGTTCGGTTCGGTGCCCGTAGTCCACGTCTGGGTTTGGTTCATGGAGTTCCTCATGTGGTTCGGTTCGGAGGAGGCAGTGGTACACAATACTCATTCCTCGCTGGTTCGGTTCGGTGGTTGCTTCCTGGTTCACTTCGATGGTCCCTTTTTCTTGATTTGCCCGATCCGATCCCACTCTCCTTCATTTGCCCGATCCGATCCCAATCCAACTATAGTGGCCTTCCTTTTTGCCACGCTTTATCTTGTGCTAAGCTTCAGTTCGGTTCGGTACTCTCTTGCCCGGTCCACTATCCGATCCGAGCCCTGCACAATTTTCCAGCGACTGTTTTACGCCGTTCGACGGCGTTTTCAACCAATCTAACTTTTCTAATCAATCACAAAACATACAGTACAGTCATAACAACATATAGAATTGACCACTAACACCCAAACGACAATTTGATAGGTTGAAACGGATCAAACATAGCCAAAGTCCCATATTTTCCCTTAAGCATGTTTAAGCAAAACTAATGATATGATTAGTAAAACTTAGCCAAATTTTCTAACAGAGGCCTAAAACAATATTTTGAAATTTATAAATATTTTTCCAGAATTTAATCATGTTTAAATTCGCTAATTAACACTAATTACCCTTAATTAACCATAATTAGTGAGGAACTATGCAAATCACTCACCTTGGCCACAAATTAAAACTTTCAAAACTGAAACTCCGTTGATTTGGGCGAATACTGATGTCTAACAACAGCTCTAACCTTGCTTTGGTGCTATTTCACTTTGATTTGACGTAGATTAGGCTAATACTTGATTCGAAAGAGATTAGAGGTGATTCTAGATGTTGGAGGCAATTTTTAGGGTTCCTAGGAGGTAAATGGCGGCTAGAAAACTGAAATGAAATGAAAACCTAGCTCATTTCAGCCTCCCCATAACCCTGTTCCCGAAATGGTTCATGGGCCCATTCACTTATCGCCTCATTTGGCCCGGTTAAGCAGTTTTTCATCTTCCAAACCTTATTTCAGCCATATCTCCCAAATGGTAAGTCCGTTTTTCACATATGACCACTCTACGGAAAGGTAAACCATCATCCAAATCTAATGGAAGTGGTTTCAAGTCTAAATTCCTTATCAATCAAAAGTTATGGCCAAACAAGATCAGCTAGGGGCAAAACGGTCATTTAAAAATCGGTAAAAATCATGAACATGGGAAATGACCCTAATAGTCGTCTCCCAAAGTTACATGACCATGACTTCGTATGTAAAAGAAATAAATATCCTACGATCCTTCGATGTGTAGAATATGGGTCGTCACACGAGCTTAGGCCAATATCGTTGAAATATGTGTACGAACGAGATTGAGTTAAATTGGGAATGATTGGGGATAATAATTTGGGGGCATAACCTATAATATGAATCATGGCTGGGATTTGGGGGCGCAAGCTATACCATGAATTACGACTAAAATTTAGGAAATATCTTAGACTGTGAATTATGACTTGTGGTTTGGGGAATATAAATTGGTAGGCTTAATTTTAAGATTAAGCGGAATATGTTAATGAAACTGTAAGTAACCTATGAAACGTGTTGGGGGTTATGCATACTTGTTAACCTATAAACTTAACCTGTTTAATCCGTGGGGATTATATACGTATAAACCTATTATTTGTGGCTTGTTTAATCTGTAGGTGGGGTTAAGTAAACATGTTGAATCTGTTGGGTTAGGTAAATGTATTAAATCCATGGGGGGTTATACGAACCCGTTAAACTTAACCTGTGGAAATCCTAGTGGATTAGGGGATACAAGCCTAAGGGGCGGCTTGTGTCATCTGTTGTGTAGGACCCATATTATTCAGTTTATGGTATTAAAAGGGGGTCCCCGTATTAGGTAGGGGTCAGAGCACGCTTACGAAGCTAATTATAAGAGGTTCATCTGGGAAGGGGTATCCTGATGGTGCGTTCCAACAGGGTCATGTGCGTGCATGAGTCTAGCTTGCTTGGGAAAATAAGCCGCCATAACACATATAAAAATGTCTGTGTCCTTCTGGTGGTTTCCACTTTAGGAAGTAATACACCCTACTTTAGGGCCGACACAGGCTATTTACTTGGTAGGGAGCCGATCGTCGGGGATGGTAATTAGGGTACACCTAATTCTGTTTAAGTACCCATTGTTTCTGTTTGGGGTAATACCCATCATTTCTGGTTAGGTACATGTTCTTTCTGTTTGGGGTAAACCCCATTAAGAGAAGTATACCTAAATCTACCATTTATGTTTTGTTGGGATCATTCTGTTTCTGTTAAGTAATTGGAAAACACTTGATGCGGTATACTAGTATTGGTGCAGAGAAAATAATCGAGAAGCATAGTTCATCCTGTTTATTTTGTATATCATGTCCATCTTGTTATCGACTACAGTCATCTCTCATTCAGTTTATATGCCTATCATGATACCTTTACTTATTTATATGATAAAAGTCATTGGACTCGCCAGACTTTATGTCTGA
This sequence comes from Allium sativum, assembly GCA_030737875.1. NCBI lineage: Eukaryota > Viridiplantae > Streptophyta > Magnoliopsida > Asparagales > Amaryllidaceae > Allium > Allium sativum. Next base: position 207,685,478 of record CM060925.1, read on the forward strand.
CCCGTTTTGTTTCCTTTTCTCTCTCCTCGTTTCCCCCTAGGTCCTCGGGGTGGGAACGCTCAGGCATGATTAGGACTCTCTCTTCTGCTTCTGCTTGGATTTGGATTTGCTTCGATCTATCGCTTTGACTACTTGTCTACTTGTTTATGGCTACTTATGGGGGTTATGATTTTTCAGTTCTGTAGTTTGATAGTTTTTAGCGCAAGATAGATGTTTTTATTTGATGTATTTTATTCCAGTATTTGACTCTAATGTTGTAACTGGATTTTGAGACCACGATGTTTTCTGCTGAAAAATAAAGTTTTAAATTTCCGCTACTATTTTATATCTTTCTTGTGATGTTCTGTTTTTGTTTACCTATAACGCTTCATCGAACTTAATGCATTCTGTTAAGAGTGACATTAACAGACGTGGGGTGTCACAATATATATAAGCGTGTATCCGCTATTGATATAAAAAGAGTTTTATATCGTGTTGGTTTGTTTGTTGAGTAATTTATCAATTATGGTCGAATCATGGAATACCATGTTGTCGACAAGAGTTTCTAAACACTTGAACTGGGAAATCGACATAATATTGTTTCAAAGTGGGTAAATGAAATATTTTTGCCTAAAAATTATATTTTGATACGAAAGGAATATTTTTCTAAAATTATTATAGTGTATGGATGTGTTAGCTGTTATTATTACAATCAAATGAAATTATGAAAAAATGGAATGGTTATATATAACCAAATATAAATTTGTACAAGGAAACATATATATATATATATATACACACACACAAGTGAGATGAACTAAAATTGGATTCAAACCAGAATTTAGAATTTAAATCCTTGGAAATTGGAAAATATTTTCTAAAGTATTTTAAAGTAGTATAGTATTTTTGAAAGGATTTGAATAAAAATCATTTTAAATGGATTTTGAAAATGATAAAACACTAAACCAACTTCAGTCGCTGGAAAATAATTCTGATGATGACTGCAACATTATCAATATTCAGTTTTGAGTTTTTAAGTGACGGATTTCCACCACAATAAAATTTCTAATGGAAATTTGTTTGAGAAAACAAGTTGTTTTTTTAAATTAAATGTTTTGAATTGCATTGATTATAAATATAGTTATATATTTATATGATTCCAAATTGATTTGAAATAGAAACTGGGAATTTGAATTATGAAATTTAAATTTAACTTATGCAAGTTAAATTGATTGAAATGGTAAAAGTGAATCTAATGGATTAAAATTTTACTTAAGTTAAATAAAATTGAATTGGATTAGAATATCGAGCGGAATTGAATATAGAAAATTGTGCTATAAATGAATTTATAACTTAGTTATGAATTTTGGATGAAGTACTCGACGATTTTGATAGTCGAAATTTTCAAGCTAGATTTGAAACCCAACTTAATTTATATTAAAGTATAAGAGGATAAGGTTTAAATTTATTAATAAAACAAAGTTTAAATTCACAATTGAATTTAATTAAAACTAGTTCGCCATGTCATGGTAATACGTAATTTTACGATTTGAACCTCAATCGAGTATATAAGATTCAATATAAATCAGAATTCTTTCAAACAAGAATCTTCTAGATCTATAGGATTATAGTTTCCTAATAGAAGAGAAAATCGAGATTTCATGTGGTAGATTTAAAATCAAATTTCCAGAAAAATCATTGTATGGTAGTTTATAAACTATAACAATCTATTTAATAAAATAGAAGGATTTTAAGTGAATAAAATTTGGATTTCCATACATAAAATCTAGACTTGAGTTATTAAATAAATATTAACTCATGTGAATTAAATGGATTTATTTTTGGAATAAAAATCTGATTTTCGAATTACGTAGTGAAGATAGCCGATTAAAGAAACTAACTAGTTATGGAATATATGGATAGAACTTAACTTGGTTAAGTTAATTGGATTTATGAATTAAAATTTAGTATCGAATATGGAATTTGAATTTGACTTGTTTATAAGTGAATTTTTTTGAATATAGTTGATTCAAACTAAAAATGAATATAGTAATTGAGCTAATTGGAGAATTAATTAGTGAATTGAATGTGGTTAAGCAAAAAAGGTTGGATTGATTTGAAATCAACTGGAATTGCATACGTATGTATTAAACTGGTATGTAATGGAAGCAAATTGAAGAAATAAAATTGAATTCTTGACAAAAAGGTATATGTTTACATTATAATTGGGTTTGATGATTTTATAAGCAAACCGCTTGGCTTTTTGATTTTCTTTTTGAATGGAAAAGGCCTAGAGAGGCATTTTGTAGATGTACCGACTGAGCCGCGCAAAAGAGACAGTGACGGAACTTTTTTAAAATTTACAGAGTTAGATTCTTTTATAGAAAATTTGACAACTAAAAAGCGATTTTTCGATTGTATATGGGATTAAACACCAGATTGGTTAATAAAATTTATGGCGAAATAATGAGTTGATAAATTGATATGGAATTGATTAAAATTAGCTAGAAATAAAATGACTATTTTATTAACCAAATGACGCCAGATTGCATAGAAAAGTTGTCATTTGTCGTAAATGAAGGTGAATAAACGAATTTAGAATCAACTTGAATTCATGTGAATGCATGTGTGTGGAATATGAATTGAAAGTAAAAATATTGATTGGTAATCATTCAAAAGGTATATGAAATGGTATATACATCGATCCAAATGAATAATTGAATGATGGGATCCTGAGATTTGCTTGTAAATATACATGTATAGCATGTAGGACATGAAAATTATATGTTTGATCAAATTAAAAGAGTAATAAGAAGAATGAACTAATTGAATTAATTAGTGAATACAAGTGAGTTGGTTGTGAATCATTTTAAATTGGATGGAATTGCATATAAATTAAACTGAAGCGAGTAACTAGATGTTTGAACCTTGTATTTGCATATATCTTTTGAATGCATGATACCACATGTTTGGTTTTAGAATTTTTGTGTTTGTAGTTGTTAGTCAATGAAATATTAATAAAATTCACATATTTGAGACTTATGTGTTTAATTGAGTAAGTACATGTACATGGAGTTGTACGGCTTGGTTCTACTTGCGTATATTGCATAAACATGAAGCGAATTCACTAAATAACGCTTGTATAAGGTACAACTATGCAAAAAATACAAAATAGGATATAGGAACTGTTATATATTGTGTTTTCTGACCATGTAGGTTGATGTATACATATTTATCTCTTTTAGCATATTGCCAAAGTCCCTCTATACATAGGATACTTTGTCCCAAAAAAAACGAAAACTTTAGGGAGTTAGAAATTTTTTAAAAATTTTTGTGAACAAAATGATAAAATTTGAGTTGGATGCGATTTAAAGGGTTTTGAATTAGAAATGGAGTGTAATTATTTTCATGAGAACTAATTATTTTATATGGAGCTGACGTTGTAGAAATGTGAATCGTCGGGTTTTCAACTAAGTGAATATTTGGAAAAAGTAAACGTGTTTGAAGCATTTTCCCTACCATAGCAATTTCGGGGACGAAATTCTTTAAGGCTTAATGACTTGGATTTTTAGTTGTTTAACTTTGAACATTTAAAATGGTTTTAATATTGAATTGGAAATATAAATGGATTTTTGTATGAAATTTATCGATTAAATAAAAAGAATAGGACTTAATTTTGAATATATCATATTATCGTAATACGAAAATGAAAAATAATCGAATTTTAAGTTAAAAATGAATCAAAACGATTCTAATAATTAATATAAAATCTAGTTGAGTTATAACTAAGTTAGTAGAGAATTTAAATAGAAAGTTGAAATGATTTCATTTATTTTGGAAATCGTCGATTTAATTGACGTATTTAAAAAGCTTTTTTTTTTCAAATGACCTCGGATTTCAACTAAACCAATTTTATAAAATTCGTAATTCTTAGTTGTTGTTTCCAGTTTCGGGTCAAACGGAGTTACTATGTGATCATGCGCAATATAAATACGTAAGAATTTACAAATTAGAATTAAAAACAACCTTACATGCAGTCTATCACGGATTTTGATGAAACCAATTTCATTGGGACTGGACTGTTAAACAATAGTAGAATGTCAATTTTTTTGATGATCAAATAATATATCTGATCGTACGAATTAAAAACATTGAATCAATGAATATGTATCAGTATAATATTATTAAAATTCACCTAGATAATATCCTAACCCTTCTTCATCCTCTTTTGAAAAGTCAAAACAACGGCCACCACTTCTTTTCTTTATTTTCAAAAAATGTGTGAGTTTTAAAAATCGAAATGAAATCCAATACTCCATGGAATCACATAATTCTTGATTTGTTGTGTTCGTGAGTTCGAGAGCTTCACGTATGTACCTATAGTTTTTGGTTCGAACACTTTCTTGGAGGCTTGATGTTTGAACAGTATGCCTAGGGTTAGCATTAGGGGGAGACTGAAGCGACCCGAACGTCCCCGTGAAGGAGCACAGATTGAATTGAGAACAACACACATCGGTACACAAACAGAAGAACATTTCATTGCTTATTACAACAATTTCATCAGAATACAAGAATATACAGAGTATGAACAAATATAATACATTAGAAAAATATCAGAGATTTACAAGTTACAACGCAGCGGAAAATAATACAAAACACAACTGAAAAGAATATACAGATACAGAGCTTTCTGAATATCATTCCAGCTGTAAACCAGGATCCTGTGAATATAAATCTGCAAAACCAAAACGACTAGTTGCCCGTGTGGAAAATAGGGGCACCCAGAGTTTAGGTTAAAACAATAAACTCCAGGTCAGTCATGTGACTGGTGTGAGAACTAAAACAGTTATTTAAAACTTAAAATCAGATATATCAAGGGACCACGCCGTATAATACGGAACGGGTTTCCTCCCAAGAATACTAGTGCATATAACAAAACAGTGCTTTTTGGAAAAATGAAGCTATTATAAGACCCAAGTCCCATCACACAATGCAATGCAAGCCGGAGGATAGGGTTTTCCCTTATAATAGCCAAACATGCTTGGTACGTTTAAAACAAATCATTTGATACTATTATAAGTGCATAGTGTATAAAACAACTTCAAATATAGATGTATCAATCCTAGACGGCATGGTGCCCATATATCATGTCGCCAATACTAGGCTCTACAATCAAAACCGAAATGTCACGTATTGTAAGTTGGATTTCCATCTGGGAACCAAGGAAAAGGGATCATCCTGTGCTAATTCGAGATGCTCTAGACCATGTCTTAGAAACAGTCGCAACTACACCTTGGATCGTTCAGGGCCGGTCCACACGGAGTGTATTAAAATGCCAGAACACTGCGTTTCCCTGCCCTATGGGGCATCAATCTGGTCTGTACAAGGACCATTCATTGGCTCCGCAGAGACCGATATTACCGAGGCGCCTCTCTATCCATCATCCACATAAGTAAAATGCCTGGGCGTGCAAAACCCAGACACCACTCCTAGCTAGAAGGAATTGCATGCCCTCCCTGATGTCCTCTCCCATTTCTGGTTCACACCGGGGTGTGAGGCTCGCGAATTAATGCTACACAAAGCTATTCTATATTAAAGCCATGCATTGATCATCAACCACAAGACTATGCTTTTCAACAGAATCCTTGATCATTTGCATCTCAGCATGCCACATAGGCAATTCATGTTATGCAACCGATGTCTATCAATCACACAGAATGAAATCCGATGTCAGACACACATCCATTTACAAGTATGTTCTGGGTCTGAAAGAAACCAGCGGCACCTTATTCCCCGTCCCGTATGTCCAATACAGGAGAGAGGTCCTCGCATATCCGGTCGATCTTTAAGTACGTCTGGACGATCACCAATTATTACCTTATCTTGAGTGTACAGCCCAATCAAGACATCAGTAATCATCCAAACGATCTGAAGACCTCTGGTCTTCAACCACCGTCTTCATCCTCGACATATCGTCGAATCAGTTATTCAGAATAGGATAAACCCGGTCTTTCTGAATAACTCATGTATATAATAAACAAGTGCTTATAAAAACAAAACATATGCCTCATTCCAATCCAGAATATTCCTTTATTTAAATATTCTTATACTTTGGGAAAGGTTCCCATTAATTTTATCAAAGCTAAATTCTTTAAAATTATTCTTTAATCTTCCTTTGAATATTAATTCAAAACAAAATTATGGTTTATCCAAACTAGTCGGGATTAGCGCACCTTACCGAAGTAATCATTTGTTTAATTTCCCAATCCCAACCTATTCATCCTATGAAGCAAAACTGGTAATACTTCATATCTATCACCACGATGTTATCGGTAACTTCAATTACCATTTCACGTTCAAATCTAATTAAAGATTTAACTATGGCCTGGAGCAAAACTGGTGATACTCCATCCTCGATCATTTCTTAAATTTGATAATTTTAGTTATCAAATTCACCTTTCAATCTATTTAAAGATTCATTAAAACTCTATTTCAGTTTTAGTTTCCAAAAATCATTACTTAATGATTATTCAAAGTTAAGAAATAAATATTATCTTTAACTGGGTTAAAGAACTAATGTCATTTAAAACACAGCTCACGATAAACCCAAAATCACATTCCATTAACAATGGAATCTTCATGGAAAACAGATCAATATATATAATCAATATGAACTTCCATATCCAACCGATACTATAAGTGGAATAACGACAAAGCCTCTTAAATTCCATATATAGTAATAGTCTTCCTCCATAGAAGTCCACTTCGATTATCATCAAATCGAATTCCATTCCATTCTAATTTATTTTATTAAATTGGAAAACTTCACGTTGGAAAATTTCCTTTAAATCTTAACAATAGATTTATAAATTCCAAATCATATTTCACTGTAAATCAGGTTAAAAAAAGAATGTCGTTAAAACACAGTTCATGATAAACCCAATTCACATTCCATCAGTCTCTAACCGTTAATTAGTAAGAGAACAGTTCCCTAAGTATTAATCCCGAAGGCCAAAACCAACATCAGATCGATTCCTAGTAAACCATTCAACTTAGCTAATCTTTAGTTAGTGTTTGCGAACAAATTAAACAATTGTAAACAACTGTAAAATTCGTTCGTCTTTTCTAAACAACAAGGATTGTTGTAGAGGGTGTCGAACTCTGGGACCAAATTATTTTATTAATAAATCCAATCAAGTTATCCCTAACTTTTGATTGGTGGAAAACAAAGAAAATAGCAGAAATTAAATAAAAGAGAGTTTTAACAATAAGTGAAAGCAATTAGGGGATAATGACATAGATCAGATTCATAATCATCAATAGCCAAAAGATTAACCAGATCTAATACATGTTTCTGTCACAAACATGAATCAACGATAATAGGTTTTTAGAAACAAATATGTAAATAACGACAAGCATAGCCTATGCAGGAGCTCAGCTCTACAACCATAGACTATCAGGACAGATTCACTAATTAATTTCTAAAACCCTAAAATTAGATCTTAATCTGATAAGTGTTAGATCGAACTCGAATATACCCTGTGAAGGAGCACAGCTCTTAAACGACATAGAATATGAAGGTTTAGATCTAACCCTTGATTCAGAACCAGATCTACATGTATACAGTCCTCATCTATTGGCTATGTGATTCATGTTGAATCATATCTATTAGCGTCATCACCCCCTAATCAAAGGGGATTAGCTAGACATAGCTAAAGAAGAGGAAAATAAAATAACAGACATAAGTAAAATAAAACTAAAACTAAATAGAACAGGGGAAGAAGAATGATTTTATTCCAAGAAGAGAATTACAGAATAAAACCCAATGTGTTTTACAATGAATGAGATAAAGTGTATTTATAGCTGATATGACAAAGGCTACTTGGCAAATTCCACAATGTGGGACTAAAGAATTAGCCCAAATAACACCTAAGCTAGTGTGAACGGGGTTGTAGAGCAAGAGGCCTTGTAAGTGAGCCAGTGTGAACGCGTGCAGTGCATGAATGAGAAGCCTTGCAAAGGAGCTAATGTGAACGCTACATGAGTGAAATGGTCTGCAATTGAGCCAATGTGAACACAATATGAGTTTTTAGTGAGCCAAATCTACCCAACTAAACTCTATTTGCAACCGTTCTTCAAGCTTTAAACTCTTCGAGCTTAAGTAATTTTAACTTCACTTATTTTCAGCAAATTCTTCATGCTTTATTCATTAAATGCTCTAAACCATGATTCTTGTCAACAACCTGAAAACACAGCTATAAATACACAATATCAATTATTTAAAAGATAAAATAAGATAAATATGCGGATAAAATATACACATTTACGTGTATATCAGTTAGTTTCTAATTTTCTTAACTCAACTGGGTTTAAGAACAGCGTTAGTGAAGACACCGTTCACGACAAACCCAAAATACCATTTGATATTAAATACAAGACTACGAATAGAAAATATATCGGCTTATATTCAATATCAAATTCTGAAATCAACAAAAATCGTACTGGAATAACGATATATATATATCTTCCAAATTCCTCCACATTGTCCGTATAACCACGGAATCCAATATCGAAATATTCCGAAGATAATTTCGATTCAAACCCATTCCAATTCATATATTGGAAATTCTGATTATTTTTAAAACCATTTCAAATCCAATTTATTTATTTAAAAATAATTGGATTTATTATTCTAGTTCATAACTAGTTCATTTCGATAAAATACCTTTTTATCTTTTCAAATATGAAATTTTTCATCCCAATTCTTTACAAATCATTTATTATGATTTTACACAAATTTTATCAAGGCCTGTGTAGTCGATTTCCATAAACGGCTATCGAACTGCACTTACAGCGTCCTTTTCCAAATTTGATTTGGATATAATTCCAAATCCAACCGTTAGATTTCAAATCTCTAATATTTGTTAGAAATCTCTTTTTAATACAAACCCAACGGTTCCAGTTTTAGGAGAATCCGACGGTCGGATCTCCCGTAATGTCCGTTCAAAGTCAATGGTCGAAATTCACGGACTGCCGCAGCGCGGCGCATTCTATTCAGGCCATTATATTATATATATAATATATATTTCATCGATTTCCATTTAAAACGTATTTTATAAATCGTTTTAAATTCGTTTTCAAGACGATTTCAACTTCATATTCAATTTAAAATCAAAATTGAATATTTCATATCATTAATATATAAATGATAATATTTTTCAAAACACTAGATTTTTGAAATCACTTCCTTTTCGGTATTCATTATAAAAATGAATAAAATCGATATAAATATCGTTCACGTCCAAATGGCGTTAATCTAATCAACACGGCTTTATATATATTTAAATATATTCGTGTCCATCCCAAATCAGACATCAAAATCAAATTTTGATCTTTTATTGAATATTATTTTAAAATATTCATTATTTTAAAATGTACGTTATTTTAAAATATTTATTCTTTCTAAACTGGAATCAGACACAATCAATTACCATATAATGTGATTTATATGGATTTAATATACATATGTACACAAAAACAATCAAACACATTCAACCATAATCCAGTGTGCATTCTGCACTGCATAAGCATCAGATATAAATATTTAACGCTTACAACAGCCTGTCAATAAATCGATCGACATACAGCTAATTATTGGGACTAGTGTATTCAGATATTATCCCAATACCCATGTGGGGTTTCAATCAACAAATAATGAATTTTATTTCTGCAGTTGGGCGATGTGTAAAATTTATCGTCCCAATCAATATCAGTCAAACGGGTGTACATAAAACAAATCGTATGATTTGCAAATGAATATTTATTTTATTCATATACACGTTAAAAATTATATTTTTAACGATAAAATATTTATTCCATTCATTTACACAATAAAAATAATATTTTTATTGTTTTAACATATTTTAGAAAATTTTGGCGGTATAACGGCGCGATATCAAAATCGAGTAATGTCTATCATTACCCCTCTCCTGATATTGGCTCGCGCCATACACACATAACAATCCTAATCAATTAATTTCACCTAAACAACCAAATTCCACCAAATAATCTAATCAACCAAACCAAATAATCAAACAAGTCATTCATGGTCTGTGGACGATGGGAAACAGTTCATATATGCAGTTATAAAATAAATAACTGTATAAAAATTATAGTGAGGAGTTCTCACCTTGGGTTCCACTCCGCCATTCTTTAACGGATGATGGTTTGGATTCTGTTCAAAATTCCAACGCTATCTTCTTCACGCTGTCCATAGTAAAAAAAACACATTTTTATTTCAATGCTAAAAATTATATTTTTACTTTGCTAAAAAATATATTTTTACTTCGAAACCATACGTGTAAAAATCGCATCTTTAACATGATGTTTACATTATAAAGATAATATTTTATTTCGATGTTCATACAATAAAAATCATATTTTATTCACTCTATAATATAAAAATCATATTTTTATTATCTCTATAATTTGAAAATAACATTTTTATTATCTCTAAAATATTTCATACATAGAATAAATATCACATTTTTGTATTCACACCCTTCGTATAAAAAACTAATTTTATACCGCTACTTTCAAAATGAAAATCTAATTTTTTTTTCTACAATGAAAAATCTAATCTTTTTGAAGTTAAAAATCAAATCTTTTTGAAGTTAAAAATCAAATCTTTTTGAAGTTTAAAATCAAATCTTTTTGAATTTAAAAATCAAATCTTTTTGAAGTTTAAAATCAAATCTTTTTAAAGTTAAAAATCAATTTTTTTCCCTTCTTGAAAACATTATAAAAATCATTTCTTTTCATTGTTAAAAATCATTTCTTTTCAATAAATAAAAATCTTATCTTTTTTATTGTTATTCATATATTAATCCCATTTCTAATTACACAAATAAATAAAAACAAAATAAAGAAACTTACTTTCCAATGAAGAAGAAAAGAAATCAGATCTTCATTGCTAAAAAAGGGGGCGTCCACGTCGGCTTTGGGGGTGGGAAGGCGCACCGGACCTGCGGCGGTCGTGGATGGTCGGAGCGCTGCCATGTCTGGCGGTTTCGGGGGAGCTTGAGCGTTGGCTCTCGAATTGGCGTGGGGTTTTAAATTGGAGGGAGAGAGAGTACAAAGGAGAGAGAAGAAGAGGACGGAGGAGGAGGATGGTCAGAAGGGGGCGCGGCCTTGGGTGAGATGGCACGTGGAGGAGCTGCGGCTTCAAGTTCTGTGGTTTTCCCTTTTTTTCGATCTAGGAAGAGAGAGAAGAGGGAAAGGGGGCCAACATATATTTATATTATTTATTTTATTTTAATTTTTCCAAAAGAAGTAACTTTTTAATGCAAACTCCAAACGAGACCCAACGACTATCTCCCCTAGCTAATTACCCCCATTCCGAACACAACGAGATATGTTTCGTATCCCAATTCTAACGTTTCGATCTGTTTCCGTTTAGATTCAAATGTATATATATATATATATTCAATTCAAACGTATATTTCAATTTACCGGGGCCACATGCTAAGTCTAAAAATTCCAAAAAAAATATTTCTATCTTTGTATTGATGATACGGTCCTAACAAAACTAATTTCGTCAAATTAGAAGACCGTTTGAAAAATGGCCATTTTCTGGTCGATCCAAACTGACTAAAACTGACAAAACACATTTAACTTCACCACGCTCACATATTGATTTCAAAAATTATGAATTTTGAAACCTAGCAATAATTTGATATCCCGGATCCACCAAAAGTGGTTTCGTCGAAAACGGAGGTCGTTTACAAAATCGCTGTTTTTAAGGGCCATATTTCCATAGCGACTATTTTGAATTTTCAACTGGGCATAACTTTTTATCCCCGCTATGAAATTTCAATTTTTCGGATTCGTTGGAAAGATATTTTCAGATAGATACTAATCTTTTTGGTTTTGCTTAAATCCGATTTATTTTTAATCCTGTACACTCATTTGAAATTTGAAAACGAATTTTCAAACTACCGCGCCACAATTCAATTCCTTTTATAATTAAAATAAATATTTATATTATAACTTTGATTAAAATGAATATATATGTTCTAATTTTATTCAAAATAAATTTCTCGTCATTATTATTTAAAATAATTCATTTTAAATATTCAAAATCCATTAAAATTGCCAAAATAAAAATTTTAAATTGGTTCTGATTTTCCGGGTTGTTACAATCTCCCCCACTTAAAATCTTTTCGTCCCCGAAAAGGAACGGAGCTGAAATTTGTTTAACAAATCATCTCAACTTTCATTCTGGCTTTCATTCTCCAACTTTTCAGTTTCTAAGAATTTCTAATTTTTTTCAAAAATTTGGCTAACACCCTAAATTTTCAAAAAATTTCGCTATAACCTCCGTTGTACGGGGAGCACTGGGAAAATCTCCAAACCGCCACACTGGCCCTCTCATCTCAAAAAGAAAAAGAAACAGCCAAGCGACTAGCCAATCGGCTCATAAAATCATCAAAAACCCCAAAAATACATTAAACATGTACCTATTTGTCGGCCAAACAATTTTATTCCTCTACTTAGCTTTCCTGCTATGACCTATTCAATGTATACACATGTACATATATGCAAATGCAATAAATTTCAATTCAGTTCAAATTTGAATTGATTTGGCTAAATTTACCTTTCATGTGCGTATTAGTTTCAACAATCTCATTAGTTAAACTAATAATCAAACAACACGACCATCAATCAATTAGTTGATTAACGTTTCAAATTTGTAGCTTTTTTGTATCAAAAAATCATGTTTTTGATGCCAAGTCACAACAAATAAGCCATATCTAGTTTTGGTTCTCACACCAGTCAATTGGAATCATACAAACATCCTACTTTCAAAACTCGAACACAAATGCTGATGATGACATGCCATCATCAGAATCATCTCCGGGCAACTAAATTGTGATTCTATATCTATCAGTATACTAAAATTTCGAATACACATGGATCAGACGTATATGCAAAATCTTTATATACTTGATTGTCCAAATCAAAATAAGATAAATAATCAAATACGTATAATAAAATTTAAAATTTCAAAACAAAATTGGTTTTCATTTTTTTTAAACAACACTCTTCCGACTCATTCCAGGATACTACTGATCCCATTTCTAACGAGTCATTCTCATTAATTATTACTAATCCAATCTCTGATGAATTCTTTCATTTGGTTAACGTGTCTTGTTCTCCGAGCTCTGTAAACCAAAGCTCTAATACCAAATGAAGCGACCCGAACTTCCCCATGAAGGAAAGCACGGATTGAATTGAGAACAACACACATCAGAACACAAACAGAAGAACATTTCATTGCCTTTTGCAACAATTTCATCAGAATACAAGAATATACAGAGTACGAACACATATAATACATCAGAAAAATATCAGAGATTTACAAGTTACAACACAGCGGAAAATAATACAAAACACAACTGAAAAGAATATACGGATACAGAGCTTTCTGAATATCATTCCAGCTGTAAACCAGGATCCTGTGAATATAAATCTGCAAAACCAAAACTACTAGCTGCCCGTCTGGAAAATAGGGGCACCCAGAGTTTAGGTTAAAACAATAAACTTCAGGTCAGTCATGTGACTGGTGTGAGAACTAAAACAGCTATTTAAAACTTTAAATCAGATATATCAAGGGACCACGCCGTATAACATAGACCGGGTTTCCTCCCAAGAATTCCAGTGCATATAACAAAATAGCACAATGTTTTTTGGAAAAATGAAGTTATTATAAGACCCAGGTCCCATCACACAATACAACGCAAGCCGGAGGATAGGGTTTTCCCTTATAATAGCCAAACATGCATGGTACATTTAAAACAAATCATTTGATACTATTATAAGTGCATAGTGTATAAAACAACTTCAAATATAAATGTATCAATCCTAGACGGCGCGGGTACCATATATCATGTCGCCAATACTAGGCTCTACAATCAAAATCGCAATGTCACGTATTGGAAGTTGGATTTCCATCTGTGAACCATGGCAAAGGGATCATCCTGTGCTAATTCGAGACGCTCTAGCCCATGTCTCAGGAACAGTCGCAATTGCACCATGGATCGTCATGGTCGGTCCACACGAAGTGGATTAAAATGCCTGAACACTGCGTTTCCCTGCCTTATGGGGGCATCAATCTTGTCTGTATAAAAACCATCCCTCGGCTCCGTAGAGACCGATATAACCGAGGCGCCTCACTATCCATGATCCACATAAGTAAAATGCCCGGGCGTGCAAAACCCAGACACCACTCCTAGCTAACGCACGCCCTCCCTGATGTACTCTCCCGTTTCTGGTTCACACCGGGGTGTGAGGCTCGCGAATTAACGCTACACAAAGCTATGCTATATAAAAGCCGTGCTTTGATCATCAACCATAAGACTTTGCTTTTCAACAGAATCCTTGATCATTTGCATCTCAACATGCCACACAGGCAATTCACGCTATGCAATTGATGTCTATCAATCACGCAGAATGAAATCCGATATCAGACACACATCCATTTACAAGTTCGTTCTGGTTTTGAACGAAACCAGAGGCATATTATTCCTCGTCCCGTATGTCCAATACAGGAGAGAGGTCCTCGCATATCCGGTCGATCTCCAAGTACGTCTGGACGATCACTACTTATTATCTTGTCTTGGGTGTACAGCCCAATCAAGACATCAGTAATCATCCAAACGATGTGAAGACCTCCGGTCTTCAACCACCGTCTTCATCCTCAACATATCGTCGAATCAGTTATTCAGAATGGGATAAACCCGGTCTTTCTGAATAACTCGCGTATAGAATAAACAAGTGTTATTAAAACACAACATAAATGTTCCCATTAATTTTATCAAAGATAAATTCCTTAAATTTATTCTTTAATCTTCCTTTGAATATCAATTCAAAACCAAATTATGGTTTATCTAAACTAGTCAGGATTAGCGCACCTTACTGAAGTAATCATTTGTTTAATTTCCCACTCCCAACCTGTTCATCCCATGAAGCAAAACTGATAATACTTCATATCTAACACCAGTGTTATCGGTAAATTCAATTACAATTTCACGTTCAAATCTAATTAAAGATTTAACTATCGCCTGGAGCAAAACTGGTCGATCATTTCTTGAATTTGATAATTTTAGTTATCAAATTGACCTTTCAATCTATTTAAAGATTCATTAAAACTCTATTTCAGTTTTAATTTCCAAAAATCATTACTTAATGATTATTCAAAGTTAAGAAATAAATCTTATCTTTAACTGGGTTAAAGAACTAATGTCATTTAAAACACAACTCACGATAAACCCAAAATCACATTCCATTAACAATGGAATCTTCACGGAAAACAGATCAATATATATAATCGATATGAACTTCCATATCCAACCGATACTATAAATGGAATAAGGAAAAGCTCTTAAATTCCATATATAGTAACAGCCTTCCCCCATAGAAGTCCACTTCGATTATCACCAAATCGAATTCCATTCCATTCCAGTTTATTTTATTAAATTGGAAAACTTCACATTGGAAAATTTCCTTTAAATCGTAACAAAAGATTTATAAATTCCAAATCACATTTCACTGTAAATCGGGTTAAAGAATGAATGTCGTTAAAACATAGTTCATGATAAACCCAATTCACATTCCATCAGTCTCTAACCGTTAATTATCAAGAGAACAATTCTCTAAGTATTAATCCCGATGGCCAAAACCAACATCAGATCAATGCCCAGGAAACCATTCAACTTAGCTAATCTCTAGTTAGTTTCTAATTTTCTTAACTCAATTGGGCTTAAGAACAATGTTAGTGAAGACACCGTTCACGACAAATCCAAAATCCCATTTGATATTAAATACAAGACTCTGAATAGAAAATATATCGGCTTATATTCAATATCAAATTCTGAAATCAACAAATATCGTATTGGAATAACAATATATATATCTTCCAAATTCCTCCATAATGTCCGTATAATCACGGAATCCAATATCGAAATATTCCGAAAATAATTTCGATTCAAATCCATTCTAATTCATATATTGGAAATTCTGGTTAGTTTTAAAACCATTTCAAATCCAATTTATTTATTTAAAAATAATTGGATTTATTATTCTAGTTCATAACTAGTTCATTTCGATAAAAATACCTTTTTATCTTTTCAAATATGGAATTTTTCATCCTAATTATTTCCAAATCATTTATTATGATTTTACACAAATTATCGATATTTTTAAAAAATTTATCAAGGCCAGTACGTTCGATTTCCTAAAACGGCCATCGAACTGCACTTACAGCGACCTTTTCCAAATTTGATTTGGATATAATTCCAAATCCAACTGTTAGATTTTAAATCTCTAATATTCGTTAGAAAGATCTTTTCGATACGAACCTAACGGTTCTGGTTTTAGGAGAATCCGACGGTCGGATCTCCCGTAATGTCCGTTCGATCAACGGTCGAAATTCGCGAACTGCCACAGCGCGGCGCGTTCTATTCAGGCCATTATATTATATATATAATATATATTTCGTCGATTTCCATTTAAAACGTATTTTATAATTCGTTTTCAAAACGATTTCAACTTGATATTCAATTTCAAATCAAAATTGAATATTCCATATCATTAATATATAAATGATAATATTTTTCAAAACATTAGATTTTTGAAATCACTTCCTTTTCGGTATTCATTATAAAAATGAATAAAATCAATATAAATATCGTTCACGTCAAAATGGCGTTAATCTAATCAACACGACTTTATATATATCTAAATATATTTGTGTCCATCCCAAATCGGGCATCAAAATCAAATTTTGATCTTTTACTGAATATTATTTTAAAATATTCATTATTTTAAAATATACGTTATTTTAAAATATTTATTCTTTCTGAACTAGAATCAGACACAATCAATTACCATATAATGTGATTTATATGGATTTCATATACATATGTACACAACAACAATCAAACACATTCAACCATCATCCAGAGTACATTCTACACTGCATAAGCATCAAATACAAATATTTAACGCTTACAACAGGCTGTTAATCAATCGATCGACATACAGCTAATTATTGGGACTAGTGTATTCAGATATCATCCCAATACCCGTGTGGGGTTTCAATCAACAAATAATGAATTTTATTTGTGCAGTTGGGCGATGTGTAAAATTTATTGTTCCAATCAATATCAGTCAAAAAGGTATACATAAACAAATCGTCTGATCTGCAAATGAATATTAATTTTATTCGTATACACGTTAAAAATTATATTTTTAACGATAAAATATTTATTCCATTCATTTACACAATAAAAATAATATTTTTATTGTTCTAAGATATTTTAGAAAATTTTGGCGGCATAACAGCGCGATATCAAAATCGGGTAATGTCTAGCATTACCCCTCTCCTGAGATTGGCTCGCGCCATACACACATAACAATCCTAATCAATTCATTTCACCCAAACAACCAAATTCCACCAAATAATCTAATCAACCAAACAATTAAACAAGTCGTTCATGGTCTGTGGACGATGGGGAACAGTTCATATATGCAGTTATAAAATAAATAATTGTATAAAAATTATAGTGAGGAGTTCTCACCTTGGGTTCCACTCCGCCATTCTTTAACAGACGATGGTTTGGATTCTGTTAAAAATTCCAACGCTATCTTCTTCACGCTATTCATACTAAAAAACACATTTTTATTTCAACGCTAAAAATTATATTTTTACTTCGCTTAAAATTATATTTTTACTTTGAAACCATACGTGTAAAAATCACATCTTTAAAACGATGTTTACATTATAAAGATAATATTTTTATTTCAATGTTCATACAATAAAAATCATATTTTTATTCACTCTATAATATAAGAATCATATTTTTATTATCTCTATAATATAAAAATCATATTTTTATTATATTTAAAATATTTCGTACATAGAATAAATATCACATTATTATATTCACACCCTTCGTATAAGAAACCAATTTTTATACCGCTACTTTCAAAATGAAAATCTAATTTTTTCTACAATGAAAAATCTAATCTTTTTGAAGTGAAAATAATATCTTTTTGAAGTTAAAAATCAAAACTTTTTGAAGTCAAAAATCAAATCTTTTAAAGTTAAAAATCAAAAAAAAATTCCCTTCTTGAAAACATTATAAAAATCATTTCTTTTCATTGTTAAAAATCATTTCTTTTCAATAAATAAAAATCTTATCTTTTTTATTGTTATTCGTATATTAATCCCATTTCTAATTACATAAATAAATAAAAATAAAATAAAGAAACTTAATTTCCAATGAAGAAGAAAAGAAAACAGATCTTCATTGCTGAAAAAGGGGGGCGTCCATGTCAGCTTTCGGGGTGGGGAGGCACACCGGACCTGCGGAAGTCGTGGATGGTCGGAGCGCTGCCATCTCTGGAGGTTCCGGGGGAGCTTGAGCATTGGCTCTCGAATTGGCGTGGGGTTTCAAATTGGAGGAGAGAGAGAGTCAGAGGAGAGAGAAGAAGAGGGCGGAGGAGGAGGACGATGGTCAGAAGGGGCACGACCTTGGGTGCGACGGCGTCGTGGAGGAGCGGCGGCTTCAACCTCCGTGGTTTTCCCTTTTTTTGTTTCGATCTGGGAAGAGAGAGAAGAGGGAATGGTGGGGCCAACATATATTTATATTTATATTTTATTTTAATTTTCTCAAAAGAAGCAACTTTTTAGTGCAAACTCCAAACGAGACCCAAGACTGTCGCCTTTAGCTAATTACCCCCATTCTGAACACAATGGGATATGTTTCGTAACCCAATCCTAATGTTTTGACTTGTTCATATTCAATTTAAATGTACATTTCAATTTACCAGGGCCATATACTAAGTCTAAAAATTCCAAAAAAATTATTTCTAGCTTCATATTGACGATACGGTCCTAACAAAACTAATTTCATCAAATTTGAAGACCATTTAAAAAATGTTCATTTTATGGTCGATCTAAATTGATTAAAACTGACAAAACACGTTTAACTTCGCCACGCTCGCATATGGATTTCATAAATTATGAATTTTGAAACCTAGCAATAATTTGACATCCCGGATCCAACAAAAGTGGTTTCGTCGAAAACATAGGTTGTTTACAAAATCGATGTTTTTAAGGGCCATATTTCCATAACGACTATTTTGAATTTTAAACTGGGCATAACTTTTTATCCCGCTATGAAATTTCATTTTTTCGGATTCGTTGGAAAGATATTTTCAAATAGATTCTAATATTTTTGGTTTTGCTAAAATCTGATTTATTTTGAATCCTATACACTCATTTGAAATTTGACGAATTTTCAAACTACCGCACCACAATTCAATTCCTTTTATAATCAAAATAAATATTTATTTTCTAAATTCAATTCAAATAAATATATACGTTCTAATTCTATTCGAAATAAATTTCCCGTCATTATTATTTAAAATAATTCATTTAAATATTCAAAATCCATTAAAATTGCCAAAATAAAAATTTTAAATTGGTTCTGATTTTCCGGGTTGTTACAGAGATGGAGGCGTCAATGGCAGTTTTGAAGAACATTGCGGTGTTCGTAGTGGAGAGTAGCTCGAGTTTTCAAATTTTGGTGGAGTTCCCTTTAAAAAGTTGTCGTGCCTGTAGCAGCGAGGCTATGAGGACGGGTTGTCAAGTGGTGCAGCGAGCTTGTGTTGATGGTGTTCGTGAGGTGTAAATTTCGACAAGGAGCTTGATGGTGAAGTTGGATTTTGATTTAGTGATATGTCGAGCAGGAGAATACTGATGGAAGTTTCGGCCATGGGAAGTACCTGTAGCAACATGTTCGAAATGGAATGGGGGGGAGAAGGTGTTTAATGTGATTTTGGAGTAATAAAGAATTAATGAAAAACTAATGATCTTTGAATTATTATAATATATGTTATATTTTGTAACAACCATATATTTGTAATACATGATCAGATTGGACCAAAACAAAGTACGTTAGGTTCGTATCAGAATATACTTCTCGATGAAATTGGATTGAACTAGAATGGAGCCAGTTGAAATTTTTGTTTGAATTAAACATTTGTTTAAATTAATCAGAAACTAATCATTGTTTCGACAATTAAAATTCATGTGAGTAAATCTCACTCAGAATTTTATATTTTGAATTATTTTGAATAGTTAAAACTAATTGTTGGTTGTTTGATAAATCATTATCAATTGTTTGCTATTATATATAGTAGATATAGGTTTGGTAGATGAATATTCATGCACAATTTAACGGATGAGACACAATGCTCCCCGCATAATAGCCAATGCCCCTTTATATTGCGATATCCCGCCTTGAAGTAAGAGTGATATTTATGTTGACTAACATCTTTGGACATAGGGAAACAGGTTGGAGGGATTTAACTAGATTCTTCAACAATTATATTGTTGTTTCCATATATATAGTGATATACGATATGTTTGATAGTAGATCAGAAGCATTCTCAATGAACCCATAAGAAGTGATCCTATTTTTTTCATCGGATCCGGGTCCGGGTGAAGACCAAAGATCTCAAGCGACCATTCCGGCAGAATAACTCAAAAGATAAACAAGTATCGTTAATTTTTTCATGCTCGTTTCAAGTTTGAAGTTCTCCATCTGTTAAGTGACACACCCCATCAGTAGTATGCTTCCTGGGGAACTAGTATTTGTTCTTCCCATTAGTGATTGATAGGTTCGCGCATACGAGAGAGGTAGCGTTGTGCACTGGAATTTCTTCCAAGAAGCTCCTTGCGCGTTCGTTTCACTTACTTCCGCTCCTCTCATCGAGTACGAGAAATTAGCTTTTGAATTTTTATAAATGGAGACCTCAATGCTCTCGCTGAAACCCCTGTCAAAAAAGAAGATAAAGGAGGTGTAGGGTGGAAGGAGGTTCGGTGTAAGGACAAGTAGACATTAGCTGGGTTCATCCAACAGTCAACGAGAGTCCCTCAATCGCCTAGGACTCTAAATTGTAACCCTAAAAATTAGGTGGGTATTTTTGAATCCAAGATTCAAATATCTGGTAAGGTCAAGTTTTAAGAGCCAATGACTACTAGAACACCAGCTACTAACCGATAGATGACTTGGACTATGCTGAATCCAATAAGATCCGGGAAAAATCAATTTATTCCTCCATGGCAGGTGAAAGACCCTATTTTGTGTACTTTAATGCCTATATTAAGTGGGTTTGGAAGCCCAAAAGGGCATGGGATGTTTTTCCTAGAGAAAATGGTTTTCTCCTTACTAAATTTGAGATGAAGGAAGATTATAAGAGGATCTTAAAGGGAGGGTCATGGTTTATGGATAACAAGCTTATATTTATGCACAACTGGGTATAGACTTTAACTTTGAAAAAATTATGCTATCATCATATCCCGTTTGGGATAAATTCCCTAATCTAAACCTAGCACTTTGGAACACTAGATGCATCAGCAAGCTAACTAGCCTTATTGGCAAACTATTGGACATTAATGAGAATACAAAACTAGTAAAGAAAAAGAGCTTTGCTAGAGTGCTAATTGAAATAAAGGCGGACTCATAATTACCCAGAAGCATTAAATATATAAATAATAATGGTAGTATTTATGAGAAAGTTGTAGCATACGAGTTTATACCACCTAAATCTACAACGTGCGACTGTTTTGGTCATGTTGATACATATTGCATGGTGATGATCCAGGAGAAAACATGGGTTGAGAAGCAAAAAATTAGCGAGGAAAGCACATCCAATAGTCCAACATCGCCAAAAAGTGATCTACAAAATGATGCTGGATCAGCTACAGTCAGTCCCACTATTCAAGTCCCACAGCAACTTAATATTGCAGACTCTGCAACATCTAAACATCTCATACAGATCATGATCAAAATCTGGTTCAGTCTCCGAAAGCATGGGGAGGGTGATTCAGGTCCAACTAATCCTCGTGAAGATCCCATTTAAGCAAAGGAGGAAAAGAATCTGGAGTCTCTAGAAGATATCCAGAATCTGTAAATTCATCTGGAAGTATCCGATGATGAAAGCATAGAGGAACCAATTGTTAGAAATCTCACAGAAGTTAACCGTAAGTATGTAAAACAATTTAAACAAGATGGTAAAAAAGTAGCAACTACACGTGCTTTGGACAATACTGATCCAGTCACTAGGAGCAAAGTTGCCAAGCCTTAATGTCGATCTTATGTTGGAATGTAAGAGGTCATAGCAATGCTACTCGTCAATAAAACTTCTACAACTTCCGGGATATGTATAAGCCCATTATAATTGCTATGCTAGAGAATAAGTTTGCATAGGAAAATCTAGAATATTTCAAAACTCGAATGGGTGACCAATGGAGTTTTTGTCATAATTCAAATACCTCCCAAAAAGGTAATATTGTGATTTTCTGGGATGTGTTGTGCTGGAATTTTTCTTCTATCAATTGCGATATGGAAAATAATGTAGGGGTTGAAAATTTATATTTCGTTCTTCTATGCTAGTAAACTAGCATCTGACAAATTGAAGCCGCGGAATAACATTATTGACAATGCTAAAGGAATTCACACCCCATGGTTATTGTTAAGGGCTTCAATGCAGTATTGCATACCAGTGACAAGAAAGGGGGACTTACGCCAAGCTCTCCCAAGTGGCAGAATTTAATAACTGTGTACTAGCCATCGTGCATTCAGTAAATCCCCATTCCAGCCTGCAGTTCACATGGAGGAGCTGTGAGGCAAAGAAAAACTCATCAATTGACTGTGCACTTGGGAATGCAAATTTATTAAATCAGTTCAGTGGTCTCAATGCAATTGTCCTAGCCTCATCTACCCATGATCATTTTTCTCTCTTAATCTGATTCAATGATACTAAAAGTAATCCCAAGGGTAAACCTTTTAGATATGTGAATCACTGACACTTAATTCATAGTTATCAATATCAACAACATTTCCATACCCGAAGGCCATAAGATGTACAGATTGGTGATTATTCATAAGAAATGCAAACAATGACTGAAGGAATGGAATAAGACTAGACCTAAACATAGTGATCAAAGCTTACAGGATCAGTTGGAACATATACAAACTCTCCTCGATGCATACCCTATGAATGAAGGACTTAATAATGATTTTTATTCCATGAAGAGATAAATCAAAGAAGTTTGGCTAAGCAATCACTTTAAATCAGGCAAAAGGCTAAGGAATAATGGCTTACTAAGGGAGATGAATGCCACAAATTTTTCTATACTAAAATGTTCCAAAGAAAGCATTTTAATAATCTCCTTAATTTCATAAATGGATAGGGCGACTCGAGTCAAAACATCAAGCAACTTGAAGACTTAACAACTGCCTACTACTGATATTTATTCAATGGTGACTACGCAAAAAAATTTCCTGACATTATTTGTAGAAGGAAAATCATTGCCGAGGGGAGATTGCTGCTTACTGGGAATATTGACAAGCGGGAACTAAAGGCTGCTTTGTTCTCTATCCATAAGGACTCCAACCCCGACCCTAAAGGCATAAGGGTAGTGTAACGACCCGTATTCTACACATCATAGGATTGTAGAATATTTATTTCTTTCCCATGTGAAGTCGTATGGTCATGTAACTTTGGGAAACATCTATTAGAGTCATTTCCCAGTTCATGATTTTTGTCGATTTTTAAATGGCCATTTTGCCCCTAGTTGGTATTGTTTTGGCCATAACTTTTGATTGGAAAGGAATTTTGACCTGAAACCACTTGCATTTGATTCGTTTGATGGTTTACCTTTCCGTAGAGTGGTCATAATAGCCAAACGGACTTACCGTTTGGGAGATATGGCTGAAATAAGGTTTGGAGGGTGAAAAACTGCTTAATCGGGCCAAATCGGGTGATTAATGAGTAGGCCCATAACCCATTTCGGGATTAGGGTTATGGGGAGGCTGAAATGAGATAGAGGATCATTCCATTTCAGTTTTCTAGCCTCCACTTATCACCAAGGAGCCCTAAAAATGGCCTCCAAGCTCTAAATCACCTCCAAATCATCTTTTGGACAAGGATTAAGCTTAGCAAACCCTAATCAAGGAAGATCTTCACCAAATCAACATAGGAGCTGTTGTTTGGCATTGAGATTCACATCAAATCAGAGAATTATTTTAGATCTTAGTTTATTTGTGGCTAAGGTGAGTGATTTGCATAGTTTTACACTAATTATGGCTAGTTAAGGGTAATTAGTGTTAATTAGCGAATTTATACACTAATAAATTCGGGAAAAATGTTCATAAATTCGTAAATGATGTTTTAGACCTCTGATATGAATTTGGGTTAATTTGGTTAAGTTTTGTTGATCCTAACATTAGTTTCACCTAAACATGCTTATGGGGAAATATGGGGTTTTGGATATGTTTGATCCATTTTAACCTATCATGTTGATGTTTTGATGTTTGTGGTTGATTATGCATGTTCCTATGACTGTATGAAATGCTTTGTGATTGATTTCAATAGTTAGAATGGTCGAAAACGCCGTCGAGGGGCGTAAACTGTTCGCTGGAAGGACTGCAGGAAACTACCCGAACCGGACCGGATCGGTGGGCATAGGGGGCGATCCGATCCGAAGACAACGATCCGCATGGCCACCCCCGATCGCGAATACTCTCCACGATCCGATCCAACTGGATGAAGCGCCACGATACGAAGGAAGGAGCATGACCTGATCCACTTCAGAAGCTCATGAGCTGACGACCTGGGAAGATGCACCCGACCCGACCTGACCAGTGGGGGAAACACGAACTGATGAGGAGGAGGGACCCCGAACCGATCCGACTGGGTGACCACGACCCGATCCGAATGGATGCTACGACCCGATCCGAAAGGGTGAGCACGACCCGATCCGATCCGAAGGCTTCGACCCGATCCGATCTGAAGACTGCGACCCGATCCGATCTGAAGACTACGACCCGATCCGATATGGTGATGACCAATAACCCGAGATGCAAAGGTAGTCCAAATGGAAGTTAGAGCTCAGGATCCCGGAACCTGTTGGGAACCAATGAGTTCACTTCATGGTTGGACTTTGCTGCGGGACGTGTGCTAAGGAGTTGTCGACGTTCATAACTTCGATTCACCACTAAGAATGAATGAGGGGCTACTTATCAGTGCAGTAGGGTCATTATGACCTGAGGGGCAAGGTGATGGTAGCAAGACTACATTATCAGTGCAGTAGGGTCATTATGACCTAAGGGGCAAGGTGATGCGTAGTAAGACTATGAGCCAGCGCAGATGGGGTGAATAACTCCATGGGGCAAGTGGACATAATAAGGATTAGTAAGACTATGAGCCAGTGCAGTGGGGTTCTTGTGACTCCATGGGGCAAAGTGGACATAGTAAGGATTGGTAAGGCTTTGAGCCAGTGCAGTGGGGTTCTTGTGACTCCATGGGGCAAAGTGGACATAGCAAAGGATTTGTGGCTACGTTATCAGTGCAGTGAAGCCATTTATGACTTCATGGGGCAAAGTGATCGTAGCAAGGTATGTTAGGTGATCGAAGTGGTGAATATCGTATGCTTTACGCACTGAGTGAGAGATGTGAGGATGGATGCTATGTTGATTGTTTGCCATCATTATGACATGCACACCTCCCCCACCTCCGTATCTTTACACTGTTTGATATGGTACCTTAGAGTGTTGTACAGTATGTAGTGCTAACTCTTTGGTTGCAGGTCCAGGTTCAGGTATGTTTTAGTCTACCTGTTATTGTTCACTTTAGATGCTTATCGCTCATACCAGGCTTTATGTCTGACCCAGAGTTTTATGTCTCCTCTTATTACTCTGGGTGCTCACACGAGCAGACTAGAGACAGGTTAGCTGGTGGTGCGCGAGTAGCTGATTCGGAGGCGGACATGAGGCTTCCACGTATGATATATATATATATACACACATTCTCCCTGTGTCGTTAGTGGTCGCTACTTGGGCATTAGTAGTGTACCTCATTTATCTTACTTTTGCTTTGAGACAGTTTGAAAGTTGTAATAAGCTGTATTTTGAATTTCCACTGCTATGATGTTTAGTTCTGATTTTCAGCTTATGCACTGTCTCTCCTGTTTTATGTCAAGTATGTTATTATTATATTTTGTTCTATGCGCTGTGAGACATTCTACAGGTTCTTTGTATGTTCATTTCCTTCTTCCTTTTCCTTCTGACAACCCGTTCCGTGCTAACTGGACATGTGTACAGCGCACCTTTGGAGTGAATGTCGGTTGGTGCGGGGCGAGCCGTCACACTTGGTATCAGGGCTCTAGGTTGCGTAGTTAACATAGGGAAAGACACTAGGGAGAGTTAGTACGTATATGAGAGCGCGTATTTGTGATTACTTTGGTTTTCAAAAGCTATGTATGTATATACTATTAGTAGTATGAGAATGAAGTCGCACTGCACTAGCACCACTATGGGGTCGTTAATCGTTTCCCTTTTTCAGATTGACGATGAGCCGAGACACGAGGGGTGCTGGTAGAGGGACCAACCAAGGGAATGCCGCTGACATGAGGGAAATGTTTACTAGCCTCATGAGAGACATGCTTAGAGAAGTGCAAGGGGCAGTTCCCAATCCCGGAGTTGGTATTGGCCCAGTAGTGCAGGCGCCTAGGGTCGATTTCGCCAAGTTGTGCAAGGATTACACTAATCTTGGTGGAAAGTCGTTCCACGGGACGGAGTCGGCCGCAGATGTTCAAGATTGGATGGATAGCTGTGATCGTATCTTTGATGACTTGGGTCTTGAGGATGCGATGAAGAGAAGGCTAGCGTCTCGTCAGCTGCAAGGGCGAGCGATGAATTGGTGGAATGCCATTAGAACAGCTACTCCAGAGGACCAGGTTACTTGGGTTCAGTTCAAAGCTCGCTTTAGCGAGAAGTTTATTCCAGCTGCCCAGAAGTCAGTGTTGTTCAAGAGGTTCTTGGAACGCAAGCAGAATGGGAGGGCAGTTTCTGACTATATTGCTGAGTTCGATACTTTGTCGAAGTATGGACTGTCTCTCATTGATACTCCTGAAAAGAAGAATGAGAAGTTCATTACTGGTTTAGATGGATACTTGGGGGAAAGGCTTATCAACCACATCGATGAGACTTTTGAATCGATCTTGGGGAAAGCTTTGAGATCAGAGAGTCTTTACCCTAAGTCAAAGACTGAGGCTGCATCTACAGAAGGGCCAAAGCCGCAAGCAGGCGGTGGAGGCAAGAATAATTCTCAGAATAAGAGGAAGCAGGACCAATTTAAAGGTGGCCAGAAAAAGAGCAAGAAGGATGTTGAGTGCTTCAGCTGTTGAAAGAAGGGCCATTATGCTAAAGAATGTCGGGCCAAGCCAGCGGAAAGGAAGTGCTACAACTGTGGTCAAGTGGGACATCAGAAGGATAGGTGTCCGCAACCTCTTAAGGAGAAGCAGATTGTGAAAGCATATGCTCTTGATGTTGTTCCTTCTTCGTCGAATGCCCCAACTGCGGCGGAGAAAGGAAAGAATGTTGTTATTCAAGGTATGCTTTCTATTTATGATGTACCAGTTCGAATTTTGTTTGATACTGGGACATCCCGTTCCTTCATATCTAGTAACCTGGTAGATAGGTTGGGACTGGAACCCGAAATAGTCGATAGACCATTGATTGTGACGAACACGATTGGTGGTTCGACTAGCCTTAGTATGATTTGCAGGAATTTGGACTTATCGAGTCATGGATGTATGTTTGTATGTGATTGCTTTGTTTTGGGCTTTACTGGGTATGGCATTATATTGGGAGTCGATTGGCTCTAAAGGTACGGGGTGGTGGTAGACTGTGAGGGCTTTTTGGTGACAGTGAGGGCGGATGATGGGCGGAGGGTAGATTTTGGTAGTCTACCTAGTGATGGGGTTATGGCTAGTTTTGTAAATTCCCTCGACATCCCACAGGATGAGTTGTCAGATGTGCCCGTGGTTGGCCAGTATCTAGACGTCTTCGAGAAGGTGACCGGGCTTCCACCACACCGAGAGATTGAGTTCCGTATTGATTTAGTGAAAGATGCCAGACCTATAGTGATGCCACTTCGTCGTATGGCACCAAGGGAGCAGCGAGAGCTCGGGGTGCAAGTCAGCAATCTTTTGAAGAAGGGATTTATTAGAAGGAGTGTCTCCGAGTGGGGAGCACCAGTTGTGTTTGCCACTAAGGCAGATGGTTCCCTTCGTTTGTGTGTGGACTATCGCGAGTTGAATAAGGTAACGAGGAAGAATAAGTATCCTCTACCGCGGATAGATGATTTGTTTGATCAACTGGAAGGAGCAAGAGTGTTCTCCCAGTTGGATCTCGCGACAGGATTTCATCAGCTTCGAGTAGCGGATGAGAGTGTTCCGAAAACGGCATTTAGGACGCCGTCTGGATTTTATGAGTGGTTGGTCATGCCGTTTGGGTTGACTAATGCACCAGCCTATTTTGTGGATCTTATGAATCGAGTATTCAGGGATCAGTTGAATAAGTTTGTTCTTGTGTTCGTGGATGATATCCTTGTTTATTCAAGGACAGAGGAGGAACACAAGGGACACTTGAGGACAGTGATGGAGGTGTTGAGGAAACACCAATTGAAAGCGAAATTCTCTAAGTGTCATTTTTGGAGAAGGGAAGTGAGATTCTTGGGTCATGTTGTTTCAGAGAGTGGTATTGCCGTGGACCCTGCGAAGGTGGCTACGGTACAGGATTGGCCTACACCCAAGAATGTAACAGATGTGATAAGCTTCTTGGGATTAGCTGGATATTATCGTAAGTTTTATCCAGGACTTCTCCAAGATAGCAGCACCGTTGACTCAGTTGACTAAGAAGAATCAGTCCTTCGTCTGGGACGGAGTGTGTGAGGATGCCTTCAGGAGTCTAAAGGAGAAGTTGACGCGTGCGCCAGTGTTAGTCATTCCTAAAGGGAATGAAGAGATGACGGTATACACGGATGCTTGTGGTACCAGACTGGGTGCAGTATTGATGCAAGGAGGTAGGGTTGTAGCTTATGCTAGTCAACAGCTAAAGCCGCATGAGAAGAAGTATCCTACCCATGATTTGGAATTGGCAGCGATTGTATTTGCGCTAAAGATATGGAGACACTATCTCTTGGGAGAAAGATTTGAGTTGTTTACCGATCATAAGTCGTTAAAGTATCTTTTCTCTCAAAAAGATCTGAATCTCCGTCAGCAGAGATGGTTAGAGTTCTTGGCTTCGTATGATTTTGATATCGCATATACACCTGGGAAAGGTAATGCGATAGCCGATGCCTTGAGTAGGAGACATGCCAGCTTAGGGGCAATGTTTCTTGAGTGGAAGCAACTGGAGTATATCGCGGGGTTTGATTTCAGACCAAAGTGCGAGTTGGATCCAGTTATGCTAGCTAGTTTGACAATCAGACCCACTTTGATAGAGCGGATTGGTTCCAGCCAGAGGGACGATCCTAATCTATTGGAAATCATCTCCAAGTTAGAGATGAACATCGACGGTGAGGAGATGAATGTGTATGGGCTTGATCGAGATGGATGGCTTCGGAAGAATGGAAGACTAGTTGTGCCCAACGTGAATGGATTGAGAGATGAAGTGCTTAGAGAATGTCATCACTCAAAACTGACTATACACCCCGGTGGTAATAAGATGTATCGAGACATGAGACAGACTTACTACTGGGAAGGGATGAAAAGAGACATTGGGAAGTTTATATCCAAATGCATGAATTGCCAGCTAGTTAAAGCCGAGCAAAAGAAGCCTAGTGGGTTATTGCAACCATTAGAAATTCCCGAATGGAAATGGGAGCAAGTCTCGATGGATTTCATCGATGGTTTACCAAGGACTAGATTGGGATATGATAGCATTTGGGTAATTGTGGATCGATTGACTAAAAGTGCAAGATTTATACCAGTCAAATCGACCAGAACGACAGCCAAGTTGGCAGAATTGTATATGAAGTGCGTAGTGAGATTTCATTGAGTACCCAAAAGCATTGTGAGTGACCGAGACCCGTTGTTCACTAGTGGGTTTTGGAAGAGCTTACAAGAGGCTCTAGGGTCAGGATTACATCTCAGTACCGCATATCATCCTCAGACCGACGGTCAGACGGAGAGGGTGAATCGTATATTGGAAGATCTCCTGAGAGCATGTATATTGGATTTTGGTGGATCATGGGATGACCATTTGCATCTAGTAGAGTTTGCATATAATAATAGCTACCAATCCAGTATCGGTATGGCTCCATATGAAGCTTTGTACGGAAGACCGTGCAACTCACCATCATGTTGGATAGAGACTGGCGAGAAGTTTGTGCTTGGACCAGATGTGGTGAGAGAAACTTCAGGTAAGATTAAGATCATTCAGCAACGAATGAATGCTGCTCAAGATAGGCAGAAGAGTTATGCTGATAAGAGGAGAAGAGACTTGAAATTCTCCGTTGGTGACTTGGTGTTCGTCAAGATCTCTCCGTTGAAGAGCATGATACGATTTGGCAGGAGAGGCAAGTTGGCACCAAGATTTGTTGGCCCATTCCCTGTTCTTGAATTAGTCGGGAATTTGGCGTATAGAGTTGGCTTACCAAAGAAAATGGTGGGAGTTCACAATGTATTTCATGTTTCCCAACTAAGGAAGTTCGTTCACGACTCAGATATGACTATTTCACCTGATCAGTTAGAGGACTTCGAAGTAGAACCCGAGGCGGTTGGGAACCGCAAGCCGATTCGTATTGTGGGGCACGATACGAAGCAACTTCGAAGGAAATCGGTGAAGCTAGTCAAGGTTCAGTGGGGCGAGGACGAGAATGATTGTACTTGGGAGACAGAGGAGAGCATTAGGAAGGCATATCCAGAACTCTTTGCCTGGTAAGATTTACTTTGCGATTTAGTTATTCCGCATGCTTGGATAGACTTATTTCACTTGCATGTTTGATTGTTGTTCTATGATTGATAGGCATGCGGGACCTCTGTGTGTGTTTTAATTAGGGAATTTCGAGGGCGAAATTTCTTAAGGGGGGGAGAGTGTAACGACCCGTATTCTACACATCATAGGATTGTAGAATATTTATTTCTTTCCCATGTGAAGTCGTATGGTCATGTAACTTTGGGAAACATCTATTAGAGTCATTTCCCATGTTCATGATTTTTGTCGATTTTTAAATGACCATTTTGCCCCTAGTTGGTATTGTTTTGGCCATAACTTTTGATTGGAAAGGAATTTTCGGGTGATTAGTGAGTAGGCCCATAACCCATTTCGGGATTAGGGTTATGGGGAGGCTGAAATGAGATAGAGGATCATTCCATTTCAGTTTTCTAGCCTCCACTTATCACCAAGGAACTCTAAAAATGGCCTCCAACCTCTAAATCACCTCCAAATCATCTTTTGGACAAGGATTAAGCTTAGCAAACCCTAATCAAGGAAGATCTTCACCAAATCAACATAGGAGCTTCTGTTTGGCATTGAGATTCACATCAAATCAGAGAATTATTTCAGATCTTAGTTTATTTGTGGCTAAGGTGAGTGATTTGCATAGTTTTACACTAATTATGGCTAGTTAAGGGTAATTAGTGTTAATTAGCGAATTTATACACTAATAAATTTGGGAAAAATGTTCATAAATTCTAAAATGATGTTTTAGACCTCTGATATGAATTTGGGTTAATTTGGTTAAGTTTTGCTGATCCTATCATTAGTTTCACCTAAACATGCTTAGGGGAAAATATGGGGTTTTGGGTATGTTTGATCCATTTTAACCTATCATGTTGATGTTTTGATGTTTGTGGTTGATTATGCATGTTCCTATGACTGTATGAAATGCTTTGTGATTGATTTCAATAGTTAGAATGGTCGAAAACGCTGTCGAGGGGCGTAAACTGTTCGCTGGAAGAACTGCAGGAAACTACCCGAACCGGACCGGATCGGTGGGCATAGGGGGCGATCCGATCCGAAGACAGCGATCCGCATGGCCACCCCCGATCGCGAATACTCTCCACGATCCGATCCAACTGGATGAAGCGCCACGATCCGAAGGGAGGAGCACGACCCGATCCACTTCAGAAGCTCATGAGCTGACGACCTGGGAAGATGCATCCGACCCGACCCGACCAGTGGGGGAAACACGAACTGATGAGGAGGAGGGACCCCGAACCGATCCGACTGGGTGACCACGACCCGATCCGAATGGATGCTACGACCCAATCCGAAAGGGTGAGCACGACCCGATCCGATCCGAAGGCTGCGACCCGATCCGATATGGTGATGACCAATAACCCGAGATGCAAAGGTAGTCCAAATGGAAGTTAGAGCTCAGGATCCCGGAACCAGTTGGGAACCAATGAGTTCACTTCATGGTTGGACTTTGCTGCGGGACGTGTGCTAAGGAGTTGTCGACGTTCATAACTTCGATTCACCAATAAGAATGAATGATGGGCTACTTATCAGTGCAGTAGGGTCATTATGACCTGAGGGGCAAGGTGATGGTAGCAAGACTACGTTATCAGTGCAGTAGGGTCATTATGACCTGAGGGGCAAGGTGATGCATAGTAAGACTATGAGCCAGCGCAGATGGGGTGAATAACTCCATGGGGCAAGTGGACGTAGTAAGGATTAGTAAGACTATGAGCCAGTGCAGTGGGGTTCTTGTGACTCCATGGGGCAAAGTGGACATAGTAAGGATTGGTAAGGCTATGAGCCAGTGCAGTGGGGTTCTTGTGACTCCATGGGACAAAGTGGACATAGCAAAGGATTTGTGGCTACGTTATCAGTGCAGTGAAGCCATTTATGACTTCATGGGGGCAAAGTGATCGTAGCAAGGTATGTTAGGTGATCGAAGTGGTGAATATCGTATGCTTTACGCACTGAGTGAGAGATGTGAGGATGGATGCTATGTTGATTGTTTGCCATCATTATGACATGCACACCTCCCCCACCTCTGTATCTTTACACTGTTTGATATGGTACCTTAGAGTGTTGTACAGTATGTAGTGCTAACTCTTTGGTTGCATGTCCAGGTTCAGGTATGTTTTAGTCTACCTGTTATTGTTCACTTTAGATGCTTATCGCTCATACCAGGCTTTATGTCTGACCCAGAGTTTTATGTCTCCTCTTATTACTCTGGGTGCTCACACGAGCATACTAGAGACAGGTTAGCTGGTGGTGCGCGAGTAGCTGATTCGGAGGCGGGCAGGAGGCTTCCACGTATGATATATATATATACACACATTCTCCCTGTGTCGTTGGTGGTCGCTACTTGGGCATTACTAGTGTACCTCATTTATCTTACTTTTGCTTTGAGACAGTTTGAAAGTTGTAATAAGCTGTATTTTGAATTTCTGCTGCTATGATGTTTAGTTCTGATTTTCAGCTTATGCACTGTCTCTCCTGTTTTATGTCAAGTATGTTATTATTATATTTTGTTCTATGCGCTGTGAGACATTCTACAGGTTCTTTGTATGTTCATTTCCTTCTTCCTTTTCCTTCTGACAACCCGTTCCGTGCTAACTGGACATGTGTACAGCGCACCTTTGGAGTGAATGTCGGTTGGTGCGGGGCGGGCCGTCACAGGTAGCCTTCCTGAAAATGCACTAGAAACACCTGAAAAGTTACATGTTATATGCTTTCCAAGAAGCTCTTGATTTAGGGGAATTTATCAAAGAGATAAATCACACTTATCTTTCCCTAATTCCCAAGGTATACCCACTAAATATAGAATATTATCGCTCGATTGCTTGTTGCAACGTGATTTACAAAATTTTGAGTAAAATTTTCTGTAATAAACTGAATAAAGTGTCAAAACTCATTCATAAAAGGCAGATTCATTTTCGAGAATTCCCTCATGGCCTATGAGCTTGTTCGTGAATTTAACAAAAAAGGGATAGATAAGGTGCATCTTAAAATTTATTTGCATAAAGCCTATAATAGAGTTCATAGAAGATTCATTATTCACATGATTCGATCTATTGGAGTTCTAGCTAAACTTATTAACCTTATAAGTTTATGCTTTGACACGCCTACTTATTCTATCCTGATCAATGCTATTCCTAAGGGTTACATCACAAGTTCTTGGGGTATTGGGCAAGGAGACCCTCTTTCCCTTACCTCTTCATTGTTGCCGTGGAGTGGTTTACTCTCCAAATGGAACTAGCCACTTAAAACAAGCTAATTCTTCCTGTCCATAATCACCATCCCAAAATCACCCACCTGATATACGCTGATGATCGACTTGTGGTTTTCAGTGCTTCCACTACTGTTGTTAATCACTTCAAACACATTTTTTCCAATTTGGAGTTATGGGTTGGTCTCAAAGTTAATGAACTTAAAACAAAATGCTATTTTAATAAGTTATGTAGGGATATGAAAAACCTATTAGGCGCTATTGGGGTTCAGGAAGGTAACCTCCCAGTCAAGTGTTTGGGTGATCCTCTGTCCAATAATACCATCACTGATACTGAGTGTGGTAAATTAGTGGATGACATTAGGGACAAATTGCAAGGGTGAAGGTCGAGACTATTATCGTTTGTTGATTGTGTTGAACTCGTGCACACAATTATCACTTCCAAGGTTATATTTTAGCTCCAAAGTTTTCAAATTCCAAGCTGGTCAATTGCTAAAATTAATATGATCTGTGCGAATTTTATTTGGAGAGGGGGACTTCACAAGATAAACTTTAAGATGTTATGCTAACCCAAAAATAAAGGTGGTGTTGGGCTGGAAAATCTTTTCGAACGTAAACGGGCTTACGATCTCAAATTAGCATGGAAGCTAATTTCCTCTAACTACCTGTGGGCTATTTGGATGCGGGTCAGATACATGAAGGATAATTTTTGGACCACAAAAATAGATTATAACGCATCAACTATCTGGAAGAGCTGTCTGGATCAAAGGGATGAACTTAAAAAAGGATTCAAAGAGAAATTAACAATGGTAACTCTACTGACTAATGGCGTGACCTACGGCTTAATGAAAAATGTCTTATTGATAGATATAGATGGGATAGTTATTCTACAAATGGTGCTCCAAAGGTGATGGTGGACACTATAATCTCACATAATGCTTAGGACTGCAATAATAATCTGGTGGCTAGAACTCTATTAGAGGAACTGGCAACTAAAATGGTTTACTCTAACAGAATGGATGACATTTGGGTGTGGTCTAGTAGTTGTTTTAGACAGAAAGAGGTTCAGGAAAGTACTAGGGATGAATACCCAATTGTACCATGGAGTAATGTGGTCTGGTCCAAATCTTATCCCTCGAAAACGACATGGGTTCTATACAAAGGTATTCTTGGCTGTTTACCCACTAAAGATCACTTACACTGTAGGGGAATAATTAATGAAAATAGGTGTGTTTTATGCCATGGCTCTGTCGAAACCCTAAACCGCCTATTTTCCGAATGCAAGTTCAACAAACGCTTACGGGCAATCCAGAAGGTCAAGTGCCATAATACTGATAGCATAGGTAGTCTCGAGGAAGAAATTCAATACCTGAACGATCAGAGACATGTGTCGAAGCTGATGATAGAGGTTGGAAAGATTTTCCTTGTATCCACAATGTGGAAGACATGGAGAGAACGCAAATCTTGTACTTTCAACAGAAAGAGAAAGGCATGTTAGCTAATTCAAATCTGATTAACGGAGATGTTGCCATTATAACCGAAAGAATAAAGCCAAAGATTCTTACCACTGCAAGCGAACGACAATTATTGCAATTGGGGAGGTGGGATTAGAAGGCAACAGTTGGAGAAATTCGACGAGAGAACTGGAAGCTGCCATGAAGTCATTGTCCCGTAATTCTAAAGTTTCATGCTTTGCAGACTTTGGGAGTAGAGGAAAAGAAGAACTTTGGTTGTATTATGTTGTAATTGTACCCGAATGTTATGAACGGGTTGTATCATGGGCCTCATAGCCCATTTATGTGAAGCAATAAAAATTAACCCACTTTCAAAAAAAATGATATGTTTGATAGTCTGTGACAAATTATTGTGCGTTTTGAATGCTTAAATAACACTGGCCCTTATTTTTGGTATTTATATACCATATAATGTTTCTGAATATAAAAGGAATTTTAAAAGTGAATTTTTAATTTAGGAAAAATTTATAAACGTTTCAAATGGATGTTGAATTTTGAATGAGTTTGAAAATATAACTTGCTTCTAACGAACAAAACATGGAATTTTATTTACAAATGATGTTTATAAATGAAATGAAATAGTTATCATTGTATAATTTAAAATTGTAGATTTAAGTGTGGGTTTAAACGAAAATTGAGAACTAATTTGAAAGGAAAATGATGGGTTTTATTCTGAGGTTCAAGATGTAAATTGAATTGAAAATAAATCCAGTTGGATTTGTAATTTCAAATCGACTATGTCAAATTAAAAAAAATGATTTTTTTCAGGAAGGATGCTACTTATTTATAATTTTATTAGTAAAACTATAATGTGAAATTAGATAATTGGAGAAACTAATATTTCAATATTTAAAGTATGAAAATAATTCTATGTTTATATATATATAATGTTTTGTTATAATACAATATTATCTTAAAAGTAGAAGTAATAAATCAATAAGGTTTTTCAAAATAAAAGGTACTTTTAAGTATTATAAAATTTATGGCTTTTGGAATATTTTTGAAGAGAAATGCTGAATATTTTAATAAAATGGAAAGTGTAATAAAACAAGTAGTTTTATAAATGATGTTTTTAATTATATATAAACTTACAATTGGAAATTAGACAAGTAGATTTATATTGGTTTTTGAACCAATATTTTATAAATGGATTTGAAGTCAACATGGAGTTATAAACATAGGTGATTTTGAGCTTTAGATGGAATTTGATAAAAGGTAAATTTATAATGGAATTTTATAAGTAAAAAATTCCATAAATAGAAGTTTATAAAATTAATTAGGAATTTTCAACATTTTTAGAAATGTTAAATTGGTTTGTTTGTAAACGAAGTATGGATTTGATAAGCAAAGAGAATTTATAAGAAATAAACTTATAGACTTGTGTAAACGTGCCAAAATTGGAATTTTGATGATTAAAAGAACTTGAGGATAGAAATTTATAAAGTAAATTATAAACAAGATTTATAAATGTGAAATCAAAATTTATTTTGATAGTATAATCTTGGGACGTTAGAAGTGAAATGTATACACGTTTCAAAAAATAGATAATAGGATAGTTGATATTTTTGAAATGATACTTCAAATGAAGTGGAAATTGTTTGCAAAGTAATTTTGAAATAAAATAAGTGGTGAAATGAAGGTTTCAACCTATATGGTTGCAATTGATGTTTTCCATGAATAATAGGAAAGCATGGACTATAAAAATAGACTATAACCGTATTGTTATAGTAAATGATTTCTGAAAAGGAAATGATTTAGGTTGAATTTGAATTTTGACATATAGGTTATATGTATGATGTTGATTATTCAAGATAGGTAATCTTTGTCCATTCTGAGATTAAAAATGATTTTCTTTCAAGGTTTGAGAGGTAAATATACCCCAACTCGATTGATTCATTGTTAGCGAAGAAATAGAAAGGATTCAATATATAAGATCAATGTTAAATATGCAGTATTTTGGGTTGTTATAATGATGTTTTACGCAACATTTGTTTCAACCCGAGTAAGTTGGTTCGTAAGTATAATAATGAATATTTTCTAAGTGTAGAAAATGAATGGTTTCGTGAAAGGAATAAGTATTAGAAATGTTTTCTAACTATAATAGCAAATACTTCCTAAATATAGAAGTAAAGATTTTGTGAAATATTGAAATGGTTTTCAAGTATTATGAGAAGGAAAAAGGGTTTTGTAAAAAAATCATAGTAAAGATATTTGATAATTAATATGGGAAAGTTATTAAATTAATCAGAGATTAATCTAAAAAGGGATCGGTGTTGCTTGGTGCTTAACCAATAGTATTCCCTTTCAAAATAAATTGTTTGGTTGCATGTTTGTTTCTTCGATAGTTAAATAATAGACTATCAATGAATTCCACTTTTGATTTATAACGTGTTGATTCGAGTAATTGGGATTGGAACTGGATCCAAGACCACTTAGAATCGACTATGCATTCAAAGATTAAATTTGCAGGTAGGCTTATGTGTATTAAGGTTATTTGAAGGCATGGACCTTTAGAGTGGAAAGGGATGATCGATGATGTCTCTAGTTAGCTACTAAGATTATACTTATAGCAGCAGTCCCTACGATCTATGTATTTTTCGTTCTGTTTAGTCCCAAAACGAGGTTTATGGACTTATGTATGACAGCGTATTTAAAATAGTCTCGTACGTTGGTTTTTACAGATATACCGAGTATGGTTGCGAAGAAGGAAACTTCTTTTAGCTTAATACCCAGAGTATCTTTGTTCAAATCAATTATTGATTTGTAGATCTGACAATGTGGCATTCAAAGTTGAATGTGATATTCTAAAAGGTAAGTGTGGGCTCAAGCCTCATCAACCCGGAAATGATTGAACCGGGCAAGCAGCAGGCCAATGTGGGTCGTACCCATTAGGGTATATAATCACCTGATCTTGGGAAATCGATTGTCCCTATTTGTATGCTTCAGAATGAGTACAGTTGGACAACCAACAACCGTGGTGATGATATATTCGGTACACTTAAGTTGAATGAGTGGCTGTTTCCGTGTGGTCGGGTTGCAAATTTTTTTTGTTGAACCCAAGTGTTTTATCTCTAGAGTACACTGATCGGAAGGTGGTCCCATACATAGTCATGTATGGAAATCCAAACTTCAATATGAGGCGTACAGTTTTAGTTGTAAACCAATTATTTCGAAAAGTGAGACGCAATCTTTTCGGCTATATTCCTATTTTATTTGTGGATTGATGAACATTATTATAATATCGTTGGAATTTTATAAAATAAGTGATTTTGTTATTGTAAGGAAAAAACATGTGTCATGTTTATGTATGGTCGTGTCTTACGAGAGCTCCAATCTTTTAAAGAATTTCTAAATTTATGCAAGTTTTTTGTCGTTTACTCACACCAGTCTAATAACTGATCCAAAGTTTA
This sequence comes from Allium sativum, assembly GCA_030737875.1. Lineage (NCBI taxonomy): Eukaryota > Viridiplantae > Streptophyta > Magnoliopsida > Asparagales > Amaryllidaceae > Allium > Allium sativum. The sequence goes on from CM060925.1 coordinate 207,724,488, forward strand.
TTTGTTTGTTTCCCTAAACTCTTGGGTGCCCAAATTGTACTGGCAGTCAAGTAGTTCAGGTTCTTATAGATGCATTTGAAGCTGGAGGCTTCACCATTTAGCTTTGGCTGTCATATTTCCGTTGTGTACTATATATGTATTTGGAAACAGGTAATTATAATTGTTCCGGTGTTTTTGCTAGGAATAGTTGGTGTACTCTACTGATATGTAATATACAGTTTCTATTTTCAAGTATTGTTGATATCATATTATATTATATTCTCTGCGATTGTGAGATTCTTTTATTATTTGTCTTCTTCTATCTTATTTTCTTTAACCCAAATGATCTAGTATTTTCAGTTCTTGAATAGTCGACATGTTATACGATAAGCATATTTATATCGATTTTTGGGGTAGAAAATCGACTAGGGTCATGTGTTGCTAGATTTTTTGCCTAATACTAGCTGATTCTGCCTGCAAATACCTCACCTTTCACAACTAGAAGTTAACTTAAGAGGATCTTATTGGAGACTCCGGGAATACTTTGTTGGCACTTTCACTTCTTTAATTCTTATTACCTTCGAACACTCTCAAGTACTTTGTAACTTTGGTGAAGAGCTAACAAGCACAATCATAACAAAAATGAATGAAGTGGATAAAATGTTGGAGTAAGCCAAACATTGTAAAATATTTGTTTCTTTTCTTTACTTTTTTTTATTAATTTTCTATTCATTTGTGTTTCTTATCTTTTTTATTGGTGCTTTCACATTGATTTTTCTTATAATCCAATTTTTGGATTAAAATTTTGATGCTTTCGTCGAGAATGAAAAGGAAAGAAGATGAAGACTAAAATTTGGGGACATTAGCAAGACCTAAAACAGAACTAGGGTTAGAGGAAGTCCTTCTAAGAACGGAAGCAGTCTCGAAGTGTTAGTAGATCTACATATGTTACCAAAGAAACCAATGGAAGAAATGATGAAGCAGATGCAAGATGTAATGACTAATTGGCAACTAAAGTTGATGTTTGAGTTCCTTCATAGGATAAGGTAGGAAAAATTCACTAGAACTATAAGAGGTTGGGTTCAAACAAAAAAACCTTTGTAGATGTATGAGTTAGAGGAGATTAAATTGAAAACATGCACCCAAGATCTGACCAAACTGCAATAAATTTGGCTCAACATGCATGGGAAAAACTTTACTTAAGGGAAAAATCGAAATAGCCTATTAAAGAGTGACTATTAAAACAATACAGATGGGTGGTACTGGGATTAGAATAAAGATCCAAATGCTAGGATTCTACAGACAGAAGAATATGTGCTAGAATTTCGTAGAAGGAATAATTCTCAAAAGAGAGTCAGAACTACAGATCAAAACTGGAATAGGCAAGGAATGGAGGAGTGTGTGCCCAAGTAAAGGTTAAGAATTCCTACAATAATGCGAGATGGGATGCTGTTATGGATCAAAGAGATCTACCAAATGCATGAATCAAATGTCAGAGATGATTATAAGAGAGGTTAGAGGTGGACAACCAGCTCATTGCTTAGAAGATGTCATTGTCAGCAAAAATTGTTTTGCTTCAAATAATTGGAATGCTAGGAATCTTCATTATTTTAAGTTTTTAAAGACATATATTTGTGATCGAAAGTTAGATCTAACCATTCATCTATTAAGATATATCTAACATATGGGGTCCTTTGAGCTTCGAAAGAAGTGATGTGGTCTTTTCCTGTTTACTTGACTGATTTAGCTATAATGTTTTGGGAAGTTGATGAATGGATCTACTTGTTCATGGATAAAGCTTATGGATCATTCTTGAAATGATTAAGAGTGCATGTATCGGGATCGAAGAATGTGATGTCTCTATATAGAGTGAAACAAAGTCTTAGAGAGTGCTTTAAGAGTTATTTAACCAAATTTAATACAATATTACTTCAATGGACAGGCTAGATCCATCAATCATTTTAGTGGCAATGTTTTCCGAAGTTGTGGGAAAAACTGGCTACAAGGTAACTTTATATAGAGATCTACTATTACACCTAGCTGAGTTCTACCAAGAAGCTGAAAGATATCTATGACAAAAGGATGTAAAGGATAAGGAGCCCAATCTTTTTTATGGGATTAATGTTGCGAAAGATGGAGGATTACCTAGAGTTGAATCTAAGAAGGACAAAAGGGAAAAAGAGACCCGATGATGATAAAGAGAAGTGAATATTAGGCACACATCCCTAAAACGAAACTTAATTAGGCTCACCCCCGGTCATAAACTTATTGTAAATTTAGTCCCTATTTTTTGAAAATTCATCAAAAAAATACAAAAAATATTAAAAAACCATGTAAATTCGTATTTAATTAAAACAATTAATCGTGAAAAAAATCAGATCAAAAAAACATTAAAAACAACGTCAAAATCATGAAATACAGAAAATCAACGAAATGCAGTAAATTGCATCAAAACATGCATATAAATCGATTAGTTGCATACATGTATGCATTTATTTCAAATCTGCGTCAAAACTGCAGTATAAATGCATACATGTATGTACATATTGTTAAAACATGCATCTGCTGATGCATTTATTTAAAAACTGCATACCTACGTGCAACTTATTCACGTTTGCATATATTTTGACATATATGCACACATGTATGCAGTTATATAGAAAAACTGCATACATGTATGCAATTTTTCAAACAGGTGTGCATAAATATATGCATGTGTATTCGAATAGTTGCATAAATGTATGCAACTATTCGTAAAAGTTGCATACATTTATGCAACTTTTTTTTTTAAATTTCTGTGGACTTCCGAGAATATTTATAGATTTTAGAATTTTTTTTTTTTTAAGTGATAGCGCCTGAAAATTTGGACAGAAAACGAAAGAGGGGGGGTATGGAAAGTGGCAGGCGGAAGTTTCCAGGCGGCAGCTAAAATAGGGGGCGGGTTTATAGAGAAAACATTACATGGATGTGGTGTGAATTTAAAACTTGCAAATAGTTGCATATATGTATGCAACTTTTGCCAATAGTTGCATACTTGTATGCAAGTATTTCTGAAGCTGTTTTAGTTGAAAATGTATGCAGAAACTTGCATACATGTGTGCAACTATTTGAAGTACTTGCACACATGTATGCAAGTATTTACATGTGAAAATAAAATGTGTGCAGAAACTTGCATACATGTATGCAACTATTTTAAATACTTGCACACATGTATGCAAGTATTGCATGTAAAAATATAACAGAGAAATACTTGCACAGATGAATGCAAGTATTCCAAATATGTGCATGATTTGATGCAAATTACTGCATTTTTCGTTGTTTTCTGTATTTTTTTGATTTTGATGCATGTTTTGATTTTATTATGATCTGAATTTTTGGGCGAGTACATGTTTAATTTAAATACGAATTATTGTGATTTTTTTATATTTTTTTTTATATTTTTTTATGAATTTTCGAAAAATAGGGACTAAATTTACAATAAGTTTATGACCGGATGTGAGCCTAATTTTGAAACTTAATAAGGACCTGTGCCAAAAGTACCCTAAAGAGAATCTATAGAGACCAAGAGGTAGAAAAGAGAATAGAAATTCTCCTTTTACATGGATTTGAACGAGACACCAGAGCGGATCTACCTGGATAATTGGAAGCATATGCTATTTCACTTATGCTTTTATGTCCATTACTCTTAGAACTATTTTTTTTTGTCTAAATGCTTCCTTTCTTATGCTCATGCTAGGAATTACTAGAACTTACTAGACGTATATATAACCTAGTTTGCTTTTCTTCTTCTCTCTTCCTACCCCTAGGTTTGTAGGGTAGAGAGCCTCAGCAGTAATTCTTGATTATTTGATTCGACTTGGACTCAAACTCTCTCCAGTTTAATGTATTGTTTCAGTTCTTGTTTACTGATCATTGTATTGACTTATGAGAGGGGTTTCTTTTGTAGTTTTACTTATGTACTCTGATATTTTCCATGACAATATGTTTGTTTTTATGATGATGACTATCTAGTATTTTGAAATGTAATAAGTATTGTGGTTTGACTTGCTTATTTAATAAATATTTTAAAAGTTTTCGTTGTGTTTAATATTTCTATTTTATGAATTTTAGTGTCTGTGTTGTTACTTTATACCTAAGTGCTTCATAAAACTTAATGCATCCTCATATGGATGATGTTAAGGGATATCTGGTGTCACATTTGGTATCAGAGCCTAAGGTTACAAGATCAGAGATTTTCTTTGAAAAAGAGTTTTAAAAAGTAAAGAATTTTCATGTAAAACCTTAATTTTGAAAAAAAATCCCTTTAAGTCAAATACAATATTCCTTTGATCCCTTTTTGAACCCTTGTCTCTTTTCTTTCCAGCTTGTCTGGAGCTACCGATTTTTTGGAGGGCGTTCTTAATTCGGCATGGTTCTGTAGATATGTTTAAGCTACCGTGTCTGCCCAAGGGAAAGAAAATTCCCCTCCTTCAGCTGTAGCCGTGGTACTTCTAACTAATCCAATGGTTAATCTATCTAAGCTCTATAAGGACTTTTCTACTATGGGCGGCAAGCCATTTCTACGATTGTAGAGTATTGTAGATGCTCGTAATTGCTTGAGAGAGACCGATCGTGTATTTGGATTATTAGAGCCTTATGGACGTATGAGGATTCAGTTGGCCGCTTGACAAATGAAAGGAGAAGCGTCGTATTGGTGGGAAGTAACCAAGGCTGAGCGCACCCTCGAGGCATGTGATGAGATCAAGGATAAGTTTGAGAGGAAGTTTTTATCACAAGATGAAGAAGGGATGTATTTGGAAAAGTTCTTGAGTTTGAAGCAGGGTAGTATGTCGATGAAGGAGTATGTGAGTTTCAATGAGTTGGTAAGGTTTAGCTTAGATCTACTTAATGTTGGGTACAAAAAGGCTTTGAGATTTGCGAGGGGACTGAACCAACCCCTCTAAGGATTGGAGATGACACATATACCGATGGGAGCCATGTTTGAGAGGCTGGTGGTAATGGCTCTTATGCATGAGGATGGAAAGCTGTGTAAGAAAGAAGAAAAGACCGAAGAGGCCAAGCCAAATATTGGGAAGAAAAATTGGTGGCCCAAGAAGGGTGCAGTGAAGAAGGGAGAGAAACCATAGAAAGCACAAGTCAAGAAGGAAGTTAAGTGTCATGGTTGTTTTTGGTGGTGCACTTCACCAAAGACTGTATGAAGACTAAGATATGTGATTGTTTTCAGTGCGAGTAGATGGGACATTACAGCAAGCAGTGCCCTCAGAAGCAAGGTCAGGAGGCAGGATCATCTAGAGTAAATGTTCATGCGCTTGCGGCGATTCAAACTGGCGGTAGAGGTCAAGAAAAAAGTAGGAAGGTCACCGTAGAAGGTTTGATTTCTCTTTTCGACTATCCTATTAGGACCTTGTTCGATTACGGTGCTTCTCATTCTTTCACATCCAGTTCTGTTGTTGATAGTCTGTACCTAGATACTTCTATAGTTTCTTACCCAGTAGTTGTCTCAAGCCCCATAAAAGGTATAGCTCACTTATCTATGATGTGTAGGGGTTAGAGGATTTCTATTCTTGGCATTGAGTTTGAGTGCAATGAATATGTATTGGGTTTTATGGGTTACGGGATTATTCTAGGGATGGATTGCCTAGCTACATATGGTGCCATCCTTGATTGTGAGAGGAGAGTTGTGAGGCTCTTGACGTGCCATGTAACACCCCACGTCCGTTAGTGTCACTCTATATAGAATGCATTAAGTTTCATGAAGCGTTATAGGTAAATAAGAACATAATATCACAAGATAGACATGTAAAATAGCGACGGAATTAAAAAATTTATTTAAATCAAAACATCATGGCTCCAAATACTGAGTATACATCATAAGTTTGAAATAACCAATTACATTAATAATCTGTCTTGCCAAATATATCAGAGTACAAAAGCATAAAACCATATTTCCATTGCGAAGCCATAAGAGAGTTGACAAGAAGTCAAATTGGTAAATCAATATCCAAAATCGAAGCTAAGATGAAAGAATCCAAATCAACTCTAAGCACTTCCACCCTGAGAACCTGGAGGTAACGGAAGAGAGAGAAGAGGAAACAAAAAGGGTCAGACATAAAGTATGGCGAGTCCAGTTACTTTTAAATATAAATAAATAAAAGTATCATGGCAGATATATAAAAATTGGAAGAACAAGATAATAATAACAAGGACAAGTGTTAACTGAGCAAGATAAGTTTGAACATAATACACTGCGCTTCTTAAATACGTTTCTCTGCATCGCACCAATACTAGTATCTCTAAAACAGAATGTGAAAGAGGCTATGCAGCGGTAGGATCGTATAGAATGGAGAATATGATGTAATGTATATAGCAGAGTAGTAAGCAGTAAATCACACAGTCGATTTATACTGGTTCGGACCACTGTCCTACGTCCAGTCCCAGACCCACTTCTGGTATTTCACTAACACTAAAACCCTCACTTCACCCGGAGGAATAGGTTCACAATTACCCGAACCACTGAACGGGATTTCTTGCCTCAACCACTGAAGAGGTCTTCACTAATACAGAATAATTGTTGACTCTTTTGTGTTCTTGATAACACGGATTGTCGAATATTAAGTACACCCTTCCTATAGCCTTTCCTTGATGATAATCGTGAAGTGCGTGAAGGAATATGGAAGTTTAAAAGTCTCAAGTATAAAAGTAGATAGTTTTTTAGAACTTAGAGAGCTTTGAATAAGATAGAGAGAATTAGAATAAAATTCAGTTATTAGATCATCTAAGCAATTCTCTATTTATAATATATAAAAAGATACAACTGATCGTGAAGAGTTTTGATGAAGAGATATGGATTAAATAGTTGTTTCTCTTCATAAAGGATGCAACTCTTCGGAATTCAGATGTCTGAAAATAAAATTCAGATGTCTGTTTATTTTAAAAAATCAAATCAGAAAGGAAATAGTGTATTTCGGGGGTATTTCAGACGTCTGAAATATATCAACCAGACGTCTGAATATTGTATTTAAAAACATTCTGTTTCAGCAAACAGACGTCTGAATTTTTACAGACCAGATGTCTGTTTTTTGTTTCTTGCCTATTCCTTGCCTTATTTAAATTATAAAACTATATGTATATAAAACGTGTGTGTGTGTGTATAATCATCAGGAAAGACTTTAACATATCTTATCTAAGACTAATCTAGACTCATACAAATAATATTTCCCTTGAGTTCTTGAATCTGATTGTCAATAAAGTTTCATCTTCCTGCAAAACAAAGTTAGTCGATAGCATATGAACATATATAGTTGTCATAGTCAAAACGCCATATAGCGAGATCCAACATTCTCCCCCTTTTTGATAATGACAACTGTATATGTAACTCCCCCTGTCAATATGTCAATATGCATATATTATCATATATTTCTCTTTTTGATATCCATGTACCTGCAAGTTAGCTCAGAAATTCTTTGACATAATTGTATAGTTGTTGTCATCAAAATCCAACAATAGAGTTTCTAACATTCTCCCCCTTTTTGATGATGACAACTATACAATTTAAAAATATATTCTTTCTATAACATCTTCCTCTTAGTATAATATCTCCCTCTATCATACACATGAATTTCTCCCCTTTTGTCATTATCAAAAAGAATGATGGAATGTAATAAATATCGCCGTCTTCTCTTTATTTCCTTCCTCTGAATGTCTGATATATGAATATTTCTCCCCCTAAGTATGTGACTATTATTTTCCCAAATTCCCTGATTTAGCTTTGAGCTCAGTTTTCAAAGATATTAGAGATACTGAAATACCCTCTTTTTTTGTTGTGGTGTACCTGCAACAAATATTATATATATACTTTGGTACCCACTTTCTCTGTTAGGGTCCAGGGGTTAGAGAGAAGGTAACCATACCCAAGAGGGCGTAATGGAACCTTTAAAAATAAAATTTTCATTATTAACTACTGAATTAAAATAATCATCTATATATCTTTCTCTGTTTTTCCAATTTATGGGAACCCAAATACTTAGATAATTTCTATTAATATTTCCTTTTGTACTTCTATTATAAATGTTTCTAGTCATAGAAGCATTTGAATTTCTATAGAAATTTGATCTTCGAGTTACACGTGCTTTAGTACTAGCAGTTAAATTTTTGTAATACATGAAAGCATATCTAGTACTAGTTCTATGATTAGTTTTAATATACCCTAAGCCGCTTTTATCGTGTAAAGGTCTAGAGCAAGATAAAATATCATTTAAATCATTTTGACCTTTATTAAATTTTGCGAACTTATTTGTACATTTTTCAAATTTAATTCCAAAGCCGTGATTGAAATTTTCAAAAGAAGTCTTGCAGTCTTTTAAACCAATTTTCTTATTTAATTCAGAATTCTCCCTTTTTAAAGTACTATTCTCATTTTTGAGACGACAAATTTGAGATCCTGAATTATTAAAAGAAGAGTGTAATTTTTCAAAATTTTCTTTCGAATCAGACATTTCATTTTGCAAAGTATTATTATTAACTTTTAACAACTCATATTCTTTAGATAATTCTAAATTCTTTTCAGCTAAAGCTCCATTCTCTATTTCAAGAGACGAAACTAAAGAATTAGAATTATTTAAAGAATCTTCTAATGATTCATTTCTATTTTTCAAGAGATCGATTTCCTTTAAAAGAACATTGTTTTTATCTTCTAGTCGCTCATTTTCTTTTTGAAGGAAATCTTTTTGAAAAACAAGCTCTTCTAAGGTATTTTCAAAACATTTGGCTTGTTTGACTAAAAAATTGTTTTCTTCTTTTAATTTGGAATTTTCTTGCTCACAATTTTTAGACTTGGCTAAAATAATTGCATTAAGTTTACCCAAACTTTTAAAAAATTTTAACAATTTTTCGTGGTCTAATAAAAGATTTTTATATAATGAATCCTCACATATCGATTGTGATCTCACTTTAGCCATTAAACATTTGCTCTCTTTCTCCGTCGCTTCTGCTTTGTTGTTCTTCCACTTTCTAATGCCTTTACTAGATTTCTTTATTGCCATTTTTTCTAGGATGTTGTTACGATCTCTAGAATACCAAGCTCTGATACCAATTGAAAGAGGCTATGCAGCGGTAGGATCGTATAGAATGGAGAATATGATGTAATGTATATAGCAGAGTAGTAAGCAGTAAATCACACAGTCGATTTATACTGGTTCGGACCACTGTCCTACGTCCAGTCCCAGACCCACTTCTGGTATTTCACTAACACTAAAACCCTCACTTCACCCGGAGGAATAGGTTCACAATTACCCGAACCACTGAACGGGATTTCTTGCCTCAACCACTGAAGAGGTCTTCACTAATACAGAATAATTGTTGACTCTTTTGTGTTCTTGATAACACGGATTGTCGAATATTAAGTACACCCTTCCTATAGCCTTTCCTTGATGATAATCGTGAAGTGCGTGAAGGAATATGGAAGTTTAAAAGTCTCAAGTATAAAAGTAGATAGCTTTTTAGAACTTAGAGAGCTTTGAATAAGATAGAGAGAATTAGAATAAAATTCAGTTATTAGATCATCTAAGCAATTCTCTATTTATAATATATAAAAAGATACAACTGATCGTGAAGAGTTTTGATGAAGAGATATGGATTAAATAGTTGTTTCTCTTCATAAAGGATGCAACTCTTCGGAATTCAGATGTCTGAAAATAAAATTCAGATGTCTGTTTATTTTAAAAAATCAAATCAGAAAGGAAATAGTGTATTTCGGGGGTATTTCAGACGTCTGAAATATATCAACCAGACGTCTGAATATTGTATTTAAAAACATTCTGTTTCAGCAAACAGACGTCTGAATTTTTACAGACCAGACGTCTGTTTTTTGTTTCTTGCCTATTCCTTGCCTTATTTAAATTATAAAACTATATGTATATAAAACGTGTGTGTGTGTATAATCATCAGGAAAGACTTTAACATATCTTATCTAAGACTAATCTAGACTCATACAAATAATATTTCCCTTGAGTTCTTGAATCTGATTGTCAATAAAGTTTCATCTTCCTGCAAAACAAAGTTAGTCGATAGCATATGAACATATATAGTTGTCATAGTCAAAACGCCATATAGCGAGATCCAACATTCTCCCCCTTTTCGATAATGACAACTGTATATGTAACTCCCCCTGTCAATATGTCAATATGCATATATTATCATATATTTCTCTTTTTGATATCCATGTACCTGCAAGTTAGCTCAGAAATTCTTTGACATAATTGTATAGTTGTTGTCATCAAAATCCAACAATAGAGTTTCTAACAGAATGGTCCCTATAAATACCGTCCATTACATTTTCTTGATTTTTAGGTTATTTGTGTTAACGACGCTCAAGGATTATACACACGTCGTACCCATTTACTTCCTAGTGGATTAACCTAATATGGTATATATGTAGCTACCTCTCAATATTGAGGTACACCCATGGTATCCCACTTGCACGGCCTCCCTCCTAATACCACAGAAAAGTATGCAGTCCCTGATCCTATGCCAGAGTGACGTACAGATCTCTATATAACAGTGTTACGTTCTGCATATATCTATCATTACTATGCTATGTAAACATATGGACTTCCACCATCGATCGAATCAGGTTTCATTCCGGATTAATGCCCTCAAGCCTATGATACATCACCCAGATTATTTATGCATGTATCTAGGCTACCCCATGTATGTACTGTAATTGTAGCTCGATGCCTTAATCGCATGTCCTCTAATGTGCACTGAGTTCCATGGCAGGGCGATACAAGAAACACGGAACTCGGTCGGGAGCTTTCCCATATGTGTACAGGCCCATCTTTAACAGCCTCTACAGATATTCCTAGGGTCTGTTTTCACGGTGGCTATGGCCTCACCCTGGCCCCTCCGTAAACTAGTAAAGACTACAAAGGCCAAACGACTTCCCCTAAAGAAAACAGTCTAAACATCCATTTGGCGTCTTCCTCAACCATCGTACCTCGATAGTGAAGGGTGAATGATCTATTGGTTTTAGCTCTAGTCTTTCCGCATCCCACTTGCTGCCGATGACGGGTATCCGACGATTTACTATCTTTATTGGTCGTGACCCTTCGCCTCCTCGTTGAGGCAACCGTCGAATCACCCTCGTGTCACCATGCACAGAATTCTGACTGCATAGCTACTTCTGCAGTCAAGGCCCACCCATATAGTAGTTTCGCGCAGACCCAACCTCTGCGAGCACAGCCTAAAACATCTGCCACCACATAGAGGACTACTAGGAGCACCTTACGTACCTCAGGAAGCCGCGTGCTTCCCCTTCCAGTCCTTCGGAGTCGTCAGAACAATCAGATGAATGTGCGCTCCCCCTCGTGCATTATAATACCACGATGATATACCCGTTGGTTTATTCACCCTTAAATGTGTGGACTGGTCCAAGCGCCTCACTTTAATATGTTGTTAGACCCTATGTCTAAACATTCTTTTACGCGCTTGCCTTACTTCATCAGGTTTTCATTTAACTTGGTTATTCTCATACGTATCGAATTATTAATCAAGTTACCAAGTTCCTCTTGCTTATTAATTTTGGTTATAAAACTTAACCCATTTAAGCTCATTAATAAGCCCACAACATGTTATTTTCTAGATTGTGGCCCAAGGTTTGTAATCCACAATCTCTTTAGTATTCTTACTTGGCTACATCATTACAATAACATGTTTACTTAATATGTTATTAAGTATATCTCAATTCACATGTTTCCTAATTAACATGTCACTTACCATTTATGATTAAATACAACTTATTTCATTTTGCAAGTTTTCCTCATTCTTTCTTATTTGATCATAATTCCATCTTATCATTATTTACTTATTAACTTAGTTCTCTTAACTAAGGTTTACCAATAAGTTTCCCTTCCATAAACAAAACTTATGTTGTCCTCATCCGTAGATTTCAGATTCTTGTTCTTGTAAATAACTTAATTTAAAATTAAGTACAACTTATCCCTTTATATAAGTTAGTCTATTCCCTTTTTCATTTATTATAACCTAAGTTATAATTTCTGCTTGTCCCTAGGACAAGCCTAAACATCTTATCTTTTTTGTTCATACATGTTAATGCCCCAGACCTCTCACATTAAATCAACCACTTATGGATGCTGCATATGTCGGGCGGCTCCGGGCAGACTTAAACCACAAGTTTATGCTTAACCTCGTGTCATGGTGTTGTTATGCATTAGACCCCTCACATTAGATGGTCGCTGGATATGCCGGGCAGCTCCGAGCAGACTTATACCACAAGTGCAATCTAACGTCGTGTCTAAGCGTTGCTACGGTTCCATTATTTGAGGCATATTCATATTAATAAATTTCCCTATTCCAAATACAGATTTTCATGCCCCTTTTTAATTCATATTTCATTATGCATAATATGCCCCTTTTCCCAAGTCATAGATCAAGATATATATATATATATATATATATATATATATATATATATATTATGCCCAAATCCTATTCACATATTTCCAAATCCTATTCACATATTTGCTAATTTATGTCCCTAGTTCATATTCACTTATTTCAGCATAAGTTATGCCCAAATTCGTATTCACATATATTCCAATTTACGCCCAAATCATATGCCAAGTCATATTTTACATATGCTCCAATTTACGCCCAAATCATATGCCAAATCATATTTTACATACGTTCCAATTTAAGCCCAAATCATATGTTCCAATTTACGCCCAAATCATATGCCAAATCATCTTTTACATATGTTTCAATTTACGCCCAAAACATATTTTCCAATGTATGCCTAAATTCATATTCACATTATCCAATACGATATATATTCCCAAATCCATATTCGTATATTTCCAAATTTTATGCCCAAATTTATATTCATATTTTCCAATACCAATATGCCCCAAATTATGTCTTTCCCAATCGTTCTCAATTTCTCACGTTCCCATATTTCAGCATTAGACCTAGGCTCGAAAGTAGCCTGACTATATAAAAATAAAAGGGGAAAGTGGAAAAGAAGAGAATCAAAATTGGCATAATGACGAATCAATAATAAACTGACAGAAATAGGCATAAAACTAAATAGATATATTATGACAAGATTTAACATGGTGGCGGTATGAACATATAAAGGCAGTTCTGATAATTATGTCATAATAGAACTTGTTTAGGCATAGATCCAATATCCAATTTCTATATACATTTTATGATTATAAAGCAAATATTTAGATCTAAAAATAACTTGAAATCACAGTTAATAGATCTAAGGAAATGGATCCAAATTACTGCGAAGAACATGTTGGATTTGTTGTTGTAGCAATTGTTGAATTTGTATAATCTTTGCTGAATTTCATTTGGAGAAGAAAAGGCCATTCAATTTACGTTGCAGCAGAGCTCCACCATCACCACCATTTTTTAGATTAATAAAACCTAGGTTTATGGTCCTTTTTATAGCCTAGAAGCAACGGACCAAGCCACAAACAAGTCCACATTCGAAATCTGAATTCTGCCCAGATCCGAGGGGGGGTTGACCCCTTTTCATGGGTGTCGACCCTTGGGTCGACCCAGCAGGGTCTCGGGTCGACCCCAAACGGTCGGCCCTTTCCTGTTTGCACGCCGGATAGTCTGGTTTTGAATTTTTGAATTATGGTTTAATATATATATATATATATTCTCTTTATATGCGTACAAACTTCAAACCTTAATAACTTCTTCATACGAAGTCCGTTTTACGCAAACTTGGTGTCTATCTTGACCAAAATTCCGAGACGGACGCAATGGCATAGTCCGTTTTACTTAATTCTGAATATTTGATTAAGTTTTACTTAATTCATTATTAATAGTGTATTTGACATTAATTATTCTTTAATTCATCATCTTTAGTGTCGTTAAAATTTCGGGGTGTTACATGCCATGAAGGACTCTTGATATTTCTTGTGACTTGCGAGGGTCATTCATGCTTAATTTCTTACATTCCCTATATGCTTATGTTGACGATCTCAGTTTGGTTCCCATAGGTGGTGACTTTCCGAATGTATTCGAGGAGGTAAAAGGACAACCTCCGAGGCATGAGACATATTTCCGGATTTACTTGCAAGAGAATACTAAGCATATCACATTACCAGTGAGTCATATGGCTTCGAGGGAGAGGAGGGAGAATAGTAAACAAGTGAGTAAGTTGTTCTAGAAAGGGTTTATTGGATGGAGCATTTCTGAGTAGGGAGCACCAGTCGTTTTTGCAACCAAGGCGAACGGCTCTCTCCGGCTATGTGTGGATTACAGGTAGCTGAACAAACTCACTAAGAAGAATAAACACCCACTCTCATGAATAGATGACTTGTTTGACTAGTTAGTGGGCGCTTCAATGTTCTCATAGTTAGATTTATCCATAAGTTTTCATCAACTTAGGTTAGCAGATGACAACATAGACTAGACTGATTTAGGACTCCCAACAGATTCTTTGAGTGGATGGTCATGCCTTTTAGGCTAACCATTGCATCGACATACTTTATGGATTTAATCATTTGGGTGTTTAGGGAGTACTTGAACAAGTTTATGGTGGTATTCGTTGATGATATCTTAGTTTTCTAGAGGAGAGAAGAAGAGCACACCATGCACTTGGGAGAGGTCCTATGTACTTTCCGTGCACATCAGTTGAAGACAAAGTTTTCTATGAAGACAAAGTTTTCAAAGTACCATTTCTGGCGAAAGGAGCTAAGGTTCTTGGAGCATGTTGTCTCTAGTGATGGTATAGTAGGCAGTTTAAGATTGGAAAACGCCCAAAAATGCGTTAGAGGTAAGGAGATTCTTGGGTTTGGTGGGATACTATCGGAAATTCATTAAGGATTTTGTATGGGTATCAGCTCCGCTTACCCGCTTTATGAAGAAGAACCTAGTTTTTGTTTGGGATGTAGATTGTGATGCAACCTTGATGTTGAAGAAATCTCTTACATCAGCTCCAGTATTGACGCTTTCTGATGGTAAAAAGATGTTTACCATTTATAATGATGCTTGCGACATGGGTTTAGGTGTAGTGCTGATGCAGGAGGATACGGTTGTCTGCTACAAGAGTAGGCAACTGAGGGTACATGAGAAGAACTACCCTACCCATGATTTGGAGCTGGCGGTGATAGTGTTTGCACTAAAGTATTAGAGGCACTATTTATTAGGTGAGAGGTTCGAGCTTTATACAGATCATAAGTCACTTAAGTACTTGTTCTCGCAAAAAGATCTCAGTTTGAGACAACAGCATTGGATGGAGTTCCTTACGTCTTATGGCTTCGAGATAACATATACCCGGAGGAATAGGAATGTGGTAGCAGACGCATTGAATAGGTAGAGAATGACTTTGAGTCGATTATTCGTAGAGTGGTAGAGTTTGGAGTTCATCTCATCGTTTGATTTTTAACAATCTACTGATTTTGTACCTGGATTGTTGGCTTCGTTGGAGGTGCGACCTACTCTCTTAAAGTGCATTGGATCCAGTTAGTGCAAGAATCAACAATAAGTGGACATCATGGACTGACTTAGTAGAGGAGATAACTCTAGTCACCTTGCTAGGTATTCTGTGGATGAGAGAGGGTGGCTACATCGCAACGTGAGATTGTATGTTCCTAAAGTTGATGATTTGTTGAGAAAGATTTTAGAGGAGGCTCATCACTCTCGGATGACTATCCATATAAGATGTATAAAGATATAAGGATGGTCTTTCATTGGATAAGGATGAATAAGGACGTAGCAGAGTATGTTGCTCGATGTATGACTTGTCAATGAGTGAAGGATAAAAAGAGGAAGCCTGATTGGTTGCTTCAGCCCTTGGATGTTCCATAATGGAAGTAGGACAATGTCACGATGGACTTTATAGATGGGTGGCCCAGATCGAGTGAGGGTAACACCAGTATTTGGGTTATGTCGATGGGTTGACTAAGAGCGCTCACTTTATCACTGTTGAGAGTAAGCGGATTGCAGCTTGGTTGGCATCTGTGTATCTTAGAGAGATCGTCCGATTACATGGAGTACCCTTTAGTATTGTTAGTAACCGGGACCCCATCTTCACGAGCAAGTTTTGGAGGAGCCTGCAGGAGGCATTGGGAACACAACTACGACTTAGTACGGCCTGTCACCCTCAGATAGATGGACGGACAAAAATGAGTTAATAGGATTCTCGAGGATTTATTACAGCTGAGTATCCTAGACTTCGGAGGAAATTGGGAGGAACATCTTCCCTTTATAAAGTTTGCATATAATAATAGCTACCAGACGAGTATTAGTATGTCTCCGTTCGAGCCACTATATGGACGACCCTACAGATCACCTACACATTGGTGGGAGCCCACAGACAAACTTCTACTTGGACCTGAGATAGTTAGGGACACCTCAAAGATGATAAATTTGATTCGGAGGCGGATACATGCAGCTCAGGATAGATAAAAGTCGTATGCAGATATGTGGAGGACATACCTAGAGTTCGAGGTAGGAGATATGGTTTTGTTAACGTGTCACCTTTGAGGAGTAATGTTCGGTTTGGCTCGGTAGGGAAACTGGCGCCGAGGTTTGTAGAGCCATTCCCTATAGTAGAGAGGCTTGGTCCGATGGCCTACAAAGTTAGACTACCGGAGAGATTGGAAGGAGTTCATGATGTGTTCCATGTTTCACACTTACGGAAGTGTCTACATGATTCCGCGATAGTAGTTGAGCCGAGTACCCTAAAGGATATCAAGATAGAGAGGGAGGCATCAGTCAAGAGAGTTCCTACTCGGATAATAGGATTTAAAGTTAAGAAGCTACAGAATAAAGAGAGCAAGCTAGTTAAGATTCCGTCGGGAGAAGACAATGACGACACAACCTAGAAACCAAAAGACAAGATTAACATTTCTTTTCCATTTCTCTTTGATAATACTCTCATAATTATTTCCTATGCTTTGAATTTGGACCTATTTTTCCTATCGTTTGAATCATAAATCTTAGGTGGAAGCCTATGGATGATACGAACTGGTTTAAAACATGTTAATATAACATGTTATGGTTGAATGGATTCACGTGGATGCAAGTGTTTTCTAGTGGATGCAGTTGATGCATACACACACACTAGGCATTAGTTAATGATCGGCTGAACTAGGACACTTACATACTACATATGGATGTGTGCACATTTTAATTTATTTTAAATATGGATGAAAAATAGTTAAATCATAACTTGGGTGTTGCATTTTGATGAATGCTTGTTGCACACATACAAAATTTATATGTATCATTAGGGTTCCTTTGCATACATACTAGATGCACGGAACAAACAGAATTGCATTAAGGAGTCAACTGAATCAATGGACCGCCTGATTTTCACATTAGCTTAGGGAATGTACACAACACCTTTGCATATGCTCATGAAAAGTACTAGAAAATCTAAGCATAATGGATGCCAGTAGTTGATGGTTGAGTAGATCGATGTAGATAATGGTTAACATTCATAATATTCTTCTAGCCTTGGAGATTTTGGGGATGAAATCCTTTAAGGAGGGGAGAATATTACACCTCGAATTTTAATAAACAATAATTAAATAAAAAATAGTAATAAACTAGATATTAATTAAAATAATATTCAGAACTGGGCAAAGAGGATTTCACCATTAGGTCTGTTATGAATTTTGGTTCGGATAGACTTTTAGTTTGCATAAAATGGATGAAAAACGAACAAGAAATGATTAGTTAAAGTTTAAAATTTAAACCAGAAAATTAATAAATAATCAAGCCGAAATTAGGAGAGTAATGGGAAACCCATCCCGTAATTGGGTCGACCTTATGGTCGACCTAGGACCCATGTGCATCGACCCCTGTGTTGACCCACATAGGCGGGTGGGTCGACCAATATTAGTACCATGCGCTATTTCGTGCCAAGCACGAGACAAAAACTGATGTTGTCTTCTGGAGAGTTCCGCTGACGTTTTTTGAGAGATGAGATTGAACCAAATAATCCTAAGTCTTAGATTATCCTTTAACACCTATAAATTGACTGATACTCCCCACTTTTCCCCCACACTTCTCCTTCTTCATTTTTCTCACCCTCGACTCCACTATGTTCTAAAATATAATAAAATTGGGGAATAGATCTGAGTATTGTCCAATTGTAGATCTGAAGGATTCTTCTCCTTTCAAAGCTTTTTTTGGATTTGCAATCTTTTCTTTGTAAGTTTTTGAGTCTAGGCCTTATGAGTAGCCTAGACCAATTTCTCCTTTTTATTTATTTTTGCGATGATCCTAGGGTTATCGAGAGCCTAGGCCATTATTAATTGATTTGCATAAAAATTGGAATAATATTGAAAGTATGTCAATAAGGGGATTTCAGGCAGTTGGAAATTGAGGATTTTTATATTCGGTTTATGGACTGTAAATTGGAATAAACCTTAATCGAAGAATATTCAAATAAATTGGAATAAATTGCACATAACTGGACATTAAGTAACATGTAAATTAGAAAAAATTGCACTTAATCGGGCATTAAGTCACATGGGAAAGGGTTGTATAAAAGTCATACATTAAATAGAAATGTTAATTACAACCTAGGAATACAACATGTGGTTATATTAGGCTTATTAATAAACTTAAATGTGTTAAGTTAAATTTATGAAATAATAAGCTAAGAAGAAATGAGTCCGTTCTGGCAGCACGAGGCTAATTGGCGAAGATAAGTGGCTCATACATTAGGTTCGTTCTAGCATCACAGGGTGGATTATGGAAGATAAGAGGCCTAATAGTATAATGAAATCCTAGTAATAAATTGGGGACCAAGTCTAGGGGTGGCTTGTGTCAATTGCATATTTGGTTGGGAACCCATATCAGTTAGTATCCCTTTGTTATCACGAAATTTCACACTAGGTAGAGGCTAGGGCATACTTTATTGAACTAGATAGTAAGAGGTTCAAACGAGGTGTGTGCGGGCGAGTTCCAGCTGTAAGATGAGCGTGCATCATTCCAATTGGGGAAGATAAGTTGCTGTAACGCCTGTGATTAATGGTTGTGTCCTTTTAGTTGATGGGTTCGAGATTGATAACCCCGATTCCATAGCTAGCACGGGTTATTCACATTTGGGTAAAGTAGTCGATTTACGGGTAGAAATTAGGTAAAACCTAATTATGATATTTTGGTAGTTGGTGCAACAAATTTCGAATATGAGCGAGAAGCCTATATTTATTAGCGTTAACCTTTTTCTACTAGTTCACTTATGTTTATATGTCCATTACGCTTAGAACTATTCTTCTGTTTAAATGCTTCCTTATCTTATGCTCATGCTAGAAATTACTAGAACTCACTAGACTTATGTCTGACCTAGTTTGTTTTCTCCTTCTCTCTTCCTCCCCCCAAGGTTCGTAGAGTGGAAGGCCTCAGTAGTGATCCTTGATTATGTAGCAGTTCAGATTGCAGGCTGCTTCCCTAAACCAATCCTGACTATACCCGCCTTACCCCTTAACATAGTAAGAGGCCTCCCATTTGGTTTAGCTTGGATTCAGACTCTTTCTAGTTTCATGTATTGTTTCAGTTCTTGTTTTCTGATTATTGTATTAACTTATGAGAGGTATAACTTCTGTGTTTTTACTTATGTACTATGATATTTCCCACGATGCAATATTTTTGTTTTTATGATGATGACTATCTGGTATTTTAAACGTAATAAGTATTGTGGTTTGACTTTCTTATTTAATAAATGTTTTAAAATTTTCCATTGTATTTAATATTTCTGTCTTGTGAATTTTAGTCTCTGTATTGTTACTTTATACCTAAGTGCTTCACATAAATTTACGCATCCTTACATGGGTGACGTTAAAAGATGTGGGGTGTCACACGAAAGCACTTATCGATATGTATCGATTGACCAATATACTAGTTGGTTAATTATGCCTGTAGCAATTTTCCTTATCTTCAATTAAATTATAATGTCTTCATCTCTTGTGCCTCATCTATCATATCGCACAATCTTCTTTGGAGTAAAATGAAATATTGCTTACTCTATATTGCAAAACGAAGAATGTTATGATGATGCTGTCTAGAATTGATGATACAATAGATTTCTAACTCATATTTATTACTTATGGCTTAGAATTTGAGCTTTACCACAAACTTATTAATTAATTTTAATAAATAACTAATCTAATCTATTTTCTTGCATTAATTTTGCTAAAGTGTATAATAAAATGTATATCTTTAGCGGGTGCAGCAAAAAATAGCAAGCCTTAAAATGGATTTAATATTCAGTAGCTATAGGAGGTATTTTGCAGTACTTTAACTGCATAAAGAAATAGTAAGAGTAGCTTGTGTTTTTGCTTAGAGAAGACTATGTGTATATTGTAGCTTTTGACTTTGTGACGTCTGCTATGTTTATATATTGTGTATTGTTCTGTCCTGGAGGTACACATGTTTATTATTCATATTGATATTGTGTACGTGTGGGTTAGTAATATATTTGATTTTTTTTAGCACATATCATTGTTTTTTAGCATGGCCAACGGGGTTAAAAGGACCCCTACCTTTTTACTGAAGCTAACAAGAAACTGAACAAGCGAACAAAGGAGAGTAGACCTAACTACTCATCAACAAAAACAGAGAAACAGTAGCTACATGAAACAGGAAAGATAAAACAAGAAAAACTAAAAAAAAAAACACAAAGAAAGCACAGACATCAGTGGAAGGGCTATCTTATGCCCGGATCAATGGAAAACAAACATACTTCATGACTTCAACTATCTTAAAGAACATATATCTTTTTAGAGCCTCAACATTTTTCTTCTTTTCGGGCCTGGAAATCCTCATATTTCTTTCAGCCCATATTGTAATTTAACAACCGACCGTTCTCATGCTTAGTTCCAGTGTCCTTACGTAGTTGTTCCCAAACATCAAAGTTACTGTTAGGGTGAGTAACTATATTAATTTTCTGCATGACCATCTCCCAACATGCCTCTACCACTTGACATTCAAAAAAAGACGGCTAATAGTTTCAAGATGCATCTCACATAAAACACAATTCTCTTCAACATGTATGCCTCTATCATTTAGTTTGGATTTAGTGTGAAGAGAATCATTAAGCACTTTCCAGTATAGGAAATTTTCTTTAACATTTGTCTTTCTTCCATACCTTTTTTTCATTTCTATTTCACCAGGTCATTAAACTTGTTGATAAAAGTGAAAGCAGCTGAAATGGTAAAAAAATTCCCTTCCTCTTTCCAAATTACGATTTCAGTGTGATCCATCTTAGACTTGTAATCTATGATTTGCGTCCATTTATTATTAATCTTTTGATTATACGTAGCTGGGAGAAAGATGTTTTGACCTCTCATCGCTTGATTCACTTGGGTGGATAATGAAAATCCAGTCTAAGTAATGTTCTGGTGTGTCATTTCCCTTTGCATGGTTTCTCCAAAGTTTAGCCAAGGATCATACAAAAAATTAACTCTACTCGGGTTAGCTAAGTTGTATTTAATCATAGGGCAAAAGGATTCCCTGATCTTTATGATGTTTCTCCATGTCCAATTACATCTCTGATATGCATGTCCATGCTATAGATGTTTTTTATTTTGAGCATATGTTAACTAGTCCACTTTTCCTATAAACTATCACTATTTCTAAGAAAACAATCAAGGATCTTAGCCATGGCGGCTTTATTCAATGTGACAATATTAAGAATGCCTAAGACACCCTTGATAACTGGCATTTTCTATTTTATTGAAGGAAGTAAGGGTAGTAAATTTACTAGTGGTGTTACCCTTCCAAATAAATCTCATAATTGTTGTTCTAATCATCTTTGCAAGCTCAAGTGGCATAACAAAAGATCTTGCCTAATAAACTTGCATAGAGAAAATAACAGAATTAGTAAGATTTAACCTCCCTGCTTGGCTGAGAAACCTATTAAAACAACAATTAAGTCTTGATAAAATTTTATCATAAAGAGGCATACGTTGACTCATAGTTATTCTAGCGTTGAAGAAGGGAAGGCCTAAGTAAGCCATAGTCCTTGTTGTTCTAAAGGAATATTCACATTTGTACCTCATATAGTCTCATTCTCGATATTATTGAATAGTATTGCTCCATAATACTCTTGAACAGTATGAGCACGAAGGTGGGGGTATCATAGCTTCTTGTGCCAAATATGCATCAAAATCTTCGGGTATAGTAAAGAGCTCACCATTTATCTATTCCACGTACCAACAATATAAATCGATCTAGCCTGAATAGGCCTATACATATCATCACATGGAAGCAGATCAGGTGGAATGCCAACTATACTATACAATCGTAGCCAATATTGTTCTAATAATACCATATGAAAGACGTAGGAACTTGAAAGCAGGCCCTACGTCTTGAAAGAGAAAATTGAAAAGTGAGGGATTGATCATGGCTAAACTCCATAAACTAAATACAATTATGCTATAGTAATGTTATCGCACTACCTCGTATACATATATTATATGATATCCATTAACTCGTTATACACCTCCTCCTCATCATGTTGCACATGCATAATATTTCCCCAACAACGTATCTAGGGAAGTAAATATAAGATGCAGTATTCGCTTCAATAACGAGTCATGGGTGCATGTTGGCTGTATTGTCATCACACCAAAATGAGAGGATGTACTAAAAACCATACATGTATCAAAACTGCTATAGCGAATAAGTTTCCAATGCTCCATACAAATAACTGAGAATGCTAGTGCCATGTCGTGCATATGACATCCGTCTATTTCTACTAATCCAAATAAATATCCAAGTTTAATCATGCCTTATTATTTGAGAAAAATGTTGAATCAGATAGATACAATAAATGATACAAATAACAGGGTCGTGCATCTACTCAATGTCCATATACTTCACTATATACTGCTATTGACACGTAAATGTAACAACACCTCCTTTGACCTTGTCATCGACCAAAGCTGGTAAATAATTCAAATATGATTCATAATTCGTCAAATGAACTACAAAAGGGTACAACTCATGGTCTGGTTGATCAACCTTTATGCCAAACAATATATAAAACATCAAAAGAAGTCAATTCCAACTCAAAAACAATAGTTGGTCACCATCTCCAGTAAGGGCATATATTATGCAATGCTCTATGTGTGCAAATCTATTGCAAGTAACTATATAAAATCACTGAAGGCTGATGCATATAGCCTAGTCCTAATCGACTTAGATAGAGTAATAAAATACTCAGTAATGCACATATATCAATTATATCATGCATTGTTATGTGACAAAGCTAGAGGAGGCAT
This sequence comes from Allium sativum, assembly GCA_030737875.1. Classification (NCBI taxonomy): domain Eukaryota; kingdom Viridiplantae; phylum Streptophyta; class Magnoliopsida; order Asparagales; family Amaryllidaceae; genus Allium; species Allium sativum. Next base: position 207,747,746 of record CM060925.1, read on the forward strand.
TATTTAACATTAATGATAGACTAAGCAAACCCATAATATTCATAGTCCATGAGATGCATGTTAATCTAATAATTACATACTAAAATTGTACTTGTGGCATCTATATCACTACAGTAAGTTGATATGTCCTTTTTGGGAATAACTCTAGCAATACTCATATATCACTTATAGTCACTATTGCATCTGAAATGATACGAGTTGCAGTAGCATTAACATCGATCATGCAACATATTGTCCATCCAACAATTTTGATGGACCATGGATATAATGGAGTGAAATGCGCGTGGAAGTGCCTAATATAAGCATTTTCTTCATGCTCTTGTTCAACAAGCTCCTGAGATTTGCACACATGTTGAACGACTCTATTTTTTGTTGGCATATTCACTCAATCGTATATTTTGACTATATGTGTGACACCCCACATCCCTTAATGTCATACATATGAGGATGCATTAAGTTATATGAAGCGCAATAAGTATACAGTAATCAAAATTCACAACACAGAACATAAAATGCAATGGAAAAACTAACTTTTATTATTATTAAAAATAACCATCTTCACATAATTACATTTTCAAATACCAAAAACCATAGTCATAACCATCTGTCTCATGAAAACATAAATCATCAGAGTACAAAACCACAAAATGATATCCTCCTCATAACCCAGACAACGATAGAGTAGAAATCAAAACAATATATCGAGTCAGAAGAAATCCAAGTCCAAGCTGAAAGAAATCACGATCAATGTTGTACACACACCACCCTAAGAACCTTAGGGGGGAAGGAAGAGAGAGAAGGAAAAACAAAATAGGTTAGACATAAAGTCTGGCGAGTTCCAGTGATTTTTAGCATAAACATAAGATAAGAGGTATTAAGATAGATAAATGGTATTGGATAAGAAAATACAGTAAAATGTACAAGTACATAGTAAACAAGATAACATGGTAAGATAAAGATCAAGTAAGCTTCTCATTTATATCCCAAGAGCAAGTTTTTGCACCAACTATCCGGATTAGTTTTACCCTAATTACCACCCATGCGATTGGCTCTATACTACGAAAATATCTTGTGCCAACCACGGCTGTAGGGGATATCAGTCCCTAACTCGTCAACTTATAAGACACAGACCTATTTGTTGGTGTTACATAGGCTTAGTTTTTCTCCATCGGACCCATGCACGCCCATGACTCCACCAAAATGCGCCCGTACCCACCTTCCACCTTTGAACCTCTTACAATCCAGACTAGTAAAGCGTTCCCTAGTCCCTACCTGATGAGAGGCCACTCTATGATACCAATAGGTATGCTGACTGATACGGGTTCCATACAACAAGATCGAGACAAGCTACTCCCTAGGCTTATGCCCCCAAACTAGGATTTTAAGAGTCCCAAAACTGAATATCAACAGCATGACATGGGACCTCTTAGCTTATTAATTAACAAGTTTAATTTAGCAGGTTTAAGTTCACTAATAAGCATGATTGTAAATGACATTTCTTACAAATGTTATTCTGTGTACAACCCTCCCCCAAACAGACAAACACCTGCTCATATGTATATAGATTACAATAACTAGTTTCACTTAATTTACATATGATACTCATATTCCCATAACATGTTCTTACTTAATATTAAATTAAGTCCAACCTATTTAGATTAACATGTTTACATATTCTTCCCTTTTGTAATTACCGCAAATTTACAGTCAAAAGTTCTCAAATTATAATATGCATAAATTTCTCCATTTTACTATCATTACAAGTTATTCCAATTCTACGCAATTCTACGAAAATGGCCTAGACTCTCGATGGCCTAGGCTCAGTATAAGTAAAATGAAAAAAAAGGAGAAAACATATCCAAAATCAAATTGAATAAATAGGCATATAAACGATTGTATATAGATAAAAGACAGAAAAGGGGACGCGGAAGAAAGACATACATATGAGCATACAATAACAATAAAATGAATAGATAATTGATAGTAAAATAACAACATATAAGAAATAACTTATAAACACTGCTTGTTTCAAATCCAATATATTTACTGTCAAAACCCTATTTAAAATAGAAGATCTAAAAATAACTAGAACTCACATAGATGTATGCTAGATTCATAAATAGTCTTTTAGAAAGTAGTTGTTGTTGTAGAAAAACAAAATTTATCCTTCAATGTATCTTTCGGCAGCACCTCAACATTTTTCTTATTTAATTACAGAACATAGTTTGGAGGAAGAAGATGAAGAATGTTTGTGTGCAAGAAAATGAGTGTGGTAGCTAGCGTATTTATAGATTAGTTAGGATAAATCTAAACCATAGGATTTTAGGTTATTAAATCAAATTGTACTCCTCAAGTTGAGTCAGCATATGTATATAATATATAAAACAGTCCTGATTCAAAGGCAGAAATCCACCTTACATGTAGGTGGGTCGATCCATCTATTACCTGGGTTGACATGTGGGTTGACCCGCCTTAGAGGTATGAAATCTCGTACCTCTATCGGGGATACGGAATATCGTACACACTGATGGGACTAACTTTTGTACCCCGTTGGCTTAGAGGTATGAAATCTCATGCCTCTATCGGGGTATGAAATTCGTACCTAGTTAGGTATGAAATTTCGTACCCTATAGGGTGTGACCTTTTGTATTTCTGCAGGGACACGAAGTCTTTGTGTCTCTCTATCCCTTCGACCTTTGACACTATGTTGTGTACTTCTCCCAGCACTTTGAGTTCTCGACTTCCCACTTCTAGATCTGTACTTCTTCTGTGTCGTTTGCGTGACTGGATTAATGCATACGTTGACGGCCGCATGATTTACGACTTGAATTTACACATAGGATTAAAGCATATACTTGAACTGTGATCGAACTATCCAACTATTTGGAGCTTTTTTGCATATCTTAAGAGCAGCATAGTTGCGAGTCGGTGTGAATCCAGCAATGTTAATCGACTACGATGATGGCAACAATCTTAAGAAATTGTTGTTGTCATTGTGATCTACGCTCTTGGCTCGTAAACTGTATTATCATGATACTGTATAACACTGCATGCACATGTTAGTTTATGCCAACACGAGGCGTACATGTTATTCAATTACGATGTCTAATGCCGGTGTAATAAAGTATAAATAGCAATGAAGAAAAGATCCATGACAGAACAGACTTCGGAAGCCGAAACTTCTACCGTCATTGTGTACATCTGACTTAACTAGCAATGCTAGCTTGACAGGCAGCGAGCTTGAGACTTCCTAAAGATCAACACCTTCTCAGGCCATAAGTTTACCGAAAGTGCCCAAGCACGAGGAGCAAACAGAAAGACAACACTCTCCGGTTGTACTTGATGAGGTAGAAAATGTGGAGATCGTCGAGGGGGACGCACCAGTGGCACCAGATACGCTGCTGGATGCAGTTATACCAGAAAATTTGCTGGATTCGGTGCCGTCGCACATGGATGCAGCAACAGTTAGTAAAATGGCGTTGCAGTTTCGTATTCCCGTAGATGACGTTCACGCACCATGAGAGGGTGGTAGGGCTCACGCACCGCCAGAGGATTATACTGCCTAGAACAAGCCAGTTTGCATTATTGGGTGCGTGCCCTCAGCCAACAATTTTATTTGGGACATATTGTATTACTTCAACATTGCATCGTCGTAGCTACATCCAAATGTGTATTCTTCGCTCTTAGGCACCTATGTCCTCTATCGAAAATACATGCAGGTAGAACCTACCGGGGAGGATATTCGGTACTTGTTTCAACTGAAGAGAAGAGCTACTATATTTTCATCTTAGTATTTCTTAGAGGCTTTGCCCAATACCAAGTTTTTCGTCAGGATGTGGCCCAAACCGACTGTATACAAATATGAATGGTTCTTTATGTGATGTCCCCCTGGATTCGCGAGGAGGTGGTTGGAAGGAAGTAAGTATTCTTAAGTTCCACGTTTTGTTTTAAAGTTCGCAGATTTGATGTCTTATGTTTTGCTTTATTTTGACATTGCAGGAAACCCTGAGACGCCCACCAGCATTGAGTTCCAACAACGCCTTAAGGCTCTATAAGCGGTATCGGCTGAGTTGCGATCTACCGACAAAGTTATAAGTCAATATCGCCTTCATCATGCAGGGATACGCCCTGCTAGGCTCGAATCGCGAAAGGCTGCTAGACCCAACGAGATACTGGCGGGGATGAGACAGGCGGTGAGGAGATAGTGGCTAGAGACGATGGTCTGCTAAGCGCTCCTATCCCGCCTCCGACAGGAGAGACAGGGGTAGGAGCGTCGGCCAGACCACAGTCTCCTGCGATTATTTCGGAGACCGTCGTTTCACTCAAGGAAGAGGGTCAGTTTGATGGCCTTAATGAACTTTCTCTAGACTTGTCTTCGTGGCTGGGCACAACAAGTATGGAAGAGCTAGCCTTAGCTGAGGAGGGGTTCAGTCCTTCATGCAGACCATCATCTGGTCTATTGAGAGAACACTTAGGACATAAACTTATAAACACTTCCCATCATAGAATTTGATCGTGCGTGCAAAGTGTTTGACTTTGAACTCGTTTCTTTGGCATGTGGTATGGCAAGAGGATACAGAGAACGAGGCTATAGGTAAGGAAGTCACCGGCTTCCTAGGAACACTTTTCTTGATAGCTTTAGGAGAGGATCTAGCTTATATAGGGACTCCCCTCCTCCACAAGACCGTAGCGGTGAATATCGTCATAGAGACTATGACACCCCACGTCCGTTAATGTCACTTTATATAGAATGCATTGAGTTTCATGAAGTGTTACAGGTAAATAGGAACATAATATCACAAGACAGACATGCAAAATAGCAACGAAATTAATTTTTTTATTTAAATCGAAACATCATGGTCCCAAATACTGAGTTTACATCATAAATTTGAAGTAACCAATTACATTAATAATCTATCTTGCCAAAAATATCAGACTGTAAAAGCATAAAACCATATTTCCCATGCGAAGCCATAAGAGAGTTGACAAGAAGTCAAAGCGGTACATCAATATACAAAATCCAAGCAAAGCTGAAAAAATCCAAACCAACTCTAAGCACTTCCACCCTGAGAACCTAGGGGGGAACGAAAGAGAGAGAAGAGGAAACTAAAACGGTCAGATATAAAGTCTGGCGAGTCCATTTTCTTTTAAATATAAATAAATAAAAGTATCATGGCAGGTATATAAAAACTGGAAGAACAAGATAACAATAACAAGGATAAGTGTGAACCGAGCAAAATAGGTTAAACAGAATATATTGCGCTTCTTAAATACGTTTCTCTGCACCGCACCAATACTTGTATATCAAAAATAGAATGATCCCTACATATACCGTTTCATTACATTTTCTTAATTGTTTGGTTACTTAGGTTAACAACACTTAAGGCTTATACACGCATCGTACCCATTCACTTTACAATGGATTTACCTAATACAATATATATGTAGCTACCTCTCAATATCGAGATACACCCTATGGTACCCCACCCGCACGATCTCCACCATAATGCCATAGAAGTGAACGCAGTCCCTCATCCTACGTCGGAGTGACGTACGGATCTCTACATAACAATGTTACGTTCCTCATATATCGTTCATTACTACGCTACGTAAGTGTATGGACTGCCACCGTCTATCGAATCGGATTTCATACCGGAGTAATGCCCTCAAGTCTACGATACACCACCCAGAGCTGATATGCATGTATCTAGACTGTCCCACATATGTATCGTCAATTGTAGCTTGATGCCTTAACTGCACGTCCTTTAATGTGGACCAACTTCCGTGACAGGGCTAAACAAGAAACACGGAACTTGTTCGAGAGCTTTTCCATACCTGTACAGGTCCGCCTTTAAGAACCTCAAAATACAGATATTCCTAGGATATATTTTCCATGGTGGCTATGGCCCCACCTCGGCCCCTCCCTCAATTAGTAAAGATTACAAGAGCTAAACGACTACCCCTAAAGAAAACAATCTAAACATCCATTTGGCTTCTTCTCTCAACCACCGTACCCTGATAGTGAAAGGTGAATGGTCTATTGGTTTTAGCTCTAGTCTTTTCGCATCCCACTAGCTGCCGATGATGGGTATCCGACGATCTACTATCCTGGTTGATCGTGACCCTTCACCTCCCCGTTGAGGCAACCACTGAATCACCCTAGTGTCACGGTGTCACAGCATTCTGACTGCAAAGTTACATTTATAGTCAAGGCCTACCCACCTAGTAATTACGCGCAGACCTAACCTCTGCGAACACAGCCTAAACATCTGCTACCGCATAAAGGACTACTAGGAGCACCTTACGTATCTCGGTAAGCCGCGTGCTTCCAATTCCAGTCGGAGCCGACAGAATAATCAAATGAATGTGCGCTCCCCTTGTGCCTTATAACAACACGATGGTCTACCCCGTTGGGTTATTCACCCTCAAACGTGTGGACTGGTCCAAGCGCTTTACTTTAATATGTTATTAGACCCTATGTCTAGTCATTTTATTACGCGCTTGCTTTTCCACATCGGGTTTCCTTTTAACTTGGTTATCCCCATTCATATTGAATTCTTAATCAAGTTACAAAGTTCCTTTTGCTTATTAATCTTGGTTATATAACTTAACCCCTTTAAGTTTATTAATAAGCCCACAATATGTTATTCTCTAGATTGTGGCCTAAGGTCTGTAATCCACAATCCCTTTATATTTTCATCGTCTGATCCATAGTTACAATAACATGTTCTTACTTAATGTGTAATTAAGTACATCTCATTTTACATGTTTCCTTTTTAGCTTGTCATTAATCATTTATGATTAATTATAACTTATATCATTTCACAAGTTTTCCTAATCCTTTCTCATTTAATCGTAAATTCAGTTTACACCGTCACTACAACTTATTGTTGTTTACTTATTAACTTAGTTCTCTTAACTAAGGTCCACTAATAAGTTTTTCTTCCCATAAATATAACTTGTGTTGTCCTCATCTATAGATTGCAGATTCTTGTTCTTATAAATAACTTAATTTACAATTAAGTATATCTTAACCCCTTACATAAGTTATTCTAATCCTTTTTCATTTATTATAACCTAATTTATAATTTTAACTTGTCCCTAGGACAAGCCTAAACATTTTATACATGTTAATGCCCAGACCTCTCATATTAAGTCAACCACTTGTGGATGCTGGATATGGCGGGCGGCTTCGAGCAGACTTAAACCACGAGTTTAGACTTAACCTCGTGTCATGGTGTTGTTATGCATTAGACCCCTCACATTAGATTAACAACTCGTGGTCGCTGGATATGCTGGGCAGCTCCGGGCAGACTTATACCACAAGTGAAATCTAACCTCGTGTCTAAGCGTTACTACGGTTCCATTACTTTAGGCATATTCATATTAATAAATTTCCCTATTCCAAATATAGATTTTCATGCCCCTTTTTAATTCATATTTCATTATGCACAGCATGATCTTTTTCTCAAGCCATAAATCAAGGTGTGTGTGTGTGTATATATATTATGCACAAACCCATATCCACATATTTTCCAATTTATACCACAAGTCTATATTCACATATTTCAATACAAGTTATACCAAAATTCATATTCACATATTTTCCAATGTACGCCTAAAATTCATATTCCCATATGTTACGATTTATGCCCCAAATATTTACACATATTCCAATTTGTGCCCAATTTCATATTTGAATATGTTCCAGTTTATGCCCCAAACCAATATTTACACATGTTCCAATTTATGCCAAATTTCATATTTGCATATGTTCCAACTTAAGTCCCAAACCAATATTTACTAATGTTCCAATTTATGCCAAATTTCATATTTGCATATGTTCCAATCTACGCCCAAATCATATTTTACATATGTTCCAATTTATGCCAAATCATATTTTACATATGTTCCAATTTACAACCAAATCATATTTTTTTCTCAAACGATTCCTAATTTCGTGCATTCGCATTTTCAGCGTTAGGCCAAGGCTTGAAGGTAGTCTAGCTATAAAAATAAAAAGGGAAAAGAGGAAAATAAAAAATAGCATAATGACGAATCAATAATAAACTGACAGAAATTGGCATAAAGCTGAATAGATATATTATGACAAGATTTAACATAGTGGTGGTATAAATATATAGAGGCAGATCTGATAATTATGTCATAATAGAACTTGTTAGGCATAGATCCAATATCCAATTTTATATACATATTATGATTTCTAATTAAATATTTAGATCTAAAAATAACATGAACTCACAGTGAATAGATCTAAGGAAATGGATCCAAATTACTGCGAAGAACATGTTGGATTTATTGTTGTAGCAATCGTTGAATGTGTTTAATCTTTGCTGAATTGAATTTGGAGAAGAATAGGCTATTCAATTTATGTTGCAGCAGAGCTCCGTCGTCGCCACCATTTTTTTAGATGAATAAAAGCCTAGGTTTAGGGTCTTATTTATAGGCATTCAGCAATGTATTGAGTCCAGAAAATAGTCCATGTTCACTGAATGCTTCTTTATTTGCACGCAATCCTTAATTTAAATCATGTTTATTCACATTCAACTCTTATGCGTATATACAACCTTTCTATGCAAACAATTCTTTACTTTGTTCCATATTTAATTTTCTCAGATCAATTAATATCCAAATTTTCTCTTTTTAAAACACCCTTCCTATTAAACTCTTCCCAATTAAGTTGTCTTCATATAAAACTTGCTTTCACACTAAACCGCTTCTAATTAAACCCCTTTCACATTAAATCTTCAAACTTCTTTTTTGATTTAATGCATTAACCTTCTTTCTACTATTTTTAACTTCCTCCAAAATTCCTCCTTGCATGCATTATTTTAATGTAATATTTTCTTTCCATTTAATGCATCGCATTTGTTCAACTTTTTATCGCCATGTATATATATACACATCTCTTCTTATTTCCATGCAATTAAATCCATTAATTAATTGCCCATTATACTTTCTCTAATTTATACTTCTCTTTTTATATATCATTTTTAATTTGAATTGCATGTTTATGCATGCGCTATCTTTATTTAACACATTTTCATTATTAGTACATTTTATCTTCTTCTCAATATATGCATTTCATACATTTCAATTAATTCATTAACTTTGCATTGCAAATATTTCATGCAATTTTATTACTATGCATGCCTTCCTTTAATGGCAATTGATTATATTAATACTAACCATATGCATGCAATCAATTTTAACATTAATGTATCAAATGTACATTCTCTCTTCAATGTTCTTATGCATGTGACTTTATTATTTTGCATGCATTGATTTCTTTTATTTCTTTTTTTTTATATGCATAACATTTATTTGTGTGTGCATTACTTTCCTATATATATATATATATATTCTGTATTAACGCTTGCATGCTAGTTAACCATTTTTTTAATTGTGTCGCATTAATTCGCACACACAAACTGCCTCTTTTTGTTATCAATGCATAATTAGTACATGCAACATGCAACTAATCATTTTCTTTTAATGTATAATTTATGTTCATGCATATATTCATACATATATGCACATTTTTAATTTCATTAAAAATGCGGGGTGTTATAGAGACCGATCTCGCTGATCAACGACCCTCCTCCCCGAGTATCCGAAGCAGATTCCTGGCCTGATGTAGTGGGTTCGAGGCTTTCATCGTCGACAACCCCTTCTCACACAATACCTTTGGCTCCTATCCAGATTAGTAAGGGGAAGAAGTCGTTGCTTAGCCGTCCGAGGCCGATAGGAGAAACTAAAATGAAGGGGCAGGATCTAGCGGTGCCTACAAGCCAAGAGCTTTCTTTTGTTGAATGGATGACGCTGCTAAAGCAGAATTTCCCTCAGCATTATTTTGATGAGCTAGTATTCCTCCTTGATCTCAGTTAGATTCCTGCTAGGGACCTCGGGGAGGTATAGGTGCATGTAGGGCCGTATATCACTAGGCTGATGAGCTTACTAGGTATTCCTTTCATCTCTCGGAGTTGGTTTGGAAGAAAAACTTAGAGCTTCTGAATCAGGGACTGACTATCAACGCCGAGCGAACCACCATCGGTAACTTGAAGAAGGAGATAGATAGGTCCGCTCCTTGTGTCGTAAACGTTTCTTTGTTCATCTTTATACCTTCGAATTTTAATTTTTAGTGTTGCTGTTACAACAGAGATGAAGCATACGTACGAGATACTGAAGAAGGAGGCAGAGCATGTCCACTCAACTTTTAAGGATACAGCGGCCTCTCTAACCACTAATATGACCCTAAAAGGGGTCAAGGCCGATCTGGAAAAAGCGTACACTGAACTAGAAAATGATCATGAATGAGTATCCTAGCTTCAGAATGACAACGATGCTCTAAGAGCAGAGAATGAGAGGTTGAAAGCTGAGAACGCAGAGGTCATTGAGTTGAGAAGGCAGCTTGAGGCGATAAGAAAGGGAAAGGAGGATGCCGAGGCTAGCAAGAAGGATGTGTTGAGCTCGGTGGATGGATTAAAGGCTGAGCACCTGAGAAAGGTGGAACAATGGAAAGACGAGATTGGCGATACCGAATTTCGGGTGGAGGCATCCTTGGCGGAACATATTCGGAATATGTATGTTAAAGTTCTAAACTTCTATGGGCGCTCGTGGGTTGAGGATTACTCTCGAGAGCTGGCCCAAGCGTGGGAGAGGTTGTTGTCATATGAGGCTTATTTACGTCATGTGGATGTGGGAACTCTAGATGAGCGTAAACTTATGACCGAGCTCCTGACTGGCAAGGAGCGTGAGAAGCTAGAGGAATGGAGGAGGTTGCTACAGGAGGATGCAGAGAATGAGTGACTGGCGTGGCTTGCCACAGAAAAGGGGAAGCTTGTTTCTTTGGAGAGAGTGGTTGTAGTGGAGTCATTCGCAGAAGGAAGCTCCTATCGTCCATTGGTTCCCGAATTAGCCACAACTAGTGATCCCACAGCTTTGGCTCGGGCCTCGACTGAGTATGATCCCAAGCATCCGGAACTAGGAGAAACTGGATTTACTTTGTCTGCTATGACGAGAACACTCCACATTATCCCCACAGCATCCCTGACTAGAGGTAAATTTTTCGTAGCGCGAATTCCCGAAGATGATGTGATTACCGAATTTGTAGACTAAAAGGTTGTGTTTTGCTGTGCAACCCTTCCTGGAACTACTACGACACTAGGTTTTTCCCCCGTGCTCCCTCAAACAACAGAATCTGGGATAGGTTTGCAACTAATGTAGTTTGGAGAGAGAGGCAGTCAGTTGGACACTTTTTCGGATGTCAGGCAAGGGTCCAGCATTTATGAGGGCCTTATAGAGGATAGAGAGGTGGTAGATGGACATAGTGCTCATGCGATAAGTCCATTGAATGTCGATGTGCCTTCAATGTTGGCCATGGTAGAGGCTCAGAAAGCCCAAATGGTGGCTAAGTGTGAAGAGCAAAAAGAGAAAGCAGGTAGGACAAGGCTGCTAGGCAGGAAGCCCAAGTGAAAGCCAGGAAGGATGCCGAGGAGAGAGCCACTGCTATAGTTGAAAAGGCAAAGGTTGATGCCGAGGCGGAGAAGGCAAGGATTGCTGAGGAGGCTTAGAAGAAAAAGATTGCCGATAAGGCAAAGAAGGAGAGAGTGGCTTCGGAGGCTAGGAGGAAGGAAGCTGAGGATCCTAAGTAGAGAACCACAGATACTTTTGAGAAGCTTAAAGCTGATGACGTCATGAAGCTTAAATCCAAGAAGCTAGCCAATCGAAAGGTTGCTCAAGAGGTCAAGGAGAAATCAGAGCTGTAGGCTAAGGATGTCCCAATAAAGGGTGATGTTGTGGTAGTCCTTGCTGCTGAGAATGTTTCCCCAAGCCATTGCAGTACACTGCTCCTACCGAGATTACGGAAATTACGAGTGGTGAGGATGAAGGCAGAAGGTGCATCTCGATCTCTCATGAGTCGGTAACCCCTCCGAAGGGAAGAAAAGGAAGGAGCGGGAGCAGATCCGAGAAGAAGAGGCCTACTACTGGATAGCCGTCAAGTGTTGAATCTGCAAAAAAAGCACAAGAAGAAGAAGCATGAGTGGCATTAGTAACTGTAATGGATGTTATAGTTATTTTGGTTATGTAGGCCAATAGTATACGCTAGTACGACCGTTGTTTTGTTTTTTAAAGGCATGGTGTGGTTCTCATTACACCCTGTCATCAGAAAGGAATGATGTTATACACGTAGTTTGTATAGTTTGTGTGTGTGAAATCTGTTTGAATGTTCTCCTCATGTTTTCCAGCGTCCTGTACTTGTAGAGGTGTACTTATTGTTACAATAACAGAAATGTGATTATTGATCTCTCTCTGGGTCATTTCCAGTTATGTGGAGATCGAGTGCTGGTAGCGTTAGTGGGGGTTCTCCCTCAGCTCGGGAATCCAACGGAACACCAAGAACTAGACTAGTCCTTCTGCCTTGGGCTGCCCGGAGTTTTTCCCAAGTAGAGTGAAGGCGTTGGACGTTGCAATTCGTCTGATGTTTGGCTTTTCCGTCGTTCATTCGGGTTAAGAGCTTGGGAGTCGTTTATTTGTTTGAGTATGCCCGGATCCGAGACCATTGGGTCAGATCATGACTGATGGGCTACCCCTAAACCCTGGGGTATAGGAGTAGAAATGATTTAAGCTTGGTCTCGGTGCTACGCCGAGATTCGATAGACGCCCGGATCTTGACCTGAGGTGTCGTATGAAGCTATGCGAGTAGTTAGTCCCGCGCTAGGTTGGCTGATGGGATGACCCCAAGTCCTGGGACTTGAGAGCAGAACGATTTATTCTCGGTCTCGGCGCTGGGTCGAGATTCGAGTTAGAGGTTATTTATACTCGTCCATGTCGCGGGACGGGCTCCCATGCTCGGGGTGCCGATCAATGCCAGTTGTGTTTGTCCTCGATGGTTGTTCGAGGTTCGGATGGCGACATCGGCTCCCGTGTTCGGGGTGCGATGAGACGATCGAGTGTTTGTACACGCAAGTCATCTGTGACGGTCAATCAAACATGTCATGCAAGGAGTAAACAAGGAGTAAACATGGAAGGGAGACATGAAACTGAACATAATTTCTACAGATAACTTTGGCAGTAATATCCTTTATAATGCCTTGAATTTCAAGAAAACAAAACATCATTGCAAAGCATAGACAATTGTACACTAAGTTATGTAAAGTAGTGACGGAGATATTCGCTGTTCCAGGACCATGGGAGCTTGGCTCCGTCCACGGTTACAAGTTTGAAAGCTCCATCCCTGAGCTTCCGTTGTATGGCGTACGGGCCTTCCCAGCATGAGGTAAGGCCAGTTAGTGGGGGAAGATTCGTTTTAAGACATGGTCACCGATGTTGAGGTCCTTACGACCAACTCTGAAGTTGAAGTATCCGGTACCCGTTGTCGTTGGGCGACGATCCTGAGTTCAACTTCATTCCTCTTTTCCTCGAGTAAATCGAGTGATTCCAAAAGTAAGTCTTGATTGGTCTTTGGATCGTAGTAGTTAACTTGATGTGATTGAAGCTTTAGCTCAATGGGGATGATGGCTTCGGATCCCTAAGCAAGGGTGAAGGGAGTGTTCTGGTTGTTGACTTGTGAGTGGTTCGGTAGGCCCATAGGGCCAGAGGGAGTTCGTCTACCCAAATGCCCCCGGCTTTTTCCACATGCTTCTTGATCATGGATTTAATCACTTTGTTGACAGCCTCGACTTGCCCATTGGCTTGAGTATGATCCACTGCTGATAAATTTTTTCTGATGTTGTGCCACTGACTGAATGCTTTGAATTTAACACTCTCAAACTGGGTTCCATTGTTCGAGATGATGTCCCGAGGGACCCCATAGCGGGTGATGATGTTGTGGACGATGAAGTTGATTATTTTCTTAGTGGTTATCGTGGTGACAGCTTCGGCTTCTTCCTATTTGGTGAAGTAATCAACTGCGATGACAGCATAGAGTGCCCCGCCTCTGGCCATTGGAAGAATTCCAATGATGTCCATCCTCCACATAGAAAATGGTCAAGGACTGACCATTTGTGTCAATTTGGTAGGCGGGGCTCTTGGAATTTTTGAGAAGCGCTGGCATTTTTCGCACTTTCGGGTATAGTCTGCGGCGTCTTGATCGAGCGTGGGCCAAAAGTACCCATGCCTAATGATTTTTATTGATAGGGTCTGCCATCAGGTGTGGTCACCGCACTCGCCTTCGTGCACATTTGTTAGCACACAGTTGGCGTCCTCGTAGGCTACGCATCGCAATAATGGGACAGAGAAGTCTCTGTGATAAAGTACTCCTTCCATGAGAATGTAGCGAGTTGATTGGTGAGTGAGCGCTTGTCTTTCCTTGTAATGTCCCGGCAGGGTCCCATGTTGCAAGTAGTTCTTGATCGGAGTCATCTAGGTTCGGTCTCGGTGCTCATGACTACATTAGTCTTTATTTGGCTAATACTTGGTGAGAAGAGCACTTCGACTGGGGTGAGTCCCATAAGCTATGCATCTTCGTAGCTTTCCAATTTGGCTAACGAGTCTGCTTTTTCATTCTGTTCTCGGGTGATGAGTGTGATGACGAAGTGGTCGAAGTTGGTGAGCAATTCCCGAACCTGGACGAGATATGGAGCGAGCCATGCCCCCTTGGCTTTGTACTCTCCCTGTATCTGACACATGATGAATTGTGAGTCAAAAAATATCTGGATGGCCTTTAGATTAGGTTCAATGACGATTCTAAGTCCGACTATTGAGGCTTCATATTCCGCGTCTTTGCTGGTAGTAGGGAAGTTGAGCTTCAGAGCATGGCAAATCGAGCGCTCTTCTGGAGTGATGAGCACTACTTAGGCTCCGGAGCAATTACAGTTAGAGAACCCATTTACAAATAGTTTCCATTGAAGGTTAAGAGCTTCGACGTCTTCAGGAGGAGACTCCTCGGGGGCGGTGAAATCTACTATGAAGTTGGCGAGGGCTTCCATAAGGATGGCACGATGGGGGATGAACGTTATCTCGAACTGACTCAGCTCTATATTCGACTTTAATAGTCGTTCGGTCGCCTCAGGCCATTGTAGGACCTGTCGCAGTGGCTGGTCAGTGTAGACCTTGATGGGCTGTGACTGAAAGTATGGCCGCAACTTTCGGGAGGAGATCAATAGGCAGTAGGCTAGTTTCTCAAGCTTTTGGTAATTCATTACTGCCCCCATCAATCTTTTGTTGATGTAATAACCGGGTCGCTGGACACGGTCTTTGATGCGTACCAGTGTCGAGCTGATCACCTGCATGGAAACAACTAAATAAAAGTATAAGTCCTCATGATCCATGGGATTGGATAAGTCAAGTGGTCGCTCTAAGTGATTTGGTAGGTCCTCAAACGCGGTGACGCATTCTGAGGTCCATTTTAAGTTGCGCTTCCCTTTCCGAAGTAAGTCGAAGAAGGGAATGCATTTGTCGGTAGCTTTAGAGATGAATCGACTTAAAGTGGCGACCTTCCCGTTTAAACTTTGGACATCTTTGATGTTCTGAGGGACTTGAATATCCTGAATAGCTTTGATTTTGTGGGGGTTAGCTTCGATGCCTTGGGAGTTGACTATGAAACCCACGAATTTTCCTGAGGCGACTCCAAAGGAGCACTTCAGAGGGTTGAGTATCATGTCGTAATGGAGGAGGACATCAAACATTTCGAAGAGATCGCAAATATGGTCACTCGATATTTTACATTTTACCAGCATATCATCCATGTATACCTCCATGGATTTCCCGATTTGTTCTTAAAGAGACGGTTAGCCATTCGTTGATAAGTGGCTCCTGCATTTTCGAGACCGAATGGCATGACGCAATAGCAATAGAGCCCTAGGTTATGAAAGAGGTAAGATCCTGGTCGAGGAGACACATCGGAATCTGATTGTACCCCGAATAGGCATCCGTGAAAGATAAGAGCTCGTATCCGGCGGTCGAGTCAACAATGTTGAATCTCGCTACATAGCGTTTTGACTATGACAATTATACATAAGCATATATATTATCATCTAACCTTATTTTGCAGGATGATATTCGACGAACAGATTCAAGAACACCAAAATGAAGATTGAATATGTTGTAAGGGTCTGCTATTCCTAGATATTCATGTTAAAGTCTTCCTTAATGATTATACACACATCACATATATGTGTTTTCATATTCAAAAGAGGAAAAGAATATATTTTGCACAGAAAATAGACGTCTGATTTAAATCAGACAGACGTCTGTTTGCTGAGACAAAAATTAAATTTACTATAATATTCAGATGTCTGTTCTGAATTGTTTAAACGTATGAATCTGTTACGAAATGAATTATTTCTTTGCTGTCTTATTTTTTAAATTAAAACAGACATCTGATTACGAATGGTTGCAACTTCTTATGAAGAGTCATGATTTTCTAAATCATTTCTCCTAATGGAATCTCTTCGTGATAAATTACAATTCTTCGTACATTATAAATAGAGACTTGATTTACTTCTCAAGTCACCGAATTTCACTCTATCTCTCTCTATATATTATTCAAAGCTCTCTAGTTTTCAAAAAGCATACTATTCTCAATATTATCTTCTACAATCTTTCACAAGCTTCACATTTATCATCAAGGAAAGACTATAGGAAGGGTGTACTATATATTGACATATCAGTGTTAACAAGAACACAAACAAATCATCAATTATTTTGTATTGTAAGAGACCTCTTCAGTGGTTGAGGCAAGAAAATCCCGTTCAGCTGTTCGGGTAACTGTGAACCTATTCTTTGGGGTGAAGTGAGGGTTTTAGTGTGAGTGAAATACCAGAGTGAGCTTGGGACTGGACGTAGGACAGTGGTCCGAACCAGTATAAATCGACTGTGTGATTTACTGCTTTCTACTCTAATACATATCCTACATCCTATTCTTCATTCTACACGATCCTACTATCATATAGCGTCTTACAAAGACAACCTTAAGCAAAATACCTACCCATTCATTACCTACCAACTTTCTTCACTAAACTTTTCTCATTTGCAAATCACATTACTAACATATCAGTTCAAAGCACCCAAAATTTTAATTTTGAACTTTAATCCAGACTAATATCAGTCTTAAATTAGAGAGAACTTTTGGTTCACAACTCTCCATTTAAATATAATTAGGCCCACTTTTCTTCATACATTGAAATACAAATTACATCCTGAAATTATTTACCCTGTTTAACGCTTTTTTGCATATACAAACACCATTGTCTAAGTGGTTAAGGCACATTGATATGGTGTGAAATGTTATAAGCTCAATTCCCGCTTTGTGGGATTTAAATATCGTTTTCACTAGTAAACTACAAATTTTATTATCTTTCCGTTAATATACATATATCATATGTTTTATATTTTAAAACGTAGAAGGATATGGGCCTAATAAAGTTAGAAAATAAGAATGTGTCCCTAATTTCTATTAAATTAAATTACTTTTACACCAATCTTTTCTCATTTCAAAGCTTACAAACCCAAAATGAAACCCCTGTTTGCATTGAGAATATTGAGATTTTTTACCAAATGTATTCGGTGCAATTTGGTTGAGAATTTACTGAAACAAATTTGGAGTTAAGTTTATCGTTTAACGGTTATTTTTTCACACATTCATGCTTACTGGAAACAGGGATTCTAATCATTATTTATATGATTTTAGACGCATAACTAAAATAATACTTTCAATGCATTTTTATATAAACGCATGTATTTCTAACACAACATTTTACCACCTTGCTGTGGAATGATGGTAGAAAATGAAATTCTATATTGTCTGCATTTAAGGATTTTCTGGTGTTTTGAGACCATGTGTGTTTTATTCAACTTTTATGTTGTACGAAAACCTATACTGTGTATGATGAGAAATCGATCATGTGTAATTCATTGTAGATTTCATTTAGATAACTCTCTTCTTTTTGCTTTTTTTTTGTCCAAAAAAACTAAAAAGAAAAATAGAGCTTATGTTTCATCTGCTTCAATTAAACATTACTTCATCCATAACTGGCTTTGAAATTGTCAAATTTTATTTCTAAGATATAAAAAGTAGATAAGTAAAGTATGCTTTTTATTGCGTGAGATAAAACAAGGGATGTAAAAGAGAGCCATAATCTTACAAGTAATTTAATTTTGTATACGTTTTTAGTAGTATAAGGTGAAACGTGGAAAATAGAAGCGAGATATAACTTCATAAGTAATTTAATCTTCTACGGCAAGATCGCACTGTGATGCTACCAACACACAGTAGCGTAGCTAGCTATTCATCTCTGGTAGGGCATGATCTGAAAATTGGCTTACAAATCATGTCTGGTGGACCAAAACTACAACTTTTACATAGGGGCCACTGATTTTGAGCTAGGGCATGTGCCCTAGCTGAGCATAGAGTGGCTCCGCCACTGCCAACACAGACGATAACTTAAATATATTTCAGTAATGTTTCCTGAGTTGCCAGCAGAGAAAGGTAAATAACATTAACCAAAAAAGGGGGAAAACACAAACAAACAAACAGAGAATTAAAAAACATATCAACAGCTTACTTGAAGAAGTTCTTCAAATAAATCCTCGAGAGTGATAATGCCAATGACCTCGTCATCAACAGTGTCATCTGATTCACGACCAACTAGATCCGTTGCATCGAACGATTGTTGTAAGGAGTCCAGTTTGAATCCATTAACTAGAATTTGACGGTTGTCGTAATCTACATTTACAACAACATCGTCTTGCTTTTTCTATTCTTCGGTAAGTAATGGTGTTTTCAAATTGTTATCTCCCCAAATTTCTTTGTTCACTCCATATTTTTCTTTCAGAACAGCAGATGGGTGATCGTTGCCTTTCCCTTTAGCCTTAACTACAGCTGCCATATGGCTGCTTCCTTTTTGAAATTCGTTCAGAATATCATACAGAGGCATGTCTGCTGGAACCCTGTTTGCTTTTCATTACTAAATATTCTTCTTCTAAAGTAGTATATAATATCTACAGAATACACATAAATCATTACACTAAAAGGATTATACTGGAGAGTAAAGAGTGGGAAAACCTTGGAATTTTTCAGATTGAGACATCACTAACAGTGAGGAGATTCTTCACCTGACTTGTTAACAGCATCCCAAAACATGAGAGTACAGTACAATATTAATTCAAAAATATAATATTATATTAGATCAAAGCATGGTAGATGTCTTAGACGTACAAGTAGAAGGCCGATAATGTTTTTTGGGCTTCCAGAATAAACTGGAACTCTGCTACGGCCTCAGGCTAAAATTTTTCCAATCGCTTCCCTGAAACGACAGACATGTAAGAATATTTTTTGAGCTGTAAAGCTAAACAATGTAGACAACATATTCATAATATCGAACGGTCGAATTAAACCAAACTTTTCTTTTTGGCTATGTAATAGACAACTTATCAACGTAGAAAACTACTTGAAACTAAAAGCGCAAACTTAATAAATTATCTGGTGGACTAAAAAATTTGGGATATAGCTTACCAGTCGAGTATAGTGTTGACATCTAGTGAAAATGTTGGCTCGATAGGTGTCATGGCCTCTTCAGCGGTCTGGGAAAAGAAGACCATGTAATATATCAATGCAGTATAAAATTATGTATACATATAGTGCATATATCTTGCGCCAAGCAAATGGTTCAACACTAGTTGAATTTGTGTGATACATTACCTCTACAACGTAAGTTCTAGAGGTTATGTTTGCCAAACTATGCTATTTTATTTCATATAAAGCTATATAATGTGATATCTGATCAGTTCAATTAGGAAACCATTCATACTAAACAATGCACATTCATCATGGAAATAAACCTTTTCAGTCAAATCCAGTGCACCACTTATAATAGTTGTCTCGTCATGGGTAAGTTCCCCACCTTTGCCGGCCTAATACGATTAAATCAGTGATCCTCAACAATTACAAAACATAACAGTACTTTCTAGCAAAGTCAAATTACATACAACTATAACAACCCATAAGTACTATCTAATTAATTACAGGTATAAAGAGTGACAACCTCTTTTCCATGTATGGAAACCAAGGCTTTTAGCTGAGCACGTCTAAAGAGAGCAGAATCATTATGTCCAAGTGCAAAGTCTAGAAGCTGGAACATGATAACAGACATCAACTTTGTATCTCAATGGATTTCTTTTGAAAAGTAGGAGAATAGAACAAAAATTTAGAACTAGGAAAAAAACGATTAATGACTAATGATGAATGAAAAGCGATCAGCTTTTGGCGACATAGAGAGCCATTAGCTGATAGTTTCTACAAGAACAACTAGTAGGTATGTATGTATATTGGTGTGCATATGTATACATGTGCATATGTGCACAAATGTGTTATGTGTGTATGTATCCTCCATAAACTTTCGTAATAGGCCGACTACCTGATATCGTTGAAAGCATTTAAATTATTAGAAGGAAATGAACCAAGTTGCAACACAAGAATAAAGGGGTAACCGTACTAAAATATCAATTCCTATACAGATTATGATGCCAAGGCTATTACTTTCTGATATCATTCAAAAGACTAAAGGAAAAACTTATACAACTTGTACAAAGCTTTTTTCTAGGGAAAAAACATATAGGATATAATCAAATAAGCCACACCTTTCCAATAGTATAAGATTTGTAAACTGAAAGAGAGATTTCTTTATTTCTGTAATGTGAATTGTGTATTACAGTGCAACAAACATTAGCTCTTTATACAAAACAGAAAACAACAATTGTGGACCAAACAAAAAATAAAAGAGTCGCTTGGGCTTTGGGCTTAGCCCACAACGAATTGTAAAGAGAATATTATACGGGGTACTAATGTATTTTCTTAATACATTTCATACCCCCCCCCCCCCCGCAAGCCCTATTCTCCAGACTAGGGTTTGAGACTAAAAATGGTCGCCGCCACGATTCAAAAACCACCGTTCTCTCTGAAAAATTCTTCATTAAATCCTCTATTTGCACCATTTCTCTTTATGTCGTGGCCTTTCCCTTTCGCTTGCGGTTCTGAGATGATGAATTTGTGTCTTGTTGAGCTAAACTGACTTTCGTTGTTGATGAGAGTTTTGCGTGCTTCGGTTCCTCGATTTCTTTCACACTTAATCTGAGAATTAAGACAATTGCTTGCTGCTACACCATGTTTGCTGGAGGAGGTTTCAATTCCTTTGTTAAAAGTCAGATCTGAAGTTTTGCTGTGCTTTGAAGTCACAATTTCAGCTATGCTTAGCTTTCCTTTCAGAGCTTCAAATCTGATTCTCGAGAGTGGTTTTGTCAGAATATCAACAATCTCGTAAGTGGAAGGTACGTGATTTACTTCTAATTTTCCTTTTTGAACTAACTCTCTGACGAAATATATGTCAAGTTCCAAGTGCTTTGTTCTTGAGTGTAAAACTGGATTTTCAGTCAAGGCTATAGCACTCATGTTATCACTCCACACAGTAGCTTTCGAGTTGTTTGAAACCTTTAGTTCACTTAATAAAGATCGAATCCAGATAATTTCTGCAGTTGTACTTGCAACACTACGATATTCAGCTTCAGTGCTTGACCTGGAAACTATATTTTGTTTCTTTGCACACCATGATATAGGATTCTTTCCTAAAAATATACAATAACCACTAGTTGACTTTCTGTCATCATAGTCATTTGCCCAGTCTGCATCTGAATAGGCATTGATATGTAGATTATTGCTTGACTTTAGAACCAGTCCCTGATTTATTGTACCTTTCAAATATCTAAGAATTCCTTTTACTGCCTTCCAATGATCACTTAGAGGTTGTTGCATAAATTGACTAGCCTTATTGACATTGTATGATATGTCAGGTCTAGTTATAGTGACTTATTGAAGAGCTCCAATAATACTTCTGTATTGTCTTTCTTTACAAATAGGTTCTCCTGTTTCCTTGCTTAAATGTAGATTGGTTACCATAGGAGTTGGTAGAGAATTAGCCTTGTCCATATTTGCCTTTGATAAAATTTCAGCAATTAATTTCCTTTGATTTAGTTGTAACTCATTGCTTTCAGTTCTACATACTTCTATTCCCAGAAAATATGATAGCTCTCCAAGATCTTTGATAGAGAATTCACTATTTAATTGGCTTGTGATGTTTTCAACTTCAGATTTGCTGTTGCCAGTGATTATGAAATCATCCACATAAACTAGGACATATGTAATAGTAGTGGTTGTGAATTTTGTAAGCAGTGAGTTGTCTGATTTTGTGGATGTGTAGCCAAGCTTAGACAAAGTTGTCTTTAGTTTATTGAACCAGACCCTGGGTGCTTGTTTTAACCCATAGATTGCCTTGTTTAGTTTGCACACCATTCTTTTTCCAGATTTTTCTTCTAGGCCTGGTGGTAGTTCCATGTATACTTCTTCCTGTAAATCACCATTCAAAAAAGCATTATTTACATCTAATTGCTTGATGGTCCAGTTTTTGTACAAAGCTATGGTTAGAACTATTCTGATTGAAGTAGGTTTCACAATAGGTGAAAATGTCTCTTTGAAATCAATACCACACTGCTGTGAATACCCCTTTGCAACTAACCTAGCTTTGTATTTAGAAACTGTACCATCAGGTTGTCTCTTTATTCTATAGATCCATATGCACCCAATAATATTTTTATTTTTAGGTGTTGGAACTAAACACCAAGTTTGCTTTTTAATCAAGGCATTTAATTCTTCTTTCATAGCTGACCTCCACTTATCATTTAATGTAGCTTCATAATAAGTGGAGGGTTCTTTGTCATTAAACTCAACAGAAAAAGTTTTTGGTTTGAATATACCACTTTTTGCCCTTATCACCATGTGATGTTGATTTTGCACATGAGTTTCTTCACTTCTCATCTCTATCTGATTATTGGTTGAGCTATCAGTATCACTATTATTGATACTTTCTTCATGTGATTTAGTATTATTTCCACTTGTAGAAGTTTCATTCTGAACACCTGCTTCAGTACCTAATTGTGTGTGCTGTGATGAACTTACAGTTTGTGTGTGTGTGTCATGTTGTTATTAGATTTTGGCACATAAATAATATCACTCACTTGTTCAGGAATATTTGGAATAGAGCACCTAGGATTATAAACCTTACTAGTGGGTTTGTGAACAAGAATTTTGAATGGAAATTTTGTTTCATCAAATATAACATGTCTGGATATGTAAATCTTCCCATTACTATCTATACATTTGAACCCCTTATGATTGTTAGTATACCCTAAAAATGTACAGGGAGTAGATCTATAATCAAGTTTGTGTCTATTGAATGGTCTGATATAGGGAAAGCACAAACACCCAAAAGTCTATAAATCACTGTAACTTGGTTTTGTTTGAGTTAAAATTTCTATAGGACATTTCACATCTAGTACTTTGGTTGGTAGTCTGTTTATCAAATAGACAGCAGTTGCAAAAGCATCTGGCCAAAATTTTAATGGTAATGATGCTTGAGCAAGAAGTGTTAGCCCAGTTTCAACAATATGTCTGTGCTTTCTTTCTATTAAACCATTCTGTTCAGATGTGTAAGGACATGTTAATCTGTGTGTAATGCCCTTTTTATTAAAATACTCTTTCAGTGGTTGAAATTCTTTGCCACCATCAGTTTGAATAATTTTCACATTATGACCTAATTGATTTTCAGCATTAGTTATGAATTTCATGACAGCACTATAAGTATCAGACTTTGACTTCAAGAAATATATCCACGCATATCTTGAACATGCATCAATGAATGAAATGTAAAACTTATAAGCATAGTCAATATCAATTGGTGTTGGGCTTCAAAGATCAACATCAATTAATTCTAATGGATTTAAGTACTTTGTTTCAGAATTTGCGAATGGCAATTTGCGACTTTTACCCATTTGGCAGTAAGTACATATAAAATTGGTTGGAATATCAACAGAAATACCATCATCATTAAGAATTTTTTGAACAATTTTAGGACTTGGGTGGCCAAGTTTATAATGCCACATTTCAAAGGTCAAACAGTCACTATTGAGATTAGGTTCTGAAATATTACAGAAATTATTTTCTAATTCATTTTTTCTTGAATTTCCAGAACCAAACTTGTACAGTCCATTTTGTTCCCTACCCTGCAATAAGATATTTTTTGTCAGCATGTCCCTAATTATACAGTACTTAGGATAAAATTCAAATGATACTTGATTATCTTTGGCACATTGTGACACACTGATTAAGTTTTTTCTTATGTGTGGAGCACACAACAGATTATTTAGATAAAGTTGTTTGGCTCCCTTAATACTAGCATTACCAGTGTGTGAAATGATTATAGAATTACCATTACCCATAATCAAAGATTTTTTACCTTTGTATTCACGATTGCCAAGATTCAAGTTGCTTAAGATGTTAGTGACATGATGAGTTGCCCCTGAATCTGGATACCATGCATCATCTTGTATATCATCAATTGTAGCCACATTAGAGGTAGAGTCTTGACTGTTTTTGCTGTCAGCTTGACTGTTTACCATATTGACATTTGGATTGTTATTTCTGTTATTATTACTGCTCTGCTGATTGACATTGAAACTGTTATTGAATCTGAAATAACATCTGTTGGCTGTGTGACCAATTTTATCACAAATTTGGCACTTTGGTCTGTTATTGGGATTCCATCTGCCAGATCTTCCACGTCCTCTGCCTGATTGACCTCCTCTCTGGTAAGAATTCCGACCTCTTGCATTATTGGTTTGTTGATTCTTCTCTTTACCAGTTGTAGTATAGTTGACTGAGGCATCTGTTTCTTGATCTTTCTTTCCTAAGAATCTGCCTTCATGGGCTAAAAGCATAGAATACACACTTTGTAGTGATGGTGTAGGTTCAATTGATGTGATGAATGAAATTACAGGCTCATATTCATCTTCAAGTCCTCCAACTATATATAGTACTTGTTCTCTTTCTTCAATTCTATTGCCTGTACATGCCAGTTGGTCACATAGATTCTTTACCTTCATTAGATAATCATTCATGCTAGAATTGCCCTTCTTTATAGATTGTAATTGCTTTTTGTAGTGCAAAACTCTGGCAGATGATTGGCTAGTAAATGATCTCTCCAGAGCAGTCCATATGTCATGAGCATTTTTTATTCCAATCAGTTGTGGCATGAGAGATGGCCCCACTGTTGACATTAACCATGCACTTACAAGATTATCTTGCCTTTGATATGTAGTGAATTCTTGATTAACTAAAAGATTGTTATCTTTTTCTCTATTGAATTTTGCTCGTATAGTTTTTGTACCATAAAGATAATCTTCTAGACCATAAACTTTTGCAGTTGTTTCAACTTGCAGTTTCCACAGAAGATAGTCGGATTCATCCAGTTGTATAGAGATTATATTGCTCTGTGGCTTTGTAATGGCCTTGATGAGATCTTCAGTGCTTTCGCAACTAGTTTGATTTGATCTTATCGACGATCTAGGTGATGTTGGTGGTGGATCAGTTCCAGCCATAACTCACAAATAACAGAAGATGAATTACAATTTGTGAGAAAAGGAGGTAAGTATTTCAAGAAACTCTGATTCTTGAATTGAAAAGTCTGATTGAATCCTTTAATTGATTGCAAGAGCAACCAGAAAATGCCAAGGTGATGATTTCTTGATGTTTTGCTTTGATTTCTTTTCTGATTAATTTTATTGGAAGGCTTTTGCTATCAGTTGAATGTTTTTATCAGACCTTTTGATCAAATTGGAGATTTTTGAAATGATTTGCTGCTAAGCTAGTGATGTTGAAAACTGTTGCAGCCACTTGATGGCGAGGCACTGTTTTTATTCAATCACGGCCTCAACCCTTGAATGATGAGATTGACTCAAATCTCAGATAAGGGTACCCAAATGATGATACTACTCTGATGGGTGATCTATCTTTTGATAGATTTAGTAGAGGCACAATTTGAAATATCAGGATCTTGATGCAGTTAGCAGATTTGCTCTGATACCATATAAGATTTGTAAAATGAAAGAGAGATTTCTTTACTTCTGTAATGTGAATTGTGTATTACAGTGCAACAAACGTTAGCTCTTTATACAAAACAGAAAACAGCAATTGTGGACCAAACAGAAAATAAAAGAGTCGCTTGGGCTTTAGGCTTAGCCCACAACGAATTGTAAAGTGAATATTATATGGGGTACTAATGTATTTTATTAATACATTTGATATTGGGTAGCAAAGGAACATGAGTATACGGACACAAGCCATACTAAATTAGCACCCACAGCAAGTCCATATCTTGTACATATGGCTTGTGGAATAACCTGCACGATAAAATTAGCTAAATTATTCTAAATTAACATAAGCACACACGTTCTGAGATAAAATTGATGAAAAAAAGGTATATCTCTCCAAAAGCTAGAACAAATGTCACAGATAAGACAACAGCAACTACAGGGTGGAAAATTTTGTCAAGAAATATAGGAAGAGCCTGCAGTTTCACGTACATGGTGCAAACAGTAAACAATCTAATTCAATAAAAGGAAAACATCTGCAAGCTAACGTTGTGCTAGTTGATACCATCAACAGTAAGCTCTAAACATGAGGCATGTCAGAGACCCAGCTTATCAACTGTTGTTGGAAGCACATGATTAATAATTTTTCGTGCACGACTACCATGTCTTTTTTCCTTTTTTTTTTTTTTTTTTTTTTTTTTGAGATTATGACTACTCCTTTTTTCAGAGTTATCTGCGAACAAATACAAATCAAATAAGTTCTTACACAGTTGCTAAGTCAATTAACTTAAGGTACCTTACTTATTGGAATTTGGTGATACAATATTTCCAAAAATAAATTTTGGAGATATTCAGGATAATTTGGTTACCCGTTTGTGCAAGAAAGAAATGGAAGGAATATTAAAGAGATAGGGATATTTGAGATATTCGTCATTTATTTTGTTGTCATCTTTCATTAAAGAAGAAACGAAAAGAAATTAAATTGAAAAAATGATTGATGGATGGAGAAAAGAGAAAGTTATCAATCATGTGACAATAAAATTAATGGGAATATTAGCCTTACATAAATTGATGTATTTACATAAATCAATTGCCTTATCCTCAAGTATTTTTTTTCTCTATATAAAGAGAGACATTGAGAATGTTATTCCTATGAGTTTTCATCTGTATTTCTTCATTTCTTTGCTCTACTGTAAAAACTCTGTAATCTCTTGAACATTAATAAAATCGCTTCCCCATTGAAGTGGACGTACACTATCTCGCGATAGTGGAACCACTATAAATACTGTGTGTTCTCTGTTGTCTTTTTTTTCTTTGATCTGTGATTGATAATCATTTCAATCTTTATCACATCATTGCAAGATTCATTAAGGGTTTTCCGCTGAAAGGGATTGATCACCCTTACAACTGGTATCGGAGCTAGATTCACAAAGAAGTTGTTTGGTAGAATGGCAGGAGGAGATGAAAATATTACAAATAATATGTCAGTGCCAGTAGTTGCTCCATACGTCAGAGGCTCCTATGTGGCGTTAGGATCACAGTTGACGATAGAGAAGTGGAATGGTGAAGGAGATTTTAAATAGTGGCAATGGATGATGAAAGCAGTTTTGAGAAGAAACCGCGTTCATCTAGTAGTATTTGATACAGAGTCACTGCTTACTGATATTTCATCAGTGAAATTAGAAGAGATGGAGGAATGGGCCTTTACTACTCTTCAACTTGCTATGAGAAAGAACGTAATTTCTAAAATCAGTCAGGAAACAACAGCTAAAAGCATTTGGAAGAAGTTGGAGGACTTCTATATGAAGAAATTCCTAACTAACCGTCTGATCCTATTAAAGACCTTCTTCACTTATAAGATGAAGAAAGGTTCTTCAATTAAGACACACCTAAGTGTGTTTGATGAATTGCTGATGAAGATGAAGTCTATTGAGTTGAAAATTGATGAAGAACATTCTGTTGTGTTCGCTCCCAGAGCGGTACACTTCTATATGAAGTCTTCCTTGATGATTACACACACACACAAATCACATATATATATATTTTTTCATATTCAAAAGAGGCAAAAAATATATTTTACCCAGAAAACAGACGTCTAATTCAAATCAGACAAACATTTGTTTGCTGAGATAAAATTTAAATTTACCATAATATTCAGACCTCTGTTCTGAATTTTTCAGACGTCTGAATCTGCTACGAAATTCCCTATTTCTTTGCTACTTCACTTTTCAAATTAAAACAGACATCTGAATAAAATTTTCATACATCTGATTACGAAAAATTACAACCTATTATGAAGAGTCACAACTCTCTAGATCATTTCTCTTTGATGGAAACTCTTCATGATTAGTTACAACTCTTTGTATATTATAAATATGGACTTGATTAACTGATTAACCCATAGAATTTCATTCTACCTCTCTCTATATTATTAAAAGCTCTCTAGTTTTTTAAAAGCATACTATTCTCAATATTATCTTCTATAATCTTTCACAAGCTTCACATTTATCATCAAGGAAAGACTATAGGAATGGCGCACTATATATTGACATATCAGTGCTATCAAGAACACAAACAAGTCATCAGTTATTATGTATTGTAAAAGACCTCTTCGGTGGTAGAGGCAAGAAAATCCTGTTCAGCTGTTCGGGTAATTGTGAACCTATTCCTCCGTGAGGGTTTTAGTGTTAGTGAAATACCAGAAGTGAGTCTAGGACTGGACGTAGGACAGTGGTCCGAACCAGTATAAATCGACTATGTGATTTATTGCTTACTACTCCAATATATACAATACATCCTATTCTCCATTCTACACGATCCTACTGTCATATAGCTGCTTTCAATTAGTATCAGAGTAAGGTCATCCTATAACCGTAACACCGTTATTCGATACTTTGTTAAAATGAAGAATAACCCAAGTACCAGCTCAACTACCTTTGCCGAAGGACAATCTACTCAAAGACCACCTTTATTCAATGGGCTACACTACAACTACTGGGCTGGAAGAATGAGGATTTATATGCAAGCAAGTGGTTTTAGTGTATGGAATGCTACTTAAAAAGAATTTACGGCACCTACAATAGAATATTCAACCCGGACAACAGTTCAAAAAGAGGTGGCCAATGCAAATGTAAAAGCTGTGAACATGCTATACTGTGCACTAGATAGAAACGAGTTCAATCGTGTTAGCATTTGTACATCAGCATATCAAATATGGGAAACACTCAAGACCATCCATGAAGGAACAAACA
The DNA here is from genome assembly GCA_030737875.1 of Allium sativum. NCBI lineage: Eukaryota > Viridiplantae > Streptophyta > Magnoliopsida > Asparagales > Amaryllidaceae > Allium > Allium sativum. Next base: position 207,776,935 of record CM060925.1, read on the forward strand.
AAGTCAAGCAAACTAAAATTTCGATGCTCAAAAACCAGTTCCAGAACTTCATGATGAAACAAAATGAAACTATCAATGAAATGTACTCAAGATTTTCTTGCCTCAACCACTGAAGTGGTCTATTACAATAGAGAATAATTGATGACTTGTTTGTGTTCTTGATAACACTGATATGTAAATATATAGTACACCCTTCCTATAGTCTTTCCTTGATGATAAACATGAAGCTTGTGAAAGATTATAGAAGATAATATTGAGAATAGTATGCTTTTTAAAAACTAGGGAGCTTTTAATAATATAGAGAAAGATAGAATGAAATTTTGTGAGTTAATCAAGTCCATATTTATAATATACAAAGAGTTGTAACTAATCATGAAGAGTTTCCATCAAGAGAAATGATCTAGAGAGTTGTGACTCTTCATAATAGTTTGCAACTTTTCATAATCAAATGTCTGAAAATTTTATTTAGATGTCTGTTTTAATTTGAAAAGTGAAGTAGCAAAGAAATAGGGGATTTCGTAGCAGATTCAAATGTCTGAAAAATTCATAACAGATGTTTGAATATTATGGTAAATTAAATTTTTGTCTCGACAAACAGACGTCTGTCTGATTTAAATCATACGGCTATTTTCTTAGCAAAATATCAAGTTGGTTGTTCTTCGAAAGTGGGAAGCTGTCCTTGGTACATGCCTTGTTTAAGTCAGAGAAGTCAACACAAGTTCACCACTTGTCGTTTTCTTTTTTGACCAGAACCGGGTTGGAGACCCATTTGTGGTAGTCGGCTTCGCGGATGAAATTGTTGTTAAGTATTCTGTCTACATCTTCCTTAAGCGCTTTGGATCTTTCAGGTCCCAAGAAGCGGCGTTTCTGCTTGACCGGAGGAAGCGTGGGGTCAAGATTTAACTGATGGCAAGCAATTGCGGGGTCGACCCCCCTCATGTCTGAGTGAGTGAAAGCAGATAGTCTAGGTTAGCCCTTACGAAATCCACAAGATCTTCTCTTATCATGGGGTGAAGTTGCGATCCTATTTTCAAGACTTTTGAAGGGTCATCAGAGCTAACCGGAACGTCCACCATAGATTAGACTGGAGTATCCCTCTCGTAGTCGGGCTCTTCATCCTTCTTTGGATCAAGATCGTCAGAAAGACGGCAATGGCGCCTGAACCAAGGCCAAGACGCCTTCGATTGCTATGAAGAGACGATCTTGGCGCAAGAATGCGGAGGTGCAACCTTGCCTTTGTCCTTATTGCATTCGTTCTTCCATTCTATTGCATAACATTCTCTACTATTTGCTTGGTCACCTCTAACTGTTCCGATCCCGTTTTCCATCGAGAACTTCATTAGGAGGGACCACAATGACATGTAGATCTGGAATCCAATATGGAAGGGACATCCAAAGAAGACATTGTAAAGGGAGATAATGTCGATAACCACGAAAGTGAGGACTCAGACTCAGCTCTGGTCCCCTTTACCAAGTTCAACAAGTAAGTCGATCATTCCTACGGGATGATTGGAAGATCCGTTGAAGCCGTGGATCGTGGCACGACACGGTTTTAAGTCCTTGATTTCTAATTTCATTTGATCGTAGGCAGCTTTAAAAATGATGTTTACCGAACTTCTCGAGTCAATCAATACGCTTCGGGCGGAAGAAATACCAATCTGGCTGTAATAACGAGAGGATCCATAATCGGGGTCTCAATTCCCGTCGAATCTCTTTCGCGGAAGACGATGTCGCTCCGCATGGTTTTCTGAAGATTGGCTGGGATGGACTCGTCTAGAGTGGAGCAGGCCTCATTGGTGGCATGCTTTATAGAACTCACATATTCGAAAGCTATCATGCAAGGGGTAAGGCCTGCCACACATGGTATTGATCACAATTCCCCGCCTTGGGATGGACGGACCAGGGGCCGCTTTGGCGAGTGGTGGAGGTGTTGGCAATGGAGGGTCCGAGTTCGCCTCGGGAGGAAAAGTGTAACAACCCGTATTTTGATAACGTGTTATAACCATAAATCTCGGCAGAATTAAATTTTAAAATAAGAACCAAGGGAAACGGGTTGCGCCATTGCATTCGTCTCGGAATTCTTCTTGAAAACGAGTCTGAGTTTGCGAGAATCGGAGTCCGTATGAGAGAGATATGACCCTCTGAAGTATCAGGATTTTCAGAATCGAAAACAGCTCGAATTCGAATTCAGATTTCGAATTCAAAACCCAGAAAAGGCTGGGCGGGAAATTTCCTGCCCAGTACCCAGGTCGACTGGGGAGTCGACTGGGCAGTCGACCCCCCAGACCAGGTCGACTGGGCAGTCGACCTGGTCTTTGAGCCCACTTTTGGGCCTGGGTGCATCCTGATGTTCCTAGTCTCGCTTTCTGTCCAGGTTCGTCTGCCTAATCCTATATAAACCCCCCTGATGCCTAAACCCTAATTCACTACAACACGTCTAGCCACCATTATGCTGAAATCCCTCTTGGTCATGGCCGCCGCCTCCAACTTGAAGCTTAAACATTCAAACTAGATCCAAATCGAAGGCCAACGTTTCTACAACAATTCAAGGGAATAGATCAACATCTCAACAACGATCCTACGACAATTTCTGTTCTTAGTTCTCAAAAACCACGATCTGTAAGCCCCGGTTACTCTTAGATCTAAACTCTAAACTTAATATGGACATGTGTAAATTGAAGTTGAACATAAACATGATAACAACTTGAGACCTACTCTTGTATATCTTCGATCTATGACTATTCCTTTTTGATCTATTATTTTAGATCTACTCTTGTTCACCCTAGATCTATTCACCTTGAACCTAGTACCGTTCATATTGAACCTTGATTTGTGGAATACTGATAAGAACTTGATTTAGGGGCATGTTCATGTCATAACCTAAACCCTATCATTATTTTAACATGCCTGCGATGTTGTGATATTGAAACTATTGCTAGTCACAAGTTTAGGATTATCATCTTATGTCATTTATTGCTATGTTTATCACCCTATTTCATATGCCAGTGATGTTATGATCATATCTCAAGTTACGCCATGCTTGCCTTGAAATCACCTTTGCCACTTTATACCCATCCTTGTTATGTTATTCCCTAGTTACATCTATTGCCTTGATTCGAATTCACGAGCATTGGGGATGCGATTTGGGTAGTTTAGGAAAACCTGAATTTAGTATGAACTTGAAAACATGAATATCGTTATAACTTGAGCTTGGATAGGAACATGAACTTGACATGAAATTATACTTGAAAATATGAATTTGGGACATGACACTTAGATAACTTGAACATGGCCAACTCGAGGTTGGGTTGAGTTTGCAGCATAAATCTGCCCGGAACCGCCCGGCGAATCCAGTAACTGCAAACAATAGGACCCAATGTGAGTAGTTGTTTATATCGCACTCGAAACCCGAGGTTAGACTAGGTTATGGTGTAAAACTGCCCGGACCCGCCCGGCACATCCAGCAACCATAACCAAGTCTAATGTGAGAGGTTAGGGGTGCATTAAGTAAATTAATGCCACTGGATAGGGTTAAGTCATGGACCACTTGAATATACTTAACCAATTTGACACGTTGATTTGATAGGGTTAAGTCATGAACCGCTTGAACACACTTAACCAACCTTACACATGATTCGTAGGACTAAGTCTTGAACTAGAACGACACACTTAGTCAATTTGACATGACACGTAGATGGGGTTAAGTCTCGATTTTAAATGACAACTTAACCTGTTGAACGAAACCCTAGTTACGCGGTCCTTTTCAGCAGTAACCCACTAGATGTATCACGATACCCTGGGACTAGGCAGGGTGGGGCACGATTGCTGGGATGATTGTAAGCGACCAGAACGACGGCCGAGTTGGTGCGCCATTGTAGGTTCAGGCGGACTAGGGTCGTGCACTTAGTCCGGAGTTGAAAAAGCAGGCATTGGGCATCAGTAGGATTATCTGTGCATTCTTGATTCGTGTCGGTGGTTGGCACCCTAGGGCTTGATACACCCTATGGTGGACCTAGCACAGGTGACTACATTCGTGATAGGGCCATATGACACAGACACACGACGAGCTAGACTTGTAGGGAGCCGATCGATTAGATCATACTGTTGGACCCCGAATTGGGTCACTTCACGATATTGGGCCAAGGGATTATTTCTTGATTTATAGTTGACACGGGATTAGTATACCAGTATAGTTGGTATGGAGAACTTTGAATACGCAATGTTAGACTTGAGTTATCTTGTTAGCTTAGTTATCATGTCAGACTTATCATCATACTTATGTTTAATTCCAGTTTATTCATGTCTTGTTAACTTTACTAGTTTCTATGCTGATAGTCACTAGGGCTTACCAGTCTTTTTGACTGACCCGTTTTCTTTCGCCTCTTTGTCTTTCCTTCCCCCCCCCCCCCCCCAGGTTCTCAGGGAGGAAACTCTAGCTCTTAGCTTGGACTTTGCTTGCTTTCTGACAGCTCATGTACGGTTTGGTCTTGAGCTATGCTATGGCTGCACTCATGTACTTTTTGGGGAATAATATTTTACTTATGTTGTTTTAAGTACTTTGCTTCTTTAGAACTTGATGTAATGAAATAATGACTTGGCATTTTGATGTAAGAGGTTTTGACTCTATTTTTCAGTAATGAGATTTGGTTTTAAAGTTTATATCCGCTGCTTTATACACTCTATTTTACCTATGTTCTGTCTTGTGTTATCTCTGTGCATGTTTACTAGATAATACCCCTCCAAAACTAGGGCATTCCCTTTGTGAGTGACCCTAGCGGAGGTGGGGTGTTACATTTGGTATCAGAGCAGAAGGTTACCAGACTGGGCAAAAGTTTTTAAAACCTTCTGAAACTATTTTCAAAACCGTTTATAAAGAAGCATTTTTTAAGAAAAGTTTTATTTTTAAGAAAAGGCTATTCCCCAAAAGCCATTAGCACTTTCCTTTGTTTCCTCGTTTGAATCTTTTTTCCTTTTCGCTTTTCAGCATGTCTGATCTTAACCTTCCTGAGGGAGTACCCATACCTGGCTGGTTCCGAAGATACTTGGAAGCTAGGGCCAACGGCGCGGGCCCGGCAGATATCCCTCCTCCTCCTCCCCCGGTGGCCACGGTTCCTCCTCCTCTTCATCCGGGTACCGCCTTCGCCAAAATATGTAAGGACTTATAGGAATGGGCGGCAAGAACTTCATTGGAACTGAAACCTTCGTTGAGGTGTGAAACTGGCTAAAAGAGACTGAAGACTTGTTTGTTATTTTCGATATGGAGGATCGTAGGAAAGTTCAGTTGGCAGCATGGTTGTTGAAAGAGGAAGCCGCATTTTGGTGGGAAGTCACCAACGCTACCAGGCCAATTGAGACTTGGGCTGACTTTAGAGAGAGGTTTGGGCTTAAGTTTTTATCATCCGCAGAAGCGAGTCTTCAGATGGAGAGGTTCCTGGCACTCAAGCAAGGGGACATGTCAGTTAGGGAATACGTGAATAAGTTTAATCAGCTTGCTCGGTTTGGTTTGGACTTAGTCAACACGGCTGAGAAGAAGGCTCTACGCTTTGCTCGAGGATTGAGCGAGCCACTCCACACTATGGCCATGACTCATGTACCCATCGGGGCGACCTTTGAAAGCTTGGTGAATATGGCCCTACTTCATGAAGAAGACGAGAATGGCAAGAAGAAGGTCAAGGCGAATGAGTCTCAAGACAATAAGGTAGACTCCGAGAAAGGAGGAAAGAACAACAACAACAAGAATGACAAGTCACGTGAGAAAAGAAAATGCAACTTCTGTGGTATTGACGGGCATATAGTCCAGGACTGTAGGAAGAAGATGAAGATAGGAGCATGTTTTCAATGCGGTGAAACTGGACACATCAGCAAGAACTGCCCTAAGAAGCAAGGGCAAGCCCTGCAAGAAGGACCTTCTAGGGGTACATCTTTAACTTCTTTTCCCTAGATACTCTGTTTTATCTTGTATATCCTTTCGATCCTGTCTTGATAACCTTAGGTAGAATCCAATGAATGTAAACATGTATTTGAAACATGTTATGCTTGATGTTTGCGAATGGTTGCAAGTGGTTGCAAGTGATTGCTCGTGGTTGCATAACACACATTAGGCACTAGATCGGCTCAGACACATTTTCATATTGCATATGCATGAGTGTTTATACTTATTTATGGATGAAATTGAATGTGTTATCATATGAATGTTGCATATGGATGAATGTTTGTGCACACATATAGTGCTTACGTGACTAGGATTATTTGCATACATGTTGGATTCATGACACTAAACATATTTTGCATTAGAAAGATCAATCAGGCCTGATCATTTGCATTAGATAAGGAACATATACACACACTTTCTGCATATGTTCATACAACATTAGAAATCTCTTAAGGACAATGTTTGCTTGTGGATGATGTTTTGAGTAGATGGATGATGGATGGTAGGATACGTTCTTCCTAACTTAGAGATTTCGGGGACGAAATCCTTTAAGGAGGGGAGAATGTAACAACCCGTATTTTGATAACGTGTTATAACCATAAATCTAGGCAGAATTAAATTTTAAAATAAGAACCAAGGGAAATGGGTTACGCCATTGCGTTTGTCTCTGAATTCTGCTTGAAAACGAGTCCGAGTTTGCGAGAATCGGAGTCCGTATGAGAGAGATATGACCCTCTGAAGTTTCAGGATTGTCAGAATCGAAAACAGCTCGAATTCAAATTCAAAACCCAGAAAAGGCTGGGCGGGAAATTTCCCGTCCAGTACCCAGGTCGACTGGGCAGTCGACCCCCCAGACCAGGTCGACTGGGCAGTCGACCTGGGTGTCGACCTGGTCCTCGAGCCCACTTTTGGGCCTGGGTGCATCCTGATGTTCCTAGTCTCGCTTTCTGTCCAGGTTCGTCTGCCTAATCCTATATAAACCCCCCTGATGCCTAAACCCTAATTCACTACAACACGTCTAGCCACCATTATGCTGAAATCCCTCTTGGTCATGGCCGCCGCCTCCAACTTGAAGCTTAAACATTCAAACTAGATCCAAATCGAAGGCCAACGTTTCTACAACAATTCAAGGGAATAGATCAACATCTCAACAACGATCCTACGACAATTTATGTTCTTAGTTCTCAAAAACCACGATCTGTAAGCTCCAGTTACTCTTAGATCTAAACTCTAAACTTAATATGGACATGTGTAAATTGAAGTTGAGCATAAACATGATAACAAATTGAGACCTACTCTTGTATATCTTTGATCTATGACTATTCCTTTTTGATCTATTATTTTAGATCTACTCTTGTTCACCCTAGATCTATTCACCTTGAACCTAGTACCGTTCATATTGAACCTTGATTTGTGGAATACTGATAAGAACTTGATTTAGGGGCATGTTCATGTCATAACCTAAACCCTATCATTATTTTAACATGCCTGCGATGTTGTGATGTTGAAACTATTGCTAGTCACAAGTTTAGGATTATCATCTTATGTCATTTATTGCTATGTTTATCACCCTATTTCATATGCCAGTGATGCTATGATCATATCTCAAGTTACGCCATGCTTGCCTTGAAATCACCTTTGCCACTTTATACCCATCCTTGTTATGTTATTCCCTAGTTACATCTATTTCCTTGATTCGAATTCACGAGCGTTGGGGATGCGATTTGGGTAGTTTAGGAAAACCTGAATTTAGTATGAACTTGAAAACATGAATATCGTTATAACTTGAGCTTGGATAGGAACATGAACTTGACATGAAATTATACTTGAAAATATGAATTTGGGACATGACACTTAGATAACTTGAACGTGGCCAACTCGAGGTTGGGTTGAGTTTGCAGTATAAATCTGCCCGGAACCGCCCGGGGAATCCAGTAACTGCAAACAATAGGACCCAATGTGAGTAGTTGGTCATATCGCACTCGAAACCTGAGGTTAGACTAGGTTATGGTGTGAAACTGCCCGGACCCGCCCGGCACATCCAGTAACCATAACCAAGTCTAATGTGAGAGGTTAGGGGTGCATTAAGTAAATTAATGCCACTGGATAGGGTTAAGTCATGGACCACTTGAATATACTTAACCAATTTGACACGTTGATTTGATAGGGTTAAGTCATGAACCGCTTGAACACACTTAACCAACCTGACACATGATTCGTGGGACTAAGTCTTGAACTAGAACGACACACTTAGTCAATTTGAAATGACACATAGATGGGGTTAAGTCTCGATTTTAAATGACAACTTAACCTGCTGAACGAAACCCTAGTTACGCAGTCCTTTTCAGCAGTAACCCACTAGATGTATCAGGTACCCTAGGACAAGGCAGGGTGGGGCACGATTGTTGTGCTGATTGTAAGCGACCAGAACGACGGCTGAGTTGGTGCGCCATTGTAGGTTCAGGCGGACTAGGGTCGTGCACTTAGTCCGGAGTTGAAAAAGCAGGCATTGGACATCAGTAGGATTATCTGTGCATTCTTGATTCGTGTCGGTGGTTGGCACCCTAGGGCTTGATACACCCTATGGTGGACCTAGCACAGGTGACTACATTCGTGATAGTGCCGTATAACACAGACACACGACGAGCTAGACTTGTACGGAGCCGATCGATTAGATCATACCGTTGGACCCCGAATTGGGTCACTTCACGATATTGGGCCAAGGGATTATTTCTTGATTTATAGTTGACACGGGATTAGTATACCACTATAGTTGGTATGGCGAACCTTGAATACGCAATGTTAGACTTGAGTTATCTTGTTAGCTTAGTTATCATGTCAGACTTATCATCATTCCTATGTTTAATTCCAGTTTATTCATGTCTTGTTAACTTTACTAGTTTCTATGTTGATAGTCACTAGGGCTTACCAGTCTTTTTGACTGACCCGTTTTCTTTCGCCTCTTTGTCTTTCGTCCCCCCCCCCTTGAGGTTCTCAGGGAGGAAACTCTAGCTCTTAGCTTGGACTTTGCTTGCTTTCTGACAGCTCATGTACGGTTTGGTCTTGAGCTATGCTATGGCTGCACTCATGCACTTTTTGGGGAATAATATTTTACTTATGTTGTTTTAAGTACTTTGCTTCTTTAGAACTTGATGTAATGAAATAATGACTTGGCATTTTGATGTAAGAGGTTTTGACTCTGTTTTTTAGTAATGAGATTTGGTTTCAAAGTTTATATCCGCTGCTTTATACACTCTATTTTATCTATGTTTTGTCTTGTGTTATCTCTGTGCCTGTTTACTAGATAATACCCCTCCAAAACTAGGGCATTCCCTTTGTGAGTGACCCTAGCGGAGGTGGGGTGTTACAAAAAGGCTCTTGGACGTACTCCTCAAGGCGCTTTTCACAGATAAGCTTTTCGATTGCGTCCTTGAGTTGGCGATAATCATTGGTATTATTCTCATACATGTTGTGGCATCGACAATACTTGCCAGTGTTCTTCTCGAAGTTAGTGGATTCCCTTGTGTGTGGCTTCTTGTACTGAAGCGTATTACACGTTTCTAGGTAGATTGTTTCTAAGTCTTCATTTAGCGGGGTGTAGGTCTCGTAAGCTCGGTAGGGGTCGGGCTTCCTAGGTTCCGTTAGAGTCGGACCGTTGTTACGGCCAGTCGGCCTACAGTTATTCGGCTTTGATTTGTATGGACTTGCCCCCTTGTCTTTACCAAGGGTTCTTCCGATTGTTTCCCCTTGACGCTTTCATTTATGGTGTCTGCTTGTGGGTTATTGGATTGATTGGCCTTGGAGATTCGGTTTCGCCTCGCTTCGTCTTGACATAAGAACTGTCCAGCCTTTTCGTAGAAAGCGTCAAGACTCTTGGGTTGCTTTCTATCGATCCAAATCCCATATTCGAAAGTGGGGAGCACACCCTTTGCTAGTTGAAAAAGCAAGGTATAGGGTTCCGGGTCGTTGACCTCGGCAAGGGCGGTATTAAACCGCGAGAGATAGCTTTTGAGTGACTCAACGAGTCCTTGGTATAGATTTGACAAAGTGAGGGCATTCTTCGTAGTTGGGACGTGCATTCTGAACTGCTTAACTAATTCAGTAGCTAGTTAGCCTAATTTGTTGACAGAATGGAGCGGAAGGCGAGAGAACCAGAGTAAAGTAGTGCCTAACAAGAAGACCGGGAAACACTTGCATCTGACCGGGTCGGTGGCGCGATCATAGTCCATTTGCCATTTATAGTGGATTAGGAAGGCACAGGGATCAGTCATGCCGTCATAAAGCGACATTTGTGGCATGCTGAAGCGTCGCAGCCATTTGGCTTCGTGCACTATCCTTGTGAAGGGATTACGCCTTATGTGAGCTTCCAATGAGTCATCGATGTTTCCTCGCCTTTCGCTCATGATCCTTTGAACCATGTCGGGAAGATATGTTGGATGGGGATCCACGAGTGGAATCCATGGGTTTCGACGTGGTTCGGGGTTATGTTGCGAGGGCGACGCCTATGATGCATGTCAGGGTCATCCACTTCCATATCATCAACATCAATGGTCTAATGTTGGTATGGTTGGCGAGATTGAGAGGGCTAGTGTACAACTTGTTCGGAAAGTATTTGAGATTGCAGGACTACGGGGCGAGTAGGCCCTTGATCTTGAGCGGCGACAGTTGGGTTCTATCAAGGAGGGGGTCGATTGCTCAAACCCGTCTCGTCATTAACAACCAGTCGAGAATGGTCGCGGTATTCTGCTCCCTCACTATAAGTGACAGTAGTTCGACCGCCATTCCCATTACCATTGTCGTTGTTGTTGGTATGGGCATTGGAACAGACGACAACATTGTTGATGACACTAAACCTTCTTCTCTGGTGTAGGCCCCTAGACTCGGAGGAGGAAGTTTCCGATATAGTACGCCTTGGTCGGGTGTTGTTCTGGGCGAGTTGAAGTCGAGCGATGATGCGTTGACTTTCTTGAAGTCGGTGCATAAGGCCGATATTATCTCTTAACGCCTGATTGAGCTCAAGAGTCGTGCTCTCATACTTTTCATTAAGCGCGTGGATTTGCGCTTGTGTTGCGCGAGCTTCAGGGTCCGCGGGAGGAAGGGTTTCAGTTGCAGCCGAGACATCCGTCGGCTGAGGTTGCTGGGATGTTCCGGCTTCGGCTGTGGCAAAGGAGCCGATTATTGCATTCTTTGTTCGCTTTACCATCAAAAGTGGACTTGGCGGTAGGTTAATGAAGAAACCTAAAGCATGTCGGAGTCGAGATGGTAGTGTGCGACAAAGAAACAAATCGGAGTTTTCTCAGTGAAAGCACCAAAATGTTGATAGCAAAATATGTCGTAAACACCTAAGATTCCAAATTACTTAGGAATTATAGTTTCGCGCAGAAAAGTAAGTGCGAAAAGCGATAAATAACATGAGATACTTGTAGTGGTTTGGTCTCATGAGAGATCTATGTCCACTTTGGAAGAGTCATTGGAATTTATAAACAACAAAGAGTTACAAGGTCGAGACTATCTCATGACATCCCTTTACATACATTTCTAAGTTATATGCGGTCATAATTGGGATATGCAAATATTGGGAAAAAGACACTTTTTGCCCTTCTTCTTCCTCAAAGTATAGATGCCATTAAAGAGGCTTCTTGGAGCTCTCAAGAGATGTCAAATCACCAAATTCCAACTCCTTTGAAGTGTGAGCTTGAGGAGTATTTATAGTGGAGTGGTTAGGTTGCAATAGGTAGAAGTGGGGGACCACACCAAAAATCTCGTATACCATAGTGTCAACTACAAGAATCTCAGACCCCGTAGTGTAAATCCCCAAAATAGCTCATACCCTTCCCTGGGGTACGAAGAATATCTAGATGGACACGAAGAGTTGAGATTAATTGGATTTGTGGCTTCTGGAGTCTAAGGCATTGGTTTGGCGATGTTTGGAGGAGCGGTGAGTTTCCTGTCGGCATGACCCCTTCTCGGCTCATTTCCTTTACTCCTTGGTGACACTCCAGGCTTTAACTTCACGTGGTGCGTTGAGTCGAGTGTCCCTTGCGTACTTTTGGGAACCAGACCAAAGGCCGGTTAACAACAATAAACTTAATAGATAATTGATAGTAAAAGAACAACACATAAGCAATAACTTACAAACACTGCTTATTTCAGATCCAATATATTTACTATCAAAACCTTTTTTAAACAACAAATCTAAAAATAACTAGAACTCACAGAGATGTATGCTAGACTCAGAAATAGTCTTTAAGAAAGTAGTTGTTGTTGTAGAAAAATCTGAATTATCCTTTAATCTATCTTTCGGCGGCACCTCAACATTTTTCTTATTTAATTACATAACATAATTTGGAGGAAGAAGATGAAGAATGTTTGTGTGCAAGAAAATGAGTAAGGTAGGTAGACTATTTATAGATCAGTTAGAATAAATCTAAACCAAAAGATTTTAGGTCATTAAATCAAACCGTACACCTCAAGCTGAGTCAGCATATGTAAATAATATATAAAACAGCCCAGATTCAGAGGTAGGAATCCACCATGCATGCAGGTGGGTCGACCCACCTTCTACTTGGGTCGACCCCTGTGTTGACCCGGTCCGGGCTTGGTTGCCCACTTACCGTTGCACCCTGGGTTAATTAATTATTTGAATTTTAAATATAGTTTTAATATTCTTAAGCCCAAAACTTCCCCATATATTATTCGATTTATGAAAACCAAGTGTCTATCTGAACTAGAATTTTGTAATAAACGCAACAGTAAAGTTGGTTTTACTCAGTTCTGAATATTTAATTAGTTAGTATCCATTTTATTATCTTTACTAGTACAATTATGGTGTATTAAATTATAGGGTGTTACAGTATGTAATGTGATATCGGCACCTTAATTTGTCATAGATACTCTTAGAAACATAAACTTGAAATCTTGTAGGAATCAAATTTGAAATTCTATATAAGTGGAAATTTTCAAAAACTATTAAAATGTTTAGAAACTATTTAATGCATAGAATTTTATAGTATATTCTTGTTCTTTTACAATCATCGAGCAATTTAAAATAAATGGTATAATCATTATTGCATGAAAGATCCTGATTATTTCAATATAATAGAATATGCATTTTGGGGAAAATAAAATAAACCAAGCACAAATATGTTGTGTACTTAGTTTATGATATTTATTTTTGAAGATATAATTAATGCAATGTGAATATTAGGCTCAGGTTCTTAAAACCAAACTTAATGCATAAAAGCTCCTTCCTAAAAAAAGATTGTAAATTAGATCTCTAGAGCGTAGTTGTTGAATATTGCAAAAGATTATGCAACTATTCAATAAATAATTGCAGACATTTATGCTATTATGTGGAAAAATTGAGGATATTCCCATAAATTTTTTGATGAATAATTGCGAAATTTTTTGCATTTTTCCCCAATAATTGTAGAAATTTCCGCAACTTTTTTGGTGAAAATTGCGTAGATTTATGCAAATTTTAGTTGAATAATTGCGGAAATTTCCTTAATTTTTTGATGTTCTTGCGTAAATATGTGAAACTATTCACTGAATAATTGCATATATTTATACAATTATTACTTAACTTAAATCTAGGGACCTAATTTACATACCTTTTTTGTGAAGGATGTTTTGCCTATTTTGAAACTTAATAGGGACTTTAGCCAAATTGTGCCTTATGCAATATTATTTTTGTAAAATGACCGTAATATCCTGGACTAAGATACTAAAAGTCATAAGCTGAGACTTAGTTGTTATGTAGTTTATTTTATCTGACCTCTGTTAACTCATTACGCTGCAGTTGCTCAGCATTGTGCACATGCATAACATTCTACCAACAACGTATCAAGGGAAGTAATGTAAGGTGTAGTTTTCACTTCAGTAATGAGCCAGGTAAACGTTGGTTATATAATCGTAGTATTAAAGTAGAGGATGCGCCAAAAACCATATATCCATCAGGAATGCTACAGCACATAGGTATCTAATACTGCATATAGATGACTAAGACTGGTTCCACTAATCCAAATAAATATCCAAGTTTAATTATGCCTTTATTGTTGAGAAAAATGTAGAAGTAAACATGTATAATAAAAAGACACAAACCACAGGATTGTGGCTCTCCTTAACATTCGTAATCATATACCACTTTAAACATGTAAATGTAACAACACCTCATTTTCCCTCATCATGGACAAAATTTGTAAACAAGCGGGTGTTAGGGAACGCGGAATGCAAATCTTAAGGCAAGACTAACACTAAGGGGGGGTGAATAGTGTTTTCAAGGATTTTAAGAAAATCTAAAACTTATATGATTTACTATATGAATCACACACCACAGAAATGATCAAAGACACAGAATCAAACACAAACACAGAAATAAACAAAAATGAAATGCAGAAAAGGAAAGAACACACCGTATTTAATACTAGTTTGGATTACTCCAACGTCCAGTCTCAATCAATGCTGGATTGCGCAAAGTTTTACTACTATACTAATATCCAAGTATAGTTGCCTTGATTTCCCGACTACAAGGTTAACACCGCTCCAACCACTCTTAATTTCATGGCTACAGAATTATCACCACTCCCTTTCCTTGATTTTAGGGTTACAAGGAATACACCCTTTCCCAAACAATCCCAAATGATTACAAAATCCCTATAACTCTTCAATAGCACTTCAATTCCAAGAGTAATGAGTAGAGAGTGAGAAGAGAAGAAGTTTTATGTAATTAGAATAGACTTCAACAGAGTAGAAGTGTAGAAATCAATAAAATAAGAAATATTAATGAAAGGATGAAAAAGGGTGAAGATGGAGAAGAAGAATGGTTAAAAAATTCGAATTCAACCCATATTTATGAGATTTGAAAGGTTGCAACGCTTCTGGAACGTTACAAATAGCGAAAAGACACTTCGTTTGAAAATTGAAAAAATGACAGTTGTATGTCGACATAGCAACATATGTATGTCAACATATGTACTTTAAAATTTTGAATTTTGAATATTTTCAGGTATTTAACTATATATATAATTCTGGAAATGCTTGAATTAAAACTTGGTGATATAAATGAGTATTATAAAGTATAAAATCATATGAAAACATAGACATATATTATATAATCATTTTTATAAAATTATAAGGTATAAAACTATATAAAAATATAAAAGTACATAACTATAAATATATAAAAACTTATAAACTTATGTTTGGAATCAAAAGTAATATATAAAAATTATTTGAATTAGATTTTGAATCTTGAAAAACAAAATTTGAAAATTTGAAAGTTAGAATTTAAAAAACAGAATTTGACTTTGAACCTGGAGTGTTATTCAGAGTCTTACATATAAACTAGACAATATTACTATATTTGTCTTGAATTCTGGAACTCTTGATAACTTGATTATCATGAGTCTTGAATCTCCTCTAAATTCTAAATCTCTTGAAACTCTAGAACTTTACAATCTTCAATATTTAAGTTCTGTATACAAATCCTGCATATATCCATGTGTGTGTGTATATATATATTGTAGATAGAGATGTTAGTATATATTTTATATTCAATGATAAGTGAAATAAGGTTGTTGTCATCAAAACACATTTCTCCAACAATCTCCCTTTTTTATGATGACAACCTTAGTTTATAAAATATTCATACTTGTTCATCCATGTTGATGTTAATCCTTCTAATACTCCCCCTGTCAGTATGAATCCTATATACTCTACTTAAACTAACTCTATATTTTATAATTTCCCCGCCTTTGGCATTATCAAAAAGAAATTCTAAAAATACTCCCCTAAATCCTATATCTATCTGAACATATCCTATAACAGATTCTATACTAAAGTATATATAACTCCCCCTAAATTTATGCCTATATTATACTAATTATATAAACAAATTCATCCAAATATCATGATTGCATATGTTTCACATTATATATATATATATATATATATATATATATATACAAGTGTTCAATCCAATCAATCCAAGCAAACTAATCCAAGCGATATTTACATATGATTATATATATATATATATATATATATATATATATATATATATATGTTTCAAGTCAAGCCATCCAAACCAATCAATACATAAGTTGAAACAAATCAAACCATCCAAACCATACCAAATAATCAAACGTCTCGTGGAACTTCTACCCGTTCATCTTTTCCAGTGATTAGGTTCTTCTTGATGCCTTTCAGTCTTCTTCATTGTGAGTGTTGTTTGCTGTTTTCATCTATGAAATGAGAAGAGATTGACCAACGAATTACGTCAAAGTGTTTCTCTTGATATTCAACCATTCACATCTGAATTAATTCGGGATGACGCTGATTTCGTAGAATTATGGAAAAGTTGTTCTTGAAGGAATTCAAAGTCACTTCAAGATTTTCACTTAAGTTATGAATTCGATTTTCCATATTTTTGATGTGAACGGAATAGAGAGGAAGAAGGAATGATAAAATAATTTTTCTGGAAGAAATAGGTTTAAATAGGGTTTGGAATCTATTGATTTGAACGGTTAAATATAAATTTTTAACATTTTGAAAAACTGGCAGTTATATGTCGACATAGTGACATATATATATGTCAACATACTATGTTAAAAAAATTAAAATTTTCAATTTTAAGTTATTTGTTATTATGTTATATTAATAGTTTTAATTCTAATGTTTTGACAGTAACTTAAAGATGATTTTGACATAAATAAAATTCCATTCATTACTTCTTAAAAATAAAATACAAACAAATAATTACGACACACTAACTACGAGATTCGAAAGCAAATATTATAGATAACTTATACTAAGTAGGCTAGATTTCAGTGGATGATGAAGAGGAAGATGAAATTCCAAGTTTTCTTCCTATCTTACCAATGAACTTAGACATTTTGGTAAGGGTTCTCTTAATCTTCTTTTGGTTTTTGTCTAGTTTTACTTGATTTTGAATAAGTGTCTCTTTGGAAATGGTTCTAGTGTTAATTGGACACTCAACACTTTCTAAAGAAGTTTCTTCTTTGATATCCATAGGCTCTTATTCCTGTTGCATTCGAGCTTGATTGTCTTTGAATGTCTCGTAAGTCTTGAAGTGAGTGGAATTTGCATAAGGTGTATATTAGTGGAGTCAAACACCTTTCTTGATACAAACTCTTCTTCGTTGAAATCAACTCCAAAATATTTGAAAATACGAGTAGGATAAACTCCATAACATAGAGTGTTTCATGATTTGACATTTCTTTGGGCTTAAGTTCTTTTAAAATCATATCAGCCCAACTGATGTCATTTCCACCAATAATAGCAAAGAGTGCTTTTTGGACTTTGATAGTTGGGTTATTGAAGTTTCTGAAACGAGGAGTGATGGTATGTTGAAGGAGGAGGTTTGGATTCTTATTTTTGGGCGGAAAAAGTGACTTTTGAATTCCATGTGAGAATCACTTTCAAATATGTGATGAATGGTTTCTAAATTCATTTCATCAATTTCAAATTCCAAAAAATTTGTACCCGTATTTGCAATTTAGGATATTGCCCAAATTATCACAATCTAGAACGATTTGTGTGCCTTTTACGCTACTTCAAATTTGATTTTAATCTCCTTCGTAAAAGCCACGATTAAGATTTGCATAGAATATTTTGATGAGTTTCGGGTAACATAATTCATCATTACCCTGAGCGTCAATCAAGCTTAATACTTCATTGTGATTGAAAAGAGAAGGAAGATCATAAGATGGAAAATCTCCAAAGATGGCGAAAGCACCCATATTGACTTTTGCATTTGCTACATAATCAACATAGGTTTTGATTGCTTCTTTATCATTGTAGAAATATCCTTTGATGGTTTTGGATAATCTCATAATTTGAGGATTGCTAGAGGAAGCCATTAGAGAGTTTTTGAAGTGTATAGATATGAAGAGAGTAGTTTGAATTTTGAATGAAAGGTAGAGAGAATAAGATTGAATAGATATATAAATAGAGATTGAATAGATATGAATTGAATGGGCATAACTTTTCTGAAATCAATTACATCTTTGCAGTCCTTTGGAGTTAGCAAAAAGCTGGAAGGAAGTTTGAAAGTTTAAACTTTTGAAATTAAAATTTTGAATTTCATATTTTGGTCATTATGTCGACATGCCCTTCGATGTATGTCGACATGCCCTTCTATGTATGTCGACTTACCTGCAGAAATTCAAAGGACATATGGCTTTTGAGTTTTAGTTTTATATCTATCGATTTATATTTCAGGTTTTATTATTTCCTGAATATTAATCCTAACATACAAATTTATTTTATTATTAAATTTATTATTTATTATTTTATTAATATTTTGAATTTCAAAATTCAAAATTCAAATTTGAATTTTAAATTTCAAGTTTGAATTTAAAATTTAAATTTAAAATTTAAAACAAAGCAAACAAGGAAGGCAAACAAAGCATCCAACCAAAAAAATTTAAAAATTAAGGCATACCCAGTTTTTAGATCCATTTCTTCAATATTTTCTGAATTTTGAATTGGTGCGAAACACATTTGAATTTCCGGTTTCTGTCCCTTCATCGCTTGATGATGAATCTGAATCATCTAAAGTTGCTGTGTATGCCCTCTTTCTTTTCTTTGATGAATTGATATTGTCCAACAGTTGAATTGATATATCTGGATATGGACACATTCTCTTTATATGGCTTGCTTTATTGCAGTTATAACATCGATCATCATTTCTTCCTGAACTTCCTTGGTTATTTCTTTGAAAGTTATTTCTCCTTTTGTATCTCAGAAATTTTCTGAAATGTCTTGTCAGTAAGCTTATTTCTTCATCGTCTTCACTACTTGAATCAGAACCATTTTTTGTTGCTTTAAATGCTATGGATTTCTTTTCAGTTGGCTTATTTTCCTTTCTTTTCTGTAATTGGACTTCAAAGACATCAGATTTTCGATTAACTCCTCAATCCTCATTTCACTGACATTATGGGCTTCTTTAATCGCCAATGTTTTCTGATCCTATTCTGAAGTCAGTGAACTCAATATTTTCCTGACTTGATCTTCTTTTGAATAAATTTTTCCTAATGCTAGTAATGAATGCACTATCTCTTGGAATCTGCAGTACATATCGAAGATAGATTCATTCTCGTTCATTTTGAAGAACTAAAACTGATTAATTAGCATTAATATCTTTGTCTGTTTAACTTTATTAGTTCCTTCATGAGTAACTTGTAAAGTTCTCCACATTTCATAAGCAGACTTACAAACTAACACTTTATTAAATTCATTCATGTCTAATGAACAGAATAACATATTCATGGCTTTAGAATTGCTTTGTGCAGCATGCTTTGGTTCATTAGTTCATTGTGCAAAATTAGTTGTGGGTTCTACATATATAGTCTGTGTGATACTCCATGTATCTAATCCTACTGACTGTAAATATATTTTCATTCTACATGCCCAATATGAATAATTACTACCATTAAATAGTGGTGGTTTAACATTGGACCGACCCTCTACAAAAGAACAATATTACTAGTGTTGGTTGCCATTTAATATTTTCAAAAATCAGATAATGAACTTTCTAAAAAACCTTGCTCTGATACCAATTGTTAGGGAATGCGGAATGCAGATCTTAAGGCAAGACTAACACTACAGGGGGGTGAATAGTGTTTTCAAGGATTTTAAGAAAATCTAAAACTTATACGATCAACTATATAAATCACACACCATAGAAATAATCACAGACATAGAATTAAATATAAAGATAGAAATAAACAAAAGTAAAATGCAGAAAAAGAAAGAACACACCGGATTTTATACTGGTTCGGATAACTCGTATGTCCAGTCCCACGCAACGCTGGATTGCACAGAGTTTTATTACTATATCAATATCCAAGTACAATTCCTTTGATTTCACGGCTATAAGGTTAACACTGCTCCAATCACCTTGATTTCACGGTTACAAGATTAGCACTGCTCCCTTTCCTTGATTTCAGGGCTACAAGAAACACACGCTTTCCCAAACAATCCCAAATGATTACAACAGCCGTATAAAACTTCAATAGCACTTCAATTCCGAGAGCAAAGAGTAGAGAGTGAGAAGGGAAGAAGTTTTAGTAATTAGAATAGAGAGTAGAAGTGTAGAAATCAATAAAATAAGAAATATTAATGGAGGAGTGAAAAGGGGTGAAGATGGAGAAGAAGAATGGTTAAAAAATTCGAATTCAACCCCTATTCATAGGATTTGAAAGGTTGGAATGCTTCTGGAATGTTACAAATAGTGAAAAGACACTTCCTTTGGAAATTGAAAAAATGACAGTTGTATATCGACATAGCAACATATGTATGTCGACATATGTACTTTAAAATTTTGATTTTTGAATATTTTCAAGTGTTCAACTATATATATAATTCTGGAAATTCTTGATTTAGAACTTTGTGATATAAATGAGTATTATAAAGTATAAAATCATATGAATACATCAACATATATTATATAATCAGTTTTAAAAAACTATATAAAATATAAAATTATAAAAGTATATAACTATAAATATATAAAAACTTATAAACTTTAAAACTTATGTTTGGAATCAAAAGTAAGATAGAAAAATTATTTAAAAATAGAATTTGAATTTTGAAAAAGAGAATTTGAAATTTAAAAGTTAGAATTTGAAAAACAAAATTTGAATTTGAACCTGGAGTGTTATTCAGAGTCTTACATATAAACTGGACTTATTACTATATTTGTCTTGAATTCTTAAACTCTTGAACTCTTGATAACTTAATTACTCATGAGTCTTAAATCTCCTATGAATTCTGAATCTCTTGAAACTCTAAAACTGTATAGTCTTCAGTATTTAAGTCTCGTATACAAATCTTGCATATGTGTGTGTGTGTGTATATATATATATATATATTCTTGATTGAGATGTTAGTATATATTTTACAATCAATTATAGTTGAAATAAGGTTGTTGTCATCAAAACTCCATTCTCCAACAGCGGGATGTAATTCAAAATTCTCAAATGAAGTATCAAAAGGTACCGACATGTGGTCATGTCCATCAACCTTTATACTAGTCCACACATAAAAAAATCTAAAGAAGTCAATCCAGCTCGGAATCTAAAAAATGAAACGTGTGAGCGGTAGGTCACCATCTCTCAGTAAGAGCAACTATTACGCAATGGTCGACATGTGCAAATATATTGCAGGTAAATATAGAAAATCGTTGAAAGGTGATGCATATAGCCTAGTCCTAATCGACTCAGATAGAGTGATAAAATACTTGGTGGTGCACCCATGACAACTAATTGACTATGGTCAAGTGATAAAAATTTATCGTTTCTAGCTGTCGAAATGTTTAGAAACCCCCACCCATACCTGCTTAATAGTGATGGCTACGCTATAGGGTTTAGCAGGTGGTTGCTGGGGTTGTGTCCCTTTATTTTTGTTCCTTTCTCTCCTTATGGAATTATTTTTTTCACTGTGCCATGAAATTAGCAATGTTGTTCTCCTTGGTTTTAGGTGGTGATGTTGGGATGATGTGAGGGGATTTGTGCCTTCTTATTGGTTTTTTTTCTTTGCTTGTCATGTGTTGGTATGAGTTCACATTACCTTTATTTGATTTCCCGCTCTTTCCTATGTCCTGTGTTGCATGTGTGAATTTGCAACAAGTGAGCTTTTTGTGGTTATTTGTGTTCTGTGAAGTTCGTTCTTGGATTTTGATTTCTTTGAAGCTTATCAAAACTATGTCATATGCTGGCTTCTTTTTTTAAAGATGTCGTGTTATTTTGGTTTGCCATGCTTTTTTGAGTATTGTTATATTGTTCAGGACATCTTGCTTTGGAAATTGGGATGATGCTTTTCTGTGTGCCTATGCCTTGTCTTCTCATGTTACAATTGTTGTTGCAGTAAATTTTCGTGCTACAGTGTCTTTGTTAATGGTTTCACATCGTTTGATGTATGTCAATCCTACAGTTTAATGTCACTCCAGTTGGAGTATATTAGTGTGTCATGTAATTTCCTATGTGAATTTGCTTCCTTTATGGAGATTAGTATAGTCTAATCACTTAGATTAGCTCTTGTGCATTAAGCTAGACTAGTAGCAATGGTTGGTTCACAATAAAAACAGGTTGTGGTGGACGTTCCACCTTAAAAACCAATTGTAGTAGCTAAACAACATGTCTACTCCTGTAATAATGTATTTAATATTTTTATAATAAAAAGTGTTACTGTAACACCCCGAATTTCAGTTAATGCTAAAATTCACTAATTGCAGAATAAATAATCTCAGATGTGAGAATTGGGGGAAAACGGGCTGCGTCATTGCGTTCGTCTCGGAAAAATACGCAAAATAGAGTCCGAAATTTTGTAAATCGGAGTCCGTATGGCCCAGTTATGGCCCAATGAAGTTTGCAGAAAATTCAAAGTTCAAAACAGATTTAAAATTCAGGTTTAAATTTCGAAATTGGGGCCATTGGGCGCAGGAGGGAAAAATTCCCGCCTAGCTACCCAAGTCGACAGCCCTGTCGACTGGGCAGTCGACTTGGCTAGGACCAAGTCGACAGCCCTGTCGACTTGGGTGTCGATAGGGGGTGCTCGGCCAGTTTAACCTAGTACACCATTTTAGGGTTTGGCTGTGTTTTGGGCTATTCTCTAGAAGCTTCCGAGATCTGATGGTCCTAAACTAACCTAGGGTTAATCTAAGGGTCTAAAACACAACCTAATCCTATAAATAAGACCCTAAGCTAGCCCTAAATGATCATAATCCTATCCTCTAACTAAACTATGCCAAAATTTTCTATGATCATGGCCTCCACTCAAAACCCTAGCCTCCATCCTCTTTAAAAACTATTTCTATGAAGGCTTTCATGTTCATACAAGCATTTTTAAGTTGTATGAGTGATCATTAGCTTGCATTCATCATCAAGTTGCAAGCTTTATTTTCAAGGCTAGAGTTTTTGGGTGATTTTTTGGCAAGGGTTTGCTTATTGGAGTTTAGTGGTGAGTTCCTATGCCTTTAGCAAGCAATTGCTAAACTAATTAGGATAGGATATTAGGAGGCTATGGATGTAAATGAGGATTTATGCATGTTGTGGTTGTCATATGTTATAAGTTCATATGCAAGTTTGTCTCTTTTTATGATATGACATGTTATGCAAGCTCATATGCAAGTCTATATGCAAGTTCATATGCAAGTTTGTCTCTTTTTATGATATGCATAACATATGCAAGGTTGCCTCTATATATGACATGTTATGTAAGTCCATATGCAAGTTTATATGCAAGTTCATATGCAAGTTTATATGCAAGTTCATATGCAAGTTTGGGTTAATGATTTATGCTAGTTGGGTTTAATGTTATGATGCAAGTTGACACTTTTTAAACCCATGTAAATGCCAACGTTGTGCTAAGATTGAACCCATTACATTTATAGTGAATCTTCCCATTTATATGACATGTCATGAGAACGAATTACGTGGGAAACAATGGGGTTAATATGCATGTTAATAGAAATGTGTATAACATAAAATGAATGGACATAATTGGGAATTTACCTATTAAGTTAGGTCTACCCATATTATGGAGTTGGGAATTTACCTATTAAGTTAGGTCTACCCATACTATGAAATTGGGAATTTACCTATTGAGTTAGGTCTACCCATATTCTTAAAAATGTGTAATTAATTAGGGATAATTAATACAAATTATGGGGGTGATTAATTAGGTGTAATTAATCAACTAAGACACGAGGTTGGACCCTTTTGTAGCGGAAGTCTGCCTGGAACCAACCGGCAAATCCAGCAGCTACAAATGATTGGCCCAATGTGAGAGGTCTTAGTCACAAATGAAATACTTGATTAAGGTAAAGACACGAGGTTAGACCCTTTTTATGACGGAAGTCTGCCCGGACCCAACCGGCATATCCAACAGTCATAAAAGGTGGCCTAATGTGAGAGGTCTTTATGAGGTCATGATCTTAACTAATTAATTAAGAAACACTTAACCATATTAGCATGTATAGGAACATGAGGGGTTAAGTGGGTGCCTTGGGTGGCATGTGGAAATCTAGTGGTTGCCTTGGGTGGCAATAGAAAATACGATTAGAATACTTAACCAAAGTGGAACATGTAATTAAAACATGATAAAGGGGTTAAGTTGTATACACTAGAAATGACAAGCGTAGGTGGGTAGCTTGTGGGGGCCCATTTCAACCAATATCCCAAACGTATCTTTGTGGGCTCGACCCAAGTCGAGGACGGGACACGCATATTGGGCTTGACTATAAGAGGCCAAAACGGGGTAGCGGTGGCAACGCGAGTCCAACGGGTTTCATATGCGTGTGTGGACCCGGGCTGGTAGGTAAGACGTTGTTGCATCATGTAGATATAAGCCGTGCACCATTTGTAGTATCGGGTTGCCACTATGGGGAGTGATACACCCCATTGTGGGGCCAGCACGGGTATCTACGGTAGGGAGCCGATCGCTTGGGAGTAGTGGGTACACCTAGTGGAGATAGGGGCAGACGGCACCTATGTAGTCAGCTAGGGGTACACGAAACTACTGGGTAAATTTTCTAAGTCCTTGGGAGGGATCAACCTTTAAGTAGGAATGACTGGTGTGGTGCAGTGTAGTAATTATCCTTGGGTGGGTAAATGCGTCTTTATCGTTATCTTAGTTCATTCTAAGTCTAATTGGCTACTGAGTGTAGTCATTTATCCCCAGTCACACCATACCAAGTTATATCATACCCTAATTACTTTAATGATTGCATTGTTAAAGTTATAGGACTCGCTCAGACTTATGTCTGACCCCGTTATTTTTATCTTTTTCCCAACCCTCAGGTTCTCAGAGTGGGCCCAGAATGAGTGGGCTTTGATCAGGCTGCTTTTATTACTCTCTTGGAGCTTGGACCCTAGATGTAGAGCTCAGCTTACCCTTTTTCTTTTATGGCTATCAGTTCATGTATTGGGATTATGTACTTTTATTTATCAGGATGGATATTTTGTACTTGACTCTTATTATGGTATTGTGATGTAACCAAACATGTTTTACTTTCCGCTGCAATTGAAATGATGTTTTAAATTTTCAAGTATTACTTATATCTGTCTTGCTGTAATTTCTCTGTTCTATATTCACTTAAAATACTCCACCGATGTTATGGCATTCCCTTAGAGAGTGACCATAGCGGGTGTGGGGTGTTACACGTGGTATCAGAGCAAAGGTTACCGTAACAGATAAATTTTTTAGAAAACTATTTTTCTAAAAACATTTTTGGAAGAGATATTTTGAAAAACATGTCTTTAAAGAGAAAAGTTTTTGAAAGAAAAGCATAATTCCCAATGGCCATATCTTTATCTTCCGAATTCTCCGTTTTGAATCTTTCCTTTTTCGTTTCAGCATGGCTGAGGATCTTAACTTTCCGGAGGGTGTGACGATACCAGTATGGTATAGGAGATTGATGGAGGCTAGGGCCACCACTGCGGGTCCAGCAAATGTTCCTCCACCAACGGTAGCACCCGATCTTCCTCCTCCCCCTCCTCCTCGCACGGATACTTTTGCTAAGACTTGCAAGGAATTTAAAGCTATGGGAGGGAAACCTTTTCAAGGATCTGAAACTTTTGTGGAGGCTAGAGATTGGCTTAAGGAGGTGGAAGAGTTGATAGATATCTTTGAGATGGAAGAAGGAAAGAAAGTCAAGTTAGCTGCTTGGTTAATGAAGGGAGAGGCCTCATTCTGGTGGGAGGTCACTAATGGAGAACGCCCCGTTGACTCTTGGGCGGATTTTAGGCAAAGATTTGTGGCAAAGTTTCTCTCAAGGGCGGAGGAAAACTTGTATATGGAAAGATTCTTGACTCTAAAGCAAGGAAATCTCTCAGTGAAGGAGTATGTCAACAAGTTTAATCAATTGGCAAGGTTTGGCCTAGATATGGTGAATACACCGGAGAAGAAGGCTTTGAGGTTCGTGAAAGGCTTGAATGAACCGATGCATGGGTTGGCTATGACTCATATCCCTATGGGGGCCACCTTTGAGAAGCTAGTTGACATGGCACTCATGCATGAAGAAGAGAAGGGTCCCAATGCTAATAAGGCACCCAAGAAGAAGGGAGATCAAAAGAGACCTCAGCAACAACAGCAAAACAAAGGCGGGAAAGGCAACGGTGGCAAGGGAAAGAAGAAGTGCTTCAATTGCGGGATACCAGGCCACATAAGCAAAGATTGTCGAAAGAAGAAGAAGACTGGCTGCTATAACTGTGGCGAAGTAGGGCATCTAGTGAAGGATTGCCCTAAGAAGGGGCAAAGGACGGGATCTACCTCAGGAGGACAGGTGCAAGCTCTTATGGCACCGGGTCAGGCTAGGGGGCCAGTACAGGCTCTCGCGGTTCCACCGATTCTGGAAAGAGGTAGAACTATTTCCGTTGAAAGTCTGGTTTTTCTATTTGATCATCCTGTCCGTACATTGTTTGATTCTGGCGCATCGCATTCGTTTATCTCATCATCATTAGTTGAGTCACTGCACTTAGACACCAGTCTAGTAGATGATCCCTTGGTTGTTTCAAACCCAATTGGGGGCTCCACTTATTTGTCCATGATATGTTTGGGTTTGAAGATTTCTATACTTAGCATTGAGTTTAGGTGTGATGCTTTTGTTTTGGGCTTCACGGGCTATGGGTTGATTTTGGGCATGGACTGGTTATCCAGTAATGGCGCCGTTCTTGATTGCGAAAGGAGAGTTGTTAGGCTCATGACCCGCTTGGGTAACACTCTCGAGATCTCTTGTAATCCCGTGGATTCTGTTATGCTAAGTTATTTTGAATCGCTTGACGCTTCGGTCGAGAGTTTGCAATCTGTTAGAGTGGTCCGGGAATACTCGGATGTGTTTGAGGAAGTGAAGGGCTTACCTCCGAAGCGGGAGATTGATTTCCGAATATATCTGGTGGATAATGCTAAACCTGTATCTTTACCAGTGCGCCACATGGCTCCTCGTGAGAGGAGGGAACTCCATAAGCAAGTAGGGGAGTTGCTTGAGAAGGGGTTCATAAGACGAAGTATATCGGAGTGGGGTGCTCCAGTAGTTTTTGCTACGAAGGCGGATGGGTCCCTCAGACTTTGTGTAGACTATAGAGAACTCAACAAGCTCACAAAGAAGAATAGACACTCATTGCCGAGGATTGATGATCTTTTCGATCAGTTGGTTGGCGCTTCAGTATTTTCTCAGTTGGACTTAGCCACGGGGTTTCATCAGTTAAGGGTGGCTGAGGATAGTATAGACAAGACTGCCTTTAGGACTCCGGATGGTTTCTATGAGTGGCTAGTGATGCCATTTGGGTTGACGAACGCCCCTGCATATTTTGTTGATTTGATGAGTAGGGTGTTCAGGGAGTTCCTTAATAAGTTCGTGGTGGTCTTTGTGGATGATATCTTAGTATTTTCTAAGAGTGAAGAAGAGCATGCCCTACATCTTGGGGAGGTGTTGGAGACTCTTCGAGCACATAGCCTTAAGGCTAAATTCTCTAAATGTCACTTCTGGAGGAAGGAAGTGCGGTTCTTGGGGCACGTGGTCTCCAAGGAAGGGATAGCTGTGGATCCCGCGAAGGTAGTATCAATTCAAGATTGGAAGTTTCCTAGAAATGCTACCGAAGTAAGAAGTTTCTTGGGGTTGGCGGGTTACTATAGGAAGTTTATCAAAGACTTCGCGAAGATATCAGCCCCATTAACCCGCTTAACGAAGAAGAATCTTGTTTTCGCATGGGACGTAGATTGTGATGATGCGTTCCGACGGTTAAAGAGAGCTTTAACCACTGCTCCAGTTTTAGTGTTGCCAGATGGGAGTAAGCCATTTGTTGTCTATACCGATGCTTGTGGGACAGGGCTGGGCGCAGTCTTAATGCAAGAGGGAAGGGTAATAGCCTATGGTGGAAGGCAGTTGAGGGCACATGAGAAAAATTACCCTACCCATGATTTAGAGTTGGCCGCTATTGTTTTTGCACTTAAGATTTGGCGCCATTATCTTCTTGGTGAGAGATTCGAATTGTTCACTGACCACAAATCATTGAAGTACTTGTTTTCTCAGAAGGATTTGAATTTGAGACAGCAAAGATGGGTGGAGTTCTTAGCATCCTATGATTTCGAGATAGCGTATACCCCTGGCAAGGGTAACGTGGTGGCGGACGCCTTGAGCAGAAAAAGGTTGTCCTTGAGTCCATTGTTCGTGGAACAACGAAGCTTAGAATTTATCTCGATGTTTGATTTCAGACCTTCCGTTGACTATATACCCGGTTTGCTAGCATCCTTAGAGGTCAGACCTACTCTTTTGGGGCGGATTGGAGAAGCACAGAGGGACGACCCACAGTTGGTTGAGTTGGTAGAGAAGCTCATAAGGGGGGAGTCGTCCAGCCATTTGAGTAGGTACACCCAAGATGATAGGGGGTGCTTGCGTAGAGACGGTAGACTTTGTGTACCGCAAGACGAGGGTTTGAGGAAGGCTATTCTTGATGATGCACACCGTTCTAGGATGACCATTCATCCCGGTGGGGACAAGATGTACCAAGACATGAAGCGGGTTTTCTTCTGGACCAGTATGAAGAAAGATGTGGCCGAGTATGTCGCTCGATGCTTGGTGTGCCAACAGGTGAAAGCGGAGCAAAAGAAACCAGGTGGGTTGCTTCACCCATTGGAAGTTCCGCAATGGAAGTGGGATAGCGTCTCGATGGATTTTATTGACGGGTTACCCAGATCGAGAAAGGGTAATACGGGAATCTGGGTTGTGGTAGACAGACTTACTAAAAGCGCCCATTTCATACCCGTGAAAAGCAAGAGGACTGCTCCATGGATAGCTTCAGTATATCTTCGAGAGATAGTTCGATTGCATGGGGTACCCTCTAGCATAGTGAGTGATCGAGATCCTATCTTCACTAGCGAGTTCTGGAAAAGTTTGCAAGAAGCAGTGGGGACTCAATTATGTCTGAGCACCGCATATCATCCTCAGACGGACGGCCAGACTGAGAGGGTGAATCGTATCCTAGAAGACCTTTTGAGGCTTTGTATCTTAGATTTTGGAGGTACATGGGAAGAGCATCTTCCATTGGTGGAGTTCGCATATAATAACAGCTTTCAGTCCAGTATTGGTATGGCTCCTTTCGAAGCTCTTTATGGAAGGCCTTGTCGATCACCTACATGTTGGTGGGAATCTACGGACAAGATCTTGCTTGGGCCTGATATGGTTAGGGAGACTTCTGAGAAGATTGACTTGATTCGAAGAAGGATGAAAGCAGCGCAGGATAGGCAAAAATCTTATGCGGACAAGAGGAGGACGGATCTTGAGTTTGAAGTTGGGGACATGGTCTTTGTCAAAGTGTCTCCGTTACGAAATGTGGTTCGCTTTGGATCTGTTGGGAAGTTAGCACCAAGGTTCGTAGGGCCGTTTCCTATTAAGGAAAGGATTGGACGGATGGCATATAGAGTGGAGTTGCCCGACAGACTTAGTGGTGTACATGATGTATTCCATGTGTCACATTTGAGGAAGTGCCTACATGAGACCGCAGAGGTGGTAGAGCCGAGCTTGCTTAGAGAAGTGGAAGTAGAGCGTGATGCGACTATTCGACGAGCTCCTACTCGCATCCTTGGGTCAGAGACTAGGAAATTGAGGAATCGAGAGGTTCAACTAGTCAAAGTACAATGGGGAGAAGATGAGGGCAACGCTACTTGGGAAACGGAAGCGAAGATGCGTATGTCTTTTAACTTCTCCTTTATCGTTTGTCTAGTACTTATCTTATCTTTAGTATGTCCTCTCGTTAGTACTTTTGACCTTTAGATAGGGTAAACCTATGGTTGAAACATGTGTTTGAGACATGTTATGGTTGATAGATGCATATGGATGCAAGTGTTTGCTAGTGGTTGCTCGTGGATGCATATACACACACTCTAGACACTAGATCGGCTCAGTCACTTCATATTGCATATTGCATATAATTGTGTGTAGGTAGCTATATTTATGGATGTATAATGATTGTGTTATCATATGGATGATGCATTTTGGTGAATGATTGTGCACTCATGTAGATATTGTGTGTCGATAGGGTTCTCTCGCATACATAATGTATGCATGGCACTATCATGGTTTGCATATGTTCATACATTAGATAGGGAACATATACACACACTTTTTGCATGTGCTCATACATCATTAGAAATTGTTTTAAGGACAATGGATGCCCGTGTTTGATGGATTGAGTAGATGGTTGTTTGGATGGTAGGATATGCATTCTCCTTAGCTTAGAGATTTCGGGGACGAAATCCTTTAAGGAGGGGAGAATGTAACACCCCGAATTTCAGTTAATGCTAAAATTCACTAATTGCAGAATAAATAATCTTAGATGTGAGAATTGAGGGAAAACGGGCTGCGTTATTGCGTTTGTCTCGGAAAAATACGCAAAATAGAGTCCGAAATTTTGTAAATCGGAGTCCGTATGGCCCAGTTATGGCCCAATGAAGTTTGTAGAAAATTCAAAGTTCAAAACAGATTTAAAATTCAGGTTTAAATTTCGAAATTGGGGCCATTGGGCGCAGGAGGGAAAAATTCCCGCCTAGCTACCCAAGTCGACAGCCCTGTCGACTGGGCAGTCGACTTGGCTAGGACCATGTCGACAGCCCTGTCGACTTGGGTGTCGACAGGGGGTGCTCGGCCAGTTTAACCTGGTACACCATTTTAGGGTTTGGCTGTGTTTTGGGCTATTCTCTAGAAGCTTCCGAGATCTGATGGTCCTAAACTAACCTAGGGTTAATCTAAGGGTCTAAAACACAACCTAATCCTATAAATAAGACCCTAAGCTAGCCCTAAATGATCATAATCCTATCCTCTAACTAAACTATGCCAAAATTTTCTATGATCATGGCCTCCACTCAAAACCCTAGCCTCCATCCTCTTTAAAAACTATTTCTATGAAGGCTTTCATGTTCATACAAGCATTTTTAAGTTGTATGAGTGATCATTAGCTTGCATTCATCATCAAGTTGCAAGCTTTATTTTCAAGGCTAGAGTTTTTGGGTGATTTTTTGGCAAGGGTTTGCTTATTGGAGTTTAGTGGTGAGTTCCTATGCCTTTAGCAAGCAATTGCTAAACTAATTAGGATAGGATATTAGGAGGCTATGAATGTAAATGAGGATTTATGCATGTTGTGGTTGTCATATGTTATAAGTTCATATGCAAGTTTGTCTCTTTTTATGATATGACATGTTATGCAAGCTCATATGCAAGTCTATATGCAAGTTCATATGCAAGTTTGTCTCTTTTTATGATATGCATAACATATGCAAGGTTGCCTCTATATATGACATGTTATGTAAGTCCATATGCAAGTTTATATGCAAGTTTATATGCAAGTTCATATGCAAGTTTGGGTTAATGATTTATGCTAGTTGGGTTTAATGTTATGATGCAAGTTGACACCTTTTAAACCCATGTAAATGCCAACGTTGTGCTAAGATTGAACCCATTACATTTATAGTGAATCTTCCCATTTATATGACATGTCATGAGAACGAATTACGTGGGAAACGATGGGGTTAATATGCATGTTAATAGAAATGTGTATAACATAAAATGAATGGACATAATTGGGAATTTACCTATTAAGTTAGGTCTACCCATATTATGGAGTTGGGAATTTACCTATTAAGTTAGGTCTACCCATACTATGAAATTGGGAATTTACCTATTGAGTTAGGTCTACCCATATTCTTAAAAATGTGTAATTAATTAGGGATAATTAATACAAATTATGGGGGTGATTAATTAGGTGTAATTAATCAACTAAGACACGAGGTTGGACCCTTTTGTAGCGGAAGTCTGCCCGGAACCAACCGGCAAATCCAGCAGCTACAAATGATTGGCCCAATGTGAGAGGTCTTAGTCATAAATGAAATACGTGATTAAGGTAAAGACATGAGGTTAGACCCTTTTTATGACGGAAGTCTGCCCGGACCCAACCAGCATATCCAGCAGTCATAAAAGGTGGCCTAATGTGAGAGGTCTTTATGAGGTCATGATCTTAATTAATTAATTAAGAAACACTTAAACCATATTAGCATGTAGAGGGACATGAGGGGTTAAGTGGGTGCCTTGGGTGGCATGTGGAAATCTAGTGGTTGCCTTGGGTGGCAATAGAAAATACGATTAGAATACTTAACCAAAGTGGAACATGTAATTAAAACATGATAAAGGGGTTAAGTGGTATACACTAGAAATGACAAGCGTAGGTGGGTAGCTTGTGGGGGCCCATTTCAACCAATATCCCAAACGTATCTTTGTGGGCTCGACCCAAGTCGAGGACGGGACACGCATATTGGGCTTGAATATAAGAGGCCAAAACGGGGTAGCGGTGGCAACGCGAGTCCAACGGGTTTCATATGCGTGTGTGGACCCGGGCTGGTAGGTAAGACGTTGCATCGTGTAGATATAAGTCGTGCACCATTTGTAGTATCGGGTTGCCACTATGGGGAGTGATACACCCCATTGTGGGGCCAGCACGGGTATCTACGGTAGGGAGCCGATCGCTTGGGAGTAGTGGGTACACCTAGTGGAGATAGGGGCAGACGGCACCTATGTAGTCAGCTAGGGGTACACGAAACTACTGGGTAAATTTTCTAAGTCCTTGGGAGGGATCAACCTTTAAGTAGGAATGACTGGTGTGGTGCAGTGTAGTAATTATCCTTGGGTGGGTAAATGCGTCTTTATCGTTATCTTAGTTCATTCTAAGTCTAATTGGCTACTGAGTGTAGTCATTTATCCCCAGTCACACCGTACCAAGTTATATCATACCCTAATTACTTTAATGATTGCATTGTTAAAGTTATAGGACTCGCTCAGACTTATGTCTGACCCCGTTGTTTTTATCTTTTTCCCAACCCTCAGGTTCTCAGAGTGGGCCCAGCATGAGTGGGCTTTGATCAGGCTGCTTTTATTACTCTCTTGGAGCTTGGACCCTAGATGTAGAGCTCAGCTTACCCTTTTTCTTTTATGGCTATCAGTTCATGTATTGGGATTATGTACTTTTATTTATCAGGATGGATATTTTGTACTTGACTCTTATTATGGTTTTGTGATGTAACCAAACATGTTTTACTTTTCGCTGCAATTGAAATGATGTTTTAAATTTTCAAGTATTACTTATATCTGTCTTGCTGTAATTTCTCTGTTCTATATTCACTTAAAATACTCCACCGATGTTATGACATTCCCTTAGAGAGTGACCATAGCGGGTGTGGGGTGTTACAGTTACGCATCACTATAAAAACCGATCGGTCTTGCAAAAAAAAACACTACATAATACCACTTAACATTGTACATTAAAGTCATTATATTTATATTAGCTATGTGATTTTGACTTTAACAAACAAATTCAATTAATAAATTTTTGTTAATTCATTTACTTAACACTAAGTGTGATGTTTTAAAATATACACCATGTTCATACCAACAAAAATGGAAAAATTAGTTTTTCTTTCAAATATAAAGTTAAATAAGTCAAAAAATTAAAAATAATATATGTAAACTATAATAATATATTATACACTTATCTCAATAGATTTATCATAAATTATAGAAAAAATTTCCACTTTAAATGTTTATATTTTAACATTTGTACAATTACTTGCTGAACCTCCTCAATTCTGTCGTGATATTTTATATTTTAGCCCATATATTTAAACTACTCATGAAATCTTAAATTCTAAATATTTAAATAATCATAAACAGTATTTAGTCCATTTTTCTAATAGTTCTTAAAAAAATACGTTAATTTTACTATATATATTCATATTTTAAAAAAAAATCATGCAACTATAAAGATGTATAAATCACACAACACGAACTGTGTATATCAACAATAATGATAAAGTTAATTTGTAGATTAGTTATGATTCATTTGTATTAAAAATTTACCATATATTATATCATAAAATTCTTTTT
Source organism: Allium sativum (assembly GCA_030737875.1). Lineage (NCBI taxonomy): Eukaryota > Viridiplantae > Streptophyta > Magnoliopsida > Asparagales > Amaryllidaceae > Allium > Allium sativum. The sequence goes on from CM060925.1 coordinate 207,810,816, forward strand.
GAACATAATAACTTCACAACAAAATTACACATTTTTTTACAAATTTATTTTCAGTTCGTCCTGTTATGCTATACAGTTAAACTAACTTCGTAATTTAGATTTAACTTATTTAAACAAACTCTATTAAATAATATTTGTTAATTCATTGAATAAATTACTGACATACATCAATTTCAATATGCATATCTATATTAACAAAATTGATTTAAAATAAATTATTAAATACACACACATATTATCTATGTAAGCTATAGAATATAAATTACACACAATTAATAATATGTATCTCACACGAAAATTAATTATATATTGCATAAAAAAGCTCTTATTGTAACAATATAAATTACTTTTAATATTATTCTCATGTACAACGCACATGTTACACACTATCTAGTAAACCATGTATTTTGAAAAAGAAAAAAAACCATTTACATATGTTTGAAATACCATTGAGTCTGTTATATTCAAAATGATTATTTTTCATTTTGTAATTGGACAGATGGATGCAAAGATAACCCGAAAATTTCGAAGTAGCAAATAAAACGCGATAATGGACCTAGAAAATATTTTCCGTTGATAAGCGTCCAACAAATTGCAGCAGAAACGGGTCACATTAGGACCAAATTAAATATGTAGGAAAAGGACAAAGGAGGGCCACTTATTGAAGAACTCTAGAAATGACACTTGTTATGTTCCACAATACTGGCATCTTGTTTTACACACATTTAATATACGTCCCTTTTCATCTTATTGTTTATGTTCCCTAAAGTTGACATGATATTCTTTTGAAAATGCGAAATAATAACTGGTATCGTTTTACCTCACGTTGTTGGCATCATTTCACAGTTTGAGTTCTTGGTATTGTTATCGTTACTGTTACTAATCGACTCATATGCAGAAGATTGATATATTGGTAAACTGGTAACGATCACACTATTAATTGTAAATTACAATTATAGCAAAAAAGTTCCTAGTTTGACGTATTTTTACACTATAACTTATCTCTGTTATACTATTTGCAATATTAATAAAAGTCATAAATGAAAAAAAAAATGTATTTTGAATTCTTTAACCTAATTTAGTCACTTGTTTGTATCTGAATGCATGTAACAAAACATATCACATGAATGTATATATGTTTCTTAAAGAGACGGGTTTGTTGACACAACTTTCTATGGTGTCATGGTGACCTCGGCCATCGATTGGTGAAATTCAAGAGGCTCCATATGAGGTCCTCCTCTATCCATCAATCGATGGATAGAGTCACGTTGACACCACAAAGTGTGGTGTCAACAAACTCCTACTTTGTTTTAAATGGATTGATAAAATTATTTTTATGGTTGTTTTTTGATAAAATACCACGATTAATTTGTGATAGAAAATCGCACATTTATCAATTTCATGTAGATTGAACAAATACAGAGATGTAGCCTACATCACTGAAATTTATCATTCATTTACTTGTAGGCGACAAGTATAATGCAGAGCATATAAAATACAATATCTATTCATTAAAAGAATGAAAAAACACAACTTTAGGAGTGTTCGAGTTTGTTCACACTTTATCCATAAATGTGAACATAACTCTCGGTTTCCATTGGTGGAAATCAGGAGGGTGCATATGGATCTCTCTGATTTTCCCTGACTTCCACAAAATTTTCAATGGAAGTGGAGACTTATGTTCAAACTTGTGACTCCTACTGACTTTAGGAACTCTATGTAAATTATTTTGTTCGATAATTTCTAATGGCAGGAAATTATGTCACTGACACTATTCATGATTTGGCTATTTATAATTTTATATCTATCACGCATGAGATTTTTTAGGTGTTCCATTGTGTATTCATTATGGAGACTGAGACTTATTATGTATCTCTATAAAATATGAACATTCTATATACGGTTAACTTGGTTGGTTCTAACCGGTTCTACGTCTATCTATTTGATATACGTATTACCATACCATTTTCCAGTGTATTGTTGACCATCTTCGAATTTGAATCGTGAAAACTGTCTCTCATTGATTAGCTTCTTTTTGAAAAGTTGTATCTGTAACATCAAAAATGGTTAACACCCAGAGTTTTTGAACAAATAATATTTAAAAAATGAAAACGTGAAGACACACAATTTATAGTGATTCAACTTAAATATGCCTAACGCTATTGCATCGTTTTCGCTAGCTTTGCATTAATTTAATGATTACAAAAAAATGAAATTTCTTGAAGCTCGAATAGAAACTGTGAAGTTAATGCCCCTAGGGGTGAACGTTTAATCGGTTTGGTTGGTTTGAGATAAACAAACTTAAACCAAATTGAAACAAATGTTTTTTCAAAACGATCCAAATCAAACTAATTTCGGTTAAACAAATTGAAAGATGTGTTATTATTTAAATAATTGAATTCACTCAAAGTAAAACATAAATTCATGTTTGTATAAAGTTTATATAGTAAATTTATGTTTATAATAAAATTTGACCTATTTGCAACACATTCTTTTATATTTTATCACTAAACTAACTATTTAAAATACTACAACACCGTAAATTTAAATAATAAACTAAAAGTTCAGTTTAAATGCCTCGCTAATTACCCGTTATATCGCGTAACGGATTAACACCGCTACACTTTTTTATAAATAACCTCTACTATAACCTTTATACTTTAGCCCCGCTATATTTCGCTATTTTCGATATATCCCGTTATTTCTACTATATTACGTTATTCCCATTATATCTTTAATAAGGAAAATAACTGAAAAGTGGTACTTATATATCATAAAAAATACGAAATCATGCTTCTTAATTAAACTTTTTAGCGTATCTTTATAGAATAAAAAATATTCTAATATTATATTAAATTTCTTTAAACTAAATAGTAATTTGCGTTTGTTTACGGATATTCATACATGTTTTTATCTAAAATTAAGAAGGTACTAGTTATAGTTAAATAGGTGTAACTTTTACGTTTAATTATTGTTTATATATTCATTAAAAACATTAAGAATTAGTTATATGTGCTATATTAGTGTCATCCACTATAACCGGCTATTTTCCTGCTTTACCCACGTTATAACTTTTTGGACCTTTGCCGTATTAAATCCGCTAAGCGCTTTAACTGCACAGAGTATAGGTACAATAAATAAACAGTGCAAAAAGTGGAACAAGAAGTCCCATAGATGTCTTCCAAGATAGTATTTATAGGATAGTTCATATCTGGTTCGACATGTAGTTGGAAAAAAATGGTTGAAGCAGTTGAAGACGTAAAGAAGTGGTGTAAAGTAGTGGAAAACGTGGGCCACGTCAGTCATGCACTCTATCCCGATTCGGGATAGTCCGGTGCCAAACCAGATGGAGGAAATGATGGCATGAATTCATGTAGCCAAACCGAGGAGGCCGAACGTGGCGTGTATTGAGCAAGGATGAAATGCTCTTGTCGAACGGAAGGAGATGTCAATTTGGAGCGTTGCTTTCACTTTAAGTTTGCTCTAGCCAATCCGGAGCACCGTGCCTTTGCCAAACCGATATTATGCCGAACATGTATGACTTGATCTTCGACCATCTGGGAGGTGATCTTGTTTGTGCTTGAGTCTTGAACGATCTGACTATGACGGACCATGTACGTAACGACCTTGTTAAAAGGTTTGTCAACACACTATGCCATAAATGGATTTCTAGAACACAAAAAAATTGTTGGGTCAAGCCCAAAAAATATTGCCATGGGTCTTTGGCAACACTTTCCTATGTAGCAATTTTTGCCGTTTGCTTAGACCTCAAAGCAACATTTTGACTATCTAAGGCAACATAAGAAATATTGTTGCAGTAGAACCCTATTTGGGTCTATAGCAACATTCATAGGTGTCTGTAGCAATATTCCATAAATGTTGTTATAGATATTAACTTTTCGAATTTGTTTGGGTCAACATCTTGTATATTGTACTATTTTGTATCTCATATAATAATATATATATTGATATTGAATAATAATACTTTTGCAAATAATTTAAATGATTCAAACAATATTTTATTCAATGTAATATTTCAACATTTAAATAATACAATTTCTGCGTCTCTCTATTATACAAGTCGCATTCACACCTCACTACGCACACTCAAACACTCAATACACTGTTTGTCTTTATATTTTCTCACCAACTTTAAAGATTGAGTGTTGGATGGACTTTGAATTGAGGCCGATTCGAAGTAAGAATGTGTGGCGAGAAAAAGCTTAGGTGGTAAGGGACCCGTGTACTGGATCACCTAATGTAGGTTAGGTAAGAATATGGATTGATATCGATCTAAAACCCCGGATCGGTGCTAATCCAAAATCCAATGTTAAGCGATTTGATTTATATTTTTGGCCTTGGTCGTCTCAATCTATGTGCCTTCTCTACTGATTTTCAAGCCAATCCGAATCAATATATGTCTATAAACAGACCATTATGGAAATTGGAAAAATGTTCTTTTACTGGAGACCACGCGGGAGCTCTGCCCTTTTTTTGAACCAACACAATCTTCTATTTCTTAACATTCTATGTATTTTGTGATCTGATCTGTTATAGTGATACTACTATTATCCAACTGGGGTATTAGTGACCAATTCTATTGCTAACAACAACAATTTAGGGATGTAAAGAAAAGATGAAAATTTTCCACCTCAAAAACCAATAGAGAGTCAAAAACCCGCACAAGTGCATTCTACATGTAACACAGATTTTTAATGCATGAAATTTTAAATAATTTAACCATGACATTTCAAATATCCATTTTATTCACACCAATCATCTCCCAATATTTCTTTACTTGATGTTGCCAAAACATGTCGTTTCGATCAAAGTCGACAAGAGTGACCTGTTTAGTAGGCTTTCCCAACAATCAGTTCAACTCGGCATTGAAAAATTTGTTTAGCTGTCTTAAGTTCGGTTTTCCTATATATGAGCACAAAGTAAATCTTGTTACTCTAGATCCAGCGGAGAAAGGTTTATTAGACATAATATTATTATACAATTTAACATTATCATATACCATTATAGAGGATACAGTCAATAGCGTAGGGACTGTAAATACTGCATGCTGTCAAAAGACCACATTTAACACACATAATGCCCAGTTATATTGAAGAATAACTCCCCATGTTAAAGTTGACAGTGTATACATACATTGAGGGTGTACTGGGATATTATGTTAAGCCGAAGACTGTCAATTTGATTATATATGGTATTTCGTGCTAATAGCCAGTTTAAGATAGTTCCCGATGTGAACATTCCAGATTAGATTATCAAAATTACACGAGGCAAATAGGTTTGGATTTAGAAACATGATGCAAATTTCAATAATAACAACACTTTGATCAAATGCATGACTATACCAAAATAAGAAATATAGCTGAATAGTAGCCCTGATTTGAAGAATATATATGCAATACCCTTCCTCAAGTTTTTTTTGAATCTCTAACAACTCGAATTACTTCTACAGTAGTCTCTAATTGGTCTGGTCCGCAAAACAATATGTATAGCTCTTTATCCTATAATATTGAACAATAGCTGATTCTCAAATCGCAATATTAGGATATGGATTCTTATGGAAGGAAAAGAAAATTGTCGATTGCAATGGAATAATTTAACCCTTACATCATAGGGTAGATTGCCTACAAAAACGGTCTTTTTCCTCTCACAAAGCTGAGAATTGTCTCCTTTTACTTTTTTTCGTGGTAGGAACACTTTGTCCACTGGAAAGTGATTCTCTCCCATCTGCATTTCACATTTAAACAACATGGAATGAAAGGGTATGCTTTCACACTACAATTTTTTGTTTTTATATTAATGAAATCCGATAATTGATGTTTAAAGGTTTTAAACCCAAAACCTATCAATCCACACTCAAAGATCTTAAAACCTTGCTAGTGGTCTTTTGACTTGTAAAAACATACATGCTTTATATGCATGAATCTAAATATACAGAAATGTGGATCCAACAAATGAAAAAATTCAGCAGGTAAGAAATATGATTCGTGGAATCAGATCGAGGCCTCACTGAATTTTCACTATAACTGCATTCACAATTCTTCGTTGTTGGTTTTGCACTGAAGTTCAATTAGCAATGCTCTACATAGACGAGCATTGATAGGGTGATAATATTTCCATGAGCATTAGCAACAGTGGTATAGCTTTTTCTTAAACTATCAAAGGTCCGAGGTTCAATCCCCAGCTTACCTTAAAGGCAGGTCGGAAAAAAAGTCATATCATAATACTACATACTGGTATAACTAATGGCAATAGTTTATATATGCACAGGATGAAGTGAGAATAAGTAACGCTAGTTTGGATTATAAAACAAAACAAGGTTTTCTATATTGAATTAATACAGACATCAAGTGACTGCATATATTGTCACAAATGTTAAACTTAACTACAAGACTCCTAAAATGACTTGCTCAATGCCCACATAAGAGATAGTTGCTAGTGGTATATCAACAGTATGATTCAAATATTTCAACTACATATTTATACAATAGTTTGCTACACACCTTTTCTTCTAAGATATCTCTTCTATTTGTCGCTTTATGCAGTTTGCTGCAAACTGCATCACTAAAATAATTTGTTCAGAAAGCACACAACATACTCTGACTAAAAGCTAGCTCTTGCTTCGGTTAATTTGAGGAAAAGTTGCCATATGCCATTCATAATGTTCGGAACAAAATCGACATGACTGTAAGCTCCTGTATTATTCGACAAGGAAGAGAAAAGAGATGTAATGGCCCGCAAATCCGTGCTATCTGAATTGACCAAATGCAACACACGTCTAACCCAAATAACACAGAAATACGAACCATTAATAGAAAGAAGATAGAGGATGAGAAATAGAAAGAAAGAAATATTAGAATAGAAGAAAAAGAATACACAACATCAGGGTAAACATGAACCTCACAGCGGAACGAATAAAATATATTATATAACATAAGCTTTGAAATACAAATCTGTTTTGTACATAAATACATACCATCATCAGAGTACACATAACATTTGATTCAGCGGAAGTAACTCTAAATAACTAACGTTGAAGCCTCCAGCTTCAAGCTCCTCCAAGTGTATCTGTAAAAGCCTGAAACACTTGACTGCCCGTACAAATTTGGGCACCCAAGAGTTTAGGGAAAACAAAACAAAATAAACTCTGGGTCAGTCATGGGACTGGTGTGAGTAAACTCCAACCACTTGTTTAACTTTCAAAACTCTTTTCGAAAGAAAAGATAATAGTAAGACCAGCCCACACATAAACATGGACGGTTTTTACCTTACTATAACCCAAAACACTTTGATATCAAATCCAGTGATATTATAATAATGTCTATATCAAGTAAATAACCAAATAGCAGAACGCTTGCATCTCACGCTCCACATAATATTATAAAATCAAAAACCGCATGGCGCTTATTGGAGATTGGATTTCCAACACGACAAGGTATGGGACCACCTTCCGATGATGTATCTCTAGAGACGAATACACCTGGGTTCAACAAGAACATCTTGTAACCCGGCCCACACATGACCGACCACTCATTTCGCTTGAGTGTATCGAATGTATATCACCAACGGTTGGACTCAAACCACCGTTCCCGAATGGGCAGAATCGATAGATTTAGAAACAAAAGGAATTTCTCTAGATAGGTGATTATACACCCTAATGGGTGCGACCCACATAGCCATGCTGCCTGCCCGATTTTTGTCCTCTCCCGGTTGTTGAGGCCTGAGGCTACGAATACTTACCATTCATTGATAGCACAATCACTTTGAATGCCACATTGTCAGATCCGTTAATCACTAGTTGAGTTTGCACAAATATTCTGGATATTATGCTAAGGGATAAATCCGTTGCAACCATATATATTCATACAGACCAACCCATTTGATCATTGGAAATACTCTGTCAGACATTCGTCCATTTACGTTCGTTCTGGGACTGAACGAAACCGAAGGCACTATTTCTATTACTAGAAAAGCCCTTGCACTTCACTCCGTCTTCAATATATTCAGCATACTTGGTTCGCAACGCTTATGCCGATACGGAGTGGTTCTTCGGATAATAATCCAACCGGTCTCTCCATATTGACAACGATGGTCAAAAACTTCGATAGTCTGTGATTTAACTATCGAATAAAAACAAGTGTTCATCCAAACATATCAAACAAATCACTGGGCTCTTTTAATTAATATTTCATTAATTAAATCTCCTTTCCATTTCCTCTATCAATATTTGTTAACCAAATATTTCAATAACCATATTGGGCCTTTCCGCTATTTTTGTTTTCGATTCCTTGTCGAATTCTATATATATCGATATATAGATTTCTAATTGTCAAATTTCTTAAAAATATTCTAACTCCTTAAATTCCCGGAAAATTTCGCCATAACCTCCCCTGTATCGGGAGCATCGGGAAATTTCAAATAGCTTCCCGGTATCTTCTCCAATCGAAAAGAAAAAGGAAAAGCCAAGCGGCTTGCCGATACGGCGCATAAAACCTCATATATGAATTAAACATGTACCTTTTGTCGAGCACATTATTTATATACCTTCATCACTTTTCCCCAGACCTGTCTCCTGTATGTCTATACCTGTCCAATTGATTTCAACTATTCCCAATTGCTTTAACTCAATTCGTTAATTAACTTGTTAATTAACTCTTTGGTCTATTTCACTTTTATATTTGGACATAACACGTTCAAATATACTTTTAACTTGCTTATCAACTAATTGAATTCAAATTTCAATTAAAGTTCTATATTCGATTTCGAATATATATTTTCGAACGCCAAATTCACCTTTCAAGGTTCGACTTTAGTTCAAACTCGATTAACTAATTTCTACTTTGACTTAGTTAATCCTAAATAATCAAAATAGGGTTATTGTTTCAAAAATCACTTTGCTTACTTCACTTGAGCTCGCCTTTATTTCCTAACTTAAGTTTAGGCTTTTTAAAATGGGACTTTGGATTTTTATTTACTTAAAAATCCTTATATTTATATATAAAATCCATTATGGTTTATAATGGTTTCTGGCGCTGCATTTTTGAAATTTTGATTTTGACATAACTCAAAATCTATACGACGAAATTCAGATTTTTCTCTTTCATTAGAAAACTATTATCAAACCAGTCCTGACGTTTCTTGTTTCAAAGAATTCCGACTTCAATTGAGTCCTGTATACTCGATTGAAGTTCAAATCGCTATTTTTCGAACTGCAGCGCTGCGGCGAGTTCGTTTTAATTATATTTATATATATAAACTTTTAAACTTCGTTTATATAAATTCAACTCTATTCTAATATATTTTAAATATATACCAAATCATTTTTCCCAACTCAACAAATATCTCTGATATTCTATTTCATTTTTATTTGAAATCTATATTCAAATTCCAATTCGATTATAATTCAAATTCTATATTCAAATTCTATTTCAACTATTTGAATTCAAATTCCATTTTTAATCTATTTGAACTTCAAATATTTAAACTCATTTTTACTTTGAACTTCAAGTATCACATTTACTCCCTTTGAATTCAAATACCATGTTTCAAATTCCTCTTATTCAAATTCCTTCTATTTAAACTCCATTTGAGTTTTGTTTGAATTTATATTTAACACCATTTGAATTCTATTTAAATTCTTATACTTAAACCCTCTTTATTAAAACACATTATTTAAAACCCATTTGAATTTTCCTTATTTCAAATCCATTTGAACTTCTTTTAAAATTCAAATTCCATTTCAAAATTTATTTGGATTTCCTATTTTGAAATCCTATTCCACTTCTTACTTTGAAGTCCTATTTTCAAAGTTCATTTCAAATTCTAATTTGAAATTCCATATTCAAATTTCTACTTGAATTTCTATATTCAATTCCATGTTCAAATTCAACACTTGAATTTCTATTTCAAATCTCAATTCAAATTTCATACTTGAATTCCAATTCAAATCTCTATTCAAATTTCACATTTGAATTCTTCCTTGAAATACTATATTTCAAATTCTATTCAATTCTTCTTTGAAAATCTATTTTCAAAGTCTATTTCAAATTCTCTTTTGAAAATTCTATTTTGAAATTCTATTTCAAATTCTCTATATTCAAACACCATTTGAAAGTTCTACATTCAAATCCACCTTGGATTTTCTATTTGAATTCTAAATTCAAATTTTCTATTTCCTTTTCTTTTTTTGAATTCAAATTTCCATTTCCTTTTCTATTTGAATTCAAATTCTCCATTTCCTTTTGGAATTTAAATTTCCATATTTAAATTTCCTTTTGAATCATATTTTCAAAACACTTGTATTCCTATTTCTGAATTATCAAATGATAATTCTTTTCACTTCGTTTATAACTTCGTTATAAAAGAACTATTTATAACCTTCGCTCATAAAGAAACTACTTGTTTTATTTTTCAAAAACAAGGTTATATATTTTTTTATTCCCATTAAAAATTCAAATTCTATTTAAAAATAGAATTTCCCTTTTTAAATTTCAAATATCCTTTTAATTGGCCCAGTGATATTTAAACACCAAACAACCAATCAGTTATTTCAGGTTTTCTAACACATCATATATCACAGTATATATATGTAATCAAACAACCAAACAGATAATATATTTTTGAGGAATCCAGTTGGATTCCTCCAACCTGTTTTCCTGCATCCACAGATGTTAGCACATAAATAATACCCATTCTGCTTCGTGGCAGAATATCGCGGTATAGAAGGTCATCCACTAATCATAGCGTGGGGCGTATAGGGTAATCATCCGCTATGAAACTGCGGGCATCCGCTAATGAGACTGCGGGAATCCAACCAATCAATCAACCCAATATATATATATATAGCCTAAATAACTAATATATATAAAGCAACCAGAAATCATTCACACAAGCAACAGACAATTATTTTTAATAAAATAAAAATAATTCTAAAGGTGAGTGAGATTTACTCACCGAGATTTTTGCCGAAATATCCTGTGTAAATTTCCAACTCATCTCGGTTGTGCATCGTCTTGAATAAATTAATTTGGTACCTACCATAAATTAAATTCAACGGTTAAATGATTTTTAGTTTAAACTAATTTATCCTATAAATTAATTTATTCTATGTATTTTCAAACACTTAACCATATATTTTTTTTTCCCATGCTTACTTAAATAAATAAATAACAACAACCTTAATTACCTTTTCCATATTTAAATGAATTAAATTTTCAACTATATAACTAATCCCTATATATTAAACTAATTATCACATTAAATATTTATTTCATTTATTCACCAAATAAATTAAACTAAGTTTAAATTATTTAATCAAAATTTGTTAAAGCCCGTTACCCTTTTATCCCATCGCGAACCCTCTTCTTCCCTTCACTTGCTCGCGGCAACTCCACCATCTCCTTCTCCACTCGTACCCTCATCAACAGTGCATCGACTCCTTCTCCCAACATCGTAACCTGGAGCAGACCTTGCGCTCTGTAGCTCGCCCATCGCATCCCTTAAACCCAACCAAAAGCCACCAGGATCCGACATCGACCGCTCACCCGCTTCATCAAATCGCGACACCCCTTTATCACCGTAGTTCAAAATCGATCATCGAAGAAGCATGTCGCACCAATTTCTGATGGTGCGGAATTGTGGGTCTCGAACGCATGAGGTGATTTCATTGATAATTATTAAAAGGATTTAAAAGAGGGGAGCTTCGAATTTGGAACTAAGTCGCGAAAGAGGGGGATGCCATTTTATTAGAATCGAACAGAAGAAATGAAATGAACTAGCTGGAATCGAAAGAACGAGGACCAAGGTTCAATTTATAGGGAAAACGGGAGGAACAGACGTACCAAACCATTAACTTCTCTGATTCCTTTGGAGGGAAGAAATGAGACAGAAAATTCAGCTCGAGGAAGAAATATAGGGTGGCTTGATTTTTTTAGGTCTGCGTTGAGATTTTAGGTCGGCTCATTTTTCCTGAAAAGAAATTTATATGGACTTGATTTGATTTTAATTTAATAATAAAAATATCTTGTGGTCCTTCACTCGAAATTCTGAACCGATATTTAGTCGTAACGACTGACGTTATAAGCTTAAAACGCCGTTCTGAATTCGACGGATCCGATTCTGAATTTTAATTCGACTATATAGAAGAGATAATAATTCAAATTAATAACTTAAATTAATTTCGATTTGAAATATAAATCGGTTTCAAACAACTAAATTTATCGATAACAATCTATCATTATCGTTCTATTCGATATTAAATCATATAATGATTTTTAAACTAAAAAATTTCATAATAAAAATCCATTTATTATCGAATCAATATTTAAAACCATACTAAATATTTAAAATAAACTGTTCAAAAATCTGGGTCGTTACATTCTTCCCCCCTTAAAATAATTTCGTCCTCGAAATTGCTAAGATAGGAAAAATGGTACAAACTCATTACTTTTCAACATCTCACTTATGTTGAAACTCAACTCCTCATATTTCTATGACTTTATTTTCAACCAAAACTTTTGGTTTCCATTCATATGCATTCTAATTCATATTCATTTCAATTTATTTCAAATTGATTCTAGTCAATTTATTAACCTCGAACCATTTATCTTGCTTTAGTTAAATTTAAATTTAAATTCCAGAATTTAAATCCCTGGGTTTTCTTTTAATTTCAAATCACTTCTGAAATCACATATATATTTATTTCATCTCAAATTCAAAACATTTGAATATTCAAACCAATTTGTTTTTTTTTTTCAAACAAATTTCCATCAAAAACTATCTAAGGTAGCAATTCATCACTTAGGAACTCGAAAATGAACACTGATGATGTCGCGACTATCATCAGAATTATTTCCCAGTCACTGAAGTGAGTTCAGTGCTTTATCCATTCAAAATGATTTTCTTTCAACTTCTTCTAAAACAAAGCTATATTACTTTAATATATTTTGAAAAATATTTTTCAACTTCCCAGGATTTTGAATTCTTAATTCCGGTTTGAATTTAATTCTAATTTATCTCATTTGTATATTTAATTCCTATACAAATTCTATTTGGTTATAAATAACCATTATAATTTTATAATCTCATTTGATTAATAATCCTAACAATCAACACATCCATATAATAATAATTCTAGAAAATTATTCTTTCTATATCAAAATAGAAATTTTGGGTAAAATTATTTCACCCACTTTAAAACAATATCGTGTCGTATTTTCTGTCCAAGTGTTCAGAAATCCCTATCGACTTCGTGGCGTCCCACGATTCGATCAGAATTCATAAACCACTCAACAGACTAGCCAACACAATATAAAACAACTTTTATATCAACTAACAAATACGCTCTCTCGTATTATACATTCAACTCATTCTAGGGTACTACTGACCCTATCTCTAATGAGCGCATGCCACACAAGCCTAGGTATTCACTCAACCTAAGCTCTGATACCACTGTAATGGCCCGCAAATCCGTGCTATCTGAATTGACCAAATGCAACACACGTCTAACCCAAATAACACAGAAATACGAACCATTAATAGAAAGAAGATAGAGGATGAGAAATAGAAAGAAAGAAATATTAGAATAGAAGAAAAAGAATACACAACATCAGGGTAAACATGAACCTCACAGCGGAACGAATAAAATATATTATATAACATAAGCTTTGAAATACAAATCTGTTTTGTACATAAATACATACCATCATCAGAGTACACATAACATTTGATTCAGCGGAAGTAACTCTAAATAACTAACGTTGAAGCCTCCAGCTTCAAGCTCCTCCAAGTGTATCTGTAAAAGCCTGAAACACTTGACTGCCCGTACAAATTTGGGCACCCAAGAGTTTAGGGAAAACAAAACAAAATAAACTCTGGGTCAGTCATGGGACTGGTGTGAGTAAACTCCAACCACTTGTTTAACTTTCAAAACTCTTTTCGAAAGAAAAGATAACAGTAAGACCAGCCCACACATAAACATGGACGGTTTTTACCTTACTATAACCCAAAACACTTTGATATCAAATCCAGTGATATTATAATAATGTCTATATCAAGTAAATAACCAAATAGCAGAACGCTTGCATCTCACGCTCCACATAATATTATAAAATCAAAAACCGTATGGCGCTTATTGGAGATTGGATTTCCAACACGACAAGGTATGGGACCACCTTCCGATGATGTATCTCTAGAGACGAATACACCTGGGTTCAACAAGAACATCTTGTAACCCGGCCCACACATGACCGACCACTCATTTCGCTTGAGTGTATCGAATGTATATCACCAACGGTTGGACTCAAACCACCGTTCCCGAATGGGCAGAATCGATAGATTTAGAAACAAAAGGAATTTCTCTAGATAGGTGATTATACACCCTAATGGGTGCGACCCACATAGCCATGCTGCCTGCCCGATTTTTGTCCTCTCCCGGTTGTTGAGGCCTGAGGCTACGAATACTTACCATTCATTGATAGCACAATCACTTTGAATGCCACATTGTCAGATCCGTTAATCACTAGTTGAGTTTGCACAAATATTCTGGATATTATGCTAAGGGATAAATCCGTTGCAACCATATATATTCATACAGACCAACCCATTTGATCATTGGAAATACTCTGTCAGACATTCGTCCATTTACGTTCGTTCTGGGACTGAACGAAACCGAAGGCACTATTTCTATTACTAGAAAAGCCCTTGCACTTCACTCCGTCTTCAATATATTCAGCATACTTGGTTCGCAACGCTTATGCCGATACGGAGTGGTTCTTCGGATAATAATCCAACCGGTCTCTCCATATTGACAACGATGGTCAAAAACTTCGATAGTCTGTGATTTAACTATCGAATAAAAACAAGTGTTCATCCAAACATATCAAACAAATCACTGGGCTCTTTTAATTAATATTTCATTAATTAAATCTCCTTTCCATTTCCTCTATCAATATTTGTTAACCAAATATTTCAATAACCATATTGGGCCTTTCCGCTATTTTTGTTTTCGATTCCTTGTCGAATTCTATATATATCGATATATAGATTTCTAATTGTCAAATTTCTTAAAAATATTCTAACTCCTTAAATTCCCGGAAAATTTCGCCATAACCTCCCCTGTATCGGGAGCATCGGGAAATTTCAAATAGCTTCCCGGTATCTTCTCCAATCGAAAAGAAAAAGGAAAAGCCAAGCGGCTTGCCGATACGGCGCATAAAACCTCATATATGAATTAAACATGTACCTTTTGTCGAGCACATTATTTATATACCTTCATCACTTTTCCCCAGACCTGTCTCCTGTATGTCTATACCTGTCCAATTGATTTCAACTATTCCCAATTGCTTTAACTCAATTCGTTAATTAACTTGTTAATTAACTCTTTGGTCTATTTCACTTTTATATTTGGACATAACACGTTCAAATATACTTTTAACTTGCTTATCAACTAATTGAATTCAAATTTCAATTAAAGTTCTATATTCGATTTCGAATATATATTTTCGAACGCCAAATTCACCTTTCAAGGTTCGACTTTAGTTCAAACTCGATTAACTAATTTCTACTTTGACTTAGTTAATCCTAAATAATCAAAATAGGGTTATTGTTTCAAAAATCACTTTGCTTACTTCACTTGAGCTCGCCTTTATTTCCTAACTTAAGTTTAGGCTTTTTAAAATGGGACTTTGGATTTTTATTTACTTAAAAATCCTTATATTTATATATAAAATCCATTATGGTTTATAATGGTTTCTGGCGCTGCATTTTTGAAATTTTGATTTTGACATAACTCAAAATCTATACGACGAAATTCAGATTTTTCTCTTTCATTAGAAAACTATTATCAAACCAGTCCTGACGTTTCTTGTTTCAAAGAATTCCGACTTCAATTGAGTCCTGTATACTCGATTGAAGTTCAAATCGCTATTTTTCGAACTGCAGCGCTGCGGCGAGTTCGTTTTAATTATATTTATATATATAAACTTTTAAACTTCGTTTATATAAATTCAACTCTATTCTAATATATTTTAAATATATACCAAATCATTTTTCCCAACTCAACAAATATCTCTGATATTCTATTTCATTTTTATTTGAAATCTATATTCAAATTCCAATTCGATTATAATTCAAATTCTATATTCAAATTCTATTTCAACTATTTGAATTCAAATTCCATTTTTAATCTATTTGAACTTCAAATATTTAAACTCATTTTTACTTTGAACTTCAAGTATCACATTTACTCCCTTTGAATTCAAATACCATGTTTCAAATTCCTCTTATTCAAATTCCTTCTATTTAAACTCCATTTGAGTTTTGTTTGAATTTATATTTAACACCATTTGAATTCTATTTAAATTCTTATACTTAAACCCTCTTTATTAAAACACATTATTTAAAACCCATTTGAATTTTCCTTATTTCAAATCCATTTGAACTTCTTTTAAAATTCAAATTCCATTTCAAAATTTATTTGGATTTCCTATTTTGAAATCCTATTCCACTTCTTACTTTGAAGTCCTATTTTCAAAGTTCATTTCAAATTCTAATTTGAAATTCCATATTCAAATTTCTACTTGAATTTCTATATTCAATTCCATGTTCAAATTCAACACTTGAATTTCTATTTCAAATCTCAATTCAAATTTCATACTTGAATTCCAATTCAAATCTCTATTCAAATTTCACATTTGAATTCTTCCTTGAAATACTATATTTCAAATTCTATTCAATTCTTCTTTGAAAATCTATTTTCAAAGTCTATTTCAAATTCTCTTTTGAAAATTCTATTTTGAAATTCTATTTCAAATTCTCTATATTCAAACACCATTTGAAAGTTCTACATTCAAATCCACCTTGGATTTTCTATTTGAATTCTAAATTCAAATTTTCTATTTCCTTTTCTTTTTTTGAATTCAAATTTCCATTTCCTTTTCTATTTGAATTCAAATTCTCCATTTCCTTTTGGAATTTAAATTTCCATATTTAAATTTCCTTTTGAATCATATTTTCAAAACACTTGTATTCCTATTTCTGAATTATCAAATGATAATTCTTTTCACTTCGTTTATAACTTCGTTATAAAAGAACTATTTATAACCTTCGCTCATAAAGAAACTACTTGTTTTATTTTTCAAAAACAAGGTTATATATTTTTTTATTCCCATTAAAAATTCAAATTCTATTTAAAAATAGAATTTCCCTTTTTAAATTTCAAATATCCTTTTAATTGGCCCAGTGATATTTAAACACCAAACAACCAATCAGTTATTTCAGGTTTTCTAACACATCATATATCACAGTATATATATGTAATCAAACAACCAAACAGATAATATATTTTTGAGGAATCCAGTTGGATTCCTCCAACCTGTTTTCCTGCATCCACAGATGTTAGCACATAAATAATACCCATTCTGCTTCGTGGCAGAATATCGCGGTATAGAAGGTCATCCACTAATCATAGCGTGGGGCGTATAGGGTAATCATCCGCTATGAAACTGCGGGCATCCGCTAATGAGACTGCGGGAATCCAACCAATCAATCAACCCAATATATATATATAGCCTAAATAACTAATATATATAAAGCAACCAGAAATCATTCACACAAGCAACAGACAATTATTTTTAATAAAATAAAAATAATTCTAAAGGTGAGTGAGATTTACTCACCGAGATTTTTGCCGAAATATCCTGTGTAAATTTCCAACTCATCTCGGTTGTGCATCGTCTTGAATAAATTAATTTGGTACCTACCATAAATTAAATTCAACGGTTAAATGATTTTTAGTTTAAACTAATTTATCCTATAAATTAATTTATTCTATGTATTTTCAAACACTTAACCATATATTTTTTTTCCCCATGCTTACTTAAATAAATAAATAACAACAACCTTAATTACCTTTTCCATATTTAAATGAATTAAATTTCCAACTATATAACTAATCCCTATATATTAAACTAATTATCACATTAAATATTTATTTCATTTATTCACCAAATAAATTAAACTAAGTTTAAATTATTTAATCAAAATTTGTTAAAGCCCGTTACCCTTTTATCCCATCGCGAACCCTCTTCTTCCCTTCACTTGCTCGCGGCAACTCCACCATCTCCTTCTCCACTCGTACCCTCATCAACAGTGCATCGACTCCTTCTCCCAACATCGTAACCTGGAGCAGACCTTGCGCTCTGTAGCTCGCCCATCGCATCCCTTAAACCCAACCAAAAGCCACCAGGATCCGACATCGACCGCTCACCCGCTTCATCAAATCGCGACACCCCTTTATCACCGTAGTTCAAAATCGATCATCGAAGAAGCATGTCGCACCAATTTCTGATGGTGCGGAATTGTGGGTCTCGAACGCATGAGGTGATTTCATTGATAATTATTAAAAGGATTTAAAAGAGGGGAGCTTCGAATTTGGAACTAAGTCGCGAAAGAGGGGGATGCCATTTTATTAGAATCGAACAGAAGAAATGAAATGAACTAGCTGGAATCGAAAGAACGAGGACCAAGGTTCAATTTATAGGGAAAACGGGAGGAACAGACGTACCAAACCATTAACTTCTCTGATTCCTTTGGAGGGAAGAAATGAGACAGAAAATTCAGCTCGAGGAAGAAATATAGGGTGGCTTGATTTTTTTAGGTCTGCGTTGAGATTTTAGGTCGGCTCATTTTTCCTGAAAAGAAATTTATATGGACTTGATTTGATTTTAATTTAATAATAAAAATATCTTGTGGTCCTTCACTCGAAATTCTGAACCGATATTTAGTCGTAACGACTGACGTTATAAGCTTAAAACGCCGTTCTGAATTCGACGGATCCGATTCTGAATTTTAATTCGACTATATAGAAGAGATAATAATTCAAATTAATAACTTAAATTAATTTCGATTTGAAATATAAATCGGTTTCAAACAACTAAATTTATCGATAACAATCTATCATTATCGTTCTATTCGATATTAAATCATATAATGATTTTTAAACTAAAAAATTTCATAATAAAAATCCATTTATTATCGAATCAATATTTAAAACCATACTAAATATTTAAAATAAACTGTTCAAAAATCTGGGTCGTTACAAGAGAGGTCCACGATTTATAGGGACCTTCCTTATGAACAGAGTCAACAAAGTCAGGCTGGAATTCACTGTCTACGACATTTCGATAATCAGTTAGAGCACATGAAGAATTAACAAAAGAGTCACTACTTTTCAGGCCAGATTCAACATGCCTACAACAACCCATGCCATAAGGCTTACACCAAATTTTAATACTGTCCTTTTTGCTAGTTTTTAACAGAACATGATCTGGCAATGACATAGCAGCCTTGATACTGAAATTGACAGCAACGCAAAGGGAACAGAGAGGAAGACTTAAAGCATGAGCATGAACTCGACAGGAAGAAGAAAGCGTCGGAAAGTCAACATCAAAGGTTACTAGAGTCGTAGGAGCAAAACGACGATCAACACAAGCAACTTTACCAGCGAAGATAAAAGCACCAGAAGCTTTGCGATTAATTAGAAGTGGTGAGTACTTGATTTTACGTGACATCGTAGCCAGAAAACGAGATCGAAAGGGGGATTAGGTCAACAATTGCTATTCTCTATTCGCATGAGGCCATTTCAACGATGTATATAATGCTCTGTATATGTTTAGTTAGAAAATAGACGAACATAAACATTTTACAAAATGGTATAGATTTGAATCATGGTTCAGAATAAAAGAAGAAAACAATCACCTTGTTAGTCCTACGTTGCGTCTCTCGATGAAACAATTGTAGTCCTCCATTGCAGCTTACGAGAGGGAATACAAGAAGAAAAGAGGAAAGCGAGATTCGTTTGGGCAGGGAATCATGAATGCAGAAGAATTTTGGAAATTTGGGGGTGAATGAAATTTGGGGATTAGAATGATTTTGGAAATTTGAGGGTGAGAAGGAAATGAAAAGGAAAGCATGTCAATGAAAAAAAAAGTAGAAAATAGAAATAGCTGAGGTGTGGATTGATGGTTGAGATTTTGTTTTAAAAGATGGTGTGGATCGTTGAGGTATAAAATTATATTAGTTTATTAAGTTGAATGTACTTATAGCTACTGTAATATCTTGCTGATATCTATGCTAACACCTTGAATCGAATGTTGCAGTATGACCAAAATTTTATGGTTGTTAGCTAGCAATACCTTGCAAATCTGTTTTAGAAGGTCATCTATGGCGTAGTGACATATTGTCCCTTAAAGTACATCACATTGTAGACGGGATGTACTTTGAATGAGTTGAACTATAAATTCTTGTTGGTGTCATTCTTGAAGCGATAGCCTTCCCCCCATAAATGATGATGGGAAACAGTCGTGTCCTTTTGAATAGCATAACGCTTGAATCTTTCTTGTTTGTATAAAAAACCAAGCAAGTTTCGAAATATTCATGATTGTACACATAAGATCAAGACCTTCTGATTGAGAATCCCGATTGTTGCAGGTAGACTATTCAAACCTCATTGAGTCAATAGGTTGAATACCTTTACCATTCAATCATGTACGTCAAGTTATTGGCTCACACGTGTGATTGTATATGCGGAAGTCATTGCCGCACAACATCGTTTTCCCTGCAAGTTGAGCGCGTTACGAGTCAAGTCGGTCTCTACACATGAGTCGACACGTGAAACTTTCAACTGCATCAGAGTTTTTCCTTTCTTTTCTTCAATTTTAACTCTCTACTTAACATATTTTGGGAGTGTCGAACAATTTTTAGTGTCAACATGTATATTACTGTTGTTATTACTAACATTTGTACGACTATACTTTTAAAGCTTGTACCCTAGAGGAACTCTGTTTAATGTGAATAATAACATTGTTGGTGTTATATTTATTTTGAATAATATATTCTGTTGTGTTATATTTACTGCATTATATAAATATTAACATAATAGAAGTCCTTAGAATAATAATACAGAATTATATAGTTTCAAGCAAGCGACTTGAACATGAGATTATATAATATATTAAGTATTATAATTCTTAAATATCCCTAGTCAGGTTTCATTGTAAACATAGGATAACAATGAAACACTGAGACTAGTATGTTGATTGACTGATGATCATATCTCATTAATCATTAATATAACTGATTAATAACATATTAGAGAAAAACATATTGGATTGACCCAACTTGAGAAAACTTGATAGAGTATAATTTATAGTATCATAAGTAATTCTCAAAGTGTCAGTAATGTAGTGGTTCTCGAACCTGAAATCATTATATATATATTCAAGAATATTTGTATTTTGATATCATGAAAAGTTACTTTTAACCAAGTAGATGATGAAAGTGATTATCATATACATATCGAATCAATTAAATAATATGAATTAACTAGATGGATTTTAACCCTATAATATAAGTAGAAATATCCATGGGCCTCTTGATTGAGTATATTATAAAGTGCATGGTCGTGCTCAAATATTGATTTGTTTTATATAATTTACTCATCAATCAAGATAAAAGGATTAAATTATAAAGAGGATGGTACATTCCATGCCTCGTGTTTAATCTTGGATATATTGGTTAAAAGGATTTAATTACGCTGATATAATGGTCATGAAAAAGGTTGTATCGAACGTTGATTTTACTGTAACTTGGGTAACAGCGATGTATTACTGGATGCCGCTCACTGTTTATAATTTAAATATTGTTTAAATTATTGCCCACATTTATAACCTATAGGGTCACACATAAGAACGTTTAAAAGGGTGAGAACCATTTTTAACAAAAGGAATTCAAATGTTGACCTTTTCTTTGGTTTTAAATGGTATAAAGTTCTACGGTTTACCTAAAATATCTCGTTTTTCATATTATAAACAAAAGACTGACCCTTCTTGTATTTGTATCACATAGAAAACGAGTATCCAAAGAAAACATAAATCTCTAATTATGGCTAGTACCTATTCCCCATCCATCTCGACTCCATTCGACGTCATCGAGAGCTTCGTTCGTGGACTCCTCTAGAGGCGCCTCCTTCAAGAACTTGATTTCGTTTCAACCTAGATCTAATTTTGTACGGTTATGTGATTTGAAAAGCAAAGGCATAATGTACACGATTTTATTCAAATCTTTGAATTCACGCATGATACTAGGGTTACTAAATTACTTAATCTGCTGCCAAGCGATCCAATTTTTCCCTCGATGGTATCAGAGCTAAGTTATTATGAATTCAGTAGTTGAATTTGGCCGTGTAATTAATTTTGTAACTGTATAAATAGATGTTATGAGCACTGATTTATGATTGTAGATTGTAATATATATATATATATCCATTGTAAGATCGTTTTATATTTGAGATAAATGAATTTTGAAATGAATTTGGTTGATGTTGAACATTGAATTTGTATGATTTATACATATATATTGTAAGATCATTGTGCTAATCCAATTCATATATGACATATGTGTTTGGATTAGTAAACAAGAATGAACTCTTTTATACCAATAAAATAAAAGATGTTTGATTGTTTAAACATAGTTATGTCTGTAATTATGTTTGGGACCAAAAATTATATTTTAGTGAACGATTGTTAAGTTACTATTAACATTTCCTTTCTGATAATATTTATGGTATGAATATATATAATTGATAACCGGTGATCAAATTCCAAGTATGGATGATTTTGAATCATTGCATATTATTGAAGAGTATGATTAAGGTTATGAACAAACAAATCATACTATGTTGAACATCAGTCTATCATACATGTATCACACCTACCCTGTTAATGAATGTGTTTATATTAGTTAACAGTTTTTGCAAATGTATAACTACTAAAGACCGCACTTGAGAACTATAGCTTAACTAGGTTGACACCTTTGGATATTTACTGTTTGACTGATATTAGTAAATAAAAAAACAATCTAACTGGTGGTCTAACTTTACTAATTATACCAGCCTTGATTAACTATTGCAATATATATATATATATATATATATAATCCCATAACTCATTGAATCAAAATGATGACGATGCAACCTTATGATAGATTATAGTGTGATGCATTTAAAATGTTTATGCAAATATATGTTGTGTGCGTCTGGGTTTTGGTTCCCCATAAAATCTGGATTATATGTTAAACACACCTAGACATGCATCTTGCAATGCTGAATGAATTAGGATTTATATTTTGCACACATATAAACCCGTGCATTGGATTTAAATTTTAGAATATGGTATAAAGTCCATATTACAAACCAGATATACCAAATTAAACATGTAAGCATGTCAGTGTGTGTGTGTGTATTGTTTCTTAACACTGAGAATGCATACAATGGACCAGTATGAATGAATGGGGCCATTTGTGATATTGTACTAGTATTTGAGAATGTGATGGATTTAATTTCTAGATATATTGTATGTGTAATGCATGCTCTGTTGTGGTTAAATGCTTAAATATGGCTATATATACATGATATAATGGAACCTTGAGATATGCAGCTTATGTGTTTGTTTATATGCATGTGTATAAGAATACCTTCTGCGGTTAAATTCTGAGAGAAGTCATTTATATGAAATGACTAATATTTTTCATCTCTAATGCAAACATGAATACGCTTATGTTTTGCCTGCGTTTTGTTTATATATATTTATGGCAATCGATTTAAATTTTTCTATATATAATACACCCTAGATGTATATAGTTCTGGACACAGCATGGGCTCGTTATTTGCTTTATAATAAATTGAGCCTTGAAGGGTCTGTTTTTAATTGATTCTGTAATACAAAAGGGCTTTTATGCATTTTATTCATACCTTTCACAGATGCTATGTAATGTTTATCCATCATAGTTTTGTTTTCATTTCGATCTGTGTTTGTGAAACAACCTAAACTCCCCCTTACGGGAAAGCCCGGATTGGATTGGGAACACGACGCATCAGAATACAAACAATAGAACATTTCATTGCTATTACAAAAATTTACATCAGAGTACAAGAATATTTCAGAGTTCCAATAAATAATATACAGTGGAAAATATCAAAGATTAAAATACATAGTAGCGGAAATAAAAATGTATATATACAATGCGTAGCGGAAAATACATAAACTAGCACAACTGAAAGAAATACACGGATACAAAGCGTTCCGAATATAGCTCCAGCTGTAAATCTAGGATCCTGTGCAAAGAAGTATCCGCGAAAACCAAAACTACTATCTGCCCATGTGGAAAATATGGGCACCCAAAGTTTAGGTTAAAACAATGAACTCTGAGTCAACCATGGAACTGGTGTGAGAACTAAAACAGTTATTAACTTGATTTTTTGAAGTTGGGTAAATCACGGGACCACGCCGTATAACACAGAACGAGTTTATCCCCTATGAATTCCAGTGCATAAAAATAGCAACGCAATGCTAAAGAGAAAAATGAAGCTATTATAAGACTCAGGTCCCATCATACAATGAACGCGATCGAGGATAGAGTTTTCCCTTATAATAGCCAAATATGCTTGATACGCGAAATTTCATCTTTTATTATTACAATAAGTGAAGAAATCAACTTCAAATATAAATGTATCAATCATAGGCGGCGTAGGTACCATTATATTATGTCTCCATATAGGTTTACAACTAAAAACGTAAAACCACGTATTGGAAATTGGGTTTCCATCTATGAACCAAGGCAAGCGATCCTTCTTACCGATTCGAGACACATTAGCAATGCCTAAGGACTCGGACGCTGGCGAGCCCTATGTTAGCCGAATGGTCGGTCATCCGTTGATGATTAGTTATACTATAAACTATATGTTAGCGGTTCTATCGAACCTCCGAAATGGGTCAGTATGTCGACCACTCAAGAGCCACTAGGGACTCACTATCACAAAGCCTTTCAATCGGCCCAATGATCGCGGTACCTCGCTTTCCATCAATAAAGTTTTCCAACATCCACATGAGTAAACAGTCTGGGCTCCATACCATGGCGTTACTTGTAGTAGAAACTAACATATGTCCATTTCCATACGTTCCTCATCCCGTTTCTAGTCCATACCGGGATGTAAAGCTCGCGAATTAACACTGCACAAAGCTATGCTAATTAAAGCTGTGCTTTGATCATCAACCACAAAGCCCTGCTTTTCAGCAAGAGCTTTGATCCATGCAACTCAGCATGCCACACTGTCAATCCATACCGTATCACTGATTTCCACCAATATATAACTTCTAAGCTTGTACGTCTCAGTGAAGGGTGTTAAGCAAGAGAATAAATTCTCCACTCCCAAACAGATATATATATATATATATATATATAGAAGATATCAACGAATACAGTATAAAGGAATACAATGCCAGACACACTATCCATTTGCTAGTCCGTTCTGGGTTTGAACGAAAACGGAGGCACCTTATTCCTCGTCCCATATGTCCAATGCAGGAGAGCGGCCCTTGCATATCCGGTCGATCTCCAAGCGTCTGGATGATCACCACTTATTACCTTGTCTTGGGTGTACATCCCAATCAAGACATCAGTAATCATCCAATGTGAAGATCTCCGGTCTTCAACCACCGTCTTCATTGTCGATTTTTAATCATTGTAATATTTATTCAGAATGGGTTAAACCCAATCTTTCCGAATAACTCATGTATTTTATAATCAAGTGCTATAAAAACACATCATACGCATCATTCCAATTCAGAATATTCTTTTATTTAAATATTCACATCATTAGGGAAAGGTTCCCATTAATTTTATCAAAGATAAATTCTTTTAAATTTTCTCTTTAATCTTCCTTTGGATATCAATTTAAAAAGATTTTCATTTTATCCTTTATCAATTCTAAATCAAAATTAAGGTTTCTAAAACTAGTCGGGATTATCGGGCCATACCGAAGTAATCATTTATTTTATCTTTCTAATCCCTACCTATTCATCCCATGTAGCAAAGCTGGTAGTACTCCATATCTAACACCCACGGTGTTATCGGTAAAATTAATTACCATTTCGCGTTCAAATATAATTAAATATCTAACTATCACCTGGAGTAAAGCTGGTGGTACTCCATTCTCGACCATTTCATAAATTAGATAAATTTATTTATCTCATTCTCATTCCAATCTAATTAAAGATTCATTAAAACTCTAATTCAGTTTTAATCTCAAGAATCATTATTTAATGATTATTAAAATTTAATAAATTAATCTTATCTTTAATTGGGTAAAATAACTAATGTCATTTAAAACACAGTTCACAATAAACCAAAATCAGCTTCCATCAACTATGGAATCTTCACGGAAAACAGATCAATATATAATTGATATAAGTTTCCGTATCCAATCTATACTGTAAACGGGATAACAGCAAAGCCTTTAAATTCCATATAAAATAACGGTCTTCCTTTACAGAAGCTCTTCTCGATTATTGCCAAATCGAATTCCATTCAATTCCAATTTAATGTATTAAATTGGAAAAATTTACATTGGAAAATTTCCATTAAATCTCAATAATAAGATTTATAAATTCCAAATCATCTCTTCACTGTTAATCGGGTTAAAGAACAAGTGTTATTTAAAACACCATTTACAATAAACCCAAAAAACCAACTTCAATTCAATTCCAAATAAATATTAATCAATTGGTAAACTTCACTAAATCTTAATTAAAAGATTTATTCTTTCTCAACTGGGTTTAAGAACAGTGTTAATAAAGACATCATTCACGACAAACTCAAAATCTAATTTAATATTAAATACAAGGCTCTGAATAGAAATTATGTCGGCTTATATTCAATATCAAATTCTGAAATCAACAAATATCGTATTGGGAATAACGATATATATATCTTCCAAATTCCTCTATAATATCCGTATAATTATGGAATCCAATATAGAAATATTTCGAAGATTATTTCCATTCAATATCTATTCCAATTTATGAATTGGAAAACTCTGATTATTTTAAAACCCATTTTTCAATCCAATTTATTATTTCTAAAAATAATTGTTATACTAGTTAAAAACTAGTACATTTCGACGAAATATATTTTTATCTTTTCAAACATGGAATTTTCATCCAAAATCTTTCCAAATCATTTATTATGATTTTACATAATTTTTCCATATTTTTAATAATTTTATTAAGGCCCGTACAGTCGATTTCCATAAAGATTTCCATAAACGACCATCGAATTACATTTACAACTACCTTTTCCAAAACTGATTTGGATATATTTTAAAATCCAACTGTTAGATTACAAATCTATTAATTATCACTAGAAAGCTCTTTTCGATACGAACCCAACGGTTCCGGGTTTTGGAGAATCCGACGGTCAATCTATTATTATCACTAGAAGCTCTTTTCGATACGAACCCAACGGTTCCGGGTTTTGGGGAATCCGATGGTCGGATCTCACGTTATATCAATTTGAAGATAATGGTCGAAATTCGTGAACGGTCGCTGCGCAGCGCGTTTTATTCTGGCCATTATATATATATATATATATATATATATATATATAATATCATCGATTTCCATTTAAAACGTATTTTATAATTCGTTTATAATAAATGATTTCAACTTCATTTTCTAATCAAAATTGAATATTCTATATCATTATAATATTAAAATGATAATATTTTCAAAATATTGGATTTTGAAGTCAATTCTTTTCGATATTATTATAAAATGAATAAAATCGATCTATAAACCCGTTCGGGTTGAAAATGGCGTATCTATAATTAACCCAGCTTCATATTTTTATATATTTTCGCATCCATCCAAAATCGAACATCAAAATCATATTTTGATTATTCACCGAATATTATTTTAAAATATTCTTTATTTTAAAATATTATTATTTTAAAATATTCTTTATTTCTGAATATTCCATATTTTAAAATATTAGTTATTTTAAAACATTCTTTATTTCTGAATTGGAATCAGACTCATTCAATTACCATATAATTTCAGTTATATGGATTTCATACATCGCATGTATTCATAATAACGATAAATAATCATTTAGCAATCAAACATCATCCAGAGAGTATTTTACAACTGTATAAGCATTAAAATAAATAAATAACGCTCACTACAGCCTGTCAACCCATCGATTTACATACAACTAAATATTGGGATTAGTGTATGTCAAATATTATCCGAACACTCGTGTGGGATTTTCAAACAACAAATACTAATTATTGTTTGTGCATTTGGGCGATGTGTAAAATTTATCGTCCCAATCAATATCAGATAAATAGGTGTACATCGACGAGCCGTCCGACTTGTAAATGAATATTTATTCCAATTTCTTTTCATGATAATTTTATATACAATTTATATAAATAATTTGTACATTTCAGTTTTCAGAAAACTCCTACATACAACAATATCAAATCCCAATCAATTCATCCAATCACAATCCAAACAAACAATCAACCATGGTTTGTAAAAAGTAGTGTCAGGAGCTGCTAAGCCCCGTGTGCAACCTATGATATAATTACATAACAAAAATAGTCGAGTGAGAAAGAATTCTCACATTGGGTTCGACTCCGTCAGTCTTTATGTAACGACCTGGAAATCCGTACCTTTTGAATCGACAATAATCCACACATGTCTAACTCAAAGCTGTATGTATTTACAGATTGTTAAATGACGATCCACATCTTCAACCATTATAGTCAAAAATATAGATAATCAAGGGGATTAATTTAGAATTAGAAAGAAAGAAGAAAACAAACACAGAATCTCGCAACGGAATGAACAAAATATAATAATCAAATAACAGTTCATGAAGCTGTTTAAAATAAACATTTGATCATTTTTACAACATTTATCAGAGTTATACATTTATATACATAACTGATAATACAGAGTAATGCAATAGAATAGTAGTGGGATACAATAGTAATAATAGTATACCATCTTCGTCTTCATCCTTCAGAAGATAACCTTTGAAACTGGAATGCTCAAGTCTGACCCGAGCGTAATAGCGTGAAAATAAAACAAGCTCGGATCAGGCAAAAATATTCTCATCTAAGTCAAATCGATATCATATGAACATGCACACACATAACTCAAGAGATGTTACGGGAAATTCCATCTCCTAAGGATCCGTCAAACTAGATACTATATAATATAATTTCGCTATTATACTAGTGTCTATTCACAAATACTTGTCAGAAAAATAGCGTAAGCGGGGTTACATTGATTACCCTTACACAGTTTATAAGCACATGGTCTATGCAGGTCCTGTAACACAACCAGTAACGTCGGTAGCCAGTGAGTCCCCTATAGACCTATGCCAAAAATCAAAATCGTAGTTGTCTCGCTTAAGGATAAACGTATGACAAGGCATATGAGGCTATACCCAAAGTAGTATGCTACTAGTTTGCCTGATCCAGACTGGTGGTTACTCCTAATGGCCCACCGTAGACATCCGCCCCATATCGAATCAAAGGTAAATACCTCCCATCAAGGGTGCGCACCAACAAAACAACAACAACAAAAAGTAATAGTATGGACCCGAGGCCCAGGAAAATCGAAGAGCAGATGTCCACTAAGAGGTAGTCAAGCCTCATTTGGTCTGGCACGGCTCCTGTTTTAGTCATTTCAAATTGACACAAGTGTCGGGGTCATCCATTATCGTTCACTTTCTTCAAACCCAGTAATCACCTCCAAATTCATCCTACTTCATTTTTGGAACTCCAACACGTACACAGTTGTTAAAGTGGTTCCAACATTGACAGAGAGTATGTCAATAAGAGGCCCCGATCTCTTTAACAACAAAACGTCATGTTACACACCGATTGGTACTTTTATATTTCAAAAGTGAATCGTTATGATATCAAAATATCATATTCACCTTGAGATAAATTTCAAATTCAATAATTGATTATAACTTCAATTAACCACATTTCATTCGAATCATTCTGTTTACTTCAACAATAGTTTTGAATTCATTTTTGATTTTTACATCCAAATAATCATATTTA
Organism: Allium sativum; assembly: GCA_030737875.1. NCBI lineage: Eukaryota > Viridiplantae > Streptophyta > Magnoliopsida > Asparagales > Amaryllidaceae > Allium > Allium sativum. Next base: position 207,840,808 of record CM060925.1, read on the forward strand.
CTTTTAAATCAGAGATTTAAAAGTAAATAATTTCACTTCTAAAACAGTTTATAAGTTTGAAATAGTTTTGGGGTTTAAATAATTTTTTTTTATAATTGTAAATAGTTGGGAAACTTGGAACAGTTTGGAAATCAAAACAGCTTGAGTATTGGAAATGGTTTTATGTATATTAAAATCTTTTCTAAAATAAACTACTTTTATATATATATAAAAAAAATAAGTTTTTGAAAACAATTTATATAAAGTACTCCATATATCAAAGGAATAAATTTTATAAAATAGTTTTATATAAATTAGTTTATATAGAAATAATTCCAAATCAACCGTTTCTTTCCATTTCAATAAATCTGAACCTAAGTTCAAATCTCAAAACAAACCAAATCGATTTCCAATATCCAGTCCAAATCGATTCCAAAATCAAATTCATTTGAGAACAATCCATTTTAAAGGATAACTTCCAATTTCAAAATATTATTTTGAATCTATTCGATTCAAATCAAATCCGACTTCAAGTTCAAATTCATAATATTTATTTAAACCATTTAATTCGAATTTAATTTCAAAGTTTAAATAAAGATTTAAACCTTTGAAACAATTCAAATTATAATCAATTTTAGTTCAAATTTCAAATAACAAATTTTAGATCATTTCAATTTGAATTAAATTTCAAAGTTTAAATAAAGTTTTAAACCTTTAAAACAATTCAAATTCTAATCAACTTAAATTCAAATAACAAATTTTAGATCATTTCAATTCAAATTTAATTTCAAAGTTTAAATAAAGATTTAAACCTTTGCAATAATTCAATTTCAACATTTCAAATATAATTCAATTTGGAATGATTTCAATTCATAACCAATTTTAGTTCAAATTTCAATTTAACAAATTAGATCATTTCAATTTTTTTGAATTAAATTTCAAAGTTTAAATAAAGATCTAAACCTTTGAAATAATTCAATTTCAACATTTCAAATTCAAATTCCAATGTATAATTCAATTTAAATAATTTCAATTTATTTTCTTTACACAGAATCACTTATTTAAATCAGTTTCACAAATTCTAAAATTTATAGATTTAACCAATCCGATGTCCGTATAATAATTCTCTATCCTATGGCCAAGTGATCAGTTATTTCAAATTTTATTTATTTTTAATTTCAGGGAATGGATATATATCATTTCAATCCAAAGATCAAATATCATAGGTATATATCATTTCAACCTATTTCTTAATTTATTCGAAATGACAGTTTATGATGATGCCTATAACATCCAAGGTGACAACACTGATATAAAAATATAGACAACATCCATACAGTTCTATATATCCATAAATAAACACACATCACAACCATCATCCAAAACAGTTCAATTTGCAATAATTAACTGATTATATGAGTCGGGGTTTAACTAGCAATTTAATTCAAATAAAAATAAACTAACTGTCAAATTAATTTCTAACAGTTTAAATTAGATGTCCATTTTAAAATAGCAACCAACAACAAATAAGAAAATCAATCACAAATTCCAATTTCACAAAAATGTGAATATTTTTGTAGGTGTGAGAAAACTCACCTTCGTTTGAATTTGAAAATATAATGAACTCAAATCCTGACAATCCAACGTCATTTCCTAGGTCTCGTCGATATGAACATGTCGTCGCTTGTTTCGCTTGAAACAGACCTTTAGTAACCAATCCCCGTCCGCATACAAAGCAACTCAGAACAGGCAACAGCAACACCAAAACAACAAACACCATACTAATATTTGATCCCCCTTTACTGGCTTCTTCTTCTCTTTCAAAGCCATTCATCTAAATTTTCATTCATTATTTAAATGAATTAAATATCATTGCTAACCGCCATTCAGTCAAATCATGAAATTTATCACAACGCGCTAACTAATAAATATTTTCCTACTTCTTGAAATCAAACATTTCATTTTATATTGTTTTATAAAAACAATCTAAAAAAACGATTCATTAACATTCAGAAATTAAATGAATCCATATTGTCGCTAAACACCTTTCGGTCAAATCGTGAGATAAATCACAAGGCGTTAGCGCACAAATATTTTTCTGTCCAACCCAATGCTAAATAGAAACAGTTATTTGCTCATAAATTGGTCGAGCGAAATCAATTCTGCTAACGGATGTCATTACAAATTATAATTATCTAATTATTTTAACCGTGATTCGATCGCGAATATTTTACTGATGTTATACGTTCAACAAATTGCATCAAACAATTACGCTAACATGTTCGACTTATCAATACAAATCTAACGTCGGAAATCTGCAAGTCAAAAGGATTTCAGATGGTTGCGTTTATTCCTTTTTAAAGTTTAAAACTTTTTAAACTTAGATAATCAACTAACATTAGTTATTTAATAAATAAATCAAGGATTGACTCACCCCATGCCGTTGGCTAAAAGGCCCAAACCCGAAGCACAATAGTGAACGTATTCCACCCAGCTGCAAGCAACAAAATTTGTGTGCCTGCTCCATCTCATTCCCATTAGAACAGCCCAAACACAGGTCTACATGAAGCTCCATCCATGCTCATGCATGTAGTAATCCAAACTTTCCCATACCCATGTGTGTTCCTCCTTTTGCCATAAGAACAATGCAAATAAATGTCTCCATGCTTTGTGCCTCTCTTTTCCCTGTTAGCCCATGCACAATATTCACTTCCTTGCGTTGGAAAGAAAATGAAACCCCTGGAAAGAAAATGCGTTGCCCTCCCCATTTCTTTTGTGCCCCTCCTTTGCGTTTTTTTTTTTTTTTTTACTTAATCTCAGGCATGCCTACAACTCTAACCCACACACACAGTTCACAACTCCGTTCACGGTTCACGCGCTGTGCTCGGCTACTCACTGCAAAGGCCTCCTTGCATTCAACATTTAACTAATGTAAAACCCAACCCAAATCATTCCCTGCTGTCGTGCCATGCGTGCCCACTCCACATTCCTCACTTCAGCCCTGAACTCCACTACGCCCGCATGAAATGAATACCCACACAAGCCATGCAAACATATAATATACACAGCCTCAACAAAAGGAAGAAAAATAAATTAAGAGAAAGATGATTCATGTTGCTTCTTGGTAGAGAAAAAGAAAAAGAAGGTGGATAAGTGGTCTATTGTTTGAAGAATGGAGAGCTAATTATGTAACGTGGCCTGTCCATCCCCCATCTGGTTTCCCCATGCGTGTCCCCCCTACTTGCGTGTGCGTAGTGAAACATTTAATGTGAAGTGAGGGCCAAGTAAACATTTAATGTGAAGTGAAGTTGCATTGATGAGAACGTAGAAGAGTAGAAAATGGAAGCGTGGGAAGTAATGTGCATGCATAGAAAGTAAGAATGCACAGAAAGTAAGAAGGCATGTCACGCATGCTTTAGAAGTGAAAAAGAAAACAACATGCATTTTGTTTCATTTATTCATGACATGCATGGTTTTGATAAAAAATAAATTCTATTGGCATTAGCACCCTTTCGAGCTGGGTTTGCAGACCCAAAAATATTTAGAAATATATGTAAGATCGTAAAAGGGACACATCGAACTCAAATGACTCTGTTTTAAAAATGAACTGTGCAAGCTTTTTCATAATTTCAACGCAAACCGAGCACCGAAACTGACAAATGAATATATTTCGGTAATCAGCGCGACGAGACGGACACAACAGTATATAATTTGCAGTGTCTGCATGCTCCATTCAAAAACGCGTTACGGACCCCTTTAACGTAGAATTCGGATGGGAAACGGAGTTCAAAACGTCCGATTTTGCGAAACGAATTTCACCGTTGGATTACTGACAACGAATAGAATTTATTTCGTGTTTGTCCGAACTGGTTTCGGAGAGATTTTAAAATCGCTAAAATTTGAACAGTTATGCGCAGCTTTGCACTGAAAAATTGCGCGACCGTCAACATTCAAATTTTCCGACGAAACTTTCACAGCTGCTACATCTTACTGAACGTATTTCAAATTGAAAATTCTCATTACGAGAAATTATAGAATATTTTCAAAATAAAATGCGATTTATATCGCAATTTAAATCGTTAAAAATTGCGGGATGTTACACTTTAACTGGCGATTTTAACACCGTTTGGGTTTGAATTTGCCTCAAATCCCAACGAACTACAAATTGGACCCGATCAGTCTTGTTTTGAAGCTCTCGATTAGACGATCGCAACGGATCCAGTTTCGCACGATTTGGACCTCGCATGTAAAAGATACAACGATATTTGTGTTGATTACATTTTTAGTAAATTAATTAATAATTAAACGCTAATTAAATTCCTAATTATCATCACCTCGTTCAAAATCCGCTGAACCCAAATGTCGACTTGCAAACCCCATCGCCCCGATCACCAGACGTCACCGAAGGAGGACCAGATGGCTTCACGTGGAAGGGCTACGTGAGGCGCACACTTGGCCGGCAGCGCGGCGAGGCGAACTCGCACGCCTCAGGCCGTGGGAAATCTCCAGCGACCGCGAGCTCTTTGAGCTCAGATTACAACCAAAATACGCAACCATAAATTCTTCAACTGGTACAGATATGAAGAGGGAAGGATTCTCTACCATTTTGCTTTAGAAATTATTTGATTTCATTGCGTGGATCAAAAGTTATTGAGGAGAGAAGATTTGAAGTAGTTTACGTCGATCGTATTTATCAGGCGGCACGATTTATAAAAGTGAATTAGGGTTAAACGAAAATTCCTATTGGCCAGTATATATATTTAATTTATTTTTAATTCATTTAATTCCAAAAATAGTGATTTTTCATTCTAACTCCAAGCGAATCCCAATGAATGTCGTCCCCAGCCAAATACCCCTATTCTGAACATAATGGGATATGTCCTATAAGCCCATTTGACTATTTTGGTCAGTTTTAATCAAAATTAAAATATATATCAATATATATTGAATTCAAACGTACATTTTAATTTACCAGGCCCACATATTGACTCCAAAAATCACAGAAAAAATAAATCTAATTATGTTTTGATGATACGGTCCTAATAAAACTAATTTCGTCGAATTTGGAGACCATTTGAAAAATGGCCTTTTTCAAGACGATTAAATTTAAACTAAATTGACCAAACACGTTTAAATTTACCATGCTCACATATTACTTCCAAAAATTATGAAATTTGAAATTTAACAAGATTTTGACATTCCGGGTCCAACAAAACTGGTTTTATCGGAAACGGAGGTCGTTTGCAAAATGTCTATTTTTAAGGGCTTGTATTATTTAAAAAATATATAAATTCCATAGCAACTATTTTTAATTTTAAACTGCTATTACTTTCAATTTATATTATGAAATCTAAATTTTTCATATTCGTTAGAAAGATATAATTAAATAGATTCCAACGTTTCTTGTTTTACTGAAATCCGATTTATATTGAATTATGTATATTCATTTGAAATTAAAAATCGATTTTTCAAACTACCACGCTATTTTAAACTGTTTTTATAATTAAAATAAATTTATACGTTCTAACTACGTTTAAAATAAAATTTTAGTCATTATTATTTAAAATAAATTATTTTAAATATTCAAAATCCATTAAAATAACTAAAATAATTTTTTTAAATTGGTTTAGAAATTCCGGGTTGTTACAATCTCCCCCACTTAAAACCTTTTCGTCCTCGAAAAGGAATAGAGCTGAAAGTTGTTTAACTAACCAACTCAAATTTCATTCTAGATTTCATTCTTCAACTTTTCAGTTTCTACGAATTTTTTAATTTCTCAAAAATTTGGCTAACACACTAAATTTTCGAAAAATTTCGCCATAACCTCCTTTGTACGGGTTGATCTTTAAAAACGCAACTTGCCTCAGAGGGCCCTCATCATCCAAAAAGAAAAAGAAAAAGCCAAGCGGCTTGTCAGTCGGCTCATAAAATCATCATAACCCAAGATATACAATAAACGTGTACCTATTTACCGAGCATACAATTTTATTCCTCTACTTAGCTTCCATGCAATGACCTGTTCAATATACATACATGTATATGTATGTAATTCCAGTCATTTTTCAATTCAATTCAACTTTAGATTTTATTTGGCTTTATTCACGTATTGGTTTTAATTAATTATCATTCCAATATTTTTATTAATTAAACCAATAATCACACAACACTATCAACAATCAATTTGTTGATTAAATTTTCAAATGTATAACTTTTATATATTCAAAAATCCATTTTTGATGCCAAATCACAATCAATAGACCCTATCTAAGTTTTGGTTCTCACACTAGTTAATTGGAAATATATAGATATCCCACTTCCGGAACTCGAAAATAAACTACTGATGCTGTACAGTCATCAGTTAATCATCCCCGGGCGACTAAAGTATGATTCTGTATCCATCCAGTATATTTGAGACTTCGAATATACGTTCATGACGCGTATATGCAAAATCTTCATATACTCGATTGTCCAATTTCAATATAAAATAAAATACTCAAACACGTATAATAAGATATAAATTTTCAAACCTAATTTGTTTTCATTTTTATTTTAAAATAACACTCTTCCAACTCATTCTAGGATACTACTGATCCTATCACTAATGAGTCATTCTTATAGGACATTACTAATCCTATCTATGATGAATTCTTTCGTTTGGTTCTAATGTGTCTTGTTCTCAAGCACTTTAAACCAAAGCTTTGATACCAAGTTGAAACGACCCAAACTCCCCCTTACGGGAAAGCCCAGATTGAATTGAGAACACGATGCATCAGAATACAAACAATAGAACATTTCATTGCTATTACAACAATTTACATCAGAGTACAAGAATATTTCAGAGTTCCAATAAATAATATACAGTGGAAAATATCAAAGATTAAAATACATAGCAGCGGAAATAAAAATGTATATATACAATGCGTAGCAGAAAATACATCAACTAGCACAATTGAAAGAAATACACGGATACAAAGCTTTTCGAATATAGCTCCAGCTACAAATCCAGGATCATGTGTAAAGAAGTATCTGCGAAACCAAAACTACTATCTTCCCATATGGAATATATGGGAACTCAGAGTTTAGGTTAAAACAATAAACTCTGAGTCAGTCATGGGACTAGTGTGAGAAATATAACAGTTATTAACTTGATTTTTAAAGATGGGTAAATCATGGGACCACGCCGTATAACACCAAATGGGTTTATCCCCCATGAATTCCAGTGCATAAAAAAATAGCGCAATGCTAAAGAGAAAAATGAAGCAATTATAAGACTTAGGTCCCACCACACAATGAACGCACTCAAGGACAGAGTTTTCCCTTATAATAGCCAAATATGTTTGAAATGCGAAATTTCATCTTTCATTATTACCATAAGTGAAGAAATCAACTTCAAATATAAATGTATCAATCATAGGCGGCGTATGAAACACCCCACATTCATTAATGTCACTCATAAAGGGAATGCATTAACTTTAGTGAAGCGTTATAAGTAAAAGATGCAGACAAATTACAAGGCAGACAAATAAAGCAGTGGAAAATAAAGTCATTTTATAAGCAACGTAGTTCAATCAAGCTTTTACAAACAATTGACTCAATCATACTTAAAAGTACTACATAAAACTTCTGTTTTGATTCAAAAACTTCCAGTATACAAGAAGCATAAAACATAGCAAAGTAGCATAAGTCCCCAAATTAAAGTGCAATCACAGCCATAGCCAAAGATAAGGGGTTCCAAGCCATACATCACAGAATCTCCGAGCTTGGAATGAGAAACGGTCCAAACTAAGCTGATCTATTCCCTTCCTGACTACCTTTGGGGGGGAGGGGAATGGAAGAAAAGAAGACGAAAGAAAACAGGTCAGACATAAATCTGGTAAGTCCAGTGATTTTTCAGCATGTAAACAAGATAAAGGATCATGACATGAATAAACTGAAAATAGGACAATACCATAAAACAAGATGACTTAAGACAAGATAAGGCAAGGTAAACTGAATGCGCTTCTACTCTTTCTCTGCTTCGCTACTACCCTGTTGTTCTGATTTCTATATCTTTGCACCGCCTAACTAGTGCCGCAACTAGTAATCTATATAAAATGATAATATTACAACGTGATCCCAATCCCCGTAATTGTGGCAGCCTTCAGGTGTACATCTAGTAGGAGGATCTTACCTCAATCAGCTTAATTTCCACGAAGATGTTAGATGTACCCTTACTACCCTATCGATCGGCTCCCAACTTGTATTAATGTTACATGTGTCTATGTCAATCGGCCCTCTCTTGCGTGTAGATACCCTGTGCTGATCCCACCATAAGGTGTATCAATCCTTATGATAGCAACCCGACACGATTCAAGATGTACAGTGTGTAACTACTGGTACCCAGTGCCTGCTTTTTCCCACTCTAGAATACGTGCACGCCCGTAAACCATCGGAACCTACACTGACGTACCCCCTGCCGCTATTTTGACCGCTTATAATCAACCCAGTAATCGTGCCCCACCCTGCCTAGTTCAGGGTAACATGATAAATCTATGTGGGTTACTGCTGAAATGGGTCCCCGTTACTAGGGTTTCCTACTGGTTAAGTTTGTTGGCCTATATATACAAGTATTACCCAGCAACATGAGATGTACTTAACCCTCCCACTGATTCAAGCATGTCTATTTAACGGTTAAATTTGTGGGCCTATATATACTAATATTACCCACCTATACAATATGTACTTAACCCTCCCACTGATTCAAGCATGTTTATTTCACGATTAAGTTTGTGGGCCTATATATACTAATATTACCCACCTACACGAGATGTACTTAACCCTCCCACCGATTCAAGCATGTTTATTTAACAGTTAAGTTTGTGGGCCTATATATACTAATATCACCCACCTACACGAGATGTAGTTAACCCTCCCACCGATTCAAGCATGCTTTTTTAACGGTTAATTTTGTGGGCCTATATATACTAATATTACCCACCTACACGAGATGTACTTGACGCTCCCACTGATCAAGTCAATACGTATTATTGGTTAAGCTTCCCTTAACCCTATCCGCTTTGTTTATGTAATATTGGTTAAGTGTTTCCACTCATGTTAACTTAACCCATCCACACATCATGTTGTATTGGTTAAGTGTTTTCTATTAACTTAACCCCACTCGTTCATCATGTTATATTGGTTTAGTGTTTCCTTCTTGTGTTACTTAACCAAATCGTACATTATTTTATATATTGGTTAAGTGTTGCCTTCTTGTGTTACTTAACCCTATCATACATCATGTCATATATTGGATAAGTGTTGCCTTCTTGTGTTACTTAACCCTACCATACATCATGTTATATCGGTTAAGTGTTGCCTTCTTGTGTTACTTAACCCTACCATACATCATGTTATATCGGTTAAGTGTTTCCTTAGTTAACTTAACCCTACCATTTGTTTAATTAACATGTTGTACTGGTTAAGTGTTGCCTTAGTTAACTTAACCCTACCATTTGTTTAATTAACATGTTGTACTGGTTAAGTGTTGCCTTAGTTAACTTAACCCTACCATTTGTTTAATTAACATGCTGTACTGGTCAAGTGTTGTCTTAGTTAACTTAACCCTACCATTTGTTTAATTAACATGTTGTACTGGTTAAGTGTTGACTTTGTCAACTTAACCTTACCATTTGTTTAATTAACATGTTGTACTGGTTAAGTGTTACCTTAGTTAACTTAACCCTACCGTGTTGTCGTAGTCAACTTAACCCTAACATTTGTTTAATTAACATGTTGTACTGGTTAAGTTTTTCCTTAGTTAACTTAACGCTACCATTCTTAACATGTCCTATTCATTAGCATTAATTGATTTATTAATGCACCAACCTCTCATATTAGATCTGTGTTGTTGCGGTTACTGGATGTGCCGAGCAGTTCCGGGCAGTTTTACACCACAACTCAATCTAACCTCGGGTTTTTCTTGGGAAAGACGCACTAACCTCTCACATTAGATAGGTGTTGTTGCAGTTACTAGATGTGTCGGCCGGTTCCGGGCAGTTTTACACCGCAACTCAATCTAACCTCGGGTTAGGCATGTTCATCCTTTATTTAATTTACATATTCGTAATTTATGTCAAGTTTATATGTAAATTATCCACAAGTTGTCATGTCACATTTACGGTTTAAATTAGGTTCATAATTTATGGTATACAAATTATACCATTTCATGCTATTAATCATTTACATGATTAATTATGAGCCAATCTATGCCATTTGCATGTAATTTAATGTTTTACCCCAACGTTTCCCCCCGTTATTCGTTCGCATAATTTACATAGAACGTTAGGCTCACAAATTAGCCTAACTTATAAACAAAAGGGAAAAGAAAGGAACATGTAACATTTCAACAGCATAAAATAATATGAATCTAACTAAGCATGTGTAATATAAATTTTTCATGAACAATATAAACTTAATCAAGCATATCAATATGAACTTGTACTTGAGTTAGATCCAATTAACATAGATCTTAAGCATATGAACAGGAATTTACATTGATCTTAAACATATGTATTAACTTGTATCTAATCATGTAAGCGTGTAGATCTAAACATATAAGCATATATGAACATGACTTAGTTTATGAACATGTACATAACATAACATAAAAGCAAGCATGTAGATCTAAATATATAAGCATATATGAACATGACTTAGCTTATGAACATGTACATAACATAACATAAAAGCAAGCATGTAGATCTAAACATATAAGCATATATGAACATGACTTAGCTTATGAACATGTACATAACATAACATAAAAGCATCACCAAATTAATATACAATACGATAGGTCCAATTGTACAAATCACAATAGTCTCATAGGCATAGTTAATTTCATATTTATCATAAGGATAAACATGAATCAGAATCACAATTAGGCACAGTTCTAGATTCGATTTATTTCATGCTATGACTTTTATATATTTAAATCTGAAATATAACTGAACTTACAGAAAAAGAACAGTTCTTGTATTTTGGAATCTGATTTCTGAATTTGTTAAGCTATTCCTCTGATGTAGACTATTGATGTTCTTCTAATTGATTTCTAGTTGAAGAAGATATTCTAGTTTTAAGAAGATGGAGGTTATGCTAGTTCAGAGAGAGACAACATGACGGCTTTATAGAATGTGTTTATGTGTTTTAGGTTTAGGGTTTGAGCTGATTATATAGAAGTCTAGGATTAATTCAAGCCTTTGGATCAACTTAGGATCCATCCAAACCATCCAAATCATCATGACACAAAGACAGCTCACTAGACCAATCAAATAAAGCCACATCGGCCCTAATACAAGAAAAATCGTCACCCAACCAACCAGAAAAAGCCACATTAAAAAAAACAATCCTTCAGCAATAAAATGTGCGCGTGTGCCACATAATGCATACACATCATATATATATATATATATATATATATATATATATTCTTTTTAGCTATCTTCCCAATTAACCATTTTCACACTAAACCACTTTTTGAACTGCGTTCACACTAAGCCACTTTTTAGACATTCCCCCAAAAAAAATGGCGCTGGCGGGGATCGAACCCTGTACCTCTTATATGCAAGTCACATGTTCTAACCAAATGAGCTACTAAGTCATTTGCTTACAAACCTTAGAACAATGCTAAACATTATTCTTTTCTCATTCCTCTTTTTTATGTTTTGCTACAATATTTAATTTAAAGATATCTTCTTCATTTTAAATCGGTTTTCTGCAAACCATAGGTCTAAATTGATCAGAAAATCACCACGAATGCAATGACGCTAATTTCGTGACCAAATTCCTGTAGCTCTTCAATTTTTCTTTTTTATTTAATTGTTCGCATGCATTTCTTCGCATTTCATGTATTACACTTAATTTTTTCTTCATTTCACTCCATGAACTTATTACATGAAATATTTATTGTCATTATTTAATTTTTCTCTTAAATATATCTATGTATATAATATGTATACATATTTCCACATTTTTAATTTTGTTAAAAACGCGGGGTGTTACATTCTCCTCTACTTAAAGGATTTCGTCCTCGAAATCTCTGAGTTAAGAAGAATGTAACCTACCATCCAATCATCAATCTACTCATCTATCATTCATAAGCATCCATTGTCCTTAAAAGTTTTCTAATGCTTTTCAGGAACATATGCATAGTGTGTGTGTATGTTCTTACTCTAATGCAAAATCAGGAGGTCTACTGACTCAGTCGACCTCCTTAATGCAATTCATGATAGTGTCATGCGTCCATTATGTATGCAAAAGAATCCTAATGATACATATCATTTTTACATGCATGCACAATCATTCATTCAAATGCAACATTAATATGGTAACACATTCAATATACATCCATCAAATTAATTATGCATACTTATTCATATGCAATATGAAAGTGATTGAGCCGATCTAATGCCTAATGTGTATGTAAATGCATCCACAAGTAACCACTAGTAAACACTTGCATCCACCAAACATAACATGTCTCAAACACATGTTTACAACCATAGGATTTTCTTACCTAAAGATCGAAGATGTAATCGAGAGGACATACTGAACGACATAATAAGTATAAACAAAGCGATAGAAAAAAGAAGAAGTTAAGAACATACCCTCCAAAAGGAAAGGGTACAGCGTACGTGTTAGATCAAAATTTTGACCTAACACCCAAATTGTTCTGAATATTATAGAGTTTCAAATGAAGAATGAGGAAAAAGAAAATAACACACAGAATTTATAGTGGTTCGACGTTAACGAGCCTACGTCCACTTTTTATATTATTGATTATGCTTTGAAAGCTAATACAACAAGGATTTCTCTCAATACTCTCGTACTTTGACAATAATGGCGAATTCTGTACTCAATATTGCCAAAAGATCCTAAAAAATGCCAAGCTCTGGGCTATTTATAGCTGATTTTGTCAGGCGGGTCGTGATAACACGTGGCACAGATCCCGAGAACATCGGATCGCATCGCCTTCGTTGAAGAAATAGTCAAATTAGCCGTTGTAGACAGGTGTCGCGATCTGCTTGAAAATCGGATCGTGCAGATGGGGAGAATCGGTCCAAACGACGGTTTGGGACACGTGTCGCTAGATCCGTGCGATTCGGATCGCTGAAGACTAGCTCGCGCTTGAACGGGTCAGAGGGTTCGCCCTGCACCAGGGGATCAGATCGGTTCGCTCTGGGCAACAATATAAGTTCGGATCGAGTCGCATAGCGGATTCGTTCCACTGATGGTATAGGCGAGTCGATAGTGTGCGATCCGACGGTGGGCGAGACGATGGTGCGCGATCCGATATTGGGCGAGACGATGGTGCGATCCATTCCTTCATGTCCCGAGAGAACGTGGTTTCATGCTTTCTTCTTATGAATGATCCTGAGTGGCTTGGTCAAAAAGCTAGCCAACATTTTGCCCCCTCGAAGTATGTTTTATCGATGATGGAACATGCTTCGAAACTATAGAATCGTCTTTTCATAGCGAGTCGCGAATCAGTGATCAATTCTCTTTCCGAGATTTTTCAGTCTTCATTCCTGAATTTATCGATTCGTATCGCGGGCTCGAGTCGCGGTCCGTTAGCGAGACATTCGTTCCGTTCTTGGGTGAGCACTTGGGCCTCGGAACGAAGCGGGCTCCTCCTCGAGTCGTGGTGGGCTTTTGGTTCGCGGCCCGCCGGTTTTTCGTGGATCGAATAGGACAAAGAAGGGGAGACAAACGGTCGCCCTCTTTGCCTATATAAGCCGACCCTCCCCTCTTCACTTTCCTTCTTCTTTCTTTCTGCCGTATCGTCTCGCTTGCACTGTCGAAGAACGAACCCAACTTTTTCAAACTTTCGAAAATCCAAGCATTCCCTCAGTTTTTAGAAAGGTAACTCCATAAAAAGCATTCTCATTCGTGAACGTAGCTCTTTCCTGAACTTTTTCGACTAATTCGAGGGAGAAACGATGGAAATTTGCAATTTTCTGAAGAAATCACCAAGTGGCCATGGCTATCGGGCGTAGAGCTTGGAGTTCGAGGATGGGAAGGAGAGGAGGAAAACGAAGGAGGAAGAAGAAGAGGGAAGGCCGGTTCGGATCGTGGTCAAGGAGAGAAGACGAAGGCGAGTGGCGAGACGAAAGATCGTGGTGGCAGCAAAGGCGCGTATCGTGGGGGTTGCAACGATTCATGAAGGAGCGATCCCTTTGCCCTGCGATTCGATGAGGGGCGATCCCTCTGCCTTGCGATCCGAAAGGGGCGATCCCTCTGCCTTGCGATCCGAATCATAGTTAACGATACGAAGAAATTTCAAATTTTAATCGACGCCTAGTTACCATAAAATTCTGAACAGTTAGGCTAGGGCCCTGATGTTGAACTTTCTGGACTAAATGACTGCATAATTCGGCTGCATATGACGACTAATATTTTGATGATCTCGATTGCTTTCATATTTTATTTTCAATGCATACACAAGTACACACACCGGCACTTGCACACACGGAGGTCGGGTAGTATTAATCTCATTGGTCATGTTTTCTCGCCTAACAGCAATGTCAGATAATCAATCTTCTTCGAGATCCGCTACAGAAACAGAGTCTGAGGTTCCCGAGCAATACAATCCGAAGGTTCCTCCAATTAGCCCAGGAGGTGAAGATTCTGGCTCTGAATACGAGGCAACGGAGTCAGATTCGTCTGGAAGTACTTCATCTGGTGAAGGATCTGAGATAGACAGACGAGCTCCCGATGAGATTCCGGGCGCACTTGGAATAGATAAATTTTCTGATTCTTTAGCATCTAAGCTTGACGAGATAAAACTCAAAAGAATCTGCTTGAGACACGGGATTCCTTGGGATGATGTCTTGACGCCCGGAAGCGAAGATAGACCCCACCTAGCTCCAGAAGGATATATGACAATCAGTCGGACTATGTGCTTGGTAGGAGCTATCCCTCCGTTTCCTTCAATCGTCGTCGAGACTCTAAAGCAGCTGGGTATTGCTCCGATGCAACTTCATCCGAACGCCTACGCATCTCTATACACTCTATATGTTGCATACGCGGAAATCCTACATGCCGAACTTAAGTTCAAAGACTTGACATTCTTCTTTCTTTTCAAGCACCGTTCTTCGGCGACTCCAAACTTCTCTTTCTTTGAATCGGTGGCGAATAGGAAGGTTCTATACGATGGATATAGCAATATAGGAGATCCTAAGTCTGATTGGTTTTATATAAGGAAACAGGCCGGATGCTCAAGAAGATGGCTTAAATCAAGTAAACTTCAAGCTTTTAACTGAATATCAAGATCAAGAAATTGAAATATTAACATTCTTCCCCCTTTTCCTTTGTCTTAAACAGATCACATCTTCCCGAAAACAGAGGGTCCGCTATACCGCAGTCGATTGTCCACTCTTCTACAAAGCAGATCTGACTTTCTAAGGATCAAAAAATGTATTACTGATGAGAACCTTCATAAGCATCACCTCCTGGACATGAGATTTGGACTTGGCACTGGCGGCAGACCTTATAAGTATGTGCCCCCAATGGAGGGAGAAGGAACTTCGCAAGCGGCAGAAACAACTAAGTTTCGTAAGAGTCCTTCTCCGATAATCATCCAGGATGATGAGGACTTGAACATATACAGAGGGGATGAGGTCCGCGGTGACGTGTCCAAGGAAATCCCGATTTCTACTCCAATCAAAACCGCTGCTCCCGACGATTTGACAGAAGAGCAGTTATTTGATGAACTAAATAAAATTCCTCTACCTGACGATGTATATACAGAGAAAGACTTTGAAGGGGAGCCTTTCTTTCCTGCTTCTGAAGAGACCGTTGCTCCAACTAGGGAACAAGAAACGGGTCAGATGAGCCTGTCTTCAGGCCCGGGTCCGTTAGGGGGAATTATATGGGATGCACACATCACACACACTATCTGACCCTGCACTCTTATGTCGTGGGTATTCAAAGTTTTAATATGCTCTTCTCTTTTTTGCAGGAACGATGTCTCGCAAGAAATCTTACTCGTATCGTTCTCTTCGTGAGGGCACACCCAGCCTTCGTCCGGATACTGAGCGCTCTCGCGGTCCCTCTCACAGGCCAACTTCCTTGCACCCTCGGTCTCCACCAAAATCGACCTCTACCAAACCTTCCAGTCATCCAGCAGTTCCTACAGGGGGAAAGAAACTTCCCAAAGAGTTAACTCCTCCAAAGAGTGCTCCTTCTCACAGTCGGTCGTCAAAAAGGCATCACGAATCCAAAGATAGGGACAAGGATTCATCCAAAGAGACCGAAAAAGAGAAAAGTGACATCGTCCCTTCCAGCCAGCCAGAGTTGGCTCCCCCAGGGTCACGGGATTACATGCATGGTTCCGAGATTCAAGGCAGGTTGGAAAAGCTTCGGGAACAATTCCCAGACATATTCTTTGACCGGATGACATTTGTTCCAGCCTTGGAACCGGTCCCCAAGAACTGGGATAGCGAAGTTGTTGGGCATATCCGCCATGTTGCCAGGCAATATGAGATGATGAAAAAACATGCTGTTAACCTTTCTGAAGTTATCCGATCGCTTGAAATAGAAGCACACAGATCCAAGGTGAAACTTGAGAACAACGAGAGGGCCAGGACCAAGATGGAGAAGGACCTGGAAGATGCTCAATCCCAGCTTGCTTTAGCATGGAGGGACGCTGAAAATTATAAGATTGAATTAGAAAATGCTAAACAACGCTTCCATTCGGAACTGGACTCCAATAGCCAAGAGAAAATGGCCCTAAAAAAGGAAGTCGAAGATCTCAAAATGGCCAACATCGAGTTGAAAACAGCACAAGGCCATTTTGAAGCAGAGAGGGCTGCTTGGGAGGCAGAAAAAGCGAGTTTAAAAGAAAGTTTGGCTTTGGCTAAAGCAGAGAAGGTAATTTTAAATGACCAGGTCTCGGATGTAGAGAGAAGGGCAGCCCTCGCCGAAAAGAACGTTGAAAGTGCCATTGAATTGGCCACTGCTTCTAACAACAAGCTCCTCGAAAGAGAGAAGGAAATCGAGGGGTTTGAAGAAATGATTTTTGACTTCCTTGGTCAGGTTCTCAAAACTCGCAACATCTCGTGGATCCCGAATTACCATGTTACTTTGGCCAACTTATGGGATGCCATCGTGGAGGGTGAAAAACATAGATTGGGGGTCGAAGAAATCGATGAGGATGAACTGATGAAGAGCATCCTAAGAGACAATGAACCTGAGGACCTGGCAGAGGGTCGTCGCTTGATTCTGGCGGAGATGGAAAAGGAGAGAACCTTGGCTAAAGGTAAAAGCAAGATTGACGAAGGTTCCAGTTCCACCGTGGAGCCTAAAACCTCCGGAGTTGAGGAGTACCATCCTGATGATCCGCTAATCCCTTTGGGCCTAACTCCCGTAGTTGTTGGAGCTCCTACGACTATTCAAGAAGGAGGGTCTTCGGAAGGTATCTCCCTTTTCTCCCCGCAATTTGTCAAGGCAATTGTGAATTGTCGTCGTTTGGTGGAACAACCAATTGAGTTAGTAACGTGTGTTCTTCGTAATACAGGTGGCGAGCCCATCGACAAGGGTGTTGAAAAAGAGGTGGGAGAGGAGGCTATCTCACAAGGTGCCGGTGCTGATATATCAAGACAGGCTGAGGTCACAACAGCAGACAAAAGCGTCCCGGCACCTATCACTGACGTTCCCAAAGATGCTGAGACCATCGAAGCCTTGAGAGACATGGATGGGCGCCATGTAGATGATGACGAAGACATTATCGGCGCCAAAAAAGCCGACGATGATGACGAGGAAACCCTGGCCAGCCGAAAGGCTAGGCAGGAGACAAAGATGGCTTCGAAAAAGGTGGGAGATGAGGCTTTGGACGTAGTCCCTCTTGCAGAATTTGATCCCAAAACTGGGATGATTGTGAAAATCCAGCCCAAATCTATTAGCCGACAGCTTCATTTTGCAAATCCCGATGACTTCCCGGCTTCCCTTTCTGATAGAAGGAAGAGAAAAGAGGCGGAAGAGGAATCTTCAGAAGAATCGGATGTTCCTCTTATTGACAAAAGGAAGAGGAAGAAAGGGGATCCGTCTGATTCCGACAAGGCGAAGCTGGAGAGGCAGAAGCAAGAGAAGAGGCCAAAGCGTAAATAGGATATTTGTTGTTTGTTGATATTTTGTCTTTAGGTTTTCCACTGGCCAGGAAGTGTAATTGTGAGACTGGTCCTCACTTTTGTTTCTAGGTTGTTTTTCACTTTGTTGATTCACAGTATATAAATAAAATTTTATCTCTCTTTGCATCATTGTGTACCTGCATTCAGATAAACTTTCCATGTTTAGTCATTAGCTAATTAATAATAATTACTAATTAGTCAAACAACAGAAAGAAGAATTTTCATGCTATGTTGCACTGCTGTGTCAAAGTTCAGTGTATGTATACGAGTGCATGTGCCCCCAATCAGTTGTTACTGTAGCATCTGACTGGGGTTTACTAAGGATTGATTAGTACTGTCGGCAAGTTGCCCCCTATTTCTGAATATGGGGGACATAGGAGGTTTCATGGGATAACAGTAGTTCAGTCGGCCCTTGTTCCTTTAGCAGGGATTAAGTTCTTTCTCAGCGCTCAATCGGAGACGCTTTTATACTCTCTCTCTCTGGAGAGTTAGAGTTTGCGCTCGGCGATTCATTCGCTCCCCTACCCTTCAGCGGGGAAGGAGCTATTTCTCAGCGCTCAATCGGAGACGCTTTTATACTCTCTCTCTCTCTGGAGAGTTAGAGTTCATGCTCAGCGACTCATTCGCTCCCCGATCCTTCAACGGGGAAGGAGCTATTTCTCAGCGCTCAATCGGAGACGCTTTTAT
Source organism: Allium sativum (assembly GCA_030737875.1). Classification (NCBI taxonomy): domain Eukaryota; kingdom Viridiplantae; phylum Streptophyta; class Magnoliopsida; order Asparagales; family Amaryllidaceae; genus Allium; species Allium sativum. The sequence continues at coordinate 207,859,638 of CM060925.1, forward strand.
ACTCTCTCTCTCTCTGGAGAGTTAGAGTTCGTGCTCGGCGATTCATTTGCTCCCCTATCCTTCAGCGGGGAAGGAGCTATTTCTCAGCGCTCAATCGGAGACGCTTTTATACTCTCTCTCTCTCTCTCTGGAGAGTTAGAGCTTTGCCCAGGCAGCTCCGATCATGGTACACCGCCGTTATTCGTGGATGTCGTCTTCGCGTCCTTTATACTCTCTCTCTACTCTGGAGAGTTAGAGTCACGGATCAAGCAGCCTGCAATCATGCATGCTCATCAAACTCGTCCTAGGTGTATATTTTAACCCAAACTCCGAGGATTAAAGCCAGTCGGACAAGCAGTTGGAGCATTTGTCAAGGCTTTGAGTTCCTCCGATTAGTCTACGGGAGGAATGGTTGGAACCGGACTTCGGGTACCTGCATTATTCACATCGATTTCCATAAAAATAAATAGGCAGATAAATAAAGATGCAATAAAGGCAAATGACACACAGTATTTTTATAGTGGTTCGGTCCAATCATGACCTACGTCCACTTTATAATTTTTTGCTTCAAAGAATCAAACTATTCTAGGCTAGTCGTGCCTTATACATGATTTTCAATAAAGCAAAAGAATAGATTTGAAATTTTCATGTTAAGTATGGCCGTAAATGTTGGGCATTCCACACTTTGGGGATTTCCCTTCCATCTACGGTTGCCAGCTTGAAGGTTCCGTTATCAAGCTTATTCAGAATGGAGTACGGTCCTTCCCACTTCGCTCCCATATGAGTTGGGGGTGGAAAGACACGTTTCAGAACCAAGTCTCCGGGTTCCCAGGTTCGTTCTCGAACCTTTTTTTTGTAATATCGAGCAATCTGTTGCTTGCATCTCAAGGCGCGCAGGTCCGCCTCATCCCTCTTTTCTTCGATCATATCTAGGGACTCAAGGAGCAATTCATTATTAGTCATTGGATCATAGTAAGTCACCCGGTGAGAAGGTACCTTTATCTCAACCGGGATGACTGCTTCCGTTCCGAAGGCAAGGGAGAACGGGGTATGTCCTGTTGCCGATTTATATGTTGTCCTGTAGGCCCATAGTGCCAAGGGCAATTCATCAGCTCACATGGCTCTAGCCCGCTTCAGTCTTCTTTTCAGAATAGACTTAATCACTTTATTCGCCGCTTCGACTTGTCCGTTCGATTGCGGGTGCGCCACAGAGGTGTATCGATTCTCAATGTGGTACTTCTGGCAGAAATTTCTGAATTCCGCGCTATCGAACTGAGTTCCGTTATCTGTTATCACAATCTTTGGAACCCCAAATCGGCAAATGATGTTTCTCGCGATAAAGTTGATCACTCGTTTGGTTGTAATCGTAGTTAGTGGCTCAGCCTCGACCCACTTAGTGAAATAATCCACGGCCACAATGGCGAATTTTGCTCCGCCCCTTGCTATGGGGAGACTTCCAATGATATCAACCCCCCACATAGCGAAAGGCTATGGGCTCATCATTGTTTTCAACTGACTAGGAGGTGCTCTAGGTATCTTTGAAAATCTCTGGCACGCATCACACCGTCGTGCATATCTCGCTGCATCCTTGTTTATGGTAGGCCAGAAATAGCCATGCCGCAACACCTTTTTTACCAAGGTTTGCCCGCCAGTGTGGTCGCCGCATTCGCCTTCGTGAACCTCTTGCAGTACACGCTTGATGTCGTCGTGGGCTATACACCGGAGGAGGGGCATCGAAAACCCTTGTCTGTAAAGAATTCCACCTTGCAGAACGTATCGGGCGGCTTTACGAATCACTTTGCGCCTCTCGCTTTTCTTGGTCGGAAGCGCTCCGTTCATCAGAAAATTCTTTAGAGGGGTCATCCAGGACTCCCTTTCTGGCTCCGCCTCTAGCACTGGGTCAATTTCCATCTGATCTATGCTAGGGGACCGAAGTACTTCAACAGGGGCTAGCCCGGTCACTTCCGGATCATTGGAACTAGCCATCTTTGCCAATTTATCTGCCTGTTGATTCTCCGAACGCGGAATATGAGATTTGCTGTAATGATGAAAATCGTTCAGCAACTCTTTTACTTTCTTTAAGTATAGAATCAATCTTGCACTTTTAGCTTGGAATTTTCCAGTAACTTGGTTTACAACCAACTTGGAGTCGCAGAAGATGTTCAGTTTTGTAACCTCTAATTCCTTTGCGATCTTCAATCCGGCTATCAGAGCTTCATATTCGGAATCGTTGTTAGTGGCATGAAACTCCATCCGGATTGCATAGGTTATCACTCGTTTCTCGGGAGTTTCAAGCACTATTCCAACGCCGGATCTTTCGTCATTCCTAGCGCCATCAGTATACAATCCCCAGGCATTGGGATCGAAAAGTAATTTTGAAGGCTCAACTTCTTCGTTTGCTATATCTTCCTCAGGGACAGTGAACTCTGCTATGAAGTCGGCTATCACTTGCCCCCGAATTGACCGTCTGGGCTGAAAGTTCAAATCAAATTGACTTAGCTCAATATTCCATTTGAGTAACCTTCCAGATGCCTCTGGTCTCTGTAGGACTTGCTTGAGCGGGTGATCGGTGTATATGGTGATAGGATGCGCCTGAAAATAATGTCGAAGCTTTCTAGAGGCGATCAGCAAACTATACGCCAACTTTTCTATTCGTGGATAATTACGCTCTGCTGCTGTCAATTTTTTGCTCACATAATACACAGGTCTTTGGACCTTATCCTCTTCCCTTACCAATGCTGAGCTGATCGCATGGGATGACACTGCCAAATACACGAATAAGTCCTCGTAATCTATTGGCTTAGATAATATCGGAGGTTTCTCCAAGTGCCTGAGCAAATTCTGAAACGCTTCTACGCAGTCGGGTGTCCATTTGAAGTGGCGTTTTCCTCGCTTTATTGATTCGAAGAATGGGATGCACTTATCCGTAGCCCTGGAGATAAACCTGCTTAGTACGGCCACTTTTCCGGCAAGGCTTTGCACATCACTAATTTGCCTAGGTTCCTGAATGTCTCTGATTGCCGCGATCTGGTCTGGATTAATCTCAATACCACGGGAACTGACGATGAATCCCAAGAATTTTCCAGAGGCAACACCGAACGAACATTTGGTTGGATTGAGTTTCATTCCGTACTTTCGAAGAATGCCGAACATCTCTGCCAAGTCAGTAGTGTGTTGAGAAGATTGCTTGGACTTAACCAACATATCGTCGATGTATACTTCCATTGTTCTCCCGATCTGGTTATAAAAAATTCTGTTGACTAAGCGTTGATATGTAGCGCCCGCATTCTTCAAGCCAAAGGGCATCACCACATAACAATATAATCCCAGATCAGTGATAAAACTAGTGTGCTCTTGATCTGGAACATGCATCGGAATCTGGTTATATCCTGAATAAGCATCCATAAATGAGAGAAGCTCATGACCTGCCGTTGAGTCTACCAGCTGGTCAATCCGGGGCAACGGGAAACTATCCTTTGGACAGGCTTTGTTCAAATCTGAGAAGTCGATACACGTTCGCCACTTCCCGTTGGCCTTCTTTACCAGGACTGGATTCGAAATCCAGTCTGGGTAGGTCGAGTCTCTGATAAATCCATTACTCTTTAGCTTTCCAACTTCTTCTTTCAAGGCAGCGGACCTCTCTGGGCCCAGCATTCGCCTTTTTTGCTTTACTGGAGGATGTTTAGGGTCAATGCTCAAGGAATGGCTCATGATTGATGGGGATATCCCACACATGTCCGCGTGGGTCCAAGCAAATACATCCAAATTGTTTTTTAAGAAATCTGTCAATTCTTTAGCAAGATTCGGACTTAACTGGGATCCAATCTTAAGGACCTTCTCCGGGTCACTGTCATCGATCGGTACATCCACAGTTGTCTCGTTGGGAGTCGCCATTCTGCCCTCGGGTTCTTGATCCTCTCTGGGATCTATATCCTCGGGCATCTCTCTGGGCGACTCTCCAACGACTCTCCTCTTTGGTTGCTATAAGGTCTCCGCCCCCGTAGGGGGAGAAGCGCCTTTAGTTTCGATATCCCCTCCATTGCGGAGTAGCTTTAGTTCGGCAACATAACATGCTCGTGCGGCAACCTGATCCCCTCTGACGATACCAATGCCAGCTTCTGTGGGGAATTTCAATAACAAGCACCAGGGGGCTATACAGGCTCTAAACTTTGTGAGGGCCGGTCGGCCCAAGAAGGCGTTGTAGGGTGATTCAACGTCTAAAACCACGAAGGGAAGGATTCTCACTCTCTGGCGTTCTCCTTCCCCAAGCGCAACCGGTAATTCCACATAACCCATTGGGGCGGTAGATGCTCCGTTGAATCCACGAATCCATCCTTGACAAGGCTTCAAGTCTTTTATTTCGAGGTTCATCTGGTCAAATGTCCTTTTGAAAAGAATGTTGACGGAACTCCCGTTGTCCACTAGAACCTTATGAACAGTGGATGGTTGTGACGAAAAGGAATTTCGCTCGGTCCGAACCTGTCGCTAAACCGACCCAGACCGTTCGAAACGTCCTATCGTTTGAGAACACGACAAATCAGAACGCAGACGGAAGAACATTTCATTGTATATTACAACAATGCATCAGATTACCAGAATATACAGAGGAAAAATGAATATTACACAGAAATATCAGAGATTTAAATTACATTTAAATACATAGCAGCGGAAAACAATACAATACAAAACTAGAAGGAGATATACGGATACAAAGCTTTCCGGATATCGTTCCAGCTGTAAACCAGGATCCTGTGAATATAAATCTGCAAAACCAAAACTACTAGCTGCCCGTGTCAAAATAGGGGCACCCAGAGTTTATGTCAAAACAATAAACTCCAGGTCAGTCATGTGACTGGTGTGAGAACTAAAGCAGTTAATCTTTATTTTTAAAGTTCGGTAAATCAAGGGACCACGCCGTATAACACGGAACGGGTTTTCCTCCCAAGAATACCAGTGCATAAAACAACAGCGCAATGCTAAATAAAGAAAAATGAAGCTATTATAAGACCCAGGTCCTATCACACAATGCAACGCAAGCCGGGGGATAGGGTTTTTACCTTATAATAGCCAAGAATGCTTGATACGTTTAAAACAAATCATTTGATACTATTATAAGTGCATAGTGTATAAAACAACTTCAAATCATAAATATCAATCATAGGCGGCATGAATGCCCCATACCACTATGTCGCCATATATAGGTTATACAATCAAAATCGCAAAGTCACGTATTTGGAAATTGGATTTCCATCTATGAACCGAGGCCAGGGATCGTCCTCAACCGATTCGAGACTCTCTAGCCCGAGCCTCAGGACCCAGACTCAGGTGGGCCCTTGGAGCGACAGGGCCGGTCCACCGATGTGGATTAAAATGCCTGAACACTGCGTTTCCCCGCCCTTTGGGGCGTAAATGAGCCAACGAATGGCTCCATCGGACCCGGATCGTCCGATCTAACCGAGGCGCCTCGCAACAGCAACAACCACACAGGTGAAAAGTATATAAATGTCAGGGCTGGTAGGTCACTGACACCACCCTAGCTAGAAAGAAATGCATGCCCTCCCTGAGGTCCGTCTCCCGTTTTTGGTTCACAACCGGGGTGCGAAACTCGCGAAGTAAACGTTACACAAAGCTACGCCACAAAGGCCGTGCTTTGATCATCACCACAAGACTTTGCTTTTCAACAGAAGTCTCGATCAATTGCCACTTAGGCATGCCACACAGGCAATTCACTCCATGCGTTTGATATCCATCAATATATAACCCCTGAGCTCGTACGTCTCAGAGAAGGGCGTTAAGCAAGAGAATAAATTCTCCGCCGCCAAACAGATATATATTTAATAGAGATCAATCACACGGACTAAAATCCAATGTCAGACACACAGTCCATTTACAAGTCCGTTCTGGGTCTGAACGAAACCGGAGGCACCTAGTACCCCGCATATCCATCGATCTCCAAGTACGTCTGGACGATCACCAACTGTTTCCATCTTCTTGGGTGTACAACCCAATCAAGATCATCAGTTATCACCCAAACGACGTGAAGACTTCCGGTCTTCGACCACCGTCTTCATCTTCGACTTATCGTCGTATCAGTTATTCAGAATGGGATAAACCCGGTCTTTCCGAATAACTCGCGTATATTTTTAAATAAGTGTTACACAAACACAACATACGCCTCATTCCAATTCATCAGTCACTAACCGTAAATTAATCAAGAGAATAATTCCCCAAATATTAACCCCGAAGGCCGAAACCAACATCAGATCAATATCCAGAAAACCATTCTGCTTGGCTAACCGATAGTTAGTTTCTAAATTTCACACTCATAGGGAAAGGTTCCCATTAATTTTATCCAAGATAAATTCCTTGAATTTATTCTCTAATCTTCTTTTGAATTTTGATTCATCTAGTCGGAATTAGCGAACCTTACCGAAGTAATCATTGGTTTTAATTTCCCAATCCCAACCTATTCATCCCATGAAGTAAAACTGGTAATACTTCATATCTAACACCACGGTGTTATCGGTAAATTCAATTACCATTTCACGTTCAAATCTAATTAAAGATTTAACTATCGCCTGGAGCAAAACTGGTGATACTCCATTCTCGATTATTTCAATCTAATTAAAGATTCATTAAAACTCCACTTAGTTTTAATCGTTAACTGGGTTAAAGAATCAGTGTCATTTAAAACACAGTTCACGATAAACCCAAAATCACATTCATTAATTATCGGGTTAAAGAACGAGTGTTATTTAAAACACTGTACACGATAAACCCAAAAATCAATATCAATTCAATTCCAATTAAATATTATTTAATTGGTACACTTCATTAAATCTAAATAAAAAGATTTAATCTTTTCTCAACTGGGTTCAAGAACAGTGTTAATGAAGACACCATTCACGACAAACCCAAATCACATTCGATATTCAATACAAGGCTCTGAATAGAAAATATATCGGTTTATATTCAATATCAAATTCTACGATTAACAAATGTCGTATTGGAAATAACGATATATATATATATATATATCTTTCAAATTTCCATAACAACATCTGTATAATCACGAATTCCAACATCGAAATATTCCGAAGACAATTTCGATTCAAATCCACTCCAATGCAATCATTGGAAATTCTGGTTATCTTTAAAACCCTTTTCAAATTCAATTTATTTATTTAAAAATAAATAGAATTATAATTCTAGTTCAAAACTAGTTCATTTCGATAAAAATCTACTTTTATCTTTTCAAATTTGGAGTTTTTCATCCCAAATCTTCACAAATCATTTCTTATGATTTTACACAAATTATTACTATTTTTAATAATTTTATCAAGGCCCGTACAGTCGATTTCCATCAATGGTCATCGGACTGCACTTACAGCGACCTTTTTCAAATTTGATTTGGACGTATATCCAAATCCAACCGTTAGATTTCAAATTTCTAATATTCGTTAGAAAGCTCTTTTCGATACGAACCCAACGGTTCCGGTTTTAGGAGAATCCGACGGTCGGATCTCCCGTAATGTCCGTTTGAAATAAATGGTCGAAATTCACGAACTGCCGCGGCGCGGCGCGTTCTATTCAGGCCATTATATTATATATATAATATATATAATATAAATCTCGTCGATTTCTATTTAAAATGAATTATATAAATAGTTTTAAATTTGTTTCAAAAGCAATTTCAACTTCCATTTCAATTCAAATCAAAATTGAATTCTTCTTTATAAATTCGTTTTAAAATTCCTTTCTATTCAATTCAAATTTCAATTCAATTTGAATTCATTTCAATTCAATTTGAATTCATTTCAACTCGCTTTCAATTCAATTTGAATTCGTTTTCAATTCAATTCAATTCCAAAGTCGTTTTCTATTCGATTCAATTCAAATTGGTTTTCTATTCGATTCAATTCAAATTGGTTTTCTATTCGATTCATTTCGAAATCGTTTTCAATTCAATTCAATTCAAAATCGTTTTCAATTCATTTCGAAATCGTTTTCAATTCAATTCATTTCAAAATGAATAAAATCGATATAAATATCGTTCACGTCAAAATGGCGTCAATCTAATCAACACGGCTTCATATATTCCTTTATTCTATTCAACAAATGAATATTTATTTTTGTCAACACACGACTAATCTCAACGAATGAGTACTGTCCACGTGTAACTATTTTTGTTAAATTATCTCGTTCAATACATGACTAATCTCAACGGATGAGTACAGTCAACACATGAACCTTTATTTTATAGTGTTCTTTATTTTCTAAATTGGAATGAGGCCCAATCAATCACCATATAAAGTTAATCATATGGATTTTCATACAACACATGTATATAATAGCATTGAAAAATAATCAACCATCAACCAAAGTGCACTACACTGTATAAGCATCAAATATAGATATCTAACGCTCATAACAGCCTGTCAATCAATCAATCGACATATTTAATCAATCAGGATGAGTGAACTTCAAATTTCATCCCAACACCCGTGTGGGGTTTCAAATCAACAAACATTTATTTTTATTTGTGTAGTTGGGCGATGTGTAAAATTTATCGTCCCAATCAATGTCCTTCAAATAGGTGTACATAAACAAACCGTCCGGTTTGTAAATGAATATTTTATTTTATTCACTTCACGTTAAAAATTATATTTTTAACGACAAAACATTTTATTTTAACTTATGAATTTCTATTCAATTCATTCTTTAAATAAAATGATATTTTTGTTTTTCTAATTTATTTTAGAAAATTTCGGCGGCATAACGGCACGATACTAGAAACGGGACAAGGCCTAGCCTTATCCCCGGTCTAGTGAAGGCCCACGCCATTCACACATCAATCAAATCCATTCATTTCACCACACAGTTCAATTTCAATCAAATGATCTAACTAATTTTGCAATCAAACAAACAAGTCCATGGTCTGTGGACGATTGTGTCGGGTACTACTAAGCACCCTCTGCATCCTAGTATATATATATCACTAGAAAAAGAAATTGAAAGGTGAGAAATTCTCACCGATAGCTATCCAATCATCTTGACTCTTCTTTGATAGAAATCTTCATCTTTATCGCATTTTTGCCACCTTCGTTGCCCGTATTCTCTACATATGTAAAAATCGAATTTTTACTTCGCTATTCAATATATAAAAATCGAATTTTTACTTCACTATTCAATATATAAAAATCGAATTTTTACTTCGCTATTCAATCTATAAAAATCGAATTTTTACTTCGCTATTCAATCTATAAAAATCGAATTTTTACTTTGCTATTCAATATATAAAAATCATATTTTTACTTCGATGTTCAATATATAAAAATCATATTTTTACTTCGATGTTCAATATATAAAAATCGTATTTTTACTTCGATGTTCAATATATAAAAATCGTATTTTTACTTCGATGTTCAATATATAAAAATCATATTTTTACTTCGATGTTCAATATATAAAAATCATATTTTTACTTCGATGTTCAATATATAAAAATCATATTTTTACTTCGATGTTCAATATATAAAAATCATATTTTTACTTCGATGTTCAATATATAAAAATCATATTTTTACTTCGATGTTCAATATATAAAAATCGCATTTTAAAAATATAGATTTCGCCTTTTTAAAAATAAAGATTTCGCCTTTCTTCTTTTTCCCTTCAAAATCAAATCTTTATAACTCGTTATGGATAATAAAAATTATAACTTCCTTGTTGCAAAAATCTATATTTTTCTCGAAGTAAAAATCATATTTTTACTTCACTACTCATCTCAAAATATCGTCTTTTCTATATTATAAAAAAAATCATGTTTTTCCCTATTCTTTATAAATCAGAAAATAAATTTAATGCAAATTTATATATATAAAACTGAGAATAAACAAGGCAAATATATATTTTTAAAACAATTAATACGATAAAAATTGAAAGAAATTACCTTTAATTACAGTGTCAAGGGGATTACCCTTTATTTTCCAAACAAATTGCATGAAATAAAAATAAATAAGTAAATAGAAAAAAAAAAGCTTACAGCAGAAATCGAAGGCAGGGGGGTGCGGCATCTTCGAGCTGGAGGAGGGGACGGGAATGGGGGTGGGCGCTGGCTGAGGCGGGGAGGCGTGTGGCGGCGGCCTTCGGTGGCTCCGGTGGTGGAATCGTGGGGCGCGGTTTGGGGGAAGAGGTGTGCGGTGGTCGCAAGGGGATCGAGGAGGGGGGAAGAAGAAGAGGGGGGTGTGGCGCTGGGGCGCCGGCCACCAGGGGCGGCGGGCTGGTTGGAGGAGCGACGGCCGTCGAGCGATTTAGGTTTAGGGTTTTTTCTTCTTCAGAATGAACGAAGGCAAAAGGGGGTGGGCCTGAGGGGTTAAAGGGAGAGAAGGGGATTTTAATTTTTAATTATTTTAATTTACAAAAAGTTGACTTTTACATACGACCTCTAATCGAGGCCCACCGCCTGTCGTCCATAGCTAATTACCCCCATTCCGAACACAATGGGATATGTATCGTAAGCTGATTCGACTGTTTGAATCAGTTTCCGTTGAAATCAACATATAACTCTATATATTGAATTTGAACGCGCATTTCAATTTACCGGGGTCACATACTAACTAGAAAAATTCCAGAAAAATATTTTCCAGCTTCGTATTGACGATACGGTCCTAACAAAACTAATTTCGTCGAATTCAGAGACCGTTAGAAAAATGGCCAATTTCCAGTCGATTAAATTCAACTGAAATGGTCAAAACACGTTTTCCTTCGCTACGCTCACATATTGATTCGAAAAATTATGAAATTTGGAATCTAGCAATAATTTGACACTGCGGATCCAACAAAACTGGTTTCGTCGAAATCCGAGGTCGTTTGCAAAATCTCCATTTTTAAGGGTCTGGATTCCATAGCGACTATTCAGAATTTTCAACTGGACATATCTTTTGATTCCCGCTATGAGATTTTGATTTTTCGGATTCGTTGGAAAGATATCATCAATTAGATCCTAATGTTTTTGGTTTCACTAAAATCCGGATTGTTTTGCACCCGGTACATTCAATTGAAGTTTGAAATCGAATTATCGAACTACCGCGCCATTTTCAATTCTATTTATAATTATATATAATTATTATATTCTAACGACGACGTATATAATATATACGTCGAATTATATTCAAAATAAATTTCTCGTCGATATTATTTAAAATAATTCATTTTAAATAATCAAAATTCGCTAGAATTGCCAAAATAAAAATTTTAAACTGGCCCAGATTTTCGGGTTGTTACAATCTCCCCCACTTAAAACTTTTCGTCCCCGAAAAGGAACAAAGTCGAAAGTGGTTTGATTAATCAACTCTACGTTTGATCTGGCTTCCATTCTCCAACTCTTTAGTTTCTGAGAATTTTCAAATTCTTCAAAAATTTGGCTAACACCCTAAATTTTCGAAAAATTTCGCCATAACCTCCCCTGCACCGGGAGCATCGGGGAATTTCAAATAGCTTCCCCGGTCCTTCTAATCTCAAAAAGAAAAAGAAAAAGCCAAGCGGCTAGCCAATAGGCTCATAAAATCATCATCACCCAAACAAAACAGTAAATTATGTAGTAAACATGTACCTATTTGTCGGGCAAACAAATTTTATTCTCTGCTCTAGCCTCCTTGCTATGACCTGTTCGATGTAAGTACAAGTATATGCAAGCAAATGCGACCAAATTTCAATACAATTCATTATTTGATACAATTAGGCGTAATGGTTCAAAATTATCAAACAATTAAACAAACAACACAAACATCAATCAATTAGTGGATTTAACGTTTCAAATTCATAATTTTGATATATATACAAAAAATCATGTTTTTGATGCCAAATCACAACAAATAAATCTATCTATATAAGTTTTGGTTCTCACACCAGTCTAATGGAAATATATAGATATCACACCTTCGTCACTCGAATATAAGTGCTAGTAACGCTGCAACATTATCAGAACCATCCCCGGGCAACTAGAGTGTGATCCTATATCTATCCAATATATTAAAACTTTGAATATACGTTTGCAAGGCGTATATGCAAATTCTTTATATACCGAATTGTCCAAAATCAATATAAATAAATAATCAAATACGAATAGTTGATTTAAATTCTCAAAACAAAAATGCTTTCACTTTAAAAAAAAATTTACTCTTCACACTCGTTCTAGGATACTACTGATCCTATCTCTAACGAGTCATTCTCATTGGATATTACTAATCCAATTATCTGATGAATTCTTTCGTATGGTTCTAATGTGCCTTGTTCTCTGAGCTTTGTAAACCAAAGCTCTGATACCAACTGTGACGAAAAGGAATTTCGCTCGGTCCGAACCTGTCGCTAAACCGACCCAGACCGTTCGAAACGTCCTATCGTTTGAGAACACGACAAATCAGAACGCAGACGGAAGAACATTTCATTGTATATTACAACAATGCATCAGATTACCAGAATATAAAGAGGAAAAATGAATATTACACAGAAATATCAGAGATTTAAATTACATTTAAATACATAGCAGCGGAAAACAATACAATATACAACTAGAAGGAGATATACGGATACAAAGCTTTCCGGATATCGTTCCAGCTGTAAACCAGGATCCTGTGAATATAAATCTGCAAAACCAAAACTACTAGCTGCCCGTGTCAAAATAGGGGCACCCAGAGTTTAGGTCAAAACAATAAACTCCAGGTCAGTCATGTGACTGGTGTGAGAACTAAAGCAGTTAATCTTTATTTTTAAAGTTCGGTAAATCAAGGGACCACGCCGTATAACACGGAACGGGTTTTCCTCCCAAGAATACCAGTGCATAAAACAACAGCGCAATGCTAAATAAAGAAAAATGAAGCTATTATAAGACCCAGGTCCTATCACACAATGCAACGCAAGCCGGGGGATAGGGTTTTTACCTTATAATAGCCAAGAATGCTTGATACGTTTAAAACAAATCATTTGATACTATTAAAAGTGCATAGTGTATAAAACAACTTCAAATCATAAATATCAATCATAGGCGGCATAAATGCCCCATACCACTATGTCGCCATATATAGGTTATACAATCAAAATCGCAAAGTCACGTATTTGGAAATTGGATTTCCATCTATGAACCGAGGCCAGGGATCGTCCTCAACCGATTCGAGACTCTCTAGCCTGAGCCTCAGGACCCAGACTCAGGTGGGCCCTTGGAGCGACAGGGCCGGTCCACCGATGTGGATTAAAATGCCTGAACACTGCGTTTCCCCGCCCTTTGGGGCGTAAATGAGCCAACGAATGGCTCCATCGGACCCGGATCGTCCGATCTAACCGAGGCGCCTCGCAACAGCAACAACCACACAGGTGAAAAGTATATAAATGTCAGGGCTGGTAGGTCACTGACACCACCCTAGCTAGAAAGAAACGCATGCCCTCCCTGAGGTCCGTCTCCCGTTTTTGGTTCACAACCGGGGTGCGAAACTCGCGAAGTAAACGTTACACAAAGCTACGCCACAAAGGCCGTGCTTTGATCATCACCACAAGACTTTGCTTTTCAACAGAAGTCTCGATCAATTGCCACTTAGGCATGCCACACAGGCAATTCACTCCATGCGTTTGATATCCATCAATATATAACCCCTGAGCTCGTACGTCTCAGAGAAGGGCGTTAAGCAAGAGAATAAATTCTCCGCCGCGAAACAGATATATATTTAATAGAGATCAATCACACGGACTAAAATCCAATGTCAGACACACAGTCCATTTACAAGTCCGTTCTGGGTCTGAACGAAACTGGAGGCACCTAGTACCCCGCATATTCATCGATCTCCAAGTACGTCTGGACGATCACCAACTGTTTCCATCTTCTTGGGTGTACAGCCCAATCAAGATCATCAGTTATCACCCAAACGACGTGAAGACTTCCGGTCTTCGACCACCGTCTTCATCTTCGACTTATCGTCGTATCAGTTATTCAGAATGGGATAAACCCGGTCTTTCCGAATAACTCGCGTATATTTTTAAATAAGTGTTACACAAACACAACATACGCCTCATTCCAATTCATCAGTCACTAACCGTAAATTAATCAAGAGAATAATTCCCCAAATATTAACCCCGAAGGCCGAAACCAACATCAGATCAATATCCAGAAAACCATTCTGCTTGGCTAACCGATAGTTAGTTTCTAAATTTCACACTCATAGGGAAAGGTTCCCATTAATTTTATCCAAGATAAATTCCTTGAATTTATTCTCTAATCTTCTTTTAAATTTTGATTCAACTAGTCGGAATTAGCGAACCTTACCGAAGTAATCATTGGTTTTAATTTCCCAATCCCAACCTATTCATCCCATGAAGTAAAACTGGTAATACTTCATATCTAACACCACGGTGTTATCGGTAAATTCAATTACCATTTCACGTTCAAATCTAATTAAAGATTTAACTATCGCCTGGAGCAAAACTGGTGATACTCCATTCTCGATTATTTCAATCTAATTAAAGATTCATTAAAACTCCACTTAGTTTTAATCGTTAACTGGGTTAAAGAATCAGTGTCATTTAAAACACAGTTCACGATAAACCCAAAATCACATTCATTAATTATCGGGTTAAAGAACGAGTGTTATTTAAAACACTGTACACGATAAACCCAAAAATCAATATCAATTCAATTCCAATTAAATATTATTTAATTGGTACACTTCATTAAATCTAAATAAAAAGATTTAATCTTTTCTCAACTGGGTTCAAGAACAGTGTTAATGAAGACACCATTCACGACAAACCCAAATCACATTCGATATTCAATACAAGGCTCTCAATAGAAAATATATCGGTTTATATTCAATATCAAATTCTACGATTAACAAATGTCGTATTGGAAATAACGATATATATATATATATCTTTCAAATTTCCATAACAACATCTGTATAATCACGAATTCCAACATCGAAATATTCCGAAGACAATTTCGATTCAAATCCACTCCAATGCAATCATTGGAAATTCTGGTTATCTTTAAAACCCTTTTCAAATTCAATTTATTTATTTAAAAATAAATAGAATTATAATTCTAGTTCAAAACTAGTTCATTTCGATAAAAATCTACTTTTATCTTTTCAAATTTGGAGTTTTTCATCCCAAATCTTCACAAATCATTTCTTATGATTTTACACAAATTATTACTATTTTTAATAATTTTATCAAGGCCCGTACAGTCGATTTCCATCAATGGTCATCGAACTGCACTTACAGCGACCTTTTTCAAATTTGATTTGGACGTATATCCAAATCCAACCGTTAGATTTCAAATTTCTAATATTCGTTAGAAAGCTCTTTTCGATACGAACCCAACGGTTCCGGTTTTAGGAGAATCCGACGGTCGGATCTCCCGTAATGTCCGTTTGAAATAAATGGTCGAAATTCACGAACTGCCGCGGCGCGGCGCGTTCTATTCAGGCCATTATATTATATATATAATATATATAATATAAATCTCGTCGATTTCTATTTAAAACGAATTATATAAATAGTTTTAAATTTGTTTCAAAAGCAATTTCAACTTCCATTTCAATTCAAATCAAAATTGAATTCTTCTTTATAAATTCGTTTTAAAATTCCTTTCTATTCAATTCAAATTTCAATTCAATTTGAATTCATTTCAATTCAATTTGAATTCATTTCAACTCGCTTTCAATTCAATTTGAATTCGTTTTCAATTCAATTCAATTCCAAAGTCGTTTTCTATTCGATTCAATTCAAATTGGTTTTCTATTCGATTCAATTCAAATTGGTTTTCTATTCGATTCATTTCGAAATCGTTTTCAATTCAATTCAATTCAAAATCGTTTTCAATTCAATTCTTTTCGAAATCGTTTTCAATTCAATTCATTTCAAAATGAATAAAATCGATATAAATATCGTTCACGTCAAAATGGCGTCAATCTAATCAACACGGCTTCATATATTCCTTTATTCTATTCAACAAATGAATATTTATTTTTGTCAACACACGACTAATCTCAACGAATGAGTACTGTCCACGTGTGACTATTTTTGTTAAATTATCTCGTTCAATACATGACTAATCTCAACGGATGAGTACAGTCAACACATGAACCTTTATTTTATAGTGTTCTTTATTTTCTAAATTGGAATGAGGCCCAATCAATCACCATATAAAGTTAATCATATGGATTTTCATACAACACATGTATATAATAGCATTGAAAAATAATCAACCATCAACCAAAGTGCACTACACTGTATAAGCATCAAATATAGATATCTAACGCTCATAACAGCCTGTCAATCAATCGATCGACATATTTAATCAATCAGGATGAGTGAACTTCAAATTTCATCCCAACACCCATGTGGGGTTTCAAATCAACAAACATTTATTTTTATTTGTGCAGTTGGGCGATGTGTAAAATTTATCGTCCCAATCAATGTCCTTCAAATAGGTGTACATAAACAAACCGTCCGGTTTGTAAATGAATATTTTATTTTATTCACTTCACGTTAAAAATTATATTTTTAACGACAAAACATTTTATTTTAACTTATGAATTTCTATTCAGTTCATTCTTTAAATAAAATGATATTTTTATTTTTCTAATTTATTTTAGAAAATTTCGGCGGCATAACGGCACGATACTAGAAACGGGACAAGGCCTAGCCTTATCCCCGGTCTAGTGAAGGCCCACGCCATTCACACATCAATCAAATCCATTCATTTCACCACACAGTTCAATTTCAATCAAATGATCTAACTAATTTTGCAATCAAACAAACAAGTCCATGGTCTGTGGACGATTGTGTCGGGTACTACTAAGCACCGTCTGCATCCTAGTATATATATATCACTAGAAAAAGAAATTGAAAGGTGAGAAATTCTCACCGATAGCTATCCAATCATCTTGACTCTTCTTTGATAGAAATCTTCATCTTTATCGCATTTTTGTCACCTTCGTTGCCCGTATTCTCTACATATGTAAAAATCGAATTTTTACTTCGCTATTCAATATATAAAAATCGAATTTTTACTTCACTATTCAATATATAAAAATCGAATTTTTACTTCGCTATTCAATCTATAAAAATCGAATTTTTACTTCGCTATTCAATATATAAAAATCGAATTTTTACTTTGCTATTCAATATATAAAAATCATATTTTTACTTCGATGTTCAATATATAAAAATCATATTTTTACTTCGATGTTCAATATATAAAAATCATATTTTTACTTCGATGTTCAATATATAAAAATCATATTTTTACTTTGATGTTCAATATATAAAAATCATATTTTTACTTCGATGTTCAATATATAAAAATCATATTTTTACTTCGATGTTCAATATATAAAAATCATATTTTTACTTCGATGTTCAATATATAAAAATCATATTTTTACTTCGATGATCAATATATAAAAATCATATTTTTACTTCGATGTTCAATATATAAAAATCGCATTTTAAAAATATAGATTTCGCCTTTTTAAAAATAAAGATTTCGCCTTTCTTCTTTTTCCCTTCAAAATCAAATCTTTATAACTCGTTATGGATAATAAAAATTATAACTTCCTTGTTGCAAAAATCTATATTTTTCTCGAAGTAAAAATCATATTTTTACTTCACTACTCATCTCAAAATATCGTCTTTTCTATATTTAAAAAAAAATCATGTTTTTCCCTATTCTTTATAAATCAGAAAATAAATTTAATGCAAATATATATATATAAAACTGAGAATAAACAAGGCAAATATATATTTTTAAAACAATTAATACGATAAAAATTGAAAGAAATTACCTTTAATTACAGTGTCAAGGGGATTACCCTTTATTTTCCAAACAAATTGCATGAAATAAAAATAAATAAGTAAAGAGAAAAAAAAAAGCTTACAGCAGAAATCGAAGGCAGGGGGGTGCGGCATCTTCGAGCTGGAGGAGGGGACGGGAATGGGGGTGGGCGCTGGCTGAGGCGGGGAGGCGTGTGGCGGCGGCCTTCGGTGGCTCCGGTGGTGGAATCGTGGGGCGCGGTTTGGGGGAAGAGGTGTGCGGTGGTCGCAAGGGGATCGAGGAGGGGGGAAGAAGAAGAGGGGGGTGTGGCGCTGGGGCGCCGGCCACCAGCGGCGGCGGGCTGGTTGGAGGAGCGACGGCCGTCGAGCGATTTAGGTTTAGGGTTTTTTTTTTCTTCAGAATGAACGAAGGCAAAAGGGGGTGGGCCAGAGGGGTTAAAGGGAGAGAAGGGGATTTTAATTTTTAATTATTTTAATTTACAAAAAGTTGACTTTTACATACGACCTCTAATCGAGGCCCACCGCCTGTCGTCCATAGCTAATTACCCCCATTCCGAACACAATGGGATATGTATCGTAAGCTGATTCGACTGTTTGAATCAGTTTCCGTTGAAATCAACATATAACTCTATATATTGAATTTGAACGCGCATTTCAATTTACCGGGGTCACATACTAACTAGAAAAATTCCAGAAAAATATTTTCTAGCTTCGTATTGACGATACGGTCCTAACAAAACTAATTTCGTCGAATTCAGAGACCGTTAGAAAAATGGCCAATTTCCAGTCGATTAAATTCAACTGAAATGGTCAAAACACGTTTTCCTTCGCTACGCTCACATATTGATTCGAAAAATTATGAAATTTGGAATCTAGCAATAATTTGACACTGCGGATCCAACAAAACTGGTTTCGTCGAAATCCGAGGTCGTTTGCAAAATCTCCATTTTTAAGGGTTTGAATTCCATAGCGACTATTCAGAATTTTCAACTGGACATATCTTTTGATTCCCGCTATGAGATTTTGATTTTTCGGATTCGTTGGAAAGATATCATCAATTAGATCCTAATGTTTTTGGTTTCACTAAAATACGGATTGTTTTGCACCCGGTACATTCAATTGAAGTTTGAAATCGAATTATCGAACTACCGCGCCATTTTCAATTCTATTTATAATTATATATAATTATTATATTCTAACGACGACGTATATAATATATACGTCGAATTATATTCAAAATAAATTTCTCGTCGATATTATTTAAAATAATTCATTTTAAATAATCAAAATTCGCTAGAATTGCCAAAATAAAAATTTTAAACTGGCCCAGATTTTCGGGTTGTTACACTGGTCCAATAGGTACTGTAATTACAAATGGATCTTCTGTCGGAGCGTGGACTCCGATGCTTTCTCGTTCTCGGAAGACGACATCGTCGGTCATCATCTTTTGCTGCTTCACCGGGATACTGTCCTCGGGGTTGCTACACTCCCCTACCTCGAGGTGTTGTTTGGCTGCATTGACGTATTGATCCAATGCCTTGGAACTATGCCCGGCGAGATAAAGTCCTCCGATTACGGTATTGATAACAATGTTCTTTCCCTTTTGCTGGGCAGTCGGCCTAGCAGCGAGTTGATTCTGGTTCTGATTTGGGGCCTGCACTGCTTGCCCCCTATCCCTGGGCGTTACTCTGTATTCATCCAGCTTTCCTTCTCGAAGCAGCCTTTCGACTACATCTCTTAGGTGACGGCATTCATTCGTCGAATGGCCGTGAATCTGATGAAAGAGACAAAATTTCCCTGTTTCACGCTCTTTCTCCGTCGACTCTCTGGGAGGTGGCCTCTTATTCTGAAGGACTTCATACGCATCCATGAAGATATTTTCCAGAGTATCACTTATTGGTGTATAACTTTCAAAGGCCCTGGGACGAGTCCTTCTCTGGGAGTCGTTCCCTCGGTTCCTCTTCCGGTTGTTGCCGTTACCATTATTATTGTTGTTACCTGGCTAACGACCACCCTGATTCTGATTTCCGACGTTAACTTCAACTTTCCCCGAGCTGTCTCCCGTCTGTTTGATGGCAACATTGCTCTGAATTTCCTCCTTATCAGTTGTTTTAGCCTTTCGGTTAGCATATACCTCTTCCCGGCGTAAATGTACGTTGGCTTTCTCGTAGAATAACTCTCTAGTGTGGGGCGGTTTGCCTGCCAGGTACCTCCCGAATTCAGTGTCCTTATCTACTTCGTCAATCAGTGCTGCGACAACGGTCGGTTCATGGGGATCTTTAACCTCAGTAGCGGCCAAATTGAAACGATCCAGGTACACCTTTAAACTCTCGCCTGGTCGCTGCTTGACAAGGAACAAATCGATCACACTTTTTGTCTTCTGTGCGTAGATACGGAATTGTTCTACGAACTTCTCACTCAGCTCCCTGAAGCTAGAAATTGATCTCGCCGGCAAGCGAGTAAACCATAACAAAGCCACGTCCTCCAGGAATATGGGAAACGCTTTGCACTTAACAGCGTCAGAGGCTGCGGCAGCGGTCATTGACCAAGAGTATCTCATCAGATGCTGGACAGGATCAGACCTACCCGCATACCGGTTCATTTGTGGCATGTTGAAACGCCTTGGAAAAGTCGCATCCAAAATATCATCAGTGAAAGGGGTGTGACTGCGGTCGATCCCCCAATCTTCATTCCGTTGTCCACGGCTATCTGCCAGAATCTGGTGGACCATGGCTGCGACATTTGCACTGGTCAAAGGAGGTTCAGGGTCAGTGCCTCTGGCTCGGCGGGGTTCTCTGATCTCTCTTCGGGGAGCAGTTACGAAATCCGGGGCTCGGATAGGGCTCCGTTGCCCCCTGTTACCATGAGCAGGTACGCGGCGACGGGGCTGAGGTAGTCTTTTATGCACAGGACTGTCCACATCTCGAGCCCTGGGAGCTGCGGCTTGATTGTTCACATTACGGTTTGAGGCCCCGCCCCCAGTGCTTCTTCTTCCTGTGATGGCAGGGTTCCGAACCGAAGTTGCTCTATGTTCTCGGCTCTCTCATACGGTCGTCGCGGAGGTCTTGGCGATTCCTCAGACGAAGAAGAATATCCCGGAGTGGGTGAACGAACCGGCGGCGTTCTTTGCCTTGCGAGTTCGTCAAGCCTTCTATCCATAGCCGTCAAATTTTGTCGCAGGACGGAACTTTCCTGCCTTTGGGCAGCCAACTCATCAAACAATCTATCCCACATTTCGGCGAAGCGAGAGAGATCCCCCTCAGTGACAGGAGCAACATGATCATATTGGTCATCATCACTCTCTCTTATGCGCAAAGAGCTCGAGCCGGGTCGAGCAGAGGGGCCAGGACGATAGGAGCGTGTCATAGGCTCCTTCCCAGGTCGAGTTGTAGTCTGATCATTAACTCGGATAGCTGCGGTTCGTGGATGGCGACTCGCTTCGCCCCCCTGAGGTCGACTCGCGGTCGTGGTGCGCGGAGGCTGCGAGGCGTTACCTCGGGATCGAGTAACAACCCCTTCAGCGGCCCGGATCGTCTCGTTCTCATCGACTCAGAGCATGGTGTCTTCATCGGATCGGTTCGCCCCCTGCGCTCCACGATCCAGAGTTTCTTCATTGCCCAGCTCGTGCACACTCTCTTCAATCGTTTCGTCGGTCTGTGAAGCTCGCACTTCCTTAGATCTTTTTCCAGCCATGATATCTGAATCGCTGGAATCTTCAAAGTACTGAATAGTGAAACTTTAGGACTGATTTCTCAGTGAAAGCACCAAAATGTTAGATCAAAATTTGGACCTAACACCCAAATTGTTCTGAATATTATAGAGTTTCAAATGAAGAATGAGGAAAAAGAAAATAACACACAGAATTTATAGTGGTTCGGCGTTAACGAGCCTACGTCCACTTTTTATATTATTGATTATGCTTTGAAAGCTAATACAACAAGGATTTCTCTCAATACTCTCGTACTTTGACAATAATGGCGAATTCTGTACTCAATATTGCCAAAAGATCCTAAAAAATGCCAAGCTCTGGGCTATTTATAGCTGATTTTGTCAGGCGGGTCGTGATAACACGTGGCACAGATCCCGAGAACATCGGATCGCATCGCCTCCGTTGAAGAAATAGTCAAATTAGCCGTTGTAGACAGGTGTCGCGATTTGCTTGAAAATCGGATCGTGCAGATGGGGAGAATCGGTCCAAATGACGGTTTGGGACACGTGTCGCTAGATCCGTGCGATTCGGATCGCTGAAGACTAGCTCGCGCTTGAACGGGTCAGAGGGTTCGCCCTGCACCAGGGGATCGGATCGGTTCGCTCTGGGCAACAATATAAGTTCGGATCGAGTCGCATAGCGGATTCGTTCCGCTGATGGTATAGGCGAGTCGATAGTGTGCGATCCGACGGTGGGCGAGACGATGGTGCGCGATCCGATATTGGGCGAGACGATGGTGCGATCCATTCCTTCATGTCCTGAGAGAACGTGGTTTCATGCTTTCTTCTTATGAATGATCCTGGGTGGCTTGGTCAAAAAGCTAGCCAACAGTACGCATCTTGTCTTCCGTCTCCCAAGTCGCGTCTCCTTGATCATCTCCCTATTGGACTTTAACCACTTGACCTCTCGAATGCGTAACTTCTTGACCTCCGATCCAAGGATGCATGTAGGAGCTTGTCTAGTCGTGGCATCTTTCTCCACTTCCACGTCCCTAAGCATGCTCGGCTCCGCTACTTCCGCGGTATCATGTAAACGCTTCTTCAAGAATTGTCTTCCTCAAGCTCTCTTCTTATGAACCCTTCCTCAAGTAGCTCCCCTACTTGCTTACTGAGTTCCCTCCTCTCTCTCGGAGTCACGTGTCGTACAGGTAATGCAACTGGCTTTGCATTGTCAACTAGATATATGCGGAAGTCTATCTCGCGTTTTAGGGGACAAACCCCTAAATATCTGCATACTCATGGACTACTCTAATGGATCGCAAATCATCGATAGATGCATCAAGTGATTCTAGGTAGCTAAGCCTAATTGATCCATTAAGATCACACGAAATCTCGAGGGTATTCCCGAGGCAAGTCAAAAGTCTAACTACTCTCCTTTCACAATTAATAGCTAACCAATCCATGCCTAGAATCAACCCATAGCCCATGAAACCAAAAACATAAGCATTAAACTTAAACTCAATACTTAATATAGCTATTCTCAAATCCTTACAAACCAAAGATAAATGAGCAGAACCACCAACTGGATTTGAGACGATAATGGGATCTTTTACTATACAAGTACTAAGGTGCAGAGACTCAACTATGGAAGCAGATATAAACAAATGTGAAGCGCTAAAATAAAAAAGAGTACTAACAGGATGATCAAAAAGAAAAACTAGACTTTTTTCAACAGAACCTCTACTACCCTCTTCAGGTACGCTGGCGGTGAGAGCATGCACTTGCACTCCTGAAAATCCTGTCCTTTGTTCTTGCCCTTGTCCTTAATTATATGACCTGTTATACCATAATAACGACACTTCCTCTTGTTTTAGATTTTTTCTATTCTTTCCTCCTTTGTGAACCAAGTCCATATCCATGAGTTTTTCATCCTTGGGTTGTGCTCCTTAGCCAAACTCCCTCATTCTCATCTTTGCCATCCTTGTGTGGCTTGTTGATAAGTCTCTTGAAAGCTACCTCCATTGCACGAAAAACCCTACAAAGCTTGAAAGAAAATCAGCCGCAGATGAAATTATTGCGGCTATATATGGAAGTTGGGCATTTCTTCGCCCTCTGACAGGGGTCGTAGTCTCATCAAGCCTACGGAACCATGCCGCGATGCGGTTACCTCCCGGAAAGCCTGGAGCCCCGAGGACTCTGTAAAGAAGGAAAACAAGGATTCAAACAGAGGATCAAAAGATAATGCATATAGCATTGGGGAATATGACTTTAAAACAAAACTTTTCTTTAGAAAATGCTTTTTTAAAACCGTTTTGAAAATAATTTTTCAAATCTTTTATCTGATCTAATAACCTTCAACTCTGATACCAAGTGAAACACCCCACGTTCATAAATGCCACTCACAAAGGGAATGTATTAACTTCAGTGAAGCGTTATAGGTAAGAGATGCAAATAAATTACAAGGCAGACAAATAAAGCAGCAGAAAATAAAGTCATTTTATAAGAAACATAGTTCAGTCAAGCTTTTACAAACAATTGACTCAATCATACTTAAAAGTATTACATAAAACTTCAGTCTTGATTCAAAAACTTCCAAGTATATAAGAAGCATAAAACATAGCAAAGTAGCATAAGTCTTCAAATTAAAGTGCAATCACAGCCATAGCCAAAGATAAGGGCTTCCAAGGCATACATCACAGAATCTCTGAGCTTGGAAAGAGGAACGGTCCAAACTAAGCTGACCTATTCCCTCCCTGACTACCTTGGGGGGTGGGGGGAGAGAATGAAAGAAAAGAAGATGAAAGAAAACAAGTCAGACATAAATCTGGTAAGTCCAGTGATTTTTCAGCATGTAAACAAGATAAAGGATCATGACATGAATAAACTGAAAATAGGACAATACCATAAAACAAGATAACTTAAGACAAGATAAGGTAAACTGAATGGGCTTCTACTCTTTCTCTGCTTCGCTACTACCCTGTTATTCTGATTTCTATATCTCTGCACTGCCTAACTAGTGTCCCAACTAGTAATCTGTATAAAATGATAATATTACAACGTGATCCCAATCCCAACAATTGCGGTAGCCTTCAGGTGTACATCTAATAGGAGGATCTTACCTTAATCAGCCTAATTGCCACGAAGATGTTAGATGTACTCTTACTACCCTATCGATCGGCTCCCTACTTGCATTAATGTTCCATGTGTCTGTGTCAATCGGCCATCTCTTACGTGTAGATACCCTGTGCAGGTCCCACCATAAGGTGTATCAATCCTTATGATAGCAACCCGATATGATTCTAGATGCACAGTGTGTAACTACTGGTACCCAGTGCCTGCTTTTTCTCACTGTGGAGTACATGCACGCCCGTAAACCGTTGGAACCTACACTGACGTACCCCCCGCCACTATTTTGACTGCTTATAATCATCCCAGTAATCGTGCCCCACCCTACCTAGTTCAGGGTACCATGATACATCTATACAAGTTACTGCTGAAATGGGTCCCCGTTACTAGGATTTCCTACTGGTTAAGTTTGTGGGCCTATATATACAAGTATTACCCACATACACGAGATGTACTTAACCCTTCCACTGATTCAAGCATGTTTATTTAACGGTTAAGCTTGTGGGCCTATATATGCTAATATTACCCACCTACACGAGATGTACTTAACCCTCCCACTGATTCAAACATGTTTATTTACCAGTTAAGTTTGTGGGCCTATATATACTAATATTACCCACCTACACGAGATGTACTTAACCCTCCCACCGATTCAAGCATGTTTATTTAATGGTTAAGTTTGTGAGACTATATATACTAATATTACCCACCTACACAGGATGTACTTAAACCTCCCATCGATTCAAGCATGTTTATTTAACGGTTAAGTTTGTGGGCCTATATATACTAATATTACCCACCTACACGAGATGTACTTAACCCTCCCACTGATTAAGTCAATACGTATTGTTGGTTAAGCTTGCCTTAACCCTATCCGCTTCGTTTATGTAATATTGGTTAAGTGTTGTCCATTCATGTTAACTTAGCCCATCCACACATCATGTTGTATTGGTTAAGTGTTTTCTATTAACTTAACCCTACTCGTTCATCATGTTATATTGGTTAAGTGTTGTCTTCTTGTGTTACTTAACCCTATCATACATCATGTTATATATTGGGTAAGTGTTGCCTTCTTGTGTTACTTAACCCTTTCATACATCATGTTATATATTGGTTAAGTGTTGCCTTCTTGTGTTACTTAACCCTACCATACATCATGTTATATCGGTTAAGTGTTGCCTTAGTTAACTTAACCCTACCATTTGTTTAATTAACAAGTTGTACTGGTTAAGTATTGCCTTAGTTAACTTAACCCTACCATTTGTTTATTTAACATGTTGTACTGGTTAAGTGTTGCCTTAGTTAACTTAACCATACCATTTGTTTAATTAACATGTTGTACTGGTTAAGTGCTGCCTTAGTTAACTTAACCCTACCATTTGTTTAATTAACATGTTGTACTGGTTAAGTGTTGCCTTAATTAACTTAACCCTACCATTCTTAACATGTCCTATTCATTAGCATTAATTGATTTATTAATGCACCAACCTCTCACATTAGATCCGTGTCGTTGCAGTTACTGGATATGTCGGGCGGTTCCGGGTAATTTTAAACCACAACTCAATCTAACCTCGGGTTTTTCTTGGGCATGACGCACTAACCTCTTACATTAGATAGGTGTTGTTGCGGTTACTGGATGTACCGGGCGGTTTCAAACAGTTTTACACCACAACTCAATCTAACCTTGGGTTAGGCATGTTCATCCTTTATTTAATTTACATATTCGTCATTTATGTCAAGTTTATATGTAAATTATCCACAAGTGTTGTCATGTCACATTTACTATTTAAATTATGTTCATGATTAATGGTATACAAATTATACCATTTCATGCTATTAATCATTTACATGATTATGAGCCAATCTATGCCATTAGCATGTAATTTAATGTTTTACGCCCAACGTTTCCCCCTGTTATTCGTTTGCATAATTTACATAGAACACTGGGCTCGCAAATTAGCCTAACTCATAAACAAAAGGGAAAAGAAAGGAACATGTAGCATTCCAACAGCATAAAATAATATGAATCTAACTAAGCATGTGTAATATAAATTTTTCATGAACATTATAAACTTAATCAAGCACATCAATGTGAAATTGTACTTGAGTTAGATCCAATTAACATAGATCTTAAGCATATGAACAGGAATTTACATAGATCTTAAACATATGTATTAACTTGGATCTAAACATGTAAGCGTGTAGATATAAACATATAAGCATATTTGAACATGACTTAGTTTATGAACACGTACATAACATAACATTAAAGCAAGCGTGTAGATCTAAACATATAAGCATATATGAACTGACTTAGCTTATGAACATGTACATAACATAACATAAAAGCAAGCATGTAGATCTAAACATATAAGCATATATTAACATGACTTAGCTTATGAACAATACATAACATAACATAAAAGCATCACCAAATTAATATACAATACGATAAGTCCAATTGTACAAATCGCAGTAGTCTCGTAGGCATAGTTAATTTCAGATCTGTCATAAGGATAAACATGAATCAGAAACACAATTAGGCACAGTTCTAGATTCGATTTATTTCAAGTCATGACTTTTATATATTTAAATCTGAAATATAATTGAACTTACAGAAAAAGAACAGTTCTTGTATTCTAGAATATGATTTATGAATTTGTTAAGTTATTCCTTTGATGTAGACTATTGATGTTCTTCTAATTGATTTCTAGTTGAAGAAGATATTCTAGTTTTAAGAAGATGGAGGCTACGCCAGTTCAGAGAAAGACAGCATGACGGCTTCATAGAATGTGTTTATGTGTTTTTGGTTTAGGGTTTGAGTTGATTATATAGAAGTCTAGGATTAATTCTAGCATTTGGATCAACATAGGATCCATCCAAACCATCCAAATCATCATGACACAAAGACACCTCACCAGACCAATCAAATAAAGCCACATCAGCCCTAATACAAGAAAAATCGTCCCCCAACCAACCAGAAAAAGTCATGTTCAAAAAAACAATCCTTGACTAACAAAAATGCGCCACGTGTGCCACATGATGCATACATTCATATATATATATATATATATATATATATATATATATGAATGTATATATATATTTTTTTCATTTTAGCTATCTTCCCAATTAACCATTTTCACACTAAACCACTTTTTGAATTGCATTCACACTAAGCTACTTTTTAGACATTCCCCTAAAACAAAAATATGGCGCTGGCGGGGATCGAACCCTGTACCACTTATATGCAAGTCACTTGTTCTAACCAAATGAGCTACTAAGTCTTTTGCTTACAAACCTTAGAACAGTGCTAAACATTATTCTTTTCTCATTCCTCTTTTTCATGTTTTGCTGCAATATTTAATTTAAAGATATATTCTTCATTTTAAATTGGTTTTCTGCAAACTATAGGTCTAAATTGATCAGAAATCGCCATGAATGCAATAACGCTAATTTCGTGACCAAATTCCTGAAGCTCTTTAAATTTTTCTTTTTTATTTAATTGTTTGCATGCATTTCTTCGCATTTCATGTATTACACTTAATTTTTCCTTCATTTCACTGCATGAACTTATTACAAGAAATATTTATTGTCATTATTTATTTTTTCTCTTAAATATATCTATGCATATAATATATATATATACATATTTCCACATTTTTAATTTCATTAAAAATGCGGGGTGTTATAGCATAGGTACCATTATATTACGTTGCCATATACGTTTACAATTAAAACCGTAAAATAATGTATTGAAAATTGGGTTTCCATCTATGAACCAAGGCAAGCGATCCTCCTTACCGATTCGAGACACACTAGCAATGCCTCAGGACTCGGACACTGGCGAGCCCTAGGATAGCCGCATGGCCGGTCATCCGTCAATGATTAGTTATACCATAAACTATATGTTAGCCGGTTCTATCGAACCTCCAAATGGTTCAGTATGTCGACCACTCAAGAGCCACTAAGGACGCACTATCACAGAGCCTTTCAATGGGCCCAATGATTGAGGTACCTCGCTTTCCATCCATAAAGTTTTCCAGCATCCACATGAACAAACAGTCCGGGCTCCATGCCGTGACGTTTCTCGTAGCTAGAAACTAACATATGTCTATTTCTATATGTTCCTCGTCCCGTTTCTGGTTCATAATAGGGTGTGAAGCTCGCGAATTAACGCTACACAAAGCTATGCTAATTAAAGCTGTGCTTTGATCATCAACCACAAATCCTTGCTTTTCAAAAAGAGCTCTGATCTATGCAACTCAGCATGCCACACTGTTAATCCATACTGTACCACTGATTTCCACCAATATATAACCTCTAAGCTCGTACGTCTTAGAGAAGGGTGTTAAGCAAGAGAATAAATTCTCCGCCACCAAACAGATATATATTTAGTAGAGACCAACGAATACAGTATAAAGGAATACAATTTCAAACACACTATCCATTTGCAAGTCCGTTCTAGGTCTGAACGAAACCGGAGGCACCTTATTCCTCATCCCATATGTCCAGTACAGGAGAGAGGCCCTGGCATATCCGATCGATCACCAAGTATGTAACAACCCGGAATTTTGGAACCAATTTAAAAATTTTATTTTAAAATTTTTTAATAAATTTTTAATATTTAAAATGATTTATTTTAAATAATAATGACTAAAAATTTATTTTAATCGAAGTTAGAACGAATATATTTATTTTAATTATAAAAGGAGTTAGAAATGGCGCGGTAGTTTGAAAATTCGATTTCAAATTTCAAATGAATGTACAAGATTTTAGTAAAACCAGAAATATTTGAATCTGTTTGAAAATATCTTTCCAACAAATGTGAAAAATCCAGATTTCATAGTGGGAGTAAAAAGCTATGGCTAGTTAAAAATTCAGAATAGTCACTATGCAATTTATATATATATATATATTAATATAATACATAGCCATTTTGCAATTGACCTCCGTTTCGACGAAACCACTTTTGTTGGATCCGGAATCCCAAATTATTGCTAGGTTTCAAATTTGATAATTTTTGGATTTAATATGTAAGCGCAGTAAATTTAAATGTGTTTGGTAATTTAAATTTGAATTGGATCAACCAGAAAATGACCATTTTCCAAACGGTCTCCAAATTCGAAGAAATTAATTTTGTTAGGACTATATCATCAAAACATAGCTAGATTTATTCTTTGGGGACTTTTGAAGTTAGTACGTGGCTCCGGTAAATTTAAATGTATGATCAAATTTAATAATTAAATGTTTTATATTTTAATTTGAAGAAAACAAGCTGAAAACAATCAGATGGGTTGATGAGACCTAGCCCATTGTGTCCGAAATGGGAGTATTTGGCCTCGGGCAACTCTAGTTGGGCTGAATTTGGAGCTATCAGGAATTAATGGGGTTTTATTTGCAAACTAGAAATTCAATAATATTTTATTATAAATAATAGTTTAACAAAACCCTAACCCTATCTAAATCTCAGCCGCCACAATAATACCAACGGCATCGAACTTACCAAATACTCTCCCCTCAATCCCTTAATCCATTCATCAATACCAAATATCTTCAACGACAAATCTCCTCAGCTCATCGAATGGAACCTAATCAATGGTGATGATTGGAATTCTCAACCTAGAGTTCTCGAATTTTGGCTTCAAAGCCATTGCGTTGCGTGGCATTTCCAGGCCACATATGACCATCGAGCGGGCCATAAATCGAGGCGTTGGATAAAGGCGTTGGGGCGCAAGCACCTGGGGGTACCGATGGTTCTCTGATCAATGTTGGTGGCGTGCGGCTATACCTTTTTAATCGAGATATGGGTACGGGATTCAGAAGTATACGATCTGGAAGAAGGCAAAGGAGCGGCCTTGAATCTTTGGTTAGGAAATATAATTAAAATATTAATTATCTTTTATTGTTTAAAATCGTAATTAAATGATTAAAAGGCCATAATTTTTGCAAACATGATCAGAATCGGACGAACCCGGACTCATTGGAACCGTAAATTCGAGATCTACATTTCAGAACAGACTGGAATCCATTTGGAGCTATTTACAATTTTTGAAGGAGTAAAACCACGGTGAGAATTCTTTTTTTAAAAAATAATTATAATTAATTAATTATGATTGTGTTTGGAAATCTTTACCAATCCGATGTTAAATTCAATTTGTTGTTATACGTGATTTGATTTGGGGTTGATTGATGTTGTTATGTTGGTCTGTTGATTTGACGGATCATTGTGTTGAAATAAAATAGTCAAAACAAAAATAACCTTTTTGTTGAAATGAAATAGTCTAAACAAAAATAACATTTTTGTTGAAATGAAATTGTCTAAACAAAAATTAACATTTTTGTTGAAATAAAATCGTCTAAACAAAAACAAACATTTTTGTTGAAATGAAATTGTCAAAACAAAAATTAACATTTTTGTTGAAATAAAATTGTCAAAACAAAAATTAACATTTTTGTTGAAATATTAAGTGTCAAAAACAAAATAATCATTTTGTTGAAATAAGAATTGATAAAAAATTGTCATTTTGTTGAAATTTGAATTGACAATATAAAATTGTCATTTTTGTCGAAATTAGAATTGACATAAAATTGTCATTTTTGTTGAAATTAGAATTAACAATATAAAATTGTCATTTTTGTTGAAATTAGAATCGACAAAATAAAATTGTCATTTTTGATGTATTAGAATTATAGAATTGTCGAGAAAACAAAGTTATCATTTTTATTGTTTTGTTTAAATAGAATTGTCGATAAAAAAAAGTTATCATTTTATTCATTTTGCTGAAATAGAATTGTCAACAAAATAAGTTATCATTTTTAATCATTTTGTTGGAATAGAATTTTCAACAAAATAAGTTATCATTTTTAATCATTTTGTTGAAATAGAATTGTCAACAAAATAAAAGAATCATTTTTAATCATTTTATTGAAATAGAATTGTCAATAAAATAAGTTATCATCATTTTGTTGAAATAGAATTGTCAACAAAATAATTTATCATCATTTTTAATCATTTTGTTGAAATAGAATTGTCAACAAAATAAGTTATCATTTTTAATCATTTTGTTGAAATAGAATTGTCAACAAAATAAAAGAATCTTTTTTATTCAATTTGTTGAAATAGAATCGTCAACAAAATACTAGAATCGTTTTTAATCATTTTGTTGAAATAGAATTGTCAACAAAATAAGTTATCATTTTTAATCATTTTGTTGAAATAGAATTTTCAATAAAATAAGTTACCGTTTTTAATCATTTTGTTGAAGTAGAATTGTCAACAAAATAAGTTATCATTTTTAATCATTTTGTTGAAATAGAATTGTCAACAAAATAAGTTATCATCATTTTTAATCATTTCATTGAAATAAAATTGTGAACAAAATAAGTTATCGTCATTTTCAATCATTTTGTCGAAATAGAATTGTCAACAAAATACAAGAATCATTTTTAATCATTTTGTTGAAATAGAATTGTCAACAAATAAGTTATCATTTTTAAACATTTTGTTGAAATATATTTGGCAATAAAATAAGTTATCATCATTTTTAATCATTTGGTTGAAATAGAATTGTCAACAAAATAAATTATCATTTTTAATCATTTTGTTGAAATAGAATTATCAACAAAATCAAGGAATCATTTTTATTCATTTTGTTGAAATAGAATTGTCAAAAAAATACAAGAATCGTTTTTAATCATATTGTTGAAATAGAATTGTCAACAAAATAAGTTATCATTTTTAATCATTTTGTTCAAATAGAATTGTCAACAAAATAAGTTATCATTTTTAATCATTTTGTTGAAATGAAATTGTCAACAAAATAAGTTATCACTTTTAATCATTTTGTTGAAATAGAATTGTCAACAAAATAAGTCATCATTCTTAATCATTTTGTTGAAATAGAATTATCAACAAAATACAAGAACCATTTTTAATCATTTTGTTGAAATAGAATTGTCAACAAAATGAGTTGTCATTTTTAATCACTTTGTTGAAATAGAATTGTCAACAAAATAAAAGAATCATTTTTATTCATTTTGGTTGAAATAGAATGGTCAACAAAATAAAAATATCATTTATTGTTAGAATTAGATTTGTATGCAAATGAAAATGACATTTTTATTTGGTATGCTATATGTTAATTTAGGAATTGTAAAACACATAAAAATATCATTTTTATGTTACATGTTAAAGTAGGAACTGCAACCAAATAAAAATATCATTTTTACTTGTTATGTTAAAAACATATTTGTAAATAAATAAAAATATTATTTTTATTTGTCATATTAATGACGGAATTGGTATACAACAATAGAATATCATTTCTATTGGCTATGTTAAGATATAAAATTATCATTATTATTTGTCATGTTATACATTAGAATTGTATACATTTTAAAAGAGTCATTTTTATGTTACATGTTATACATTAGAATTGTATACATTTTGAAAGAGTCATTTTTCGGTTACATATTATACCTTAAAATTGTATACAAATTAAAGGAGACATTTTTATTGTCATATTACACATTAGAACTGTATACAAATTAAAATAGGCATTTTTATTTGTCATGCTATACATTGAAATTGTATACGAATCAAAATTATCTTTTTATTTATCATTAGCGACATAGAAAATGACTTGTAAATTTAATTCTTCTTTTATTTGACACTAGAACATGTAGCAGATAAATTGTTCTACTTGTCATTAGAAATGTAGAAAATATATGCAAATAAAAATACATTTTTACTTGACATTAGAATCATGTAGTGAAGTAAGCAAATAAATACATTTTTATTTGGCATTAGAATCATGTAGTGAAGTATGCAAATAAAATACATTTTTATTTGACATGAGAATCATGTAGTGAAGTATGCAAATAAAATACATTTTTATTTGACATTAGAATCATGTAGTGAAGTATGCAAATAAATTACATATTTAATTGACATTAGAAACATGTAGAAATGTATGTAAATAAAACTTCTCTTTTTATTTATCATTAGAAAATATTGGGAATGTATGCAAATAAAATTACAAATTTATTTGACATTAGAAACATGTAGAAATGTATGCAAATAAAACTTCTCTTTTTATTTGACATTAGAAAATATTGGAAATGAATGCAAACATAAATCTCTATTTATTGGTTATTAGAAAATATATGAATTTGTTTGCAAATACAACATCCCTTTCTATGTATCATTAGAAACATTTAAATGGTTATGCAAAATGAAACATTCTTTTATTTGGTATGTTAAACACGTTAGTGGAATCGTCGAATGATTTATATATAATTATATATATATATATATATATATATAAATTGAAATTAAATGAATCGCGCGCGGTAGTTCACGTTTCAGAATTGTAACTTTAAACGATTATACCGAAAAATCCGACCGTCAGATTTTTCCCAAAACTGGAACCATTAGGTCCACTTTGGGTGGATCTTTCCAACGATATAAAATTTGTTAAAATCCAACGGTTAGATTTCGAGAAATGTGTAAATCAAATTTGGGTAAAAACAGCGCTAGAGCCGCCTATTGACCCGAAGCGTCACTAAATTAAATTGGGCTATTTTTATATAAATAAAAATAGAGATAAATTGTTATAAAATAATATTAACGATATGAAATGACTTAAATTATATATATTCGAGAATTATTTGAAAAGACCGAGTTCAATCTCATTTCAAATAATTATACGACGATTTAAATCAAAGATATTGAAGACAGTGTTTGAAGACCGGCGATCTTCACATCGAATGGACAACTATTGATGCCTTTGATTGGAGTTACTGCTTTGAAAGTGTTACAGTGGTAGTTTTCTGTATGTACTTGTTGATTGTCTGGATAAACAAGCATCTCTCTTCCGTATTGGACATACGGGATGTGGAATAAGGTGTTTTCGGTTTTGTTCAGACCCAGAACAGACTTGTAAAATGATGCGTGTCTGACATTGGATTTCATTCTATGTGAATTGACTTTTACTTAATATATATCTGTTTGGTGGCGGAGAATTTATTTTCTTGCTTAACACCCTTCTTTGAGATGCACGAGCTCAGAGGTTATATATTAATAGTTATTGGTCGCATGGCGTGGATTGTCAATGTGGCATGTCAAGATGCAAACGATCAAGGCTTTTGTTGAAAAGTAGAGCCTTATGGTTGATGATCAAAGCATGACCTGTTTAGGCATAGATTTGTGTATAGCGTTACTTCGCGAGGCTCACACTCCGGTAGGAGTCAAAAACGGGATAAGGCACGCAGGGAGTGCACACGTTTCTTTCTAGTTAGAAGTGGTGTCATGGTATGAAGCTTAGACATTTTTACTTATGTGGATGATGGATTATGAAGCGCCTCGGATATATTGGTCGATAGTGGCCAGTTGATAGGTCTAGTAGGACTGGGAAGCATGTGCTCAGGCATAACTAATCCACTAAATTATTTGTGGACCGACCCTGCGGGATCCAAGGGTTTGCCAGCTTCTGAATCCTAGGACATTTGCTAGAGTGTCTCGAATTCATAAGGAGAGCATCCTTAGCCTTGATTCATGATGGAAACCCAATTTCCAATATGACATTACGAATTTGATTGAAAACCTATATATGGTGACATAGTAGGATGGGGTACTATGTCGTCTAAGATTTATACATTTATTTTAAAAGTATTTTAATGTTGACTAGACACAAATAATAATATTAAATATTATTTTATACGTATCAAGCATATTTGATCATTATATGGTTAAACTTTATCCTCTGGTTTGCGTCGCATTGTGTGATGGGACTTGAATCTTATAATGATTTCATTTTCTAAAAAGCATTGCATTGTTTTGAATAAAAGATTTATTTATTTTATGCACTGGCAATCCAATGGAGTAAACCCGTTCCGCATTAGCGGCGTGGTCCTATGATTAACCTTATTATTAGATAAGTAAGATTTCTCATACCATTCCCATGACTGACTCGTAGTTTGTTTCACTTGCAAACTCGGGTGCCCTTGTTTTCCACACGGACAGTCGAGTGGCTTGTTTTGTAGATATGTATTTTTTGAGTAGGATTCTGGATCGAAGCTTAAAGTGGCGTCCAGAGCATTGATAGTTTCCGATGTGTTAGTTTATTTGTTTCTGCTGCACTGTATTAAATTCATTGTAAATTATCTTCCGCTGTATTATATTCGATGTACTCTGCTATTTTGTACTCTGATGTAACATTATTATAATGTTTTATAAAAGTCTTCTGTTTTTTGTTCTGATGTGTTGTATGCCCAAAGTTAGCGTATGCGAGATTCGAACGGTCTTGGTCGGTTTAGCGGTCGATTAGGTCCGGGCGAAATCCGTGTCATTACAGCTGGTATCAGAGCTTTGGTTAACTCAAATCTTTGGGGTACAACTCGTTAGAACGGAACAAAAGACTCATCAGAGGTAGGATTAGAAATATCCTATAAAGGAACTCATTAGTGATATGATCAGTAGCATCCTAGAATGAGAAACTCGTTAGAGATGGGGTTAGAAATGCCCTAGAATGAGTTGAGAGTGACAGGTCTATAATTAAAGTATTTTTGATTATATATATAATCCGATCTTAGAAAATATGATTTTTAAATATATAAAAGTTATATGAATTTGAAAAGCTAATCAACTAATTGTTTGATGATTGTGTTGTGTGATTATTAGTTCAACTAATAAAATTATTGAAACCAATAAAATAATGAAAGTTGTGCGGGTTAGGTAAACAACTTTCAGCTCCGTTCCTTTTTGAGGACGAATTTTTTTTCAGTAGGGGAGATTGTAAAAACCTGGAATTTTGGAATCAATTTAAAAATTTTATTTTAGAAATTTTAATGAATTTTAAATATTTAAAATGATTTATTTTAAATAAAAATGACAAAAAATTTATTTTAATCAAAGTTAGAACGAATATATTTATTTTAATTATAAAAGGAGTTAGAAATGGCGTGGTAGTTTGAAAATTCGATTTCAAATTTCAAATGAATGTACAGGATTCAAAATAAATCGGATTTTAGTAAAACCAGAAATATTTGTATATTTTTGAAAATATGTTTCCAACGAATGTGAAAAATCCAGATTTCATAGCGGGACTAAAAAGTTATGGCCAGTTAAAAATTCAGAATAGTCGCTATGGAATATATATATATATAGCCATTTTGCAAATGACCTCCATTTTCGATGAAACCACTTTTGTTGGATGCAGAATGTTAAATTATTGCTAGGTTTCAAATTTCATAATTTTTTGATTTAATATGTTAGCGCAGTAAATTTAAATGTGGTTGGTAATTTGAATTGGATCGAGCAGAAAATGACCATTTTCGAAACGGTCTCCAAATTTGATTAAATTAATTTTGTTAGGACCGTATCGTCAAAACATAGCTTAATTTATTTTTCGGGGATTTTTGGAGTCAGTATGTGGCTCCGGTAAATTTAAATGTACGATCAAATTTAATAATTAAATGTTTATATTTTAATTTGAAGAAAACAAGATGAAAACGGTCGAATGGGCTGATGAGACCTAGTCCATTGTGTCCGGAATAGGGGTATTTGGTAGGGGCAACTCTAGTTGGGCTGAATTTGGAGCTATCAGGAATTAACAGGGTTTTATTTGTAAACTAGAAATTTAATAATATTTTATTATAAATAATAGTTTAACAAAACCCTAACCCTATCTAAACCTCAGCCGCCACAATAATACCAACGACAGCGAACTCACCAAATTCTCTCCCCTCAATCCGTTCATCAATACCAAATATGTTCAACGACAAATGTCCTCAGCTCATCGAATGGAACCTAATCAACGGTGATGATTGGAATTCTCAACCTAGAGTTCTCGAATTTTGGCTTCAAAGCCGTTACGTTGCGTGGCATTTCCAAGCCACATATGGCCATCGAGCGGGCCAAAAATCGAGACGTTAAATGAAGGCATTGGGGCGCAAGCACCTGTGGGTTCCATTGGTTCTCTGATCAATGCTTGGTGTTGTGCGGCGGTTCCTTTTTGGTCGAGATATGGGTACGGGGTTCAGAAGTATACGATCTGGAAGAAGACTAAGGAGCGGCCTTGAATCTTTGATTAGGAAATATAATTAAAATATTAATTATCTTTTATTGTTTAAAATTGTAATTAAATGATTAAAAGGCCATAACTCTTGCAAACATGATCAGAATCGGACAAACCAGGACTCATTGGAACCGTAAATTTGAGATCTACATTTCAAAACAGACTGGAATGCATTTGGAGCTATTTAAAAATTTTGAAGGAGTAAAACCACTATGAGAATTCTTTTTTTTTTTAATAATTAAAATTAATTAATTATGATTGTGTTTGGAAATCTTTACCAATCCGATGTTAAATTCAATTTGTTGTTATACGTGATTTGATTCGGGGTTGATTGATGTTGTTATGTTGGTCTGTTGATTTGACGTATTATTGTGCTGAAATAAAATAGTCAAAACAAAAATAACATTTTTGTTGAAATGAAATAGTCTAAACAAAAATAACATTTTTGTTGAAATGAAATGGTCTAAACAAAAATAACATTTTTGTTGAAATGAAATTGTCAAAACAAAAATTAACATTTTTATTGAAATAAAATAGTCTAAACGAAAATTAACATTTTTGTTGGAATAAAACTAAACAAAAATTAACATTTTTGTTGAAATAAAATTGTCTAAACAAAAATTATCCTTTTTGTTGAAATGAAATTGTCTAAACAAAAACTAACATTTTTTTTTGAAATGAAATTGTCAAAACAAAAATTAACATTTTTGCTGAAATAAAATTGTCAAAACAAAAATTAACATAATTGTTTAAATATAAAGTGTCAAAAACAAAATAATCATTTTGTTGAAATTAGAATTGATATAAAATTGTCATTTTTGTTGAAATTAGAATTGAGAACATAAAATTGTCATTTTTGTTGAAATTAGAATTGACAATATAAAATTGTCATTTTTGTTGAAATTAGAATTGATATAAAATTGTCATTTTTATTGAAATTAGAATTGACAATATAAAATTGTCATTTATGCTGAAATTAGAATTGATATAAAATTGTCATTTTTTTGAAATTAGATTTGACGATGTAAAATTGTCATTTTTGTTGAAATTAGAATCGACAAAATAAAATTGTCATTTTGATGTATTAGAATTATAGAATTGTCGACAAAACAAAGTTATCATTTTTATTGTTTTGTTGAAATAGAATTGTTGATAAAACAAAGTTATCATTTTTATTCATTTTGTTGAAATAGAATTGTCAACAAAATAAGTTATCATTTTTAATCATTTTGTTGAAATAGAATTGTCAACAAAATAAAAGAATCATTTTTAATTATTTTGTTGAAATAGAATTGTCAACAAAATAAACTATCATCATTTTTTATCATTTTGTTGAAATAGAATTGTCAACAAAATAAGTTATCATCATTTTTAATCATTTTGTTGAAATAGAATTATCAACAAAATAAGTTATCATTTTTAATCATTGTTGAAATAGAATTGTCAACAAAATAAGTTATCATTTTTAATCACTTTGTTGAAATAGAATTGTCAACAAAATAAAATAATCATTTTTATTCATTTTGTTGAAATAGAATCATCAACAAAATACAAGAATCATTTTTAATCATTTTGTTGAAATAGAATTGTCATCAAAATAAGTTATCATTTTTTATCATTTTGTTGAAAAAGGATTGTCAACAAAATAAGTTAACATTTTTAACCATTTTGTTGAAATAGAACTGTCAACAAAATAAAAGAAACATTTTTAATCATTTTGTTGACATAGAATTGTCAACAAAATACAAGAATCATTTTTAATCATTTTGTTGGAATAGAATTGTCCACAAAATAAGTTATCATCATTTTTAATCATTTTGTTGAAATAGAATTGTCAACAAAATAAGTTATCATTTTTAATCATTTTATTGAAATAGAATTGTCAACAAAATAAAAAAAATCATTTTTATTCATTTGGTTGAAATAGAATTGTCAACAAAATAAGTTATCATTTTTAATCATTTTGTTGAAATAGAATTGTCAACAAAATAAGTTATCTTTTTTAATCATTTTGTTGAAATTGAATTGTCAACAAAATATGTTATCATTTTTAATCATTTTGTTGAAATGAAATTGTCAACAAAATAAGTTATCACTTTTAATCATTTTGTTGAAATAGAATTGTCAACAAAATAAGTCATCATTTTTGTTGAAATAGAATTGTCAACAAAATAAGTCATCATTTTTAGTCATTTTGTTGAAATAGAATTATCAACAAAATACAAGAACCATTTTTAATCATTTGTTGAAATAGAATTATCAATAAAATTAGTTGTCATTTTTAATCTGAAATAGAATTGTTAACAAAATAAAAGAATCATTTTTATTCATTTTGGTTGAAATAGAATGGTCGATAAAATAAAAATATCATTTATTGTTAGAATTAGATTTGTATGCAAATGAAAATGACATTTTTATTTGTTATGTTACATGTTAATGTAGGAATTGTAAAACACATAAAAATATCATTTTTATGTTACATGTTAAAGTAGGAACTGCAAACAAATAAAAATATTATTTTTATTTGTTATGTTAAAAATAGATTTGTAAACAAATAAAAATATTATTTTTATTTGTCATATTAATGAAGTAATTTGTATACAACATTATAATATCATTTCTATTGGCTATGTTAGGATATAGAATTATCATTTTTATTTGTCATGTTATACATTAGAATTGTATACATTTTAAAAGAGTCATTTTTATGTTGCATGTTATACATTAGAATTGTATACATTTTGAAAGAGTCATTTTTATGTTACATGTTATACCTTAAAATTGTATACAAATTAAAGGAGACATTTTTATTGTCATGTTACACATTAGAACCGTATACAAATTAAAATAGACATTTTTATTTGTCATGTTATACATTGAAATTGTAAACGAATCAAAATTATCTTTTTATTTATCATTAGCGACATAGAAAATGACTTGTAAATTTAATTCTTCTTTTATTTGACACTATCACATGTAGCAAATAATTTTTTCTACTTGTCACTAGAAACATAGAAAATGTATGCAAATAAAAATACATTTTTACTTGATATTAGAATAATGTAGTGAAGTATGCAAATAATATACATTTTTATTTGATATTAGAATCATGTAGTGAAGTATGCAAATAAAATACATTTTTATTTGACATTAGAATCATGTAGTGAAGTATGCAAATAAATTACATATTTAATTGACATTAGAAACATGTAGAAATGTATGCAAATAAAACTTCTCTTTTTATTTGTCATTAGAAAATATTGGAAATGTATGCAAATAAAATTACATATTTATTTGACATTTGAAACATGTAGAAATGTATGCAAATAAAACTTCTCTTTTTATTTGACATTAGAAAATATTGGAAATGTGTGCAAGCAAAAATCTCAATTTATTGGTTATTAGAAAATATAGGAATTTGTTTGCAAATACAATATCCCTTTCTATGTATCATTAGAAACATTTAAATGGTTATGCAAAATGAAACATTCTTTTATTTGGCATGTTAAACACATTAGTGGAATCGTCGAATGATTTTTATTTATATTTAATTATATATATAAATATAAATATAAATTAAATGAATCGCGCGCGGTAGTTCGCGTTTCGGAATCATAACTTTAAACGAATATACCGAAAGATCCGACCGTCAGATTTTCCCAAAACTGGAACCGTTAGGTCCGCTTTGGGAAGATCTTTCCAAGATATAAAATTTGTTAAAATCCGACGATTAGACTTCGAGAAATGTGTAAATCAAATTTGGGTAAAAATAGCGCCAGGGCCGCCTATTGACCCGAAGCGTCGTTAAATTAAATTGGGCTATTTTTATATAAATAAAAATAGCAATAAATCGTTATAAAATAATATTAATGATATGAATTGATTTAAATTATATACATTCGAGGATTATTTGAAAATACCGAGTTCATTCTCATTTCAAATAATTATATGACGATTTAAATCAAAGATATTGAAGATGGTGTTTGAAGACCGGCGATCTTCACATCGAATGGACAACTACTGATGCCTTTGATTGGAGTTGCTGCCTTGAAAGGCTAATAGTGGTAGTTTTCCGGACGTACTTGTTGATTGTCCGGATAAGCGAGCACTTCTCTTCCTTATTGAACATACGGAACGAGGAATAAGGTGTCTTAGATTTCGTTTAGCCCCAGAACAGGCTTGTAAAATGATGTGTGTCTGACATTGGATTTCATTCTATGTGAATTGATTTCTACTTAATATATATCTGTTTGGTGGCGAAGAATTTATTCTGTTGCTTAACACCTTTCTCTGAGACGCATGAGCTTAGAGGTTATATATTGATAGTTATCGGTCGCATTGCGTGGATTGTCAATGTGGCATGCCAAGATGCAAATGATCAAGGCTTTTGTTGAAAAGCAGAGCCTTGTGGTTGATGATCAAAGCAGGACTTGTTTAGGCATAGCTTTGCGTATAGCGTTATTTTGCGAGCCTCACACCCCGGTAGGAGTCAAAAACAGGATAAGGGACGCAGGGAGTGCAGACGTTTCTTTCTAGCTAGAAGTAGTGTCATGGTATGCAGCCCAGACATTTTTACTTATGTGGATGATGGATTATGAGGTGCCTTAGATATATTGGTCGATATTGGCCAATTGATAGGTCTAATAGGACCGGGAATCATGTGTTCAAGCATAACTAATCCACTAAAGTATTTGTGGACCGGCCCTGCAGGATCCAAGGGTTCGCCAGCGTCTGAATCCTAGGACATTTGCTAGAGTGTCTCGAATCGGTAAGGAGATCTTCCCTAGCCTTGACTCATGATGGAAACCCAATTTCCATTACGACATTAAGGATTTGATTGTAAACCTATATATGGCGACATAGTAGGATGGGGTACTTTACCGTCTAGGATTGATACATTTATTTTGAAAGTATTTTAAAACTGACTAGACACTAATAATATTGTTAAATTTTATTTTATATGTATCAAGCATGTTTGATCATTATAAGGTAAAACTCTATCCTCCGGTTTGCGTTGCATTGTGTGATGGAACTTGAGTCTTATAATGATTTCATTTTCTAAAAAGCATTGTGTTGTTCTAAATAAAAGACTTATTTATTTTATGCACTGGCAATCCAATGGAGTAAACCCATTCCGCATTAACGGCATGGTCCAGTGATTAGCCTTATTATTAGATAAGTTAAGTAAGATTTCTCATATCAGTTCCATGTCTGACTCGTAGTTTGTTTCACCTGCAAACTCGGGTGCCCTTATTTTCCACACGGGAAGTCGATTGGCTTGTTTTGCAGATATGTATTTTTTCAGCAGGATTCTGGATCGAAGCTTAAAGTGTCGTCCAGAGCATTGATAATTTCCGCTGTGTTAGTTTATCTGTTTTCGCTGCACTGCATTAAATTCATTGTAAATTATCTTCCGCTGTATTATATTCGATGTACTCTGATATTCTGTACTCTGATGTAACATTATTATAATGTTTTACAAAAGTCTTCTGTTATTTGTTCTGATGTGTTGTACGCCCAAAGTTAGCGTATGCGGGATTCGAACGGTCTTGGTCGATTAGGTCTAGGCGAAATCCGTGTTGTTACAAAGTACGTCTGGATGATCACCACTTATTACCATGTCT
This sequence comes from Allium sativum, assembly GCA_030737875.1. Classification (NCBI taxonomy): domain Eukaryota; kingdom Viridiplantae; phylum Streptophyta; class Magnoliopsida; order Asparagales; family Amaryllidaceae; genus Allium; species Allium sativum. The sequence goes on from CM060925.1 coordinate 207,902,920, forward strand.
TGAGTGTACATCCCAGTCAAGACATCAGTAATCATCCAAACGACGTGAAGATCTTCGGTCTTCAACTATTGTCTTCGTTGTCAACTTTTAATCGTCGTAACACTTATTCAGAATGGGTTTAACCCGGCCTTTCCAAATAACTCGCATATTTTATAATCAAGTGCTATAAAAAACATCATACGCCTCATTCTAATTCAGAATATTCTTTTATTTAAATATTCACATCATTAGGGAAAGGTTCCCATTAATTTTATCAAAGATAAATTCTTTTAAATTTTCTCTTTAATCTTCCTTTGGATATCAATTTCAAAAGATTTTTTTATCCTTTATCAATTCTAAACTAAAATTAAGGTTTCTAAAACTAGTTGGGATTATCGAGCCTTACCGAAGTAATCATTTATTTTATCTTTCCAATCCCTACCTATTCATCCCATGGAGAAAAACGGGTAGTATTCCGTATCTAACATCCACGGTGTTATCGGTAAATTTAATTACCATTTCACGTTCAAATATAATTAAATATCTAACTATCGCCTGGAGTAAAACTGGAGGTACTCCATTCTCGATCATTTCATGAATTCGATAAATTTATTTATCTCATTCTCATTCCAATCTAATTAAAGATTCATAAAACTCTAATTCAGTTTTAGTCTCAAAAATCATTACTTAATGATAATTCAAATTTAAGAAATTAATCTTATCTTTAACTGAGTTAAAGAACTAATGTCATTTAAAACACAGTTCACAATAAACCAAAATCAGCTTCCATCAACTATGGAATCTTCACGGAAAACAGATCAATATATAATTGATATAAGTTTCCGTATCCAATCTATACTATAAATGAAGTAACGGGAAAGCCTTTTAAATTCCATATATAATAACGGTCTTCTTTATAGAACTCATCTCGATTATTACCAAATCGAATTCCATTCAATTCCAATTTAATATATTAAATTAGAAAACTTTACTTTGCAAAATTTCCATTAAATCATAATAATAAAATTTATAAATTCCATACCATCTCTTCACTGTTAATCGGGTTAAAGAACAAGTGTTATTTAAAACACCGTTCACGATAAACCCAAAAATTCAATTACAGTTCAATTCCAATTAAATATTAATTAATTGGTAAACTTCACTAAGTCTTAATTAAAAGATTTGTTCTTTCTCAACTGGATTTAAGAACAGTGTTAATAAAGACATCATTCACGACAAACCCAAAATCCAATTTAATATTAAATACAAGGCTCTGAATAGAAATTATATCGGCTTATATTCAGTATCAAATTCTAAAACCAACAAATATCGTATTGGGAATAACGATATATATGTATCTTCCAAATTCCTCCACAATATCCGTATAATTACGGAATCCAATATCGAAATATTCCGAAGATTATTTCCATTCAAAATCCATTCCAATTTATGAATTGGAAAACTCTGATTATTTTAAACCCCATTTTTCAATCCAATTTATTATTTCTAAAAATAATTGGATTCTTATACTAGGTAAAAACTAGTTCATTTCGACAAAATATATTTTTATTTTTTCAAACTTGGAATTTTTCATCCAAAATGTTTCCAAATCATTTATTATGATTTTACACAATTTTTCCATTATTTTAATAATTTTATTAAGGCTCGTACAGTCGATTTCCATAAACGACCAACGAACTGCATTTACAGCGACCTTTTCCAAAACTGATTTGGACATATTTTAAAATCCAACCATTAGATTTCAAATCTCTTATTATCACTAGAAAGCTTTTTTCTATACGAACCAAAGGTTCCGGGTTTAGGAGAATCCGACGGTTGGATCTCACGTTATATGTTAATGGTCGAAACTCGCGAACGGTTGCTGCGCGGGGCATTTTATTCTGGCCATTATATATATATATATATATATATATATAATATATATATCGTCGATTTCCATTTAAAATGTATTTTATAATTCACTTGTAAATTCATTTTAAAATGATTTCAACTTCATTTTCTAATCAAAATTGAATTTTCTATATCATTATAATATTAAAGTGATAATATTTTCAAAATATCAGATTTTGAAGTCAATTCTTTTCGATATTATTACAAAATGAATAAAATCAATCGATAAACCCGTTCGGGTTGAAAACGACATATCTATATTTTCGTATCCATCCAAAATCGAACATCAAAATCATATTTTGATTATTCACTGAATATTATTTTAAAATATTCTTTATTTTAAAATATTATTATTTTAAAATAGTCTTTATTTCTGAATATTCCTTATTTTAAAATATTAGTTATTTTAAAATATTCTTTATTTCTAAATTGGAATCAAACTCATTCAATTACCATATAATTTCAGTTATATGGATTTCATACATCGCATGTATTCATAATAATGATAAATAATCATTTAACAATCAAACATCATCCAGAGAGTATTTTACAACTGTATAAGCGTTAAAATAAATAAATAACGCTCATTACAGCCTGTTAACTCGTCGATTGACATACAACTAAATATTGGGATTAGTGTATGTCAAATATTATCCAAATACCCATGTGGGGTTTTCAAACAACAAATACTGATTATTATTTGTGCAATTGGGCGATGTGTAAAATTTATCGTTCCAATCAATATCAGATAAACAGATGTACGTCAACGGGCCGTCCGGCTTGTAAATGAGTATTTATTCCAATTTCTTTTTAAGAAAATTTTATATACATTTTATATAAATAATTTATACATTCAGTTTTTAGAAAAATCCAGCATACAACAATATCAAATCCCAGTCAATTCATCCAATCACAAACCAAACAAACAATCAACCATGGTTTGCAAAAAGTAGTGTCAGGAGTCGCTAAGCCCCGTCTGCAACCTATGATATAATAACATAACAAAAATAGTCGAGTGAGAAAGAGTTCTCACATTGGGTTCCACTCCGTCAGTCTTTAACTGGAGATTTTAACACCGTTTGGGTTTGAATTTGCCTCAAATCCCAACGAGCTCCAAATTGGACCCAGTCAATCTTGTTGTGAAGCTCTCGATTCCACGATCGCAAAGGATCCAGTTTCGCGCGATTTGGACCTCGCATGTAAAGGATACAACGATATTTGTGTTAATTACATTTTTAGTAAATTAATTAATAATTAAATTCCTAATTATCATCACCGCGTTCAAAATCCGCTGAACCCAACTGTCGACTTGCAAACCACATTGCCCCGATCACCAGACGTCACCGGAGGAGGATCGGAAGGCTTCACGTCGAAGGGCTACGCGAGGCACACCTTTGGCCGATGGCGCGACAAACACGCACGCCTCAGGCGGCGGGAAATCTCCAGCGCTGGAGAGCTCTTTGAGCTCAGATTCCAACCAAAATACGCAACCATAAATTCTCCAACTGGTATAGATTTGAAGAGGGAAGGATTCTCTACCATTTTTCTTCAGAAATTATTTGATTTCATTGTGTGGATCAAAAGTTATTGAGGAAAGAAGATTTGAAGTATTTTCCATCGATCGTATTTATCAGGCGGCGCAACTTTTAAAAGTGAATTAGGGTTAAACAAAATTCCTATTGACCAGTATATATATTTAATTTATTTTTAATTCATTTAATTCCAAAAATAGTGATTTTTCATTCTATCTCCAAACGAATCCCAATGATTGTCGTCCCTAGCCAAATACCCCTATTTTGAACACAATGGGATATGTACTGTAAGCCTATTCGATTGTTTTGGTCAGGTTTAATCAAAATTAAAATAACCACATGCACGGTTTGAAGATGCTAGACCTGCAAGCTATCTTCAAAGTATTATAGGATCAGAAAACCCACTACAAATGCAAGTCCAAACTCCTTTTGAACCAACCATTCACCTACGCTATACTCAGATCTACACTGCTCAGTGTGTACATACGTTCAAATGAAGTCGGATTTGCATTGGCAGTTTCAGTGCCTCTTTAGGCCCATAGTCGTCTAGCTTCAGTGCCTCTTTAGGAAGCCAGTTGGTCACGTACTTATCACTATCATGCAAAAATGCTTCGGAGTTCATCTCATCCTTGTTAATCTGCATTATTCGGAGCTGCAATGCCTTCATGCATTATGTGAAAATGGATCTGCAGCTGCACTACCTAGAAAAATGAAGAAAATAAAATATAGCATCATTCCTGATCCAATATTTTCTCTATATCTCATTTCAATCTCATCTAAGCTCAGTTCCAATTTCTCCTAATAATCAGAACAGACGGAAGAAAATCATGTGGTAAGTGGCAAAGACAAGTATTATTTATGTCCAAAGTTCAGTAATATTTTATTGAGCATGAATAACAGTAAATATATATATATATACATGCATACATACATATATATACATACATACATATAAAAATTACCTCTACATCACCAACATGAAATGGATAAAATGAACCATCTATGTAAACTATGAAAGCATTAGGAACTGGACTCTTCGTTAAATCAGAAATTTAAAGCAACAGTTATTATGTAGAAACCAAAACAAAGATGAAAGTAGTTGAGTGCCACCACTTTACACCTCAATAAAAATCATGTTGAGTTTCCTAGTTGACTTAATTTTCTTCACATTGTAATATCAAATTGATTTGAGTCTTTTTACCATTAATTTGGTATGTAACACATGTAATGTTCCCATTTCAATTTATTAAATGTGATTTTCATTATATCGGCACCATGTTTTTTTGTCAAAACAATGACAATAAGTTAACATGCTTTCATTTAATATAGACTGAGCAGTTTACACATAATGGGAACAAATTCAAATTATTGTAGTTGACTGAACAAGTACTTGCATGATTCAGTTTTTATAACAAGGATCCAACGACACAGGTTTTCATGCTTCTTTATCTATCTTGTCACTAAGATGTTGCGGTTTTTGCTATTACTTTTGGCATTTCCACGTGTATGTATATAATACAACAATAATAGTTACCTATTCAGATGTCGGGACTGCATTTGTTATTACCTGTTCATTCCCTTTTGATTTATGTTGGATTTGTCTTATTATTATTTTTGACTCTCTATGTTGCTTGATACGTATGCTCATTCTCCATCTATCTCCCTTTATTTATTTTTGTTTACTGCTTTTTAGCCTCTTCAAGTTTGTAGTTCTTACTTCGTTAACCTTAAGTGATCAAGGTTTACCCAATATTTATAGAAAAGAAGACACTAAGGAAAATTGATGCAAACTATTTTTAACTAACTCTGCATAAACGTTCATTCTTTGCCATAGTATCACATAATTATTAACCTACATTTTCTTTATAATTATTTTGGCTTAGCAATAATGTTATATTTATGCTGCCTATGATTCTATGTCATAATGTACACACCTTCACAAGCATATGTATGATGCATACATAAGTATATGCAAGTTCTCCAACATTTCTTTCCTTATGCTGGTAATTTTTATGGTTTTTTTTCTTTTCCATCAAACTATAATCAAACTCTACCTAAAAAGCCATCAAAATCCTCGTTCTGCTAAACCTGTTCACACCAATCAAACCAAACTAGAACCACCACCAGGAAAATACAAGTATTCGGATATTACATTATTTTGGCTATAGACATATGGCCTTCCCCGTACATAGAAGCATGAAACTTGTTTATACATCAATGTTTTTAAGATATTTCATTAAACGTTTTGCTTCAAGCAGTGAACACCGCATATTTAATAAATAAATACAATTTTTGAAAATGTGATTAAAATATCATGAAAACATAAAAAGGTGGGTTCTGCTCATTGTTGTCTTTAAATAGTGATTGAATTTCATAATAAGGGCTCTGCCTCATAAATTGGTTCAACAGCCACACTCGTCTTTTCAATAAAAATGGGTTTTGTACTCGTGATCAACGAATTCGTCTTAGATATAGAAAAGATCACATAAATTGTTTCTACTACTGCATCATTATCCTTCACCACCAGACATAGAGAAGATACAATTTAATTAGTATGTATGAAATAAAAGCAAGCAGAATATGCCAGTTAGAGTAACAAGCAAAGAAGTTGAGAATTACCAGAAAGTAACATCCCATCAATGTTATCTAAGAACATATTGAAGGTTTTGATGAGGCAACAGAATTCCTTTCCGGAGAACCGACTGCTATAGAATACTTTAGAAAAAAATAATACTGATATCATTGACCCAAAGGTAAACCTTGATGTTTTTGCATTCATACATGATAATAAGACGTATCTATTAGAAATAAAAAATCTAGATTAGAAGAAACAACAGAATATAATGAAAACTCCAGATCCTTCTAAGAAGTACAAGGAGAAAAAAAAATACTATATTCAAATGAAAATTTGAGAAATCAACATCAGAGTAATTGCACCCTTTTTTAGCTTAGAAATGTGGTACTTGCATTTCCATAAATTCATAAATATGATAGGCTCTAAATACCCGTTATATTTACTTGAGAGCCAATCAGTTAAAACGCCAATTTTAACCATTTATAAACAGTGCCAGAAAAGCATATGTACATGAAATGTAAGAAATAAATGCACTCTGACATCAAACAACAACAAAGTATGAAAGAACAAGGCTATGCCTTTATTTTAGTGTAAAGGCCCGTAAATCCGTACCCTTTGATCTGACGAACTACAACCCACGTCTTTGCACGAAATTACAAATCTTTAATAGAAAGAAATTAGAGGATGAGAAGTAGAAAGAAAGAAATATTAGAATAGAAGAAAAGTAGAACACATCAGAATGTTATAGTGGAACGAGTAAAATATAAGACTTCAATATAACTTTAAAGAAACAATATCGGTATATATCTACCACTAATCAGAGTACAATATACATCTGTCACAACGGAAATAAACTTTGCATAGCTAATGGTGAAGCCTCCTGCTTCCAGCTACTGAAACTCCAAGCGAAAACCTAACCTGGAAATAAGCTAGGTCTGACTCGAGCACATTTGAAGCAAAGGAAAATTCACCTGGATCAATCTGAATTACTTTCAGTGATAATTCATATGACAAACATCATGTTTGATTTTGGAAAAATGCTTTTGAAAGAAAAGGATAATAGTAAGACCAGTCCACTCATAAACACGGACGACTTTTACCTTACTATAACCCAAAATATTTTTTATATATCAAAATCCAGTGATATTATAATAGTGTTCATCATACCACAAATAAATAACCATCTAGCAGAACACTTGCATCTCGCACTCTACATATAAATTATAAAATTAAAGACCACAGGGCGCTTATTGTAGATAGGATTTCCAACCGTGGAAAAATATGGGACCAACTCCCGATCAATGTACCTCTGGAGACGAATACACTGGGGTTCAACAAGAACATCTTGCAACCCGGGCAAAACATGACCAGTCACTCATTCTACTTGAGTGTATCTAATATATCATTACCACGGTTGGGGCCAGCCGACCGAACCAAAAGCATACATAAAAGGAACAACCAAGGCATTTTATTTCTCCACATCAGGTAATGATATACCCTGCTTAGGTATGACCCAACTAGCCATACGACCTACCCGATTTCTGTCATTTCCCGGTTGTGAGGCTTGAGGTTACGTTTAACTTTTCAGAGAACATCCTTACAAATCCGTTGATTTCAATCACGATAGAATCACTGCCAAAATATCTCTAGGGATTAGTTAGAGAAATTCAACATGTAGTTATTCTGCTCATGGAGATTTACGGTCTTCAATGCTCCCTCTTTATACATATCCCTATAGATTAGTTTCGTACGCAACATTGATTCGAAGTGGTTTTGGGTCTAGTTCCCATCACGGTCTTTTCGAAACAACACGTCAAAAGGTCCAATGAATATTCATTTGATAGTCGGTTATTTATCTATCAAATCCATTAGTATAGCTAAGTACATTGGCAGCTCAGGTCCCTTATATTAAAACATTTCATCGATAAAATTGATTTTATATTCTTATCCTGACAATTCTATTTCGTTTCGTTACTTTGAAAGCATAACCATAAAATTTTATTTTAATAATGACATATTTTCCAAATCTCTTCTCTATTTCCTTTACTTCAGAAATATAAATATAAATTACTAAATCTCTTTTTCTTTTCCCTTTACACTGGAATCACTTTTCCAATCGATGCCATTTCATTACCAGATCTTATATGGAAAAAATTATCATCAGATATTGTATCATTCTTATGAAACCAAATGGTTTTACTATATTTCAAACTTCTTTGCAAACCAGTGTTGCAACATAATTCTTATAATAAATCGTTTCTAACATCTTTTACCATTACAAACCAGTATCATCTCTCAATAATAGTGAAGCCATTAAGGTTGGGATATTCTAATTGCCTCTCGGACCTTGATCGACAATGTTCTTATCTTAACATAGATAAAAGCTTGTAATTTAAAAACCAATATTAAACCATCTCAAAAGTCTTATTTTCCATTTTATTTCAACTATCGTTTTATAAACCATTTCTAACATTTGAAATTTCCTCAATTATAATCTCTTCACTTAATTCATCAACTATCCTTCCATTTGAAAACTTTATTTCAATTACACTATTTCACCTAGTTTAATTAGCAAGTAAAATCCTTCACATTGATTTCAGTCTATCATATTTGATTCATTTATCAAATACTTATACTAACACTTTCCCACAATTTTATTATAACTTAGTTATCTTCAAATGAATTCCATTCAAAAGATAATCGCTTTAATAATTCATTTCAACATGAACCAAATAAAAGTAACATATTTCAATATTGACTGAAAATTGTATAATTAACAGATTGAAAAAATAAGAAATTTTATTAATAATAAACTACTCGATGTTTTACTTAAAAGCATAGTTAATCAACTTCGAAGAACATTTGTTAAGTTTAATGTCTGCTCAGTTAATTATTTCCATTAGATTAATTTGAGAATAATTAATCTAATAATCAATATAAATTAAATAGTAGACTTTGTCAACTTATAATATCAATTAGATTGTTTAACTGATTTTCATTCATCCTCCTTAAATTAATAAAATCCCATTTTATTGTTATACAAACAACTATTCACATTTGGTATCCCATAAGTTAACCGCTGGGTTTCTATTCATAATCACTTCTTAAAAGACAATAGAATTCATTAAATAAAACGTTAATAATTTCTTTTGAAAAATACGATTATAAATATAGAAATACGTATTATACGTTTCTATTTTAAATCACTTATATGAATTAAACTTGAAACTTCAATTCAGTTATAAGAACAAATTTTATAACTTAAAACTTCGTCAACTCGCCTAATGGCAAAGGACGTCTTAAAATGATAAATTTTAGGTCATTCACTGCCAATAACTTAATCAATATTATTTATTGATTAAAATCCAATAATCATTGAATTTAACTTCAATGATCGACATCCATTCAATCATCAACATCAAATCAGGATATAACGTCATGTGGGGTAAACAATTCATATGTAAACAACATGAAAAATAAATATCATACAATTATTTGAGGAATCCGGTTGGAATCCTCCAATCTGTTCTTCCCTGCATCACAGATCATTATAATATTTCATAACAGCATAAAATTTTAAATCAATATGTTAAATGATGATAATATAATTAACGTCAACCATTCAATCCACAATAGGCATTCAAGTCATCCAATCAACCAATATATTATCAATGATCAATTTTAATTATATGGATTTAATCATATCATAGGATTCCACAAACATGTGAGAGTTAACTCACCATTAATTTCTGATTGATCGATACGTGCGTTGTTTCGATCAATTTAATAGACGTTTAAAATTGCATGAAATTTTCAGCAGCTCCCTAGCTAACATGTTCAGCACGTGCACGAAATTCCAATGACCCATTCCTTCTCTATTCAGAAAACTATTGCATGTTATTTGTGACACCCCATGTCCATTGATTTCACTTATAAGTGAATGCATTAAGTTCCGTGAATCACATTAGGTAATCATTACAGAATGTTTCCAAGACAGATAACATAAGCAGCAGAAAATCTTAAAATTTATTATAAAAAAAATAAAGAACAGTTTTGTAAATACATCAAACCCAGTTACAACCAGCTAACTGTCTCAAGTGTGTCTTACAAAACACCTCATGAAATAAAATATGAGTGTACATAAAATCATATCCCTTGCCATAAGCCATACTAAAGTAGAGAGCTAGTCAAAACGATACATCTCAAGAAATCCAACTCAAGTCCAAGTTGTAAGAGAAATCCTAGTCACTGTTGAGTGCTTCCACTCTGAGGACCTCGGGGGAAAGGAAGAAAGAGGCGAAAGAAAAAAAATGTCAGACATAAAGTCTGGCGAGTTCCAATGATTTACAAATATGCATAAAATCGAAATGCCAAGGCAGGTAAATAAGACTGGATAAGTAAGGTACAGTGTCATAACACATAAGCTAAACAGAATAGCATGATGGACAAGAATAATAGGAATAAACTATGATCGAATAATGCTTCACATTTATATCCTAAACAGGTAATATCTGCACCAATACTACGTAAATACATATCAATAGGATTGGGTTCTTTGCCTAATTATATATCAGCAAGATCAACGGTAAAATTAATAGCAGAAATAAATATAGGATTAAATAGCAGGATTAGGTATACCCTAATTACATAATAGGATTAGGTGTTAACCTAATTACATAATAGTAGGATTAGGTATACCCTAATTACAACCCATGCGATCGGCTCCCTACTACATAAATACCCTGTGTCTGCCCCAACGGTAGGGTGTATCACTCCATAATCCAACAACTATATAACACAAACTGATTTACTGGTGTTACAGCATCTTATCAACCCTAATCGAAACCATGCACGCTCATGACCTCGTTGGAACGCGCCCGTACCCACCCCCTTGTGAACTTCTTACTATCCAGTTCAGTAAAGCGTACCCTGGCCACTACCTAGTGTGGGACCCCTATTAATAAGATATCTTTAGGGATATTGACTAATATGGGTTCTAAACAGCAGATTGACACGAGCTAAACCCCTGAGCTTGTTCCTCCAAATAACTAGGATTTAAGAGTCCCCAAAATTCGATACAACAACAGACGAGGAACCTCTTGGCTTATTAATACTAAAATTTATCTGGTTTAGGTTTACTAATAAGCGTCGTTGCAATATTACATGTCGTTATGTGTGTACAATCCTACCCCAAAACCCCTGTCCAGTTGTATAGAATTCCCTATTCTTAACATGTCATTTACTTAATGTTCGTTTTAAGTCAAATTCAACATGTCCACTTCCTATGCAAATTATTCATCAACTACATTCCCAAGTTACAGGCTTATGCATATTGTTTATTTACAGCAAGTATATACACATTGCTCCTTCCCTATCAGTTTATAACAAGTCTAAACATGTGTATATTTATCCTTTTTTCCCAAATTATAATCAATCAGTCCAAGTAAATAACATGCCTAAATCCTCTTTTACATTGTTCATTATTTCCCCCAAACATAGACACACTCTAATCGGTATAGCCTAGGCTTCCAAAGGCCTAGGCTTGGCGTAAATAAAAGGGGAAAACAAAGGAAGAAGAATAGAATCAAATCACTTAGGAATATAGGCAAGACTGGAAATAAAAGTAAAACATAGAAAATGGGAGAAGGAAGATAGACACATTTAACTTGTTATTTACCCAACATCACAGGTATATATATATATATAACTGATTCTAATGGCATAGGTGATTAATAGTGAAAACATGTATAACTATTACTTTACTAACACTGTAGATCCTAACCAGTTTTATTTAACTATCATGTTCAAAGCCTAAGAAATCAGATATGTAAATAAGAAAACTCACAGTGAGTCTTGGTGAAGATAAATATATATAATACTATGCCGTAGAGAAGTCCAAGTTCAATCCAAGTTGTATGTATGCAAGTCCTGATGTTGTCTCTGTTTGATCCAATCTTTAGCAGCATTCCCCTGTTATATGTTTAATTTTTCAGAATAATTTTGTGGAGGCAGAAGAAGATATGAAGAATTTGTGTGGATTGGTAATTGGAGAAGCCATCTATTTATAGATTCATAGAGTCAACCTCAACCTTTAGATTTCAGGATTTAAATCCAAACTGTACAAGTCATGTTGAGTCTGCAACGAATAGGGTCGCAAAATAGTCCAGGTTCATTGTATGAATTCGCCCGGATCAGGGATGGTTGACCCACCTTCCCTTTGGGTCGACCTGTTGGTCGATCCAGGCAAATGTGGGTCGTCCCCCAACGGGTCTTTTTCCTACCTGCCCCGCTCGCCTCATTTTTCACATTTATGGAATTTATTTTTAATTTATATTTATACATAAGTCCCTTATATATTTACAAACTTCTAGAGCCTATAACTTCTTCATAGGTTGTCTGTTTTACGCAAAATTGGGGCAATCTGAACTAGAATTCCGAGACGAACGCAACGTTAAAGTTGGTTTCACTTAATTCTGAATATTTAATTAAGTTATTCCAAATTTATTATCTTTGAGTATAGTTATAGTGTAATAAGTTTTAGGGTACTACATTCTCCCCTAATTAAAGGACTTCATCCCCGAAATCTCCAAGTCTAGAAGAATGTTACTATCCTAACATCCACATATAACCATTTACTCATCCATCATCCATAGGCATCCATTGTTCTTAAGAGATTTCTAATGCTTGTATGAATTTATGCAAAGTGTTATGTGTATATGTCCTTATACTAATGCGAAAATCAGGCGGTCGACTGATTCATTTGACCTTCTTAATGCAATATATGTTTCTGCCATGAAACCAAAATGTATGCAAATAGTCATAGTATTACATGTAAGCTCTATATGTGTGCACAACCATTCATCCAATTGCAACATCCATATGATGATACATCCATTTCCATCCATAGAAAATCTAAAAATGCATACACATCCATATGGAATACGTAAGTAGTTGAGCCGATCGAGTGCCTAATGTGTGTATATGCATCCATGGGAAACCACTAGCAAATACTTGTATTTAATTGCAACCATTAATCATAACATGTTTCAATCACATGTTTCCAACCATTGAATTCTACCTAAGGATCAAAAGGTTCGAACGATAGGATAAACTCGAATGATAGAATCAAATGCAAAATAAAAACTTGGAAAATAAGTCAAGAACATACTCTAAAAAAGAAAAGGATAAGAAGCATGAATCCTATCTTAGGGTTGACCTCCTAAACTAAATAGAATATGTATATAATAGGAATGTCAAGACAGGTAAATAAGACAAGATGAGAAAGGTACAGTGTCATAACAGATAAACTAAACAGAATAGCATAATGGATAGGAATAACATGAATAAACTATGATCGAGTAATGCTTCACATTTATATCCTAAACAGGTAATGTCTGCACCAATACTAGTATAACAGGTTCAACATGATTAGGTTCTTTGCCTTATTACGGATCGGCAGGATTAACAGTAGAATTCATAGCAGAAATAAACAGCAGGATTAAACAGCAGGATTAGGTATACTTTAGTCTTTAGTTACATAATAGGATTAGGTGTTAACCTAATTACGTAACAGCAGGATTAGGTGTACCTAATTACTTCCCATGTGATCGGCTCCCTACTACGTAAATACCCTGTGTCAGCCCCGGGAGTAGGGTGTATCGCTCCCTAACCCAACAGCTACATAAACGGACCTATTTACTGGCGTTACAACATGCTATCTTCCCTAGTCGGACCCATGCATGCTCATGACCCCACCGGAATGCTCCCGTACCTACCATCGTGTGAACCTCTTAGTATCCAGTTCAATTAAGTGTGCCCTGGCGCCTACCTAGTGCGGGACCCCTATTAACAAGATACCTGCAGGGATACTGACAGATATGGGTTCCAAACAGAAGATTGTGCCCTCAAATAACTAGGATTTAGGAGTCCCGAAAATTCGATACAATAGTAGACGAGGGACCTCTTAGATTATTAATACTAAAGTTTAACCTAGCAGGTTTAGGTTTACTAATAAGCGTGTTTGTAATATTAAATGTCATAATGTGTGTACAATCCTACCCCAAAATCCCAGCCCAGATGTATACAATTCCCTATTCTTAACATGTCATTTATTTAATGTCTGTTTTAAGTCAAATTCAACATGTCCAATTCATATGCAAATTATTCATCAACTACATTCCCAAGTTACAGGTTTATGCATAATGTTTATTTATAGCAAGTATATACACATTACCCCTTTCCTATCAATTTACAGCAAGTCTAAATATGCGTATATTTATCCCTTTTCCCAAATTATAATCAATCAGTCCAAGTAAATAACATGCCTAAATTCCTGTTTTACATTATTCATTATTGCCCTAAACATATGCACACTCTAATCGGTTATATCCTAGGCTTCCAAAGGCCTAGGCTTGGTTTAAAATAAAAAGGGAAAACAGAGGAAGAAGAATAGAATCAAATCACTTAGGAATATAGGCAAGACTGGAAATAAACATAAAACATAAAAAATAGGAAAAGGAAAATAGATACATTTAGCTTGTTGTTTATCCAACATCACAGGCATATATATAACTGATTCAAATGACATAGGTGATTAATAGTGAAAACATGTATAATTTTTATTTTACTAACACTATAGATCCTAACCAGTTTTATTTAACTGTCATGCTCAAGGCCTAAGAAATCAGATCGGTAAATATCGAAAACTCACAGTGAGTCTTGGTGAAGATAAATATATATAACACTATGTCGTAGAGAAGTCTAGGTTCAATCCAAGTTGTATGTATGCAAGTACTGATGTTGTCTCTATTTGATCCAATCTTTAGAAACATTCCCCCATTATATGTTTAAAATTTTCAAAATAATTTCATGGAGGCAGAAGAAGATATGAAGAATTTGTGTTGATTGGTAATGGGAGAAGCCATCTATTTATAGAGTCATAGAGTCAACCTCATCCTTTAGATCTTAGGTTTTAAATCCAAGCCGTACAAGTCATGCTAAGTCAGCAACGAATAGGGTCAACAAAATAGTCCAGGTTCGTTGTATGAATTCGCCCGAATCAGGGATGGTCGACCTACCTACCCACTAGGTCAACCTATGGGTCGACCCAACCCCCTTGGGTCATGTGGGTCATCCCCCAACAAGTTTTTTCCCACCTGCCCCGCTCGCCTCGTTTTTGACTTCTTTGGAATTTATTTTTAATTTATATTTATGCAAAAGTCCCTTATATGTTTACAAAAATTTAGAGCCTATAACTTCTTCATACACTGTCCGTTTTACGCAAACTTGTGGTCTATCTAAACCTGGATTCCAAGACAAACACAAAGGTAATGCTGGTTTCACTTAATTCTGAATATTTTGTTAAGTTATTCCAAATTTATTATCCTTAAGTGTGGTTATAGTGTATTAAGTTTGGGGTGCTACATTATTTTTGGAAAGATAACGCTAGCATGGTAGCATGCCCTCATTGTCATACGTCAAGATTTAAAGATAAGGCAAATGCGTTAGGCATAAAAATAAATTACAATTCAACCATGGAAAGTTTTAAGTCACTTCCCTATAATTTCAAGGTTGACTAGATAGTACACTATACCATGGATATCTCATAAAATGCAATGACATAAACGTGCTGATCATTTTTTAGATTATGTAACTATTTTGTAGTTGCGAACTCAATTTTCAAAACTGAGTTGCTAACTCAATTTTGAAAACTGGGTTTGAAACTTAGTTTTGAAAATTGAGATTGGAACTCAATCAAGCCATTTTTGAAAATAGAGTTGCAAACTCAGTTTCGAAAACTAAGTCTACTAAGTTTTATTCGGTCTCGAGATCTAAGTTGACTCGGTTTTAGTTTGCAAAACTGCTTTTTGGCAACTTGATTTTGCAAAGTAAAACTGAGTTGCTAAACTCAGTTTCAAAAACTAGGTTGCAATTCAGTTTTGAAATTCGAGTTTTCAACTCAGCAAAACCTGAACTTAAATCATTACTAATAGTGAATTTAGCATGACCAAAGCTGGTAAGTTTTCCAAATTATTTTTTAACTCGAAAAAAGCATATTTATTTATTAGTGATCTTTAAGCTATTTACTTGATAGGTGGATATGATGTTGTAAGTTTCAATTTTTTACTGTGGATATATGTTGTATCACCTATAAACTTGTGGTAAATACGGACTTAATTTGGTAAAAGTGATGCATGACTCTGTATTTTCAATGTTAACACTGAGTCGCAGTGACTCAGTTTTCCAAAACTTATTCGCAGCTCAGTTTGTTCCAAGTAATTTTGTCTTTTTTCCCTGCCTAAGAGAAGTCAGCACATATACTTCTAAATAATTTAAATTTATATCCGCTACTGTACTTAGATGATTGGTGAAATCCAAGATACCTTATTCACTTTAAATACATGCTGTAGCAAAAATGATTATATAATCAACAAAAAGTATGTGAGATGTATAGGGTTGCACTGTGTTAATACGGGTAATTATTTCATTCTTATTGATGCAAGTTGTTATTTCTATTTTTTTCCCTGTAAAATTGAGTGCATTTATATTTTGTAAGCACTTATGGAGAAGGAGGGGAAAAAATAGAATTTGATCTATATGGCAACGAGGAAGCAAACACTTGTGATCTTGACAATGACCTTATCTTTAAAAAATTTGGTTGCAATAAAAGTAAAAAATTATTATCGTGCAATTAGCTCCACTTCTTCCGTAAAGCAAGTAGAGAAAATACAAGCTTCAAAAGAAATTCCCGATATGAATACAAAGGAAGATTTTAATCAATGGTCGTTGGAATAACAAAACCAAATGGAAAATCAAATTTCAAGTCAAGTGGCGAATCAAGTTTCAATCCAAATAAATGATGCTTTTAAATCATTCGCTTCATCTTTTTTTACTGTGGCACTGGGATTGCAATATAACCTTTATAGCACAACACCAAAATAGGCAATTAGAAACAACAATAAAATATTGCTAAAATTTTTAGAAACACTTTTTAGGTGTTGCAGATTAGTACGTTGCAGATTTTTGAAACACTTATATTATGATTCAGGTTGACAAATTGAAACACTTAGCAGATGTTTCAGATTGACAAACTGCAACACTTAATGGGTGTTTCAGATTGAAAAACCACAACATTTAACGAGTTTTTCAGATTTACAAACCACAACACTTAACGAGTATTTCAAGATAATAACCCGCAACACTTACTAGGTGTTTCAAAATGATGACCCGCAAAACTTACCAAGAGTTTCAAAATTACATCTGGCAACACTTACTAGGAGTTTCAAACTGACAATCGGTAACACTTACTGTATGTTTCAAATTGATAATTTGTCCCCCCACTGATGCGTTGCGGATTCAAGGTATGAAAAATTATTTTAAAATACGTAATTAATTCCTTCAGTAACATAAATACACTCAATCGTTCTTCAGATTAAAAGCTAGAAAATACCAACAAAAAAAATCCATGAATTTTTTTTACTATAAACAAATTACTATAGAACAAAGATGAACCATATTTTCAATGGAAGAAAAAGTAAAAATATACTGCAACAAATCCTAATTACACAACCACTATCGAGTTGACAATATAATAAAATAATAGATAAAAATAACCAAACTTGCCCATAAAAATTTTCTATGCATTTTGATTCATCATATTCCATTTTTGAAATTTGTATTTGTAGAAAAAAAAATTGATGCACTATTAGAGTATTAGACAACGTAAGAATAACATAGTTAGCACATAACATAATTGCATAAAATAGTTGATAAATAATTCAAATGGCCCATAGGAAATAACTTCTTTCCAATGTACAAGCTTTAATTTAAATATATTTATTTGCCACTTAAATCTAAATGTACAACATTGGAGCATCAAACCTTTACTAGTTTGATAAACTCTAGACAAAGTTGCCACTGATCAACGATTAACTACACAGAGTAAACACTGAAGAGGGCATGATAGTTTTCAGCAAGACTATCCCGCTCTTTCTAAATATAAAGAAACAAAATGGCACATAGGAATAGAGTTAAACTATGCTAAATTATGTCCAAAAACAACGACGAAATCTCTATTGATTAAATATCATAAGAAACTTATGAAAAAATTACATGATAATTCCTCAGCATATGTATAAAAAATGGAAAAGATGGTTAATAAATTTTGCAACAATGCATTAATTTCAAAGACTGGTGTCATTATTCCGACAGCATATTTATTATATGAGCAGTGTCACTAGTGTACCAAAACTAAAATAAGTAAATATAGATAAATGAACAAAGATTTATGCATAGTGCCTAATACTCATCAGGATTTCCTCAGAGACTAGAAATGTGTAGCAACTATGAGGAAATCACCCACAATATCAAGAAAACTTCCCTTTATATACTCTTATTTACTATACTATGGACTGTTGCAATAACTAGTTAACAGGAATATTCATTTTATGTACCCTTTTTTGCTTCCAAGACTCGAATTTTTAACTACCCAACTCAGCTCTTTTCATTAATATTCTCTATCTACTGTGTGAGTAAGTTCTTGTTCACTTACGTGATTTTAATATAGATGTCTAAAGAATACTTGGATTTTAACAACCTATTCTAGTTGGAAAAAAGCATTGTATCCTTGTAACATGGATGACTAAACATCTAGACCAAGACAAATCAGGGCTCAGTCAGAGCTATGCATTCTTAATAAATGCACTACTGATAAAATTTTAGACATTAGACATGAATCTCATTCGTTGCTGTGAAATGTATTAGAATGAAGGAAAAAAATAAATATTTACTGTAAGACATCCATGCATCAAACTATTTAAAAATCATGGATTTTGTACTTATAAAACTCAAAGATTTACTGAATTTTATGTTTTTCAAACATGGTGAAATGCAATGTATCTTAATAATTATATGATAATAAACAAATTTAGTGTGTGTGTGTGTACACACACACACACACACACACACACATATATATATATATATATATATATATATATATATATTCAAACGACCAACTTTGGGAAGACTTAAACGTACACAGACGGATCAAACATGGTTCGATTAACCTATAAGAATTTAAAAGGATTCAGAAAGGTCTAACCTAACTTAAATGTACACCGATGCTTTTGACTGATCAAAGTTCTAGAAGATAGTCTACTCAGCGGTGCTTTTTATTCACAATGGCACAGTAACCTTTCTGCTCTACACTTTCATTCTTCAAATTCAGGCTAGCTATGCATAATTTCCATCTATAACACCCTCTACCAACTCTAAACAGCAGCACTAACTTGTATGATAACTTCCAAAATAACCATATGAACGGTTTGAAGATGCTCAGACCTGCAAGCTATCCTCAAAGTATTATGGGATCAGAAAATCCACTACAAATGCAAGTCCAAACTCCTTTTGAACCAACCATTCACCTACGCTATACTCAGATCTACACTGCTCAATGTATACATACGTTCAGATGAAGTCGTATTTGCATTGGCAGTTTCAGTGCCTCTTTAGGCACACAGTCGTCTAGCTTCAGTGCCTCTTTAGGAACCCAGTTGGTCACATACTTATCACCATCATGCAAAAATGCTTCGGAGTTCACCTCATCCTTGTTAACCTGCATTATTCGGACCTACAATGCCTTCATGCATTATGTGAAGGTGGATCCGCAACTGCCCTACCTAGAAAAATGAAGAAAATAAAATATAGCATCATTCTAGATCCAATATTTTCTCTATATATCATTTCATTCTCATCTAACCTCATTTCGAATTTCTACCAATAATCAGAGAAGACGGAAGAAAATCATGTGGTAGGTGGCAAAGACAAGTATTATTTATGTCCACAGTTCAGTAATATTTTATAGAGCATGAATAACAGTAAATATATATATATACATACATACATACATATACATACATACATACATACATGTATACATACATACATACATATGTATAAAAATTACCTCTACATGACCAACATGAAATGGATCAAATGCACCATCTATGTAAACTATGAAAGCATCAGGAAGTGGACTCTTCGTATAAATCAGAAATTTAAAGCAACAGTTATTACGTTGAAACCAAAACAAATATGAAAGTAGTTGAGTGGCACTACTTTACACCTTAATAAAAATCATGGTGACTTTCCTAGTTGACTTGATTTCCTTCACATTGTATTATCAAATTGATTTGAGTCTTTTTACCATTAATTTGGTATGTAACACATGTAATGTTCCCACTTCAATTTAATAAATGTGATTTTCATTATATTGGCACCCTGTTTATTTGGTCAAAACAATGACAATAAGTTAACATGCTTTCATTTAATATAGACTGAGCATTTTACACATTGTTGGGAAACAATGGCTGAGTCGCGGACTAGGTCGCTCTCTTGAAGACGATTCAGTGATCTGGTCGGTGGTGCAAAACCAGTTCGTACTTCCGCCGCCGCCTCTAGGATAAAACAGCCTCTCTAAAATTAATAACTGATTTGGTTTGCACAACAAATCAGTGCAGATTTGCACTTTCGAAATTAATAACTGCTCGAAAAATTCTGTAAGAATATTTTAATGGCAGAGGAGAGAGTAATATTTTTTTTCTGTAGTAATCTCGTCTACAACTGAAGATAATAATATAGACGGAGATTAGGGTTAATCAAAAATACTGGGCAGAGGAAGGAAAATAGGATCTGTTGAAAATACTGGGTCAAGAGTTTACCGCTTCATAAATAAAAGTCGGCTCAGAAATATTTTCTGTATTTAAAAAACAGTACGCAAAACGCAGTGTTTTCTGGACCAAAAATATAAGTGTCTACACCACATAGCCAAGGCCCAAGGCCCAAGCCTAATCCTGAACCGAACCGAACCGAACCGAGCCGAGTCGGGTCGGGCCGGGTCGAGTCGAGTCGGTCGGTCGGTCGCGCGCGCGTGTGTGGTGGTCATGATGCATGGTCTCCCTCCTCACAACAAAGCATGCATTGGGAGCCCAAGGCCCAACATGATTTCTTAGAAACAAGTATAAATACTTGCATCTTTCTTATAATCCCATGATGTGGGACTATTTACAAATAGGAGCCATCATAAACTTATTTCATATTTTAAATAATTCATAAAATTTCCAACAATCCCCCACTTGAATTTTTTAAAATATTATCGAGCAGTTTCTAAAAACATAAGACTGTGCATAAACAAAGGTGTCATCCGACTTGAACCTTTGCGTAGTGAATAAGATTCAGTTTTTACTAGAGTGACACGTAGTCTTGAACTCTATTCCTGACATCAAACCACACACAATCTTTTCTATAGTGCAATCAAATAAGCCCGTGCGTTTATGGCCGTGCACGTCTATCCCAGTTTAGTGAACGCTCTAGAAGTTTTGCCCAAAACTTCATAGGAAACGACCACATTTCCACATTCACAAAGGTGAGTCTATCAAGAGCACTCCTGAAGGTAGGTACTCCACTCCAAATAGAGTATGGATCTCATTAAGAGTTTTATTAACTCATCCTCTAATCACTTCAGGAATACATGCTTCTTAATCTAAAATTTAGCATGTTCATCTACTATCACTACTCAACTTGTTTTTACCCATTGAACCTAGTTCTTGGGATCTCCAGTCATTTAGGTCGGGTACCATTGTGCGTGATTCCACAATCACAGGGCAATAGTCCCATTCTTTTAGAATTATTAAGGACTTTCTTTCTGGACAGTCCTTTTGTCAAAGGTTCTGCCAAATTATCATCACCTTATATGTGATGTTCTCTAATAATATCGTGCATACGACTGTCATTTCTTACCGTTGTAATATCGGTTCTGTTTTTCTTTCAATAGTCGTCCAATTTTTCATCACTATATATGTGATGTTCTTTTACAGTATTGTGCTTACGACGTCGTTTTCTACCGTTGTTATAATGGTTCTATACTTTTTGCAATAGCCGCGGAACTATCACAATCGATTACACCGCTGGTGTCTATTTTTCCTTTATAGGGATCTCTAATAGCAGATTTCTTTAGTTCTCTGCTTCTTAACTAGCTGTAGCTAGTGCTATTATCTCAGTCTCTATAGGAGACTGAGTCGAAATAGTCTGTTTCTTGGGTTTCCAAGAGACAGCTTCTTCAGCGATGCTAAATATATATAGCCACTAGTCCTTTAGAATCATCAGATAAAATATTTCGAGTATCCTTCAAGTACAACTGAAAACTTTTCAAAATGTAATCCAAGGTTCATAGTTTATTATAGGTATCTCATAACCCTCACATTAGCATGTTAATGCTCAATACTAGATCTTACTGATAAACCTGCATAATATCCCAACACATCGGCAATGTCGGGTCTAATACAATCAGTGGCATATCGAAGGCTGCCAATGATGCTCGCATAATCAGACTGTCTTACACCTTCACCAGTGTTCTTAAATAACTTTACACTATGATCATATGGTGTATTCGCAGGTTTACAGTCAAAGTAATTGTATTTCTTTAGGATCTTCTCAATGTAATGAGACTGATCCAAAGAAAGACTCTTTTCTGACCTAGTAATTTTAATACCAAGGATTACACTCGCCTCACCTAGATTTTTCATATCAAAATTGGCACTTAATAAGGATTTGACTGAATTTATGGCATGAATGTTTGACCCAAAAAAGAGTAGGTTATCTACATAAAGGCATATAATAGTGCAAATGTCATTCTCAGATTTGTAATAAATGCATTTGTCACTTTCATTAACTTTAAAACCATGTGAAATGATTGAAGTTGTCAAATTTTTCATGCCATTATTTAGGTGCTTGTTTTAAACCATATAATGATTTAACTAATTTGCATACTTCATGTTCTTGACCATGTACTACAAATCCTTCAGGCTGATCCATATAAATTTCTTCATCTAATTCACCGTTCAAAAATATGGTTTTCACATCCATTTGGTGTATTAATAAAATATGAATAGAGGCAGGTGAGATTAATATCCGAATGGATGTAATTCTAGTTACAGGTGAAAAGTGTCGAAGAATTATATATTTATCAACAGTGCTATCAGGTTTTAATTTCTTTTTAAATACTCATATACAGCCTATAGATTTACAACCAGGAGGTAAATCTATCAAATGCCAAGTCTTATTGGATTCCAGAGAATCCATCTCATTATTTATAGCCTCTTGCCAAAAAAACCGGCATCTAAAGAAGATAAGGCCTCTTGGAGGTTTAAGGGATCCTCCTCTATAGTAAAAGCACAAAAAAATGAACCAAAATCTTTTACGGTTCTTGCTCTTTTACTTTTTCTAGGTTCAGTTTCAGAACTTTTATTAAGTTTTGTTCTAATAGGCATACTTGATGTGCCCCCACTATTCCTTAATTTAAAAGGAAATTTTGTTTCATAAAAATTGACATCATTTGATTCAAATTATATTATGTGTATTTAGGTCATAAATTCTGTATGCTTTGCTATTAACAGCATAGCCTATAAATACACATTCGTAACCTCTATTTGCCAATTTTATTCTCTTAGGGTCTGAAGTGCGAACATATGATTGACAACCCCAAGTTCTAATGTATGACACATCGGATTTATAATTCTTTAAAATTTCATAAGATGAAATTTTATTCTTAGATTTGGGGATTCTATTCAGAACATAACATACAGTCTATAAAATATCCCCCCACTAATGTTTTGCTGCACCAAAATTTAATAAAATGTCAATTACTAATTCGGTAAAGAACCTATTTTTTCAGCTTTACCATTCATATCAGGTAACTAGGGTGCAATTCTCTTATGTACAATATATCACATAAAAAATCTAGAGTAGAATTTGATTCGTATTCTGTTCCTCTATCACTATGTAGTCTCTTAAATTTTCTTATTTGTTTGATTTCAATTTTGAATGTTTCAAACATATCAAATGCATCACATTTTTAAGAATCAATGTCTTTTCAATCATATGCTTAATTTTCATATTACCGGTCTCTACATCTTAAGTGGTGCGAGGATCTCACAACACACTTTCTGATCGTCAGCAACCATGTATATTGTGAATATATCACGATCATAGCAAACATGGCGAGAAACACCAATGTCTACCCACCAACCCTCTGATCCACCAACAAGGTGAATCTCAGTAATCATAACCATTAGAGGCTCCTCAGTCAGGTTTGCCTACGGTGCAGGGTCTGGCCTGTTCCGAAACTTTCGTGACATATGATCTGGTTTTCTACAGTTGTAATATAGAATAACTGTCCAAAATCATTCATTTGGGTTGGTTGCTGCTGTCATTTATGGTTTCCTTGCAGATTCCATTCTCTTATTTACTGACCGGTTGTGGATGCTTACTATTTTAAATGTCAATATGTTTGAAAAAATTATATTTTTCTTATAGAAAAATATACGTAAATTCAGAGACTAACAAAAATTAATTACAGAAAATACCATTTTCTGCATTTTTAATTATGAATCTTAATAATTACTTAGAACTCAATCTTGATCTAAGTCAGAAAATCAAAATCTGCATGTGCATTCTTTACGCTATGTTCTGTCATGCAATATTCATTTGCATGTTCTAACGGGGTAAAACATATGTTAGCCTAAATAAGCTACACATTCATGCAATGAAACTTTAATTAAATACTGTAAATATCATAAGCATACCTTCGCCACGAGATGCATTCTCTTCCAATATAAACTATACAGCTCACGGAACTGAAGCTTGAATATGCTCTCGTGATGAAGCATTGCTCCTCGTATTTCATCCTTCAATACTCCAAATACATGCAAATTCAATTCACTTGTTTCAGCATCATGATTTTCTATTCTTGCTTTTAACCACGCAGGCAATTAGTCAGTGCTCAAACCCGACACATCAGCTCGACTTCGTTCAGGTAGAACTTCCTCTTTTGTGACAGGCAATCCTCCAGCATAAGGCGAAATCAAAGTCGTCCCTTTGCTAATCAAAAACCCTCCACTGTGCCAGATAAAGACGATCCAGATCGCTCCAATTAGAGGAATAGCACCCCAAATTAATCCAATTAAAATTCGCAGCCCTTGCCAAATCCAGTGCAAGACATCACATAATTGATCCTTATCCCAATTTACGTCTGGGTCCAGCAATTTGGGGAATTTGAATGAGTGAACGTGGCCAAATCGCAAATCCCGTATTTCTAAGGCTGTTTTATGTTTTCTACAGTTGATCGATTCTCTGATTCACTGTTGTCATCATTTGCGTTTTCTTGTAGCTCGTGAAAGATCAGATCTGGAAGGCAGAAGCAGCGTCGTGCGGAATTGAGTCGAAGCCATTGTTTGATAAATCGTCTTCAAATTGTTGGGAAACAATGGCTGAGTCGCGGACTAGGTCCCTCTCTTGAAGACGATTCGGCGATCTGGTCGGTGGTGCAAAACCAGTTCGTACTTCTGCCGCCGCCTCTAGGATAAAACAGCCTCTCTAAAATTAATAACTGATTTGGTTTGCACAACAAATCAGTGCAGGTTTGCACTTTCGAAATTAATAACTGCTCGAAAAATTCTGTAAGAATATTTTAATGGCGGAGGAGAGAGCAATATTTTTTTCTGTAGTAATCTCATCTACAACTGAAGATAATAATATAGACGGAGATTGGGGTTAATTAAAAATACTGGGCAGAGGAAGAAAAATAGGATCTACTGAAAATAATGGGTCAAGAGTTTACCGCTTCATAAACAAAAGTCGGCTCAGAAATATTTTCTGTATTTAAAAAATAGTTCGAAAAACGCAATGTTTTCTGGACCAAAAATATAAGTGTCTACACCACATAGCCAAGGCCCAAGGCCCAAGCCCAATCCCGAACCGAGCCGAGCCAGGCCGAGTCGAGTTGAGTCGGTCGGTCGGTCGCGCGCGCGTGTGTGGTGGTCATGATGCATGGTCTCCCTCCTCACAACAAAACATGCATTGGGAGCCCAAGGCCCCAACATGATTTCTTAGAAGCAAGTATAAATACTTGCATCTTTCTTATAATCCCATGATGTGGGACTATTTACAAATAGGAGCCATCATAAACTTATTTCATATTTTAAATAATTCATAAAATTTCCAACACACATAATAGGAACAAATTCAAATTATTGTAGTTGACTGAACAAGTACTTGCATGATTCAGTTTTTTTAACAAGGATCCAACAACATAGTTTTTCATGCTTCTTTATCTTTCTTGTTACTAAACATGCTGCGGTTTTTGCTATTAAATCTGGCATTTTCACGTGTATGTCTATAATACAACTATAATAGTTGCCTATTCAGATGTTAGAACTGCATTTGTTATTACCTGTTCATTCCCTTTTGATTTATGTTGGATTTGTCTTTTTATTATTTTTGATGCTCTATGTTGCTCGATATGTATGCTCATTCCCCAACTATCTCTCTTTATTTAGTTTTGTTTACTGCTTTTTAGCTTCCTCAAGTTTGTAGTTCTTACTTCGTTAACCTTAAGTGATCAATGTTTACCTAATATTTATAGAAAAGAAGAAGCTAAGGAAAATTTATGCAAACTATTTTTTAGTAACTCTGCATAAACGTTCATTCTTTGCCATAGTATTACATAATATTAACCTACATTTTCTTTATACTTATTTTGGCTTAGCAATTATGTTATATTTATGCTGCCTATGATTCTATGTCTTAATGTACACACCTTCACAAACATATGTATGATGCAAACATAAGTATATAAAAGTTCTCCGAAATTTCTTTCCTTATGTTGGTAATTTTTATGGTTTTTTTTCTTTTCCATCAGACTATAATCAGAATCTACCTAAAAGGCCATCAAAATCCTCGTTCTACTAAACTTGTACACCACAAATCGGATCAAACTAGAACCACCACTAGGAAAATACAAGTATTCGGATATTACATTATTTTGGTTATCACCATATGGCCTTCTCCATACACAGAAGCATGAAACTTATTTATACATCAATGTTTTAAAGATATTTCATTAAATGTTTTGCTTCAAGCAGTGAACACCACATATTTAATAAATAAATACAATTGTTGAAAATGTGATTAAAATATCACGAAAACATAAAAATATGGGTTCTGCTCCATGTTGGCTTTAAATAGTGATTGAATTTCATAACAAGGGCTCTCTCTCTCATAAATTGGTTTAGTAGCCACACTCATAAATGGGTTTTGTACTCGTGATCAAAGAATTAGTCTTAGATATGGAAAAGACCACATAAATTGTTTCTACTACTACATCATGATCCTTCACCACTAGACATAGAGAAGACACAATTTACTTAGTATGTACGAAATAAAAGCAAGCAGAATATGCCAGTTAGAGTAATAAGCAAAGAAGTTGAGAATTACCAGAAAGTAACATCCCATCAATGTCATCTAAGAACATATTGAAAGTTTTGATGAGGGAACAGAATTCCTTTATGGAGAACCGACCACTATAGAATATTTTAGAAAAAAATAATATTGATATCATTGAGCTAAAGGTAAACCTTGATGTTTTTGCATTTGTAAATAATAATAAGACGTATCTATTAGAGATAACAAATCTAGATTAGAAGAAAAAAAAGAATATAATGAAAACTCCAGATCCTTCTAAAAGAAGTACAAGGGGAAAAAAATACTATATTTAAATGAAAATCTGAGAAATCAACATCAGAGTGATTGCACCCTTTTTTAGCTTAGAAATTTGGTGCTTGCATTTCCATAAATTCATAAATATGATAGGCTCTAAATACCCGTTATATTTACTTGAGAGCCAATCAGTTAAAAAGCCAATTTTAACTGTTTATAAACAGTACTAGAGAAACATATGTACATGAAATATAAGAAATATATGCACTCTGACATCAAACAACAATAAAGTATGAAAGAACAAGGCTATGACTTTATTTTAGTGTAAAGGCCCATAGATATGTACCCTTTGAGCTAGCGAAATACAACCCACGTCGTTGCACGAAATTACAAATCTTTAATAGAAAGAAATTAGAGGATGAGAAGTAGAAAGAAATATTAGAATAGAAGAAAAGAAGAACACATCAGAATCTCATAGCGGTACGAGTAAAATATAATACTTCAATATAACTTTAAAGAAACGATATTGGTATATACCTACCATTAATCAGAGTACAACATACATCTGACACAATGGAAATAAACTTTGCATAACTAATGGTGAAGCCTCCTGCTTCCAGCTCCTGAAACTCCAAGCGAAAACCTAACCTGGAAATAAGCTGGGTCTGACTCGAGCACATTTGAAGCAAAGCAAAATTCACCTGGATCAGTCTGAAATACTTTCAGTGATAAATTCATATGAAAACATCTTGTTTGGCTTTGGAAAAATGCTTTTGAAAGAAAAGGATAATAGTAAGAACAGTCCACACATACACACGGACGGTTTTTACCTTACTATAACCCAAAGTATTTTTGATATATCAAAATCCAGTGATATTGTAATAGTGTCCATCAAATCACAAATAAATAATCATCTAGCAGAACACTTGCATCTCACGCTCTACATATTAATTATAAAATAAAAAACCGCTAGATGCTTATTGGAGATGGGATTTCCAACTGTGGCAAAATATGGGACTACCTCCCGATAAATGTACCTCTGGAGACGAATACACTGGGGTTCAACAAGAACATCTTGCAACCTGGGCTAAACATGACCAGTCACTCATTCTACTTGAGTGTACCTAATATATCATTACAACGGTTGGGGACTAGCAGACCAAACCAAAAGCATACATAAAAGGAACAACCAAGGCATTTTATTTCTCCACATCAGGTAATGATATACCTTGCTTGGGTATGACCTAACTACGCATGCGACCTACCCGATTTCTTCCATTTCCCGGTTGTGAGGCTTGATGTTACGTTTAACTTTTCAGAGAACATCCCATCATACTTTGATCAATGCCACATCGTCAGATCCATCAAACCACTAATTGACGTCCACAAATATACTCTGGGTGTTAAGCAAGAGAATTTCCGTGCCACAAACTTGGTATATTTGTAAAAATCAACGTTAGTGGTTCTTAAGGAAATACTCTGTCAGACATTCGTCCATATAAGTCATTCAGGAACAGGATGAACCGAAGGCACCCTTCTACAACTTCCTAGGAATCACCCAAAAGATCAGTGGCGAGTAGTCCTTACGAATCTGTAGATTTCAATCACGGTTGAATTACTGCCAAAATATATCTAGAGATTAGTTAGAGAAATTCAACAAGTAATTCTTCCGTTCATGAAGATTAACGGTCTTCAATGCTCCCTCTTTATACATATCCCTATAGATTAGTTTCGTACGCAACATTGATTCGAAGTGGTTTTGGGTCTAGTTCCCATCATGGTCTCTTTGAAACAACACGTTAAAAGGTCCAATGAATATTCATTTGATAGTCGGTTATTTAACTATCAAATCCAACAGTATAGTTAAGTACATTAGCAGCTCAGGTCCCTTATATTAAAACATTTTATCGGTAAAATCGATTCTATATTCTTATCCTAACAAATCTATTTCGTTTCGTTACTTTGAAAACGTAACCGCAAACTTATATTTTAATAATGGCATATTTCCAAATCTTTTCTCTATTTCCTTTACTTCAGAAATATAAATATAAATTACTAAATCTCTTTTTCTTTTCCCTTTACATTGGAATCACTTATCCAATCGATGTCATTTCATTACCACATCTTATATGGGCAAAAATAACATCAAATAATGTATTATTCTTATAAAAACAAATGGTTTTACTATATTTCAAACTTCTTTGCAAACCAATGTTGCAACATTATTCTTATAATAGATCGTTTCTAACATCTTTTACCATTACAAACCAGTATCATCTCTCAATAATAGTGAAGCCGTTCAAGTTGGGATATTCTAATTACCTCTCAGACCTTGATCGACAACGTTCTTATCTTAAGATAGATAAAAGCCTGTAATTTAAAAGCCAATATTAAAGCATCACAAAAACCTTATTTTCCATTTTATTTCAACTATCGTTTTATAAACCATTTCTCACATTTGAAATTTCCTCAATTATAATCTCTTCACTTAATTCATTAACTATCCTTCCATTTGAAAACATTATTTCAATTACACTATTTCACCTAATTCAATTAGTAAGTAAAATCCTTCACATTGATTTCAATCTATCATATTTGATTCATTTATCAAATACTTATACTAACCCCTTCCCACAAATTTATTATAACTCAGTTATCTTCAAATGAATTCCATTCAAACGATAATCGCTTTAATAATTCATTTCAACATGGACCAAATAAAAGTAACATATTTCAATATTGAGTAAAAATTGCATAATTGACAGATTAAAAAAATAAGAAATTTTATTAATAATAAACAACTCGATGTTTTATTTAAAAGCACAGTTAATTAACTTCGAACAACGTTTGTTAAGTTTAATGTCTACTCAGATAATTATTTCCATTAGATTAATTTGAGAATAATTAATCTAATAATCAATATAAATTAAACAGTAGACTTTGTCAACATATAATATCAATTAGACTGCTTAACTGATTTTCATTCATCCTCTTTAAATTAATAAAATCCAATTTAATTGTTATACAAACAACTATTCACATTTGGTATCCCATAAGTTAACCTCTGGGTTTCTATTCATAATCACTTCTTAATAGACATTAGAATTCGTTAAATAAAACGTTAATAATTTCTTTTGTAAAATACGATTATAAATATAGAAATATGTATTATACATTTCTATTTTTAATAACTTATATGAATTAAACTTGTAACTTCAATTCAGTTATAAAAACAAATTTTATAACTTAAAACTTCGTCAATTCGCCTAATGGCAAACGACGTCTTAAAATGATAAATTTTAGGTCATTTACTGCCAATCACTTAATCAATACTATTTATTGATTATTCCAATAATCGTTGAATTTAACTTCAATGATCAACATCCATTCAATCATCAACATCAAATCAGGATATAACGTCATTTGGGATAAACAATTCATATATAAATAGCATGAAAAATAAATATCATACAATTATTTGAGAAATCCGGTTGGAATCTTCCAACCTGTTCTTCCCTACATTACAGATCATTATAATATTTCACAACAGCATAAAAATTTTAAATCAATATATTAAACGATGATAATATAATTAACGTCACCCATTCAACCAACAAT
Organism: Allium sativum; assembly: GCA_030737875.1. Classification (NCBI taxonomy): domain Eukaryota; kingdom Viridiplantae; phylum Streptophyta; class Magnoliopsida; order Asparagales; family Amaryllidaceae; genus Allium; species Allium sativum. The sequence continues at coordinate 207,934,087 of CM060925.1, forward strand.
AGACATTCAAACATTCCAATCAACCAATATATTATTATTAGTTAACTTAATTACTGATTAACTTAAATAAAATATGGCTAAACCATCGTCTTTCCCAGTACGAATATCACGATCCCGATTTCCAGAAACAATACAAAGCCCGAACCGTGATGGCCTCCTATGACCCATTCCTTCTCTGTTCGTTTCTTTCCCTTTCTCTAATAACTAGTGCGTAACCCGTACGTTGCACACGATAATATTATTAAATATATTATTAAATATTTTAATGTTAAAATAACAACTTTTTAATGTAATATATGATACATATTGATGTGAAATACAAAAATTATTAATTATTATTATTGTTGATGTATAATTTATGTTCTGTAGCTTATAAAAACAATACATATGTGTGTGTATTTGAGAATTTTTTTATAGTTTTTTTTGTTTATATAGATGTACATGTTGAAACTGATATGTATGTTATTAATTTATTCGATGAATTAAAAAATATTGTTTAATAGAATTTGTTTAAATAAGTTAAAATGTATAGCATAACAGGAAGAATTGAAAAGAAATTTGTAAGAAAAAAAAGATTTGTTGTGGAGCCATTGATATTTAAATTTTTTTAGTGATATAATATATGGAAAATTCTTGATATAAATGAATCAAAACTAATTTATAAATTAATCTTGTTATTATTTTTTATATACGTAATTCATGTTATCTAATTTATGCATCTTTATAGTTGCATGAAAAACTACATTTTTTTAATATAAATATACATAGTAAAATTAAGTATATTTTTAGGGCTATTTGTGGAATAGACAAATACTCTCTAAGATTATTTAAATGATTATAAACTATTATTTCATGAGTAGTTTAAACATATAGATTGGAATATAAATATTCATGAAAAAATTGAAAAGGTTCAACAAATAATTGTAGAAATATCAAAATGCAGGCACTTAAAGCGTAATTTTTTTTAATTCGTATTGAGATAAGTATATAATATATTAAATTTTTTATTATTGTTTTACGTATATTATTTAAACTGTGTAATTTATTTAACTTTATATCGGAAAGAACGACTGATTTTGGCATTTTTGTTGATATGAACATGGTGTACATTTTAAAACATCACGCTTAACATTAATTAAATGAATTAACAATAATTTATTGATCAAATTCATTTGTTAAATTCAAAATCATATAATTAATTTAAACATATTGACTTAAATGTATAATGTTAAGCGATATTGTGTAGTGTTTTGTAAATGATTAAATAAATTTTAAAATGTAGACATTTGACACTAATATTACAATACAATACATGGTAAATATATTGACATAAATGAGTTCAACTTCGAACTCGTGATAGTTGTTATGTTTATAATTTATGTTATGTGATTGACGTATTTATATATTTGATTTCTTTTCATTTTTGTTAATATAAATATGGTTAATCCTGATGTGATTTATTAGGCAAATCAATGAAAAATAGTTTGCTAAGTTATTTAAATAGTTTCAATATTATGTAATTAATTGTAAAATATGGTACTAAACGTAATATGTTAGAAATAAATTAAGAGAGACTTAAATGGTTGTAGAAATTTTGAATTTTAGGTATTTGGAGCCAAAAAAACATAATTTTGTCATTTTTAGTATTTAAAAGAAATATTACTTAATTAGATTTATTTAAATTACTTAAATTTTGGGTTTTGGAATTAATTAAATATGTGAACGTATATATAAAATGTTAGCAACTAATTGTTAATAAATAATTGTGTAAACTTTGAAATGTTATATCAAAATGTAAAATAACAAAAGAAGTAAAATAATGTAAGAGAATTAGTAAGTGTAAAGCGATAGGCTAATTTAAAAATAAAATATTCAGATAGAATTAAGGGGAAAAGAGAAACTGTAGAAATTTTATTGAAGTTATTTGAAGATAAAACATAATTTTATTGAGGTTATTTGAAGATAAAACGTAATTTTTTTTTTAAAATGTAACATATGATGTATTCTCTAGATAAATGAATTATGGTTTATTTTCAAATTAGCTTCGTCGATATGTACATTATTAATGTTATGAAACATATATATGTTTATATGTTCATATATATATATATAATATATATATAAATAATATATATATAATTTTAGTTGAATGAACAATAAATTTATTGTTTTAGTTAATATAAAGATATTTGTACATATATGTATGTCAACATGTAAAAATTTGCACATATACTTAGGATTTATCAAAAGAATACGATAGCCTAAATTTGGTATTCCATAAGTAATATAAATATATGAGTTGAAATGTGAAATATTCTGAAAGAATTTAGGCGGTTTTGTTAATAATAGTACAAAATGCCAAAAACAAAATTTAGCAATGTAGCATTTGATAGTTTATTTAGATAAATAAACAATAAGCTAAAAATATTAATATTTTTTATGTATATGATTTACAAACCTTTATATCTAAATAACAAATTTTTTTACCGTTTATGTTGGTATGGATATGTTATACATATTGAAATCGTCATGTTTAATGAGTTAGTATATGAATAAATAAATATTTGTTAATTATAAAATTGTTTGAATGGTTTCAAATCATGAATTGCATAATTGACTAAAATATATTAATTTAGATGTACAATATTTGGTAATGTTAATGACAGCCTTTCAAATAAATGAAATTTTGAAATGTAGGCACATGATGTTAAAAAAAAAAATTACAATGCAATGTATGATTAATATATTGATATGAAATAAATTATTAATTACAATTGGTATATGTTTTATGTATCTGATTTATGTCGTGGGGATTAATGTATTTATATATCGAAATGACTTAATACCATAATATAAATGTGTTTAATATTAAAAGATTTATTTTTTATAATTTATAAGACGGATCATTTATTGGATTAATTCATATAGCTTTAAGCATATGTAATTCATCATAGTATATGGACTTTATCGTAAAGAATATAGGAAGCCAAAGGCGGCATACATAGTTATAGGAATTTTAAATGTAAGTACTTAAAGAAAAAGAAAAAACAATTTTATAATGGACTATGTGATGGAACTGTTAAGAAAATTACTTTACTTTCGATATTATGAGTTATGTTATGTTTATGATTCTTATTACATTTATAGTACATTTTTATATTTGATCGAAAATCTTATTATATCATTTTGGTTAATATTAGAGTAGTATGCAAATTGAAATTGTTGTGTTTGAAATTATTTGATGAATAAATTAATATTAGTCAGTTTAGTTAATTTGAATACATTAACTTTTATGATTCATAGTTAATTTATATATATGTATCTAATTGTCAAAAAAATAAAGTGAATCTAGGTGAACTTTATATCCAAGTAAGGATATGGGATTCAGAGGTGGGTTTCCGTCAAAAGAAAAGAAATTCTGTTGGCGTTAACTTTTTATTTTATAACATTTTATTTTATAAAAGTATATTACGATACACATTTTAGATTTGTATGTTGCTGATTTTATACAAATGATTTGCTTTAGCCTTTTAATTTTGTGAAAAAATCATCATTATCATTAGTTTTAATCTTATTTCTTATAAAGAAAAAGACTATTTATAAACTATCAGTATGTTTGGCACATCCGTTGGACGTGTGCGAAAAAACCAAAAGCAATGGTATGTATTTGTAAAAAATGAACGTATGCAAATTTTATTTGACATGTATAAGTACATATCATCTTTTTATAAAATAGTACGGTAGGCGCATTATTTGGATAAGTAAAGAAAACTAAAAGAAAATCAATGAATAATTATTGTATTGCATGCTTTCAATAAAGGTAAAAGGTTTGGATGTTGATGCACTTCACGTGTCACACATTCAGTAAATCAAGCTAGAAGGCATGAATCTAACACTCTTTCTCCTCATTTTTGAAAATGGCAGTCATAAAGTACAGAAGCCTAGTTGTTTTCATTGATATGCCTAACCTCAAGCATTTATGCATAGAAAACTAATCTGTCATGACAGCACAGACAATAAAAAACAATGCAAAGGAATCACACTTGAGTTTTAATTTTTCATTCAAGTAAACTGTAAACTTGAATGTAAGCAACATAAAGGTTGAATATAAGCAAATATAATTTATTTATATTTCCATGATTGTTACAGTTTTTGACAATATAGTAAGCAAAACCAATTATACATCATGTCTTCTTACATTGCAGCAAAGCACATAATAAGCAAAAGCAAAATGTAAAGGACATTGTTTTCCTGCAAAAACATGTGTGAAAGCAACATTCAAAGTCATTGCTACAGCCTCCACATAGAACAGTCTGAGCTTCCCTACATCCGTTTTCCTAAACCAATAACCAGCAATAGGTCCCGTTAAAGATTCATGGCAATCACTTCCTAAATTTTAAGAGATTAGTTCCAAATTCCTATAAATCTGCACTCATTTTGGTAAAGTCATGGTTTGGAAAGGAATTAAATAACAAATATTAAAGTGTGTTTGCTGCTTTGTAGAAGCAATTAGCACATTGAACAAATAGTATTATAGAGAATCAAACCCTGAATTATGTACTATCATCCTTTCATATATTAGGCAATACAATAAGGTAAGGAGATTACAGAAAGATGGGTAGTGGTTGCAAGAACTCTTCTGGGATTCCGCATGAAACGTAATTCAAGCAGGACATTCTCAACAATTATGTACTTTGGATACCTGGTGATGAGAAATAACTGAACATGATATTATAAGCTGAGCATTAAATAATGGGCATTAATTAAAAGTAGCTTTAGTTGCACCGGAAAAATTAATTATGGTGAAAGGTAAAAGCAAATATTGGTAATAAGATATATGAATTGAAAACGTTTATGTTTTAGTTTTTGTCAGTTTAAGGTAATATTCATTGCATATGAAAAAAAAAATATAAGTGATTAATGAACATTTATTTCCATGAATAAATATGCTTGTGTAAATACTGGCCTAGAATTCCTATGGTCGTGTCCCGAAAAAGTATGCAATAATAGCCATATAACATTGTTTATGCTTCATTAATTAATCAATACCGTTGGAAGATCTGAAAAGATAAAGGGAGTAAACTGTAGTAACCAAAGTAAACTGCAGTGGTTGCTTAACAGAAACAACAAATAGTAATAAAATAGAATTAAAATCTAGAGTTATGCATTATCGTCCTCTTATAGAGTAGGCATTATAATGATGTAAAGAGATTGATATGTCAACAACAAAATTGAATGGGAATGCCAGGACACATGGTCTGGTGTGGATAGTCATAAACTGTGAACTAATTCTTTTTCTGACCCATACTTAAAAGATGCAGAATAACATAATAGCAGTCAGTGTATAAATCTCCAAATACAAAAGAATGAGATTTTTTTTAAACTAAAAATCGAAATACCTAAATTGCTATAGGCATTGATCCATTAGCAGTTTCGAGCTTTTTGGCAGGACATAGTTGTACCTTCAGCTGTAACTGATTGTTCGAATGTCAAAGCATTATTTCAGAAAATGAGGACTGAAGTAAAATAAAAAATTAAGATTAGAAATATATAGAATTCAGATCAAACAAAAAAAATGGATACTGCAATCGGTGATGCTCTAGCGTGCTATCATCTTCGCCGCAGTGGTCTCCCCCATAGATACCGGATCGAGATTGTTGAACTTGCAAACATGGGTATCATAAGGATTCAGTATCAATTTCAATGAGGGAAGGGGAAGTAGAGTGGTTTCCAGCAGAGAACAAAGAGGAAGAAAATAAATCATGTGACTGAAACGTGGGATGGTTATGGAGAAACGTGGGATGGTTATGGAGAAATGTGGATGGCAGCAAATTGTTTACTAATTACAATATGTATTCAGCGTCGAAATATATCGGTTTCATTCTTAGAACATGGCAGCAAGGAGGGTTAATTGAGGTTTAACCAATGCCTTTGGCATACTAACATACAATTCCAACAAATTTATATCTCCTGACAAAAAAATAGAGTTTGTTTACTTTAAATATGCTATGAGACTTGGATTTGATGTGAAAATATATGTAACAAAACTAACCGCTGTTTGCCAAAATATGCTTTGCAACTGATCTTGGATGATAAAAATACTTTCACTCTGTTGTTAAATATGAAATATTCATGATAAAGAGCAAAAATATTTTAAGTAGTTTACTATCTTTTCCGTCTTATTTATAATCGGCTTTCATTCTCTTATCTTTTAGCACATACAAAATGATGCCCAATTTGTCAGCTATAATGCAAATCAGCCTATAATTCAAAATGGATATAAGTTGTGTAAACTGTGGTCAGATCAATGAATCAGATCTTGTCATGAAAACTAACCTTGTGTATCCTTTAACCTTAAGTTTAAGAGAGCATATACTTGCAATAACATTATCTGATTTTTTGGAACTTACAGCACTACGTTGTAGTATATGTAATATTGTATACATATGTATAGTGGAATGTATTCTTCTTATGCTATCACCTTGTTTCACATAACAAAGTTGAGGTAAACATTTATGTGATTATGTGTATACGCTTATAATTCAATATCCATCAAGGCGGTGGAGTATAACTCAAATATAAGATACATGTATAGTTTCAAATCATTATGTAGAAGAGTTGAGTATTTTAATAAAACAAACAACCATATAAATGTGTTTCTATGAATATTATCTGCACAAAGTATACCTTATAAAACAAATATATAATCAATCTGATCAAAATACAGGATAATAATAATTAATGCACGATTGTAAACGGAGGTTGAAATAAAAAAGTAACGAATAAAAAGTATACCTGGCCATGTTTTCAGATTGAGACACACCAATAGCTCCTTGCTTGCTCATGCTTTGCATATTTCAGAATCAAAAGGTTGTAAGTTATCTATTTATGACATAACGGCATACACACTTGCAATTTTGAACCTGCTAAGCATGCACTCTCGATCCAAAAAGATTTGAACATGGCTAGCGTAATTAAAGCGTGGCTTCTAAGTTGAGACAATGGATGAACACATAATCAAATTATAAAACAGCTGCTCATAAATTTTAGATGAATTATGCCTAAAAGGTATTGAAAGTGATAAGTTGTTCAATCAAAGAACTAAGAAATCCTTAAGACATGCCCAGGAGTCAAGATCTAATGAAAGCTGAATGAAAGCGGCTTTGAAATATCAAAATCAAAATCAATTTACAAAGTGGGGGAATACATAAACTTTTACACAACTCTAAATTTCTAATATACATGTACAGACTTGTAATTGTATTCTCATGAAGTGGTATTGCCTATAAAAGAAAATGATATTTATACATATAAGTTTGAACGTGAAAATTTTCTTCTTATTTGTCAAAAAAATATATCTAAAAATGTGTTAACTTCTCTTTTGGGTAAAATTTAAGTACTTTTGTATAAAGAAAATTGAAGTATAGAATCATAGATGGGTAGAGAAGTTAGGCATGGAATACGTGAGACTGTAAGTAAATCCCATGTTCGTAGAGTATCAAATTACTCATTATATCATATTAATTAAATAAGGTAAGAATATCAGAATAGTTAACACAATTAATATGCCTAACAATTTAGCTTTGTGATTCAATCACTCGACTCGATGTACCGTAAGAAGTATTTTATATAATAACACACAAAAGAAATTAAAACCTAATCTTATATATGTCAAGTTACCGAGATCTTTGTTCTGTAATATGCCAAAACCAAAATAATAAGTTGAGACATATTATATTAACAAAAAAAAAAACTTGAAAGGGTAATATTTCTGTCAGAAGAAGTGATGAAGGAATGAGAGAGTTTTAGATTGAAACCACTTCTTGGGAAATGCATAGCCAAGTCTAACTTGAAAAGCAAAATCTTAAGGAATTTCAAGTATTGTTGGTGCTGATTTTCCTACCATGTGCATACCATTCTTAAGTTATTTGTTAATTAAGTTCCAACTTAAGCCAATATCAGAAGGGTAAACGGGGAAGAAAAAAAAAGGGATAAAAGCTTGAGAGTAGAAGGATATAAATATTGTCTAGTATTTAAAAACTCAGTTTTTTACAAATTGTATATAGCAAACAATTACTTATGCATGTCATATTGTACATTGGTTTTTTTTTTATATGAACATATCATTGAATTTAAGGAAGTAGTATATGTTATAGAGAACTCACCATGGTCCAAATCAGTAAGTTCCTGTAGCAGTTAGGCGGGCTATTGTTTAGCCAAGACAGGAACTTCAAAGTTCATGATGATTTCCAAATTTTCTTGCCGTATGAAATAAAACCAAGTTCACGCATTAATTACAACAATAAATTGTGAGGTTAATAGAAGAGATCATATATATGCATTTCATATCGGTTGCTAACTGTTTCAAATAACCAATAACATACAAACAAAGAATGTTACAAATTTCAAACTAACATAGCTCTTCCATGAAACTAATTCCTCCTAATCTGTCCTTTATATCTAATAGTGTATTCTTATCCTATGTAACTAAATTACCTTCTTTAAGATCTCAACCTTTGCAAGAGCGCCCTTAAGTTTATAAGCTGATTTTGCATATGGCTCCAAATTGCAAGATATCTCCGTCAACAATGCTCACACATTTTCCATAAACACTCAAAAGGCCATTCTTATTATGTTCAGACACAAAGTACAAACACTGTTATTCAGGCTATTGAATCAGCCATATTCAAAATGTTATTGAGGACAAAATTAAAACGACACTACATAGGCCGCGCATTGCATGCTGTGTAAATGTATGGGAGAAATGCACTAATAATTTGTATGCACCTGTAATATCCTTTGTTCTTTGCCTTGCACGCTTGTATTCAGGATGAAGTTACTGCATAATCATATTTGCGGAGATGATTGGAAAACATGACCAAACACCGATTTAGGAGCCCATGTACAAAGATCAGAACAAATCCATATCTTCTTCATCAAAGGATCACTTGAAATTAGGCACAATGCGCTATATCTAAATTATAAAAAAAAAAAAAAACTAACGACAAAAATCGAAAATACGCCTTGTAAAGAAGTAGCAATTGTATATTTTTTGTGTTGATGCGTAAGGCACAATTTATCAAACATAAGACGTACATTATTCAAAGGTACAGATGTAATCAGAATGGAGGGCAGTAAAACCTAAGTATCTTTTTTAGCTTAAAGTAAAATTGTAATAATTTTACCGCTTGCAGGAAACTATTGGAATTAAGCAGTTACAGACGTACATTATATTGTACTAACCCGACGGTTTGTGCTTTTCGCACTTAATTGTGTATATCTATTTTTTATTTTAAGTTCTCATTAAATTTTCATATTCTTTATTTTGTCGCATCAAAACAGTCGATCTCAACCAAGTAAGTCAAAGAGAGTATGAAAATATATTTTCACGACTGCAACAAAATGAAATTTTATTTTAAGCAAGTTCATCTGAAAACAAATTTGCTCAGCTGAAACAACTAATCTATTACTAATGAGAAGTAATGTGTCATTTTATTCTTTAACCCAAAAGTTCAAAAAAAAAGTAGTTGAAGACGAAGAAGTAATGGATCAAATATTATTGATTGTTGATTTTGCCACCAACTCGTAGAAATGGTAATTTATCATTTAGACACATAAAATATCATATAAATTTCAAGTGTCAACAGAGATATCAAGCACCAGAAAGCTCAAACCTCCTTAAATCATCATCACGCCTGCGTAATAATTGAATTGTTATCACCATTTCCCTAAAGCATGCATTAATAAATAAGAATAATATAATAGGATGAGAACCATACTTGGAATGCAAACAAACAAACGTAAGCTGAGGGAGAAAGGGATCACCTAAATTGCAGGCATTGAGAAAATGGGCATATGAAGCATCGGCATAAGTGATGGTGATAAATAGTATTCTGTACTTCGGATCTGATATAGAGAAAAAACTGATACTTTTAAGAGCTGGTGATAATTTCTCAATACTCAAATCAAATGAGCTACTTGAACCCTAGAACTAATTAATTCACGCCGATGAAGTTGGCTGCAGCAGAAGGTCACGGCCAATTACAAATCAAACCTGCTATTAGACCTCATCAACCCTATAACAACGCAAATAAAGCTATGAAAAAAATGGATGCAGAGCAGGTTACATCAGAAGAAGGGAAGTCATTTGGATTCACGAAAGATCTACCAAAACCAACGAATTTCAGAAAGCGGCGAAACTAATCTGTTAAAGCGGTGGTGAAAATTTTGGGTTGGATGAGTTTAGTAGAGGAGAGGGAGAAAACACGAAAGAAGCCCTCAGATTCCCAATTTTGTAAGCTCGGTTCCTGGAATGTGACGGTGGATTTCCAAATTCGCGAGAAGGGTTCAGCGTCCTTCAAATTCAACTGCGTAATAATATAGTGTGTTGCTAAGAGCACCCCGCTGGTTGCTAGGGGCTACCAGCGGGGTGTTCGGTCGGCGGTTAACCGCCGGTCAAACTAGGGTTTGGTCGGTGTTCGGTCGGCGGTTAACCGAGACTCGGTCGGTGGACAACCGCCGACCAACCCCTTGTTTGGCCGGCGGTTAACGACCAACCGAAGGGCACCGCGGTAGCCCCTAGCGCAAACCGGGGTGCCCTTAGCAATACACTTAATATATAGTATAGATTTGATATAGCTTTTCGGTATTAGCATATTAGTTTGGAATAAAGTATATTGAGAGTTTCAAGGAGAGTAGAGAAAATTTAACCTTTAATAAAATATCTTGAGAGTTTTAAGGTGCATAGAGAGAATTGAGAGAATTAAGCATAGAGCTTGAAAAGCTTCTGCTTTACTATTATTTAATAGATAACTTTTTCTTTTTTTATATCGGCCCAAGCCCAACATGGCACGAAGCCCATCATGTACCGCTTCTGGCCTTTCCTCCCCTCGCGCCTTCTTCTTCTCCCACGCAATAACATGCTTCAGCAAATGATCTTCACCGCATTCTCCTTCAATTAAAAACTACTACTACATCGACCCATTAATGTCCACTGCTTCTCCCTCAAAAACTCCTTCCCTAGCCCACGCACTTCCTATATTCTTCACCTCCCTCACGTGGTTTCTTCCCCAGGCTTTCTGAAGCCTCTCCGTCTCCATCGTCCATAAGAGAACCCTGCACCATTCTCCTGAAATCCACAATAGCCGCAAATGGTGAAATGTGTACAGTGTATCTTTCACCCAAGATTACACAGGGATTTTGTTTAGAATTTCAGTCGAGATTTTGTAAATATTTGGTAAGATTCTGCGAGATTTGCTTAAGAATTGCGAGATTTTGTTTAGACTTCCGCAAATGGTGAGATTTGGTTGAGGATTTTCAAGAATTTCAACGGATTTTGTAAGATTTCAAAAGTGACAAGGTGTGATATTTAAATATATGAAAACGATGCACTGAAAAGGATATATGAGTCGTATTAGGAAGTCTAAAACTGGGTGCTTTTAGCACTACACCACCATGTAAAACTAAAAACACCCAGTTTTACACTTCCTAATACGACTCATAGTATTAGGAAGAAATAATTTGGGTGCTTTTAGCAACACACTACTTATAAAATATCTCATGGTTTCAAATTCCAATCAAAACACTACGATCAACGGTTTAAGCATTAATCGTTATTTTATAACACACTGTAACCAATTTCGAGGTTTCATTCGAATGTATGGAAAATATCTAAGTTTATAATTAAAATTTTTAATTGATTTCAATTATACGATTTCAATTAAATTATAAATTATCGAATTCAACCCATTTAAATTTATAAAACAACATTTAAAACCATTTTTAAATGTTCAATTAAACGGTTAAAAATCTGGACCATTACATTTAGAATAAACAAAAAGTTATTTATCACATAAGCCGACATCACATACTAGTTATACTATATTGAATATTTTGAATATTATCCTAAAGTACTTGAGGGCATTGTAAACCTCAATCGCTCTTCCATTGGCAATCTTAGCTATAAATTGTGATTGTTTTGAAGGATTGACCATCCACATCAATAATCCAAGAAATCCCATAATTCTTGCTCCTTCAGCAGCTAATTACATTCATATGAATACAAAATCGCATTAATGGAGGCCCAAAAGAAGCATCATACTAAACAATACTAAATGAAGAAGAGATACTTACAACAAGAACAACAACTTCTAATCCAAAAACAGCCACAATCGACCCCTTTGCTGGTTCCGCTGCATCCAATTCAGCCCTAAAACCAACCCAAAAAAATTGTTTCATATATAATACTACATATGCAATACAAAAAGTTTACAACTTCAATATATGTGGTTAGGAAATAAAACCATCAGTCATAACCCTTAAATTAAAATGAGGTAATAATATTTTGTGCATGTGCTATACAATAGAGCACTATGATTGCATGAAATAATCTGCATCTATCTAGGTTTTCTAGAAAAGAGAAAACTTATCATATGAATCAAGTTCGGGTATGGTAGACACATCTACCCAATGCAACAAAAATTATTTGACAAAAGTTGCGAATAATAAACATAAATATATTCACAGTTGAATTTGCATTCAGTTCATATTTGAAGATAAAAGACTGGCCTTAGAACTGTTTATTTACATAATGGCATAGATTTTCTTTCTTTTTGGACATACAATGGAAATGTGCATTTTTAAAGATCCTATGGTGCAGACAAGTAACTCACCATGTTATATCACCTTTGTAATAAGCAAGACATTATGCATAGCCCAAATCTGTACCTTGTTCCACAAACCATCATAGATTATGATTAAGAATTCACGATCAGAATTCAACTCCTTTTGATGTTTCAGGTTCAGAAATGATCTATTCTTTCGAAATAGCATTTCCAATTGCGCTTGAAACCTTTGATGCATCTTGCACTCTGCATGTTCTGATATGAAAACTAACAACCATATTATTGCGATCAAATTAACATTGCATATACAGGTGCTAGGCAAGTAAAAAAGTAGGACCAAATTGAAATAAAGTTTTTTTTACTAGGTTTCTTATTCTAACCCCTTCGTCTTCCTTATTAATATGTGTGCTCGGGAAGAAAGAGGAGACCCAAAGTTAAAAGTGTTTTTTTATATGATTTATCAATTAAAATGATTTTGCTTTAAAATAGGATGTGTGATGTTCCAGAAGACATCATATGAAAGATTTAACGTTCACAAGAATGCTATCATTTTAATATTTACTCCTTTGCTATTTAGACATTTGGAATACGACTCTAGCAATTTGTTTGATTTTTACTCAAATTTGACTTCATGGTAGCTGGGAGAGGAAGTAAAATTTTACTACTATATATTGTATCATAGCGTATTTTTTTGGTCCTACAAGTAGCTTGTTTTCAGTGTAAGCTTTCTTTATTTAGTTTTATACATAGTTTATGATGTATATGTAAGGAAGGAAGGTGGAAATGTAGATTTTATTTGGTTTTGGACAACAATTCCATCTTGTAGGTCGAGCTTAACAACGGAAGCACTAAACTACATCTACTTATATGAATGTACATATGCATACATAGATGACAAACTAATGTTGCTGGCTTGTGGAAGTTAATAATTTAGATGATAATGAAGAATGATATTCCTATATAGTTATTATAAAAAAATAAAAATGCTTGCACAACAAGTAATACAGATGTGCAGAACACGTTTGTCAATGTTAACTTAAATTCAGAATGACATCATAGTTGTTATAAAAATAGAGATAGTTAACAACAATTATTAGCGATACATCATATAAATGATTGATTACTAGAGCCGGCTCTGAGCAAGGGCAAACCAGACAACAACCCTGTTTATGGGGAAGGTACGAATTCGTATAAAAAAATGTTACAAAAACTATAGCATGTCAACTTTAATGATTCAGCAAATATTGTAGCACCAATATTACAAAACTTCATAACTCAATTATAATAACATAATAAAACTATAGAAATATAAGATAACTAATGATCAGTGAAATCTAAGCTAGATTATGCAATAAAACTTTAATGGAGGGCGTATTTCTATTACCTTAGGATTTTTCGATTGGACTGAACAAGGCGCAATCGGTTGCCAGAGGAAAGAAACTCAACTAAATGGAAGATCGATATTGCATAAAAAATTCATACGAGATTACAAGATTTGATAGATTAGTTTGGATTCAATTGACTGGAAGCACCCGATTGGGAAAAAATCGCATGAAATAGAGAAAAGAAAATGACGGCCGAAAATTAGGGTTGGGAACGATTGCTATTCTTTTCTCACGTGTTGTGCATCTAATATGTTCTCGCTGGAAGTAAAATATTCTTTTTTTTAAAAAAGGAAAAAATGAACGCTTTAGCATAAACGGAAACGATGGTTACGTGTTTTAGGGGTTGAAACGTTAACAAAGTGTTTCTGATTAGAAATACGATACGTTTCAAATTTGTCAATTTGGTGTAGTGTGAGGGTATTGTGACGCCTATGACAGAAACCTCCTCTAACTTGGATAAATTTACATCGAACGTTGGAATTGCTAATTCGCTTACTCCATCAAATTAAGTTGGATCATCAACAAGGAAAAAGAAACTTTTAATGCTATTGCCACAAGATTTGAAGAAGAATATAGCAAAAGTGCTTATATCGGAACACAAATCATGTGTCACTTTAGAAGGATAGTGCAATCTGTTGAGAAAGTTGTTTCGGTAACTAAAGTTTCAAATCTAGAAGCGTCGATTTACGATGGTCCTCAAACTGGACAATATAAGCTCTATGAATTTTCAGCCTTTTGATATGACCCCCATTTCGCCTTTGCAAAATCTAAAATTTTATTCATCTTTAGTAAAACTTTATCTTGTTTTTTTATAGTTTGGACATGATATTTTGAAACCGGAAACATGTAGCTCTTATTTGAGTATTATGGGAATGCGGCATTGTTGAATTTGAGATATGAAAGTGTACTAAATCTTATATTGCAATGATATGTTGAATTGTATATGTGATATGGAAATCATAAATATATGTTATATTCATTTGTTTTTTAATTATGTAAAAATAGAAAAGAACTTAATTTCTTATTGTAACGCATATAAGTGTTATCAATATTTTGGATTTGCAACAGTTAAAAATGTTGCAAAACTAAAAAGTTAACAAAGAATTTATATATGGTAGCTTTTATAAGTGTTAGTAGGAATATGTTACTAGAACTTATAAGTGTTACAGTTTATTCATTGTGTAAAATTTGAAAATGTCACTAAATAATTGTTTTCCAACACTTATAAGTGTTACTATATCTTAAGGTCCAAACGTTTATAAGCGTTACCAATGTGTCCATTTGTAACACTTATAAGTGTTCTAAAGTTGGTCTGCTCATTGCTCACATGCCATTGGTAACGCTAAAAAAAGTTTACTGAAATTATTTGTAACACTTGTAAGTATTAGAATTTCCTTGTTCTTGTGTAGTGGTTATCCAACACATCACATACTATTTCTATCAGAACCACTGAAGTATTTGCTTGATCCACTACATCATCACCACGTTAAACCTTTCCATAAATTTCCATACTCTCTCTTGTTATTCCGTTCACTATAATCAATGTCAATTATGTTCTTGGGTCAAGTAATATGGATCCAAAATCATCCCATGAACCTTTCCACGATCTCTATCAGCTATTGATTGATCTGATTTCTGGATATCTAATCCACATAGCAGTTATATCTGTTAGCAAGAGTGTAAAACATTCATCCATCAATTCTTCGGATGCTTAGCACTCCCAAATGCCTGATATACCACATCAAATGAACTATCGGATCTTTCATTCCATCATAAGCCTCCAGTACCGAGGTTTGAAATCTGGTGAATTTGTAGTTTTCAAAGTGAATGGGCTTTGATGTGCATTATCCACATCCTTACTCATTAATACGCCGCTCATAGCCCAATGGATAATATATACAAATCCATCATTGCCACTCGGAAACGACCTCCATCCAGCATTCTAAATTCTCAAAGTTTGAACATTCATATTTATAATAAACCTACCAATGTTTGTATCCATCTAACTCGAGGGCATGCGCCCAAGGTTCAAGGGATTGGCATTGTCCCTTCTTGGAGTTCGATTTGATTGATCCGGTGCCGTTGATTGGGTTTTTCCCTTGGTTAACTGTATTATCAGTCATATCCAAACTAGTCTCTCCTATCCTTAAATCCCAAATGCAAAGCTATTCAGGGATCACTCAAATTTATGTCGGGTCCATGTGCCTAATTCGAGAACTGCTTGGTCTAATCCTTTGGAAGGGATCAACACCGACTCGGGACTCTACTTCAGGTGTTGACCCTAGTTGCTGAGTCTTGTTTTCTTTAGTTCCACATGTATTTCCAGCACATACATTCTAATTTCTGCCACCATCGGCTCATCCCATCCTTTGGAAGAAAGTTGTCATCACTTCTTCTTCTCTCCTTAGCATATCCTCCTCTCTAACCAATATATCATGTAGTTGTTTACAACATTACCCCGTATCCTCCCTTATCAAGTAGACTAAATATTTCTTTTCCAAAGAAAGCCTAATGAATCCATTCTTGTCCTTCTGAATGAGCTCTAACTCGTTTTTTCTTAGCCATTGTTATTCTTAGCTTTCCCAAATACGAAGTCCCTAAGCTTTGACCCAAGCCATCCCCCTGTCCTTGCATGTCAAAATCATAAAACTATTTTTGGTAAGTACTAACACTTGCATGAATATAACCATATATCACAAATCAAGTTTAATAATCCACAACCACGAATTCAATCATAGAAAAACAAGCATAAGATTTAATAGTGAACCCACTGATTTTATACTGGTTCATCAAACTTCAGCCTACATTCACCTATAGCCATTTTTATTAATATTGTTGGTTACAGGCACAATTGTTTTCTTGTAAGAATATAGAGAGAAGAAGGTACTATTGTCTCACAGGAATCGTAGAGCTTTAAGGCGAAGAAGAAAATAGAATCCCCTTTTATAGAGCTAGTGAAGGTCTATTTGTAGCTGCAAAAGACAATGGATTGGCCTTGAATTACGTAAAGGGCCCACAAAAGCACGACGATCGAGTCCCAGCATTGGATCAACCTACTTTATAGCGGTCGGGACGAACTCTCAAGAGGGTTCAGTATCAACCATTAGTGGAGGACCCTTTTGGACTTTCTTTAGCTCCTACGTGTCCGATTTTTTAGTTCATCGCCTAGTTTTTGGGTTATGGACGTAGTTTCATCGATGTTTTAAGTTCAAGTTCCTTAGCTTCAGATCCATACCGATCCTTGAATTTCCTAGAGTTGACTTTTCTAGACTTATCCTATTTCAAAGTGATATTCAACTAAATCCTGCTACTTATAGCTTCATATCTTCATCCGTACTCGATTTCTGAGTGATCTGACCATCTCTTCAGGCTATGTTCCTTGACTTATCCTATTCTAGAATACTTGAGTCTATCATGTAATGGTTTTGTAAACAGGATGGTTAATAAGGTAGCACTTGAAATAGTGTATTATCATATGTAACTAGTGCTAATGTATCATGGTTACATTTGTAGGGATTTCCATCTTCACTGAACCTTTTTTGATACGTTAATTTTGTTATATAGATTGTATGGTAAAATGGTTGTAGAAGAAAAATATTAATGCATTACATTCTCTATTTTACTATTATCATATCCAATATTGGATTGTCACTGTTTTATAATATATTTTTTACGATTACAGGATAACGGAAGTCCATATTTAAAGTTCAACACAGATTTTTGTAATAATATGCTATATTCATCAAATACAAATTTGTCCCATTCTTACATTTATGACATGTTTAACAAAAGTGTATAAAGGATAGTAAATTTATCAATATTAATATTTTAATGGTTAAACAGTTTAAACTTTACCAAAATTGTTCTAAATCATTGCCGAAATTTTAACGCAACAGCAAAAGCCACCTAAAATTCAACCGTAGGTTCAAGCATAAGTTAAACCAGAATGTACTGATAATCCTAAAAAGCTGATACTACATTCGAAGTTGAACCGCCAGTTCAACTAGAAGTTCAAACGTAACTAGAACATGGAGATAAACAAACCTGTAGAAACCTTAGTTAAACTGCAAGTCGGCATTGAACTACCTATAGAAACTTAGACAATATCTTCGAACGAAACCTTAGTAGAACCAAAGGAAATGAAAATCCATAAAAGAGAAAATGAAGAACAAATACCGCAAATTTGAGAAAGAAGGAAAAAAGAGAAAAAATGAACAAAAAGTTACTGGAGAAAATCAAATGACGAAGAATGGAAAAAAAGAACACCGTACAAGAAGAAACTAGTCAGGTAATCGTAAATTTAAGAAGCTGATGCTGACATTATTATTGTCTGACATTATCAAAAATATTGAACATAGTAGAAAAAAGGGCAAAACAAATTGAAAATGATGAACTTGAAGATCGGCGAACGGTAATATCATAGATAATACCATTTTTATATAATTTCATAATGGAAAAATTGTTAATATAGTATGTTTGTTTATGTTATATAAAAAAATGGTAACCATATTTTTTTGGAAATTATACCCTTTTATTGTAAACAACACAATAATTTAACAAAAATGATACCTATATGTAACGTCCTGCATTTTTATCGGTTTGTATTTGAATATTTAAATCAGTTTAAATATTGAATTCGTAATATAAGTGGATTTATATATTAATTAGAACAAAGTTGAACGTATATATATTAAACATAATCGAACTCATAACAACGTTGCAGTTCGTAATTTAATGTTTTGAACTTCAACTGAGTATACAGGACTCGTTATAAAGCAGATTTCTTCGAAACAAGAAATGTTGGAATCCATTAAACTATATCTTTCTAACAGAAGTGAAAAATCAAGATTTCGCGTTATAGGTTGCAAGTTATATCCAAATCAAATTTGCAAATAATAGCTATAGAATCGTTTATCGACTCGTAATGGTTTATTTGAAATAACTAGATATCATATTCGAATTTGGACAAGGTTCTTTTGAGATATAGTGATAATTTAATTTTTGGAATTTTACTGTAAATTTTAATTAATTAAATAAGCTACTTTTTATTTGGAGTATTTTGCACCCTTAATCAGTATTTTTGGGGTTTCACAGTATGAATTAACCTACCGATATTATTATATTTTTGGGATCGTGGCACCTCACTGGACACGAATGTATACTTATTTCTGTCTATAGCAGCTCCGACATGAATGAAACTTTACGTAACGTAGTACACTTAGATTTTAAAATATGAAATATAAATGTTTCTCTTCCCTGGTAAGCCTCATACTTCTTTTCACACTAGCAGACCCTAATATTTCATTGAACATACCTATATTTGTCTACCCGAAACTTCAGGACAAATAAGTGTAACCATAGCTTTTGAATCTTTGTAAATCAAAGATCTCGGCAAGATTTTCTACTGTAGAGGAAATATTTTTCTGAAGACTTTAGGTACCAAGGCATGGCAAATCCTAGCTACAGCCTTACCTCCCCTACTCGCAAAGTACAAACGTAGGCTTACTGATAAGAAATACTTATAATATGCGGTTTCCTTCGTTGTTAAGTATTAGAACTTATAATTTTCACCATCTTACTTAGAACCTACCTACTCTAATAAAATAAAGCAACCCATAACTAGTTTTCATTAAACACACCACCGTACTCCTATCTACTGATCTACAAACTTAGCAAAGCCTATACATTGGAAATTCAATCTATCTAAATACCTACTGCAGATGCATGTTGTACATACCACTTCTGCAAAACCCATACCTTTCGAAAGCTTCATGCCGAAAGAAGCTTAGCCAACAGTGTGTTTTCAAGTCTCGCAGCTACCCTATTACTTACAGTGCTATACTGTACATCGAGAAAAGACATTGTTGTTATCACCTTTGCCTTCGTCTATATAAACTCATGCTATTGCTCGTTCCAGATAACAAAAATTGCCTTTCCCGCTAACTAAAACCGAACATTTTTAACCCATTCAAATATATAGCCTGTACTGTTTCTTCCTTCATGTTAATATATATCTTTACCAATTCCGCAATCCATTTTTCTTTGCTGGAGAAAATCTAGGCACTCACGATAAGGTTCAAGGAGAGAAGGCGAGCTGGAGAGGATGACAGTCAAAGTTGCAATAAGGTTCACGGGTGCAAGTTTCACACGGTGGAATGTTGAGAGAGCTTGGTATAGTTTCATTTAGATTTATACAAACAGAAGATGCAGTTATTACTGTAAGTGTTGTTTGCAGTATTCACGTAAATAGTAGATGTGGCGGCATGGGTATATAGGAGTCCTTGTTTTCAGGGAAAGGGACATTAACGTAATGAAAAAAATATATAAAAAAAAATGGGGGTAGGTGCGTTTTACAACAGGAGGGCGCAAGCTTTAAAAAAAAAGGAACTGAAGTGGAGTTTTGGGCGCATTTATATGGAAGGAAGTATATATGAAGTGGGGGAAGTGGGTGAGTCGGAGGTTCATTTGCATACGTGAATGGGAGCACCGCATGAGAGCATGAGGGCAGTCTATGAAGGGTTGTAGGCTCCTGACCATTTCAACATGAGTAGGACGAGATTGAAAGGGGAAGGTGATCAGCGTTTGTGGTTGAAATTTGGTGAAGTAATGGAGCTGTGAGGTTAGGGGAAGGGTTCAATAATGGCGGAGGAATACTGGAGGACGCGGTTTAATTCTTTGGAGCAGGGAATGTAAACGGAAAGAAGAATAGTTCGAATGGGCTGGGTTATAGCAAACGTGCTGGGCTGGCATTCAAGTTTTTGGACACAATTGTGGTTTGTAGTTGTCGTGAGTATCAGGAAGAGATGATTAGGCCTGTCAACGGATGCAGTCGGATACGGATAGTGCTGTATCCGAATCCGTATCCGAAAATAAAAATCAATATCCGAATCCGTATCCGATATCCGCGGATATTACTTAAATAATATCTGTATCCGTATCCGCGGATATCCGAAAATATCTGTATCCGGTTCAACAAATACGGATATTTTCGAATATCCGAAAATATCCGTAACCGAATTTCATATTACATATCCAAAATTGCACAACTCATAATTTGCAGCAAATACATATACAATTCCAGCAAATTCATCATAATAGCAATTTCATAAAATACTGCAAATACAACATAAAAACTAAAAAGCAAATACATCACTGACGTAGTCATATCCTAAAACTACATAAATCATAAACACAAATACATCATACATGTCGTGAATTGTTGCAAATACCAAAAATCATCTACGTAACACACATAATAACACACATCCAAATATGAATGTTTGCATTCATTTTTCCATGGGTCTTCAAAAGCTCACTAAACAAGATTGAAGAAGAAGATAACCTGCATTCATTTTTTAGAGAATTTTTAGTGTATGATATAAATATAATAATAAAAAGCTGAGCTTGCAAACTTAAATAAAATAATGAGAACCCAAACTTAATATTTAGGATTTCAAATTTATGTTTGCAACTGAGTTGCTAATTTGCAAACAGCAACAGAGTTGCAAGCATTAGCTTGCAACAGAGTTGCAAGCATAAGCTTGCAACTCAGTTGCAAGCATTAGCTTGCAACAGAGTTGCAAGCATTAGCTTGCAACTCAGTTGCAAGCTTAAGCTTGGAACAGAGTTGCAAGCTGAAGCTTGCAACTCTGTTGCAAGCTTATGCTTGCAACTCTGTTGCAAGCTAATGCTTGCAATAGAGTTGCAAGCTTATAGCTTGCAACAACAGAGTTGCAAGCTGAAGCTTGCAACTCTGTTGCAAGCTTATGCTTGCAACTCAGTTGCAAGCATTGCAACTCAGTTGCAAGCATTGCAACTCAGTTGCAACTGAGTTGCAAGCATATGCTTGCAACTCAGTTGCAACTGAGTTGCAAGCATATGCTTGCAACTCAGTTGCAAGCTAATTGTAGGACTAACTTTTAGTTTAAGGCTAATTGTAGGACTAACTTTTAGTCAAAAAGAATATATAACATTTTTTTGATCAAATGGGCTTCAAGTTCTTTTCCTAAATGACTATATGTCTGCTCTAATCAATTATAAATGATGTAAGACCCTTCTTTCATGTCAATTATCACCAGACCAAATTGTCATCATAACTGAGTTGCAAGCATTAGCTTGCAACTAGTTGCAAGCTGAAGCTTGCAACTGAGTTGCAAGCATAAGCTTGCAACTGAGTTGCAAGCTGCTGCTTGCAACTCAGTTGCAATGCTTATGCATTGCAACTCAGTTGCAAGCTTTATGCTTGCAACTCAGTTGCAATGCATAAGCATTGCAACTCAGTTGCAAGCATAAAGCTTGCAACCGAGTCCGCAAGCATAAAGCTTGCAACTGAGTCCGCAAGCTGCTGCTTGCAACTGAGTTGCAAGCTGCAGCTTGCGGACTGAGTTGCAAGCAGCAGCTTGCGGACTTGGTTGCAAGCAGCAGTTTGCGACTCACTGAACCGTTTATGGAAAATGTTAAATAAATAATTACCAAGGGTTGAGGATTTACCAGGTAATGCTAAAATGAAGAACCATGAACCGTGAACTAACTTGCGTATGACATCACTTCAAATCATAAGAACCATACCATATCTGCTAAATAAAAAACAATGTTAAAACTTCATAATGCTACACAAAGTAAATTGTTTACAAGAATAAAACATAAGAATTATACCATATGTGAAGAGTGCATGTACACTACATAATAATTGATGCATCGTCGACAAGCTCAACATTATTTCCTATAAAAAGAAGAACTGAATAACTATACGAAATAATTATTGCATTTAGACAAATTTAAAAACTAACCAATATCAGATGGTAACCAATCTTTTATGCACATCAATGCTTCTACTATATCCGAAGACAATGAAGATCTATTCTCCGTAATTACCCTTCCACCGCTACTAAAAGCTGATTCGGATGCTACAGTCGATATCGGAACCGCTAAGATGTCACGAGCAATCTTTCCAAGAACGGGAAAAGTGGGACTATTAGTTTTCCTCCACATCAAAATAACAAAATTATCCTCATCTTCACCCATTGGCAACAATCCATCATCCAAATACTTATCAAGTTCCGTCTTTAAAACTAGTGAACTTACAACTTTCTTGTCGACGTAGTTTCTCCATTGTAAATCATTTTTTTGTTTCTTCTTAGGAAGATTAGTAGACGAATCCACCGTATTAGAACAAGAATGGGTAGATGCATTCATGGATGAAGTACTTTCCTTCTCGTATAAAGAAAAGAGAGTTCTCAAAGATGATGTTATTTTTCCGACATGAATATGTGAATTTTCTCCATAAACCAAACCAAAGATAAACTCGATGTAAGTCATCTTATAACGGGGATCAAAAACTATACCAAGACTCATCATTAGGTTACAAGTGCTCCAATACTTGTCAAATTTAGTTCTCATCTTTTGTGCCATTGATTGAATATACTCATGTTCATTTAACTCCCAACTTATAATGTTCTCATAAACATCACACACATTTTTGAAATATAAATTAGCCGTTGGATACTTGACACCGGAAAATGTAAGAGTAATATCATAAAAAATTCTCAAACATTCACTAACTTCTTTTCCAATCTCCCATTCTTCACTTGATGGCAACGATTTATAATCATATGTCAAATCAACCAATCGCTCAAATGCAGGACGCAATCTAAGTGCACTTTCAAGCATAAGAAAAGTGGAATTCCATCGTGTTGGAACATCATAACAAACTCCTTTTCCACTTAATCTAGTTTGTGCTAATACATTTTCCCAACATTGTTTCCTACTTTGGGATGATTTGGTAAAATTGACACTTTCTCTTATTTTTTCAATTAGGCCGTGCACAACTTTTAAACCGTCTTGTACAATCAAATTTAATATGTGCGTGCAACAACGCATATGAAATAACGCACCATCTAAAGGCAAAACACCTTTACAAACTAGCCATTCTTTAAAATCTCTTATAAGAACATCGTTATTCGAAGCATTATCAACTGTAAGTGCAAATAACTTTTTATCGATATTCCAATGCAACATCTTTTCCTTCATGGCAGCACTTAGTGCCAATCCTGTGTGTGGAGGAGGCAACTCGTGATAAGCAATGATTTTTTTGTGTAATTTCCATTCATCGTCAATATAATGGCATGTTATGCAACAATAATCTAGATTTTGATGTTCCGATGTCCATAAATCTGTAGTAAGACTAACACGAGACGATAAACAATCCAACGTATCTTGTACCTTTGCTCTCATTTCAACATAAAGTTTTAGAACATCACATTTAATTGTATTTCTAGAAAACATTTTGACCGTTGGATTAATGCTTCTAACATAATCTTGAAAATAAACATGCTCGGTCATATTAAACGGGTAATCATGCTTAGCAACCATACGAGCAAAACACATTCGGATTCGATTTTGATCAAGTTTCCAACTTGATAATTTGAAAGGCTTATCGGGGGAATGATTAGTAGTCAGTATTTGCTGTCCTGCAAGCCTCTTACTATCAGCATTTCTTGGACAAGATTTTAGATGGTTTTTTAAATGGGTTGTTCCCATAGTGGCAGCCCCATTAAATACCCTAGTACAATGTTTGCACGTGGCCTTAATACGGTTGATTCCATCTACCATGACTATTGTTCTATCAAAATCCTTCCACACATCAGATTTTAAGGGTCTTACTACAGGTTCATTTTTATCCGAAGTGGTTGAAATATCTAGACTTTGTTGCAAATTATTGTCCACATTTTGATTTTCTTGCACAATAGGCACATTATCTACGACGTTAGCATTATTCATTGATGAACACTGGATGGATTTACTACTGCAACTTGATGATGTATTTGTCATTTTTGCAATCTACATATAAAAATCAAATGAAATTATTTTTACATGCAATCTACATATACTATCAGTCTATCTCGACTACGCAGAACATATGGATTTTGTTATCAGCTAACTGTTTTAAACATATGGATTTGATACTATCAGCATTTACAATTTCTAGAAATGTATTTGTTATCGGCTAAATGTTTTAAGCATATAATTTTACTCTCAACTACACATAACATTAACAAAGTAACAGGTTCTTCAAAATCATAACATAAATAATAAATAAACCAGAAAAAAAGGCTTTGAATTCATAGTTTCATACCACTATCTCGAGTACCTGCGGCGTCGCTGGAAATCGGAAGTCGGAATTTGCTAGGATGCTCGATTGCTTGGAATAAATAAACTGGTAGCTCGATTGCTCGGAAGTCGGAAATGGGTCCTCGTTGGATGCTCGATTGCTGGGAGCTCGGAAGTTGAAATTGCTAGAAATAGAAGGAGGATGAAGACGCTAGAAATCGAAGGGCCTAAGGGGGATGAAGATTGGTCGGAGACGCTGAAAATCGAATCAAGTAATGAGAGCACTCGCCATTTTTTTTCGAACTAGGTTTTTATTCCAGCGTATTAGAAAATTTGGAATGGAAAGAAAGAAGCGGCGGCTCCAGGATCAGTCTACTTGAGTTTTGTGTTGCGTCACGTGTTAGCCTGTTAGGGTTTGCCACAACATGGGAATAATGGGCTGAACGTTAAGAATGGGCCGGATCAAAAAATTGGGCTGAAATTAAGTTTAAAATTTTAGTATAGTTTGAAAAAAAAATATGGATATTTAATTCCGCAACGGTCAGATAATTTTCGGATACGGATAGTGGCATATCCGTATTCGTATCCGAAAATATTTTCGGATATCGGATATCCGTATCCGTTTTTCGGATATCGGATATTATTCATATTTTCGGATACGGATGCGGACGGATATCGGATTTTTCGGGTACTCATTGCCAGCCCTAGAGATGATGGGAAGTAAGACAGCGACAACTCGTGATTAGTAGAATTCAATCGAAGGGGATTCGTGGGGGATCAAAGACCGGTCATGTAGAAAAGGAAAGGTGCGGGGTGTTATTGTATCACTGGAAAAGAAGAAAGGATCTAAAAGGTTGGTTAAGCTTAAACGTAATTAAGAATTTAACGGAAAAGGGCTCGTTAAAATCGAAGTGACGAGATCTACATTATGGTATTAGCGCAGCGGAGAACTGGGCTATTGGAATCTCGTTGAAAAATTAAACGCCTGATCAGATTTACTAACGCAAATCATTATTTAACGGTTAACGCGCAAAGGTGAGTAAATTCACTGACTCCGATTCATTTTAAAATATTATAATATTGGTTGAATGCTGTGTGATGGTCGCTTCGGTAGATTACAATTAAATTGGTTGAAAAATATATATCATTGCATATGTACACATTATTTGGTTGGATACTGATTCCGTTGATTACCATATTTCCCAGTATGGAATCAGTGTTAATTGTGTAGAATAACATCGGTGTATGCAGGAAACTAGTTGGAGGAATCCAACCGGATTCCTCAATATTTATATGTACTGGTTGTTTTATATTATTTATATATGCACTGTTTGAACCCAAATGGCATTAAAAACCCTGTATGGATATTAATGTTGAACGGAAATTCAAATTTATTTTAATTAAATAAATAAATGATATCGATTAAGAAAGTGGCAACACCAACCGTAAACCCATCTCTTTGTTAGAAAGTTGATTTGCCGGTAGGCGAAGAATTATATTTTTACAATTAAAACAAAGTTTCAAACTATAATGGACGTTCTATTATAAACTGGTATTTTATAGTTCGTTTTTATAAAGTAAATATAGACGATTATTTAATAAGATATTAAGCTATAATTATCCTACGAGTGAATAATTTGGATAATTATTTTAAAGCAAACAATTAAGAAATATTATTAGATTAATTATATTAATCTAATGGTAAGAAGTAATTAAAATCAGTTAACGAATTTACTGATGGAAGGAAGTTGATTTAATCAACTGTTTATTTGGAAAATGATTATTTGATTAATTGGTCTTCATTTAATCTAATGAAAATAATTTAGAAATTAATTAATCAAAATTAATAAGATTTAATTACCCTTTTAATTAATGAAGTTTAAATAGTTATTGAACTAGTATAATTAGTATTGTTTATTGTTTTACTTCAGCAAATGATCAAGTTAATCATTATTTGATTAAAGAAATAGGTTCTTAAATGGATTTCATTTAAGATGGTATTAAGCTTGTATTAAGATGTTTACTTGAATTCGGTACAATAAATTCGAATAAAAAGTAAACTGCCAAAAGACAAAGAACGATATGGATTTTTGATAAGAGAAGTTTTAAAATAAAAGTGTATAAGGAAGAGGAAGCGAAGAGTTAATGACAGTGTAACAATTATAAACAACAGAGTTTTCAAAATAAGGATATGGCGTCATAAAACCATATTTTAAAATAAAGCAAGAAATACGGTTTAATTGATATTATTAGTAATAAAGAGTTTAGAGTTACGGACTTATATCTATTCTAAGGTAAGAACGTTGTCGATCAAGGTCTGAGAGGTAAATAAAATACCCCAACTTGAACGACTCCACTATTATCGAGGGATGACATTAGTTGTAACAGATATAGACGTCGAGATTAGTTATAAAAAGGGGAATATGGCAGCGTTTTGCATTAGCTATAAAAAGGAGAATATGGCAGCGTATTGCATTAGCTATAAAAAGGAGAATATGGCAGCGTACTGCATCAGCTATAAATGGGGGAATATTACAGCGTATTGCAAGTTAAAACTATAACGATAAATTTACATTGTTAACCAAGCTTAAGCGTGATTTTTATATATAGCACTATTCCCTAGGAAATGGAACCAGTTTGGTTTGAAATCCACTTATTCTAAAGTAATAAGTAACGATGTTTGTCCAAAGAAATATAGGAGTGTTATGTTGGGCTAGGGACAAAGACGAATAATTGAGATTTAATATATTCCCTGTGGTAAATGGAAATATTCAAAGTTTGGAAATTGATAAAAAACAACAGTAATGATAAATTATGTCGTTCGACATTGGTTTTAAGTCAAATAAGAAATGCGGGTAAGAG
This sequence comes from Allium sativum, assembly GCA_030737875.1. Classification (NCBI taxonomy): domain Eukaryota; kingdom Viridiplantae; phylum Streptophyta; class Magnoliopsida; order Asparagales; family Amaryllidaceae; genus Allium; species Allium sativum. The sequence goes on from CM060925.1 coordinate 207,962,066, forward strand.
GGGAATGTTTTCGTACGTTAATAACATATATTTTGAAATAGGGGAAAACAAGAGTTAAAATAACTAGAAATGTTTTCCAAGAAATGTGAAGGGTTAAACAGGTTTTGGGGAAATATCTGGGAAGATATGGGAACTAGAAATTTAATGTAAACTAAAAGGCCAGTGATTGTGTAATGTTTAGTGGTACATTTGAATGGATGTTTTGTTTTTACTTCGATAGTTAAATAACCAACTATCGAAGTGTTTTGACCATCATTGTCGATACGGAGAGACCGGTTGGATATATTATCCGAAAATCACTCCGTATAGGCATAAGCGCTGCGAATTAGATTATGCGGAAGATAATTGAAGACAGAGTGAAATGCAAGGGTCGTTCTGTTCTAGAATGGCGTATTCTGTTTGTCCAGTCCCAGGACAATTTGTATGGATGAGTGTCTGACAGAGTATACCTAACAAATCATGTATGGTTGATCTTTTAAATGTATTACGTCTAGTGGCGGAGGAATTCATTCTTCTTAGCTTTTTATACCCGTGATATTTTTGGAAATCAATTAGTGAAATGACGGGTTTGACGATGTGGCATTCAAAGTGAATGGTGATCAGATGTTCTGAAGATAGACGTAGCCTCTAGCCTCACAACCGGGAAATGACAGAAATCGGGCAGGAAGCATGGCTATGTAGGTCATTCCCATTAGGATGTATTGTCACCGATCTAGAGAAAATTCATATTTGTTCTTCTTTCATTTCTGTATCTTCAGATGACAGTTGGATAGCCAACAATCGTAGGTGGCAATATATTCGATACACTCAGGAGAAATGAGTGGTCGGTCATGTGTGGGTCGGGTTGCAAGATGTTCTTGTTGAACCCCAGTGTATCTCCTCCAGAGTACACTGATCGGGAGGTGGTCCCATACCTTGTCATAGTTGGAATCCAATCTTCAATAAGCGCCCTGCGGTTTTTGATTTTATACTTTGTATGTGGAGCGTGAGATGCAAGCGTTCTGCTATTTGATTATTTATCTGATTGGACATTATTATAATATCACTGGATTTTGATATCAAAATATTTGGGTTGTAGTAAGGTAAAAACCATCCATGTTTATGTGTGGGCTGGTCTTACTATTATCTTTTTGTTTCAAAAAGGATTTTCAAAGTTAAACGATATGGTTGGAATTTACTCACACCAGTCCCATGACTGACCCAGAGTTTATTTTGTTTGTGTTTTCCATAAACTCTTGGGTGTCCAAATTTGTATGGGCAGTCAAGTGTTCAGGCTTTGCAGATTCACTTGGAGGAGCTCAATGTAGGAAGCTTCACCGCTAGTTATTAGAGATTATTTAAGCTATGATGTATATGAGTTATATCCTGATATAGTATGTATATACAAATTCAGATTTGTATTTCAAAGTGTTATATAATATATTTTATTCGTTCCGCTGTGAGATTCGTGTTTACTCTGGTACTGTTTAGATTCTGATGTCCTCCTCCTCCTCCTTCTTCTTCTTCTTCTATTCTATTAGTTCTATCTTATCTTTCTCATCCTCTCATTTCTTTCTATTAAAGATCTGTATTTTCGTGCACTTTGAGTTGAATGTGTAGGATATTAGTCAGCTCAAATTGGTACGGATTTACGGGCCTTTACACTATATCTATGTAAAAACTATATTGAATCACTGTATGGAATAAATCACTTTACTAAATTGATACCTATCAATATACAAAATTGATACCATGTTATTGTGTATATTGTAAAAATATAATAAAAATAGTACCTATGTCTATATATAAATGATACCCAGTTACTGTATGGATAGATCAGTTTAACTAAACTGTTGCCTATGAGTGCACAAAATTGATATTATGTAACTGTGTATACTGTAGAATATAATAAAATTGATACTTGGTTACTGTATGGAATAAATCAATTTAACTAAACTGACACCTACCAGTGTACCAAACCGGTACTATTCTACTATGTATACACAAATTTAGCAAAACTGATGTCTATAACTACTCAAAAATGATATGATATATGTAAAAACTAAAATTACGCATGTTGAAACTGATACCACTAGTAGCAATTACTGGTACCAATCAACATCGCTCTCATATATGATTAACGAATGATGCATATCTAATACTACATGACACTAATATCTTTTTAATACATTAGGGTGATTATTTTATCGACCCCCCATCAATAAACGACAAAGACATATCTAAAATGGAGGAAGTTAAAGATATTTCTGCAGCAAATCCTAAACAAAAACAACATTCAGATGTTTGCTTCAAGCAGTCTTCACTTTTATAAAGCTTGTTGAAGACAAATTTGGATTGACTAAATATCAACTAGACATATTAAAGAACACCCTAGTAAACAACTTTTTTGTTGTTTTCTATGAAGGAAAAATTGTTATGAAAGAATGTAATAATTTGGATGTTGTGCATAGTTACAATTCAGTGGAACAAGAGGCAATTATTGAAACGACCCGCAAATCTGTACCCTTTGAGTCGACTAATAACACCACACGTCCAACTCAAATTGCACAGAAATACGAACCATTTTTAGAAAGAAGTTAGAGGGTGAGAAATAGAAAGAAAGAAATATTAGAATAGAAGAAAACGAAGATCACAAACTCACAGCGGAACGAATAAAATATATTGGACAACATACTTTTGAAATATAAAAACAATAACTGTATATATACATACCATCATCAGAGCACAACAGTTATCTTTGGAACAGTTATAAACACCTGTTTCCAGATACAACATAGTACACAGCGGAAAAATATGATAGTCTATAGCTAACTGGTGAAGCCTCCTGTTTCGAGCTCCTTCAAGTGAATCTGACAAATCCCGACTACTTGACTGCCCGTACAAATTTGGGCACCCAAGAGTTTAGGGAAAACAAACAAAATAAACTCTGGGTCAGTCATGGGACTGGTGTGAGTAAACTCCAACCACTTGTTTAACTTTCAAAAATCCTTTCAAAAGAAATGATAATCGTAAGACCAATCCACACATAAACACGGATGGTTTTTACCTTACGATAACCCAAAACACTTTGGAAATCATATATTATCTGATATTATAATAATGTCTAATCACAAGTAATTAAAATCTAGTAGAACGCTTGCATCTCACGCTCTACATATATAATATACAATCAAACTCGCAGGCACTTATTGGAAATTGGATTCCAACTTGACAAGGTATGGGACCACCTTCCGAACGTGTATCTCTAGAGACGAATACACTGGGTTCAACAAGAACGTCTTGCAACCCGGCCCACACATGACCGACCACTCATTTCGCTTGAGTGTATCGAATGTATATCACCGACGGTTGGGATCAGCAACCGCCTCCCGATAAGGGACAGCATCGATAGATTTAAGAACAAAAGGAATTTTCTCTAGATAGGTGATCATACATCCTAATGGGTGCGACCCACATAGCCATGCTACCTGCCCGATTTTTGTCCACTTCCGGGTTGTGAGGCTTGAGGTTTGAATTATCTTCCAGAACATCTGGCCACCATTCACTTTGAATGCCACATCGTCAGATCCATCGGAAATCACTAATTAATTCCCACAAAAATACTCAGATTGTTAGGCTAAAGAAGTTTCCCTTCTATGCCACCAACTTCGTACGTTTGAAGGAATCAACGTACGTAACCCCCTTTGGAAATACTCTGTCAGACACTTGTCCATACAAGTTGTCCTGGGTCTGGACAAACCGAAGGCACTATTCCGTAAACAGGATAGCCCTTGCACTTCACTCCGTCTTCAAGATATTCAGCATACTTGATTCGCAACGCTTATGCCAATACGGAGTGGTTCTCTGGATAATAATCCAACCGGTCTCTCCATATTAACAACGTTAAAATGGTCAAAACTTTGATAGTCGGTGATTTAACTATCAAATGAAAACATGTCGGTGTGCAAACAATGATATTATTTCCAGGAGGAAATTCTATCGACCAAACATCATTCAACACTGGGCCCTTTTTATATTAGTTCTTTATTACATTATCATTTCCCTTTCCCATTTCCCATCTTTCGTGTTCTTTCAAAGCACTATTTTCTCTCTCGATCACTGGAAAACATTTCCAATATTATAATCCCTTTATTGAGAAAATATCTTTTACTCCAGTTAGAAAACATTTCTAAATCCTTTGAATTAAACTGATGTTATAACATCGTTATTATGACTTAAATCATAAATCATTCGTTAATTAACGATATCACTAACCAACCCTTGCTATCGAGCCTTTGAAACATTCAGAGCTCACAACTTTAAACCAAACATTGTTTTCAACAACAGCGTTAAAACCGCTATCTAGCATTATAAACACTTATCATAACCATAGCATTAAAATTGCTATTAAAACAGTTATTATAACGGCAGCGTTAAAATTTCTATTTAGATTTACCAAGACATTTATTATAACAGCAGCGTCTAAAATCGCTGTATAGATTTACAACATCTATTATAACAACAGTGCTATGATTGTTGTTTTGAATAAAATACCGTGTGCGACGCACACGCTTCCGTTGTTCATTTATAAATTCTGTTTATTTTAAACAATTCAAGTTCTCCTTTAAACATATTTATAAACTATACCTTCTTCTAACCACTTAATTCGATTTCTATGAATCACCTTTTTATATACATTTTATTTGCAAAATATTTCTTTGTTTTAAACTATTTTTCTTTTACTTTAAGCATTTGAAAATCTTTCTTTAAACTTTCCTCTGTAATTTGCTAAATTCGGATCCATTTCCAAATATTGGTTTCAAAACCGATACTCACTTTCAAATATACATTCATATTTGAACTCGCCCTTTAATTTATCCAATGGTTAATGATCTACTTAATTTATATCTTTTTCTTGGTTTACCCAATGGAATAGGTTTCCATTTGCAACTCAATGAAAAAGAAATTATTTCTAATTTGGAAATAAACTCTGCTTTTAAATTCTAATTTCTTTTTCACATTCGATGATATTTACGGTATCTAAAATACCAGGTTCCTAAGGCCAGGGTAAAACAAACACACAAATTCAACCATGGATAATGTAGCATAACATATATCACCATCAAATAAAAACAGTAAATAAAATGTTGAGGGATCCAGTTGGATCCCTCCAACCTGTTTCCCTGCATCCACAGATGTTAGTAACATCAAAATGTCGCATTAATGAAATAAATCAATCAACGATGATTATATCAACCAATTTATCAACTATTCAACCAAGCAACCATTTCACATTATAAAATAATTTTAAACGAGTGAGTTTACTCACCTTGGTTCGCAGCTGACGAGTCTGCTTTTGTTTCATTTAAAATGAAATAGGTGTTTGATTTTTCTATTAAATCCCAGTAACGCCTTTCTCGGTCATCTCAGTTTCATAACGTAGACCCCCTTGCTACGATTCCGATGGATTCGGTATCATTCAATTCTGTTCACATATGACCAGATTATGCAATTATAATCATCTACGATTTAATTCATATTACTTATTCATTAATTATAAAATTTGTTTGATTAAGTTAAAACGTGAATTACTTTAACCCGTCGACCGTGATTTCTTCTCCCGCTCTTTCATCCAAAAGAATTCCATGACTTAATCTGCCAACCGCTGCTCAAATCATAGTCGAGTCCACCCAATACCAGACTGTCATACGCAAATCCCATTCCTGGTTGATAAATGAAAATCGCACTTAAGACTTTTAAATCTATTCATTTGGAAACAAATCTATATTATGACTTCTGTAAAATGTACACGCATTCTTAGTTGGTGAATACTTGGTTTGTACAGTTCTAAATTACATTCAAGCAGTGTCATTTGTACTTCTTGCCTCACCAACCTTTTCCTTTTTATTTACTACTTAGTATGAATAAAAACATAAATTTTCTAAAGCCTATATAATTTCATATATCTTTTAACTAATTACTATGCTAGAAGAAGGACATCATTAGCTTACTATAAACAAAGTATTCTTGACGTGCTGACCTGAATATACCCCAGTAAAACCAGAAAAAGTTCGCACCATCTCCATTCATTGCGGTTTCAAGCAAACTTCACTGCTACATGGAAATAACTACTTTCCCATGCTCCCTTCGAAACTACAACTCCTCACCGAAACTAAATCCACCCACGTCTCCTGCATTTCAGTACGCATGACCCCCCTTCCGCTCTGATTGGTCATCACCTTTCTAGCACCCTTCAGAACTTCCGTGTCTCCCAAAAACCCAACATACCTCGAAAGCAAGACAAGGGGAAACTCACGTTCCACTTGATGCTGCTGCTCCTCCATCCAAACAATTGTCAGTACCTCCCTTCCATACCCTACCCACTTCCAATAACAGAACCCGCGCCAATTCCCTCCTCCTTTTCCATATATTCAATACGTTTTTAAAAGCAAACTACTCCACCTTGCTGCACTAAAAGGACTAGCTCGCAGTTACTTCCATTGTGTTTTGGGTTTTTAATTGTATTTTGAAGTTTCATTTTTTTTCTTCTCGCACCATGAATTGTTCTGCTATCCAACAAGCAAAAAGGGAAACACTGTATATTTATAGCTCTCGTAAACGTGGGTGCGAAGGAAATGTTTGTCGGCTGGTGGTACTAAGCTATGGGGTAGAAGCAGGTGGTGTCTGATTCCTTTGTCTCCACGGTTTTGAAATATAGCGGACACCATACCCATTTTTGAGGCAGCTACATATAGGGTAATTCGAAGACATAGACCTGAAAGCCTGGAGAGATAAATGTTTGCTACTAAGATGTAGGTTTTGATTTGAAATACATAAAAATATTATTTTATATTATAACAAACTTAGCGGTGAAGTATTAGGTGAAATTAAACACCGTCGACTTCTGTTTACTGATGAAAAAGCTATTCTTGGTGTAAAAAGATATTCTGAACCCAATGGGACCAGTTTCGTCGCATTCTGACATCGTATGAAAAAATTTCCTTTATAAAACCAGAAATCAACACGCGTTTAAATTTTTCATGATCACCAGATAAATCAAATCAACTTGAAACTGCGAACATCGACAATAACTTTTCGATACGAACCCAACGGCACTAGTTTCGTCGCATTCTGAGACTGTTGCCCCGGTAGACTGTTTTTGGCGCGTACCGCATTGCCCTTCTGAACACCAAATTTGCCGATCTCTAAAAATAACAAACTATATACCTACCCTGACTATATCCGACGCTACGAACTCACCGGAACTGGTTTCGTGGCCTGATTCGATCGTCTGTTCAAGTTACACTCTAATATCTCTTTATTCAGTTGAATAAATTTAATTGCACTGAACGAGCGTTTACGGCTACCGTGGTCACATACGACATCGGTTTTCCACGCCACTCACCACCGTACAATAATTTAACGATACGGTCCTAATGAAACTGATTTCGTCGAAATCTGAGTCTGTTTGCAAAACGGCTATTTTAAAGGCCTATATTTAAATAGCGATTTCCATAGCGACTATTTCAAAATTTGATTTGACCATAACTAACAAATTATAATACGAAATCTAGATTTTTCTCTTCTATATGAAAATTATAATCAATATGGTTCCAACGTGTCTTGTTTCACAGAAATCCGACTTATAACGAGTTCTGTATACTCATTTGAAGTTCAAAACTCTATATTACGAACTACCGCGCGATTTCGAGCTCGTTTTATAATATATTATAAATTAACGTTCAAACTTCGTTTTATAAATAAATTCCCTATATATTCCTATATATAATTCAAATAAAATATTTAAACCAATTTAAATATTCAGAATTCAATGGCTGAAAAACCCGGGTCGTTACAATTATATTTGGAAAGAAAAAAATAAAGATAATGGCCTAGGATGTTAGTTTACTATTTGCTATGCCGTTGGGAGAAAAAAATAATAAACCTATAGCGAGGAAGGAAAACTATTCCAGCAGAATGGAAAAATATTGCTTCTAGAAATTTTGGTAAAGCAACCTTCATCGCAAAGAATTTAATAGAAAGAAGAATTATGAAGGAGATAGCTAAAAAGAAAAAGCAATACGATTAACACTTCCCGTTTTGATCATAATGGAAATTCTTTTGACATTTTCTTCCCTTACACTAGCAAAATTTAAGATGGGGATTTCCTCTATTTATAACTGATTTCAAATCAATGAAAGTAGTTTCTTCGTCTCAAACAATAGAAATAAATTTCAGCAAGTTTATTAAAAAAATCATTCATAATCGAAGAAACATGTCTATCTGCTTAATGCTTCCATTTGTAAGACAAATTATTTAATAACTTAATGTATTATGAAAAATTACAATTTTTTCATCTTTAATATTATTTTACTTGCATAGAGTGTTGCATGTGTAAAAAGAAGGAATCTCATGAGGCACTCCCATGATTTGCAAAGTGGGGGTCTTAGGAGCTTAAAAATAATTGTAACAATTTTTGGATGACATAATGGAAGGACAACTATTAATTTTGAATTTATGTTATTACTTCATTATATCTAAATAGTATCATTTTTCGTTAAAGTACTAATTTCGCTTATATAAAACACACTATTTTTTTCAAAACTGATACCTTGGTGAATACAAATCCGATACCATATCAATGTACAACGGTACACTTTTGAAATACTGATACCTAGGTATTTGCAATACTGTAACAACAGCTATTTTTTTATAATTTAGATTATTTAATTTAATATGACTTTTAAATATATATTTTATTATAACTAAAATTTAATGATTTAATTATATAAGTTTTGATGTGTGAACATAGCTAAAGAGAATTAGGTAATGAATTTCAACTTATAATAAGGATGTAAGTTGCATTGATTGTAAACTTAACTTTGATTTTGTCTGTAGTAATTAATATTGAAATTTGAAATCTCGAAGAATATGAATGAAATTGAGTTAAAGAATCTATAGTTGAAATTCAATCGAATTAGAAAAAAATCAATGTTGGAATTAAATACAAATAAATACAATTTGCAACGTTTGTTTGAATTTTATTTTGATTTGAGTAAAATTAACATGTTTTGAAATTAAATATTTATTTGGAAGAAGTGGTTTAAATTGTTTAGAAATTAAATGTATTTCGGAATTGATAGCAAGTTATTAAGACATAAAATGAATTAATTATTTTAAATTTAATTGACCAATTTAATTTGTTGAAAAATCTTTGAAGTGGATTTATGGTATATGTAAATTACTCTTATAACTAATATATGTCCTAGTTTGGATAAGAATTAGTTTATTAATATTTGGTATTAAACTTATGCCGATATTTTAATGATCTAATTGTAAAAATGGTATGGTAGAAATTCAGGTATATTGCTTAGGTAATTTAATCCAACTTATTTTGATAGGTAATGACTGATATAGATTGCAAATAAACTTGTGTTTGTTTACATTGATTAACAGTGAATGGCAGAATTTAATATTTATACATTTAATGAGATTGATTGATGTAATTAATAATTAAAATAAAATTTTATATACTAAGTTAAAATTAAATTTATTTTGATGTAAATAAAGTTGATAAGTTTTTGAAATTTAATTAAAGATAATTATATGAATTGGGAATTTATGGCGAATTGTTAATATTTAAAATGAATTGAATACATAAAAAAAGAAACGTTGGACTAAAATTTGTTGAATAACTTAGATTTAGATTTTTATTATGTAATTGATAAATATAACTAAAAGTAAACCCCATTTTGTATTAGGATCAGATTTATGTCAATTGGAAATTGAATTATAGATGAATAAATGAAGTATTGAATATGGTATCTAATTAATTAAGCATTGAAAATTTGCCTATCAATAATCCTAATCACTAACCATAATCCATTTCATATATCTACCATTCCATTTCTCTCAGGAAATACAAAAGGAAGCTTTTGTTTCTTTCTAAATCAAAAATCAAATCATTTAGAAACAAAAAAAAGTCCAAGCTTGTATCTATGAGTTTGTGAGAGAAAGATCTTAATCATCATATGCTAGTTGAAGGGAACGATCACTTTTGCTAGGTGGACAAATTTCACAGCAATAAAATATAGGCGCTAGAGTTTGGATTTGTGGTATGTATAGAGACTTATTCACGAAATGGTGATTGTATATGAGTTCATGAAGCAATTTAGCGACTGATAGCAAAATTTTGCGAGATTTCTAAAAAAGAGGCACCATCATACTGTTGTGCGTGAGGAAGGGAAAGCCGCAATCTCCAGGTGATGGCCGAGCTTGACAAGGTGGTGACATGTTAGAAGAGCTTGCGAAGAGATGATCGATGGATCCGCCGGTTCATGATTTCATGGAATGTTGAGGGATATAGGGATGCTGAAAGGATCGGTAATGGTGGGTTTGGTTGTACAGGTTGTTTGTGTTTTTCACGTTGGGAAGAAGGTAGGAGATGATGACATGACAATGATGTAGTTGTGAGGATTGTTTTATTTATTTTATTTTTAATTGAATTACAAATGTATAAACGTGTATAACTTTTTTGTACAAGCTTTAATTGACACGCAGTTTGTTATGTTGGAATCGTATCGACGAGATCTTTGCAATGGTACTAGTTCAGACAGTTTCTGAGACAGTTAAAATTTGGGCCTGTTTTGGATTTCAAAATGCGTTCAGAACCAAAGGTGAGTGACTAAACCCACTCTCGCCTAACTAAAATATTTGATTATTAGTTAAATTGAATTCATGTTTTGATATGATTGCTTTGGTTGTTGTTTGACTGTTTAAAGTTATTATTTATGTTAAATTTGCATAGACTGTATAATTTAATTTAATTATTGATATAAATTGTACAGTTAGAATTTAATTTCTGTTTAAAAACCTCATATCTAATGACTAGTAAACTGATATCACGTTGAGCTGTTTAGATGTAGTGATTTTGATTGATGTCGTGGATTTATATATTTATATATTGATATGTAGTTCACATTGTTATCGACATTGTTAATATACGCCCATTGATTTTTGCTGATTAATCCTAACTTTTACCCTAGATGTTACGGGCATCAAATAAACCCGGGATTAATCATTTAAAATGAATTAAGAACGTAGGTTGAAACGATAAATACTTATGACCCTGGTATGGATTGAAACAATTTATATCCTTTCCTAAAATATTAAAACTAAATTTTAAGTATTACTAGGCCATAGGATAGAAAATTATGTACGGACTCCGATTGGTTAAATAAAAATTGTTTTTAACCTTGAACTTTAGAATATTGTTTAAAGACAATATAAATGATATTTTTAATCGATTTTCTTTAAATTTGAACATTGATCTTTGAAATTTATAAATTAAAAAAAAAATCGTAAATGTGGATAACTGAAGTTAAAACTGGATTAATTATGAACTAAATTTATTAGAATTGAATTGTTTATCCATCTTTGATATTTTCTATAAATTAAACAGTAATAATTGAATTGTGAACTCGAGATTTTATAAACTAATAATTCAAAGTGAGAATTATAATTGAAATTCAATTATTTGAATCGAAATATTAAATCGAATTGTTTGAAATTGAACTGTTGAATCGAATTGGAATAAAAAAGTGAAGTTGAATCGATTTGAATTAAGATATAAAAATTTAGTCGAGTTGGTTTGAAACTGGAATATGATTCCACTTATTTTTTTAGAAAAGATTCTAATTCCAACTACGGTATTTTAAACCTTTTTATAAAATATTTAATAATTATTATTTTTCTTCATAAACTATTTTACTTTATAATTATTTTATTTATATTTATTATTTTATATAAACCATTTTTAATAATTAACTATTTATTTTATAAACCACTTCAATATTTTAACTATAGATTTTACTAAATTTTATAATTCTATTTTGAATACAAACTATTTATTTTTAAACTATTTAAATTATATATCTAAACTATTTAAATATAATTTTAACTATTTTAATATCCAAATTATTTTAAAGTTGGAATTGTTTCAAGATTTTAAGTTTGGTTTTAAATGATGATTTTAGTATGAAATATTCCATTTTGACTATTGAGAACGTGTTTAAAGAAAGATCTGATAATTTGATATGTAGTATGAATCTCTTTGAAATGTAAAAGAACCGACCGGTGTGAAAAATGTGAATGTTTGGTTGTTAAAGAGACCGGGATCGGATATTGTCATACTCTCTGCCAATACCGAAAACCACTTTAACAACTGTGTACGCGATGGAGTTCCAGATTGAAGTAGGTTGATTTGGAGGCGATTACGGGATTTGAAGAAAGAGAATGATGATGGATATCCTCGACCTTCGGGTCATAATTAAAATGACTAAAACAGGGCTATACCGAACCAAGTTGGGTTGGCTACCTCCATCGGCAACACTTCTTCCTTTATTACTATAGTCCCCCGGTTTGATTAATTTGATTTGATGCGCATCCGTGATTTGGGAGTGTTGTTCGAGGTGGGCGGTAGTCACGGTTATGCGTTACCATTAGTCCGGGCATGCAACTAGTATATTCCTACTCTGGGCATTCCTTGTGTGCCTTGTCATATTATCCTGATCGAGCCTCCTACGATTTTGATTTAACGTTTTCGTATAGCGGCGCATCCCTATCCACCGGCGGTTACTGGTGTTTTATATGCAATGTTTACGATAACGTATAAACGGTGTAAGGGTAAAAATGTAATCCTGCTTACGCTATTTTAATATTTTATATTTAACCATAGACACTATTATAATAGCGTATTGTATTATATAGTATCTAGTTTGATGGATCCTTAGGAGATGGAAATTCCCGTAACATCTCTTAAGTTATTGCACTCATATTATCACATGAATTTGATTTAACTGATATGATAATATTTTAGTTCTGATCCGAGTATTTTTGTCTTTTCTTTTGTGCTTGGGTTTGCCTGAGTTTCAGTTATCGAAGACATTGTTTTGAAGATGAAGATGGAGCTTGCTAGAAGTATTATTATTTATTTTCGCTCCAAATATTCGTATGTTTATGATAGTTAACTCTGATAATCGTTGTAAAATAAAAATCAAATGTATGTTTTAACAACTTCATGAACTGTTATTTAATTATTATATTTTATCCTTCCGCTGTGAGATTCTGTGTTTGTTTTTCTTCTTTCTTCCTTTTCTTATATAAATTCCGATTAACTATCTGTATTTTTGACTTGTTAAGTCGACATTGAGGATCATTATCGATTTGAATGGTCAGAAATCTCGGACGTTTCATTTGGTATCAGAGCTTTAGTTTAGTGAAAACTTTGGCTCTATTTGGCACCAATCAGTTTGAGCGTATATGAGTGAACATATTTGTATTTTCGGTATAAAATGGTTTGTATTGTGTTGATTTGTTATGTTGAGTATTTATAAATTCTGGTCAGTACTTGGGACGCCAATGCATTAACAGGGATTTCTAAATACTTGAATAAGACTTGTTGACATAATATTGTTTTGAATTATATTTTATATATATAAAGAATTATTTGAAAATCGATGAATATTTATTATTGTTGATTATCATCATTTATTATTCGATTAGTCAATAGCTAAAAATATTGATTATTGAATGGTTTAAGAAAATAAAAATGAAATACTGAAAATTAATTGGTAATGAAGTAAGAAGAAGTTAAATATGAATTTGGGAATTTAATTTCCGGTGGTTTTGTAATATTGATTTGCAAATGGTTTCAATTAATATAAATATATTTTAAAAGTTATTTCATATAGAAATTGTTTTCAAATGAATCTTATAAATAAGTGTGTATTCCCTTCTTGTCCTTGGGAAATAACTTCAGTGATGAGTGCACGCATCATCGGCGTTTATTTTCGAGAGTCTGAGTGGGGGAGACCACCTAGAAATTTTACGTTGATTTGAGAAAACCGAATTTATTTGAATCTTTTGAAGTATGGTTGAAAAATAAGGAATTGTATATATATTATTTCAAAATTGATTTGAAAATGAACCCAAAATTGAATTCTTAAAATCTTGAATGATTAATTAAATGAAATAGACTTAAATTTTAGAAACTTATGAATTGTGTAAACCTAAGAGAGTTATAATTAAAATAAAACTTTTAAGAATTTGAAATAATGAACTAAACGAATTGTAACCATTGAACTTGTATATAACCATTTTTTTCTATAGCATATATAACTTACCAAAATATATAAGAAGTTGAAGTGTTATATGAATAATCAATTAAATAATATACAAGTGTAAGTATGAATAATGAAAGGTGAAATTAAATTGATTGGTTACAAGTGTCAATAAAATATAAATTCTGATAATAGATGATATACCTAGTTTTGTTGTGGAATTGAATTCAACTAAGAAAGGTAAATAAATTAGAAATAGTGCACGTATTGTTAAATTTATTTAATTTATGGAAATTAATGAAAACAAATACATAAATTTTGAAAGATCTAAATTAGTAAAATAAGCCGAATGAAATGGAATTGATGTAATATGGTAATGAATCTAATTTGTGAAGTGAAACAAAAACAGTGAACATAGATGATTGTAAACGAGTTGATGGGATATATGGTAACATGCATTAACTGAATATGAATTCATTGTAGGAAAATAAATGTATATAACCTAATAAAATTTAAATGAATCAAATTGAAAGAAAATGAAAACAACTAATGTGCAATAAAGTGAATACTACCAATAAATGTTAATCAATTGTATAATGGTACGAAATGGTAGTGTAATAGATTAAATATTGATATTAGAAAGTATGAATGAAAATTTTTGTTAAAATTTTGGATGAATACTAGTTGGAAGTTTGTTAGGTGTATTTGTTAAGCCTTATATATTTTTCTGCATATATTGTTTACAATGTATATATATGATTTGTTATGTAAATTGACAACTTCCTTACTACGCCTTTTTGAGGAGGAAAAATTTTAATTGGGGGAGAGAGTAACAACCCCTATTTTTCGATAATTTAGATTATTTAATTTAATATGACTTTTAAATATATATTTTATTATAACTAAAATTTAATGATTTAATTATATAAGTTTTGATGTGCGAACTTAGTTAAAGAGAATTAGGTTATGAAGTTTAACTTATAATAACGATAATAAGTTGCATTGATGGTAAACTTAACTCTGATTTTGTTTGTAGTAATTAATATTGAAATTTGAAATCTTAAAGAATATGAATGGAATTGAGTTAAATAATTTACCGTTGAAATTCAATTGAATTGAAAAAAAAATCAATGTTGGAATTAAATACAAATAAATTCGATTTGCAATGTCAGTTTTAATTTTATTTTGATTTGAGTAAAATTGAAATTAAACTGAAATTAAATGTTTATTAGGAAGAAGTGGTTTAAATTGTTTAGAAATTAAATGTATTTTGGAATTGATAGCAAGTTATTAAGACATAAAATGAATTAATTATTTTAAATTTAATTGCCCACTTTAATTTGTTGAAAAATCTTTGAAGTGGATTTATGGTATATGTAAATTACCCTTATAACTAATATAAGTCCTAGTTTGGATAAGAATTAGTTTATTAATATTTGGTATTAAACTTATGCTGATACTTTAATGATCTAATTGTAAAAATGGTATGGTAGAAATTCAAGTATATTGTTTAGCTAATTTAATCCAACTTATTTTGACAGGAAGTGACTGATATATATTGCAAACAAACTTGTGATCGTTTACAATTGATTAACAGTGAATGTAGGAATTTAATATTTAGACATTTAATGAGATTGATTGATGTAATTAATAATTAAAATAAAATTTTATTTACTAAATTAAAATTAAATTTATTTTGATGCAAATAAAGTTGATTAGTTTTTGAAATATAATTAATGATAATAATATGAATTAGGAATTTATGGCGAATTTTTAATACTTAAAATGAATTGAATACATTAAAAAAAGAAACGTTCAACTAGAATTTGTTGAATAACTTAAATTGAGATTTTATTGTGTAGTTGATAAATATAACCAAAAATAAACCTTATTTTGTATTAGGATCAGATTTATGTCAATTAGAAATTGAATCATAGATGAATAACGAAGTATTGAATATGGTATCTAATTAATTAAGCATTGAAAATTGGCATATTAAGAATCCTAATCACTAACCATAATTCATTTCATATCTCTACCGTTCCATTTCTCTCAGCAAATACAAAAGGAAGCTTTTGTTTCTTTCTAAATCAAAAATCAAATCATTTAGAAACAAAAAAAATCGTCCAAGCTTGTATCCATGAGTTTGTGAGATAAAGATCTTCATCATCATATGCTAGTTGAAGGGAACGATCACTTTTGCTAGGGGAACGAATTTCTCAGCAATAAAATATAGGTGCTAGAGTTTGGACTTGTGGTATCTATAGAGACTTGTTCACGAAATGGTGATTATATGAGTTCATGACGGGATTTAGCGACTTATAGCAAAATTTTGCGAGATTCCTAAAAAAATAAAAAAGATGCACCATCTTACGACCGTGCGTGAGGAAGGGAAAGATGCAATCTCCGGATGATGGCCGAGCTTGACAGGGTAGTGACAAGTGAGAAGATCTTTCTAAAAGATGATCGATGGATCCGTCGGTTCATGATTCCATGGAATGTTGAGGGAGATAGGGATGCTGAAAGGATCGATAATGGTGGGTTTGGCTGTACATGTTGTTCGTGTTCTTCACGTTGGGAAGAAGGTAGGAGATGATGACGTGGCAATGATGTAGTGGTGAGGATTGTTTTATTTATTTTATTATTAATTGAATTGCAAATGTACAAACGTGTATGACTTTTTGATACAAGCCCCAATTGACACGCGGTTTGTTGCACTGGAATCGTATCGATGAGCTCTTCGCAATAGCACTAGTTTGAAAAGTTTCTGAAACATTAAAATTTAGGCCTTTTTGGATCTCAAAATGCGTTCAGAACCAAAGGTGAGTGATTAAACCCACTCACACCTAAATAAAATATTTGATTGTTAGAAAATTGAATTCATGTTATGATATGATTGTATTGGTTGTTGTTTGGCTGTTTAAATTTATTATTTATGTTAAATTTGCGTAGATTGTATAATTTAATTCAATTGTTGATATAAATTGTACAGTTAGAATTTAATTTCTGTTTAAAAACCTTATATCTAATGACTAGTAAACTGATATCACATTGAACTATTTAGATGTAGTGATTTTGATTGATACCGTGTATTTATATATTTATATATTGATATGTAATTCATATTGTTAACGACATTGTCTATATATGCCCATTGATTTTTGCTGATTAATCCCAACTTTTTCCCTAGGTGTTACGGGCATCAAATAAACCCGGGATTAATCATTTAAAATGAATTAAGAATGTAGGTTGAAATGATAAATACCTATTACCCTGATTTGGATTGAAATGATATATACCCTTTCCCAATATGCTAAAATTAAATTTTAAGTATTACTTGGCCATAGGATAGAAAATTATATACGGACACCAGTTAGTTAAATAAAAATTGTTTTGAACCTTGAACTTTGGAATACTGCTTAAAGACAATATAAATGACATTATTAATTGATTTTCTTTAAATTTGAACTTTGAGGTTTGAAATTTAAAATTTAAAAAAAAAACGTAAATGTGGATAACTAAAGTTAAAACTGGATTGAATATGAACTAAATTTATTGAAATTGAATTGTTTATCCAACTTTGATATTTTCTTTAAATTAACTTGATTTATTGTAGTAATTGAATTGTGAACTCGAGATTTTATAAATGAATAATTTAGAATGAGAATTATAATTGAAATTCAATTATTTGAATCGAATTATTTGAAATCAAATCGTTGAATCGAATTGAAATAAAAATGTGAAGTTGAATCGATTTGAATTAAGATAGCAAAATTTAGCCGAGTTGATTTGAAACTGGAATACGATTCCACTTTGTTTTTTTAGAAATGATTCTAATTCCAACTACAGTATTTTAAACCGTTTTATAAACTATTTAATAATTATTATTTTTCTTTATAAATTATTTTACTTTATAACTATTTTATTTCTATTTATTATTTTAAATAAACCATTTTAATAATTAACTATTTATTTTATAAATCACTTTAATATGTTAACTATAGATTTTACTAAATTTGGTAATTCTATTTTAAATACAAACTATTTATTTTTAAACTATTTTAATTATATATCTAAACTATTTAAATACAATTTTAATATCCAAATTATTTTAAAGTTGGAATTGTTTCAAGATTTTAAGTTTGGTTTTAAATGAAGATTTTAATATGAAATATTACATTTTGACTATTGAGATGTGTTTAACGAAAAATCTGATAATTTGATATGAAGTATGAATCTCTTTAAAATGTAAAAGAACCGACCGATATGAAAAATGTGAACGTTTGGTTGTTAAAGAGACCGGGATCGGATATTGTCGTACTTTCTGCCAATACCGAAAACCACTTTAACAACTGTGTACGCAGTAGAGTTCCAGAATGAAGTAGGTTGATTTGGAGGCGATTACTGGATTTGAAGAAAGAGAATGATGATGGTTATCCTTGACCTTCGGGTCATAATTAAAATGACTAAAACAGGGCTACACCGGACCAAGTGGGGTTAACTACCTCCATCGACAACAATTCTTCCTTTATTACTATAGTCCCTCGGTTTGATTGATTTGATTTGATGTGCATCCGTGATTTGGGAGTGTAGTTCGAGGTGGGCGGTAGTCGCGGCTGTGCGTTACCACCAGTCCGGGCGTGCAACTAGTATATTCCTACTCTAGGCATTCCTCGTGTGCCTTGTCGTATTATCTTGATCGAGCCCCCTACGATTTTGACTTAACGTTGTCATATAGCGGCGCGTCCCTATCCACTGACCGTTACTGGTGTTTTATATGCAATGTTTACGATAACGTATAAAACGGTGTAAGGGTAAAAATGTAATCCCTCTTACGCTATCTTAATATTTTATATTTAACCATAGACACTATTATAATAGCGTATTGTATTATATAGTATTTAGTTTGATGGATCCTTAGGAGATGGAAATTCCCGTAACATCTCTTAAGTTATTGCACTCATATTATCATATGAATTTGATTTAACTGATATGATAATATTTTAGTTCTGATCCGAGTATTTTTGTCTTTTCATTTGTGCTCAGGTCAGCCTGAGTTTCGGTTACCGAAGACACTGTTTTGAAGATGAAGATGGAACTTGTTAGAAGTATTATTATTTATTTCCGCTGCAAATATTAGTATGTTTATGATAGTTAACTCTGATAATCGTTGTAAAATAAAAATCAAATGTATGTTTTAACAACTTCATGAATTGTTATTTAATTATTATATTTTGTCCTTCCGCTATAAGGTTCTATGTTTGTATTTCTTCGTTTTCTTATATAAATCCCAATAATTATATGTATTTTTGACTTTGTTAAGTCGGCATTGAGGATCATTTTCAATTTGAACGGTCAGAAATCTCGGATGTTACAAATACTGATACCATACTACTCTGTAATAGTATATATTTCAAAACTAATACCTCAGTGGTTTCAAAACTAATACACTATTATTATATGCCACTATGTTGATACCCAAATTTATGCAAAAACAATACTTTATTATTAGATAGTATTAATCTCTCCAAATCTGATACCTAAATTGATGCAAAATCGATACCTAATTACTGTGTAATATTATTATTTTTAAAACTGATACCAAAGATGATACAAAACCGATAAATAATTACTGTGTAGTATTATCTTTTTCAACACTAATACCAAAGTTAATACCAAATTGATACGCTATTACCATGTAGAATTTTTTTATTCAAAATTGGTACCTAAATTAATGCAAAACTGCTACGTTACTAATGTATAGTATCATTTTATTCAGTACACTGTATTAGTTACATGTATACGCATAATAGTTCTCTATCATTTCTAAAATATTAAGGTCCAAGAAATGCCAAGCATCCATCCGTACGAAGCAAACTTTTTTGGAAATATTGGAAGCATTATCTTCAAAAACGAGAAAAGAGAAAGCAGCTAAAACTAAAAAAAGGATAAAATGATGGAAATCAAATAACACTTTAATTATTGGAGTAAAATGTATAAATAAGAATTGTACAATGACATATTTATGAAGATGAGGAGACAAAAAAAAAATTAAATGAAGAATTGAAAAGGGAAAGAAGAAAAAGAAAGTAAGCGGAGGATGAATTATTCAAGTTAAGATGAGTTAAAAGAAAAAAAAATCATATTTTATGGACAATGATTCTGAGGCAATGGTGGACTCTAAGGCAATGGTGGACTATATTCTCGTTCCAAACACTATAGTCGAAATAGATTGAGAGAATTTGAGCTGAATTTGAAAATAGAAAATTAAGCAAAATAAAAGTTGAGTACTCCTATTGATGAATGAACAACAACTAAAAGGATTGTGAATACTCTCTAACATATTAGATTGAAAAAGAGAAAGGCAAAACCATAGAGAAGCAAATAATCCTTTATCAAAAATTAATACTTGATCTCACTTCTCCAAATTTCAACTTGAATATCACATAAGAGCGTGAAAAGAAAAACGCTTGAAGATAAAATGCATAAAGAAAAGTAAACAAGACCAGCTCAACAACAAAAAAAGAAACCACCTATCATAAGCAAAATGCATTCTAATCTGAAGAGAGTAAAGAAAAAAAGTAAGAAAGCCAAAAAGAGTGATTCATTTGAGTAATAAAAAAATGAATAAAAAAAGGGAAGAGATCAAAAACTGAAGCTCACATTGAAAACAAGATGAAGAAACAGTGCAAAAAACAGAGTAAATAATAAAAGAAGCTGTAGCATAACCAAAATAACAAAAAATGGGGAAACAACAAAGAACAAACAAAACCAAGAAACAACACAAGAATCAATACAACCAATAAAGCTACTTGCAATCATAGAATCGTCATGGGTAGAGTTGCACCTGTCCCAGTTGCTAATATGTAAATTTACTGACTCTATCACAATAAAAACATTTTAAAAAAAAAATTGTCTTGCAAAATCATCAGAAAAGTAATTATGAAGGATGTGCTTAAACATGTATTGGAAGATAACTTCACTGGTGGCCGGGTACTATTCATTTTGAAAAAAATTAATAGTTGTTTAATTAAAACACATGCTTTCATTCTTGTTTAAATTTATTCATTTAAATCTGAAGAATGTATGAAGAATCTAATATTAATGTAACAACCCAGAAATGCGAGCCAATTAAAATTTTTTAAATTGGTGAATTTATTGAATTTTGAATATTTAAAATGAATTATTTTAAATAATAACGACGAGAAATTTATTTTGAATAGAATTCGAACGTATATATTATATAGATCGTCATTAGAATATTTATATTTATTTTAAATTATAAAAGGAATTGAAAATGGCGCGGTAGTTCGATAATTCGTTTTTAAAATTCAAATGAATGTACCGGGTGCAAAATAAACCGGGTTTTAGTGAAACCAAAAATATTTGAATTTAATGGTGAATATCTTTCCAACGAATCCGAAAAATTGAAATTTCATAGCGGTGATCAAAAGATATGCCCAGTTGAAAATTCTGAATAGTCGTTATAGAATTCTGGCCCTTAAAAATAGCCATTTTGCAAACGACCTCGGTTTTCGACGAAACCACTTTTGTTGGATCCGTGGTGTCAAATTATTGCTAGGTTTCAAATTTCATAATTTTTCGAATCAATATGTGAGCGTGGCAGAGGAAAACGCGTTTGACCAGTTTCAGTTGATTTTAATCGACTGGAAAATGGCCATTTTTCCAACGGTCTCAGAATTTGACGAAACTAGTTTTGTTAGGACCGTATCGTCAATATGAAGCTAGAAAAAAAAATTCTGGAATTTTTCTAGTTAGTATGTGGCCCCGGTAAATTGAAATGCGCATTCAAAATTCAATATATAGTGTTATATTTTGATTTTGACGAAAACTGATCGAAACAGTCGAATCAGCCTACGATACATACCCATTGTGTTCGGAATGTGGGTAATACGCTAGGGACGACAGTCGGTGGGTTCGGATCCGGGTTCGAAGATAAAAGTTACTTTTATAAGGAATAAAATATTAATTAAATAAAATACATAAAACTCTCACCTCTCCCTCCTCTCTCAGATCTGAAAATAGAAAAAAAAACCAAAATCGAGATCGCGCCCCTCCCTAGGCGCCGCCGCGTCTCCAGAAACCCCCCATCCGTCGATAGCCCCTCCTCCTTCCCTTCCCCACGCTAGCCCCCTCCCTCGTTCGATCCCTTCACCCCCCTTTCCTTGAATCCACCGCCGCCGCATCGGAAGGACCACTGCCGCCACCTGGAAGAAGACCACCACCCCTAGCCTTTGCAGCCACCTGCCATCGCTTCCAGGCCCCACCAGCAGTCTCCGGCCACCCACAACCCTCCTCCAACCTATAAACGTGAGTTTTAATCCTCCTATTATTTATGGTTTCTTAGTTTTTAATTAATTAATTTATTTAGTTAGGTAAAAATGCAATTTTTACTTAGAAAATGATGCGGATTTTACTTAGTTAAAAAGATGATTTTTATTTATATAAAATAGCATTGTAAAAATCTGATTTTTTTATATACATAGGATTGGAATAAAAATTTGATCTTTATTCATTTGAAAAGATTATATTTTTATAACTGAAAAGATTATATTTTTATAACTGAAAAGATTATATTTTTATAACTGAAAAAAAGTAATAAAAATGTAATTTTTTTTATGAACAGTGTGAAAAGAACTGCATAGGAATTTCAAGCCAATACAGACAGTTCAGCAGCTCAACAGCAAAACACGGCGGAGTGGAACCCTCTGTGAGAACTTCTCACTTTAAATCTTGTTTTTCTAGTTATAATATATATACTAGGATGCAGACGGTGCTTAGCAGCACCCGACACCCGTCGTCCACAGACCATGGACGACTTGTATGCTTGTTTGTTTGATTTTGATGTGTAGTTGATTGTGTGATGTGATGTGAAATGAAATAAAACATTTATATAGTTGAAATAAAATATTTTATAGTGGAAAATATTTTATAGTTAAAAATAGAACTTTTAACATGTATATGAAATGAAATAAAAATAAACAAATCGGACGATTTGTTTATATACACACATTTGACTGATATTGATTGGGACGATAAATTTTACACATCGCCCAACTGCATAAATAAAATCTGTGTTTGATTGTTTGAAACCCCACACGGGTATTGGGATGAGATTTGACGTACACTAATCCCGATTGTTTAGTTGTATGTCGATCGATTGATTGACCGACTGTTATAAGCGTTAAATATTTATGTTCGATGCTTATACAGTGTAGAATGCACTTTGGATGATGGTTGATTATTCATCGTTGTTATTGTATACATGTGTTGTAGAAAATCCATATAATTAACATTATATGGTAATTGATTGGGCCTCATTCCATATTTGAAAAAGAAATATTTGAAATAGAAATATTTGAAATAGAATATTTGAAAATAGAAAGATATGAAGCCGTGTTGATTAGATTGACGTCATTTTGACGTGAACGATATTTGTATCGATTTTATTCATTTTATAATGAATATCGAAAGTGATTTCAAAATCTGATATTTTGAAAAGAATTGAAATTCGAATGAAATTGAATATAAATGAATTCGAATTGAAATTGAATGAATTCGAATTGAATTGAATTGAAAACGAACTGAAATTGAATTAGAAATCAATTTGAAATGAATTTAGAACGAATTTATAAGGAAAAATTCAATTTTGATTTGAATTAGAAATGAAGTTGAAATCGTTTTGAAACGAATTTAAAACGAATTATAGAAAAACATTTTTAAAAGGTAATCGACGAAGTATATATTATATATATTATATATATAATATAATGGCCTGAATAGAACGCGCCGCGCTGCGGTAGTTCGTGAATTTCGACCATTGACTTCAAATGGATATTGCGGGAGATCCGACCGTCGGATTCTCCTAAAACCGGAACCGTTGGGTTCGTATCGAAAAGAGCTTTCTAACGAATATTAGAAATTTGAAATCTAACGGTTGGATTTGGAATTATGTCCAAATCAAATTTGGAAAAGGTCGCGGTAAGTGCAGTTCGATGGCCGTTGATGGAAATCGACTGTACGGGCCTTGATAAAATTATTAAAAATAGTAATAATTTGTGTAAAATCATAAGAAATGATTTGGGAAAAATTGGGACGAAAAACTCCATATTTGAAAAGATAAAAATAGATTTTTATCGAATGAACTAGTTTTGAACTAGAATTAAAATTCTATTTATTTTTAAATAAATAAATTTGATTTGAAAGGGTTTTAAAAGTAACCAGGATTTCCAATAATTGAATTGGAATGGATTTGAATCGAAATTGTCTTTGGATTATTTCGATGTTGGATTTGGTGATTATACAGATATTGTTATGGAAATTTGAAAGATATATTTATATCGTTATTTCCAATACGATATTTGTTGGTCGTAGAATTTGATATTGAATATTAGCCGATATATTTTCTATTCAGAGCCTTGTATTTAATATCAAATGTGATTTGGGTTTGTCGTGAATGGTGTCTTCATTAACACTGTTCTTAAGCCCAGTTGAGAAAAAGATTAAATCTTTCATTTAGATTTAATGAAGTGTACCAATTAAATAATATTTAATTGGAATTGAATTGGTATTGATTTTTGGGTTTATCGTGAACAGTGTTTTAAATAACACTTGTTCTTTAACCCGATAATTAATAGAATGTGATTTTGGGTTGTCGTGAATGGTATCTTCAATAATACTGTTCTTAGACCCAAAGGAGTTAAGAAAATCAGAAACTAACTGGAGATTAGTTAAGTTGAATGGTTCCTGGGGTATTGATCTGATGTTGGTTTCGGCCTTTGGGGTTAATACTTAGGGAATTGCTCACATGCTAATTTATGGTTAGGGTCTGATTGAAATGTAATGTGATTTTGGGTTTATAGTGAACCGTGTTCTAAATGACACTGATTCTTTAACCCAGTTAAAGATTAAAACTAAGTGGAGTTTTAATGAATCTTTAATTAGATTGAAAAGATCGAGAATGGAGTATCACCAGTTTTGCTCCAGGCGATAGTTAAATCTTTAATTAGATTTGAACATGAAATGGTAATTGAATTTACCGATAACACCGTGGTGTTAGATATGAAGTATTACTAGTTTTACTTCATGGGATGAATAGGCTGGGATTGGGAAATTAAAACAAATGATTACTTCGGTAAGGTTCGTTAATCCCGACTAGTTTGAATTGATATTCAAAAGAAGGTTAAAGAGTAAATTTAAAAGGATTTATCTTTCATAAAATTAATGGGAACCTTTCCCTTAGATTATGAAATTTAGAAACTAGCCGTAGGTTAGATAAGATGAGTGGTCTCCTGGATATTGATCTGATGTTGGTTTCGGCCTTCGGTGTTAATATTTGGGAAATTGTTCTCTTGCTGATTTACAGTTAGTGACTGATGAATTGGAATGAGGCGTATGTTGTGTTTGTGTAACATTTGTTTACTATATACGCGGGTTGTTCGGAAAGGCCGGGTTTATACCCATTCTGAATAACCGATTCAACGATAAGTCGAAGATGATGACGGTGGTCGAAGACCGGAAGTCTTCACAACGTTTGGGTGATTACTGATGATCTTGATTGGGCTGTACACCCAAGATGAGGGAATCAGTTGGTGGTCGTCCAGACGTACTTGGAGATCGACGGATATGCGAGGAAAGTGCCTCCGGTTTCGTTTAGACCTAGAACGGACTTGTAAATGGATGGTGTGTCTGACATTGTATTCCTTTATATTGTATTCGTTAATCTCTGCTAAATATATATCTGTTTGGCGGCGGAGAATTTATTCTCTTGCTTAACGCCCTTCTCTGAGACATACGAGCTCAGAGGTTATATATTGGCAGAAATCAGTGGTACGATATGGATTGATAGTGTGGCATGCTGAGATGCAGTGATCCAGACTTTTGTTGAAAAGCAAAGTTTGGTGGATGATGATCAAAGCGCAGCTTTGATATAGCATGGCTTTGTGTATAGCGTTGATTCGCGAGCCTCACACCCCGGTATGGTGGTAACCTGATGGTTTGATCAGTATGCTTTTTTAGTGGATGGGCGCCCTAGCGGTGTCATGGATTCGGTCGACCGAGATGAGCTTAGTGCTCAGGGATAGAGTAAGCGGTGTTTTCTCTCGCTGGGACGTAAGCCGCGGTGATACTCTGGTCCGAAAAGTGCGGATGTGCATTACGGTGTTTTCTCTTGCTGGGACGTAAGCCGTGGGGAATTGCACTACGCGATCGATCTTTCGAATCAGGAGCCATCATGATGGAAATCCAATTTCCAATACGTGTATTTCGGTTTAATTTTAGAGCCTAGTATGGCGACATAGTGGGATGGGGCGCTTATGCCGTCTATGATTGATACTTATGATTTGAAGATGTTTTATACAATATGCACTTATAATAGTATCAAAAGATTTGTTTTAAAACGTATCAAGCATTCTTGGCTATTATAAGGTAAAAACCCTATCCCCCGGCTTGCGTTGCATTGTGTGATAGGACCTGGGTCTTATAATAGCTTCGTTTCCCTTTATTTAGCATTGCGTTGTTGTTTTATGCACTGGTGTTCTTGGGAGGAAACCCATTCCGTGTTATACGGCGTGGTCCCTTGATTTACCTAACTTTAAAATAAAGATTAATAATTGTTTTAGTTCTCACACCAGTCACATGACTGACCTGGAGTTTATTGTTTTAACCAAAACTCTGGGTGCCCCTATTTTCTACACGGGCAGCTAGTAGTTTTGGTTTTGCAGATTTATATTCACAGGATCCTGATTTACAGCTGGAACGATGCTCGGAAAGCTCTGTATCCGTGTATTACTTTCAGTTGTGTTTTATATTGTTTTTCCGCTGCAGTACTGTATTTAAATCTCTGATATTCTTTGTTGTATAATATTTATTCATACTCTGTATATTCTTGTATTCTGATGGAATTGTTGTAATAAACAATGAAATGTTCTTCTGTCTGCGTTCTTTTGTGTGTTGTTCTCGAACTATCCGCGCTTTCCTCACCGGGGAAGTTACGGGTTTTTACAATTAAACTTCTGAAAATTACTATGTATTTGTTGTTAAGTTGAAAGTTTCATCTATATTGAAACTAGAACCAACGTAAATATAAAACTAATACCTAGATTCTGTGTATGAAATATAATACCTTCAAAATTTTGAAACTGATACCTAAGTGCATATAAAATTGATACCGAGAATCTATATGTGAAATATGATAAATTATATTTTTTGAAACTGATACCTATGCACATATGAAACTGATACCCAGAATATGTGCATGAAATATGGTACCTTAAAAATTTTAAAATTGATACCTAAGTACATATGAAACTAATATACAGAATCTGTATATATAATATAAAACTTTCAAAAAAATTGATACCTAAACAAATAACAAACTGATACCCTGAATCTATAAAAAATTGATATATGCATATACATCAAAATGATAACTATACATATATGAAACTGATACCCATTTTAAAAAATGATACATATAAATAAATGAATCATGTTTGTTTTGTAATCAAAGTTCACTAAAAAAATTATCATTGTTTTACACTGAAATTTAGTTTGTTCAATCTTTCCTTTCATTTTTAATACAGAATATTGATTGGTTCATTTCAAAATGTGCCTTGATAAAAAACAACAACACAATGACTACAACTATAGCAGTAAATATAGTTTCAATGTACACTCTTAAAATATTTCTTATGTACATGGAATTACAATAGACATTAATTCTAGGAAAAGAGGATTAACTGAGAAAATTGCAAGAATTATAAATCATTTGGTTCTCTTGGTGTTAGAAGAAGCTGTGCAAAATGAGTTCAAGGATGTAATATTCTTCCTGCTGCACTGTGATAGCCATTAGACGCTAGTGACACTAGTATCTTTGACATACACTACAATGCAATCGTAACATCTCGATTCTTTGTGCCCAAGGAGATCGAATGAGGAAAACAATCCAAATCTAAAAGCGGTTATTACACTAATGTGAAACAGCTTCTAGAATAACAAACCAAAATATATGTTTTAAATAAAAAAATCAATACTAATCTATATTTTTGTTGAGAGATGAAGTTGAAGAAATAATATATTAGTTCTGGAAAAAGCATAACATTCATGATATGCAACTCTAAACAACTGAAATACATAAATTAGAGTGAGCATAGCAAGTGTAACACCCTACCTCCGCCAGGGTCACTCGCAAAGGAATGCACTAGCTTTGGAGGGGTATTATTGGTAAACATGCATGATGATATAGCAAGGCAGGACATGACATATATATATGTAAATAAACAGAGTAAGTAAATAAAACAGCGGAAGATTTTTAAACTATTTCAAAAACAAGTCTGGTACATCAAAATGTCCATTTTTCCCAAATAAACAAGTCTAGTACATGAAGTAACATCATCTGAAACCGAAAAAGGAAAACATAAAAGTAGCTATCCCCCAAAGTGGAAGAAACCATAGCAAGCCCAAGTCCAAAGCATACATGAGCTATCCAAGCAAGCGGCTAAGATCCAAGCTAGGCTCCTGTATTCCCTCCCTGAGAACCTGGGGGGGAACGGAAGAAAAGAGGCGAAAGAAAACAGGTCAGTCAAAAAGACTGAGTAAGCCCTGCTACGATCAGTCTATAAACTAATAAAGTTAACATCATGATGGAAACTGAGATGATCATAGATAACAACATACTGGCATGGTAAATCAACCACGAGATAGATAGAGGTGTCATCGCATAAACAGAGTTAAGTTTTGCACCACGGTGTACTAGTAAACCAACATAACAGGTATTGATCCCTTAGCCCAAACCTTGGCCCAATAACATGAAGTGACCTTAATATAAGGTCCAACCCAACGGTCTAGTCGATCGGCTCCCTACAAGCCTAACACGTCAAGTGTTGATGTCCATACGGCCCACATATGGATGTAGGTAGTCTGTGCCGGGCCCACCTTCGGGTGTATCAAGCCCTCGGTTGTCGACCCCGGACACTTAAGCAATAATGCACAGCCCTAACCTACTGGTACCCGTGCCTCGAGTTTGTCCAACATCGGACTACGTGCACGTCCGTAGCCCGCCGGACCCGCACCGCTGTACCACTCAGCCGTCGCTTTGGTCGCTTACATCAGTCCAGTAATCGTGCCCCGCCCTAGCCTAGCCTCTAGGGTTGTGAATGATACCAAACTGGGATTACTGCTGGAACAGACCACGTTGCTAGGGTTTCTAAGAGGGTTAAGTGTGATTTAACCCTTCACTAATCCTGGATTAAACTGGTTAAGTGTGGCTTAACCCCATTCTAATCCCTTGAACTCCCAAATTGATTAAATTGGTTAAGTGTAACTTAACCCCATTTTCATCCCTTGAATCCCCAAATTGGTTAAGTATTAGTGGACCCTGACTTAACCCTAATTATGAGGCATTAATTAACTTAATGCACCTCAACCTCTCACATTAGACCTTGTTGTGGTTACTAGTTAGGCCGGGCGGGTCCGGGTAGCTTTACACCACAACTTGGTCTAACCTCGGGTCTTGGCACCCCATGACCAACTTCTCACATTGGGTCCTATTGTTTATAGCCACTAGTTAAGCCGGTCGGTTCCGGGTAGAATTACGCTACAAACTCAACCCAACCTCGAGTTGGCCACACTTATGTTTTCTAAGTGTCATGTCCACTTTATTTCAAAACATAATTACAAGTCAAACAATTACTTGGGTAGACCTAACTTAATAGGTAAATTCCCAAGGGGTAGACCTAACTTAATAGGTAAATTCCCAATCTTATATTTTCATGTATTTTAAGTTTACCCCAAAACCCCCAACGTCATTCTATCGCTTACATATTCGTAGTAACGCATAAAGGATAGGAAGAGGGAACTTGGCACAACATACATGATAAACTTGCACAACAATCATGCATAACATGTTAGACTTGCACAACTTAGCGTAGTGAACTTGCATATTACCATAAACATGCATAACATGTTAAACTTGCATAACTTAGCATAGTGAACTTGCATATTACCATAATCATGCATAACTTGTCAAAACATGCACAACTTGTCAAAACATGCACAACTTGTCATTTTAAACTTGCATAAACATGCACAACTTGCCAAAACATGCACAACTTGTCAAAACATGCACAACTTGTCATTTTAAACTTGCATAAACATGCACAACTTGCCAAAACATGCACAACTTGTCAAAACATGCACAACTTGTCATTTTAAACTTGCATAAACATGCACAACTTTAATAAACATACAAATCATGGCTTAACAAACTTGCATAAACATGCATAACTTAATAAACATACAAATCATGGCTTAACAAACTTGCATAAACATGCATAACTTAATAAACATACAAATCATGGCTTAATACCCTTGCATAACTTATGAAACATGTAAAACATGGTATAGTGAGTTCGCATAAGCATGCATAATCAACTAAACTCACATAAATCTCAACTTTCACCACATATTAACTTTAGAGTTTGTAAAGTGAAGGTAAGAGGGCTTACTATGTTTATGCGGACTCAAATGAGTATAACAAATGCAAGAAACCCCTTATGCAACTAATTAAAGCCCCCAAATGCAAGCAAACTTGATCAAGACTCCTCCTTTATGATGCCAATAGAAGAACAAGCCCTTAATGCAAGCTAAGGAGGATCATACAAGCCTAAATATGCTTGTATGCATGGAAAATTACTTAGGAATTAATTTAGGAATTGTATGAAGAGGGTGGAGGCCATGAGAGTTTTGATTTTGGCATAGTTTAGTTGCAAGAATGATTAATGAGGCTTAGGGTAGGTTAGGGTCTTATTTATAGATTAGGTTAGTGATTTGAACCATAGGATTAACCCTAGATTCAATTAGGTCCATCAGATCCCGGAACTCTCTAGAACCAAGCCCCCCTATCAAGCCCAAATCAGAAATGGTGCACCAGGCCAAGTAGCCCGGCCACCCCCTGTCGACAGGGCTGTCGACAGGGCAGTCGACTCCCTGGGTCCCTGTCGACAGGCCTGTCGACATGGGGCCCCTGGCGGGAGTTTTCCCGCCTTGGCCCAGCTGGCCCAATTCTTTAAATTTGAATCTGATTTTAAACCTTGAATTTTCTGAAAACTTTGACGGGCCATATCTGGGCCATACGGACTCCGTTTTTCGAAAACTCGGACTCTATTTCGCGTATTTTTCCGAGACGAACGCAATGGCATAGCCCGTTTCCCTTGATTCACATTTAATAATTTAATTCTGCCTCAATTTTCATTATTATAGGTTATTGAAAATACGGGTTGTTACATTCTCCCCTCCTTAAAGGATTTCGTCCCCGAAATCTTCAAGTTAGGAAGAACGTATCCTACCATCCAATCATCCATCTACTCAAAGCATCATCCACAAGCAATCATTGTCCTTAAAGGATTCTAAATGTGGTATGAACATATGCAAAAGTGTGTGTATATGCACTTACCTAATGCAAAAATCAGGCGGTTACTGATACAGTAAACCTCCTTAATGCATATGTATGTAAATCAGGCGGTTACTGATACAGTAAACCTCCTTAATGCACATGTATGTCAGTGAAATGAATCCATATGTATGCAAATTCCTAACATAGTGTATAATATCTACATGCGTGCTCAATCATACATCCATATGCAACATCCATGTGATAGCATACGAATTTCATCCAAGAATAAGCATAAACACTCATGCACATGCAATATGAGGAGTGTGTGAGCCGATCTAGTGCCTAATCGTGTATAATGCATCCACGAGCAACCACTTGCAAACACTTGCAACCACTTGCAACCATCAAGCATAACATGTTTCAAACACATGTTTCAACCAAAGGGTTTCTACCTAAGGTTCTCATGACAAGATAGACACGATGAACTAGATAAACTAGATAGACTCCTTTTTGGATTACAAGAAATCCATTCAAACTTTGACATATAGTACTAACCGATGAGTCTTAACCACCCCTTCTGGAGTTTACAACAGAAATAAGGTCGAGAATGGGACCGAGAGGATATATATACAAAAGATAGCTTGCAAGCAAGCTCCACAGGAAAACAAGGATCAAGGATGTACTCTTTAAAAAGATATGATGCGTGTATCTAGTCTTCACTCTTCTTAGTCACGTTTCCTTGAGCTTAACTCAACTGTGCTTTGACTATCTTTCACTTCATGATTCCTTGGCTTCCTAACTCCTATTTCCCAAATTCGAGTTGGAACTCATTTCATCATCGCCTCTCGTCTTTCTTTTCCACTTATTCTTCTTTCTGTATACTTGGCTTAAACACAATTATAACCTCATGATTCGTGCAAGCTCTCCAAAATTCACCAGTGAATCCTGGATCTCGTCTTCTTACCATAAGGTATTCCATGCAGCAGAACTTTTCTTGAAAATACCACTCCACGTTGCCTATTGCCCTTATAAACGTGATTTCCTATAACTCAGGCTTAATCGACATGAACCATCCGCCTATAGGCCGTACCTAGATTCAGTTGCCTACCCATGGCTTCCTGTAGGCTCCCTCAAAACTGGCCAACTTCTTGAGGGTAAACCGTTGCTAACCATGATGCAGTCCTCTCGCTCTTCACCGGACTGAAATGAGCACTCTTCGTGAGTCTACCTATTATGACCCATATACCCGTATTCCCTTTCTTTGATCTAGGTAATTTATCCTCCTAATCTATCGAGATGTTTTCACACTCCCCTTGCGAAACTTCCAATGGAGGTAATGGCCCCCTGGGCTTCTATGACTTGGCCTCAACCTGGTGGCACAACATGTATCCCGAAACCAACTCGGCCACCTCCTCGAGTGATGCGTATCTTCAAGAACCTTCTTTACCAAGTCTTTCACTCGAGGAACACATAATCTCTTGTCGCGCCTCAGTCATCCTTTATAATATATCTAGCGAGGTGACTTAACATCTCGCCTCGAATCAACTGGTCCATGTTCTTGACCAACTGCGGGTCTTCTTCCCGTGAAACTCCCTTCTTGATCCAGAAGAGTAAGTCTAAACTCCGGGAATGCTGACTAACTGGCCAAACGGAGAAAGCTTCTTACTTCAATTGCCCTTCTCAGAGCTTTCCGGTCTCAAACCGCAGCCACTTTAGCGGAATCCACCGCTAAGCCTTACTTAAGAACTATGTGCCCAAGAAATCCAACTTCTTTCCTCCAAAGTGGCATTTGGAGAACTTGACCTTCAACCGGTGGCTCTAAGCGTATCCATCTCCTTCTTGAGATGTCTAACATGTTCTTCCTCGTTCTTTTGAGGAGATCAAAATATCGTCTATGACGACCACGACAAACTTGTTCAAGGACTCCCTAAACACCCTACCCATCAAGTCCACGTAATATGCGGGTGCATTAGTCAAACCAAATAGCATGACTAGCCATTCTAAAACCCATCTAGAGTCCTAAACGCAGTCTTGTCAATTCCATCCTCAGCCATCCTAAGCTGATGGAATCCGGCAGCTAGATCAAAAGAAAACAGATGCTCCTACAAGCTGATCAAACAAATCATCGATCCTTGGTAACGGTTGTCTATTCTTCTCACAATAACCGACACATAAGCGAAGCAAACCGTCCACATTAGTAACGAATGCTACTGGAGCACCCTACTCGAAAATGCTTCGTCTTAGGAAGTTCTTCTCAAGCAACTCCTTGACTTGCTTTCTTAACTCTCATCTCGTGAGTTCATGTGCCTAACCGGCCACGAAACTGGCTTGGTATTACCAACCAGATAATGCGGAAATCTATCCCCAGATATCAGGATATTCTCGGACCACCCTCACAGATTGCAAACTATCGATAGACGAGTTGAGGGATTCAAGATAACATAACATGACGGGACCCATAAGGTTACTATAAATTTCTAGGGTATTACCGAGGCGGATCATGAGCCTCACAACCCTATATACAAAAACCAAGAATGGCTTCAAAACAGGACAACCATTCCATGCCCAAAACCAACCCATATCCCCTGAAACCGAGAATATAAACACCCCACGAGAATTCTATACTTAAGATAGAAATTTTCAAATCCACTCAGACCATAGACAAACGGGCAGAACCCCCAATTGGATTTGAAACACATACGGGATCATCAACTATACTAGTACTTAGGTGCAAAACTTTCAACTGGATCAGATGAAATAAAACTATGCGATGTGCCAGAATCAAACAAAGTTCGAACAGGGAAAATCAGAAAATGTAAACAAGATTTTTAACAGAAACACTACCTCTATCATGAGCTGGAGGAACGGGGTGGAGGGGATGATCTCGCTCTCCAGATAGTCCTGTACACCGAGTCTGACCTTGCCTTTGTTTCCTCGGGCAATCCTTGCTGAGATGTCCAAACTCACTACAAATGAAGCATTCGCCCCGCTTTCTCTTTTCCTTCTTCCTACATTCCCTGGCTATATGTCCAACTGTACCACAGAAGTTACATTTCATATTCTTGCCCCGTTTCCCGGAATTTACTCCTTTGCCTTGAGACTCATTTGCCTTGACCTCTTTCTTATCATTGCTACCTTCTTCTTGAAGTAGGGCCAAATTCACTAAACTCTCGAAAGTCGCCCCCAAGGGTATATGAGACAGGGCCAAATCATGTAATGGCTCGTTTAATCCTAGAGCAAAGTGTAGGGCCTTCTTCTGAGCTGTATTAACCAAGTCTAAATCGTCCTGAGCCAATTGATTAAACTTATCTATGTATTCCCTAATAGTCATGTCCCCTTGCTTCAGTGATAAGAATCTCAGTCCAAACCTTCCTCTAAAGTCATCCCAAGTCTCAATTGGCCTAGTAGCGGTGGTGACTACCCACCAACGTGCAGCTTCTTCCTTTAGCAACCATACTGCCAATAGAACCTTCCTGCGGTCACCTATATCAAAGGTGGCTAAAAGATCTTCGGTCTCTTTCAACCAATTCCTTGCCTCTACAAAAGTCTCGGTTCCAAAGAAATTCTTGCAACCCATCGCCTTAAAATCTTGGCAAATCTCGGCGAAGTCAATTTGAGGATGCTGAGGGGAAGGAGGAAGAGGAACATCAACTACCGGAGGAGGAGTAATATTTGCGGGGCCGGCTTCGGTCGTCCTGGCCTCCAAAAGTCTCCTATACCAAACAGGTACGTGAACTCCCTCCGGAATGGCAAAGTTGTCGGCCATACTGGAAACGAAGAAAAAGATAGATTCAAAATGGAGAAAACGAAGGAATTTTGCTAATGGCTTTTTGGGGAATAGCCTTTTTAAAATAAACTAGACTTTTCTTTGGAAAATACTTTATACTTGGTTTTGAAAATAGTTTTTCAAAGAGTCTTAAAAACCTTTTTATCCCTTCTCGTAAACCATATGCTCTGATACCAAATGTAACACCCTACCTCCGCCAGGGTCACTCGCAAAGGAATGCACTAGCTTTGGAGGGGTATTATTGGTAAACATGCATGATGATATAGCAAGGCAGGACATGACATATATATATGTAAATAAACAGTGTAAGTAAATAAAACAGCGGAAGATTTTTAAACTATTTCAAAAACAAGTCTGGTACATCAAAATGTCCATTTTTCCCAAATAAACAAGTCTAGTACATGAAGTAACATCATCTGAAACCGAAAAAGGAAAACATAAAAGTAGCTATCCCCCAAAGTGGAAGAAACCATAGCAAGCCCAAGTCCAAAGCATACATGAGCTATCCAAGCAAGCGGCTAAGATCCAAGCTAGGCTCCTGTATTCCCTCCCTGAGAACCTGGGGGGGAACGGAAGAAAAGAGGCGAAAGAAAACAGGTCAGTCAAAAAGACTGAGTAAGCCCTGCTACGATCAGTCTATAAACTAATAAAGTTAACATCATGATGGAAACTGAGATGATCATAGATAACAACATACTGGCATGGTAAATCAACCACGAGATAGATAGAGGTGTCATCGCATAAACAGAGTTAAGTTTTGCACCACGGTGTACTAGTAAACCAACATAACAGGTATTGATCCCTTAGCCCAAACCTTGGCCCAATAACATGAAGTGACCTTAATATAAGGTCCAACCCAACGGTCTAGTCGATCGGCTCCCTACAAGCCTAACACGTCAAGTGTTGATGTCCATACGGCCCACATATGGATGTAGGTAGTCTGTGCCGGGCCCACCTTCGGGTGTATCAAGCCCTCGGTTGTCGACCCCGGACACTTAAGCAATAATGCACAGCCCTAACCTACTGGTACCCGTGCCTCGAGTTTGTCCAACATCGGACTACGTGCACGTCCGTAGCCCGCCAGACCCGCACCGCTGTACCACTCAGCCGTCGCTTTGGTCGCTTACATCAGTCCAGTAATCGTGCCCCGCCCTAGCCTAGCCTCTAGGGTTGTGAATGATACCAAACTGGGATTACTGCTGGAACAGACCACGTTGCTAGGGTTTCTAAGAGGGTTAAGTGTGATTTAACCCTTCACTAATCCTGGATTAAACTGGTTAAGTGTGGCTTAACCCCATTCTAATCCCTTGAACTCCCAAATTGATTAAATTGGTTAAGTGTAACTTAACCCCATTTTCATCCCTTGAATCCCCAAATTGGTTAAGTATTAGTGGACCCTGACTTAACCCTAATTATGAGGCATTAATTAACTTAATGCACCTCAACCTCTCACATTAGACCTTGTTGTGGTTACTAGTTAGGCCGGGCGGGTCCGGGTAGCTTTACACCACAACTTGGTCTAACCTCGGGTCTTGGCACCCCATGACCAACTTCTCACATTGGGTCCTATTGTTTATAGCCACTAGTTAAGCCGGTCGGTTCCGGGTAGAATTACGCTACAAACTCAACCCAACCTCGAGTTGGCCACACTTATGTTTTCTAAGTGTCATGTCCACTTTATTTCAAAACATAATTACAAGTCAAACAATTACTTGGGTAGACCTAACTTAATAGGTAAATTCCCAAGGGGTAGACCTAACTTAATAGGTAAATTCCCAATCTTATATTTTCATGTATTTTAAGTTTACCCCAAAACCCCCAACGTCATTCTATCGCTTACATATTCGTAGTAACGCATAAAGGATAGGAAGAGGGAACTTGGCACAACATACATGATAAACTTGCACAACAATCATGCATAACATGTTAGACTTGCACAACTTAGCGTAGTGAACTTGCATATTACCATAAACATGCATAACATGTTAAACTTGCATAACTTAGCATAATGAACTTGCATATTACCATAATCATGCATAACTTGTCAAAACATGCACAACTTGTCAAAACATGCACAACTTGTCATTTTAAACTTGCATAAACATGCACAACTTGCCAAAACATGCACAACTTGTCAAAACATGCACAACTTGTCATTTTAAACTTGCATAAACATGCACAACTTGCCAAAACATGCACAACTTGTCAAAACATGCACAACTTGTCATTTTAAACTTGCATAAACATGCACAACTTTAATAAACATACAAATCATGGCTTAACAAACTTGCATAAACATGCATAACTTAATAAACATACAAATCATGGCTTAACAAACTTGCATAAACATGCATAACTTAATAAACATACAAATCATGGCTTAATACCCTTGCATAACTTATGAAACATGTAAAACATGGTATAGTGAGTTCGCATAAGCATGCATAATCAAATAAACTCACATAAATCTCAACTTTCACCACATATTAACTTTAGAGTTTGTAAAGTGAAGGTAAGAGGGCTTACTATGTTTATGCGGACTCAAATGAGTATAACAAATGCAAGAAACCCCTTATGCAACTAATTAAAGCCCCCAAATGCAAGCAAACTTGATCAAGACTCCTCCTTTATGATGCCAATAGAAGAACAAGCCCTTAATGCAAGCTAAGGAGGATCATACAAGCCTAAATATGCTTGTATGCATGGAAAATTACTTAGGAATTAATTTAGGAATTGTATGAAGAGGGTGGAGGCCATGAGAGTTTTGATTTTGGCATAGTTTAGTTGCAAGAATGATTAATGAGGCTTAGGGTAGGTTAGGGTCTTATTTATAGATTAGGTTAGTGATTTGAACCATAGGATTAACCCTAGATTCAATTAGGTCCATCAGATCCCGGAACTCTCTAGAACCAAGCCCCCCTATCAAGCCCAAATCAGAAATGGTGCACCAGGCCAAGTAGCCCGGCCACCCCCTGTCGACAGGGCTGTCGACAGGGCAGTCGACTCCCTGGGTCCCTGTCGACAGGCCTGTCGACATGGGGCCCCTGGCGGGAGTTTTCCCGCCTTGGCCCAGCTGGCCCAATTCTTTAAATTTGAATCTGATTTTAAACCTTGAATTTTCTGAAAACTTTGACGGGCCATATCTGGGCCATACGGACTCCGTTTTTCGAAAACTCGGACTCTATTTCGCGTATTTTTCCGAGACGAACGCAATGGCATAGCCCGTTTCCCTTGATTCACATTTAATAATTTAATTCTGCCTCAATTTTCATTATTATAGGTTATTGAAAAAACGGGTTGTTACAGCAAGAATCCAACATGTAATTTTTTTTTTGTTTTTCTTTCTTATCAATCATCGTAAGTATTTATCAAATTTTAACCGCACCATGGAAAAACACTGATACTAACGAAAAAATTATAGAAACAAATGATGATACCCACAGAAATAAAATTTGATACTAACATTATTATTATCACATATAAAATTAATGTTGACTGCATAAAATTGATAATTGTTGTATTATAGTATTATCCCTGCTTATAACATATGCTACAATCATTTTTTTTCACAAACAACATTTTTTCACCAACAATTTTTTTCACTCATGAAAGTTTGATTGTAGGACACATGTGATGATATTTATCATAATACTAACTAGAACAGAAATTTCATCGAAGGTTCCTCCATAAGACATGCTAAAAATAAGAGCACGAATAGTCTACGAAGTATTAGCTGACATAGGGTATTGATGGGACTTAGCTGAATTCATGTTAAATTTTCATAAAAATAAAAGAACTAGAGTTTTTATTGATGTTGAATTAAAGTTTTATGTGATGTTGAAGTGTAGTTTTCATCTGTTGTAAGTATCAGAATTGAGGTTCTATATGGTGTTGAATTACAGTTTATGTGGTGTTGAAGTTTTATGTGGTATTCTAAAAGCAAACTATGTGTAAATGTCTATGTACTTGCAAATATGCAATACTGATTACAAATTACTTGTCTAGCTATTATTCTTATTCTTTTATTGTAATTAAGCTATTTGTATTAAAAATATGTTATTGATGTTATATATTTATAAGTAGTAAACTAATACGTATTGTCATGATGAAGTGATACCATTGTTATATATGTGTAATTCATAAAGTGATACCTATTATCATGCATAAGTAATATTGTATAACTGCATATTTACAAAAACAAATATTTACATATTCTAAAAATGATACTTTATCACTTTATAGAACAGAATGTTGTAGCGAATTTGATACCTAAATATATTCTAAATGATATCCTATCACCACACATAGTTAAATGTTTTTTCAAAACTGATACCTATTTAGGTATAAATGTTGAAATTGGTGATACGCAAATCACAATTTTGGGCAATAAATAATCTTACATATTTTGTGGGGAGATTTGTTGCTAGATTTTTTGGAGAGATTTGGTGCTAGATTTGATGAAGAGATTTGGTGCTAGATTTTATGGAGAAATATTGGTTGCTATATTTGTGGACATTTATTGCAAGGATATTTGGTGCTTATCCAAATAGTTTTATAACATATATGAAGATAATTTGGATGCCAAGTTTTCTTGAGCATGAAGCAAATCTCTCTATATAAAGTGCCAGCTAACATCTTCATTAGGTGTGGGTAAGAGCCACCAAGGTGTGGCTGAGAGCCACCAAAAGTGATCATTTAGCTATTCCAAATTGAGTGTTCTCCTTCAAATTTGTTAGCCATTAGATATTCTCTACCTATTTCTCAATAAGGTTATTGATTCAAGTTGTAATTGTTTGTAACGATAATTGAGATCGATTGTAAACATTTTTTTTATTAGTGAATCAATAAAGAGGGTGGTTGGGTGGAATATCGTGTGCTCATATTTTCGATATTATTTGTGTTGTTTTTTTTCAATCAAATTCATATTCAAGTGATTGGGTGATAAAGATCCCATTTTTATTGGCGTTTTGTCAAACTTCCGCTGCACGTAAAAATTATAACAGTTTGGTATCAAAGCAATTTTTGCATAACAGTTTGGTATCGGAGCTAGTTCATCGCATAACTTGGAGTGATTTTGGATTGAAGATTGTAGATGTCGGAGATGATGTTGCTTCCATGGATGGCTATTATGGAGTAGGAGATTTTGAGAATTTGGAATGAAGAACCTAGTCCGCAGCAAGGTGAAGAGGTTGGTTTTGATCACTGTTGAGGATCCGTTGAGGATCATATTATCGATTGTTGTCTTCACGTTGATAATTCTCGAGGGATACATGTAGATGAAGAGGGATCAAGTGGTAGGCATATATCGATAAAGAGGAGGTGTGATTGAGCCTGGAAATCAATTAGGTAATCTTGTGGCCTGATGAAATCAAGAAGGTGTGATTGAGCCTGTAAATCAATTGAGCCTGGACTTGAAGAGAAGACATGATGGTTTTATCTCGTAGCCGTTAAAATCGAGATGGTGTTAATTGAGAAAGAAGAGGTTGAAAGTGAGAGCTAAGGGGCTATTGTTTGAGTGGAGGAGATGTTGTGATTTGATATCAAGGTGGAGTGTTGAAATTGGTGATATGCAGATCACAATTTTGGGCAACAAATAATCTTACATATTTTGTGGAGATATTTGTTGCTAGATTTTATGGAGAGATTTGGTGCTAGATTTGATGAAGAGATTTGGTGCAAGATTTGATGAAGAGGTTTGGTGCTAGATTTTATGGAGAGATATTGGTTGCTATATTTGTGGACATTTATTGCAAGGATATTTGGCGCTTATCCAAATAGTTTTATAACATATATGAAGATAATTTGGATGCCAAGTTTTCTTGAGCATGAAGCAATTCTTTCTATAAAAAGGGCTAGCTAATATCTTCATTAGGTGTGGGTGAGAGCCACCAAGAGTGAGTGTTCTCCTTCAAATTTGTTATCCATTAGATATTTTCTACCTATTCTCAATAAGGTTATTGGTTCAAGTTTTAATTGTTTGTAACGATAGTTGAGATCGATCGTAAACAATTTTTTATTAGTGAATCAGTAAAGAGGATGGTTGGGTGGAATATCGTGTGCTCATATTTCCGATATTATTTGTGTTTTTTTTAATCAAATTCATCTTCAAGTGATTGGGTGATAAAGATCCTATTTTTATTGGCGTTTTGTCAAACTTCCGCTGCACGCAAAAATCATAACAATTTGGTATCAGAGCAATTTTTGCATAACAATAAAACCGATACACACTTACTATAAACAATACGTCAATATGCTAAAACTAATACCTATGTGAGTATAGAACCAATACCCGTTTATTGTAAACAATATATGAACATGCCAAAACTAGTACAAATGTGGGTTTAAAACTAATACCCACTTACTATATATATACAGCAACATAACAAAACTGATAACAATGAGTGTACAAAACTGATACCCTGCCATCATAAACAATGCAAAAATATAACAAAACCGACACCGACGTGGATACAAAATTGATACCCTATTAAAGAAAACAACACAAGAATATAACAAAACTGATACCAATGTAGGTTCAAAACTGATACCTTGCAACTTTATACTAAAAAGCAAATAAAATATAACACACAACAGCCAATTAAAAATTATACTATGAAATGAATTTCAAACAAAAAAATTGAGCATATTTCCAATATATTGTATATCATTAACTGAATAACATTTGAAAAATACTTATAAGCTCTAGCACAAATTAAAAAAAAAAACCATATCTTCTTTGAAGCTTGGTAAATACACTTATTATGGCCACATTGTTTGCATACACCACATCTATTATTTTTTTGAAAGAATACATTTTTGTTTTGTAGAAGGTCCATGGGCACTAGTTTATCCTTTGATGGCTTGACTTCTTCAATGCTAGAATCAACATCATGCATATCATAGTTCGGAATAAGATTCACAACATTACCATATCAATATCGATAAGCATGTACAGTAAAATAGTGACAACAAAGTCATAAAAACATAATTTTGATATATTAATGCATTTAATAGCATAAGCATAAGGGAATCCTGTCATT
The DNA here is from genome assembly GCA_030737875.1 of Allium sativum. Lineage (NCBI taxonomy): Eukaryota > Viridiplantae > Streptophyta > Magnoliopsida > Asparagales > Amaryllidaceae > Allium > Allium sativum. Next base: position 208,004,405 of record CM060925.1, read on the forward strand.
TTTCATTAATTACAACCACAACTCCAATCTTCAAGATCAACACAATGAAAGAATGGAGATTTCACTTCAAAAATAAACTTAGATTTATAAACATTCCATTCAAAACCATCTTCAATCGACCATTTCAACCAGCATTCCATTGAAAAACAAAGAATGCACTACGCCATAAACGGCCTATTGCAACATATTTTCAAGGTGTTCCCAACTAAAATGCCTCGATAGCTATGATATTTTGGTCCTACTGCGACGTTCTATTTTTTATGTTACCTTATCCATAAAATGTGTTGCTCTAACTAAAAAAGTGTAACACCTTGCCACATTTTGATATTGTGTTGCTATAGCAGACCTTTCCATGTTTTACGTGGTGATCCACACCATTAGTTAAAACAACATCTCAACTGTCCATCAACTATCCACAACGATTCCTCTATTTCTCGCTAACATTTTCATTCACGTGCTTCCTTTTCATTTCTTTCTTCCTCCAAATCGCTAACCCTTCTTTACTTCTCTGGAGAAAATAATGGTGATGGCTTACCTAGTGTTTTGCGATTTTCTTTGATTCCTTAAATTCCACGCTTCCGCTCCTTCTCTAAAGCACTTAGATCTCCGGTTTGTAGAGTTCCTTCGATTCAATCAAGTTAAAGTTCTTCAATTTAATTCAAAGTTTGATCTCGATCTCAGGTATGATTTTTTCGTTTTAATTTCCTTTGGATTTTAACTCAATCTTTGATGTGATTAGGCCGATGATGATTGTGGTGAATATATAGGGTTTTTATCTCTTAAAATGCAATTGATTTTCTATTAAACTTCAACTCTTTTGCTGCCATGACTTCAAATCTCCATATATTTTGAATATATTCGGATATATGCTGTTATTTGTTGGATTTTGAAATTATAGTCATTTTTAACTATAAATTTGCCTTTTGGATTTCTGAACTTTGTTACACTATTTGCATTCTGGATTTTTGACAATTTTGAACCTTCCTGTTCACTTAAATTTTCTTGACTAAAATTTGTCCATTGCCGTGTCTCTTGTTCGATTGCTTATGTAGTTGATTTGTCCATCTTCTTGAACATGTATAGTTGTTAAAAAAAATGATTCATACACACAAATATACATATATATATATATATATTCATATTCACATATATGTGTATATGTATGGTGTGTGTACGTTCTATGAACCCTTTTCATGCTGATTTGTACACACAAGTGCACTTGAACCTGGCATTGTTCATGCACCTGATGTTGTGCATTAGAACCTGGCATTGTTCCCATTGTACATGCTCATGTCATGCATATGGTTTCTTTTATATGTGTAATTATCCTCAAAAATCTGATTATTATCATTTGGTTTAATGTTCCTGAAATATGATATTAGTTCTTCTCATGTGAAACTATCTCAGGAATCGGTTCCAAGACCAGTAGCTAGGATTTCTGTAGCTGTAGTTGCGTTCAATTCTTTCTTCAACTCGAGTTCAATGACCACTCAATCGATTCTACTTTAACTTCATCAACAATGGCAGCAAGTAAGAATTGCCACCAAAAAATTCCAGCGAAGAAGAGTATTATGAAGGTATGGTCGAATGTGGGGAAGAAGTTTTTTTTATTGCTTCAAGTGGCTTGTAAGTATGAATTAGGTTTTTTAGTTGCTTTGTCGATTTTCATATCTTTCATTGATGCTTTAGTCGAGAATTTAATATACGTGCAGAATGACGATTGTGGATATTTTATGTGGCATGACGAAGTGTATGAAATCAATAGCAATGCTGAATTGGATGATATTACTGTTAAATTGATGGAAAAAAAATGATTATATCGCAATTGCTCATGGAAAGGAAGAGAACTGAAGACAAGCTGCTAAAACAAAAGCAAAAGAGGGCAAAAGACAATGAATTTGTGGCAGATATGAAGGAAGAGTTGGTCCTGATTGGCGTTGAATGTGGAAAACACGAGAAAGGAGAAAACTTCTTTGCAATAGCTTTAGCTTTGTCTTGGATCATGTTTGGAATTGTTTTATGTATTGTTATGGCAATGTAAACCATTGTAAATTGTTTTGTGGCAGATATTTATCCTTTTGAAGTTGTTGACTATGAATTGTGATGTAAATTGTTGTATTGTTTTGAAACGAATCTATGAATGATGTATTATGCAAGTGGTGTTTGTGATATTGTACTGTTGTATATGATATTGTACTGCTGTATGTGATATTTGCAAATGATGTATTATGCAAGTTGCTTATGCATGCATGGACACTGTGGGCTCTGCGAAGATGTTGACCCAAAAAATTCAAAATTTTAATATCTATCGCAACATTTTTGAATGTTTCTACATACACCTAAGGAGTTGCTAAAGACCCAAATAGGGTTCTATTGTAACATAATTTGTTATGTTGCCGTAAATAGTCAAAATGTTGCCTTTGAGATCTGCAACAATGGTGAAAATTACATCATAGTAAAAGTGTTGCCAAAGACCTATGCCAACATTTTTTGGGTTTGTGCCAACATATTTTTTCTGTTGCATTAGGCTGTTCATGGCATAGTGATGGTATTCCATAATCGACGCTCCCCTCTCCTTTTAACTACATGTTCCATAATTTTAACCTGAATTCCATTCAAGCAAGATTTAGTAGGAAATGACGTTTTGTCTAAAATCCAACTGTTAAAGCTTTTAGCTAGTTTATAGCTATGTTCCCCGTATCTTTTACCAGAAAAAGACAAGATAACTGATTTATCAAGCGGTTTATCTTTCAAAAAATTCATAGCCGTAACACCATTGATTTCCAAAAATTTTGAATGTGCATCTTTAAATTCATACGCATTTGAAGCTTTAGAACAAGTCTTAAATAACTCAACAATAGAAATATTTGCATTCTTCAACGTAAACTACTTAGGGGAAATTTTGTTCTATATGTAGGTAGACATAGTTGTGAAACGTCGTAAGAAAAACTTCACGAATACCTGAAATAGTACCTTGATTACGGTTCGACATAAAAACCAAATTAAAACATTCTTAAAGCATTTCCTTTCAATGATACAAAAACCATCTCCAATTATCCTCATTTTCAATAGGCACTACAGCTAAGGGAAAAAACCTATAGGTGACATTCCACAATAAAAATCAAAACAGAGGAAAATTAACAATCATATAACAAAACTAATGCCTAGAATCTACTACCAATAATTAAAAATTGATATCTAAAAATTGGAACAATAAATTTGATATTAATTTTACAATTGCTAGTAAACATATAAAGAAAAACAAAAAATAAAAGCTTATAAAAATTATAAAACATAAAATAGTACTCATAATAAACTCTGAAATATTAAACTGATACTGCCAGACATTAGAAACTAATACCTAAAAGCTAATGCCAAAAAACCATAATATCAGAACTATAAAAATGATAGAAATAGTTGTTACCTAAAAAAACTAATCCTGTTAGACACTGAAAATTGACATATAAAAGCTAATACCTACAAACTGATATTACCAAACACTCAAAACTGGTACCTAAAAAGTGAAATTATAAAAATGGTACTATTACTAATAATAAATGATACTGGAAAAAATAGACATCAAAAGTAAAACGAAGCAAAAAAAATATCATAGTACATATGAAATACAAAAAGATACACACAGTAAACTTTAAAACATAAAAATGATATTATTAGACACTTAATTCTGATACTAATGATTTACTATTACAACTAGAGAAAATAACTTCATAACTTAAATCAACAAACACTAAAACCATACCTTGATTATCATTCTTTGTAGTAGCCCCCATCAATACACATGGCCATCCTTTTAAATGAGTAGAATCTAAAAATATCATAGCTTGGCAATATTTGGACCTAGGGATACAAACACCTAGACCATCAAAGACTTTGTTAAATTGGTTTGTGTAGGTGATAACATCAATGTCAGCATAACTACCTAGATTATGCTTCTTTAATGCCCTTAAATACCTGCTTAAATCGTTATAAGGCATCATTACCATGAAATTCCATTAAATCAAATTGCTTTCCACAATACACAAAAGAGTAAGGCAACTCAAGATTATACTCTCTAAGGAAATCACCAATTATCTCTCAAAGCTTCTTACTAGAATGATCTCAAATTTCATCAATTACCAACGATTTAACAAATGAACTAAAAAGGTAGGGATTATTCAAATTTATAAGGCTACGCATAGGAATGCTCATTAAACAAATTCCAAGTAAAAAATCCTATTAAGCTGTCTAGAATCATAGGAATCATGCACTTTAAAAGGACATCCACTTGAAATTGAAAAGCAAACAACTGTAATCCTAGTAGAACTATTCTTCAAAATAAAATAACTTATATCCTTTTTGAATTAGGTATGCCATTAAAATTCTCTAAAATCGTAAGCTCCTCTAAACAAACAAAAAATTAAATCGAAAATGGATAATGTAGTACATCTCTTCATCGTATCTTTCAGTTAACTTTTGCTATGCACAATAATATTTGAACACAAAGACCCATTAGACGATGAATGTATTGAAACATTAGAAGAAATTAAAATTGAACTATCATCGAAAATTTTCAAATGAAAATTCTTCACCTTAACAGTAAGAGAAATAAAGGACTCTTCTTATGTTGTTGAAAACAAACTATACTTTGAAGATCAGAATCGTTATCAATACTGATAATTTTGTTCTCAAGCACATAGCTAAACTCAATGGATAAAGGAGTTAGTTGAGACCAATACCGACATATTTCATTCTTCAAATAAAAAAGAGCAATCTATGGACAACCGAGTGTTAAATGAAGAATTACTGAATACAAATTGAACAAAAGGACGATTTTCACCACTACAAAAGAATTAATAAATAAAAACAAGTAAGTGAAACTGATACCTTCATCAGACGACAATTCCGATACCCACAAATATAAAACCGATATCTTAAAATATAAAACTGATAACCAAAAAATGAAACTATATTAAAATAAAAATAATACATAACAACTACAAAAACCTTTTATACCATAGAATATTTGATTTCAACGGAAGTAGTTTCACTCAGAAGATTATATGAACGCAAAAATAAGAATTATATAATAACTATAGTTCCAAAAAAAATTAAAAAATTATATTCTTAATTTAAATTAAACTAATACTGAAAAAACAAAAAAACTTATACATAAAAGATAAAATAAAGAAAAGTAAACACTACCATACAATTTCATTGAATTTAACGTAAATCATGTAACTAAATGAAAAAAAAAACTAAGCAACATTCAAATCAAAGATTAAAAGAAACATTTCTTCATTAATAACAGGAAAAATCAATCTTGTTTTGACTGCCCAAAGATGTGATTAATCATCGAATATAAACCAAAACCACAAAAATCTGATCATAAAATTTCAAATAGAGCACTACAAAACATATAACATATAACAACGGCTTTATGAGTCGGCTGCCGTTGCAAGCCATTTTTATATAACGCAAAAAGCCGTTGCAATTTCCCTTGTTGCCAAGAGTAAGTGAAATACGAAAAGCATCGGCTCCGTCATTTATTTTGCAACCATTGTAACAAAAAATCGTTCACGTGGCAGTTAGTTCGTTCCCAGGTGGACATCACAAAGTGTCACGAACCATTGCAAAATTGGAACGAAATACCGTTGTTACCCGTTGCAAGTCGTCGCTATACTGGAGCAATAAGCCATTACAGATCTGGGCAATTTTTGCTCTCCCTGCCTTCAGCATATGCCCTTCCAACCATATACACATTCATCCATCACAAACAATACAATTCCATCATCCATTACAAATATTACAATAACATCGTTCCGCCATATAGTCAAATATTTCGCAAATAATCATTTTCACATAGCCATATCATCGATTAACATATATCCTATCATCCATCAAACAAAATACCAATACTCCAACAATAGTATCGACCGAATCAAATAATTACATAAGTCATAATATCCATGAAACAACTATTAAGTATCAAAATCATTAAAAAAAAAAACTAACAAATATATCGAACAATTACAACGTATCAAAACCATCAAGCAAAATATCAAATCCATCGAACTAAATATATAAAAAAATCATACCCAAACCAAGCCAAACCTACACATCGTCATTTTCAGACGCATCATCATCTATTTGATGCTCGAAGAAGCTCTTTAACCAATTATTGATATCATCCAACTGTCTCTGCATCTAAGCTATCTCCTCCTCGACCATGAATCTCCGGTATGCCCTTTGAAAATTAAGAGCCTTTAAAATATATCTAGTTAATATTTGAAAATAAAACATACAACGATCAATATATTGAATTTCATGTCGTCGTCAATAAAAAATCCATTAATATTAACTTGTTAGATTCGATATAAAAACGTACGTGCTTGGTTTTCATGCCTTTTTTTAAAATGTAACTGTTTGTAATTTTATTTATTTATAATTTTGCTGATATTTGCATTTACAAGTTAAATTGCATCGACTTAGATAATTCACCTATTAAACTATTTTAATAAGTAGTGTTTTTACAGAGGAATAGCCCTTTGAGCTAATATGATAGTTTTTAATAAAGTATTTGTAATGTCAAAATTCAGATAATTTTTTCTGCTTAAGATTGTATATAAATTTGAAAGAAAAAAAATACAAAATAACCTGGGTCTTCTTAGAGTATTGGTATTACCCAAGTTTCCCATGTCTTAATGAGAAGGGAATCAGTGTTTTTAGAGTTTAATTGATATGGGAATTAGTAGGAGTGTGTTTCATCTTATTATTGATTGATTGCTACCTGTTATTCCTAGTTTGGTCACAAAACGTGCTATGTCTAAGGGAACTAAGGCTATAATAAAGTTTATATGTGCTTTTTCTATAATGTTATATTTAGATATTTTACATTGTTTAAGTATGGCTATATTTTGTGTTCTTATGAATGTTGAGTGCTTTATTTTGAATTGAATGAAAGATTTGATTAGAAAATTCTAGTTAAGCATTTTAAATACTAATCAGTTTATTTTATAGTTAAAATGGGAAAGAATTTGAACCTTAGACGTCAAGTAATTTAAATAACAGTTTATTCAGAACTAAATAATGTTGCATATATTATCATGCCATCTGAATTGGAAATTTTCATCAAATTATTATAGATGCAGAATAGTTTGATTATGTGGGTTTGTTAGAGAATATGCTAGAAGATATGTTGCCTTTTATTTAATTGTATTGGTTTGGGTTTATATTTGCTATTGAATTATTTATTATAATCGACCCAAATATACTCTAGTATATTCTTATCTAGAATGTTCTTTAAACTATTTATAAATAGAGGCAAGGATTGACAATGTAAAAAGGTATTTTTTGTATAGTCAATCAATAAAGCAATAACAATGTAGTCTTTTATGGTTTACCGTTTAATATCTCTCTTCTCTCTTGATCAAATTCTAACATGGTATCGGAGCAGGTTGCTGTTGCGGATCTGTTATTTTCTTCTTCTTTTTCTTCTTACTTTTGCAGTTTCTTCCTTGTAGTTTTGAGATTAGTTATTTGTTGGTGGCGATTGTAATAGAAGAGCGCTGTTGGTAATTTTGAGATCTGTTATTTGTTGCTCCTAAAAAAAATTATATGGCTGTGGTTGGAGATCGTAGGAGATTGAAGTTGTTTAGTTGAATTGGTCCAAGATTGAGTATAGAATTAGATTGAAGGGCGGTTACAGATAGGGGATGGTGATCGGGTTTAGGAAGGGTATGAAGAGTTGGTTCCGATGATACTGAGGTAAAGGTGATGGGCTGATTGAGTTATTAGAGAGTAACATTAGTTTGAAGATATTTATTGTTCGTTTGATGTCTGTATCGATAACCCTGTTTATTAGGAGGTTGGTTGAAGGTGATAGATGGTACTAAGGTATGCTTGGAGGATGCAAACATATGCTGATTCATCCCCATTGATTTGGTTTTTTTCATTTGATATGTTTAGGGGATGCAAACATATGCAAACTCATCCCATTTTCGTTTATTTTGTTTTCTTTGTATGTTTGGGGGATGCAAACATATGAACACATCAGGGACCAATTTTTTCATTTGGCTGCTCAGATCTTTTGCTTACCGATCAGATTGAAGATAATTGAGCTGTTTTAGAGTTTCAGATTGAAGATTATTGAGTTGTTTGAATTTGTTGTTGAGTATTTGGTATTTGGTGTTACTCTCTAACAATATTGAAATGTATTCTCAATCTTGCTACTCTTCAGTTTGCAGCTTCTATTTGGCAAACTAACAATTTTTAGCTTCGTAAGTTTGAGGGGAGATGTTAGAGAATATGCTAGAAGATATGCTGCCTTATTTAATTGTATTGAAATGTTTAACACATTAAGAATGTTAATATTAATGTGATAGTGAAATTAGATCATAAGTATTCATTTATAATTTGAACAATGAAAATTGGTTAAATTTCTTAACCAATAATTTATTTAAATAAACTATTGTTTGAAAACCCCACACGAGTATTGGGATGATATTTGGCATACACTAGTCCCAATATTTAGTTGTATGTCAATTGATGGATTGACAGCCTGTGGTGAGCGTTATTTATTTATTTTAATGCTCACATAGTTGAAAATTTCACTTTGGTTGTGAATGGTCGGTTTGTTGATTATTTATCAATATTGTGCACAAATGCGATGTATGAAATCCATATAACCGAAATTATATGGTAATTGATTGAGTCACATTCTGATTCAGAAATAAATAATGTTTTATTAAAAAGACATTTTAGAATTAATATAACATTATAATGTAAAATGTACGTTTTAGAATCAAATAACATTTTAGAATGAAATAGTACATTTTTGAATAAAAATAACATTTTAGAATTAAAAAGACATTTTAGTATTAAAATTAAAATCTTTGTTGAAATAAATAGTTGAAACCAAAATGGACATTTTCGTTGAAATAGAATAGTTGAAACCAAAATATCAGTTTTTGTTGAAATGAAATGTTAAAACAAAAATAACATTTTTGTTAAATAAATTTGTGTTAAAACAAAATTGTCAATTTTATTGAATTAGATTATTGTAAATAAAATGAAGTTATCATTTTAGTTCATTTTGTTAAAATAGAATTGTAAACAAAATGAAGTTGTCGCTTTTTAGTCATTTTGTTGAAATAGAATTGTCAACAAAATATAAGAATCATTTTAATGTAATCAAACATATTTAGTGTAAATAATGTAAAGAAACATTTTTAATGTTAAAGGAACATTTTACGTAAAAGAATCATTTTTATATTAAAAAATCATTTTTATATTAAAAAATCATTTTTAATGTTAAAGAAACATTTTATGTAAAAGAATCATTTTATATTAAAGAATCATTTTTAATGTTAAAGAAACATTTTATGTAAAAGAATCACTTTTAATTATAAAGAAACATTTTTAATGGTAAAGAACATTTTTATGTAAAATAACATTTTAATGTAAAATAATATAAAAGAACATTTCAATGTAAATAACATTTTAATGTAAAAGATTATTTTAAAATAAAAAATATTTTAAAGTAAAGAATATTATAAAATAAACAATATTTTAAAATAATGTACGGTGAAGAATAAGATTATGATTTTGATGTCCGTCTTTGAATGGACACACAAATATAAAAATATGAAACTGGGTTAAGTATAGAAACGTCATTTTAACCCGAACGGGTTTATCTATTGATTTTATTCATTTTATAATGAACATCGAAAAGAGGATATTTCAAAAATATAATATTTTGAAAATATTATCATTTTAATATGATAAAGATATGGAATATTCACTTTTGATTTAAAATTGAAAATGAAGTTAAAATCGTTTTAGATGAATTTATAAACGATTTATAAAATACGTTTTAAATAGAAATCAACGATAGATATATATATATATACATACATATATATATATATATATATTATATATATTTTATGGCCTGAATAGAACGCGCCGCACAGAGACCGTTCGCGAATTTCGACCATTAACTTCAAATTGACATTACGGGAGATCCGACCGCCGGATTCTCCTAAAACCGAAACCGTTAGGTTCGTATTGAAAAGAGCTTTCCAATGAATATAAGAGATTTGAAATCTAATGATTGGATTTGGAATTATGTCCAAATCAAATTTAGAAAAGGTCGCTATGGATGCAGTTTGGTGGCCGTTATTGGAAATCGACTGTAAAGGCCTTAATAAAATTATTAAAAATATGGGAAAATTATGTAAAATCATAATTAGTGATTTGGGAAGTTTTTAGATGAAAAATTCCATATTTGAAATGATAAAAATATATTTTTATCGAAAAGAACTAGTTATTAACTAGAATTAAAAAATCCAATTAATTAATATTTAATTGGAATTAAAGAGAACAAAATGGATTTTAGGTTGTCGTGAACGGTGTCTTTAATAACATTGTTCTTAAACCCCCGATTAGAAAAGAATAAATCTTTTAAATAAGATTTAATGAAGTTTTCCAATTAATATTTAATTGGAATTAAATAGAATATAATTTTGGAATTTATAAATCTTTTAATTAAGCTTATTAGAATTTCCAACTTTATTTGGTAATTGGAATAAAATGAAATATGAATTGGGTTTATTGTGAATGGGATTTTCAACGACATTTGTTGTTTAACCCAACTAACAGTGAAAATATAATTTAGAATTTATAAATCTTTTATTAAGATTTAAATGGAAATTTTCCGTAGTAAAGTTTTCCAATTTAATATATGAAATTGGAATTGAATTCAATTTAATAATAATCGAGATGAGCTTTTGTAAATGAAGACGATTACTATATATGGAATTTAAAAGGCTTTGCCGTTATTCCATTTATATTATTAGTCTGATATGGAAATTTATATCGATTATATATTGATCTAATTTCTGTGAAGATTCCATATTTAATGGAAGATGATTTTGGGTTTATCGTGAACAATATTTTAAATAACATTGGTTCTTTAACCCAGTTAAAGACAAGATTAATTTCTTAAATCTGGATAATCATTAGGTAATGATTTTTGGGATTAAAACCGAACTAAAATTTATTTGAATCTTTAATTAGATTAAAAATGTGAATATTTTATTAAAAAGAATATTCTGAATTGGTATGAGGCATATGATGTGATTTTAAAGCACTTTAATACGCGAATTATTCGGAAAGACCGGGTTTAACATATTCTGAATAATTCCGACGACAACTAAGAGTCGAAGATGAAGACGGTGGTTGAAAACCGGAATTCTTCACATCGTTTGGGTAATTTTTTATGTCTTGATTGGGCTGTACCCCCAAGACAAGGTATTAAGTGGTGATCGTCCAAACGTACATGGAGATCGACGGATATGCGAGGACCTCTCTCTTGTATTGGACATATGGGACGAGGAATAAGGTGCCTCCGATTTCGTTCAGACCTGGAGCTCGAACTTGTAAATGGATGGTATGTCTGACATTGTATTCCTTTATGTTGTATTCATTGATCTCTGCTAAATATATATCTGTTTAGTGGCGGAGAATTTATTCTCTTGCTTAGCACCCTTCTCTGAGACGTACGAGCTTAGAGGTTATATATTGGCAGAAAACAATGGTATGGTATGGATTGACAATGTGGCATGCTAAGATGCAAATGATCAAGGTTTATTGTTGAAAGCAGAGCCTTGTGGTAGATGATCAAAGCACAGCCCATTTTAGGCATAGCTTTGTGTATAACGTTACTTCTCGAGCCTCACACCCCGGTATGAACCAGAAATGGGAGAAGGACCCCAGGGAAATGGACATATGTTAGTTTCTAGCTAGGAGGGGTGTCAGCGTTTACAAGTCCTGGCATTTTACTTATGTGGATGTTGCTTATTATTACTTGGTGGATAGAGAGGCGCCTCAGATATATATATATATATATATATATATATATATATATATATATATATATATCGATAGTGGTCTAGTCGACATTAATGACCAGATTATTTTATGCCCCATAGGGCAGGATAACATATAGTTTATGGTATTGCCAATCATCGATGGATGACCGGCCCTGGCGCTTCCTATGTGCAGTTACGGCTGAGTCCTAAGGCACTGGCTATAGTGTCTCGAATTCGGTAAGGACTATCTCTTGCCTTGGTTCATAGATGGAAATCCAACTTCTAGTACGACATCATGCGGTTTTGATTGTAGAACTAGTATGACGACATGATATATGGTACCCATGCTGCCTATGATTGATACATTTATATTTGAAGTCGATTTCTGCACTTATAGTAATAATAAAAGATGAAATTTTGCGGATCAAGCATTTTTGGCTATTAGAAGGGAAAACTTTATCCTCCGGCTTGCGTTACATTGTGCGATGGGACCTGAGAGTCTTGTAATAGCTTCATTTTTTCAAAAAGCATTTCGTTGTTTTATTTTAAACTAAGGTTCATGTGGAGTAAATCCGTTCCATGTTATACACCGTGGTCCCATGATTTCCAACTTTTAAAATAAAGATTAATAACTGTTTTGAGTTCTCAAACCAGTCCCATGACTGAACTGGAGTTTATTGTTTTAACCTAAACTCTGGGTGCCCCTATTTTCTACACGGGCAGCTAGTAGTTTGGTTTTGCAGATATTATATTCATATGATTCTGGTTTACAACTGAGGCCATATTCGGAAAGTTCTATATCCATGTATTTCTTTCAGTTGTATTTTGTATTATTTTTCCGCTGCTATGTATTTTAAAAATGTAAGTTAAATCTCTGATATTTTTTCTGATGTATATTATTTATCCATACTCTGTTATATTCTTGTACTCTCATGTAAATTATTGTAATAAGCAATGAAATGTTCTTCTGTTTGTGTTCTGATTTTTCGTGTTCTCAAAGCAATCCATACTTTCCTTTACAGGGAAGTTTGGGTCGTTTCATTTGGTATCAGAGCTTTGGTTTACAGAGCTCGAGAACAAGACCCATTAGAATCGAACGAAAAAATTCATCAGAGATTGGATTAGTAATATCAAATAAGAATGATTCGTTAGATATTGGATCAGTGGTATCCTAGAATGAGTCGGAAGAGTGTTATCTTAAAATAAAAATGAAAACAAACTTTGTTTTGAAAGTTTAAACCATATTATACGTATTTGAATATTTATTTTATATCGAAGTTTGGACAATCGGGTATATAAAGATTTGCATACACCTAGCTAGCGTATGTACAAAGCCTTAAATATACTGGGTAGATATGGAATCACACTCTTTTCGCCTGGAGATGACTCTGATGATACTGGTGATTGACATGTCAGCATCAGTAGTATATGCTCGAGTTTCGAAAGTGGTATATCGATATATTTCCATTGACTAGTGTGAGAACCAAAACTAGATAGGGTTTACTATTGTGATTTGCATTGAAATATGTTTTTTGACTATATATAAATGTTATATATATATTTGAAAAGTTAATCACCTAATTGATTGCTGGTTGTGATGTTTGATAATTAGTTTAACTATAAAATATTGGAATGATAATTGATTTTACCAATAGGAGAATAAATGATAAATTTAGCTAAATCGAATTTAATATTAAACTAAATTGAAAATTGATTAGAATTGAAAGTTCAGTTGCTTAGTTGAACAACTTTCAGCTCCATTCCTTTTCGAGGACGAAAAGATTTTAAGTGGGGGAGATTGTAACAACCCGAAAAATCAGAACCAATTTAAAATTTTTATTTTAGTAAATTTAAAGGATTGTAATATTTAAAATAATTTATTTTAAATAATAATGATGAAAAATTTACTTTAAATTGAAGTTAGAACGAATAAATTTAATTTAATTATATAACGAGCCTGAAATGGCGCGGCAATTTGAAAATTCGATTTCAAATTTCCATTGAATGTACATGATTCAAAATAAATCAGATTTTGGTAAAACCAGAAATATTTAAATCTGTTTAGAAATATCTTTCTAATGAATCTGAAAAATCGAAATTTCATAGCGGGAATAAAAAGTTATGGCCAGTTGAATATTCAGTCGCTATAGAATTTAATATAATATATAGCCCGTATAAACAGCCATTTGCAAATGAACTCCGTTTTCGATGAAACCACTTTGATTGGATCCGGAATTTCAAATTATTGCTAGATTCCAAATTTCATAATTTTTGGAATTAATAAGTGAGGGTGGCAAAAGAAAACGTGTTTCGTCAATTTCAGTCAATTTGGATCGACCAGAAAATGGCCCTTTTTCAAACAGTCTCTAAATTCAATGAAATTAGTTTTGTTAGGACCGTATCATCAAACAAAGTCAGAAATAATTTTTCTAGAATTTTCGGAGTCAGTATGTGGCCCCGGTAATTTAAAATGTACGTTTAAATTGAATATATCTTGTTTTATATTTTAATTTTGATAAAAAGCTGATCGTAAAACCCGAATTAGGCAACGAAACATGTTCCATTGTGTACGGAATGGGGGTATTTGGCTAGCGGCGATGGTCGTTGAGTTTGATCTGGAGTTTGTATCAACATACAGATATTTTTGGTAAATAAATAAATTAAAATAAAATAAAATACGCTATAAATACCTAAGTATACACCGTATTTTTCACAAACCCTAGTATCGTTTCAGGGACGCCGCCAATTCATGGATTCAACGAACGATTCAGTCCCATTTTCAAATCCAAATCGCCCCCAAAATAACCAGAAATAAAACATGAAATCAAAACAGAATTTAAAGAGGAAATCAAGGCCTTCCAATATGTACCAACGTGATCGTCTCCAGTAGTGTATTTTGGGAGAAATCGTAGGCTGAAGGGTTCGACTTTGGAGAGAATTTATGGAGCATCGGTGACACCGAGTTGGCTAGGGTTGAGGGAGGTGATGGAGCTCGCGCGGGAGCGTCAGGGGATGGGTTCCGATGGCGGTCCGATGCTGACATGGTGGTGCGGCGGTCGTGGGATTTGGGAGAAGGTGGGTTCGGCATAGTTGATGAACGCTTGGAACTTAACAGTGAAGTTAAAGAAGAAAGGTTGCTTTCTTTTTAATTATTTAGTCAATTTAAAAACCATGGATTTAAATTCAGATTTTATTTATAAAAAAACAAAAATAACATTATAAATATCCGATTCTAAAATATAAAAAAAAAGAATTTATAAAAAATAGATATTTATATGGAATAATATGAAAGAAAAATAAGGTTTAAAAATGTAGATAGCATTGTGTTATAAAAAGATTATTGTTTTGAAATATAAAATGATTATTGTTTTGAAATATAAAAAGATTATTGTTTTATAAAAAGATGATTGTCTTGAAATATAAAAAGATTATGGTTTTAATTTTTTTATAAAATACCATTGTTTTCCAATATAAAATACCATTGTTTTCCATTATAAAATTGCATTGTTTTCCATTATAAAATTGCATTGTTTTCCATTATAAAATTGCATTGTTTTTCATTATATAATTAGCATTGTTTTTAAATTTATAATTATCATTGTTTTAAAAATAATTTTTTTTACATAAATAACATTGTGATAAAAATATGATTTCTATTTTAAAAAGACTTTGTTTTAAAAATATGATTTTTAAAAATATATATAGAATAGTTTTGAAAATGCGATTTTTATTACATAAATAACACTAGAATAAAATCTAATTTTTATGGAGTGTAAATTTAAAAATGTGGTTTTTAACATAAACCGTGTAAAACAGATTGCGATGGAATTGACTTAAAGCAAAATGGAATCAAAATCGCCAGTTAAAGACTGACGGAATGGAAACCAAAGGTGAGAACTCCTCACTAAAAATTCTGCATAGTTATTTATTTATTTTCATAATTGGAAAATATATAGAATTGCCAGTTTAGATTTTTATCAGTTTAATGATTATAAATTGTATCTGGTGCCTGCTAGATCACTTTCCTCGTTCACAAACCACGGACGATTTAAATTGACTGTATTGTGTGTTGGTTATGTTGTTGAAACATTTAACACATTAAAAATGTTAATATTAATGTGATAGTGAAACTATATTATAAATATTCATTTATAATTTGAATAGTGAAAATTGGTTAAATTTCTTAACCAATAATTTATTTAAATAAACCTTGTTTGAAAGCCCCATATGGGTATTGGGATGATATTTGACATATACTAGTCCCAATATTTAGTTGTATGTCAATCGATGAATTGACAGCCTGTGATGAGCGATATTTATTTATTTTAATGCTCACACAGTTGTGAATTTCACTCTGGTTGTGAATGTACTGTTTGTTTATCATTTATTATTATTGTGCACACATGCGATGTATGAAATCCATATAACCGAAATTATATGGTAATTGATTGAGTCGCATTCCGATTCAGAAATAAATAATGTTTTATTAAAAAAGACATTTTAGAATTATAATAACATTATAATGTAAAAAGTACATTTTAGAATCAAATAACATTTTAAAATGAAATAGTACATTTTAGAATAAAATAACAATTTAGAATTAAAAAGACATTTTAGAATTAAAATTAACATCTTTGTTGAAATAAATAGTTGAAACCAAAATGGACATTTTTGTTGAAATAGAATAGTTGAAACCAAAATATCATTTTTTGTTGAAATGAAATTAAAACAAAAATAACATTTTTGTTAAATAGATTTGTATCAAAACAAAAATACATTTTTGTTAAATAGATTTGTGTTAAAACAAAAAAAGTCAATTTTGTTGAATTAGATTGTTGTAAATAAAATGAAGTTATCATTTTAATTCATTTTGTTAAAATAGAACAGTTAACAAAATGAAGTTGTCGCTTTTTAGTCATTTTGTTGAAATAGGAATGTCAACAAAATATAAGAATCATTTTAATGTAATCAAACATTTTTAATGTAAACAATGTAAAGAAACATTTTTAATGTTAAAGAAACATTTTATGTAAAAGAATATTTTTATATTAAAGAATCATTTTTATTGTTAAAGAAACATTTTATGTAAAAGAATCATTTTTATAATAAAGAATCATTTTTATTGTTAAGGAAATATTTTATGTAAAAGAATCACTTTTAATTGTAAAGAAACATTTTCAATGGTAAAGAACATTTTTATGTAAAATAACATTTTAATGTAAAAGAATATAAAATAACATTTCAATGTAAATAACATTTCAATGTAAAAGATTATTTTAAAATAAAGAATATTTTAAAGAAAGAATATTTTAAAATAAACAATATTTTAAAATAATATACGGTTAAGAATAAGATTATGATTTTGATGTCCGTCTTTGAATGGACACATAAATATAAAAATATGAAGCCGGGTTAAGTATAGAAACGCCATTTTAACCCGAACGGGTTTATCGATCGATTTTATTGATTTTATAATGAACATCGAAAAGAGGAGATTTCAAAAATATAATATTTTGAAAATATTATCCTTTTAATATGATAAAGATATGGAATATTCACTTTTGATTTAAAGTTGAAAATGAACTTAAAATCGTTTTAAACGAATTTATAAACTATTTACAAAATAAATTTTAAATAGAAATCGACGATAGATATTATATATATATATATATTATGGCCTGAATAGAACGCGCCGCACAGCAATCGTTCGCGAATTTCGACCATTAACTTCAAATTGACATTACGGGAGATCCGACCGTTGGATTCTCCTAAAACTGGAACCATTGGGTTCGTATCGAAAAGAGCTTTCCAATTAATATAAGAGATTTGAAATCTAACGGTTGGATTAGGAATTATGTCCAAATAAAATTTTGAAAAGGTCGTTATTGATGCAGTTCGGTGGCCGATATTGGAAACCGACTGTAAAGGCCTTAATAAAATTGTTAAAAATATGGGAAAATTATGTAAAATTATAATTAGTGATTTGGGAAGTTTTTGGATGAAAAATTCCATATTTGAAATGATAGAAATATATTTTTATCGAAAAGAACTAGTTATTAACTATAATCAAAAATTCAATTAATTAATATTTAATTGGAATTAAAGAGAATAAAATGGATTTTGGGTTGTCGTGAATGGTGTCTTTAATAACATTGTTCTTAAACCACGATTAGAAAAGAATAAATCTTTTAAATAAGATTTAATGAAGTCTTCCAATTAATATTTAATTGGAATTAAGTAGAACACAATTTTGGAATTAATAAATCTTTTAATTAAGGTTATTAGAGTTTCCAATTTTATTTGGTAATTGGAATAAAATGAAATGTGAATTGGGTTTATTATGAATGGTGTTTTTAATGATAATTGTTCTTTAACCTAACTAACAGTGAAATTATAATTTGTAATTTATAAATCTTTTATTAAGATTTAAATGGAAATTTTCCAAAGTAAAGTTTTCAAATTTAATATATTAAATTAGAATTGAATGGAATTCGATTTAATAATAATCGAGATGAGCTTCTGTAAATGAAGACCATTACTATATATGGAATTTAAAGGGCTTTGCCATTATTCCATTTATATTATCAGTCTGATATGGAAATTTATATCGATTATATATTGATCTAATTTCTGGGAAGATTCCATATTTTATGGAAGATGATTTTGGGTTTATCATTAACAATGTTTTAAATAACATTGGTTTTTTAACCCTGTTAAATACAAGATTAATTTCTTAAATTTGGATAATCATTAAGTAATGATTTTTTAGATTAAAACCAAGCTATAGTTTTAATGAATCTTTAATTAGATTAAAAATGTGAATATTTTATTAAAAAGAATATTCTGAATTGGTATGAGGCGTATGATGTGATTTTAAAGCACTTGATTATAAAATACGCAAATTATTTGGAAAGACGGGGTTTAACCCATTCTGAATAATTCTGACGACGATTAAGAGTCGAAGATAAAGACGGTGGTTGAAGATCGGAGTTCTTCACATTGTTTGGGTGATTAATGATGTGTTGATTGGGCCATACACCCAAGACAAGGTAATAATGGTGATCGTCCAAACATACTTGGAGATCGATGGATATGCGAGGACCTCTCTAATGTATTGGACATATGGGATGAGGAATAAGGTGCCTTCGGTTTCGTTCAGACCCAGAACAGACTTTAAATGGATGGTATGTCTGACGTTGTATTCCTTTATGCTGTATTCGTTGATCTCTGCTAAATATATATCTGTTTAGTGGCGGAGAATATATTCTCTTGCTTAACACCCTTCTCTGAGACGTACGAGCTTAGAGGTTATATATTGGCAGAAATCAATGGTATGGTATGGATTGACAATGTGGCATGCTAAGATGCAAATGATCAAGGTTTATTGTTGAAAAGCAGAACCTTGTGGTAAATGATCAAAGCACAGCCCATTTTAGGCATAGCTTTATGTACTGCGTTACTTCACGAGCCTCACACCCCGATATGAACCAGAAACGGGAGAAGGACCCCAGGGAAATGGATATATGTTAGTTTCTAGCTAGGAGGGGTGTCAGCATTTACAAGCCCTGGAATTTTACTCATGTGGATGTTTCTTAATATTACTTTATGGATAGATAGGCACCTCGGATATATATATATATATATATATATATATATCGATAGTGGTCTGGTCGGCATTACTAACCAGATTATTTTATGCCCCATAGGGCAGGCAACATATAGTTTATGGTATTACCAACCATCGACTGATGACCGGCCCTGGCGCTTCCTATGCAACTGAGTCTTAAGGCACGGGCTAGAGTGTCTCGAATTCGGTAAGGACCATCTCTTGCCTTGGTTCATAGATGGAAATCCAACTTCCAATACGACATCATATGGTTTATTTTTGTAAAACTAGTATGGTGACATGATATATGGTACTCATGCCGCCTATGATCGATACATTTATATTCGAAGTTGATTTCTTCACTTATAGTAATAATAAAAGATGAAATTTCGCGTATCAAGCATTTTTGGCTATTATAAGGGAAAACTCTATCCTCCGGGTTGCGTTGCATTGTGTGATGGGACCTGAGTCTTATAATAGCTTCATTTTTCCAAAAAACATTGCGTTGTTTTATTTTAAACTAAGATTCATGGGGAGTAAACCCGTTCCGTGTTATACGGCGTAGTCCCATGATTTCCAACTTTTAAAATAAAGATTAATAATTGTTTTGAGTTCTCACACCACTTCCGTGACTGACCTGGAGTTTATTGTTTTAATCTAAGCTCTGGGTGCCCCTTCCACACGGGCAGCTAGTAGTTTGGTTTTGCAGATATTATGTTCACCGGATCCTGGTTTACAGCTGAGGCGATATTCAAAAAGCACTGTATCCGTGTATTTATTTCAGTTGTATTTTGTATTATTCTTCTACTTCTATGTATTTTAAAAATGTAATTTAAATCTCTGATATTTTTCTGATGTATATTATTTATCCATACTCTGATATATTCTTCTACTCTGATGTAAATTGTTGTAATAAGCAATGAAATGTTCTTCTGTTTGTGTTCTGATTTGTCGTGTTCTCAAAACAATCCGTACTTTCCTTTACGGGGAAGTTTGGGTCGTTTCATGCATGTACGTAGGAAACATTAAGTAAGCGTCGTCGAATTTTTTTGAACCATTTAAACTGAAATGATTTAGAAAATGTGAATACTTTTTGGTCGAGCCGGCCGGATTTTAAAGTGATCGCAAATACCTATTATTATATAAAAAAATTACAAATATTACTGGAGATGGTCAGATTACCAACATGCTACATTCTGTTTTTAAGGTGGACCATCCACCACAGACGGTGTTTATAGTGGACCGTCCACTACAGCTACACAAGCTTACAGTATACGTGCTAGACTATAATATCTAGACAACAAGATTTCCTATTCCAGAGCACACCACCCAAGGAGGAAGGACATACATTTACAAATTAGACAAGTATAAGCATTTCTAATATTAAGAACAAAGGTACATAATCTCGAGCCATACAAAGCAGGCAGCAGTAGTAGGGTACTAACGCCAGCTATGCATAGCAAATTCCAAAAGAGCAGTAGAAGCTCTAAAACATTACTTCTCTAGAAACTACACCCATATGTGTACTAGCATGGCCGAATTTACATTACAAAGGATCATAACATAGAATCCCTGAGACATTACCAAGATGAAACACAACAGGGACCAATAACTTAGATTCATCACTAGGGAAAGCAAGGAAACACCAAATGACAAGAACATATATGGCATATGCAAGGGTCAAGCAGGCAAATAATTCCTCCAAGCTACTAGCAAAAGAGAGACAAAGCTTCACCATGATTGTCGATAAGGAGACATTTGGGAAAATTATACCAAAACACCAAACACACATAACCCAGCCCTACATTTCTTCGAACAATATTACCAAACTTCATACTACCAACGCAATAAACCCAAAAACTCCTTAGCCAAAACAAAACAACAAAGCCGACAGAAATTTCCGACAAGACAACAACCAAGTTCACAAAGAATATCATACTCCATACAGTGTACCAACAAAACCAACTCCATTAACCAGTAAATTCAAGCAACCACAACATCATCTCACCAAGCTAGAGACACAATATACTCAGTAAGTAAGTGAAAGCATGACATACCAGGATGTTGGAGTGATGAGTCGTGAAACATAACAGGAAACACGAAGTAGCAGCGAAAAAAGAGAATTTCGCAAAGGAACCTATAATTCTGAAGCAAGACGAAACCATAACCAAACTACAGATAGTACCAACCTTCAAAACCAACTCAAGCAGATCTAGCAACTGCTTGTCCCCATTCCTCTTGAAGTGGGTCAAAAACCGTGGGACATAAATACACCCAGCAATGTGAAGAATGCTGGGACTCCTCGGGCTGCACATTATGGGAAATTATACATTTAGAGTTCACTAGATTTGGATTGGGTGACAAGGAAGGAAGCATGCTATGGCCTGGAGGGGCTACCATG
This sequence comes from Allium sativum, assembly GCA_030737875.1. Classification (NCBI taxonomy): domain Eukaryota; kingdom Viridiplantae; phylum Streptophyta; class Magnoliopsida; order Asparagales; family Amaryllidaceae; genus Allium; species Allium sativum. The sequence goes on from CM060925.1 coordinate 208,026,282, forward strand.
CAATGGAAAAAGAGGGAATGTAGGTGCAAGTCTAGGTGAAGGAAGGTGATGTGGAGTGAACCAAAAAAATTGGGGTAAAAAGAATAAAGAGGAATGGTTGAACACCCACGCAGGCGAAAGCAGGAATCGGAGGAAGAGCGGAAGAGAAAAGGTAGGTCAATCTGAGAGGGAGAAGAAATGTAGGAGGAGAACGGGAATAATATAAAGAAGTGGAGAGAAGGGGTTTATTTATGTCCCTATTAATGGGTATCCAAAGAGTTCGGTGCTAGCTACATGAATCAACGATGAAAAGAAAAAAATACTGTATTAGATGAGTACAAATGTCCATTTTGTGGAAAAACAAATGTTTATGTAGTAATCATATACAGCACTTGTCAAATGGGGACAAAAAATATCTAAGGGGTTCACGTAAATAAAACACATTTTATAATTCCTATTTTAGCAACTACAGGATACTTTTAATTCATTCAACTATTTATATATTTGTTAATTAAATTATAAATTTTAACTTTTATTTAATATAAAATATTCCTACATAATATTTTATTGTTGTTATGCTCATTTAAAATTTTTATAATTCATTTAACTATTTAAATATTTTACTTAATAAATTTGAAATTTTAAAATGTACTTCAAATTTTAGCCAACTATTTAAAATTTTAGTTTACTGACTTTATACTACCAATAGGAGTTAGAACACGTAATAAATTAAATTATAATTATGGAAAACTATGTTGACCCTTATAATTAACACATGTTAATTAATTTAAAATTACTTCCTTATGATAAACCGCACCCAATTTACCAACATAAATATTAATCAATACTACACATCCAAACTACAACAAACATTGTTTTAATTAAAACAAGTATTCGCATAAACTTATCAATAGGTATGTTAATCAATGATATACACTAATTTTCAAATTAGATCACCAACTAATATCTCTACATCAATTAATACAATACTATGATAACTAATACGGAGTAATCATGATTTTCAACCTTATAATAAACAAATTGTACTCCCAAATTGACTTAGAACACTATTATCATCAATAAATATTACATCACTGCCAAATTTAAATCTACAAAGAACCAATTTTTAAAAAAGGATTTATATGATTAAACCTAAAATAAACCTAAATTAGGCATAAATTTGAGATGGAAGCCATACGATTGACCGAAGGCAGCGGTGGCAGGTGACGGGAAATGGGGAAATAAGGATTTTACTGAAATAAAACAGTGGCGAGGAAATGGAAATTTCATTCATGGGTTTTTATCTATATAATCAGGTCGAGAAATAGCTAGTAACTACCGGCTTTTTTAACTATCGCCAGTCGTAGCCCCACCCCGTCACAATTTCAGCTGATTCTAGTAGTGGAATTACGACGCTGATGATAAGAAGAAAAAAAAACTTAAAAGAATAAGTTCACAAATACGAACATGAAGCTTAGTCGAGATTTATATTTTGAACATCGAATTCGATATCGACAATGAAGAACATTAACGCACGAAAACGCAATAGAAGAAGAAAGAAAAAATAATGCATCGGAAATGGAGATCGAGGAAGAATATGTTAGACTAATTGAAGAGGAAGAAGCAAATTTGCGCACGAGAACTTGATCTGCTTTAATATTATTAGTCTATTGTTCTTGAGAATAAGTTTTATGTGGGCTATTCTTGAGCTTGAAAAGCCTATAATTTTGTCCTTACTAATATATTCCGGTTATATAAATTCAAAATAAATTGTCATTTTTTAACAGTTAATATCAGTTTCATTATTTCTACTTGTAGAATCTTTAGATTCTAATCCTTATCGTAACCGTGCCTACCTTCTATGGTGATGAAATTCATATATTTTTAATTATATTCATCCATATCAAACTTATATATGTGTATGAGTGAGCATCTATTTGGATATAAAAGTTTAACATAAATTAAAGGACACATAATCTCAACCATATGATTAATTTGTCTTTATATTAGGGGTGGGAATCAGAGAGTAATCCAATAATTGAGAATTTGTGTCTCCTAATTTGTGTCAAAATTTTGTGTCTATACAAACTTTCCATATATATATATATAAAGTTTATTTAACACAAAAATTTCATGTAAATTGGATGACACAAAATCTTAGTCATTGGATTGTCATCTAAAATTTACCTTTCAATTAATCCAACAACAGAAATTTTGCATCCTCTTTTTTTCTCAAGTTTTTGCTCGCTAAACTAGTGCAAAAAAATGCGAATGTATGTGTATGTGTTTGTAAATATTTAGTTTATGCTGAACTGCATATTGAATATATGATACGTATGCAATAATGTTTATGTGATTAAAAGAGTTGACATATCAATTTTTGTGCAGACCTCTTGGGCGTGATGTTCATTACTTTTGTATGGGGTAATCTAATTTAGTTCACGACTATTTATTTTCTCCGTTAACTCTATATTTAGATTCTGGATAGATGCGTTGATGCATTACGCCATTACTTGGGCAGTTCAAGTTGGCGGTTGCGTCCGACGCCTCCAACGCGCCAAGCGTGGACCCCATTAAACTTCTTATTCAAACTGAACATTGAAAATTCATCTTTCGCGTTGGATGCCGTTCAATGTGAACGAATGAATCACAAAAACTCCATTTTCCTTCCTCCCATATATAATCTACCTCCCCTCTTCCTTATTTCTCACCCAAAATTCTACAATTTTTTATAGCTTTCATTGTCCATTGTTTCATGTAAATTTTAATATATTTGTGTTATTCGTATTTTTCTATATATATTTTTTTCAATTTTTTTTGAATCCTTTTTTTTTGATATTTTTTCTGAATTTCAAGCCATTATACTGCCTCATCCATACACACTATTGTCGACTGGAACGTCGATAAAACCAACACGTTCATCGACGTATGTTACGAAACATCGAATCTCATCCCCACCATGTTGCACATTGGTACGAGCAGATTGCTGCTATTTTCATTGAACAAACGGGTCTGGACTATAACGCGGGTATATGAAAAACAAATTTGGTAATTTAAAATGAGATTGGAACTCGTAGGACAAGCTGCAACAGATTCCTTAGGGCTATTGGAATTATGAGAAAAACACTGTCGGTGAATCCGACGAATGGTTGGATACAACTGCAGTTAGGTATTGTAAATATAAACATGCCTCACCTACTCGGTTTAAGGCGTTGGATGTGATCTTCGACGGCTGCATGCAAACTGACAAATGCCCGTCTGTTATCCACAGCAACCTCCCGTTTAGCTGCAATTCGATGCGTAACTTTATGACAAGTATAACATGGTTGATACTGAGGCGATTAGAAGTCGTAGAGCGTTGTCTATACATCAGTCACCTGGTGGTCCATCTAGAGGTAGTGGTAGTTGTTCGCAGGATAGGATTCTCGGTAGGTGCGTGGAAGCGAAGCAGAAGGGGAATAACTATGAGGAATGGGAGGTTTCTCTTTGTTGGGCTGATTTTGATGGCAAGGGTTATAATTTTTTGCATTCTTTGATTGACAAATCTCTTCAGTATAGAAAGGAAGTTATTTTTATTGTTAATAAATTGGGAATGAGCATGTAGTTCTTTTTATTTTTTTATTTTTGCATCTGTATTTGGAAGCATGAACTATGTAGTTCTTTTATTTTGAAGCATGAATTATGAATTTTAATTTCGTATGGTGTATTATGTATTTTATATTTTGTGTTCTATATTCAAAAATAATTAACATAAATAAAATAATAAATAAACAAATAATAACTTTGCAACTTTCGCATTTCCTCTTTCGTTAAAAGAACACATTCCCTTTTGTGAACATCCCTCTTTTCCATCCCCTTCAAAATACCCTTTCGGTTCAAAGAAGAAATGGCCAAAATGTTCTGAACTCTAAATGGGTGTTTATTATATATGAAGCTAAACACTAAAACAGAAATGAACTCTGGACAATTAGATTTGTTTGTCTTTATGTGAAAAGTGGAATTCATTGGAAAATCTAATGGTTGAGATTTATTGTGTTCAATTTTGTGTTTAAGTAGAATTTTCCTCCATATGTGTTTGTGTGTTTCTATATAAATACACACATACACACACACATACACACATATATATACACACAAACACACAGATATATATATATATATATATATATATATATATATATATGTGTGTGTGTGTGTGTGTGTGTGTATATATATATGAAATATGATCAAAAGCACCCAAATAGTGCAGCACCCCTTTAGCCTCTCTAGTTTCTACCACATAGTATCCTATCTCTCTTCTCCCACTAACTCTCTCCCACTCACAATTATTTAAATATAAACAAGTGGTTATAATTGAGATGTCAAAAGGGGTGCCACAAAAGTTGAAATTTAGTCAAACTTGTGTTTGTATATATACTTTCCCATATATATTTAAATAATATTTGAGTAGGAGAGAGAGTTAGTGGAAGGAGGGAGAAAGGGGTTATATGGTGTTAACAAGCAGGCTAAATGGGTGCTGCACTATGTTGGGTTCTCTTGATCCTATCTTATACATATATATATATATATGTATATGTGTATATATATATATATATATCTATGTATATATATGTTTTTTTGTGTGTGTGCGTGCGCGAGAGGCTATTAGGACACAAAATTTGACATAAATTTAGAGACACAAATTCTAAATCATTGGATTTGTTTATCTTTATTTGGAAGATGGAATTCACGGGAAGATCTAATTGTTGAGATTGCTTGAGTATAAATTTGTGTCACCATTTTGTGTCTAAATAAACTTTCCCTATATACGTGTATGTATGTATGTATGTATGTATGTGTGTGTGTTGTGTGTGTGTGTGTGTGTATACTCAATCCTCTTTTGCCTTTGAATTGGCCTTCCCTCCTCTTCGTTCCAAACCCCCTGATCCTCCACCTCCCCCAGTCAATCCGATATTTTTCAATCCTTCCTCTGGTATCCATGCCTTAAAGGATCCGTCCCCTGCTAATCCATCGTCCTCTTTGATTTTTGATCAAGCCATCCCTTCTCATGCTACTGAGTTGCATCCATATCTTACTGTTGGATCTTGTACTGTTGTTCATCACTCAGATCCTATTCAATCCCCTGTTAATCCTAATTCCATCGTTGGAATTTCATCAAATACCTCCAATGCGTCAAACCCTTCTCAATCAACAGCCTCAAATTGTGATCAATCTGTGGTTAAACGTGATTTTGCATCTCTCTTTAAGGCTCTCCCCCATATTGCTGGAAAATTCAAACCTATTCACTTTGACATTCCACGTGATCCGAATATAAAAAAATTCTAGATATTGTCAAACAGGAGGGTATGAAATTCTGGAATGATTACTTGGTGGGGTTCTTCCTTGATCGCACCCTGTCTTACACTACTATTGCTAATTTCTTAAGGAAATACTGGAAACTGAATGGTGACGTTGACATAAAGTCTGATGGTTTCAATTTCTTTTTCAAATTTGCTAATAAGATAGACAAAGAGAATATCTTACATGCAGACGCAATCTTCATTAGGGGACGATTGTTTATTATAACGAAATGGGATCCCACCATTAGTAGATCGCAATCTCAAATAAGAAAAGTTTCAGTTTGGATTCATCTTCATCGTATACCGCTCTTGCTATGAATATTGTACGGTATTAATTGGCTTGTGTGTCACATAGGGAGGCTCATCTTTTTTGACGAAAGCACTGATGACTGGAGACCATCAGTGCAAGTCACTTATGACTGGAGACCATCGATTTGTACCATATGCAAAATGTTTGGCCATACCACTTTGGAATGCGAGTATAATAAGAACAATGCAGGGGATGGTGATGATCATTTTTTTGAACATGAGACTGAGGTGCAGGAAGGTGGAGATCACAATGCAAAGAGGGTTTGGAGGAATGATAAACAGACAAGGAAACAGAATGAATGGAGAGAACTAATCAGCAAAAAGAAACAAATGTGGGTCAGGAAAATTAATAACGAACAAAATCAAAATGTACCTGATCATACCCTTAACGCAAATACTTGATGAAAATTTGGATGAAGTGTTAATTATTGATAGAAGTGGAATGATTCATTCCCATCATGAAGAACCTAATGATATTGATCAATCTGGAAAGATTAAATCTCCTTGCAAGTCAAGTAATAGATCCACTTTGGTTAAGGGTAAGCAAGTTGTAGTGGACAAAGAAACTGAGCGTGAGGAGCTTCAAATCAGCAACAAATTTTCAATTCTGGAACCACTGAATGAGCAATCCACTTCTACACCAAATTTGAATCGTGATTCTTCATCTAATTCACGTCCTAACTCACATTCTAAGCCTTTTGATAATCAGTTCACGTTTGATGTTCATCCTAACTCAAATTTTAGCCATAAACTCAATTCCCCATACTTTCATCTTTCATTGCCTCCCCACATCATTCTCCCAACTTCGATGTATGCTGGCAAAAATGATGCCATGCATGCAACTGAAAATCACCCTGATTCTATTAGAAGCAAAAAAGGCAAGAGCGGTAGGAAGAAAAAGGTACAATCATCCTCTCCTACCAGTCATGATGACTAGAATGATGGCAATGAGTTCCCTGTAGGTGAAACTATGCATCTACCTTCATTGAAAATACCAAAGAAGAGGCACACAAGGAAACACCCTTCCTATTGATTTTTCGATTCCATAATGGTACACAGAATAACTTTTTGAAATGTACGAGGTTTGCATAAAACCTCAAAGCAATGTGATGTTAAGGATTTTATCAAAAATAATAATATCCATGCCATCTGCATTTCTGAAACAAAACTAGATCTATGCCTAACTATGGATGCTGCTTCATTCATATGTCCAGGTTGGAACTTCGATCATAATCTCAATGATGCTAACTATAGACGCTTATTAACCATATGGAACCCAAATTTTTTTCATCTCATCAGGTTGAATTCCTCAGATCAATACATTCACTACAAATGTCATCACCTGCCCTCTAACTCTTACTTTTTCTTACTTCAGTTTACGCTCGAAACTCAGCTGCTCAATGTCAGAATTTTCTGGACTTTATTCCTCTTTTGCATAATTCATCTGACCCATGGATTCTTGGAGGTGATTTTAACTGTATGTTTTCATCTCTCCAAAAATCTGGTGGAAGCTTGCTCTTAGTTAAAGACATTGCGCTTGTCAATGAAGCTTTAATTCTATCATCCCATGCTCCTATTACCAGCTTTGGTTTTGAGATCACATGGTCTAATAGAAGTAAAATTGGAACTCCAACTCGATGTAAACTCGATCACATTTTTGCTAATATTCATTTCCTTCACCACTGGCCCAATTTCCACTATCAAGCCATTCACTCATCATTCTCTGACCATTGTCCTTTGATACTTGATTGGGATAAGGATAAAACTATTAAAAAGGGAAATACCTCGTTTAAATTTTTTAATTTTTGGACTAAAAATGTTGAGTTTCAGTCTATATTTATGCGGGCTTGGTCGCAGCAAGTTTCTGGTAATCCCTTGCAAAGGAACCTAAGGAAATTTCGTTCACTGAAATTCATTTTAAAAGCTTGGTCTGCGTTGCGAATTTTGGAAATGGATCGAGATATTTTTTTTAATAAGACAAGACTTAGCCAACATTCAAGAGCAAATGCATCATTAACCTAATAGCAGCGGCTTGCTTCAAGAGGAAAGTTTCCTTCAGGTACAGCTGAGGAAAGGTTTGGACGCTGAACTGCAGGCACCAAGGCAATGCTCTTACTTAAAAAGAGAAAAGGAGGCGGATAGGAATACAAAATATTTCCACAATGCTATCAAAATTAGAAAATCCATGGATTTGATTCATATGGTTAAAGATATGCATGGTGTACTTCAAGACTCTGAGGACAACATAAACAACGCGTTTGTGGATTACTTTAAATCAATATTAGCTAATTCAGCAACCTCAAGTGCTAATGTGTGGCCTCTCTACCATATTAAACTTCCTTTTCAAACTGATAATCAATCGTCAAGCATCATTAGGTGTAACACCCCGTGTATTCTATGCACAAATTAAAGTATAACTAATTTGAAATAAAAGAATTAAGGGAAACGGGATACGCCATTGCGTTCGTCTCAGAATTCTGCTTGAGATAGAGTCCAAGTTTGCGTAAAACGGATATCGTATGAAGAAGATATGGACGAACGAAGTTGGGTGAAAAACCAGAAAACGGGTCAGAATGCACTGGCGCACTTGGGAAGTGCGCCAGAACAAAAATGAACTGGCGCACTTGGGAAGTGCGCCAGTGTATTTTTAGCCTGGCGCACCTGCCAAGTGCGCCCAGGTCAGAATGACCTGCTGGTTAGGTCTTGGCTGGCCTGACCAGGGCCTGGTCGAATTTCTGAGCCTTACCTTGTCACTAGGGCTAGGTGTCAGCTCCTGATTGGCCTCTCCTTCAAACGAACGATTATTATTGAATCAAGCACCATCGACGGTCTAAAACAACTTGCAAACATTATAAAAAGGACCTAAAACCTAGCCTAAATCATACTATTTCATTTTAGCCTCAGGCCGCCGCCATTAAACCTAGAGCACTGAATTAAAAATACAAAGAATAAAATTATAGAAGATGGAGGACGATTCTTGAAGGCTACAACTAGAAGCTACAACAACTACGACGCTTTAGACAACGAATTTGGGACTATTTGATTTGGGATTTTTAATTGGATTATTTGCTTCATATTGTAAGTTCTATGTTACTTTTTAGGCAAAAACGCTAAAACAATATGGACATGCCATGAATTGAAACCGGATTTAGGAACTATTGTTAATCCATTGTTTATATTGTTTATCTTTGAATTATAATTTGGGGATGTTGCTATGGCAACGTTGCAAGTTAAACTTGTCATGATTTTGATGTTGTTATGAATAACTTGGGCTTAATTGTTTGGCAAGTTGGACTAATACATGTCCATGGAATCACTATGTTTATTGAAATCTTTATGTTGATTAAACCATGCCTATGATGCTAATTAAACCATGGCTATGACTATTGATGGAATTATGCCTGTGATGTTAATATACCCATCATGATTAATGAAAAATTGGGTATTGCTAGGTTACAATGAAAAGTTGGAATTATTATGTTTATAATGTTAGATATGTTAAAAATGCTAAATTGGAATCATTATGTCTATAATGTTAATTGAGAATCATTATGTTAAAATGCTAAATTGGAACCATTATGTTTATAATGTTAGTTGAGAATCATTATGTTAAAAACGCTAAATTGGAATCATTATCTCTATAATGTTAGTTGTGGATCATTATGTTAAAAATGCTAAGTTGGAACCATTATGTTTATAATGTTAGATGAGAATCATTATGATAAATTGGAATCATTATGTCTATGAGAATTATTATGTTAAAAATGCTAAATTGGAATCCACTATGCCTATTAGGATTACTATGCCTTTAATGTTTCATGTTTATAATAAAATTATTATTATGCCCGCAATGATTATTATGCCTATGATGTAAAGTTGAAATCATCATGTTAAATTAAGTTGGAATCATTGCTATGCCAAGTTATCATCATACTAGTATTGAAACCATGTGATATGTTATAGCCTGTTTATTATGCAAGTAATGTTGGAATTGTCACATATGCCTATCACATGTTTGGTGTTATTCCCCTTTATCTCTTGAATTGTTTATGCTTGTGAACGAAGTACGTTTATATACGTTGGGGATACGATTGGGTAGAATAGGCAAAACTTGAATTAATTATAAGCATAAACTGTGAAATTTGGCATAAGTAGAACATGAAATATGGCACAAAAACTTGCCTTGAACATGCCATAACTTGACTTTAAACATGCCTTAGTTGGGCACGAATTGATATATGAACATGATGTGGAAATAGCAAAATCTAATAAGAACATGGGCATGACTTTAGAAAACAAGAAAGTGGCCAACTCGAGGTTGGGTTGAGTTTGTAGTGTAAATCTGCCCGGAACCGCCCGGCAAATCCAGTTGCTACAAACAATAGGATCCAATGTGGGTAGTTGGTCACATCGCGCTTGAAACCCGAGGTTGGGTTGAGTTCGTAGCGTAAACCTGCCCGGAACCGCCCGGCAAATCCAGTGGCTACGAACAATAGGATCCAATGTGAGTTGTTCGGTGCATTAACGAATCAATTAATGCCAATTAGGGTTAAGTCATGAACATGAAAAGACAACTTAACCAACTTGAACACGATTTGTAGGGCTAAGTCATGAACTTGAAAACGACAACACTTAGCCAACTTGACATGACACGTAGGCGGGTTAAGTCGTGAACTGAAATGACATACTTAACCATCTTGACATGACTAGACTGGAAAAGGATTAAGTCACGAATTACATGACTTAATCTGTTAGGCGGGTTAGGTCACGAATTACATGACCTAATCTATTAGGCGAAACCCTAGACACGACCCCTTTCAGCAGTAACCCTCTAGATGTATCAAGGTACCCTGGGGCTAGGCCGGGTGGGGCACGATTACTGGGCTGATTGTAAGAGGTGAACGACGGCAGTGGGGTACGCCAGTGTAGGTTCGGTGGACTACGATCGTGCACGTATCCGGGGCAGACACTGGGTATCCGTAGATTTATCTGTGCATCTTGAATCGTGTCAGGGGTTGACACCCTAGGGCTGATACACCCGAAGGTGGACCCAACACAGGTGACTACATTCGTGATTAGCCGTATGACACGGACACTTGACGAGCTAGAACTTGTAGGGAGCCGATCGACTAGATAATCGCTCCGTAGGACCCCGTACTTGGGTCAGACCCCGTTTTAGGGTCATTTCATGACATTGGGCCATGGGATTTATTTCGTGATTAACTTGTGATATGGGCTTAGTATACTAGTACAGTCGATGCAACGAATCTCGAACATGTGATGCTTTACTTGACTTGTCTTGACTTATCCTGATCACCTTAGTCTATCTTGTTCACCTTGACACCATTCTTAAGTTTAGTTCCAGTTCATACATGACAGTTGTTTTAACCGTTTCTACACTGAAAGTCACTAGAACTTACTCAGTCTTCATGACTGACCCTTTTTCCTTTCGCCTCCTTTTCTTTCGTTTCCCCCCCAGGTTCTCAGGGAGGGAATACCGCAGCTTGACCAGTTTTCACATCCAGCTTGAAGAGAAAGAATGTATTGCTTGGATCTTTTCCGTTTTGGACTATGGATTTGGACAACAATTAGGGGACTTTTGCAGTTTATTTATGTTTTCTTCATGCTTCTTTAAATAATGTAATCAAGACAGTTAAGATTTTGGGAAGTATTATGGCATGGTTTGTGTAACATGTATTTTGAAGAAATAAAAGTTGTTGTTTTCCGTTGTTCAAAAATTTGTGTTATTATATCTGTCTTGTATATCTTTGACTTATACTTATAAACCTCCACCAAAATTAGGGCATTCCCTTTGAGAGTGACCCTAACGGAGGTGGGGTGTTTCACTTGGTATCAGAGCATAGGTTTACCAGATAAAATAAAAAGTTTTGAAAATTTATTTTCAAAAGAAAATTTAAAGAAGCATTTTTAAAAAGATAAAATATTATTTTATTTTAAAAAGGGAAAGTCCCCCAAAGCCATAGGTATTATCTCTTATCCTTCATTTTGAATCTATCCTTTTGTTTCAGTATGTCCGAAGAACTTAACTTGCCAGAGGGTGTACCAATACCTGGTTGGTTTAGACGATTCTTAGAAGCAAGGGCCACCCAGCCAGGTCCAACCGTTCCTCCTCCCCCAGCTGCAGGAAATCATCCAGCTGCAGCAGCACCTCTTCCTCCACCTCCTCCACGGGGAAATACCTTTGCTAAGATATGTAAAGATTTTAAGGCTATGGGAGGAAAGGACTTTCATGGAACTGAGTCCTTCGTGGCAGCTAGGAATTGGTTAAAGGAAACCGAGGACTTATTCGTCATCTTTGAGGTAGAAGATAGGCAGAAGGTACAACTGGCAGTGTGGCTACTAAAAGGTGAGGCTTCCTACTGGTGGGAAGTCACTAATGCAGAAAGACCGGTGGAAACATGGGAGGACTTTAGGGCAAGGTTTGAGGCTAAATTTCTCTCAGAAGCTGAAAGGAGTCTTCAGTTGGAAAAATTCTTATTTCTTAAGCAAGGGAATATGACAGTCAAAGAGTATGTAAATCAATTCGATGAGCTGGCTAGGTTCGGACTGGACCTAGTCAACACCCCACACAAAAAGGCTCTCCGCTTTGTCAAAGGATTGAATGAGCCATTACACAGTTTGGCCATGACCCATATACCCATGGGAGCTACGTATGAAAGGTTGGTGCAGATGGCATTGCTGAACGAAGAAGATAAGGGCAAGAAGGAGACAGAGGCAGAAAACTCTCAAGGGAAGAAAGAGGTCAAGCCCAACGATTCTCAGAATAAGAAGGTAGACTCCGAGAAAGGAGGCAAGAACAACAACTCACGTGATAAAAGGAAATGCAATTACTGTGGTACGGAAGGGCACATAGCCAAGGATTGTAGAAAGAGGAAGAGAAATCAAGGTGAATGTTTTCATTGTGGGAAGACTGGACACATCAGCAAAGACTGCCCTGAGAAGCAGACCGGACCTTCTGGCGGTACATCGTTAACTTATTCTAGATACTTTGTTTTATCTTATTTCTCTCCTCGATCCTATCTTGAGAACCATAGTTAGAATCTTTTTGGATGTAAACATGTAATTGAAACATGTTATGATTGCAAAATGGTTGCAAGTGGTCGCAAGTGGTTGCTCGTGGATGCATGAATACACATTAGGCACTAGATCGGCTCAGACACATTTTCATGTTGCATATGCATGAGTGTTTATTTTGGAAACTTGGTTGTGCTATCATTTGGTTGTTGCATATGATTGAATGTTCGAGCACTCATGTAGAAATTATGAATTATAATAGGAAAAATTTGCATACATATTGGATTCATTTCACTAAACATATTTTGCATTTAGAAGATCAATCAGGCCTGATCATTAGCATTAGTTAAGGAACATATACACACACTCTTCGCATATGATCATGAAGCATTAGAAGTCTTTTAAGGACAATGGATGCTCGTGTTTGATGGATGAGTAGATGGATGTTTGGATGTTAGGATGTACATTCTTCCTGAACTTGAAGATTTCGGGGACGAAATCCTTTTAAGTGGGGGAGAATGTAACACCCCGTGTATTCTATGCACAAATTAAAGTATAACTAATTTGAAATCAAAGAATTAAGGGAAACGGGATACACCATTGCGTTCGTCTCGGAATTCTACTTGAGATAGAGTCCGAGTTTGCATAAAACGGATATCGTATGAAGAAGATATGGACGAACGAAGTTGGGCGAAAAACCAGAAAACGGGTCAGAATGCACTGGCGCACTTGGGAAGTGCGCCAGAACAAAAATGAACTGGCGCACTTGGGAAGTGCGCCAGTGCATTTTTAGCCTGGCGCACCTGCCAAGTGCGCCCAGGTCAGAATGACCTGCTGGTCAGGTCTTGGCTGGCCTGACCAGGGCCTGGTCGAATTTCTGAGCCTTACCTTGTCACTAGGGCTAGGTGTCAGCTCCTGATTGGCCTCTCCTTCAAACGAACGGTTATTATTGAATCAAGCACCATCGACGGTCTAAAACAACTTGCAAACATTATAAAAAGGACCTAAGACCTAGCCTAAATCATACTATTTCATTTTAGCCTCAGGCCGCCGCCATTAAACCTAGAGCTCTGAAATAAAAATACAAAGAATAAAATTATAGAAGATGGAGGACGATTCTTGAAGGCTACAACTAGAAGCTACAACAACTACGACGCTTTAGACAACGAATTTGGGACTATTTGATTTGGGATTTTTAATTGGATTATTTGCTTCATATTGTAAGTTCTATGTTACTTTTTAGGCAAAAACGCTAAAACAATATGGACATGCCATGAATTGAAACCGGATTTAGGAACTATTGTTAATCCATTGTTTATATTGTTTATCTTTGAATTATAATTTGGGGATGTTGCTATGGCAACGTTGCAAGTTAAATTTGTCATGATTTTGATATTGTTATGAATCACTTGGGCTTAATTGTTTGGCAAGTTGGACTAATACATGTCCATGGAATCACTATGTTTATTGAAATCTTTATGTTGATTAAACCATGCCTATGATGCTAATTAAACCATGGCTATGACTATTGATGGAATTATGCCTGTGATGTTAATATACGCATCATGATTAATGAAAAATTGGGTATTGCTAGGTTATGATGAAAAGTTGGAATTATTCTGTTTATAATGTTAGATATGTTAAAAATGCTAAATTGGAATCATTATGTCTATAATGTTAATTGAGAATCATTATGTTAAAATGCTAAATTGGAACCATTATGTTTATAATGTTAGTTGAGAATCATTATGTTAAAAACGCTAAATTGGAATCATTATGTCTATAATGTTAGTTGTGGATCATTATGTTAAAAATGCTAAGTTGGAACCATTATGTTTATAATGTTAGATGAGAATCATTATGATGAATTGGAATCATTATGTCTATGAGAATTATTATGTTAAAAATGCTAAATTGGAATCCACTATGCCTATTAGGATTACTATGCCTTTAATGTTTCATGTTTATAATAAAATTATTATTATGCCCGCAATGATTATTATGCCTATGATGTAAAGTTGAAATCATCATGTTAAATTAAGTTGGAATCATTGCTATGCCAAGTTATCATCATACTAGTATTGAAACCATGTGATATGTTATAGCCTGTTTATTATGCAAGTAATGTTGGAATTGTCACATATGCCTATCACATGTTTGGTGTTATTCCCCTTTATCTCTTGAATTGTTTATGCTTGTGAACGAAGTACGTTTATATACGTAGGGGATACGATTGGGTAGAATAGGCAAAACTTGAATTAATTATAAGCATAAACTGTGAAATTTGGCATAAGTAGAACATGAAATATGGCACGAAAACTTGCCTTGAACATGCCATAACTTGACATTAAACATGCCTTAGTTGGGCACGAAGTTGATATATGAACATGATGTGGAAATAGCAAAATCTGATAAGAACATGGGCATGACTTTAGAAAACAAGAAAGTGGCCAACTCGAGGTTGGGTTGAGTTTGTAGTGTAAATCTGCCCGGAACCGCCCGGCAAATCCAGTTGCTACAAACAATAGGATCCAATGTGGGTAGTTGGTCACATCGCGCTTGAAACCCGAGGTTGGGTTGAGTTCGTAGCGTAAACCTGCCCGGAACCGCCCGGCAAATCCAGTGGCTATGAACAATAGGATCCAATGTGAGTGGTTCGGTGCATTAATGAATCAATTAATGCCAATTAGGGTTAAGTCATGAACATGAAAAGACAACTTAACCAACTTGAACACGATTTGTAGGGCTAAGTCATGAACTTGAAAACGACAACACTTAGCCAACTTGACATGACACGTAGGCGGGTTAAGTCGTGAACTGAAATGACATACTTAACCATCTTGACATGACTAGACTGGAAAAGGATTAAGTCACGAATTACATGACTTAATCTGTTAGGCGGGTTAGGTCACGAATTACATGACCTAATCTATTAGGCGAAACCCTAGACACGACCCCTTTCAGCAGTAACCCTCTAGATGTATCAAGGTACCCTGGGGCTAGGCCGTGTGGGGCACGATTACTGGGCTGATTGTAAGAGGTGAACGACGGCAGTGGGGTACGCCAGTGTAGGTTCGGTGGACTACGATCGTGCACGTATCCGGGGCAGACACTGGGTATCCGTAGATTTATCTGTGCATCTTGAATCGTGTCAGGGGTTGACACCCTAGGGCTGATACACCCGAAGGTGGACCCAGCACAGGTGACTACATTCGTGATTAGCCGTATGACACGGACACTTGACGAGCTAGAACTTGTAGGGAGCCGATCGACTAGATAATCGCTCCGTAGGACCCCGTACTTGGGTCAGACCCCGTTTTAGGGTCATTTCATGACATTGGGCCGTGGGATTTATTTCGTGATTAACTTGTGATATGGGCTTAGTATACTAGTACAGTCGATGCAACGAATCTCGAACATGTGATGCTTTACTTGACTTGTCTTGACTTATCCTGATCACCTTAGTCTATCTTGTTCACCTTGACACCATTCTTAAGTTTAGTTCCAGTTCATACATGACAGGTTGTTTTAACCGTTTCTACACTGAAAGTCACTAGAACTTACTCAGTCTTCATGACTGACCCTTTTTCCTTTCGCCTCTTTTTCTTTCGTTCCCCCCCCCCCCAGGTTCTCAGGGAGGGAATACCGCAGCTTGACCAGTTTTCACATCTAGCTTGAAGAGAAAGAATGTATTGCTTGGATCTTTTCCGTTTTGGACTATGGCTTTGGACAACAATTAGGGGACTTTTGCAGTTTATTTATGTTTTCTTCATGCTTCTTTAAATAATGTAATCAAGATAGTTAAGATTTTGGGAAGTATTATGGCATGGTTTGTGTAACACGTATTTTGAAGAAATAAAAGTTGTTGTTTTCCGCTGTTCAAAAATATGTGTTATTATATCTGTCTTGTATATCTGTGACTTATACTTATAAACCTCCACCAAAATTAGGGCATTCCCTTTGAGAGTGACCCTAACGGAGGTGGGGTGTTTCATTAGGGTTGTATCCAACGATGAGATTAAACAGGCACCGTTCAGTCTTTATCCTAACAGCTGTGGAGGGCCAGATGGATTCAATGCGCACGTCTTTCAACAGTGTTGGACCACTTTAGGTGATGTTATCTCGTGTGCAATTAAATTATTTTTTATGCACAATCGGTTACCTACCAGTTTTTCTTCTACTGCAATTGCCTTGATCCCTAAGTCTGATAATCCAGTTTCTGATTATCGTCCTATATAATGTTGCACTGTTTTCTACAAAATTATCTCCAAGATATTGGCTGTCAGATTGCAAGAGGTTTTACCATCCATAATTTCAGAGAATCAACCAGCTTACATCAAAGGAAGAATTATAAGTGACAAAATTTTAATCACTCAGGAACTTCTCTATGGTTACAACAGAAAAAATATTTCTCCTCGATGTATGCTTAAGCTTGACATTAGGAAGGCATATGACTTAGTCACATGGTATATTATTCTGGCTATCCTGTCTCGTATGAATTTTCCTATGTTGTTCATTGCATGGATCCATACATGCATTTCTTCTCCTCATTATTCAATCTCTTGAAATGGGAATTTGCATGGTTATTTTCGGGGTACGAATGGTGTTAGGCAAGGAGACCCCATATCAGCTTACCTCTTCATAATTACATTGGAGTTGTTGAATTCTCTTCTCATGGAAAAGGTTCATCGAGGTATTCTAGAACTTCACCCATGATGTAAGAATCCTCTTATAAACCATCTTCTTTTTGCTGATGATTTAATCATTATCACAAAGCCAACAGTTCAAATTATCCAATGTATTTTCAACACCCTGGATTTCTTTTTTAATATTACTGGTCTGAGAATAGATGTTAACAAATCACACATTCTTGTTGCTGGACTTCCCATGAAAAAGAAAGTGTTGCTCTGGTCTTGCTGAAATGTCCATGAATGCATGTTACCTGGGTTTTCCTTTGATATGCTCAAGAATTACAAATCAATGTCTTCCTCTTTTTGAAAAGATAATTTATAAACTTCGACAGCGGACAAATTCCTAGCCTTCACAAGCTGGTAGATTAACTATTATTCGATCAGTTGTGGCTGCCATGACAACAAATTGGATGAGGCATTATATCCTTCCTACGAAACTGATTGATATGATATCAAGTGCAATGAACAAGTTCCTCTAGCATGATGATCCGTTTTCTAATAAAATGATACCTTTTGCTTTTCATAAAATTTGCGTCAGTAAAAGGAACGGTGGATTAGGTCTCACATATCTTTATCAGTGGAATATTGCTGCTATATCGGTATACTTTGCCAAATTATTTGCTGCCAATAAGGGTCTATGGGCAAGATGGGTTCATGCCAATTTAAATGGTACAAAGAATTTCTGGACGATGAACACACCTCAGGCATGCAGTTGGAACTGGAGATCAATTTTGAATTTATGTGGAACCTTTAAGCAATATGTTCAATGTAACCGTCTTCATAATTTAAATCTACTCTTTTGGCATAGTCCTTGCGCACGTCCTGGATTTATTCTCAGTGAAATTGTTGATCAAAATGTCATGCATAATTCGGGCATCCCTCAGTCTGCTTTAGTCAGTGAATACAATCATGATGGTACGTTGGTTCTACCTCACAGTAGTTTAGCTAGCTTGAGAGCGCTTTGGAATGAAATTGCCCGACATTTCAATAACTCCAGTGATGTTGCAATGCTGTGAAACAGAAAATCACACTCAAATCATGCAATATATAGTCTTTTGTGTCCAAACCGAGATGCTTTTCCTTGGTATTCGAGGATTTGGAACTGTGGTAGCTCTGCAAAGGATAATCTTCTACTTTGGAAGATTATGGCCAATGCCATCAACACTAAGAGTAAACTGTATTTGCGTGGAATTGTACAAGATGATGTTTGTGTTTTGTGCCGTAGGGACTAATAACTACCTATTTTTTGAATACTCTTACGTGCATTGTATGTGGAGGCGCTTATTGGCGACTGGTAGTTTTCATCAGCCATCCACTAGTAGTCAAATGGAATGGTTCAATATTTTCAAAGCGACGCGTTGGAGAAACAATAAGACAATGTTTATGCTGCAACTCTTAAAGAAATTTACTACTGGTATATGGAGAGAAAGGAACAACATGATTTTTGGCATTTGCAGTAAAACAGTTGATCAATTATACACACTTATTCACTGTAGTATACTTAATAAAGTTAAAATGTAAAGTTTTGTTAGTTTCTTTGTAACTTGTAAGTTAGAAACTATGTAATTATTATGTGTAAATAAATAAAAGTTCCACTTGCCTTTCAAAAAAAAAAACATTTTGAATATATTTTCTCCAATGGGTTACACTTTCTTAACCGTATTAGTAACAATTAACATAGAAAAATAGCGGTTAGTCATCGTTGTACCAAAAGAATAAAGTATACGATTTTTATAAAATATAGTACTCAAATTAAAATATCCATATAGAAGATAACATAATATGGAACCCAATTGTAGAATTGGCAAAAGAGTACAAGCTCTAGGCACTAGCTAGGCCACACATTCTATTGCGTAACAAGATGCTCCATCGACCGAAATGTACGTAGTGGTCGATCGATTGGAGCTTGGGGGCCAAGACTACATTAACCCATCCCAATCATCGTTTTCTAAGGCAATTATCTATGTTTTTTGTTTAATTCAAACCATGTTACCACTACAATAACAACGGTAGTTTCCAACGGTTAGGGGATGTTGGTACGCCATTGGAAGCCATTGGAAACACCATTGCTATACGATTCAACGGTTTCCCATGGCCTTCAACGCTATCAACGACTAATTTCCAATTCTTCCAATGTTTAATTTGGACATGTGGATTTGGTTGTTGACTAAATACTCATTGGAAACCATTAGAAGACGTTGGAAATAAGCCGTTGGAAGTCGATTGCTGACGAAATAAATAGACTTGTAAACTGTTGGAAGCCGTTAGCAGCCATAGAAAATTGGGTATTTTTTCTCCAAATTTTAGATTGCTTACTTCCAGCCAGCTCATAAAATCATATATATATATATATATATCAAAACAGCTCCATTTCGAGCATATACATAACAATCACACTCATATATATACCCAAATATAATATTAAAACCCAGATCATACGCATAAAGTCCAATACACATAACATAAACCAATATTTATAAATATCCAGCAGAAGAACGTCATAAAATCAAAGTTGACCATCATAAAACAAAACATCTAAACCATCATTACCACCACAACAACAATATATACAAACCATCATAATGTATCAAGCAAATCCATACCCACTCAAAGCGTATACGTACATATAGTTAACAATAAAATGAAACAAACTAACCTCAAGTGACTCTCCTCCGGAACCACTAGATGATGAATGAAATGTACCGTATTGGGCTATGAACTTCGCTAAATGCTGGTTAAGTTGCTCAATCTGTTCTTCACAGCGGCGATACCGCTCAGTAAGGTCGACGATCTGGACTCATAGCTATGCAATCTCCTTGTTCTGAGCCATCTAGTACGACTTCTGAGATGTCTTAACTTGTAAATAATTTTAGTTTTTCAGTATTTCATAATAGTAATTGCATTAAATTTCAGTTTCTATTACCGCTTGGTTCCCAAAACCATAGCGCATATTGCGGGTTGGTGGATCTATGACATCTTCGAAAATCAAATCCTCCCCATCAGTAATCAAGTCAGATTTTCCAATGTCCTCAAGCATCTGTTCTCGTTGTTGCTAGAACCGTTCCTGTTATACAAAATACAATTGAATTTAGATAACGCTGTTTTAATAAAATTATAACTTTAAATTAACTATGTTATACATATGCAGTACGCGCTTTGTCATCATGGTCCCAGGAGTAGGAAACTGAGCTTGAATCGTTGGTCTGACTCACCACATGTGTGTGCACGAAATCATCCTAATACGACGTAGGAGCACCACGTTGTCTCTCCTGAAATATGCATATATGTAAATATATATTATATATTGTTATGTTGTCTATCTTTTAACAACTTAGAACATAAAATTTTTGATTATGTAATTAATAAATATACCAAGTCCTCGCGATGATGCTGGAATGAATTGGAACATCTGCGATGTGTAACGGGGTTCTTGTCCTATTTGCTGAATTTCTTTGAGACTCAGCTTATAAATTTAAGTCAAAAAATATGTTTTATTCTAATTTATATATTAATTGAGTAGAACAATTTAAATTAAATATGTAGTAAACTTACCTGAAACTGCTCGTTTTTCCACCAAGTGTGAAGATCATCCCATACATTAGCGCTCATCCAACTAGGCTTTTTTTTCTATCCAATTTTTTTCTATTTATTATTTCCCTGCAATTTTTTGCAACTTTACTATTCCAATTGCGTCGAATGAGGGAAATATATGTTTCCTAAATGTCCATTGAACCCTACTTTTTTGAGAAATAAGATAAAAATGAATTTATCAAATAGAAGCATGACTACTTAATGTAAAAATTGATATATCACATGTACCAAAAAATCCTACTAAATAGTCTCTGTAACATCATCGGTTACCAAAAATCCACACATGCCAAAGTGACGTCATGCAATTCATGTAAGCCTATCGTGATATCCCCAAGACTATTGGTGGGTTCTAACTCAAAACCACTATGTTAAACGAAAAAAACATTTAATATTTTATGGATACTATATATATATAATATTGTACAGAAATAAAATTTATATTTGAAACTTAATATTTACTTTCCATTGGCTTTTAGCTGAAGCAACAACACAGGACATGATAGCCCCAGTGATGGGCCACCGCCATCACCACGTTTTGGAGGATGAGAAACAGAAGGAGACCCAGAATGTGAAGTTGTACATCTACGTGATGCCATATCTATAATACCTATTACAGACAAATATTATAACATAACATAAAAGGACTATGTAAAATAAACATTATGGCATAACACAAGAAGATTATGTGATATTTTGTGTAAAATAAATATCACCATGTTAGCATAACATATCATTTTAATGAAAACAACGCAACGGTAAAAAAAAGTACCTTCTTAAAATGAGAATTATTGATTAGTTTTCGTTACTTTCGAATTCTGACTCTATTTCTTCCTCTATATTTTATGCCCTTGTAGTTTCAGATGCTTCAATTAATGTACTTGATTCATCGTTAGAGGTCTAAAATCTGTTTGATCGTCGGTTATTATTATTCCTCTATTTTCCTCGACGTTTGCTTGATAAGCTTGTTCATCGGGAATATTCCATCCATCAAATGTAAACTTTGCTTTTTGTGTTAAAATTAGCTGACTAATCAATTTTGTCTCTTCTTAGAGATAGATAAGGAGCATAATAAACTTGAAGAGCTTGTTTGGCAAGTACAAAAGGATCATACTTATAATAACATGATGTATGTTTTATCTCTATAACATTATACTTTGAGTGCATGTTGACTCCAGAACCTGGAACGTTGTTGAACCGGTTGCATTGAAACAAAAATGCTTCTTCCACAGATCGTGTTAAATATGCCAATTGCAAAATATAGGTTAACACGCCATAAAAATCATTTATATTGTTATTTGGATCATCGCTACCTTTGACAAATACATCAATATTGTTAGTTAATTTTTAGCATCGTATTCTCGGGTATTAAATTTGTATCTATTAACAAAGAATATTGGATATGTCTTGACTCTCCTTCTTGGTCCATGATTATATGTTTTAATCTTCATCTAAAACACAATTTGTTGTATCAAAAACATAATTAGAAAACCAAATAGCGAATTCTTTGTGATATTACCGTTTGAATATTGTGACTCGTAAATGCTGCAATTATAGAACTAATGTTACATTATAATTAAGATACACATGTGCGTATTAGTACATACACATATATAGATGATATAAATGTATTATGTTGAATATAATTTTATTACCTAACAAATGGTGCAATTTAGAGCAGTTAAGAACAATATAAGTGTGTGATGCATAATAATCTCTATCATCCAGCCATACTTCCACACATTTACCGGAAGGTCTACCATATTTTTTCAAAAATAGATAAAGTTGATTGACAATCATCTTGATCAATGCCTTCATCATTACGTGTAGTACTTTCGAATGATATGTTCACATCATCACTAAAATAATGGGAAAAAACAAAGTTTCTTCCTCGATATATGATTTGCAAATCGAACCTACAACTCGAGCTTTTTGTCTCACTTTTTTTTTGAATGATTTAAGTACCTATTAAGAATTATTTTTAATTATTTTTTATATATTTAATTAATCAATATTTAATGAAATAAATATTAATATACGTTTCAAATGGATACGTCTATCCATATTGCACAGGCCCTCAAAGACGTACTTCGTTTTGCAAGGACGGTCAGAACAAAACCCCTTTACTCCTGCATAGGGCGGACGCATATTAGTTAGAACACACATCCTTGTAACAAAAGGATTTGCTGATTTTACATGCCTACCAACTCATATTTATACTCCACTCCTTCAATTTATTCCGTGATGTGGTACTATTTATTCAAACCTCCATTCCTACCTTAACAACATGCGAGACAATCCTAACAATTTTCCCCTTGATTCGCATCGTACGAGTATCTTTCAAGGGCACTGCGTTACCTGTATGACCCAATCCGTAACCTTCAACTCGGATACCACTGTCATGCAACGACGGTTGACACAAAGCCTCGTTCATCCTGCATAGGGTGCCTGCATATGAGTTGACACACGCATCCTTGTAACAAAAGGAATCCCTGATGTTACGTTCCTACTAACTCATACTTGTACTCCACTTCTACAATTTATTCCGTGATGTGGGATTATTTAGTCAACCCGCCATTCCTACCTTAACAACATGCGAGGCAATCCTGACGTGCTTCTAATGGAAGATAAAAGGGAAATGCAGCATAACATTTAAAAAATTTAGTGAAAATATTTTTTTCATTTTGTAGAGAAATATACTGATTTCTTCCTCAAGTTTATGTAAACGATTAATTTTAATGTAGTAGAACAAAGCTTTTTATAAAACAGTCTAATTTCTGCTATAACAGTCCAAACTTTTACAAGTAACATTTCTTTGAAAGCAAAAAGCAACAGATTTTTCATCACAACATGGCAATCATGGCTTTTCATCCTGCTAGGTTTATTGTTTTTATAGTCGAAACATCTACTAAGATTAAAAGATATACCATCCTAAAATCTTAATTCTTTGACCCATTTTAAAAGTATTTTAACTTTATTATTGTCTAGCTCATAGCAAGCTTTTTGTTTTTCGTGTCATTGGCTTTATATGAAGCTCAGGTCGATTACATATTACTTCAATATCACATCTCGTTTTCAAAACATCTTTTATCTTCCCCTTGATGTTCAAAATTATATTAAATGAATTGTCAAACACGTTTTTCTCATTATGTATCATGTCAACAATATGACAAATTAGGAGATTTTTCCAATAAGGCAACTCCCAAAATATGTTTTTTTTTGCACCAATTATGAATTGATGATTTACCTTGAATTTCAATTTGTTCTCCGGTTTCATGTATATTTGGACAATTCTTTACCAGTTCATAAATATTTTAACTTGACCAAACGGTAGGTGGTCTCAAAGTTTCATGTCTAATAGCTGTAAAAAAAAAAAAAAAAACAAAACAAAAAAAAAAAAAAACTTTTCTCTTCTAAAAGGATGATTAATATGAAGAAAACATTGATGACAGTCAAACTACGAAATTTTCTTTCCATGAGGTAAAGAAAATGCTCGTGCTTCTTCCATGCAGTAAGGACAAGCTAGATGACCAGCCGTACTCCAACTTGAAAGCATTGCATAGGTAAGAAAATTGTTGATTGTCCACTATAAAGAAGCATACATGCAAAAGTTCTTATTTTGCCAAATATTATATGTTTCTACTCCTTCGTACAACATTGTTTTTAAGTCTTTAATTAAAGGTTGTAAATATACATTGATTCCTTGAGTCGGATCATCGTAACCAGGGACAACAACTGTGAGAAATATATAATGATTTTTCATACACATCCACAAAAGTAAATTATAAGATGTGATAGTTATAAGCCAAAACGAATATTTAGCACCAAATTGAGAAAATGGTGAAAATACATCCGTGCATAAACCAAGTCCAACACTACGACTCTCAGATGCAAAATTTGGACATTTCTGGTCAAAATGATTCCATGCTTCCTCATTAGTTGGGTGTGTTAACGTACATTCTTCCTGTGTTCTCACGCTGTACCATTGCGCGGTTACAGATGATGCATATAACCTTTGGAGTCCAAGAGTAACAGGTAAATAATGCATACGTTTATACGTGACTTCATTTCTCTTTTCTTTTATGGTTTGTGTCTTTCCTGGTCACATATTTTACAACTCTTAAGGCTAATATCTTTCTTCAAAAACAACATGCAAATGTTTAGACATGTATCTATTTTTTTATAAGTAAACCAAAAGCCAACATCATTTTTTTACTTCATAATGATTTTCGCACGTTAAATTATTGTGAGGCATTTGCCGCTTCGCAGCTTGTACAACCTTCCCAAAGGTTTTTTTTGCGGCATCCAATAAATCATATATATATATATATATATATATATGTGTGTGTGTGTGTGTGTGTGTGTGTGTGTGTGTGTGTGTGTGTGTGTGTGTGTTTGGCTTCAATATCTTCTTTACTATTACAATCGTCATCAGTAAATTGTAGAACATGGAACATTGAACGTGCTGCATCTTCAACCATATGTTCAATGAGATTCGTTGTAGGAATTTCATTATTCACTACCTTAACTATTCTCCATGACGATCCCAAACCAAATAGTTCAACTTAAAACCGTACTGATACAAATGAACTCTAACAATTTGTGGTATCAAATGCTTTAACAATTTGCATCTACTACATGGACAATGGATTTCTTCGTCGTTTCTGCAATTACTTAAAACAAAATCAATAAACACGCCAACACCATTAATAAATTGTTCACTTGTTGAGCCTTCAGTTTTCCTTCGTTTGTACATCCAGCACCGATTAATAAAATAATTATCCATTTATCCTAAGTAGATAATTAAAAGTACGATAAAATTTACATTGATATTTTAAACAATTTTATTGGTGAATGTTATGTTAATTAATCATTTACACCTTGCTAATGGGTCATTCTACCTCCCATTACGAATACAATAACGTAATTAAATCGCGTATTTTTTTGTAGTTTAAAAGACTAAACAAAATTTCGGAAGCACTTCGCTTTTGTTCCTTGAACAGTACATAATTACGTGTACACAAGGGACATAAAGGAAGCGCTTTCGAAAAGTTTAGAACCATTTAAAATGAAATGCTTTACAAGATTTAATTTTATTATTGTGTTGGTAATTTGTCCAATACAAGGACAAATTCAAAAAATATTGTATACGAAGAATATAGATGCCCGTTTTGTTAACAAAATGAATATCCATATAACGATCATATACAATACTTATTAAACGGGTCGTAAAACTCCCTAAGGGTTTATGAATATAATATATTACGATTAATGATCTTATTATCAATCGTCTACGTGAAGTAGCAAATCTTAAACCAAATAAGTCTTGACGGCTTAATTCCAATGTCTAACTGTATTTATATGGAGTTTATCACATATGCGCACATTTTCAACACTCAATCAAACTAATCGTACGTTGTAAAATTAAATACCGTTTTCGATAAATTTTTAGAAAATATAAACTTAATTATGTTAGTTCACACTAAACGTCCCTTAACAAGCCTAAAATCGTTTATATATTCAACCTACATGCATATAATTCTATTGTGATACAAATTACATAAACTTGCAACACATAGATTAATAACAAGAATTAGGCCTCAGTAAACTACGTTATACATATAATAAGGCAACACAAACATGTAATTTAACAAATTAACCATAAATGAGCAAATGTAATTAAAAAGTAATTAGGGTTTATACCTTGATTGAAGGAAATTTGGAACTTAGAGAGGAGGAGAGGGGGCTACCAGGTGTAGGAGAGGCTAGGGGTGGACATGAGGCAATAAAAGGCGAAATTTGAGAAAGGAGGAGGGTTTGGGAGGAAAATTGAAGGAAGAAACGAAATGAGGAAGAAGAAATAGTTCTGCCAATATCTTCGCGGCTTAGTAACGGGTTTCAATGCTGCTAATGGCTATGAAACCAAGGGTTTCCAATGGCTACCAACACATATATTTTTATTCTGTAAAAAATATATTCAAAAGTATCTGTCGTTGGAAACTGTTGTCACCCTGCCATTGGCGGCCGTTGCCCTACCTCCGTTGGTATATACTATATGTTTAGTAGTGCACACATCAAAAAGAGGAGAATCATTGTTCTATTAACGCATGCATATTATGATTAGATACGGATCCACATGGACGTGCGTATATACTCGTATATATAATGTTGTTTTGCCAGAATACTTTTAACACCAGAAAATATTAAACTCTAATTGATTATATAACAGTATCTTTATTGATAGTTTGAATAGAAACATAATTTTTTGGTCTGATCGTGAAATTCCGATAATATCTTTACATATGAATAGGAGGTTCGAAGTACGAATCTCACGGTGAACTAATATTACCGTCTAGTTTCCAAACAGAAAGTTTGAAATGCAACCAAGGTTACATGTTTGAAACCATATTCCTACAAAAAAATCATTTTTATTTATGCTTTTAATTTTTTTAATTAGGACGGCTATTTAGATATTAGATTAGATACAAATTGAAGAGCAGAAAATCTTGATCGTTGGGTCATTTTGTCTTTACATGCTGAATGTAAATCAGATGGCAATTTGATGTTGGATATTCATGTGTCATCGTTTATGCCTTTTTTGTGTCTAAATAAACTTTCCTGTTTATGCGGAATTTTCTAGTTCCACAATTTTATAGGATTTTTTTACATAGACGTGCAGTACATGTCCCATGAAATCCAGTTTTATATAAATAGTTAAAACCGCAACGAGCATTCACCATCAAAAGTGGTGCTCAAGAAATCTATTGCAATCAGTACTACAAAACTCTCTAACGTACTTTAAGAGACATTAAGGCCATGTTTCATTAAAGTTTTTATTTTTAATAGCTAATTGCTGCAGATTGCGTTCTAAATGATAATTGTTGAATGTTGAATTAATGTTTACTTGTTTGTTTGCATTTTAAAACTGCTAATTAGCATCAAAAAGTGTTTTCTCCAATAATGATATTTTAATTTGTTTTTGGATTAAATAATGAGTATTTAGGGTGAAATTCAACATATGAAAAATTTAGATTTAAACATTTAAGCTTACAAGATGTTTGAAATAAACGAAATCTGAATACTAAAAAATAATATAAATTGTTTGATTCTGAAAATGAGATTTCCAAAATAATTTTACAAACAGCCCCCAATTTTCAAACGAAGTCATTCATGAAACAGTCTAAAACTGAAATGAAGAGCCACTGTCCAAGATGTGTATGAAGCACAACCCAAAAAAAAAAAAAAAAAAAAAAAAAAAAAAAAAGAAAAAGAAAAAGAAAAACAAAGACGCTTCCATTAATAACTATTAAACCCAAACAAGCACAATCTCTCCCCTTATTTTGCCTTACCCAATACCATGGATATATCAGGTTTTCGTCGGTTGGGATTCAGCCAATCTAGTTTTACAGACCCACTTGACTGGGTCACTCTCAGTATATATTCCAAGTAAGTAGGAAAACAAATATTAATGTATCATTGCTTTTTTCTTAATGGAAATAGTATCTGAGTTTAGATCATTACGAAAAAAGCAAATGACGTAGTAGAAGAAGTGTTTAAGAAAAAAAGACTAAATCATTTTTCGTCATCTGGTAGATAAATAATTTGCGTTTAAGAGTTGAGGAAATCAGCTTTTAAGGGATGTAAACCAAGTCAAATGCAAGTCCATATCCCTAACTTTGCGTCCTATTAAATCTGCATGTAAATTCTACTGTTCTTACACGTGTGATGCTTATGTAGAGCGCACAAGGGGATAATGTCTTTAGAGTGAACTGGTTGCAACAATGTCGACCGCTCCAAATTTTAGTTTTACAGACCCACTTGACTGGGTCAGTCTCAGCATATATTCCAACTAAGTAGGTTCAACTTCATTATAAATAGACACCTAGCTAAGCAGATTAATTGATTTTGAAAATCAGATCAGATCAGATCAGATAACTTTAATGGCGGACTTCAAGTCATTCCTAAACATATGAAGTTAAACGGGGAAGAAGGCAAGGACATGTTTCTACAAGCAGTGAATGAAGAAATAGGAATATGGAGTATATGCCATATATAGGAATATTAGTGTTGTTTTATTTTCTCATAAATTAATTGAACATAAACATATGAAGCAATAATCAAACACTGATTGATGTTTTCTCATTTGTATTTTAAAATGCAGATGGCAACCCTAATGCTGTATTTGAACCACTAAGGCCGCAGCAGTGCCCTGACCTGAGCACTAACATGGTTAATAGCAACATTCAGGTATGGTATATGTTGCATACGTTATAAACTTTAGGTTAATTACAGTGTGTGATTCCAGAAGATATTCATTTATGAATTAAATGCAGAAAGAAAGAGGTAAACAAAGAGCATGTGTGCAAAATCATATTTCTGCAGCTGCAAGTCCATCTCAGGTCATTAGACGTTCATCTTCAAATATTCCAACAGATGAATCGAGTGGATCGGATATTGCAGCTGAGTGTACTCATCTTCCACACCCTCGGAAAAGAACGAGACGGATATGGTCTACAGAAAGAGAAGCTAAATTCAATGAAGCGGTGGAAGAATTGGGTGGCCTTAATAAAAGTATGATCATATTAATTAACCATCTAATTAATTAAGTGGATTTAATTAATGTATGTGTAATAAAACATATTCAGCTGACACGTAAAATTGATATTTATATATGCAGAAGCTAAATGTACGGCCACAAACATATTAATGTTAATGAAGGATCCTGAGTTAAAATATGAGCAATTCAGCAGTCATCTGCAGGCAGTTAGGAAGAATTCACACCCTGGTCAGAATTCGAGTACTGATCATCATCCATCGTCAATCAGAAATACAAATCCGGCCAGCACCGATGATGATCAATTCCGATGCATGCAATGATAGCACATGCGATGATGATGATTCTATTGATCCAGAAATAGGCAGACTCATCAAAGAAATCAAAGGCAGCAACCGACCGATGAACAGCATATATAGCTGCTCTATTGACTGGATTTTTAATGACAATACATGCGACGTCGACGACTATGCATCGGGCCTTCCTGCAACAAAGTCGTCTATGATTTCTTAACCTAGATTATGGTTTTACTGCTGATGGATCAACTGAAATATTTAAGTAGTATTATTGCCGCATGTAAAATGATTAAATCACTGTGTTACCATTCATATTGTCATGTAATGATAAAGATGATATTAGAAAAAACAAGCAGTAGCTAGCAGAGAAACATAGAGGGAAAGGAACACTTATGAATCATCAATAAACTGTTAGGTAACTCAGCGCATGTCATATTATATTAATTATAGACTAGAAAACGTCTTTTTGATGCACGTAGTATACGAAGGAATATTTACTGGAATAATTGTAGATTAAAATAAAAATTACATACTCAATTTTGAATGTATCAATGCCTTTTTCTCCATGGAAAAAGTATATGTCTGAGTTATTTTCCCTTGATGAATATAACATAAAATTTAAAATAAAGATATGTAAATCGAAGGAATAACGTGCTTAAAAAAGGTTTAATCTTGATTTGCAAAACACTGTTTATTTTAACGGACCATGACCTAGAAGAAGCCTTCAAGAAAAAAAGGCTAAGTCAAATGTAAGTCTATATCCTTAGCCTTGCGTCCTACTATCTGCATGTAAATTTTATTTAAGAAGGGAAAAAAACTGAGTGTGAACTAGATTATTTTTGGTGACCTGGTAGATAAATAATTTCCGTTTAAGATTTGAAGAAATCAACTTTGGGAGTCAAATGCAAGTCTATATCCCAAATTTCCGTTTTTCCCTTCTTGCTCAACCGTGCTACTTTGAACCTTTTTTTCACCCTTCTACTTTGAACATAGTGCAACCCACAATGTTAAACCGACCATGATGTTGATATGTTATATAGTTACAAATTGAACATTTTATAATCATACCAAGCCTAGTTTTCTCCATGTCCTACCATCTCACGTGAAAACCCGGCTTGAACAAAAAACCATAGTATCACTAATTGAATTCATCGACCAAAGCCACAACTTGATTCAGTTTCCTTAGTGTCGACGTTCTAAATCACGAATTCACTTTTACATTTTTTTAAAATTTAGTTTTAGAATCATGATTGTAATTTTCAAAAGTAATATTGTTATTTTTCAAAGGTTCAATTTGTTTAGTTAATACAAAATTCTTGTTTTTTTATGTACAATCCTCATTTTCTAAAATAAAAATTTGAGATTCTAAATTATTTGAAGAGAATTGTAATGAATCATTTTGTCTTTTCAAATCACAAAAATTTCTTTTGAAATTTTTTCCATTTCTTTTCCAAACATATTATTTTACTCATCTAGAAAATCTTAAAGAGCAACAAAAATATTTTTTTAAATGCCATATTGATTTTCTAAATCTATTTTTTCTTTTCTCTTTTCCAGGTTCGACATATTTCGTCTTTTCTAAACTAATGAAATTAAGCTTTAAAGTCTTGCTGCTTACAACAATTTCTTTACTGTTATTACTTATTTGTTGAAATTCATAAATCGGATTGTACCTTTTATAGTCTCCATTTGTTATAGCTTTGACTCTATTAGATATTTTGCTTGGTGTAATTTGAATGCATTTTTTCTAGTCATTATTCCATGATGTTGCTACGACCTATAAAATTGCAAGCTTTGGTACCAATTGAAAATGCACATATGGATCAGATAATACATGAATGATACGTGATATGATGGTAAATAAGTAACTAATAAAGAGAAGAGTAAAGTAAAAGAGATAAAAGCAATCACACTAGAGTATTTTTACTGGTTGGGACTTCCCGTCTTGTCTCTAGTCCCGAAGCTCCCCTTCGACCTTACACTAACCAAAACCCTACCGCACAAGGAGGAATAACTATACAAACGGTGTCTGAATAATCGAATAGGAATTTCACCTTTTCAACTACAAAGAAATAACTTGGCTATATGTTGTGACTTTAATACATTGAGCAATCACACTATAGTGCAATTCCCTCTGAACTTCACAAATTATACTTTAGCGGATATGCATGATTAAAATTAGACCGATTATAAAGGATGTGATTGAAACAACCGACTGAATAGTTGAAATTTAGAAAATACTAGTAAGTGAGTAATTTTAAAGTAAAATAAATAGATTTGATCGTGAAAGTGATATTGGATTAATGGGGATGTTTAGAGTTTATGTATGATAGAATAACATTAGAAATTGACAACCCTTCCAAAAGGTTGGAAAAAAAGTTCAAAAAGGAACAATGAAAAATGAAGTGTGTTATCATAAAATATAGTCGTTATTTTATTTCGAACACATCACACAAGACAACAACGAAAAATAGCGTTTTCGTTAATGGCTGCTATGAAATGTCCTTTCAGAATGTTTCCATTTAAAATCTATGATAGGACTTTTGGAAAAACTCTATGCATTGCTACTGTTAAAAACAACATTTAAAATTTGCATTTTGGCTTTTTTAATCGTATTTGTTGCATTAAAAAAATCAAGAACATCATACAAATAATTCCAAAAATGTAATATGATATTTCAAATGTTTTGAAAAAATTTAAACTGATTTGAAAATCATTTGTGGGGTTTTAACATATATGTATCATAAATAATTGATAAAACAATGTACTCTGTTTTTAGCAATTTAGCCTATTTGAGTGTTTGATTTTGATCTACTTGGTTTGTTAACCCCGTGCTTATGCTCCACTCTATAATAATGTTTTCTACAGTTTTGATATTCCTCAATATATATTGTACATCCAACAACTCTATATTTCTTCTATTTATTGATCTATAAAAACTTGACAAACTCATTAGTAGCATTGTTGTATAACTATTATCATCAAAACATTATTAATCGTATTTTTAACCGATGGAACAATAAGGATTTGTTGGAACTGTGGGGATTTAGAACCAAGCGCCGAAAAACAATGCATGGACTTTTGAAGTTGGAACCCTAATGTCCGAACAACGTTATACCAATTAACTCAGTATCAAGAGAACTTTACATGGGGCAACACTAGAATGACTACAGGAGCACTGGGAATGACTGATGCTAGAGTTAGGGATGAAGAACTAAAGGCAAAGGCACAATAAACAAAAAGTATATGCTAGAATAACACTAGGGTAACATGTGCTAGGACTCCCTTATAGGTCTAGAGGCCAAGATATTGCTACAGACTAAAGACTTCTATTAAACAACAGGAACCAAATGGCTGAGATGATTAGGAGAATAGTTAGAGATGGACTAACAGACCAAATTTTGGAGAACATGAGCAAGAATACATTCGTTATTAGCATTCGAAATGTGAGAAATCCTCCCGATTTCAAGCTTTCGACGTAAGAGATGTATGATGAAAAAGGGAATGGACAGTTTATTAGATGAAATACACGACATATGGAAATGTTTTCTACTTTGAAAGAGAAGATTGGATAGTGTTTTCCTGACTGATTGGAGATGATGTGTTTGGGAAATTGAAAAGTGGTTCCATCAGTACATGGACAAGTTGGTGGATACGCTTTTGGGGTAGTTTAGAATTCATGTCTCGAGACATGAATCAAAGATTATGATGGTGTTTTCTGACATGAAATAATGACTCAAAGAGACCTTGAGAAGCTATTTGACAAGATGCTAGTTCTATTCACACCCCTTGCTTCCTCCTTTCACACCCCATCTAGTTTAAAAAACGGCTGCACCCCGCTTTTTCCCTTACACACATCGTTTTTTCCAAAAATACCCTAATTTATTTTAAACCACGTTCAAATGTAACGTTGTTTATTCATAAAGCATGTTTGGGGCGAACTAGGTTATCATGCAAACCTAGTTTGACATGGACTAGGTTGTTGTATGAACCTCACTCAGCCTGAACTAAGTTATTACATGAATCTCGCTTGGAGCGAGCGAGGATCTTGTATGAACATCGCTTCATTGATATTAAATACGTGATTGTTCTATTTAAACATAATCTGTTGTGTTAGCAATTAGGGATAATTTTGGAAAATAAAAAAATTGATAAGTAGTGGGGTATGAAAGGAGGAAACCGGGGTGGAAATAGAATTTGGCTTGACAAGATTCAACATAGTGTCTACTTTGGTTAGTAGACTGTATCCATTAATAAACCTAACGGTAGCGGTTTTTTAAGTTTCAAGCAAGCCTTATTTCAAGATTTCCCAAGAGGGGGACCTACCGATGGATCTCACAGAATTCTAACATGAAGATGAAAGATTAGCCGAAGTTAAAGATATTGAAATTAATGAAATCAATGTTGTGGAATGTGGTGGTTCATTAAGAATTGGAGTTGGAAAGGTAAGAGAAAACAGAAAGCTGAAGATGATGGTGAAGAACCAAGATGACTAAAGAGGGAACCAAAATTCCCTTTTCAAGTTGAGGTAACATAGACCTCGGAGTGGATCTATCTAAAGTCTAAGGGTGCGTTCTTGGCAAACGGAATTAGGGTATTTGAGCGTGGCATTTGAGCGGGGTATTTGAGCGTGGTACTGTAGCGAACGGGAAATATGTTTTTAGCTATGAACAGGGTATTTGAGCGTGGTATTTGAGCGGGGTAATTAATTGTTAATTTGTTTGTTTTGAATTAATTAAACACTAATTTTTAAATGGGGGCTAATTAGTTATTTGCTTGTTTTGAATTAGTGAATATTTATTTTTAATTGGGCCGTTAATTCTAATTAGCAAATGTGTTTTTATCATTTAAAAAAATAATATAATCAATGCAAATACATTAACAGCATTAAGCATTAGCAGTCTACAAAAAAAAATTGAAAAATGACATTAAAGCATTAATAAATAGTGTACAGCAACGCACTAAAAATTAGGATGGAGGTAGGATTTGATCCTTGGCCACTCATCAATTGACCTTATGCATTTAACAACTAAGCTATATATGCTTTTATTACTAAGTAGGATCAAACGGTTTAATGAGCTTGCGTCCGACGCGTTGGACGCCAACTGGACAATTTTCAGCAGCGACCAAACGTTCCAGTTGAGCGGAGTAAAATTTGTTCGCGTCGGACGCGAGCGCAAACCCCAGCGGGTCAAAAAATGACTGCGAACGAACCCTAAGGGCCACATCCTCCAATGGAATTTGGCCAAGCGAGATCCTAATGACTGGGAGAAAAAATTCTAGGAAATACTATATCTTCCTTGAATTGGATGGAGATAAAACGAATAACTGCAAAATACCTTTGCGACTTTTGAAGAGTAGTTCAGAATGATCGCCCACAACAATAAGTTAGAAACCCAATTGTGATGGTTTGGATGGAGCGACAATCACTCATTAAAGTTGCTTCAAGAAATAACTAGGGATTTGTTTGATACTGGTAACCCAAATATCGAGACGAATTAAGGGCATGTTCGTCTCTTAGTCTTTTCTTTTTCTTACTTTGGATAGTCAAGTAAATAATAATCCTATACTACTTACATGTCTATGGGTCCTAGATTGGACAATAGGCACATTTTGGGTTAGATTATGAATGACTAGCTACTTTGGACTATAATAACCTCGGACCACTTATACATGTATGGACTTAGTTTGGGCCTTAAACATACCCTAAGTCAGATGTTCAGGATGATTATCTATGATTTGTGTTTTTTTTTACTTTGATTTGAATTTAAGTTACGAAATATCCATTGGGCTTTGAAGACCGATTTTGATCGCCTTAGAGTTCCATCCAAAGAGACGAAACCCTTTGTGTAAGTGCAACTATTCTCACCGAAGAGTGATAATATAGGCTTATATGATATTGATAGCTTTAGAGTTCTAATTGGAGAGCTGGGATTGGAGTGTAGGATGTAAGTCACTCACTGGAAAGTTAGTAAATGTGGTTGTATAGATTGGACCGCTTTAAGCTACCACTCGAAGGGATAGATTTTGAACATATTTAAATGTGTTTAATTGTTATTTTATAACATCTAGACATATTTAAGTGCATATCTTACATATATATAATTTATAAATATTATTTTAGTATGTATACACAAAAATATACTTATAAAAATATATTATATATACAAATACATTACATTATATGAAAATATAGATTCTGAAATATATTTAACAAACACATGCGCGTGCGCATACACACACACACACACACATATATACATATACATATATATATATATATATATTAGTTGGAGCTTTTGGTTATGTATATCTAGGTCTAAAATTTGAATTTAATTTTAATTCTGAAATTACAATTATTTACATACAAAATTTTTAATTTTTATGTTGTAATGTAACTATATTACAAATACTATTCTGTAAAATATTAAGTTATGTGTGTATACATAACTTAATATTTTACAGAATAGTGTTTGTAATATATTAAGTTATGTGTGTGTACACACACACATGCGCGCGCGCGCACACACACACACATATAATTATAATGTGTGAGTGCATGTGTGTGTATATATATATAATGCGAGTTGTATAGTATCCATGTTTTGCAACATCCATATCCTAACCACTAGTTTCTATTTAAATAATGGTTTGAGCCCGAGGGGGGAGGATGGATGAGTGAGGGGAGAGAGAAATAAAATTTATGGTTGAAATTAGGTGGTATTATAGGGTGCTTCATTGATTGAGGTACAACAGAGCGCTTACATATATATATATATATATATATATATATATATATATGTGTGTGTGTGTGTGTGTGTGTGTGTGTATAATATACATATACACACACACACACACATATATATATACATACATACATACACACACACACACACATATACATATATATATATATATATATATATATAAATTAGACAACAAAAACATGTATAAAAGGGCTAACATGTTGCAATGTAAATGTGTATAAATTAACACCATTTATATTGCACGTGCACGTATGCACATATATTTATACGATGCACATATTATGTTGTATATTATAAATGTAACATTAATATATAATTTATTATAAATTATATAAAAATTATTTTATTAAAAAAACTTCGATAAGATCTAAATACATTGCACTTCACAAGCCCAATACGATCCAAATGAAATAATTTCTTTTAAATTTACCTAAATAGCAACAAGTCCGTACTAGCCTAATTCCAGCATTTATGAGCTGAAAGAGAATTTTTATTTACGTTGTCTCCTAGTATAAATGATTTTTCATTTGATGAAATAAGATCCTTCATTAATTCATTCATTCTACCACATAGCAGGTTGGCAAATACTTACAAAAAACAGTGCATATGACATTAGCTTATTGGTTATTAATGATTATGGAATTTGTTTCTAGTGATTAAGTTTTTTTTATGATACTTCTAGAGCTTAAAACCTCGTTTATGATTTCTAGTAACTCAGATTTAGTTAAGTACTAATCTATTTTAAAAAGCTTATTAGGGGAATCATCAGGGTCTAGACTACCACGATATATGATATCATCACTACGTCATAGATTGCATACGACAACCCCAGAGAAGTGATGCAGGAATTGCAAAATAATGTTGCTATAGGCCAAAAATGATCTCTGGCAATACTTTTTTGGGGTTGCCTTTTGCCGTGTTGCCTTAGAGTCAAAGGCAACGTCTTTGCTATCCTAAGGTAACATAGCTACAGGTGTTGCTACAGGCACTAAATTTACATAAATGTGGGACCCACTGAATTCTGAATTCCGGAATCACGGAATCCTGTTGTGCCCCTAAATTCTGTAGTCGGGTTCACAGAATCCTGTTGTGGGGCCCACATGCATTAATTTATGGCAACACTATATCATAGCTATGACAATATTTAACATTACATACTGCAACATTATATCATAGCTATTGCATCATTATATAACATACTGCAACATAACAGCAATTAACATCACACACTGAAATTAATAAACAACTTTTCATTTCAAATTAATAACCAGTAACACAAATATTATTTAGTCAACTACAAAATAACAAATAATAGCCAATAAATTCAGTTTTACAGAGTACTTATAAACACTGCCGATACTAAATTCATGTTTACATCAAACTAAAACAGTTTCAAAATAATAAAGCGTGAGCCTCCAGTGCATTCAATACCTCTACTGCCTCCTTCACCTGCAAAATGAAGCAATTTCAGAAGTCATGCATTTCAGCAAAAGCCTTTAGTACAACTAATGCATTTCAGCACAACCAAAGTCATGCATGCCTCGGCTACAAACTGATGCAATGTCTCGTTTACACTGCAACACAAAATGGAAAACATGCATGCCTCAGTTGCATTTCAGCACAAACTATGGTCATAGTATAACTGACTTGCACTTCAGCACAAAGACATTTCAGCACAAACTATGGGTAGAGTTGCTTTTCAACACAGAGTTGCATTTCACAATCTATGGCTGAGTTGCAAATTGATGCAATGAATCAACTTGTTCAAAGCATTTACGATATCAAGGAATGCAATAGAATACCCGAGGCACTAAAAATTTAGACATGCCACGACTCGTTCAAGTACAAACTCAACCATTGCAACAATTACGGACTGACACGATCATTACTGATTGAAGAGAAAATAAAATTCTTAAAATTCTATAGTTCATTACTGAAGCATCAGTCTTGTACGTGATCAGTTACATACCAGCATTGAACTACATAGTTGTAAGAATTAGACTGATGCTTCAGCAAGCGGAAATTGTAAGAATTCTGAAGCATACCACCAGCCAACTATAAAAATAAGCAAAAATACATACCAGCAGTGTGTGTCTGTATACGATCTCCGATTTGCACAATTTGTAAGGGCATTGGACTACAAAAACATGAAATTAAGAAGCTATGTTTTTCACTTTGCTAGGTGGAAGGCGGATTCGTCTTATTGGCACATCATCTCTACACCAACGAACATCAAAATCTTGATTTCTCATTCCATAAGTAGGCTGAATGTCATTCAAATCTTCAATTTCATACTCTCTTTCGAGTTCACACCAGTCTTTCGACAATTTTTTGATAACAATGAGGCACATTTTATCAATTGGATCTTCTATATAAAACACCCTTTTACTTGTGAAGCCATAACATAAGGATCAGATTTCTGGCACAATCGATTAAAATTGACACGAGTCAGCCCATATAAATCTTTCTCTTCTTGGTACCAACAACACTTAAATAAAACCACACTAAATTCTCCCCAATAATCTAGTTCTAATATTTCTTAAATTGATCCATAGTAATTAACTTCACCAACCAATGGATTTTGATCTTTCGAACTTGCAAAGCTAGTAGTCAAGGCTGTCAAAAAGACACCATTGTTTTGTGTTGTACATTTGGCATCTCTGAACCTTGTATAAAATATGTATCCATTGATAACATATCCAGTAAACCACTTAGTTGTTGGAAGAGGCCCAATTTCAAGCAATTGTACTTCTTTTGAAATGTCCTCCTTTTTCCCAACCTCTTCCTTTAACCACTTCCAAAATTCTTCACTGTGTCCCCCTCTCTTTTATGATTTTTTGATGATGCATGACCATCAATTAAAGCTCGATGTTCCGTAGAATAAAGACCAGGTTAATAAAAGACAGAAACATATTTGGCTGAATCTATTACTAAGGCTGAAACCGATCATACCGAAAACAATTCTGTATGAATGAGAACATAGCTTAAGTACAAATCATGCCTGAAATCCCTGAAAGAGCTGAAACTTGGAATTTACAAGTAACACTACATGAGGCTAGAATCAATAATATGTTTGTAGATTGTTTAAAAGAACTGATTTTGCTGGCAAAAGGATGACATCAAAAATAGTTTTTTTAGTACTTGACATCATTTCACAAGGTACGCGAAGAATATTATTACTGATGTTAACTGTAACACCCTGCACCCGTTAAGATCACTCAAAAGGGAATGCCTTAACTTCAGTGGAGCATTATGGGTACTGGAACAGAAATATTACAAGACAGACATATATAAAACAGCGGAAAGTAAAGTGGAAGTACTTCAAATCATTTATTAAATATAATTGTTTACAATAAAAGCCCATCAACTTCCAATACCCAATTACATAGCTAAAATATCTGTCTTGCACAAAAACAAAGAAGCATAAAAATAAATTGTGATATTCCCCAATAAAGCAAAGCAAGCCATAGCCAAGAAAAATCCAAGCAGTACATAAAAGAGCCTTAGATCTTGGTAAGATCCGAACTAAGCTGTATTCCCACCCTGCGAACTTGGAGGGGGGGGGGGGGAAACGAAAGAAAAAGAGGCAAAACAAACTGGGTCAGTCATAAAGACTGAGTAAGTCCTAGTGGCTTTCAGCATAAAAACAGGTGAAGATAATATGACATGAATAAACTGAAAATAAACATAAGCATGATGACAAGATAAGCTACAGGCATGATGAATCAAGTATAACATCCCATGCTTCCTATCAAGAGTATCATCACAAGGTTCCTACCAAGTATCACATTGCAAGGTTTCTATTAAGTATAACATCGCAAGATTTTTAAGCTTCACCATTCCACTATTTTCTTTGATTTCCTACATTCTCTGCACCAATACTAGTCTAACAAGATTGGGTGTTATCCTAATGTCTAAACAGAAACGGAAACAGAAACATAAATGGGCCTTTACCATCTGTATTAGTAACCCAACCCGTGTCATGTATTAACTATGAAATGATCCCTTGCCCAATATCATGAAATGACCCATTACTTGGTTCCACGAAACGATCTATTAATCGATCGCCTCCCTACAAGTTCTAGCTCGTCAAGTGTCTGTGTCATACGGCCCTATCACGAATGTAGTTACCTGTGTTAGGTCCACCATAGGGTGTATCAAGCCCTAAGGTGCCAACCACCGACACGAATCAAGCACGCACAGTGTAAACCTACCGGTGCCCAATGCCTGCTTTTTCAACTCCGGACTACGTGCACGACCATAGTCCGCCTGAACCTACAATGGCGCACCAACTCAGCCATCGTTCTGGTCGCTTACAATCAGCCCAGTAATCGTGCCCCACCCTGCCTAGTTCCAGGGTACCATGATACATCTAGTGGGTTACTGCTGAAAAGGACCGCGTAACTAGGGTTTCCGTCCAGCAGGTTAAGTGTTGTCATTTAAATTCGAGACTTAACCCGTCAACGTGTCATGTCAAATTGGCTAAGTGTTGTCGTTCAAGTTCATGACTTAGCCCTACGAATCATGTGTCAAGTTGGTTAAGTATGTTCAAGCGGTTCATGACTTAACCCTACTAAAT
This sequence comes from Allium sativum, assembly GCA_030737875.1. Classification (NCBI taxonomy): domain Eukaryota; kingdom Viridiplantae; phylum Streptophyta; class Magnoliopsida; order Asparagales; family Amaryllidaceae; genus Allium; species Allium sativum. The sequence continues at coordinate 208,067,419 of CM060925.1, forward strand.
CATCGTGTCAAATTGGTTAAGTGTACTCAAGTGGTTCATCAATTAACCCTATCAAATCATCTTGTCAAATTGGTTAAGTATACTCAAGCGGTTCATGACTTAACCTTATCAAATCATCGTGTCAAATTGGTTAAGTATATTCAAGCGGTTCATGACTTAACCCTACCAAATCATCGTGTCAAATTGGTTAAGTATAATCAAGCGGTTCATGACTTAACCATACCAAATCATCTGTCAAATTGGTTAAGTATATTCAAGCGGTTCATGACTTAACCCTACCAAATCATCATGTCAAATTGGTTAAGTATATTCAAGCGGTTCATGACTTAACCCTATCGAATCATCTTGTTAGATTGGTTAAGTATATTCAAGCGGTTCATGAATTAACCCTATCAGTCTAGCATGTCAAGTTGGTTAAGTATTATCTATATGTTCAAGTTGACTTAACCCTGCCACGTGTCATGTTATATTGGTTAAGTGTCATTAGTCTAGTCATATTACTTAACCCACCCATTGGTCTGATTAACAGTTATGTTGGTTAAGCCTACATTTATAAGTTTTACATGTTCTTAACTCATACCAGTTAGGTCCACATTTACATGTCAAATTTCCATGGCATCCCATCTAACCCTCTAACCATACCCACGTCTTATTATGGTTAGTATTAATTCATTCATTATGATGAGCGAATCATGACCTCTCACATTAGACCGTGCATTTTGTGGCTACTGGATTTGTCGGGCGGTTCCGGGCAGATTTACACCACAAACTGAGTCTAACCTTGTGTCATAAATCGTTACGCCTACAATTCGACCTTCGACCTCTCACATTAGACTGACACTTTGTGGCTACTGGATTTGCCGGGCGGTTCCGGGCAGATTTACGCCACAAACCGAGTCTAACCTCGTGTCAAAGGTTCATTAATGGTCGTATTTCCCCCAAAACCCCAATATTAGTTCATGTGTTTAACATATAGAAATATTCATGTTCGTGTTCAAGTCAATTATCCAATACACAGTCATTTTCATGTTTTAAATTCCCAACTTTACATATTAATAAACATATGCCCAAGTTCCAAAATTACATTCCAATTTATATATCTTATATATAATGCAAATACTTCCCCTTTTGAAGCCTTTTTAGATGTGCCAAAATTACCCTTTTATTATAAAAAGCAAAGTCTTATATTATATGGTCAGATTGGTCCTCTCCATTAATTTTGCATGTACTCCATCTGTTTCTCAACCACGTTCTCAACCCATTTTCTCTATGTTCTATATCCCAAATCTACCTCTTCGTCTCTTTAACCACTCACTGTTAAACCAAAATCGCTTTCTGCAATGCCCAAACCTTACTGAACGCGGAGGGCGCATCAACCCCAATCATCATCTAGCCGATAACTTTATTAAAGAGATAACAGTTGATGATATTACGGTCGATTTTAGGGTTTCGACGATCTGAAGAAGCTGGAATCTACGATCGGCGACATCTGATTTACTAGAAGATCAACGCTCCAAATCGACTATGATAGCCTACAACTTGATTTTAAAAATATACTCTTTCAGGTTATATTCTGGTTAATTTGTTACTTCATTTGTTCTTTGAAGGTTTATTGTGGTTTATGGTGAACATAAATTCATCTCTATTTCGTTTATTAACATGCTAAGATATATTCACCATTAAGGTTTACTGTAATTTGTTAGATTCGTTTTTCCAACTTATCATGATATATGTAAGTATGTAACAAATTTCAGTCACATACAGTTGGACGGTTTATTTGTTCGTTGGTTCAATTTTAATTTCCGATTATTTTCTTTACATTTTTTTTCAGATCTGGAATAAACTCCATTATTTGGGATTGCATTAATTACCAGATGGTAAGCGTATGGGGAAAAAACGAGGTACGTTTACTAATTGGCACAGGAATTCAAAGATTACAGAGATGCTATAGTTTTTGAATATCTGTGCATTATTTGTTTAAAATTACTTTGGATTTTGATGATCTTGCACTAAATGACACAGTTTAGGATTGCATTCATTCTCAAGTTTGTCATAATCGCATCAACAGTTCAATTCACAATTTATCAAGTAACTATTTTCTATACAATCGTTTTTGTTCAGACTTAGGGTGAACTCCACTATTTGGGATTGCATTCATTACCGTAGGGTAAGTGTATTGGCTAAAAGCGAGGTATGTTTACTTATTAGAAATAATGCACTAAGGAATTCAAAGATTATAGAGCTGCCGCAGTTTCTGAATCATGCATTATTGTTTAAAATAACTATAGTTTTAATGATGTAGCACTATTTATTTAGGGATTGGAAGAAGGTGAAAGGAGATTCTGGCTGAAGTCAGTAAAATTTTCTATGTAGAATTATTGTCATATGCTGTAAGTATCTAATTTACATAGACATTTTTGGTTCTTAAATGTTTATACTTTGTTTTAGTATATTTTTATACAACGTTAAGACAATATCATGTAGTGCTAGTAGTTATACAATGTAATGCATTAAAACTCTAATCGCTAAAGTCAATAAACTATTCTGCGTAGAATTGTTTTCCTATAAAATGAATATGGAATTTCCATATAAATTTCATTAACAAATTATTAAGACCATCCTCTTTTTTATTAACAGATTTATATTACCACAGAAAATTTTCTTCTGCTGATGTTAGCTACTTAAAGCATACAATACTTCCATTTCCAATATTTTCACATTGAGAAAAACATATTTTAAAGTTCAAGAGTATGTACATATATAATCATAACTAGAATAACTGAAGTGTTTATTTTAAAAAAATCTTTTCTACAATGCATGTCAAATTTTAGCAGTTAGTTTTGTTTCCTCAAGTTCATTCTTTAGTGCTATGCATAAATTAAAAAGAAACTTATCCTTTTTCCATTGTTTAATACTCAAAATACTGTGGCTCTCATGTTGACTTACCTTTTCCATGTTATTGCATATTTCACTTATAGTTTTCATCATCACATACCCATTTCTTGCTCACGGACCTTAAAAAAGGAAAGAAAAAAAATGTGCAAAAACATCTAACCAAGTGATAATTCCAATTAATGATTGCTCAACACATTTTTGGATAGCCATGAAAACATGAGTGGTTTGAACTGTGAGAGTAGAGGGTCTTCCTATGGTTTTACTATATGTTCCTATTCAACAATGATGTTATCTTTCTATGCCATATCCTCCTCGCAGAAAATCAATGATTCAAAAGGTAACCTATTTGTTTATTTTTCAATTTATTGATTATTTCTTGATGTACAAAACAATATGTGGGGTTCGTGAGAATAAAGGAAGGTGTATTTTGAATTAGTTACATCAATAACTATTTTATGGAAACTGAGTTAATTCTGTTTGTTATCAAGATGATTCAACTTGGTTGTACCGCCATAAATATAGACTAAGATGTTTATTCATTTCTAAATCTAGAACTCAAAATTAAAACAAAGGGATGGACTACCATTTAATACAACGAGTTACCATTGTAAATACACTTAAGTACGTCAAAATTTGATAAAAACAGTGATGAAATACATGCAAAGTTACCAGTTGTCGTATATGTGGAGTTTATGTCACTTTAGTAAAGTTCGCTATTTTGCAACATTAATGGCCTATAATGCGTAATACGTAAAGTTGTATGTTTTTTAATTTGCAGGAATACTCTCGTGCTTGGTACAAATTGGATGGAATTTTTTTTAGCTGATTGGCTTATCTCTGTTAGATCTAGGCATAAGTGACCATATTCAAAGGTTTAGTTTATTTTCGTCTTCGTTTATTTAGCACATTCAACACATACAATGAAAATAATATATTTTTATTGAATCATGAAGTAGAACTTCATACATATTATTTATTAAGACAGTTATTCGGTCGATTAAACTTTCGAGTTTCATATAGTTTCTATGTTGTGTCAACAAAAAATATGAAGTTTATTAATTTTGTTATTTAATGTAGTAGCTATGTGAATAGAATTAGCATGTATTCATGTGTATATTGCCGGTGACAAGTGGAAATCAATGTCACCTGCATTTAGCTATATTTTGACAGATTGAGCCGTATGCAATTATTCTTTTTTAAGTGTTTGTCTTATGGTGAATATATGAAACTTTTAGGAAGGAAAATCGGGAACAGTTTACAGCGGAGATGGGAAATTCGGAAGCAGTTTATAGGGGAGATTCCTGACATTGGAATGGAAACGCTCTTGGATGAGAATAACTGGATTGGAGAAAACTTCCCTATTTTACATGTTAGTATACATGATGTGCACAATACATGTTGGGCGAAGGCCATTCAAGTTGAGGTAGTGGCCGGAGCAACGAGGTTATGGTTGACGATTGATGGGGAACGCCCGCGATAGGTGTGGTGGAGAAGACGCAGTGGGTTGGTCTGTGCTGATGAAATGCTGACGGTGAGCTGAAGCGAGGCTATGGTGAGGCCCGAGCAAACACAGGTTTTAGAAAGAAGAAAAATAATAGAGGCAAAAGAAATGAAGCGGTGACAGAAAAATGAGCAATAGCAGGTGACTATAACGAAGTATGAACAATTGGATCTTAGTCTGTTTGTCAATTGGTATATTACATATTATGGAGTCTATGTTGATGAGCTACTCATCCAATGAAAACTGCAGTATTTGAACTTTAGTACTTAGTATAGGCATAAACGAACGCATAAGTTGGCAGCAGTACATAATCAAAAACGTTAATGGAAAAAAATGTTGACCTCCAGTACTTTGACTATACACGGTTGAGGTTCTTAAATTTTGCTGTTTATTTTATTTAAACTAATTTAAATAGGCGGTGATCAGTGTTGTTATTTATGTATTATGGATGTGTATAGTACTATAGATATTAAGACAACAATTTGCTTTATATTATTATGCCTAAATTAACATAGCTTCAACTGCATCTGATCAATTTATGAACGTACATACAAGAAAACATACAATGATATATATATATATATATATATTTCTAAGTCCTGTTGTAAATCCAATAAGCCTGAATGCCGATATGTTTTAATACCGATTGTTCCTGCGCACGTGCATCGCAGTGTGGTTTTAGATACTACATTTCTCAGCACACTAATGCATTGCTTGATTACTTTCATCAACTAATTATATATCCTCTACGCTAACTTGCTCTAATTCATGTATTAATGAATGGTTGATTCGAGAGTGATTGTGTCTGTATGAGAGTGTGTGTATTTGTGTATATATATGTATGTGTGTATGTGTGTATGTGCGCATGTGTGTGTGTGTATATATATGTATATATATATATATGACATATAAAATTGAATTCTTACAATAAAAAATTCTTATAAATGGTGTTTACTAACACCCTCAAGTCTTGCGCACGTGCATCGCACGTGCTGGAGTACTCGTATGTATATATATATATATACATATATATATATGTGTGTGTGTGTGTATATGTGTGTATATATATATACCCAATTCTAGTCAGTTTACATACGCCCAATTCTTGCCTATTACAAGTATGCTAGGTTTATGCCATTTTACCCATATCAAGTTCTGGCCAAGATTACATGTATCAAGTTTCATGTCCAAATAAACCCAAATCATGATTCATGATGTAGTTATCCCAAACTATAATCTTTTTATTACAACACACGCCAACTACCCAAGTTCATAATACATATTTATGCCAATTATCAAGTTTACAATTGCTTTTAGGTTCAAAGTCCCAATTCTACTTATGCCCAATCATAAACCTAATCTTTTGATTTAATTTACATAGGCCCGAACTCATGATTTGATTTACATGCTAATTCATTATGCTCACTTCATGCCAATTTAATTATGCCAATGGCCAAGCCTGCAATTTCAATTATATTGACAATATCCCAAATTTCCAATTTCATGTTATGCCATCAATTTTACCAAACATGTATATCCAATATAGACAACATTCCCATATTTCCCCCGTATTCAATCGTACGCAAATCGCGGTTTAGGCCTAGGTCCGAAATTGACCTAGGTTCATCGAAAGAAAATAAATAGGGGAAGGTAGAATTTGTATAACAATCAGCATAGAGGGAAAACTGGCATAAAAACATCATCTCTGGCATAAAAGATAGATCTTGATAATAATATCAATATGAATCAAGAAAAACTGATTTACAACAGGCTGAATAGATCATAAGCTTGACATGAGAACGAACATAGAAAAGTCCCAAAACTCAAGATTCAAGAAGCAACAGAAATAGATCTGAATCAATAAACATACTTAAATCCAATTCCACTTTATTCCATGGCCATATTATAATTAAATGTTTAAATCTAAAAACAACTAGAACTTACAGAGCATGGCTAATGAATTAAGAACTGAATTTGTGTTGCAGTGACGTTGTTGATTTATTGTCTTGAATCATTGTAGAAGTCTTAATCTTCGAATTGGATTATGTATGAAAGCTTAGGAAATTGATTAGAGACGGCGGCCATGATCAAGAGGGATTTAAACAGCATTTTGATGTAAGAATGATTTGTTATGAATTAGGTTAGGCCTAAGGGTGTTTTTATAGGTGTAGCAACTAGTTTAGGCCCTTAGATTAACCCTAGAATCAATCCGGACCATCAAAACACGTCTCAGGCTTCAAAAATGAGTTCTGGGTCAAAACAGGTCGACCAGGTCGACCTGTAACTGGGGGAGGTCGACCACATGGTTGACCTAGGAGGTAGGTCGACCCTAGGGTCGACCACATGGTCGACTTGGTCCCTAGGTCGACCCCCAGGTCGACCTGCCTGGTCCTGTGCTATCTGAAATCTGCTGAATCTTCTACAGGCCATAACTTCTTCATCCGGACTCCAATTTTCGAAAACTCGAGCTCTATTTTATGTAAAATTTCGAGACGAACGCAATGGCGTAACCCGTTTCTCTTGATTCTTATTTTAAAATTTAATTCTGCCTTGATTTATGGTTTTAACATATTATAAAAATTCGGGTTGTTGCATTCTTCCCTCCTTAAAGGATTTCATTCCCGAAATCTTCAAGCTAAGAAGAATGCATCCTATCATCCAATCAACCATCTACTCAACCATCATTCACAAGCAACCATTGTCCTTAAAAGATTTCTAATGCTGTATGAACATATGCAAGAAGTGTGTGTATATGTTCCTTGTCTAATGCAAATGATCAGGCCTGATTGATCTTTTTAAATGCAAAATATGTTTAGTGCCATGAACCCAACATGTATGCAAATAGTCCTAGTCGTATAAACACTATATGTGTGCATAAACATCCATCCATATGCAACATCCACATGATAACACATTCAATTCCATCCATAAACAAGTTTAAACACTCATGCATATGCAATATGAAAATGTGTATGAGCCGATCTAGTGCCTAATGTGTGTTATGCAACCACGAGCAACCACTAGCAACCACTTGCAACCACTTGCAACCATCAATCATAGCATGTCTCAAACACATGTTTACACCCAATTGTTCCTACCTAAAGATATAGTCGAACGATAGAAGCAAGTAAAAACTTTGTGCCCATTAGGCAATGTCAAAACTGGAAATCCACGTCACATATATACTGATTAGGAGAAGAACTCCCTAAGCACCAGCCCGAAGACCGAAATCAACATCAGGCTGACACCCAAAGAATTACTCAACCCAACGGACACCCTCAAGCCCTAACATGTATTACTAACAGATGAGTCATACTCCCTATGGGGTTTGCAACAGAAATAGGATGGGGAATAGGACCGAGAGGATATGCTTAAAAGATAGCATGCAAATAAGCTCTACAGGAAAAGAGGGATCAAGGATATACTCTTAAAAGAGATATGATGCACGTATCTAGTCTTCAATCTTCTAAGTTGCATTTCCTTGAGCTTAACTCCATTGTGCTTTCACTGTCTTTAACTTCACAATTTCGTAGCTTCTTAATTCTTGTTTCCAAAATATGAGTTGGAACTCATTCCACGGTTGCCTCTCGTTTCACTTATTCTCCTTCTAGTATACTCGGCCCAAACATAACTGCGTACTCATGGTTTCATGCAAGCTCTCCAAAATTCACTAGTGAATCTCGGATCTCGTTCACTTACTAGAAGGTATTCCACATATATGAATTATCTCTTGAAAATAAACAAATGCTAACCATGTTGCAAAGTGTACTTACTAAGGTGATTTTCTATAACTCATGCATAAGCGAAATGAACCATCCGCCTTAGTGGCGAACACTACTCGAGCGGATTGATAAATGTATCAAGAGATTCTAGGTAACTAAGCATGGCAAAACCCTAAGGGTTACACTAGACTTCGAGGGTATTACCGAGGCAAGTCAAGGGTCTATCTACCCTCTTTTCATACTCGAGAATGGTATCATTTCTGGATAACCACTCCATCCCTAGAAACAACCCATAACCCAAAAACATAAGCATTACTTCTTGTTAGCCTACTTTGTGAACTAGGCAACACAAGGTCGAGATGTAAAACGTTGAAGAACTTAGAAAGCATCATAGCGGATCTGATCGGAGAGATGTAGCGGATCGGATCGAAGAGACGCTGCTATTCGGATCGGAGGGCTACCTACTATCAGTCCGATCGGAGGGCTACCTACTACCGGATCGGAATGGAGCAGAGCAAAATGGATAAGGACTTAGTTTTAGGATAATCCAGGTCGGATCAGATATCCCGATCCAAACCCCCTCTGCAGGCTCCTCCGAACCGAACCTATAATCCACATCATTTCCCCCCACGATCGCCTGAAGATGCGGAGCGGTTATGACTAGTTCCTACCCACGATAATCTCTATTCTGATGCGCTGTCAGCACTGGAGTCCATCCGAACCCGAGGACAGTGGGATGGAAGACACGTGGCTCCGAGCCGGATCGGGTTCTGACTAAATTTTCACCTATAAATACCTTGCCTAGAGACAATGAAAAGGATCTTCTTTTTGGCACTTTGAGAGTTCAACCACTTTCATAAACTGAATTCCAGCACTCCCGGATAATCCAAATCGTCTTTCAACATTTGTTTTGAGACAATTGAGTGAATGTATGTGAGTTGTGAGTGAAATTGAGTGAATATCTCATTGTAATTGCAACTATATCATCGAGAATAGTGATTGACAAGTGGACGTAGGCTTTTCAACGCCGAACCACTATAAATTCCGTGTCTCCATTTTACTTTTGATCTTATTTTATTCTGATTTTAGTCAATTTGGGTGTTAGAACCACTTTTTGGTCTAACACTTCTAAATTCAACACTTAGCATAGACATGCTCAAATCCAAACAAGTCATGAATAAATGAGCCGATTCCCCAACAGGATTTGAGACAAAAATGGGACCCTCTATTACGCTAGTACTAAGGTGCAGAGACTCAACTATCGAAGCAGAATTAAAAAGGATGCGATGTACAAAAACAAAATTCCCATGGTATGATAGAAAAGAAAAGCTAAACTTTTAACAGAAACATTACCACCTCTCTTAGGTACGCTAGTAGAGAGAGCATACAATTGCCCTCTCGACGATCTTGTTCTTTGCCCTTGTCCTTGTCCTATAATACTTAATTACATGTCCCTTTTTACCATACTAAAGATATTCTCTCTTGTCATGGGTTTTTATTATTCTTTCACTTGGCCTCTTTCCATTCACCTTTTCCCTCTTTGTGGATTAAGCCATATCAACAAGTTTCTCGTCCTTAGACTTGTGTTCTTTATCCTCGTTCCTACTATCCTTGTATAGCTTGTTGAAAAGTTTCTCGAAAGCTACTTCCATCGCACGACAACCCTACAAAGCTTGAAATAAGATTAGTCGCAAGTAAAACTACTGCGGCTACAGATGGAGGTTGGGCACTCCTTTGCCCTCCGACACACGCCTACAAGACATGGTGAAAAGAGAGAAAGAAGAGATTCAATGAGAGAATCAAAAGATAGTGCATATGGATTTGGGGAATATGCCTTTCGTAAAACAAAACTTTTCTTAGAAAAATTCTTCTTTGTAAATGTTTTGAAAATAATTTCAGAAGGTTTTTAAAAGCTTTTGCCCAGCCTGGTAACCTTCTGCTCTAATACCAAATGTAACACCCCACATCCGTTAAGATCACTCAAAAGGGAATGCCTTAACTTCAGTGGATCATTATGGGTACTAGAACAGAAATATTACAAGACAAACATATATAAAACAGCGGAAAGTAAAGTGGAAGAGCTTCAAATCATTTATTAAATATAATTGTTTACAATAAAAGCCCATCAACTTCCAATACCCAATTACATAGCTAAAATATATGTCTTGCTCAAAAACAAAGAAGCATAAAAATAAATTGTGATATTCCCCAATAAAGCAAAGCAAGCCATAGCCAAGAAAAATCCAAGCAGTACATAAAAGAGCCTTGGAGCTTGGTAAGATCCGAACTAAGCTGTATTCCCACCCTGCGAACCTGGAGGGGGGAAACGAAAGAAAAAGAGGCGAAACAAACTGGGTCAGTCATAAAGACTGAGTAAATCCTAGTGGCTTTCAACATAAAAACAGGTGAAGATAATATAACATGAATAAACTAAAAATAAATATAAGCATGATGACAAGATAAGCTACAGGCACGATGAATCAAGTATAACATCCCATGCTTCCTATCAAGAGTATCATCACAAGGTTCCTACCAAGTATCACATTGCAAGGTTTCTATTAAGCATAACATCGCAAGATTTTTAAGCTTCACCATTCCACTATTTTCTTTGATTTCCTATATTCTCTGCACCAATACTAGTCTAACAAGATTAGGTGTTATCCTAATGTCTAAACAGAAACGGAAACAGAAACGGAAACAGAAACAGAAATGGGCCTTTACCATCTGTACTAGTAACCCAACCCATGTCATGTATTAACTATGAAATGATCCCTTGCCCAATATCATGAAATGACCCATTGGTCCCACAAAACGATCTATTAATCGATCGCCTCCCTATAAGTTCTAGCTCGTCATGTGTCTGTGTCATAAGGCCCTATCACGAATGTAGTTACCTGTGCTAGGTCCACCATAGGGTGTATCAAGCCCTAGGGTGCCAACCACCGACACGAATCAAGCACGCACAGTGTAAACCTACCAGTGCCCAATGCCTGCTTTTTCAACTCCGGACTACGTGCACGAACATAGTCCGCCTGAACCTACAATGGCGCACCAACTCAGCCGTCGTTCTGGTTGCTTACAATCAGCCGAGTAATCGTGCCCCACCCTGCCTAGTTCCAGGGTACCATGATACATCTAGTGGGTTACTGCTGAAAAGGACCGCGTAACTAGGGTTTCCGTCCAGCAGGTTAAATGTTGTCATTTAAATTCGAGACTTAACCCGTCAACGTGTCATGTGAAATTGGCTAAGTGTAGTCGTTCAAGTTCATAACTTAGCCCTACGAATCATGTGTCAAGTTGTTAAGTATGTTCAAGCGATTCATGACTTAACCCTACCAAATCATCGTGTCAAATTGGTTAAGTATACTCAAGCGGTTCATGACTTAACCCTATCAAATCATCTTGTCAAATTGGTTAAGTATACTCAAGCGGTTCATGACTTAACCTTATCAAATCATCGTGTCAAATTGGTTAAGTATATTCAAGCGGTTCATGACTTAACCCTACCAAATCATCGTGTCAAATTAGTTAAGTATATTCAAGCGGTTCATGACTTAACCATACCAAATCATCGTGTCAAATTGGTTAAGTATATTCAAGCGGTTCATGACTTAACCCTACCAAATCATCGTGTCAAATTGGTTAAGTATATTCAAGCGGTTCATGACTTAACCCTATCAAATCATCTTGTCAAATTGGTTAAGTATATTCAAGAGGTTCATGATTTAACCCTATCAGTCTAGCATGTCATGTTGGTTAAGTATTATCTATATGTTCAAGTTGACTTAACCCTGCTACGTGTCTTGTTATATTGGTTAAGTGTCATTAGTCTAGTCATATTACTTAACCCACCCATTGGTCTGATTAACAGTTATGTTGGTTAAGCCTACATTTATAAGTTTTACTTGTTCTTAACTCATACCGGTTAGGTCCACATTTACATGTCAAATTTCCATGGCATCCCATCTAACCCTCTAACCATACCCACGTCTTATTATGGTTAGTATTAATTCATTCATTATGACGAGCGAATCATGACTTCTCACATTAGACCGTGCATTTTGTGGCTACTGGATTTGTCGGGCGGTTCCGGGCAGATTTTCACCACAAACTGAGTCTAACCTCGTGTCATAAATCGTTACGCCTGCAATTCGACCTTCGACCTCTCACATTAGACTGACACTTTGTGGCTACTGGATTTGCCGGGCGGTTCCGGGCAGATTTACGCCACAAACCGAGTCTAACCTCGTGTCAAATGTTCATTAATGGTTGTATTTCCCCCAAAACCCCAATATCAGTTCATGTGTTTAACATATAGAAATGTTCATGTTCAAGTCAATTAACCAATACACAGTCATTTTCATGTTTTAAATTCCCAACTTTACATATTAATAAACATATGCCCAAGTTCGAAAATTACATGCCAATTTATATATATATATATATATATATGTATATGTATATATATACCCAATTCTAGTCAATTTACATACACCCAATTCTTGCCTATTACATGTATGCCAGGTTTATGCCATTTTACCCATATCAAGTTCTAGCCAAGATTACATGTATCAAGTTTCATGTCCAAATAAACCCAAATCATGATTCATGATGTGGTTATCCCAAACTATAATCTTTTTATTACAACACACGCCAACTACCTAAGTTCATAATACATATTTATGCCAATTATCAAGTTTACAATTGCTTTTAGGTTCAAAGTCCCAATTCTACTTATGCCCAATCATAAACCTAATCTTTTGATTTAATTTACATAGGCCCGAACTCGTGATTTGATTTACATGCTAATTCATTATGCCCACTTCATGCCAATTTAATTATGCCAATGGCCAATCTTGCAATTTCAATTATATTGACAATATCCCAAATTTCCAATTTCATGTTATGCCATCAATTTTACCAAACATGTATATCCAATATAGACAACATTCCCATATTTCCCCCGTATTCAATTGTACGCAAATCGCGGTTTAGGCCTAGGTCCGAAATTGACCTAGGTTCATCGAAAGAAAATAAATAGGGGAAGGTAGAATTTGTATAACAATCAACATAGAGGGAAAACTGGCATAAAAACATCATCTCTGGCATAAAAGATAGATCTTGATAATAATATCAATATGAATCAAGAAAAACTGATTTACAACAGGCTGAATAGATCATAAGCTTGACATGAGAACGAACATAGAAAAGTCCCAAAACTCAAGATTCAAGAAGCAACAGAAATAGATCTGAATCAATAAACATACTTAAATCCAATTCCACTTTATTCCATGGCCATATTATAATTAAATGTTTAAATCTAAAAACAACTAGAACTTACAGAGCATGGCTAATGAATTAAGAACAGAATTTGTTGTAGAATGTTGTAGTGACGTTGTTGATTTATTGTCTTGAATCATTGTAGAAGTCTTAATCTTCGAATTGGATTGTGTATGAAAGCTTAGGAAATCGATTTGAGACGGCGGCCATGATCAAGAGGGATTTAAACAACATTTTGATGTAAGAATGATTTGTTATGATTTAGGTTAGGCCTAAGGGTGTTTTTATAGGTGTAGCAACTAGTTTAGGCCTTTAGATTAACCCTAGAATCAATCCGGACCATCAAAACACGTCTCAGGCTTCAAAAATGAGTTCTGGGTCAAAACAGGCCGACTAGGTCGACCTGTAAGGGGGGGAGGCCGACCACATGGTCGACCTGGGGGGTAGGTAGACCCTAGGGTCGACCACATGGTCGACCTGGTCCCTAGGTCGACCCCCCCGGTCGACCTGCCTGGTCCTGTGCTGCCTAAAAACTGCTGAATCTTCTACAGGCCATAGTTTCTTCATCTTGACTCCAATTTTCGAAAACTCGGACTCTATTTTATGTAAAATTTCGAGATGAACGCAATGGAGTAACCCGTTTCCCTTGATTCTTATTTTAAAATGTAATTCTGCCTTGATTTATGGTTTTAATATGTTATAAAAATTCAGGTTGTTACATTAATCGAACTTGTCCACTTTTCTAACTAAATAAACCATTGTAAACTTTAATTGCATAAAATCCCATCTGCCAGGCTCAAAAAGGAAAACATTGTTTATTATGAAAAAAGGAACAAAATAACTAATAAAGGATTCATAAAGATAGGGATAATATTCAATACTTACAAAAATAAAAATACTTACCCAAGTAAACTGTCTATTTCCTTGTTATCACAATTGAATAGAATGTAACGGTGACATTCCTTAAATTGAGAATTTTTACGATGAATAGTTTTTCCATCTTTATTTCTTCTTGTGCCAAAAGGATATTCCAGATTTTGTCACAACAACAGAAAAAGGTATTTGTAATGCTTATAAGCGTTACAAAATAATTTTGTCACCATTGTTACAGACTACGTGGCAATTTTTTTTCCGGATATAGTAACGGTTATAACCATTACAAAGAGTGTAATTTGTAATGCTTATAACCGTGACAAATAGAAACTTTACCAACTTTTATTATCGTTAGGAACATATAAATTATAACCCTTATTAATGTTATAGTTAAACATTTATAACGCTTATAACCATGATCAAAAGAAAACTTGTAACACTTAGAACCGTGGCTAGTTTCCAAAAACATATAATAATTAAAATTTAAAGCAGTATATCAAAAACCATATACAGCAGCACGTAACAATTTCATTTTCTGAAGCGTACATTAAGAAATGGCAATTCATTTCATAAAGAAAGATTAATTTCAACAAATATCAAAATTCATCATATACCATTTATCATAACGAACAATCCTCAAAATACTAAGTTACTTCAGTATCATGACAAAGTTCAAATCATCAAAACCTAGAAATAAACTAAGCTTTCTTAGTTTATACATGACAAATTAAGAAGCATACAAATAACTTTTAAGTATCAATGATTATTCTGTTCTTTCATTTACAAGGAGAGGAGAATCTACGTCTGCAATTTATGTTCGTCTCTGATGAACCAGCCGACATTCTTCATTATACAACCCCCCTAAAAGATGTTAGTACATCAAAATAAGGATAGTTAGGATGCCTAGTTTTTAACCAAGTTCTTAACTTAGCAGTTCCAGTGCTTTTAGGAATAATATTAATGTTGGTAGCTCCTCTCCAATGCTTAGAAGAAGGTCCATCTACAGTCATTTAGGTAGCTGATATAAAAAATAATTAAGGTGAAAAGGAGAAAACGACTTGTGTAAACAGTTCAACATATTTTAAATAAGTGAATACTGATGGTTGAATGCACAGTGGTCATTAACCCTTCTAGGGATTCAAATATGTCATTGATAATCGATAAAGAGACAAATAATTTTTTTAAGTTCATGTTATTTTTCTCTGTTTTTTGGAGAATAGAAGATAAAAAATTATGATAATTTTTACATTTGTCAGAGGAGCCAAGTAGGTGGTGGCGCAACTAGCATTGGAGACACTATCAAGTTTAGGTTTGTATGCCTTATTCTTCACACCAACAATGAGCATGGGTGTATTTTAGCTGGGAGTAGAGATGATGACCTTCCTCGCAGCATCTTGTTGACAGTTTCATGCATCAAAATAGTTAAGACATGAGACTGCTAATAACAACACCAGGCCTCAAGGTCAAAGGGAGAGCACCAAACTTTCTCACAGTAACCATGGTAGATTCACCGACTATGAACCTCTTAAATCCACGATGAATCACCATCAATACTCTGCTATTATGACTGACTGGCATGTTTTCCATTTCATATCTTCCATTATGTTTGTTATAATCCAAAAATTATTCTACTGTTGTGTTTGTCATACTTTTTTTATTATATGGTATAAACTTGATCACATACAAAATTAAAACTCATCAGAACTACTGTATTATACCATTCTATTCAGTGGGTGATCTGATTTAAATAATTCTTCTAACATCAGTCTTAAAAGTAACAGAAAATTGAGATGTTGAACACCCCAAGTTACAAGCAGTACTACATATCAAAATTTTCTCCACTCACATTGAGCATATTGCAATAAATTGATAATACTTCAAGTTTAATATCAAAGTGCAACAAAAAGAGTAAAGGGTACTCTTGAGCTTAAAGCACGATTCGTCGCTGAATGGAGTTGTGTTTAAAAATGAGTAAATTTTGGTTCCTTTAAACAAGAAACAATTATCCAGTGTTTAATGAATAAAGTGTCACTCTCTAGTAAATTAAGCCAATCTATTTATTTGTACTATAAATTAAGCTACACTATCACTCAAATGATCGTATTTATAATATTTAATGAAGTATATCAAAATAAGTATATTAATAATTATACAACTAAATTCTATGTAGAAAAAATCAATAGTTTGTTGATTAGTAATTTGTCTTTTATCTTCATGAATGATATGAAAATTATATAATGCAAAATATTATTTTTAGTTATGTCATCAATAGCAAACAACATAGAGAAATACAAATAACACACATGCTGATTTTTTTATATAATTTATTTACATACATTCGTTTGAAAGAAGCCATATAGTCTTTGATGCAGCATAGTCCAGCTCTTAGGTACACTTGCAAGGCAATTCCGATGGCAGCAAAGATACTTTCACTAGACCAATTGATCATCAAAATCACACCTACAACGACAAAGCCCAAATTCTCAATAATGAACTTCCAATAATCATCCATAATAAAAATATAGTATTGAACTAAAAAGGTACAAAACGCGGAGTAAGCTAAAGAAAACAAAGAGAACTCTACATGAGCTCCAAAGAGAACAGACAAAACTGTGTTTTTAAAGCTACCGATTTATAATCATGCACATGATTTGCAATGGATCAATGGAAAGAATTAAAATAGAACCACAGAAGGATCACAATGGATCAAGATTGTTTTTCATAAAAATAGAGGAACCTACAGTAAAAACTGATTATAATACTCAAAATGAAATTTATGTCCCAGGATAAGTATAATGAAGTGTTTTCATGATTTTGTTTTAAATATATGTCCAGTTAAAACTGAACCTATTATCAGTCAAAAATTGAGCGAGTTTTCTCAGTCAAAAACTAAGCATATTCCCAGCTAAAAAATGAGCGTTTACTGAGAGTTTGCTCAGTTAAAAGTTGAACCTATGCATAGTTAAAAACTTAGTGAGCTACACTCAGTTAAAAATTGAGCGTATGCTCTGTTAAAAATTGAGCATATGCGCTTAGATGCTAAGCAAGTTTGCTTAGTTATGCATTGCATATGAGTGATAGCATCCCTCTTCTAAACTAATTTCTTCTTCGTTACCATCAACAGTAACTTCTGATTTTCCAGCTTTACTTCTGTAACTCCTATTATTACCTGCATATTCAGAAACAAAAATCAATTTTAAAAAGAAAAATGAAAACATATAAAAAAAACTGAGATCCTCTATTGAACCGAGTTTCGCTCGGTGTTTATAAAATTGTGAAATTGAGCATTCTATAATATTGGGTTTTAAAATCAGCATGGCACAATTTCAAAACTGAGAACTGGCTCAAAAACTGAGTGCAACACTCAGTTTTCGTAACTAATCCCGATGATCTATTTCCATAACCGAGCCCCGACGTTTTGTTTCCACAACCGAGCCAAACACAGTTCCATAATCAAGCCAGGCACAGTTCGGAAATTTAGACTCAATTTTGAATAGACTAAAATATAAAAAGGATAAAATGAATGATCTGCCTCAGCCTAACTACTTCTCCATTAAATAAACATATTAATGAACAGAACTGGATGAGTGAAAAATAAAAAGAGACAAATGTAAGAAAATATTGTTTGTTATAACATAAGTTAATGTAGACATAAAATTTTAGTATAAGGCATTTTTAGATGGAAAGAATAAAGCAAGCATAACAGGCTATTTATGTAAAGATGTTAGCACATAGATTAGAGTTCCCTTCATTCAACCTCCATGATGTTGTCAAGGCTCCATCTAAGTTTTTGCTTTTTGGCTTGAAGCTGAGGTCCTTCATGATGTTATAGGGATAGGCTCATTGTTTATGGTGTTACTTACAGATCTAAAGCACTTATAACACCAATTCATAATAGCGTGAACTTTAACCTGAATCAGATTTATTTTTAAAATTTCCTTTTTCGAATAAATCTTTCATTCTTTGCAATTGGTGACAATCGTCATAAACGTCTGCCTTCATATTTTCCAACTCTGCATATACACATGCCTAGGCACTGCACGATTCTGTTTACTTCAGGGAGGGGGGAATGGTGATAAATATAGAACCGCTTCAGTGTCGTATTCTTCTACTGTTTTTAGAATAATTTCGAATGATTTTAGTTGTTTTCCTACTTAACACTAGCATTCGTATATCCTCACAAACATTAGATAAATTCATATATAATATTAATGTGTGATCGTATATGTATGTGAAATCATACATACGCACATATAAATCCATGCAAATGCATGTGCATATGTATATATGTACGTACATATTTAGCATTTTGGGTATAAGATCAATCGACATAAAGTTTTTAGGATAAATGAATTATGCCCATTGTTATTATTTATATCATACCAAATCATGTATGCACCCTTCTCAATTACCATAAGAAAATGAACAATGTTGGATCCAATGTCTAAACCTAACCTATGTGGGGACCAATCATTATAGTCTTAGTAGCATAAATTTGAGAAATAACATAAAATTTACCTATAAAATATCACTCACATTACAGGTCCTCCTTCTTGAGTATAACATATACGCATAACTGCGACATAAATCCTAGAAACATTTAGATTATGAGTGTGTATATATATTCATATATGTAAATGTGTGTGTGCGTCAATTCAATTTGAAACGAGATATTTATATATTATATATTTCCCGGAGAACAACAATATATAAATTATAAATGTCCAATGCATTATACTAACAATCGACTAATTATAAAAGATACTGAAATAAAACAATTGAATGGTCACATAACATAACACTCATTTTTCTTTATTAAGTGGTGTTCTGGCTTGCACAAGCAAGATAAGAGGACTATATTCACTTAGTATTACTTGGTCTACATATGAAAGACATGAAAATTATTATGTACCTAAACTAGGCCACAAAAGAATCAACTTTAGTTTCGTTCAACTGCCCAATCACACTGTAATCAACAATGCCAAAACCGAACTATTTGTGCAGTCAATCACCATGATTACGGGTGGTTATAATATTAGAGAACGTCTTATTTTTGCTACTGATAAGTTAACCGTTAGCAAACTACTGAGCGAACCTATTACATTCCCACATTACACATTACTAACAAAAGCCATAATTAGCTACTAAAGTCATTATCCTGGCAGGGCTAGGTGAAAATGTTGAAGTATACATTCGAAAACAATTATTAATAATGATAACATTGAAATCAAAGAGAAAAAATGTTAAATGAATACCCAACTTGTTTGGGATTTATGGCTTAGTTGTTGTTGTTGTTGTTGATAACATTGTAATCAAAAGAGATAAATGAAATGTTAAATGAATGCCCTTTTAAACATAAATTTTAAACTTAACATCAAAGAATTACATTTTTTACAGATAACGGAAATTATGTCATATAAGAAGTCGTAGCTAATATCAAATAATTAGATGAATGGTTCGAGAATATTGTAAGTCAGACTACAAGGGATAATAACGAAATTCAATAAGTCACTAATAACATCCTTTGTAAGAAAACTATCTATAAATATTTAATCCATAGAAGAATATAAACAAACATATAATCATCAATGTCAAACTAATCTTTTGATCAAACATTTTGCATGTAATATCAACAAATGGTGGAAACCACTAATGGAATCCCTACATAAAAGAAAACCAGGAATGGATGGAAAATGAAAATAAAAGTCAATTCCTATGGAAATTATGAATGTTGTTTCTAAGAAGAAAACGTAAACAATTATAGATTAGAAGCCATATGTAAAAGGATTGATGTGAAATTGAGTGAAACGAGCCAAAAGCTACATCTAATAGGAACCGCTTTCATTCGAAATACTGACCTGAGACCAGATACTCCACATTGTGTTATCCAGCACTTGAAGTTCTCATGATATTATCCAGCACAATCCCTATCTGAGTTGCGCTGACAACACTAGAATTCCATGGCAATGATCTAAACAATGTGCATCGAAGTCATCAATAGAATTTCCTACTAGCACAGAGTAGTGTAATTCATTATCACTTGCTACCAAGGAAGATGAAAGAGCTTCGATAAACAACACCCCATTAGAGAGTTGGCAAGCATCTAGCAGCATCATAACCATTTCTGTAACACCCCACACCCGCTAAGGTCACTCACAAAGGGAATGCCTTAGCTTCGGTGGAGTATTTAAGTGAATATAGAACTGAAAAATTACAACAAGACAGATATAAATAATACTTGAAATTTAAAACATCATTTCTATGCAGCGGAAGGTAAACATGTTTGGTTACATCTCAAAAACCAACAAGAGTCAAGTACAAAATATCCATCTCGTTAAAACATAAGTACATAATCCCACTACATATTAATAGCCATAATAGAAAAGATAACCGATCTTTTCTTCAAGAGTCCAAGCTCCAAAAGATAGATAAAGCAATCTGATCAAAGCCCACTAGTGCTAGGCCCACTCTGAGAACCTGAGGGTTGGGGAAAAAGATAAAAACAACGGGGTCAGACATAAGTCTGAGTGAGCCCTATAACCTTAACAATACAATCATTAAAGTAATCAGGGTATGATATAAACCTGGTACGGTACGACTGGGGATAAATGACTACACTAAGTAGCCAACTAGACTTAGGATAAACTAAGATAACGGTAAAGACGCGCCTATCCACCCAAGGATAATTACTATATTGCACCACCCCAGATCTACCCTCCCAAGGGTAATTCCTACGCTGCACCACACCAGTTCTACCCACCAAGGGTAATTCCTACTTAAAGGTTGATCCCACTAAGTGTACTTAGTAATTTTACCCAGTAGTTTCTTGTACCCCTAACTGACTACATAGGTGCCGTCTGCCCCTATCTCCACTAGGTGTACCCACTACTCCCCAAGCGATCGGCTCCCTAACGTAGATACCCGTGCTGGCCCCACAGTGGGGTGTATCACTCCCCAAAGTGGCAACCCGATAATCAATGGTGCACGGCTTATACCTACACGATGCAACAACATCTTACCTACCAGCCCGGGTCCACACACGCATATGAAACCCGTTGGACTCGCGTTGCCACCGCTACCCCGTTTTGGCCTCTTACAGTCAAGCCCAGTACGCGTGTCCCGTCCACGACTTGGGTCGAGCCCAATAAGATACATATGGGTTACTGGTTGAAATGGGCCCCCACAAGCTACTACTTAAGCTTGTCATTTTATCTAGTGCATCCCACTTAACCCCTTTTTATAACCATGCCCACTTACATGTTAAGGTTTGGTTAAGTCATCTAATCATATTTTAATTGCCACTCAAGGCCCCCACAAGCTACTACTTAAGCTTATCATTTAATCTTATTTCAATTGCCACTCAAGGCCCCCACAAGCTACTACTTAAGCTTGTCATTTAATCTTATTTCAATTGCCACTCAAGGCCCCCACAAGCTACTACTTAAGCTTGTCATTTAATCTAGTGCATCCCACTTAACCCCTTTTTCATAATCATGCCCACCTACATGTTAAGGTTTGGTTAAGTCATCTAATCATATTTTAATTGCCACTCAAGGCACCCACTAGATTTCTACATGTCACCCAAGGCACCCACTTAACCCTTTAATCATGTTTAGTTACATGTTCCCCTTTGGTTAAGTATTCTAATCTTATCTTCTATTGCCACCCAAGGCAACCACTAGATTTTCCCATGCCACCCAAGGCACTTACTTAACCCTTTAATCATGTTTAATTACATGTTCCACTTCGGTTAAGTATTCTAACCATATTTTCTATTGCCACCCAAGGCAACTACTAGATTTTTCCACATGCCACCCAAGGCACCCACTTAATCCCCCCATGTCCTCTACATGCTAATATGGTTAAGTGTTTCTTAATTGATTAAGAACGTAACCGTTGTAGAGACCTCTCACATTAGACTATCTCTCATGGCAGCTGGATTTGCCGGTCGGGTCCGGGCAGCCTTACGCCATAACCGAGTCTAACCTCGTGTCTTTACACTTGTCACGTATATAGTTTGTGCCTAAGACCTCTCACATTGGGCCAATCATTTGTAGCCGCTGGATATGCCGGTCGGTTCCGGGCAGTCTTATGCTACAAAAGGGTCCAACCTCGTGTCTTAGTCGATTAATTACACCTAATTAATCACCCCCATAATTAGTATTAATTATCCCTAATTAATTACAAATTTAACTATGTACATAATTGACTCAATTATGTCCATCCACTTTATGGTATGCATAATCATACCAACTTCACACCATTTCATTAACATGTTTATTAACCCCATCGTTCCCCACGTAATTCGCCAACATGACATAAAAGGGAAGATTCATCACAAATACAATGGGTTCAACTTGCATAACATTAGCATCAACATGGGTTTAAAGGTGTCAACATGCATATAGCACACTACGCCATAGATGACCTATCGCAACGAAAACCCATGGTGTTGCTAGCTACAATGTTGCCATTGCTATGATGTTTTTTGTCTATTGCAATGCACGTTTCAATGTGTTACCATAGATATCAACATGTGTTGCAGTAGCCACGTGAATAAAATTAGTAATCCGCGTCAACAATATCCAACGGTCCAGATTAGTGATCCACATCAATCTAATTTCCTTCACCACAGCAGCGATCTTTTACCCAAATTTTCATTTTCCCGCTGTAAAATAATTCGCGTTGTCTTCACTTGAGAAAATTGACCGAACTATCTTTCCCTAAATTTTCATTTTACCGCTAAAAAATAATAAAATAATTATCGTCGTTTTCACTTTTCCACTTTCAACCCTAAATCGTTCGAACCCTAAACTAAAATCCCAATTCATATCGCAGGGAATCCCAATTCTTGTTGCCCTTCTTCTTCCCTAAATTCGCCTTCCTCTCAAAAAAAACCTCTTCTTCCTTCTCCTATCATTTTAGTTATCACTGCAGCAAAATTCGACGAGGCAACCACTAATTACGTTGTTCGCTACCAAATAAAGATTCGATTTTGCATGAAATTCCTTCGCTGTTGATCTACTTTCATTACCCTAAGGTACTGTAAACGAATTTTTTGATCTTAACTTACCTTTTTTCGATGATCCATAGTGTTGTACTTCGTCAGTCTGTACATTCATTTTTTAGGCTAATCTGTTTTAGGCTTAACATGAAGGGATTCCCTAGCCATTTAAGTCTTTTTTTCCTCAAACCTACATCGTTAAATATGTTGTTTCACAAAAGTACTTCTTTGGGTTGTGCCTATCATTCCACCTTGTGAGCACAAGTAGAAATCGTAATTCTTTGGGTGTTAGATTTTGTTGTCCACCATACTGCCTGGTGGAACATTGTCCGGGGAATGGAGGTAGAATGTGACAATGCTTTTGAGCACAAAAGTTCGCCGGATAATGTTCCACTGGGCACTATGGGACAATGCCAAATTCAGAGAGGCACTTTCGCTCCCAAGGCCCTTAATCGTAAGTGTTTGTTTATTTAGCCTTGTTAGATGTCATATAGTACACAGTGCATTTATCATATCCACATTTATGCAATCTTTGTTGGTACTTATAAGAGTACACGTCAGTCACAAATTTGTTTTATGTTGATGTTTCAGGAATGTAATTGATGTTTCAGAACTGCGGATATCACTGAATATTGCATGATGCGGACATCAATTTCAACTTCAAATTCGTCAACAGCGGCTGCGAGAAAGAACTGCCACCACAATATCCCAGCAAAGTTGAGGACTGTAAAGGTGGGGTCGAATGCGGGGAAGAAGTTTTTTGGTTGCTCCATGTGGCCGGTAAGTATAAATTAGGTTTTTTTTTTGGTTGCTCCATGTGGTCGAATGCGCATTGACTGTGGAAAACACGAGACAGGAGAAAAATTCTTTGCAAAAGCTTTAGCTATATCTTGGATCATGTTTGGAGTTCTTTTGTGTGTTGTTATGGCAATGTAGAGCAGTGAAGTAACATGAAATAGCATGCATGGGCAGTTTTCAGGTATAATTTTAAGTTTTGCCACATTGTAGATTAGTGATAATTTTTGCCACATTGCAGATTAGTATGCACTTGTATACACATTGTTTAGATCAGTATACACTTGTATACACATTGATCAGTTATGTCACTCAGTTATGTTTTAGATCAGTACACTTGTATCCACATTGTTTAGATCAGTTATGTAACTCACACATTGTTTAGATCAGTACACTTTTATACACATTGTTTAGATCAGTATACTATGTTATACTGATGCAAATGGAATTCAGTTATGAAACTCAGTTTGTGCTGAAAGGAAACTCAGTTATACTATGACCATACTTTGTGCTGAAATGCAATTCAGGCATGCATACCTCTTATTTTGTGCTGAAATGCAACTTATGTATGCAGGTGAAGGAGGCAGTGATGAGGATTTTCAAGAACTTTTGTTAATGAAGGCACTAGAGGTACGATGCAGTAGAGGCATTGAACGCATTGAAGGCTTGTGCTATATTTTGAAACTGTTTTAGTTTTATGTAAACATGAATTTAGGACTTGCTGTGTGTTTGTTTTTGAAATGTTTGTAAAATTGAACTTAGTGGCTACGTTTTGTTATTTTGTAGTTGACTACGTACTAGTGTTCCCTGGTTAATTTGAAATAAAAAGTTCTTTGTAAATTTCAGTTTGATGTTATGTTGCCATATATATGATATAATGTTGCAGTATGTGATGTTAAGTGTTGCCATAGCTATGATATAGTGTTGCCATTGGGTGGCAAAATTGTTGCTATAAATTTATGCATGTGGGCCCCACAACTGGATTCCGTGGACCCGGGCTACAGATTTTCGTGGCGATTCCGTAAACACGGGTCACAGATTATAGTGGGTCCCACATTTTTGTAAATTTAGTACATGCGGCAACAACTGTGCTGATGTTGCCTTAGGATCGAAAATGTGTTGCCTTTGACTCTAAGGCAACGCGGCAAAAGGCAACCCCAAAAAAGTGTTGCCACAGATCATTTTTTGCCTGCAGCAACACTATTTGGCACCTACTGCGTCATTTCTCTGGGGTTGGCGTAGGCCATCTATGGCGTAGTGGCATCAACCCAATTAGCATAAATAATCAACCCAAACTTGCATGAATCACATATGTCATAAAGAGGTTAACTTGCATAAGTGTCTTATATCATTCAAAGGGGTAAACTTGCATATGTATGTATGACATACAAAGGGGTTAACTTGCATATGTATGTATATCATACTAAGGTGTAAACTTGCACATGTTACTTGCATATCTTCAAACACCAAACTTGCATAACATGTCATATGTGAACTTGCATATAATCATACACCAAACTTGCATACATATCATAGATGAACTTGCATATAATCATACACCAAACTTGCATAACATATCATGTATGAACTAGCATATAATCATACACCAAACTTGCATATCATGGTGTCATAATGGATCAATGTTTCTTATATGACTTGCATATCTTGCATAACATCATAAACACCTAGCATATGACTTGCATAACTTGAATAACATCATGAACATGTATCATATGACTTGCATAACTTGCATAACTTCATGAACATATATCATATGACTTGCATAACTTGCATAATACCTCAAACACATAGCATATGACTTGCATAACTTTCATAACATCATGAACATGTATCATATGACTTGCATAACTTGCATAACTTCATGAACATATAGAACATAACTTGCATAACATGCATAACATCATTAACACATAGCATATAACTTGCATAACATGCATTGATCCACATTCATAGCCATAACCTCATCATATCCTATCATAATCACTTCAATAATTGGTCATTAAGGCTATAGAAAACTCACAACTTGTTGATTAGCCTTCTTATGAATATATTAAAATATTGAGACGAAGCCACTAAGCTATCAACTCAAAAACTCCAAATAAGAATGCTCCAAATGAAAACCCTTGAGCCAAATCAATAATAAAGATCCTAGCTTTGATGAAGAAAAGCCTTGAATCAAACTTAGAAACACTTAAGCAAGCTTAGGAACTCTTATACTTCATTAGAAACTCTCTCATATGATTAGAGATGGAGATTATGACAAGAGGATGAGGGTGGAGGCCATGAGAGAACATTTTGGCATAGTTTAGCTATAGGATTGAATAATGAGCATTTAGGTTTAGGTTAGGGGTCTTTTTATAGAAGACTAGGATAGTTTTAGCCATAGGATAAACCTTAGTTTAGATCCTAGCCATCAAAGCATGTCTTGGGGAAGAAGTCAAGTGTAGGAACCATCGAGGGCCTTTAGATTAAAGCTGAACCATGAGAACCATTCAAATGCAAAATCTGCATTTGAGCGAATCGGCCCACGGGTTGACAGCCAAACACCCTGGATTAACCCCTAGTCGACCCAGCGAGCTCGGGTCGACCTCAAAAATCGACCGGTTCGGTTATTCCCCTCTCCCAATTCGCTGTTTTGAACATTTTTGCATATTTATTTATTTAATTTTCAATTATATATATATATATATCAATATATATATTTCTCTGCGCAACCCATTTCACTTAATTAAGTATACATTAATTTGTGAATTTTATGTTCAAATTACGGGGTGTTACATTCTCCCCTCCTTAAAGGATTTCGTCCCCGAAATCTCTAAGTCAAGAAGAACGTATCCTACCAACCAAACAACCATCTACTCAAACCATCAAACACTGGCATCCATTGTCCTTAAAGTTTCTAATGATGTATGAACATATGCAAAGAGTGTGTGTATGTGTTCCCTGTCTAATGCAAAATTAGGCGGTCTACTAATTCAGTTGACCTCCTTAATGCAAACCATGATAGTGCCATGCATCCAATATGTATGCAAAAGAATCCTATCGACACACACTACCTCTACATGTGTGCACAACCATACACCAAAATGCATCATCCATGTGATAACGCAACCATTATACATCCATTAATATAGCTACCTACACACAATTTTATGCAATATGCAATATGAATTGATTGAGCCGATCTAGTTCCTAGAGTGTGTGTATATGCATCCACGAGCAACCACTAGCAACCACTTGCATCCACACGCATCCATCAAACATAACATGTCTCAAACACATGTTACAACCATAGGTTTACCCTATCTAAAGGTCAAAGGTACTAATGAGAGGACATACTGAAGATAAGATAAGTACTAGACAAACGATAAAGGAGAAGTTAAAAGACATACCCTCACAAAGGAATGGGTATAGTGAACGCATCTTCGCTTCTGTCTCCCAAGTAGCATTGCTCTCGTCTTCTCCCCTTGGCACTTTGACTAGTCGAACCTCTCTATTTCTCATCTTCCTAATCTCTGACCCCAAGGATGCGGGTAGGAGCTCGTCAAATAATCGCATCACGCTCTACCTTTACTTCCCTAAGCAGGCTCGGCTCTACCGCCTCTGCGGTCTCATGTAGGCACTTCCTCAAATGTGACACATGGAATACGTCTTGTTCCCTATGCAACCGAACTATCTCTCGAATATAAACTGAAGCTAGACATGGAACAGTCCTCTTGCTCTTCACGGGTATGAAATGGGCACTCTTAGTAAGTCTATCTACCACAACCCAAATTCCCGTATTACCCTTCCTCGATCTTGGTAACCCATCAATAAAATCCATCGAGACGCTATCCCACTTCCATTGCGGAACTTCCAATGAGTGAAGCAACCCACCCGGTTTCTTTTGCTTCGCTTCCACCTGTTGGCACACCAAGCATCTAGCGACATACTCGGCCACATCTTTCTTCATACCGGCCCAAAAGAAAACTCGCTTCATGTCTCGGTACATCTTGTCCCCACCGGGATGAATAGTCATCCTAAAACGATGCGCCTTATCAAGAATAGCCTTCCTCAAACCCTCGTCTTGCGGTACGCAAAGTCTACTATCTCTACGCAAGCACCCCCTATCGTCTAGGGTGTACCTACTCAAATGGCTGGACGACTCCCCCCTTATGAGCCTCTATACCAACTCAACCAACTGTGCGTCGTCCCTCTGTGCCTCGCCAATCCGTCTCAAAAGGGTAGGTCTGACCTCCAAGGATGCTAGCAAATCGGGTATAAAGTCAACGGAAGGTCTGAAATCAAACATCGAGATAAATTCCAAGCTTCGTCGTTCCACGAACAATGGACTCAAGGACAACCTTTTTCCGCTCAAGGCGTCCGCCACCACGCTATCTCGAAATCATAGGATGCTAAGAACTCCATTCACCTTTTCTGTCTCAAGACTATGCGCTTGAAGAGTCTCCAACTCTTCCCTAAGATGTAGGGCATGCTTTTCTCCACTTCTGGAGAAAACCAGGATATTCTCCCATACAAAATCATCATAACTATCCATCTCTCACGCAGACCATCCTAGTCGAACTCGACATCCCCCAAGTGCAAGCCCCAAAGGCCTAAACCAATATCAGACAAACACCTAAGGGACACCTCCTTCGAATTCAGACGACCTACGTGAGATGATACTAGCAAAAACGGCTGAATAATTAAGTCTTTGTCCAACTCTGGATGTCCTTGCTAATCTTGCTCCAAAACCACCGTTGATCAAATAACTGGCTTCACTTAACCTATTCAGCACACACGAAAACTTATTTCGCTTTTAGAAAAGACCAAGATGTCATCCACAAAGATCACTACGAAGTTGTTTAGGTACTCCCTGAACACCCTACTCATCAAATCAACAAAATATGCGGGGGCGTTCGTCAAACCAAATGGCATCACAAGCCACTCATAGAAACCATCCGGAGTCCTAAAGGCGGTCTTCTCTATACTATCCTCAGTCACTCCCAACTGATGAAACTCCGTGGCCAAGTCCCACCGCAAAACACTGAGGCGCCAACCAACCGATCAAAAAGATCATCAATCCTTGGCAATGGGTGTCTATTCTTCTTTGTGAGCTCGTTGAGTTCTCTATAGTCTACACAAAGTCTGAGGGACCCATCCGCCTTCGTAGCAAAAACCACTGGAGCACCCTACTCCGATATACTTCGTCTTATGAACCCCTTCTCAAGCAACTCCCCTACTTGCTTATGGAGTTCCCTCCTCTCACGAGGAGCCATGTGGCGCACTGACACAGATATTGGTTTAGCATCGTCTACCAGATATATTCGGAGGTCTATCTCCCGCTTCGGAGGTAAGCCCTTCACCTTCCCAAACACATCCGAGTATTCCCGGACCACTCTAACAGATCGCAAACTCTCGACCGAAGCGTCAAGCGATTCGAGATAACTTAGCATAACAGAATCTATGGGATTTCAAAAGATCTCGAGAGTGTTACCCAAGCGGGTCATAAGCCTAACAACTCTCCTTTCACAATCAAGAACGGCACCATTACTGGATAACCAGTCCATGTCCAAAATCAACCCATAGCCCGTGAATCCCAAACAAAAGCATCACCTCTACACTCAACGCTAAGTATGGAAATCTTCAAACCCAAACATATCATGGACAAACAAGTGGAGCCCTCCCAATTGGGTTTGAAACAACCACAGGATCATCTACCAAACTGGTGTCTAGGTGCAGTGACTCAACTAATGATGATGAGATAAACGAATGTGGTGCGCCAGAGTCGAATAAAGTTCGAACAGGATGATCGAGAGAACCAAATTTCAACTTAGACGGTCCTACCCCCATCAGGTATACCCGTCGTGAGGGAATACATCTACCCTCCAGAAGATCCTGTACTTCGTCCTTACCTCTTTGGACAACCCCAAGTTGTCCAATTTCCAAAACAACTGGCCTTCCCCCTTCACATTCTCCTTTTGTGGCCTTCTTACCACGATGAGGTTTCGTCCTTTATTTACCTAATAGCTATTTGAACCTTCCTCTCTCGTCCATCTTAAAGGTACCCATAAGCCCTCCACCTCCTTGGACTAACTTCTTAGCCTGGCAAACGTCTTAGTCCCTTGAAGTGGTTCTTCCGTCCTTCATGCGGAAGTCCTTATTTATCTTAAAAAGACATCTATTCGCGGAGGGAAAATTCAAAAAGAGAAAGAGGAAGAGATTCAAAACGGAGAATCCGAAGGATGAAGATATGGCTATTTGGGGATTATGCTTTTCTTTCAAAAACTTTTCTCTTAAAAGACATGTTTTTGAAAATACTTCTTCCAAAAATGTTTTTAGAAAAATAGTTTTCTAAAAAATTTATCTGTTCTGGTAACCTTGAGCTCTGATACCACGTGTAACACCCCACACCCGCTAAGGTCACTCACAAAGGGAATGCCTTAGCTTCGGTGGAGTATTTAAGTGAATATAGAACTGAAAATTTACAACAAGACAGATATAAGTAATACTTGAAATTTAAAACATCATTTCTATGCAGCAGAAGGTAAACATGTTTGGTTACATCTCAAAAACCAACAAGAGTCAAGTACAAAATATCCATCTCGTTAAAACATAAGTACATAATCCCACTACATACTAATAGCCATAATAGAAAAGATAACCGAGCTTTTCTTCAAGAGTCCAAGCTCCAAAAGATAGATAAAGCAATCTGATCAAAGCCCACTAGTGCTAGGCCCACTCTGAGAACCTGAGGGTTGGGGAAAAAGATAAAAACAACGGGGTCAGACATAAGTCTGAGTGAGCCCTATAACCTTAACAATACAATCATTAAAGTAATTAGGGTATGATATAAACCTGGTACGGTACGACTGAGGATAAATGACTACACTAAGTAGCCAACTAGACTTAGGATAAACTAAGATAACGGTAAAGACGCGCCTATCCACCCACGGATAATTACTATATTGCACCACCCCAGATCTACCCTCCCAAGGGTAATTCCTACTCTGCACCACACCAGTTCTACCCACCAAGGGTAATTCCTACTTAAAGGTTGATCCCACTAAGTGTACTTAGTAATTTTACCCAGTAGTTTCTTGTACCCCTAGCTGACTACATAGGTGCCGTCTGCCCCTATCTCCACTAGCTGTACCCACTACTCCCCAAGCGATCGGCTCCCTAACGTAGATACCCGTGCTGGCCCCGCAGTGGGGTGTATCACTCCCCAAAGTGGCAACCCGATAATCAATGGTGCACGGCTTATACCTACACGATGCAACAACGTCTTACCTACCAGCCCGGGTCCACACACGCATATGAAACCCGTTGGACTCGCGTTGCCACCGCTACCCCGTTTTGGCCTCTTATAGTCAAGCCCAGTACGCGTGTCCCGTCCTCGACTTGGGTCGAGCCCAATAAGATACATATGGGTTACTGGTTGAAATGGGCCCCCACAAGCTACTACTTAAGCTTGTCATTTTATCTAGTGCATCCCACTTAACCCCTTTTTATAATCATGCCCACTTACATGTTAAGGTTTGGTTAAGTCATCTAATCATATTTTAATTGCCACTCAAGGCCCCCACAAGCTACTACTTAAGCTTGTCATTTAATCTTATTTCAATTGCCACTCAAGGCCCCCACAAGCTACTACTTGAGCTTGTCATTTAATCTAGTGCATCCCACTTAACCCCTTTTTCATAATCATGCCCACCTACATGTTAAGGTTTGGTTAAGTCATCTAATCATATTTTAATTGCCACTCAAGGCACCCACTAGATTTCTACATGCCACCCAAGGCACCCACTTAACCCTTTAATCATGTTTAGTTACATGTTCCCCTTTGGTTAAGTATTCTAATCTTATTTTCTATTGCCACCCAAGGCAACCACTAGATTTTCCCATGCCACCCAAGGCACTTACTTAACCCTTTAATCATGTTTAATTACATGTTCCACTTCGGTTAAGTATTCTAACCGTATTTTCTATTGCCACCCAAGGCAACTACTAGATTTTTCCACATGCCACCCAAGGCACCCACTTAACCCCCCCATGTCCTCTACATGCTAATATGGTTAAGTGTTTCTTAATTGATTAAGAACGTAACCGTTGTAGAGACCTCTCACATTAGACTATCTCTCATGGCAGCTGGATTTGCCGGTCGGGTCCGGGCAGCCTTACGCCATAACCGAGTCTAACCTTGTGTCTTTACACTTGTCACGTATATAGTTTGTGCCTAAGACCTCTCACATTGGGCCAATCATTTGTAGCCGCTGGATATGTCGGTCGGTTCCGGGCAGTCTTATGCTACAAAAGGGTCCAACCTCGTGTCTTAGTCGATTAATTACACCTAATTAATCACCCCCATAATTTGTATTAATTATCCCTAATTAATTACAAATTTAACGATGTACATAATTGACTCAATTATGTCCATCCAATTTATGGTATGCATAATCATACCAACTTCACACCATTTCATTAACATGTTTATTAACCCCATCGTTCCCCACGTAATTCGCCAACATGACATAAAAGGGAAGATTCATCACAAATACAATGGGTTCAACTTGCATAACATTAGCATCAACATGGGTTTAAAGGTGTCAACATGCATATAGCATCAACCCAACTAGCATAAATAATCAACCCAAACTTGCATGAATCACATATGTCATAAAGAGGTTAACTTGCATAAGTGTCTTATATCATTCAAAGGGGTAAACTTGCATATGTATGTATGACATACAAAGGGGTTAACTTGCATATGTATGTATATCATACTAAGGTGTAAACTTGCACATGTTACTTGCATATCTTCAAACACCAAACTTGCATAACATGTCATATGTGAACTTGCATATAATCATACACCAAACTTGCATACATATCATAGATGAACTTGCATATAATCATACACCAAACTTGCATAACATATCATGTATGAACTAGCATATAATCATACACCAAGCTTGCATATCATGGTGTCATAATGGATCAATGTTTCTTATATGACTTGCATATCTTGCATAACATCATAAACACCTAGCATATGACTTGCATAACTTGTATAACATCATGAACATGTATCATATGACTTGCATAACTTGCATAACTTCATGAACATATATCATATGACTTGCATAACTTGCATAATACCTCAAACACATAGCATATGACTTGCATAACTTGCATAACATCATGAACATGTATCATATGACTTGCATAACTTGCATAACTTCATGAACATATAGAACATAACTTGCATAACATGCATAACATCATTAACACATAGCATATAACTTGCATAACATGCATTGATCCACATTCATAGCCATAAACTCATCATATCCTATCATAATCACTTCAATAATTGGTCATTAAGGCTATAGAAAACTCACAACTTGTTGATTAGCCTTCTTATGAATATATTAAAAGATTGAGACGAAGCCACTAAGCTATCAACTCAAAAACTCCAAATAAGAATGCTCCAAATGAAAACCCTTGAGCCAAATCAATAATAAAGATCCTAGCTTTGATGAGAAAAGCCTTGAATCAAACTTAGAAACACTTAAGCAAGCTTAGGAACTCTTATACTTCTTTAGAAACTCTCTCATATGATTAGAGATGGAGATTATGACAAGAGGATGAGGGTGGAGGCCATGAGAGAACATTTTGGCATAGTTTAGCTATAGGATTGAATAATGAGCATTTAGGTTTAGGTTAGGGGTCTTTTTATAGAAGACTAGGATAGTTTTAGCCATAGGATAAACCTTAGTTTAGATCCTAGCCATCAAAGCATGTCTTGGGGAAGAAGTCAAGTGTAGGAACCATCTAGGGCCTTTAGATTAAAGTTGAACCATGAGAACCATTCAAATGCAAAATCTGCATTTGAGCGAATCGGCCCACGGGTTGACAGCCAAACACCCTGGATTAACCCCTAGTCGACCTAGCGAGCTCGGGTCGACCTCAAAAATCGGCCGGTTCGGTTATTCCCCTCTCCCAATTCGCTGTTTTGAACATTTTTGCATATTTATTTATTTAATTTTCAATTATATATATATATATATCAATATATATATATTTCTCTACGCAACCCATTTCACTTAATTAAGTATACTTTAATTTGTGAATTTTTATGTTCAAATTACGTGGTGTTACAATTTCAATATTTGAAAACCAATTTATCCTGACATAACCAAATTAACCTGCTAAAAAAATTTATCTTATATATATCAGGTTATCCAGACTAAATCCAGGTTATCAATCTACAATATACAGTTACAGGTAGAGGATTAAGGACACATGAAAGGATGTAAAGAAAGTAATTAAACTCAGTTCAGTTTACATAACATCCATGCTCAATTTTGAAACACAAAACAAATTTAGATTCAGTAAATCTATAAGGGACATTGAAGAACTTAATTTTAAATTGCTTACACTGATCTATAGATCAACCTCAACAAAGGCCAACTAAAATATGAAAAATAGAAATATATCAGACAAGAAAGAACACAATTGCAAATTGAAAATAATAATTATTTATTGAAAAAAAAACAAATAAGAAGATTCAGATTAAGTAAAGAAAAATCTACAAATGATTTAATCTCGAGCAAATTTAAGGTATATCTCCTATAATACTAGTCGATACTGCAGCCAAGACAGAATACCCAATCTATTTAAAATTTACGATTTGAATTTTTTTTTTGGTGAAGGTGGTGCTGGGAAGCGGCAGAGATGGAGGGGTTGATAAACGCTGATCGGATTTTGAGGCGGAAAACGATAAGCGAAAACCCTAGATGAAATTTTAGATCTGCAAAATGAAGGACTACGAAGTTGGGAGTGTGACTAAAGTGAGAAGGAAGAATGGAAGATGAAATGATGACTCGGTCCACCATTCTTTGAACTATTCTCAAAAAGGCCAAATTGCTCGACGAAAATAACCGTGAGATTAGCTTATAATGGAAATAACCGTGATGAATTTACAATGGTAATAACCGTGATAAATTAAAACGAAAAAAGTGTGACGAAATGACCTGTTTGGTGTTGCATGTGGACATGTTTCAAATTGCATTTTTCTTGCTCCATCGCCACCTAAGAACCTTGAACAAGATATCAAACATTCCTCTACATTATAACCATCAGCAATGGATGCCTCGGGTTTACTTTTGTTGCGAACACGTGATTTCAGTTTACAAAGATAACGCTTTATAGGAAACAAACAACGAATATGTGCAGGTCCACCATATTCAAGTTCCTTGCATAACTAAACTAGCAAGTGCACCATTGTATCAAAGAAAGCATTTGGGAGTATCATCTCAAATTAACAAAGAATTTCCATAATTTCTTTTTGTAACCTCTTGAGATCAGCCAAATTGATACTTTTACTCCAAAGACTTCTTAGAAATGCACATAATCTTATCATAGGTATTGCAACTTCAGGTTTTACAGATTTCTTCACGGCAAAATGCAACAAGTAGTGGAGAAGAAAATGAGCATCATGGCTCTAATACCCTGCAATTTTCCTCTCTTTCTTGTTTACATACCGGCTGATATTAGCTGCACAACCATATGGCAGCTTAGCATTCTCCAACACCGAGCAAAATAGTTCTTTCTCCTTGTTCGTCATTTCAAATATGGAAGCCCTCATCTCAAGGTAATTCCCATCAGCTGATAGAACCGGATGAAGGACCTCCTTGATGCCTATCTCTTGTAAATCATACCAAGCATTTAAATGGTCTTTCGACTTTCCATCAGTATTTAGTAAAGTACCAAGTATGTTATCACAAATGTTTTCCTCTATGTGCATAACATCAAGGTTATGTCGACATACATTTTGACTCCAATATGGTAAATTAAAAAATATTGACTTTTTTTTTAAAAGGAGATCCATTTTTATGCTTCTTGACCTCTTTCTTCCCAAAATTATTTTCATAACCAGCCAACAATTCTTCAATGTCAGTCCCGGATAAAATACCGGGAGGTGTTCCCATTTCAATTTCACCATTGAACCTTTTCTTATCAAACCTCCACTTGTGTCCCGGGTCAAAAAATTTCCTATGATTCATGTAGCACATTTTTCTACTATGTTTCAAGTAAGTTGAAGAAGTCTCGAAATGGCATACAAGACAAGCTAAATAACCCTTCGTGCTCCAGCCGGATAACATTGCATAGCCCAGAAAGTCGCTGATCGTCCATAGCATGCTTGCACGTAATGTGAAATCATCACCAGTGAAGGCATCATAAGTTTGTATGCCAAGATCCCATAATTCTTTCAATTCTACGATAAGAGGCTGCATGTAGACATCAACGTAATTCTTAGGAGACTCTAGACCAGGGATAAGGGTTGAAAGTATTAAATTTTCTATCTTCATGCATAACCAAGGTGGAAGGTTATAATTTACCAATACGATCAGCCATGTGCTGTGTTGTGTAGTCATTGTATGAAAAGGACTGAATCCATCAGATGCTACTCCTAACCTGATATTTCTGTCTTTTGATGAAAAATGAGGATAATTGGCATCCATCGTCTTCCATACCTCATCATCAGCTAGATGTCGAAGTCTGCCTTCATTTTTTCATCCCACTGCATGCCATAACATAAGTTCTGCGTACTCCTTCAACATGAACATCCTTTGCAAACTTAGTTTTAGTGGAAAATAATGCATCACTTTTGCTGGTACTTTGTGATTCCGCTTCTCCGAATCTTTGTCAATAGCCACTTTCTCTTCCGGTATAACCCACCTTGAAAAACCACAACTTTTGCAGTATTTTCCTTTTCATTTTCTGCCCAATAATGCATGCAGTCATTTGGACATGCATGTATTCTTTAGTAATCAAGGACTAAATCTTTAATGATATTTTTGGTAGCATTGAAAGATAAAAGGATGCGGGCTTCTGGAAAAGCTTCTTTCATCAACTCTAATAAATCGCTGAATGCAGACTCAGTGATTCTATGTAGGCATTTTGAAGAATAAAGCCTGACAATGAAACTTAATCGCGAAAATTTATTACATCCGGGATATAATGGCTGTTTTCCCTTTTCAACACGTTGTGAAATTTTCTAGCATCGATATCTATTCCATTTGACCCATCAGAAGATCCATCTTCATTATTCTGCATATTTCCACAAGTACATTGCAACTTCTTATCGAGATTATCTCCAAAATTTATTCCGGCTTCATAATCCATATTGTTATCGCTCCTTTCAGGATCTAAACATGATACTTCACAAATCCATTTCATGTATAATTCAGATGGACCATTCCAAATCAGATGGTTATAGACTACTTCTTGACAATGCCACTTGCGATTATGACACTTTTTGCAAGGGCATGTAATTTCATCACCTACCGCAAATCTAGAAAAAGTATTTCAAATAAAAAGTTTCACTCCACTGATGTAGCCTTCACTGAACTTAGAAAATTCTGCCCATAGGTTTTCCCATCGTTCATTGAGTGATACCATAAAGCAGTAATTAGGCACAAGTAAAGCAGTACATTACGCAACACAACAATCAAATCAGAAAAAATTGAAATATACATTGAGTGATAACTGAA
This sequence comes from Allium sativum, assembly GCA_030737875.1. Taxonomy (NCBI): domain Eukaryota; kingdom Viridiplantae; phylum Streptophyta; class Magnoliopsida; order Asparagales; family Amaryllidaceae; genus Allium; species Allium sativum. Next base: position 208,105,051 of record CM060925.1, read on the forward strand.
GCAGTAGATTAAATCGAAGACCTAACTGAAATCTGAAACCCAAACGAACCCTATTTGAAGACCTAATTGAAACACCGAAACCCTAATTGAACTTGAACACGAACCTGCCCTACTCGAACCCTAATTAAGCTTGTAAACTTGAACTTTTAGCCCTAACTGAACCTGAGAGTGAGTGTGTGAGAGGTTGAGCTGCGGAGTAATTTGTTAAATTTCGATTGAAACTTTCAATATTTTTTTAGTTTCCCCCTTTGTTTTTGCTTCCTGCCGTAAACATTATTTCACACGCGGATTGCTAATTTGAACTAAACATTTTCTCACATGGATCGCTAACCTGAACCATTGGATCGTGTTGACGCGGATTGATAATTTTATTCATGAAGCTACCGCAACACATGTTGATATATATATATATACACACACACACATATATATGCTAACACATTTGAGCGTGCGTTGCAATAGACAAAAAATAGCATAGTAATGACAACATTGTAGCTAGCAGAACCATGGTTTTTCGTTGTGATAGGCCATCTATGGCGTAGTGCGTTGATTTGAAACACTATATTTTAAGTTCATCTAGTACACATGATCAATCCACTTCCTTTATTATAGCTTCTTTTATTATCGTTTTCTTATAATATTCAAAAATTAATTATTATTAAACTTACCATTAAATAATTCATTGTAGAAGGCAATAATTTCTTTAATTATGGTTTCAAGGGATTCAGAAGTGTTACCTTCTTGATCAAGTAGTTTAACAGATTCAATGCTTAACAAAATCTTTACAAAGTTCAAATGGAAAATTTCTTTTGATTTATGACCTTGAATCAGCCTTCTAAACTAAAGATTCAATCTTGATTTTAGCTGAACAAAGTCATTGAGCTTCTAATTTCCTTCTGTTTATTAAGTTTGAAGATTGTCTTCTGTTAGCTTTTAGCTGTGAGTGTTTATGAAAACGGTCATTATCTTATCTTTATTTATTATTCTTATTTATGACCTTGAATCAACCTTCTAAACTAAAGATTCAATCTTGTTTTAGTTGAACAAAGTTATTGAGCTTCTAATTTCCTTCTCTTTATTAAGTTTGAAGATTGTCTTCTGTTAGCTTTTAGCTGTGAGTGTTTGTTGGATTGAAAATCGGAGATGTCGAAGATGATGACGTTTTCGAAGATGGCTATTTTAAATGGGAAGAATTAGGGTATATGGAAGTCGAAGATGGAGGACATTCTATATCTCAATGATTTGCATGATCCTATTGATGGAGATGGGGTGAAGCCCTCGAATATGGATGAGGGAAAGTGGAAGAAAATGGACAAAAAGGCGGTTGCGTTGATTCGCCAATATTTGGATGATTCTGTATTCCACCATGTGGGTAGTTGTGAATCCGCGAAGGCGTTGTGGGACAAATTAGTATCTCTGCATGAGTCAAGGAGTGCTATAAATAAGGCTTTTATGGTTTGAAACTTGTTGCAACTTCGATTGGACGGGAAGAAGTCTGTTGCAGAGCATTTGAACGAATTACAAGATGTGATCGATCAATTGGCAAACATGAAGGTCAATTTTGATGATGAGTTGTAGGCTCTACTGTTGATGAGTTCTCTTTAGGAAATCTGGGATACTTTGGTTGTTTCATTGAGTAATTCCAATGTTAATGGAACCATTTCTTTGGAAACAGTTCGAAGCAGTCTTTTGAATAAGGAGCTAAGGAGAAAAGGGTCGGAGTTGAAATCAGTTCAAACTGAGGCGATGGTAGCAAGGGACTCGGGGAAAGGTACAAGAAGGAAGAAGAAAGGTGCAAATGATAAAGGTGCTATAAATTGTCATTATTATGGTAAGAAAGGCCACAAAATCAATGATTGTTATGCTTATCAAAGGGACAAGAAGAAGGCGCAAGGTGATAATAATAATAGTGATTCGGCACAAGCAGGTTTTGCTGAAGGTACCCGAAAGTGGTTCTTCATGTGATGTCCTATTTAGTGTTGTGGAGCCTTGGAAGATGAATTCAGGAGCCAGTTTTCACATATGCCGTGATGTGAAAAGTTTTTCTTCATATGAGAAGAGTGTTGGCATGATAAAGACGGCCAATGGAGTAGAGCTACCAATTTGTGGAGTTGGAGCTGTTAGGTTTCGGATGCATGATGGAGTGGTGAGAGAAGTGGTCGGTGTGAGGCACATACCCACTTGTTCGCATAACCTCATATCTCTCGGTCAGCTAGATTGCCGCGGTTGCACTTATAAGACTCAAGGTGGAGTTTTGAGAGTGAAGAAGGGTGGTCGTGTGATGATGCGAGGAGTTTTGGAGGAGGGAAACCTATATAGTTTGATCGGTTCGGTGGTCAACAATAGAAGGTGGGTGACGGTTGAAGAACCTAGTCCACAACAAGGTGGTGAGTTAATATGGTCACCGCTGATGGTCCTAAGGTAGAGGATCATGGTATCAACAAGGGTCTAGATGTTGATGATGCTCAAGGGATCCCAGAGATGAAGATATCATGTCAAACGGAAGACGGATGTCGAGTTGTGAAATCCACAAAGACGAGATGGAGGTCTTTGTGGTATTACAAACGCTTTTGAAGATCGCTAGTGGCGTGGTGCACAGATAAGGGAGGTGCATCATTAGTGGCGATGGTGGAGATTTGTAATGATGTTAATTGAGAAAAGAAGGTTGAAAGTGAGAGCTAAGTTGGCTGGTTTTGAGGAGATGTTGTGATTTGGTATCAAGGTGGAGTGTTGAAATTGTTGATACGCAAATCACAATTTTGGGCAACGAATAATTTTACATATTTTGTGGAGAGATTTGTTGCTAGATTTTATGGAGAGATTTGTTGCTAGATTTTATAGAGAGATATTAGTCATTATATCTGTGGGATGATTAAGGCAAGGATTATTTGGTGCTTATCCAAATAAATTTATGACATATATGAAGATGATTTGGATGCCAAATTTACTTGAGTATGAAGCAATTCACTCTATAAAAAGCCTAGCTAACATTTTCATTAGGAGTGGAAAATTTGCCATTATTCTTCATTGTCTTTCTTCTCAAACTTTTAGCCATTAGATATTCTCTACCTATTTCTCAATAAGGTTATTGGTTCAAGTTGTAATTGTTGGTAACGATAGTTGAGATCGATTATAAACAATTTTTTATTAGTGAATCAATAAAGAGGATGGTTGGGTGGAATATTTTATGCTTATATTTCCGATATTCTAGTGGTGTTGTTTTGTTTTCAGTCGCATTCATCTCCAAGTGATTGGGTGAAAAAATCCTATTTTTCTTGGCCTTTTTTCAAACTTCCGCTGCGTACAAAACCCCAACAAATCAGCCATCTAAACTAAAAATTCAATCTTGATTTTAGTTGAACAAAGTCATTGAGCTTCTAATTTCCTTCTCTTTATTGAGTTTGAAGATTGTCTTCTGTTAGCTTTTAGCTGTGAGTATTTATGAAAATGGTCATTATCTTATCTTTGGTTATTATGCTTATCTGCACAAAAATTAGTACATAGACCAATGATAATAAGTGCAGAGAAAGAAATATAAAGAAACTAAAATTGAAATGAAGAATACATGCATAAGTAGAAAACAGAAAACACATAGGGATTTGCAGTGGTTCGACATTGAATTGCATATGTCCACTTAAAGGATTTTAACCATTATTTCTTAAAAAAATTGATTACAATGCTCAAATTGGTAGGGATTCAATGAGTACAATTTACTAAGAAATCAAAGAGACAAAAAGCTTCATTTCTCCCAAAATCAACTAGTATTCATAGTAAGCGACGACAATGGATCACACTGAAATTTGGTAGGAGATACTTGGGTGGATGATGAGCTGGCTATGATAATTTAGGCCCTCAACTGGATAAGTGACCAGATTGATACGACTCCTATGTGTATCAAATCGAAATGGATACTGATTTCTTGACCAGGTTGAGTACAAATTCCCTTTTAGAGCATTCTAGGATGTTGATTTATTGAGCTTTCTCAGCCTTTGCGGCATGATGTTGTTCACACTTGATATATATGCCTTTGGATCATCACTCAGGGATGTCTGTCTCAGTAATCGTCGAGTCGCACTTGCTTCGATATTTTGAAATAACCAGTATAAATGGCAATATAACACTTGCTCCTCCAAAGTATGTCTTATTGTAAACAAGACCTACCTTGATGTAACATCCCGTATTTTTGGTAGTCAAATATTTAATTTAATTTATTATTTTTAAGGGTTGAATTAGAATTTTAAATGGATTTTTATTATAGAATTCATTTATTAAAAATGAAATTTGAATGTTAAATTTATATCTGATTAAAAATGAGCTCGTAACATCGCGGTAGTTCGTAATTTACGACTTGAACTTCAATTGAATATACAGGATCCGATATAAGTCAAAATTCTTTAAAACAATAAACATCTGAATCTAATTTATAATAATTTTCTAATGAAAGAGAAAATTGAAGATTTCATGTTATAAATTTTAAGTTACATCCAAATAAAATAGAAAGTCACTATGGAATTGATTATAAACCATAACGATTAATTTTTTAAATTTAGTTTGATTTGAAAGGAATTTGTTGATAACTTGAGCTAACGATCAATGAAGACACAAAACATATTCTATTGGATTCATATTGACGTTTAGATTCAAGATAGGTAGGTGGTTCGTTATTTTTGTAGATCAGATTATTTGGTGTTCAAAATAGCGTCGTTTTATGTGTATATGACTCCGAGAAAATAGCCCCGGGAATGCGATAAAACATGTGTCATTGGATCTGTATTAGTAAGTAATTGCAGGATTTCGATTTTCGTATCAATCGGACTTACCGTTTAATCGTGCGAGTAGTAGACACCTAAGTTTTTATTTAATTGTTCATTCGATTTAATATGGAATTAAAGAATTAACCGATTTTCTAACAAACTTGGATTTCAACGAAATTAATTTTATTACATTCTTAGTGATTATTTATTATTAGCTACATCCTGAAATTAACTTATTAGAATTCTCTCTCTCTCTCTCTCTATATATACACACACACACACACACACACACACACACATATATATATATATATATATATATATGTACGTACGTATGTATGTATGTATGGGATGCCTATTAGGACATATACTTAAACATAAAAGCAAAGATCGTTTGATTTGTCTATCTTTATGTGAAAGGTTGAATTCAGGGAAAGATCTAGTGCTTGAGTTTTATTACATCCAATTTTGTGCTAAAGTAGAGTTTCCATATATATATATATATATATGTGTGTGTGTGTGTGTGTGTGTGTGTGTGCATATATATATATATATATATATTCAATCTTCAACTTTAAAATATAATTTAACATAACTAGAAAAAAATATCAATGCAGTGACAAAAAATGCCCTTTTTGAATATAGTGTCTCCAATAAGTTACTCTCTGCTCATAGTATTAGCAACAATTATCATGGAGAAATATCGATTAGTCATCACTATACCAACAGAAAAAAGTATATGATTTTATAGAAAATAGCATATAAATTAAAATACACATATACAAAATAGCATAATGTGGAAACCATTGAAAAAAAAGCACAAGCTTTAACCACTAGTTAGAACACACATTCTATGTAACCAGTTCCGCTATCGATCAATATATACTTAGCGGTCAATCGGTTGGAGCTTATAGGGTCAATACTTGGTTAACCCATCCCAATCATCATTTTCTAAGGCTATTATTTATGTTTTTTATTTAATTAAAACCATATCCCACATCAAAAAGAGAGGAGAATCACTGTTGATGCATTCATATTCTGACTAGATGCATACCATTTGGACGTGTGGGTATATACTTGTATATATAACGTTGTTTTGCTAGAATACTTTTTAATGCCAAATATATTGAACTCTTAAACATGCAATGATTGATTATAACAATATCTTTATTAATAGTTTGAATTGAAACATAATTTTTTAGTTCGACCGTGAAGTTTCAAAAATATCTTAGACCGATTTTGATCGCCTTAGAGTTCCATACAAAGAGATGAAACCCTTTGTGCAAGTGCAACTCTTCTCACCAAAGAGCGATAATATAGGCTTATATGATATTGATAGCTTTAGAGTTCTGATTGGAGAGGTGGGATTGGAGTGTAGGATGTAAGTCACTCACTGGAAAGTTAGTAAATGTGGTTGTATAGATTGGACCGCTTTAAGCTACCACCCGAAGAGATAGATTATGAACAGATTTAAATGTATTTAATTGTTATTTTATAACATCTATACATATTTAAGTGCATATCTTACATATATATAATTTCTAAATATTATTTTAATATCTATACACACAAATGTACTTATAAAAATATATTATATATACGAATACATTACATTATATGAAAATAGATTCTGAAATACATTTAATACACACAAACACACACACACACACACGCACACACGCACACACACACACACACATATATATATATATATGTTAGAGTTTTTGGTTATGTATATCTAGGTCTAAAATTTGAATTTAATTTTAATTCTGAAATTATAGTTATTTACATACAAAAATTATAATTTTTATGTTGTAATGTAACTATATTACAAATACTATTTTGTAAAATATTAAGTTATGTGTGTATACATACATATATACATATACATATGTATATATATGTATACATACACGTATATATATACACACACACACACATAACTTAATATTTTACAGAATAGTATTTGTAATATATTAAGTTATGTGTGTGTATACATACACACAAACACACATATATCATGTGTGAGTGCACGTGTGTGTGTATATATAATGCGAGTTGTATAGTATCCATGTTTTGCAACATCCACATATTAACCACATGTTTCTATTTAAATAATGGTTTGAGGCGGGGGGGGGGGGGGGGGGGGAGGTGGGATGAGTGAGGGGAGAGAGAAATAAAATTTTTGGTTGAAATTAGGTGGTATTATAGGGTGCTGCATTGATTGACGTGCAACAGAGCGCTTATATATATGTATAATATACATATATATATATATATATATATATATATATATACATACATACATACACAGATACATATATAAATTAGACAACAAAAACGTTTATAAAAGGGCTAACATGTTGCAATGTAAATGTGTATAAATTAGCACCATTTATATTGCACGTATGCACATATATTTATATGATGTACATATTATGTTGTATATTATAAATGTAACATTAATATATAATTTATTATAAATTAAATTAAAATTATTTTATTAAAAAAAACTTCGATAAGATCTAAATACATTGCACTTCGCAAGCCCAATCTAATCCAAATGAAATAATTTCTTTTAAATTTACCTATCTAGTGGCAACTGCGTAGTAGCCTAATTCCAACATTTATGAGCTGAAAGAGAATTCTTATTTACGTTGTCTCCTGGTATAAATGATTTTTCATTTGACGTAATAAGATCCTTCATTAATTCATTCATTCCACCACATAGTAGGTTGGCAAATACTTACATAAAACAGTGCATAAGACATTAGCTTATTGGCTATTAATGATTATGGAATTTGTTTCTAGTGATTAAGTTTTTTATGATACTTCTAGAGCTTAAAACCTCGTTCATGGTTTCTAGTAACTCAAATTTAGTTAAGTACTAATCTATTTTAAAAAGCTTATTAAAGAAATCATCAGGGTCTAGACTACAATGATATATGATATCATTGATTTAAAATACTACATTTTAAGTTCATCTAGTACACATGATCAATCCACTTCCTCTATTATAGTTTCTTTTATTATCCTTTTCTTACAATATTCGAAAATTAATTATTATTAAATTTACCATTAAATAATTCATTGTGGAAGGCAATAATTTCTTTAATTATGGTTTCAAGGGATTCAGAAGTGTTACCTTCTTGATCAAGTAGTTTAACAGATTCAATGCTTAATAAAATCTTTACAAAGTTCAAATGGAAAATTTATTTTGATTTATGACCTTGAATTAGCCTTCTAAACTAAAGATTCAATCTTGATTTTAGTTGACCAAAGTCATTGAGCTTCTAATTTCCTTCTCTTTATTGAGTTTGAAGATTGTCTTCTGTAAGCTTTTAGCTGTAAGTATTTATGAAAATGGTCATTATCTTATCTTTGGTTATTATGCTTATTTGCACAAAAATTGATACAAAGACCAACGATAATAAGTGCAGAGAAAGAAACAGGAAGAAACTAAAATTGAAAGAAGAATACATGCATAAGTAGGAAACAGAAAACACATAGGGATTTGCCGTGGTTCGACATTGAATTGCTTGTGTCCACTTAAAGGATTTTAACCATTATTTCTAAAAAAAATTGATTACAATGCTCAAATTGGTAGGGATTCAATGAGTACAATTTACTAAGAAAACAAAGAGACAAAAAGCTTCATTTCTTCCAAAATCAACTAGTATTCATAGTAAGAGACGACAATGGATCACGCTGAAATTTGGTAGGAGATACTTGGGTGGATGATGAGCTAGCCATAATAATTTAGTCCCTCAACGGGATAAGTGACCAGATTGATACGACTCCTATGTGTATCAAATCGAAATGGATACCGATTTCTTGACTAAGGTGAGTACAGATTCACTTTTAAAGCGTTCTAGGATGTTAATTTATTAAGCTTTCTCAGCCTTTGAGGCATGATGTTGTTCACACTTGATATATAGGCCTTTGGATCATCACTCAGGGATGTTTGTCTCAGTAATCGTCGAGTCGCACTTGCTTCGATAGTTTGAAATAACTAGGCTAAATGATCGTATAACACTTGCTTCTCCAAAGTATGTCTTGTTGTAAACAAGACCTATCTTGATGTAACATCCTGGATTTTTGATAATCAAATATTTAATTTATTTTATTATTTTTAAGGGTTGAATTAGAATTTTAAATGAATTTTTATTATAGAATTCATTTATTAAAAACGAAGTTTGAACTTTAAATTTATATTTGATTAAAAATGAGCTCGTAACATCGCGGTAGTTCGTAATTTACGACTTGAACTTCAATTGAATATAAAGGATCCGATATAAGTCAGAGTTCTTTAAAACAATAAATAGTTGAATCTAGTTTATTATAATTTTCTAATGAAAGAGAAAAATGAAGATTTCATATCATAAATTTTAAGTCACATCCAAATCAAAATTACAGAAAGTTGCTATGGAATTAATTATAAACTATAACGATTAATTTTATAAATTTAATTTGATTTGAAAGGAATTTGTCGATAACTTGAGCTAATGATCAAATTAAGACGCAAAACATATTCTTTTAGATTCATATCGACGTTTAGAGTCAGGATAGGTTGGTGGTTCGTTATTTTTGTAGATTAGATTATTTAATGTTCAAAATAACGTCGTTTTGCTTTGTACATCACTCCGAGAAAATAGTCTCGGGAATGCGATGAAATTTGTGACGTTGGATCTGTATTATTAAGTTATTGCAAAATTTTGATTTTCGTATCAATCGGACTTACCGTTCGATCGTGCGAGTAGTAAATGCCTAAGTTTTTATTTAATTGTTCATTCGATTTAATAAGGAATTAAAGAATAACCGTTTTTCTAATGAACTCGGATGTCAACGAAATAAATTTTATTAAATTCTTAGTGATTAATTATTATAGGATTTCATCTCAACGGTAATAGTCGTGGTGACTAGCCAACGAATCTCCCCCCTGTGCCTCTCTCCTCCTCCCCCAAAGCCAGCGCCTCTTCCGATGATCTTCCCTCTCTCGACCCTCCACCTATACATCCTCTAGCACCGTCAGATCCACTAGCATCATCATCTGTCTTTCCACCATTATCTCAAACACCTTCTGCTCTTGAACAACAAAGACGATGGACGCCACTCTTTCAACACTTGCCTCGTAATGCGGGAAAGTATGAACCGGTGAACATCCAGACCACCTTCACTGGTGAAGCCATGAACCACACTGACGGGATTGTAGATGCTGGAACTCTTGTCTGGAAGGAAGCTCTTGTCGGCTTTTTCTTAGATGAGTCGCTGTCTTATACAACAATGGTGCAAAAAGTCAATTCAACATGGCAATTGAAAGGCTCGCTTAGTGTTAAGTCTGATGGTGTTCTTTTTTTATTCCTTTTTTCCAATCGTGAGGACAAGCATAAGATTTTATTGAGGGATCTGATCGTTATCAAGGAAAAAAAACTGTTCATTATCAAGCTCTATGACCCTCAATTAAGTAATGTATGTGGCTCTATCAAAGCTGCACCAATTTGGGTTCAATTCTCGAACATTACGATCTTTTCTTGGCCACATCCTTGAATTAACTAGCTTGCTAACAGGCTAGGTAAGCTGATTTGCTTAGTCGAGATGACAGAGAAGTTAGAAAGACTGGTGTATGCTAAGTGCCTAATAGAAATTAATCCAGACAAGGAGCTTATAAATGATTTTTTGGTAACTACTCCTGATGGAGGAAGGCAGAGAATCCAAGTCAATTATTTATGGAGACCAATGTTGTGTATATGTTGCAAAGTTTTTGGACACAGTCTGGAAAACTGTGAAACCAATTCAGGGGTTGCTAAAAGTCAAGTTCCTTGTGTTGTCAACAAACCCAATATCAATGCAAACCAAAACTATGTACAACAACAAGTCCTTTTTGTTCCCAAAATACTACACAGGAAGTAGCACCAAAGGAACAACAACAGAACCTTTTGGTAACACATCAGAGGAAATTGATAACTCCTAAAGTGCATCCTTGGCAAAAAGTTGAGCGAAAAAAGAGCAAAATTACTTTTAAGAACCCAAGGAGTAGATACTCTTGGTGATTTTCTTGACACTGCAAGGAAGACACAATGGCAAAAGAAAAAAGAAATGACTACAAGAAATAATGATAGTTCTTTAAAGGAAGTGGAGATACCGGTTTATGAAAAGCAAAGTGTTGGCAATGTAGCTGCGAAAGGAAAATTGGTTATGGAAGCTAATTATAGAGAAAGATCTGAAGGAAGGAAGTTTGGAAATCTAGAGACAAGCAAAAAATTTAACAATCTGCAAGATCTTGACAAAGAGCAGCTAAGCAAGTCAGATGAACAACACACGGTTAACATGATACAAATCAGTTAAGGTGGAATGAATGTGCATGACAATGTCAGGTCTGAGGAAACTGCATCTCAACATATGAACACAAATTTGGAAAACTCTGACGTGCATGTGTACAATCATGAAAGTGGAGATGCAATGCAATCAAGTGCAACTAGCAGTGAGGCTACTTCATCCATGCAAGACACAAAAACTACCTCTCCAATTCCTTTGAGCACAAATTTGACGAACACTGATGTGCATGTTCATATGGTAACATTTGCAACAAACAATGAAGCTATACCAAACTTGCAAAGCATGAATACTGTAGAGCTTGATGATAATGAAAGCATCCACCCATTGTTATGTGTTGTTCTTCCTTTATCTGGATGATTACTATCGAATGATCAGACAACAATTAACAATATAAAAGAGATTTATATGAAATCTAATATGAAAGAATTAGTTGACAAAGAGATGCAAAAATTAGCCAGTTTAAATACTGATATTGTCTCTGGAAACACTACTTATCATATCGAAATGAGTGAAACAGGTGGAAACAACAAATAGAGCTCACCTCCTGATACATCCAATGGTAGTAACAAATACAAGGATGGCATTTCGAGTCACATTTCGCCACCTCCAGGTCATAAATCTTTTGAGTTTCGGCATTCCCTGCGTACTGTACGCTCGTACGCGCTTCACTGTGTCTATTCGGGATCGACGATCGAAGTTTCCTATGTCGGCGTCCCGGTTGAACATCCCCCATCGCCTCCCATCGAGCATATAATGTGGTATTGGCAATCACATGTTGGGTCAAAAGGAATCCCCAAGTCATCTGATATATCCCAAGTCTAATTTTGCAAAAGAGACAATAAATTTTCTGATATCTTCCAAATCTTCTACGATTGAAAATATTATATTACTCAAATTAACAATATTTCCCAAATCTTCTCTAAATGGAAATATTGTATCGCCATAATCAATAATATCTTCCAAATCTTCTACAAATAGAAATATTGTATCACGAAATCTAACAATGACCTGGAACCTCAAGTTGGTCATAAAACGCTTTGACTTTGGCTAAATATTCTCTTATGCAACTGTTAAATTTTCTTGAATTGTGCAACTGCTTCCTATAATGCATTATCTTGGAAGATGATTGTGAATTGAATTTTTTCTCAACGTTGAGCCAAATCTCATTGGCAGAGTTGCATCCAACAACTTGAGATAGTAGATTGTTACTTATTAATGATAGTAACCAAGCACTAATGAGTCGACCTTGTCTATGATGTTTGTTATATTTTTCATTGATGATTAATTTATTTTCTTGATCTGTGATGAACTTTGGTGGTATTTGCAGAGTGCCATATAGATGTCCCTCAAGGCCATACCCTTCAATGGCAGTTTCAATCTGGAATTTCTGTAGTAAGTAGTCGTTATCTTGTAGTTTAACAGTGGTAAGTTGACTTTGTGGACTTGTCACTATTTTAACTAGTTGATCAACCGCTGAAATAAGGGTTGAAGGCTGATTTTGAGATGAAGATAGATTCTGAGATGTAGTAGAACCAATTTGAGGCGTTGAATCACCCATGAAGAAGAATCTAGATCAAGAACCTTATGAAATATATTTTGAATGATGAAAATCTCCTTCAGAATACCAAAAGCAAGAAATTCAGTATAGAGGATTTGCAACTTGAAGACCATTAGATGATGATGAAGTTATGATGATTGGCACTGTAAGGCAATGATCTTGTAATGGTTTCTTGACTTTTCTGGTGATTTGATTCAGATTTCTCTGAAACAATCTGTTCAGGCCAAACACTGTTTAGATTAAATGCAGCCTATTTGAAGATATGGCAATGCACTGATCTGAATATGGCCAAACTCTGATGATGAGTTACTGACTCAGAAGAGAGGAAGACCCAAATGATGAAAACACTCTGATGGGTCTGAAATAAACTTCAAATAAGCTTCTTGCTTTGATACCATAAAAGAATTGTTAATTGATATGTAGTTTGATTACTTTTAGTAATGATACAGAGATGTAGATATTATTGTATTTGAGAAGAGAAAATATTGCTTTATTTCAGAGTGAATCGATAAAATGAAATGTTGTGCAATGCTCTCTATTTGTAAGTACAAAAACTGGACATGGGCTAAAAATAGCAGGCCCATATAATTACAACGGTAGTAAATAATTGATATGTTGGGCTTCAGTGATTATCCTATTTTTCTTGAATTTAAATTTGACCTATCCTTAAGACTACTATTTCCATTTCACATCAGTTTAAGTATTATTTGGATTTAGGAAAAAAAATGAGATTCTCCTTTAGCTTGGATTGCACTGTATCCCCTCTGTTTCATGCAATACAGGTTGCACTGCCTACGGCTGTTTGAGTCCTTCAAATATCATTATTTTTGGTGCCAAATACATTCCTAAGTCATACACATGTTGAATATGTACAAAACTTACATGAACCTCCATAGCTTACCATAGTTAATGGGTTTTTCAGTCATGCCCAACAATGGCTTATGTATGTAAACAAAAGAGAACACGCTGCCTAGTAGCTAACATTACATAATTTGTAATAGGAATCAAGCTTAGTGTTATAGTTCACTACATCCATGCTAGGTCGAACGACGCCTCTGCATGCAGTGAACTGCCTCCATTGTTTTATATGGCATTAGAAATTACATGAAGGTTTTATATGTGCACTGACATATACTGCATGTTAATTCATTAGTTCTATTCATGTGACTGCGTCTATTATATTTTAAATATATAAAAAAACGTTGGCTAATACTTACGTAGTTACGTGCACTACCACGGTTTCTCTACATAGACTGTAGGATGTATACTTCAATCCAATGAGAAAATGAGCCTGTTGTTAGTGCGATATGTCTGAACCTTCTAATTATTTGGATATGTGTTTAAAATAATTTGTTCGGCTCTGTTTATAAGGTGACGAGGTTTGAGGCGGTTGTGTTTAAGACAACTGCCCTTTTACCTGCGTTTTGAAACACTAATGTAGCCACAAACCTAGCAAATATATAAAACTATAAATATAATTGACCACCAAAATTTGTTTGTATAAATAAATACTATAGTAGAACACATACCGTGTTTATTAGACTAGACTGTGGATTGCCAAGTTTAGATATTGTTTTACTATCAAAACAATATACAAATTTCTACTATATAAAGCCTATTTGATATAACCCGTATACAACCTAGGCAGTAGTTCGATGTATTATTCTATACAACTGACAGTCCAGTTAAGGTGTAATTATTTACATTAATAAAGCAGCGTGAGAACAAATCAATCATATTCTAGAAGTTGACGAGTAGGTTCTTTAATTTGCTTTGTTATTAACGCTTGAATCCATCCAAACTATTATATTCGAAACTTCAAAGGGGTCAAAGTACTAATTGTAGACAACATTCAATATAGAAAAGAGAAAAAAATTGTTTACCAATTTGAACATTTGTTTACTGGTTGTAATAACTTAAATGATTAATGTAACTAAACAAGTATTTTATTCCTCCAGACAATGTGTTATCTTATGTTTTGTTACATGTAAATATTTGAGGTAAACCACTGATTTGTATGCTTGTTGCTAACCACGTTTTGGTGCACTTGTATGGTAGGTGGTGTATGATGGTGCTGGTATTGCTACAAGTTAGAAGACAGAAAAAATTATTTTGTTGCACTCTTTCTCCTTTAAATAGGTCATGCTTGCGTTAATGTATTTTATATCGACATTCAAAGATCATTGTTTTTCGTATGTATCATTTTGGTTAGCTACGTTTGTATGCATTGTTACTTTTGGTCATAAATATTTATATGTTAGAAGCTATGTACAAAATATAATGGATATATATATAGTAGTTTGGCTTTTAATTTCATTTGAGTAACCAAGTAACAATACATGCTTGAAAGAAGACCGACTGAGCTCTGTCCTGTCGAAGCTAGCCTATAATACCTCATCCCTCTCAACAGCAGACACAACAACCGAAGCAGCAGCAGAAGCCCCAGCAGATCTGATTATGCTAGCAACAGAGCCTGTGTTACTCAAAACATTTTTCAAGCAAGATGGTATGATCGTTAATGAGCTCGGCAAAATTCCGTTTTTACCCTTCCCCTTCTCCATTCTTCTAAACCCTTCTACTTCTAACTATGACAGAGTGCTGGGCTCCACAAACTAACACTGATCATCGGCGAGTTCACATGCCATTTGAGTCCGCAACAGTAGCCCAGTGGTTAAGAACTTTGTGCCATGGCAGCATTGGTGCGGGTTCAAAGCCCAGAATGGCATGCTAAGAGCTTACCGTGTGCATACGCTAAGATCAGCCACTAATGTGGTGCTCGTGGACCGGGCTAGGTGCACTAGGGAAGGTTTTACGACTCCGGTCGGTTCCCTCCTGAACAAATTTAAAAAAAAATTAACTTCATTTGATTGTGTACATTATAGTGCCATAATCATGATTTTTTTTATATTTATAATATAAGATTTGAAATTGTAAGCTTGAATGCATATTACAATCTGCAATGATAAATAGTTATTGCGTTTTAATCATGCTATGAAAAGACATTTGTTTCAAGTTTTCATACACCACAACGTCACGAGGTTGCTATAAACAGTTCTCATAGCAAGTAAATGATGCTATTCGTTTTTTAATGCTATAAAAAACTAGCATGTCAACATATTATAGCAATTAAATGACGTCATAAATGTTAACAGCATCGTTCTATTTACATGTTATGTAGCATGTGATGAAACGCTATAGAAGGTATTTGTATTGACACATAGCATCTAAGATCAACAAACATACTATAAAATTAGGTTTTCCATCACTACAAGAAAAATACCCTATAGCAACTAGGTATTTGCAACAGGTGATAAGTTACAGTTGCAGTAAATGATATTTAGCAACAGACCTATTATAGTAGTTGCAATAGATAAGATTTAGCAACAGGCATTTTCTGTCTGTTGCGAAAAGCATATTTTTAGCAACTACGAGTCTCTTCCTGTTGCAAAAACATACTTTTAGCAACTGCGCTTTCTAGCCAGTTGCGAATAAATATCTTTAGCAACTATTTTTGCCACTTGCAATTATTGTATTTTTCTACAACCGGTAAAGCCAGTTGCAAAAAACATACTAACAATAAGTTTAAACTTTTAATGATTAACTTTTAATAATTAATTTTAAATAGTTACTATTAAGTGATTAACTACTTGTAATTATATAATACTTACGATCAATATTTAATAATTATTAATTAAAAATAAAATTTAAGTATTATAAAGTGATATTTATAACTGATAATTAAATAATAATAATTAGTCATTAACAAATAATAATAATTAAAATTTAAAAAATAATAAAATAAATAAATAATTATTAAATAACAATAAATTAATAATAAAAACTAATGGATAATAATTAATAGTTAATTAACAATGGTACGAAGTAATAAGTAATGTCCAATTATAACATAAAAATGTTAAGTAGTAATAATCAGTTAATATATATTATTACTTTAATAATTTATCATGGTTAGTTAATAATAGTGTGCAAATTATATTTATCAGTTATTATTCATATTTAATGATTAATAAATCTAATTAACAACAAATATCAAATTATTAATAAAACACTCATAATAATTACTAAATAATTAACTATTAGTAGTTACATAATAATTAAGATTACAATTCGATATAATTATTATTTGATAATAAAATTGTTCAAGACTCATAATAATTAACTATTAGTAGTTACACAATAATGAACTATTATTACTAAATAATTAACTATTAGTAGTTACATAATAATTAAGATTACAATTCGACATAATTACTAAATTGTAACTTGTATATTCATTTGATAGCCTGGATCAAGACTCATAAAACTGTTCAAGACTCAACTTTAAGTCATACCAAACGTAAAATTTCGGCTCCAAATGTATACTAAGCAAGTTTTGGCTCCAAGCGTTGAATTTTCGGCTCCAAACGTCAAATTTTTGGCTCCGTTAACTTAAATCTTCGGCGCTAGCTTATACTATTGTATCTAGAATTTTCGCTACAACGCTCCTCAAACCAGATCCCTAAATTCATTTGCAAACCCATGAGATAATTCCACAATCCATTTCCGCAACCTATTCCCTAAATTCGAACTCGAAATCGAAGAGAGACCTGCCAATTTGAACTCCAAAGAGCTCGGATGATGGTACTCCATCGATGGATAGAGGAATGATGTCGCCCATGGAAGTATCGGCCAGATCCCAGCTGGATTCGCCATCGAATAGACCAGGTAAGATTTAGTTATGGATAGAGGAATGATGTCGCCATGGAAGTATGTTCATGATGTCTCACTGATACGTGATTTCCTGTTTTGGTATATTTCAGTCAGATATTTTGTTTTCGGTCGATCCTGTCGATTCACTTAGATGTGTGTGTGATAACATAACTTTTAAGTGTTCATTTTGTTTTCAGTCAGCTTATACCATGGCAATGTTTGTACTTTGTATTACTAAGTAGGCAAGTACATAATGTAGGTTAGTGGCAATTGATTTGATAAGTCTATTGCACTGCATAATTGCTATTGAAACTTAATCCAATTGAAAATGGGAATAAGGAAGAAAAGGAACATCAGTCATACTGAGTCTATATTTACCCTGTTAAAAAAATTGGTTGCTTGGATTGCTTCTTTAGTACAATTTGAAAATTACTAGTAAGGAAATAGAAACTAATTAAGTTGAAATATTATAAACAGCATAGAGAAAGTGAAAAATCATAGTGAATATATAAGTTACTGTAATACTGAATAAGCTTAATATCACCGCTTCCACCATCTCAAACTGGTTGGTAGAACAATTATGGATTTAACTTTTCTTTAGGACAAATGCTATGACGTTCACTGTGAACTTTTTGAAAATGTAAACAATGATCTTACTTGCTTAAAAACTCCTTTTCAGAAGTTAAACATTTGGGAAATATGTGTTATTGAACTGCTCCTCCTAATTGTAACAAGAGGACAGACAATGTAGTTGATCATCATGAAAGTTCCTGCTATAAAGATAATTTTAAACCTCTGTTATCTTTTGATTTTCTTTTACTGCCACTTGAAGTGGCATGGTTTATTCTGTCTTACAAAGCTTGGTCTCCAAGGTTGAACTTCGTACTTAGGTGGTTTTATCATTATAGATAATAATTATTGTTGTAACCATGCTAATAACCATACTCTTTCTAGTTGAATGCATGTAAACAAAACAATAATATATAAAGATTATATGCGATCAAATAGCAGTTTCCTCCAACAATGCTACTATCTTATAACCCTTCTAGCAGCAAAGGTGGTAGGAGTGTTTGTCACCTCATAGTTGCTTTAGGGCCTGAACTCAAATAGCGCATTAGTTCCTGCTAATTTATGAAATATATTATCAACCTTCAAAAATCCATTCCCCTGTGCAGAATAATATATATAATTTTTGCATTTTAAAAAAGCTATTGATGTATAGTTAGCATGTTCGTGTATAAGTTAGATAGGTGTAAAACAAAAATAAAAGAAATAACTTGAAGGCTTTGAACACAATTTGTATACAAATAGTTGTAACTTGTAATAGCTGTTGTATAATGGTCTGTAATAGGTGCACATTACCCGCTTATAGATGCTTAACATTTCATAAACCCCATAACCAATTCTTAGTTGTTAGCAGGTTAGCTTGTGATCTAGTACGGACTGGTATGTTGATGATGCCTCATTGACACTTATTGTTCTTTTCTGTTATATTGCAGGCAGATTTCTTGTCTTCGATAGATTTATTGCCCAATTCACTTAGATATGCATGGATGTAACATTCCTGCCTGCCTTGATTTTACTTTGCTAGCAACTATTGAGTTGCGGATTTTGCTGGAAAGGAAATCTTGTTACTCTTGTAAGTTTACCTTTTTTCTAGCTATTATTTCTGTCACTAATGCTAATAATATCAATTTCCTTTGCTTTAATTGTAACTTTAGATTAACTTTAGACAATTAGGGACTATGAGCTACACAATGAATGAATGGAAAAGATTTAATTATGTAGATGAATAAGCAGTAGGGGAGATGCATAACTGCATAAGGCAAGATGCCGATGAGTATAAGAGGTTTATGATTCTGTTGGAACAAAGTGTATTTCATTCAAATATCTTTTATTGCATATTTTCTTCCTTCTCAGAGCCATTGTTAATGATACTAAATTTACTAGTTATATTTAGTTTATCTAGTGGCTTTGGTGCGATAGAGAGAATGTAACCATTCAGAGAACAGGAAGCTTCAGAAATACATCAAATTGGGAAGGCCACGGCGATGTTTGGGACATTTGATAAAATGCAAGAACCTGGGTTATTTGTAGTAAACATCTGAAGCTCATTTCCTAACTCTTGATCAATAAATGTTAACATTTCTCAGCCCTCTACTAGGTATGTGAATTCAGTTTAATGCAGATTATGTATAATAATGGATGTATGATTTACATCATATACTCTATTGAATAAATTAGACTTCTAAACATGTTTTTCTCTGGTCTCAGCAAAATATGGCATTAGAGAAATATAAACAAATTACTCCTGAAGCACCAATGGAGGATTAAGAGCATGCAGTATATGACGGTGAAATCCACAAAGAGACTTACATACATGGGCACTGATGTAGATATGGCGAACCATCCAGACAATGACATCACCAAGATGTAGGAGCTCGATGAGATGAAAAAGAGACTAAGGAGATTACCATGTTCCAGATGTTGCCAATGCAGCAACACAAGCTACTACGGAGGAGCATGATTCTTGATTATAGTATATGTATGATAGAGTAGAAATATGATTAGAAAATACTCTATTCGAAAAAATGTGTTGTGCGAAAGAAGAAATTGTTATACATGAATGGTGTATGAAAATTGTAGAAATTTTTGTTGTAATTGTTTGTACTATTAAAACTTTGTTAAAATAAGATTTTTATTTGTTTATTTCATTTTGTGATATATACTATTACTAAAATGAATACATTAAATATGTAATATCTATAAGCTATAATATTTTTTTTATATAGATTTATGGATCTATTGCAACAGGCATACACTGTTGCAAAATGATCTGTTGCAACAGGAAAAGCTTGTTGCAAAAAAGTAAACTGCAACATCTTATTGCAACAGGCAGAAAATGTTGCGGACTTTTTGCAACTTCGGCTATACCAACAGGCGCAGGCCTGTTGCAATAGGTCTACTGCAACAGGTATCGCCTGTTGCGAAAAGTGTTTTTTGTTGTAGTGCATAGCGTTTCACCAACGCTGTTGTGTATTTCTGACCTATTATACCTTGTTGATATATAGCATTTATAAAATCGCTATAGTTTTTTTTTCACGGATATTGAATGCTATTAAAGTGCATGTTTGTTGTAGTGTTAAAATCATAAAATCTTTCAATAAAGTCATAGATCATAGATCTTAATAGGAAAATAACATCTTTAGACAATGTTATTCTTAGCCATAGTAAGGATTTTGATAGAATGAGAACTGATATTGATAAATTTAACAAAGGGATCGGTAATCTAGAAAAATTATTATCTGCATCTAAACGTACTAGGAATAAATATGGACTTGGATATACCCCTATGGCTAAATCATTGAAAAATAGTACTCAATGTACTAAGTTTGTTAAAGCCACCAATTTCAAACAAAAGCCTAGGAAATTTAAGTTAAATCCTCCAAATAGGTTCATTAACTTATGAGTTCCAAAAAGGTTGGATAATACTGAAAAAGAAAAATATATTGATACTTTCATTAATAAGGTTCATTTATCTAATAATTATATTTTGAAAGGGCATTCAATCTCTTTATGGGTATGGCATCCCAAAACTTAACCCCATGGACCCTAAAATAAAAAGGGTACTGGTGTGCACATTTTTATAAATTTCCAGGTACCAAATAATAAATTCTTAGAGCGTATGGCAAGAAATCTATTGAATCTTGGATGAGTATGAAAAGGATTTTTTAGTGGCATCGGCAAATTCGGTAACTCAAAAACTCATCTATTTATTTAATAAAGTTTATTTTATGTTTTTATTTGGTTTCCCCTATAGTGTTTTATTAATATATATAACTCTGCATATTGTCTAGCAGTAAATTACATAGTTCTTTTTACCTTTTTTATTGATGATAAAGGGGGAGAAAAGGTATAATATACTAG
Source organism: Allium sativum (assembly GCA_030737875.1). Lineage (NCBI taxonomy): Eukaryota > Viridiplantae > Streptophyta > Magnoliopsida > Asparagales > Amaryllidaceae > Allium > Allium sativum. The sequence goes on from CM060925.1 coordinate 208,126,336, forward strand.
ACAAAATGGTAGGGGAAGTGCACAGAGTAAGCGATAGTGAAATATAAAAATATTATATTTTATCTCTCAAATATTTATATGGTCATCATCATCAAAAAGGGCGAGATTGTTAATACCCAAGGTATTGATTTTGATGGCAACAACCATACAAAGATTACTACTAACATATCTTTGAGTTGTGCAGTTACATAAGATATATTATAGAGATATTTTTAGAAATAAACAATAGTACAGAAGAAGAATTATAAAAGAAGGTTAATCAGAGCAATGGAATAATAACAAAAGAAGGATAATCAAAGCAATTTAAGACTCAAACCTATTAGAGAAGTGTTTGAAGTGATGTGGAGTTGGTTGAACCTTAGAATATCTTGTTAAAGATCCCATGGCAATTATACTTGAAGATGATCAATCATTGACCTCAATGAAATCACCAAAATCCACAAATATAAGGTAATTTGAAATGCTAAAAATCTGAAACACTTATAAGTGTTACTACAACACATACGTCGACATATAGGTTGTTGTATGTAAATGAAGAATTATTTCCCTTCACCAAAAGACACTTACTTTCAACCACTTTTTAAAGGCTCCTGGAAACGAATTTTTTCACATTTTCTTCTATTAAATTTGGTGACATAAAATCATAAATTGCTAGAAAGAAATATGCAAAGTGAGAAGTAATCATATGTGTTCATTACGGAAATGAATAATTATTTGATAGCATTGATATAAGATGACAGTAAAATAAATGCATATGAAGATTAAGGAATAATATATGCAAGAAGATTTGCATATTATTCTTTCTTGGTAATTGCATTGATATGTATTTATTTTCTTCCATATTTGCTAAAATGAATGAGTGAATTACTTGCTATGTTTGCACAATTTGTTGCCATTGTAATTTGCCTCTATTATCTTCTTACCATATTTTGGTAAGGTAATTGATGAATCACATATATTTCACTGGCCATATATTGGGGGTAGAATTCATCGTAAAAACCATCTTGGCGCGGAGCCAGTGATCTCCTGAATCGAGTGTTTCTTCTAGTTGAGCCTAATCTGAGGTTTTGATATGTAAACTTTTATTTTGTAATCTCTTGTAATTCTCTTATATGGAATAAAATCTTTTTTGGGGCTGGATGTACACTATCTCGATGGTAGTGGAACTAGTATAAATATTGTGTGTCTCTTTGTTTTCTTTTTTATAGTTATTTATTATTTGTATGATGTAGTAGAATACTTGCTATCAGATTAGATTAATGTTCAATTGGCAAATCTAGATCATGTTTTTTTTTTAACTTTTTGCATCTATGCATTGTGCAACCTTTTTGCACAACAAATTGGTATCTGAGCAAGGCGATTTATTTTAAATTGTGCATCAATTATTTCTATAAAGATTTGTAGATTCAGTGGTGATTATGCCATTACTATTTTGGGGGAAAAGTAGACTTTGGTGGAGAAGATTATGTTACGAGAGAAGAGTGTTCCAGGCTTGGAACTTCGAGCGAGCTTGAGCTCCGAATTCTCATTGAGGTGGAGTTATATGTTAAAATGTGAACTGACCAACCATAGAAAAGAGACTCTTTATAGAAAACAGGTTAACGAAACTGCTTAGAGATGGTAGTGACCTGAGATGACCATTGGAGGTGTTAGCGTCCTTTCCAAGTGTTTGAGGACTCTTTATAACTTCAAATTCTGCTGAGAAATACTCTCCAAGGTGAGATTGTTAATACCCAAGGTGATAAGGAGTTTAGTGTGTGGAAGCGACCGATGGATTTAGAAACTATATCCAAGGTAGATGATTTTGTCGAAGGATATGACGTCGTTGAGGCTTATCGACTTGTGATGTCATCTTGGAGAATTCTGTTCATAGAGCTGATTTTGTGGATTTGGTGCTATTACGACACATCATCGATTTTGGGATGTCGTCTTAAAGGATTGGTGCTACATGCAGATATATGGAAGGAGAGAGATTTATCTTGCATATAGAGGTTTGGATTTTGGCTCTGTATTTGATTAGTGATTGAGAGAATTATTTTTAGCCTTGGTGGTGTTGAGATTACTTTGGAACCACCTTCTTTTGATTTTGAATATTTGCAACATTTTGTTGGCAGGCGAGGATATAATTTGAGCTCGTTAATAAGGTGTGATTGGGTGGGGGGAGGGTAGCTTTGCTGAAACCAATTTGGTAAATATTCATTTTTGGTTTCTATCTCATTATGAGATTTTGGTTTAAGGTGGAGTTCTTTTGAAGAGTTTTTTTTTGTTGAAAAGAGAATTGACTCGAGATGGGATGTTGAGGATATGTGATTTTGCATCAAGGTGGAATGTTAAATTTGGTGATAAAAAAATCACAAATTGGTGGAAAAAATATGCAAAGGGAGAAGTAATCATATGTGTTAATTAAGGAAATGAATAATCATTGGATAGCATTTATATGAGATGACAGGGAAATAAATGCATACGAAGATTAAGGAATAGCATACGCAAGAAAATATGCATATTATTCTTTCTTGGTAATTGCACTAGTATGTGTTCATTTTCTTCCACATTTGCTAAAAGGAATTAATGAATTACTTGATATGTTTGCATAATTTGTTGTCATTGTAATTTGCCTCTATTATCTTTTTACCATATCTTGGTAAGATAATTGATGACTCACATATATTTCACTGGCCATATATTAGGGGTAGACTTCATTGTAAACTCATCTTGGTATGGAGCCAGTGATCTCCAAATTGAGTGTCTATTCTTATAAAGCCTAATTTGAGGTTTGGATATGTAAACTCTTATTTTGTAATCTCTTGTAATTCTCTCACGTAAAGTAAAATATCTCTTTTTTGGACTAGACATACAATATCTTGATTGTAGTGGAACCAGTATAAATATTGTGCGTCTCTTTGTTTTCTTCGTTATAGTTATTTATTATTTGTTTGATGTAGTATAATAATTGCTATCAGATTAGATTGGATTGATGTTCAATTGGCAAATCTAGATCATGTTTATTTGTTTTCCACATCTGTGCAACCTTTTTGCACAACTTCTACTTCTTCTTCTCCATACATTTTCTATACAAATTCATTGAATACTATCCAATTACTCTTGAAAATCTACTCTCTTTCACTCCAATTATTCACTGATTCGCAAGCCACACAATATCAAAGAGTTTTATATGAATTCACATCATTCTCTGTACGATTTTATCCTATTTTCTCAACCAATTCAAAGATATATTGTCACTGGAGGTATATAGGATCATTGTACCAAATCTGCAAGAATTTGTATTGAAGATATGAATACTTGCTATTGTTTGTTACTGTTGATAAAGAGAAGGTGTTTCTCGTTGCCCGTAAAATCAAGATTGTAAAGGTGTTTTTGCCACCCATGGGAAGCAAACGGTAATAGTGAAATTCTGCACTGTGAAGTGCAGGACAGGATGTAGGATTAGTTAATCCGAACCAGTATAAAAATCCTTGTGTTATTTACCTTACTGCATTTTATTTTATTACTTATTGCTTTCTAATTGCAATTTGAATAGATATAGTAAATACACTTCAATTCTCTAGTGTTTGAATAGCCTTAAGATCCATTAACACTATGTTGTAGACACCCCAGTTCCTAACAGAACTAACAAACACTGAAGAAGAAAGTGAAGAAGAAAGCTTTAATAGTGATCGTACCCGTTCAATGATACAGTCACTCTAGTAGACATCGGTACTTACTAGCCAAGTGGGGAAGACTATCAATCTAGTGCAAAAATCATAAAAAACAAATTTCTAAATCTTCTTGAAAAAACCAAGAGGAACAATGTTCTTTCATTTTTTGAAAAAAATAAAAATGAAAAGTAATAATTATGTTATCATAAATAGTTTTACATTACAATTTCATCAAAATAACATATACTATCTTGTTTTCTGTTTATGTAAAATGCAGCACTGCAGCTTTCGTTGCAAATAATGGTAGAAGTGGTGGGATTACAATTGTAAAATCTATGCTTGAAGCTATTTTATTCGATCAGTTCACAGGTGGCCAGATATTTTTATTTTTATTTTTCTTGTAACTCATATTCCTACTTGATAGGCTAGAAAATTCAACAATATGCACGTATGTTCAAAATCATATATAAACTTATCATTTTATTATAGAACCCTACTATACAAAGTATCAATAATTATACTGAAAAAACAATGTCATACGTGTTATCATCATAGTTGAGATATGATTAACAAGAAAAAAATATAAATAAATCGGTGCATTTTAAATGATATATAAACTTATCATTTTGATTTAAAGTCACTACCACCCCTGAAAAAATAGCAATATACGTGCTATACTGATATTCGTACTTAATGAACAAAGGAAAACAAAAATAGACAATTTTTTCAGAGTGATATATGAACTTGTAACGACCCGTATTCTACATATCAGAGGATCGTAGAGTATTTATTTTATTTTCTTATGAAGTCATATGGTCATGTAACTTTGGGTAACGACTGTTGGGGTCATTTCCCATATTCATGATTTTTGCCGGATTTTAAAATGACCATTATGCCCCTGCGAATCTTATTTCGCGTATAACTTTTGATTGGTAAAGAGTTTTGACTTGAAACCACTTGCATTGAATTTGGATGATGGTTTCCCATTCCGTAGAGTGGTCGCATTGATCAAACGGACTTAAGATTTGAAAGATGGGAAATAGCCTAATTGGGCTTAGTTAAGCGATTAACAGCTAGGCCATAGCCCAATTCGGGATTAGGGTTATGGGAGGGCTGAAAGAAATTGGAGAATCATCTCCTTTCATTTTTCTATCTGCCATAAACATTTCTCAAACCCTAATCATGGCTTCTGTCTTCTAAATCTCTCTCTAATCACTCCCTAATCACAAATTAATCAAATCTATATCAAATCAAGCCGGATTAACACCAAACTCGAGGTAGAGCTGCTGCACCACACTGGAATCCGAGCTAAATCAGTAAAAGTTTCATATCTATCATTTATTATTGGCAAAGGTGAGTGATTTGCATGTTTATACACTATTTATGGCTAACTATAGGGTTAATTAGCGGATTAATGACTCATAAAAATATAGAAAAATATATAAAATCATATTTATGTCACATTTATGAAGTTGGTTGATTCTACATGTTACTACCGCTGTTTGGTACGTTTTATATAAGTGCATAGGAAAGTTAGAATGGTTGAAAAACGCTAGTGAAATTAGCTTGCTAGAAAAATTGCAGGGTTTCGGTTAGGACCCCGATCCGAACTGGATAGGAGGAGGAGACCCAATCTGAACCGGACAGGAGGTGGAGCTCCAATCCGAACCGGATAGGAGGAGGAGACCCGAACCGAACCTGATAGGCGGATGAGACCCGATCCGAACCGGATAGGAGAAGGGGACCCGAACCGAATGGGAGGAGGAGACCCGAACTGGATAAGAGGAGGAGACCCAAACCGAACCAGACACCAATTCGACCAAAACTCGAAATGCAATGGAAGTCCAAGTGGGAAATTATCGCTCGAGATCTAGATGGGAACCAACGAGTTAACATCAAGAGTTGGGCTTTGCTGCGGGATGTGTGCGAAGGAGTTATCGATATCTATAACTTTGGTTCACCATTAAGATTGGGGGCATATAGATAAATCAGAGCCAGGGCGGTGTGGACTAGTTGGCCACCCCGGAGTCAGGGAGGTATGGACTGAGTAGGCTTATTGACAATAGACTAGGGCGGTGTGGTCCTAGCAATGGTTGTACGGAGTCCAGGGCGGTGTGGTCCTAACAATGGTTGTACGGAGTCCAGGGCGGTGTGGATCCGTCATGGCCCCAATACTCAATTTACATATCTTTTTACTGTCATCCTAAGTTAATACTCATATCATTTTACTGTCATGAACTAAGATTGTACTTGTAATTGCATTTGAACTAAGTCGTGAACTAAGTTAATAATCAGTTCACATGCCATGAAGTCATTTATTGCGAAGTAAGTTAATAATCAGTTCATATGCCATGGAAGTCATTTATTGTGAGCTAATTTAATAATCAGTTCATATGCCATGAAGTCATTTATTGTAAACATTAAGCAAGCCAGTTCAATTTTTGTGCTAATGTTTCCGGTGCGGGGATAGCGTAATACACGATATATCTCAGTTCGACTAACTTATATCTATTAACCTTTGGACATAGGTTAATTGGTTTAAGCCCATTTGAGTATTACAATGTATGAAATGAAACGGGTATACTGGTATTAATGAATCCGAATGTAATGAGAATATAACATCTGCATCTGCTTGTACGCATTTTCTCATTTTAACAGCCCACCTCAATTCTAGGGTTTGGGTTAAACGAACCCTAGATTGTCTTCATGAGAAAATGGCGACTCCACGATGAAATCTTCCTCTAATCTTGATCTCTTAGGCACTCTGAAGGAAGACTTAAACAAACTGTGGTTTTATCTCTTCTATTCGAAGTTGTAACTCTTTGATTCTTCGAGTTAAGGCCTTCAGCTTTGTTTGAAGCATATCTGCTATGCTTTGAAATGATTGAGCTTGGATCTGTAGACTGTAATGAGATATTTAACGATTGGAGGTTATTGCAATTTCTAATTTTTAGATCATCTCGTAATCTCTGAAAACTGCTTGCCGACAGTGCTTTTGTTAAGATATCAACTCGCTGGTGATAGGAAGGTATATAATTTACTTGCAATTTTCATTCCTTTACTAAATATTGATCAAAATAAATATCAATTTCGATGTGCTTTGTCCTAGCATGCTGAATAAGGTTGCTCGACATATAGATAGAACTTTGATTGTCACACCAAATCGTAGCTTTAGTATATGTGTTTAATTTGAGTTCTCTAAATAGTGACTGTAACCAAGTGATTTTAGCTGCTATACTGGGTATACTTCTATAATCTACTTCTGCACTTGATTTAGATATTGTTGATGGCTTTTTCGAACTCCATGATATTCGATTTTAACCAACATAAACACAGTACCCAGTGACAGATTTTCTGTCATCTGGATCAGCAGCCCAATAACTGAGACGACCCGAACTTCCCCGTGAAGGAAAGCACGGATAGAATTGAGGACAAGACAAAATAGAACGCATACGGGAGAACATTTCATTGTTATTACAACAATTCCATCAGATACAAGAATATACAGAGTATAAATGAATAAATTACATTCGATAAATATCAGAGATTACAATAAATTACATAGCAGCGGAAAATAATACAAAATCACAACTAGAAGTGATACACGGATACAGAGCTTTCCGAGCATCGTTCCAGCTGTAAATCAGGACCTTGTGAATATAAATCTGCAAAACCAAAACTACTAGCTGCCCGTGCGGAAAATAGGGGCACCCAGAGTTTAGGTTAAAACAATAAACTCCAGGTCAGTCATGTGACTGGTGTGAGAACTAAAACAATTATAATTCTTTATTTTAAAGTTCGGTAAATCAAGGGACCACGCCGTATAACACGGAACGGGTTTCCTCCAAAGAATACCAGTGCATAAAATAAACAGCGCAATGCTAAATAAAGAAAAATGAAGCTGTTATAAGACCCAGGTCCCATCACACAATGCAACGCAAGCCGGAGGATAGGGTTTTCCCTTATAACAGCCAAAGCATGCTGGATACGTTTAAAACACGTTATTTGATACTATAATAGGTGTATAGTGTCAAAACAATTTCAAATCATAAATATCAATCATAGGCGGCATGGGTACCATCTATCATGTCGCCATACTAGTTCTACAATTAAAACCGCAATATCACGTATTGGAAATTGGATTCCGTCATGAGTCGAGGCAAGGGGCAAGCTCCTCTCCGCGTTCGAGACACTCTAGCAAATGCCTCAGGACCCCACTCTGATCCTTTGGAACCTCCAAGGCCGGTCCTCTCTTACTTTTGAGGATTAGTTATTCCTGAACACACGTTTCCCGGTCCTTACAGACCTATATCCGAGGCGCCTCATATCCAACAACCACACAGGTGAAAAGTATATAAATGTCAGGGCTGGTAGGTCACTGACACCACCCTTGCTAGAAAGAAACGTCGTGCACTCCTTGGGTCCGTATCCCGTTTTTGACTCATACCGAGGTGTGAGGCTCGCGAATTCACGTTATACACAAAGCTATGCCACACAGGCCGTGCTTTGATCATCAACCACAAGACTTTGCTTTTCAACAGAAGCCTTGATCAATTGCCACTTACGCGTGCCACATTGGCAATTCACTCCATGCGACTGATGTCCATCGATATACAACCTCTGAGCTCGTACGTCTCAGAGAAGGGCGTTAAGCAAGAGAATAAATTCTCCGCCGCCAAACAGATGTATATTTAATAGAGATCAATCAACACAGAATAAAATCCAATGTCAGACACACAATCCATTTACAAGTTCGTTCTGGGTCTGAACGAAACCGGAGGCACTTTCCTCGCATATCCGTCCATCTCCAAGTACGTCTGGACGATCACCAACTTATTCCCTTATCCTGGGTGTACAGCCCAATCAAGATCATCAATAATCACCCAAACGATGTGAAGACTTTCGGTCTTCAACCACCGTCTTCATCTTCGACATCTCGTCGAATCGGTTATTCAGAATGGGTATAAACCCGGCCTTTCTGAATAACCCACGTATATAATAAACGAATGTTACACAAACTCAACAAACGCCTCATTCCAATTCAGAATATTCTTTTATTCACAAAATCACATTCTTAGGGAAATGTTCCCATTAATTTTATCCAAGATAAATTCTTCTAAATTTATCCTATAATCTTCCTTTGGATATCATTCAAACTAGTCGGGATTAACGAACCACACCGAAGTAATTATTTATTTTATTTCCCAATCCCAACCTATATATCCCATGGAGCAAAACTGGTGATACTCCATTCCTAACACCACGGTGTTATCGGTAAAATTAATTACCATTTCACGTTCAAATCTAATTAAAGATTTCACTATCGCTTTGGAGCAAAACTGGTGGTACTCCACTCTCGATCACTTTTCAGATTTGATAATTTAAATTATCAATTCACTTTTCAATCTAATTAAAGATTCATTAAAACTCCACTTAGTTTTAATCTTTTCAAAAATCAATATCCTGTCTTTAACTGGGTTAAAGAACCAATGTCATCTAAAACACGATTCACGATAAACCCCAAATCACATTTGATATTAAATACAAGGCTCTGAATAGAAAATATATCGACTTATATTCAATACCAAATTCTGAAACCAACAAATGTCGTATTGGAAATAACGATATAAAATATCTTTCAAATTCCCATAACAATATCTGTATAGTCACGAAATCCAACATCGAAATATCCCGAAGATAATTTCGATTCAGCTCCAGTCCAATCCACGTATTGGAAATTATCGATTATTTTCAAAATCACTTTCAAATTCAATTTATTTATTTCAAAAATAAATTGATTTTAATTCTAGTTCAAAACTAGTTCATTTCGATAAAAATCTATTTTTACCTATTCAAATGTGGAATTTTCCAGCCCAATTCTTTCCAATTCACATATTATAATTTTACACAAATTATAGATATTTTTAATAATTTTATCAAGGCCCGTACAGTCGATTTCCATCAACGGCCATCGAACTGCACTTACAACGACCTTTTCTGAAATTGATTTGGACATAATTCCAAATCCAACCGTTAGATTTCAAATTTCTAATATTCAATGGAAAGCTCTTTTCGATACGAACCCAACGGTTCCGGTTTTAGGAGAATCCGACGGTCGGATCTCCCGCAATGTCCGTTTGAAATAAATGGTCGAAATTCACGAACTGCCGCGGCGCGGCGCGTTCTATTCAGGCCATTAAATATATAATATATATATATATTATATATGTCGTCGATTTCCTTTTAAAACGTATTATATAAATAGTTTTAAAATTCGTTTCAAAATCTATTTCAACTTCCATTTCCATTCAAAGCCAAAATTGAATTCTTCTTTATAAATTCGTTTTAAAATTCATTTCTATTCAATTCAAATTTTAATTCAATTTGAATTCATTTCAATTCACTTTCAATTCAATTTGAATTCGTTTTCAATTCATTTCGAAATCGTTTTCAATTCAATTCATTTCGAAATCGTTTTCAATTCAATTCATTTCGAAATTGTTTTCAATTCAATTCATTTCGAAATCGTTTTCAATTCAATTCATTTCGAAATCGTTTTCAATTCAATTCATTTCGAAATCGTTTTCAATTCAATTCATTTCGAAATCGTTTTCAATTCAATTCATTTCGAAATCGTTTAAAATCGATATAAATATCGTTCACCTCGAAATAACGCATCTCTAATCAACACGGCTTTATATTTTTCAAAACTCCTTTATTCTATCCAACAAATGAATATTTATCCCATTCAACACATGAATCTATATTTCTTTCAACACACGACTAATCTCAACACATGAGTACTGTCAACACATCACTATTTTTGTTATGTAAAATATTTTATAAAACTAAGGTATCTATCGTTTGATTTTTAATTAGACTTCTACTGAGAAGTAGTTCTAATTTTAAATATGATAAAGATGTAAATTTCGTTGTATAAAATATTTCACTCAACACATGAACATCGTCAACACATGACTATTTTTATATTCAACACATGAATTTTCTTTTATAATATTCCTTATTTTCCCGATTGGAATGAGGCCCAATCAATCACCATATAATGTTAATTATATGGATTTTCAGACATTACACGTATATAATAGCATTGAAAAATAATCAACCGTCAACCAATGTGCACTACACTGTATAAGCATCAAATATAAATATCTAACGCTTATAACAGCCTGTCAATCAATCGATTAACATATTTAATCAATCAGGATGAGTGAACTTCAAATTTCATCCCAACACCCGTGTGGGGTTTCAAACAATCAAACACAGATTTTATTTGTGCAGTTGGGCGACGTGTAAAATTTATCGACCCAATCAATATCAGTCAAATCAGTGTATACAAACAAATCGGCCGATTTGTTTATAAATATTCATTTATTCACTTTCACGTTAAAAATTATATTTTTAACGACAAAACATTCTATTTTAACACATGAATTTCTATTCATTTCATTCTTTAAATAAAATGATATTTTTATTTTTCTAACTTATTTTAGAAAATTTCGGCGGCATAACGGCACGATACTAGAAACGGGACGAGGCCTAGCCTTATCCCCGGTCTAGTGAAGGCCCACGCCATTCACACATCAATCATATCAATTTCATTTCACCAAACTATTCAAATCAACCCAAACAATCTAACTAACAACACAGCCAAACAAACAAGTCCATGGTCTGTGGACGATTGTGTCGGGTGCTACTAAGCACCGTCTGCATCCTAATATATATATATATAACTAGAAAAGAAATAGAAGAGTGAGAAATTCTCACATATAGCTATCCTAGCTCCACGGCACTTCTAATGCAGGAAATCTTCACTGTTCTCGTCTCTAATCACTTTCTTCGCCCGTAGCCACTACATATATAAAAAATCACACATTTTTATATTTGCTGTTGTCTTTAAAATAAAAATCATATTTTTATTTATTCATTTTCAATTTAAAAATCATATTTTTATAATCACTTCATATATTAAAAATCGAATTTTTACTACGCTGTTTTCTATAAAAAGATCTCGTCTTTTCTAATATGAAGTTTTCGCCTTTATAAAAATAAAGTTTTCGCCTTTATAAAAATAAAGACTTCGCCTTTATAAAAATAAAGACTTCATCCTTTCAAAAATATAGATTTCATCATTTCAAAAATATAGATTTCATCATTATAAAAATTACCACTTTATCTCAACGTATATAAAATAAAAATCAGATTTTTATTTCGCTACATATACAAAGATGATATTTTTATATTCTCTATCCTATAAAGATTATATTTTTAATACTTTAAAAATATAAAAATCATATTTTGATTATCTTCCTTATATAAAAATTATATTTTTAATATGCCACTAGTATAAAATTTATATTTTTAACTCCTCTTTTATATAAAAATTCTATTTTTACATTGCTAAAAATTCTATTTTTACACAACTAAAAATTCTAACTTTATATACATATATAAAAATCAAACTTTTTCTCCAATAAAAATATTATCTTTTTTTAATAAAAATCACTCATTTTTCAATTTACTAAATCTTATCTTCTTCTTGCCAATTCATACAAAATAAAACTGAATCTTTTTATATTTACTTACATAAAAATCTTCTTTTATTTTCTATGCCTTTTATAATGTAAAAACTGAGTTTAAAACAAAAATAAATAAATAAACAAAAACTCACATTCTTTTCAGCGAGAAGGTGGCTTCATTATGGCGCAACAGCTCGCCTGCGAGGTCGGGGTTTAAACGCAAAGTGGAAAGCGGTAAAAATTCATTTTTTAATCGGAGGAGGGCTTAAAATCGGGGTTGGAGGCTGAGGAGAGCGGCATGGGTTCGGAGGTGGTCGGTGGGCTCTGCTTGGTCGGGGTCAGGAGGTTGGTGGCGGGTTTCTTCGTGGAGTTAGGGTTTGGGGGGGGCTGTAGGGTTCGAACGGAGGGAGGGAAGAGGAGGAGGCGTCGGTGGCGGAGGGCGGTGGGTGGCAGTCGCGTCGGCGGCAGGGAAAGGGGAGGCGCGAGGTCTGGAGCGATTTTGTTTTGTTTTGTTTTTTTTTCTTCTTTCTGTTTAATGAAAACGAGAAAAGGGGGGCTATATATTTTAATTTTTAATTAATTTAATTAATTTAATCGCAAAAAGTTGACTTTTACATACGACCCCTAAACGAGGCCCACCGCCTGTCGTCCATAGCATATTACCCCTATTCTGAACACAATGGGATATGTATCGTAGGTTGATTCGATCGTTACAATCAGTTTCCGTTGAATTTACATTTAAATCGCTATATTGAATTTTAAACGTACATTTCAAATTACCGGGGTCACATATTAACTCTATAAATTGCAGAAAAAATATTTTCTAGCTTCGTATAAACGATACGGTCCTATCAAAACTAGTTTCGTCGAATTCTGAGACCGTATGAAAAATGGCCAATTTCCAGTCGATTAAAATCAACTGAAACTGGTCAAACGCGTTTTCCTTTGCCACGCTCACATATTGATTCGAAAAATTATGAAATTTGAAACCTAGCAATAATTCGACATCACGGACCCAATAAAACTGGTTTCGTCGAAATCCGAGGTCGTTTGCAAAATGTCCATTTTTAAGGGTCTGAATTCCATAGCGACTATTCAGAATTTTCAACTGGACATATCTTTTGATTCTCGCTACGAAATTTCGATTTGTCGGATTCGTTGGAAAGATATTCTCAACTAGATCCTAATATTTTTGGTTTCACTAAAATCCGGATTGTTTTGCACCCGGTACATTCAATTGAAGTTTGAAATCGAATTATCGAACTACCGCGCCGTTTTCAATTCTATTTATAATTATATATAAATATTTATATTCTAACGACGGCGTATATAATATATACGTTGAATTATATTCAAAATAAATTTCTTGTCGATTTTATTTAAAATAATCTATTTTAAATATTCAAAATTCGCTAGAATTGCCAAAATAAAAATTTTAAACTGGCCCAGATTTTCGGGTTATTACAATCTCTCCCACTTAAAACTTTTCGTCCCCGAAAAGGAACAAAGTCGAAAGTGGTTTGATTATTCAACTCTACATTCGATCTGGCTTCCATTCTCCAACTTTTCAGTTTCTGAGAATTTTCAAATTCTTCAAAAATTTGGCTAACACCCTAAATTTTCGAAAAATTTCGCCATAACCTCCCCTGCACCGGGAGCATCGGGGAATTTCAAATAGCTTCCCCGGTCCTTCTAATCTCAAAAAGAAAAAGAAAAAGCCAAGCGGCTAGCCAATAGGCTCACAAAATCATCATCACCCAAACAAAACAGGAAATTATGTAGTAAACATGTACCTATTTGTCGGGCAAACAAATTTTATTCTTCGGCTCTAGCCTCCTTGCTATGACCTGTTCAATGTAAGTATATGTATATGCAAGCAAACGCATCCAATTATCAATATAATTCAATATTTGTTTCAATTAGGCTAACTGGTTCAAAATTATCAAACAAATAAACAAACAACACAAACAACAATCAATTAGTGAATTAGAGTTTCAAATTCATAATTTTAATACATATACAGAAAATCATGTTTTTGATGCCAATTCACAACAATGTGTTCTAGCTATATTAGTTTTGGTTCTCACACCAATCTAATGGAAATATATAGAAAATCACATCTTCGAAACTCGAATATAAATACTGATGATGTGGCCACATCACCAGAATTATCCCCGGGTGTCTAGAATGTGATTCTATATCTATCCAGTATATTAAAACTTCGACTATACGTTCATGACGCGTATACGCGAAATCTATATATACTCGATTGTCCATATTCAAAATAAATAAATATTCAAATACGTAAAACGATTTAAATTTTAAAACAATATTGTTTTCGTTTGAAAAATATACTCTTCACACTCGTTCTAGGATACTACTGATCCTATCTCTAACGAGTCATTCTAATTGGATATTACTAATCCAATATCTGATGAATCCTTTCGTATGGTTCTAATGTGTCTTGTTCTCGAGCTCTGTAAACCAAAGCTCTGATACCAAACTGAGACGACCCGAACTTCCCCGTGAAGGAAAGCATGGATAGAATTGAGGACAAGACAAAATAGAACGCATACGGAAGAACATTTCATTGTTATTACAACAATTCCATCAGATACAAGAATATACAGAGTATAAATGAATAAATTACATTCGATAAATATCAGAGATTACAATAAATTACATAGCAGCGGAAAATAATACAAAATCACAACTAGAAGTGATACACGGATACAGAGCTTTCCGAGCATCGTTCCAGCTGTAAATCAGGACCCTGTGAATATAAATCTGCAAAACCAAAACTACTAGCTGCCCGTGCGGAAAATAGGGGCACCCAGAGTTTAGGTTAAAACAATAAACTCCAGGTCAGTCATGTGACTGGTGTGAGAACTAAAACAGTTATAATTCTTTATTTTAAAGTTCGGTAAATCAAGGGACCACGCCTTATAACACGGAACGGGTTTCCTCCCAAGAATACCAGTGCATAAAATAAACAGCGCAATGCTAAATAAAGAAAAATGAAGCTGTTATAAGACCCAGGTCCCATCACACAATGCAACGCAAGCCGGAGGATAGGGTTTTCCCTTATAACAGCCAAAGCATGCTGGATACGTTTAAAACACATTATTTGATACTATAATAGGTGTATAGTGTCAAAACAATTTCAAATCATAAATATCAATCATAGGCGGCATGGGTACCATCTATCATGTCGCCATACTAGTTCTACAATTAAAACCGCAATATCACGTATTGGAAATTGGATTCCGTCATGAGTCGAGGCAAGGGGCAAGCTCCTCTCCGCGTTCGAGACACTCTAGCAAATGCCTCAGGACCCCACTCTGATCCTTTGGAACCTCCAAGGCCGGTCCTCTCTTACTTTTGAGGATTAGTTATTCCTGAACACACGTTTCCCGGTCCTTACAGACCTATATCCGAGGCGCCTCATATACAACAACCACACAGGTGAAAAGTATATAAATGTCAGGGCTGGTAGGTCACTGACACCACCCTAGCTAGAAAGAAACGTCGTGCACTCCTTGGGTTCGTATCCCGTTTTTGACTCATACCGAGGTGTGAGGCTCGCGAATTCACGTTATACACAAAGCTATGCCACACAGGCCGTGCTTTGATCATCAACCACAAGACTTTGCTTTTCAACAGAAGCCTTGATCAATTGCCACTTACGCGTGCCACATTGGCAATTCACTCCATGCGACTGATGTCCATCGATATACAACCTCTGAGCTCGTACGTCTCAGAGAAGGGTGTTAAGCAAGAGAATAAATTCTCCGCCGCCAAACAGATGTATATTTAATAGAGATCAATCAACACATAATAAAATCCAATGTCAGACACACAATCCATTTACAAGTTCGTTCTGGGTCTGAACGAAACCGGAGGCACTTTCCTCGCATATCCGTCCATCTCCAAGTACGTCTGGACGATCACCAACTGATTCCCTCATCCTGGGTGTACAGCCCAATCAAGATCATCAGTAATCACCCAAACGATGTGAAGACTTCCGGTCTTCAACCACCGTCTTCATCTTCGACATCTCGTCGAATCGGTTATTCAGAATGGGTATAAACCCGGCCTTTCTGAATAACCCACGTATATAATAAACGAATGTTACACAAACTCAACAAACGCCTCATTCCAATTCAGAATATTCTTTTATTCACAAAATCACATTCTTAGGGAAATGTTCCCATTAATTTTATCCAAGATAAATTCTTCTAAATTTATCCTATAATCTTCCTTTGGATATCATTCAAACTAGTCGGGATTAACGAACCACACCGAAGTAATTATTTATTTTATTTCCCAATCCCAACCTATATATCCCATGGAGCAAAACTGGTGATACTCCATTCCTAACACCACGGTGTTATCGGTAAAATTAATTACCATTTCACGTTCAAATCTAATTAAAGATTTCACTATCGCTTTGGAGCAAAACTGGTGGTACTCCACTCTCGATCACTTTTCAGATTTGATAATTTAAATTATCAATTCACTTTTCAATCTAATTAAAGATTCATTAAAACTCCACTTAGTTTTAATCTTTTCAAAAATCAATATCCTGTCTTTAACTGGGTTAAAGAACCAATATCATCTAAAACACGATTCACGATAAACCCCAAATCACATTTGATATTAAATACAAGGCTCTGAATAGAAAATATATCGACTTATATTCAATACCAAATTCTGAAACCAACAAATGTCGTATTGGAAATAACGATATAAAATATCTTTCAAATTCCCATAACAATATCTGTATAGTCACGAACTCCAACATCGAAATATCCCGAAGATAATTTCGATTCAGCTCCAGTCCAATCCACGTATTGGAAATTATCGATTATTTTCAAAATCACTTTCAAATTCAATTTATTTATTTCAAAAATAAATTGATTTTAATTCTAGTTCAAAACTAGTTCATTTCGATAAAAATCTATTTTTACCTATTCAAATGTGGAATTTTCCAGCCCAATTCTTTCCAATTCACATATTATAATTTTACACAAATTATAGATATTTTTAATAATTTTATCAAGGCCCGTACAGTCGATTTCCATCAACGGCCATCGAACTGCACTTACAGCGACCTTTTCTGAAATTGATTTGGACATAATTCCAAATCCAACCGTTAGATTTCAAATTTCTAATATTCAATGGAAAGCTCTTTTCGATACGAACCCAACGGTTCCGGTTTTAGGAGAATCCGACGGTCGGATCTCCCGCAATGTCCGTTTGAAATAAATGGTCGAAATTCACGAACTACCGCGGCGCGGCGCGTTCTATTCAGGCCATTAAATATATAATATATATATATATATATTATATATGTCGTCGATTTCCTTTTAAAACGTATTATATAAATAGTTTTAAAATTCGTTTCAAAATCTATTTCAACTTCCATTTCCATTCAAAGCCAAAATTGAATTCTTCTTTATAAATTCGTTTTAAAATTCATTTCTATTCAATTCAAATTTTAATTCAATTTGAATTCATTTCAATTCACTTTCAATTCAATTTGAATTCGTTTTCAATTCATTTCGAAATCGTTTTCAATTCAATTCATTTCGAAATCGTTTTCAATTCAATTCATTTCGAAATCGTTTTCAATTCAATTCATTTCGAAATCGTTTTCAATTCAATTCATTTCGAAATCGTTTTCAATTCAATTCATTTCGAAATCGTTTTCAATTCAATTCATTTCGAAATCGTTTTCAATTCAATTCATTTCGAAATCGTTTAAAATCGATATAAATATCGTTCACGTCGAAATAACGCATCTCTAATCAACACGGCTTTATATTTTTCAAAACTCCTTTATTCTATCCAACAAATGAATATTTATCCCATTCAACACATGAATCTATATTTCTTTCAACACACGACTAATCTCAACACATGAGTACTGTCAACACATCACTATTTTTGTTATGTAAAATATTTTATAAAACTAAGGTATCTATCGTTTGATTTTTAATTAGACTTCTACTGAGAAGTAGTTCTAATTTTAAATATGATAAAGATGTAAATTTCATTGTATAAAATATTTCACTCAACACATGAACATCGTCAACACATGACTATTTTTATATTCAACACATGAATTTTCTTTTATAATATTCCTTATTTTCCCGATTGGAATGAGGCCCAATCAATCACCATATAATGTTAATTATATGGATTTTCAGACATTACACGTATATAATAGCATTGAAAAATAATCAACCGTCAACCAAAGTGCACTACACTGTATAAGCATCAAATATAAATATCTAACGCTTATAACAGCCTGTCAATCAATCGATTAACATATTTAATCAATCAAGATGAGTGAACTTCAAATTTCATCCCAACACCCGTGTGGGGTTTCAAACAATCAAACACAGATTTTATTTGTGCAGTTGGGCGACGTGTAAAATTTATCGACCCAATCAATATCAGTCAAATCAGTGTATACAAACAAATCGGCCGATTTGTTTATAAATATTCATTTATTCACTTTCACGTTAAAAATTATATTTTTAACGACAAAACATTCTATTTTAACACATGAATTTCTATTCATTTCATTCTTTAAATAAAATGATATTTTTATTTTTCTAACTTATTTTAGAAAATTTCGGCGGCATAACGACACGATACTAGAAACGGGACGAGGCCTAGCCTTATCCCCGGTCTAGTGAAGGCCCACGCCATTCACACATCAATCATATCAATTTCATTTCACCAAACTATTCAAATCAACCCAAACAATCTAACTAACAACACAGCCAAACAAACAAGTCCATGGTCTGTGGACGATTGTGTCGGGTGCTACTAAGCACCGTCTGCATCCTAATATATATATATATATATAACTAGAAAAGAAATAGAAGAGTGAGAAATTCTCACATATAGCTATCCTAGCTCCACGGCACTTCTAATGCAGGAAATCTTCACTGTTCTCGTCTCTAATCACTTTCTTCGCCCGTAGCCACTACATATATAAAAAATCACACATTTTTATATTTGCTGTTGTCTTTAAAATAAAAATCATATTTTTATTTATTCATTTTCAATTTAAAAATCATATTTTTATAATCACTTCATATATTAAAAATCGAATTTTTACTACGCTGTTTTCTATAAAAAGATCTCGTCTTTTCTAATATGAAGTTTTCGCCTTTATAAAAATAAAGTTTTCGCCTTTATAAAAATAAAGACTTCATCCTTTCAAAAATATAGATTTCATCATTTCAAAAATATAGATTTCATCATTATAAAAATTACCACTTTATCTCAACGTATATAAAATAAAAATCAGATTTTTATTTCGCTACATATAGAAAGATGATATTTTTATATTCTCTATCCTATAAAGATTATATTTTTAATACTTTAAAAATATAAAAATCATATTTTGATTATCTTCCTTATATAAAAATTATATTTTTAATATGCCACTAGTATAAAATTTATATTTTTAACTCCTCTTTTATATAAAAATTCTATTTTTACATTGCTAAAAATTCTATTTTTACACAACTAAAAATTCTAACTTTATATACATATATAAAAATCAAACTTTTTCTCCAATAAAAATATTATCTTTTTTTAATAAAAATCACTCATTTTTCAATTTACTAAATCTTATCTTCTTCTTGCCAATTCATACAAAATAAAACTGAATCTTTTTGTATTTACTTACATAAAAATCTTCTTTTATTTTCTATGCCTTTTATAATGTAAAAACTGAGTTAATAACAAAAATAAATAAATAAACAAAAACTCACATTCTTTTCAGCGAGAAGGTGGCTTCATTATGGCGCAACAGCTCGCCTGCGAGGTCGGGGTTTAAACGCAAAGTGGAAAGCGGTAAAAATTCAATTTTTAATCGGAGGAGGGCTTAAAATCGGGGTTGGAGGCTGAGGAGAGCGGCATGGGTTCGGAGGTGGTCGGTGGGCTCTGCTTGGTCGGGGTCAGGAGGTTGGTGGCGGGTTTCTTCGTGGAGTTAGGGTTTGGGGGGGGGGGGCTGTAGGGTTCGAACGGAGGGAGGGAAGAGGAGGAGGCGTCGGTGGCGGAGGGCGGTGGGTGGCAGTCGCGTCGGCGGCAGGGAAAGGGGAGGCGCGAGGTCTGGAGCGATTTTGTTTTTTTTTTTCTTCTTTCTGTTTAATGAAAACGAGAAAAGGGGGGGGGGCTATATATTTTAATTTTTAATTAATTTAATTAATTTAATCGCAAAAAGTTGACTTTTACATACGACCCCTAAACGAGGCCCACCGCCTGTCGTCCATAGCATATTACCCCTATTCTGAACACAATGGGATATGTATCGTAGGTTGATTCGATCGTTACAATCAGTTTCCGTTGAATTTACATTTAAATCGTTATATTGAATTTTAAACGTACATTTCAAATTACCGGGGTCGCATATTAACTCTATAAATTGCAGAAAAAATATTTTCTAGCTTCGTATAAACGATACGGTCCTATCAAAACTAGTTTCGTCGAATTCTGAGACCGTATGAAAAATGGCCAATTTCCAGTCGATTAAAATCAACTGAAACTGGTCAAACGCGTTTTCCTTTGCCACGCTCACATATTGATTCGAAAAATTATGAAATTTGAAACCTAGCAATAATTCGACATCACGGACCCAATAAAACTGGTTTCGTCGAAATCCGAGGTCGTTTGCAAAATGTCCATTTTTAAGGGCCTGAATTCCATAGCGACTATTCAGAATTTTCAACTGGACATATCTTTTGATTCTCGCTACGAAATTTCGATTTGTCGGATTCGTTGGAAAGATATTCTCAACTAGATCCTAATATTTTTGGTTTCACTAAAATCCGGATTGTTTTGCACCCGGTACATTCAATTGAAGTTTGAAATCGAATTATCGAACTACCGCGCCGTTTTCAATTCTATTTATAATTATATATAAATATTTATATTCTAACGACGGCGTATATAATATATACGTTGAATTATATTCAAAATAAATTTCTTGTCGATTTTATTTAAAATAATCTATTTTAAATATTCAAAATTCGCTAGAATTGCCAAAATAAAAATTTTAAACTGGCCCAGATTTTCGGGTTATTACACAATCTGAATCTGAATAACCAGTAATATAAAGATTTTTGCTCCCTTTAAAAGTTAATCCAGCATTAATTGTCCCTTTAAGATATCTGAGAATCCGCTTGACAGCTTTCCAATGTACATCTTTAGGATCCTGTAAAAATTGAGAAACTTTGTTAACACTAAACGATATGTCAGGGCATGTAATGGTAGCATATCGAAGTGCTCCCACAACACTTCTATATTGTTTAATGTTACTTATGGCTTCTCCCTTGAATTTGGAATAATGTTGACTAGAAATCATTGGAATTGGTTGTGGCTTTGCTTTGTCCATATCAGTTTTCATAAGTAGCTCTGCTATGTATTTTTTCTGACATAGAAACAACTCTGATTCTGAAATTCTTTGCACTTCAGTACCCAAAAAATATGACACATTACCCAGATCTTTTATTGAGAAAACCGAATTCAAATAATCAATAATCTTCTTAATTTCCTCTTCATTGCTACCTGTAACAATTAGATCATTGACATATATCAAAATATATATAGTTGAAGTGCAATTGATTTTTGTAAATAATGAATTATCAGATTTAGTTGGATTAAATCCAAGATTAACCAATGTTAGTCTGAGTTTAACAAATCAAACTCCAGGTGATTGTTTCAACCCATATAGCGCTTTGTTTAATTTACACACAAGATTTGAGTTTTGTGTGTAACCTTCAGGCTGCTACATATAAACTTCTTCTTGTACGTTACCATTGAGGAATGCATTATTCACATCTAAATGCTTAACTTTCCACTGATTTTTTAGTGAAATGGTAAATATCAATCTTATATTCGCTGGTTTAACAACAGGAGAGAAAGTTTCAGTATAATCAAACCCATATTCTTGTGTGTAGCCTTTAGCTACAAGTCTTGCTTTGTGCCTATTTATAGATCCATCAGAATTTTTCTTTAACCTTAAAATCCACTTGCAACCTATTAAATTCTTATTGCCTGGTTTGTGAACTAATTCCCATGTTTTGTTTTTGATGAGGGCATTTTATTCTTCATCCATTGTTGCTCTCCAGCATTTATGGTTTGCTGCTTGACTATGTGCGACAGGCTTATCACAAGTGATGCTAGCAACATATGTCTTTGGTTTAAATATGCCGGTTTTGGCTCTTGTCACCATAGGATGTCCAGTATGAACTAGCTGATTTGTTGTTGATGGATTTTCATTATCTGGACTGATGGCTGCAACAGGAGAAGTAATGTTTGATTAATCATTACTATTTTGTCTCTGTGGAGTGTTATCATGGATGACATTAAAATTGTCTTCACTTGTAGGTGACTGAGTGGCGACGCTAGGTGGCTCATTTTTGTCATTGCTAAATAATCTAGTTTCAGTTTCTGTTGCTTGTTGATGTTGAGCCTTAGCAGTCATTCTATAGTTGCCATCCTATTGTAAATCAATAATATTGGCACAGAAGGTATATTTTATTTCAATTTAAAAACTGTGTTAGTTGTTTTGATTTCATTGGACCTGTGAGGGCATATTGTCTCATTGAAAACAACATGTCACTCACAAATATTTTTTCATTTTCATCAATACATCTTTACCCTTTCTGACTGGTACCATATCTAATAAAATTACATGGTTTAGATCTATAAGCTAACTTGTTTGTATTGTAAGGACTTAAACATGGAAAACATAGACATCCAAACATTTTTAAGGTATGATAATCAGGTTTAACATTATATAGGTTTTCAAGTGAACTTAAAACTTTCAAAACCTTTGTAGGCATTCTGTTTATTAAATAAACAACAATATTAAAAGATACAAACCAAAATTTTAATGGTAGTGAATCCTGAGCTAATAATGTAACCCAGACTCAACAATATGTCTATTTTTTCGTTCAACAATGTCATTTTGTTCAGAAGTATATGGGCATGTTGTTCTATGAATGATTCCATTATTTTAGAAATGATTATTAAAGGATTTGTATTAAGTTTCATTATCAGACTGAATAATTTTTATTCTAACCTTAAACTGATTCTCTATCATATCGATAAAATTAATCACTATACTATGTGTTTCTGATTTACCTTTCATAAAATATATCCAAGTATATCTGGAGAAGGCATCTACAAACGACACATAATATTTGTATCCAAAATCAGTAGAGATTGGGGCAGGTCCCCACAAATCAATAACAATTAAATCAAAATGTTTAGAATAAACCGTAGATGAATTTTGGACACTCAATTTGTGATTTTCCCTAACTGACAATAGGAACATACATAAGGTAAATCATCATCATTAAAAGATATATTATTGCTAATGAGAATGTTTTTCACAACATTGGCATTGGGATGTCCCAATTTATAATGCCAAAAATCAAAAGAAATTTTTACTAATGTTACTCTGATTCAACACAGAGTTGTAGCATTGATTTTCTTTCACATAATAGTTGTTATTTCCAAATTTGAACTTATAGAGTCCATTTGCTTCATTACCCTGCAAAAGAATTTCATGTGTTAGCATGTCTTTGATTAAACAATACTTAGGATAAAATTCAAAGTACACACTATTAGCTTTTGCATATTGAGATACACTCAATAAATTCTTTTTAATTTTTGGAACCCGTAATAAATTATTTAGAAATAATTGTTTCTTACATTTTATAACATCATTACCAGTGTGAGAAATATCAATACACTTACCATTATCCATGCTAATACACTGTTTACCTCTGTATTCCCTATTTCCAATATTAAGATTTTCCAAATTATTTGTCATGTGATTTGTAGCACCTAAATCAGGATACCAATTATCATCTTGAATGTGCTCTGCTTTTGCAACTTTTGATTGATTGCATTCTTTGTTACCGCTTTGTGTTGAGTCATTCTGAACTTGCGCAATGTTAGCATTTGCAGTTGATCCCTTTTGACTGCTTTCGGTTTGGCTTGAGACATAGTTGGTATTAAATCTAAAATAGCATTTCATTGTGGTATGCCCAATTTTTTCTCAAATCCGACATTTGGGTTTATTATTTGCATTCCATCTACCTCTGCCTCTGCTACGATTGGAAAAACCACCTCTATTTGGATTGCCACAGCCTCTGGTAAAGTTATGTCCCTTATTCTTATTGCTAGTAGCATAATTAAGTGACAGATCTGATTCTGTAGATCTTTTACTTGCAATTCTTGCCTCATGTGATAGTAATATTGAATGTACTTCATCCAAGCCTGGTGTGGTTTTCTGAGATGTCACAATAGCCACAACTACTTCATAATCTTCATCAAGTCCATTTAGCAGACATAACACATGTTCTGATTCATCATTATTACTCCCTATAGCTGTCAACATATCACAAATATTTTTGACTTTACCCAAATATTTTCTCATACTCATATTTTCTTTCTTGCAATTCTGTACTACCTTTTATAATACAGTGTTTTGGAAGATGATTGTGTGTTGAAATTTCTTTCAACCGCACACTATATTTCATGTGTTGTTTGACAGCCAACAACATGAGATAATAAACTTGGTTCTATTGAAGAAAGTAACCAAGCACTTATTAATCTTTCTTGTCTATGATATTTGATGTAATCTTCATTACTAACCAAATTATTTGCTGTGCCAGTTACAAATTTTTGGAGCAATTGGTGTTGTGATAGTTTTAATCAACTGTTCAACATTGGAATTTCCAAATGTCCCGGAGGAAGATGAATTACTATCCTGTACCATATTCGATCCAAAACTGACAAAAAAAATTGATGGCACAGGTATGAAATGCAGTTTCTAAACTTCTTGCTTTGAATTGAGAATAACAAGAACAAATTTATTGTCTTGAAAGACCTTTCTTGAAAGTTTTAGAATGATGAACGGGTAGATTTACCTTGAGTTTTCGAAGATAAACCTTTTTCTGAATACGTACTTAATTGGATTTGTCAATTCTATAAACAATCTTACTTTTCTTGATCAGTAATGAATGTTTAGATCTGTTTTTTCTCGATTTGCAAGGTAAAATACTGTTGCAACCATATATATTACTGCCGAGGCATAATATATTATCTTCAGATCAACTCGGATGAAGAGATTATTGAAATCTTCGAAGAGAATGAATCCAAATGATGAGAATACTCTGATGGACCAAACCCAAACAGCCCCAACAGGTTTCTTGATCGAAGATGCTCTGATACCAAGTCAAAATGTTGAAGAATATTGTGGTGCAATGAAGATTTGATGGAAGAAAAACTAAAGACAGAATTTTATTGAGAGAAAAATGAAATTACAGAGTACATGGATTTGTTATTGTATCAAACTGAACTGTTATTATGTTAAACTGTACATTATATAGGCAATCAGATTTAATTGGGTTGTGCCCATTTGAATATTACAATGTAAGAAATGAAACGGGTATACTGGTATTAGTGAACCCGAATGTAATGAGAATATAACATCTGCATCTGCTTGTACGCATTTTCTCATTTTAACACTTGGAGATTGAAGAATGAAGTTGCAATTCTTGGGAAGTTTATTTCAGTAATTTTATGTTACTTGTGTTGGAGCCTATTTTATTGAAATAATGTTGATTTATTTTTATTTATGTTTGAACGTTGGGTTTTCAAACTTTGAATTGTAATGTGTTGTAATTTGTATTGGGCTTTGGGTTTGAACTTTGAATTGTGATCAATGTGAAGTGCTTTATTTTATGTTGGTTTACACATACAACTGTCAGTGTAATTGAATTTATAATTTTACCGTTGCTCTTAAAAAAATTAGTTAATTAAAAAGTTACAAAAAAATTTTGTTTTTTGAATTTGTTCAGGAAGGAAACTGACCGGAGTCGTAAAACCCTCTCTAGTGCACCTAGCTTGGTCCGCGAGCACCACATAAATGACTTATCTTAGCATATGCACATGGTAAATTCTTAGCACACCATTCCCGGTTTCGAACTCACAGCACTATTACCATGGCACAAAGTCCTAAACCGCTGGGATACGGTTGATCATGGTTCTACCACTGTTGTACGGTAATATTAGCATACCCAGATTATGGTTCTACTGCTGGTTATTAAATATTATTGCAGCAGGTAAATTGATTGGCATATGACGTTTAGCACCCATTTTCTCAAACCAAACCAAATCGTTGTTAATATCTAATTAACATAGAAAATAAGTAAATACAAGTAATGGCATGCTCAAGGAAATAAATATTTCCATTTAGTAGTATTGACTGGCATATGATTACTCAAGAGCAGACTAGTAAATTACAGAAGGCAAAACAATAGAAAAAAACAATGATTGTAAATAATTAGTAAATCTGAAATAGTAAACGATGAAAATATAAACCTGTTTTATTTTTCTTTCAACTAACCATACCAGATCCAATCAAGGAAATCAGATCTACACCCATCCACAAGAAGACGTAAATTCAACGACAACAGAAACACACAATAAACTCTAGACTAGAACATAAACAAACTCACCAATGGATCCATTCCACACCAGCTAATTGGGAACGAAATCGGCTATGTTTATAAATGATTGGACAAAGTAGTTGCGCTAGAAATTACTACCATATATTCTTCAGATCTTGTGAAAAAAGGTATAGGAAAAATTTTGCGATGTAGATCCGAGCGATAAAGCAAAGAGGGTTATGAGGTGGTGGCGGGCAACGAAATAGAGTGACGAGATCTAGGATATGAGGATGGGTAGTCGCAGAGTGGCGAGGCAGAGCGAAAGGGGAGAGGAGATGATGAGGAGAAGGAGGCAGGTGAATTAAACCCTAATCGCCATTTCTATTTCTCAACTAAGGCCGCCATTTTCGTGGCTTATTTCGTGTTTTAACTGAGGATGGGTGAATACACGTGAGAGCACCGTTTGGAGTCCCAAAAATTAGTTTTAGAGCCTGACGAAAATTTAAATTTTTTGCCTTACGAAAGTTTTAATTTGACTGAGTCAAACGTCATTTGGACTTGGAGCCAAAGTGAATAATGTAGTTGATTTATAATAGCTATTTATTTGTTTAGATTTATATCGGTTGATTTTATCAAGAGTGTCGGGAAAGAGTCATTGCTATAAAAAAAAATCAGGTACAACCTAAATTTGAAGAAAAATGCCTAAAAAATTTCGGGCAGAAGTGCCCGAACCCATGCCATAGCGCAAAATAAAAAAGTTGTTGAAAAAACTTTGTCTGAGGAAGGAAAATTTAAGGATCAATTTTGATTTAGGGTATAGGAGAGACGCCAGCAAGAGATAGCAGTGAGACAATTTATTACACTAAACAACCAATAAACGCTTAAATCTAGACTTATCAAGAGATAATTTTTGGTACACAAATATTTCCATTCCTTTATCCATATCCGAATTCATTTTCGAATACCAAATATTCATATTCACATAATTTTTGAATAAAACGAATGTTTATTTACACTGCCTATAATTATTAAACTAAAAAAATAACCTTGAATCGATATCAAACCATTTTAGTACTTATGCATATAAACAATAAAGGAATTAAAAATATGATGATATAAATAGTTTTATACAAACAATATTCATTTATACACAAAGTAGATGAACCTGGTTGTTCCATTTATTTTCTAAATTTATTACTATCATTGTTTAATATTATATTATAATTTTTAATTAGCATTTGACTAATTATTATTTAGTGAAAATTATTATCAATCATTATTTATTAGTATTTAATAGTGAATTATTTGTAAATAATTAATTAGTTAATTAATATTTATTTGTTTACTTATTATTGATTATTAACTATTACTTACTAATTAGTTATTAATTAATTTTTAATTATCAGTTAGGATTATTTCATATTTTAAGTTAATTATTAATTAGGATTATTTCATATTAAAAATAGTTATTATTTAACTTTTACTTATTTCTACTTAGTTATAATCGAGTAATAAATATTAAAAGCTTATAATATATATGTTACTAAATATTAATTAGTAATCATTTAACATTAACTATTAAAAAATAATTAATAGTTATTAACTATTAATTATTTAATAATAATTAATAAATATTATCGATTCCTAACTTTACTATTAATTATTATTAAATATTAATATAATTAGTTGTTAAAAATATATATTATAAACATGAAGTTTGTAATAGGCATCTATTACAACTAACAAAATGAAAAGTTGTTAAAAATAAGTTTATTACAACTTTAGGGAATTGATGGTTGTTAAAAACATTTATTACAACAGTGCTTTCTTGACAGTTGCAAAAAAACATTTATTACAACTATGTTTTTCTGACAGTTGTAAAATTAAAGTTGTAATATGGTGTTTTTGTTGTAGTGGTCTATCAACTACACTACATATGGCAGAGGAAAAAATCAAGATAAGGGAAATAATTCAAGAAATCAATTCAACAATCAAAGAGGTGGTTGGTCTGGAAGGGGCAGAAGAGGTGGTAGGAGTAACAATAACAATAACAGAATCAGATGTCAAATTTGTGAGAAAATGGGGCATAGTGCTAGCAAGTGTTACTTTAGATTCAATTCTAATTACACTCCTTCACAATAAGGCAACAATGCTTCTGCAAATCTGGTTAATTCATTAAATGAAGGGAGTAAAGCACATGCATAAATTCATAATGCAGACACTACCACCAGAGATGATGTGTCAGATAACTGCTGGTTTCCAGATTCCGGTGCAACCAATCATGTGACCAACAATCTAAATAATCTAAATTTGGGGAACAAGGAGTATAAAGGTACACTGAATCTTACTGTTGGTAATGGAAAAACTGCAATTATTACACACACTGGAAATGCAAGTTTAGATGGAAAAAAAAATTATTTTTAAATTTTTTATTAAAAGTTCCATCAATCAAGAAAAATCTGGTGAGTGTTTCCCATTTTGCTAAAGATAATAATGTTTATTTTGAATTTTACCCAAATTCATGTATTGTCAAAGACATTCTGACACATAAAATTCTCTTGCAGGGTAAAGAGAGTAATGGACTATACAGATTTGATATCAGTTCAAGTAGTTCTAATCATAAAAATGATAAATGTTTAATCTCTGTCACTAATGATTCTGATTACATTAATGAATTTGATTTGTTGCATTATAAGCTGGGTCATCCCAATATAAAAATTACTAAGCATGTAATGATGAATAATAACTTTTCTGCTTATCAATTTCCTGAATCATATATGTGTTCAACTTGTCAATTGGGAAAGAGTCATAAACTTGCATTTCCAGACTCACATACTATCTACACTAGACCACTTGAACTAATTGCTACAGATTTATGGGGTCCTGCACATATCAGTTCTTGCTATGGTCACAAATATTATATATCATTCATTGATGCTTACTTTAGATTTGTTTGGATTTATATGTTAAAGTCTAAATCTAAAACAAGTAATGTAGTGATACAATTTATTAACAAGGTAGAGAACATTACTGGAAATAAAATACAAACCTTTCAGACTAATGGTGGAAGGGAATTTTTACCCTTAAAATCCTTTTTTGACAAAAAGGGTATTAATCACAGGACTACATGTCCCTACACTTCAGAACAAAATGGATTAATTGAAAGGAAACATAGGCATATAGTTGAAATTGGTTTGATTTTGTTAGCACAAGCACCTATGCCTTTTAAATATTTGGCAGATTCATTTTATACTGTTGTACATTTGATTAATTTTATGCCTACAAAGATATTAAAATTCAAATGTCCATAAGAGATTTTAACTAAAATCAAACCATATTACAAGCACTTAAAGGTGTTTGGGTGTCAATGTTTTCCTTACATTAGACCTTACAATAATCACAAGTTAGATTATAGGTCCACACCTTGTACTTTCCTGGGTTATTGTAATAGTCAAAAAGGATATTAATGTTTAGATAAAAAAGGGAGGATTTATATCTCTAGGCATGTTAGATTTAATGAACATGTGTATCCTTTTAGCAAAATTGGTGAAAGTATTGCAGATAAGGGTGCTAGTACTATAAAGGCTATGTATGACATACCTGATGAATTTGAAGTACTTGTGCCTGTTCATTCTGGTGAACATGACACAAGTACAAACTATCCACACATTGTGCCATTAACTAGGCCAGGTCAAGAGCCAAGCAATAGTGCAAGCCCTCAACACAACATGCCCTCAAATAGGCCAGATCAAGAGAAATTCTCCTCCGGCCATCACATTGAAGATAATGCAGATCAAAGAAGACAAAGTATTAGTGAAGCCCATAATGATTCTACAACTGATAATAATATCACTAATGGAAATGATGCTACTGCAGTAAATGAGGCTACTAAACTGCATCCAATGCTTACTAGAGCCAAGTGTGGAATTTTTAAACCAAAGATTTATAATGCTACAGTCATTCCTGAAGAGCCATCATCATATTATGAAGCTATTCAAAATGAAAACTGGAAGATTGCTATGGATGATGAATATAATGCCTTAATTAAAAAGGGAACTCAGAGACTGGTAGAAAAGCCAGAGCATAAAAATATTATTGGCTGTAGATGGATTTTTAAATTAAAAAGAACTGCTGATGGTTTAATTTCTAAGTACAAAGCAAGACTTGTAGCTAAAGGGTATTCACAACAGTGTGGTTTTGATTTCACAGAAACTTTTTCACCTGTTGTGAAACCAACATCAATAAGAATAATTCTAACAATTGCTTTGTTTAGAAATTGGAACATCAAACAACTAGATGTTAATAATGCATTTCTTAATAGTGATTTACAGGAAGAAGTTTACATGGAGCAGCCTAAGGGTTTTAGTCAAAAATCAAACAAAAATCTGGTGTGCAAGCTCAACAAAGCAATCTATGGTTTGAAGCAAGCTTCTTGGGTTTGGTTTGACAAACTAAAGTCAACACTTATCAGTCATGGCTACAAATCATCCAAATCTGATAACTCAATATTTATTAAAATTACTAATTCTGATGCAACATATATACTAATTTATGTTGATGATTCTATCATTACAGGTAGCAAAATTGCTGAAATTAAAGCTATTACAAATATTCTGAACTCAGAATTTTCAAGCAAAGACTTGGGTGACTTAAATTATTTCTTGGGAGTTGAAGTCAAAAGAACATCAGATTCTGAAATGCATCTTAATCAAAGAAAATACATTTCAGAAATTCTTCTCAGAGCTCAAATACACAAAGCAAATCCATTACCTACTCCTATGATTACAAACATACAATTATCCAAGCATAAAGGAGAACCTTTTCAAGATGGAAAATTATTTAGAAGCATTGTTGGTGCACTTCAATATGCTTCAATAACCAGACTAGACATAACATTTAGTGTCAATAAGGTTAGCCAGTACATGCAAAGTCCTTTGGATAATCGGTGGAAGGCAGTTAAGAGAATATTAAGATATCTAAAAGGAACAATGGATCATGGTTTAATTCTTAAGAACAACAACACTCTTAACATTAATGCTTATGATGATGCAGACTGGGGAACAGATTGTGATGATAGAAAATCAACTTCTGGTTATTGTATTTTTCTGGGTAAAAATCCTGTATCTTGGTGTGCTAAAAAACAAAGTACAGTGTCTAGATCGAGTACTGAAGCAGAGTTCCGAAGTGTTGCTAGCTGTACAACTGAAATTACGTGGATAGAATCGTTGTTAAGTGAACTTCAGATCACAACATCAAAGAAACCTACAATGTGGTGTGATAACGTCAGTGCTATATCCCTATCTTCTAATCCAGTTTTACATTCGAAGACCAAACACATTGAATTGGATTTATACTTCATCAGAGAACAAGTGATAAAAGAAAATTTGAAAATAGGATATATACCTTCTGCAGATCAAAAGGCAGACATTGTTAAATTTTGGTGATTAAAATATATTAATGAGAAGGCATTATTTGTTTCCATAATCAAGTCAATTATGGGAAATAAATTAATATAGAGAAGACAACTGATTTAAAGAATCAATCAAGAATTGGTAGGGTGAGAGAGGCATTAATTGTTCCCATAATCAAGCCAAATATGCGAAACAATTAATTGATTTGGAGAATCAATGAAGAATTTATATAGGTGGAAACCAAATTAATGCGCAAGATTTGTAGTGGATAAAATCAAGGAAATTCCTAAACATCTTCATCCTTATCTTCTAGAATTCTCTATTCTTCCTATATATATGAAGCTATTTGCTCACTTTTGTATCATCGCAAGAAAATATATCTCTCCATATTATTCCTCAATAGATCCGTATTTTCTGTATCTATTATAGGGTGAGAATTAGTATTGAGTTTTTTGTTGTAATTCTTCTCATTTTTGTAATCTCCTCTTGAAGTAAAGAAATAACGAAGTTGTTGGGTCTCCGTGGACGTAGGATATTCATATCCGAACCACGTTAAATCTTTTGTGTCTTCTCCTCCTCTTCTATTTTTGTTCTTTTTGTTTGGTGATTATTTTTATTGAGTTAGTGGTTGATAACTAATCGACAAGCTAGATCCATTTTAGCATCGCTTCCGCATTTGTGCAATTTTTGCACAACAGGCATCCTTACAAAGCCGTTGTCAAGACCATGTTTCTTGAAGCTCAAAGTGGAATTGAATATAGATCTTGCCGACGCTACAGAAAGATCAGAAAGAATCATCTACATCCTAGACGCCTAGCTGATGCGATGGTAGTTCTGATTGTTGTCAGATCTGCTCTTCACTGCCAGGACTTCATAAGAACATTCCAGCTCCTCGTCTAATTTAACTTCTCTCAGCAAATTGAACTATCTCAAGTGTTTCAAGCACAAATTAGCTCGATTTACCTGTCGTGGATGCCAGCGAAGGAAGATCAGCCATCAATCAGGACCGTAAAGTCAGAGAAGTCGCCATTATTTTGTTTTTCGAGAGCAAACCCTAACCCTAGGTTAGGTTTGAACGGAGAAAATGAAATATGTCGGCTCCGTCATTTACTTTCATTATGTATAATGTAATTGGGCCTGTATGATAATGTTTCAGCCCAAAGTCCATACGTTACCCAAAACAATATATAAAGGATAATGTAGCTTATGTAAATTATTTGAGTTCCCATTATTACATTTTCATTTTCTAAAAACCTTCAATAATATTCTCTTATTAAAACCAAGATTTCTAACTTGAGTCATTAATAAACTGTTAGGTAACCCACTCAGTGCATGTCATGTTATATTAATTATAGACTAGAACACGTCTTCGATACACGTAAGTATAGCAAGGAATATTTACGGAAATAATTGTAGATTGAAATAGAAAAACAAATATTAATGTATCATTGCTTTTTTCTTAATGGGAATAGTATCTGAGTTTAGATCTTTACGAAAAAAGCAAGACGTAGTAGAAGAAGTCTTCAAGAAAAAAAGACTAAATTATTTTTCGTCATCTGGTAGATAAATAATTTGCGTTTAAGAGTTGAGGAAATCAGCTTTTAAGGGATGTAAACCAAGTCAAATGCAAGTCCATATCCCTAACTTTGCGTCCTATTAAATCTGCATGTAAATTCTACTATTCTTACACGTGTGATGCTTATGTAGAGCACACGAGGGGATAATGTCGTCTTTAGAGTGAACTGGTTGCAACAATGTCGACCGCTCCAAATTTTAGTTTTACAGACCCACTTGACTGGGTCAGTCTCAGCATATATTCCAACTAAGTAGGTTCAACTTCATTATAAATAGACACCTAAGCAGATTAATTGATTTTGAAAATCAGGTCAGATCAGATGAGATAACTTTAATGGCGGACTTCAAATCATCCCTTAACAGTACCGTGAACAAGAAGTTAAACGGAGAAGAAGGCAAGGACATGTTTCTACAAGCAGTGAATGACCAAACAGGAATATGGAGTATATGCCATATATAGAAATATTAGTGTTGTTTTATTTTCTCATAAATTAATTGAACATAAGCATATGAAGCAATAATCAAACACTGATTGATGTTTTCTCATTTGTATTTTAAAATGCAGATGGCAACCCTAATGCTGTATTTGAACCACTAAGGCCGCAGCAGTGCCCTGACCTGAGCACTAACATGGTTAATAGCAACATTCAGGTATGGTATATGTTGCATACGTTATAAACTTAGGTTAATTACAGTGTGTGATTCCAGAAGATATTCATTTATGAATTAAATGCAGAAAGAAATAGGTAAACAAAGAGCATGTGTGCAAAATCATATTTCTGCAGCTGCAAGTCCATCTCAGGTCATTAGACGTTCATCTTCAAATATTGCAAGAGAATCGAGTCGATCGGATATTGCAGCTGAGTGTACTCATCTTCCGCACCCTCGGAAAAGAAGGAGACGAATATGGTCTAAAGAAAGAGAAGCTAAATTCAATGAAGCGGTGGAAGAATTGGGTGGTCTTAATAAAAGTATGATCTTATATTAACCATCTAATTAAGTGGAATTAATTAATGTATGTGTGTAATAAAACATATTCAGCTGACACGTAAATTTGATATTTATGCAGAAGCTAAATGTACGGCCACAAACATATTAAAGTTAATGAAGGATCCTGAGTTAAAATATGAGCAAGTCAACAGTCATCTGCAGGCAGTTAGGAAGAATTCACACCCTGGTCAGAATTCGAGTACTGATCATCATCCATCGTCAATCAGAAATACAAATCCGGCCAGTGCCGATGATGATCAATTCCGATGCATGGACCCGGCCGTAGGCAATGATAGCACATGCGATGATGATGATTCTTCTTCTGATCCAGAAATAGGCAGACTCATCAAAGAAATCAAAGGCAGCAACCGACCGATGAACAGCATATATAGCTGCTCTATTGACTGGATTTTTAATGACAATACATGCCACGACGACTATGCATCCGGCCTGCCTGCATCCAAGTCTATGATTTCTTAACCTTGATTACGGTTTTACTGCTGATGGATCAACTGAAATATTTAAGTAGTAGTATTGCCGCATGTAAAATGATTAAATCACTGTGTTACCATGTCATATTGTCATGTAATGATAAAGATGATATTAGAAAAACAAGCAATAGCTAACAGAGAAACATAGAGGGAAAGGAACACTTATGAATCATCAATAAACTGTTAGGTAACTCAGCGCATGTCATATTATATTAATTATCGACTAGAAAACCTCCATTTTTTTTTTTTTTTTCATAGCCGACCGGTTTTTAAGGTGACCGCAAACACCTTTTATTATAACTAATAATAAAATACATGAAGTTCAGGTGATTGCAGTTAAAAATCAGCTAATGGTTTTTAAGGTGGTCTGTCCACACATACATGAAAAGGAAAAACAGGAGCTAAGCAACTTTGCCTAGACTACTATGCGCTGATAGGGAGACTAGTCCCCATCAGCATCACATGGAGGGGGACTTTCCAGCCTAGTGTCAGTGAAAAGGGTCGCCAGGTCCACAACGAAGTTCGAAGATTTCGGGCCGTAAAGATAGCGTCTGTCCCAGGTTGAATCACTCAAAGTTTTCACATTGTTAAGACCATCCACACCTTCTGTTGCCAAAATCATCTCATTACCAACAATATGATACATTAGATGTCTAGATTCCTCGTCTTCCCCGACGTAAATGTAATACTTATTAGTACCCGGTCGATGTCGCATTTCTGTCTTACCATGAACCCATGCTTTCTCACCAATATTCCATAAGAAAGTATTTTCATTGTACAATACGACTTCTTCTACACTAGGAATATTCATAGGCGACGGGTTGGGGCCACTAGGAACTATAGGCGGAACTGGATCAACAGCGAGTCCAGGAGTAATAGTAGCAGGGGGAAGAACGGAAGCCTACAGCTTAGGTACCCATTGCAAGTTAGGCTTACGAAGAGGTACCTTGACGACATTGGTAGTAGCAGAGCAGGTATCAAAAGTATGCCCAAAGGACTTGCACTTCGTATATATATCCGAGCTCCAACTATAGTGGACATCTACATCAACATCAAATCCTTCAACCAGAGTCACGCAAAGCTTGTTCGGAAGTGGCTTCGTAGGTGAGATTTCAATGAGAGCTCTAGCATATTTAAGGCTTTTTCTGGCCACTGTGTTAGAATCAAAACATCGAAGCTTGCCAATTAAACTAGCTAGCCAGTCTAAACCGATCAACGGTTGGAGAACAGAAGGAATATTAGTGAAAGTGGCCCAAACCGGAATGGACTGAATCTGCTCTTTAGCCTTGCCAACTGTTACACTCCATGGAGTGATAATGAACGGTTGACCATCAATCACAAGCGGATCACACTCAAGGACACTTAGTTTGTCGCTAGGATTGGAGAATTTGAGATAAAACATAGAGTCAACAAATTGAACATACAGTCTATCTCTTATTCTCCAGTGACGATAGCAACTCTCACGAACATCTTGATAAAGAGGAGTGCATCGTGCACGTAGATTAAGAAATATCTACTGGAATAATAATAATTGTAGATTGAAATAAAAATTACATACTCAATTTTGAATGTATGTAAAATTTAAAGTACATATCTGAGTTATATCTTTATGTTTTTGCCTTGATGAATATAACATAAAATTTAAAGTAAAGATATGTAAAACGAAGGAATAACTTGCATAAAAAAGGTTTAATCTTGATTTGCAAAATACTGTTTATTTTAACGGACCATGACCTAGAAGAAGCCTTCAAGAAAAAAAAAGACTAAATTATCTTTCGTGACCTGGTAGATAAGTAATTTCCGGGAAGTAAACCAAGTCAAATGTAAGTCTATACCCTTAGAGCATCTCCAACAGTGGAGTGATTCAGCTCCTGAATCATGAATTTAGGGAGAAGTCGTCCCCAACAAACATTACAGCCTTTAATATTCAACAAAATATTACGAGGCCAATTCCGAATTCGGAATAGGCCCCGCGAGCCGATTTTATCGGCTCGCAACCTTTTCATAGACCAGAATAAGGCGCGAGCTGATAAAATCGGCGCGTCACGGATGAAAAAAATAAAGGGATGAGAAGAAAATTTCCCGCGTTGAATAAATCGTTGTGCGATGGAGCAGCTGTTGGGGAAATTTGCGTTTCTCCCCGTAATATTACGGATTGTAATATCCCCTTTCGTAATTTTTGTTGGAGATGCTCTTAGCCTTGCGTCCTACACACTATCTACATGTAAATTTTACTATTCTTACATGCGTAGTACTTAAGCACAGCGCACGAGGGGATAAAAAGTCTTAGTGTGAACTGGTTGCAATGACGCCGACCGCTTCCAGTATTGTTACTTTTCTCTCGATCAATGTTAAATTGCTAATACGTTATACAAATACAAACTCAACATCTTATAATTGGGATTTTCTTTGATTTGGGTCACTTTTCAGAATTTATATCATTACTAGTATTACCGCATAACGATGAGAAAACCGACTTTGTAATATTATACAATATTTTTTTATTTTACTGTAGCTTTTTAATTATTTCAAACTATGTGTGAATGACAGTATATGAAAGAAAAATTACATATATTATTAAATCAAAAAATAATTATTTTAACCAACCATGTAAGCATAAATATTAAATACACAAATAAATATTCATGAAAAATATCAAAAAAAAATTGATATAATAATTCAAATATTGCAGAACTACCCATATTGAAAGATTTGGGACACCACTGTTAATTACACATCTTTGAATTGCTTTGAATGAACTAGATTTTGATTTGAAAAATTCAAAAAACTACTTATTTTAGTCGATCCAAAGGTGTCACTAATATCATTTGTAATCTTTTACTTTTTTGATTTCTGTTATTTGTACTGGGAATGACAAGAATAATTGGCCATACCGAACGTTGGCCCGATTGAAGGAAATTTAACTACCACCACCATTGATAAATCTAGTGTAATCAATAGAACCACGAGCTATTTTGTTTTTGTCATCTGTATAAACATCCTCTGCATTAAGTATGACTTGAAAACGTGTAATGAACATGGATTTTCGACCCCGAAAATCGACATAAAATCACCATGTCGACTATTCAAGCATCGAAAACACTGGAACGTTAATAGAAAGAAGTTAGAGGATCAGAAGTAGAAAGAACATTAGAATAGAAGAAAAAGAAGAACACATCAAAATCTCACAGCGGAACAAATAAATATAATACATCAAATCTCTTTATAAAAAAGAAAACTGTATATACATACCAATCATCGGAGTACATTATATATCTGTCACAACGGAAATACACTTTATATAACTAATGGTGAATCCTCCTGCTTCTACCTCATGGACTCCAAGCGGAACCTAACATGGAAATATACTCGGTCTGACCCGAGCACATTTGAAGCAAAACAAAATTCATCCAGATCAGTCTGGAATACTTTCAGTGATAAATTCATAGCACAAACAACTTGTTTAACTTTGAAAAATCTTTTTGAAATAAAAGAATAATAGTAAAACCAGCCCACACATAAACACGGACGATTTTTACCTTACTATACCCAAAACATTTTTGAAATCAATATGTTTTCTGATATTATAATAGTGTCTATCAAACCACAAATAAATAATAATCTAGTAGAACGCTTGCATCTCACGCTCTACATAAGTAGTATACAATCAAAACCGCGGGCTCTTATTGGAAGATGGATTTCCTGACAAGGTATGGGACCACCTTCCGACAATGTACCTCCGGAGATGAATATATTGGGGTTCAACAAGAACGTTTTGCAACCTGGCTACACATGATCAGCCCTTCATTTCTCTTGAGAGTACCGAATATATCATCACCACAGTTGGGGGCCAGCCAACCGAACCGATAACGTATAAATAAAATAAAGGAACAACCGAAGGCATTTGATTTCTCCAGATCAGGTAATGATATACCCTATTAATGGGTGCGACCCACATAGTCATGCTGCCTACCCGATTTTGTGTCATTTCCCGTTTGATGAGGCTTGAGGTCACGATTAATAAATTAATTGATTAACGACTTAATTTATTATTATTATTATTATTATTATCGAACATCTGGCCATTTTTCACTTTGAATGTCACATCGTCAAATCCGTCAAATCACTAATTGACGTCCACAAATATACTCTGGGTATAAAAGAAGTGCTCATCTTTGCCACCGACTCGGTATGTTTGTAAAAATCAACGTACATGGTTATTAGGAAATACTTTGTCAGACACTCATCCATACAAGTTATCCAGGAACATGATGAACCGAAGGCACCCTCCTACCACATCCTATATAGGAATCACCCCAAGGATCAGTAGTGAGTAGTCCTTGTAAATCCATAGATTCCAACCACGACAGAACCACAGTTTATCTCAGGGCACGAACCAGAGATTATAAGTAGTTCTTCCATTTCATGAAGATCTATGGCCTTCAATGCTCCTTATATGTATCCCTGTAGATTAGTCCGAACACAACATTGATTCGAAGTGGTTTTAGGTCTAGTTCTCATCCCGATCTCTTCGAAACAACACGTCAAAAGGTTCGATTATATATTCTATTGATAGTCGGTTTTTAACTATCAATATCAAACAAGACATTAAGTATATTGGCAGCTCAGACCCTTATTATTTAAAATCATTCATTCAACCCCTCTATTGAATCATTTTAAAGTCATTTCATTGATTTAGAATTTTATTTCATTTGTTTATCCTGACAAAAATCCTTTACTTTCATTATTCGGAATCAATAACTATGTTCAGCAAACTCTGCTTTATTAATATCACCATATTTATATAAAACCCTTTTTATTTCCCTTTCTTTGAAATATTACATCATATTATCAAAACTCTTTTAGCCTTCCTTTACTTCGGGAATAATGATATATATATATATATATATATATATTATCTATTCAATATTCAATTATCATTTATTATATGTCCTAAATTAATGTTGGATGACAAGTTATATCATTATGTAAACTCAATCAAATGTTAAATTTGAAGATTCTATTCAGTACGGGAGTATATATAATTAAATCTCCATTATTTATTTCTACCCCAACTCAGTATAACTTATTTACATTTCATCGAAAACATAGTGATTTACTTATCATTTATGATAAGTGAGTTTCAATCCAAACTACTTTCAATTTCTAGGGGATAGTGCTATATATATAAATCACGTTAAGTTAGGTCAATAATGTTAATTTATCGTTATAGTTCAAAAACTTGCAATACGCTGCAATATTCCCCTTTATAACTATTCTCAACGTCTCTTCTCGTTACAACTAATACCATCCCTCAATAATTGTGAAGTCGTTCAAGTTGGGGTATTTTATTTACCTCTCATAACTTGATCGACAACTTTCTTATCTTAGAATAGATATAAGTCCGTAACTTTAAACCCCTTATTACTTATACTATCCATCAAACCGTATTCCTTGCTTTTATTTGAAATATGGGTTTATGACACCATATCTTTACTTTGGAAACTCGGTTGCTTATAATTATTTATATTAAACATTAATTCTTTGCTTCATCTTCGTTCTACGGTTCCATTTATAACTTCTTTACCAAAGTCCAATGACGTTCTTTGTCTTCGGACGTTTTACTTTTATTTGAATCATTATACTTAATTCAAGTAACATCTCATTGTAAACTCAATACCATCTTAAATGAAATCCATTTAAGAAACCATTACTTTAATTAAAATGATTAAATAGAAATTAACTTCATCGTTGATGAAGTAAAACAGTTTACTTCATTATTAATTTAAAATAGATTTGGTTGCTTACTTTAATAAATAATACTAATTATACTAGTTAAATAATCATTTAAACATCATAAATATAAAAAGAAATTAATTAAGAAGTCTTATTAATTTTGATCAATTTATTGCTAAGTCGTTATCGTTGGATTAATTGAAGATCAATTAATCAAATAATCAATTTCTAATAAAACAGTTGACTTAGTCAACTTCAAACCATTAGTTAATTCGTTAACTGATCTTAATTACTTCTTACCCATAGATTAATATAAGTAATCTAACAATATTGCTAACTTCTGTCTTAAATTATCCAAAAAGATTAACTCGAAGGATAATTACGGCTTCACTTGCTTATAAACTTATTTAAATGTCAAAAACAGTCCTTTATATTTACTTTATAAATTAACTATAATATATATTATTTTATAATAGAAATTCTATTAAAATTTTAAAACTTTGCTTCAATTATAAAAATATAATTTTTATAATTTAACTTCGTTGATTTTCCTGACAGCCAATCAACGTCTTAACAAAGGTGGATTTAAGGTCATTTGTTGCTAACCCCTTAATCAATACCGTATATTGATCAAAACAACAATAACGTTGAATTTCCATTCAACATCAATATCCAAACAGGTTTTCAATGTCATTTGGGTTCAAATGGCGCATTTGGTAATAATATAAAAAAAACAGTATATATAATATTAGAGGAATCTAGTTGGATTCCTCCAACCTGTTCTACCCTGCATCACAGTTATTATGACATTATATAATAATACATGAAATAAAAATTTCATCCAATGCAATTAAATGACATAAATATAACTAACGACAACCAATAACAAACAGATAACATCCATGGCATCCAAATCAATCAATTTATAATTTCGGAGATATATTTTAATTATATGAATTTAATCACATCATGGAATTCCAGAAAAGTGTGAGAGTTAATTCACCTTTGTTTGATTGGCGGTTCACGCGTTGTTTCTTTTAATTTTAAACAATTGTTTAAAATTAAATGAAATCTCGATTGTTTCCAAACACTTCTGACTCAGCTCGGCAGCCTAGTATATTATACCAAGATTTCAAAGCTTCTGCTTTGGTCCAATTCTGATATCAAAGGAACGATCTATGCTTATTATAATTTTAAAATTTTAGTTTAAACTAATTTATTCTTAATCTAAATTTAACATCAATTACTTTTGTTAACTACCTGATTCGATCTTTTTCCGCTGCCCTTCATTAAGATACCGTTTAATATTCTAACTAGGCAGTTAATATTTGCATCTACGACGGGCGCGTCTGACGCGTCAACAGTGGGACCCACGTATTTGCCCCTTCAAGTTGAACGGCTCAAAAGTTATCTTTCGCGTCTGATGTTTCGGACGCTTCCGATGCACATCCGACGCGCAAATATTTTTTTGCCTTATTTTTTCCCTCTCCCTAGATATATTCCACCCATTTCAACACTACGTTACCATATCCACTCTTCATTTTCCTCCTATTCTTTAACAAATTGTGGCAGCTAGTGATGAATCTAATTGTGAAGATTTGGAAGATTTGCAAGATTTGTTAGATGTTCAAGAGCTTATGGCTAATCAAACACGCGAAAGGAGCAGAATACGTAATTCTGTAAGTTCCGACCTTGCTTGGAGTCATGAAATACTATCAGGACACGCAAATCGTTGTCATAGCAATTTTCGAATGAAGCGATTATATTTCAGATCCTTGTGTGAATGGTTAGCAAATTACAGATTGAAAGGCTCAATGCACATAACAGTCAAAGAAATGGTGGTTGTATTTCTATACACTATTGCATTGGCCTCTCTACAAGGAAGGTTGCTGAGCGGTTTCAACGATCAAATGGTACGATTAATGTCATTTTTCATAAAGTTTTGGATTCAGTTCTCTTATTGGCAGTCGATATTATTAGACCGGTCGATACCCACTTTAACCGAATCCCAGAACAAATTCGTTCTTCAAACCGATATTATCCTTTCTTTAAAAATTGTATTGGGGCAATTGTTGGGACACATGTGATGGCTCACGTGGGTCAAAAAGACATGCAACGTTTTGTAGGGTGGAAAGGATCTGCTACACAAAATATTATGGTTGTTTGTGCATTTGATTTTAACTTTTACGTTTGTAAGAGCAGGATGGAAGGAACTGCGCACGACCTAAAGTATTTCGAGAAGCTATAAATAATTGAAATCTTAATTTCTCTCATCCTCCGGTCGGGCAGTATTATTTAGTGGATTCAGGATATCCACTATTGGAAGTATATATAACTCCTTACCGATCCGTGAGATATCAAATACCAGACTTTAGTGACACACAGAATGAACCGAAGTCATAAAATGAAATTTTCAACTACTATCACTCTAGTTTGCGTATGGCAATTGAAAGAACATTTGGTATTTGGAAGAAAAAATTTACCATCTTACGTAACATGCAGACGTATCCATACCATGTTCAAGTACAAATTGTTACTGCTACAATGGCTATTCATAACTACATCAGAAAATACAACGCTGGCGATCCATATTTTATGCCGTATGATGACGACCCTGATTTAGTGCCAGACGAATATCTCAAAGAATATTACAGTATATCAAATCCTCGAAACAGAGATCGAGAACACGTTCAAAGAACCAGAACAACATCCACCATGGCAGTTGTACGAGACAATATACAAAACGAACTAGTTGTCGTGGTAATGCATTAAAAAGTTTCATTGTATTCTGTATTTTATAATAGCATTTTAAATTTTGCAATTTGTATTCCGCAATTAAGTAATTTTAATTCTGCAATTTGTATTCTACAAGCTATTATTCTGTTCA
Organism: Allium sativum; assembly: GCA_030737875.1. Lineage (NCBI taxonomy): Eukaryota > Viridiplantae > Streptophyta > Magnoliopsida > Asparagales > Amaryllidaceae > Allium > Allium sativum. The sequence goes on from CM060925.1 coordinate 208,170,111, forward strand.
GTAATAGACACACACATACACAAACAATTAAAAATAATATATAATACCTCTGCCCCTTCCAAAATGCCCATTTCGTAAAAAAAAAAAACACATTCCCCGTTTGCAACAATTCCCCTTTAGATACCCCTTTTAAATTCCCCTTCCAAATAATTCTTCCCATTCAAAATCAAACGGATCCTAACACTACTTCACCTGATACCCAACTTCAACTGAAATTACTCCAGCAACTCATATTAGGTTCAACCGTTTAACTAATAAATCTTTAACTATAAAATAAATAAGTTTTAGCTATTTTCCTTTACCCCAAAACTATCCGTCGATATTTCCCATTTGAATAGGAAAAACTGATGTCTTCACCACGGCATTACAACGTATGCCCCCATTTCCTACATCACTAGCACCCACGTAAAGTCAGCTTTTATACACAGTTCATCAACATTCCACCCTCTGCCTGTCCATTTCAATACCCATGCGTCCCTCAGTAGAACTAATGCCAGTCCACCTCAACACCCACGTGGCAGAACTAATGCTAGTCCACCTCAACACCCACGTGGCAGAACTAATGCCAATCCACCTCATCACCCACATGTCCCCCCATCCAAGTCAAACCATACAACCTCTATATAGAACAGTTAAGAACTCTCAACAAACCCACAAACCACGCTCATGACCTTCCTCACTACCAGTATTCCTTCACTTTGTCTCACACGTTGGGCATAGCTGATCTTGAGTCTTGACCATTCATTCACTTCCCCAAAATTGAAAACAACCGCATGTCAACGTCCTCACGCCATGCTAACTTTTTCCTCTTTTACGTATGTTTTTCTCTACTGCTAGAACACAGCTAAACCGCCTTCTGTTTTCACATGAATACAACACCTTCCCACTCCGCCTGTTTAAACACTCCCTTCACTTAACTTACCACCGAACAATGAACTATCCTCTCCATTGAGCCTCACTTCATGTGACAGTGCCTCTCCTCCTGGCACAACGTAATTCGCTCCTTACTTCCTAGTATTCAACAGTCGTCCCAAAGTTTCCACGCAAGACCAAAACACTCTCTCCCAGTATCCATCCAGAATGCAACCACCATCACTACACAGACTATCTCTTCATTTTTGATCAATCATTGTTGGAAACAATGGTTCGGCTGAGTCGTGGACTAGGTCACTTTCTTGAAGACGTTTCGGCGATCTACTCAAGGTGCAAAGTAGTTCGTACTGTTCGCCGCCGCCTCTGGGATAAAACAACCTCTTCCTTGTTTTTCTTTGATATATCAGATCATTTGCACATATGAATCCGACTCAGTTTGCACTCTAAAAATAATACTGCCCATGTATATTTTTCTTTCTAATTTTTCAAAAGAGTGGTGGAAGAGAAGATAGAGAAAAAATATGTTTTCTTTCTGTGAAAGAGGAAGAGAGAGAGATTTTCCTTTCATATTATGTATTCTATGTTCTGTGTATATCCTGGTCTATGACCAAGTTGTTATATAGAAGAAATTGTAGTTATTCTAGTGGGAGGAGAATTGGACTGCAATTAATGTCATATTAAATGAAAGAAACATTCAAAAGAAATTTGCAATATGTCAATTGCATACGTTTAAAAAAGAGATGAACGTTAATAAATATTAATTTATTACCATTCATTGCAATTTGTTAATTTTATTTATATTTTGTAACAGCTCAATCAAATACATGTGTGTGTGTGTATATATATATATACACACACACACACACACATAACTATTATGCAAACGTAACAGCTCTCAGAAGAAAATTTACTGATACAAAATATAATACCGTTTATAACTTCTAACGACTCTATGCATTAATGGCTCATAAATATTTACATATATGTAGATATATTACCGTTTCAGTTTTCAACAGTTCTATTGCATTAATTGCATTACAATAATGGTTCAAATATATGTTACCGTTATTAATTTACAGCGGCTCAATTTTTATTTATTCTTATTTTTTTAAATAAATTCACAAAATATTCCAACAATCCCCCACTTGAATTTCTTAAAAAAATATTTTTGAGCAGTTCATTAAAAATACAAAAGATTGTGCATAAACAAAGGTGTCATCCGACTTGAACCTTTGCATAGTGAGTAAGATTCAGTTTTTACTAGAGTGACACGTAGTCTTGAACTCTATTCCTGACATCAAACCACACACAACCTTTCTAGAGTGCAATCAAATAAGCCTGTGCATTTATGGTCATGCACATCTATCCCAGTTTAGTGAACGCTCCAGGAATCTTGCCCAAAACTCCATAGGAAACGACCACATTTCCATATTCACACAGGTGAGTCTATCAAGAGAACTCCTGAAGGTAGGTACTCCACTCCAAATAGAGTATAGATCTCATTAAGAGTTTCTATTAACTCATCCGCTAATCACTTCAGGAATACATGCTTCTTAATATATAAATTTAGCATGTTCATCTATTATCACTACACAACTTGTTTTTACCCATTGAACCTAGTTCTTGGGATCTCCAGTCATTTAGGTCGGGTTACCATTGTGCGTGATTCCACAATCTAAGGGCAATAGTCCCATTCTTTCAGAATCATTAAGGACTTTCTTTCTGGTCAGTCCTTTCGTCAAAGAATCTGCCAAAGTATCATCACTTCATATGTGATGTTCTCTAACAATACTGTGCATACGACTGTTATTTCTTACCGTTGTAATATCGGTTCTGTCCTTCTTTCAATAGTCGTCAAATTTTCATCACTAAGTATGTGATGTTCTCTTACAGTATTGTACTTACGACTGTCGTCGTATACTGTTGTAATAACGGTTCTGAAATTTTTGCAATAGCCGTGGAACTATAGCAATAGATTACACCACGGTGTCAGTTTTTCCATATGGAGATCTCCACTAGCAGATTTCTTTAGTTCTCTGCTTCTTCATTAGTTGTGGCTAGTGCTATTATCTCAGTCTCTATACTGAGTCAAAATAATATGTTTCCTTGATTTTTTTTTCAAGAAACAACTACTCCAGCAATGCTAATTATATATATAGCCACTGGTCGCCTTTGAATCATCAGATTAAGTATTCCAGTCTGCATCGAAATATCCTTCAAGTATAGCTGGAAACTTTTCATAATGTAATCCAGTGTTCATGATTTATTTTAGTTGTAATACAAGGCTCATGGCTTATTTTAGGTATCTCATGACCCTCTCAATAACATGTTAATGCTCTATACTAGGTCTACTGATAAACCTGCATAATAATACCATGACATTGGCAGTGTCGGGTCTAATACAATCATTGGCAAACCGTAGGCTGTCAATGATGCTCTCATAGTACTGTCTTACACCTTCACTAGTGTTTTTAAATAGCTTCACACTAGGATCGTACAGTGTTCATGCAGGTTTACAGTCGAAGTAATTGTATTTCATTAGAATCTACTCAAAATAATGAGATTGATCCAAAGAAAGTCCTTTTTGAATCTAGTAATCTTAATACCATGGATTCCATTCGTCTAACTTAGATCTTTTATATCGATGTTGACACTTAGTAAGGATTTAACAATGTTTATAGCACGAATGTTTGACCCAAAAATAAATAGGTCATCTACATATAAACATATAATAGTACAAATGTCATTTTCAGATCTATAATAAACGCATTTGTCACTTTCATTAACTTTAAATCCATGTGGGATTATGAAGTTATCAAAATTTTCATGCCATTTTTTATGTGTTAGTTTTAAACCATATAATGATTTATCTAATTCGCAAATTTTACGTTCTTGACCATGAACTATAAATTATTCAAATTGGCCCATATAAATTTCCTGTTTCAATTCATCATCTAAAAAACGCAATTTTTACATCCATTTTTTTTTAATTTCGAAATTACGCAAGTGAAGTAATGCTCAAATGGATGTAGTTCCAATTACAGGAGAAATGATGTCAATAAATTATATATCTTTCCTTACATCATTTACCTATTAAATAGGCTACATATTTATCAGTTGTACCTTCATATTTTAATTTCCCTTTAAGCACTCATTTATTTTTTCTAGATTTACACCAAGTGATAAATTCACTAAGTGTCAAGTCTTATTAGATTCGAAAGAATCTAACTCATCATTTATAGCCTCTTGCCAAAGAAATGGCATTTAAGTAAGATAGGCCTGTTGAAGGTTTTCAGGGGATTCTCTTTTAGAGTAGAGGAACAATATATATATATATATATATATATATATATATATATATATATATATATATATATATATATATAAAAACCAAGATCTTTTGCCTTTCTTTCTCTTTCTAGATCCATCATTATGAAAAGTTAACATATATTTAGGGCGCTACAAAAGTAGGAAAGTTGCAAGTCAAATTTAATACCTAAATAAATGCTATTCTCGAATAGTTGAAAGCAACCCCCACTATTAAAAGAAACCCACACTATTAAAAGAAACCCCCACTATTTTTCTCAAACTAAAAACCACGATATATGATTCTTCAATTGTGTATGCATTTATTGTTAAATAAGTGTCATTCAATTAATGTTATTTCCTATAACATTTTCTAAATTCGCATTTAATTAATGTCAAATTTTATTAGTGACATTTTTTAAATTTATGCATATAAAGTATGTCAAAATATTTTGACGCAAAAACTTGTTCATCAAATTAATGTCAATTCTCAATGACATTATCAAATAACATACACATTTTATTAATGTCAAATATTTAGTGACATTTCCAAATAATATATGCGTTCTATTAATGTCAATTCTTACTGACATTTTTCAAATAACATACGCATTCTATTAATGTCAAATTTTTAATGACATTTTTCAAATAATATATGCATCAATTTATTTTGACATTTCCAAATAAATATGTGCATTTCAGTAATGTCAAAATTTTAATGACATTTTCCAAATAAGTATGCACTTAATTAATGTCAATTTATAATAAAGACATTTTCAAAATTTGCATTCAATTTGTGCTTATTCTAATGACACTTTCAAAACAAATTCCCTTTAATTACTATATATTCTTCATAAGTTGTAAATAACAACATCGGAACAATCATCAATAAATGTAATATGATACTGATTTTGTGTATAAGCTCTTTACTTCAATTAGCTCTCACATGAAATAAATCTGAAATTCAGATTTTCTAATAAAAAGAAATCTTCCAAAATCATTATATATGATCAAAAGTAAACAATTAATCTTATACCAATATTTAAAGTCTATTACAACTTTAAATTCACTAATTGAGTTTTACTATAATGTTAATCACCGATCAAATGTGATTACTCTCATTCATTATATCATTAAATGTTGTTTAATAACATTTATCATACAATTAAATGTTCAATTACAAACATTTTATTGCCTCATTTAAATTTCTCTAAACAAGAAGGACAAATTTCTAAATGCACATTAATAAATCATACACCTTAAAAATTCCCTTTTACTAATTTTACTGATTAGTAAACTATTAATATGCACCTTAATAAATCATACAAGCACTTTCACACGGTTCTCTAAAACAGTTGTTTTAGCTTAACATGAATGAATATAACATCACAATCTTTAGTTAACAATATAATTATATTTATATTGTTTTCATAATCTTAATCAAACTTTGACCAAATTTATTCCATTCAAAATCAATTTCAGGACTTATAAGATTAACTATTGTTTTCCAATAGTCTCCTAATTGATTTTTCTTAATTAGCAAGTCGATGCATAATCCAAAATAATAATAATGGACAAATTCTTTTCAAACTCAGAGCAGTTTCTCAATTATAACAGCAATATAACTGTTCATATAAAGTCATACCTTTGGAGATGATCTCAAAAGCTATTTCAAAGCTTATGTGATGCATCTCTACTAACCATTGAAAAATTGAAACTTGGATGACGGGGCAGCATCGTCAAGATTTGCAGTCGAAGCCATTGTTTTTCGAGTAACGTCTTCAAATTGTTGGAAACAATGGTTCGGATGAGTCGTGGACTAGGTCACTTTCTTGAAGACGTTTCGGCGATCTACTTAAGGTGCAAAGTAGTTCGTACTGTTCGCCGCCGCCTCTGGGATAAAACAGCCTCTTCCTTGTTTTTCTTTAATATATCGGATCATTTGCACATATGAATCCGACTCAGTTTGCACTCTAAAAATAATACTGCTCATGTATATTTTTCTTTCTAATTTTTCAAAAGAGTGGTGGAAGAGAAGATAGAGAAAAAAAATATGTTTTCTTTCTGTGGAAGAGGAAGAGAGAGAGAGAGAGAGATTTTCCTTCTACATTTTGTGTTCTATGTTCTGTGTATATCCTGGTCTATGACTAAGTTCTTATATAGAAGAAATTGTAGTTATTCTAGTGGGAGGAGAATTGGACTGCAATTAATGTCATATTAAATGAAAGAAACGTTCAAAAGAAATTTGCAATATGTCAATTGCATACGTTTCAAAAAGACATGAATGTTAATAAATATTAATTTATTACCATTCATTGCAATTTGTTAATTTTATTTATATTTTGTAACAGCTCAATCAAATACATGTGTATATATATATATATATGTATATAGACACACACACACATAACTGTTATGCAAACGTAATAGCTCTCAGAAGAAAATTTACTGATACAAAATATAATACCGTTTATAACTTCTAACGGCTCTATGCATTAATGGCTCATAAATATTTACATATATGTAAATATATTACCGTTTCAGTTTTCAACGGTTCTATTGCATTAATTGCATTACAATAATGGTTCAAATATATGTTACCATTATTAATTTACAACGGCTCAATTTTTATTTATTCTTATTTTTTTAAATAAATTCACAAAATATTCCAACAATCATGGTCGAACTCTTCCTCACATAAGTCTTCACGGAACTCTGCCGCGACCAAGCCAAACTCCACCTCTTCGCATCTCCAGTAATCACCCATCAGACAATCGTAAATCGCATGCTAACTACAACAAAACAATTTCCAATGATAGTCCAACTCCTCGCCACGTTCATGAATGTAAACCATACAAACTCTAAAACACCATTCATAGAAACACTCCTCACCTGACGAACTCCGAAACCGGTCGTCACCATCCTCTTCCACCCGACTACCCACTCTGGTCATCACGAACACAATCAGCGCCTACCTCCCTCCGGAAACAATAGCAACCCGCCTCAGCACTTACACCAACCTTCTTCAAACCCTTTAACGTCACGTTCGCCACTACATTCCACCACACAATCGCCCAGCTGAGCAACTCCTGTCGCTACCCTCCCAGCAAGCCCCTTAGATCGAACCATTCGTCAAATAACACTCAACAGAGTTCGCCTTCACACGTCATTATTAGCAAAATTCTCAAGTTGATGTTGAATTGGATAGCAAGTGAAAATGAGAGATTGTTTTCAAAAAAGGAAGTGATACTTTATTGCAACTTTGCTTACAAATTTTTTTTACTTTGTTACAAATGAGACATACCCCTCCTATTTATACTAGTTCACATCTCAAATGAATGGGTGAGATGTATTTAATCCTACGGTACATAGCTTTTTTCTAGAGTTTTCTATAACTCTCTTACAAAATATCTAGGCTTTTTTTACATAATTGAAGAGTAGAAAACTCTAGATACTAATTATTTAATTACAACATGAAAAAGGATAATTCTAGGCTCCTTACACATCATCATGTATCTAGATATTTCTATCTAGATATTTCTTGTTCTAGACTTCTCTTTTAACTCTTCCTCTTCAAATTATTTGTAGCCCAATCTCATGGCCCAAGTCAAGTTTAATTTTTCAACATCCCCCCGTAAACTTGACTTGGTTACTCCAAGAATCTCTCGTAGTCTTTGAAAGTCTTCATACTTCAATGCCTTTGTAAAGATATCTGCTACTTGTTCTTTTGAGTTGATATACTTTGCTTGTACTTCCTTTGTTGCAATTCGCTCTCGAATAAAGTGATAACGTGTATCGATGTGCGAACTCCGTTCATTAAAGACGGGATTCTTGGGTAGAGCGATAGCTGACTTATTATCCATGTAGAATTCTGTTGCATTCTTTTGTGGCATGTGTAACTCTTTCAACAAATCTCGAAGCCAAATAGCATGGCGAACACAAGTTGAAGCAACAACATATTCAGCTTCACAACTGGCAAGCGTCATGATCGGTTGCTTCTTTGAACTCCAGGTGAAAGCTGTATCTCCTATAAAGAAGACAAATCCTGTTGTGCTTTTACGATCGTCAACATCTCCAGCCCAATCGCTATCACTGTAACCAATCAACTTGACATTGTTAGACTTTGAATTTAACAAGCCAAATCAATGGTACCTTTGATGTATCGAAGAATTCTTTTTGCAGTCTTTAAGTGTGATGTCGTAGGAGCTTCCATATGGAGTCTAATGAGTCCAACACCATAAAGTATATCGGGCCTTATGCATGTGAGATATCTCAACCTACCAACCGGATTCTTGAATAATGTAGGATCTACTTCTTCTTCGTTAGTGTATTTCGAGAGCTTTGTCCCACATTCTATCGGGGTACTTACTGGCTTACTTCCATCCATTTTATTAAATATTTCCTTTGCATATGTTTCTTGTGAAATAAATATGCCGTGTTCACTTTGAGTTACTTGAATGCCAAGATAATATGACATGAGTCCGATATCCGTCATTTCAAATTCTAAACTCATCTCCTTCTTAAAATCCTCAAATGCTTTTGGATTATTGCCAGTAAAAATCAAATAATCCACGTACAAACATACAATCAAGATATCTCCACTTTGGTTTGTTTTTACGTAAAGAGCATGTTCGTAGGGGCATTTTATAATGTTATTTTCTAGAAAATATTTATCAATTCTAGTATTCCATGCTCTAGGGGCTTGTTTCAAACCATAAAGTGCTTTTTTCAATTTTAAACTTTTCCTTCATGTCCTTTAATTTTATAGCCAGGTAGTTGCTCCAAAAAAACTTCTTCTTCTAATTTGTCGTTTAAGAAAGCTGATTTTACATCCATTTAATATATTTTCCATTTGTTTTGGGCCGCTAAAGAGATTAGTAATCTTATAGTTTCTAAGCGGGCAATGGGAGCAAATACCTCTTCATAATCTATACCTGATCTTTGTTTGTATCCCTTAGCTACCAATCTAGATTTATATCTTTCAACTTCTCCTTTAGCGTTCCTCTTTACTTTGTAAACCCATTTTACTCTAATAGCTTTGTGTCCTTTTGGTAAATTAGCTAGCTCCCATGTATCATTCTACACAATGGCTTTGATTTCTTCATCCATAACACTTCTCCATCTTTTGTCTTTTTTTTCTACTTCGAAATCTATTGGCTCACAATCTGCAAAAAGACAAAATAACATAATATCATCAGAAAGTAGTGTTACCTCATATAGTTCCTGTAATGATATCATACGTGGGACCCTTTCACTTGAGCTTTCTTCTTCTGGAGATTCTTCTTGAGTGCATGATGGAGATGACAGTGTTGGACTAGTTGGGTCTTCTTGCACATCATTGATTTCTTCATCTTCGTAAAAGGGGAGGAAATTATAATCACCTTCTTTTGTGCTCCAATTACAAGTATATTCTTCATCAAACTCCACATCTCGACTAACAACAACTTTTCCATTTACTGGATTATATAACTTATACCCTTTTGCCCGCGGGTCATAGACAATGAAAATATATTTTTCACTTTTATCATCTAACTTGGAGCGTCTTTGGTCCGGCACATGGGCATATGTAATGCTTCCGAAAACTTTCAAGTGAGATATACTTGGTTTTCTACCACTCCATGCTTCTTCGGGGGTTTTGTTCCACACACTCCGAGTTGGAGAGCGATTTGCTAAAAATACCGCGCATTCAATGGCTTCGGCCCAAAACTCTTTAGGAACATTTTTGCTCTTTAACATGCTTCGTGCCATGTTGAGAAGAGATCTATTCTTCCTTTCCACAACCCCATTTTGTTGTGGAGTATACGGGACAGTTAAGGGACGGCGAATTCCATTTTCTTCACAAAATTTCTCAAATTCTTTGGAGGTAAATTCCCCACCTCGGTCGAACCTCATAGCTTTTATCTTATAACCACTTTCATTTTCTACAAAAGCTTTGAATTTCTTAAAAGCATCAAATACATTGGACTTTTGTTTAAGGAAATAGGCCTAGATTTTTCTACTATAATCATCAACAAATAAAGCAAAGTAATTACTTTTCCCAAGTGAACATGGTTTTATTGGACCATAAATATCAGTGTGAATCAACTCTAATGGTTTATTAGCCCTTGTGTTGGACTCTTTTGGAAAACTTTTCCTTGATTGTTTTCCAAATAAGCACCCTTCACATAGTTGATTCATATTATCAATTCGTGGTAAGCCTTTTACCATGTTTTTATTCTTTAACAACTTCAAACCCCCAAAATTAAGATGTCCAAATCTTAAGTGCCGAAGCCCTGATGAATCTTTATAGCATGATTTTAAGCATTTCACAGTACCATTTGAAATATGCAGTGGAAACATTCTATTTTTCGACATCTCTACTTTAGCAACCAAATTTCCTTTAGCATCTTTCATGGAAAGGCTATAAATTTTCTTATGAATATCATATCCTTTTTCTAAAAGTTGCCCCAAGCTTAGAATGTTACTTTTCATATTAGGCACATAATATCATTAGAGATAAAGTCTTGTTTTCCATTTTTCAAGCAGATTGATATTTTTCCTTTTCCTTTAACAGGAATTTTGGATTCATCACCAAAATGAATGTTTCCACTTACCGATTCATCAAGCTCCGTGAACATATTCCTTCTTCCACACATATGATTGCTTGCCCCAATATCTAAATACCATGTGTTAGTATTACCACTTTCATCTCCTTTATGTGCCAAAAGTAGTGTAGAATATTCTTCCTCTTCTTTAGCAAAGTTAGATCTCTCAGGAACTTTATTAGAAGTAGATCTACATTCGGAAGCAAAATGCCCAAATTTATCACAATTATAACATTTAATTTGTGATTTATCATACCTTGGCCTTCCATTTTTTTCATGTTTCCTCCTCTTCCTTGACCTCCTGTAGCATATGTGTTCTAGCTTCTCTTCTCTTTATTGAAAGATTTTTAACCACCTCTTCCATAGCTTTGGCCTCAACCTCTTCCTCTTTGGCTATGACCTTTTATAATTCTTTCATTTTCGCTCAAGGTGAGTTTGGTTTGAAGAGCTTGCTCTAATGGCTCTTCCTTAACCCTTTTCTTTAATTTTTCTTCATGGGCTTGAAGCGATCCCATGAGTTGATCAATGGTCATGGATTCAAGATCTTTATATTCTTCAATAACTACTACTATATAATCGAATTTTGAGTCTAAAGATCGTAGAATTTTCTCAACCACTCTAGAGTCTTTCAATTTTTCACTATATCTTTTCATTTGATTTACAAAAGATAAAACTCATGAAAAATAATCATCAATCGATTCGGTTGATTTCATGTGTAAATCTTCAAACTCACCTCGCATAGTTTGTAGTCTTATCTTCTTCACTTTATCAATGCCCTTGAATGCATTCTCCAAAATCTCCCATGCTTCCTTACTACTTTTTGCACTTGCCACCTTCTCAAGCATTGATTCATCCAAACCTTAATGAATGAGAGTAAGAGCCTTTCGGTCCTTCTTTCTTGTATCAATCAATTTATCCCTTTGATTTTGGGATAAAGTGGTGATGTCGGCGGGTTTAACATACCCATTTTCAACGATATCCCACACATCTTGTGATCCAAGCAACGACTTCATGCGAATACTCCAATTGTCATAGTACACCTTCTTTAGCAATGGAATTTGAAATGGAGTTGCCATATTTTTTAACCAAAGACCTAGCTCTGATACCAATGTTAGCAAAATTCTCAAGTTGATGTTGAATTGGATAGCAAGTGAAAATGAGAGATTGTTTTCAAAAGCGGAAGTGATACTTTATTGCAACTTTGCTTACAAATTTTTTTTGCTTTGTTACAAATGAGACATACCCCTCCTATTTATACTAGTTCACATCTCAAATGAATGGTTGAGATGTATTTAATCCTACGGTGTATAGCTTTTTTCTAGAGTTTTCAATAACTCTCTTACAAGATATCTAAGCTTTTTTTACACAATTAAAGAGTAGAAAACTCTAGATACTAATTATTTAATTACAACATGAAAAAGGATAATTCGAGGCTCCTTCCACATCATCATGTATCTAGATATTTCTATCTAGATATTTCTTGTTCTAGACTTCTCTTTTAACTCTTCCTCTTCAAATTATTTGTAGCCCAATATCATGGCCCAAGTCAAGTTTAATTTTTCAACATCATCACCTCGCATCCTCTTAGAACATTCGCAACCATGGATCCACCGCCTCCCCATCTGTTCATCCACTAGCATCGCGATGCCAAACCGCGAATACCTCTTTAAAAGACCACCTCCTTTCCCAAATCTCCCATCGCAACCTCTACTGACCCTCCATCTCGCGTCGATTGGCATCGAGCTTCCATCAGCTCACGATTTTGGATTTGGCGTATTTATATTTCCAATTTTGGATCGAAAATGATTTTCTGAGCTTGTGAGAAAATTAGAAATGAGCATGGTTTATATAGGGAAGGGATTTTGAGGATAATAACAAAGTCATTTCAATAGGGGATGGGTACAGCGTAGAGTGATGGGTAGCACAATGTAGAGTTTGAAGTTTTCTGCCTTAGCATGTCTTCTCACTGGTACAGAATAGGTGTAAATTTCTTTACCTTAGGTACTGCATTTGGGTTTAGCTATGTCGCACGCATCCCCTTAATTTATTTACAGCATAATGTGAAGACTTCAGGACGAAGGGATAGCATGGTAGGGTGTACGAGAGTGTGTTTATTTAATTCGTAGGGTGTAAGTTTTTATTAAATAAGGGGATGGCACAGAAATGTTTCAGAGTAAGAACGCGATATATATTTCTTCTTGTATGTAAGGTTAGGTCAGTGCATGATTTTTCTCTTATCTACACGTAAGCTTGAAATTATGTCCACGTGTATATATGTGTTAGCGTAGGTATGTATTTCATTAGGAATTACATTTATTTATTTTATATTTTATTATGGTGTTAAATTTTACCGTTAGCTGTTACATTCGTATCGTCGCATGCCAACTCCAAATAAATATTTAAATTAATAAAGTAAATCAAATATCCGATTATAGAAAGTACGGGACGTTACAAAACGTTTTTTATTTCTCCTCATAGATATTTTGGCAAAAAAGAATATAGAGTTTGTATCACCTTCTTAAAGCCAAAATGGTTTTATTTTTTGCATGAGAGATTCAATTTGTAACTTTGTATTCTTAACTCATCACCTATCTGTTTCATTCTATTACATAATGAAACATTTTAAATATCATCATCAGTTTGTACAAAGATATTTTGATACTCATCTTGTAAGCCTTTTTATTGCATCAGCTAGTGTTATGCTTTTACTCCATGCTTTCAAGCAATCTTTCATCCTTTTTAATTGAGCAATGAAATTGTTTGGGAAATTCTCCCAAGTATGAAGATTAAGCCCTTCAGATACACAATGATGATAACCACGCATAGTGTGTAACATGTTAACTTATCTGAAAGCTGGTCTTATATTCTGTTTGCTGGTATCTTTAAATCTTATCAATATGAGAGTATGGTCACAGAGATTTGTAGGAAATCCAATGGTAGACAAGTCTATGGGCATAATTGCATGAATTGTTTCATCAACATTTTGCTATTGTATGTAGCCATTTTTCTATTTAACTATGTAAATTCACATCCCTACATAAAGCATTGAGCAAGACCACACTATAAGATACAGTTATCCAAAATTAGCAACCTCTTTTAATGTTCAAATGCGCTAATCAAGATATTATAAAAAAGGTACAGTAAATATATTAACGGTTGATTAAACTGGATGCTGGTTAAGATGTTTGCACTTTACGTGTACCCATTTTTTCTCCCTTTTAGCTCAACAAATTTGGGAACAAGAAGACCGTGCTAGATTGAACTTCTTGTAAATTTGCACTACTAAATGGGCCAACAATACTTATTGTACTACAAACATGAGTGGATCATGTAGAATTTGTAAGAAGTTTCATGAATATTTCTTATAAGTATATGCATCACTGTCCCAATACAAACTTAACAAAGCGTCTTTCATCCGCCTACGCTATCTTCAATATGTAGCATATCAAAAAATTAGAAAATATTTAGTACCCAACCACTCGCTTAATTTTCACTACGAGCGACTCCGATCATTATAGCTTGCATTCCACTATTCTTTCACATTTATAAATTGACCCATCACTCCACTTATCCATCAGTTCACTCTACCTTTGCACTTTTCTTCTTTCATATTTGAATTCTGTTTAATACATTATGAAACACTTGATGACTTTAGCCTTCATTCTTCTTTTCACCTTTTTTTCCTTCTTCCTTTCTTCAAGCTACTATTGCTGGTTCAGGCAAACTACACACCCACACACACACAAAAAGGAGCTTTACATATGATGCATATGGTATTTCTTTATATTTTGCAAACATCATCTCTTTGGATTTCAGTGGAAAAATGATTAAAACGCACCATTGTCTCTTTACACCACTTCTAATGGCCCGAATTTCCATTCCCTTTGAGTCGACTAATGACACCATATGTCCAACCCAAATTGCATAGAAACATGAATCATTATTACAAAGAAGTTAGAGGATGGGAAATAAAAAGAAAGAAATATTTGAATAGAAGAAAACGAAGATTACAAACTCACAGCGGAACAAATAAAATATATTAGATAACATAAACTTTGAAACAAAATTCAGTAACTTTATATACATACCATCATTAGAGCACAACAGCTATTTCTGGAACAGTTATAAACACCTGTTTCTAGACACGAACATAATACACAGTGGAAAAATATGATAGTCTATAGCCAACTGGTTAAGCATTCTGCTTCAAACTCCTCCAAGTGAATCTGTAAAATCCCGACTACTTGACTGCCCGTACAAATTTGGGCACCCAAGAGTTTAGGGAAAACAAACAAAATAAACTCTGGGTCAATCATGAGACTGGTGTGAGTAAACTCCAACCATTTGTTTAACTTCCAAAATCATTTCGAAAGAAATGATAATCGTAAGACCGATCCACACGTAAACACGGATGGTTTTTACCTTATGATAACCAAAATATTTTTTTGATATCAAATCCAGTGATATTACAATAGTGTCTAAATCAAATAAAGAGAAATCTAGCGGAATGCTTGCATCTCACGCTCCATATATAATATTAAATCAAAAAACGCAGGGCGCTTATTAGAGATTGAATTTCAAACATGACAAGATATGGAACCACCTTTCGATAGTGTACCTCTAGAGAGGAATACACTGGGTTCAATAAGAACGTCTTGCAGCCCGACCCACACATGGTTGGCCACTCATTTAACTTGAGTGTACCGAGCATATTATCACCAACGGTTGTGATCAGCTACCGTTATCGAAAGAATACAGCAACGAATAAAATAGGAAGAAATGGAATTTCTCTAGATCAAGTGATAATACCCCTAATGGGAATGACCCATTTGGCCATGCTGCCTGCCCGATATTTGTCATTTTCCGGTTGATGAGGCTTGAGGTCACGATTATTTTTCAGAACATCTGGTCACCATTTACATTGAATGTCACCTTGTCAGATACGTCCATATATTTTGTCCTGGGACTAGACAAACCAAATGCACTATACCATCAATCCATCTTGGGCAATTTCTACCTAGGATTTACAGAACAGCCCTTACACATTTCTCCGTTTTCAATTATCTTCAGTATAAGTTGATTCGTATCGCTTATGCTAATACGGAGTGGTTTTCAAATATTAAATCTGATCACGGTCTCTCAGTATTGACAACGGAGGTATAAAAAAAGAAAAACTTTGATAGTCGGTGATTTAACTATCAAACAAAATCCATACAATCAATGGTCCTATTTCCAATTGGAAATTCTACCGATCAACCATCAGACAACAATAGGACCTTTTTAAATTAATTTCTTATTAAATTATCATTATCCATTTTCTTATCTTTTCTCAACTATTTTTCAAGGCTTGCTCATCTCCACGATCATTGGGAAACATTTCCATATATCACAAATTACTTATTTTCCGGAAAATATCTCATATTACGGTTGGAAAACATTTCCATATATTCATATATTCTTATTTTCTATATTTGGAAAATATATGTTATCCACATTGGAAAATATTTCCAATCCCTATTTTTACTTCTCATTAATCACATCATTTCATTTCATATACTTCGAAAACAATTCAAATTTTATTTGGAAAACGTTCCCAAATTCCATGTATTTGGATTTAGCCGATATTATATAAAATATCGTTATTATAACTCAACATATTAATCTTTCATTAACTAACTCACTCTTGTCACCGAACCTTAACCCTTTCTTAGTCAATCACGAAGTCAGTCAAGTTGGGGTATAATTACCTCTCAAACCTTAATTCAAAAGCATTCTTAACTTTGAAATAGTCCAAACTCACAACTTCAGCAAAACATCGCTTACGCAACTCTCAGATTCAATCTAAGAATCCACTTCTTTTACGAAAGACATTGATTATAACGGTAGCGTTATAATCGTTGTTTCCAAACATTTGATTTATAAACATTTATTTTGAAGGTAGTGTTAAAAGCGCAGGGTTTAGATTTAAAAAACATTTATTATAACAGTAGTATTATAATCGTTGTTTAGATTTACAAAACACTTATTATAACGGTAGTGTTATAATCGTTGTTTCCAAATATTTGGTATATATAAAAATATAACTTGTACTTATTAATTCAATTGATAAGTAAATAAATAATTAATTAAACAGATTCAAACGAAAAGTAAAAATAACTACTTCCCTAAATTCAATATATCCAATAAATAACTCTCTCTTAAATAATCTATATTCGATTTATATTCCTAACTTCGGAATTTATCTACCATTTCAGGTTAATTCAAATTCCAAATTCACTTTTAAAATTTTCCTTTCCAGATCATTACCAAATTCCTTTATAACCATTCCAGTCTACCAAACGTTATCACACTTTATTTTATATTCCGAATTTTGAACTAAAACTCATCGTTTTCTTTTAAAACGATTACCCATTTCCCTATTCATTCAATTTCCAATTTGGATTCATATTTCAAATCTGAATTTCCTTTAGAGATATTTCATTCACAAAAATATTTTCTTTAAACCATTCACTTAAATCGTGAATATATTTCTTTTATATACAGTTTGATTTCATACTTGTAAACATATCTTAAACCCCAAATTTTGTTTATAAATTCTATTCAAAATTATTCATACAAGCATCATCTCTTTTTATTTCAACCATTTAAAATCTCATTTAAATTTCCTTAATAATATCTAAGTTCAAATCTCATTTCAAATATTGGTTTTAAACCCGATTTCTACTTTTTCGTATAAATTCAAAATTTGAATTTATTATTCCAATTTATCCAATGATAAATAATTCACTTAATTTATACTGTCGTTTATAAACAACTTCTTGTTTTCTCCATTTAAATGTTTTTAATTTCAAATCTATTCGAAATTACATTTTTATTTTTGGAAATAAATTTCTATTTTCTTAAAAACTCAAATTTCATTTCCTATATTTGAAAATATTTTACGGTATTCAAATACCAAAATTCTAAGGCTAGGGTAATTCAACACAGCGTAATCAGTCACAATAAATATCACAGTAAATAACAAACAATAATATAAATGCTGAGGAATCCAATTGGATACCTCCAACTTGTTCCCTGCATCCACAAATGTTAATCAATATTACTTTCACATAAATATGAAATATCATAGTAAACAGTACTAATAATCGATCAACGATATAACTATATCAACTATTTCAAGCAGTTTTATCAACCGTTCATCCAAACAACCATCACACAATATAAAATTACTATAAATGAATTTAAAACTTGTTTATATAAAAATATAAACGAAGCAGAGTTAGTGAGTTTACTCACCTTGGTTCACAATTAAAGATTCTGCTTTGGTTTAATTTAAAATCAAATTAACGTTTAATTCTATATGAAATTACGACAGCTTTGTTCTCCGCCACTTCCATCCAATGGATCTTGTCGTTTCGATTCAACATAACAGGTTTTGTTTCAATTCTGATCACAAACGAATTAGTTATAGCTATGTTAATGTTAAATTTAAGTTATAATAAAATAATATTTACTAATATCTCCTTAATAATATATTTTCTTTTAAAATTTTAAAATCCTTACTATTTTTAAGCTTTCCTTCCTCCAGCTAAAACATGCGTTGAAGCTTCCTTATTTCCAGCGTTTATGTCCTTTCCACATTGGAAAGAAACCCGACCCTTGCTGCTGTTCTTCACCATATGAAAATTCCCTTCACGTATTCCTTCTTTAAATTTAATAATGCCATATTCTATTCCACTTCATCTTCTCTCTCCCACTTATCTCCTTTCTTCTACATCCAACCCGAATGCAACAGTGCCACCTTCCTTCCCAATGCTATAGTAATGCATCATGCAAAGAATACATGGCCAGAACTTGAAGACCATATTCCCTTATTATCCCACTAACTCCAAAACACAAGCAAACATTAACACCTTTCCTCCAGTAAAATTTGAACCGAGCTTCTATTCTTTTTTTTTTCATGAGCAAGACTCCATCCTAAATTGCCAGCGACGCTACCACGGACCGAGCACTGATCGGAACACGCCATATCCTCCGTTGGTCCATGTCATCGTCACCGACATATCGGCCTCCACCTCCCCCTCATTTCTTCCTCGCAGTGCTTCGCTCAACGATCAACGAAGAAGCCAGAAAATCAAGTTGGCTCGAAACCCTTTTCCGCTAAAGATCTCCGCTGTCAAGCCACTATCGACCACCGCCCCGATGCCAGTAGTCGCGTCTCCATCCCGCAGACCTCCATCGTTCAGACTCCCCCTACTGGCGAGGCACGCTGACATCGAAAAACTCTAGTACTCAGGACGCTGTTCAAAAATTTCAAACAAGAAAAATCTGATCGCACCATATAACAGTGATACCCACTTGAAGCCCTTGTTGTAACGATAATAATGAATTTAAGACCATATTTTTTTTAGGTAGTATTTGATTTTTAATGAATTTATGGAGTTCCATTTGTTCACATAGTTTTGCACAAGGAGTAAGAGACGGAGTACCGGTATTTAATAGAGAAACAACTTGGGTGGCACGGGTGTAACAGCGTAGGGAACACGGTATCCATGGCTTGGCACTCACGGAAAGGGTTAGTTTGGGGATCACAGAATTGAAAAACTGGAGAGCAGGCTAATGGAGTGTACATCATAAGATAGTATTTCCCTTCTTATTTTATTTTTCTCTTCCAACCTTTCAAGCCGTGAAAGAGCAGGGCTGAAGCTGCTTACGTTTATTATACATCTTAGTTTCTATATTTCTGTAAACATCATATTCAAAATCATTTTTATATGAAGCATTAAGTTGAATAAATAACAATTGAACGGATCTGGTGGTGATACGAATTGGTTTGTGCTTGATGGTTAGGACATGAAAATGGGAGCAACTCTAAGTTTTTTTACAAACTAATACATAGTTAAAGTGTATTTTGAAATCTTAAACCGATGTGTTTGGTTACATGTTAAATGGATCTCTCATAAGAATATCTTTTTTTCTTGAAAATCAAATTTTGGTAGTTTATAGACAGTCAGCTTAAGGTAACTGATATATTTGGATGCTTACACTTGCATGTATTCATTGTTACCTAGTCTTGCACACACGGGTTCAGTGATTATAACTGAAAACATTGATTCCACGTATATAAATTCCTTGGTATAAGTAAATGTTTACTCTTTCCTAGGACACAAATGTTGGTTTGGATAAAGAGTTCTCAGGAGAGTAACTTGACTTATAATTTATATTTTTAATGAAGTCTAGCGGTACGCCGTTACATACAACTTCGTTTGCATACGAGCCGTTGTGGAAAAGATAAAAATATAATCGTAACAAACAATGCTCCACGATCCCAAAAATATAATAATATAGACAAGTTTACTTCTATTGTGATATCCGAAAACGCTGATATAAGGTGTAAAATATTTCAAATAAAATGTTGCTTATTTTTCAAAATAAAAATTACAGAAAAATTCTATAAATAAAATTATAACTACGTCTCAAAAATCTCGTCCAATTTTAAGCCATTATCTAATTATATTAAATAAACTGTTATGGCTTATATACGACTCCACGGCGACTTTCTGTAAACTTGATTTGGACATAACTTATTATCTATAAGATGAAATCTCGATTTTTCATTTCCATTAGAAAGATACATTCAAATAGATTTGAACATTTCTTATTTCAAAGAAATCTGACTTATATTGGTTTATGTATATCCAATTGAAGTTCAGAACGTAATATTATGAACTACTGCGACGTTATGAGCTCATTTTAAATTTTACTTTAAATTATACGCTTAAATCTCATTTTAAATAATAAATTCCTTATAAAAATTGATTTATATTTAAAACAAATTTAAATATTCAGAATTAAATGGATAAAAATCCGGGTCGTTACATTCCTTCCCCCTTAAAAGGATGACGTCCCCGAAATTGCTATGGTAGGAAAAATGCTTCAACCAATTAACTTAAAATCTTATGTTTCATTTCTAAACATTTAATTCCAAACAATCCAATCCAAATACCAATATATTTTTATTAACAAAATTCTTGAAAATTTTCTAACTCCTTAAATTTTCGAAAAATTTCGGTAGAATCTCCCCTGCATGGAGGGATTTCTGCGATATCGCAGGTTATTCATACGTCGAAAAACAAAATTAAAACCCAATTTTTGTATTTTTGCACAGGCATACCTTACATAAGCGTTATTGAGCGAATTTGCTTCATATATATGTAACCAAAGTCAAGCCAATCTCTCCATGGACCTGTGCTTACTTAATTCATCAGGTGAGTCATAACATATGAAGTTTAATATCCATCTAATTCCTTAACATGAATAAATCACAATTTTTTTTTTATATTTTTCACTCAATCCATATTCATCTCAAGTTGGTTTTAAACCAATTCAGTTACTTTCTATGGGTTCAAACAATTTAATTTGCTTTGGTTTATCAAAATGACAATCCAACTCATATCATTTGCTTATGAATTGATTCATAAATTCACTTGGCCAAGTTTCTGTGCAGTTGCAACCAAATTTCATTTCATTTGATACATTTTTACCCTTTCAAACTTATACATGTTAAATTTCCATAATTAAATCTAATATGATAGTAATCTGTCACTTAGAAACTCGAAAATGAATACCAATAATGTCGCGATCCAATATCAAAATTATTTTCTCGCCTCTGAAATGACTTCAGGGCTTAATCATTGTCAAAATATATTTAAAACCATTCTTATTCAAAATTTCCTTTAAAACAATGCTATATTACCTTTTTAGGAAATATCATCTAAATATATAGGATTTAAATTCCAAATTCTGGTTTGAATTTAATTCAAATTTAGCTTATTTGTGTACTCCATTCTTATATAAATCAATTTGGTTTGATATAACCATTTCAATATTTTATAATTCCGTTTGATTGTAATAACAATCAATACATCCTTATATTATAAAATTTCATAAATTATTCCTTTCATATCAAAATAATTTTTGGGAAAAATTATTTCATTTACCCATTTTTAAAAACAATACTGTGTTGAATCGCTTTGTTCGAGAGTTTAGAAACACCTATCGATACAGTTGTACATTCTGTATCGACCAGAATTCATAAACTACTTAGCGAATCAACCAACACAACATAAAACAATTTTATATCAAATCCACAAATACGTGCGCATATATATACACTCATACTCAATCTAGGATATTATTAACCCTATCTCTATTGAGTTATGCCACAGAGCCAAGGTTACTCCTCAACCTTCAGCTCTGATACCACATGTAATGGCCCAAATTTCCATTCCCTTTGAGTCGACTAATGACACTATATGTCCAACCAAAATTGCATAGAAACACGAATCATTATTAGAAAGAAGTTAGAGGATGAGAAACAGAAAGAAAAAAAATATTTGAATAGAAGAAAATGAGGATCACAAACTCACAGCGGAACGAATAAAATATTAGATTACATAAACTTCGAAACAAAATTCAGTAACTTTATATACATACCATCATCAGAGCACAACAACTGTTTCTGGAACAGTTATAAACACCTGTTTCTAGACATGAACATAATACACAGCGGAAAAATATGATAGTCTATAGCTAACCGGTAAAGCCTCCTGCTTCAAACTCCTCCAAGTGAATATGTAAAATCTCGACTATTTGGCTGCGATGCAAATTTGGGCATCCAAGAGTTTAGAGGAAACAAACAAAATAATCTCAAGGTCAGTCATAGGACTAGTGTGAGTAAACTTTGATAGTTGGTGATTTAATTATCAAAGAAACATCTGTATAATCAACGGTCCTATTTCCAATTGGAAATTCCACCGATCAACCATCAGACAATATTGGGGCCTTTTTAAATTAATTTCTTATTAAATTATCATTATCCATTTTCTTATCTTTTCTCAACTATTTTTTAAGGCTTGCTCATCTCCATGATCATTAGGAAATATTTCCATATATCACAAATTACCCATTTTTCAGAAAATATCTCATATTACGATTGGAAAACATTTCCATATATTCACAAATTCTTATTTTCTATATTTGGAAAATATATGTTATCCACATTGGAAAATATTTCCAATCCCTGTTTTTACTTCTCGTTAACCACATCATTTCATTTCCTGTACTTCGAAAACAATTCAAATTTTATTTGGAAAACGTTCCCAAATTTCATTTATCTGGATTTAACAGATATTGTATAAAATATTGTTATTATAACTCTACCTATTAATCTTTCATTAACTAACTAACTCTTGCCACCGAACCTTAACCCTTTCTTGGTCAATCATGAAGTCAATCAAGTTGGGGTATAATTACCTCTCAAACCTTAATTCAAAAGCATTCTTAACTTTGAAATAGTCCAAGCTCACAACTTCAACAAAACATCGCTTACGCGACTCTCAGATTCAATCTAAGAATCTACTTCTTTTACGAAAGACATTGATTATAATGGTAGCGTTATAATCGTTGTTTCCAAACATTTGATTTATAAACATTTATTTTGAAGGTAGTGTTAAAAGCGCAGGGTTTAGATTTATAAAACATTTATTATAACAGTAGTATTATAAACGTTGTTTAGATTTACAAAACACTTATTATAACGGTAGCATTATAATCGTTGTTTCCAAATATTTGGTATATATAAGAATATAACTTGTACTTATTAATTCAATTAATAAGTAAATAAATAATTAATTAAATTAATTCAAACGGAAAGTAAAAATAACTACTTCCCTAAATTCGATATATCGAATAAATAACTCTCCCTCGAATAATCTATATTCGATTTATATTCCTAACTTCAGAATTTATCTACCATTTCAGGTTAATTCAAATTCCAAATTCACTTTTGAATTTATTCTTTCCAGATCATTAACAAATTCCTTTATAACCATTCCTGTCTACCAAACATTATCACACTTTATTTTATATTCTGAATTTTGAACTAAAACTCATCGTTTTCTTTTAAAACGATTACCCATTTCCTTTTTCATTCAATTTCCAATTTGGATTCGTACTTCAAATCTGAATTTACTTTAGAAATATTTCATTTGCAAAATATTTTCTTTAAACCATTCACTTAAATCGTGAACATATTTCTTTTATATACAATTTGATTTCATACTTATAAACATATCTTAAACCCAAATTTTGTTTATAAATTCTATTCAGAATTATTCATACTAGCCTCATCTCTTTTCATTAAAATCATTTAAAATCTCGTTTAAATTTCCTTAATAATATCTAAGTTCAAATCTCATTTCAAATATTGGTTTGAAATCCGATTTCCACTTTTCCATATAAATTCAAAATTTGAATTTATTATTCCAATTTATCCAATGATAAATTATTCACTGAATTTATACTATAAACAACTTCTTGTTTTCTCCATTTAAATGTTTTTAATTTTAAATCTATTCGAAATTACATTTTTATTTTTGGAAATAACTTTCTTTTTTTAACTCTAATTTCATTTCCTATATTTGAAAATATTTTATGGTATTCAAATACCAAAATTCTAAGGCCAAGGTAATTCAACACAGCATAATCATTCACAATAAACAACACAGTAAATAACAAACAATAATATAATTGTTGAGGAATCCAGTTGGATCCCTCCAACCTATTCCCTGCATCCACAGATTTTAATCAATATTATTTTCACATAAATATTAAATATCATAATAAATAGAACTAATAATTGATCAACGATATAACTATATCAACTATTTCAAGCAGTTTTATCAACCATTCATCCTAACAACCGTCACAGGGTACAAAATTACTATAAATGAATTGAAAACTCGTTTATATAAAAATATAAACGAAGCAGAGTTAGTGAGTTTACTCACCTTGGTTCACAGTTGAAGATTTTGCTTTGGTTTCATTTAAAATCGAATGAATGTTTAATTTTATATGAAATTACAGCAGCTTTGTTCTCCGCCACTTCCAACCAGTGGAACTTGTCATTTCGATTCAACATAACAGGTTCCGTTTCAATTCTAATCACAGACAAATTAGTTATAGCTATGTTAAATTTAAGTTATAATAAAATAAAAATTTACTAATCTCTCCTTAATCATATATTTTCTTTTAAAATTTTAAAATCCTTATCGTTTTTAAGCTTTCCTTCCTCCGGCTAAAACAAGCGTTGAACCTTCCTTATTTCCAGCGTTTATGTCCTTTCCACATGGGAAAGAAACCCGACCCTTGCTATTGTCCTTCACCATATGAAAATTCCCTTCACCAATCCCTTCTTTAAATTTAATAACGCCTAATTCTATTCCGCGTCATCTTCTCTCTCCCACATATCTCCTTACTTTTGCATCCAACCCGCATGCAACAGTGCCACCTTCCTTCCTATGCTCCAGTAATGCATCATGCACTTGAAGACTGTATTCCCTTATTATCCCACTAACTCCAAAATACAAGCTACCATTAACACCTCTTCCTTCAGTAAAATTCGAACCGAGCTTCTGTTCTTTTTTTTCATGAACAAGACTCCATCCTAAATTGTCCGCGACGACACCATGGACCGGGCACTGATCGGAACAAGACATATCCTCCGCTGCTCCATGCCACCGTCACCGACGTATTGGCCTGCACCTCCCCCTCGTTTCATCTTCGCGGTACTTCGATCAATGATCAACGATGAAGCCAGAAAATCAAGTTGACTCGGAACTCTTTTTAGCTAAAGATCTTTGCTGTCGAGCCACTATCGACCACCGCCCCGATGCCAGTAGCCGCGCCTCCTTCCCGCAGACCTCTGTCCTTCAGACTCCACCTACTGACGAGGCAAGCTGACATCGGAAAACTCAAGTACTCAGGCCGTTGTTCTAAAATTTCGAACAAGAAAAATATGATCGCACCATATAATAGTGATACCCACATGAAGCCCTTGTTGTAACAATAATAATGAATTTAAGACCATATTTTTTCTGGGTAGTATTTGATTTTTAATGAATTTATGGAGTTCCATTTGTTCACATTGTTTTGTGCGAGAAGTAAGGGACAAAGTACCGGTATTTAATAGAGAAACAAGTTGGGTGGCATGGGTGTAACAGCGTAGGGAGCTCGATATCCATGGCTTGGCACTCAAGGCAAGGGTTAGTTTGGGGATCACAGAATTGAAAACGTGAAGAGCAGGCTAACGGAGCTTACAACATAAGATAGTATTTCCCTTCTTATTTTATTTTTCTCTCCCAACCTTTCAAGCCGTGAAAGAGCGGGGCTGAAGCTGCTTACGTTTATTATATATTTTAGTTTCTATATTTCTGTAAACATCATATTCAAAATCATTTTTATATGAAGCATTAAGTTGAATAAATAACAATTGAACAGATCCGGTGGTGATATGAAATTGGTCTGTGCTTGATGGTTAGAACATGAAAATGGGGAGCAACTCTAAATTTTTTTGCAAACTAATACACAGTTAATATGTATTTTGTAATCTTAAAACGTGTGGTTGGTTACATGTTAAATGGATCTTCCATAAGAATATCTTTTTTTCTTGAAAATCAAATTTTGGTAGTTTATAGACAGTCAGCTTAAGGTAACTGATATATTTGGATGCTTACACTTGCATGTCTTCATTGTTACCTAGTCTTGCACACACGCGTTTAGTGATTATAATTGAAAACATTGATTCCGCGTATATAAATTCCTTAGTATAAGTAAATCTTTACTCTTTCCTAGGACACAAATGTTGGTTTGGATAACGAGTTCTCAGGAGAGTAACTTGACTTATAATTTATAATTTTAATGAAGTCTAGCGGTACGCTGTTACATACAACTTCATTTGCATACGAGCCGCTGTGGACAAAGATAAAAATATAATCGTAACAAACAATGCTCCACTATCCCAAAAATATAATAATGTAGACAAGTTATCTTATATTGTAATATTCCAAAACACTGATATAGGGTGTAAAATATTTCAAATAAAAAGTTGTTTTTTTTTCAAAATAAAAATTAGACAAAAAATTCTATAAATAAAATTATAACTACGTCACAAAAATCTCATCCTAATTTGAAGCCATTATCTAATTATATTAAGTAAACTGTTATGGCTTATATACGACTCCACAGTGACTTTTTGAAAATTTGATTTGGACATAACTTACTATCTATAAGACGAATTCTCGATTTTCACTTCCATTAGAAAGATATATTCAAATAGATTTGAACATTACTTATTTCAAAGAAATCCAACTTATATTGGATCCTGTATATCCAGTTGAAGT
The DNA here is from genome assembly GCA_030737875.1 of Allium sativum. Classification (NCBI taxonomy): domain Eukaryota; kingdom Viridiplantae; phylum Streptophyta; class Magnoliopsida; order Asparagales; family Amaryllidaceae; genus Allium; species Allium sativum. Next base: position 208,197,115 of record CM060925.1, read on the forward strand.
TCAAAACGTAATATTACGAACTACCGTGACGTTACGAGCTCCTTTTAAATTATATTATAAATTATATGTTTAAATCTCATTTTAAATAATAAATTCCTTATAAAAATTGATTTATATTTAAAAAAAATCAGAATTAAATGGCTAAAAATCTGGGTCGTTACACCACTCTTTTCAGTTTTCATAGCTATAGAATCATTATATATTTTGATGCCACTGCATCTATAACTTTAGTGATGATGTCAAGTCTGTCTAGTTTTTGTGTGTCCATTAATCCATGATCTAAAGTGAATCATTCTGAGAGTTTTTTTCTTCTTTCTTTTATGTATATTTGTTGCTTGTTTAGGTGTTTTGAAATATTCCTGTAATTTTAAACTCATTACATCAATGTTTATAAATAATAACAAATATAATTAATAAAGGTTTAATTTGCAAAACTTCAAAGTTCTTCCAGAACTGATATGTTGGATTGTTAATTTGTAATCATTACATTTCCAAAACATACACTACCATGTGTGCGGATCTTGTAGTGAAATCAAATAAATATTCGTTTTTATACTTGCGTAAAGCTTGAAATTATATGTTTAATTTCCGGATAAACTTTGTTTTTTGCTTAAGATTCATAATTCACCTTTAGACAAGATTTAATTAATCTATACATTATTCATCTAAATATCTCCTCAATTCAACACAATAATGAAAATGTGATATGGTGCATGCATGTAAAATGTATGGAAGTAGCTAGATATGACAATGCATGGAGCTTATTAAACTATTAAGGCAATTCTTTAATGTAAATAAATTGAATATTAACTTCACCAAATTAGAAATCAAATTTCATCAAACAAGCAAAAAAACTATGTTGACATTTTGGTTCAATTTAAATGCATATAAATGATTTCACATTAGAAGAAAAAAGAAGCAGTAGATTGGATATCAATGCCAATTGTAAGATAAGCAAGCAGAGTTAGATTGTGCAATGTTCTGCACAAGAATTATGACTGATACAATTAATTAAATTTCATGTCAAACCTGGTTGAGTTTCCCAATCCAAATACAACACATAATATAATCCATTTGATCTTGACGTAAACAAATATAATAAGGTATTATAGAGGCGATTTGGTTGCCTGGTAAGTAAAATCAAAAGAAAATGATAATCAAAACGTATAATTTTGAAAGAATACATACCCATTCCTATTGCAGGAAATTCCAATTAATCGTATTTGAGATGCGGCAGGTGAGCCAGCGAAGGGTGCGACAACGTTATTCGAGTAAGAGGCGGGACTCTAATTGGATTTTGCAGTTTTTTGGGAGGAAGAATTGGAATTGAGGATCGAAAAAAAATGCAAAGGGCAACATAAGAATTGGATTCTGTAGGTGTCATCGTCGTTGCTTGGTGATCTCTCACCGACGCATCCACCGACAGGTACTCAGAAGCGTGCTTCTGCTGATTGACGGCGACGGAGGGTTTGGGTTCAGATTTGGGTGGGATTTGTCGGAGAGATCAATTATCGATGTAGCTTCCATTGAAATAGCTTAGGGGTCGGAGACTCTACTAGTTTGCAGTTTGATGTGATTAGGTAGAGAAAAAAATGTCACTTGCGAAAGAGGAGGAAGGGATCGTAAGAAAAGAACATGCGAAAGACATGGCTTCATTTAAGGAAGAAAATAGGGGTAAGTGTTCGGCTTCAAACAGACGGAAGTTTTTAATAGCATAGTAGGATTAGTTAAGAAAGCCGACAAAGTTGGTTTGATTAGAGCACATTTCAAACTATTTACAAAAACATAACATTTTTTATTATAACTAGCGGCATCCCAATACCACCAATTAATTTTGTTTTTTTTTTCTCGAAGGCAGCATCCTAGATTCCATAAAAAAATTATGGATGTCATCCAAGATAGGGTCAATCGTCAATGTCTCGGATGTCACCCAGATCTGTAGGCATATATATTACTAGCAGTCTTGTTTTTTGTCTTTCTCTTTGAATTAAAAATTCCCAAAAAAACAACAAAAACATATTTCGTGTAACTTTAAAACTTTTACTACATTTGTGTCAGCTTTGTACTGGATCTAACAAGTTATAGATTCCATCTTTTATTAAAGGTATGACTATTTAAATCATAATTTAGTAATGTTTGATTTTGGGTTTTGTTTGAGAGTTGGTTCGTTATTGGAATAGTGAAATTATTGTTATCTTGTACGTAGAATAGCTCCTACATGTATTCCTACCATATATTATTATGATGGTGAGTTGGTGGTAGACAAAGATAATTTCGACAAATATGTTGGAGGGTCGTATAAACCGTTGAAAGTTGTTTGAGACTATAATTTGGTTCTTTTGAAAGAGTCAGTATGTAAATCGACTAAGATTCAATCAGGAGAATTTAGTATTGATTTAGTATGTAACTGGCTACCATTTCTGGATCGAAAACCATTAAAATAGCCCATGATGATGGCGATAATGTGGATATAATGTTTTCAGCAACATCAAAAACCATCGAACCTTTTATTATAAAGAGAAAATAGACTCAAGTAGTAGAACCAATAACACCAATATTAGTTAACTAGGAATGTCAAGATGATGGTAAGAGAATTAGTCATCAAAATGTAATGTCGAGCTTTAATACTCTATTTTTTACCCCAACCTATGGTCAACAAGAAGAAATTTTTGGTTTTCCAGCATGTACGAGTTATCAACATGGTATTCAATACAATTATATATCCTCATCCGACTCAAGAAAGTTTCACGCAGATGATGGGAGGTTGTGCTTTGTTTAGCTAATTTTGATAACAAAGGTTATATTCATTTGTATGCTTTAATTAACAAACCTCTCAAGCTTAGGAAGGTAGTTATTTTTATTATTAATAAACTGAGAAGGAGTATGTAGTTTTTTTTTGTGCATCTGTATTTTGAAACATGAACTATATAGTTTACTTCGTTTTTTATTTCTATATTTGTTTTTCGAAACATGAACTATGAATTTTACTTTGTTATGGCATATTATGTATTTTGTATTTTGTGTTCTGCATAACTAATTAACATAAATAAAATAATAACATAAACAAACAATAAAATACTAACTTTGCCTATTTTGTGTTGCCCCTTTCATTAAAAGAAAGCATTCTCCTTTCGCGAACATTCCCTTTTCTCATCCCCTTAAAAATACCAGTTTCGGTTCAAAAAAGAACGAACCCAAATGTTTTGAACTCTAAGTTAGTATTGTAATATATTCAGTTGTATGTGTGTGTGTGTGTATATATATATGTTTGTGTGTGTGTATGTGTGTGTTTGTGTGAGAAACGTTCTGGGGCACCCCTGCTTTGCAGTACCCCTTTAGCACCCCCATCCTAATGTGAGCTACACTAATCCAAATCCAATAAGGTTTTATAGATGTTCAATCCACATATAAATTATCATCTATCCAAAATTTAAGCTCGTTCCGACATTCGTAGAATAATATATGTTTAAATTTAATGGTTCAAATAAATGTCTAAACGGTGAATAAGTACCGTGAATAAGTGTGTCAGAATGAGCTTAAATTTTGGATAGATGATAATATATAAATATATAGGTTGAACATCTACAAAATCTTGTTGGATTTGGATTAGTGTAGTTCACGGTGTAGTAGGGGTGCTGTAAAAGAGGAGTGCCCTGGAACACTCTTCTCTCTCTCCCTCTTTATATATATATATATATAATTGGTACGCTTTTATTAACTTATAGATAAGTACATAACCAGGTAGCATACTTACCCGAATAAACCAAAATAAAATACATAAAACAGAAAAAACTCAAGGTTAAATACAAAACATAAAACCTATGAAATAAATTGAAAATGGACCCATGACGAGGTCAATTACTTCAAATCCATAAGTGTCGTCCCGCTGCACTTTTGCTGAATGGAGATATTGCTATATGTTTTGGCTCCATATATCTAAGCACTAACACCCCATGATCTCAAGCATATAGAATCGTTAAACTGTTCTATGGAACGACATTCTCCCCATGATGAATTAATGTAAGTAGAAGTCCACAACTTTGTTGCACGTTCTCTATCTTCTACACAACACCCCCACGTCCATGACGGTTATTTCCCCTTACAATCATGAATGGATATTATGTAGAATATCATCAGCAAATTATAGCTCTAAATGTTTCATGCCTTTACCAGAGAACATACCATGAGTTATTAAAGTAATGCAACCCGCAGACATTCAGTTTGTGCAATGCATCATCAAATTGAAATTGGAAAATAGTATATTTTCAGGACATCCTTCATGTAACTGATAGTGACATCTCGACGACAACTCTATTGATTTTAGAATAAAATTGCACAATACAATATCTGAACATTTCAATTATCTAAACTTATAAATCCTATTTTTGAAGCCCATAAACTGGTACAGGAACCTAGAGCATCTCCAAGTTATGCTTGGATTTGCAAACTTCCGAAATCCACACCCAAAAAGCTTGCCAACAAAGTGTGGAAACACTCCAAAGTTTGGATTGTTGGGGCATTCGTTCTGGAAGCTGCAAATTATTCAAACGCTTGTTGAACAAATGCCTAAAATCAGGAGCTTGTTCAACAAACGCTTGATTAATTTTGCAGTTCTACTTTTGCAATAATATAGTAGCTACTTCATGCGGGGCCCACATTTATCTCCAATAAAATAGCTCCAAACTATTGAGGCCTTGTTGAAAAAACATCTAAAATGGGCGTTTGCTCAACAAACGCTTAATTAATTTCATTGGCCCGCTTTTGCAATAACAAAATAGCTACCTCGCATTTTTCTCCAATAAAATAGATGCTTCATGTAGCCACTTTTTCAACTTCTACAGCAATTTGTTCAACAAACACTTGTTCCCAAAAACTGTTGGCTAATTCCCCGTTGCGACAATTCGAGGTGCGATTAAACCAAAAACATACATTTTTGGTTATTCAAAAGAGTTAAACAAAATAAACATTTTTGGTCATTAAAAGGAGTTACATCTAAATATACATTTTTGGGCATTGAGTAGGATTACATTTTATTGTAACATTGTTTATAATAAAACGGTCTTTTATTTGTGTTCTTAAACACAAACAAAACATAAAAAAATAAAATAAAATAAAAGTACATTTTTATTTGTGTTCCCCAACGCAAATATAATATGATTTTTAAGTGGCGCATTTTTATTTGCATTTTTCAATGCAAATATAACATGAAAACAAAAGTTCATATTTTGTTTACATTCCACAATACATGAAAAAAAAATTTGTTTGCATGCTACAATGCAAACGAAACGTAGAAAATAGAAATACATTTTTTTTATTTGCATTCTATCATGCAAATAAAACAAGAAGATAAAAATTACATCTTTTTGTTTGCAACTTTAGTTGCAAACAAACAAGAAAATGAGAATTACATTTTTGGTTTGCAAATTTAGATGCAAACAAATTTATTTAAAGACAAAGTTTACATCTTTATTGCATGTTTTAAATGCGAACAAAGCATTAAAATCAATGTTACATATTTATTTATTTATTTACTTCACTTGATGTAAGTAAACATAAAATAAGGAGTTGTTCTTTTATTTACATTTCTTGATGTAAATATAACTAGAAATTTAATGTTACATTTTTATTTGCATTACTCAACGCAGATAAACAGGGAATAAAAGATATAGTTTCATTTGCAATCCTTAATGCAAATAAATTACGAAATGAATTGAAATAAAAGATTTTGTTTTATCGTCGCTTTTATTTCCATAAATGGACGTAACATAAAGATTTCATTTGTTTATTGTTTTCAAATAAAAAGATTGTACATTTAAAATTTACATTTTTTTATGTAATTTATATTTCAATAAATAGAAATTAAGAGTTCATTTTTATTGACATTTTACATGCGGTAAAAATAATAGGAATAAAAGAGACATTTTTATCATGTGTTATATATTGTGTATTACACTGCTATAGACAAGTTACCTGACTTGTTTATGTGATTGGGTCAATCATTTTCACACATCGCCCAAGTGCACAAATGAATTTATTATTTGTTTGTTGGCTGAAACCCCACACGGGTGTTGGGATGAAGATGAACATACACTAATCCCAATATTTAGTTGCATGTTGATCGTTAGATCGACAGGCTGCGATGAGCGTTATTATTTAATTTTAATGCTTACACAGTAGAAATTACACTTTGGATGAAAATGGATAAATTGATGATTATCTATTTTATTGTCATATGTATGATGTGTTTGAAATCCATATAATCCAAAATTATATGGTAAATGATTGAGTCGCTTTTCGATTCCGGTGTTCTTTTAAATAATAATATTCTTACATTAGAAATTCTTTTTATATAAAGAATATATTTTAATATAAAAATATATTTTTAATCAAGTATATGTTAAAACAAAGAATATTTGTAAAAGATGAAAATTTGTAATATAAAGAATACTTCTCATTTAGAGTCTTTATATAAAGAATATTTTTATGATTATTTTAAAATATGTTTTTAAAAGATTACTAGCATTTGCAATTATATTTTGTGATATGAAATAAATGGAGATGTGAAGTGGATTTATCGTGGATGATGTTTTAAACGACATTTGTCCTTTAATCCAATTTACATAGAAATTATTATTTGGAACTTATGAATCTATTTTATAGATTTAAAAAGGGCATTTTCTAAAAATCAAGTTTTCAATGTAATATATTAAATAGGAATTAAGTGGAAATTCGATTGGTAATAATCGAAATGGGCTTCTGTAAAAGAAGACCGATATTATATGTGGAATTTAAGAGGCTTTGCCGTTATTCCATTTATATTATAGGTCCGATACAGAAATTTATATCGATTATGTATTGATTTGATTTCTGTGAAATTCCTTATTTTAGAAATCGATTTGTGGGTTTATCGTGAACTGTGTTTTAAAGAACACCAGTTCTTTAACCCGTTTTAAGACAAGATTTATTCCATAAAATAAATGATCTTGTAATAATGATTTTTGATATTAAATCAAATTTAAAGTTTTAACAAATCTTTTAAGGAAGATTTAAGATTTTATTTTCAAAGATTATCTTTGATAAAATTAATGAGAATCCTTTAATATGAATATTCTTATTAAAAGAAGATTCGGAGTTGAAATGTGGCGTAATGTGTGATTTTCCAATATTTGATTCTTAATCACAAAATACGCGAGTTATTCAGAAAGACCGGGTTTAACCCATTCTGAATAATCCTCACGACGATCAAGAGTCGAAGATGAAGACGGTTGTTGAAGACCGAAGGTTTTCACATCGTTGGGATGGTGATGACTGGTATCTTGAATTGGAACTGTACATCCCAAGGCAAGGTATTTGGTATTGATCGTCCAAATGTATTTGGATATCGACGGACACGTTGTTTCTCTCAGACCCAGAGCGGACTTGTAAATAGATTGTGTGTCTAACATTGTATTCCTTTCTACTGTATTTGTTGAACGCTACCAATTATATATTTCTGTTTGGTGGTGAAGAATTTATTCTTTACTTATCACCCTTCTCTAAGAAGTATGAGCTTAGAGGTTATATATATTGGTAGATGATCAATAATATGGTAGGGTCTGACAATGTTGTAACACCCCGTAATTCCGTAACGCTAAGATTCACAAATCAAGGCAGAATTTTAAGTTAAAAACAAAACCAAGGGAAATGAGCTGCGCCATTGCGTTCGTCTCGGAATTCTACATGAAAACGAGTCCGAGTTTGCGTAAATCGAAGTCCGTATGAGGAAGATATGGCCTCCGGAAGTTTCAGCAAGGTTCAAATTTCAAAACAGACTCAGAAGCGGGCTGGGCGGGAAATTTCCCGCCCAGGACCCCAGGTCGACTGGGGAGTCGACAAGGTAGTCGACCCCCCCCCCAGGTCGACTGGGGAGTCGACCCCTCTCCCCAGGCTGACTGGGGAGTCGACCTGGGTGTCGACCCCCCCAGGTCGACTGGGGAGTCGACCTGGGTGTCGACCCCCCTGCTTTTTCCAACTTTCTGAACCTGGTTCGTTTCTCTGTATCTAGACGCCATTCTGACCAGATTCGTTGAATTCTACACTATATAAACAGCCCTAGTCTCCTTCTCTATTCACAATTCTTCTCTACCCTTATGCTGCAAAGATTCTTAGTGAACATGGCTTCTTCTCCTCCACTTAAAATAAATAATGAATAGAATAATATATATAAAATAAATCAAGACGAGGAGATGCTGCTCAAAGACTTTCAAGAAGAGATTCGAATCAAGATTAAAGCTTCAAGATAAGGATCAAAGGATAACGTCGCACGAATCATAGCAACACCATCTTTCTTTCCTAATCTAAATTTATGTAAGTCAGTTATTTCTAGATTTGAACGTTTTTCTCTGTTCGTGACATGAAATTAAAGGAACAAAAGAATATGCCAAATCTCTCTCTCTATTCGAATCAGTTCCTATACTCTTGAACCTAATTAAGGACTCTTATGATTCGAGGACAAATAAGACCATGACTATGAAACTATTAACCTTAAAACCATATGCCTATGACTATGAACATTGCCTATGACTGTGACTGTGACTATGAGGATTATTTTCTTGACTAAGCCTATGCCTTTGATTAGGAAATATAAACTATTTCCTATGACATAACAAGGACATCTGTGATTAAACACCTGTGATTCATGACTAGGAAAGTGTTGCTTAAGTTTTGTGACTATGAAATTGGGTCTAAACCCGATCATCTATTATGTCTATTCTTGGTTTTAGACCTTGGGAATTTACCTATTAAGTTATGTCTACCCATGTTCTTGAACCTATGTCTCTATTCTGGCTATTCTTGGTTTTAGACCTTGGGAATTTACCTATTTAGTTAGGTCTATCCATGTTCTTGAACCGACGTCGTTATTCAACCCTTTTTATGCCAGTTAGTATGTCTATCTTTTGCATAGCATCTTTGGTTCATTCCCTATTTTCTATGAACCTAGCTTTATTTATAATCTAGACTGAATCACGATTATATGAACAGTGGGAATGCGGTTTGGGCAAAATATGAAATTTACTAAAAACATAGTTTAACTTGGAAATTGGCATAAATTGGGAACATTTATTATGGCATGTTCATAGAAATTCAAGTTGGATAAATTTGACATGAATTATAAGATGTGTAATTTGAATCTAATATTGACGTGTAAATCTAGCATTTACATGAATAGTGAACTAGAGTAATAAGTCTAGAATTAGAATGTTGAATCGGAATTGGATTAGCTAATTTGGCACGGTAAGTATATTGGCATAAATGTGAAATTGGCCATAAGTGGGAGTAATTGGCAGGTTTAGCAAAATCATGGTTAGTGACACTTAATTTGGTATAGTTTACATACCAAAAACATATATATGATTTAGAGGGGGAAATGGGCCATAGAAATAAATGTAGACAATTTACATTAAAAGAGTAATTGGGAAATAAGTAAATTAGGATTAATTTACTTATAGAATTTGTCCTAAATGAGGAAAGGTAAATTTAGACAAAAGAAAGGTTTATTAACGACATCTCTTTTATTAACACGCCAGAAAGTTCTAGGGTGACACAGAGGATAGTGTCTAGGCTTGGGTTTGGAAAATACAAGTTTCCTGCTCTCCCTGGCTATCCCTAACTGATCCGACGGACGGGATGGTTACTTTCCAAACCTGATTTGAAAACTAATCAAAACCCTTTGAACTTTGAAAACACGAATATGCCTAACCCGAGGTTAGACTAAGTTGCGATGTAAACCTGCCCGGAACCAACCGGCAGATCCAGTATTCGCAACAATATCTGTCTAATGTGAGTGGTCGCGGCTTTAATCTATTTAATTAAAGCTAGAATAAGAATGGTAGGGTTAAGTTAACTAAGACATTTAACCAATTCAACAAGATAACCAAACCAATGGGTGGGGTTAGGTTCATACAGACACTTAACATAGTTAAGCTAGAATGGGAGGGTTAAGTCTATAGGAACACTTAACCATCTTAACACAGTCAAGCTAGAATGGGAGGGCTAAGTCCATAGGGACACTTAACCAAACTTATGGTAAAAAGACCAGATTTGTAGGGGTTAAGTAACTAAGAAAACACTTAGCCAAATTAACCTGTTAACTAGACTAGAAGGTGGGGTTAAGTAAAGTTAATACACTTAGCCAAATTAACATGTTAACTAGACTAGAGGTTGGGGTTAAGTAAATATACTTAGCCAATTTGATATGTTAGCTGGGCTAGACCGTAGGGTTAAGTAAACCTGAACACTTAACCATCAGATTATGATAAAAGAATAGGGTTAAGTCTGAACATGAAGGGATAATACTTAACCATTAATAACATGTTAGTTGAAATGAGTGAAGAGGGTTAAGTTGACTTGAATAGACTAATGACACTCAACCAATCCAAATTGACGGGAAAGAGAACTAAGTAGTAAACCTTAGTTAAGAAAACAACGATTCTGGAAACTAAGTGGTAAATCTTAGTTAGTAAAACTAAGTAGTAATTCTTAGTATAACACGGGAAGGAGCGAATATCCGTCTGAGTAGAAAGAAGGCTCCAACGAATTGGGTTACGAAGCCCGAGGCTTCGAAGGGACGTGAGGGTACTCTTGGTATCCCTCTGTGAGGCTGTAGATGATCCTCCTGGGCTCATAGAGGTTAAGGTCTGCGTAGAAGAACCAAGGGTATGCCTTGGTTGCAATACATGGCAACCTAAAGACCAGGATGGACCAGCGTGATTCGGCGGGAAAAACGGTATCCCTGTGATAGCAACTCGTCGTCTACCATCCATCTTGAGTCAATCGAGATACGTGAAGCGGAAAGGCGGAGAACTCCAAAAGACCATATACTTGCTATCTAGTTATGGTTGCGGATGGCCATAGGATAGTGGGGCACCGGGGGCCGGCGTATAGTTCTCATTTTACAAGGTGTGCCTTTCATTAGTTGAGGGAGGGGTCAAGTGGGACCATAGCCACTGGAATAAAAACAGACCTTAGCATCTGCATCGGCAGATATCTGAAAGCTCCCGACCGAGTTCTGTATTCCTTGATTTGCCCTGTCACAGGACTCGGACCGCACATTACAGGACATGTGCATCTAGACAAGCGATAACGATTCACGATACATGCGTGGGGAAGTCTAGGAACATATACCACTCTAGGTTGTATGTCCTAGACTTGGGGGCATCTTTCGACAGGTAGCATAATCCCTAGTTGAACTAGGTGGCATAAATCCTGAATCCGAGAAGCGTTCAGCAGACAGCGTAAAACTCTAGTTAAATCTAGAAAGCACTTGATAAGAAAACCCTAGATTAAGATCTAGGTAATAAATAATAAATGGATGCCCGAAGGCAATGGAAACTACAGGGGTTGGGATCACGTTATCGTTACTAGTTGGAACACTAGTTAGGTGGTGCAGAGATATAGAAACCAGTATAACAAGGGAATAGCGAAGCGGTGAAAGTATTAGAGAGCGTATCCAGTTTATCTTATCTTAGTATATCATGTGTTAACCTTGTCTAATCTTGCTGACCCTATCATCTTGGTGTTATCTTGTATTCAGTTAATTCATGTCGTTTTGTTGTTCCATGTTCATATGCTAGAAGTTACTGAACTTACTCAGGCTTTATGTCTGACTCTGTTTTTCTTTCGTCTTCTTTTCTTCCGTTCCCCCCCCCCCAAGGTAGTAGAGGAGGGAGTAGTATAGCTCAGGTTAAGTTGGACTGACACTCTTTCCCAGCTTGAAGATTTGTCGAAGTTTTGCTTGGATTCTCTTTCCAGATGCTATGGCTGGTTCTTGCTACATTGGGGAATATAAATGTATTTTTATGCTTCTTTATTTTGTAAGACAGATGACACTCTGATATTGTAAAGAAATCTTTGTACAAACTATTTTATCAATAAAGCAAAGTTTTATTTTCCGCTGTTTAATTTCTGTCTGTCTTGTAATTTATCTGCATCTTTTACCCTAAATGCTCCACAGAACTTAGTGCATTCCCTTTGTGAGTGACACTAACGGACGTGGGGTGTTACAAATGTGGCATGCTAAGATGCAAATGATCAAGGCTTTGTTGAAAAGAAGGCCTTGTGGTTGATGATCAAAGCATAGCCTGTTTAGGCATAGCTTTGTGCATATCGTGACTTCGCGAGCCTCACACCCCGGTATGAGTCAAAAACGGGATATGGACCGTAGGGAGTGCACACGTTTCTTTCTAGCTAGGAGTGGTGTTTGGGCTTTGACACGGCCCGACATTTTACTTATGTGGATTTTGGATTGAGGTACCTCGGGTTTTTATAGGCCGGAAGTGGTCATATTATAGGTCCAAAGAGACCGGGAAACGTGTGTTCAGGCATAACTAATCCACTACCGTTAGGTAGGTTCCAGCCCTACCGCATCCAAGGGTTCACTACGGGGGATCCTGAGGCATTTGCTAGAGTGTCTTGAATCGGAAGAGGACGATCCCTAGCCTCGATCTCATGATGGAAACCCAATTCCCAATACGACACCACGGTTTTGATTGTAAACTTATATATGGCGACATAGTAGGATGGGGTACTATGCCGTCTTAGATTAATACATTTATATTGAAATGTTTTAAATATATATATACACACTAATAATAATATCGTTTTTACGTATCAAGCATCTTTTGACCATTATAAGGTAAAACCTTATCCTCTGGTGTGCGTTGCATTGTGTGATGGGACCTGGGTCTTATAATGGTTTCATTTTTCTAAAAAGCATTACGTTATTTGACGATTTACTTTATTTATGCACTGGCAATCCAATGGAGTAAACCCGTTCCGCGTTAGCCGCGTGGTCCTGTGATTAGCCTACTTATTAGATAAGTTAAGTTAAAAATTCTCACACTAGTCCCACGACTGACCTGTAGTTTGTTTCACTTGCAAACTCGGGTGCCCTCTTTCCACATGGGCAATCGAGTAGCTTTTTGCAGATATAGTTAAGCAGGATCCCGGATTGAAGTCTGAAGCTGGGTCCAGAATATTGATGGCCTTCCGCTGAGATTAGTTCTGCTGCAATGTATTTAATTTATTGTAAATGTATCTTCCGCTGTATTATTTATTGATGTACTCTGATATATTTTGTACTCTGATGTAACATTTATTATTGATGTTATAAAAGTCTGTGTTGTTGTTCTGATGTGTTGTATGCCCAAAGTTAATGTACGCGAGTTTTGAACGGTCTTGATCGATCTTGCGATCGATTGGGGACGGGCGAAACCCGGGTCGTTACATCTGGTATCAGAGCTTAGGTTAGCTCAAATCTTTGGTGTACAATTCATTAGAACTAAACAGAAGACTCATCAGAGGTTCGATTAGTAATATCCAATAAGAATACTCATTAGAGATTGGATCAGCAGTATCCTAGAATGAGAATACTCATTAGAGATGGGGTTAGCAACGCCCTAGAATGAGTCAGAGCGAAGAAGAATTCATAATTAACGTACTTGTTATTATATTTATAATTCGATTTAAAAAAAATGATTTTGAATATATAAAAGTTATATATTTTTGAAAATTTAATCAACTAATTGATTGATGATTGTGTTGTGTGAATATGTATTCAACTAATAAAATTATTAAACAATTAAAGAACGAAAATTAAATTAGTTAAATAAACAACTTTAGCTTCATTTCCTTTTCGTGGACGAAAAGATTTTAAGTGGGGGAGATTGTAACAACCCACAAATTCTGAACCAATTTAAAAATTTTATTTTAGAAAATTTTAACGAATTTTGAGGTTATAATATAATTTATTATTAATAATAATGGCTAGAATTTATTTTTATCGAAGTTAGAACGAATAAATTTAATTTATATATAAAAGGAGTTAGAAATGGCGCGGTAGTTTGAAAATTTGATTTTAAACTTTAACTGAATGTGCAGGATTCAAAATAAAAGAGAATTGAGTGAAACCAGAAATATTTAAATCTGTTTAACCATATCTTTCTAACGAATCTGAAAAATTGAAATTTCATAGCGGAAATCAAAAGTTATGGCCAATTCAATTTTTAGAAAGGTCGCTGTAGAATTTTTATATATATTATATATAAGGCCCAAAAGGCTACTTTTTACATATGAAGGAATTTTGACTCGAAACCACTTCCATTGAGTTCGGAATGACGTTTCTGCATTGTAAAACAGTAAACACTTATATATTTTGAGTTTCGGTATCTATTTGTTTAAAAATGTATTTTTAATATTAAATATATTGGCCTTAAAAATAGTCATTTTTCATATGACCTCCGTTTTCGACGAAATCACTTTTGATGGAACCGGAATGTCAAATTATTGCTAGGTTTCAATTTTCAGAATTTTTCGAATTAATATGTGAGCGTGGCAAGAGAAAATGTGTTTTGACTATCTTAGTTAAATTTAAACGCCTTAAAAATAGCATTTTTCAAACTGTCTCAGAATTCGACGAAAATAATTTTGTTGGATTCGTATCGTCATAAGAAAGCTAAATATATATATATTTTTAGAATTTTCTGAGGTCATATGTGGCCCCGGCATATTTATATGTACGGTCAATATTTAATTAATTAATTTTTAATGCAATTTTAAATAAAAATAGTACATATTTCTGAATTGGGCCACGGGACCTATCCCATTGCGTTCAGAACGTGTCAAAACCTTAAGAACGACAGTAAGCAGGCCCAAATCAAAGAAAGTCCGAAAATCCACCTTTTAAGCACAATTTTCGAGATTTAATATTAAAATATTCAGGCCGAAACCCTAACCCTAATTTCAGCCACCGCCCTTAAAACAATGGCCAGAAACATCCGATTTTCAAACATCAATTTCTCTCAATCCGTTCAACGAAAATCTACAAACTATATACTGAATCGAAGAGAATTTCAAGACCTTTCAATCCATATGGTTAAGATCGGGTTTCAGTGCACAGATTTCGCGAATTCTCAGCCTGAAGGGGCTGCGTTTATGGGTGGTTGGCGGGTCCTAGGGGGCGCGAGCTGGGCCCCATGGACGGCGCTGGAGGAGGGCGAGAAGGCGGAGCTAGTGGTGACTTCGGATCGGCTGCAGGTGGTCGGATGGAGGTGCAATGAGATGCCCTAGATGGTGGATGATGGGTTTCAACGCACGAAGGAGAAGATGAAAGGAGCGGCCTCGTGAACGATGGGTACAAACAAATTTTATACATTTAAATTAATTATTTAATCTATTCAAACTTTAAAAATTCGTATCTCTCTTATATGAGGTCTGATTGACGAACCGTCAGTTGCGTTGGACTCGTCTTTCCGGGATCTTCGCGATGGCGCAGACCAGAGCTGAATCCGAGACAGTCAAATTTTCAGCAAAAATCAATGTGAGTATTCAAATTTTTATTATTGAATTAATTATAAATTTATTTTCTTGCTTTAAAATAATTGTGTGATGATGTTAATTCAAATCTGGATTGTTATGTATTGTATGAATCGTTGATTGTGGCTTGTAATATGTTTGTTGTTCATATTGTACTAGATTCGCATTAAAATTTCATATTTTATTGAATTTTATTTGCATTTAGAAAATTTAATCTAAATTCAGTTTTAAATCATATTTATTCTAGATCCAATTGTAAAAATTTATTTTATG
Organism: Allium sativum; assembly: GCA_030737875.1. NCBI lineage: Eukaryota > Viridiplantae > Streptophyta > Magnoliopsida > Asparagales > Amaryllidaceae > Allium > Allium sativum. The sequence goes on from CM060925.1 coordinate 208,212,739, forward strand.
TTATTAAAACATAATTTCAATTTTTTCTGGAATGAACAATAGAATTGAAACGACAAATAAAAACTCATTTTTATTTGTTGATATTACCATAAGTATTTGAACGACGAATAGAAGCTTATTTTATTTGTTGATATTACAATAGAATTTGATCGACAAATAAAAACTCATTTTTATTTGTTAATATTACTATAAGATTTGAACAACAAATAAATACTTATTTTTATTTGTTGATTTTACAATAAAAATTAAACGACAAATAAAAACTCCTTTTTATTTGTTGACATTACAATGCAAATTGGACGACGAATAAAATCTCATTTTTTTTATTTGTTTATATTACAACATAGATTGTTTAACAAATAAAATCTTAATTTTATTTGTTTACATAACAACAGAATTTGGTCAACGAATAAAACATATTTTTATTTTGTTTACTTTACATTAGAATGTAAACAACGAAAAAAACTTTATTTTCATTTATTTGCTTTGCAATAGAAATTGAACAACAAATAAAACATTATTTTTATTTGTTTATATTACAACATAAATGGGTTAACAAATAAAATCTTATTTTTATTTGTTTACCTTTCAACAGAATTTGGACGACAAATAAAATATTATTTTTATTTGTCTATTTACAATAGAATTTGAACAACGAATAAAATATATTTTTATTTGTTTACATTAAAAAGAATGGATTAAGAAGATTATATTTTTAACATGCACTGTTTACATTAAAAAGAGTGTATTAAAAAGCATATATTTTAATAAGAAATTGTTTCATAACTAAAATTACATTTTGCTATGTAATAAAAGGGTGAATTGTTACCGTATGATCAAAATTACATTTTTCTATGTAATTAAAACGGGAATTTGTACCGTATGATTAAAATTGCATTTTTCTTTCTAATTAAGACATGGATTTACATCGCATAATAGAAATTACATTTTTCTATGTAATTTATATAGGAATTTACATCGCATAATAGAAATGACATTTTTATATGAAATTAAAGCATGAATGTGCATTATAGGATAAAAATTACATTTTTTACATGTAATTTAGATATTAGAATAAAAATTACATTTTTAATGTAATTAAAATGTGAATTTACACTATATGATAAAAATTACATTTTTATATGTAATTTAGAGGTGAATTTACATCGTATGATAGCATTTACATTTGTCTATGTAAATAAAATATGAATTTACATGGTAAATTAAAAATATACATTTTTGTTAATTAAAAATGTAATTTTTATTCTAATATCTAAATTACATGTAAAAAATGTAATTTTTACCCTACAATGCACATTCATGCTTTAATTTCATATAAAAATGTCATTTCTATTATGCGATGTAAATTCCTATATAAATTACATAGAAAAACGTAATTTCTATTATGCGATGTAAATCCGTGTCTTAGTTACAAAGAAAAATGCAATTTTAATCATACGGTACAAATTCCTGTTTTAATTACATAGAAAAATGTAATTTTGATCATACGGTAACAATTCACCCTTTCATTACATAGAAAAATATAATTTTAATTATGAAACAATTTCTTATTAAAATATATGCTTTTTAATCCACTCTTTTTAATGTAAACAGTGCACGTTAAAAATATAATCTTCTTAATCCATTCTTTTTAATGTAAACAAGTAAAAATATATTTTATTCGTTGTTCAAATTCTATTGTAAATAGACAAATAAAAATAATTTTTTATTTGTCGTCCAAATTCTGTTGAAAGGTAAACAAATAAAAATAAGATTTTATTTGTTAACCCATTTCTGTTGTAATATAAACAAATAAAAATAATGTTTTATTTGTCGTTCAATTTCTATTGCAAAGCAAATAAATGAAAATAAAGTTTTATTCGTTGTTTACATTCTAATGTAAAGTAAACAAAATAAAAATATGTTTTATTCGTTGACCAAATTCTGTTGTTATGTAAACAAATAAAATTAAGATTTTATTTGTTAAACAATCTATGTTGTAATATAAACAAATAAAAAAATGAGATTTTATTCGTCGTCCAATTTGCATTGTAATGTCAACAAATAAAAAGGAGTTTTTATTTGTCGTTTAATTTTTATTGTAAAATCAACAAATAAAAATAAGTATTTATTTGTTGTTCAAATCTTATAGTAATATTAACAAATAAAAATGAGTTTTTATTTGTCGATCAAATTCTATTGTAATATCAACAAATAAAATAAGCTTCTATTCGTCGTTCAAATACTTATGGTAATATCAGCAAATAAAAATGAGATTTTATTTGTCGTTTCAATTTTATTGTTCATTCCAGAAAAAATAGAAATTATGTTTTAATAACATAAAATAAATTTTTACAACTGGATCTAAAATAAATATGATTTAAAACTGAATTTAGATTAAATTTTCTAAATGCAAATAAAATTCAATAAAATATGAAATTTTAATGTGAATCTAGTACAACATGAACAACAAACGTATTACAAGCCATAATCAACGATTCATACAATACATAACAATCCAGATCTGAATTAACATCATCACACAATTATTTTAAAGCAAGAAAATAAATTTATAATTAATTAAATAATAAAAATTTGAATTCTCACATTGATTTTTGCTGAAAATTTGATTGTCTTGGATTCAGCTCTGGTCTGCACCATCGCGAAGATCCCGGAAAGACAGTCCAACGCAACTGACGGTTCGTCAATCGGACCTCGTATAAGAGAGATACGAATTTTTAAAGTTTGAATAGATTAAATAATTAATTTAAATTAATAAAATATGTTTGTACCCATCGTTCACGAGGCCGCTCCTTTCATCTTCTCCTTCGTGCGTTGAAACCCATCATCAACCATCTAGGGCATCTCATTGCACCTCCATCCGACCACCTGCAGCCGATCCGAAGTCACCACTAGCTCCGCCTTCTCGCCCTCCTCCAGCGCCGTCAATGGGGCCCAGCTCGTGCCCCTTTAGGACCCGCCAACCACCCATAAACGCAGCCCCCTTCAGGCTGAGAATTCGCGAAATCCGCTGAAACCCGATCTTAACCGTATGGATTGAAAGGTCTTGAAATTCTCTTCGATTCGGTATATAGTTTGTAGATTTTCGTTGAACGGATTGAGAGAAATTGATGTTTGAAAATCGGATGTTTCTGGCCATTGTTTTAAGGGCGGCGGCTGAAATTAGGGTTAGGGTTTCGGCCTGAATATTTTAATAATATTTTAATATTAAATCTCGAAAATTGTGCTTAAAAGGTGGATTTTCGGACTTTCTCTGATTTGGGCCTGCTTACTGTCGTTCTTAAGGTTTTGACACCTTCTGAACGCAATGGGATAGGTCCCGTGGCCCAATTCAGAAATCTGTATGATTTTTATTTAAAATTGCATTAAAAATTAATTAATTAAATATTGACCGTACATATAAATATGCCAGGGCCACATATGACCTCAGAAAATTCTAAAAAAAATATTTTTAGCTTTCTTATGACGATACGAATCCAACAAAATTATTTTCGTCGAATTCTGAGACTGTTTGATAAATGGCAATTTTTAAGGCGTTTAAATTTAACTAAAATAGTCAAAACACATTTTCTCTTGCCACGCTCACATATTAATTCAAAAAATTCTGAAAATTGGTACCTAGCAATAATTTGACATTCCGGTTCCAACAACAGTGGTTTCGTCGAAAACGGAGGTCGTTGAAAAATGACTATTTTTAAGGCCAATATATTTAATATTAAAAATACATTTTTAAACAAATAGATACCGAAACTCAAAATATATAAGTGTTTACTGTTTTTCAATGTAGAAACGTCATTCCGAACTCAATGGAAGTGGTTTCGAGTCGGAATTCCTTCATATGTAAAAAGTAGCCTTTTGGGCCATATATAATATATATATATAAATTCTACAGCGACCTTTCTAAAAATTGAATTGGCCATAACTTTTGATTTCCGCTATGAAATTTCAATTTTTCAGATTCGTTAGAATGATATGGTTAAACAGATTTAAATATTTCTGGTTTCACTCAATTCTGTTTTATTTTGAATCCTGCACATTCAGTTAAAGTTTAAAATCAAATTTTCAAACTACCGCGCCATTTCTAACTCCTTTTATATATAAATTAAATTTATTCGTTCTAACTTCGATAAAAATAAATTCTAGCCATTATTATTAATAATAAATTATATTATAACCTCAAAATTCATTAAAATTTTCTAAAATAAATTTTTTAAATTGGTTCAGAATTTGTGGGTTGTTACATGCGGAAAATCGAAAATCCGCACCCTAAATTGTTGGAGTTGCTCTTAGGAACCAGAAACCGAAAACCCAAGTCAGTAGATTAAGGTCTTAAATGCTTTGTCTTCGAATGAGTTCCAAAGTTGAAATAATACTCAACAAACACATGGCGCTGTTGATTTCTTCAATTACGCACGTGATCGTAGAAACTGAGCAGAAATTCTTTTAGACAGCACGTTCTTTGGATTATAACAATATAAAGAACAGCTAAATGAAGGATGATCATCTTTCTCTTTGAAGTTAGAGTTCCATTATTGAAAACCAGTTGACATTATGACCCATACAGTGATCAATTATCCTATATGATGTCAAAAGCACTCACCCTTATTCTCTAATGCTCGAAATAAACATATTTTTTTGCACTATTAACCCATGTTCTTAAAGCCAAATTAATCCCATCACCTTCTACAACTAACAAATAAGACTTGATCCAGGCAATGTATTCAAACATTAAAAATGCAGAATTAGCCTTCATATGTGCAGAACTTTAACAGTAAAAATGGGTTCCCCATTAACCTGTAAGAACTGAAACTGTAGGTAGAACAATCCACGAGGTCAGCGACAACCCAATAATGTGATGACCACCCACAACCCCCGCACTAAACAAGAGGAATGATGCGCTGAAAGGTGCGTCGGGCAGCTATGGACGACTACCAAGGAATGAAACATAAGCCAAACCTGTCGTAAAACTCACAGTGCAAGGATAAAATATAATATAACATATACAACAAGCATTAATAGTGAAGCATTTTTGGGGGAAAACTCCAAACCTTTCAACTAGAAAGAAATATTCATACACTCAGATTACAACAAATATGTCTGTACAAATTTGCCTCACTACAGCAATCAGAGACAAACATCAAACAACAGAATAAAAGATACTTTATAGTAGCTAAAGTAATACGCCAGCGTCCTGCTCTCTACCGAACTGCAACATCGTCCTCACCAAAGGATCACCTATCACCCAGTCTGCCCATCCAAAAATCGGATGAACAACCCAAGGTAGTGAAAGGCAAACATAAAACCATGAGTTAGACAACAGTCTTAGTGAGCGATAAAAAAACTAATTGACATCATCAATAAAGTATATGAGAATAGGGAGATTAACAAACCAATTAACTTAAACAGCAGAGAAGAAATCAACTCCTATCTTCCCCACCACGGACAGTGATAACCTTTACTAACAAGCATTTCAATCATACATCCATGGAAACCAGAACAACCATTCATTCATAGACATCAGAATCAACCAAACAATAACACTTATATCATCCAGATTATTTATCTCATGTAAACCATACTAATAAAATTCAACATCCCTTAAGCACAAGCCCAAAAGGCCTAGACCAATATCAGACAAGCACGCAAGGAATATTTCCTTCGACGTTGGACACTCTACATGAGACGATACAACAGGACAACCAATCATCTATGACAAACTTTGGCTATCACGACAATCCTACTTTGAAATCATCGTTAATCGTAAGACTGGAAACAACACGCCATCGACTGTCAAGGGTCAATGGTAAACCCCGGTTTTAGCTCAAACCCTATACGCCATACAACTTGACGTATCTAGGATAGTTTAAGCTTCCCAGGATACTCGACCATACAACCGATCTTTTAGGTATCCCTATTATACCTCTGCTTTAGGTCCGATAGAACCAACGACAACGATAATTTCTCGGCCTTCAATATCTCTAGTCGTCATAGACGACGACCATCCAACCATTATCAACAAACTCAAAACACCCTTGAGTTGTCTTCACATTCCTTGCATTACGACGAACAACGAACCCTTCATAGCACTTCAACATTCTCACTTGAATTCATTTCGAAGTTACCACATCATCGGAATAAACAACTCCAATATATGATTCACTACAATCCATAGTGTTTTATCCATGTTATGGAAAAATAACCACAGCGTTTATGCCATCAACCATAGTGTTTCAAAGCGTTGCCAAAATCCTTCATACATGTCGACCCAGTATGGATCAGCATACCAATCCATTAAAAAGAGACGTAGACCAATCCATCTCCAAGGAGAAGCAGACCGATCCATAACCCCAACCGGCCCATACCCTGGTTGATCCCATAGCCGATCCATCATCATGACCGATCCATGGCATAAATACTCTCACCGACCCATGCCTGAACACAACGACCGATCCATCCAAGCCCGATGCTACCAATCCATATGCTGACCGATGCATCAGATTCCAACTGACCCATAGTTTCCGACCCATCTTACTGACCGATCCATCATGTCAACCTATCCATCATACCGACCAATTCAACATCTTTGTCGTCCCATCCATTTATTGAGAAAGAAGTCAGGCTACGCCGACCCATACTTTTGTTTGGCCGATCCATCGCCTTTTTCTCCGATTGATCCATTTCAAGTCCAGCCGATCCATCCCCTGTACAGGACCGAACCATCTCCAAACTTGACCGAAACTTCGCCACATGACTATTCATTGAAATCAAATCATCCAATTCAAGCACAACCATGTTTTGAGATCACTAACAAATTGAAAATGATAATTTTCGTCAATATTTAAGTAAAATTCACCAAAATCATGATAAATGAACATACGAACTAAATTATGAATCTAACTTGCATAAACATATGAAATTATATGGAAATTGCCTGTTTTAAGTTGCTAAATTAGATCCTATGACGACTCATAAGAAAATAGACTTATTATGATGTAGATCTAGGAGAAATCGACTTAAAATGATGAAAACATGTGCATACAAGTCATATACTTAATTGAATCCGCGTGAGAGATGCATATAACTCACCAGCTCTCCAAAACAACACAAAATGACGAAATCTTGATTCCGAACAGCGAAGAATTTTCTCTAAACTCTTCGATTTGATGTACTCTCTCTTCGAGTGATGTAGATATTGCTTCAAACGATGTAGATCTTTGATTCTCTCATGGTGGAAAGGTGTAGATGATGGAGAAATGGAGGATCACAAACTCTTCCAAATGAGAGAATGGAGAAAGTAAACTATTCTCCATGCCTTTTACCCCCTATTTATAGCCTTCCACCAGCCCATTAATGGGCCTCTCCAAATTAGTCTATTACATCTTACAAAACCTGAACAACAAACTGTGAAACCTTAAAACCGTGATTCCTCCCAAACCGTTGAGCCAAATCTTTAATGTGACCACTCTACGGAATGAGTATCAGCATTTCCTTTTCCAATGAGTACGATCTCAGCACCTGATTCGATCTGAGTCAAAAGTTATACCTTGTACAAGACTAGAAAGGGAAAAATGGTCACAAACAAAATTGGTAAAAATTATGAACATGTCTCACATCCCCATAACCAACATATTAAAATATCAGAGTGATCCAACCTTCGGGGAATTAAATAAAAATATTTTACAATCCTCTGATATGTAAAATGCAGGCTGTTACATTCTCTCCCCCTTCCACACCTTTAGGAATTTCGCCCCTGAAATCCCATGCAAATACAAGCAACCAAAACAATTCTGCATGCTTATCACTTATAAGCAGTCAATTCTATCATCCAGACTAGCAGCCATCAAACCATGCATCCATAGCCTTATCCTAGCAAGCGGAATTCTAAAAACAAACACAATAGTACAAGTGACAATGATGTAAGGTGACAAGATGCTAATGGGTCGTACCAATGAAGAGTTCTGGATGAGTCATCTTCATACTCTCTTCCGTCTCTCATGTACAATCGTCTTTATCCTCACTCCATTGTACCTTGACCAACTCGATCGTCTTCCTCATAAGCTGTTACGTGTCATTTCCCACTACACGAAGCAGCTTAGGAGGTCTCGTAACTACAAGCTCGACTTCTAGGTCTTCGTACTGCTTTAGAGATACCACTACATTCGAATCATGCATGCACTTCCGCAAAAATGACATATGGAAAACATTATGCACACTCAACATCTTTTCGGTTAACTCCAATCTATATCCGAGCTTTCCAACTTGCTCGACTATCGGAAACAGTCCAACAAACCTAGGAGATAACTTTCCTTTTGCTTCTGAATTGAACAACATGCTTCAATGGTGAAATCTTCACGAAAACCATATCACCAATGTCGAATTCCAAATCTTTATGATGCTTATCGGTGTAACTCTTCTAACGTTCTTGGGCTACTTTCATTCGTTGCCGAACGATCTCGATACAATCCGAGGTCTCTAATCATCTCTGACCCAAGTATCTACTTATCTCCAGTTTCTAACCAACATGTTGGAGAATTACATGGTCTACCATACAACTCCTTATATGGTGCCATATCAATGCTCGACTGGTAGCTATTATTATAAAGAAACTCAACTAGATGTAGATGGTCCTCCCATGATCCCCCGAAGTCCAATACACAAACTCTTAGGAGATCTTCCAAAATTCGCTTAACCTTTCGGTTGAACCATCTATTTAAGGATTATAAGCCGTACTCGAACACAACTCGATTCCCAAAGCTTCATGCAAACTCTTCCAAAATCCACTTGTGAACAACGATCTCGATCACTCACGATGCTCTTCGAGATATCATGGAATTGAACTATCCCTTTTATATAAAGCTCAACCAATTTTGATGTCGTCCTAATCGATTTGACATGAATAAATCTTGCACTTTTGGTCAAACGATCCATGATGACCCAAATTGCTTTGTTTCCTGCCATAGTTCTAGGTAGTCCATCGATAAAATCCATCTATATCTGCTTCCACTTCCATGTAGGATCTTCCAATGGCTGAATCATACCACTCGGCTTCTTCTGTTCTGGTTTCACCAACTGACAGTTCATTCACTTGGAAATGAACTTCTCTTTTCATCCTGACTCGCTTCATGTCTTGATACATCTTATTACCACTAGGACGGATCATCAACTTCGAGCGATGACATTCCCTTATAACCTCATCTCTCAATTTGCCGATATTAGGAACAACAAGTCGTCCCTCTCGATCGACCCCGAACCCTTTATTCTCTGGTTCCATATTCTGGATAAACTCGACAAGCTTCGCATCTCGCTTCTGCTATCGCCAATCCTTTCTATGAGAGTAGGTTTTATCGATAAGCTTGCCAACATTTCAGGTTGCAACTCACGCCGTGGCCTGAAATCAAATTTTGCTAACTACTCAAGACTTTTCCATTCTGAAAACATCGCTTCTAAACTTGCACGTCTTCGACTCAATGCATCTGCAACTGCGTTGCCTTCACCAGGAGTATAGGCTATACCAAAATTATACGATGCCAAAAACTCTAACCATCGCTGCCATCGAAGATTTAAATCCTTTTGGAAGAAAAGATACTAACGACTTGTGATCCGTAAACAACTCGAATTGAACTCCTTATAAGTAGTGTCTCCACATCTTCAGAGCAAACACGATCGCTGCTAACTTCAAGTCATGAGTTGGATAATTTATTTCATACGGCTTAAGATGTTGACTCGCGTATGCCACAGCCTTATCCTTCTGCATTAGCACTGCTCCAAGTCCAGTACCACATGCATCGGTGTATACTACCATTTCATCGTTCTCACCTGGAATCGTCAAAATAGGAGCATTCGTCTGTCTCTCCTTTAAGATTCCAAAAGCTTTCTCACACTTTCCATCCTATGTGAACACTTGGTTCTTCTTCGTCAATCCTGTCAACGGTGCAGCTATCTTGGCAAAATCCATGATAAATCGTCGGTAATATCCTGCCAAACCATGAAAACTTATCATGTTTGTCGCATTCTTAGGTCTATACCAGTCCTGAATTGCTGCCACTTTAGCGAGGTCAACTACTATTCTATTCTTGGAAACAACATGTCCTAAGAACCTCACTTCGCTCTTCCAGACACTTCGAAAACTTAGCCCTTAGCTAATGCTTTCGCTAGATCTCCAAAAAAACTTATTCAACTGATCTCTGAAAACTCTATTCATAAGATTCACAAAGTTGGCATGTTAGTCAACCCAAATGACATCACTAACATTCGAAGAAACTGGATGGTGTCCTAAAAGCAGTCTTCGGCACACTATCCTTTGCCACTCTCAACTGGTGAAATTCCATTGCCAAATCTATCTGAGAAAACACTTTGTCTTCGTGAAGTTGATCGAACTAGTCATCTATCCTCGGAAACAGATACTTGTTCTTCTTGGTCACCTTGTTAAGCTCATGATAATCCACACACAATCTCAATGAGCCATCTGCCTTTTCTGCAAACACAACTGATGCACCACATTCGGATACACTTCTTCAAAAGAAACCTTTCCCTAAAAGGTCACGAACTTACACCTCTAACTCTCGCCGTTCCTTAGGCGCCATCCTCCTAAGAGGCATAACGATAGGTTTAGCACCCTCGACCAAATCGATTCTAAACTCAATCTCACGATGCGGCGGTAAACCGTTGACTTCCTCAAGACATCCTTAAATTCATTAGCGATCAACACAGATGACAAGTCTTCCTGTGGAATCTCGAGCGAATACAAATAGCTCACGAAGACACCATCTTCAGGCTTACATCGAATCAACACCTTTCACCCTTCCACATCCCCTACTCGCACCTTAAGCTTCTCGCAATTCACTCTTGTCGCATATCTCTTAAGCCAATCCATACCTAAGATAATCCCAAACCCAGCAAAGTTAAGAACAAAACAATCATACACAAAGGAGAAACCATGACTCGATAACACAAGACCACAACAAAGCATACAAAGGCTGGACAAACCCCCAATTGGACTAGTCACGATCAAAGGTATATCACAAATCTCGGGTTATAAACCCAAGCGGTGCACAAGCTCATTACAAATGAATGAATGTGATGCTCCAGTATCAAACGAAACTCGAACTAAAACACCTCAGAAAGAAAGAGTACCTTGGACGATGACACCCTTTCCCTTCTCTTCTCCGGTAGGTGCTCTCGAAGAAGATGGTATGGCTTCCGAAGCATAAGCCTTTACAACCTGTTTACCCTTAGCTAATTCTGGACAATCCTTCTTCTCATGACCAGGCTTCCCTTCCCATATTTAAAGTACTTCTTTTCTGCTTTGAGATTCTTGCACTCATTAGAGAAAAGACCCTTCTGTTGGTAGTTATAGCAAACCACCTCACTCTTACGCTTCTTCTTGCCATCCTTTCCTTTCTACTGTTGTTGCTTCCTTTTCTTGTTGTTATTACCACCCTTTTGTGGTTCTGGAGCTTCCTTAGATGCAACAACAACAACTTCCTCTTTTGGAAACAAGCTCTCATGTCTCACAGCTTTTTCCATAACCTATTCAAATGAATCATCAAGATATTCCACTAACGGTCTTCCTATGTAGGTATCCAGACCCATAACAAACTTCTTATTCTTTTGATAGGGTGTATCAATGTATGAACAAGTATATCTAGACAAGGCCTCAAAATCTGAAACATAATCAAGCACCGACCTACCATTCTTCTTCAATTCCAAAAATTTCTTGGATAGAGCAGACTTCTGAGTAGTGGAGATAAACTTTGTCTCGAATTTAACTTGGAACTGTTCCCAAGTTATTTCCTCCTCCGGAGTCTCAAGCGTAACCAAATTCCACCACTCGATGGTCGTGCCCTGCAACTGCCTTGACACAGGCTTTCTCTTAGTTGCACCATCCATTCCCAAATCTCCAAAAATACGAACGCAAGAATATATCCACCTCTAGACCTCTTCAGTTGGCTCCATTCCTTTGAATGGTTTTCCTCATAGAGATGTGTAGTCCTTGCATAGTTTCGTGAAATCCACAACTCTAGGAACCTGCACACATACATCTATCGTGGCTGCCACTAGAGCGGGTACCCTTCTCATGAATGCTTCCATCATGGCCTCAAATACGGCTGGGTAATCTGGTGTACCGCTATTACCCCCTCCAGGAACATCCCCCTCCCTAGTAGTATGTCTTGAAGTTTGTTGACTCATTCTAAATCTGTAAAGTAGAATGATTAGCCACTTGTAAGAAAAATTGCTAATGGAGTTCAAACACTACTGTTACTATATACCGTTGTATAGTATTCATCCATCAAAATCTACAAATACGTCTCTAATACGTAATTTCGTCTTCGAACTTTGGCTAAAAATCGATAACCAGCGCTCTGATACCAATTGTGATGACCGCCCACAACCTCCGCACTAAACAAGAGGAATAACGAGCTGAATGGTGAGCCAGGCAGCTATGGACGATCATCAAGGTATGAAACACAAGCGGAAACCGTCGTATAACTCACAGTGTAAGGATAAAGTATAATAGAACAAATGCAACATGCATTAATAGTGAAGCATTTTTAGGTAGAAACTCCAAAGCTTTCATAACAATTAGAAAGAAATATCCATGCACTCGGATTGCTACAAATATGTCTGTACAAATTTGCCTCACTACAGCACTCAGAGACAAACATCAAACAACGGAATTAAAAGATATTTTGTATTAGGTAACGTAATACGCCAGCCTCCTGCTCGCCACCGAACTGCAACATCATCCTCACCAACAAATAACCTATCACTTGTCACTTAGTTTTCCCATCCAAAAGTCGGATAAACAGCCCAAGGTAATAAGAGGGAAACATAAGTCGGACAACAGTCTTATTGAATGATAAAACATTTAACTGCCATCATCAATAAAGTATATGAGAAAAGGGAGATTATCAAACCAATGAACCCTAAACAACAGAAAAGAACTCAACTCCCGTCTTCCCCACCACGGACAATGATAGCCTTTATTAACAAACATTTTAACCATACATCCATGGAAACCAGAACAACCATTCATTCTAGACATCAGAAGCAACCAAACAATAACACTTGTAGCACCTAGATTATTTATCTCACGTAAACCATCCTAATCGAATTCAACATCCCTCAAGCACAAGCCTAAGAGGCCAGACCAATATCACACAAGCGGCCAAGGAACATTTCCTTCAACTTGGATACTCTACGTGAGACGGTACAACTAGGAGAACCAATCATCTATGACAGACTCTGGTTATCACTGCCAATCCTGCTTCGAAATCATCGTTAATCGTATGACTGGCAACAACACGCTATCAACTGTCAAGGGTCAATGGTAAGCCCAGGTTCTAGCTAAAACCCCATAAGCTATACATTTTGACGTATATAGTCCCATTCAAGCTGCCCAAGGTACTCGACCATACGACATGTCTTTTAGGTATCCCTATTATACCCCTGCTTTGAGTCCGCTAGAACCTACGACAACGATAATTTCTTGTCCTTCGGTATCTCTAGTCGTCATCGATGGCTACCATCCAACCATTATCAACAAACTCAAAACGCCCTTGAGTTATCTTCACATTCTTGGCATTACGTCGACCCATACTTTTGTCCAACCGATCCATTACCTTTTTCTCCAACCGATCCATTTCAAGTTTGGCCGATCCGTTCCCTGTACAGGTCTGAACCATCTCCAAACTTGACTGAAACTACGCCAAACGACTATATCATCGAAATCAACTCATCTAATTCAGCCACAACCATGTAATGAGATCACTAACAATTAGAAAATGAAAATTTTCATCAATAGTTATGTAAAATTCACCAAAATCATGATAAATGAACATATGAACTAAATTATGGGTCTAACTCGCATAAACATATGAAACTATATGGAAATTACTGGTTTAAGTTGCTAAATTAGATCCTATAGCGATTCATATGAAAGTAAAATTATCATGATGTAGATCTAGGAGAAATCAACTTAAAATGGTGAAAACATATGCATACAACTCATATACTTAATTAAATCCGCGTGAGAGATGCATATCACTCACCAATTCTCCAAAACAACACAAAATGATGAAATCTCGATTTCGGATAGCAAAGAATTTTCTCTAAACTCTTCGATTCGATGAACTCTCCCCTCGAGTGATGTAGATATAGTTTCAAATGATGTAGATCTTTGATTCTCTAATGGTAGGTGTAGATGATGGAGAAATGGAGGATCACAAACTCTTCCAAATGAGAGAATTGAGAAAGTAAATTATTCTCCGTGCCTCTTACCCCCTATTTATAGCCTTCCACCAGCCCATTAATGGGCCTCTCCAAATAATCCCATTATGTGTTACAAAACCTGAACAACAAATTGTAAAACCTTAAAACAGCGATTCCTCCCAAACTGCTGAGCCAAATCTTTGACGTGACCACTCTACAGGATGGGAATCATCTCTCCTTTCCACTGAGACCGATCTCAGCACCTGATTCGATCTGAATAAAAAAATTATACCCTGTACAAGACTGATAGGGAAAAAAAGGTCACAACAAAATTGGTAAAAATTATTGACATGTCTCACATCCCCATAACCAACATATTAAAAATATGAGAATGATCCAACCCTCAGGAAATTAAATAAAAATATTTTACGATTCTCTGATGGCTTGGTTCTCGTTATTCAAACCCAAGATCCCAGATGGCTTGATTCTCATTATTCGATCGAATTTGTAATCCCACAGTCGATTTACAGATTAATTAGGCATAACCGCCATAGTTAGGGTTGGTATTCGGGTGGCTCGAGGAAGAACTAGGGATAGAGTTTCGATTGAATATAATGCTAAAGTTTGATCTCGTAGAGCGAAGTTTGAAATGGAGAAAAATTGCTGATGTATTGCGGGATTACTGGATCTTTGTGATAATACTTGGATCTGGATGTGAATTTATGGTAGGAAGGAAGTTTATGCAGCTTATCTATGATAGGAACAATATTCATTGAAGCTTTGTTAGAAAAAGGCTTGAAACCGCAAGCGGATTTCATTTTATTTTGGTTCACCATTCCTTTATCCCCATAGGAGAGAGGAAGGAAGCTGTTGAATTTGCTATTATATATATATATATATATATATATATATATATATGAGTAGGTGTTGACCAGAAACAAAACTAAACATAAAAGCAAAAACGAACTTTAGACCATTAGATTTGTTTGTCTCTATGTGAAAAATGGAATTCAACGGAAAATCTGATGGTTGAGATTTATTCTGTTCAATTTTGTGTTTAAGTAGAATTGTCCTCCATAAGTGTGTGTGTCTACACACACACACACACACATATATAGCCAAAATGGTATGGCTTAGTTGAAAGGTGTG
Source organism: Allium sativum (assembly GCA_030737875.1). Taxonomy (NCBI): domain Eukaryota; kingdom Viridiplantae; phylum Streptophyta; class Magnoliopsida; order Asparagales; family Amaryllidaceae; genus Allium; species Allium sativum. The sequence goes on from CM060925.1 coordinate 208,228,120, forward strand.
CTCCTACCTAGTGAGAAGTCAGGTGTTTGAGGCCTACCCTAACCACCATATTGGCATATTAACCAAATTTAATATATATAAATACACACATATATATATATATATATATATATATATATATATATATATGAGATAGGATCAATTGCACCCAAATAGTTCAACATCGCTTTAACCGTGCTAATTTCCACCACACAATCTGCTTTCTTGCTTCTCCCACTAACCCTCTCTCCCACCCGCACAATCTTTCCATATAAACAAGTGGATATAATTGAGATGCAAAATGTGTGCCAAGAAGATCGAGATTTTGTGTCTTCTAATTTGTGTCAAGTGTCTGTGTATACTTTCCCATATATATTTAAATAATGCATGAGTGGGAGAGAGAGAGTTGGTGAAAAGAGAGAGAAAGGAGGTTATATAATGGAAATTATGGAGGCTAAAGGGGTGCTGCACTATTTGGGGTTCTCTTGATCTAGTCTTATATATATATATATATATATATATATATATATATATATTTGCGTGTGTGTATTCAATCTCCAACTTTCACTTCAAAAAAATAATAACTTTACAACATTACAACTCACACAAATTGCAGTTGTAATAGGTATTTATAACAATTGTTTATTTTAAGCCGTTGTAACAAATGTTTGTTAACAACTTTATATGTGCAAATGCTTATTACAACTGTTTTAGTTTTTGTCTCCGCTGACTAGTTGTTTGTTGATAAAAAAATTAAGTTCCCTCTCTTATTTTCTTTCTCCCGCTAAACATACCAAAAGTAAAATATACCTGGCTGCCAAATTTCCATATTTAAACCCTTACTCTTCTAGCTAATACCATCTTCCATTGCCATCAAGGAAATTAAAACAGGACCCCTAAAATTGACTAAACTCTCTGGTAACCTAATCCACTACTCTCTACCAGTCGCTCGCCACCGATGCCACATGTGTTTGCTCGCCTCGGTCGTTGTTCGTCTCTATTGTCGCTTGCCTTCATTAAATAGGTATCCGCGGTCGTTTTCTTTGATTATCTATGATGTTATTCATATAACTTATGATTTATAATTTACTTTTGAACTAGGGTTTTGGAAATTCAAGATTAGAGTGTTATTGCTAGGTCAACTGTTTTTTAATTATCATCATCATTTATTTAATTTGTGATTGTACTGCAGGGTTCATCTTTAGTTAGGATAGATAGTGGAGTGTTAGATGTGATGTTATCATAATTCCTTCATTATTGGTTTAAAGGGATGACTTTTCCTTGATCTTATTTATATTTCTGCTTTCTTTAACGGAAAAATATTGGTCATACTGCTGATATAACACGATGAGATAAAAACTACATTTCTCAAAATTCTCAATAATCCAACATGTTCAACTTTGGGGTTTGTTGGAAGATAGTAACCTTTAATTGATTTAAGATAAGAAACGGTAGAATAACAAAAATAATATATTCTTCTAGTTATTCTATCTGAAGTCGAATTCCATAATTGTACTGCTTTCATCTTCATTCTATACCATACTAATTGGCGTAGATCTATATACGTTTCCTAGAACTTGAGAGAGTGTTATGAACATTATAAAAGCTTTATCTAAAACACACCCGCTTTATCTAAAACACACTCGATCGGTCTAAAAAGTCTCCCTATAGCTTTGGCACTTAAAATAATTTCATAATTTATGTTTTCCTTATTTCATCTATTGCTTTGGTATATAGTTTATCTTGTTCCACCTATCCTTGAAGTTTGACCTAATATATATTATCTTCGGAACAATCCAAATATTAAATTGTTCAGTCATTTTGATCACTTTCTCTGTCGCTCTATAATGAACATCTAACAATGGAATTTGGTAGCCGGATAAAATAATTTTCACTATATGAAAAATGCCTTTTACCTCATCCATTCTCGGCGTTACTATGAAAATGTTGATGAAAGTATTTCGTAAACTAAAAATGAAAACCTAAAATGCCGTATTAACTAGCCCGCTTCATTTTGAGATTATTTTCACTACGCGGTTACTTGGCCGCGTTTTCTTTCTTTTAACTTCGTTAGAAGTGGCCTGCGGATATCCCCCCAAAATTCTTTAAAACCAAATTAAAATCCAAATTATCCATGAATCTCCAATAAAAGTTCGTTCGTCCCCTAATTCTGCCAGCAACTACCGATCTCCGACGAATCAAATTATGAGTTCAATCAATAGCTAGGAGTTGGGTATCATTGCAAGGCTCTGGTGATGAAAGAGGTTGCGAATTTGTAGCTACAGCTTATTCACATATCAAGTTAGAACAATAAATGTCAAGCTCTTCTTCAAAATTGCAGTAAACGCATAATCTAGAATTGTAAGCACCATAAAAGTACAAGTGAGATTAATATAATGCAACGTGTAATCAAAATAATCAAACATGCCATATGCTGCAACTAGGTACATCGATGGTTGCTTGTAAATATAATGTCAGTACAAAAAAACAGCTAACATTAACGCATATAGTATGCAACTAACCAAAGTGCTAATGATGTCATTGGTTAAGAATTGAGTATGGAGAACAGGGATAACAGATGCAGGATGTAACAACCCGGAAAATCTGAACCAATTTAAATTTTTTATTTTTAATAATTTGGTTAGAAAACGTACCAGAATTTAATAAATTCCATTATTAAATAAAAAAAAGTTTTTAAATAAAATTAATATATTGATAAGTTGATTTATTAATAATATATTGATAATAAAACTATGTTTCTAGTTTGAATTGTATAAGAGAAATTGTAAAGAGATAGAGTGTCAACGCATGTTATAACTAGCAGTTAACGAAAATTAATGTTGACATTAATAATCAAATAAATCATGCACAAAATTTCTTTGCTCATTCACATTTTATGAAGTTTATTATTTATTATTATTTCTTTTTCTTTTCCTCTTCTTTTTCCATTTTCCCCAAAATCATTGGTTCCTTTCTCTTCACTTTTTCATTAATAACTCATTCCTTTCTTTATTTCTACGTTCATGCATCTGCATGCTCACATTTTTTTTTTCTTTTTCTTTTTCTTTTCTTTCTTTTCTCTACATTCATGCATCCTAGTTCACATTACCTATGCATTCATTTATTTCCTTACTTCTACATTCATGCATCTTATTTCATTTGCATGCTCTCGTTCCTTATATTTTTATCCCATTTTTTTCCTATTCCCATTATTATTATTTATTCTTACAAAAACAAACAATTCCCACATGTATATATATATATATATTATTCCCTTAAATATATATATATATATTTTGTTTATATTATTTATGTGCATTTCTAGTCATTTTTGTTGTCTTGTTCTTGTATGTCCAATTGAATATGTTCCTTAAATTCTACAATTTTAATGTTATATATTTTGAAATTTTATATTCACAAACTTGTCACAATTAGCATTAACCATGCATTCACCTCTCTCCTTCATGCAATTTATTATCCTTTATTCTATTAATTTCTTTACTTTATTTTTCTCATCATGTTTCATTCCTTATGTTACTTAACCATGCATTCATTTATCTTTCCTCCTTTTGTTTTTCCTTGTTGTTATTTTTCCTTCACAAACAAATCACCTACATATATATATATATATAAATGAATAAACATATATATATATATATACATACACATATATATATATATATATATATATATATATATATCTCCTATTTATTCTTTCCAACTCATTGAATATGTTACTTAAATGATGATACTTAATGTCATGTGTTTTGAAATTTAAAAGTTAAACGTTCTAACAATTGACATCATACCATAAATCATGCATTAATTGCATTCCCGTTTCTCACTCCCTATGTTTTCCTTTTTGAATTTTTGAATGAGAGAAAAGCATTGAGTAGATTAACTCCTGCCTAGTCAGCTAATTCATTTCATTTGTAACCTACTACATATGTAGGGACACAAGTGAAGGATAAGATCATATATATAACCAAATAGTAAAATAAAAATAGATAAATACAAATATATATACATTGGCTCTACTATAACATCCTAGCCTTCTCTAAAACCTAAATCATTTCATAGCCGCCGCCTCCATCTTTCATGAATGGCCAGAAACACCCTCCTTTTCCCCTTCAAATCTCTCTCAATCCATTCCTCGATTTGCAAATCGTTCAGCGACAAACATGAAGACCTCAATGAGCACTAATCATTCAACGATGGGGATCCGTTTTTTTTTTGCCTGAATTGCGTGGAATCAAGACATGGAAGGCGCGGGGTGTCGAAGTCAGATGCGAGCAGATGGGTTTTCTCGTGATAGAAATACAACGAAGAAGAAGAAACCAAAAAGGGGCGGCCACTATTTTCTCCAAATGTAATTAAGGCCTTAACTGATTTTAGTTATTATTTTAATTAATTAATGTAATCAAAAATTTAAATGTACATATCCTATGCAAATCGAATCAGAATTTGATGAAACAAAATATGTTGGAATCATTTTGGCCTGATCTACGCAATGAGAGCACTTTGAACAAGATTTAGAGCTCGTCTAAATTTTGGAGAAATGGAAAGCTATTGGTGAGAATTTCTATATTTAATTTTTAAAATTAAATTATGAATTGCTATGTGGATTCTGTGTGTATGTTGTGAGAAATCTATTTATTTTCTTTCCTTTATAATTATAAATAATCCTGAAATTATTGTTGTTAATCTACAGTTAATTCATGTTGTTATTATTCTATGTCGAATATAATATATACATCTGTTTGTTTGATGATGTTATGTGGCGATAGAATTGTCAAAATTAACATTTTTGTTAATTAGAATTTGATTAAACAAAAATGTATAATTTTTTTTATATAAATGGTCAACTGTATAAGACAACAAATTTTGTAAATTTGTTGAATTAGAATTTTCAACATATGTGGAACACAGAATTGTGGTAAATTGGTTAAAACAGAATTTGTAACACAAAAATGGAAACAAACATTTTTGTGATATTTGTTAAAACAGGATTTGCAACAAAATTGAAAACAAATATTGTTGTTATATTTGTTGAACTAGATTTTCAACAAAATAGAACAAACATTTTTATGTCTTTTTGTTGAACTAGTTTTTCAACAAAAAAATATGAATATATATATTTGTGTAATATTATTTACATTAAAAGGGACGGAATTAAAAGATGACTTTTTTTTATGTAACATTGCTTACAATAAAAAGTAGAAATTTTAAAGATACATTTTTATTGTCAAATTAAAAACAATAAAGGGAATAGATTTTAAAGATGTATTTTTATTGTCCAATTAAAGACAATAAAAAGAATTGATTTCAAGGTTGCATTTGTGTTGACATATTAGAAGTAATATAAGGAGTAGACATAAAAGATTGCATTTTTTTATGTCAATTTGTTTTCAACAGAAAGGCCACATTTAAAAAAAAATGTAATTTGTTTCCATTTAAAAGATGACATTTTGGTATAATTTGTTTTCATTAAAAGGTCTACATTTTTAATGTGGTTATGTCTTCATTTTAAGATTGAAAATATATACATCATTTTAATTTGATAATGTTACATTAGCTTTAAAAGTACATTCTCATATAAAATGTTACATGAGATTAAAAGTACATTTTTGTTATAAAATGTAACGTTAGATTTAAAACTCCATTTTGCTAGAAAGGTTGCATTATAAATAAAAACACAGTGTTGGTTAGAACTTTATTAAGTAAAATAAAATATACATTTTTGGTTAAAACATAGTATTGAGATAAAAATCACATTCTTTGGTCAAATAAAGATCACATTTTGGTTAAAGCATGATGAGTGGAATAAAACTCACTTTTATTTGTCGCTTGAAACTTAGGATATGTTGCACAAATAAAATTCATTTTTTTTTTGTCATTTGAAACTCAGAATTTATTAGATAAATAAAAATTTACTTTTTATTTGTCATTTGAAAATTAGAATTTATTATACAAATAAAATTCACTTTTTGACATTAAATACATAGAAAAATATATACATATAAAATATTCTTTTATATGTTGTTAGAACGTATAGAAAAGTATAAACAAATAAAAGGATTTCTTTTATTTGTTATTAGTTCACATAGAAAAGTGTAAAACATAAAATACCCTTTTTGTGTTATTCTAGAATTGAAATTAAAGTTTGATCTTCTATTTGCATTCACTAATGCAAAGATACATTGAAAATAAAATTTATTCTTTTATTTGCATTCTCCGATGCAAATATATATTGAAAATGAAATTTATTCTTTTATTTGCATCCACCAATGCAAATACATTAAAAATAAAACTTGTTCTTTTATTTTCCTTCACAAATATAAATATATTTTGAAATTAAAGTTTATTCTTTTATTTGCACTCTACAATGCAAATATACTTTAAAAATAGAATTTGTTCTTTATTTGTATTTATATATACAAATAAAACATTGAAATATAATTTGTCCTTTTTATTTATATTCACTAATACAAATAAACACTGAAATGGAATTTGTTCTTTTATTTGTATTCACATATACAAATAAAACATTGAAATAAAATTGGTCCTTTTATTTGTATTCACAAATACAAGTAATCATAGAAAATAAAGTTTGTCCTTTTTATTTGTATTCACATATACAAATAAAACATTGAGATGAAATTTGTTCCGTTATTTGCATTTACAAATGCAAATAAAACACAAAAATGAAATTTGTCCTTTTATTTATATCCTCGAATACAAATAAAACATTGAAAACTAAAGTCCACTTTTTATTTGTATTCACAAATACAAATATACACTGAAAATAAACTTGTTCTTTTATTTGCATCCACAAATGCAAATGTACAAGGAAAATAGAATTTGTTCTTTATTTGCATTCACAAATGCAAATATACTTTGAAATAAAAACTGTTCTTTTATCCACTATTGTAAATAAACACTTTGGTAAATTTATATGAGTTGAAAACAAAATATGGTTTAAAGAGTTGCATTTTGTTTGCAATTTTAGATGCAAACCAATATTACATTTTTATTTTGGTATTTTTAATTAGAAATAGGAATATACATTTTTGTTTATGAATTTAGTTGCAAACAAAACATTAAAAGTTAAATATATTTGCATACAAATAAAAGAAAATAGAAAATTATCTTTTATTGGTCGTCCACAGTAATGCCATATAAATAGATTACAGTTTATTGGACCTCAGAAATAAATAAGGAAATTATACGAATAAAAATATACTTGTACTCGATATTAGAAATATTATAACATGTTAGTCCATTGTCACCAACATGTCAGTAGAATTAAATTGGTTAAATTCTTTAACCAATCATTTATTTATAAGTATGGTTGTTGGCTGAAAACCCCACACGGGTGTTGGGATGAATTTGCATACACTAGTCCCAATATCTAGTTATATGTCGATCGATAGATTGACAGGCTGCGATGAGTATTATTATTTCATTTTAATACTCACACAGTTATAAACTTCACTCTGGCTGTGAATGGATGTCTGATAATTATTTATGTTATTGTCATATTCATACGATGTGTGAAATCCATATAACCAAAGTTATATGGTAACCGATTGAGTCACATTCCAGTTCAGAATTTCTTTTAAATAAAGAATATATTCTAAAATATGAATGTTTAGAATAAAGAACACTGTAATAATAATATCTTTTAAAATAAAGATTAATGCACCATAAAGGACATTTTATATAAAGAACAATCTTAAGATAATGAATATTTTAAATAATATTTAACCAAGAATAAAATAATGATTTCTTTGTCCGTTCTTGAATGGACAAAAGATAAAAGATATTTCTATTGAAGTGAATTAGTTGTTAATTAGAATTAATCTTTCAATTAAGATTTTTTAGAATTCCAATTATATTTAGTAATGGCAATAAAATGTTATGTGAATTGGGTTTACAGTGAACTGTGTTTTAAACAACATTTGTTCTTTAACCCAATTTACAGTGATAATATGATTTAGAAATTATAAATCTTTTATCAAGATTTAAAAAGAAATTCTCTAAAGACAAGTTTTCCAATTTAATATATATTAAATTGGAATTGAGTGGAAATTTGGTTTGATAATAATCGAGATAGGTTTCTGTAAAAGAAGACTGATAATATATATGGAATTTAAAAGGCTTTGCCGTTATTCCATTTATATTATTGATCCGATATAGAAATATATATCGATTATATTTTGACTTAACTTCTGTGAAAATTCCATATGAAGTGGAAAATGACTTTGGGTTTATCGTGAACAATGTTTTTAAATGACATTGATTCTTTAACCCAATTAAAGATAAGATTTATTTCTTAAAAAGTTGAATAATCATTTGATAATGATTTTTGATATTAAAATCAAATTGGAGTTTTAAATGAATGTTTAAAAAGAATAAATTTATAAGAATTTATCTTTGATTTAATTTATGGGAACTTTTCCCTAGAAATATGAATATTCTAATAAAAGAATATCTTGAATTGGAATGAGACGTTGGACGTGTTTTATAGCACTTGATTTTCAATTATAAAATACGCAAGTTATTCGGAAAAACCGGGTTTAACCCATTTCGAATAATTATTACGACGATCTAAGTCGAAGGGTTGAAGACGGTGATTGAAGACCGACGGTCTTCACATCGAATGGGTAAGGATTACTGATGCCTTGGACTGATTTGCACCCAGGACAGGGATAAAGTGGTAGTTATCCGGACGTAGTGTTGATTCGTACGGATTTGGCTTTCGCTCGGACCCAGAGCATAAGCTTATAAATGGATAGCATGCCTGACATTGAAATTTATTTCATGTAATTAAATTGGTTTTTATTTAATATATAAATGCATGGTGGCGAAGGATTTATTCTCTTGCTTAACACCCTTTTGTATGGTAAATAATTACAGATCGCATGATATGAGTTGTTGATGTGGTATGCCAAGTTGCACTTGAACAAGGCTTATTGTTGCAAAGCAGAGGCTTGTGGGATGATCAAAGCATAGTCTATTTAGGCATAGATTTGTGTAACGTGACTTCGCGAGCCTCACGGCCCGGTAGAGTCTAAAACGGGAGAAGGGAACGCAGGGAGTGCACACGTTTCTTTCTAGCTAGAGTAGTGCCAGGGACCTACCAGCGCTGGCATTTATTCATTGTGGTTGTTGGATTTTTCGAGGCCTCGGTTTATGCGGTCGCCACTGCCGAATTATAGGTCCAAATGGACCGGGAAGCGTGTGTTCAGGAATTGCCAATCCATTAAGCGTTAACGTATGGACCGGCCCTGCAGGATCCAAGGGTTGGACAGAGTACCAATCCTGGGGCATTGCTAGAATGTCTCGAATCGGTAAGGATCTCCTCCCTAGCCTTGACTCAAATGGAAACCCAAATTTCCAATACGACATCACGTGGTTTTGATTGTATACCTATATATGGCGACATAGTGGGATGGGGCACTCATGCCGTCTAGGATTAATACATTTACATTGATGTATTTCAAATTGGTTGCACACTATTATTATATAATGCTGTGTTTATCGTATCAAGCATCTTTTGATCATTATAAGGTAAAACCCTATCCTCCGGTTTGCGTTGCATTGTGTGATGGGACTTGGGTCTTATAATGGTTTCATTTTTCTAAAAAGCATTGCGTTATTTCGACGATTTACTTTAGTCTTGCACTGGAAATTCATAGGAGAAAACCCGTTCCGCGAAAGTGGCGTGGTCCTGTGATTAGCCTTATTATATTATATAGGTTAAGTAGAATTCTCACACCAGTCCCATGACTGACCTGTAGTTTGTCCACTGGCAAACTCGGGTGCCCATATTTTCCACACGGGTAGTCGAGTAGCTATTTTTGCAGATATATTAAACAGGATTCTGGGTTGAAGCTTAAAGCTGTGTCCAGAGATAGAGAGTCTTCCGCTGTGTTCTTCCGTTGCAGTATATTACATTTTTTTTTTGTATTTATCTTCCGCTGTAATTATATTCCAATGTACTCTGATATGTATATTCTGTACTATGATGTAACATTTATTATAGTGTTATAAAAGTCTTCTGTTACCTGTTGTAATGCGTTGTATACCCAAAGTTAAAGTATTCGTAGATTTTCACTTTTTGGGTCAGACCTGTGTGGTTTATGGTCGATTCAAAGGGTGGGAATTTGCGGGTCTTTACACAGGATAATAAAAAGCAAGGGAATAATAAACTGCTAAAGTAAATGATGTTAAATTTTGTGATACTATATAGTACAATTGAAGTGGATGGAAGTTGCATCATGTCGGAGAAGACGGTTCGCAAATCGGAGCTTGTCTGAAGAAGTTAGAAGCAAAAAGAGGTTGGAGGTTTCAGTTGTTCAGCTCAGATGTCTGAGCCTAGGTGACAGACGTCTGAGTTTACAAGGTTGGAATTTTATGAGAGTCCCAACAGATATCTGTCCACCTCTAAACAGACGTCTGTGTTGCCAGGGAAAATTTCGTGAGACTCGCGATAGACATCTGTCACCCTGCACAGACGCCTGTGCTAAAGAAAATTATTTCCAGGCATGGGGCAGACGTCTGCCCACTCCGCAATAGACGTCTAAGGCAATATTTCTGATATTTCGGGCCGATGACTTAGCATGCTAATTTGTGAAGGATCCAAGGGCAATTTGGGAAATTGCTACATTCTATTCTCTCCCTATATAAGCTACTTTCAAGATTAGGTTAGAGAGTACTAGAAAGAGGCTTGTCAAGAGATTAAGATCTAGGTTTATTCTAATTAGGGTTTTGGCAACCCTAACCTTCTTCAGTTCTTATCTCCACAAAATCAAATTTTTCTGGTGAATTTGATCAGTGTAATCAACCTCTTGTACTCTTCTAATGATATTAATAAATGGTTCTCTCTCAAAGTGGACATACACTAGAAAGATGCTAGTGGAACCACTATAAATCCCTATGTGAATTACTTTTCGTTTTTTCTCTATTATTTCTCTTGTTTGGTGATTGTACTTGGTTTTTATTGGATTGGGTTGAGATTGTTTTGATATATATATTGGTTGGTTTTGCACTTTTGTCATGATCTTGTCTTCCGCTGAGTTAGGGGTTTTGATTTGAGCGTCTTGAGTCAAAATTTTCCATAACATTTGGTATCAGGGCATCATTATTGGTAGATAGTTGTAAAAATGCCAGAAATAGGTTCAGATAGTGCCTCAACACTTTGTCCAGGTGGTGTAGCTCCTTATGTACGTGAGTCGTATGCAGCTGCTGGTTCACAATTGGTTATTGACAAGTGGAATGGCAATTATCATTTTGAAAATGGCAGTGGAAGATGAAAGTGGTTCTTAGGTGGAATCGGGTACATCGGGTAGTGTTTGATACACATTTTTGCTAGCGGATATCTCATGTAGAGAAAGAAGAAATGGAAGAATGGGCATTCATTACACTTACACTTGCTACGGGAGAGAATGTTATCTCTGAAATTAGTGATGAAAATACTGCTAAAGGTTCTTGGAACAAGTTGGAGGAGTTATATATAAATAAGTCACTCACAAATCAACTGATCTTTTTGCGGACTTTCTTTACCTACAAGATGAAGGAAGGAATTTCGTTAAAGGTGCACTTGAATGTGTTTAATGATTTGCTAACAAAGATGAAGGAAATAGTTTTGAACATTGAGAAGCAACAGAAGACGATGATATTGTTATGTTCTTTGCCTAAGCGTTATACGGGTTTCTCAAATAGTTTGATCTATTGCTGAGATACGCTGACTCTTGATGATGTCAAGACAAGTCTTCTTAGTGAGGAGTTGCTAGGTCAAACGAAGGAGATGAGTGATGGTAGTAGTGGTGCAGGTAATGGTCAAGGTTTATTTGTGCTAAAGGAGAAATCTAAGAAGAAGGGAATCCAGGGGCTATCTAAGTCTAGGCAGCCTGGTCATTAGAAGAAATAGAAAGTGCTTTATTTGTATGAAACCTGGTCATTGGAAGAATGATTGTCTGGATAAGGGGAAGAAGGAAGTATCATCTTCATCAGTGGAGGTGGAGAGAAACGTTGGTGAGGGAGACGTAGATGTTTTGTCGGCTGTAGCGGATGTTTTAGGCAGCGAATAGGTGCTTAATTTGAGGACTTCATATCACATGATGCCTAATAGGAATTGTTTTCCTTCTTATGATGATCGGGAAGGAAATTCAATTGTTATGGGAAATGGTGATGTTTGCAAGTCTAAGGGCATTAGATCCGTGCAGATTTGGATGTTTGACAGAGTGGTTTGTACTCTCACTAATGTGCACTATGTTACGGGACTACGGAAGTTACTTATCTCTTTGGGAAAGCCAGATTCTTTAGGTTGCAAAATCACTATTGAGAGTGATAGCTTGAGTGTTTCGAAGGGTGCACTTTTGGTTATGAACAGTGCTAGGACTCATGGTATTTATTTATTTCAAGGAGTAACTATGGATGGCGAAACTTGTGTTGATAGTTCTTGTGGCTTAGTTGTGACATTGTAGCATTTGAGATTGGGTCATATCTCGAAGAAGAGTTTGGACGTTCTTCATCAAAGAGAGATAATTGACGGAGAAAATTTCAATAAGTTGGAGTTTTGCGAGGAATGTTTCATGGGGAAGCAAATTAGAGTGTCATTCGGTGAAGGGAAACATGATTCAAGGGGCATCCTTGAGTATGTGCACATGGATGTTTAGGGACCAACCCATGTAGTTTCTTTGGGAGGATCAAAATATTATATTTCTTTCATTGATGATTTTTCTCGAAAGGTTTGGGTGTATGTAATTAACGCCAAGTCGGAGGCATTTGCAAAGTTCAAGGAATGGAAGACTCTTGTTGAGAATTGGAGTGAAAATTCTTTGAAGGTGGTCCGATAACGACGGTGAGTATGTTTCCAGAGAAAATTTTCAAGCATTATGGTATTTAGAGGCATTTTACTACACTTAGGGATCCGTAATCTAATGGAGTGGCAGAGAGAATGAACCGAACTCTACCGGAGAAACCTCGATGCTTGAGATTGAAATCTGGTTTATCTAAGGGATTTCGGGCCGAAGCTTTGTCAAACACGGTGCATATTATTAATCGAATTCCATGCTCGGCTATTGATAACAATATTCCACAGGAACGGTGGAAGGGAAAGAGCATTGACTTGAGTTGTTTTCGTGTATTTAGAAGTCCTATTTATGTGCATGATCCGGGGATTAATAAGCTCTCACCTAGAGCTTTCAAGTGGATTTTTCTTGGCTGTATGGATGGAGTCAAAGGTTATTGGATTTGAAATCCGTAAATGAAGAAAACTATGGTTTCTCGTCATGTTACTTTTGACGAGTCGGCTATGTTCAAGGAGAATGAGGGCTCATCGGATGTTCCAGATTTGGTTCATGGTTAATCAAAGGAGAAGGAAGTTATTCCCACTGTCAGGCCTAAAGAGAGTAGAGTTGTTGGAGGTGCTTGCGAGGTGAATGTAGTTGATGTTACATCACATAGTCCACAGGGTTCCTCTAATAGTGTTGGTGATGTGCACGAGACTAGAGAAGATTCAATTCAAGGTAGAGTTGAAGGAAGACCGGGTGATGGTATTGCTACTCGGGGTGGTCATCGTGCTATCAGACCACCCGAAAGATATGGTGATTGGAACTATCTTAGCTTTTGTGATAATTTGGACTATGCTCTTCATGTAGTCCAAGATGAGCCAATGAACATTGATGACATCATGAGTTCGAGTGATATCTCAAAGTGGATTTTTGCCATGGAGGAAGAGATGAAATCACTGATGAAGAACCAGACTTGGGAGTTGGTTCCACTTCCTATTGGAAACCATGCTATAGGGTGCATATGAATATATAAGGTGAAAGACGATGGAAGATACAAAGCTAGGTTTCTGGCTAAGGGGTATGCATAAAGGAAGGGAAAGGAGTATGATGAGATCTTCACACTGGTTGTGAGACATACTTCTATCCGGATATTACTTTCTTTGGTTGTTATTCACGACTTGGAGTTGCAGCAACTTGATGTGAAAAATGTCTTCTTGCATGGTGACTTGGATGAAGACATTAACATGGAGCAACCAGAAGGGTTAGTTGTAGATGGTAAGTCAAAATTGGTTTGCAAGTTGAAGAAATCACTATATGGTTTGAAGCAATCACCTAGGCAATGGTACAAGAGATTTGATCATTTCATGCTTGAAAGTGGCTTCCATCGAAGCATCAAAGATGCTTGTGCATATTTCAAGAAGTTAGGAAATGATTGTTGGGTGCATTTACTCTTGTATATGGACGATATGCTCATTACTTTTAAGGACAAGGCGAAATTCAACATGTTGAAATTGAAGTTAAAGGCGGAGTTTAAGATGAAAGACCTTGGAGTAGCAAAGAAGATTTTGGGCATGGATATTGAAAGGGATCGAAAGCATTTTCAGTTGAAATTGACCCAAAAGGAATATATTAGAAAAGCACTTTGCCGGTTTAGCATGGAGGATGCAAAGGCGTCAAATACACCTTTACCTTTGCATGTAAAGCTTTCGAGTAAGGGATCGCCTGACAAGGCTTATATATAAAAGGTACCATATGCTAGCGCGACTGGTAGTTTGATGTATGTCATGGCGTGTACAAGGCCCGATATTGCAAATGTCGTCGGGGTGTCTAGTCCATTTATCGCAAATCCGAAGGAAATCGCATTGGAAAGCGGCGAAGCTTATTTTGAGATACTTGAAAGGTACAACATCTCATGTCCTTGTTTTCAAGGATAATGAGGAGAAGAAGTACATGTTGGTTGGTTACTTTATTTGGACTGTGCTGGTGATAAGGATCGGAGAAAATTTAACTTACGGATATGTGTTCACTCTTAGTGGTACAACCATAAGTAGGAGATCAAGATTACAAATTATAGTTGCTTTGTCCACTACGGAGGCGGAGTTGATAGCCACGGTAGAGGCGGCAGAGGAAGCACTCTGTTTAAAGCGATTATGATGTGACTTAGGGTTCGAATATAACAATGTTAATGTTCAATGTGATAGACAAAGTGTTATCCATTTGGAGGAGAATTTGGCGTTTAGCTCACGGACCAAGCATATTGAAATGAGGGAGTCATTTCTAGTGGCCATGGACAGAGACAAGCAAGTATGCCTTCGGAAAGTGCACACAAAGGATAATGTCGCGTATATGTTCACTAAGGCATTGCCGGTTGGGAAGTTCGAGCATCACTCGAACTTAATTCGCTTGGAGAGGTGCTAGGTGCCATGGGGTGGCACGGTTGAGAGAGAAACTTGGATGTAGAGGAGTATCGGTGAGAGATTGTAGTTTTATCTTCTTGTTATGATTGTCTTTTGGTGAGACTAGTTTAGGAGTTGGATGTTTTCAACGTTTCATTATCGGGTGGGGGCTTTGCCTGAACTCGTTGGTGGAGTGCAATGGGCGGTGGCTATGTCGGAGATCATTGGGGAAACATTCTAGCTTGGTTGAAGGTAGAGGATGGTTTGGTATCATCGGTGTAGGTAATGGAGGTGGATATAGTATCGAGGTAGAGTGTTAAATTTTGTGATACTATATGTAGAATTGAAGTGGATGGAAGTAGCTTCATGTCGGAGAAGATGATTCGCAAATCGGAGCTTGTATGAAGAAGTTAGAAGCAGAAAGAGGGTGTATGCTTCAGCATTTCAGCTCGTACATCTGAGTCCAGGTGACAGACGTTTGAGTTTACAGGGTTGGAATTTCCTGGGAGTTCCAACATACATCTGTTATCTCTGGCCAGACATATGTGTTGTGAGGGAAATTTTCCTGAGACTCGTGACATACGTTTGTCACCCTGGATAGACGTCTGTGCTGAAGCAAATTATTTCCAGGCATGGGATAGACGTCTGTCCACTCCATGATAGACATTTGAGGCGATATTTCTGATATTTCGGGATGATGACTTGGCAGGCTGATTTGTGAAGGATCCAGGGGAAATTTGGGTAATTTCTACATTCTATTCTCTCCCTATATAAGCTACTTTCAGTATTAGGTTAAAGAGTATGAGAAAGAGGCTAATCAAGAGATTAAGATCTAGGTTTATTCTAATTAGGGTATTGGCAACCCTATTCTTCTTTAATTCTTATCTCCACAAGATCAATTTTTTCTGTTGAATTTATTCATTGTAATTAATCTCTTGTACTCTTCTATTGATATTAATAAAAAGTTCTCTCTCAAATTGGACGTACACTAACAAGACGCTGGTAGAACCACTATAAATCACCGTGTGATTTACTTTTTGTTATTTCTCTAGTATTTCTCTCTTTTGGTGATTGTGATTGGTTTTTTGGATTGGGTTGAGATCGTTTTAATATATCGATTGGATTTTGCCACGATCTCGTCTTCCGCTGAGTTAGGGGTTTTGATCTGATCGGTCTTGAGTCGAAATTCTCTACAACAAATGGAACGTGATGCTTTAAGTTGAGGTGAAATTCGTTCTAATGCCTCTTGTACTTTATTCGAACGTGGAATTGTTGTAGTTTGTTTATTTTACAACTTCTACAGAGTGCAAATGCTGTAATTTGTTTGTTTTCCAACTCCTATGGAGTGCAATTGTTTCAAGTCTTTAACACAGCAGGTCGCTTCCGAACTGGTTGTCGATGAAGAGAAAAGTGATGAAGATATGCAGGTTTGTAATCTAAGAATTGAAATAGTTTATCTAACTTTTGTTATGTTTTTCTGATGTTTATGTTGAAAGATTTGAGTTTGTAATGATATTTAGTTTGCTAGTGGTGCAAAACTGCACCACAGTGGTGAACTACACCACATAGTGGTGCATCTGCAGCATTGTAGTGGTGCAGCATCACCACTATGTGGAGCCTTTTCCTTTTTCTCCACACTCGCTGTGAGTTTTTAATGCTTCATTTGCTAACTAATCTTGTTTTTTTATCTTCCTATACTTAGCAGTTCCATGCCTAAATACCTTACAATGACTACAAATTTTAGGACATTAGGCGCACCTTTTTTCTAGCTCGTCAATTAACATATAGTTAATCATCCTATATTAAAATCTAGCCGATTAACACCAACTAATGTATATGAGACTAGCAAAATCTTATATAAATGTACCATAATTGGTACTAAAAAAGGGTTGCAACTTGTTTCTGAAATAATGTGTCACTTTGGCTACCTATACCAATTATTGTTAGTATCATATTTTGTTGAATTATCAATTTTTGGTAACCTGTTGTAACGACCCGGGGAATTCGAGGCCCGAATTCCAACAGTAATACTCAAAACCCGTATTACTTGCCAGAACTCAAGTACCAAAAACACCAGATAGTTATTAGAATGAAACTATAGGGTGAGATAAGAAAGAATGAAATATTAGAATAGAAGAAGAAGAAGGACAACACAACAACATCAGAGTCTCACATCGTGGTGGTACAAAATATAATATAAAAATAAAACTTAATTGAGAGCTTTGAAATAAATACTTACAATCACCTGAGTACATCAACACATCTGGACAGTTGTAATAATATGTCCTTCTATACAACACACAACGGAATAAATATACATCATACGTTTGAACTTGCCCAACATGTCTTTTTGAAATTCATAGCACCCAAACCTAAACCTGTACAACCCGGGCTAACCCAAGCATTACAAACGCCGGATCATTCTGGTGAACCATAGTGAGAAAACTCACTAAGTTTATAATATCATCCAACTTGATTTAAAGTCAAAACATTTATTTCCAAAAGAAAAGGATAAACGTAAGACCAGTCCATACATAAACACGGACGATTTTTACCTTACGATAACCCAAAACAGTTTTTGAAAACCATATCCTATCTGATATTATAATATTGTCTAAAAACAAATAAATAGCAAACCAGTAGAATGCTTGCATCTCACGCTCTACATATATAGATACAATCAAAACCACGGGCTCTTATTGGAGATTGGGTTTCCAACTATGACAAGGTATGGAACCACCTTCCGACAATATATCTCTAGAAGGGAATGCAATGGGTTCAACAAGAACATCTTGCTACCTGGCCACACATGACCAACTACTCCTTCCGTTTTAGTGTATCGAATGTATATCACCAAAGGTTGGGCTCAACCCATTGTTTTCTGAAAAGGGACAGCATCGAAATATATTAAAGAAGGAAATGAATTTTCTCTAGATAGGTGATTATACACCCTAATGGGAGTGACCCACTTAGCCATGCTGCATGCCGATTTCTGTCATTTCCCGGTTGATGAGGCTTGAGGTTTAACAATGCCTTTAGAACAACGTACCACCATTCACTTTGAATGTCACATCGTCAGATCCATCAAATCACAATTGATGCCCACAAAAATATTCTGGGTGTTTAAGCTAAGAGAAGGTGTCCTCTCTGCCACCTACAGAGATAGTTTGTAAAAATCAATGTATGAGATTCTTAAAAATACTCTGTCAGTCATTCATCCATACAAGTCATCCAGGAATAGGATGAACCGAAGGCACCCTCCTACCACATCATAGGGATCACCCTATAGATCAGTAGCGAGTAGTCCTTGCAAATCTATATATTCCAACTACGAAAGAAACACAACATATCTCTAGTTATAAGATATATCTTAAGTGAATATATAGTAGACTTTGAAAACATATAGGAGTTAACCAGAGATTCTAAGTAGTCCTTCCGTTTTATGAAGATCTGGTCTTCAGTTACTCCGTCTTGATCAGATATCCTTTTGATTACGTATTTGCTGGACGGAATGGTTTTCCAATATAATTCGATCCCGGTCTTTCCGTACCAATAATCGTATAGGTCGTATGTTGATAGTCAGCTATTTAACTATCAAATAAACAACCATTCAACCATAAAAATGAAATATATTTACTGGTTCAGTATTGAGCATCACTTGGCCTTTTTAATTTAAAAACAAATTAAAACTTCTTAAATTTTCCAATATTTTAAAACACGGTATTAGTTCTTATCTTATTATAAGAATATTTGCAAAACCATTTTTAAATACTTTACAGTTAATTCATATGTATATATATATATATATATATATATATATATATATATATATATATATATACACTCCAAATATTTGAGTTCAATCAAATCCCACTTAAAAACATTGTTACGAAATCTCTTTCATTTTTCATTGCTGGGAAACGAAAACTAACATTTATCCCCTTTTAAATAAACCCATTCATACTCATCCCATTAATTTACTTTACTTCATAACTATCGTTATATCTTTACCAAATCTCCGTTTAAATCTTATACATTGGAAATATTATTTTACATTCTCAAATCCTTTCTATTTCCATTACTTTGGAATTATTATTATAATTCCTCGAACCCTTTTTCATAATCTGATACATTTCCATTTCTTATTCATGCACTTCTATACTTCACCATTTATTAGTCCCTGATCATAAATTGATAAGAGAATAACTCCCTAAGTATTAACCCCGAAGTCCGAAATCAATATCAGATTAACACTCAGAAAATCACTTAACTTAACCAAATTCCAATTAGGTTTCAATTCTTAAATTTCGTATCTTAACTCCTTATCAACTATATTATTCAAATTCTGACCCGTTCAACCATTTCAATTTTAAAATCTCGTTTGCATTCCATTCGTTCCCCTAAATTTCATTACTAAGTATCGTCGACTCAAAATCAACGTTTGAACTCCGCGCCTCGTTTATAAACCTCATTTATATAAATCTGGTTTAATACAAAACCCTTTTTATCCCAATATCTTCTTGCTTAATTTTAAATGTTAAATAAACATTTATTTAGTTATCGCATCAGCCCAAATTTTCTTTATAGCTTCATTATAAAAACTTGGTTTTTAATATAAAACCCTTCCAGAAACTCCTTTCACAATTCAAACGATTCCATTTCAAACTTTGATTTCTTACTTAGATGAAATTCATTTAAAAAGAAATCTCTTAAATTATTATTTATTAAATTAATAATTTACTTCATCACTAACTACTGTAAAAGTCGTTAACTTCTTTGTAATTAAATAAATAATAAAGTTCTTATTTAAAATCTTATTTAAGATTAATAAATATTCATTAAACAGTTTCATTAGATTTATTTAACAATAAACTAATTTAATTTAATAATGAATCCCAATTAAAGCGGTCGACTTATTCAATTCAAAATATGGTATCTCATTAACCAGATCCAATTAATACTTCATTTAAATTAATTAATAACATAATTAATTTAAATAATTTTATTTAATCCAACTCTTAACCCGTTAGGTAAATTTCTGCTCGTTTGCTTATAATTCTTATTAATAAAAGAATTTGCTTTACAAAACAATTTAATAATTTCTTATAAACCCATAATACATATTTATTTCCTTAAAAATAACTTTCAATCAAGATAATAGATTTAAAAAAACTATCTTCAGTTATAAAATAAATTTTATAACTTCATCACCGTCGATTCACCTCATGGTAAACCAACATTTATAAAACGATTGATTTATAGGCCATATGCTGCCAATTGCTTAACCAATATTGTCCATGGTTAATAACAAAATAAATGTTGAATTTAGATTCAACGATCAATAAACAAATCAATCATCTAATCAGGTTAGTCAGTAGCTCATATAATGTGATATGAAAGTAAATAATAAATTTGAGGAATCCGGTTGGACTCCTCCAACCTGTTTTCCCCAAATACGTAACCTCAAACAATATTATTCAATTAAATAAACATATATAATATTTAAAAATAAATAAATAACAGTAATCCAAGCATCCATATTTTAATTAAATATGTTTATATTATTATAAACGTAACAACAAGGTAAGTTAGCTTGTTTGGAAAATAATCGTTAACAAAACAATTAGAGTTTTATTTAAATTAAATTAATATTTCAAATCAACCAATTCAATCAATATATAAATAATCAACATACCACAAAAAATTATCAACCATAGCACACAAAATAAAACCCGACTTATATAAAAAATAAGTGGGTAAAAACTGAGTGAGTTATACTCACTTGATTTCATTCATTTCTGAAATGGTCCGTTTACTGTTAAATTAAACAATGTTTAACTTAACTGTAATTTCCAGTTGTCTCCAATCCATCCAAAACTGTTCCGTCACATAATGTTCGTCAATACGATTCCGGTGTCCCTTGTCTACTTTAATTTTAATAATGCCACAAAAAGTTATACAGTTATTATGATATTGATTATATTAATTAATTTTCTAAATTAACATTTTATAGATTCTAATTTATTGTGCTCTTACAGCCCAAAAAAAATTGCTATGTTACTCACTGTTTGAAATGTATGGGTTCAACAAGTTTCCAGTGCCGACTTTATTCCTCTGTTCTTTGTCGCAACTTCTATTTTGGCTCTCCACATTGAACCAAACACTCCACTCTATTCTCCACGTAATAATTCGCATGATCCCACTTTCCACTTTTCTTGTCTTCACGCCGAACCTTATATATGTATAAAGAAAAAATCTTTTCTTTTTAAATGGGCTTACTCACTTGGCCCACTACTGTAATAACCCGGAAATCCGAGCCAATTTAAAATTTTTATTTTGCCAATTTTATTGAATTTTGAATATTTAAAATGAATTATTTTAAATAATGACGACGAGAAATTTATTTTGAATAGAATTAGAATGTATATATTTATTCGAATCGTCGTTAGAATATAAATAATTTATTTTAATTATAAAAGGAATTGAAAATGGCGCGGTAGTTCGAAAATTCGATTTCAAAGTTCAAATGAATGTACAGGATTCAAAATAAACCGGATTTTAGCGAAACCAAAAATATTAAAATCTATTTGAGAATATCTTTCCAATGAATTTGAAAAATTGAAATTTCATAGCGGGGATAAAAAGTTATGCCCAGTTGAAATTTCAGAATAGTCTCTGTGGAATTCTGGCCCTTAAAAATGAAAATTTTGCAAACGACCTCGGTTTTCGACGAAACCTCTTTTTTTGGATCCGTGATTTCAAGTTATTGCTAGGTTTCAAAATTCATAATTTTCTGAATCAATATGTGAGCGTGGCAAAGAAAAACGCGTTTGACCAGTTTTAGTTGATTTTAATCGACTGGAAAATGGCCATTTTTCAAACGGTCTCGGAATTTGATGAAATTAGTTTTGTTAGAACCGTATCGTTAATATGAAGCTAGAAAATATTTTTTGGGAATTTTTAGAGTCCGTATGTGGCCCCGGTAAATTGAAGTGTGCGTTCAAAATCAATATATAGATTTATATTTTGATTTTGACGGAAATTGATTGAAATGATCGAACCGGCTTACGAAACATATCCCATTGTGTTCGAAATGGGGGTAATTAGCTAGGGACGATAGTTGTTGGATCTCGTTTGGAGATCGAAATTTAAAGTTACTTTATGGAGAACTAAATAAAATTAATAAATAAATTTTATATTAATCCCCCCTTTTTTTCTCTCCTTCCTTTGGTCAACGCCCCATTTCTCTCAATCCACCGTCAGTTTTAAAAGAAAAAAAAACAAAAAGAAAAACAAAAGAGGGAAATCACGCCCAGGCGATTGACGACGCCGCACCCCCTCTCGGCGCCGCAGCGCCCCAACGCTGGCCACCCACAGTCGCATCCTCCCCCCTCGCCTCCGTTCATCCTTTCCCCATCGCAGCCGTTCTCTGTTCAAAGCCCCCATAGACGGAACTCGAGACCGCCACCGAAACCTTAACCGCGTCAACACCCAGCGCCACCTTCCCCCTCGCCTGCGCGCGCAGCCTCGACCCCCTCCTCGACTCCGATCTCCCCCCTCCTCCCCTACAGCGTAGAACACGGTGAGTTTTAATTTAATTCTAATTTCAGTTTTTAATATATGAAACCGTGTTTTAACTTATATTTAAGGAATATGACATAGGTTTAAAAATTGAATTTTTATATATGTGAAGGAAGTATAAAAAAATCGAATTTCTCTATATGTGAATGAAGTATAAAGATTAGATTTTTAAATGCGAAAAGATAAGATTTTTATCATATATGAAAGGAAGGATTTTTATAACATGAAAGGTTGGATAATTAATTTGAAAAGTTTGATTTTTTTTAAACAAGAAAAGAATTGAATCTTTATATTAGAGAAGTTCGAATTTTTATGTGTTAAAAGTTTGAATTTTTACTTGGTGAAAGGTTAAATTTTTATATGATAAAAGAATTGATTTTTATACAAGAAAGGGAGCGTAAAAAGATTAGATTTTTGTCATAGAAGAGATTTGATTTTAAATTTTAGAAAGATTCTATTTTTAACGGTATAAAGATTTGATCTTTAAAAGTATAAAAATATGATTTTTACATAGTGGAGATTATAAAAATATGATTTTTATAAATATAACGAAATAAAAATATGATTTTTATATAGTGGAGATTATAAAAATATGATTTTCATAAATATAACGAAATAAAAATATAATTTTTATATAGTGGAGATTATAAAAATATGAGTTGTATAAATATAACAAAATAAAAAAATGATTTTTACATAGTGGAGATTATAAAAATATGATTTTTATACATATAACGAAATAAAAATATGATTTTTATATAGCGGAGATCATAAAAATATGATATTTATAAGATAGAGAGTATAAAAATACAATTTTTATATATGTTGTAGCGAAATAAAAATTCGATTTTTATATGAGTAGCAAATTAAAAATAGAATTTTTATATACTAGAGAATATAAAATTGTGATTTTTATATGTGTAGCGAATACGGGCGACGAAAGTGACGAAGGGCAAGCACGATGAAGATTTCCTACATATGAAAAGTCGCGGTGTTTGGTTTAGATCTTGGTGAGAACTCCTCACTTTTATTTTGTTTTCTAGTTGAAATATATACTAGGATGCAGACGGTGCTTAGTAGCACCCGACACCCATCATCCACAGACCATGGATGGCTTGTTTGTTTGATTGATGTGTTATGAAAAATGATTGTGTGATGTGGAATGGAATAAAATATTTTATATTGGAAAATATTTTATAGTTAAAAATATAATTTTTAACATGTATATAAAATAAATATTTATAAACGAATTGGACGATTTGTTTATATACACCATTTGACTGATATTGATTGGGACGATAAATTTTACACATCGCCCAACTGCACAAATAAAAATCTGTGTTTGTTGATTTCTAACCCCACACGGGTGTTGGGATGATATTTGGCGTACACTAATCCCAATTATTTAGCTGTATGTCGATCGATTGGTCAACAGACTGTGTAAGCGTTAATTATTTATATTTAATGCTTATGCAGTTGTGTGGTGCAGTCTGGATGATGGTTGATGATTTATCGTTGCTATTATATACATGTGTTGTAGGGAATCCATATAATTAACATTATATGGTAATTGATTGGGCCTCATTCCAATTTGGAAAATAAGGAATATTATAAAAGAAAATTCATGTGTTGAATAGAAAGAAAATTCATGTGTTGAATAAAACATATATATTTATGTGTCGAATAAAAATATATATTCATGTGTTGAAGAAAATATTCATGTGTTGAATAGAATAACGAAGTTATTGAAATATATAAAGTCGTGTAGATTAGATTGACGCCATTTTGACGTGAATGATATTTATATCGATTTTATTCATTTTTATAATGAATATAGAAAAGGAAGTGATTTCAAAATATAACGTTTTGAGAATATTATCATTTATAGATTAATGATATGGAATATTCAATTTCGATTAGAAATTGAATATGAAGTTGAAATCGTTTTGAAAACGAATTTAAAATGATTTATAAAATACATTTTAAAAGGAAGTCGACGAAATATATATCATATATATAATATAATGGCCTGAATAGAACGCGCCGCGCTGCGGCAGTTCGCGAATTTCGACCATTGACTTCGAATGGACGTTACGGGAGATCCGATCGTCGGATTCTCCTAAAACTGGAACCGTTGGGTTCGTATCGAAAAGAGCTTTCTAATGAATATTAGAGATTTGAAATCTAACGGTTGGATTTGGAATTATGTCCAAATAAAAATTGGAAAAGGTCGCGGTAAGTGCAGTTCGATGACCGTTGATGGAAATCGACTGTACGGGCCTTGATAAAATTATTAAAAATAGCAATAATTTGTGTAAAATCATAAGAAATGATTTGGAAAGAGTTAGGATGAAAAAATCCAAATGGGAAAAGATAAAAATAGATTTTTATCGAAATGAACTAGTTTTGAACTAGAATTATAATCCGTTTATTTTTGAAATAAATAAATGAGATTTGAAAGGGTTTTAAAAGTAACCAGAATTTCCAATAATTAAAGTGGAAATGGATTTGAAACGAAATTGTCTTTGGAATATTTTGATGTTGGATTTCGTGATTATACAGATATTGTTATGAAAATTTGAAAGATATATTTATATCATTATTTCCAATATGATATTTGTTGGTCGTAGAATTTGATATTGAATATAAGCCGATATATTTTCTATTCAGAGCCTTGTATTTAATATCAAATGGGATTTGGGTTTCTCGTGAATGGTGTCTTCATTAACACCGTTCTTAAACCCAGTTGAGAAAAAAAGATTAAATCTTTTTATTTAGATTTAATGGAGTATACCAATTAAATGATATTTAATTGGAATGGAATTGGAATTGATTTTTGGGTTTATCGTGAACGGTGTTTTAAATAACACTTGTTCTTTAACCCGATAATTAACAGAATGTGATTGTGGGTTTATAGTGAACCGTGTTTTAAATGACATTGGTTCTTTAACCCAGTTAAAGACAGGACATGATTTCCCAAGTTAAATAATCATTGATAGTGATTATTGGGAAGATTAAAACCAAGTGGAGTTTTAATGAATCTTTAATTAGATTGAAATGATCGATAATGGAGTATCACCAGTTTTGCTCCAGGCGATAGTTAAATCTTTAATTAGATTTGAACGTGAAATGATAATTGAATTTACTGATAACACCGTGGTGTTAGATATGAAGTATTACCAGTTTTACTTCATGGGATGAATAGGTTGGGATTGGGAAATTTAACAAATGATTACTTGGGTAAGGTTCATTAATCCCGACTAGTTTTGATAAACCGTAATTTGGTTTGAATTGATATTCAAAAGAAGATTAAAGAATAAATTTAAAGAATTTATCTTTGATAAAATTAATGGGAACCTTTCCCAAAGTGTAAGAATATTTGAATAAAAGAATATTATGAATTGGAATGAGGCGTATGTTGTGTTTGTATAACACTTGTTTATGATATACGAGAGTTATCCAGAAAGACCGGGTTTATCCCATTCTGAATAACTGAATCGACGATGTGTCGAAGATGAAGACGGCGGTCGAAGACCGGTGGTCTTCACGTCGTTTGGATAATTACTGATGATCTTGATTGGGTCGTACACCCAAGAGGAGGGAATCAGTTAGTGATCGTCCAGATGTACTTGGAGATCGACGGATATGCGAGGTACAAGGTGCCTCCGGCTTCGTTCAGACCCATAACGGACTTGTAAATGGACTGTGTGTCTGACATTGGATATCATTCTGTGTGATTGATGGATATCGGTTGCATGGAGTAGTCTGTCTGTGTGGCATGCTAAGATGCAAATGATCAAGGCTTCTGTTGAAAATCAAAGTCTTGTGGTTGATGATCAAAGCATAGCCTGTGTGACACAACTTTGTGTAGTGTTAATTCGCGAGCCTCACACCCCGGTTGTGAACCAGAAACGGGAGAGGACATCAGGAAGGGCATGCGTTTCCTTCTAGCTAGAAGTGGCGTCAGTGGTTTTACATGCCCTGACGAGTTTGACTTATGTGGTTGTTGGATTGCGAGGCGCCTCGGATATATCGGTTGATCCGGGACTGATGGAGTCATTGGACTCATTGACACCCCATAGGGTAGGGAAATGCAATGTTCAGGCATTTTAATCCACATCGGTGGACCGACCCTGACGATCCAAAGGTCACTCAAGCTCTGACCTGAGGGGCAGGATAGACCATCTCGAAGCGGTAAGGACGATCCCTTGCCTTGGTTCACAGATGGAAATCCAACTTCCAATACGTGATTTTGCGGTTTTGATTGTAGAACCTATATATGGCGACATAGTGGTATGGGGCACTTATGCCGTCTATGATTGATACTTATGATTGAAATTGTTTTGACACTATACACTTATAGTAATAATAAAAATGAAGTTTAGTGTGTCAAGCATTCTTTGGCTATTATAAGGTAAAACCCTATCCTCCGGCTTGTGTTACATTGTGTGATGGGACCTGGGTCTTATAATAGCATCACTGTTCTTTATTTAGCATTGCGCTGTTGTTTTATGCACTGGTATCCTTGGGAGGAAACCCGTTCCGTGTTATACGGCGTGGTCCCTTGATTTACCTAACTTTAAAATAAATATTAATAACTATTTTAGTTCTCACACCAGTCCATTGACTGACCTGGAGTTTATTGTTTTAACCTAAACTCTGGGTGCCCTCATTTTTCGCACGAGCAGCTAGTAGTTTTAGTTTTGCAGACTTATATTCACAGGATCCTGGTTTACAGTTGGAACGGTATCCGGAAAGCTCTGTATCTGTGTATCTCTTTCAGTTGTGTATTGTATTATTTTTCCGCTGCAGTAATGTATTTAAATCTCTGATATTTTCTGATGTATATTATTTGTTTATACTCTGTATATTCTTGTATTCTGATGAATTGTTGTAATAAAAAATGAAATGTTCTTCTGTTTGCGTTCCAATTTGTCATGTTCTCAACTCAATCCGGGCTTTCCTTCACGGGGAAGTTCGGGTCGTTTCAACTACCGCATGAAAACCCATCACGTACATGCATCATTTCTTCCCGTCTTTCTTTTCTTATTCAAACCGTTGCTTTACACATCACCTTTCTCTTCTAATGTAACGACTTGTATTTTCGATAGTCATATATTTAATTTATTTTATTATTTTAAATATTATATTTGAAATATTAATGATTTTAATATTTAATTCGTTATTTAAACGTAGTTTGAACGCTATAATTTATATATAATATAAATTGAGCTTGAAATGGCATTGCAGTTCGTAATATGGAGTTTTGAACTTCAACCGAATATACCGAGTCCGATATAAGTCAGATTTCTATGAAACAAGAAAGTTAGAACCGTATTGATGATAATTTTCCTAAAAAAGAGAAAAATCTAGATTTTGTGTTATAGATAGTAAGTTATGGCCAAATCAAATATTGAAATAGTCTCTACGGAAATCGTTATTTAAAATATAGGCCTTTAAAATAGGTATTTTTTGAACTGTCTCCGTTTTCGATGAAATTAGTTTCATTGGGGCTGTAACGTTAAATTATTGCATGGTATTCAATTATGTGGCAAACCGATGTCATATGTGACCACGGCAGTCGTAAACGCTCAATCAATGTCTATAGCGCGTAATTAAATTAATTTAATTAAGTAAAGGGATATTTGAGTGTAACTTGAGCAAACGATCAAATTAAGCCATGAAACCAGTTCCTTTGAGTTCATAGCGTCGATTATAGTCAGCATAGGTATATAGTTTGTTATTTTTGAAGACCGGATAATTTGGTGTCCAAAATGGCATTGTGGTGCATGTAAAAATAGCCTACTAGGAAACAGTCTCAGAATGCGACGAAATTGGTGTCGTTGGATTCGTATTAATTAATAATTGTAGAATTTTCAATTTTTGTATCAATCGGATTTACTGTTTGATCGTGGCAGCGATAAACGCCCAAATCAATTATATTATTTGGTCAATTCGGACAGGGGTAACTTTAAACGAATAAACGACTAGCCAAATGAACTCTGATTTTGATGAAATAAATTTCATTGGATCCGTTAGGAAGAGATCTAGTAAAATGTCAAGGTCTCAAATTTATTGGACTTTTCCTGTAATTTTAGGAATTTTAAATGCTCGATTTTTTATCGATAATTATAAAGGACTTTTCACAAACGACCTCGGAATTCGACGAAACCCGTCTCATCGGGTCTAGAATATTTTTTTAGGCTAGGATTACATTTGTTTGTCAAAGATGAAGATCATATGTGGCTACTTTAAGCGATACTTCATCGCTAAGTTTCGCGGATAATATAATAATAATTTTCATACCCTATAAATAACCCTTACACAACGCCCTAACCCTAAATCAGACTTAATTTCATGGTCAACCTATCTATGAGTCGCCACTTAAGAAAATTTACAAACCAAATGATTCGATTTCTTCCACCTTTAATCTAAAAATCTGTTGACAAATTCCCAATACATCCAACTAGTAGAATGCTAAGCACCTCGACATCCTTGTTTTGTACGGTCAAGATCGGAAGGGGAGCTTTCTGGTGATAGGTCTTGCAGCAAGAAGGCGCTGAGGTTGATCCGACTTTTTGAAGCCAACTTGATGTCGAGTTGCGAGCTGTTGAGGTGAGGGACGACGGCGGTAGGGCGCTCAGGCAGACATGTTTCGATTGGACTCCGGTGGAGCAGAGAGGCAGCGACGACGTGATGAAGGCAGCGTACTAAAGGGTATCCGGCGAGTTGTATTGGGTATCAAAGGAAAACAGGAGCAGTTTAGAGCGGCCTTATCTCCTGCTAACCAACATAATTACAAAAACAGTAAATCATTTTTAAGTAAATTACTAATCATATTGTAATTTCTAAATAATTGGTGGTTAAATTTGTGGTAGGCTACTGGAACAGCTTTACATGACAAGGAACAAAGTGCAGTAGGATTATAGGAAGATCAGCCTGGTTATACTAATAAGAGTAATTGCGTTAGTTAGTTTTAAAAACTTAAAGGTTAATTTTTATATTAAAAGGGGTTATAATTATAAGCTGAATTAGATAAAATCATTGCGCAGGTATTAAGTGCTATTTTAGTTCAACAAGAAGAGGGGACGGAACCATGGAATTTCTAATCATATTTTAACAAAGTAATGAGTTCAAATATGGTTTAATTAAGGAAATAGTTTCCTAATAATTAGACTCCTAATACGTGAATTGGTTGCAGGAAAATGAAATGAACAAAGGATGAAACTAAAGCAATGTTAATCGGCCTTATACTTCTGTATGCTATGAGGTACAAACTGGAACGACTAAAGAGGGGTGACTATTTAAACTAAGTAATATAGTTTGAACTTAATTATAATTTAGAATTGACTAATTATATGTTAATCAGTGCAGATGAAAAAGGGAAGTGTTGAGACTATTTCTTCTGACCGAAAGAGAACGATGAACACAAGGCTATCGGCCTAATTACCTTTCTAAAATGTAATTAATTACTTAATAGGCCACTAAGGAATGTATTAATTCAATTAAATTATATTAGATTAAATCGTTACCTTAAAATGCTAATAGCTCATCCATATATCATCAGAATTGGACAAAGCCGGTACCGTTGGAAACTGCAGTAACGAGTACTACACTATGAAACAGAAATGGATGGAATTGGAATCAACCGGATTCTTTAATTAAATTAAACGACTGTTTAATTTAATTAAAACGAGCCGTTAACAACATAATCAGATCAAGGTGAGTTAAACTCACTCAGCTCTCCCCATTTATATTTTATATAAATTGGGTTTTATTTTGTGTGCTCTGCTTGCTGATGGTTGACTGTTTGCTAGTTATATATCTATTTATTGATTTAACTGATGAAATTAAACTATTGTTTAATTTTAGTGAAATAACAATTCGTTATTTTAACGATTAGACCCAATGAAGGTAACTTACCTTATTGCTTACGTTTATTTATAAACGTGTTTAATTGTCTGAATTGTTTGCATTGTTCTGTTAATTAGTTAATGTTGAATAGTTGTTATTTACTATTACGGAAATTGCCTGTTAAGTGACATTGATTGATCTGATTTGAGATAATCCATGTGAATACAAGGAAGAACAGGTCGGAGGGATCCAACCTGATTCCTCAAATATATTATTTATTTTCATATTATCGTATATGAACTGATTTGATTGGGTGATTGATTTGATTACTGATAGTCAACAAAAAAAATTCAACAATTGTTTGTTTAAACCAATGGGCAATATTGGCTGGGTAATTGGCAGCATATGGCCTATAAAATCAATCATTTTGTTTATATTGATTTTTATAAGTGGAATTAGATTTTGAAATTTACAATTTTGTATAAAGATTTGTTATAAGGAAATATATATTTAGTATTTATTATTTAAATTATTAATTAATTGTATAGAGTTAATTCTGATGTTAATTGGGTTTATAAACAAGTGATTAGAAATTTACCCAATGATTTAATTTGGATAATTGTTTCGTTATGAAATAATTAAATGAAACTATTTATATTAATTTTATTATTAATTAATTTAAAGAGAGAAATAATTGGAATCGATTAACGAGATAACAGTGTTTAGAGTTAACTAAATTGACCATTTTTAACTGGAATTAATTATTAAATTAGTTTGTTTGGATTAATCCAATATAATAGTTTAATTAAAATTTGTTTAATTTTAATAGGGTTCTAAAAAAGGAATTTACTATTTATTTTAGTGAATAAATAAATTAACCATCGAGGTAGTTAAGACTTAAAGTAAATTATTATTTTAATTAATAATAAATTAGAAAATTTCTTTTAATTGAAATGCATTAAAAAGGAAATCGAAGTTGAAACAAAATCTAGTTGAATGGTGAAAGAAGTTTATGAACAGGTTTTATATTTAAAACCCAAATTTTTATAACGAAGTTATAAAAGGAAATTTAAAGCGAATACCATAGATTGAAATAAATGTTACTTAATTATTTGAATTAAGTCAAAGGAGATTGGGATAAAAGGGTTTGTTATAATCCAGAGTTATATGTATGAGGTTTAAGGTGTTAAAGCATTAATTTTAAATTAACGTTACTTAAAAATGGGGATTAAGTTAAATTGGGAAATTGAAATAAGATTTTCAAAGCGGGAATGTTCGAATGGGTTTGAAAGGAGATTGGTAGAAGTGAATTTGGTTAATGAAGTGGGTTATAATATTTGTAAACAAATCCGAATTATAGAAATGAATTTGTTCAAAGAGCTAGAGGTTAAAAGTGGTACTTTATAAGAAATTATTGAATTATTAAATTAAGGAACAATGAGGAGGAAATTTTTAAAGGGGTAGAAGGTGTTATGAAACAGTATTCTGAATGAAATAGTTAAATGGAATTTGTATTGATATTGGTTTTTGAATTACAACTTATATTTATCTTTGGATAAGAACGTTGTTGATCAAGGTCTGAGAGGTAATTAAAATACCCCAACTTGAACAACATCAGGTTATCTGAGGATGATATTAGTTGTAATGGTAAAAGAGGTTAGTAAGATTTATTATTTCATTAGAGAAATAATAACGCAACAGTTTTGGTGAAAATTTGGAATATATATATATATATATATAATGATGAATCCAAAGAAAAAGGGAAATAAATGGGGATTGCGTAAAATTATAATGATATTTGCGAGGTTAAAAGTAAATGTAAAGTTGAGTATTGAAATAGAGTTACTCTATATGAATAAGCATTTGTTATTGTTGTCAACTAATGAAATAAAAGATATTTCGTAATGCTATCTGACAAGTAATAGATTGAATGGGTTTTCTGAATATTAGATAATTATGTGGCTAATGTTTTGAAAAATGAAAATAGGAAAATGGACATGTTATAGGATTTTCCCCAAGTATTAAAATGAATTTGTTTAAAGAAAAATCTTATGTTAAATAAGAGGCAAAAACTATATCCATGATATCGAAAAATTTAAGAGTTTAAATTTACATTTGTTTTAATTAAAAAGCCAAGTGATGTTGTATACTGAACCATGAACTCATTGGATTTTCATGATTGAATCACTGTTTATTTTGATAGTTAAATCACTGACTATCAAATATATCCAATACGATTGTTTGTACGGAAAGACCGGGATCGAATTTATATTCGAAAACCATTTCGACCAACAAATGCGTGAAGATATCAGAAGATGATCGAGATGGAGCATTGAAGACCGTGGATCTTCATTAAACGGAAGAACTGCTAATAATCTCTGGGATTGCAACCAGAGATAAACTATGGTTCTGTCGTGGTTGGAATCTACGGGTTGCAAGGACTTCTCGCTACTGATCCATGGGGTGATTCCTATATTGGGTGCAGTAGGAGAGTACCTTCGGTTCATCCTGTCCCTAGATGACTTGTATGGACGGATGTCTGATAGGGTATTTCCAAAGGAATCTCGTACGTTGATTTCTTCAAACGTACCGTAATTGGTGGCAAATGACGACGGTTCTCTTAGCTTAACCACTAGAGTATTTTTGTGGACATGAATTAGTGATATCTGGCGGAGCTGACGATGTGGCATTCAAAGTGCATGGTGGCCTAGTGTTGTAAAGGAAATTCAAACCTCAAGCCTCATCAACCGGGAAAGGACAAAAATCGGGCAGGCAACATGGCTATGTGGGTCGCTCCCATTAGGGTGTATAATCACCTATCTAGAGAAATTCCTTTTGCTTCTTTAATCAATTTCGATGTTGTCCCTTTTGGGAAACGGTGGTTTGAGCCCAACCGTTGGTGATATAGATACACTCAAGCAAAATGAGTGGTCGATCATGTGTGGGCCGGGCTGCAAGACGTTCTTGTTGAACCCAGCATATTCGCCTCTAGAGATACACTATCGGTAGGTGGTTCCATACCTTGTCATAGTCAGAATCCAATCTCCAATAAGCGCCCACGGTTTTGATTGTATACTATATATATGGAGTGTGAGATGCAAGCGTTCCGCTAGATTGATATTTACTTGTATTTAGACACTATTATAATATTAGAAAAGATATTGATTTTAAAATGTTTTGGGTTATCGTAAGGTAAAAACCATCCGTATTTATGTGTGGATTTGGTCTTACGATTATCCTTTTTTTCGAAAAGATTTTTGAACTTTAAAATCATGTTGGATGATCCCCCTTAATATTGTACGAGTTTTTCTCACTCTAATTGACTAGACTGACCCGGTGTTTTGTAAATGCTCGGGTTAGACCATGGGTGTACAGGTCCAGGTTATCGGATGCTGCGAAGTCCAGAGACGAGCTGGAGGTGTTCAGACGTATTGTATCCAGTATTTATTCCGCTGTGTGTTGTATATGAGGACAGGTTATTATAACTGTCAAGATATGTGATGAACCCTGATATTGTAAGTATTTTTTTAAAGCTCTCAGTAAAGATTTATTTTTATATTATTTTTTGTTCCGCTGCAATGTGAGAGTCTGATACTGTGTTGTGTTGATTCTTCTTCTTCTATTCTTATATTTCTTTCTTTCTTACCTCACCCTCTAATTTTTTTATAATAACATTCCGGTGTTTTGAAGGTCGGCATGAGTTACGGTAAATGTATCTATGTCGATTTTCAGGCCGAAAATCCCTGGGTCATTACATCTATACTACTTCTCCCTTACACTGCAACTTCAAGAAAACACACATCATCCCCCTTGTTATTTCTACATGCGTTGCCACTTTGTCCCAGACACCCACTTATTGATCACTTTTGCTTAATCAT
Organism: Allium sativum; assembly: GCA_030737875.1. Lineage (NCBI taxonomy): Eukaryota > Viridiplantae > Streptophyta > Magnoliopsida > Asparagales > Amaryllidaceae > Allium > Allium sativum. The sequence goes on from CM060925.1 coordinate 208,262,608, forward strand.
TCATACAGGATGACCATTTGCTTTCGTTCCCATCTTGTTTCTAGTTAGCGAAGAAATTGCACCAAGAGTTGTTGTACGTGCAAGCATGTCAGGATCGGAAGTGAAAGTTGACATGGGAGATTCTAGCCCATTGGCTTCCATAACAAGTTGTTCGCTCTTGGGATTGTTTTGCACACTTTTTGATTGATGAGTTTAAGCACAGCATGAGGAAGACATCCCAAACCGCTCACCATTATTCACAAAAACTACTTATCCTTCGTTATTTTCATCCGCCCAACTTTGTTTTGAAAATACGAGTCCGCCTTCCGTTTCATTTTCATTTTAACTCCTTCGCAATGTACTATAGCATACAGATGAATAATCGACAAAATTTGATGCCAAATCTTCTCAAAACCTGCGTGTAAGTGCTGCTCAACTTGCTGAGTCCCATGGTGAGGATCTCGCCCTCAATCACCCCTCCGCATTGTCGGTTAGCTACGGCCCTAACTACTGTGAGTTGTTCACAGTTCGACAACAAAAGCTTCAAGCTCTACTAAAACCAATACGAACGTAAAGAGAAGCTCCTAGCGAGTTTATTACAATGGATTTTGGTATTTTACCTGAAGTATAGCTTTTGTTTCGAAAATTTGAAGCCATGGATGCACGTCAAAACAAGAGAAATAAGAAATGCTTGGGTTCTTCTTTGCCTGCGTATATATAGTTAGAGAAGAGAAAGGATAAGGATGACATTTTGTCAACTGGTACAAGCTAAGGGGAAATTTTTTCAAAGCCTATCACTATTGTGCTGTAGAGGCAACGAGTATTCCTTTCAACTGAAGTAACCCATGGCAGCGGTAATATTTTGGGGTGCAAAGGAAATGGGGTAGGCTCTATCGTAAGCTTTTACTTAGCAGCTAAGAATATATATATATATATATATATATATATATATATATATATATATATATATATTATACAGTATTCAGATCCACCGTTAACCATTAACCATTTGTTTACCATAAACCATTTAATCTACGCACTACACACCTGAATTCCAAACATAACGAAAATGGGTACACCGCTATATTTCAACGTTCCGGTTCCAGTGAAATTAATTTCATTGAAAACCAACTTCGTTTGTATAACGACGCTATTTTACGTTCAATTTATTTATCTTTTCATTTTTAAATTTGCACACACAGATAAAACAACTCCAATTGGCTCCAAACTATAAATCTAACAATAATTAACTATAAGTATTCCAATAAAATTCATTTCGTCGGAAATAGGGATTGTTTGAAAAACGTTTCTAAGGCCTATATAGTATCGATATAATATAATTTAATCCAAAACAATTCAATAAAAATAAATTATTATCCTCGTATCCTCCAAATAAAATATTACACAACTTTAGAATAAACCTATATATATATATATTAAACTCAATATTTACAATTCCGGGTTAAACGATATTCAAATTTATACAAAAACCCTTTATATTTATTAAATAAACGTTATAATTTATTAACGAATTCCATAACGACTATTTCAAAATTTGAATTGGACATAACTGTCAATTTATAATATGAAATCTCCATTTTTCTCTTCCATTAGGAAATTATAATCAAATCGATTGGGTTGATTCTTGTTTCATAGAATTCCAACTTATATCGGATCATGTATATTCAATTGAAGTTCAAATCGTAAATTACGAACTACCGCGACGTTTTCGAGCTCGATTTATATTTATATATAATTTAAATGTTCAAACTTCGTTATGTTAACGAATTATATATTATAAATCCAAATATAATTCTAAATCAATATCCAAAATAATAAAATAATTTAAACATCTAACTACCAAAAATACGGGACATAACATTTCTTCCCCCTTAAAAGAATTTTGTCCCTGAAATTACTAAGGCGGAAGAAACGCTACAAACCCAATTTATTTACTTTCCAAAAATCCAGGTTACTGTAAATCAAAAACCAATTAACTATTATAAATAAAGATTTCAAAATAACAAAAAAACACTATGTTATTAAATTCTCGGAAAAATTCGGCAAAGTATCCCTTGTATGGAGTGACTTATGCGATATTGTAGGATCAACAAATATATATACATCAACCCAAATGGCCGAAAAACAAGATTAATTTTTTTAATATTTTCGTGTAGGTATACCTTATGCGAGCGCTATTGAGCATACTTGCTCAATTTATTTTGATATACTCAACCAAAATCAACCTCAAAGCCTTCTGGCACCTGTACCAACTCAATTCACCATGTGATTCAAATGAAATTTTATATAACATTTCATTTATCAATAAGTTAACTATACAAATTTCCCTAATATAAACATATTTCTTTCATTCATTTTCACATTCAAGGTTAAATTATCCAGTTTCAATTCAAATGAATTTCATATCCAACCAATCTAACATACAATAAATAAACAATGTACAATCAACGTAACCCAATCGAACAACTTTTATTAACTTTAATTAATATTCAATATTAATATTTACTTGGGTTATCAATCGATTAATATCCGATTGATTATCATTTATTAATATTAATTAGATTCCAAAAATCTTATTAATTCCAACATCCATTCATAACTTAGCCAAGTTAAGTTTCAACTCCATATTCAATTAACTAATTTATTTTCAGAATTAGTTTACTTTCATTTCAAAATCCAAATTCTGATTCACTTTAATTCCAGAAATTCTCATATACCAATTTCATATGTGAAATTTCCTTGGTCACATTAAACCATTCCAACTTATAATCTAATTTGAATTCTATTCAAATCAACCAAACAAACAAACCAATATCTCCGTAATATGATAAAATTATTTCATTTCCATACAAAAATATAATTTGGGCAAAATTATTTCATTTACCCTATTTATAAAACAGTATCACGTTAGTTGCTAGTCCAAATGCTTCTCAACACTTGAACCAATCAAACAACACAATATAAAATATTTGTATACAAATTTACAAATACGCTCTCATATATATACACTCAAACTCAATCTAGGGTACTACTAACCCCATCTCTATCGAGTTGAGCCATAGAGCCAAGGTTATTGCTAAACCCATCTCTAATACCACTGTAATGACCCGGGGAATTTGAGGCCCAAATTCCAATAATAATACTCAAAACCCGTAATTGTTTGCCAGAACTCAAGTATTGAAAACACTAGATAGTTATTAGGAAGAAATTAGAGGGTGAGATAAGAAAGACAAAAATATTAGAATAGAAGAAGAAGAACAATACAACAACATCAGAGTCTCACATCATAGCGGAACAAAATATAATATAGAAATAAAACTTTATTGAGAGCTTTGAAATAGAAATTTACAATCATATGAGTACATCAACACATCTGGAAAATTATAATAATCTGTCCTTCTATACAACACACAACGGAATAAATATACATCATACGTCTGAACTTCCCCAGCACGTCTTCTTGAAATTCATAGCATCCAAACCTTAACCTGTACAACTCGGGCTAACCCGAGCATTACAAACGCCGGATCAGCCTGTGAACCATAGTGAGAAAAATCGCTAAGTTTATAATATCATCCAACTTTATTTAATTTCAAAACATTTCTTCTCAAAAGAAAAGGATAATCGAAAGACCAGTCCACACATAAACACTAACGATTTTTACCTTATGATAACCCAAAACAGTTTTTGAAAACCATATCTTGTCTGATATTATAATAATATCTAAACACAAATAAATAGAAAACTAGCAGAACGCTTGCATATCACGCTCTACATATGTTGATATAGTCAAAACAACGGGCTCTTATTGGAGATTGGATTTCCAACTATGACAAGGTTTGGAACCAATTTCTGATAGTGTATCTCTAGAGGGGAATACACTGGGTTCAACAAGAACAACTGGCAACCCCGGCCACACATGACCGACCACTCATTTCACTTGAGTGTATCGAAAGTATATCACCAACGGTTGGGCTTAAACCATTGTTTCCCGAAAAGGGACAGCATCGAAATAGATCAAAGAAGGAAATGAATTTTCTCTAGATAGGGGATTATACACTCTAATGGAAGCGACCCACTTAGCCATGCTGCCTACCCGATTTTTGTCATTTTCCGATTGATTAGGCTTGAGGTTTAACAATACCTTTAGAATAACATATCACCATTCACTTTGAATGTCACATCGTCAGATCCATAAAATCACTAATTGATGCCCACAAAAATATTATGGATGTTTAGGCTAAGAGAAGATGTCTTCTCTGCCACCTATAGATATACGTTTGTAAAAATCAACGTACGTGATTCTTAAGAAATACTCTATCAGACGTTCATCCATACAAGTCATCCAGGAACATGATGAACCGAAGGCACCCTCCTACCACATCATAGGGATCACCCTATAGATCAATAGTGAATAGTCCTTGCAAATTCATAAATTCCGACCACGACAGAACCACAGTATATCTCCGGTTATTAGACATAGCTTAAGTTAATTTTAGAGTGGACTTTGAAAACATATAGGAGTTAACCAGAGATTCTAAGTAGTCCTTCTGTTTAATGAAGATCTATGGTCTTCAATTACTCCGTCTTGATCAGATATCTTCTTTATTTCGTAGTTGGTGGACAGAATAGTTTTCGAATATAATTCAATCCCAGTCTTTCCATACCAACAATCGTATCGGTCAGATTTTTATAGTCGGTTATTTAACTATCAAATAAACAACCATTCAACCATAAAAATAAAATACATTTACTGGTTCGGTATTCAGCATCACTTGGCCTTTTTAATTTAAAAACAAATTTTGAACTTCTTAATTTTTCCAATATTTTAAAACACGATATTACTTTTTATCTTATTATAAGAATATTCGTAAAACCATTTTTAAACACTTTAGAGTTAACATATATATATACACACACACACACTCCAAACATTTGAGTTCAATCAAATCCCACTTAAAAACATTGTTACGAAATATCTTTGATTTTTCATTGCTGGGAAATGAAAACTAACACTTATCCCCTTTTAAATAAACCCATTCAAACTCATTCCATTAATTTCCTTTACTTCGTAAATATCGTTATTTCTTTACCAAATCTCCTTTTATTTCCTTTACATTGGAAATATTATTTTACATTCTCAAATCCTTTATATTTCCATTATTTTGGAATTATTATAATTCCTCAAACCCTTTTTCATAGCTTGAAACATTTCCATTTCTTATTTATGCACTTCTATGCTTGACCATTTCATAGTCCCTAACCGTAAATTTCTTATCTTAACTCCTTATCAACTATATTATTCAACTTCTAACCCGTTCAACCATTTTCAATTTGAAAATCTCGTTTGCGTTCCATTTGTTCCACTAAATTTCATTACTATGTATCGTCGACTCAAAATCAACATTTTAACTCCACGCCTCCTTTATAAACCTCATTTATATAAATTTGATTTAATACAAAACCCTTTTTATCCCAATCTCTTCTTGCTCAATTTTAAATGTTAAATAAACATTTATTTTAGTAATAGCATCAGCCTAAATTTTCTTTTATAGCTTCATGATAAAAACCCAGTTTTTAATATAAAACCCTTCCAGAAACTCCTTTCATAATTCAACACGATTCCATTTCAAACTTCAATTTCTTACTTAAATGAAATTCATTTAAAAATAAATCTCTTAAATTATTATTTATTAAATTAATAATTTACTTCATCACTAACTACTGTAAAAGTAGTTAACTTCTTTATAACGAAATAAATCGTAATGGGTCAACTTTCGAACACCTCGGAAGTCATGCCATTATTTAAGAATAAGAATAGATAAAAGATATAACTAAAGGAAAACATCAGAATCTCATAGCAGAACTTGAACAAAATATAATATCACATAATATTATACATTAGAGTCATAAAACATCATAGTACCGTACATCAGATACATGGATATATTCCCATTTTAACTTAAAAATTTCATAATTATACATAGATATTGATAACTGACTTGCAAACTTCATAGATATAATATATAAACGACCTTGCAGAAACAATCCCATCTAGTTATTTTAAAAGTTATGTTTGATACCTGATTCACTTGTCTACTCATAACAAGTGTTATGAGTACCTAAGAGTTTAAGGAAAACACAGAAAAATAAACTCCGGGTCAGTCAAGGGACTGGAATGAGTAAACGATTTAGATCAAGTAAAGAAATAAAAATTATCTCATAAGACACGCCGTAAGTACAAAACGGTTTTTTACCTTATAAGAACCAAATGTGTTTGTATGTTTAAATCAAATATTATAATAATGTCTAGGGTTTTCCGCAAATAATTTGGAATCTAGAAGAATGCTTGCATCTCACATTCTACTATATAGTATACAAACAAAACCGCTTGGCACTTATGGATAATGGATTTCCAACTATGACAAGGTATGGAACCACCTTCCGATAGTATACCTTTAGAGGCGAATACTGGATTCACAAAGAACATCTGGTAACCTGGCCACACATAACCAACCACTCATTTCTCCTGAGTGTATCGAATATATTGTCACCTTACGGTTGGGTCCACATAACCATTATCCGAAGATACAGAAGTAACATAATGAATATTCTCTAGATGGTGACAATACACCCTAATTGGGAGCGATCCACTTAGCCATGTTACCTGTCTGATTTTTTCCATTTTCCGGTTGTGATGCTTGAGGCTATAATTGCCTTTAGACATCTCAGATCTTTATTTACTTTGAATGCCTTATCGTCAATATCTACCGACCATTAATTGATTTCTCTAAAGATATATTACAGGTATAAAGCTAAGAGAAATGAATTCCTCCGCCACCAACATAAATAGGTTTAGAGAGATCAACATATGTGGTCGCGTTAGATATACTTTGTCAGACATTTATCCATACAAGTTATTCTGGAATTGAACAAACCGAATGTGCTATTCTGTAAATCCATTTTAGGCAATTTCTACATAGGATTAACAGATAGCTCTTGCAAAACTCCGTCTTTGATTATCTTCAATAATCTCGGACTCGTAATGATCGATCGAAGTGGAATATATATTTCAGACTCCTCGAAATGATCAACGTTAATATCTTTAGGGTCAAGTGATACTTAAAGGTACATATTATTATATTCAGAATCTGATATTCCATTTATTTGTCATTAATTTGAGTTCCAATTTATTACCTAATTTGAAAACAGTTATCAACATGAGTCGATTAAACTCTATTAACATTCACTGTTTATTTCATAACATTTGAATTCAACATATACAGGAATACTGACTATTAACTGTTTCCCATAGTCACAACATGTCGTCGATTATAATTTGACAAAATCAAATATCTCGTCTTGTGAATTTTAGAATACATATTCTCAAAATTATTCCCAATGAAAAAAATAATATTATACAAGAACGTTAATTTTGCACTTAATTTGACTACTTCTGTTTTACTATTTCATTTCATTTTCCAAAGTTAATACAATATTCACCTATAATATTGATTTATATTGTTACTATATTTAAACAAGCAACAAAATTAAGGTATAAAATTTGAAGATTTTTAAACGAAGCATTTGTTTAATTATACCATCATTGTGTAACTAAAGAACTATTTTCTTTCCTTACCTTCTTTTATTTTCTATTTCTTAATTTTAGCCTACGGCCCAACTTCCTGGCCCAAGCCCACCCATTCATTTCCTTTTATATTTTACTTGTTTTGTGTTAATCCTTGCATGGTCTAGAAAGCCTTATCTTCTTTATTTTATACCGAACTTCATACAAATATAGATATAGCAGCAGAACCATTTTGTGCAAACACGTAATTGTGGTCTGTATTTAACTGCTTGAACAATATACTACCATTGTTTTACAACCGCATTATGAATAGATGGCCACTCTCATTTGCCACCACTACCAAACGAATAGCCAAGGGAAGGACCACCACCTGGAGCAGTGTGAACCTCAGTCGAAGGCCAGTCAGTAATGAAGTTTCCGGTGTTGAGTATTTAAGTGTACAATGAGACAGTCACGACCATACGAACGGACATCTAATTCTCTATATATACTTTCTCTTCTTCCTCCCAAAATTAACCTTTTCTTCTCTCCTACAAAATAATTTCTAAACCGAGGAATTCAGAAATTGCTGCCTGCATTCCTCCATTTCGCTTTGTTGTATCTTGTGGGAAAAGTATTCGTTGAAACTCTTCCGCAAACTCATCCGAGTGATGGCGAATAAATTTTTAGGGAAAGTGTCGCACTATTGATATGCCTCAAAGCAATTCAAGTTTCCACATTTCCTTATCTGATTTCTAACAATCTTAAAATGTTATTCCTACAACTATGGAATCCGAGACTAATATGGCATCCATCAAACTTATGAATCAAGACATGATCAAACTTGACTGGTTTGATGGCAAAAACTTCACGAGATGGCAAGTCAAGATGACTTTTTTGCTCGCTGCACTTTGACTTTCTTATCTACTTGATTCGAATCTGCCTTTACTTCCTCCGCCAACAGCAACAAATACTGATGATGTAAAGAAGGCGCGCGCTAAACGCACTGAACACACGCTGATTTGTCGAGGCCACGTCTTGAACGCTCTCTCAAATCCTCTATATGATTTCCACAAGGAGATGAAGATGCCATAGAAAATCTAGAATGCTCTAGAAAATAAATATAAGGTGAAAGAAGAAGGTACAAACAAATTTCTTATTGCTGAATATTTTGATTTTGAAATGGATGATAGTAAACCGATACTAAGTCAAGTTCATGAGTTGCAAGGCATTGTTCACAAACTGGCTGCTCTCAATATCAAACTTCCTGAATTGTTACAAGTTGGTGCAATAATTGCAAAACTGCCTTCAACTTGGAGCAATTACAGGAAAATGCTTTTCCACGAAACAGAAGACTTCACTTTGGAACAGATTCAGAAACATCTTTGAATCTCGCAATCGAGAAAATAAAGGAAATCTATAAGTGATATCTAGATTATGGAAAAGGGAACCCAGGGTACCAATACTGGTAAAAAGCGCAGTTCTGATGGAAAGCCTCCTGCAAATAACAAAAAGAACAAGAAAAATGGAAAGTGCTACAATTGTGGAAAAAAGGGACATTATTAGAGAATGTCGTGCCCTAAAGAAAGCTGCCAATATGGTAGAAGAAGAACTTGTTTCCATGGTCACCGAAATTAATATGGCTGATACATCGGATGGCTGGTGGTTTGATTCTGTAGCGTTTGTTCATGTCTGCAAGGACAAGTCGTTGTTTAAAACCTATGAAGTCATCAGTGATGGCCAAGAAGTTCAGATGGGGGATCATAGTCGAGCCTAGGTTGTTGGAAAATGAATTATCACCCTAGATTTTATTTCTGAAAGGGTTGTCACTCTTATCAATGTTCTTCATGTGCCAAACATCAGGAAGAACCTGGTTTCAGTGGACCTTGTATGCAAGACAGGATTTCGAGTTGTCTTTGAATCTGATAAAGTCATAATTACAAAAAATGTAATGCTTGTAGGGAAGAGATATGGCTATAATGGAATGTATAAACTAAGTATTAATAAATGTATTGCTTCTACTTATACCATTGAGTCATTCAATTTGTGGCATGATAGATTAGCACATTTGAACTTCAAATCCATTACAAATATGTGCAAACTCGGTTTAATTAATTCTGATGGATCCGGCTGTGACAATGTGAGATATGTGCACAAGCCAAGATCACTAAGAAATCTTTCCCTGTTGTAAAATGAAATTCTGAAATATGGATTTAGTACATTCCGATATATGTGAACTAAATGGTAAGATATTTCATTGCATTTATAGATGATTACTCAAAGTACACATATGTATATCTTATGAAAAATAAGTACGAAGCATTTGACAAATTTCAGATTTACAAAGCCGAAGTCAAAAACCGAATAAGTAAGAAAATTAAGGTTTTTAGGAGTGATAGAGGGCTGGAATATTTTTCTAACGAATTTGATGATTTCTGTGAAAAGAATGGAATCGTTCATGATAGAACAACACCTTTCACTCTGCAACAAAACGGTATAGCAGAGAGGAAAAATCGAACGCTAGAAGAAATGGTAAACTACATGCTCGTGAAATCTATGTGACCTCTTAATCTATGGGGTGAATCTTTAAATACAGCTTGTTATTTGCATAATAGAATTGTATCTGGAAAGATAAATGTATGTCCCTATGAACTTTGGAAAAATAGAAAGCTGAATTTGGCATATCTGAAAATATGGGGATGTTTGGCTTATTATAGAGTTCCCGATCCTAAAAGAACCAAATTAAGGCCAAGGGCATGAAGGAGTGTCTTTGTTGGATATGCTGAACATAGTAAGGCATACAGACTTCTCGATTTAAGCTCTAATACCATTGTTGAATCTCGTGATGTGGAATTCTTTGAGAATAAGTTTTACAAAGATTCTAAATTTATTGATAATCCTTCTAGTGGTAATAGTATTGGTGAAAAAAAGCTCTATTTAGAAAACAATTTTCAAACCAATACAAATGCAGATCCATGTGACGAAGGACCAAGAAAATCCAAAAGGGAAAGAAAAGAGAAGGAGTTATGTCCAGATTTTATATCTTCACAAGCTCTACTTTTCTTAGTTGATGAAAATAGAGAAAATATAACCAACAAAATACCCATTATTCTAAATGTTGAAAATGAACCTAAAACTTACAGCGAAGCAATCAACTCAAGAGATGCTGCCTTTTGGAGGGAAGCAATAAATGATGAGGTGGACTCCATAATGTCAAATAAAACTTGTACTTTGGTTGATCTGCCACCTGGCTCTAAAACAATCGGGTGTAAATGGGTTTTTAAAAAGAAATATGGATCGAACAATATGATACATACTTTTAAAGCAAGACTAGTTGCCAAATGGTTTAGACAAAAAGAGGGTGTTGATTATTTTGAGAATTATGCTCCAGTAGCACGAGTGAGTTCAATTCGAATTCTAATAGCATTGGTTCCATATATAATCTGCACATTCATCAAATGGATGTGAAAACTGCATTCTTAAATGGGGATATGAATGAAGATTTGTATATGGAGCAACGAGATGGATTTATTCTTCTTGGAAATAAGAAGAAAATTTGTAAATTGAATAAATCTTTATATGGCTTGAAGCAAGCTCCAAAACAATGGCATGAGAAATTTGACTCAACCATACTATCTTTTGGGTTTGTTCACAATAGCATTGATAGATGTGTTTACTCAAAGTTTACAAACGAGTACGGTGTCATGGTATGTTTATACGTTGATGATGTGCTCATATTTGGATCAAATATGGCAGGCATCTTGGAGACCAAGGAATATCTATCTTCGATATTTAAAATGAAAGATCATGGTGAAGTAGATACCATCCTTGGACTAAAAGTTGTAAAATGCTCTCATGGATATGCCTTGTGTCAAGCACACCAGATAGTCAAAATTCGAACACTTAAAATTTAAGGAATATAATACGCCTTTTGACTCAAGTGTTAAATTGGCCAAAAATGATGGAAGGTCAATTATACAACTTGAGTATGCAAAGGCAATTGGCAGCTTAATGTATCTTATGCATTGCACTAGGCCAGATATAGCTTATGCAGCAGGTAAGTTAAGCAGGTTCACTAGCAATCCTAGCGGAGAACATTGGAAGGCGATTACTAGAGTATTTGGTTATCTTAAGAAAACCATAGGACTTGCCTTATTTTACAATTATTTTCCAGCAACTTTAGAGGGATACACGAACGCTAGTTGGATTAATGATGCAAAAGACAACATGCTCACATCTGGTTAGTTGTTTCTTCTTGGAGGAGGTGCCAATACATGGGCTTCCAAGAAACAAACGTGCATATCATATTCGATTATCGAATCAGAATTATAGCATTATCTGCTGCAAGTAAAGATGCTGAGTGGATTAGGGATTTGTTGTTAGATATAAAGTTGTATCCTAAATCGATGCCTCCTGTATCCTTACATTGTGATAGTCAAGCTACTCTGTCTAAGGCTTATAGTAATACTTATAATGGAAAATCTGAACATATAAGCTTAAGACATGAATATGTAAGACAGTTGTTTAAGGATGGAATTATCACAATAATGTATGTAAAGACTAGTAAAAATTTGGCGGACCATTTCACAAAAGGTCTAGCTAAAGATGCGGTGGAAGGGACATCAATAGAAATGGGATTAAAACCTATGAATAAAATCACAGACAATGGCAACCCAACCATAAACTAAAATTCTATAGTACAAGCTTTAAAGGGTAATAACAAGTTGTCTAGAAGTAATTGTAAAATGCTAATAAGATTGCCAAGACTGGATTAGCATAAAACACACTACGGTTAGGAGGTTGAAAGTATTCTTAATGAAGTTAGTAAGTATCCAAGTAGTGGGGGCGTATATAAAACTTCACCTATATGAATGCGGGAGTGGTGCCACTCCTCACAAGAGTTTTTAGGTTTACTCTTTGGATCATTCATGAAAGCATATGGCCATAATAGTGCTAAGAAATATAAAGAACTTTTTTTAAAATACAAATATCACATATGTGTTTAATATATCCGGTATTATTATAAAGAGTGATAAGTTAAAATCCAATGCTACCTATTACTCTAATAAGACATTGGTATATTTGTACTAACAAAAGGTTTTAGTCATAAACACCTTCTTGTATCCATGTGATATTAAGGTATGTTTCGGGATAAGGCTAATGCTTAGGATCAAGATAAAATTTAAATGGAGTAATTGTACAATTAAAGTGGGAGTTTGTTGAGTATTTAAATGTACAATGAGCAAAATTAAATTTTATCTTAGTCCCACATCATCTAAAATTCTATCTTATGAGAGGTATATATACTAGTACTAAAGATGCCTATTAGTTGAATAAGAACCACGGCATAAATAATATGGGCTTGGCCTGGAATGTGCGTGAGTGGGCGTGATTTTCCAAACACACTTCGTACGCACCCGCACGACTACGGGCTTTAGGCCTTCGCTGCCTTGGTTTCTGATAGGCTGATTTCATTTTTGTCTACGCACTTGTTGCCTTTTAAATTCAAAAGTAACGACTGCTAGTTTTCAACTGTTACGACCATACGAACGAACATCTGTTTCTCTATATATACTTCCTCTTCTTCCTCCTGAAATTAACCTTTTCTTCTCTTCTACAAAATAATTTCTAAACCGAGGAATTCCGAAATTGCTATCTGCATTTCTCCATTTCCCTTTGTTGTATCCTGGGAAAAGCATTCGCTGAAACTCTTTAGCAAACTCATCCAAGTGAGGACGAATAACTTTTTAAGGAAAGTGTCGCACTATTGATATGCCTCAAAGCAATTCAAGTTTTCACATTTCCTTATCTGATTTCTAACATCCAGTGTTCTGACCATCGGTTTTGTAGTAATTGTTGCCAGCACCTCCATGAATGCCTGCTAGAATCTCTTTCACTTTCCTTGTACTCATAGAAGTTGATTTCTTCACCATTTGGTACTGCCAAAAAGGTAATTCAGTACTCTGCCCTCCTCCACAGTTAACTCCGCGATCCATTTACACAGACTAGTGTTTGACTAAAGAGGAATCTAGAACCCACTCACCTATTTCGTCCACTTACTAATGCTGCTTCCTTGTTTTTACTGCGCCTTCATTTTATTTTATTTTATTTTATTATATTATTTATTTTATTTTTGTTTCTAGTTTGAATAATGGTTTAAGTGGTTGCATGAGTTTTCGGTGTTATTTGGGGGGAAATAGTAGTATCCTAAATCTTATTTGCCTTAGTATGTGAAAAGCCATTTAATTTGCATGAGTTTTGTTACCAATAGCTTAGGCTATTTGATTTGCATAACTAATCGGACTATTAAGTTCAGTGTCACAGCTTCTCATAATTAAAGTAATAATACAAGGTGAACAAATTGTTTTCACAGCTGGTTGGCCCCTCCCTCTGATTTTCATTTGTTTCTATATGTAAAGAAGCATCTATATGCAATAGTTCATATCAATATTGCCTATGTTAAGATAAGATTAGTTTGGTATGAATTTTTAAATATCGATCCGGTCTACCCACTAGGCGGTAAATTATAACGGGAGTATTCTTTGCCTTGTATTAAATTATGTTTTAATGTTTGATAACTTCAAGTTTCATTAGACATACAAATCTAACCATTAGATGAGTTGATGTTTATTTTTCAGCTGCACTTGGCAACATTATCCTATAATCTCAATGTTTTGTTTGAAAAAGGTCTACTGTCATATTTCAATATTTTGATTGATAACTTGCACATAAGCTTCTTCCACCAACCCCACATATTTCAAGATCAATACTACATCCTCTAGCATCTATTGTGACCAGTATGGACAAGCTACTAGAGTACCAGTTTTTTACCCAATACAATGTTATGAATTACAATCATTGTAATTTTCTTTTCTTGTCTCTATGTGCATATTAGAATCAGTTCTAGAACTAACACAGTTATACACCAAAGTTCGCATATAATGCAGATAAGCTACTTGAGTCATAGATTGGTTGACAGTTTCATAGCAGTAATAATTTATATCTATGTGGGATTGTTTAAACAAATTGAAGGTTTTAATAGTTGGTCAAAATGTACAATAGTGCATAATAAGGAATTTCATAATTAAAATACTTGATTACTGTTTCCCTCTTCTCTCTCTTTTCTGGCTACTGGTCTCTTGCCGAACTCACCATCATCATTGATCGACATGGCCAATTACTCGGCCATGCTTCCTTTCTTCTCATTTCGTTCACAGCTATTGTTCTCTTCTTCTTCTATATGCTTCCTCATGTTTTCTCAAACACGCACAAATGCACAGTATTGTTGTGCAAATGCACACATCACCAAGCCTCCAAGCATCAGTCTGAACCCATCCCACAAACATATCAATACCCCTTGAAACAATCGGTGAACCCAAACTTCCTCCTAATCACCTCGGCTACAATTTTAGTGTTCAACCCAATATCTTAAAAATAACTATTTTAATCACCGTTCACCTTATACCCTTATCACTTCCACCACGTTGCGTTGACTCAGACCAAACTTCACCAAATCGACGTCAAACCTTGGCCGGACTCCCTCACCCAAACTTAGCCTACTCGATGCACTCATCGTGGTACAGCTCACCATCAAAGTTGCGCACAGAAATAGTACCCCAAACCACATATTAACCTCAAACTCCTCAACTACTTACTGGAAAAATATTTTGGTATTTTTCCTATGTTATCCGAACCTGTGCGCTCCCCCCTAGACTAAGCCTTGTCTCCTACGACCACCTGTTCACCATAATTTGCCTCGATTCTCTTTTCAGATCATCCCAAAATTTCTCATCAATCCCAACATTAAAATTTGTGTTTTTTCTTCCTAAATTCATGATTTGAGCATACGAAAATATTTGGATGCCTGAGATTCAAAATTTAAAATATTTGAGAATCTATGTTTGTACTTTATTTTCACTGTATAAATTATAAATCCTGTAGAGAGGGTTTATTTTATAACAAGATGATTTTTAATCTACACTCTAGATCTAAGCAGTCATTTTTTATTCAGTACTTCGATCTTATCATCCACTAGGAATTAAGTAATTGATTTATGATGTGTTTGAGAAGGAAAGTGTTTAACAGTATCATACACACAATTAAGTAATATAAGGAATCCCAGGATTTTAATTTAATACCATCAATAGTTCAGTTCTGAAATGAGTTCAACATATATATACACGTGCCAAAATACATACATAAGCATTACTATCTAGTTATGATCATGGAAAAATTTAAGTGAAAATACAGTGAGTGTTTACTCACTGATTAGTGTTCTATGTTCTGGTCTTTGCCTGGATTTTCTCTTCAGACTTCCTATCCACTACCTTAGCTCAAATGGTTTGTGAATAAATGTGTGTTTGAGTACATATTTATAGATGAAAAAATGAATAAAATAATAAGGTTTTCACTTGCTTGCATAGGACATGAAATAATAGAGGAATAGGCTGATCCTAGGCTGTAGCTGTGTGAGGTTTGATTGAATAGAATTTGTGTGGGCTTTTCAAGTTTTGATCACCATTTTCAGGTGTATATGGCCAGACAAAATGATGTATAAAACATATGCAAGAATTTATATATGTATATATAAATTTATGCTTGGCCCTTAAGTAAACACACTTTTCTTCTCTGATTTGAAAACCTGACAATCACCACTTCTAGTGCAAAGGCTAGTCTAGTTTGATTTTAGATACTGAAGTGCAGGTAAAGGTAGGAAGGAATGAAGTACAAGACCATGTGCATGGATTGCAAAAGCATACTTTGGTGTTAAGTATTTTCAAGCAACCTATAGCTTAAAGATGCATATCTATTTGATTAGAAATAAATAGATTTCCTAGGATATTAGCTATCGTTTCCAGCTATATATATGGTCAGCACATGCATGTTTATAGTTTGGAAGATATGCTTTGTGTTAAATCAATTCAGCCAGATATGAAAACATAGGCTGTTGCTAGTCTGATGGTTTTCCTATGTATGCATAGGCATTTTATCATATATTTGGCACATACATATGTACCCTGCTATGTATAAATGAGTATTTAAAGTATACTAAATTTATATGTCTTCTTAGCTATTGATTTCATTTGATTTAGATGGCATATATGAGTACAAAGTAATCAATTTCAATAAATGATTATAAATCACAAGTATAAGGGTTTAAAACTTGCATATGTCCCTTATTCTCTTATATGTGAAGTAATGAATATTTACATTAAGTTATTGATTTTACATAAAGCTAATAATACAAATTTAAAATGTAAAACACAAGTTAAAACATTGCTTACTCTCTTATTTTACATATATACGTATATTATATATTTTTCATATAGATTCATATACATATATACAAATATATACATATACATAATTACATAAAAGATTTACTTAAATACTTCTCAAGTATTAACTCTCTTTATAATTAATTAAGTAAATTATTGATATAATCAATAATTATTGTTTAACAGAGTTAGTTAAAAATTTGGGACGTTGCATAAATAATAAAGTTCTCATTTAAAATATTATTTAAAATTAATAAATATTCATTAAACAGTTTCATTAGATTTATTTGACAATAAATTAACTTAATTTAATAATCAGTCCCGGTTAAAGCGATCGACTTATTCAATTCAAAATATGGTTATCTCGTTAACCAAATCCAATTAGTTCTTCATTCAAATTAATTAATAATATAATTAATTTAAATAATTTTATTTAATCCAACTCTTAACCCGTTAGGTAAATTTCTGCTCATCTACATATAATTCTTATTAATATAAGAATTTGCTTTATAAAACAATTTAATAATTTCTTATAAACTAATAATAAATATTTATTTCCATAAAAATAACTTTCAATCAGGATAATAGATTTAAAAAATTCTATCTTCAGTTATAAAATAAATTTTATAACTTCATCACCTTCGATTCACCTGACGGTAAACCAACATTTATAAAACGATTGACTTATAGGCTATATGCTACCAATTACCTAACTAATACTGTCCATTGATTAATAACAAAACCAATGTTGAATTTAGATTCAACGATAAATAAACAAATCAATCAACTAACCAGGTTGGTCAACAGCTTATATAATGTGATATGAAAATAAATAATGAATTTGAGGAATCCAGTTGGACTTCTCCAACTTGTTTTCCCTGCATCCAAATATGTTACCTCAAATAATGTTATTCAATTAAATACACAAATATAATATTTAACAATAAATAAATAATAATAATCCAAGCATCCATATTTTAATTATATGCATTTATATTATTATAAATGTAACCAATAAGATAAGTTACCTTGTTTGGAAAATAATCATTAACAAAATGATTAGATTTCTATTTAAATTAAACTAACATTTTAAATCAACCAATTCAATCGATATATAAATAATCAGCATACCACAAACAATTATCAAGCATAGCACACAAAATGAAACACGACTTATATAAAATTCAAGTGGGTAAAAATTGAGTGAGTTATATTCACTTGATTTCATTCGATTCTGAAATGGTCCGGTTACTGTTAACTTAAATAATGTTTGATTTAACTGTAATGTTCAGTTGTCTCCATTCCATCCAAAACAGTTCCATCATATGATGTTCGTCACTACAATTCCGGTGTTCCTTGTCCGATTTGATTGTGATAACGCCACAAAAAGTTATATAATTACTACGATATTAATTATTTTAATAAATTTTCTAAATTAAATTTTTATAAATTCTAATTACTTTGCTCTTATAGTCAAAAGAATTTGGTATGCTACTCATTGTTCAAAATGCATGGGTCCAACAAGTTTCCAGTGCCGACATTATTCCTCTGTTCATTGTTGCAGCTTCTATTTTGGCTCTCCACGTTGAACCAAACAGTCTACTCTATTCTCCTTATCATAATTCGCATGATCCCACTTTCCACTTTTCTAGTCTTCATGCTGAATACATATATATATATATATATATATATATATATATATATATATATATATATATATATATATATATATGTATATACATATATATATGTATACACATACATGAAAACCCAACACGTACATGCAACATCTCTTCCCATCTTTCTTTTCTTCTTCAAACTGTTGCTTTACACATCACCTTTCTCTTGTATGCTTCTTCGCCCTTACACCGCAACTTCAAGAAAACACACAGCGTCCACCTTTTTATTTCTCCACGTGTTGCCACTTTGTTCCAGACACCCACGTATTGATCACTTTTGCTTAATCATTCAAACAGGCTGACCATTTTCTTTCGTTCCCATCTTGTTCCTAATTAGTGAAGAAATTGCACAAAGTGCTGTTGTACGTGCTAGCATGTCAGGATCGGAAGTGAAATCTGAGATGGGAGATTCTAGCCCACTAGCTTCCACAACAAGTTGTTCGCTCTTGGGTTTGTTTTGAGCACTTTTTGATTGATGAGTTTAAGCTCAACATGATGAAGACATTCTAGACCGCTCACCATTATTCGCGAAAACAACTCACCCTTCGTTGTTTTCGTCCGGCCAACTTTGTTTTGGAAATATGAGCCCACCTTCCATCCCGTTTTCGTATTAACTCCTTCACAATGTACTGTAGCACACACAAATGAATCAAAGCCTATCACTACTGTGCTGTAGAGACAACGAGTTTTCCTTTCAACTGAAGTAACCTATGGCAGCGGTAATATTTTGGTGGGAAGGAAATGGGATAGGCTCTATTGTTGGCATTTACTTAGCAGCTAAGAAAATATATTATTATTACTATTATTATTATTATTATACGGTATTCAATTCCACCGTTAACCATTAATCGTTGTTTACCGTAAACCATTTGATCTATGTACAACACACCTGAATTCCAGACATAACGAAAATGAGTAAAGCGCTATATTTCAACGTTCCGGTTCCGAGAAATTAATTTCATTGAAAACTGACTTCGTTTGTGTAACAGAGCTATTTTAATTTCAATTTATTTATCGGTTCACTTTTAAATTTGTACACACAGATAAAACAACTCTGATTGGCTCCAAACTGGAAATCTAACGATAATTAGCTATATGTATTCCAATAAAATTGGTTTCGTCGGAAACGAAGATTGTTTGAAATACATTTATTTCAAAGGCCTATATAGTATCGATATAAATGATTTAATCCAAAACAATTCAATAAAAAAAATTATTATCCTCGTATCTCTCCAAATAAAATATTACACAGCTTCAGAATAAACCAACATACTATATATATATATATATATATATATATATATATATATATATATATATATATATATCAAACTCAATATTTCCAATTCCGAGTTAAACGATATTCAAATTTATAGAAATACCCTTTATGTTTATTAAATAAATGCTATAATTTATTAACGAATTCCATAGCGACTATTTCAAAATTTGAATTGGACATAACTATCAATTTATAATACGAATTCTCTATTTTTCTCTTCCATCAGAAAATTATAATCAAATCTATTCGGATGATTTTTGTTTCACATAATTCCAACTAATATCGGTTCCTGTATATTCAACAGAAATTCAAATCGTAAATTACGAACTATTGCGACGTTTTCGAGCTCGATTTATATCTATATATAATTTAAACGTTCAAACTTCGTTATATTAATGTATATATATAATTCCAAATCAATATTTAAAATTATAAAATAATTTAAATATATGACTACCAAAAATACGGGATGTTGCATCAGTGTTGAATTATCATATTTTGTGCCACTTTGGAAAATTGTATGGTACATTTATGGTACACTGGCAACCTCTATTGAATGTTACCTCCAGAACGTTATTCACAAGAAGCATGTGCTTGCATTTTCAAGAGATGTTATCTCATGCAATTTTTTAACTATTGTAGGTAATTGAAGACTTCCGAAGAAGATGATAAACATGTGTTTCCATTTTCAAGTGTTTGAAGTCTTTTTTGCAGTAAGCGAATGATTTTCTTTTGATTTGGTAAACATTTGTATGTAATAGATATGTGCAAACATGGTTTATGAATAGTTGCAAATTTGAATGTTTATTATAATGTGTTGAATTATCATTGTTTGTTTACATGATTATCGTTTGAATATATTCTTATATATTTAGATTTCTATGATATTTGTCGTATAATATTATTTTACTGTTTAATAACATCGGATAATAATGCATATTGTAGGGTAAATGCAGAGAAAAAACTATAGTATATGCACAGCATCTAAGAAATGTTGACAAAGAGAATTTATGAGGTATACACACTGTTTAAAAAAATGGTGTTTTTACAGGGTTTCTATGAGTTTGGTTAAAAGTTGAGGACCTATTACCATATGTCGTTATATGACGTTCTTTATTCCGCTATTAAAGCCTTTTACAATATTTTGCCAATTATGTTAAAAGCATTTTTTTTTTTTTGTAATGGATTTAGTTGTCTAATCAAATTGGCTGCTGAATTTTGGGAATTCATTTTCATGATTCAAAATCGGCATTTGTAACTATTTGGCGCATTTAGTGATAAACAATTTTTCTACACTGTGTGAATTTAATATATACATCTTTGAGTGTATTATATTTTAAAGGTTATTGTAAAGGACAAATTTTATAACTTTTTCAAGCCCAAGGACAACCCATCAAAAAATTATTTTCAAGGACAATACACACTGTAAAACTGGTACCATACACACCGTAAAACCGATACTTAAGAACTGGTAGTCAAATTCTGATACCATACACACTGAAAAACCAATACTTAAAAATTGGTAGTCAATTTCTGATACCGTGCACACTGTAAAACTGATACTTAACATCTGATGTTTTGTTCTTTAGAATAAAATTTCAACAGACCGTTCTTATGGCTGAAAATGCCCGTAACTTTGTCTTTAACACTATTTTCGTGTATTTCAAATTCAGCCATATCGTTACGATATTATTAACAAAGCGATTGTTCTATGTATATGATTTTGTCCAAAACAATTTCTTCAGTACACCAATCAGTTGCATGTGTTAATCACATAGGAGGATGAATATCTGCGTATATTCTGAGAGTTAAGGGAAATATATATTAATAAAGCAAGTAAAAATATTATGTGTTCGTTATATCATATTGGTCACATATGCAAGGATGGATCTTTACCATGTACATTTTATGTCTATATATAGTTGAATGGAGTCTATAATGATATGGTCGTGAACAAGAACACAAATGGTCTTTTTTTTTTTTGTTAATATGAAATTCAAAAGTAATCAAATGGTGGAAATCCATTGTATTAACAATTGTATTTATATTTTGTGTCCTAATAGACTAATCCCATATATAATATTCCTGGAAAAATTATGTTTACAAAAACAGATCTCATTTGAGAAGTTCAAAATAGGTTAAAGGGAGTGGTTTAGATGACTCTCCCTCTCTTTCAACATCACTTGTATAAATACAGTAATATAAGCGTACAGTTTTTTCTATACATTATTCCTCGTTCAACCGTTAAGTTACTTGTTGTTGCTGTTATTGTTACATATCTCCATATGAAAAGGAGACTTTTTTTTTAAATAAAATGAAGTGCATAATACTTATTCTGAAAATGAAGCACTGCCTTTTAAGGATAGTTATATGAATTAAGTATTGCAAATCAACCAAACAAAAGCTTGATATTAGGTCGCAAATTTATAAATGAACCTGTATTCTTCTCAGAACATATATAGTACATGTATATTATAATAGCAGCATACAATTAATGAGTCATACTAACAAGTAAAGACTTAAGTAAAGACTAAATAATTAACACTGTAACCTTGTAAACTAGTGATAATTGTACGATGTCAGCATTTGTGCTTGTTTAATGAATAACTGTCTGCACGTTTTGGCTTCATCCCTGCATTTGACTGCTGAAAATAGTATAACGTCTAGTGGCAAAAATAAGTTCTACCAAAAAAAAGAAGCTTACCGAAATCAATCATGAATATTTGATGACAACAGAAGTAAGTTGGCGATGCAAATAATAGACGATTACTGGTTAGGTAATGCAAAATTACTACAACAATTAGCATGTGAGTGTATAGAAAAAATGGAAAATCATGACTTCTTGAATCAAAATTTTGAGCATCTGAAGTCACACAAATGACCGAATTTCAGTAACAAAAATCATTTTTAAAATAGTCGACTGGAGACCTTGTACATTAGTATACTTAAAATGTAGGCATCGACCTTCAAATAATCGTCAAAAAAGATAATATGGGGTATGTTGGATGATTCAAGAACATTGAAGCTAAAACGCTAGTCTCAAGAAAGGAGTCCCTCACATAATACTAAAAATTGTTTTTTAAACGCTCAACTTTATAGAATGTGAAACACTATAATTCAGCTTATACAGTCCCTATTAAGGTTGCACTGTGAATTGCTTTCTTATTGGAAATAGAAAGCAGACCACACATATAATATATTCGTTATCGGTACTTGAACGTATGATCAGTAAGAACTACGAACATATTACTATCCTATTCTTGTTGAATTCGAGTGCATTATGTGGGGGGGGGGGGGGGGGGTGGGGGTGTTACATGTCTTATTATATTTAGTTTCCTATCTATACAGTTGACATGAATGATTAACATACCTTTTACTAAAGTGTTGTAAATTTTATATTTTCCCCAACATGTTCAACCTGCTTGTGCGCATTTTAAGTGAATAGTAATCTAAGCTGTAGATAATATTGTATGGTTGAAAGTACGAGGTGTTTGGCCAGTTTTTAATGAATATTTATCTTAGGGTTTCCGCAAGATCACTACACAATTAGATTTTGAAAAAAGGAAGAAATAACAATAATAAACAAATTCCTCCAAACAAACTTTTATTAATCCACCAATTTATTACACAGAAGACCTAAAATTGAGAAAATATCTCAATTCCAAAAAACAAAACAAAATTTTGTCCCTTCGAAAGTACAAAAAATCTCTCTTTAACGGATGCTTATATAGACAAATAGAAAGACTAGGTCACTACCCTAATTAAGCTTTAAAATATCTCAAAAATAAATCCTCCACAAAACTTGCTCAAAATAAATCTTTCTATAAAACTCTGTCAACAGATCCTTAAAACTCGCCTCAGACTTTGATTCATACACCGTTTTCTCCATATATGATTGAATATTACAAATCATAACACTCCACTTTGATATGAAATTACTCCAACAATCAATAATCTCAAAACAATCCACAAACCAAAAACCACCTACAAATGATGCATCTTCCACATGAAATGCACCTCTCAACAATAATCTCATAATTGCTTGTAATATCACAATTGCCTCCATGTAGGCTTTGTGGCTTTACTTTGATGGCTCCACCTCTAGTCGAAAAATTGCATCATTTTTGTTCCAACTGTCCTATTGAAACAAGATTCATCTTAATTTCTGGGAAGTACCTAACTCCCATTCACTTCACCACCTTTCCATCCTTCATCTTCAATCAGACCGAACCTATGTCTTTAACATGCAAATCTCGACCAACGACAGATTCCACTTTAGCAGTTTGTTCTTTATAATTAATGAATGCTTCCTTTTGATGGCATATATGAAAACAATCTTCTGAATCAAGTATCCAATCTTTGCTTTCTCCTTCATTAACAAAAAAGACATTGGCATCAAGCTCCTTACCAAAATTCATCTCATTATATTGTACCAAATTCGTTGATTCCATTGAGTTTTTCCCAATGAATTGATAAATTAGTAATATTAGAAAACATATGTAATATATTAGATAAAGTAGTAATTCTTATGGTTGATAAATTAAAGTTAATTAAGTTCTCCACTTTAAGTATAACATTTCATTGGGATGTAGTGATCAAGAAAACATTTTATGCAGTACTCACTTGTTTAATAAATTAAAATATACAAACAAAAAGATTCACGATGCCAACTAATATGTTAATAGCAAGTTGAGTTTTCAGACAATTGGGGTCATCCTCTCCTCAAAAGAATCTCAACCAGAGCTTGTAAGAGTAGACCAACACTTTACCAAATGAAATAAGGTTAGATAATGAATCAAACAATGATATGGCTGGTTATTATACGCTTTCATTACTTAAGATTTGGTCGCTTCTACCGAAGAGTTTGTTTTATAGCTTCCTCCATCACTGGAGATTTATTTTCAAGTGCATTTCAATGATGTTATTATTTGGAAATCTATAGGATTATTGATTTATGTATAAAATATAAATAGGATAATATAAGAAAATTTTAATCGGAATGCCAAAAGAAAACCTTAGTAGAAAATTTCATCGGTTGTTACTAGATTATGATAGTATTAGAGAAGAGAAAATTAGTTTAAAGAAAAAACTTAAATACACATTTTAAATTACGGACGTAACTTTTTTACCTTTTGTTTCAAGGACGCGCAAAGTACAGTCTTCACCACACTAACTAACTGTTTCTCCTTACATGAAACATTTCAACCATTTTAGGGTTTTATTTCCATCAACAAATCATCGACAATTTACGATTTATCTACATTCAAACAACTCATAATCCATAAAGTCATCAATGTCGATGGGTTTTTTAGTATCTGAGTCCAATTTTCTAATATCGGCTTGGAGATTCAAAGTTAGAACACCAAAACGAAAAAGTACGTCATTGACTCCTCAATCGAAAGATGAATCTCTAGAAACTGGAATTTAAAAGCTAGAGTGGCAAAATCGAGAGCAAAAAACAACTCCAACAATAATATGTTAACGAAGAAGAATTACAAACACGTGGACTCAAGAACTGTTGTTATGACTTCGTAGGTATTAGATCTTGTTGAAATGTTGTTCGTTAGGTCTTAAATTTTTGATCTAAAGCAACATACGTGAATTAAAAAGCATATTGATAGTCAGATATAGCATTATGTACTTTAGTATAATAAACTGTGTTAAATATGCTTAAAGTAAATTAATAAATCATTTGATCTATTAAAAGCATAGTAGCACATTATGAACAGTGAATTTGTAATATATAATGATAGTTCAATGTACCGTATGTATATTACAAATAATAATGCATGATTTTTTTTAAAATGAAAGTTTAATGTAGCGTTTTAGTTACGAAGCTCGATAACAAGGTTACAACGTGCAAAACGATATTTAAAGAAAAATTATAAGCACAATGGCAAGTTGGCGTAATTTGTATAAAAATGATAGTTAATCATAACATTCAGATGTAAAAGTCCATCACTGTGTGTTTACCGGCCTTTTGGCCTGGTTCCCAAAAGTATACCAGACACACTCGACTCAACACATCGCGTGACGATAAAACCCAAAGTGCCGCCAACAAGCCAAGGGAACAAGCTTGGAAAAATCTATGCAAATAGGAGCCCTACAACCCCTCAAAACCATAGCCACAATTTCGTATCCCTCATATTAGGGGATTTCGAGTCCCTCACTCACAATATACTTCGCAGCCATGACTCCCTCCCCTTCATGTCCGAAAACCTCGGACCTCTCCGCTTCTAACCCTTCATTCCACGTACCCCTCGCATCCACAGAATTTTGTATCCCCCTGCTCCATAACTAAGTGCTTCGTCCCTCCCCCCCAAAATTTCCCTCGCGCTACATGATCACACTATCCCGAAGGGATACGAGTCTGTATCCCTCAAGGGATACAAAAAACTCGTATCCCATAGAGATACGAGGTGATCGTATCCCTTGGGGTTACGTTACCTTGTATCCTTAGGGATGAGAATTTTGTATCCCTGAGATACGAAATTTGTATCCCACATAAGGCATACGAGTTTCGGTGTATTCTTTGGGAGGGGGTCGAAATTTTAGAATCGGGTTTCCAGGGATACGAAGATTCACTGTGTTGTCCGCAAATCCTACCTAATCTCACCTAACCTCTCCATTATAAATACCCCCAAGCTCACACTTCAAAGCGGTTGGAAATAGGTTGATTTGGCATCTCTTGAGAGATCTAATAACTCATTAATGGCATCCATGCTTTGAGGAAGAAGAAGCATAAAAGTTACTTTTCCCAAGATTCACATATGACAATCATGACTCTAAATACCTGGAAATGTTTGTAAATGGATGTCATGACAAGGTTCTAGGCTTGTAACTTATTATTGTCAATAAAATATTAGCAAACTCCTTCAAAGTGGAAGTGGGACCCTCACAAGAATGAACCACTATAAAACTACTGTGTTATTACCATTTTTTGCACTTACTTTCTCACGCGAAACATAATTTTTTAAGTAATGGAGAATCTTTGGATATTATGACATTTTTTGCCATTGACATTCTGGTGCTTTCACTGAGAAAGTTTCTTAGACTCGCTCTTTGTCACATTTTTCCATCTCGACTTTGATGCACTTTAGGTTCCTTCTATAACCTATCGCCAAGTCCTCTTACGATGGCTAAGCGACTAAAGAATCAAATGCTCGGCCCTTTTGCCGCAACTGACGCCGTTACTTCTTAGCAACCTCAATCGACAGAAGGCCCGACCAAAATGGAAATTCTTCCTCCAGTGGATCCCGATGCTCCTGCAAACCAAGCACAGATTTACGCACTTAAAAAGAAGTATGAAAACATGGCTCTTGAACTTAATGTGGCACTGAAAAACAACCTTTACCTTATGCGTCAACTTCGAGACTGTTAACACCTCATCTCCCAACTCCAACTTACTCAAAACAATGCCCGAGTGAGGCAAAATATCTCGGAAACCTCTTCTTTCAAGTCCTGGGGACGACGTCAAAGAAGGTGGTTCAGCCTCAACAATAACATTGTCGCCCGCTCTAATGCTCATACTAACGGCAACGGAAATGGAAATGGTGATATAACCAACATCAGTTACAACGAGGGAATGCATTACCGTGATAACTCCTGGTTGGTTATCAAAATGAACCGAGTCCGAGTAACCGACCCCCTCCTTGATAGAACCTAACTTTCACTGCTCAGATCTTGAGGCCCACGCTCCAAGCAAACCAACAGGCCTAAGTGCCTCCGAATCAGAATGCACATCAGCCCACTCAACCTTACCAGCCATACCAAAACCCGACCATCGATGACGATGACATGGAAGACAATGAGCCCGATATACATCACAGAAGGCGCCCGTGGAACAGAAATCCTGAAGTTTGCCAAAACCAATGGATTCTGCAAGAGGATGTCCAGCCAGCATATCTCCCCGACATGGTCTGAAGGGTCATGAGAGATATGCGAGGGAACGCCAACGACTCATGGGAAACCCATCTGAGGCGTAATGTCTTCACTAGGGTCGTGCATGAAGCCGAATGGCCCCGACGCTTCAACATGCCACATAAGGCTCTCTACGACGGCATGACTGACCCTTATGCTTTTTTAAGACGCTATGAGTAGCAGATGGACTCCAGTCGCGCCACCAACGTAGTCAAGGGCAAATGCTTCCCGGTTTTGTTAGGAGGCACCGCTTTGCTTTGGTTCTCTCGCCTTCCACTCCAATTTATCAACAACTTCGTCTAGCTAGCCACTGATCTGGTTAAGCAGTTCAGGATGCATGTTCCAACTCCGAAGAACTCCCTCACCCTCTCCAACCTTTACCAGAGTCCCGAAGAATCCCTCGAGAGATTCAATACTTCCCTCGTTGAGGTCGACGACCCGAAACCTCGCACCGTCCTTTTCCAACAAGCAAAATGTGTCCTCCCTACCTTTGAATTTAGAGCCTGGATCGACAGAAAGCAACCTAAGACCTTAGAAGCTTTCTACGAGAAGGTCGAACAGTTCCTGTGTCAAAAAGAAGCATGGTGCAATCGAGCTTCTCGAGGTAGCCATTCCAACAATCCATACACCGGCACCTTCGAGGACAATGTCAAAGGAAAGCAGGTCGGGGAAATCCTCTGACAAGGTAAATGAATGGCCTCCTACAAGCCAAAGTCGAACAACTGCAAACCCGGCGGTCGCAACAATAACAAGCTCCGGCAGATCCTAAGAAGCACGACCGATATCAGCATTACAGGAATTACACTCTGCTAAACCGAGATATGGAGATGATCTACTTAGAAACCTATTAGATACGAGAAGCCCAAAGTTTAGGAATCCACCAACAGCGAGAAGAACTCTGGCAAATACTGCAGGTTCCACGACATGTATGGCCACAATACTAAAGACTATCGCCACCTCAATGATGCAATCAAAATCATCTGTGAGAAACATCTGGAATAGTACGTTCAGGATCCCGCTTCTCCCGAAGCAGCTACGGGTCCTCCGACGCCCGCACTTCCAGCACCAACAAATGCAGCCCCAGGAGCATCGAATCAAAAGTCAAGTGGCATCGTGATCAACACTATCTATGGAGGACATCACCCTGCACACGACAGCTTCCGCAAGACGGAGGAGTACACAAATTCTATAAAACATGCTATTTATGAAGCTTGCTCTACTCTGGACGAGTCCTTCTTTGACAAGCTGCAGAACACAATGCGGGATGATATCTTCATCCATAAGAGAAAATCTACAGGGATCGAGATCTCGACCATAGACCCTCTCGTCGTCTCTTCCCAGTTTGTCCCAGCTTTCGTCCTTAGGATTCTTATCGACTCAGGAAGTTCGGTCAACATCATATTCAAGGCGGCCTACGACCAAATGAAAATTTAGGCCAATCACTCCATGATTCACGGATTCAACAGTCATCCAATCAGCCGGTGGGCATAGTTGACCTCCCTGTTGAACTTGGAGAAGGGGATCGAAGCCAGGTCTGAACCCTCACTTTTGTGGTCATCGACATCATATTTCCATACAACGCCTTCTTTGGGTGTCCTTTCCTTGCAGATTTCCAAGTCTGTATGTCACCATGGTCCATTGTGATGAATTTTACGATAGAAAATGGGATCGGCACAGTTAAGGGAGACCAAGCAACAACAAGAGATTGCTACCTCATAGAATGGAGGAACGCGCGCAATAAGGAAAAGGAAAGACCATGCCTCCGCCTTCTTGCGCCAAAACCATCTCCAAATAGTAATCAATAGTGTCTATGTTCTGGCTTGGGCACCACTGCTATCTTTCCGACGATCTCGATCCAAGGGAGGATGAATAACACGACTTTGAAAGGGCTACCCCGGTAGAACCGACGGTGGATGTTCTGATCAGCCCTAATGACCCGACAAATGTCTTGAAAGTTGGATCACAACTCCACACTACAATGAAGGAAGTGCTCGTGGAATTATTAAGGGTCAACCTCGACATGTTCACTAGGACCCACTCCGATATGTGTGGCATCGATCTAGGAATCGCTTGTCACAGGCTCACTATCAATCCCTGGAAACTCCCGGACAAACAAAAACATCGAATCTTGGGAATCTAAAGATCGTCTGCATTTAAAGAGGAGGTAGATAGGTTACTCATAATGGTTTCTTCTGAGAAGCCTTTTACCCTGACAAGTTTCCAACCCCATCCTAGTCAAGAAAGAAAACGATAAGTGGCGAACGTGCATTGACTCTCCCACTTGGACAAGTCATGCCCTAAAGACAACTTCCCACTCTCAAAGATTGACCAGCTTGTTGATTCAATCGCAGGCTACCGGCTCTGGTCCTTTATGGTTGACTACTCAGGCTACAATCAGATTCCGATGTATCTTCCAAAACCAGGATCATACTTCCTTCATAACTGACCTTGGGCACTATTGCTATCTCGTGATGCCCTTCAGTCTCAAGAATGCTAGAGCCACCTATCAACGACTGGAAAACTGCATGTTCAAGGACTAGACCGGAAGATCCATGGAGGTATACATGGTCGATATGCTCGTGAAAACGAGGTTATCGAACGACCATGTCTGTGACCTCTCCGAAAATGTTCAGTGTCCCCTGCCAATACGACATGAAACTCAAACCCTTGAACTGCAATTTTGGCATTGCGTCGTGAAATTTTTTGGGTTTCATTGTCATTTCGCGGGGCATCGAAACCAATTCAGATAAGATTAAAGCTATCCGGTGTATTCGAGCCCCTCAGAGTGCTAAGGATGTTCAAAGTTTAAATGGGAAGGTCGCTGCCCTAAGTCGATTCATCTCTGAAGTTACTGACAAGCGCATTGCCTTTTTCTACTTGCTCAAAAAAGGTAAGCGCAACTTCACATGGACACCGGAGTGCATTTCCGCGTTCCAGGACCTTTTGAACCACATAGAGCGACCACCTGTCTTGTCCAAACCCATGGATCACGAGGGCTTATACGTATATTTAGCCGTTTTTATGCAGGCAATTAGCTCAACACTTGTGCGTATCGAAGACTATGTCCAGCAGCCCTTTTACTACACCAGCAATAGATTAATGGGGGCAGAAAGAACTACCCAAAGCTTGAAAAGCTAGCCTACTATTTGTTGATCTCTTCCTAGAAGCTACGACCCTACTTTCAGTCTCATCCAATCAAAGTCCTCACTAACTGGTCGTTGTGACAGGTCCTACAACGACATGAGGCTTCTGGGCGACTTATGAAATGGAATATAGAACTGAGCCAATTCGAGATCACATCCATTCCCCGCCATGCCATCTTTGGACAAGCCCTTGCGGATTTCATCATGGAGTTCACCGCTCTGGAAGATCCTCCCTTGGAAGACACCGAAACTCAAGAAATCAAATGGAAGTTGTTCGTGGATGGATCCTCTAACAACTAGTGTTCTAGCACTGGAGTCGTTCTCCTTCTGAAGAACGCCAGATATGCCATGATCTGAAACTTGACTTTTCCGCTACCAACAATGATGCAGAATACGAAGTCTTGATTGCTGGACTTGAAATTCCAATCGAAATAACATCTAGGCTATCCAGATTTACTCTGATTTGCAGCTCATCGTATGCCAAGTACAGGGAGAGTATGAAGCCAAAGAGGAACGGCTTGCTCCCTATCTCACACGGGTTTGAGAACTGCTAACCAACTTCGAACACTGCATCACCACGCATATCCCCAAAAAACAAAACAAGCAAGCTGACTCCTTAGCCAAACTGGCAAGCTCCGGGGATGTGTGGCTTATGGGACTTACCCCGGTCGAAGTGCTTGACTCTTCGACCATCGGTCAGATGTAAACAGATTTGGTAGTAGCAACAAAAACCGAACCGAGCCCAAATCTTGGATGACACCAATCGAGAACTACCAACAACATGAAATCCTCCGGGGATGCTACAAAGAAAGACGAGCACTCACTCACAAATCATCTCGCTACATCATCTTAGATGGAGTGCTCTACAGAAGAGGATTCTTTGTTCCATTGCTCCAGTGTGTAGCCCACAACGGCGCCGACTGTGTGTTGCTGGACGTGCACGAAGGCAAGCGCGGTGACCACACCGAGGGGCAAACTCTAGCAACGAAGATTTTCAAATATGGTTACTTCCGACCAACACTCAATCAAGACGCCGCAAACTATGCCCGCGAGTGTGACAAATGCCAGAGGTTTTCATAGATTCCAAAGGCCCCGCCAACCGAGCTAACACGCATGGTCAGTCCTTGGTCATTCGCCATGTGGGGAATAGGCATTATTGGAGCCCTTCCGATGGCGAGAGGCGGTGCAAAATATGCTATCATCGTAGTTAATTACTTCACTAATGGGCCGAGGCTGAGTCCCTCACCACAATTACTACCACGAAGGTGATCAACTTGATTGTCCACACTAAAAAACATTCGATATGGAGTCCCTTATGACATCATCTCTGACAACGGAACCCAGTTCGAGAGCACTGAGTTCAAGACTTTCTGCCGACTACACAATATTGAAAAAAGATTCTCTGTAGTGTCCCACCATCAAGCCAACGGGAAAGTCGAGGCTGTCAACAAAGTTATCAAATACATCATCAAGAAACGTTTGGGAAAAGTCAGAGGCTTATGGGCAGATGAGCTCCCTCTGGTCCTTTGGGCTTACTGGATCACCGACAAGTCAGCGACTGGCCATACTCCTTTCACTCTTGCCTATGGATTCGAAGTCGTCATTCCCATTAAGCTCAAGCTTCAGTCTCATCGAGTCACGTACTATGACCGAAAGACCAACCAGGATCTCCACTTGGAATCAATTGACTTGCTAGAAGAAAAACAAGACGAACCGAACTCAGAGCTACCACCCAGCACCAATGAGTAGCCCGATACTTCAATTCTAAAGTCCGTCTTAAGGACCTCAACATTGGCGACCTCGTACTGAATCAGATTTTTCCTATGTCGACTGGTTTTAGTCCTCGCTGGGAAGGTTCGTATGTCATATAATGGAGGCTTGGAGACAGAACCTTCAAGCTAGCGACCGTTGATGGAGCCGAATTCCAAAGGGCATGGAACAGTGAACATATTCGTTGCTACTTCACATAACTTAGTGTACAAATTTTCCGCTTTCCAACAATGTTTTTTTCTTTAAATTTAAGGCATTGTAAAAGCTGTTACTACCGAAGTTATTAGTAAAGATGACGTTCAGTTCTCTGTGTTCTTAATGTGTTTACCTTCTGCATAGTATGTTTGATAAATCATCATAACTAACTTGCACACACGAACATACAGTATTGGATCGGCACCCCGAGCACGGGAGCTGGTACCACCACTCGAGTCTCAAATCAACGACGAGGCTGAGTATAAACAACTCCACTCGAGTCTCAAATTAGCACGAGACCGAGTATAAGTAACACCAATCCAGTCTCAAATCAGTGACGAGACCGAGTATAAATATCCCCACTCGAGTCTTGAATCAGCGATGAGATTGAGTATAAATAACGCCACTCGTGTCTCGAATCAGCAATGAAACCGAGTATAAATAACCGTACTCGAGTCTCGAATCAGCGACGAGACTGAGTATAGAAAACTCCACTCGAGTCTCGAAACAACGACGAGACCGAGTATAAATTGTCCCGTTCCCAAGTCACTGAACTTGGAGGCAACCCGTTAGCCAAGCTAATGTGGAAGACCACTTGCATAGCTCCATTCGACCCGCAGGTTCTGGATCTGGGCACCATTTGGCGAATCGACGACACCCTTGAACTCTAACCCGAGCAAAACGATGGGAGAGTCTAAAGGACGAATCAACGACGTCCATTCCATCTCATGACTTAGGAAAAATGACTTCCGGGAGGTCCTAAGGGAGAGGGCACCAAACCTGAACTCCGTATGACTCGGGACTCTTGACTAAAGGAAAACCTGATAACAGAGCCAATATACAACCTCCGCGCGACTGGGGCACTCCCAGGGCAGAGCCTTCAATCACGTTTGCTCAAGTGTAATGATAAGTACGCTTGCACAAGTACAGGAAACTGGAAAATGTAAAATGAACGTTTGAACACTTAACATAAAATATGATATAAGAAAAGTTAACTAACACTTCCATTTACATACCAAAAGCAAACTACATATCTAAATATCTTTCTTTCTAATGACACGGTGTACATGAAAGCCACACCATGCCTCCAAAAGCGAGGGTCGTACTCGCATACACTATCGGCATACTAAAGCAAAATACTTATGATATCTATGATGATCACTAAGATGTCTCATCCTTTTTCTTCTTCCGTTTCCTTTTCTGAACAGATTCAGCACTAGGCGATTCACCACCAGTTATGGACCTCTTCCTTCCAGAGCCGCTGCCGCCTTTCCCTTCTCTTTCCTCCACAGGAATGATAGACTCATGAGACACCAATGTACGCTTCCCGCCGTCATCCTCGCCGCTTGTAATCACTATGACCTCCTTGGGGGTAATGCATTACAGCGGTCTAAGGGTGGTATGAAAGGCCAGGGATTGCACAATCTCAGTTTCTCCTTGAGCCTTCTTGGTCTCCAACTCCACTTTCTCCTTAGCATCTCTAGTGGCCTTCTAATCGGCTAGCTTCTTGAATTTAAGCCGGGCCTCTACATCCACCATAAGCTTTTTGAATGCCTCCTTGCCTCTCTCGTTGTCATCCTCGGTAGCTTCCCTCTTCCAAGCCTCTTCATCGACCCTCTCCCTCTCGGATTCATCGGCACTATGCTAACAGCAGCCTTCTCCTCAACATCTTGCCTAGCCTTTGCCTGAGCCTCGTGTAGAGCTGCCTCATCCGCCTTTCTTTTTCCCTCCTACTCCTAGACTTCTCCACCGTCTAGGCTTTCTGATTTTCCACCATGTCATGCATTAACGGTACACTTGCATCCACTGGGCCAGTCACATGGATACATTTGGCCATCCACTACCTCTCCTTCCTTAAGATGATTCTTGTAAACACTAGACGCGAAGTCCACTGTAACGACACGGAAAAATGCGATCTTGGTTATCCGATATACGACACATATCAAACATCCAAGGATCGAAAATAACCGAATAGTTAATGAAAGAAATTAGAGGGTGAGGAAAGATAAGATAGAAACTTAGAATAGAAGAAGAAGAACACAACATCAGAGTAACACGAATCTCACAGCGGAAGGAATAACATATAATATATATAAAATAACTTTGAAATATAAATCTGTACTTGAATATTCATCATTATCAAAGTACAACACTTACAACATAGCGGAAATAAACTATAGCTATATGATTCTGAAGCCTCCTGCTCCAGCTCTTCAAGTATCTATAAATCCCGACTACTTGACTGCCCGTACAAAATTGGGCACCCAAGAGTTTAGGGGGAACAAAACAAAATAAACTCCGGGTCAGTCATGGGACTGGTATGAGTAAAACAGTTTAAATAGTTTTGAACAAGTAAACGATATCTCATAAGACCACGCCGTATAATGGAACGGGTTTTTCCCTTATGAGAATCCAAAATATCTTTATATCAAAAACCTTTTGATATTATAATAATGTCTATCAACCACAATATAATAATCATCTAGCAGAAACGCTATCATCTCATGTTCTACATACATAGTATACAATCAAAATCGCAAGCACGTATTGGGTAATGGATTTCCGACTATGACAAGGTATGGAACCGCCTTTCGCTAGTGTACCTCTAGAAAGGAATACACTGGGTTCAACAAGAACATCTTGCAACCCGGCCACACATGCCGACCACTCATTTCGCTTGAGTGTATCGAATGTATATCACCATTGGTTGGGATCAACAACCGTTTCCCAAATGGGACAGCATCAACAATAGATTTTTAGAAGTAAATGAAACTCTAGATCAGGTGATTATACAACCTAATAGGTGCGACCTACATAGCCATGCTGCCTGCCCGATTTTTGTCATTTCCCGGTTGATGAGGCTTGAGGTTACGCTTTATCATCACATTTTCTTCGAATGCCACATTGTCAGATCCATCGAAAATCACTAATTGACGTCTACAACAGTACATTACGTGTTAG
The DNA here is from genome assembly GCA_030737875.1 of Allium sativum. Taxonomy (NCBI): domain Eukaryota; kingdom Viridiplantae; phylum Streptophyta; class Magnoliopsida; order Asparagales; family Amaryllidaceae; genus Allium; species Allium sativum. Next base: position 208,298,400 of record CM060925.1, read on the forward strand.
CTAAAGAAGTTTCCTTCTCCACTTCCACTCTTGGTACGGTTGAAGAAATCAATGTACGTGACCTTTCTGGAAATACTCTGTCAGACATTCATCCATACAAGTCATCCAGGAAAAGGATGAACCGAAGACACTATTCAGTATATCCATCTTAGGCACTGTTATCTAAGATTTATACAACAGCCCTTGTACTTTACTTCATCTTCAATATATTCAGCGTACTTGATTCGCAACGCTTATGCCAATACGGAGTGGTTCTTCGGATAATTATCCAACCGGTCTCTTCATATTAACAACGTTAAAATGATCAAAACTTTGATAGTCCGGGATTTAACTATCAAATGAAAACATGTCTGTGTACACACAACGATCTTATTTCCAAATGGAATTATCGATCCAATCATCAAACATATATATATATATATATTTCCTTATTTTCTATGTTTAGAAAATATACGTTATTAACACTGGAAAACATTTCCATGGCTTAATTACGTATCACTATTCTCCCACATCTATCAGACTCTAACTATAAACTAACAAGAGAACAACTTCCTAAGTATAAACCCCGAAGGCTGGAACCAACATCAGATCGATACTTAGGAAACCATTCAACTTATTAATCTCTAGTCAGTTTCTAATTTCTGTTTAACTCCATTTGATTAACTCTGTTCGATTAACTCGATTCGATTAACTCGATTCGATTAACTCCTCTATTTATTTTCCCAATACATAATACTTTATTCTATTTATTTTCTAAATAAATAGTCCTTCATTCTATTTATTTGTAAACAGTTTACAAATATTTCTCTTTCTATTTGTTTTATTTATTTTCTAAATAAAAGATCCTTTTATACTTCTATTTATTTATCAAATAAATATTCCATTTCAATTCTATTTATTTTACAAATAAATATCCCTTTATCATATCTTATTTATTTTCCTAATAAATGTTTCTTATATGATCTTTATAAACCCATAGACCTTTTATAAAATATTTTGATTTTATAAATAATTTTCCTTTTTATTTCTTCTTTGATTTTGTAAAGTATTTTCTTTTATAAAAATCCTTTTTCCTTTTATATATAAAATCCATCAATTTTATATAATTGATTTATTTTCAAAATCTACTTTGAAAATCTCCTTTCTATTTCCCAGTATTTCTTACGGTATTTAATATACCAAACCACAAAGATCGATATCATTCAAACACACATAATCAAACAGATTATATATCACATCATATATTACAATATATGAACAGAACAATATTATAAATATTGAGGAGTCCAGTTGGACTCCTCCAACCTGTTTCCCCGAACATCGATTTCATTTCAATATGAAATATTCTGCTAAACAGAATCAATATTTGATTAACGATTTATATATATATATCGTTATCCATACTTTCAACCAATACATAAACAATTCAACCAAACAGTTAACACACAGCAATCAACAGATGATTAATTGTACTAAAAATACGTTATAAAAATATAACTGTTCAGAGTTGGTGAGTTTTACTCACATTGGCAGTTCATCGTTAAAGAACGATAAATTGTTGTTTGATCTGAATCAAACAATTTATTTCATCATAAATTCAAACGAGCACCAATCTGCTCCCAGTCTGTCCCATTGGATGGTGTCCGTCCATACAATCCCAACGCAACTTACGGTTTGTCAAATTGATAAGGTATGAGAGAGATATCGGATTAACAAGTTTATATTCAAATTTTGAATTAAATAACTTGGTTTATTTTTAGTCGGGCCTTACTTAAATTAAACGGCCCATACCTTTCAGCCCAAACCCGCCTATTACTTTCTTCCCAGATTACACACCGTAGCCTGCTCCTCTAACCTCGCCATTCCTCCTTCTTCAACCACCAACCACTCCTCCATTCTCAAATGAAAACTCGAACAGACACTACCATTCACCACCTCTTCGGATCCTCTTCTACCCTATACCATCAACGTCGAGCTCGTCATCTCCATCGACGTCCGACTGTCTTCAACCGCGACCCCAAAGCATGACCGCACCCTCTCAGACTTGGCTCGTAGGTGCGGATTTCCCTACCACACCCAAATCCAAACTCAAATACGTGAATCATTGTTTCCATTCCTTAAATCAGTTAACCCTAGATCTAGGAATACACGCTGTATTTCCATGGCCACCCAAAACTGACGTCGAACCATATAATATTGGTACCAGGTCGAAGCGGGTCATAGCAGGAATCCAACGATATGTATTTCATGATTTTTAGAAATTCATTTGATTAATATAGGATTTTTCTTGTTGCGGTTTTTGTGATAGAGGAAAAATGGAAATTTGTGCTGTGTTTATAACGGAAGTGGTATGTAAGGTTTGTGGTTGTAAACAGATGATGCGTGGCTTGTGTTTCCACCAGAAATAGATTAGGATATTTTTAATTTTGATTTTTATATTTTATTCTATTGATTTTAAGTTCATCTTCGGTCCTTAAAAATCCCTGCGACCACATACGATATCCTAAAATCACGGAAATTGACATCCCACTAGAGTTCGACATTACGGTCCCAACAAAACCGGTTTCGTCGAATTCCTACTTCGTATGTTCACACAGTTTATTTTTAACCGTCAGAGTATCAACTGTTTTTCACTCTAAAAATCCGTACGGCCACACAGTGACTCTAAAAATCACATAACTTGGAATCTAGAAATAATTTGATGCTGCGGATCCAACAAAATTAGTTTCGTCGAATTCCGACTTCGTTTTGCAAAAGTGGCTATTTTTAAAGCTCTAAATAACCCATTTAAATATACAAATATATTTAAATATAAATAAATTAATATTATCGTATATATTCACATACGATATCGTACAGCTCCAGAATATCATATCAGAGTTTATACTCGATATTCCCGAATTCCAGAATATCTCGATATTCAATTTATATCGAAAATCCTTTTATAACCTAAATAAAGGGTTGCGAATTTCAAAGGAATTCCATAGCGACTTTTCTGAAATTTGATTTGGACGTAAATCAAAATCTACCCGACGAAATCCTGATTTTTCTCTTCCACTAGAAAGATATACTCCACCAGCTCCGTATGTTTCTTGTTTCACAGAAATCCGATTTAAAACGAATCCTGTATCTCCAGTTGAAGTTCAAATCGCCAAATAGTGAACTGTCGCGCCATTTCGAGCTCGATTATAATTATATTATAATTTATACGTTCAACCATCATTAATTAAATATATTAGTTATTCTAATTCAATTCTAAACTGAATTAAACATCACCGATGATCCAGTTCACACCATATCGCCATTTCAGCCAATTCTGATTATTTCAAAATTAAATATATTATTTAATTTATTATCTTAATTAAATATTCACCATTATTTAATTCAACAACCATGAAATCCTTTTAATCACCCTTTTAAATAATTAAATAAATTAATTATTATATCGCTCAAAATGCGGGTCATTACATTCTTCCCTACTTAAAATAATTTTGTCCTCGAAATTGCTAAGGTAGAAAACAAACTCTATTCACCAGTTAGAACTTATTCGTTCACTTCTTAACTCCAGTTTTCAACTGGACCAATTTAAATTATTAATTAATTCTTATCAACGAAAATTTTCAAAAATCCTGAAAATTTTCTAACACCTTAACATTTCGAAAAATTTCGCCAGCACCTCCTTTGTACTGGTCAATAGGTCAGACCCTAACTCGCCTATCTGGGCCATCTCCAACCCAAAAGAAAATCAAACAGCCAAGCGGCCTGCCAATTCGGCTCATCAAAATTTCATATATAATAGAAACTAGTACCTTTTTGCCGGGCATATCATTATATTCTTTACATCTACTGCTAATTCAACATATACCAATGTCATCCCAATTAAACTCCAATCACTTTTATCTCCAACACAACCATTCGCTTATATCCAAGCCAATATTCTTTCAACTCGATTTTCATTCTCGATTCCGACCTCTTAACTTGGTTATCACATTACACTTCAAATTCGAATCTCCCAAATACAGTTTTTCTCGATATCATTCAAATTCAATTTCAGTTACCACTTATCTGACTTTACTTTAATTCAAATTTGCTTTCCCAAATTTCTGTTAAATTTGTTTTTAATTCAAACAGTCTTTCCCTGGGAGTTTTTAAACAGTTTACTCTTTTCAAAAATCAAAATTTCCTTTTTGAAATTCAACACAACTTGTCTTTCCCAAAATAAATTCAAAACAGTATCTCTGGTAGTAATTCGTCACTTACAACTCAAAAATGAATGCTGATGATTCAGCTGTCATCATCAGAATATATTTTCCAGCGATCGAAGTGAGTTCAATACTATAAAACCATTTTAAACATTTCCACTTTGAAATTCATTTCAAAATATAATTCACACTGCTTGTAAAACAATTTAAAATCTCCCAGGATCTTAAATTTCCTTATTTTTAATCCAAATCCGTTTACAAACACTTATCCAATTTTCCAGAATTTTAATTCAATTTCTGGTTTACATTTAAGATTTAACTCATCAGATTTCACGTATTTCATTTATATGAATTCTGATTGGTTATTCACATAACCATTTAATTTATAATCTTACTCGATTATAATAACAACCAATATATCCACTATATTATAATTTTGATATATATATATCTTCTCTATATCAAGATATACCTTGGGTAAACTTATTTTAATTTACCCTCTTTTCAAAACATATTGTGTCGACCCATCGTATTCGAGTGTTTAGTAACTCCTACCGATGCAGTGGATCAAACTGATCGACCGGAACTCATAAACAACTCAACCAATAAATCACCACAATATAAAACAATTTTTATATCAATAACAAATACGCTCACTTATATATATACACTCAACTCAATCTAGGGTATTACTAACCCCATCTCTACTGAGTCACGCCACAGAGCCAAGGTAATAACTTAACTTAGGCTCTAATACCAACTGTAACGACCCCGAAAAATGCGATCTTGGTTATCCGATATACGACACATATCGAACATCCAAGGATCGAAAATAACCAAATTGTTAATGAAAGAAATTAGAGGGTGAGGAAAGATAAGATAGAAACTTAGAATAGAAGAAGAAGAAGAACACAACATCAGAGTAACACGAATCTCACAGCAGAACGAATAACATATAATATATATAACATAACTTTGAAATATAAATCTGTACTTGAATATACATCATTATCAAAGTACAACACTTACAACACAGCGGAAATAAACTATAGCTGTATGATTCTGAAGCCTCCTGCTCCAACTCTTCAAGTATCTGTAAATCCCAACTACTTGACTACCCGTACAAAATTGGGCACCCATGAGTTTAGGGGGAACAAAACAAAATAAACTCCGGGTCAGTCATGGGACTAGTATGAGTAAAACAGTTTAAACAGTTTTGATCAAGTAAACGATATCTCATAAGACCACGACGTATAACAGAACGGGTTTTTCCCTTATGAGAATCCAAAATATCTATATATCAAAAACCTTTTGATATTATAATATTGTCTATCAACCACAATATAATAATCATCTAGCAGAAACACTTTCATCTCACGTTCTACATACATAGTATACAATCAAAACCGCAAGCACGTATTGGGTAATGGATTTCCAACTATGACAAGGTATGGAACCACCTTTCGCTAGTGTACCTCTAGAAAGGAATACACTGGGTTCAACAAGAACATCTTGCAACCCGGCCACACATGCCGACCACTCATTTCGCTTGAGTGTATCGAATGTATATCACCATTGGTTGGGATCAACAACCGTTTCCCAAATGGGACAGCATCAACAATAGATTTTTAGAAGTAAATGAAACTCTAGATCAGGTGATTATACAACCTAATAGGTGCGACCTACATAGCCATGTTGCCTGCCCGATTTTTGTCATTTCCCGGTTGATGAGGCTTGAGGTTACACTTTATCGTCACATCAGATTCTCTTCGAATGCCACATTGTCAAATCCATTGAAAATCACTAATTGACGTCTACAACAGTACATTACGTGTTAGCTAAAGAAGTTTCCTTCTCCGCTTTCACTCTTGGTACGATTGAAGAAATCAATTTACGTGACCTTTCTGGAAATACTCTGTCAGACATTCATCAATACAAATCATCCAGGAACAGGATGAACCGAAGACACTATTCAGTATATCCATCTTAGGCACTGTTATCTAAGATTAATACAACAGCCCTTGTACTTTACTCCGTCTTCAATATATTCAGCGTACTTGATTCGCAACGCTTATGCCAATACGGAGTGGTTCTTCGGATAATAATCCAACCGGTCTCTCCATATTAACAACGTTAAAATGGTCAAAACTTTGATAGTATGTGATTTAACTATCAAATGAAAACATGTCTGTGTACACACAATGATCTTATTTCCAAATGTAATTATCGATCCAATCATCAAACATATGTATATTTTTGCTTATTTTCTACGTTTAGAAAATATACATTATTAACACTAGAAAACATTTCCATGGCTTAATTACGTATCACTATTCTCCTACATCTATCAGACTCTAACTATAAACTAACAAGAGAACAACTTCCTAAGTATAAACCCCGAAGGCCGAAACCAACATCAGATCGATACTTAGGAAACCATTCAACTTATTAATCTCTAGTCAGTTTCTAATTTCTGTTTAACTCCATTTGATTAACTCTGCTCGATTAACTCCTTTCGATTAACTCGATTCGATTAACTCCTCTATTTATTTTCCGAATAAATAATCCTTTATTCTATTTATTTTCTAAATAAATAATCCTTTATTCTATTTATTTGTAAATGGTTTACAAATATTTCTCTTTCAATTTGTTTTATTTATTTTCTAAATAAAATATCCTTTTATACTTCTATTTATTTATCAAATAAATATTCCATTTCAATTCTATTTATTTTACAAATAAATATCCCTTTATCATATCTTATTTATTTTCCCAATAAATGTTTCTTATATGATCTTTATAAACCCATAGCCCTTTTATAAAATCTTTTGATTTTATAAATAATTTTCCTTTTTATTTCTTCTTTGATTTTATAAAGTATTTTCTTTTATAAAAATCCTTTTTCCTTTTATATATAAAATCCATCGATTTTATATAAATGATTTATTTTCAAAATCTACTTTGAAAATCTCCTTTCTATTTCCTAGTATTTCTTATGGTATTTAATGTACCAAGCCACAAAGATCGATATCATTCAAACACGCGTAATCAAACGGATTATATATCACATCATATATTACAATATATGAACAGAACAATATTATAAATATTGAGGAGTCCAGTTGGACTCCTCCAACCTGTTTTCCTGCATCACGGATGTTAAACAATATAACTAACATCGATTTCATTTCAATATGAAATATTCTGCTAAACAGAATTAATATTTGATTAACGATTTATATATATATATATATATCGTTATCTATAATTTCAACCAATACATAAAAAATTCAACCAAACAGTTAACACACAGCAATCAACAGATGATTAACAGTTCTAAAAATACGTTATAAAAATATAATTGTTCAGAGTTGGTGAGTTTTACTCACATTGGCAGTTCATCGTTAAAGAACGATAAACTGTTGTTTGATCTGAATCAAACAATTTATTTCGTCATAAATTCAAACGAGCACCAATCCGCTCCCAGTCAGTTCCATTCGGTAGTGTCCGTCCATTAGATCCCAACGCAACTTACGGTTTGTCAAACTGATAAGGTATGAGAGAGATATCGGATTAACAAGTTTATATTCAAATTTTGAATTAAATAACTTGGTTTATTTTTAGTCGGGCCTTACTTAAATTAAACGGCCCATACCTTTCAGCCCAAACCCGCCTATTACTTTCTTCCCCGATTACACACCGTAGCCTGCTCCTCTAACCTCGCCATTCCTCCTTCTTCAGCCACCAACCGCTCCTCCATTCTCAAATGAAAACTCGAACAGACACTACCATTCACTACCTCTTCGGATCCTCTTCTTCCCTATACCATCAACGTCGAGCTCGGCATCTCCATCGACGTCCTACTGTCTTCAACCGCGACCCCAAAACATGAGACTTGGCTCGTAGGTGCGGATTTCCCTACCAAATCCAAATCCGAAATCAAATACGTGAATCATTATTTCCATTCCTTAAATCAGTTAACCCTAGATCTAGGAATACACGCTGTATTTCCACGGCCACCCAAAACATACGTCGAACCATATAATATTGGTACCAGGTCGAAGCGGGTCATAGCAGGAATCCAACGATATGTATTTCATGATTTTTAGAAATTCATTTGATTAATATAGGATTTTTCTTGTTGCGGTTTTTGTGATAGAGGAAAAATGCAAATTTGTGCTACGTTTATAATGGAAGTGGTAGGTAAGGTTTGTGGCTGTAAACAGATGATGCGTGGCTTGTGTTCCACCCGAAATAGATTAGGATATTTTTAAATTTGATTTTTATATTTTATTCTATTGATTTTAAGTTCGTCTTCAGTCCTTAAAAATCCCTACGACCACATACGATATCCTAAAATCATGAAAATTGACATGCCACTAGAGTTCGACATTACGGTCCCAACAAAACTGGTTTCGTTGAATTCCGACTTTGTATGCTTACACAGTGTATTTTTAACCGTCAGAATATCGACTGTTTTTCACTCTAAAAATCCGTACGGCCACACAGTGACTCTAAAAATCACATAACTTGGAATCTAGAAATAATTTGATGCTGCGGATCCAACAAAATTAGTTTCGTCGAATTCCGACTTCGATTTGCAAAAGTGGCTATTTTTAAAGCTCTAAATAACCCATTTAAATATACAAATACATTTAAATATAATTAAATTAAATATTAATAAATTAATATTATCGTATATATTCACATACGATACCGTATAGCTCCAGAATATCATATTAGAGTTTATACACGATATTCCCGAATTCCAGAATATCTCGATGTTCAATTTATATCGAAAATCCTTTTATAACGTAAATAAAGCGTTGCGAATTTCAAAGGAATTCCATAGCGACTTTTCTGAAATTTGATTTGGACGTAAATCAAAATCTACCCGACGAAATCCCGATTTTTCTCTTCCACTAGAAAGATATAATCCACCAGCTCCGTACGTTTCTTGTTTCACAGAAATCCGATTTAAAACGAACCCTGTATCTCCAGTTGAAGTTCAAATCGCTAAATAGCGAACTGCCGCGCCATTTCGAGCTCGATTATAATTATATTATAATTTATACGTTCAACCATCGTTAATTAAATATACTCGTTATTCTAATTCAATTCTAAACTAAATTAAATATCACCGATGATCCAGTTCACACCATATCGCCATTTCAGCCAATTCTGATTATTTCAAAATTAAATATATTATTTAATTTATTATTTTAATTAAATATTCACCATTATTTAATTCAACGACCATGAAATCCTTTTAGTCACCCTTTTAAATAATTAACTAAATTAATTATTATATCGCTGAAAATGCGGGTCATTACATCCACGTCCGTAAACATATCAATGTGTTCTCCTTCTCTGAATTATATCCCATGCAATCCGACACTGGACTCAGGCATTTTGAGAACTATCGGGGAAAAGCCCATCGTTGTCTTCGCTCCAAAGAGAGATGCACAACAAAGAAGAAGGCTGCTTAGTCTCTTTTAACTCGGTGCTTATATCATTTTCAAATGTTCGTAATAATGAGACATTACCTCTAGAAACTTGTGGCATGTGGTTAATAGGCAGAGTGCTCGTTGTTGTGGTAAGAAAAGAGCCCAACGGTCCAAGCCCCGGGAAATCACGGAGGTACTAGGTTGAAGTGTGAGTTGGAACCATAAGACCATTAGTTGTGTCAGAAGGCGTAGTTTGTGGCTGGTAAGAAACTCCCTCTGCAAACTCGGAAATGACAAGCGCACTCTCGGTCAGCACAAATTTCTCTTTCTTGACAGCAAGCTCCGCCAACCTCGCCCTCTCAACATCCTCCTTCAACAACATCCTCCCTTCCTCCAGCACCTTTCGCTTAGGTTCAGTCAAGATCTCAACCATGAGTTGGTTCTCATTTAGTGTCTCCATGTGTCGCAACTGAGCCTCAAACGGCACCAGCCTCTCCCATGTCTGAGCCATCACTCGAGGGTAGTCCCTAACCCATGAGATTCCACGAAACCACAAAGCCTTGACATACATTCCCTGGATAGCCTCCTCCAATGATTCCTCCTCCCTATCCTCGGTGTCCTCGATCTCTTCCCTAAGATCATCCACCTCTTTTTGGTGCTCAGACTTTAGCCCTTCCAATGAGCTCAAAACAACTATATTGCTGGCCTTGATCTCCTCTTTCTCCTTCGTAACTGCCTCTAGTTGTCTTCTTGGCTCATCGTTTTCCCTTTGCAACCGCTGAAACCCCTGATTCTCGTTTTTCATCCCCTTGTTCTCTGGTACCAATGCGTCATTATCCTGTTGGAGTTAGTGTAATTTATCGTTGTCATTGGAAAAATGGATATTCACCTCTGTCAGCTCAGAGTTCTTCTTCTTCAAAGGTGCATTTTTGGTCGATACTGAGGCCATAGTATCTTTCAAGGTCGAAGCAGCATGCTTCGACTCCCTCTCCAGCCGTCTGCTCACTTGTTTCGACAATAAAGCGTTAGAATACAAATATGCCACTCGAATGCACAAAAATAGATACAACATGGAAAGTTATCTTACGCAGCGACTTTTCTCGGTGTTGGACAGTCAGCTGCTCATCCTTGACCTCCTATTTTAGATTGGCAATCTCCACATTCTTGTTAAAGATAAGCTCAAAAAGATGCCCCGAATACTTGTAATACTCGTTGCATTGATAATAAGTAGCATACACCTGCTGCCACACCATGTCTCTGTCCTGCCGAGGGATCGAGTTGATGTTCGGATGCCACTTGAGTTCATCAAAATAGTGCTTAGGGAATTTCTCTTTCAGCAGGGCCTTCTTCTCTTCTACACTGAGTTCCGGGGTCTTGGGTGGCTCATGCACTTTCCCCTTCTTCTTCGGGAATTTCTTCTTCCTCGGCCGGTATGTTCCAACCCTTTTCCCTTGGAAGAAACGATAGGTAGCGTAGGCGGAATATAATGATCGGTCGTCGAAGAGGGGGCCCCAGCGCTAGTGGGAACATGACTTGTGTGTGTCCCCGATGACCAGGTGTACGGAGGAGGAAATTTAGAACACCGAGATCATTCCCTACGACGGTACTCGATGCTATTATCACGAGAAGGAGGGGGTTCGTCACCCAAAACTGCATCCCTTCTAAAGTCACTAAGGAAGTCATTCTTTGAAGGTCGACAAGTCCACGACCCGTAGCTACGACCTCGACCTCCTCCAGCCATTTCACCTGTGAAATGAACAGATTTAAATTCAACCTCGAACATCCTATGCACACATACAAATGGTATGTCATGTAGTGTTTATGAATGCATGTACTAAGTGTTCTCTCAACAAACCGGGTAGCGGTCCGCTCGAATGAGTGATCTCCCCCACAGCTAAATTTAATTCCTCCATATTTTTGGCGCTAGGCCAGGGAAACATAACGAGTGGGATTTTGTTAAGCTTGTCAAACTGACCCTCCTTTTCTAATGAGACGGCAGTCTCAGAGGGAGTTACCGGGGACTACAGCCGAGTCTACACTTCGGCCCTTGCCTCACCTACCAAGGGCAGGGCAGGAGCGATCGACAAGTCCTCGTCCCTAGCAACCGCCTCCTCATCGCCGTTCACACCCCCACCAGCTTCCTCTTGAACCTTTGTAGCCTTGCGCGACTTAGAGCCGACATGGGACACTTTCCTTTTTCGACTCAGAGAGCCTGGTTTCTTTTTTGTCTCCAATTTCTTTCCACCACGGGCAATGGCTGGTTTGATTATTGCACGATCAGCAGGAAGCAGGCCCGCACTGTGAAGTTGATCCTTATTCAGAATGCTATCGGTAGAATGAGCCATGTACAGAATGGCCAACAAAGACTCGAGACGTTGCTGATATACGGCGTCTATGGGCGCGACAGGATTCCCTATCACACAAGAACAAAGTTAGTGTTAAGTTATCAAACCCAAAAGTTTCAAGCTCACAACAATCAAGAATGCTTACTTCCTTTTATCCATCTCCTCAAAAATATGAAGGGACAATGCACGAAAAACCAGTCGTATTTGTACATAGCTAGCTTGCTCCACGTCCCTTCAAAGAACTTATGCTGGGCAGAGCTTCCAGGAAATACTGAGAAGGTGCGACATTGGCTCTCCTTTTCAACGGAAAGAGAAACCGGATGTCCTCTCCGGCGGGTTATAACTTCAGGTACTCTCTGTAGAGAACGCAAGTACCTAAAAGGGAAGCATACACATTTGGATGAAGCTGCGTTAACACAAGGCGAAAATAATGTAGTATATCCTGAAGAAATTGTTGGCTAGGGGCACAAACCCAAAAATGCTCGTTTTCTTGTTCCAGGAAGTACACTCTTCCGGTGGTGCATGGGCCATATCTTCCTTTCCGGGCACGTGAACATCTATTTGGGGAATACCTGGATGCGATGCCATGCGCCTCACTGTCGTCTCATCCATATTCAATAGAGCTGAATCTGGTGGGTTCTCAAGAATAACGGTGCCTGCAATCATATTCGGCGCCACCAACATGCTTCCCTCCATGATATGTACGTGCTCTTCCTCTTCATGCACACCCCCAGTCATTCCAAGCCTTACCAATGATGGTAACTCCTTCGAATGCTCGACCGGTGGTTGTTGTTCTTCCGATTACACCCCGTGATCAGGCCCTTTCGGTGAACCTATCAAATGAGAAGGAGTGGACTCTCTAGAGGTCTCAAACTCGCTTCCCTTTGAGCTAGTATCGCTAGTTGAACTTGATGGGAACAGTGAATGTTGCAAAGCTTCGGCTTCCAATGTTTGCAGTGTTTTCGATCTCGTGTCCATTTCTAGTAATACTTTAAATACACCTGCGTTAGACATCGTAGTGTATAACTTGTACCACTCGTGTCATTGTAAACTAACATGTACGTGCACTGTTGTGCAGAGCCATGCTAATACTATTATATCTAAGAAACTTGGGAAACAACGGAGACCACAAGTCCATGAGATTGTAACCAACGTCATTTTCAACCAACCTTGCTGGATTCGCATCGTCTCACGACTATTCTATGACTAGAATCGATATAACACGTCCGACAGTTCAATAGTTCAGTCACAGTTCAGATATATACTCTAATCCTATATATCGGGCTGAATTGTTGGTCGAGTCATAATCGGTGCGAGTTCAGACTCAGTCACACAATGTCACGGAAGCAATGTGAATCCCGAGGTGGGAAGTAGAAAGCTCTGGACTTGGATAAGGAGTGCGAAGTCTCACATAGGTTGTGTTCGAAAACCTTAGCCCAATGTACAATCCTGTATCCCATCAGGGGGTACGAGGTTTGGTACCCTTCTAGGGATAAAGAATTTCGTACCCCCTAGGGATACGAAATTTCGTATCCCTTAGAGATACAGAATATCGTATCCTCCAAGGATACGAAATCTCATATCACTCAGCGAATACGAAATCTCGTATCCCTTTAGGGGTAGAAATCTCATGTCCCTTATGGAGGGGTGCAAACTATAGTATAAGGCCACCAATCTCGACTCGACCACTGAATTTTGCCTTCTTCTTCCTCATCCCAAAACTTTGGCTCTCCACTCCTTCCCTTCCAAAATTCCTCCTCCATCCATTCTACTCTAGAACTTCCTCACCGGCCTCAAGCCCGATCCTAGCACCTACTCCGACTCAAGCCTCGAGAATTGGACCCAATTTTCACATCTAGGGTCGTTCTCAAGGTCGGCACAACAGTTGGAGCTAGTGCGGCCCTGATGACCGCCTCTGTTCATGGAGCGTCTAGATCCATAGCCGAGATCAATGTTGGGGCCCACCTGTTTTTTGACGATTCGAAGTACTCGAGGTTTCTTGGGTCCGAATTTACTAGGCCACAAAATCAGGAAACAAAAGGAAGATGGGGGAAGGGGAATGGTTATTCGAATTTATAATGAGAAGGATTTTGGGCTCAGCCTGATTGATGGTTCCTATCCCATATAGGGATATGATATTTCATATCCCGCCGGGACAAGAAGTTTCGTATCCCCACGTAGGATACAAAAATCTCGCATCGTAAACATGGGTTACAAGCCCTCTTTTGTTCTTTTTTTTAAAATAATAATAATAATAAAATATATACTACAAGATACAGTAATATGTGTGTATATATTTACATATATGTATACACATATTTGTCATATGTACTCGAATATGAATAATGTATGTGCAAACTTCTCACACGCGGTTTTCCGTGTCCCAAAGGATCAAACACTTGCAAACATACATTCACATACATTCTCACTCACGCATACACATATTATATTCCATTTTTAAACCCCATCTCATCGTGCAAAACTACATGAAAATGTGCAAGCGTACACGCGACGTCATGCCGACAACAATTTGTTTTCATAGCAACGTAAACGAGAGTCGACGACTAACGTTTACATTCATGAGTTAACAGGAATTAGACGATTCAACAAAAAGCTATCTTCTCAACTCAAAGCATATCATGACAAGATAAGACGTACTTTGGGGGGAATATGTTAACCGGCCTTTTGGTCCGGTTCCCAAAAGTACACCAGACACGCTCGACTCAACACACTGCATGATGTTGAAGCCCGAAGTGTCGCCAACAAGCCAAGGGTACAAGCTTGGATAAAGTCGTGCAAACAGGAGCCTCGCAACCCCTCAAAATCATGCTCTAGCCACAATTTCATATCCCTTATAGTAGGGGATTTTGAATCCCTCACTCGCAATATACTTCGAAGCCACGACTCCCTCCCCTTTGTGTCCTAAAACCTCGGAGAGAACCCATTATTCCCTGTACCCCTCGCATCAACAGAATTTCGTATCCCCCTGCTCCGTAACGAAGTGCTTCGACCCCCCAAGACTCCCTCGCACAACATGATCACAGTGTCCCGAAGGGATACAATCCCGTATCTCTCATGGGATACGAAAAACTCGTATCCCATGGAGATACGAGGTGATAGTATCCCTTGGGTATATGTTACCTTGTATCCCACATAAGTGATATGAGTTTCGGTGTATTCTTTGGGAGGGATTCGAAATTCTAGAATTGGGTTTCCAAGGATACGAAAATTCATTGTATGGTCCCCAAATCTTACCTACTCCTACCTAACCTCTCCATTATAAGTACCCCTAAGCTCACAGTTCAAATGGGTTGGAAATTGGATGATTTTCATCTCTTGAGAGCTCTAAGAACTCATTAATGACAACCATGATTTGAGGAAGAAGAAACATAAAAGTGACTTTTTCCCAAGATTCATATATGACAATTATGACTCCAAATACTTGGAAATGTTTGTATGACAAAGTTCTAAGTTTGTAACTCATTATTGTCAATAAAATATTAGCAAACTCCATCAAAGTGGACGTAGTCCCCTCATGGGACCGAACCACTGTAAATCTACTGTGTTATTTACTACTTTCTGCACTTACATTCCCAACCAAAACATAATTCTTGAAGTAATGGAGAATCTTTGGGTGTTACGACATTTTTTGCCATCAACACTATGTTTAAAATTTTCAAAATGAGAGTTTAATGTAGTGTTTTAGTTAAGAAGCTCAATAGAACAATTACAATATGCAAAACAATATTTAAGGAAGAATTGTAAGCACAGTTGCTAGTGGACATAATTTGTGTATAAAAAATGATAGCTTATTAAAGCATTCAAATGTAAAAGTCTATCACTATGTTCAAAATTTTCAAAATGAAAGTTTAATGTAGCATTTAAGTTACGAAGCTCAATAATTAGATTACAATGTGCAAACGATATTTAAAGAAGAATTGTAAGATGTCTAGCTGGCATTATTTATGTATAAAAAATGATAGCTTATTGTAGCATGCAAACATAAAAGTTCACCGCTGTGTTTAAAATTTTGAAAATGAAAGTTTAATGTAGCATTTCAGTTACGAAGCTCGATAACAAAATCACAATGTTCAAAATTATATTTAAGAAAGAATTGTAAGCACAATGGCGAATCGACATAATTTGTGTATTAAAAATGTTAATTTATAATAACATTTGAATGTAAAGGTCAACCGTTGTGTTTTAAATTTTCGAAATGAAAGTTTAATGTAGAGTTTTAGTTATGAAGCTCAATAATAAGATTACGATGTGCAAAATCGATATTTAAGGAAGAATTGTAAGCACAATGGCCAGTTGGCATAATTCGTGTATAAAAAATGATAGATTATTATAGCATGCAAATGTGGAAGACCATCACTATGTTTAAAATTTTCAAATGAAAGTTTAATGTAGCGTTTCAGTTACGAAGCTCGATAACTAGATTACAATGTGCAAAACGATAAGAAAGAACTGTAAGCACAATGGCTAGTTGGCATAATTTGTGTATAAAAAATGATAGCTCATAGTAACATGCAAATGTAAAAGTCCATCACTATGTTTAAAATTTTCAAAATAAAAGTTTAATCTAGCATTTTAGTTACGAAGCTCGATAATAAGATTACAATGTTCAAAATGATATTTAAGGAAGAATTGTAAGCACAATGGCGAATTGGCATAATTTGTGTATTAAAAATGATAGTTTACTATAGCATTCAAATGTAAAAGTCCACCGCTGTGTTTAAAATTTCCAAAATGAAAGTTTAATGTTGCGTTTTAGTTAAGAAGATCAATAACAAGATTATAATGTGCAAAATCGATATTTAAGGAAGAATAGTAAGTACACTAACCAGTTGGCATAATTTGTGTATAAAAAATGATAGCCTATCATAACATGCAAATTTAAAAGTAAGCCGCTGTGTTTAAAATTTTCAAACAAAAGTTTAATGTAGCATTTCAGTTACGAAGTTTGATAACAAGATTACAATTTTCAAAATGATAGTTAAGGAAGAATTGTAAGAACAATGGCAAGCTGTCATAATTCGTGTATTAAAAATGATAGTTTATCATAGCATTCAAATGTAAAGGTCTATCGCTGCGTTTAAAATTTTCAAAATGTAAGTTTAATGTATCATTTTAGTTATGAAGCTCAATAATAAGATTACAATGTGCAATACACATTGTAACCCTGTTATTGCTTGTAATCTTGTTATTTAGCTTCATAACTAATCTTGTTATGTCATTTGTTAGTTGTGCAGGTTTTGAAGTGCAGGTTATCAGATTGGTCAGACAAGAGCAGGTCGGTGCTTTCTATACTTCATCCCAGGTGGGTCTGATGGAGCAGGTGATGCTGGAGTTTACAGCGGATCAGGAGATTGGATGATTGCTTTGACTTCAGATGCCTCGTTGGATATAATGGAGCATGAGGACCTGGAGGATTCAGAGGATCAGGGCCGTCATTTTGGACATGTCACCCTTTGCCTATGGTTTTTCTTGGATGGCTCGTCAACTGCTTTAGTCCTTATACGTCTTCGATGGAGCTTGGGGTTTTCAGCATCGCCTTTTGCGTCGCCGATCATCTGTTGAGGCCTCTATGGCCTTGTCTGTTGCTGAGCTAGCCTTTTGTTTTTGCCTGTCTTTTGTTTTAGATGTATTTTGTTTAAGTATCTTTTATTTCTTTGTGTGCACGGTTTCTGCTTTCTATAGAAATCTTTTTTGTGAGCCATTGGAGAATGGCTAGATTCTCCCAATTTTTTATATTATATTATATTATTAAAAAAATACAATGTGCAAAATCGATATTTAAGGAAGAATTGTAAGCACAATGGCCAGTTGACATAGTTTGTGTATAAAAAATGATAGTTTATCATAACATTTAAATGTAAAAGCCCATCGCTGTGTTTAAAATGAAAGTTTAATGTGGCATTTTAGTTACAAAGCTCAATAACAAAATAATAATGTGCAAAATCGATATTTAAGGAAGAATTATAAGCACAATGGCCATTTGACATAATTTGTGCATAAAAAATGATGGTTAACATAACATTTAAATAAGTAAATAAAATATAGTGTTTAAAGTATACAAAATGAATGTTAAATATAGTATTTTCGTCATAAAGCTTAAGATTATGATGATAATGCGAAAAATGGTATCCAATACAGCATTTAGTCAATAAGCGGTTACTTTAAAAAGGCAAAGGACGGCCGGACTCAAATCTAAGCGAAGACGTTTGAAAACCAATATATACCTATAACATATTGTTTAACCGAGAAAAATAAAAGAAAGCAAATGGCGGTCGAACTCAAATCTAAGCACGTACCTACAAGAAGCAAAGGATGACAGGACTCAAACTAACGCGTGTATCTTTGTAAACCAATATATGCCTAGAATATATTTTTTAACCGAACAAACTAAAAGAATGCAAAAGACGACCGAACTCAAACCTAAGCGGGTACTTATGGGATGCAAAGGACGACCAGACTCAAACCCAGGAGAGTACATTTGAAAACCAACTCGTACCCAAAATATATTGTTTAACTGAAAAAACTAAAAGAATGCAAATGACGGATGGACTCAAACTTAAGCGGGTACTTATGGATTGCAAAGGGCAGCCAGACTCAAACCTAAGCGAGTACCTTTGAAAACCAATCTATAGCTAGAATATACTATTTAACTAAACAAACTAAAAGAATGAAAATGACTACTGAACTCAAACATAAGAGGGAACTTACGAGATGCAAAATAGACTCAAACCTAAGCGAGTACGTTTGAAAAAAAATCTATACCCAGAATATATTTTAAATGACCTGAACTCCCTCTATCTCCGAAGAGATGGAAGAAGGCGGATTGCTTTGAGAACACGACAAATCGGAACGTAAACGACAGAACATTTCATTGCTATTACCACAATTTCATAAGAGTACAAGATATCAGAGTATGAATAAATAATATACATCAAAAGAATATCATAGATTTAAATTACAAAGAAGAGGGAATAAAATGTTTAAATACAATGCGTAGCAGAAATACAACAACTAACATAACTGAAAGAAATACATGAATATAGAGCTTTCCGAGTACAGCTCCAGCTGTAAATCTGGATCATGTAAAGGTAAATCTACAAAACCAAAACTACTAGTTGCCCATGTGGAAAATAGGGGCACTCAGAGTTTAGGTTAAAACAATAAACTCCAGGTCAGTCATGTGACCGGTGTGAGAACTAAAACAGTTATTAACCTGAATTTTAAAGTTAGGTAAATCAATGGACCACGCTGTATAACATGGAACGGGTTTACCCCCCAGTGCATAAAACAAACAACGCAATGCTAATTAAAGAAAATGAAGCTATTATAAGATTCAGGTCCCATCACACGATGCAACGCAAGCCGAAGGATAGAATTTTACCTTATAATAGACAAACATGCTTGGTACATTTTAAAACAAATCATTTTGATATTACTATAAATGCATAGCGTATCAAACAACTTCGAATATAAATGTATCAATCATAGACGACATAAGCGTCCCATCCCACTATGTCTCCATATAGGGTTACAACTAAAATCGAAAAGTCACGTATTGGAAATTGGATTCCATCATGAACCAAGGCAGGGGATCGTCCTTACCGAATTCGATACACTCTAGCCTGTGCCTCAAGACCTAGACTCAGGTGAGCCCGTGAAGCGTCAGGGCCAGTCCACACTTAGGTTAGTGGATTATAATTCCTGAACAATACGTTTCCCTACCATATAGGGGGTAAATATAGTTAGTATGTCGACCATCATATCCATCGGCCCTGTAGTCACCGATATATCTGAGGTACCTCACTATCCATCGAATAATATGCAACATCCACATGATTAAAATGTCCGGGCTCCATACCATGACACCACTCCTAGCTAGAAAGAAACGCATGTCCTCCTTGAGGTCCACTCCCATTTTTGGTTCATACCGGGGTGTGAGGCTCGCGAATTAATGCTATACACAAAGCTATGCTATTTAAAGTCGTGCTCTTATCATCAACCACAAGGCCTTGCTTTTCAACAAAAGCCTTGATCACATGCCACTCAGCATGCCACACTGTCACTCCATACCGTACCACCGATTTCTGCCATTATATAACCTCTAAGCTCATATGTCTCAGAGAAGGGTGTTAAGCAAGAGAATAAATTCTCCGCCACCAAACAGATATATATTTAGCAGAGATCAACGAATACAGTATAAAGGAATACAATGTCAGACATACTATCCATTTGCAAGTCCGTTCTGGATCTGAACGAAAGCGAAGGCACCTTATTCCTCGTCCCATATGTCCAATATAGGAGAGAGGTCCTCGCATATCCGGTCGATCTCCAAGTACGTCTGGACGATCACCACTTATTACCTTGTCTTGGGATGCCTCCCAATCAAGACATCAGTAATCATCCAAATGAAGTGAAGATCGCTGGTCTTCAACCACCGTCTTCATCATCGATTTATCGTCTTATCAATTATTCAGAATGGGATAAACTCCGTCTTTCCGAATAACTCGCGTATCTTATAAACAAGTGCTATAAAAACACAACATACGCCTCATTCCAATCCAGAATATTCTTTTACTCAAATATTCTTTTCACAATTTAAACCAAGTTAAGGTTTTCCAAACTAGTCGGGATTAGCGAACCTTACCGAAGTAATCATTTATTTTATTTCCCAATCCCAACCTATTCATCCCATGGAGCAAAACTGGTAGCATTCCATATCTAACACCACGGTGTTATCGGTAAAATTAATTACGATCTCTCGTTCAAATCTATTTAAAGATTTGACTATCGCTTGGAGTAAAACTGGTGATACTCCATTCTCGGTCATTTCACAAATTTGATAATTCAAATTATCACATTCACGTTTCAATCTAATTAATGATTCATTAAAACTCCACTTAGTTTTAATCTCCAAAAATCATTATGTAATGATTATACAAATTTAGCAAATAAATCATGTTTTTAATTGAGTTAAAGAACTAATGTCATTTAAAACACAGTTCACGATAAACCCAAAATCACGTTCCATTAATTATGGAATCTTCACGAAAAACAGATCAATATATAATCGATATCAATTCCCGTATCCTAATAATAATATAAATGGAATAACTGAAAAAACTTTTAAATTCCATATATAGTAACAGTCTTCCTCCAGAGAAGCTCACTTCGATTATTACCAAATCGAATTCCATTCCATTCCAATTTAATATAGAAAACTTTACTTTGGAAAATTTCCATTAAATCTTAATAAAAAGATTTATAAATTCCAAATCACATTTCACTGTTAATTTGAGTTAAAGAACGAATGTCATTTAAAACACAGTTCACAACAAACCCATAAACACATTCCATTTTATTCCAATTACTAAATATAATTGGAAACTCTGATAATCTTAATTAAAAGATTTATTCTTTTCATATGGGGTTTAAGAACAGTGTTATTTAAGACACCATTCACGACAAGCCCAAAATCCAATTTGATATTGAATATAAGGCTCTGAACAGAAATTATATCATCTTATATTAAATATTAAATTCTGAAACCAACACGTATCGTATAGGGAATAACGATATATATCTATCTTCCAAATTCCTCCACAATATTCGTATAGTCACGGAATCCAATATCAAAATGTCCCTAAGATGATCTCCATTAAAATCCATTCCAATTTGTACATTGGAAAATTCTGTTTAGATTAAAACCATTCTCAAATCTAATTTATTTATTTAAAAACGTTGGATAATCTTTCTAGTTAATAACTAGTTCATTTTGATAAAATATATTTTTATCTTTACAAACATGGATTTTTTCATCCAAATTCTTTCCAAATCATTTATTATGATTTTGCACAATTTATTAATATTTTTAATAATTTTATCAAGGTCCGTACAGCTGGTTTCTAATAACGGCCACCGAGCTGCATCCATAGTGACCTTTTCCAAATTTGATTTGGACATATCTCCTAATACAACGGCTAGATTTTAAATCTCTTATATTCATTGGAAAGCTCTTTTGGATACAAACCAAACGGTTCTAGTTATAGGAGAATCCGACGAAAGGATCTCCCTTAATCTCTATTCGAAGTTAATGGTTGAAATTCGCGAACAATCGCAGCGTAGCGCGTTCTATTCAATCCATTAATATATATATATATATATTTCATCGATTTCCATTTAAAACGTATTTTATAAATTCGTTTATAAATTCATTTCAAAACGATTGCAATTTCATTTCAATTTTCAAATCAAAATTGAATATTTCTTAATAAATTCGTTTTAAATTCATTTTAAAACAATTTTAACTTCATTTCAATTTTCAAATCAAAATCGAATATTTCTTATCATTATAATATTAAAATGATAACATTTTCAAAATATCTGATTTTGATTATACATTGGATATTATTCAAAAATATTCGTTAATTCTGAATTGGAAGCAGACTCAATCAATTACCATATAATTTCAGTTATATGGATTTCATACATCATGTGTATACAACGATAATGATAAACAATCATCAAAAATTCATACAACATCCGGAGTGCATTTTACCGCTGTATAAGCATTAAAATAAATAAATAACGCTTATACAGTCTGTCAACCCATCGATTGACATACAACTAAACAATTGGGTTAGTGTACGTCAAATATCATCCCAATATCCGTGTGGGGTTTCAATCAACAAACACAGATTTTATTTATGAAGTTGGGCAATGTGTAAAATTTATCGTCCCAATCAATGTCAGTTAAATGGGTGTACATAAACAAATCGTCCGATTTGTAAATGAATATTTATTTCAACACATGACTATTTTATACCGTTTTATTACACATTAAAAATGATATTTTTAATGATTAAACATTTTATTCAATCACATGAATATTTACAACCATAATACAACCAATTTCACAACCATACTCAATCCAAACAAACATCCATGGTTTGTATAATAAATAGTGTCAGGAGCTACAAAGCCCCATCTACAACCTAGTATATTTTTAACTGTAAATAGTTTGAGTGAGGAGGAGTTCTCACCTTGGGATCCACTCTTCCAGTCTTATTTCTGAATTTCTGAACAGTTTGGGTTTTCCCGAAATTCCAACATACACTGTTTCAGCTCCAATCAGTTTCATTACGTAGCTCTCGCTAATACGAGCGCAACGCAACTTGTTTCGTTGGATTTGAATCTCGTATGAAAGAGTTACAATAATTTTTACCTTAATTATATAAATTGATAATTAAACAATAATTAATTAAATAAAGGGATTAACCCTCTTCCATCGTTCTGAACTCACGGCCGACTGCTAAACCCATTTGCTAAAAACTAGGGCTTGAAGCCGCTGCCACCAGAGACAACCGTTCGACGATCAGAGGGGCCTACATGAAGAGATCCGCCACGCCTTTCACCTCGCCCTACACCTCGGAACTCGCACCCCCGACGGCCTCCAAAAGCCGCTAGAACATGGCGATTTCCAGCAATGAATTCGCACGAAATACGAAACTAATGATGATCAAACTAGTATGGATTTGTAGAGGGTGAATAGCTCTTTGATTTTTGCTAGAGGACCATAGGTTACTTCTTTGTGGATGGAGAGAAAATCGAGCTAAAAAATATGAGCCTTTCCGCCGTCAAGACGAAGATGACAGTGGCGCGTTTTCGAATGAAATAAAAATTAGGACAAAAATTCTGATTGGCCAACTATATATATTAATTTATTTTTAATTCTTTTAATTCGTTAGTTAGTTGTTTAATGCCACGAACTCCAAATCGAGCCAAAGACTATCGTCTCTAGCTAAATATCCATGTTCCAAACACAATGGGATATGTTTCCTAAGCCAATTCGATTATTACGATCAGTTTTTCTTTAAATTAAAATATAAATCAATGTATATTGAATTTAAACGTACATTTTAATTTACCAGGACCACATACTGACTCCAAAAATTCCAGAAAAATAAATCTAACTATGTTTTGACGATAATGTCCTAGCATAACTAATTTCATCGAATTTGAAGACCGTTTGAGAAATGGCCATTTTCCAGTCGATTAAATTCAAATTGAAATTACCTAACACGTTAAAATTTCCACACTCATATATTAAATCCAAAAATTGTGAAATTTGAAACCTAGCAATAATTTGACATTCCGGGTCCAACAAAAGTGGTTTCGTCGAAAACGGAGGTCGTTTGCAAAATGACTATTTTTAAGGGCTATATATTATATAAAATACATGTAAATTCCATAGCGACTATTTTAAATTTTAAACTGGCCGTAACTTTCAATTTACATTATGAAATCTTAGTTTTTCACATTCTTTAGAAAGATATTATTAAGTAGATTCAAATATTTCTTGTTTCATCCAATTCTGATTTAAAATGAATTCTATACATTTAATTAAAATTTAAAATCGAAATTTCAAATTGCTGCACCATTTCAAACTCCTTTTATAATTTTAATAAATTTTATATTTTCTAACTTCAATTTAAAATAAACTTTTAGTCGTTATTATTTAAAATAAATCATTTTAAATATTCCAAATCCATTAAAATAGCTAAAATAAAAAATTTAAATTGGTTCTGAAAATCCCGGTTGTTACAGTCTCCTCCACTTAAAATCTTTTTGTCCTCGAAAAGGAACGGGCTGAAAGTTGTTTAACTAAGCAACTCATCTTTCATTCTGGCTTTCATTCTTCCACTTTTCAGTTTCTAAGAATTTTCATATTTTTCAAAAATTTGGCTAACACCCTAAATTTTCGAAAAAAATTCGCCATAACCTCCTTTGTACGGGGAGACCTTTAAAACCGCAACTAGCCTCACATGGCACTCATCAATCCAAAAGAAAAAGAAAACGCTAATCGGCTCATAAAATCATCAAAACCCAAGAAATATAGTAAACATGTACCTATTTGTCGGGCATACAATTTTATTCCTCTTCTTAGCTTCCCTGCTATAACCTGCTCATTATATACACATGTACATATATGCAATTGTAATCAATTTTCAATTCAGTTCAATATTTGATTGAATTTGGCTAAATTTACTTTCCATTGTCATATTGGTTTTATTAGTGGAATTAATAACCATCCATCACAACCAGCAATCACTAATCAATTAGTTGATTAACGTTCCAAATATATAATCTTATACCTACTCAAAAATCACATTTTTAATGCCAAATCGTAACAATCTACTCTAACTATGTTTCGGTTTTCACACCAGTCAATTGGAATCATATAGATATTCCACTTTCGAAACTCGAACATAAATACAGATGATGATATATCCATTATCAGAATCATCCCCGGGCAACTAGAGTGTGATTCTATATCTACCAAGTATATCTGAGACTTCGAATACACGTTAATTACACGCATATTCAAAATCTTCATATACTCGATTGCCCAAAATCAATTTAAAATAAAATATTCAATTATGTATAATTGATATAATTTTCAAAAAATAAAATCGTTTCAATTTTATTTTAAAAATAACACTCCTCACACTCGTTCTAGAATACTACTGATCCTATCTCTAACGAGTCATTCTTATTAGATATTACTAATCTAATCTTTGATGAATTATTTCATTTGATTCTAATATGTCTTGTTCTCGAGATCTGTAAACCAAAGCTCTGATACCAAGCTAAAACAACCCTAAGTCCCTTTATCTCCGAAGAGATGGAAGAATGCAGATTGCTTTGAGAACACGACAAATCGGAACGCAAACCACTGAATACTTCATTGCTATTACCATAATTGCATCAGAGTACAAGATATCAGAGTATGAATAAATAATATACATCAGAAAAATATCAGAGATTTAAATTACAAAGCAGCGGAAATAAAATGTATAAATACAATGTGTAGCGGAAATACAACAACTAACACAACTGAAAGAAATACACGGATTCAGAGCTTTCCGAATATAGCTCCAGTTGTAATCCAAGATCCTGTAAAGGTAAATCTGCAAAACCAAAACTACTAGCTTCCTGCGTAGAAAATAGGGGCACCCAGAGTTTAGGTTAAAACAATAAACTCCAGGTCAGTCATGTGACTAGTGTGAGTACTAAAATAGTTATTAACTTGAATTTTAAAGTTAGGTAAATCAAGCGACCACGCCGTATAACACGGAACGGGTTTACCCCCATGAATACCAGTGCATAAAACAAACAGCGTAATGCTAATTAAAGAAAATGAATCTATTATAAGACTCAAGTCCTAGTACACAATGCAACACAAGCCGGAGGATAGAGTTTTACCTTATAATAGCCAAACGTGCTTGGTACGTTTTAAAACAAGTCATTTTGATATTACTATAAGTGCATAGTATATCAAACAACTTCAAATACAAATGTATCAATCATAGAAGGCATAAGCGCCCCATCCCACTATGTCGCCATATTAGGTTACAACTAAAATCGAAAAGTCACGTATTGAAAATTGGATTCCATCATGAACCAAGGCAAGGGATCGTCCTTACCGATTTCGAGGCACTCTAGCCCATGCCTCAGGACCTAGACTCAAGTGAGCCCCTGGAGCGTCAGGGCCGGTCCACACTTACGTTAGTGGATTATAATTCCTGAACAATACGTTTCCCTGCCCTGTGGGGGTTAATTCTGGTCCATATGTCGACCATCATATCCATCAGCCCCGTAGTAACCAATATACCTGAGGTACCTCGCTATCCATCAAATAATATGCAACATTCACATGAGTAAATTGTCTAGACTCCATACCATGACACCACTCCTAGCTAGAAAGAAACACATGTCCTCCCTGAGGTCCTCTCCCGTTTCTGGTTCATACCGAGGTGTGAGGCTCGCAAGTTAGCACTATACACAATGTTATGCTATTTAAAGCAGTGATTTGATCATCAACCACAAGGCCCTGCTTTTCAACAAAAGCCTTGATCACATGCCACTCAGCATGCCACTTTGTCACTCCATACCGTACCATTGATTTCTGCCGTTATATAACCTCTAAGCTCATACGTCTCAGAGAAGGGTGTTAAGAAAAAGAATAAATTCTCCGCCACCAAACAAATATATATTTAGCAGAGATCAGCGAATACTGTATAAAGGAATACAATGTCAGACATACTATCCATTTGCAAGTCCGATTTGGGTATAAACGAAACCGAATGCACCTTATTCCTTGTCCCATATGTCCAATATAGCAGAGAGGTCCTCGCATATCCAGTCGATCTCCAAGTACGTCTGGACGATCACCACTTATTACCTTGTATTAGGATGCCTCCCAACCAAGACATCGGTAATCATCCAAACGATGTGTAGATCTCCGGTCTTCAACCACCGTCTTCATCGTTGACTTATCGTTTATTCAAAATGGAATAAACCCGGTCTTTCCAAATAACTCGCGTATCTTATAAACAAGTCCTTTAAAAACACAGCATACGCCTCATTCCAATCCAGAATATTCTTTTCACAATTTAAACCAAATTAAAGTTTTCCAAACTAGTCGGGATTAGTGAACCTTACCGAAGTAATCATTTATTTTATTTCCCGATCCCAACCTATTCATCCCATGGAGCAAAACTGGTAGAATTCCATATCTGTAACACCCTATGTCCATTAATGTCACTCACAAAGGGAATGCATTAACTTCCATGAAGCTTTATAAGTAAACAGAAAAGAATATTACAAGACAGCTACGTAAAGTAGTACTTGAAAATTTTATAACTTTATTACAGCAGAAACAGAAATAAGTTTGGTTACATCCTTCAAAATCACAATACCAAAACCCAAGTACACAAGTATCAGTATTATACCAAATCCTTCAGAATGATAATTTTAAAACCATAATCCCCAACATAAACTGCCATAGGAAGGTAGATTCAAAGCCAAGCAATACTTCAAGCACTTCAAGCAGAGAGGATATGAATCAAGCTCCCATGTTTCCACCCTGAGCACCTGGGGGGTAACGGAAAGAAAAGGAGGAGAAAACAAACGAAGTCAAACATAAAGTCTTACGGGTCCAGTAACTTTCAGCATATAAATAGATAGTAGTATCATGACATGTAAATAAAACTGGATGAGAGATTACAGCAACAAGAGTAGCAGGTATGCTTAAGTTAAACAGAAGATACAGAATGATATAGACCAAGATATGCTTCTTACCTATATCTTACTTCTCTGCACTAATATTTACTATAACAGGATTAGGTGTTATCCTAATGTCTAAACTGAAACAGAAATGGAAACAGAATAATCACTACAGAAACAGAATGTTAGTAAATGGGCCTTTATCACCCCAACAGAGACAGAAGGTACAGAAACGGAATACTAATAATGTGCCTTTACCACCCCAACTAATGGGCCTTTACCACCCCAACAGAGACAGAAGGTATAGAAACAGAATACTAATAATGGGCCTTTACCTCCACAACTAATGGGCCTTTACCACCCCAACAGAGACAGAAGGTACAGAAACAGAATGTTAATAATGGGCCTCTACCACCCAACTAATGGGCCTTTACCACCCCAACAGAAACAGAAGGTATACCAACAGAATCAGACAAAACTATGTGCACCCTAAATTCTACCCCAAGCGATCGGCTCCCTAATACATAAGTACCCTGTGCCGGCCCCACAGAAGGGTGTATCATTCCCTAAATTGGCAACCCATAGACACAGACCTATTTACAGATGTCACAGTGTCATACATCCTCAGAGCAGACCGGATCCATGCACGCACATGACCCGGTTAGAATGCGCCATCAACAACCCTTGCCATTAACAGAGTGAACCTCTTACAATTAGTTCAGTAAGCGTGCCCCGGACCCCTCCTAGTGTTGGGTCATAGTTTTGATACCAGAAAAGGGTTACATACTAATATGGGTCCCACACAACAGATGATACAAGTAATTTCACCTCCTTACCTTGTGTCCCCAAACTAACAGATTTCAGATTAACTTGCTTACAGATTTCAGACATACAAAGTTCAGATTAACTAGTTCTCAGATCAGACATACAAGTTAACAAGTTTTCAGACTAACGGATCAGATATACAGATTAACAGACTTACAGATTGTTTCACCTAACCTTGTATTGGGCCTACAGATTTACGAAACAGGTTTATTAGATTCATCCGCCCAGTTGATTTATCCTTATCCACCCAACACGTTTTAGGCATCATATTTATCCTATATTTGCATTAATTAATTACTAATGCACAGACCTCTCACATTAGGTCGGTAGCTTGTGGCCGCTGGATGTGCCGGGCGGTTCCGGGCAGACTTCTTCCGCAAGCCAGACCTAACCTCGTGTCTAAGCGTCTTTTAGTTATGCCTACGACCTCTCACATTAGACTGACAGTTTGCAGTTGCTGGTTAAGCTGGTTGGGTCCGGGCAGGCTTCTACCGCAAATAGAGTCTAACCTCGTGTCCCAGCATTCTTATTTTTAGCTAAAGTATTCATTCACAGATTATGCTAATATCATACTAATTATGCCAATTCAAAAAATTAAACTTCTTTACAAGTTACAGCAGAGTATTCAAAGTTCTATTAACTTGTTTTGCTTAATTTTGGATCGAGCCTGCCGATTTTCATATCCCAAATTACTGTATTCAATTTTAATAGATTTAGCAGATTAGGCAATTTAACAGATTTAATCATTTTTTTAAATTTCATTGACACGCCTCACGCAATCATAAAATTAAGTCTAATTTTACATGCCCAAATTATGGTCATAATTCACAATATAAGATAAGCCCCAAATTTTTAGTTAAATTTACACGGTACAGAATATTCTCTAAAAACCCCAAATCATGATATACAAATACGAATTATGCCAAATTATAGCCTTTGATTTCAGCATATGCCTAATATCCAAAATCCCCATTTAAGCGTATTCACATTTAATAGTTATCCTATTATAATATAGATCTTTGCGCCCAAGTCATATACACAATAATTCTCCTTCTTCCAAATCACAGACTATCATATATAGTTTGCCCAGATCCAGATCTTAAATTTCAACATATGTTCTTTTCTCAAATCAGTCATGTCTAGTTATGCATCATTCACTATTTTTCCCAAATTTAGCGTTCATGCGTCAGTCTCTTATGAGATTTAGCTCAGGCTCGTGGTAGCCTGGCTATAGAACAGAAAAAAGGAAGAGATACATAATAGTTACTATACTATTAATAAGATAGATCTACACAGAAAAACAGATCTGATAAACAAGAATATGCGTAATCTCAAATTCAAATTTATAACCATGTCAAGATCATAATTAAATTTCATATCTGAAAATAACTGTACTCACCTTGATTGGATTCTAAAAGAAAAAGGGTTATAGTTGTTCTCTTTTAATCCTATTTAGATTGGAAGAAGGAGAAGCACTAGTTCTAGCTTAGGTTTCAGCAGAGCAGAGACGCCATTGATTTATTTTATTTAGAATTGAGGCAGCATAGCATTACAATGGTTTGGTGTGGAGAGAAAGTGGGGTTTGGGGGTGTTTAAATAGCATAGGGATCAACGAATTTGGTCAGAAAGGGCGTCCAAATGCAGAAAAACGAACCAGTCCTCGGATCTGGAAATAGGGGGGAGATCGACCCCCAGGTCGACCCCCTGGTTGACCTCTGTGACCCAGGTCGACCCCCAGGTCGACCCCCTAATCAACCTGGGTCCTAGGTGGGAAATTTCCGGCCCAGCCCGGGTGTGTGATTTGAATTTCAAACTTAAATATGAGCTGTTTTAATTTATTTAAATTCCTAAAACTTCTGAGGGCCATAACTTCTTCATACGAAGTCCGATTTATGTAAACTCGGACTCTACTCAAGCAGAATTCTGAGACGAACGCAATGGCATAACCCGTTTCCCTTAATTCTTCTTTTAAAAATTAATTATACTTTGTTTTGTTACTTTTATGTTCACATAAAATACGGGATGTTACATTCTCCCTTCCTTAAAGGATTTCTTCCCCGAAATCTTCAAGTTAAGAAGAATGTGTCCTACCATCCAATCACCCATACACTCAACCATCATCCACAAGCATCCATTGTTCTTAGAAAACTTCTAATGTTGTATGAACATATGCAAAAGTGTGTGCATATGTCCCTTATCTAATGCAAAGATCAGGCGGTCTACTGATTCAGTTGACCTCCTCAATGCGAATTATGTTAGTGCCATGAATCCAATTATGTATGCAAGAAATCCTATTTGATATACATCACTTCTTTATGAGTGCATAATCATTCATCCAAATGAAACATCCATGTGATGAGTCAATCATTTTGCATCCACAAAAATTGAAAAATGCGCACACATCCATATGCAGTATGAGAGTGCTTCTGAGCCAATCTAGTGCCTAGTGTGTGTATATGCATCCACGAGCAACCACTAGCAGCCACTTGAATCCACTTGCAACCATCAAACATAACATGCCTCAAACACATGTTTACACCCATTAGTTTCTACCTAAAGGTCGAAGACTCGATCGATAGGATACAACCGAGTGATAGAAGCAAGTACAATTAAAACAAAAGTTCTGTTCCCATTAGAAATGGGTTAAGAGAATAAATCCCAAAGTATCAACCCCGAAGATCGAAATCAACATCAGATTGACACTTAGAGAATTACTCCCATTAAACAATGTCAAAACTGGAAATCTACTTCACGGTTCGAGTAAAAAACAACCCTATCCTTTTCGGAAATATTCAGATACTTACAGACTACTGGTACAGATCAGATTATCAAAACCCAGAATGTATGCGTCATAGTCAACTTAACGCCCAACACAGATACCCCCAACTTATCACAAACAGATGAGTCGTAACCCTTATGGGGTTTGAGACTATAGCGGGATCAGAAACAAGACTAGTATTAAAGTGCAGAGTCTCAATTACAGAATCAAAATGTCAGAATCAAAAAGAGTTTTAACTCAATAATCAGATAAGGAAATTAGAACTTGTATAGAAATTTTCCTTTCTCTATCCTATCCACCAGCCCCGTGAGCATTCACCTGCCCTTCAGAAGTAGGTCATGTCCTCTGCCCTTGCCCTCGTTTCTTTGGGAAGTCTCTAGTGAAGTGTCCCATCTCACCACAGTTGAAGCAAGTGCCCTTCCTCTTTCTGCAATCCTTGTTTAAATGAGTCAAGCTTCTACAAGTAAAGCACTTTTTCTCCTTCTTATCTACAGACTTTTCATCCTTCTTTTGTGTTTCCTTTTTGGGCCACGCTTTCTTGTTCTGTGGTCCTTCAAGCTTTTCCTCTTTTTTCTCACTTTTGACTTCCTCTTCATGCATCAATGCCATGTCAACCAATTTCTCGAAAGTAGCCCCCATAGGAATGTGGGTCATAGCTAACCCGTGTAGCGAATCATTCAAACCTTTAATAAATCTCGGGGCCTTCTTTTCAAGTCTAAGCCAAATCTCGCCAACTGATTGAACTTGTTAACGTACTCCTTTACTGATAATTTCCCCTGCTTCAACGCCAAGAACCTCTGCATGTATAAATTCTCTTCTGCTTGTGAGAGAAATTTCATCTCGAACCAATGCCTGAAATCCATCCATGTCTCCACTAGACGCTCTCCATTCGTGACCTCCCACCAAAACGAGGTGTAACACCCCACCTCCGCTAGGTTCACTCACAAAGCGAATGCACTAGCTTTGGTGGAGCATTATCTAGGTAAACATACACAGAAATATTACAAGACAGAACATATAAAACAGCGGAAGAAAAACCAACTTTCATTTCTATAAAATCTAGAAAGGTCTAAAGCCTTTTACATCAAAATGCCATTAAATCCATTACATCAAAATCAGTCTTGCAATAGTAAAGAAGCATAAAACCATAGACATAAATCATTCCCCAAGTAAAACAGTAAAGCAAGCCATAGCCAACAGAAATCCAAGCCATTCGTGAAAGTGCCCTGGAGCTTGGTAAGATCCGAACTAAGCTGTATTCCCACCCTGCGAACCTGGGGTGGAGAACGGAAGAAAAAGAGGCGAAACAAAATGGGTCAGTCATAAAGACTGAGTAAGTCCTAGTGACTTTCAGCATAGAAACAAGTAAAGATAACATGACATGTATAAACTAAAAGTAAACATAAGGATGATGACAAGATAGGCAAGTTAAACTAAGATGACAAGATAAACTATACTAACCAGATAAACTACGGTAACAAGATAAACTATGCAAACCAGATAAACTATGTATAGCATCGCATGTTTAACATTCTCTGCACCAACTGTACTAGTACCCCAACCCGTATCATCCTTTCCATGTATATGTACAGTCCCTTGCCGTATATCTTACGGGTTTCATCATGTATTTCTATACTACTTCAACGTAGTGCCACCATTCTTGAAATCGTTTGGACTGCCACACTTGTTCTGGCTAGGTTTCCTTATCATGAACTATCGCGTGTTCAACTAGGATTTATGCCACCTAGGACCACTAGGGATTATACTACCTATTGAACGTTTTCTAGATTCGATTAGGGTTTATGCCACCTAGGACCACTAGGGATTATGCTACCTATTGAACGTTTTCTAGATTCGATTAGGGTTTATGCCACCTAGGACCACTAGGGATTATGCTACCTAACGAACAACACCCTTTTTCCACGTACGATCTATTAATCGATCGGCTCCCTACAAGTCCTAGCTCGTTCATGTGTCTGTGTCATACGGCCCAATCATGAAATGTAGTCACCTGTGCTAGATCCACCATAGGGTGTATCAAGCCCTAGGGTGCCAACCACCGACACGAATCAAGCACGCACGGTGTAAACCTACCGGTGCCCAATGCCTGCTTTTTCAACTCCGGACTACATGCACGACCATAGTCCGCCTGAACCTAAAATGGCGCACCAACTCATCCGTCGTTCTGGTCGCTTACAATCAGCCCAGTAATCGTGCCCCACTCTGCCTAGTTCCAGGGTACCGTGATACATCTAGTGGGTTACTGCTGAAAAGGACCGCGTAACTAGGGTTTCCGTCCAGTAGGTTAAGTGTTGTCATTTAAATTCAAGACTTAACCCCATCAGTCTAGCATGTCAAGTTGGTTAAGTGTTGTCATTCAAGTTCGTGACTTAACCCGCCTACGTGTCATGTCAAATTGGCTAAGTGTATTCAAGCGGTTCATGAATTAACCCTATCAAATCATCGTGTCAAATTGGTCAAGTATATTCAAGCGGTTCATGGATTAACCCTATCATGTGGCATTAATTCATTAATGCACCCAACCTCTCACATCAGACCTGTTGTTGTGGTCGCTGGATATGTCGGGTGGTTCCGGGCAGAATTACACCACAACTCAGTCTGACCTTGGGTTTTCAAGTGCGATATGACCAACTACCCACATTGGATCCTATTGTTTGCAGTAACTGAATTTGCCGGGCGGTTCCGGGCAGAATTACACTGCAAACTCAACCTAACATCGAGTTGGCCATTTTCAAGTTCATTCTAAGTGTCATGTACATGTTCAATTTTCATGTCAAGTTCGTGTCAAGTTTCTAAGCGAGTTTCATGTCAAGTTCTCATATCAAGTTTTCAGGTTTCCACTTATGCCTATTATCAAGTTCATGATTCGTATTCATAACCAATTCATGTTTGCCTAACCTACCCAATTTGTATCCCCATCGCATGTAAACGTAAATCGATCTAAATTACAAGTAGATCTAGGTCCAAAATAAAAGGGAATAACATCCCAACTATGATAGGCAAAAGAACGAGCCCAAGGTGATAAATCTGGCATGATATAGCTTGGGATAATTGGTTACAACATCACTGGCATATAGAGAATAACAGGCTTTCAAATCTGGCATAATAAGATGATAGTCATGATAAAAATTGACATGAAAGAATAGGCATGCAAAAGCAAGCCAAACACAAGGATAATGGATCAATGGTCTTGGTGTACAACATGGTTTTCAACTCAACTGTAATAGTCAGTTGGCCACAATAGTCATAGTCGTAGTGAATCATAAGCGATTAATCACAATAGTCATGAATTATCCAAAATAGTTCTAGGCAACTACCCTAAATAGTCATAGGCAATTAACTATAATAGTTTCAAGGTCATGGTCATAGACGATAGTCTTCTGTTCATAATCATAGGCAGTAATTCATAGTCACGAGTCATAGGTGATTAGCCCCAATTATCTTTGTCATAGTCATAGGCAATATTCTTATGTTCTCAGTTATAGGCATAGGCATAGTCTTTGGCCATTAACAATAGTTTCAATGCCATAGGCGTGATAATATTTGATTTACAACATGAATAGGCCCAAGTTAATTTTCATAGCAGTATTCCAAAAGTCAAGGTCCAAGAATAGGTATAAATCAGTTATCATACATGGGTCCAATTCCAATTGATAACATGAATAAGTCCAAACTGTTTTCATAGCAATGTTCCCAAGTTCAAGATTCAAGAGAGGATAGGGTGAAAATTGAATTAACAAGTCTTATCATCAAGTCAAGATCCAAGAATTAATTTTACAATCTAGCGTTTGAATAATAAACTAGGTCCAACATCATGAATGGGCATGATTCCATCGATAAGAAATAACCCAAAATCATAGATTCAGAAGAGACAAGAACAGATCCAAATAGATAATCAAGCTTAGGTACAATTTCACTTTATTCCATGTCCATATTAAATTTAACAAGTTTCAATCTCAAAGTAACTAGAACTTACAAAGCGTGGATCGAGAATTAGAGTGCAGAGATTTGATTCTAGAAACGGCTGTTGCAGTTGTTGAATCTCTATTCCTTTAGTCTTGTTCTAGTTGAAACCCCCCAATTTGCAATTCCTAGATGTTGTCTTGACGAAGAAGAAGTAGTCTCTTTTAATTTTAATATTATCATTTGGATTTTCACAGAGGTAGCATAAGGACAGAATGAAATGGTGTGGTGAGAATGAGGCTAGGGGTGAGTTTATGTAGGATTGGAGTCACGAATCTGGTCACGAAACAAGTCTAAATACATCAGAATGCATCTGGTTCAGGAAATAGGTTCGGGAGGCAGGTCGACCCCCAGGTCGACTCCCTAGTCGACTTGGTCATGGGGAGGTCGACACCCCAGTCGACTCCCCAGTCGACCTGGTTGGGGGGAGGTCGACTCCCCAGCCGACCTGGGTATATAGGCAGAAATTTTCCCGCCAGCCTTCTCTGGGTTTGAATTTCGAATTTTCTGGCTTTATTTTCGAGCTGTTTTATTTTATTCAAATTCCTGAAACTTCTGAAGGTCATAACTTGGTCATACGAGCTCCGATTTTCAAAAACTCAGACTCGATTTCATGCAGAATTTCGAGTCGAACGCAATGGCGCAACCCGTTTCCCTTGGTTCTTATTTTAAAATTTAATTCTGCCTTGATTTATGCTTATAACATGTTATTAAAATACGGGTTGTTACATTCTCCCCTCCTTAAAGGATTTCGTCCCCGAAATCTCTAAGTTAGGAAGGATGTATCCTACCATCCATCATCCATCTACTCAAAACATCATCCACAAGCAATCATTGTCCTTAAAAGATTCCTAATGTTGTATGTATATATGCGGAAAGTGTGCGTATATGTACTTATCTAATGCAAAAGATTAGGCGGTTACTGATTCAGTAAATCTCCTTAATGCATAGTATGCTAGTGCGATGAGTCCAACATGTATGCAAATTCCTATTACATTTCACAATTTCTACATGAGTGCTCAAACATTCATTCGTATGCAACATCCAAATGATAGCATATCAAGTTTCCATCCATGTACAAGTATAAACATTCATGCATATGCAATATGAAAATGTGACTGAGCCGATCTAGTGCCTAATGTGTGTTATGCAACCACGAGAAACCACTTGCAACCACTTGCAACCATTTGCAAACATCAACCATAACATGTTTCAAATACATGTTTACATCCATAGAGTTCTACCTAAGGTATAGCCGAACGATAGAAGCAAGTAAAAATTTTGTGCCCATTAGGCGATGTCAAAACTGGAAATCTATGTCCTATATATACTGATTAGGAGAAGAACTCCCTAGGCACCAGCCCGAAGACCGAAATCAACATCAGGCTGACACCCAAAGAATTACTCAACCCAGCGGACACCCTCAAGCCCCAACATGCATTACTAACAGATGATCCCTATGGGGTTTTGCAACAGAAATAGGATTGAGAATAGGACCGAGAGGTTATACTTAAAAGATAGCATGTAAATAAGCTCTACAGGAAAAGAGGGATCAAGGATATACTCTTAAAAGGAGATATGATGCGCATGTCTAGTCTTCAATCTTCTAAGTCGCATTTCCTTGAGCTTAACTCCATTGTGCCTTGATCGTATTTAACTTCACATTTCATAGCTTCTTAATTCCTATTTCCAAAATATGAGTTGGAACTCATTTCACTGTCGCCTCTCGTTCCACTTTCACTTATTCTTTTTCTAGTACACTCAGCTTAAACATAACTGCCTACTCATGGTTTCGTGCAAGCTCTCCAAAATTCACTAGTGAATCTTGGATCTCATTCACTTACTAGAAGGTATTTCAAAATGAATTATCTCTTGAAAATAAACAAATGCCAACCATGTTGCCAAATGTACTTACTAAGGTAATTTTCTATAACTCATGCATAAGCGAAATGAACCATCTGCCTTAGTGGTGAACACTACTCGAGCGGATCAACAAATGTATCAATAGATTCTAGGTAACTAAGCATGACAAAACCCTAAGGGTCACACTAGACTTCGAGGGCATTACCAAGGCAAGTCAAGAGTCTAACTACCATGGAACTAGTACAAAAAAGTCATGAATATACACTTAGCATAGACATTCTCAAATCCAAACAAGTCATGAATAAATGAGCCGATTCCCAACAGGATTTGAGACACAAAAATGGGATCCTTTACTTCACTAGTACTAAGGTGTAGAGACTCAACTATCGAAGCGGAATTAAAAGGATGCGATGAACAAAAACAAAGTTCTAACGGGATGAAACTAAACCTTCAACAGAAACATTACCACCTCTCTTAGGTATGCTAGTAATGAGAGCATACAATTACCCTCTCGACGATCTTGTTCTTTGCCCTTGTCCTTGTCCTATAACACTTAACTACATGTCCCTTTTTACCATACTAACGATACTCTTTCTTGTCATGGGTTTTATTATTCTTTCACTTTGGCCTCTTCCTTTTCACCTTTTCCTCCTTCATGGATTAAGCCATATCAACAAGTTTCTTATCCTTAGGCTTGTTTTCTTTTATCCTCGTTCTTACTATCCTTGTATAGCTTGTTGACAAGTTTCTCAAAATCTACCTCCATTGCACGACAACCCTACAAAGCTTGAAATAATATTAGGCGCAGATGGAACTACTGCGGCTACTGATGGAAGTTAGGCACTCCTTTGCCCTCTGACAAGTGTCGTAAGCCTACAAACTATGATGAAAAATAAAGAGAGAAGAGACTCAAGGAGAGAATCAAAAGATAGTGCATATGGCTTTGGGGAATATGCCTTTAAAATAAACAAAACTTTTCTTAAAAAAATGCTTCTTTGTAAACATTTCGAAAATAATTTCAGATATTTTTTTTAAAGCTTTTGCCCAGTCTGGTAACCTTCTGCTCTGATACCAAATGTAACACCCCACCTCCGCTAGGGTCACTCACAAAGGGAATGCACTAGCTTTGGTGGAGCATTATCTAGGTAAACATACATAGAAATATTACAAGACAGAACATATAAAACAGCGGAAGAAAAACCAACTTTCATTTCTTTAAAATCTAGAAAGGTCTAAAGCCTTTTACATCAAAATGCCATTAAATCCATTACATCAAAATCTGTCTTGCAATAGTAAAGAAGCATAAAACCATAGTCATAAATCATTCCCCAAATAAAACAGTAAAGCAATCCATAGCCAAGAGAAATCCAAGCCGTTCGTGAAAGATCCCTGGAGCTTGGTAAGATCCGAACTAAGCTGTATTCCCACCCTGCGAACCTGGGGTGGAGAACGGAAGAAAAAGAGGCGAAACAAAACGGGTCAGTCATAAAGACTGAGTAAGTACTAGTGACTTTCAGCATAGAAACAAGTAAAGATAACATGACATGTATAAACTGAAAGTAAACATAAAGATGATGACAAGATAGGCAAGTTAAACTAAGATGACAAGATAAACTATACTAACCAGATAAACTACGGTAACAAGATAAACTATGCAAACCAGATAAACTACGTATAACATCGCATGTTTAACATTCTCTGCACCAACTGTACTAGTACCCCAACCCGTATCATCCTTTCCATGTATATGTACAGTCCCTTGCCGTATATCGTACGGGTTTCATCATGTATTTCTATACTACTTCAACGTAGTGCCACCATTCTTGAAATCGTTTGGACTGCCACCCTTGTTCGGGCTAGGTTTCCTTATCATGAACTATCGCGTGTTCAACTAGGATTTATGCCACCTAGGACCACTAGGGATTATGCTACCTATTGAACGTTTTCTAGATTCGATTAGGGTTTATGCCACCTAAGACCACTAGGGATTATGCTACCTAACGAACAACACCCTTTTTCCACGTATGATCTATTAATCGATCGGCTCCCTACAAGTCCTAGCTCGTTCATGTGTTTGTGTCATACGGCCCAATCACGAAATGTTGTAACCTATGCTAGGTCCACCATAGGGTGTATCAAGCCCTAGGGTGCCAACCACCGACACAAATCAAGCACGCACGGTGTAAACCTACCGGTGCCCAATGCCTGCTTTTTCAACTCCGGACTACGTGCACGACCATAGTCCGCCTGAACCTACAATGGCGCACCAACTCAGCCGTCGTTATGGTCGCTTACAATCAGCCCAGTAATCATGCCCCACCCTGCCTAGTTACAGGGTACCATGATACATCTAGTGAGTTACTGCTGAAAAGGACCGCGTAACTAGGGTTTCCGTCCAGTACCTTAAGTGTTGTCATTTAAATTCGAGACTTAACCCCATCAGTCTAGCATGTCAAGTTGGTTAAGTGTTGTCATTCAAGTTCGTGACTTAACCCGCCTACGTGTCATGTCAAATTGGCTAAGTGTATTCAAGCGGTTCATGACTTAACCCTATCAAATCATCGTGTCAAATTGGTTAAGTATATTCAAGCGGTTCATGGCTTAACCCTATCATGTTGCATTAATTCATTAATGCACCCAACCTCTCACATCAGACCTGTTGTTGTGGTCACTGGATATGCCGGGCATTTCCGAGCAGAATTACACCACAACTCAGTCTGACCTCGGGTTTTCAAGTGCGATATGACCAACTACCCACATTGGATCCTATTGTTTGCAGTTACTGGATTTGCCGAGCGGTTCCGGGCAGAATTACACTGCAAACTCAACCCAACCTCGAGTTGGCCATTTTCAAGTTCATTCTAAGTGTCATGTCCATGTTCAATTTTCATGTCAAGTTCGTGTCAAGTTTCTAAGCGAGTTTCATGTCAAGTTATCATATCAAGTTTTCAGGTTTCCACTTATGCCTATTTTCAAGTTCATGATTCGTATTCATAAACAATTCATGTTTGCCTAACCTACCCAATTTGTATCCCCATCGCATGTAAATGTAAATCGATCTAAATTACAAGTAGATCTAGGTCCAAAATAAAAGGGAATAACATCCCAACTATGATAGGCAAAAGAACGAGCCCAAGGTGATAAATCTGGCATGATATAGCTTGGGATAATTGGTTACAACATCACTGGCATATAGAGAATAACAGGCTTTCAAATCTGGCATAATAAGATGATAGTCATGATAAAAATTGACATGAAAGAATAGGCATGCAAAAGCAAGCCAAACACAAGGATAATGGATCAATGGTCTTGGTATACAACATGGTTTTCAACTCAACTGTAATAGTCAATTGGCCACAATATTCATAGTCGTAGTGAATCATAAGCGATTAATCACAATAGTCATGAATTATCCAAAATAGTTCTAGGCAACTACCCTAAATAGTCATAGGCAATTAACTATAATAGTTTCATGGTCATGGTCATAGACAATAGTCTTCTCTTCATAATCATAGGCAGTAATTCATAGTCACGAGTCATAGGTGATTAGCATCAATTGTCTTTGTCATAGTCATAGGCAATAGTCTTATGTTCTCAGTTATAAGCATAGGCATAGTCTTTGGCCATTAACAATAGTTTCAATGCCATAGGCGTGATAATATTTGATTTACAACATGAATAGGCCCAAGTTAATTTTCGTAGCAGTATTCCAAAAGTCAAGGTCCAAGAATAGGTATAAATCAATTATCATACATGGGTCCAATTCCAATTGATAACATGAATAAGTCCAAACTGTTTTCATAGCAATGTTCCCAAGTTCAAGATTCAAGAGAGGATAGAGTGAAAACTGAATTAACAAGTCTTATCATCAAGTCAAGATCCAAGAATTCATTTTACAATCTAGCGTTTGAATAATAAACTAGGTCCAACATCATGAATGGGCAGATTCCATCGATAAGAAATAACCCAAAATAATAGATTCAAGAAGAAACAAGAACAGATCCAAATAGATAATCAAGCTTAGGTCCAATTTCATTTTATTCCATGTCCATATTAAATTTAACAAGTTTCAATCTCAAAGTAACTAGAACTTACAGAGCGTGGATCGAGAATTAGAGTGCAGAGATTTGATTCTAGAAACGGCTGTTGAAGTTGTTGAATCTCTATTCGTTTAGTCTTGTTCTAGTTGAAAACCCCCAATTTGCAATTCCTAGATGTTGTCTTGACGAAGTAGAAGTAGTCTCTTTTAATTTTAATATTATTATTTTGATTTTCACAGAGGTAGCATAAGGACAGAATGAAATGGTGTGGAGAGAATGAGGCTAGGGGTGAGTTTATATAGGATTGGAGTCATGAATCTGGTCACGAAACAAGTCTAAATACATCATAATGCATCTGGTTCAGGAAATAGGTTCGGGAGGCAGGTCGACCCCCAGGTCGACTCCCAAGTCGACCTGGTAAAGGGAAGGTCGACACCCCAGTTGACTCCCCAGTCGACCTGGATGGGGGGAGGTCGACTCCCCAGTCGACCTGGGTATATGGGCGGGAATTTTCCCGCCAGCCTTCTCTGGGTTTGAATTTCGAATTTTCTGGCTTTATTTTCGAGTTGTTTTATTTTATTCAAATTCCTGAAACTTCTGAAGGTCATAACTTGGTCATACGAACTCCGATTTTCGAAAACTCGAACTCGATTTCATGCAGAATTTCGAGACGAACGCAATGGCGCAACCCGTTTCCCTTGGTTCTTATTTTAAAATTTAATTTTGCCTTGATTTATGGTTATAACATGTTATTAAAATACGGGTTGTTACACGAGGCTTCGTCCTTCATTAACCAAGCAGCTAATTGGACCTTCCTTCCATCTTCTATCTCGAAGATACCAAACAAATCTTCCACCTCCTTAAGCCAATTTCGAGCTTCAACAAATGTCCCTGACCCGTGAAAAGGTTTCCAGCCCATTGCCCGAAAGTCTTTGCATATCTTCGAAAAAGTATCAACGCGGGGAGTGGGAGGAGGAGGAGCGGCTGCAGCTGGGGGAAGAGGAGCGGCAGCAGCTGGGGGAGGAGGAACGTCTGCTAGGCTTGCTGCAGTGGCCCTAGCCTCTAGATACCTTCTAAACTAGGTTGGTATCTGTATGCCCTCGGGTATCTCGGGTACCGCAGACATGCTGAAAAGAAAAAAGGAAGAGATTCAAAACAGAGAATCGAAAAACAGATATATGGCTTTTGGGGATTATGTGTTTCAAAATAAACTTTACTTTTGAAAATACTTCCTTTTTAAAATCATTTTGAAAATAGTTTTCAAAAACTTTTTTTTTCAAATCTGGTAACCTTCAGCTCTGATATCAAGTGTAACACCCCATGTCCGTTAATGTCACTGACAAAGGGAATGCATTAACTTCCATGAAGCATTATAAGTAAATAGAACAGAATATTACAAGATAGATATGTAAAGTAGTACTTGAAAATTTTATAACTTTATTACAGCAGAAACAGTAATAAGTTTGGTTACATCCTTCAAAATCACAATACCAAAACCCAAGTACACAAGTATCAGTCTTATACCAAAGTCCTTCAGAATGCATAATTTTAAAACCATAATCCCCAACATAAACTACCATAAGAAGGTAGAGTCAAAGCCAAGCAATACTTCAAGCATTTCAAGCAGAGAGGATATGAATCAAGCTCCTATGTTTCCACCCTGAACACCTTGGGGGGGACGGAAAGAAAAAAGGGCGAAAACAAACGAGGTCAGACATAAAGTCTGGCGAGTCCAGTAACTTTCAGCATATAAACAGATAGTAGTATCATGACATGTAAATAAAACTGGATGAGAGATTACAACAACAGGAGTAGCAGGTATGCTTAAGTTAAACAGAAGAAACAGAATGATATAGTCCAAGATATGCTTCTTATCTATATCTTACTTCCCTGCACTAATATTTAATATAATAGGATTAGGTGTTAACCTAATGTCTAATCTGAAACAGAAACGGAAACAGGATAATCTCTACAGAAACAGAATGTTAGTAAATGGGCCTTTACCATCCCAACAGAGACAGAAGGTACATAAACAGAATACTAGTAATGGGCCTTTACCACCCCAACTAATGGGCCTTTACCACCCCAACAGAGACAGAAGGTACAGAAACAGAATACTAATAATGAGCCTTTACCACCCCAACTAATGGTCCTTTACTACCCAAACAGAGACAGAAGGTACAAAAACAGAATGCTAATAATGGGCCTTTACCACCCCAAC
Organism: Allium sativum; assembly: GCA_030737875.1. Lineage (NCBI taxonomy): Eukaryota > Viridiplantae > Streptophyta > Magnoliopsida > Asparagales > Amaryllidaceae > Allium > Allium sativum. Next base: position 208,342,192 of record CM060925.1, read on the forward strand.
AGAGACATAAGGTATACCAACAGAAACAGACAGAACTAGGTGTACCCTAAATTCTACCCCAAGCGATCGGCTCCCTAATACATAAATACCCTGTGTCGGCCCCACAGAAGGGTGTACCATTCCCTAAAGTGGCAACATAGACCTATTTACAAATGTCACGGTGTCTCACATCCTCAGAGCAGACCGGATCCATGCACGCACATGACCCGGTTGGAATGCGCCATCAACACCCCTCGCCATTATCAGAGTGAACCTCTTACAATTAGTTCAGTAAGCGTGCCCCGGACCTCTCCTAGTGTTGGTTCATAGTTTTGATACCAGAAAAGGGTTACAGACTAATATGGGTCCCACACAACAGATGACACAAGTAATTTCCCCTCCTAACCTTGTGTCCCAAGACTAATAGATTTCAGATTATCTCGCTTACAAATTTCAGATGTACAAAGTTCAGATTAACTAGTTCTCAGATCAGACATATAGGTTAACAAGTTTTCAGACTAACGGATCGGATATACAGATTAATAGACTTACAGATTGTTTCACCTAACCTTGTATTGGGCCTACAGATTTACGAAACGGATTTATTAGATTCATCCGCCCAGTTGATTTAACCTTATCCACCCAACACGTTTTAGTCATCATATTTATCCTAGATTTGCATTAGTTAATTACTAATGCACAGACCTCTCACATTAGGTCGGTAGCTTGTGGCCGCTGGATGTGCCGGGTGGTTCCGGGAAGACTTCTGCCGCAAGCCAGACCTAACCTCGTGTCTAAGAGTCTTTTAGTTATGCCTACGACCTCTCACATTAGACTGACAGTTTGCGGTTGTTGGTTAAGCCGTTTGGGTCCGGGCAGGCTTCCACCGCAAACAGAGTCTAACCTCGTGTCTCAGTATTCTTATTTTTAGCTAAAGTATTCATTCACAGATTATGCTAATATCAGACTAATTATGCCAATTCAACAAATTAAACTTGTTTATAAGTTACAGCAGATTATTCAAAGCTCTATTAACTTGTTTTGCTCAATTTTAGATCGAGCCTACCGATTTTCATATCCCAAATTACCGTATTTAGTTTCAACAAATTTAGCAGATTAGGCAATTACCGTTTTCAATTTTAGATCGGGCCTTTTCCCAAATTTAGCGTTCGTGTGTCAGTCTCTTATGAGATTTGGCTCAGGCTCGTGGTAGCCTGGCTATAGAACAGAAGGAAGGAAGAAATACAGAACAGTTACTATAATATTAATAAGATAGATCTACACAGAAAAATAGATCTGATAAACAAGAATATGCATAATCTCAAATTCAGATTTATAACTATGTCAAGATCATAATTAAATTTCATATCTAAAAATAAATGTACTCACCTTGGTTGGATTCTAAAAGAAAAAGGGTTGTAGTTGTTCTCTTTTAATCCTATTCAGATTGGAAGAAGGAGAAGCGCAAGTTCTAGCTTAGGTTTCAGCAGAGCAGAGACGCCATTGATTTATTTTAATTCGAATTGAGGCAGCATAGCGTTACAATGGTTTGGTGTGGAGAGAAAGTGGGGTTTGGGGTGTTTAAATAGCATAGGGATCAACGAATCTGGTTTGAACGGGCGTCCAAATGCAGAAAAACGAACCAGTCATCGGATCTGGAAATAGGGGGATGTCGACCCCCTGGTCGAGCTATGTGACCCAGATCGACATGGATCCTAGGCGAGAAATTTCCAGTCCAGCCCGGGTGTGTGATTTGAATTTCAAACTTAATTCAGAGTTGTTTTAATTTATTTAAATTCCTGAAACTTCTGAGGGTCATAACATCATCATACGAAGTCCGATTTACGCAAACTCAGACTCTATCTCAAGCAGAATTCTGAGACGAACGCAATGGCATAACCCGTTTCCCTTAATTCTTCTTTTAAAAATTAAGTATACTTTGTTTTGTTACTTTTATGTTCACAGAAAATACATGGTGTTGTAATATCTAACACCACAGTGTTATCTGTAAAATTAATTACCATCTCTCGTTCAAATCTATTTAAAGATTTAACTATCGCATGGAGTGAAACTGGTGATACTCCATTCTCAATCATTTCACAAATTTGTAACTTAAATTATCACATTCACTTTTCAATCTAATTAAAGATTCATTAAAACTCCACTTAGTTTTAATACCTAAAAATCATTATGCAATGATTATTCAAATTTAGGAAATAAATCTTGTCTTTAACTAGGTTAAAGAACTAATGTTATTTAAAACACAGTTCACGATAAACCCAAAATCACATTCCATTAATTATGGAATCTTCACGGAAAACAGATCAATATATAATCGATATCAATTCCCATATCCGATTAGTAATATAAATGGAATAACTGCAAAGCCTTTTAAATTCCATATATAGTAACAGTCTTCCTCCACAGAAGCTCACTTCAATTTTACCAAATCGAATTCCATTCCATGGCAATTTAATATATTAAATTGGAAAACTTTACTTTGGAAAATTTCCATATATCTTAATAAAAAGATTTATAAATTCCAAATCATATTTCACTGTTAATTTGAGTTAAAGAACGAATGTCATTTAAAACACAGTTCACAACAAACCCAAAACCACATTTCATTTTATTCCAGTTACTAAATATAATAAACTCTAATAGTCTTAATTAAAAGATTTATTCTTTTCACATGGGGTTTAGGAACAGTGTTATTTATGACATCATTCACGACAAACCCAAAATCCAATTTGATATTAAATATAATGCTCTAAACAGAAATTATATCCGCTTATATTCAATATCAAATTCTGAAACCAACACATACCGTATGAGGAATAATGATATATATCTATCTTCCAAATTCCTCCACAAGATCCATATAGTCACGAAATCCAAAATTGAAATGTCCCTAAGATGACTTTCATTCAAATCCATTCCAATTTATACATTGGAAAATTCTGGTTAGATTAAAACCATTCTCAAATCCAATTTATTTATTTAAAAACGTTGGATTATCGTTCTAGTTAATAACTAGTTCATTTTGATAAAACTATATTTTTATCTTTACAAACGTGGATTTTTTTTCATCCAAATTCTTTCCAAATCATTTATTAGGATTTTACAAAATTTATTAATAATTTTATCAAGGCTTGTACAGTCCGTTTCCAATAACGGCCACTGAACTGCATCCATAGCGACCTTTTCCAAATTTGATTTGGACGTATCTCTAAATCCCACCGTTAGATTTTAAATCTCTTATATTCATTGGGAAGCTCTTTTCTATACGAACCCAATGGTTCTAGTTTTAGGAGAATCCGACGGTCGAACCTCCTGTAATGTCCATTCGAAGTTAATGATTGAAATTCGCGAATGGTCGTAGTGCGGCGCGTTCTATTCAAGCCATTAATATATATATTATATATATTTCATCAATTTCCATTTAAAACGTATTTTAGAATTTCGTTTATAAATTCATTTCAAAACAGTTTCAAATTCATTTTAATTTTCAAATCAAAATTGAATATTTCTTAATAAATTTGTTTTAAATTCATTTTAAAACGATTTTAACTTCATTTCAATTTTCAAATCAAAATTGAATATTTCTTATCATTATAATATTAAAGTGATAACATTTTCAAAATATCTGATTTTGATTATACACTGGATATTATTTAAAAATGTTCGTTGATTTTGAATTGGAATCAAACTCAATCAATTACCATATAATTTTAGTTATATGGATTTCAAACATCGCATGTATACAACGATAATGATAAATGATCATCAAAAATTCATACAACATCCAGAGTGCATTTTACTACTGTATAAGCATTAAAGTAAATAATTAACGCTTATACAGTCTGTTAACCCATCGATTGACATACAGCTAAACAATTGGGATTAGTGTACGTCAAATATCATCCCAATACCCGTGTGGGGTTTCAATCAAAAAATACAGATTTTATTTGTGCAGTTGGGCGATGTGAAAAAATTATCGTCCCAATCAATGTCAGTTAAATGGGTGTGCAAAGACAAATCGTCCGATTTGTAAATGAATATTTATTTTAACACATGACTATTTTATATAGTTTTATTAAACATTAAAAATGATATTTTAATGATTAAACATTTCATTCAATCACATGAATATTTATAACCATAATACAGTCAATTTCACAACCACAATCAATCCATACAAACATCCATGGTTTGTACAATAAATAGTGTCAGGAGCTACTAAGCCCCATCTGCAACCTAGTATATTTTTAACTGTAAATAGTCTGAGTGAGAAGGAGTTCTCACCTTGGGATCCACTCCACCAGACTTATTTCTGAATTTCTGAACAGTTTGGATTTGCCCGAAATTCCAGCGTACTCCGTTTCAGCTCTAGTCAGTTCCATTGCGTAGCACTCGTTGGTACGAGCGCAACGCAACTTGTTTCGTTGGATTTGGATCTCATGTGAAAGAGTTACAATAATTTTTACATTAATTACATAAATTGATAATTAAATAATAATTAATTAAATAAAAGGATTAACCCTCTTCCATCGTTCTGAACTCACGACCGACTGCTAAACCCATTTGCAAAAAACTAGGGCTTGAAGCCGCTGCCACCAGAGACCGCCTTTCGACGATCAGAGGAGGCCTATGTCGAAGAGCTCCGCCGTGCCTTCCACCTCGCCCCATGCCTCGGAACTCGCACCTCCGGACAGCCTCCAAAAGTCGCTCGAACGTGGTGATTTCCAGCCACGAATTCGCACGAAATACGAAACTAATGATGATCAAATGGGTATGGATTTGTAAAGGGTGAATAGCTCTTTCATTTTTGCTAAAGGACCATAGGTTAATTCTTTGTGGATGGAGAGAAAACCGAGCTAAAAAATCTGAGCCTTTCCGCCGTCAAGACGAAGATGACAGTGGCGCGTTTTCGAATGAAATAAAAATTAGGTCAAAAAATCTAATTGGCCAACTATATATATTAATTTATTTTTAATTCTTTTAATTCGTTAGTTAGTTGTTTAATGCCATGAGCTCCAAATCAGACCCAACGACTGTCATCCTTAGCTAAATACCCCCATTCCAAACATAATGGGATATGTTTCGTAAGCCAGTTCGACTATTACGATCATTTTTTCTTTAAATTAAAATATAAATCAATGTATATTGAATTTAAACGTACATTTTAATTTACCAAGGCACATACTGACTCCAAAAATTCCAGAAAAATAAATCTAGCTATGTTTTGACGATAAGGTCCTAACATAACTAATTTCGTTGAATTTGAAGACCGTTTGAAAAATGGCCATTTTCCAGTTGATTAAATTCAAATTAAAATTACCAAACATGTTTAAACTACAACGCTCACATATTAAATCAAAAAATTGTGAAATTTGAAACCTAGCAATAATTTGATATTCGGATCCAACAAAAGTGGTTTTATCGAAAACGGAGGTCGTTTGCAAAATGGCTATTTTTAAGGGTTATATATTATATAAAAATTCCATAGTGACTATTTTAAATTTTAAACTAGTCACAACTTTCAATTTACATTATGAAATCTCAGTTTTTTTACATTCCTTAGAAAGATATTATTAAACAGATTCAAATATTTCTTGTTTCGTCCAGTTCTGATTTAAAATGAATTATATACGTTCAACTGAAATTTAAAATCGAAATTTCAAACTACCGCACCATTTCAAACTCCTTTTATAATTAAAATAAATTTTATATTTTCGAACTTCAATTTAAAATAAATTTTTAGTCGTTATTATTTAAAATAAATCATTTTAAATATTCCAAATCCATTAAAATAACTAAAATAAAAATTTTAAATTTGTTCTGAAAATTCGGGTTGTTACAATATTGTTCAACCGAACAAACTAAAAGACTGCAAAGGATGGACGGAAGGACTCAAACCTAAGTTGATACTTATGGGATGTAAAGGAGGCAAGACTCAAAACTAAGCGGAAACATTTAAAATACAATATATACCCAGAATATATTGTTTACCCGAACAAACTAAAAGAATGCAAAGGATGGTCGGATTCAAACCTAACCTAGTACATATGGAATGCAAAAGATGACCGGACTCAAACCTAAGCGGGTACCTTTGAAGACCAATATATACATAAATTATATTGTTAATCGAACAAACTAAAAAATGCAGAAGACACTCAGACTCAAACCTAAGCGGGTACTTACGGGATAAAAAGGACGGTCGGACTCAAACCTAAGTGAGTACCTTTGAAAATCAATCTATACCCAAAATATATTGTTTAACTGAACAAACTAAAAGAATGCAACGGATGGCCGGACTCAAGCCTAAGAGGGTGCTTACAGTATACAAAGGATGGCCGGACATAAACCTAAGCAGGCAGGTTTGAAAACCAATTATACCCAGAATATATTTTCTACTAAACAAACTAAAAGAAAGCAAAGGATGGTCGAACTCAAACTTAAGAGAGTAATTATGGAATGCAAAGGACGACCGGGCTCAAAACTAAGCGGGTACCTTTGAAAACCAATATATACGTAGAATTTATTGTTTAACCGATCAAACTAAAAGATGCAAAGGAAAGCTAGACTCAAACCTAAGAGGGTACTTACGGGATGCAAAGGATGGCTGGATTCAAACCTAAGCTAGTACGTTTGAAAACCAATCTATATCCTAAATATATTGTTTAACTGAACAAACTAAAAGAATGCAAAGGACGACCAGAGTTAAACCTAAGTGGGTACTTACGGGATGCAAAGGACGACCAGATTCAAACCTAAGCGGGTACGTTTGAAAACCAATCTATACCCATAATATATTTTTTAACCGAACAAACTAAAAGAAAGTAAAGGACAACTGGACTGAAACCTAAGCAGCTACTTATGCGATGCAAAGGATGGCCGAACTCAAAGCTAAGCGGGTACCTTTGAAAACCAATATTTACCCAGAACATATTATTTGATCAGACAAACTAAAAGAATGCAAAGGACAGTAAAACTCAAACCTAAGTGGGTACTTACGGAATGCAAAGGAAGGCCAAACTCAAACCTTAGAGGTTACCTTTGAAAACCAATCTATACCCAAGATAAATTGGTTAACCAAACAAACTAAAAAAATATAAAAAATGGTCGAATTGAAAACCTAATCGGGTACTTATGGAATGTATAATACATTTGGAATCCTTACCTAATCGGGTACTTTTGAGATATAAAAGACATATGAAATCCAAAAACAATTAGGTATCTATATGTTATATATGACATATTTTCATGTTGAATGTTAATTATGTTTTTTGCTATCGCGATTTTGGATGAATAATGGTATTAATAAAATGACAGTTTCATATAGCATGTTTGTAATGACACCATTTCTAGTAGAGTGTTTGTCAAATGTATAATGATGAGAGTAACTTCGTCTCGCATCTCTAAAAAGTTTTGAAATTTAGGAAAGCTCCCTGTTTTAAAATTTTATAATTTGGTCCCTAATTTTCAAACATCATCAAAAAAACCAGTTTAAAAAAATGTGAAAATTCAAAATTAAATTCAACACATAATCATCATCATTTTCATGCATTAAAACTACCAAAGAAACAAATCAAAAACAAAAAAGACGAAGCTCAAGTATATTGCAGCACAAATTGCAATTTTTTGCAATTGTTGCTGATATTTCAGCAATTTTTGCAATTATTTGCATCATATGTACAACAATTACTGATATATCAGCAATTTAAAGCAATAATTGCAGATATGGCTGCAATTTTTTATCTTCCATTCGTTAACTTAGTTTTACGTCAAGTTAATCATAGTTGTTGATATATCAGCAATCGTACGCAATACTTGCTGACATATCAGCAAGTATTCGTAAGCCATCATCAAGTTTATCACAGTTGCTGATATATCAGAAATTATATACAATACTTTCTGATATATCAGCAATAATTCAGATTGCAGCAATTTTTAATATAGTTGCTGACATATCAGAAATTATATTGAATAATTGCAGATATGTCAGCAATTATTCACACAACTATTGTTTCATTGTTACTTACTATTGTGAATAAGCTGTGTGACAACTTGAAATAAAAAAAAACAATATGTTATCTACTGTTATTTTCAATAATATTGAAATGATAGTTTCATATATCATTTATAATTTTTTGGTGCATTTGTTTACTAGTATGTTGGTATTGTCATCAAATATTAACATGTAAACATATATGTATACACAGAAATTTGCAGCGAAAAAAAGATCAAAGGAGGAGAAAGAAGTGGGCACAAATCAATATCATTGTAGTTTGATGGCCATGATCAAAACATTGCAAATATAAAAAAGGAAAAGGTTTTACGGTAGATCAATTAGAATTCATTAAGCAAACATCTTTTCATGAATTCATTTTTTCCTATATATGAAGGTTTGGTAATTTTGAATGAATGTAGAAAATCAACTTAGACAGTGGATACTCTTATCATTACATTTTTTGTTAAAAATGAGGATTTTAAAATTGGACAAAAAAGTTTAAAAATTCGAACTGAAGATAATGCAATGTTGTTCGGTTTACCATTACATGGAAGAAAACTTGTTTCCTCTACCAAAATCTTCTTTTCAAAACTTATCTGACCACTGTAAAGAATTTTTTATAAGGAATTTTGGAGAAGTCGAGCATATTACTAAAAAAGTATCATTGCTAGAATTAACTTTGTTTATGAAAATGAAAATTATCAATATTAAACCAATTTACCCAAATTAATAATAATTCTAGCAATGATAACGTTCTTTTTCTCAGATAACCAAAGGTATTTACCTTGGGGTTATCTACAGTGCCTAATTGATGAAGAAAAAGTGTATGATGTATCATGGCCATTGACAATACAATGTTCACTCTAACGCTCGTTGAAAGTGTTCAGCACCAAGTCGCATAAAATTTATATATGTTCCATGCTTATTTTGGTAAGAGATACACTTTTTTTCTTAGTTATTCTATTGCAAACTTCTATTTTATGAAATTAGGTATTTATGATGAAATGATAGTTTCAGTTGTAAAAGATAATTGCTACAAGTTTAGCATAGGAAATCTATTCCTGCTAACATCAATTACACTGAAATGATAGCTGCACCTATCATTATTTTGTACTATTTATTGATCCAGACTGTGCAGCTAAAGTGCTCAGCGGATCCAAGATTGCGGAGGTGCAAAAAGTTATAGCGGGGATAAAGTGAGGAAATAGTGGGATATCGCATATGAGTCTAAAATAGCATATAAAACTCGTATTTAGTGCCACTACAAATATATAAATGATAAATAAATGGAAAATTAGCATTTAACTTAATTATAGTTAGTACATTTTTAATTTTAAATAAAAACATAAGCAAATATATGTAAATAAACGTAAACTTTTATTTTGCTTGATTAAATTTAATAGAATATTATAGTATTTTATATTCTAAAAAATAAATGTTAAAGAACTATATTAAAAACTAATTTTATAAATTTCATAATGTATAAATGTCAATTTTAAATTCATTTCTCTTACAGAAGATACGGCGGAAATAATAGAATATAGATGAAATAATAGGATATATCGGGAATATCATAATATAGCGGGGCTTAAAGAGAAAAAGCTATTTCAGAGGCTATTTGGAAATAGCGTAGCGATATAAATCCGCTACACGATATAGCGGGGTTATCGGATGGTAATAGCAGGGCGTTAACTTCATAAGATCCAGATTTAAATGTTTAAATCTCCTTTTTTTATGTTCAGATTTAGTTAATTAAACATAAGATTTCAGTTTTTTCTATCAATGATTTTGTTCAACTATTACATTGAGATACAGAATGATAATTTCATATATAATTTTATATCAACTTCTTTTCATAACTACCAATGATTTATTAACATAGAAATAAAATTTCTATATTTTTCTCTATTATATAGTTCATACCTTTTTCTTTGTAAATGTAAATGATAGTTAAACATAACATTTAATTAGTGTTGACATTTATACTGCATATTTTCATTCCCAAACAGATGATTAACAAATATACATATAATAATTAGAATTAGAAATGATACTCAAACATAGCATTTTCTCAAATGTTTTTATTTAGTATTTACTTCTGCAGTGTTTTCTTTGAGAGCATGCTGTTTTAATTAAGCAAAAGGCGAAATACAATGATAATTTCCCAAGTTTTGTGAAGTGGGATATTAGCTGCCTAAAGAATACTGTCACAAATGATACATTATCAAGAATGGTAATGAAAAGGTAATATTCATTTTATATTTTGTCAAGTAAACTTAGTATAAAAAATTTAAAGGCTTTTTTAAATTTAATAATCTTGATAACTAATTATTATTATTGAAAAAAAAATTTGACAACTTGAGAAATTTCAGTGAGAAGGAAAAGAATTCGCTACAGCAAATGAAAACAAGCACAAAAATTGCAACTACAACATGTTGAAGGAAGATATGTAATCAAAAATCCTGACAATAATATTCAAATTGCCTCTCTTCAACAATACACACGAGAATGGGAACGTAAAATAAGAAAAACTGAAGAAGAGTTGAAAATTGAAAGAACTGAAAGAAAAAAGACATAGAGTTGATTGTAGAAACGGAAATAAAATTAAGAAATTGAAATGAAAACAAGCAGCATATAAGAAGGGGGTGAAAGCCAAAACAAAAACAAGAAAAATGAAATTGTTTTAGCATCTCCTACATTTGATCTTAAAATAACACAAGTGCAAATGCTGCAAGAAGAAAGGGAAGAAGAAGAAAAGAAAAAAGGAAAACTAAAAGCCAAAAAAGAAAACAACCCCAAGCTCATAGGTAAGTAGAGTGAAAACAAGCGCTCCTCAGGAAAAATTGGAAGTAGAGGAAGAATTGATGAAGGAAAAAATGAAAAAATGAAGAAATCAATGAAAAAATTGGTCTAATAAAGTAAAAGGAAGATCAAAATGAATGTACTACTGATGAAGAAAATGACAGCGAATTGAAAGAATTTGTTAATACCCAAGGTATTAATTTTGTTGACAGCAACCATATAAACATTGCTACTAATATATCATTGATTTATGTAGTTACATCGGATATATCATGGAGATATTTTAATAAATAAACAAGAGTACAAAAGATGAATTATAAATGAAGGTTAATCAGAGCAATGGAAGAATAACAAAAGAAGGATGATCAAAGCAATTGAATACTAAAACCTATTAGAGAAGTGTTTGAAGTGATTTGGAGTTGACTGGACCTTAGAATATCTTGCTAAAGATCCTATAGCAATTATACTTAAAAACAATCAATCATTGACCTCAACTGAATCACCAAAATCCACAAATATATTTCAAATGCTGAAAATCTGAAACACATTTGAAACACTTATAAGTGTTACTACTACACATGTATTGGCATATAGGTTATTGTATGTCGATATATAACGGATTTATTTAGTTTTTCGAGTTTCAAATTAGATTTATTTCCCCCCATCCCTTCACCAAAAGACACTTCCTTTCAACCACTAGTTAAAGTCTCCTGGAAACGAATTTTAACACCATTTTTCAGATTCCTTTCTACTCCTTCTCCATACATTTACTATACAAATCCATTAAATACTATCCAATTACTCTTATAGATCCACTCTCTTTCACTCCAATTCTTCATTGATTTGCAAGCCACACAATATCAGAGAGTTATATTCGAATTTACATCATTTTCTCTCTGATTTCAGCTTATTTCCTCTAAAGAATTCCAAGATATATTGCAATTGGAGGTAAATAGGATTATTGTACCAAATCTGCAAGAATTTGTATTGAAGATATGACTACTTGCTATTATTTGTTGCTATTGATAAGGAAAAGATGTATCTTGCGGCCCGTAAAATCAAGATTGTATAGGTATTCTTACCACCCATGGAAAGCAAGCGATTATAATGAAATTGTGCACAGTGAAGTGCAGGACTGGATGTAGGATTGGTGAATATGAACTAGTATATAAATCCTGGTGTTATTTACTTTACTACATTTTATTTTATTACTTATTGCTTTCTAATTGCAATTTGAATAGATATAGTAAAAATACTTCACTCCTCTGGTGTTTTAATAGCCTTAAGATCCATTAACACTGTGTTGTAGACACCCAAGTCCCTAACAATTGGTATTAGAGCACTGGTTTTCAAAAATTAATCAACTAGTTTTGAAAAGTATAAATGACCAGTGGCATTAGTATAACATTTTTTAATACTCTTATGGAAGGGAAATCTACCATTAGACCTCCTCTATTTGGTGGCAGTAAGTATGCTTATTTGGCATATATGATGAAATATTATTTGTAGTCTAATAGTTTTAATATTTGGAACATTACCCAAATAGAATACATTGTGCCTCAAACTGAATAACCAAAATGGACACTAGATCAAAAGACACTAGCATGTAATAATTCTAAGGCCGTGAACAATTTATTTTTCTCTTTAGATAGAAATGAAATAAATCGAGTGTCTATTTGTAATTATGCATATGAAATTCGAAGAAAACTACAAGTCACACATGAAGGCACCAGTAAAGTAAAATAGACATAGATATATATGCTAAACCACCAGTTTCAACTCTTTCAAATGAAACCAAATGAGTCTACTCCTTATATGTATTCTAGATTTTAAGATATAGCACATGCCTTAATATCATTAGGAAAGAAAATTACTGAAGAAGACCAAGTCAGAAAGATATTGAATTCACTTCCTAGTGAATCGGATCAGAAGATTCTGGCAATCGAAGAAGCCAATGATATTAGTACTATGGCAATAAAAGAATTAATTGGTAATATAATGTCCTATGAAGTAAAGTTGCAGGTTAGAAAAGAGAATCAAGAAAATGAGAAGAAATCACTGGCACCTAATTCAATGATCGATCAGATGATGATGTTGTTGATGAAAATATTGTGTTTATTACCAAGAAGATCATGAAATTCTTGAAGTATTGGAAAACGAAAAAAATAATAACAATAATTCCAGAAATGGAAATGGTGTTAAATGTTTCGAATGTTATAAACCCAGTCATTTGAAAAGAGACTGTCCCAACTTGAGAAACCAAAAGCACATTTCAAATGCTTTCAATAAGGAGAGAAAACAAGCATCGATGCAACATGAGACGATTCAACATCAAGTGTTAGTAATTCAAAAAAAGAAAAGACCAATGTATGCTTTATGGCAATAGATGATCAGGTATGGAATTTGGATAAAGAATCTACTAATGTTTTGAATGATATGCATCAAAGATACGAAATGCTTAGGAAAGAGTACAACAATAGTTTGGCAGAAATAGATAGATTAAAAATATCTAATGAAAAGTTGAGTAAAGAAAAACAATGTCTAGAAGATGAAATTGATAGATTTAGTGGTCATAAAAATGTAAAGGATTTAACACTTACAAGTTTTGAGAAATGAAAAGTGAAAACGAGTCCTTAAAATCAGAAAATCTTTCAATAAAGTCACATATCAAGGATCTGAATAAGAAAATAACATCTCTTGACAATGTTATTCTTAGCCGTAGTGAGGATTTTGATATGATATTGATAAATTTAACAAAGGGAAGTGTAATCTAGAGAAATTATTATCTGCATCTAAACGTACTAGGAATAAATATTGATTTGTATACACCCCTATGGCTAAATCAAAGAAAAGTAGTACTCAATGTACTAAGTTTGTTAATGCCACCAAGTTCAAACCAAAACCTAGGAAGTTAAAGTTAAATCCTCCAAATAGGTTCATTAACTCATGGGTTTCAAAAAGGTTGGGTAATACTGGAAAAAAATATTGATAGTTTTATTAACAAGGTTCATTTATCTAATATTATATTTTTTTAGCAATGCCAACGGGGTTGAGTGGGCCCCTACCACTTTTATTTATATACCAAAGATGAGTACATAGTAATAAAGACAACAAAAAAACAAACAAGAAAAACAGAGGGCACACGGGATATTAACGCTAACAGAATCTAACGAAACAAGTATATACAAAACTGCAAGAGCCTGCAGGTCCATTAGCTTTCAAAAATTCCTGTTTGGTTTGAGCCTCTCTCTCATCTCATGTCGTAGCAAATGCTTGAATTGGGTAGTATTTAAATCCCTGTTTAGTTCAAATAACATGTGTTTCTTTCAGCCTAAACGCGAGTCACATACTTCTTTAATACATAAGCATATATGCGAGATTTCTTGCTTCTTCCGTGAATGTTACTTTTAATTTCTTCCCACTCCAAACCACTGGTCTGATGCACATTCAAGCCACGGATCTGCTGTAATGCCTCAATCCAAATACCTTTGATAAAAGTGCATTCGACGAACATATGACTAGCCGATTCAGATAGAGTTCCACAGAGATTGCAGCGTTCATTAATGTCCAAGCCTCGGCTCCGCAAGGTATCTTTTGTCAGTACAGCCTAATGAACAATTTTCCAAAGACAGAATTTCTCTCTCCCACTGTTGTTATGTCTCCATGCTGCTTTGTGCCATCTGCAAAACGGAAAATTAGCAGTACCTTGTGTGTTAGAGTATATACTTTTGGTAATGTACTTGTTACTTTTGCAATTCCACATGGTAATGCTATCCACATTTGAATGTACATAACTGCTTTTGATTTTATCCCACGTCCTCTTCACACTCTGCTTAGAAGTAGCAGGCAGCCTTAATTGTCCACCATGAAACATACTTGCCACCATTCTATACATACTATGACACCCCACGTCCATTAATGTCACTCTTTAATAGAATGCATTAAGTTCAGTGAAGTGTTATGGGTAAAGAGATACAGAATCTCACAAGACAGATATATAAAATAGCAACGAAAATTTAAAAATTTATTTTTCAGCAAAAAACATCGTGGTCTCAAAGTCCAGTTACAACATCAAACTGAAATACTGAAATAAAATACATCAAATAAAAGCATTTGTTTGCGCTAAAAACCATCAGAGTACAGAAGTAAAAAGCCATAGTCCCCATAAGTAGCCATAAACAAGTAGACAAGAAGTCAAAGCGGTACATCGAAGCAAATCCAAATCCAAGTAGAAACAAAAAAGAGGGTCTTAATCAAGCCCGAGCATTCCCACCCTGAGAACCTGGGAGGGAAAGGAAGAGAGAGAAAAGGAAAAAAATGAGTCAAACATAAAGTTTGGCGAGTCCAGTTACTTTTAGCATATAAATAAGTAAAAGTATCATGACAAGCATATATACTAGACTAGAGATAACTGTATCATATAACAGGTATGAATAGGATGGACAGGATAAATAGAATTGATTATGCTTCTCAAATACTTTTCTCTGCACTAATACTAGTATACCAAATTAAGTATTTTCCAATTACTTAACAGAAGCAGAATGATCCCAACAGAACATAAATGGTAGACTTAGGTGTACTTTTAGCAATGGGTTTTAACCCCAAGCAGAAATAAAAGGTAACTAAACACAAATAACTTGTGTTACCCGGAACAGAAATAATAGGTATCTAAAAAGAACTAGATGTACCCTAATTACTACCCCCAGCGATCAGCTCCTTACCAAGTAAATACCCTGTGTCGGGCCCACAGTAGGGTGTATTACTTCCTAAAGTAGCAACCAGCAGAAGGACACAGACCTATTTACATTGTTATGGCGTCTTATTTTCCCGGACAGACCGGACCCATGCACGCACATGACCCCGTTGGAACATTCCACCAGAGCACCCTATCCCAAACGAACCACTTATAATTAGCTCAGTAAGCATGCCCTGACCCCTACCTAGTGCGGGGTCCCCTTTTAATACTAGAATGGGTTGCTAACTAATATAAGTCCCACACAATAGATGACATAAGTCAAGACCCTAAACATGTGTCCCCAGTCAACTAGGATTTCTACAGGTTAATTTTTACATAGGTTAATAGTGTTCCTACAACCCCAATAGATTAACATGTTTACTTAACCCCTAACATATCAAACCAACTACATAAGTGTCATACAGTTCCATTAACATATTCCTACGTGTTTACAGGTTCATACACCCCATATTTCAGTTATATTCCATAGTTTAAGTTATGCCCCAAATTTTAGTCATAATCATAGTATAAGTTATTCCCCCAAATTACCATTCCCAGTCATTCCCAATTTAACCCCATTTCGTTCGTACGCATGTTTCAACGATATCGGCCTAAGCTCGAAGGTAGCCTAGGCTATAAAAATAAAAAGGGAAAGAGAGATAAGAATAGAATAAGCATAAACAAAATAAGCATATAATAACATAGTTGGGCATATAATAATAGAAATAGGCATATAAGAACTGAATAGTAGATCATGTGTACATGTAATAGCAGGACTGATTAGGTGCGAATCAAATTCTTAATAGGCATAGGTTTTGGATCTAGATTTATAAACATGTCAGGATTACTTGTTAAATGTTTATATCTAAAAATAATATGAACTCACAAAGATTGGATCTAAAAAATAGAGAATGATACGTTGGAGTTGCAGTAGAGATTCTTGTATACGTATAAGCTGTTGTTGAAGAAAAATATGCCAATTCAATCCAAGCTCGGGCAGCATCTCATTGTCTCCATTGTTTTAGGTGAATAAAACAGTAGAAATGTTGTCTTATTTATAGCCTACTGCCAACGAATCTCGTTCAAAAACAAGTCCAGTTTCAGGAAATGAAGCTAGATGGATCTGGGGTGCGTCGACCTCTGTGTTGACCCTAGGGTCGACACCCCTTTGAGCGTGTCGATCTATGGGTCGACACCCCTGGGGCACGGGTCGACCCTTAATGGGTCTCAATCCTGCGTCCCTTTCCCGCTTCAATTTTGAATTTTTTTGAAATTTTTGGTTTGATTTTGTTTATATATATTTCTCTTATATGTATATAAACTTCAAACCTTAATATCTTCTTCATACGATGTCCATTTTACGCTAACTCAGAGTCTATCTTAAGAAGAATTCAGAGACGAACGCAATGGTATGGTCCATTTACTTAATTCCCAATATTAAATTAAGTTTCCCATAGTTTATCCTTATAATGCTCTTAAAAATTATGGAGTGTTACAACTTATACATACCTACACCAAATTGGTTTATATTTGAAAAAGAAAGCGAGCTTTCAAGAATTGTGCCATATTCCGTCCATGGATCATTCCAAAAGCTGATCCAGACAAATGCACTTTTCCCATACTTGAAGTAAAGCAAAAAGATAGTCTTAAGTTTAATTAAGTTTCTCCACGTCAAACTCATTTTTTATTACTTTCCAGTGACCAGTAGGAGCTCTCTTTGAGTACATGGTCGTAAGACTACGCAACTCAGAGGTTCACTTTTTTACTTAAAATATCATTCAAGTGCTTGGCGTAAGACGTTTTATTCCAAGCATTCATGTTAATTATTCCAAGTCCACCCTTGTTAATGGGGAGTTCAAGTCATTTGAACGATATAGGAACAAGATATTTCGCGTGTATATTGCCTTTCCAAAGAAATCTCATAAAAGCAGTTCTCAACATGTTTAGAAGTTTTTTAGACAAAATAAAGGTTCTTGCCCAATACTCTTTATGGGTTTGGCATCCAAAAACCTAACCCCATGGACCATAGTATAAAAAGAGTATTAGTGTGCACAGTTTTAAAATTTTGTAGGTACCAAATAACATATACTTAAAGCATATGACAAGAAATGTATTAAATCTTGGATGAGTATAAAAATGATTTTTTTAGTGGCATCGGCAAAGTTCGTAACTCAAAGCCTCATCTATTTATTTAATAAAGTTTATTTATAGTTTTATTTGGTTTCCCCTTTTGTGTTTTATTTATATATAAAAACTCTACATATTGTCTAGTGATAAATTACATAATTCTTTTTACCTTTTTATTGATGACAAATGGGGATAAAAGCTATAAATATACTAGACAAAATGATATGGGAGTGCACTGAGTAAGGGGGAGTCAAATATAAAAATATTATATTTTATCTCTCAAATATTTATATAGTTGTCATCGTCAAAAAGGGTGAGATTATTAATACCCAAGGTATTGATTTTGATGACAACAACCATATAAACATTGCTACTAACATATCTTTGAGTTGTGTAGTTACATCAGATATATTATAGAGATATTTTCAGAAATAAACAATAGTACAAAATTAGAATTATAAAAGAACATTAATCAGAGCAATGAAAGTATAGCAAAAGAAGGATAATCAAAGAAATTGAAGACTAAAACCTATTAGAGAAGTGTTTGAAGTGATGTGGAGTTGGTTGAACCTTAGAATATCTTGTTAAAGATCCCATAGCAATTATACTTGAATACAACCATTCATCGACCTTAACGAAATCACCAAGGTCCACAAATATAAGGTAATTTGAAATGCTAAAAATATGGAACACATTTGAAACACTTATAAGTGTTACTACAACACTTATGTCGACATATAGGTTGTTGTATATGAATGAAGAATTATTTCCCTTTATCCCTTGACCAAAGACACTTACTTTCAACCACTATTTAAAGGCTCCTGGAAACGAATTTTAACACCATTTTTTCACATTTTCTTCTGTTAAATTTGGTGATTCAAAATCATAAACTTATGGAAATACATATGCAAAGGGAGAAGTAATCACATGTATTCATTATGGAAATGAATAATTATTTGATAGCATTTATATGAGATGACAGGAAAACAAATGCATATGAAGATTAAGGAATAATATATGCTAGAAGATTTTCATATTATTCTTTCTTGGTAAATGCATTAATATGTGTTTATTTTCTTCCATATTTTCTAAAAGGAATGAGTGAATTACTTGCTATGTTTGCACAATTTGTTGCTATTATCGTTTTCCTCTATTATATTCTTACCATATCTTGGTAAAATAATTGATGACTCGCATATATTTCATTGACCATATATTGGAAGTAGACTTCATTGTAAACCATCCTGGCATGGAGCCAATGATCTCCAAATCGAGTGTCTCTTCTTGTTAAGTCTAATTTGAGGTTTGGATATGTAAACACTTAATTTGTAATCTCTTGTAGTTCTCTAACATGGAATAAAATCTTTTTTTTGGTTGGACGTACACTATCTCGATGGTAGTGGAACCAGTATAAATATTGTGCATCTCTTTGTTTTTTTCGATATAGTTATTAATTTATTTTTGATGTAGTAGAATAATTGCTATCAGATTAGATTTATGTTCAATTGGAAAATCTAGATTATGTTTATTTGTTTTCCGCATCTATGCAACCTTTTTGGACAACAGATTGGTATTAGAGCAAGGCGATTTGTTTTAAATTTCGCATCAATTATTTCTATAAAGGTTGGTAAATTCACTTGTGACTATGCTATTACTATTTCGGATGAAAAGGAGACTTTGGTGGAGAAGATTATGTTGCGAGAGAAGAGTGTTCTAGGCTTAGAACTTTGACGTAGCTTGAGCTCCGGATTCTTATTAAGATGGAGTTATATGTTAGAACGCAACCTGACTAATCGTAGAAAAGAGACTCTTTGTAGAAAACAGCTTGGCGAAACTGCTTAGAGATGGTAGCGACCTAAGACGAACAAATGGAGGTGTTAGCGACCTTTCCAAGTGTTTGAGGACTCTGTATAACTTCAAGTTCTATTGAGAAATGATCACCAAGGCGGAGATCTATTAGGCGTAACTCACATTATATGAGAGTTAGATGATAATGATTTTAGTATGTTAAATGGACCATTGGATTTAGAAACTATATCTAATGTAGCTGATTTTGGTAAAGGATTTGACGTCGTTGAGGCTTATCAACCTGTGATGTCGTCTTGGAGAGTTCAGTTCATAAAGCTGATTTTGGCGGATTTGGTGCCATTGTGGTACATCGTCGATTTTGTGATGCCGTCTTAAAGGAGTGATGCTACATGCACGTATGTGGAAGGAGAGAGATTTATCTTGCATACAGAGATCTGAATTTTGGCTCTGTATTTGATTGGTGATTGAGAGAATTATTATTGGCTTTGGTGGTGTTGAGATTACTTTGGAATTGCCTTCTTTTGATTTTGCATATTTGCAACATTTTGTTGGCAGGCGGGGACATAGTCTGAGCTCGTGAATAAGGTGTGATGGGGGGTAGATTTGCTGGAACCCATTTGGTAAATATTTATTTATGGTTTCTATCTCACTTTAAGATTTTGGTTTAAGGTGGAGTTCTTTTGAAGAGTTTTTTGTTAAAGAGAGAATTTGACTCGAAATGGGGTGATGAAGATATGTGATTTTGCATCAAGGTTAAGTGTTCAATTTTGTGATAAAAATCACAAATTGGTGGAAACAAATATGCAAAGGAATAAGTAATCACATTTATTCCTTACGGAAATGAATAATTATTGGATATCATTTATATGAGACGATAGGGAAATAAATGCATATGAAGATTGAGAAATAATATATGCAAGAAGATTTACATATTATTCTTTCTTGGTAATTGCGTAAGTATGTGTTTATTTTCTTTCATGTTTGCTAAAAAGAATGGGTGAATTACTTTCTATGTTTGCATAATTTGTTGCCATTGTAAATTGCCTCTATTATCTTCTTACCATATCTTGGTAAGATAATTGATGACTCACATATATTTCACTGGACATATATTGTGGGTAGATCTCATTTTTAACCCATCCTGGCTTGGAGCCGGTGATCCCCAAATCGAGTGTTTATTCTTGTTAAGCCTAATATGAGGTTTCGATATGTAAACTCTTATTTTGTAATCTCTTGTAATTTTCTCACGTGGAGTAAAATCTTTTTTTTTTGGACTGGACGTACACTACCTTGATGTTAGTGGAACCAATATAAATATCGTGCGTCTCTTTTTTTTCTTTGTTAAAGTTATTTATTATTTGTTTGATGTAGTAGAATAATTGCTGTCATATTAGATTGATGTTCAATTGGAAAATCTAGATCATGTTTATTTGTTTTCCGCATCTGTACAACCTTTTTGCATAACAAATTCTACTCTTTCTACTCCATACAATTTCTATACAAATCCATTGAATACTATCCAATTACTCTTGAAAATCCACTCTCTTTCACTCTAATTCTTCATATATATTTTTGGCAAGACAAGCGGGGTTGAGTGGGCCCCTACCACATTTATTAAAGGCAAAAAACATACAAAGACACTCAACAAAGAATTGCAAAGTGCAACACAGAGAGATACAACTTAGCACACATAGAGGATATAGTATACAACAACAATAGTAACCATGAATCCTATAAGGAACTGTCAAAATTATATATTGAAGAAGACAAATCCCTCCTAATTTGAAGCTTTAGATTAGCCCACATTTCGTCACAATTTCTCCTCTTCGACATGAAGGCTATTAAATTTCTTTCTTCCCAAATCATTCTCAGAAATTTTTAATGTAGAGAATGAAAAGGACAAGATTATGTTTCTCCATTTGGTGTACAGACGAATGTAATGCCACTAATATATTAAATTAGCTGGATGTGCATTGACACCAAATAATAGTAGAAGTCTCTTCCAAATTCAAAGGGATAGGTGCATTCAAAAAAGAGATGTTCAATAGATTCCTCCATATTGTCACATAGGAGGCGCTTCCCATTTACCATCAATCCCATTTGTCATATCTTGTATTTGGTGAGCAAAGCACCATTAATCATCTTCTATAACATGAAATTCTCCTTAGGAACTACTACAATACTCCACATAATCTTATGCTATTGACAATCAGGCAACAACCACTAATTGATAGGAAGAGTATAGGTAATTCTAACAGAGTGAGGAGACCCATTCCATGTCAAAGTTTCAACCAGATTGTAGTCAATGGACTACAGCAAATTGTCATTTATCATACGTGCATGGTAATTGGGGAAAAAAAGGGAGAACCACTTTACCAGTAGCAAGGAAATTTGTTACAGAAGTTGTTCTATTTATACCAGATTTAATGATGCAATTATAACCCAAAAGCTTCAAGAGAATAATACCCTTAGACATCCAAGGATCGTCCAAGAAAGAAACTTTGCATTTGGACGAAACATTGTATTGAATGAATGGTAGAAACTTACAATCCAACTTCAATAAATTCCTCCAAACCTAGCTGCAAGAAGAGGGAGTTTCCATTATAAAAAACTTGCGCATTTTATCATTGAATCTCCAGCACCAATTGACCCACAAACTATCAGAGCATGTTATAAAGTTATGAAAATGTGTGCTCACTACAGCATAGTTCCATTGTTATAGCGGTAATAAGTCCAGGCCCCCCTTGTTCCTCGGTAATTGCATTTAGAAGAAGGAGCATGGAATAGGATTCCTACCATGTACACTTCCAGTCTAGAGAAATCTACGTAATGCAAAAGTAATCATCGAAATGAGCTTTTTCGGTAAGATGAAAGCTCTTGCCAAGTACACCGATAAGGAGAAACCAATGCTACGAACTAAAGCAAGAAGCTCAGCTTGCGTCAAAAACTTATTTTCTCAGTTGTTCAGGAATGCTATAATTTTGTTATAAAGTGGCATATAGTTTTCTTTGGTCACTCTCGACGAGCACAGTGGCAAGCCCAAATAACTGGACCCCTTTTCAATATGTTGCAAGCAAGAATAGAGTTTAGCATGGCAGCATGAACATCAAAGATTCTAGTAAACATTACTTGAGATTTAGAGGAGTTGAGCTTAAGTCCAGTCTAAGTATAGAACGCAAGCAGGGTTTCAAGAATAAAGAACATAGATGAGTCCTCCGGTTTGGAGAAAACCATAATATCGTCTGCGAATAATAGTGTACAGATTGAGTTATGCTTGCATTTAGGGTCATACGTAATCAAACCATGATTGAATTTCCCTTTAAACAAACGGTCAACAGCTCCATAATAAAAATAAAAATGTAAAATGAAATTGGATCTCCCTGACGAATTCCTTGTTCTCTTAGAAAAGCTTGAATTTCTGCCATTATACACTAGTAAGAAACTTAGGGTTGACATACAGATATAGAGCCATACAACAAAATTTTTGGGAAAGTTCATTCTAGCTAGAATCCTGACAATCGAAGTCCGTTGCAAGCTATCATAGGCCTTACTCAAGTCCAACTTCAACATAACCGAGGGGCATGCATTAACACAACCGTAGCCCTTAACTAACTCGTGTGTTAATAACACATTGTCCAGGATATTCCTAGTAAGTAGGAAGGCCGATTGATTTTTAGAAATCAAGGAAGGAAGAACAATCAATAGTCTATTGGCCAAAGTTTTCGAAATGCACTTATGAGTGACATTACAGTTGGAGATAGGGCGAAAAGAAGATACCTTTGATACACGCTTATTTTTGGGAATGAGGACCAGGCTAGTAGCGTTCACTTTAGACATTAACTTGAATTTGTCAAAGAAATTGTGAATGACTTTATAAAAATCCGACACAATGATATTCCATGAAGATAGGAAAAAATTTAACATTAAATCCATCTGAACCCCCACTAGATTTTTTATTCATGGAAAAACGGAATGTTTTATTTCAACATCGGTCACTCCTATAATAAGATAATTAGATTGGATTGAGGATAGATAAGGTAGGTTAACACCATCAATAAGCGATAAATTAGGACTGAAGTTGCAACTATCGCCAAGGAGATTAGTGAAGTAATTTAATAGCACAACGTCAATCGTATCAGGGGTGTCATGGAAATTATCTGACTCATCTGTTATATTATGAATGTGCTCAGTAACCTGTTTTACCTTTACCACTACATGAAAAAATAGAGTGTTTATGTCACCTTCATGCTTCCATTTCTGATTTAACTACTGCTTCTTCAAGCTAGCTTCAATTTGCAAGGCCACGTTCAGTTAACCAAAGATCATATTTTCCTCTAATGCAACATCCGGATCATTCGGGTTATTGAGTAAATTATTCTGTGCCTGGTTCAGAGACACTTTAAGCATATCAATTAACTTAGACCCAAAACCAAATTTATAAGAAGCCTATATCCACATAGTGTTTCTTGTTTCTTTATGTTTCTTACATAGAATAAACATAGGGTTACCATAGAAAAGTGTAGACTAGGAAATGAAAATTTTAGAAGAGTACTCCGGATCAAAAATCCAAGAGTTGAAAATTATAAAACTTCTTTTCTCTCTTTCCAAAGGCAATCCATGGGTAAGGATGATGAGGGAGTGGTCAGAAAGAATAGGATTGGGTAGGTAAGCATGTAGGTTAGGCCAAGCTTGTAGGGCTTTGAAGTTGTAGAAGGTATGATCAGTATTAGTAAAAGTACGCATATCGCTTCTACTACGATTATTCCAAGAGAATTGAGCACCCGTAGTGTTAACAGTGATGAGATCGTCATTTAAGACAACAGTATTAATTAGCTTAATATCATGTAGAAGAAAAGGAGTATCACAGGACTTGTCGTGTAAATGAAGACGACAGGTGAAGTCACCCAAAACAACTCAAGGGTGGGTATCCTATCTAAAAGAGGGGAGAAGATCAAAAAGCAACTGCCTTGAATTAACATTGTTATATGCATATATGATGGTAAGGTAGAAGGTTATGTGGTCGGTGAGATTGGTAACATGGTAATGCATGAGCTGCCTAGTTGGAAAGTCGAGGTGTAGGGTTGGAAACACAGGGTTATGAATGACAAGAATTCGACCATAAGAAGCGTGATCTAAATTGTGAGTAACAGACCATCCAGGTTTGATATAGGAGGCAAAGGAGATAGATAGTTGTAGGTAGTTGGTTTCTAGAGGTGGAGACTATATTGATTGATTATATTTCTATCTTGGTCTAATTTAAGTTGGTTATGAGTACCCCTAACATTCCACACTGGTAGATTTTTACACATTGATTAAACTCCTTGGAAAGTGAGCCAGCCAGTGTCATCCTCCATGTTTTAGGAGATTAATAGTCAGTAACATTTGTACTATAGGGAGTTTTTTGTTGGGAGTCATCAAGGAGATAGAAGGGACAACAACAAAGCTAGATTGCAGCCAACTAGGGATAACTCAAGTGAATTTGTAGGATGATTTGGGAGGAACCACAGCCACAAGAGAGGAGAAGCTAGTGGAAATTGGGGTGGTGTTGAAATTTTGCATGGTGACAGGTTGGCTACATGTAGATAATGTGCATGGACGTGTAAACAAAGTTGAGGGAGGAGAAACAATGTTGGTAGGAAAAACAGGGTTGGTAACGACATGTGAGTTGGTAGCATTGGTAATTGGAGAAAAGATGGGGTCAGCAAGGGACATGCATAAATCAAAAAACTTCTTGTGTAGGACTCTGTCGGGTTCAAATCATCATAAAGTAAGGTTGGTTGGGTGTTAGGAGAGGGATTGGCATTAGTGGGGTTCGGTGGAATAAATGCATGTGCATAGGGATCAAAATGCACATGCAAATCGATGTGCATGTCTGTATTAAATTCAGACAGGTCTATTTCGGGTATCATAAAGTCTTCATCGTCTGGATTTTCAGCTTGTACATGAATCACTTCACCTTCCTCAATTTCATTTTTCCTATTATCTTTTGTGTTATGATTAGCCAACAGATCAAAACTGTTGCTAGTTGCAACTGAGGGAAGAGGCAGTATTCCTTTCGATTTGTTATGGGTACCACTTAATGCTTTTTCATTATGTCTTTGCGAATTACCTCTTTCCTTGCCTTGCGCAGAAATAACAGCATGTTCCACATTTTTTTTTACTTATTACATCCTCCATGATTTCTTTGTCAGCTCTGCGATTGTTATTACTCCTCACTTTAGTCCAAACTTGTTGCCTTTTTAGCATTGGTGCACCATGATACTTACTGACATTTGCCTTAGCTACAACTATCTTGCTCCTCTTTATAACTTGCATAACATTTTGAGTTTCCTGAACCTCAACAGCTTCATATTTCTTTTCAGCTACAATTTTCCAGAGAGTGTCCAAAGGAATTACACCCACTACAAATTTCAGGCCTCCAAATATATTTAACATGAACATAGTGGGTACTACCGTTAGGCAATTGAATGGGAAACTCAGCTGGTAAATCAGCAGACGTAGTTATTTCAATCAAACATTTCACAAACTCTAATCTTTCCAATTTTTCTGTCGATTCATCCATGCATAAAAATTTACCAATTCGAGACGCTAGCCAACAAACACGAATCAAAGACCAGTAAACCATTGGAAGGTTATACAACTTTATCCACATTAGGACTGCCTTAATACCACGACTACTATCTCATATGGATGGATCCCATGCCTTTAGGATGAATAACTTTTTCCTTATTACAACTGGATCAGATGCAAGAATTTTCCTTCTGTCCTCATCAAAATACAAATTGAAAAGGAACAAAAGCCCATTAGAGTTGACTTTAACCCTACCTTTAAGACGCCAAAGCTTCTTAAGATTATTGATGACTGAAGTATACGAGAGAGGTTGATCCAGAAAGAACCCTACGATAGTGTCTTTCCATTTGTCGTCACCGGCTTGAACTATGACATCGGAAGGAATCAAGACACCCTTATCAAAGACAAGCGGAATGTCAAGAGGTTGGAAAATACTAGCATTTATTGGATTTTTGGAAAAAAGAGAGTTGAACTTTGACTTAGGAGGGAGAACGGATGCAGATGGAAAGTGTAAAGATGGCGGAGGAGGGTTGAGAGCTAGTGGTATGCGTGGCGGGTTTAGGATTGTTGGTGGAGTGGTGACGGGAAGGGCAATGGGAGATGGGACAGTGGTTTGATTGGGCGGGAAGGGGAAGAATGGGTTTAGCAGGGTAATGGTATAGGGGAGGACACCATTAGAGAGAGAAAGTTTATTGACAAAATCTAATCACTCCAATTCTTCAATGATTTGCAAGCCACATAATATCAGAGAGTTATATTTGAAATCACATCATTCTCTCTCTGATTTCACCCTATTTTCTCAAAGAATTCAAAGATATATTGTCATTAGAGGTCTATAGGATCATTGTACCAAATCTGCAAGAATTTGTATTGAAGATATGACTACTTTCTATTGTTTGTTGCTGTTGATAAGGAGAAGGTGTATCTTATGGCCTGTAAAATCAAGATTGTGAAGGTGTTCTTACTACCCATGGAAAGCAAACGATTATAGTGAAATTCTGCACGGTGACGTGCAAGACTGGATGTAGGATTAGTTAATCTGAACCAGTATAAAAATCCTTGTGTTAATTACTTTACTACATTTTAATTTATAACTTATTTCTTTTGGGTCGCAATTTGAATAGATATAGTAAATACACTTCACTCATTTAGTGTTTGAATAGCCTTAAGATCCAGTAACACTGTGTTGTAGACATCTCGGTCCCTAACAAAACTAACAAACATTAAAGAAGAAATTAAAAAAGAAAGCTTTGATAGTGATTGTACCCATTCACATAATGTAGTTACCCTAGCAGACATTGATACTTACTCCACTACGCCATAGATGGCCTACTGCAGCACCAGAGAAGTGATGCAGGAAGTGCCAAAAAATGTTGCTATTGGCTAAAAATGATCAAGGGCAACACTTTATCGGTGTTGCATTTTGTCGCGTTGCCCTAAAGTCAAAGGCAACATCTTTACCATCCAATTGCAGCATTTTCGTGATGTTGCCACAAATACTAATTTTATTTAAAAGTGGGCCCCATCTTATTTATTGTAACACTTTTACCATCCAATGGTAACACTTTTACATTGCAAAAATGTTGCTATAGAAATTCCATCTCTAACATGATTAAATATTTATTTAATAGCATACTTCTGCACAAAATTTGATTTCAAATAGTGTTTTATTAAATAAAATATATTATCCCAATAACTGAAATAGTACAAATTTTTGACTCCAATATTTACAGCTCAATGATTTACTACAACACTGATTATTCACATATACAGATATTCTTCACTAAATCACTCGGTTCACTCATTACATATACAGTTTCAATTTATACAAACACTGACACTAACGAATATATGCCGAGTCGAAGTCGAGCGTCCAACTGAAGGTGCGCCGAGTCAAAAATCGTAGTTCCTACATTGTAGGATTCACCTTTGATTTTATTGCATCAAGAATCGTAGTTCCTTCATTGTTAAAAATTAATATGTTATACGAATGTCTGTATCATGATATGGTTAGTTGATAGAAAGATAGAATCAGAACACTAACCAACGGTGATTTTTCCATTTGGACCATGCCACCCAACAGTCCGTCCACCACGCTGAAAACCCAAGTTATCGGCATGAGTTCCTGTTACAAAAATCTTAGAAGCATTCGCAAGTGGAAGAATTGGTTTTTTAATGTGATTTTCCAATTTTCAATAGCACAAGTGATTTTCTCACTGTTTCTATGGCCAAATCCCTATGTTCCTATTCATGCGTTTTGATTGTTTTGATTACAGTATATTGCATACAAAAAAAACACTATTTTTGTTGTATATTTACCTGTTTACCGAATTCCTTAGCTAGGCTTGAATCGGCAAGCAGGTTCTCAAAATGACCCATAACAAATTTAACACGAAGAATTCGTTTACTGCATCGACAGTTTTGCTCATGGGAACGTGGAAGGCCGAAAGGACCTTCCATACTAACCCGCCTAATACCGATACGACAAGAGGTTGAAACACTAAGAGCATCAACCCGGAAAAGCGTAAGGATTATCTGGAGCCAACTTCCGAAACACCCACAGCATAAATTCTAAGAGAATGTCTTGATAAACAACAGACGAATTACCTAGAACAACCTTCTAGAGCATCAGGCTATACCTGGAAATCCCACCAAAAAGTAAACCGGAACCCGGAAGGGATACAAGCTATCCACACTAGTCTATTCAACACAGACATCGATAGTGATTCCGAACCGGCAGCTATCCACATACATAATGACGGTAGGCTCCTCCAAGTATTCACGGGAAAATCGGGAGCCTTTATCCAAAACTCTATGATCGAGAGCATGCAACCGAGAGCTCAAAATATCTCCCAAAGAGCTAAAACGACAGCACATGCATAACAATCTCAAAGAGGCTCATGGTTAGCTGAAACCTTCACTGCAGAAGCTATGATTAACACTTCAAAACATCCAGAAGCGAAAACATTCAAGTCCAAAGAAAAATGCGGCTGACAAAAATTCCTGAAGGTCCAACGTCCCAACAGCGGAGGGGGCGCCAAGTTCCGTATAAATAAGACCCCAGGAGTCACATTAGAGAGGATCCGAATTCTCGTACTCTTCCTCTTTAGAAAAACAAAAAAATGGAGACTAATTTAAGGATCTCTTCGATTCTATTCATGTAAAAAAAAGATTAATAAAGGGCAAGTTCTACACCTATGGTATTTATTGTGAGTTTATCATTTTCAGTTATTGTGATTTTGGTTTATTGTTTGCTACCTATGTAAGCCTGGTTTCTTGGCTGAATTTATACCTATAATCGGAGGAAATGAATCCTCTCAGTCGACCTAAACCCTTTCTATAAGCTTAGGTATGATCAACGAGCTTAGATCTCCCAGTGAATTTGGTCTTGGTACCTAAAAATGGTAGTCTGACCTAAATTTGTGAAGGATAAGCGAACTATTTCCCTCTCAGGATCATCCCCGTCGACCTGATTATGTTGTTGACGAAAACCATCGTTAACATTTTGGTGCTAGAAGGAGGGGCCTGAACCTCCGGTCCATTGGTTAACCCTACCACATATCTATCTGCGTTGTTCCATCCCGGATTAGACTGGAGTTTGAAGAAGCAAACTTATGGCTAAGAGGCCCCAGCAAAAGCCTTCAGGATCTCAAATGGATAAGCTGAAAATCGCTGATCCGGGAGTAATAAAAGAGCAAAGATTGAGAGCAGAAGCTTTGTGGGTAATAAGGCGGAAAAGAAAAATGGAACCACACACATACGACACTTGGGATAATAGCCTTCACTACACAGGACAAATCTTAATACCTCCTCCAAGTAGTTCTACATCAGGGGATACTAGCATTTTCTCTCACCTAAGGAAAGGTCTCTACAAGCAGATTAGAAGAACGACATTTGAGCAAGAAATAATGAGCGGTTTTGACAACTTCACCCACAAATGGTCCGAAGGGATAACATCTCAACCCCAGTACGTTTAGGGAGGAAAGAACGAAAGTGTAGGCACAACGGCTAGGCTGGGTCACAAAAAGATTAAACCCCAGTAGAAAAAGAAGGGCGTACGCAAGGGTTACCCAAGGAATATTACCTCACCACTTCGATGGAGATCATTTACTTCCTAACCAAACACGAACTCAACTATTGGTCACTCACGAAGAGAAAGCCGAAAAACGAAAGTAAAATAGGAGGGTCCTATTGCCATTACCACATAATGAATGGACGCAAGACTAATCACTACAAAATTCTCCGGGAAACCATTGTTAGATTCATCAGCCAAGGCCAATTACGAGAATTTATGAAAAAAATCAAAGTGATTCTGGTAAAAAACCTTATGAAAAGGATTACTAAACATGTGCGAGGGTATGGAGAACCCTCTTTTTGGAATTTAAAAGGAAACCCAAAAGGGGTCAAACCGTAAATGGATTAAATCCCTTGTCATTGCCAAATTGGTCAGGAGGAGGCATCCCCCAGAGGGGGATGGTGTGTTGGTCTTTCTCCATGCCCAAATCAGAGGGGGCAAGGTTAAAGCATCAAAAGCGTAAGGCTTCTTTTCACACCAGAAATGGTCGTGGTGGTGCATCTAACCTTAGCACACCCTGCCTCTGCTCATAGAAGAGTACGCCCTGCCTCTGCTAGAACCGAGCATGTCCTACCTATGCTCGTAGAAGAGCACGTACTACCTCTGCTTATGTTCGTGTTACCCGAAGAAAGGAGCGCAAACCCCTATAATCGCCTATGATGGTCAGGATAGGGCACCCCACGGAGGGAGGTGGCGTATAAGTCTCTATCAGAACCTACGATGGTCAGTATAAAGCATCAAAAGAGTAAACCATAGTTATGTACCTACGATGGCCCCGTCAAAGTTTCTAAGACCTTATCATCGCCTACGATGATCAGGATAAGGTGCCTCCTGGTGGGAGGTCGAGTAAGTCCATGGGCCCTGCTTGAGGATAAGTTAACCAAGTGCACCGAGCGCACAGGCCCAAAGAGTGGCCAACAAAGCACATACATCCTCTGCTTTGACATCAAAATCCCAAGGAGTGGATCGGGTAGCACGTACGAACTCTGCTTCACAAATCAAATCCTAAAGGGATGCCAAAACAATAAATACCGGAGGGGGCTCTGGCCTTCCATATATTAATGCCTGAATCTAGGTCGATTCGGCTCTTCACACATGATGGAAGAGGTTTCCAGTCTTCTATCCATATTAATACCCGAATCTGGGACGATTCGGCTCTTCACAAATACCTGAAGGGGTTGCGGCCTTTTATATCTTAATGCCTGAATCTGGGTCGGTTCAGATCTTCACACATGCCAGAAGAGGTTTCCGGTCTTCCATCTATGTTTATACCCAAATCTGGGTCGATTCGGCTTTTCACAAATACTGGATGAGGTTCCGGTCTTCTATATATTAATACCCTAAACTGGGTCATTTCGGCTCTTCGCAAATACCGGAGGGGGTTCCATCTTCTATATATTAATACCCGAAACTGGGTCGATTCGGCTCTTCACAAATACCGGAAGGGGTTCCAGTCTTCTATATATTAATACTCGAATCTGGGTTGATTTGGCTCTTCACAAATGTCAAAAGGAATCCCGGTCTTCTATTCATATTAATGCCGAGTCTGGGTCTTTATATTAATGCCGAGTCTGGGTCGATTTAGTGCTCTGCAAATACCGGAAGGGGGCTTCACGGTTCCCAGTCTTTAATTATTCGGATAAGAGTTATTTCGGGACTTCCACTAAAGTCTGACCTATGGTCTAAATACCCAAGTTGGGGTAAATTCAGTTCTTCATAAACATTGGAAGAAGCAACCCAACCTCCTCTCAATGCCGGTCCCAGGCGCAAATCACAATCGGTTGTAGGGTTTCGGTCTCAACACAAGGCATCTGGATCTGGATCGGTTGGAATTCTCAAAGCTGAACAAGAAAGAGTTAGTCAACCTTGTCCTAACTCAGATCTTACTTGGAAGCGCATTTCCACCATTATTAGACGCAAACTAGTAGCCTCCCTCACTTTTTTCTCAGGAAAGTGCCTTTGATTTATACGAGTATATCAAATGTTTGCACTAACACACGAAACATGAATGAGCACTATAGACATTTCATGTTTAACGCACCTCGATACTGTTAATCCCACCAAGAGTATAGGCCACTATATAAAATCCTATTAGACAAACTTCCAACGAAACGCGCTAGAGATGTGCATCTTGTCATGATATAACCATAACTAAAGAAAAGCGTTTATACTGAAATGTGTGGCCGCGTGTTAAGTAATATCATTGTAAGTCCTACTCCTTTCATTTTTAATGCACCTCGATACTGTTAATCCAACCAAGAGTATAGGACGCTATATAAAAGCCTATAAGACAAACTCCCATAGAAACGCGCCAGAGATGTGCAACTTGTCATGATATAACCATAACTAAAAAAAAGCGTTTATACTGAAATGCATGGCCGCGTGTTAAGTAATATCATTGTAAGTCCTACCCCTATTCGTAAATACTATTGTTATAGAATACTATACTCCGCCGGCAAAATGTTGTTTACTTCATACATTACATAATTGTTTACAAGGAAGTTCATGAGATGAATACATCTCCCAAAAAAACACCTATGTCCCAGCACTACAACTCCCGTATAAGCAATAGTCTAGCTCTTGGTAGAATGCATCTTATTCATGGGACCAGGAAGAAGTTACAGAATGATGAATTGCAGTACATAAAAGCCCGTCACTTTTCGCATCTTTTCTATGAGCACGCATGAGTCATCCAAAGGTTTTGGCTACCACTTTAATGCTTGATTGAAAGCCTTGCACATTTCACGAATTTTTTTGTTTTCCTTCTTCAAATTAAAGGCATCTTTGCGCAAAGACTGTTTCTCCTTTTGTAATTGCTTAATTCTAGAAGTATAAAAGTCAGTACGATGAGAGTTTCCCTTAATTCTCTTCCTATCATAAAAAACCTTTCAAGTTGGCCTTAACCCGTCTATGCCACCTGACACAAGGGACTAGTCCATTCCAGAGGGAAAGTCTCTTATCTCAAGCTCTGAAGATTCGGACCTTGTCTGCAACGACCCGCATTCTACGTATCAAAGGATTGTAGAATATTTATTTTATTTCCAAACGAAGTCATATGGTCGTGTAACTTTGTGAAACGACTATAGGGGTCATTTCCCACATTTACGATTTTTGCCGAATTTCGAATGATCGTTTTTACCCGTGGCGAACCTTATTTCACCTATAACTTTTGACTGGTAAGGAGTTTTGACCTAAAACAACTTCCATTGGATTCAGATGATGGTTTCCCATTCCGTAGAGTGGTCACATTAATCAAAGGGATTTACCGTCTGGGAGATATGGCTGAAATAAGATTTGAAGATCGAAAACAGCCTTAATGGGCTTAATAGGGTGATTAGCAACTAAGCCCATAACCCATTTCGGGATTAGGGTTATGGGAGGGCAGAAAGGAGTTAGAGAATCATCTGCTTTCATTTTTCTAGCCGCCACAAACTTTTCTCTAACCCTAATCTTGGCTTCTATCTTCCAAACGTCCCTCTAATCGCTTTCAAATCACTAATTGATCAAATCTACATCAAATCAATCCGGATTAACACCAAATTAGAGTTAGAGCTACCGCACCACATTGGAATCCGAGCCAAATCAGTAAAACTTTCATATCTAAATTTATTTTTGGCTAAGGTGAGTGATTTACATGTTTATACACTAATTATGGCTAATTAGGGGTGATTAGTGATAATTAGCGAAATTATACATCATAAAAATATGGACAGATAAGTTGAAATTCTAAAATCATATTTTATGTCACTGATATGAATTTGGATTAAGTTTGTTAATCCTATAGTTAGACATGGTTAAGGGGAAAATCACATGGTCAAGGGGAAAATCATGGTTTTGGGTGTGATTGATCTAAATTAACATATGAAATCATTATTTTGATGTTTTTGGTTGATTCTACATGTAACTACTACTGTTTGGTATGTTTTGTTATTGCATAGGAAAGTTAGAATGGTTGAAAATGCCGTCGTTTTACGAAATTAGCTTGCTGGAAAAACTGCAGGGTTTCGGTTCCTGATGGTGGCCACGGTCACGAACCGCCATGACCAAAAGGGTCACAAACCGCCTAAACCAGGAGGGTCACGAACCACCTTGACCAAAAGGGTCACAAGCTACCTTAACCAGGAGGGTCACGAACCGCCTCGACCAGGAGGGTCACGAGCCGCCTCGACCAGGAGGGTCACGAGCCGCCTAGACCAGGAGGGTCACGAGCCGCCTTGACCAGGAGGGTCACGAGCCGATAGTGACCACGACCTCAGGGTAACTATGAACCCATCATGACCACGACCCCAGGACGACCATGAACTGATGGTGACCACGACCCCAGGGTGACCATGACCCCAGGGCGACCATGACCTCAGGGTGACCACGACCACTATGGTGACCACGAGCGATGGCGATCACGAGCCGATGATGACCATGGACTGAGCTGTGATAATGACCGAACCGAACTGGATTTGAGCTTCTACCATGTGACGACGATTGTGAACTCTTCTGTAGACCAACTCCAATTAGACGAAAACCCGAGATGCAAAGGAAGCCCAATTGGGAAGTTATCGCTCAGGATCCAGATGGGAACCAACGAGTTAACTTCTAGAGTTGGGCTTTGCTGCAGGATGTGTGCAAAAGGGTTATCGATATCTATAACTTTGGTTCACCTTTGAGAGAGGGGACATGTAGACGAACTAGAGCCAGGGCTTTGTGGACTGGTTGGCCTATAACCTAGTGCTAGGGCTAAGTGGACTAGGTAGGGTAATTGACTATATGCTAGGGAAGTGTGGTCATAGCAATAGTTGAACGGAGTTGGGCTCCATCATATCCCCAAATGGATTCGGTGATCAAAATGGTGGATATCGTATGCTTTACGCACTGAGTGAGAGATGTGAGGATAACTGCTATGTTTGATGCTTGCTATCACCATGACACCCACACTTCCATTTTACACTCCATGTTAGTGTTTACCTTAGAGTATTGTATGTCTTGTTGTGCTAACTCTTTGGTTGCAGGTCCACGTTAGGTATGATTATTTATACATTTTATTGCTTTATTTAGTGGTATAGATTTGTTATCGCAAATGAGCAGACTAGAGGCAGATTACGTGGTTATGCACGAGTAGCTATCCGGAGACGAGCAGGACGCTTCGATG
Organism: Allium sativum; assembly: GCA_030737875.1. NCBI lineage: Eukaryota > Viridiplantae > Streptophyta > Magnoliopsida > Asparagales > Amaryllidaceae > Allium > Allium sativum. The sequence goes on from CM060925.1 coordinate 208,377,446, forward strand.
TACTATATATATTCTCCCTGTGTTGTTTCTGGTCATTGCTTTGGGCATTAGTAGTGTACCTCTTTTATTTCCTTTTAGAGACAGTGTTTTGAAGTTGTAATAATTGGATATGAAGCTGTGTTTCGGATTCCGCTACTCTGATGGATATGGTTTAGTTTTCAGCTTATATACTATCTCGCCTATTTTATATCAAGTTATGTTATTATTATATTTTATTCCATACGTTGTGAGATATATTATAGGTTCTTTGGTAATTCATCATTTCAACCCTTTTGACGACCATCTCGTGCTAATCGGGCATTGGCATAACGCATTTTGGGGAAATGTCTGATTAGTTCAGGGTGGGCAGTCACACTTTGTATCAGAGCCTAGATTGCATAGTTTAACCTAGGGAAAGACACTTGGGAGAGATAGTATACGTATATGAGGGCGCGTATTTGTGATATTTTGGTTTTCAGAAACTATATATATATATGTATATATATATATGTATGTGTGTGTACTATTAGTATATCTAAGGATGAAGTCGCACTGCATGGGCACCACTAAGAAGATGGTTAATCGTTTTCCCTTTACAGATTGAACGATGAGCCAGAATACGAGGAGTACGATGAGGAACCCCGCATAGGGAGTTGAAGAGGGAGCAGGTTCAGGGGCCAACAACAGGAATGTCCCTGATATAAGGACGATGTTTACTGCCTTCATGCGAGAGATGCTTAGGGATGATCAGGGAGTGATTTCTAATGCTGCTAACGTTGGTGGTGCAGTAGTGCAGGCGCCTAGAGCCGATTTGGCAAAGCTCAGCAAGGATTATACTACTCTTGGAGGGAAGTCGTTCCATGGAACGGAATCAGCCACGGAGGTTCAAGATTAGCTTGATGTTGTGAGCGCATTTTCATGGATTTGGGGATCGATGATGCAATAAAGATAAAGTTAGCATCGCATCAGCTTCAAGGATGGCCTATGAATCGGTAGAATGCCATTAAAGCGGCTACTCTCGAGGATCAAATTACTTGGAATCAGTTTAAGACTTGCTTTAGTGACAAGCTCATTCTAGCTGCTCATAAATCAGAATTGTTTAGGTAATTTTTGGAACTTAAGCAGAATTGTAGGGTAGTCACAGAATATATTGTTGAATTCGATACCTTATCGAAATATGGATTATCTCTCATCGACACTGCCGAGAAGAAGAACAAGAATTTCATAACTGGCCTAGATGGGTACCTAGGGGAAAGACTTATAAACCATATCGATGAGACATTCGAATATATTGTGGGAAAGGCATTTAGATCAGAGAGCCTTTACCCTAAGACGAAGGCTGAGGTCGTTATTACATCAGCAGAGGAGCCGAAACTGCAGGCCAGTAGTGAAGGCAATAAGAATTCCCAGAATAAGTGAAAACAGAACCAAAACATGAATGGTCATAAAAAGAAGAATTAGAAAAATATCGAGTGCTTTAGCTGTGCAAGAAGGGTCACTATGCCAAAGGCTATCGAGCGAGGCCAGGGGGGAGGAAGTGCTCCAATTGTGGCCAACTGGGACATCTCAAGGATAAATGTCCACAACCCCCTAAGGAAAAGCATAACGTGAAAGCATATGCTATCAATGTTGTTCCTTCTTCGTCGAATACCCCAAATGCGGTGGAGAAGGAAAGGGTATCATTATTCAAGGTATGCTTTCTATTTATGATGTTCCTGTTTGAGTATTGTTTGACACCGGGGCTTCTCATTCCTTCTAGTAACCTGGTAGATAGGTTGGGATTGGAACCCGAGATTGTCCATAGACCTTTAGTTGTGACGAACCTAATCAGTGGTTCGAATAGCCTATGTTTGATTTGTCGTAATTTGGTCTTATCGAGTCATGGGTGTATGTTTGCTTGTGATTGCTTTGTTTTGGGCTTTACTGGGTTTGACATTATTTTGGGAGTTGATTAGCTCCAAAGGTATGGGGTGGTGGTAGACTATGAGGGTTCTTCAGTGACCACTAGAGCGAATGATGGGCGGAGGGTGGTATTGGATTGCCTAACTAGTGATGGGGTGATGGCTAGTTTCCTAAATTCCCTGGACATCTCGCATGATGAGTTATCAGACATGCCTATTGCTAGCAAGTATCCGGACATCTTTGAGGGGGTGACCGGACTTCCACCACACCTAGAGATCAAGTTTCGGATTGATTTAGTGAAAGATGCCAAACCTGTAGTGATGCCTCTTCGTCGTATGGCGCCAAGGGAGCAGAGAGAGATCGAAGTGCAAGTAGGCGATCTCTTGAAGAAGGGGTTTATTCGAAGAAGTGTTTTCGAGTTGGGAGCACCAGTTGTATTTGCTACTAAGGCTGATGGTTCCCTTCGCTTATGTATGGACTACCGCGAGTTGAATAAGGTGACTAGGACGAATAAGTATCCTCTTCCATGGATAGATGATTTGTTAGATTAATTAAATGGAGCAAGAGTGTTTTCCCAGTTGGATCTCGCAACAAGATTTCATCAGCTCCGAGTAGCAGTTGAGAGTATACATAAAATGACATTTCGTACGCCGTCTGGATTCTATGAGTGGTTGGTCATGCCATTCGGGTTGACCAATGCACCCGCATATTTGGTGGATCTTATGAATAGGGTTTTCAAGGATCAATTAAATAAGTTTGTTCTTGTGTTCGTGAACGATATCTTGGTTTACTCGAGGACAGAGGAAGAACACAAGGACATTTGAGGACAGTGATGGAGATGTTGCGGAAACACCAATTGAAAGTGAAATTTTCTAAGTGTCACTTCTGGAGGAGGGAATTGAGGTTCTTGGGCCATGTTGTTTCAGAGAATGGTATAGCCGTGGATCCCGCGAAGGTGGTTATGGTGCAAGATTCATCTACGCCCAAGAATGCAACGGACGTGAGAAGTTTCTTGGGATTAGTTGGATATTATGGTAAGTTTATTCATGACTTCTCTAAGACAGCAGCACCATTAACTCAGTCGACCAACAAGAATCAAGCTTTTGCTCGGGACGAAAGGCGTGAGAATGCATTTAAGGGTCTAAAGGATAAGTTAACCTGTGCACCAGTGTTAGTTATTCCTAAAGGGAATGAAAAGATGACAGTATACACAGATGCTTGTGGTACCAGACTAAGTGTTGTACTGATGCAACGGGGTAGGGTTGTGGCTTATGCTAGTAGGCAACTGAAACCACATGAGAAAAGATATCCTACCCATGATTTGGAATTGGTAGCGATCGTGTTCGCTTCGAAGACATGGAGACACTATCTCTTGGGAGAAAGATTCGAGTTGTTTACCGATCATAAGTCACTAAAGTATCTTTTCTCTCAAAAGGATTTAAATCTTCGTCAGCAGAGATGGTTAGAGTTCATATGATTTCAATATTGCATACACACCCGGGAAGGGGAATGCGGTAGCTGATGCATTAAGTAGGAGATATGCCAGTTTGGGGGCTATGTTTTTGGAATGGAGGTAACTAGATTACATCGCGGGATATGATTTCAGACCTAAGTGCATGAATTGCCAGTTAGTTAAACCCAAGCGAAAGAAGCCTAGTGGTCTGTTACAACCATTGGAAATTCCCAAACGGAAATGGGAACAAGTATCTATGGATTTCATTGACGGTTTACCAAGGACTAGATCGGGTCGTGATAGTATTTTGGTGATTGTGGATCGATTGACCAAAAGTGCACAACGTATTTCATATTTCTCAGTTATGGAAGTTCATGCACGATTCTGATATTACTATTTCACCAGATCAGTTGGATAATATCGAGGTAGAATCCGAGGTAGTTGGAAACCGTAGGCCGGTTTGTATTGTCGGACACGATTCAAAGCAACTTCCGAGGAAGACAGTGAAACTGGTTAAGGTCCAGCGGGGTGATATTGAGAATAACCGTACTTGGGAAACATAGGAGAACATAAGGAAGTCATATCCAGAGCTCTTCACCTGGTAATATTTTAATCACGATATAGTTTTTCCCTTGTTAGTAAACCGCATGCTAGGATAGGCTTGTTATGTTATTGTATATGTTTGATTGTTTGTAAATGGCAGATAGGCATGCGACACACCATTGTATGTTTTCTTGGTTAAGGAATTTCGGGGGCGAAATTTCTTATGCGAGAAGAGTGTAACGACCCGCATTTTACGTATCGGAGGATCGTAAAATATTTATTTTATTTTCATACGAAGTCATATGGTCATGTAACTTAGGGAAATGACTACTGGGGTCATTTCCCACATTCACGATTTTTGCCTAATTTTAAATGACCGTTTTACGTCTAGTGAATCTTATTTTGACTATAACTTGTGACTGGTAAGGAGTTTTGACCTGAAACCACTTCCATTGGATTCAGATGATGGTTTCCCATTCCGTAGAGTGGTCACATTAATCAAAAGGACTTACCATTTGGGAGATATGGCAGAAATAAGATTTAAAGATGGAAAAACAGCCTAATTGGGCTTAATATGGTGATTAACAACTAGAGCCATAACCCATTTCGGGATTAGGGTTATAGGAGGGCTGAAAGGAGTTGGAGAATCATCTCCTTTTGTTTTTCTAGCCACCACAAACCTTTCTCTAACACTAATCATGGCTTTCATCTTCCAAACCTATCTTTAATCACTTTCTAATTACCAAGTGATCAAACCTACATCAAATTAATTCAGATTAACACCAAATTAGAGTTAGAACTACTGCACCACATTGGGATCCGAGCCAAATCAGTAAATGTTTCAGATCTAACATTTATTTTTGGCAAAGGTGAGTGATTTACATGTTTATACACTAATTATGGCTAATTAGGGGTAATTAGTTATAAACAGCGAAATTATATATCATAAAAAATGGAAAAATATGTAAAAATTCTAAAATCATATTTTATGTCGCTGGTATGAATTTGGGTTAATTTGGATTCAGTTGCTAATCCTATAGTTAGACATGTTTAAGGGGAAAATCACATGGTCAAGGGGAAAATCATGGTTTTGGGTATGATTGATCTAAACAAACATATGAAATCATTGTTTTGATGTTTTTGGTTAATTCTACATGTTACTACTGTTGTTTGGTATGTTTTGTGATTACATAAGAAAGTTAGAATGGTTTAAAATGTCGTGGTTTGAAAATTAGCTTGGTGAAAAAACTGCAGGGTTTCGGTTCCTAATAGTGGCCACGGTCACAAACCGCCTTAACCAGAAGGGTTACGAACCGCTTTGACCAGAAGGGTCTCGAACCGCCTTCACCAGGAGGGTCACAAACCACCTTGACCAAAAGGATCACGAACCGCCTTGACCAGGACAGTCACGAACCGCCTTGACCAAAAGGGTCACAAAACCGCCTTGACCAGGAGGGTCACGAACCGCCTCGACCAGGAGGGTCACGAACCGCCTCGACCAGGAGGGTCATGACGCCTCGACTAGGAGGGTCACGAACCGCCACGAGCCGATGGTGACCACGACCCCAGGGTGACCAAGGCTCCATGGTGACCACGACCCTAGGGTGACCATGACCCTATGGTGACCACGACCCCAGGGTAACCAGGTTCCCAGGGTGACCCCGACCTCAGGGTGACTAAGAGCGATGGTGATCACGAGCCGATGATGACCACAAACCGAGTCGTGGTGGTGACCCCGAACCGAACTGAATTTTAGCTTCTACGATATGACAATGATCGGGAACTCTTCTGAAGTCCAACTGCAATTAGACCAAAACCCGAGATGCAAAGGAAGTCCAAGTGGGAAGTTATCACTCAGGATCCAGATGGAAACCAATGAGTTAACTTCTAGAGTTGGGCTTTGCTGCAGGACGTGTGCAAAGGGTTTATCGATATCTATAACTTTGGTTCACCGTTGAGAGTGGGGACATGTAAAAAGCCAGAGCTAGGGCTGTATGGACTGGTTGGCCCCTAACCTAGAGCCAGGGTTGTGTGAACTGGGTAGGGTTATTTACTATAGGCCAGGGAAGTGTGGTCATAGAAATAGTTGTATGGAGTTGGACTCCGTTATGGCCACAAATGGATTCAGTGATCAAAGCGGTGGATATCTTATGCTTTACGCACTGAGTGAGAGAAGTGAGGATGACTTCTATGTTTGATGTTTGCTATCACCATGACACTCACACTTCCATTTTACACTCTATGTTAATGTTTACCATTGAGTCTTGTACATCTTGTTGTGCTAACTCTTCGGTTGCAGGTCCAGGCCAGGTATGATTATTTATACCTATTATTGCTTTATTTAGTGGTATAGATTTGTTATCGCTCACACCAGACTTTCGTCTAATCCAGAGTTTTATGTCTCTTCTTATTACTTTGGGTGCTCCTAAACAAGCAGACTAGAGGCAGGTTAGGTGGTTATGCACGAGGACCTGTCCGAAGACGAGCAGGAGGCTTCCACGTACTATATATATTCTCCCTGTGTTGTTTCTGGTCACTGCTTTGGGCATTAGTACTATACCTCTTTTATTTCCTTTTAGAGACAGTATTTTGAAGTTGTAATAATTGGATATGAAGTTGTGTTTTGGATTCTTCTACTCTAATGGATACGGTTTAGTTTTCAGCTTATATACTATCTCGTCTGTTTTATATCAAGTTATGTTATTATTATATTTTATTCCATACACTGTGAGATATACTACAGGTTCTTTGGTAATTCATTATTTCAACCCTTTTGATGACCATCTCGTGCTCGTCGGGCATTGGCACAGCGCATTACAGGGAAATGTCTGATTAGTTCGTGGTGGGCCGTCACACTGTCGAAGCCTGCGAGACACCAGAATTAGAGATTTTAAGAGCACATCCAAAGGTAGATCCCCATTCTTTACATTTTTCCAGTAAGTCTTTACATCTCGCCTCTAAGTGAATAGCTTGACGCTGAAGTTCATCGTATTCCCCGTCAAAGTCGATAAAAGGGTTTGTCTTTATATTCCTCTTCGCTTAGAGGATGTTTTTTATCCTTTTGCTTTATTTAAGCCTCCAACACACCTATTTGTTCTTTCAATTGTTGTGTAAATGGATCCCCGTACAAGGCAGATCCATCATCAATACCGTTAGGAGAATTCCCAGGAAATCTCCTGAGCGCAAAGTAAGTAAAACACCTTTATTTAGGAAAGAGGAAATGTCTTCGGGTGAACTTTCCTATTCATATAAACCGTTTGCGAAATTAATTGCCAAAAAACATTACTATTTGAGCCCCAGAAATGCATGCAACAGAATATAATTCGTAACAATCGGAATTTCTGAACTAATTTAAAAATTTTATTTTAGCTATTTTAATGGATTTGGAATATTTAAAATGTGTTGTTTTCAATAATAACGATAAAAAATTTTATTTTAAATCGAAGTTAGAAGGAAAAAATTATTCTAATTATAAAACGAGTCAGAAATGGCGCGGTAGTTTGAAATTTTGATTTTTGATTACAAATGAATGTACAGAGTTCAAAGTAAATCAGATTTCAGTAAAACAAGAAACATCTGAATCTGTTTAATAATATCTTTCCAACAGATGTGAAAAATTTGGATTTCATAATATATTGAAAGTTATGTCCAATTGAAAATTTAGAATAGTTGTTATGGAATTTAATTATATTTTAAAATAATATATAGCCCTTAAAAAATAGTCATTTTTCAAAAAACCTCCATTTTCAACGAATCCACTTTTTGTTGGATCTGGAATGTTTAATTTATTTTTAGATTAAAATTTCATAATTTTTGGAATTAATATGTGAGCGTGGTAAATTTAAACGTGTTTTGTCAATACGGTTTAAATTTAATCAACCAAAAAATGGACCATTTTTCAAACGGCCTCCAAATTCGATGAAATTAGTTTTGTTAGGACCGCATTGTCAAAACATAGTTAGATTTAACTTCTCTGTAATTTTAAGAGTCAGTATGTGGCCCCGGTGAATTAAAATGTACATTTAAAATTCAATATATTGATTTATATTTTAATTTAAAGAAAAACTAACTGAAACAGTTGAATTGGCTTACAAAACATATCCCATTGTGTTCGTAATGGGGGTATTTAGCTGGGAACAACAGTCGTTGAGTTTGATTTAGAGTTCGATGGATAAACTTGTATAAATGGAGTTAAATAATATAAAATGTATATAAATACCCCTAAAAAAAGCCCAAACCCTAGCCTTAACAGAACCCGCCGCCGTTCTCTTTTGGATGGCCAAAATTCTTTGAACTTGATTCCTCAAAACCCTCTATCCGATTCGAATTCAACCATAAATCCAGAACGAAGATGAAAGAGATTTCTTCCCTCTTTATTTCTACACGGGTATGATCGAAAATTATGGAGTTTTGGGTTTGAATTTCCTCCTCAAAGAGGCTACGCACGCACGAGATTCCATGCCTCAGGAGGCATTCGAATTCAACACTGCTTCAGGCATTGGAGGGAGGAAGGAAGCCCAACGGTGTGGCACATTCTGACCAAGGTCCGGCTTCACGAGGAGGTGGAAATTTTTAACCCTAGCGGTGCGTGTTTTGGGTTTAACAGTCGGCCGATTTCCACGAAGAAGAAAGGGGTAACGACAACGTTTAATTAAAACATAACTAAAAGGTAATTAAATTTTAATTAATTATTTAATTATTCTAATTTTGTAATTAATGCAAGTATTATCATATCTTTTTCATACGAGGTCCAAATTGAACGATTTCAGTTGCGTTGGATTCGCAACAGCGAACACTACAACATGGAACTGATCAAAACAAAAACGGAGTAAACCAAAATTTAAGGCAAATTTAAATTCAAACGGTACAGAAATCATTAGTTAAAGAATGGCAGAGTGGAAACGAATGTGAGAACTCTTTCTCACTCAACTATTTGTGTTATGTAATTATATCATAGGTTGTAAATGGGGCTTAGTAGCTCATGTCACTACTTTTTGCAAACCATGGTTGATTTGTGTGTTATGGTTATGATTGTGAATTTGAAATTGATTAGGACTGATTGATTGATATTGTTGTATGGTGCGAGCCAGTATCAGGAGAGGGATAATGCTAGACATTTTCCCGGTTCTAAAAATAGCGCTGTTATAATGACGAAATTTTCTAAAATAGCAATGAATAAAATTGTCATCCTATGGAATAATTAATTGTTGGTTAAAAATATTATTTTTAACGTATATATATGATATATAAAATTATCATGAAATGAAATTGGAATAAATATTCATTTACAAGTCGAACGGCTTGTTTATGTACACCTATTTAACTGATATTGATTGGGACGATAATTTTTATACATCGCCCAAATGCACAAATAATAATCAGTATTGGTTGGATGAAACCCTGCACGGGTATTGGGATGATATTTGACATACACTAGTCCCAATTGTTTAGTGGTATGTTAACCGATCGATTGACAGACTGTTGTAAGCGTTATTTATTTAATGCTTATATAGTTGTAGAATGCACTTTGGATGTTGCTTGAACGTTTAATGATTGTTTGTCATTATTGTTGAATACATGCAATGTATGAAATCCAAATAATTAAAATTATATGGTAATTGATTGAGTCACATTCCAATTCGGAAATAACGAATATTTTAATATAATATTCAATGAAGAATTAAACTATGATTTTGATGTCCGATATTGGTTGGATACAAAAATATTAAAATGTGAAGCCAAGTTAAGTAGTTAAACGCTATTTTAACTCGAATGGGTTTTGAATCGAATTTATTCATTTTATAAATGGATACAAAAGGGAAATGGATTTCAAAATAAGATATTTTGAAAATATTATCATTTTAAATTTTATAATGATAAGGAATATTCAATTTTGACTTAAAATTGAAAATGAAGTTGAAATCATCTTTAAAATGAATTTAAAACATTTATAAAATACATTTTAAAAATGGAAATCGACGATATATATAATGGTTTGAATAGAATGCGCCGCACAGCGACTGTTTGCAAATTTCAACCATTGACTTCAAATTGATATAACAAGAGATCCGACCGTCAGATTCTCCTAAGACCAGAACAGTTAGGTTCGTATCTAAAAGAGCTTTCCAATGAATATAAGAGATTTAAATTTGAACGGTTGGATTTTAAATTATGTCTAAATCAATTTCAGAAAAGGTCGTTATGAATGCAGTTCGCTGGCCGTTATTGAAAACCGATGTAAAGGCCTTAATAAAATTAAGGAAAAATTGTGTAAAATCATAATAAATAATTTGGAAAGATTTGGATGAAAAAATCCATGTTTGAAAAATAAAAGATATTTTTATCTGAATGAACTAGTTATTAACTAGAATAATAATCCAATGTTTTTGAATAAATAAATTGGGTTTGTAAATGGTTTTTAATATAACTAGAATTTTCCAATGAAATAATTGGAATGGATTTGAATGGAAATAATCTTCGGAATATTTCTATATTGGATTCTGTGATTATACGGATACTGTTGTGGAATTTGGAAGATATAGATATCGTTATTCCCAATATGTTATCCGTTAGTTTCATAATTTGATGTTTAATATAAGTCGATATTATTTCTATTCAGAGCATTATATTTAATATCAAATTGGATTTTGGGGTTTATAGTGAACAATGTTTTAAATAACAGCGGTTCATTAACCCAATTAACTATGAAGATATGATTAGGAATTTATAATCATTCAAATAAGATTAATGGAAATTTTCCAGAGTAAAGTTTTCTAGTTTAATATATCAAATTGGAATTGAATGGAATTCGATTTGGTAATAATCGATATGAGCTTCTGTAAAGAAAGGTCGTTACTGTATATGGATTTAAAAGGCTTTGTCGTTATTCCATTTATAGTATTAGTTTGATATGGAAATTTATATCGATTACTATTGCCGTGAAGGTTCCATTTTGATGGAAGACGATTTTGGGTTTATCGTGAACGTTGTTTTAAATGACATTGGTTCTTTGACTAAGTAAAAGACAGGATTAATTTTCAAAAAGTTGAATAATCATTAAGTAATGGTTTTTGGGATTAAAACTAAGAAGAGTTTTAATATTTTTTTAATTAGATTGTAATGAATGAATGGTAATTAAATTTATCAAAATATGAGATGTGATATAAACCAAATATTCTTGGTTTTAGTATTGAATGTGATTGATTGATTATTTGGACTGTGCTCCACCAGTTTATGAGCAAGATATGGTTTTAGATTTAGCATTGGGTTGGGTAGAAATATTTATACGCTAACATCTTGTGAAACACTTCACGATTTGACTATGAGATGTTTAGCAATGTTGTTGAGTGTTAGAGAATGGAGTTTTGATGACAACAACCTTATTTCAATTATCATTGATTATAAAATATATACTAACATCTTTATCTAGAATATATATATATACACATATGCAGGATTTGTATACAGGAATTAATACTGAAGATTGTACAGTTTAAGAGCTTTTAGAGATTCAGAATTCAGAGTAGATTCAAGACTCATTACTAATCAAGATTTTAAGAGTTCAAGATTAATATAATTATAGAGTCTAGATTTTGTAAGACTCTAAATAGCACTCCAGGTTCAAATCCAAATTCAAATTCAAAGTCAAATTCTGATTTTTCAAATTTTTTCTCAATCCTCTCTATTTTGTTTTTCTATTTTATGCTCAATCCTCTATATTTTGTTTTTATATTTGTTTCTATTATTATTCTTCTTTGTTTTTCAAACTTAAGTTTTTATATATACTTTATTTATATTTTATATAGTTTAAAACCTTATAATTTTATAAATATATTTATATAGTTTAAAAATATGTTTTCATATGTTTTTCTATCATATAATACTGATTTACAACATTCGAGTTTTACTCAAGAATTTTCAGAATTAATTTTATATCAAAATACTTGAAAAATGGTTTGAAAATGAAAATTACACATGACTATGTCGACATAGCAAAATATGTATGTCGATATATAACAGCTATTTTTCTAATTTTGAAGGGAGGGGTCTTTTCACTATTTGAAACGTTTCAGAACTGTTGTAACCCTTCATACTCTATAAAAAGAGGTTAAAACAAAAATTTTAACATCTCTTCTTCTCCATCTTCATCCTCTTTCATCCTACCATTATTCTTAATCATTTTTATGGCTTTTACACTTATACTCTGCCGAATTCACTTCTAATGATCAAACTTCTTCTCTCCACACTCTATACTCTCTATTGAAGAGCTATAGGGTTGTTTTGTAATTGCCTAGATTGAATAAACCCTGTTTGTAAGTCAAAGAGTAATCGATGTATCCTTGTAGCCGTGAAACCAAGGAATAGGAGTAGGTGTGCACTTGTTGAGCTGTGAATCAAGGGATAGGAGTCAGTGTCTTCTTGTTGAGCCGAGAAATCAAGGAGGTTGTATTTGGCTATTTGAAACTAGTAATAAAACTCTGCACAATCCAGCGTTGTGCGGGACTGGACGTAGGAGTGATCCAAACCAGTATAAAATCATGTGTGTTCTTTCCTTATTAGCACTTTTATTTCTGTTTATTTTGCATCTATATTTGAATCTGTGTTTGTGATTGTATTTGTGGTGTTTGATTCATCCCATAGTTCTCTCTAGTTTTTAGTTTTGTTTAAATTCTTACAAACACTATTCACCCGCCTCCCCCCTCTAGTGTTTGCTTTGCCTGAACGATCCATTCCACAGTCCCTAACAATTAGTATTAGAGCAAGGTCTTTCAAAAAGTTCATAATCTGATTTTTGAAAATTTGGAAAAATGACAACCAACACTGGTAGTGTAATGATCCGCATTGGCAGAGGTACTATAATTAATTTATTTAATTATATAAATAGTGATTTAGGGAATTAAATCGTCGTTGAATTAAATAATGGTGAATATTTAATTAAAATAATAAATTAAATAATATATTTAATTCTGAAATAATCAGAATTGGCTGAAATGGCGATATGGTGTGAACTGGATCATCTGTGATATTTAATTCAACATGGAATTTAATTTGAATAACGAATATATTATATAAACGACAGTTTGAATGTAGAGTTATAATATAATTAAAATTGAGCTTGAAATGGCGCTGTAGTTCGTAAATTGGCGATTCGAACTTCAACTGAATGTACAGGATTCGTTTTAAGCTGGATTTTTGTGAAACAAGAGCTGGTGGAGTATATCTTTCTAGAGGAAGAGAAAAATCGGGATTTCATCGTGTAGATTTTGAGATATGTCCAAATCAAATTTCAGAAAAGTCGCTGTTGAATTCCTTTATAATTTATAAAGGAATTATTTATATTTTAAAAAGGAATTTTAATATAAATCGAATATCGGGTTGACCCAGATTTAAAATATCAAGTTATAAATTTATATAGGAATATTCTAGAGCTGTATGGTATTCCACAGTGAATATATACGATAATATTAATTTATTAATAATTTATTTAATTTTATTTAAATATATTTATATATTTAATTGGGTCATCCAGAGCTTTAAAAATAGCCGGTTTTGCAAACGAAGTCGGAATTCGGCGAAACTAATTTTGTTGGATCCGCAATGTCAAATAGTTGTTAGATTTCAAGTTTCGTGATTTTTAGAGTCACTGTGTGGCCGTACGGATTTTTAGAGTGTAAACCAGTCAGCATTTTAACGGTTAAAAATACGTTGCGTGAGCATACAGAGTCGGAATTCGACGAAACCAGTTTCGTTGGGACGGTAATGTCGAACTCTAGCTATTGTCCAGTTTGGTGATTTTTAGGTATTGTATGTAACCATGGTGATTTTTAGAAAGCCAATGATCGAATAAAAATAAATAAAAATCAAATATAAAAAAAATCCCAACTTTTCTTGGACCATGTGAAGGCCACGCCTTATGTCTTCACAGCCACAAATGGTACCTACCCAAACACAAACTTATAAAACCCATCGCAGAACAATAAAACCATTTTCCACCAACTTAAAAATAAATCAAACAATTTAAACCGAATACTATAAATCAAACCACTTATATATTTTGAAAAGGGATCGAAAGTTGTTCATCACAGTATGATTTTGGAGGGGTTCGCTTTCGATTTTCAGAAGTTGAAATCGACGGCGTTAGCTATGGTTGATGATGGTTTGATTTTGGGGCTTCGATAGTTGTTATTGAGTTTAGATTTGGGTTCCTGGTGGCGTTTAACACCTGTCGTGGTAAGTTGGTGCAACTCGGTTCATTTTGGGGCGCCGACAGTGATTCAACGGAGAGTAGGTCGGACGTATTCGAGTGGTGCGAGTTGGGGGTCTCTGGTACGGGCCTGTAGAGATTGTGTAGAAGAAGGTGTTGGTGTTATTGGTTTGTGAAGTTGGTGATAAATCGAGATGAACGAGGCGTTGGGGAGTGTTTAATGGCAGTGGGATTGGTTTCCTGTAACCATGAATGTGAAGGGGGAAGAAAGCTTGTACAGTAGCGGGTCGGTGGGCTTTTAATTTGGGTGGTGGGCCAATGAATAAAGGTTAAAGCCCAATCAATCATATTAATTAAGTTTGGTCCATTTTTAAAATAGTGTAAACTTTAAAAATGTGTAACTTGATCATACGATACCAGATTGACGAACCGTAAGTTGCGTTGGGATCGTATGGACGGGAGCAACACAATGAGACTGGCTGGATGTGGATTGGAGCTCGTCTGAATTTATGGCGAAATAAATTGTTTTATTCAAATCAAATAAATAGTTTATCGTTCTTTAAAGATGAACTGCAAAGGTGAGTAAAACTCACCAACTCTGAACAGTTCTATTTTTACAACGTATTCTTAGAACTGTTAATTATCTGTTGATTACTGTGTGTTGACTGTTTGATTGAACTACTAGTCAGTTAGTTGAATTTCTATATTGATTTTGTTTAACAAAATATATCATATGGAACTGAAAGTGATGTTGATTTTATTGTGTAACATCTGTGGATGCAATAAAACAGGTTGGAGGAATCCGACTGGATTCCTTAACAGTTATTTTATTGTTTTCATATATTTTGATATATGATGTGATTTATAATCTGTTGTTGATTATGTATGTATGGACGATATTGGACATCATAGCTCGATGTGTTAAACACCATCAGTGATACTAGAATATCAAAAGGGAATTTTCAAATATGTATATTGAAAATGAAATGTTTATAAAATCATAGGATTTTATAAAAGAAATATTTATTTAGAAAATAAATAAAAGTAAATATTTATTTGGAAAATAAATAGAGAAAATAAAAAGAGAATAATTGTTTAGGAAATAAATAGGATTATTAAAAAAGATTGGTCAAATGAGTTGGTTAAACCAGATTTGTCAAATAAGTTAGTTAAACCAGATTAACCAAATGGGCTAAGTTAGTCAAGTTAACCAAATGGGCTAAGTTAGTCAAGTTAACGAAATGGGTGAAGTTCGTCGAGTTAATCAAATTGAATTTAGTTAAAGGGGTTATCGAATATAGTTTATTCCAATAGAGTTAAAGGGGTTATCGAATATAGTTTATTCGAATAGACTTAAACACATAAGAGTTATTCGAATTAGTTATTCGAATAGAGTTAAATAAATAAGGGTTATTCGAATTAGTTATTCGAATGGAGTTAAACACATAAGAGTTATCAAATTATATATTCAAAAGGAGTTATCGATTATAGTTTAATCGAAAGGAGTTAAGTAAAAAGAGTTAATCGATTAGGGTTAAATAAATAAAGTTAACCGAGTTTAGTTTATTCGAAGAAGGTTTTCGAATCTAGTTATTCGTAAGAGAGATTATCAAATACAGTTATTTGAAGGGAGGAGTTATCGAAAGAGATTTATTCGAACGAGAGTTACGTAAGGAATTGTTAAAGGGTTAAAGATGAACTTACCATATTTCGAGATTTGAGATGTTGTTCAGTTAAGGTCTGAGAGGTAGCTATAACCCAAATTGATTGACTGCGTTTTTAATTTAGAAATGGTTAAGGTTCGAGAGTGAAAGCGGTTAAGTGATTTAGTAAATAAGTATAGTGGTTTGAGTTGTCGTCGCGATGTTGATTTAAACATCTGCTCAAATCCAAGTAAAGAAGATTTGGAAATGTTTTCCAAATAGAATCAGAAACATAATCAAATATTGAAATAGGAAATATGAGTATATATGTATATAGATATATATATATATATATATATATGATTGATGATTGATTGATAGAATTTCCATCTGGAAATAATATCGTTGTTTGCACACGTGTTTTTCTTTGATAGTTAACTCACCGACTATCGAAGTTTTTGACCATTTTAACATTGTTAATATAGAGAGACCGGTTGGATTATTATCCAAAGAACCACTCTGTACTGGCATAAGCGTTGCGAATCATATATGCCAAAGATAATTGAAGACGGAGTAAAGTGCAAGGGCTATTGTATAAGTCTTAGACAACAGTGCCTAAGATGGATGTATTGAATAGTGTCTTCGGTTCATCCTGTTCCTGGGTGACTTGTATGGATGAATGTCTGACAGAGTATTTCTAGAAAGGTCACGTACATTGATTTCTTCAACCGTACCCAGAGTGGAAGCGGAGGAGGAAACTTCTATTTGATTTGAAAATGAAATTTGAATAAAGATGATTCGAATAAAATTGAATTTGAAATTTGAATATAGAAGATTCAAATAGAATTGAAATAAAATTTGAATATAGAAGATTCAATTGGAATTGAAATGAAATAAAGAGAATTCAAATAGATTTGAATATAGAAATTCAAATGGAGATTGAAAAAAAGGAATTTGAATTAAAAAAATTTAAAAATGGAATTTGAATATACAATTCAAATAATTTAAAATATGGGATTTGAATATAGAATTCAAATAGTTTGAAATGAAATTTGAATAGAATTTCGAAATAGAGTTGAAATGGGAATTGGAATATATATAATTCAAATGGAGTTTGAAAATAGATTTGAATAATGAAATTCAAATATGGAATTTGAACAAGGAAATTGAAACGAAATTCAAATATAGAATTTGAATGAGGAAATTGAAACGAAATTCAAATATAGAATTTGAATAAGAGATTTGAAATGAAATTCAAATATAGAATTTGAATAAGAGAATTGAAACAGAATTTGAATATAGAAAATTCAAATAAAATTGAAATGGAATTCAATTAGTTGATAAACAAGTTAAACTTATATTTGAACATGTATATTCAAATAAAAAGGTGAAATGGGCAAACCAGTAATTTGAAAATAACTTAACGAACTAAGTTAAAACGATTGGATTAAGTTAAAATGAATTAGAAATGTATAAATATACATGAGATAGGTATGGATAAGGTATGAAGGTATATAAATAGAATGCTCGACGGAAAGGTATGTATTTAATTCATATATGAGATTTAATGTGCCATATCGGCTAGCCGCTTGGCTTTTTCTTTTTCTTTTGGATTGATGAGGGCCATGGGAGGCTATTTGAAATATCCCGATGCTCTTAGTACAAAGGAGGTAATGGCGAATTTTTCCGGGAATTTAAGGAGTTAGAATATTTTTAAGATAATTTGATAGTTAGAAATCAACGTATCGATATATATATATAGAAGTCGATAAGGAAACAAACTTAAAAATAGAATAGTAAAATCAAAAAGGAAGACTAAGAATAAAATCTCGTAAGAATAGAAAGAGTAAGCATATACGTGTTTAAAAGTGAATATGTAGTTGTATGGTATTGATTATTCGAGTAAGTAGTCATATCTGTTTTGACGTTATAAATGTTATTCAGTCAAGGTCTGAGAGGTAGTTATACCCCAACTTGATTGATTTCATTATTAACAAATAAATAGTAAGATTTCAGGCTCGAAGATCAATGTTGAATAAGAGTTAGTTGAATATAGTATTTGGGTTGTCGTAACGAGGTTTTACAAAATATCTGTTTTAACCCAAATAAGTGTAAGCTTGGAAATATAATAAAGAATGTTTCCTAAGTATAGAAATAAACGAGATCGGAAAAGAGATAAGTAATTGGAATATTTTCCAATTATAAATAGCATATATGTTCTAATGTTTAGAAAATAAAGGAAGGCGATATTTGGAAATGTTTTCCCAATAACATAAAAGGCCAATATGGTTATTGAAAATATTTGGTTAACAAATATTGATAAAGAAATAGAGAAGTGATTTAACTAATGGAATATTAATTAAGGGCTCAGTGACATGTTCAAAAGGAAAATTTGTTTTTTGAAAAGAGTAAACTGTTTAAAAACTCCTAGGAATAAGACTGTTTGAATTAAAAACAAATTTAACAGAATTTTGAGAAAGCAAAATTGAATTAAAGTAAAGCCAGTAAAGTGGTAACTGAGATTGAATTAGAATGATATCAAGACAAATTGGATTGTGAAATTCAAATTTGAAGAGTAATGTGATAATCAAGTTAAGAGTTGGAAATCGAGAAGAAACTCGAGTTGAAATGATATTTGGCTCGAATATAAGCGAATGGTTGTGTTGGAGATAAAAGTGATTTCGGAGTCTGATTGGGATAACAAATGGTATATGCTGAGTTGATAGCATATGGAAGTGATAGAGTTGATATGCCTGACAAAAAAAGGTACAAGTTTATATTTCATATGGTATGAGATTTTGATGAGCCGAATTGGCAAGCCGCTTGGCTGTTTGGTTTTCTTTTGGGTTGGAGATGGCCCAGAGAGGTAAGTTGGAGTTTTGCTGATAGGGCTGTACAAAGGAGGTGCTGGCAAAAAATTTCGAAAAGTTAAGGCGTTAGAAAATTTTCAGGATTTTTGGAAATTTTCGTTGATAAGAATTAATTAATAATTTAATTGAAATTAAATTGGTTCAGTTGAAACTGAAGTTAAGAAGTGAACAAATATGTTCTAACCAGTCGATAGGGTCGTCCTCTATCTTTTAGCAATTTCGATGACGAAATTATTTTAAGTAAGGAAGAATGTAATGACCCGCATTGGCAGAGGTATTATAATTAATTTATTTAATTATATAAATAGTGATTTAGGGAATTAAATCGTCGTTGAATTAAATAATGGTGAATATTTAATTAAAATAATAAATTAAATAATATATTTAATTCTGAAATAATCAGAATTGGCTGAAATGGCGATATGGTGTGAACTGGATCATCTGTGATATTTAATTCAGCTTGGAATTTAATTTGAATAACGAATATATTATATAAATGACAGTTTGAATGTAGAGTTATAATATAATTAAAATCGAGCTCGAAATGGCGCTGTAGTTCGTAAATTGGCGATTCGAACTTCAACTGAATGTACAGGATTCGTTTTAAGCCGGATTTCTGTGATACAAGAAACGTGTGGAGCTGGTGGAGTATATCTTTCTAGAGGAAGAGAAAATTCGGGATTTCATCGTGTAGATTTTGAGATATGTCCAAATCAAATTTCAGAAAAGTCGCTGTGGAATTCCTTTATAATTTATAAAGGAATTATTTATATTTTAAAAAGGAATTTCAATATAAATCGAATATCGGGTTGACCCAGATTTAAAATATCAAGTTAGAAATTCATATAGGAATATTCTAGAGTTGTATGGTATTCAATAGTGAATATATACGATAATATTAATTTATTAATAATTTATTTAATTTTATTTAAATATATTTGTATATTTAACAGGGTCATCCAGAGCTTTAAAAATAGCCGGTTTTGCAAACGAAGTCGAAATTCGACGAAACTAATTTTGTTGGATCCGCAATGTCAAATAGTTGTTAGATTTCAAGTTTCGTGATTTTTGGAGTCACTGTGTGGCCGTACGGATTTTTAGAGTGTAAAACAGTCAGTATTTTGATGGTTAAAAATATGCTGTGTGAGCATACGGAGTCGGAATTCGACGAAACCAGTTTCATTTGGGACCGTAATGTCGAACTCTAGCTATATGTCCAGTTTGGTGATTTTTAGGTATCGTATGTAACCATGGTGATTTTTAGAAAGCCAATGATCGAATAAAAATAAATAAAAATCAAATATAAAAAAATCCCAACTTTTCTTGGACCATATGAAGGCCACGCCTTATGTCTTCATAGCCACAAATGGTACCTACCCAAACACAAACTTATAAAACCCATCGCAGAACAATAAAACCATTTTCCACCAGCTTAAAAATAAATCAAACAATTTAAACCGAATACTATAAATCAAACCACTTATATATTTTGAAAAGGGATCGAAAGCAGTTCATCGCAGTATGATTTTGGACGGGTTCGGTTTCGATTTTCAGAAGTTGAAATCAATGGCGTTAGCTAGGGTTGATGATGGTTTGATTTTGGGGCTTCGATAGTTGTTATTGAGTTTAGATTTGGGTTCCTGGTGGTGTTTAACACCTGTCGTGGGAAGTTGGTGCAACTCGGTTCATTTTGGGGCGTCGACAGTGATTCGACGGAGAGCAGGTCGGACGTATTCGAGTGGTGCGAGTTGGGGGTCTCTGGTACAGGCTTGTAGAGATTGTGTAGAAGAAGGTGTTGGTGTTATTGGTTTGTGAAGTTGGTGCTAAAACGAGATGAACGAGGCGTTGGGGAGTGGTTAATGGCAGTGGGATTGGTTTCTTGTAACCGTGAATGTGAAGGAGGAAGAAAGCTTGTACAGTAGCGGGTCGGTGGGATTTTAATTTGGGTGGTGGGCCAATGAATAAAGGTTAAAGCCCAATCAATCATATTAATTAAGTTTGGTCCATTTTTAAAATAGTGTAAACTTTAAAAATGTGTAACTTGACCATACGATACCAGATTGACGAACCGTAAGTTGCGTTGGGATCGTATGGACGGGAGCAACACAATGAGACTGGCTGGATGTGGATTGTAGCTCGTATGAATTTATGGGGAAATAAATTGTTTGATTCAAATCAAATAAACAGTTTATCGTTCTTCAACGATGAACTGCAAAGGTGAGTAAAACTCACCAATTCTGAATAGTTCTATTTTTACAACGTATTCTTAGAACTGTTAATTATCTGTTGATTGCTGCGTGTTGACTGTTTGATTGAACTACTAGTCAGTTAGTTGAATTTCTATATTGATTCTGTTTAACAGAATATATCATATGGAACTGAAAGTGATGTTGATTTTATTGTGTAACATCTATGGATGCAATAAAACAGGTTGGAGGAATCCGACTGGATTCCTTAACAGTTATTTTATTGTTTTCATATATTATGATATATGATGTGATTTATAATCTGTTGTTGATTATGTATGTATGGACGATATTGGACATCATAGCTTGATATGTTAAACACCATCAGTGATACTAGAATATCAAAAGGAAATTTTCAAATATGTATATTGAAAATGAAATGTTTATAAAATCATAGGATTTTATAAAAGAAATATTTATTTAGAAAATAAATAAAAGTAAATATTTATTTGGAAAATAAATAGAGAAAATAAAAAGAGAATAATTGTTTAGGAAATAAATAGGATTATTAAAAAAGATTGGTCAAATGATTTGGTTAAACCAGATTTGTCAAATAAGTTAGTTAAACCAGATTAACTAAATGGGCTAAGTTAGTCAAGTTAACCAAATGGGCTAAGTTAGTCAAGTTAACCAAATGGGTGAAGTTCGTCGAGTTAATCAAATTGAATTTAGTTAAAGGGGTTATCGAATATAGTTTATTCCAATAGAGTTAAAGGGGTTATCGAATATAGTTTATTCGAATAGACTTAAACACATAAGAGTTATTCGAATTAGTTATTCGAATAGAGTTAAATAAATAAGGGTTATTCGAATTAGTTATTCGAATGGAGTTAAACACATAAGAGTTATCGAATTATATATTCAAAAGGAGTTATCGATTATAGTTTAATTGAAAGGAGTTAAGTAAAAAGAGTTAATCGATTAGGGTTAAATAAATAAAGTTAAGCGAGTTTAGTTTATTCGAAGAAGGTTTTCGAATGTAGTTATTCGTAAGAGAGATTATCAAATACAGTTATTCGAAGGGAGGAGTTATCGAATAGAGATTTATTCGAACGAGAGTTACGTAAGGAATTGTTAAAGGGTTAAAGATGAACTTACCCTATTTCGAGATTTGAGATGTTGTCCAGTTAAGGTCTGAGAGGTAGCTATACCCCCAACTTGATTGACTGCGTTTTTAATTTAGAAATGGTTAAGGTTCGAGAGTGAAAGCGGTTAAGTGATTTAGTAAATAAGTATAGTGGTTTGAGTTGTCGTTTCGATGTTGATGTAAACATCTGCTCAAATCCAAGTAAAGAAGATTTGGAAATGTTTTCCAAATAGAATCAGAAACGTAATCAAATATTGAAATAGGAAATATGAGTATATATGTATATAGATATATATATATATGATTGATGATTGATTGATAGAATTTCCATCTGGAAATAATATCGTTGTTTGCACACGTGTTTTTCTTTGATAGTTAACTCACCGACTATCGAAGTTTTTGACCATTTTAACATTGTTAATACGGAGAGACCGGTTGGACTATTATCCAAAGAACCACTCTGTATTGGCATAATCGTTGCGAATCATATATGCCAAAGATAATTGAAGACGGAGTAAAGTGCAAGGGCTATTGTATAAGTCTTAGATAACAGTGCCTAAGATGGATGTATTGAATAGTGCCTTCGGTTCATCCTGTTCCTGGGTGACTTGTATGGATGAATGTCTGACGGAGTATTTCCAGAAAGGTCACATACATTGATTTCTTCAACCGTACCAAGAGTGGAAGCGGAGGAGGAAACTTCTTTAGCTAACACATAATGTACTGTTGTAGACGTCAATTAGTGGTTTTCGATGGATCTGACAATGTGACATTCGAAGTGAATCTGGTGTGAAGATAAAGCGTAGCTTCTAGCCTCATCAACCGGTAAATGACAGAAATCGGGCAGGCAGCATGGCTAAGTCGGTCGCTCCTAAGTAGGGTGTATAATCACCTGATCTAGAGTTTCATTTATTTCTAAAAATCTATTGTTGATGCTGTCCCATTCGGGAAACGATTGCTGATCCCAACTGTTGGTGATATACATTCGATACACTCAAGAGAAATGAGTGGTCGGTCATGTGTGGCCGGGTTGCAAGATGTTCTTGTTGAACCCTGTGTATTCCTTTCTAGAGGTACACTAGCGAAAGGTGGTTCCATACCTTGTCATAGTTGGAAATCCATTACCCAATACGTGCTTGCGGTTTTGATTGTATAGTTTATATGTAGAACGTGAGGTGAAAGCGTTTCTGCTAGATGATTATTATATTGTGTTGATAGACATTATTATAATATCAAAAGGTTTTTTGAAATAAAGATATTTGGATTCTCATAAGGGAAAAACCAATTCCATTATACGGCGTGGTCTTATGAGATATCGATTACCTGCTTGAACTATTTTAAACTGTTTTACTCACACCAGTCCCATGACTGACCCGGAGTTTATTTGTTTGTTTCCCTAAACTCTTGGGTGCCTAAATTTGTACGGGCAGTCAAGTAGTCGGAATTTACAGATATATTGGAAGAGCTTGGAGCAGGAGGCTTCAGGATCATATAGTTAGTTATTTCCGCTGTGTTGTAAGTGTTGTACTTTGATAATGATATGTATATTCAAGTACAGATTTGTATTTCAAAGTTATGTTATGAAGTATATTTATTCGTTCCACTGTGAGATTCGTGTTACTCTGATATTGTGTTCTTATCCTTCTTCTATTCTAAGTTTCTATCTTATCTATCCTCACCCTTTGTTTTCTTTCTATTAATTTCCTGATTTTCAGTTTAATTTGGGGTTGGACTTGTGTTTTTGGTTAGCTCAAATTGGACCAGATTTTTGGGTCATTACAGGTAGCAATAATAGACCACCACTATTTAATGGTAGTAATTATTCATATAGGGAATGTAGAATGAAAATCTATTTACAGTCTATAGGGCTGGACACATGGAATAGTACACAAAATGAATATGTTGAACCTACAACTGCATTTGCACAATAGAAAAATGAACAAAAGGCTGCTGCACAGAGCAATTCTAAAGCCATGAATATGTTATTTTGTTCATTAGATAGAAATGAGGTTAATAGAATATCCATATGTGCTGCCCATGAAATCTGGAGAACTTTACAAGTTACTCATGAAGGAACTAGTAAAGTTAAACAGACTAAGATAGGCATGCTAGTCAATCAATTTGAATTATTTAAAATGAATGAGAATGAGTCTATTTCAGATATGTATTGTAGATTTCAAGAGATAGTGCATTCACTAACAACACTTGGAAAAACTTATTCCGAAGAAAATCAAGTCAGAAAAATATTAAATTCGTTAATTCAAGAATGGGATCAGAAGACTTTGGCTATAGAAAAATCCAATGATGTCAATGAAATGAAGATTGAAGAGCTAATTGGGAATCTAATGTCATATGAAGTTCAATCAGAAAAGAAATGAAAATAGATCAACTGAAAAGAATTCTATTGCACTGAAAGCCACCACAAATGATTCTGACTCGAGCAGTGAAGATGACGAAGAAACAACACTCATGAAAAATCAGTTTAGAAGGTTCCTAAAATATAGAAGGAAGGGTTATAATAAAGCAAATTCAAATTTAAATAATGGACGATGCTTTAACTGCAACAAACTAGGGCATGTAAAGAAAATGTGTCCATATCTAGACAAATCTACTCAACAGTCGGACAACTCAAATTCATCAAGGAAAAGAAAGAAAGCATATGCAGCAATGTTAGATGATTCAGATTCGTCATCAAGTGATGAAGAACCAGAAATCAGAAATACAAATATATGCTTTACAGCAATTCAGAGTTCAAAAGATCATGAAGAAAAGGATCAAAAAACCGGGTATGTATTAATTACATTTTAATTTTGTTTGGTTGAATGGTTGCTTTGTTTATTTGCTTTGGTTTGAATTTAAAATTTGATAAACTATTTGAAATTTGAAATTCAAATTTGAAATTTGAGTTTTGAAATTCAAAATAATAATATAATATTAAAATAACTAGTAAATTAATAAAATAAATTGTTTGTATGTTCATTAGGATTAGAATTATTTCAGCAAATCATTAAACGTGAAATATAAATCGATAATTTAATTCAAAACTTGTAAATCTAATTTTCTTTTGAAATAAGCCTTATATGTCGACATACAGAAATATACTTGTCGAAATATCAAACAGATTTGAAATTTAAATTTTGAATTTCAAAAGTTTAAACTTTCAAACTTCCCTCCAATCTTTTCACCAACTCCCAAGGTCTGAAAAGGTGTCCTTTCAACCTGAAAAGATATGCCTATTCAATTCATATTCATTCAGTTCATATCTATTCATTTTCTATACATACGTATATATATATCCGTCCTTTCTACCTTTCATTCACAACTCAAAATAACATTCTTCATATTTATCCTTCTCAAAACTATCATATTAATGGCTTCCTCAAGTTCATCTCAGAAATTAAAGATAATCAAAACCATAAAAGGTTATCTTTACATTGACAAAGAGGCCATTAAAACCTATGGTGACTATTTAGCAAATGCTAAAGTTAACGTGGGTTCTTTTGCCGTCTTTAGCGACTTTCCATCTTATGATCTCGTCTCTCTCTTCCAATATAACGAAATCTTGAGTCTAATTGACTCTCGTGACAACGACGAAGTATGTTATCCCAAACTCGTGAAGATGTTCTATGCAAATCTTAACCGCGGATTTTATGAAGGCAATGAAAATCAAATTTGTAGTGTCAAGGGAACTCAAATTGTTCTCGATGCCTATCTTTTAGGAGAAATTCTAAATTGTAGAAGTGAGGGCATGGATTTCTCAACTTTCGCTATCGATGAAACCAATTTGGAAAGTTATCACGATATCTTAGAAGATGGTGCTCCAATGGATTTCAAAAATTGTTTCTTTCGTCCAAAAACAAGAATCGTCAATCTCCTCCTTCAACACACCATCAATCCCCGTTCAGGAAATTACAACAATCCCACTCTTAAAGTCTAAAAGGTTCTCTTTGCCATTATAGGTAATTACCTTATCAATTGGGCCGATATGATTCTAAAATAATTTAAGCCCATATATGTATATTCAAGAGAAAACACTCTCTACTATGGTGTTTATCTCAATCGCATTTTCAAATACTTTGGAGTTGATCTTCATGGAGAATAATTTGTCCCCAAGAAAGTGTTTGACGCATCAAACATTCATCTCATGCAAATTCCTATCACTTTCAAACATTATGAGACATATGTGGCCAAGCAAGCTCAATTACAACAAGAGCAAGACCCAATGGAAGTCAAAGAAGAAGAGACTTCTATGTAAAGTATCGAGTATCCAACCTCAAATCGTAACCTCAAAGACATGATTATTCAAAATCAAGCGAATATCGTCAAAAATCAAAAGAAGCTTAACAAGAAGCTTTCCAAAATAACCAAATTTATGGTCAAGATAGGAAGAAAGCTTGGAATTTCATCTTCCTTATCATCATCCAACATCTAGTAGTTTAATCTATCTATATGTATATTTCCTTGTATTTTCTTTCGAATCTCGTATTTAAGTGTGTCATGTTTAGTCGGATGTATTTGCTTTCTATTAAGTAAAGAATTGAGTTTTATTTCTGTTTAAATCATCTTTATGTTTCTGAAAAATTATAAAATATATTTTAATATTACAAGAGTTTAAAAGAATTTAAAATTTTCAAAAAACATACTATAGTTTGTCGACATAACAAAACATGTATGTCTACATATAACAGAAAAAATTTCAAATTTTAAAATTAAAATAATTACTCATGTTGTAACACCCTGAATTTCAGTTAATATTAACATTCACAAATTAAAGAATAACTAATCCCATATGTGGGAATTAGGGGAAACGGGTTGCGCCATTGCATTCGTCTCGGAAAAATACGCGAAATAGATTCCGAGTTTTCGAAAATCGGAGTCCGTATGAAGAAGATATGGACGAACGAAGTTAGGCAGAAAAACCGAAAACAAGCCAGAATGCACTGGCGCACTTGTGAAGTGCGCCAGCACAAAAATACACTGGCGCACTTGGGAAGTGCGCCCGTGTCGAGCCAGAAACCTGCACATCTTTCTGGTTTGACCCTGGCTGGCTTGGTGCACCTGCTTTGGTTCTCTGGTCTGTTCTGCTGACCTGTGACGATTTTTGATGGTTTAGATCTAAACTAGGGTTAATCTAAGGGTCTAAACTACATCCTAAATCTATAAATACACCCTAAGACTACCCTAATACATACTAAAAATAGATACAACGTCATCATGCCGTCAAAATGCAATTAGAAGGATCCTCCATCACATTTTAGAAGAAGATAGCTTCTCAAATCAACTTCTAATCAACTCTAGCAACTTAATCTTCTTCATAGGAGTGCTAATCAACAAGTTGTGAGTTTCTATGCCTTTAGCAAGCAATTGCTAAACTAATTATGATAGGATGTAATGAGGTTATGGTTATGAATGTGGATCAATGCAAGTTATGTTATCATATGCTATGTGCTCATGATGTTAGTTATGCAAGTTTTATGCTATATGTCCATGATGCTAGTTATGCAAGTTTTATGTTATATGTTCATGATGCTAGTTATGCAAATCACTATGATAAACATTGATCCATTATGACACCATGTTATGCAAGCTTGGTGTTTGATTATATGCAAGTTCATATATGACATGTTATGCAAGTTTGGTGTTTGATTATATGCAAGTAACATGTGCAAGTTTACACCTTTGTATGATATGCATACATATGCAAGTTTACCCCTTTGTATGTCATGCATACATATGCATGTTTACCCCTTTTCATGATATGAGTAACATATGCAAGTTCATCCCTTTTTAGACCTATGACATGTATGCAAGTTTATCCCTTTATGATAGGTCTATGACATGAACATCTATGCAAGTTACCCTCTTTATGACATATGCGATTCATGCAAGTTTGGGTTGATTATTTATGCTAGTTGGGTTTGATGCTATGGTCATATATGCAAGTTGACACCTTTAAAACCCATGTTGATGCTAATGTTATGCTAAGTTGAACCCATTGTATTTGTGATGAATCTTCCCTTTTAAGTATGTCATGTTAGCGTATTACGTGGGGAACGATGGGGTTAATATTCATGCTAACAAAATTGTGGTGAAATTGGTATGAAGTTGCATACCATAAGTGGATGGACATAATTTAGTCAATTATGTACATCATTAAATTGGAATTAATTAGGGAAATTAATTCAAAATATGGGGGTGATTAATTAGGTGTAATTAATCGACTAAGACACGAGGTTGGACCCTTTTGTAGCATAAGACTGCCCGGACCCGACCGGCAAATCCAGCGGCTACAAATGATTGGCCCAATGTGAGAGGTCTTAGGCATAAACTAAATACGTGACAAGTGTAAAGACACGAGGTTAGACTCTGTTATGGCGTAAGGCTACCCGGACCCGACCGGCAAATCCAGCTGCCTTAAAAGACAGTCTACTGTGAGAGGTCTTTACAAAGGTTACGGTCTTAATCAATTAAGAAACACTTAACCAGATAAGCATGTAGTGGGGCATGAGGGGTTAAGTGGGTGCCTTGGGTGGCATGTGGAAATCTAGTGGTTGCCTTGGGTGGCAATATAAAATAAGATTAGAATACTTAACCAAAGTGGAAACATGTAATTAAACATGATTAAAGGGTTAAGTGGGATACACTAGAGGGAGCAAGCTTAGGTGGGTAGCTTGTGGGGGGCCCATTTCAACCAGTAACCCATATGTATCTTTGTGGGCTCGAACCATGTCGAGGACGGGACACGCGTCCTGGGCTTGACTATAAGAGGCCAAAACGGGTTAGCGGTGGCAACGCAAGTCCAACGGGTTTCATATGCGTGTGTGGACCCGGGCTGGTAGGTAAGGCGTTGTTGAATCGTGTAGGTATAAGCCGTGCACCGTTGATAGTATCGGGTTGCCACTTTGGGGAGTGATACACCCCACTGTGGGGCCAGCACGGGTATCTACGTTAGGGAGCCGATCGCTTGGGGAGTAGTGGGTACACCTAGTGGAGATAGGGGCAGGCGGCACCTATGTGGTCAGCTAGGGGTACACGAAACTACTAGTTAAATTTTCTAAGTCCTTGGGTGGGATCAACCTTTAAGTGGGAATGACTGGTGTGGTGCAGTGTAGTAATTACCCTTGGGTGGGTAGATGCATCTTTACCGATATCTTAGTTCATCCTATGTCTAGTTGGCTGCTTAGTGTAGTCATTTATCCCCAGTCATTACCGTACCAAGTTTATATCATACCCTAATTACTTTAATGATTGTATTGTTAAAGTTATAGGACTCGCTCAGACTTATGTCTGACCCCGTTGTTTTTATCTTTTCCCCCTCAGGTCCTCAGGTTGGGCCTAGCACTAGTGGGCTTTGATCAGATTTCTTTATCTATCTTTTGGAGCTTGGACCGTTGATGTAAAGCTTAGCTTATCTTTTCTATTATGGCTATTAGTTATGTAGTGGGATTACGTACTTATGTTTTTATCAGGATGGATATTTAGTACTTGACTCTTGTTTTGAGTTTTTGTAACCAAACATGTTTACCTTCTGCTACAATGAAATGATGTTTTAGTTAACAAGTATTATTTATATCTGTCTTGTTGTAATTTTTCTGTTCTATATTCACTTAAAATACTCCACCGAAGTTAGGGCATTCCCTTAGTGAGTGACCTTAGAGGGTGTGGGGTGTTACACATGTCCATTCAAAATCCAATGAATTACAAACCCTATTTAAGTCCACTTCTTCCAGAAAAACTTCATTATTTCATTACTCCTTCTTCTTTAATCATTTATCATCAAATCCATGGCAAAACCTATCCATAATCTAAGTGAAAATCTAGAAGAAACTCTCAATTAATTAAAAAACATTCTCTCTGCCATTCTATGAAATTAGCATCATCTTGAATTGAGTCAAATAAAGGTGTTCGAACAACAAGAAAAACACTTTGACGCAATGTGATGGCTAATCTCTTCTCTTTTTAGAGATGAAGAAAATAATCTCGCAAAGGCTCCACCAACCAAAGAAGATGAAGATTGGGAAGTAGTTAAGAAGGATCCTATCTTTGGAGAAGATGGTTGGGTTGAAGTTCCATGAGAGGTTTAGTTGTTTGGTACGATTTGATTGATTTGTTTAATTGCCCTAAAAACATATGATGTGGTTTGATTTAGACTATATTGATTGGAACTTGTAAATATTAAGACATATGGTGTTGTTTAGTTTTGATTAGTTTGACAAACATATGTAATAATGATACTTAATTTGCTTTGTGTTTAATTATCATATTAAGTATTATTCTCTTTAGCTTAAATAGATTAGGAATGTTCTACTTAGAATTAGTTAATAAATTAAGAGGGAGTATTTTTTATGTTTTATTCAGAGTATTTTTAGGAATATTACTTAGATTCTACAGTTGTTTAACTTAGGGGAAGTATCTTTGATATTTCTTTTTGATAATGCCAAAGGAGGGAAATTATAAAATATAGGCATAGTTTTATAGAATTCTTATAGACAGGGGGATTATAAGAGGTTATTATCAAACAGATATAAACAGGTATGATATTTTATAAACTAAGGTTGTCATCATCAAAAAGGGGGAGATTGTTGGAGAATGGAGTTTTGATGACAACAAACTTATTTCAATTATCACTGATTATAAAATATATACTAACATCTTTATTTATAATATATATATATATACACACATATGCAGGATTTGTATACAGGAATTAATACTGAAGACTGTACAGTTTAAGAGCTTTAAGAGATTCAGAATTAAGAGAAGATTCAAGGCTCATGAGTAACCAAGATTTCAAGAGTTCAAGATTAATATAATTATAGAGTCTAGATTTTGTAAGACTCTAAATAGCACCCCAGGTTCAAATTCAAAGTCAAATTCTGTTTTTTCAATTCTTTTCTCAATCCTCTCTATTTTGTTTTTCTATTTTATTCTCAATCCTCTCTATTTTGTTTTTGTATTTGTTTCTATTATTATTCTTCATTGTTTTTCAAACTTAAGTTTTTATATATACTTTATTTATATTTTATATAGTTTAAAACCTTATAATTTTATAAATATATTTATATAGTTTAAAAAAATGTTTTCATATGTTTTTCTATCATATAATATTGATTTGCAACATTAGAAATTTACCCAAGAATTTTAAGAAATAATTTTATATCAAAATACTTGAAAAATGCTTTGAAAATAAAAATTACGCATGACTATGTCAACATAGCAAAATATGTATGTCGACATATAACAGCTATTTTTCTAATTTTGAAGGGAAGTGACTTTTCACTACTTGAAATGCTTCAGAACCGTTGCAACCCTTCGTGCTCTATAAAAAGAGGTTAAAACCGAAATTTTTAACATTTATTCTTCTCCATCTTCATCCTCTTTCATCCTACCATTATTCTTAATCATTTTTATGGTTTTTACACTTATACTCTGCCGAATTCACTTCTGATTTGATCAAACTTCTTCTCTCTACGCTCTCTATTCTCTGAATCAAGTGCTATTGAAGAGTTATAGGGTTGTTTTTAATTGCTTGGATTCAATAAACCTTGTTTGTAAGTCAAAGAGTAATCGGTGTATCCTTGTAGACGTGAAATCAAGGAATAGGAGTCGGTTTGCCCTTGTTGAGCCGTGAATCAAGGGATAAGAGTCGGTGTCTCCTTGTTGAGCCGTGAAATCAAGGAGGTTGTATTTGGCTATTTGAAAATAGTAATAAAACTCTGTACAGTCTAGCGTTGTGCGGGACTGGACGTAGGAGTGATCTGAACCAGTATAAAGTCCTCTTTTCTTTTTTGCACTTTTATTTATGTTTATTTTTCATCTGTGTTTGAATCTGTCTGTGATTGTGTTTGTGGTGTTTGATTCATCCCATAGTTCTCTCTAATTTTTAGTTTTGTTCGAATTCTTACAAACACTATTCACCCCCCTTTAGGTTTTGCTTTGCCTGAACGATCCATTCCGCAACCCCTAACATTGAGTTCATTTCAAATCTAATGAATGATTTTGAAATGATATTTTCCTTAAGTGAAAAGAAATGTATTCCCGATTTTGGAAAGGGAATGTTTTGTAAAAATGTTTTATAAAACAGAAAAGATTTCGAGGCCTAAACCTAATGTTGTTGAAATGATTTCGAAATGTATTATGTGTTTGACATTGTGGTTTATCACGTAACCGATTAGTTGACATTGATGATGCATCTATTTGGTGGCGGAGAATTTATTCTCTTGCTTAACACCCTTCATTGAGACATACGAGCTCAAAGGTTATGTGATTAATAGTGACTGATCATATGTGTGAATTGCTAATGTAAGTCCTATATTTTGGAAAGTACTTGTGATTATTATGTTGTGAAATGATTTTCCCTACTTTGGGATATAAAAATGATTTAGTATGTGGCTAAAGATTCTAGTAAGTCGAACGACTAAAAGTATGAGTGAGATGGCGGTGTAGTCCCCGAGGGCGTGGGATCAGGAAGTCTGGGTCGTTTTAATTCACGTCCATACGCGCTATCGTCAACTAAAAAGAATACAACAAGTTATTTTCTCTCCCCAATACTCTTTTCCTCCATGTTACATATTAACTTCGCATGATGAGTTCTAAGTTTCTTTAATATCATTTTCCTGCCATTCCCCAAGAAGTTGAAAGATAACTGGGGTACTTCATATAAATATGTTTGAGTTCTTTCAAGAAGCATTCCCTGCCAGATTTATAAGGATGCTTTGTAAGAAATTCCCTCCTCAGCCTAGAGAGAATTATGTCATCCTTGAAAAAAAAGGTAATCAACGGAAACAGAATTTTCATCACCGTAAGAACAAATCATCAAGGGTCAACTTCTACAAGAAAAGAAGACATTCAAAAAATGAGATTTATACCTGAGGGATGGGGGAGACTATATGCATCGCCTGTTCTTCTTCACCAAGCTCCAGAAGATTGACTCCCTCCGTAAACTCACCTTCTCCACACGAGTCGCCTACATCACCACCTCCTATATGCAAAATCAGATTTTCATCATCTCCAGACATTGAGTAGTCAGGCAGCTTTTCGACAAACAAAAGATCCTTAACCTTCTCCCTTTTCCCTTTGGAAACCTCAATGTCCCAATCTGAAGTAATAGCACCCTCCTCCCCCCATATTCTATCCCGTAGGGATGAGGGAAGGGAGGGAAAGTCCATGTCCAGGAACTTGCCACGGTTATCACGATGGACTAAAAAGATAGCCTTTTCATAACATTCAGACACCATGTCTGGAAGATGCACCTTCAAAAACAAGGAAATCCAGTCTTGAGTCTCGTAAATTATCCTCTTAGCATCAGAAAGAATTACTTCACTTGTTTTCAATCTCCCTGCACGCTTCATCAACATATCCGACTGCTCATGCTTGAGGGTCGAGGGTGCAGCAGCTAAGGAACTATTGCTAGCCCTTTCCCTCTCAAGAGACACTCTCAGTTGGCTACAGGCCTCTTCATTGCTACTCTTCGCAATGGTTCAATCGTGGAGCTTAGACTCTAACACGGTTTTCTCTTCTTGAAGTTATTTCTTCTCCCGGGATAAGGAGGTAGGTGTCGCCTTGGCAACATACCAATTCTAAGATATCTAAAAAGAAAAGAGGAACAATATAATGTTAGCCTTCACATCAAGAAGGCGGATAAAAAGTCTCAGGAAAATAAGAGTACAAACCAAAAGTTGTCGTTTAACAAGGTTAAGGCAAAAATCATACCATTCTTTGGAGGAAAACTCCGGAACATCGGGGACATTAACGGAGGGTAAGACAGATCCGATAATCTTATCAAAGTCCAAGGCCTATAAAGGAGAATTCATGGGGTCACGCGACCGATAAGGAGAAAAGAGCAGCTCACGCTCTCTTAAATCTGAATCTCCCCGAGAATCAGATCTTAGAAAACAAGAAATGCAGTCGCTTCCCTCAGCCTTCGCTGAGGAAGGGCACACGTTAGGGAAACTTCGAGGAGAGGGTGCAAGAGGGGTACACAGTAGCCGATGAAGGGGCGACTCAACGATTTCCTCTCTAGAAGGACAGGAAACAAAATTTACCCTCTTATGACCTCTAGAAGGACCGTTGTTGACGACCGAAGTAGACCTCTTTTTCGATGAAAATTCAGGAGGGGAAGAGACCATGGAAGGTTGGTATGAACCATCCCCAAGAAATACGGAATGAGAGAGAGAAGTTTTTTCTAGAAGATTTTGTCCTAAAGGTAATGGGGCATGCCCGCGAAGAAATTTTGGGTATAGCAGGGCATAATGCTAATTCAAGGCACCTAGGACTTCCCCTATGGCACTATTCACTTGAAGTCCCTTCACTCTAAGCTTCCCCTCCATTGAACAAAGCCCGGATTTACTCAGGTTAGAGTTACCAATTTGTGAGATTTCAGACATAGTCTTGCCAGGTGATACCATAACATAAACATGTATTTTAATCTAATTTCTATTTGATGATTGCACACAAACAACACACTGACATACATGCGACATTGAATTTTGTTATCCCATTGGACTACGATCTTGACTGAGAAGGTCGATTTCAGCATGTTAAATTACCTTCTATTACGAATTATTTATTTGTACAAATTTTATTTCTCAAATCCGCAGTAATGAACGGGGATGGGTACAATTTCTTAAAGATTGCCATTAATCGTCATCTCGGATGATTAGTGAGAGTTTAATCTACACTAGGTCCATCAATTCCCGATTCAAAGAATAATCCAAATCGATGATTGAAGTTTAAACAAGAAAACTTACAACTGGTTAGATCTGAAATCCTAGGGAGATAGTGTGACAAATTTCGATGAACAGTAATCTTGCTTTAGTGAAATGCTATGCAGAAAAAAGGAGAAGTGAGAAAAAGAAAATTCCTTTTTTAGGGAAAAAGAGATTCGCCTTGCCTCTCAGCTGTACATCTGAGACCAAATTGACGAATAGGATTTATGCGGGGAAAACAGAAATGTTGGTTAGAGGTAAAAAGTGGAAAGAAGAAGAATCTGTATTCAGAATCCAGGGATGATCTAGACCCCCAGAAGGGGACTAATCAATGCACCCGATTGAGGGAGATCAAAAGACACAGAAATAACACTTCGGAAAAGACAAAGGGGTTGACTTGAAAAGTCGAAAATAACCCTTCACTAGGGGGCAAATGTTACTTCCAAAATTAACTCCGAAACCAGCTGATGGTGAAGGGGTATCGAAATACGAGTGCAGAAGAACCCTCCGAAAACAGGAAGCCAAGTAACAGAAAGAACCGAAAGCCCGAAAGAATGATCTGGGAGTGACATACACTGGCACCTTCCTAGAAGGAAGAAACTCAAGGTCCATAAAACGCCAACGAAGCTCATTAGGAAAAGATCTAACCGAAAGGATCTATCCGATAAGGTTAGACCGGCGTGATCCTTCCCACAGCGTCAACCCGGCAGGTGGTCTTTTGGTGAGAAGCCTTCCAGGTCAGAAACCAAGAAAGTTGAAGAAAGAAGCCCCGCCTCTGGGAACCCAGAAGGCCGAAAGGACCTTCAATACCAACCCGCCTAATACTAATACGATAAGAGGTTGAAACACCAAAAGCATCAAGCCGGAAAAGCGTAAGGTTTACCTGGAACCAACTTCCGAAACACCCATTGCATAAACGCTGAGAGAATGTATTGATAAGCAACAAACGAATTACATAGAACAACCATCCAGAGCATCAGGCTATACCTGGAAATCCCACTAAAAAGCAAACCGGCACCCAGGAAGGGATACAAGCTAAATAGTCTATTCAATACAGAGACCGATAGTGATTCCGAACCGGCAGCTTTCCACATACATAATGAGGGCAGGCTCCTCCAAGTATTTGCGGGAAAACCAGAAGCCCATATCCAAAACTCTATAACCGAGAGCATGCAACCAAGAGCTCAAAATACCTCTCGAAGAGCTACAACGACAGCAAGCACATATCAATCTCAAAGAGGCTCATGGTTAGCTGAAACCTTCATTGCAGAAGCTATAATTAATACTTCAAAACGTCCGAAAGCGAAAACATTCGAGACCAAAGAAAAAGGTGGCTGGTAAAGACTCCTGAAGGCCCAACGACCCAACAGTGGAGGAGGCCCCAAGTTACCTATAAATATTACCCTACGAGTCACATTAGAGAGGATCCGAAATCTTGTACTCTTCCTCTTTAGGAAAACCCAAAAATGGAGACCAATTTAAGGATCTCTTCTATTCTATTCATGTAAGAAAAAGATTAATAAAGAGAAAGATCTACAACTATGGTATTTACTATGAGTTTATCATTTTTAGCTATTGTGATTTTGATTTACTGTTTGTTACCTACGTATGCCTGGTTCATTGGTCAAATTTATACCTATGATCGGAGGAAAGGACACCTCTCAGTCGATCTAAAGCCTTTCTATAAGCTTAGGTGTGATCAACGAGTTTAGATCTCCTAGTGAATTTGGTCTTGATACCTAGAAATGGAAGTCTGACCCAAACTTGCAAAGGATAAGCGAACCATTTCCCTCTCAAGTTCATCCCCGTTGACCTGATTCTGGTGTTGACGAAAACTATCGTTAACATGTACCATTATCTGTAACATAGAAAAGTACAGCATCATGAACAAAGATTAAATAATTTGCACCTTCAATGTCCCTAAAATTTGTCTAAATTAATCATATCAATCCCTGCATTAACCCTAGTGATAATAGAATATGTGTAATTTGCAACTAGTGGACTGGTTGTTCTATCAATGCCTTGCCAATATGAAATGACGAATCTCTGTGTTTATTTCAACAATGAAGGGGTATATACTGAAAAAACGTTGATTACTTTCAAAGCATCTTCCCCACTTGGGTCTCTACATACCTAATCACATATCATTAAATAGTCAATATATGAAATGATAATCATGTTTGTTGTACAATTAATATATGTTCAATAATTAGTGCAATGCAAGGAGCAAATGCATATTGCATGCCAGTTGCTCCGACTTCAAGATCGGTAGCTGCGCTTATTCTTTTCACTAGATAAAGATCTCTGCTCATAATAAAATTCAAACTCGATTATATGCATAAAGATTGTCTCTTATTAACACATTGTTACACTGTACATGAAACGCGAATCCAATTTTGACTGTCAAAAGTATATTAAATGAAGTAAGTAGCATAACGAGTAGCACCAAGCCCAATATTATGAGGAAAGATAAGTGCACCATAAACATTGTTATTACCATGTACAACATCGATACCGTATATCATTGGAATTCCTAACCATGTCGATACCATAAAGTATATTGGATGAATCTTATAACCATTTCTTCATTCTTCTGCCGAGAAAGCTCAGCCTGATGTTGTTTCCTTAGTTCTTCTTTTGATGCCTCATTGTTTCCTAGTCTTAATGTTGTTTTTGCAACATCACTGTTAGAAGTCGTACTTCTTTTTGGCCGTTGTACTTCTTCTTCTTCTTCTACCTCTTGATCTTCACTGAAAGAATAGGCAACATCTTGACTGATTTTGAGCAGACTGCAGTTAATACATTTGGCTTCTCACTTGCGATGATAACCATGTTAGCGAGCAAGAGAGAGTATTTATCAGTCTTTGGATTCCCAGTTTCAGATTGAAGATTATGAAATCTAAGAGACAAGTTGAAAACCATCCCTACTTTTAGAATATGCTCGTTGTTTGAATTTAGGTTCAATCTAGATTCTCAGAATTCGATTCCAATTCCAGTTCCAACAGATTTGGTGAGATGCTGAAGAATTTCAGGAGCTTCTTTCTCCACAGCAGAGAAAGTTTCTTTATAAGCACTATTGGCCTTATTTCCAGGTTTAAGAATTGGAATGGCAGCATTTTGAGCTTTAAGAAGAACTTCATACGCATTCTTTTGAGATGGAGTAGTGTTGATGGCACTTTCGGACAGCCTATCAAGGCTCAACAACGCCACGGGCTCATGCCATGGATGCCCGAAGTGGGCAGCCAACATCAAGAAGTGGGCCGATCAATGAGGCTCATCACTTAAGTTTATCTCCCACACCAGGCACGGGCCGGGAGAAGACCACTATGATCAGGAATACTTAGCTATACTGTACCCAACTATGATCTAGAGGCTCGCCTGTAGAATAGCTCACGCCAGACCTTGCCCGTTGGAAGTTATCCGAATCATACGGATCAATGGCCACCTATTACCGATAATTTGAGTAATACCAATTCCTTAGGAAAAAAACACTTCTTCATGCTTAACTACTCTTTTGCATTTTGCAACACGTGTCCAAGCCGGTTCAAGTATTGTATCGCCTATAAATACCTCTTTTGAACTCAGAAGAAGGGACTTTTGGAAGTTTGGAGACTCTAGCTTTTGAATATTTTGTTGATCTCTTGTTGTATCGCCATTATAACTATTCTATCTAACAGTTGAAATAGTATATAAGTGATTATATAGTGGACTTAGGCTCATTAACACCGAACCACTATAAGTTTGTGTGTGATCTTCTCTATTTTTAGTTTTTACAATATTTATCTTCACTTATTCTCTACACAACCCTTTATTTGGGTGTTGTGTCAATTTTTGGTGTCAACGCTTTGGTGCTTTCACTGAGAAGTGCTATTTTAAGCCTAATACAAATTTTTACTCTACTTTCAGATCACCAAGTCCAAGACGAAAATCTTACCTTCGCTCTTACATTGTTGAGTATGGCTGGAAAAACATCTCGTAATACCGAAAAACAACCGCAAGTTGGGACATTTGCGGAGGTGGCCGGCGGATTGGCCGTACTCGAAACTGCTTCGAATCAACCTGTACTGCCCCCGGCGGAAGATCCAGCTCCATCCTTAGCTTTTGCCACCTGAGATGAGTTTATGGCTGTATTAAATTAGCTCTGGGAAACTACAGATGCCTTAAAAGTTCATGCTCGTGAAAATGCTACGATGCGACAGGATATGAATCGCATGTCAAGGCAATGGGAGGAGTTCAGGAATCAGCAGACTCGGGGGGTCGGGGACCATCAAATCCCTCCTCCTCAATTAGACCATATTTCAGAGAGCTTTTCATCATCCGAGGAAGCAGGGATCCATGTCAATCTCGACGCATGTTAGAAAGACCCGAGAATGTCCACCAGTTACGTCTCGAGGGACGTCAAGACCAGCCAGGGGCAGGCGACCAAACTCAGGTCGACCAAGTCGAGGTGGAGACCATCGGTCCCGTGGCACCACAAAACCGATACGTTTCTCCTTCTGCTCATCAGAATGCTACCCGGGGAGATCGGGCCCCTATTCATCCACGCTCCCCCAGGAATCTTGTGATCGACCAAGATACCAAGGGAGGAAGAAGGACTGCCCGGACGACAAGTCAGACAACATTACCCAATGAATGAACCAAGAGAGGTCGGTCGATCGAATAAGCCGATCGAGACCCAATCATTCCACTGAATCAAACATCCATGGTACTACAGATCATGAACGATAGTCGAGGACAAAGGAATGAGGACTTGGGAGTCGATCGAAGCCATACCCTATTCACTGATGACATCTTACGAGCAGAATTCCCCAGGAGATTCAATACGCCCTAGATGAACCAATACGATGAACCTCCGACCCAAAACAACATCTGATGAGGTAGTCGTGGCACATGAAAGTGGAAGTAGCACCCGACACCATCTAATGCAAAGCCTTTCCAATCTTTTTGAGTGGAATAGCACTCATGTTGTTTGTGCGCCTGCCCACGAGGTCGGTCCCAAGCTTTAAAGATTTGAGTGAGAAATTCTTGAATCAATTCAGTCTCCACGCTACCAAATCAAAGCATATCATTGCTCTTTCAGCAGTCAAGCAAGAGAGGGGAGAATCCCTGAGAAACTATCTTGATCAATTTAATCGAGCTGCCATCGAAGTGAGCAATCCTAATCATGAAATCGTCTTGATGTCTATGGTAGATGGCATCGATAAGCAAACATAGTTCGAAAAGTATTTGATTGGGAAGTCACCCACAATGATTGAAGCTTTTTATGAAAAGGCTCACGTCCGACTGAGAGAATAGGATGCACAATTAGAAGAGGAGGATAGGCCGAAAGATACATCTACCTCACCGATCCAGAACAATGTCGTGGTCAAACATTCTGGGGATAACTCAGGAAAAGTGGAACTGAATGTTGGAAACCGTGGCAAACGAAATGGCGAAGGGTCGAAGGAGGCCAATGGGAACTCCAGACAGAGTGGGAAAACTTAATGAATGTAAAACAACCTCAAGAAACAGGGGCAAGGAACTTCATCATTCAAGCAAAGTCAGGCCGCACCTCGAACTGTCACCCAAGAGTAGGGGAAAGGGATAGTCATCAATTGCATAATTATAGGACTGCACCCTGTCGGGTTCAATGTCAAGACTATGGAGCAATATGTAAATTCTGTAAAACACCCAGACGTTGCGAAGACCAGTATCCCTAAAGTTGTAAGCCCCATGAAGCAAAGGAAGATGGAGGTAGATGATGTTATCGTTCGAGGAAGCAATTAACATACAAGCTCCAACGGTCGAACCTATGGTGATACCGCAATCATTGCCCCGACAACATTAAGGAAGGTACTGATTGATAATGGGAAATCAGTCATCAACATATTGTTTAAGAAAGCTTATGATCAGATGAAATTAGAGTTGAAAGACTTGGAGCCATGCACCGGCCAGATATGCGGCTTTAATGGATCCTCCATCGAGCCTATTGGAATGATCAAGCTATCCGTGGAACTGGGAGACGGAGATCAGAGGAGGGTATGACTCCTACCATCTGTTGTGATGGACATAGACTCCCGATATAATGAGTTTTTAGGGCGGTGAGCTTTAATGGAGTTCAGATCCTACATCACCCCCTGGTGCCTGCTGTTAAATTCTCGACTGATGGAGGAATTGGAACAGTGTGTGGGGACCAAGTGACGGGGCGAGCTTGTTACTTAGCAGGGTGGAAAGATCTTCAGAACAAGAGTGGTAGATAATCAAAAGACAGTCCTCCCCCAACGGAGGGGAAAGAAGCATAGCAATTACAGAGAAAATCCCGGTTGGGACCGTCCATCTGTGAAGTTGAGGACACCAACCCAAGAGAGGATGAAGAACCGGAATGTAGAAAGGCATCCCCAAATGAGGCTATCGTAGAGATTTCGATCGATTGAAACGACCCTGCCAATGTTCTGAAGATCAGGTCCCACCTTGATCACCTTCGAACGAGGGAATTGACTAAATTTCTCCATGCAAACCTTGACGTGTTTGCATGGACCCACGCTGACATGTGTGGAATTTCACCTTCCATTATAACTCACTCCCTCAACATTAGCCCGAAGTATACTCCTATAAAGCAGAAGAGGCGCACACTTGACCCCGAAAGGTCTGCGGCCTTGAAAGAGGAAATTGGGAAGCGACAATCCAATGGATTCATCCGGGACTCGACTTACCCTAACTGGATAGCTAACCCGGTACTCGTGAAGAAGGCTAATGGAAAGTCGCAGACTTGTATTGATTTTTCCGACTTGAATAAAGTTTGCCCTAAGGATAGCTTCCCATAACCTAGAATCGATCAGTTGGTTAACTCGACCGCAGGACACGAACTATTATCATTCATGGACGCATATTCGGTATACAATCAGATCGCCATGCATGTTCCCAACTAAGAGCACACCAGCTTCATCACTAACCTTGGGTTGTATTGTTACGTAGTAATGCCCTTCGGGCTGAAGAATGCAGGGGCAACCTATCAACAGTTGGTTAATCGGATGTTTCACGACCAGAAAGGGAAGACGATGGAAGTATATGTGGACGACATGCTAGTGAAGTCAGGACAATCGTCTAACCACGTGAATGACCTATCCGAAATGTTTGGCATCCTCCGAAGGTATAGAATGAAACTAAATCCTTTAAAGTGTTCCTTCGGAGTGGAGTCGGCCAAGTATCTAGGTTTTATAGTTTTCTCTCGAGGGATCGAAATCAATCCTAACCAAATTTTGGCCCTCAAGGGAATACAGGAACCTAGAAGAATCAAGGATGGACAAAGCTTGGCAGGTAAGGTAGCAGCGATGGGTCGATTTAATTCTAAGGCAACAAATAAATGCTTATCTGTCTTTGAATTAATTAAAGTGAAAATTAGTCTCACATCCTTAAAACTAAAGTTAATTAGGCTCACATCCTCCTCTTTTGAAACATATAAATTTCATCCCTATTTTTAAAACGCAGTTTTTTTTTTTCCGGAAATGCCCTCATTGGATTTTTACGGTGTGTTTTTGACTATATGTTACGTATTAGGTTGCGTTTTCTTACAGAAACCTAATTTTCTACCCAATGGCGGCGGCGGCCTCTCTCGTTCTTTCTCGTTCTCCAAAGCTTTCGTTCTCTCTCGTTCTCCACAGCTTTCATTCTTCGCAGCTCGTGTCTGGTCTCCAATTCGTCTCAACAGAATCCACTCCTCGAAAGCTCGAAATCGTTTTGCGTACTCCAAATCGTCTCGGCGGTGAGTTAGAACTGCAGTTATTCACTGTAATTACTAGAAATCGTTTTGTCCACTCCTCGATTTTCTTTTTGAATTGATTCACTGTAATTATTCACTGGATTTGCTTTTCGAATTGATTTGCTGTTCGAATTGAGTTTCAAAATGGACTGTATCACCGAAATTATTCAGTTGATCGTTTAAACCTAGATTTGATGTTCGAATTTTGAACCTAAATTGTTCACTGCACTTTGTTTACAGTTAAAATGAATATATCGTTATAGTTAGATTAACATTTTTTATTGTATCTTTAGTTGTTAGCAGTGTAGTAGTAAAGGAGGTCAACTTGTATCGTACTTATTGAATTTGTGAGATTTGTTGGCGATGGATTCGTAATGCTTTAAGGCTTTAATGCTAGCAATGGTAAGGCAATGGTGATGAAAACGCGAGGCGTAACCAAGTGATTGCATTGGCAACTGCAGTGAATTTGTAACTTAGATTGAACCTGTATGTTATAAATTAGTTTTTTTACCATGACTTTGTAGATTCAGTTCAAAAGTAAACTAGTCAAATAATTATTTTTATGTGAAAATTAGTCTTGGCAGGCCAAGGCCTAATTTCTTTTGGTGATGTATCCCTGATGGAAAACTGGGAAAGTTATTTGACAATGGAAGAAATCTATCATGAACATAAGACACAAGAGTTTTCCTACTATTCATATGGTTGTCAATGCATATATTCTTTATATATGCATATATGTATGCAATTTTTTATCAAGCAGACAGAAAAACATGATATTTTACAAATATATTCATATTTCTATGCATATATTTAGAATACGTGCTTATAAATATTCATAATTTTTTTTTTTGCTGAATCGTACCCATGTATTTCTATGCAGTTTTTTTAAGTTTTTGCTGAACTTTTGATAAAAAGTTGCGGTCAAAAATGCATCTATCCTTCATATATGCATATATGTATGCAATTTTTTATCAGACAAACAGAAAAACATATTATTTTACAAATATATTCATATTTCAATGCATATATTTAGAATACTTGCATATAAATATTCAGAAGTTATTGTTATTTTGCTGAAACGTACGCTTGTATTTGCATTAATCTGAAGCTGTTTTTGTAATTTAGGTTATTGCACATTAATCTTATTAAGTTGATTTTCTTTTTTTGATAACAGTGTTCCGGCGGTTATTGGTTTAGTGGTCTTGTTGAAGCTTGGTCCTCCATCCTTTTCCAACTGATTGAAATCTTCAGTTGTTTCTACCGAGACTACTAGATGTGGTTTGCGCAATAAGCTGGGTCTTGACAAATTTATTTGTTCTTCAACATACCATCATCTTTGCTTTGTAAATGTTCTGAAATTGTTGATGTAGTACACGTAAATGTGGTCTGTACTTATTTTTTGATGTAATACATGTAAATGTTATGAAATTTTTCATGTAAGTATGCACATATTTCTGTTATTTACATATATATATATATGCATCTTGTTATAATCATCTGTATTTATATTTTTGTCATTTCGTTTGTTTTAGCAATTATGCAGTACAGTTCTGTATATGTACGCAATTATTTCACTTTTTTGCAAACATGTATGCAATTTTTCGTAAAAATCAAATCTTAATAAAAACATTGTTGTCACTACATTCAAGTAATAAATTATTTCTGTATAATGTTAATATATGTATGCAATTATTTTACTTAGTTGCATAAATGTATGCAATTTTACATAATATTTGTATGTAATTTTCCAGATTTCGTTTAAAAAAAAAAAAAAAAAACGCTGTTGGATTGATTGACGGTTTTCCAAAATTGTAGGATTAGTTTTTTAGAGCGAGATTATAGTAGCGGTGGACTGAGTAAATGAGGACAAATAGTTGTTGGATAGTTTTTTAGGTGCATAAGGGTAGATCTGGAATATTTTTAGCGGGTATTCAAAAACAGGGATGTATTCTATATTATTTTTATCACCGGGTTTTTTTTATATTTTGAAACTTAATAGGGACCTGTAAAAAACGCACCCTTAATTAAAAGAGGGAAGCGGAACTTTGCTTGGATATTCGACTGTGTCGAAGCTTTCTAGAACCTGCTCGACAATTTGGAGAAACCCTCTATCATATTTAAACCCATCGACCACGAAGACCTATTTGTATACTTAGCAGTATTCGCACACGCGATCAGCTCGGTCCTGATCCGTGAAGAAGATCGGGTGCAATGACCAGTTTATTATGTAAGCAAAAAATTGATGGGAGACAAGTGCAACTATCTGAAGATCGAGAAACTCACCTACAACTTATTAATTGCATCAGGAAAACTTTG
Organism: Allium sativum; assembly: GCA_030737875.1. Taxonomy (NCBI): domain Eukaryota; kingdom Viridiplantae; phylum Streptophyta; class Magnoliopsida; order Asparagales; family Amaryllidaceae; genus Allium; species Allium sativum. The sequence goes on from CM060925.1 coordinate 208,422,134, forward strand.
CCACTACTTCCAGGCCCATCCAATTAAGATATCTACCAATAATCCCCTTCAGCAGGTCTTGCAGCGACCCAAGGCAAGTGGGAGATTGCTTAAATGGAACATCGAATTAAGTCAATTCGATTTAATTTTTGTTCCACGAAAATCTATCTGGGGGCAGGCCTTAGCCGATTTCATAGTTTACAACCCCGGAAGGTGAAGACTGGGAAGACAATACCCGGCCCCTGAATACCGAGTCAAAATCGGTCATTTGGAAGCTATACACGGATGGAGCGCGTAATGACCGACGCTCGAGTGCCGGCGTTGTATTGTTGTCTCCAGAGGGACACTTGGTCGATTATTCTCTAAGGCTAGACTTTTTGGTGACAAACAACGATTCTGAGTACAAGGCCTTGATTATCAGGCTTAAACTTGCAAAGGATCTGAAAATAGCATCAATCGAGATTTTTTGTGATTCACAACTTGTAGTATGTCACGCTTGAAAGGAATATATTACCAGAGGAGCTCAACTGGCTTCCTATCTTAAACAGGACGAAAAATTGCTACGTGACTTCGATCGTATAGCATCTCCCCTATTCCTCGAGAGGAAAACCAAAAAGCAAATAGGTTGCCGAAGCTAGCCAGTTCAGACCACCCGGACGAAACAGAGCTAGTCGCTATAGAGACCTTGAGTGTACCGAGCATCGAACAGATGAAAGACGATCAAGATGGTACCGAATCTGAAAGGGAATCTTGGATGACTCCCATCAAAAACTTCCTCCTCCATGACACATTACCATAAGATTGAAACGAGAGATGAGCCATCGCATGATAGGCTTCCAGGTATGTAATTCAACAGAACCAACTACATAGAAGAGGTTTCTCTGATCCCATGTTTCGGTATGTGGCCAACGATGATGTCAAGAGGGTATTAAGAGAAGTACATAAAGGAGACTGCGGAGCGCATACTGGGGGACAAACCTTGGCTATGAAAGTGTTGCGATATGGGTACTTCTGGCCGATTGTCAAAAAACACGTTGCAAATTGTTCCAAAAGATGTGATATATGCCCGAGATTCACACAAATCCCATGAGCTCCTCTGACAGAGATCACCCAAATGGCCAGCCCTTGGCCATTCACCGTTTGAGGAATAGAAATCATCGAAACCTTGCCCGTTTCAAAAAGAGGCGTAGATATGCAATTGTAGCAGTGGATTATTTCACAAAGTGGGTAGAGGCCGAGCAGATGACCACAAACACAACAAAATGAGTCATCAACTTCATCGTAAGAAATAACATTTGCCAGTATGGGATACCTTGAACCATTATCAAAGATATTGGAACTCAGTTCGACAGCCTGGAGTTTAGAGACTTTTGTGAGAAGTATCACATCGGGAAGAAGATACTGCAGTTGCACACCCCTAGTCTAATGGTCAAGTTGAAGTGGTTAATAAGATTATCAAAACCATCCTGAAAAAGCGTTTAGAGCGAGCTAAGGAAAAATCGGTTGATGAATTGCCTCTAGCCCTTTGGGCATATCGTACCACTCATAAGACGGCTACTGGCCGTACTTCTTTCGCCCTGTCCTACGGTTCGGAAGCAGTTCTTCCGATAGAAATCGATATCCCTTCTCATCGAATGACTTACTACAACCCATTGTCTAATAAAGTACTTCTCTTGACATCGCTAGACACGACTGATGAAAAAGAGAAAAAGCAAACCTTCGTGCAGAAGCTCATAGGCGAAAGATTGCACGATACTATAACAAAAAGGTCCAATCGAAGACTTTCGATATTAGCGACCTTGTCTTGAAACAGGTTTTTCTAGCTCCCGTCCGTATGGGCCCTAAGTAGGAAGGGCCATACGTCATTCAACGAAATCTTGATAATGGAATCTTCAGGCTATCGACTGTTGATTGCGAACATTTTCAAAGAGCATGGAATGTAGAGCACTTACGGCCTTATCTTAGAATTTCTTACTTTTTTTACTATTTCATATGTTTTAGTATTGTAATAAGAAACCATTTATCGATTGTAGCAGTGTATGAATAAGAGGCTCCTTTCCTACTCTGTTTCATTGTTATAAAAGCTAAATGTTGTGATTCGACCAACTGTAGCTTACATCTTGGCATCCTAACATGACGGCCTGGGACAAAGCGGGCCAGCACCGTTGAAAGAATAAAAGTTCAACCAAAGCAGGGATATCGATCCTAAATGTAGACTGATCGATCAACTTCCGACTCTTACTTTATTGGTTTATATTAAGGATAATACCTAACCAAACATATCGACTGACTGTTTGGACATAACTTTAATCCCCATGACTTGAGGAAGAGTACAAATGGTGGATGAGCATGAACGGTGCACCCCGATAAAAGACCGCTCTCCTTGAAAACTCTACCTCTAACCGACTAAAGGGTGAGTATAAAAGACTAAATGTGCTCCTACTTAAGGGAATCTACCCCCGATCTAGGTCGAATCCACTTAAGCATGATTGGAGAACTTACTATCCAAGCAACTTACCCCGACACCAGGGGCAAGAGGGTCGGTGAATAACCCGGATTAGGGTAGCATCCGAGTAACCCTCAAAAGATGGAGTAAGATAGGAAACCCGAATGTCGTTTCCATTCTTAACATATTCAACACGTAATGGACATAAGTACTTAAAGACAAGTAGATTTTTCATTTACGATAATGTGGCATGATTACAAAATGTTGTTGTATGACAGGTACAGTTTAGCCATCATCCACAAAGGTACAAAGTCCGATAATAATAAAAACACCAGGGCGAAACTCGCATGAAACTTCCAAAGGGCCTAAAATAAAACGTACAACAAAAGAAATTTAAAACGGAGGTGCCATGTCCCCGCGTTCGATCATATCTGCCACCTCTTTTTGCTTGACTGTTTCCACCGCTTCCTTGGTGCTCTATCTACGTCATGATCCCTCAAGTGTACTTCCAAGTGAACGGGGAAGTGGTGCTGGGACTTGTGGGTTGTTGGAGTCCACGAAAGGAGGAACCTCGATCGAAGAAAGGATGGTCGGAGGGATATCTACGATGCGCTGAACATTCAAAGGATCCTCGGATGGTTCGGGATTCATGGACAGAACATCCTTCTCACTCCGAGCTCTGGTCTCGGCTATGGATGGACGATTGTCCCTCTTGGACTCCCCGACAATCTCGATGTCATCATCTCCCGATGGTCCTTTGTCGATCTTCTCCTACATCAAGACTACGTTGCCATTCCTAGTTATGCTTTTATCTCCAGCAACAGTCTTTGCCTCAACACTCTCCTTCGTCAGTGAGGCATCTACAACAGAAAACATAAGTCAAGGTTGGATAAGTAAACATAGGACTAATGCATGAGCTTACATCCCATATCGGACTCGGTCGGCTGCTCTTCCACGACCCCAGCTAGCTCGGGTGGAGGGACAGATGTCGAACCCATCTCAATATTTGCAGAAGGGAAATAGAGGGATACTTTAGTTCGACAGTTACCAACTTCTTTCTCAGGGACCGACTTCCCTTTCAGACTATGGCGTTCAGCTTCAGCCGTCTTCTTTTCCTGGCTTTGTCCCTCAGCCAATACTGCCCGCTTGTTATCATTCAAAAGCCAGGTCATTAAAGTCTCCTCATCCACTGGTTACCCTTTCGTTGCGCCTGTCTTCTCTCAAAATGATTTTCCAAGTACCAGTCAACACTGTGGAGTATCTCGGTAACCAGGACAAGTCCCTATGACGAAGGACCCTTGTGAAAAATGTAAGAGCTTGACGCTCACTCTCCTTGTTTATCTCGGATACCATTCGAGCATGATCATCTTTGATGGTCTGAATTTCGATATCATGTTGAAGCTTTAGATTGTTAGCTGACTTGATCGTTGCAGCAACATTTTCTTTAGCCAGATTTTTGGCCAAATCAGTTGAATGGAGAAGAGCTATAAGATTCTGCACCTCTAAGCCTACCCGAGCTTTTCCGTCCTTCAAGGATTCGACCTCGTCCCTCAAAGAATCACATTCCTGGCTTTTCTGTTGGAATCGGGCATTCAGATCCTCGGCCGCTTTCTCATATCTCTCCTTATCGACTACTGCCCGCAGCTCATAATCTTTAATTTTCTCCTCAAAGAGCCCGAAGGTCCTCTTGTCAAAAGGTATGTCCCTTTTCAAACCAACAATCTCGGTTAGCTTGTCCTTCAATACTCCACTTACTTACTAGGTGTACTTATGCATCACGTCATATTGAGAAAGAATGTGGTCAAGGTTATTTTGAATACGTCGGCGGAAGCTATGCGATATGGGTGTAACTCTGGGATAGGATCAATCTCGGTAAAAATGAGATTAGGAAAATCTAGTTCCAGTTCTCTAACGCGATCGGTGGAGGAAGGTTCGACCGAGGGCTTGGGCCGACTTAACACAACCCGAGAATGTTCATCTTTCTCGCCCTCCCTGGGGGTCTTATCCTCAGGATGGGGAGAAAGTCGAAGCTCGAAGGACTTACACCCTCTTTTCTTCTTGGACATGCGCCCTGACTCTTCTTTTTCCTCTGGTGCCCGATTACGCTTTCCTAGATTTTTTTTCTTCTACTGGTGTTGTTCTCGATTGGATTTTCTCTCTCTCTCTTTTTCTCTGTTTCTCTCTCTCTCTCTTTATTGCTTTTTCTCTTTGTTTTTGTTATTTTCTCCTTCTTCCTCTCATCGCCGTCATCTCTATCCTCGTCCCTTGCCTAACTTCTTCCAAGGATGACTCGACTGGCCCAGTCTCTGCCGAGATGGAAGCAAAGAGGTTGTTATAAAACTCCTCGTTTATTTCTTCTGAGATAAGAAAAGAAATCACAATGGGCTCAGTCGATATTCAATTCGCACTAGAAAAAATGGAACTGTGACGTGCAGCATAAATGATATGATAAATTATATAGGTGGACCCTGTACTGAGGCCACATCGTACTTTCGAAATCTTCTTGTTCGATTGGAAAAGACATTCCCTCGGACTGATTAGCAAAAAACTAGTTTGGGTCTAAGCTCTGTGGGGAAAGAATAGTCTCTGACATCTGCAGCTTCTCCAGACCAGGAAAAGGAGATGCAGCCTATTCTCCCTGCAAGCCATGGACCGTAGAAAAATCTTTCTCAACCTCAGAATCTCTCAAGTGCTCCTAAGCGGGGTTCTCTTTGGCTGGCTCCCCTCACACTTTCTTTGGAATATTCTTAGTAGAGACTTTCTCTCTTTTTCGATGCTCGGCCTCTCGAACCCGTCTTTTGAAAGAAGGCTTTTTTGGATGGAGTTTCTTTTCGTCCCCAAGCAAGGGACAAACCGAAGATTCCCTAACCAAATGGGTTGCTTGCATACTCCCTAATTTTATTTTGGCTGGGAGCATCTCACCCCGGTTCGGCGTTGTCAACTCGGATCCTTCCTTCTGAGACCTGATTGTTTTATCCTTCTCGAGGAGAGCATACTGATGTAAGTGGTCGCCAGTCAAGCAGTTCCAAAACCACTGCCGCATGGGCTTCAACTTAATCAGTTGCCTGCAGCATTCCTCAAACACTTTCTCCTCAAGCCTTATTGGATCATCCCCTGTAAAAAAAATGGTCGGCATAAGGGGATCTATTATGGATGTATTGACCGACAAAGAGACTTACTGCATTGAAGCCAATATCGAGCGCATCCCAGCTGCTCTTTAATCCAAAACCATTCCCGCTACGGATCGCCTACCTTGCTTGGAATCTCTTCAAGAATCTTCCAACCTCGGGCATCCTTGAAGTAAATAAGAGAAGGGACTATTTATCGTTGTGTCTAAAGTGAAAAAAGAAAGTCAGGTCATCGAAGGTTGGAGGATGACCCAAGTACCTCATGAACAAGTAATAGATATATAACAGATTGCCATAGGCAATTGGTTATAACTACAACGGGGCTAGGTTCATCTGTAATAAGAAGTTGACAATGAATGAATGAAAAAGGGGGGATAGCTCCCACATTACACATTGGGAGAGATATTGCCATTTAGTTTTTTGGGGGATTGTTAGGCCGATCAGTTTCCCACGGAAGAAGGACATCTACAAAAGGATTGTTATGTTCAGTAGTCAGATTCTTTAGTCGTTTGAGAGTTATGTCGGTTCCCAAGGCGTCCGGGGGGTTTCTCTGAATTTCTGCACCTGGAAGCATGTCGGGTGCTACTGGAACAGGCGCTGGTTCACTCGACTCAACCGTAACTACGGGAGGAGGCGACGAACTTGTCGACCGACCTTGGGAGTCGTTATCTGAATCAGACGCAAAGTTAGCTAAATAATCAGAGGACCTATCTACTCTGATAGAGAAGGGCAATCCCTTATCCGGCCCATACTTAAGGTTGTCTCTTTTTTTGGCCATTGTTAATTAAAGATTATCGAGCTGAAATTAAAGGTTGATTCAAAAGGGGTTAGTTCCGCTTCACAGTGCTAATCTCAGTAAATGACAAGCCACAGAAATCACAATTTGTTTCCATATGTCAGATTGTACAAAGATCACTATCTTTTTCACCACCCTCTCAAACTTTGCCATGTGTCCAAGGGTTTAACAACACCCTGACATGCGATACACTATGAAAAGGTGGGAAGTCTCTCTACCTCCCTGACTTAATCAGGTTAACGGATCAGACACCATCTGATTTTGCTAAAATAGCATTGGAATCACCATACACGGTCGCATCGCCGCTGACTCCGACGATCTGACGCTGATGATCTCAGGTACGAATCATGAGGATCCTAAATTACAACAAGAAAACGGAAAGAAAAGACACCTTACACAAGAATGATGTCAAAGTATTTTGAAAAGGAAGAAGAGTTGGTTTTTACTTAAAAGATGATCTTGGTTGAAGATGATGATTGTTCTTCTTCTTTCTATGAAGTAGTAAATCAGTTTTTTGCAATAGGTAAAGTAAAAAAGAAAAAGATAAAAAAGGTTTTTTTATAATGTATGATAGGGTGACTACTCACATTCGATTGACATGACCGTCACATCAGATTAGACTCGGCTAACATATAAAGCCATCGTCGAATCAAGGTTAGCCAATAAGACGGATGACAGTAAGGCCTCATTATTACTTTAGCCCATTTAAGTTTCCAAAAAGACTGACAAACTTATTTCGATTTACGAAACTCATTAAATGGATGGCTCTAACAGACCTGTAGAATTCTTCAGTTGATACGAAAAGGATTGTTCAGGGTATGTAATCACAAAGTATGTCTCGTTTCCAACGCAACATACTTTGGGGGGGCAAGTGTTAATGGGCCTTTTGGACAGTCCATCAAGGCTAGACAACGCCACGAGCTCGTGCCTTGGATGCCTAAAGTGGGCAGCCAAGTCAAGAAGTGGGCCAACCGATGAGGTCCGTCACTTAAGTTTATCTCCCACACCAGCGTAGTCCAGGAGAAGCCCGCCGTGATCAGACATACTCAGCTATACCGCATCCAGCTACAATCCGGAGGCTCCCTGTAGAATAGCTCATGTCTGACCTTTCCCGTTCCAAGCTATCTGAATCATACGGATCAGTGGCCACCTATTACCGATAATTCGAGAAATACCAATTCCTTAGGAGAAAAATATTTCTTTATGCTTAACTACTCTTTTGGATCTTGCAACATGTGTCCAAGCCGGTTTAAGTGTTGTATCACCTATAAATACCCCTTTTGAACTTAGAAGAAGGGACTTTGGAAGTTTGGAGACTCTAGCTTTCGAATATTTTGTTGATCTCTTGTTGTATTGCCATTATAACTGTTCTATCTATCAGTTGAAATAGTATATAAGAGATTATAAAGTGGACGTAGGCTCATTAAGCTGAACCACTATAAATTTGTGTGTGATCTTCTCTAATTTCAGTTTTTACAATCATTTATCTTCACTTATTCTCTACACAACCCTTTCTTTGGGTGTTGTGCCAATTTTTAGTATCAATAGGTAGCATCAATTAAAATAGTGTGTTGCAATATTAGAGCAGTAGCTTGTGTGATGTGAGCCAATTACTGACATGAATATGCTAGCAGAATCATAATAAAGATTGTCATCATTGCTTGAAGCACTGGGCTTTAAACCAAATTTGCCTCCTCTCTGAAAAATGGAAGGACAACATATGTCAATATTATCTGCCTTGAGCTTGACCTTGACTTTAGAAGGGTCGGTTATGACCTTATTAGTTGGATCCATCAGTGATGAATGCGTGATTTTTTTCTCTTCGTCTATGGTTTTCTCAAGTTGTGGGACAATAAAGTTTTTGAACACTGAAGAAGTCAAATGAGCAGCTTTTCTCATGCAAATAACTTTAGTCGAGTCCTTCACAACAAATAACTCAGAAAACCCATTTGTTACATCAACAAGGTTAATATTGGCTGTGTTTAACTTGATAGAACAACTTTCTAAAAGCTTACCTATTGGTGCTTCTTTTGCAATAAAGCCAACAATAGGACTATCTGATTTGGATTGAGTGCAAATACTGCTCTTTTGGAAACCATTTACCATGTTCATCCAAGTCTCAGCTGAAGCCTGTAGAGCTGGAACACTTCCTCTACCACTTAATACAATACCTATAACCATTAATATAATCTCCTCGTATATCTATACTTCAGGTTATAATTATGTAATGAAGAAAAAATAAACAACCCATTTCATTTACCATTTTTTTTATATGGCGAATCAGTTTTAGGTTGGAAGGAAAAAGAAGGAAAGGGGAAAGATTTCGTTGATTTGAGAAGAGGAAAAAAATGAAGGCGATAGCCTAAATTATGTTCCAGTGGGAAAATGATACAGTAAAGGAGCTGAGGCGGTGAAGGAAAATCAAATTGACATGCATTGGTAACGTACTCCGTTGGATCAGATTGAGAATTTTATTATTCTTTTAATTTGAATATATCTATAGCTACTGCAACATTGTGTTGATATCTATGCTAACACCTTGAAGCGAGGGTTGTAATAGACAAAAATTAGGATAACTATAGTTATGTTATAGCTACCAACAACATACAATTTCGTTGCAATAGGTCATCTATGGCGCAATGCTCGCCAAGACGGGAAGACTATCAATCTAGTGCAAAAATCATAAAAAACCAATTTCTGAATCTACTAGAAGAAACCAAAAGGAACATTGTTCTTTCAAATGAAAAAAAATAAAAATGAAAAGTTATAATTATAGTATCATAAATAGTTTTACATTACAATTTCATCTAAATAATATATACTATCTTATTTTCTATTTATGTAAAATGCAACACTGTAGCTTCTGTAGCAAATAGTGGCAGAAGTGGCGGGATTACAATTGTAAAATCTATGCTTGAAGCTATTTTATTAGATTAGTTCACGGACGGTTGGGAATATCTATTATTATCTTTCTTATAACTTATATTCCTAGTTGATAAGCTGGAAAATTCAATAATATGCACGTATGTTCAAAATGATATCTAAACTTATCATTTTAAAATAAAAGCCCTATGTAACGACCTAAACTTCCCCTTACGGGAAAGCCTGGATTGCTTTGAGAACACGACGCATCAGAACACAAACAATAGAACATTTCACTGCTATTACAACAATTTACATCAGATTATAGGAATATATTAGAGTATGAATAAATATTACACATTGGAACTATAGTATTAGAGATTAAGAATTTACATAGTAGCGGAAAATACATACACAAATATAATGTGTAGTGGGAAATAACAACTGACGCAACTGAAAGAGATATATGAGTACAAAGCTTTCTGAATATAGCTCTAGCCGTAATCTAGGATCCTGTGAAAAGAAATATGTGCAAACACCAAAACCCTTAGCTGCCCATGTGGAAAACATGAGCACCAAGAGTTTAGGTAGAAACTATAAACATAGAAACAATAAACTCCGAGTCAGTCATGGAACTGGTGTGAGAAGTAAAATAGTTATTAAATCTTTACTTTAAAATTTGGGAAATCATGGGACCACGCCGTATAAAACGAAACGGGTTTACTCCACATGAACCTTAGTTTAAAATAAGACAACGCAATGCTTTTTGGAAAAACGAAGCTATTATAAGACTAAGGTCCCATCACACAATGCAGCGCAAGCCGGAGGATAGAATTTTACCTTATAATAGCCAAACATGCTTGGTACGTTTTAAAACAAATCATTTTGATATTACTATAAGTGTATAGTGTCAAAACAATTTCAAACATAAATATATCAATCATAGACGGCATAGTACCCCATCCTACTATGTCGTCATACTAGTTTTACAACTAAAACCGAAAAGTCACGTATTGGAATTGGATTCCATCCATGAGTCGAGGCAAGGGAAGACTCCTCCCGATTCGAGACACTCCAGCACATGTCTCAGGATTACACACTCTGGTCAAACCTTGGATCTTCAAGGCTGGTCGATAATTACGTTAGTGGATTAATTATTCCTGAACACACGTTCCCCGGTCCTATCGGACCTATCTCTAAGCCACTAGGGATTCAATAATCGAGGATCCTCATTCCATCATCCATATAAGTAAAAATGTCTGGGCTCCATACCATGATACCACTCCTAGCTAGAAAGAAACATCGTGCACTCCCTGCAGTCACGAACCCGTTTTTGACTCATACCGGGAGTGAGGCTCGCCAATTAACGCTGTTCACAAAGCTATGCTATTTAAAGCCATGTTTTGATCATCATCCACATGACTTTGCTTTTCAATAAAATCCTTGATCATTTTCATCTCAGCATGCCACACTAACATTCTATACCGTACCACCGATTTCCACCAATATATAACCTCTAAGCTCGTATGTCTCAGAGAAGGGTGTTAAGCAAGAGAATAAATTTTCCGCCACCAAACAGATATATATTAAATAGAAATCAATCAAAACAGAAAAATTCCAATGTCAACACACATCCATTTACAAGTTCGTTCTAGGTCTGAACGAAACCGGAGGCACCTTATTCCTCATCCCATATGTCCAATACAAGAGAAAGGTCCTTGCATATCCGGTCGATCTCCAAGTACGTCTGGACGATCACCAATTATTACATTGTCTTGGGTGTACAGCCCAATCAAGACATCAGTAATCATCCAAACATTGTGAAGATCTTTGGTCTTCAACCACCGTCTTCATCGTCGACTTTTAGTCGTCGTATTAATTATTCAGAATGGGTTAAACCCAGTCTTTCCGAATAACTCGCATATTTTATAATCAATAATCAAGTGCTATAAAAACACATCATACGACTCATTCCAATCCAGAATATTCTTTTATTCAAATATTCACATTTTAAGGGAAAGGTTCCCATTAATTTTTTCAAAGATAAAATCCGTTAAGTTTATTCTTTAATCTTCCATTTGATATCAATTCAAAAGATTTGATTTTATCCTTTATCAATTCTAAACCAAATTAAGGTTTATCAACTAGTCAGAATTAGCAAACTTTACCGAAGTAATCACTTATTTATTAATCCCGTTCCCAACGTATTCATCCCATGGAGCAAAACTAGTAGTACTCCATATCTAACACCACTGTGTGTAAAATTAATTACCATTTCACGTTCAAATCTAATTAAAGATTTAACTATCGCCTGGAGTAAAACTGGTGGTACTCCATTCTCGATCACTTCTCAAATTTGGCAAATTTAATTACCACATTAACTTTTCAGTCTAATTAAAGATTCATTAAAACTCTAGTTCGGTTTTAATCTCAATAATCATTACTTAATGATTATTCTACTTTAGGAAAATAAATCCTGTCCTTAACTGGGTTAAAGAACAAATGTCATTTAAAACACCATTCACGATAAACCCAAATCCTCTTGCATTAACTATGAAATCTTCACGGAAAACAGATCAATATATAATCGATATAAATTTCCGTATTAGACAAATAATATAAATGAAATAACGGCCAAGCCTTTTAAATTCCATATATAGTAACGCTCTTCCTTCACAGAAGCTCATCTCGATTATTACCAAATCGAATTCCATTCAATTCCAATTTAATATATTAAATTGGAAAACTTTACTTTGGAAAATTTCCATTAAATCTTAATAAAAAGATTTATAAATTCCAAATTCCAAATCATATTTTCACTACTAATTGGGTTATAGAACAAATTTCGTTTAAAACACAGTTCACGATAAACCCACAATCAACTTTCATTTCAATTCCAATTAAATATTAACTAATTGGTAAACTTCACTAAATCTTAATTAAAAGATTTATTCTTTTCTCAATTGGGGTTTAAGAATAGTGTTATTTAAGACACCATTTACGACAAACCCAAAATCCAATTTGATATCAAATACAAGGCTCTGAATAGAAATTATATCAGCTTATATTCGATATCAAATTCTGAAATCAACGGATATCGTATTGGGTATAATGATATATGTATCTTCCAAATTCCTCAACAATATCCGTATAATCACGGAATCCAATATCGAAATATTATGAAGATTATTTTCATTCAAATCATTTCCAAATTAATATTGGAAAATTTTGGTTATTTTAAAACCATTTTCAATCCCATTTATTATTCTAGTTATCAACGAGCTCATTTAGATAAAAATATATTTTTATCTTTTCAAAACAAGACTTTTTCATCCAAATCATTTATTATGATTTTATGTAATTTTTCCATATTTTTAATAACTTTAATAACGCCATTTCAGTCGGTTTCCAATAACGGCCACCGAACTGCATCTATAACGACCTTTTCTGGAATTGATTTGGACATATTTCTAAATCTAACTGTTAGATTTCAAATCTCTTATATTCATTAGAAATTTCTTTTTGATACGAACCTAAGGGTTCCGGCTTTAGGAGAATCCGACGGTCAGAACTCTCATTACATCAATTTGAAGTTAGTGGTCTAAATTCGCGAACAATCGATACACGGCGCGTTCTATTCAGGCCATTTAAATATATATATATATATAATACATATACTGACGATTTCTATTCAAATCATTTATAAATCCTTTTTAAAATGATTACAACTTCCATTTTAGTTTTAAATCAAAATTGGATATTCTATACCATTATAATATTAAAATGATAATATTTTCAAAATATATGATTTTGAAATCAATTCTTTTCAATATTCATTATAAAATGAATAAAATTGATTTATAAACTGAAAAGAGAAATTCCTCTTTCCTCGTTAATGGCGACCGCGTCATTTTCTCTTCCCTCGTCCTCCACTTTTTCCGCCTTTGACCATGCTTTTCCTCCTCTTCCCTCTCACTCCGCTCCCTCTATTCCTCATGGTCCTCCTCTCTCTCATGTTAATCTCTCCTCTGAGTATCCCTCTTTGGAAAATCTTGGATCTAATACCTCTTTTTCGATTCTTGATTCCAGATCCAATTCTTCGTCTAAAGCCTCTTTTCCTTCATTTACGAAAGTTGACTACGCTTCGCTTTTCAGTTTCTTGCCTAGGAACGCTGGAGTTTTTGTGCCTCAACACTTTGATGTTCCACGAGATGGTCTACCGAAAAAGATACCGGAAATTGTCAAAAACGAAGGTTTGAAATTCTGGAGAAACATCTTGGTTGGGTTTTTCTTGGATGGCACTTTATCCTACCCTACAGTGGTAAGTTCTCTTCTTAAACTTTGGAAAATAAAGGGTGAAGTTAATATTAGATCAGATGGTCTTCATTTTTACTTTGATTTTACTAGTGATATCGATAGAAACAAAGTTCTTAAATATGATCCAATTTTCATTAGAGGGCGCATGTTCATCATAACTAATTGGGATCCTTCGATTGGTCATATACAATCACATATTAAGAAAGTTCCTGTTTGGGTTCATTTCTATAGGATTCCTACAATTTTATGGATGCTTTTAGGAATAAATTGGCTTGCGTGTAATGTTGGGAGACTAATTTGTTTGGATAATAGTACAGAAAGAATGCAGGGATTTAGATATGTTAAAGCCTTGATTGAAGTTTCTTCTGATTTTGAGCTTCCTAAGATGATAGTTCTTGATGATTTAGGTTCTAATTGCCCACCTGTTAGGGTTACTTATGATTTAAAACCCCGGACATGTACTTCTTGTAAAATATTTGGGCAGGATACTTTTAGTTGTGATTTTAATTCAAATACATAGAAGGATAATGAGGGGAATGTTGATATCAGTTTTGAGGGGAATCATATTAGGCCAAAATTTTCTTCTGGTCCTCGTATCAATAATATCTTCACATAGAATAAGACCAATAGCTGGAATACTGTTAAAAACAAGAAAATTTGGAGAAGGAAAGATGAGGGTAATGGTAACCATAATGTTGTGGCTCAACCTGAAATGGTGGATGTTGACAGGAATAGTTTTGATGCTTTGAATTCTGAAGCAGCTAAAAGTTGTTTAGGGGAGGAGAGTGGTTTAAATATGGAAACTCATGTTGATTTAGTGGATGGAAAGAATGCAGATGTTAATTTTGGTGTTGCTAGTGGCAAGAAGACTCGTGATGATAATGTTTCTCATAAGGGTAAGTCAACCATTGTTGATCATGAGGATGTTATTCATATAGGGAATTTATTTGAGGAAGCCACTGATCCTAGGGATATTTCTCATAAGGATACAGGATCTCACACTAGTTTGAGCTCTACAAGCTTTTCTACAAGTTTGTGTACTTCCAGTAATTCTACTTCTAGAAGTACAAGTCGTAATTCAAGCAGTTTTAATTCTGGTTGCTCTACTAATTTGAGATCAACTAGTTTTTCTGCAAGTTTCGGTTCATCGTCTACCAGCTTTGGTACAAACGGTATGGGTACTTCAAGCAGTTCTAGTTTGGGTACTCCATGTACCTCTGTTTCTTGCAGCGTTGGTATTTCAACTAATATGGGTACTTCATGCATTAACACTAGTACTGGCAATTCTGGTTGTTCTTCTAGTTTTGGTTCTTTTAATAGTTCTGTTTCGAGGTTCTGTTATTCATCTTTTAGTGACAGCACTCATGTTTCTGTTTTTTCTTCCTTGAATGTCTCAACTTCTTTATCTGGTGCAACTCTGGCTACTTCTAGTCTTTCCAAACCTGAGAGGTTGAAAGGGAAATTTTGGGCTAATAGTGTGGATGATGGTAAAGGTGTTGTTGATAGCAGTTTCAGTTAAGAAAAATACCTCTCCTTATTCACACTTAACCCTACCAAACCATGTTATTTTACCACCTCCTCCTCTTTCTTCTAAAAATGTTGTTGGTATTTCTGAATCAGCTAATAATGTAGTTGGTGTTACTGCTTCGACTAGTGATGTACATGGTATTAATTCAACGCCTCCGAGTACTGGCCCTTCTAAAGTAGCATTAAAAATGTTAAGAGAAGGGATAGGAAGAAAAAAAGCATTTGAATGTAAGAATGATTTAGTTGATGAAGATGATGATGATGGTCTTGAGGACTTTTTGCCGTCAAATCTCAAGAGATCTACTACTAGACATACCAGAAGCAATCCAATATAGTGGTTTGAGAACTACTGTTGGCTGCATTGGGATATGAGTATAATAAAGTGGAGCATGTATAGTATAGTTTTGGCAATCCTACTTTTTGGAGAATGCTGCAGTGAGATTTTGATGCTGTTAATTTTGACTACAGTTTTGAGTTTTTTCCCGAGCTTCATATTCAATTTGTTATTGTTTTTTTTTCTCAACTTTGTATAGTCGTGTAATAAGTTTTGTGTACTTTTGTATTGTATTCTTGTTTGTACTTTGTAATTCTTTTTAGTGTTAATAATATTTCTATTTGCCTTTCAAAAATCGATTTATAAACCCGTTCGAGTAAAAATGGCGTTTAGCTACTTAACTCGGCTTCATATTCATTTCAGTTTTGAATATTTCAATATTTTCGTGCCCATCCAAAATCAGACATCAATATCATATCTTGATTCATCACTAAATATTATTTTAAAATATTCATTATTTTAAAATGTTCATTATTTTAAAATTTTCGTTATTTCTGAATCGAAATGCGACTCAATCAATTACCATATAATTTTAGTTATATGGATTTCATACATCGCATGTATTCAACAATAATGATAAACAATCATTCAACATTCAAACATCATCCAGAGTGCATTTTACAACTGTATAAATGTTAAATAATTAAATAACATTTGTCACAGCCTATCGATCAATCGATTGACATATGATTAAATTCAGGGGAGATGTGAATAAATTATTGTCCCCAGACCGGTGTGGGGTTTCCAAACAACAGCAGTCGATTCAAAATAATCACTGGTTAATAAATTTAACCAGTTCTAATTCGATTTGAATTATTTTTCTGATTTACCAATTTTCACTGTTTAAATTATAAATAAATATTTATAATTTAATTTTAATTACCACATTAATGTTAAAATTATTTTCGGTATGTTAGTCATCACAACATCATAATCAAAACACAATACAGTTAATTAAACCGTCCATGGTCTGTGGGCAAGGGAGGTGAGCTAACAGTCACCGTATACAATTTGTAATACTAAAAACTGATAAAAATATACACTGGCAATTCTATATATTTTTGTACATGAATACAATAGCATGATAAAATATAATTTAGTGAGAAGGAGTTCTCACATTGGGTTCCACTCCGTCATTCTATATTTTTGAATCTCTGTTTTAATACTGTTCATGTTCAAATTAGTCAAAAATTCCAACTAGCTCCATTTCAGTTCTAGTCAGTTCTAAAATGTAGAGTTCATCGCTGCGAATCAAATGCAACTGAAATTGTCCGATTTGGACCTCGTATGAAAAAGGTACTCTCATCACAAGTTTTTACACAAATTAATATAATTTAACAGGAAAATAGTGTGAAGGACAAAAAGAACAAAAAACTATGCCACAAGGACAAGCGGCAAAAAAATTAGCCAAAAGGACAAAGTTTAGTGTAAAGTATGAAATGGTAGTGTGCTCCTGAATTCCTCCCTTTACACTAAAAATTGTCCTTGAGGCTAAACTTTTTGTTGACTATCCTTATGGATAAATTTTTGGTTGACATTGTCCTTATGCCTAAACACCCGTATAATTTAATTACATAATTAGCAAATTAATTAAGGTTTAATTAAACCTTAATATTTCATCTTCCACATTCTGTTCAGCCAAACCTTGCTCCATTTCAAAATCCTCCCGTCGCCATTACCCCAGAGCCCGTGCCACCGATCTGACATCACCACAACAACCAGCAACGCTCCTCCTCCCCGTGCCTCAACCACCACAACTCGCGATCCCCTCAGGCACTCAATACTCGAGCTCGACCGTGAGCACTTTGAGACCCAAATTCGCGAAATGCTTTCAACCAACATACATCATACCCATATAGATCTAAAGCTTGTTAAATTCTCTACAATACTTGTTTAGAAACTAGAACCTAATTCGAATTGAGAATGGAAATTTTGAGGGAATAAGATCAAAGCTTATGGGCCTTTGAAAACTTCAAGGCGGCGGCTGCACATTTGGGAAAAATAGATTAGGGTTTGGGATTTTTTTTAAGGTGTATATATATAAATATATATTATTATTTATTTCCTTGTTTATTTAATTTTGAAATTAAACATTCCGAACTCCAATTCAAACCCAACGACTGTCGCCCCTAGCCAAATACCCCCATTCCGGACACAATGGGATATGTTTCGCAAGCAATTCGACTGTTCCGATTAATTTTTATCAAAATTAAGACATAAATCAATATATATATTGAATTTAAATGTACATTTTAATTTACCGGGGCCACATACTGACTCCAAAAATTATAGAAAAATAAATCTAGCTATGTTTTGACGATACGGTCCTAACAAAACAAATTTCGTTGAATTTGGGGATTGGTTGAAAAATGGCATTTTTCCGGTCGATTAAATTTAAACTGAAATTACCAAACGCGTTTAAATTTACTACCCTCACGTATTAATTCCAAAAATTAAGAAATTTGAAACATAACAATAATTTGACATTCCGGATCCAGCAAAAGTGGTTTCGTCGAAAACGAAGGTCGTTTGCAAAATGGCTATTTTTAAGGGCTATATATTATATTAAAAAAAATCTACAGCGACTATTTTAAATTTTAAACTGAACATAACTTTCAATTTATATTATGAAATCTCAATTTCTTACATTCGTTAGAAAGATATAGCTAAATAGATTCTAACGTTTCCTGTTTTACTGAAATTCGATTTACTTTGAATTCTGTACATTCAATTGAAATTTAAAAACGAATTTTCAAACTACCGCGCCATTTTAGGCTTGTTTTATAATTAATATAAATTTATATGTTCTAACTTCTATTTAAATAAATTTTAAATCGTTAATTCTCAAAATAAATCATTTAAATTCTTAAAATCCATTAAAATAGCTATAATAATTTTTTTAAAATTGGTTCAGAAATCCCAGGTCGTTACAATCTCCCCCACTTAAAATCTTTTCGTCCTCGAAAAGGAACGGAGCTGAAAGTTGTTTAACTAACCAACTCAACTTTCATTCTGGCTTTCATTCTTCAACTTTTCAATTTCTAAGAATTTTCTAATTTCTCAAAAATTTGGCTAATACGATAAATTTTCGAAAAATTTCGCCATAACCTCCTTTGTATAGCCCTATCGGTAAAACAACAACCTACCTCACAGGGCCCTCATCAATCCAAAAGGAAAAGAAAAGGCCAAGCGGCTAGCCAATCGGCTCATAAAATCATCAAACCCAATGAATATAGTAAACATGTACATATTTGTCGGGCACAAAATTTTATTCCTCTTCTTAGCTTCCATGCTATGACATGTTCAACATATACGCATATATATATATATATATATATGTATGTATGTATGCAACTCTAATCAATTTTCAATTCAGTTCAATATTAAATTCGATTTGGCTAAATTTACCTTCCATTTGTATATTGGTTTAATCATTTCAATATTTGTATTAGCTGAACTAATAATCACACATCACACCTAGCAATCATTTAGTTGATTAACTTTTCAAATATATAACTTTT
Source organism: Allium sativum (assembly GCA_030737875.1). Lineage (NCBI taxonomy): Eukaryota > Viridiplantae > Streptophyta > Magnoliopsida > Asparagales > Amaryllidaceae > Allium > Allium sativum. Next base: position 208,441,044 of record CM060925.1, read on the forward strand.
ACATAATCAAAAATCATAATTCAATGCAAAATCACAAACATTAACCCTATCTAAGTTTTGGTTCTCACACTAGTCAATTGGAAATATACAGATATCCCACTTTCGAAACTCGAACATAAATACTGATAATGCTGCAACGATCATCAGAATCATCCTCGGTGACTAGAGTGTGATTCTATATCGATCCAGCATATTTAAGGCTTCGGATATACATTAGTTACTTGTATATCCAAATCTTCATATACCTGATAGTCCAAAATCAATTTAAAATAAAACACTCAAATACGTAAAATAAGATATAATTTTCAAAATTAAATTCATTTTTATAAATAATACTCTTCAAACTCATTCTAGGATGCTACTGATCCAATCTCTAACGAGTCATTCTTATAGGATATTACTAATCCGACCTCTGATGAATTCTTTTGTTTGGTTCTAATGTGTCTTGTTCTCTAGCTTTGTAAACCAAAGCTTCGATACCAAACTGTAACGACCCAAACTTCCCCTTACGGGAAAGCCCGGATTGCTTTGAGAACATGATGCATCAGAACACAAACAATAGAACATTTCATTGCTATTACAACAATTTACATCAGAGTATAAGAATATATTAGAGTATGAATAAATATTACACATTGGAAATACAATATCAGAGACTAAAAATTTACATAGCAGTGGAAAATATATACATAAATATAATGTGTAGTGGGAAATAACAACTGACATAACTGAAAGAGATATATGGATACAAAGCTTTTCGAATATAGCTCCAGCCGTAATCCAGGATCCTGTGAAAATAAATATCTGTAAATACCAAAACTCCTAGCTGCCCATATGGAAAATAGGGGCACCCAGAGTTTTGCTAGAAACAATAAACTCTGAGTCAGTCATGGGACTTGTGTGAGAACTAAAATAGTTATTAAATCTTTACTTTAGAAGTTGGGAAATCATGAGACCACGCCGTCTAAAATGGAACGGTTTTACTCCACATGAATCTTAGTTTAAAATAAAACAATGCAATGCTTTTTGGAAAAATGAATCTATTATAAGACTTAGGTCCCATCACACAATGCAGCGCAAGCCGAAGGATAGAATTTTACCTGAACACAAGTTCCCCGGTCCTATCGGACCTATCTCTAAGCCACTAGGGATTCAATAATCGAGGATCCTCATTCCATCATCCATATAAGTAAAAATGTCTGGGCTCCATACCATGTTACCACTCCTAGCTAGAAAGAAACATCATGCACTCCCTGCAGTCACGAACCCGTTTTTGACTCATATCGGGAGTGAGGCTCGCCAATTAACGCTATACACAAAGCTATGCTATTTAAAGCCATGTTTTGATCATCATCCACATGACTTTGCTTTTCAATAAAATCCTTGATCATTTGCATCTCAGCATGCCACACTAACATTCTATACCGTACCACTGATTTCCACCAATATATAACCTCTAAGCTTATACGTCTCAGAGAAGGGTGTTAAGCAAGAGAATAAATTCTCCGCCACCAAACAGATATAAATTTAGTACAGATCAACGAATACAGTATAAAGGAATAAGATGTCAAACATATCATCCATTTGCCAGTCCGTTCTGGGTCTGAACGAAACCGGAGGTACCTTATTCGTCGTCCCATATGTCCAATACAGGAGAGAGATCCTCGCATATCCGGTCGATCTCCAAGTACGTTTGGACAATCACCACTTATTACCTTGTCTTGGGTGTACAACCCAATCAAGACATCAGTAATCATCCAAACGATATGAAGATTTCCGGTCTTCAACCACCGTCTTCATCGTCGAATTTTAGTTGTCGTATTAATTATTCAGAATGGGTTAAACCCGGTCTTTCCGAATAACTCGCGTATTTTATAATCAATAATCAAGTGCTATAAAAACACATCATACGCCTCATTCCAATCCAGAATATTTTTTTATTCAAATATTCACATTTTTAGGGAAAGGTTCCCATTAATTTTATCAAAGATAAAATCCTTTAAATTTATACTTCAATCTTCCTTTTAATATCAATTTAAAAGATTTGATTTTATCCTTTATCAATTCTAAACCAAATTAAGTTTTATCAACTAGTCGGGATTAGCGAACTTTACCGAAGTAAACACTTATTTATTAATCCTAATCCCAACATATTCATCCCATGGAGCAAAACTGGTATTACTCCACATCTAACACCCATTGTGTTATCGGTAAAATTAATTACCATTTCACATTCAAAACTAATTAAATATTTAACTATCGCCTAGGTAAAAATGGTAGTACTCCATTCTCGATCACTTCTCAAATTTGGCAAATTTAATTACCACATTAACTTTTTAATCTAATTAAAGATTCAGTTCGGTTTTAATCTCAACAATAATTACTTAATGATTATTCAACTTCAGGAAAATAAATCCTGTCTTTAACTGGGTTAAAGAACAAATGTCATTTGAAACACCATTCTCGATTAACCCAAATCCTCTTCCATTAACTATGAAATCTTCATGGAAAATAGATCAATATATAATCGATATAAATTTACGCATCAGACTAATAATATAAATGAAATAATGGCCAAGCCTTTTAAATTCCATATATAGTAACGGTATTCCTTCACAGAAGCTCATCTCGATTATTACCAAATCAAATTCCATTCAATTCCAATTTAATATATTAAATTGAAAAACTTTACTTTGGAAAATTTCCATTAAATCTTAATAAAAAGATTTATAAATTCCAAATCATATTTTCACTATGGGTTAAAGAACAAATGTCGTTTAAAACACAGTTCACGATAAACCTATAATCAACTTTCATTTCAGTTCCAATTGAATATTAATTAATTGGTAAACTTCTGTAAATCTTAATTAAAAGATTTATTCTTTTCTCAACTGGGTTTAAGAACAGTGTTATTTAAGACACCATTCACGATAAACCTAAAACCCAATTTGATATCAAATACAAGGCTCTGAATAGAAAATATATCGGTTTATATTTAATATCAAATTCTGAAACCAATGGATATCGTATTAGGAATAACGATATCTGTATCTTCCAAATTCCCCAACAATATCCATATAATCACGGAATCCAATATCGAAACATTCCGAAGATTATTTCCATCCAAATCATTTCCAATTTAGTATTGGAAAATTTTGGTTATTTTAAAACCATTTTCAATCCCATTTATTATTCTAGTTATCAACTAGCTCATTTATATAAAAATATATTTTTATCTTTTCAAAACTGGAATTTTTCATCTAAACTCTTTCCAAATCATTTATTATGATTTTACATAATTTTTCCATATTTTTAATAACTTTAATATCACCATTTCAGTAGGTTTCCAATAACGGCCATTGAACTGCATCCATAGCGACCTTTTTTGAAATTGATTTAAATATTTCCAAATTTAACCATTAGATTTCAAATCTCTTATATCCATTGGATAGTTCTTTTCGATACGAACCTAACGATTCTGGTTTTAGGAGAATCCAATGGTCGAGTCTCCCGATACATCAATTTGAAGTTAATTGTCGAAATTCGCGAACGGTCGTTGCACGGCGTGTTCTATTCAGGCCATTTAAATATATATAATATATATATCGTCGATTTCTATTTAAATCGTATTTTATAAATCCTTTTTAAAACGATTTCAACTTCCATTTCAGTTTTAAATAAAAATTGTATATTCCATATCATTATAATATTAAAATAATAATATTTTCAAAATATCTGATTTTGAAATCAATTCTTTTCGATATTCATTATAAAATGAATAAAATCGATTTATAAACCCGTTCGAGTAAAAATGGCGTTTAGCTACTTAACTCGACTTCATATTCATTTCAGTTTTGAATATTTCAATAGTTCCGTGCCCATCCAAAATCGGACATCAAAATCTTATCTTGATTCTTCACTTAATATTATTTTAAAATATTCATTATTTTAAAATAGTCGTTATTTTAAAATATTCGTTGTTTCTGAATCGAAATGCAACTTAATCAATTACCATACAATTTCAGTTATATGGATTTCATACATCGCATGTATTTAACAATAATGATAAAAAATCATTAAAAATTCGAACATCATCCATAGTAGGGGCGGGCATTTATCCGACCGAACCGACTTAACCGATTTAACCGACGTCGACCGAACCGCCTTAACCGATTTTTTTGGTTAACCGAACTTTCGGTTAACCGATCGACATTAACCGCTAAAACTCGGTTTGGTTAACGGATAACACTTTCATTATCCGCGGTTAACCATTAACCGACCAAGTTTCAAACGAAACAGGTCGTATTCATATTTACCGTAACCAACCTGAACATTTCATGCCTAAAAAGGCTAAAGTGGAAAAGCATACGCTGCTTTAATTACCTTTTCCTCTCGTTCTGGAAATCCCTAGATCCGCCTTCATTTCATGTATAGATAATTACAATTACTCAGCAGATCTAGTCTAACAATATCGAATTCAAATGTTAGTTTTTCTTTTGTTATTCATATGAGAGCTCTCGATTAGATCGATTATAGGTTTGGTGCCCGATTAAAACGCAATTGAGGATTTCCTATCGTTGCTTGTGATTTAAAATGTTGTCAGCTCTGGCAACAACTGTGCTGGCCATGAAGTTCAAAAATGGACTTTAGACCTAATAAGGAAATATTATATGTTGTATTATCATTTATCTGAGTGTTGGTTTGCTACTTTGCTTACAATGTTCATTTGCTGGCTTTGATGGATATATGTTACCCATTAACTTGTATACTCTAATATATGGATGGTGTTACTTTCTCTTGAAGTAAAATTGGATGATAATTATTATCACACAATTTTATTCTATTGTGTTATCACATTTACAAGTTTTGCTAGATTTCAGGTTTGTGTATATTACCTTTTTGGCTAAAGTCAATGTCTTTGGAGTAGGAAGAAAATTGTGCATCAAGCCATCAACCTTGGATCTTGAAGTAAATGATGCTGGACTGAGAAAATTGTACATGTACAGTCATTGTAAGTTTGTAATAATGCTGGACTGAGTAATTGAGAATTGAAGTAAATGATGCTTGCGAATTGCAAAATTTTGTACTGGAACAATTGCTTGTAATGCATTAACGTATAATTTCAATTGTTGACATGGTATCATAGTCCTTGTGTTGCAGTTTTACTGGTTAACTGATGAATATAGGCGGTTAACCGATTAATGGTTAACCGTTCTTGTTAATTGGTTAACCGCTTAAATAGAGCGATTAACCGCGTTTAATTTTTGGCGGTTCGGTCGGTTAACCAGAGCCATAATTAACCGAAGTTCGGTTAACCGAACTGCTGTTGTTTTGCGGTTAACCGAAAAAATTAACCGATTGAATCGGTTAACCAACCGTGCCCACCCCTAATCCATAGTGCATTTCACAACTATATAAGTGTTAAATAATTAGATAATGCTTATTACAGCCTATCGATTAATCGAATGACATATAATTAAATTAGGGGGAGATGTGAATAAACTATCGTCCCCAGACCGGTGTGGGGTTTCCAAACAACAACAGTCGATTCAAAATAATCACTAGTTCATAAATTTAACCAGTTCTAATTCGATTTGAATTATTTTTCCGATTTACCAATTTTCACTGTTTAAATTATAAATAAATATTTATAATTTAATTAATTACTACATTATTGTTAATATTATCTTCAATATGTTAAGCATCACAACATCACAATCAAAACACAATACAGTTAATTAAATCGTTCATGGTCTGTGGACGAGGGAGGTGAGCTAACAGGCACCGTATACAATTTATAATAATTAAAACTGATAAAAATCTACACTGACAATTCTATATATTTTATACATGAAGACAATAATGTGATAAAATATAATTTAGTGAGAAGGAGTCCTCACATTGGGTTCCATTCCGTCATTCATTATTTTTGAATCTCTGTTTTAATAATGTTCGCGTTCAAATTAGTCAAAAATTCCAACAAGCTCAGTTTTAGTTCTAGTCAGTTCTGAAATGTAGAGTTCGTCGCTGCGAATACAACGAAACTGAAATCATCTGATTTGGACCTCTTATGAAAAAGATAATCTCATCACAAGTTTCTACACAAATTAATATAATTTAAATACATAATTAGCAAATTAATTAAGGTTTAATTAAACCTCAGTACTTCATCTTCCACGTTCTGTTCAGCCGAACCTTGCTCCCTTTTAAAACCCTCCCGTTGCCGTTACCCCAGAGCCCGCGCCACCGATCCGACATCACCACGACAACCAATAACGCTTCTCCTCCCCGCGCCTCAACCAGCACAACTCGCGATCCCCTCAGGCGCTCGATACTCGAGCTCAACCGTGAACACTTTGGGACCCAAATTCGCGAAATGCTTTCAACCAATATACATCATACCCGTATAGGTCTAAAGCTTGTTAAATTATCTACAATGCTTGTTTAGAAACTAGAATCTAATTTGAATTGAGAATGGAGATTTTGAGGGAAGAAGATCGAAACTTATGGACCTTTGAAAACTTCCAGGTGGTGGCTGAACGTCTGGAGAAAATATATTAGGGTTTGGGATTTTTTTAGGGGTATATATATTAATATATATTATTATTTAATTCCTTGTTTATTTAATTTTGAAATTTAACGTTCTGAACTCCAATTCATACCCAACGACTGTCGCTCCTAGCCAAATAACCCCATTCCGAACACAATGGAATATGTTTCGTAAGCCAATTCAATTGTTTTGATAAGTTTTGATTTAAATTAAAATATAAATGAATATATAATGAATTTAAACGTACATTTTAATTTACCCGGGCGACATACTGACTCCAAAAATTATAGAAAAATAAATCTTGCTATTTTTGACGATACGGTCCTAACAAAACTAATTTCGCTGAATTTGGAGATCGTTTGAAAAATGGTCTTTTTCTAGTTGATTAAATTTAAACTGAAATTACTAAACGTGTTTAAATTTATTACGCTCACATATTAATTCCAAAATTATGAAATTTAAAACATAACAATAATTTGACATTCCGGATCCAACAAAAGTGGTTTCATCGAAAACGGAGGTCGTTCGCAAAATGACTATTTTTGAGAGCTATATATTATATTAAAAATATATAAATAAATTCTACAGCGACTATTTAAATTTTAAACTGAACATAACTTTCAATTTATGTTACGAAATCTCAATTTCTTACATTCTTTATAAAGATATAGCTAAACAGATTCTAACCTTTCTTATTTTACTGAAATCCGATTTATTTTGAATTATATACATTCAATTGAAATTTAAAATCAAAATTTCAAACTACCACGCCATTTTAGGCTCGTTTTATAATTGATACAAATTTATATATTCTAACTTCGATTTAAATAAATTTTAAATCGTTAATTCTCAAAATAAAACATTTTAAATTCTTAAAATCCATTAAAATAGCTAAAATAAAATTTTTAAATTAGTTCAGAGATTCCGGGTCGTTACACCCTACTATACAAAGCATGAATAATTGTACTGAAAAAATAGTGTCATACGTGTTATGATGATATTTGGAATTTAATTAACAGGAAAATATGTAAATAAACACGTGCATTTTAAATGATATATAAACTTATCATTTTGATATAAAGTCACTAACACCCCTGAAAAAATAACAATATACATGCTATACAGATATTTGTATTGAATGAACAGAGGAAAACAAAGTTAGACAATTTTTTCTTTTTAAAACGATATATAAACTTATCATTTTGTATAAAGCTACTAACATAGGTAATTTTTTTAATTAATTAGATAATTGACCGATATGTTCAAGAACAAGAGTTGTATGAGCACAACTATATCCTTAACATTATAATGATGGTAAGTCTACCTTTTTAAAAGAAAGGTTAAGTTTTAAAAAACATATGCTGGTAATTTTAATATGCAAAATGCAATCATCTTGTAATTGGAAATTGTGACAGAGCATCAAGTCTTTCCGTCACACAAACTATGATTCGGAATGAATATGTCGAAACCATTTTCTTTCCATTACATCATATAAACCATGGATACTTTTGACATTGGACTATGTCACAATGCAATGGACCCATTATGATCCAAATAAGCCCCAAACTAGATCTACAAAGGTATCAAATCGAAGCTACAGACAAGCTATTTGTAATGTCCCGTATTTTTGGTAGTCAAATATTTAAATTACTTTATTGTTTTAAATATTATATTTGGAATACTAATGGATTTTTAATATTTAATTCGTTTATTAAAATGAAGTTTTAACGTTAATTTATATATAATTTAAAACGAGCTCGTAACGTCGCGGTAGTTCGTAATTTTAAGTTTTGAACTTCAGTTGATTATATAGGATCCGATATAAGTTTGAATTCCGTGAAACAAGAAACATTTGAATCTTATTGACAATAATTTTCTAATGGAAGAGAAAAAACTAAATTTTGGGTTGTAGATTGTTAGTAATGGCCAAATCAAATTTTAAAATAGTCGCAATGGAATTCCTTAATAAACAATAACGTTTATTAAATAAAATAATAAGGTGTTTATATATATTTGGATATCATTTGACACGAAAATGATGGTATTGAATTATATATTCTGTATTAGTTTATATTTGGAGCTAATATATATATTTTAATTAGATATTGATAATAATAATGATTTATTATTATTATTATTATTTTATTTAATTATTTTGGAATTTAATTAATATTTTTTCGATATTTTTATAGCTTTAAAATGGTCATTTTGCAAACGACCTCTGTTTTCGATAAAATTAGTTTCATTAGAATTATAACGTTAAATTATTGTACGGTATCAAATTCCGAGGCAAACCAATGTTGTATGTGACAACGGCAATCGCAAACGCCCGGTCATTTTCTATAGCGCGTAATTAAATTAATTAATTTTAATAGAAGGTATTTGTGTGTAACTTGACCAAACGATCGAATTAAGCCATGAAATCAATTCCGTTAAGTTTATATCGACGTTTAGATTCAGAATAGGCATGTAGTTTGTTAATTTTGGACATCGGTATATTGGTGACCAAAATAGCGTTGTTTGGCATATAAAAATAGCGTACTGGGAAATAGTCTCAGAAGGTGATAAAATTAGTGTCGTTGGATTCATATTAACTAATTATTATAAGATTTTGATTTTCGTTGCAATCGGACCTACCGTTTGATCGTGGCAACGATAAACGTCTATGTTTCTATTTAATCATTTGTATTATTTGGCAGGGGTAACTTTGGAGGAATAAACGACGGGCAAAATAAACTCCGATTTTAACGAAACAAATTTTGTTAGATCCTAAAGGAAAAGGTCTAGTAGAATTTCAAAGTTTTAAGTTGATTAGATTTATTTTGTGATCGTGGGAAATTTAAACGTGTGATTTTTAGCCTGTGATTTATAAAGGACTTTTCACAGACAACCTTGTAATTCGATGAAACCTGTCCCATCGGGTCCGGAATATTTTCTATGCTAGGATTAGGAGTTTCATCTCGATTGGAAGTCATTTTGTAGGTGTTTTAATACATTACTTCACGTTGAAGTTCATATAATAATATTTTATTAAGCCCTACATATAAATAAAGGCGCGCAACAGTTCTAACAAGGGTCAAACCACATTTTTTATCTCTACGCGGTCAATAACTCCTGGGGCCACCATATATGTTACCAACGGCTACAAATGATCGAAAAAATCCCTCTAGATCTTTGAACCGGTTAATTAAAATTTAAAACTTCCTTCTACAAGTACTTAGAGCTCGACGAGCTCTCACTGATGAACGGTGGTGATCACCCGTAATGGTCTGGTGTGGCGATGGTAGGCTCGAGAAGCCAGGGTGGTTCATGGGTTCTGGAGGGGAAAAAGAAGTGTCGAATGGCCTGAAAGTTGGTTCGATGGTTGCTGATGCAGAGGTGCAAGGAGCGAAGGGTTCTGATGGGTGGCCAGGCATTGTACGGCGATGCATGGATGGTTTTGTGGTGGAGAACAGTTGGTTTGCAGGGCTGAGTAATGAACAGAAGGAGGAAGCTTGGGTCGGCTGCCTTTTCACATATTATTAATGTAATTAGTTTGTAATTAAGTGTAATTAGGGATTTTAATTATTACTTAAAATGGTATGAAGTAAAAACATTAATTCATTTACAGGTAGTTATGCAGAAATGAAGTCATTAAAATATAGAGAAGAATCAGCCCTTGTTATTTCTATATAGTTCGCCCAATTTTTGTTATAATTAAACAATGATTAATTTAAGTTAATGTGTGATTATTAATGGACTTTTTACTATGTTAGGCTTGTTTCAGAATTGTATAACGCAAACAGACTTGTTTTGAAAGTAATTACAGGAATAGACCTGTTCTGTATTAATGAAGGCGCGTTTTGGAAACTCGCCCAAAGGCGCGTTTTGGAAACTCGCCGGTACAATTTGGTTTTAAATCCCATAGCGACTTTCTTGAAATTTTATTTGGACATAACTCGATATTTATAATATGTAATTCCCATTTTTCTGTTTCAGTACTGAAATATAGTTCTATAGATTCGATCGTTTTTTGTTTCAATGAAAACCGACGTATAACGATTCCTATATATTCAAATGTATGTGTAAACGTTAAATTTCGAACTACCACGACATTTAAATAGTATATATAGCTTAACCAAACAACGTAAAACAAATACCAAATTCTAATGTTCAAATACAAGAGAGATACATAGTCTGGTTAAGGACAGATAAGTTTGAAACATAAGAAATACAGATACACGAAATGCAACACACTGACATTGCATCAACAAACATACATCTCCATTTTAGGCTACTGAAGTAACCGCTTTCTGTTATGGCCCAGCGATCCACAATTGCTGCACCTGTTTGTTTTGGGTGTTTGATGCTCGTCCATAACATTTTTTAACCTCGTTGATTTGGGTCGTCCAGCTAGTCTTCTGATAGGCGGAGCTAGTATTCGTGGACCGTTGTACGGGTCCCAGTATTTCTTATCGCGTATAGGATTAAACTCTGGGTTATATGTAGCTCTATAACTTTCGACGGAGTACCATTCAGAAGCAAAATCGTGATGTGCTGTATTACTACCAAAACCCTGGGCTGAACAAGCTGCCATCACATGAGCACATGGTATCTTCTGCAGAAGTGGGATTCTGCATGTACAGGTGACATCAGAACCGTCGATCACAACATCATATTCATCACCGTAACTGTTAATCACTTGCCATTTATATCAACCAAATCGAACAAGCCTACAATGCCGTGCGTCAATAGCATGAGCTTCAATTTTAGCTTCCCATTTTGGAGTAAGTTTCGTATTCAGACCCGCCCCTTTTTCTCGTCTCTTATAGAAATACTCAACTAATCAAAAGAACGTTCTTGCAACCAACGCCTTTATAGGCAAGGATCTGGCGCCTTTTAGTACGCCATTAAAACTTTCAAATGCGTTGGTCTTCATAATATGGAAGCGGTCGCCGTCATCTTTGCAAAGAGCCCAGTTTTCTTCGCAATTCCCTAGGCTTCGTTCAATCCAGTCATGCGCCTCCGGCTTAGTTGTCTTGATCTCTTCTCTAAGTTTATTGTATTCAATCAGTTCTGAAGCACATGCAGCAGCGTAAAACAAGCCTACAAGTCGCTTGTCTCGATGACCTGCAGCTTGAAAATTTGCTTTCAGATGCCTTGCACAGAACCTATGCTTGTGCGGTTGGTGCCATTTATCCTGCAAAGCGCTTGGAATCCCTTTCATTCTGTCAAATATAAATGTAATGTGTCGATTTTGTACGCTATAAATGAACTCACGCATGCATGAAAAGAACCAGGCCTAACTATCATATGATTCGGACTCGACCACCCCATAAGCTAATGGGTAAAGGCAGTCGTCCGCAACTACAGTGGTAGCAACAAGCAGTATTCCTTTGTACTTACCGTACAAATGTGTCCCGTCAATAGAGAGCACCGGACGGCAGTGTACATAACCTGCAATGGAAGGACTAAATGCCCAAAAAGCACGATGAAATACCCTGACTCATCGTGTACTATATGTCCTACTGAACCTGGATTGCGTCTTTTTATTTCCTCAAATATTGAGGCAAATACGAATATGATTCGGCCCAGTCACCGTATATTTTTTCCAAAGCTTTATTCAACGTTCGCCAAGCTTTCATGTAACTGATTTTGATGAAAAGGTGCTCGTCGACAAGCACTTGCACCGTCCCAGCTGAGATATCCAAGTTGGCCTTCACAAAAGCCATGATTTTGGATACAAGAAACGCGGAAGTGGCTTGCTTGTGGTTTGAATTAATCGTAGGGTTGACACAGTTATGTTCATGAGGCAACTTTCGGATTTCCCACAATCCGTTTTGTGATTTCTTCGACACTATAGCATGTATTCGCCATGGACAAGTAGCATCAACACTACATACAGCGGTATATATTGTTTTGTTCGACTTGATTGGCTTGTATGAAATACCGTGCAGAATAGACCATTCCGTAAGTTGGTGGATAAACTGTTCCTTGCTTCGGAATACCATCCTAACAGCAAAACCATTTTGTACGCAGGAAGCCGAGAATTTTTATCCAGAAAGCTCTAAATTAGCCACTACGGATTTGGCCATCATTTGCGCCATGCAGAGATCATCGTCCATGGGTACTTCCATTTGAGGCTCATCACCATCTTCTTCGGGATCTACTATGTTTGTATCATAGTCATAGTTCAGTGGTTCATTATTGACTCCGGTCCAGCATGTATCATCAACTGTTGTCGTGGCAACCGCCATGCTGTCAATATGTTCGGCCTGTTGTGAAGGACATGCACCCCGTTCTTCTTTGGCTTCTACAGTCAATATATTAATAAATACATTTCAGTTAGATCTTACATTTCAATGAGTAGTTATAAAACTAACTTGATGTGGAACACATACCTTTGGCTCATATCTAACAATTCTGACTGATCAGTCTGTTGTTCTTCTTATTGTTGTTGTTGTTGTTGCTGCTGCTCAGCCACATTTGGTGGACAATACGGATTGGTGTATAAAGGAGAACTAAAGTTGATTGATGGATCATGAGTTTGCAACATTTCTGTGAAATAACCGAAACCGTTACTCACTATAGGCGATGTGGTTATTTCTTTCACAACATCTTCCAAGATTTCTTTTGCTGTTTTTCCAACAAACAACTCAAATGATTTCTTAATAGTAGAAAACATTACTTGTACATCTTTATCGTCTGAAAGTGCTACGGCTCTCGACCCCGATTCAGTAGGCCAGTTGACCGATAACTCGATATCATATTCGAGAGGGTTAATTCTGGTTGCTTGGAAAACTGTGTCTTTCAAAGCACCAAGTGTGCAACCCCGTCGAACTCTCCCTGGTTTGCAGAATCCTCCCACATAACTTCCATTTTGTTGCCCATCCACGACCAATTCACCGTCGTAGTAGATAAGTGCAGTAATAAAAGCAGGCGCCATTGTTGACTGTGTTTATTTTTTTTGAAGTTCTTTGAAGACAGGATTGAAGTGTATGAGAAATAATGTGCTGAAGAGCTATGAAGCAGGGAAACCAACTAAGCAACGTCACCATTAAATCAACTTTATTCAACTCAGTGTGCGGTCGTTGTCAAGTCGGAATTGGCAGAGCTTTAATCATGTCACCCATTTCAAAATAAAGCAGAATCAGAATCAATTGTCCTATGCTCGTACTGATCACACAAAACAAGCCATGCGTCAGAATTGGAAGAGCTTTTATCATGTCATCGAATTCGAAATAAAGTGTTGTCCTTTGTCCTTAAAACGACTTTATCACAATGGACAAATGTTAGATCAGATTTGGCAGGTGTTTGTCAACACAACTATTCTGAACTATTGGGCCAACTTTACCCGTGTCTAGTCAAATCACCTGATTTGCAGCAGATCGTACTGTATAGAAACAGACTGACCCAACTTTAATTTTTGGCAGCGAGTTGTCAATTCTTATTTATGTCATAATGTACACTGTACAAACCAGCAAAATACGAAGCTTTAATTCAAACTTCAAAAGCATAAAATAATTCATTAGAAAAACACAAACATACAATACTTCGTGTTGATCATCCAACTCCTACAAACACACAAATAATAATTCAAACCAAACTTCAGAAACATACAACAACAAAGGATAATACAATAATTCAAACTAATCTTCAGAAACCTAAAACGACGACGAATAATAGAAAAACTAGTGATTAGGTTTAAATTGCAAGTCCTCTAGGAGTTTTTTGAGACATCTAATTTCTTGCTCCAGCTAATTCGTATATGCTATGCCCCTGGGACAAAGCGGTTCGTCAATCCATTCTAAAAAATTGCATCCGTGAGGATAATTGGAACAAAGAAGACTTCGACGACCAATGTTTTCGCCATCATCACAGACGACAACTTCAGCCATATATCCACAGTGGCAGCAAACTGGGAATGAGTTAACCTCTTGCTCAACCATTGTTTGAGAAGTCATTTTGAAAATATACGGAGCTGTGAAGATGTGGTTGAGTATGAATCAGAATTATGAGAAGACTGGTGAGTACATATAAAGTTTTGAAATTTCCCAAAATACATAGGCGCGTTTTGAAAATGCGCACGAAGGCAGGTTTTCAAAACGCGCCTATATCCCTCCCCTGACGAAACAGGTCTATATTTGTTATTATTTCTGAAACATGGCTAATCATGTAATAAAATTTCAAAACAAACCTAAATGGGTAAAAAGTCCATTATTAATTAAATGAATTAATGATAGTAATGCAGATGGAATCTAAAAAATTGGGAAGAACTTTCGAGCCTGTATATTTTGAATGGAGCTAAGGAAACAATCGGGAACAAAGAAGAGATCAGTTGTTTCCATTACAAGGTATTTTAATTTTTAATCAAATAATTGGGCTGATTTAAAAATGTATATAGCTTAATATAAAATCTAGGGTTAAATATCAATTTAAACCGTTAATTTATATAGTTGTTTTAAACTTGTGCAGTGTTTCGGAATGGGAACGTGGGTAAGGAAACAACGATGGAAGGAAGACCGGATGAGATTGAGTTAGTATTGGATAAGATTAAATGTATAATTAAGTAATTATTAATTAAGAAAATAATTAATTTATTTTATTGCATTAACTTAATATGTTGATATCTCATTGGTATGTTATCAGAATTCGACGAACCAGGTGTTGTTGGAATCATCGAAACTAATTTGGAACGGATCCGGAATCAATAGGAATTTACAGTTAGATTAAACGACTGATTAATTTAACTATAATCAAACCACTTCAGTAATAAATCAATATGAGTTAAATTCACTCAGTTTTCCCACTTATATTTTATACAAGTCGGGTTTCAACAATTTATATGCTATGGTTGCCTGTTTGTTAATTATATATTCATGTATTGATCGAATCCATGAAATTAAACGTTTTTTAATTTCAATGAAAACCAAGTCATTATTTTAAAGGTCGGAACCAATTGAGGTAACTTACCTTGTTGAGGTAACTTACCTTGTTGGTCACGTTTATAAAATAAACGTGTTTAATTTAATGAATTATTTGAATTTTCGTGATTGATTGCTAAATGAAATGGTTGTTATTAATTTAATGTTATTAATTATTTATAGAAACATCTTTTACTTAAATTAAATGATCATATTTGAGATAACATATTTGACGTAGGGAAGAACAGGTTGGAGGGATCCAAATACGGCCTATAAATCAATCATTTTCCAAATATAGATTTACCTTCAGATGAATCGATAAAAGTGAATTTGTAAAATTTATTTTATAAATGAAGATAGTTTTTGAAATATATTATTTTGAATAAAAGTTAATAAAAGGAAATAAATATTTATTATTTCAATTTATAAGCGAGTATTAAATGATTTTATAAAGCAAATTCTAATGTCAATCAGATTTATAAGCTAGAGGGTATAAAATTAACCTAACGATTAAGAGTTGGATAATTGTTTTTTTAAGAACCAATTAAATGGGATTTATTTTAAATTAATTATATTATTATTTAATTTAAAGGAAGGATCAACTGAATTTGATAACCAAGATAACTGTGTATTGAGTTGACTAACTCAACTGGTTTAACTGCGATTGATTATTAAATTAATTTGTTTTGAATTAGTCTAATGAAATAGTTTAATGAATATTTGTTTTAATTTTAATAAGATTTTAAAAAGAAATTTATTATTTATCTTAGTAAATAGAAGAAATTAACTATTGCTATAATAGTTAGTGATTGAAGTAAATTATTATTTTAATTAATATTAATTTAGGAGATTACTTCTTAATTGAAATTCATTTAAAAAGTGATCCAAGTTGGAATGAAATCGAATTAAATTGTGAAAGGAATTTATGAACGGGATTAAACCCAAGTTTTATAATGAAGTTATAATAGTGATTTTTAAGCAAATACGATAACTTAAATTAAATATTTACTTAATATTTGAAGTTAGAAAATGGAAATTGAGAAGTTGGAAAATGGTATGAAATGGCAGAGTGCGGTTTATTCCGAGGTTCGAAATGTGATATTCTGAAGTTCGAATTGGATAACGAAGTGAGATCTATTCCAAGGATTGGAATGTGATATTCCGATGTTCGGAATATTAAGCGAAGTCGACAGTATAAGCTAAGCAAACATTTTGGAAATGGCAAAGAAGATAAGTCATCATAAATAATTTACAAATGATTTTGTAAATGGAAGTTAAGAGTTTAGAAATGAAATCGAAATATTAGTTGTCGATAATAATTTACAAATAGGATTTGTAAATGAAATAAGAGTTTTGAAAAATATATTTGTAACAATTGTTATTTGATTTATAGAATAAAGATTGTTAAAAAGATCACTATGTGATTTTAGACAATGCGTAAGTTATCAGAATAATCTAAAAGGGTATAATTAAAGAAAATAAAAATGTTTGAAACAAAATTTGTAATGTTTGTTATAGATGATAATTAAGTTGAATTGTAATGATAAAAATAAATATAAGGATTCGTAATATATTTATATAAGTTTGGTAAAGATATTTATATAAGATTTGTAAATATAATTTATATTAGATTTGTTAAAGATAGTTATATAGGATTTAAAAACAAATATAGTGTTGTTTTTGCAAACAAGCTGAAGAATATTATAAAGAGATATTGAAGAAATTTTATAAAAGATTCTATTTATAATGGAATCGAAGCTCGATTATAATATTATAAAGGATTATTAAAGATTAATTGAGAAGTATAATAATAGTTTACTTAATAATTAATTAAGTAAACGTTGTTGAGATTTAAATTAAGGTTTCTCAAAGGAAAACGTGTGATTAATAAACTTCTGTCTATTCTGAAGATATAAGTGTTATTGGTCAAGGTTTGAGAGGTCAATAAAATACCCAACTTGAAAGACTTCACGATTATCTAAGAATGATATTAGTTAACTAGAGCAATTGAGGGAAACATAAGTTATGATTTCTGTAAGTAATATTAAAAATGTATTCGAAAGTTTATAAGTGAATGAATTGATTTTTAAGAATATTCTTATTTGTAATAAGAAGGAAAAGATAAACTCCAAATATGGGAATATTTAAAGAATATAATTAACAAATGTTTAACTAAAGAGGCCAGGTAATGTCGAGTACTGAATTAGTAAACTCATTCATTCTCATGAATATTTATTTGATAGTTAAATAACCAATATCAAATCTAACCTATACGATTGTCGGTACGGAAAGACCGGGATCGAATTTACATTCGAAAACCATTCCGAACCAGCAAACACAGGGAATATATTGATTGAAGATGGAGCATTGAATCATAAGCAAAAGAACTACTTGTTGAATTTCTCTGGTTAGCTCCCAGAGATAATTCGGTAGTGGTTCTGTCGTGATTGAAATCTTCAGATTACAAGGACTACTCGCTACTGATCCTTGGGTGATACCTATATGGGATGTGGTAGGAGGGTACCTTCGGTTCATCCTGTTCCTGGATGACTTGTATGGACGAATGTCTGACAGAGTATTTCTTAAGAATCCCGTACATTGATTTTTTTACAAATGTACTAGTATTAGCTGCGAAGTATTTTTGTGGGCGTCAATTAGTGATTTGATTGATATGACAATGTGGCATTCAAAGTGGATGGAGATGTGATGTTCTGAAGGATATGCTTAACCTCTAGCCTCACCAACCGGGAAATAACATAAAATCGGGTAAGTCGCATGGCTATGTCGGTCGGACCCATCAAAAGGGTATATTTCGGTTGCCCCTTTTATTTTTATATGTATGATATCGGTTCGGCTGGCTATCCCCCAAATCGTAGTAATGATATATTCGATACTCTCAAGAGAAGCGAAGGGTCGGTCATGTTTAGCCTAGGTTACAAGATGTTCTTGTTGAACCCCAATGTATTCATCTCCAGAGGTACATTGTCGGGAAGGTGGTCCCATACGTTGCCAGGAAATCCATTCTCCAATAAGAGTCCGCGGTTTTGATTGCATACTATGTCTGTAGAGCGTGAGATGCAAGCGTTCTGCTAGATTGGTATTTATTTGCATTTAGACACTATGATAATATCATAAGAATATTGTTTTTTCAAAAAAAAATTAGGTTATTGTAACACACCACTTCCGTTAAGGTCACTCTCAAAGGGAATGCCTTAACTTCGGTGGAGCGTTTTAAGGTACAAGATACTAATAAATTACAAGACAGAAAATTTATGCAGCGGAAAATGATCAGTATTATTTCATAAATACTTGTTCAACACAACAATTCAACAACTGTTTCAACCTTCCAAATTATTACAACTTTTCATCTGTCTTGAAAACATAAAGAAGCAATACTGAAAATAAAATGACATAAATCCCCAATAAGTGCTTGACCATAGCCATAGCTTAAAAAGGAAAGTCCAAGCCTTACATCTACGGTCTTCAAGCTTTGGCTAACCTGGACTAAGCAGAAGTGTTTCCTCCCTACGGACCGGAGGGGGGGAATGGAAGAAAAGAAGCGAAAGGAAAATGGGTCAGACATAAGTCTGGTAAGCCCAGTTATTTAATAGCATGTAAACAAGTAAAAGATTATGACATGAATAAACTGAACTTAGAATGATACCACAAGTATATGTAGTCTTAAAACGAGGTAAAGTAATATTTAACTAGATTTGGCTATCGTACCCACTTTTACTTCACTACACCCACTAAGAGCTGTTTAACTAGCAATGTATGTTCATGATAAAGTGACCACATTCATGTATTGATCGGCTCCTACTTGCATTCATGTATTCCCGATGTCATGCGGCCCCACGTGATTTTTAAGTACTTGTGCTTGTTCCAGTATAGGGTGTATCAAGTCCTATAATGGCAACCCTGACACGATTCAAAGATGTACAAGTGTACGCCTGGTGCCCAGTGCCTACTTTTTCCACTCCGGAGCCCGTGCACGCCCGTACTCCGTCGGAACCTACACTGACACCTAACTGTCGCCCTTTTGACCGCTTATATTCAGCCCAGTAATCGTGCCCCACCCTGCCTAGTTCAGGGTACCTTGATACATCCATGTGGGTTACTGCTGAAACGGGTCCCCATTACTAGGGTTTTTCTAGTCAACATGCTAAATTGGTTAAGTGTCCTTGGTTTGACTTAACCCCTATCAATCTTGTCTAGTTAACATGTTAAGTTGGTTAAGTGTTTCCTCAATTACTTAACCCCACCAATCTTGCCTTGTTAACATGTTAAGTTGGTTAAGTGTTCCCTTAATTACTTAACCTCACCATTTCTAGCTTGATTGTTCATGAGCTTTAATTAATTAATTAATTAAAGCACCAACCACTCACATTAGAAAGGTATTGTTGTGGTTACTGGATGTTCCAGTCGGTTCCGGGCAGTTTTACACCACAACTCGGTCTAACCTCGTGACTTTCTGGGCTTGATGCACTAACCTCTCACATTAGACAGGTATTGTTGTGGTTACTGGATGTGCCGGTCGGTTCCGGGAAGGTTTACAACACAACTCAGTCTAACCTCATGTTAGGCATATTCATCTTTTACATTTTATATATGTGAATTTTCTACAAGTGTTTCATGCCACATATTTTAATTATGTTCAAGACTAATGGTATAAATTATACCGTTCATGGCCTTAACCATTTGCATGGTTTTGGGCCCACCTACATTATAAACATGTTTTGATTTAATAACTATCCCAACATTATCCCCGTTTATTCGTTCGTATTAATCACATAAAGTCATTGGGCCCGCATATTAGCCCAATTTATAAACAAGAGGTAAAGAAGGGAACATGCATAATATAGATTCAACCAAACATGTAACTTTTGCGTAAAACTTTATTCATATAATTTAACATGTCACATGAACTTGCATATAATTTAGACTTAGATAATCATAAGCCTAAAACATGTTGATATGTAGATCTAGGCATATGTGAACATAACCTCAATTATAAACTAGCATATGACATAATCATGACATGTCCAATCCCAAGGCATGTATAATTTTAACATTAACATATAGGTGTGAACTAGATCTAACAAGGTGAACTTGCATAAATCCACTTTACAAACATGCATATAAATATAGATCTAGTTTTGGATCTAACATGTAACCTGCATATGAACGTATGTATAATTGGATCGTGACTTGGATCCATCATAAAACATATAACTTGCATTTATCATATGAACCTAGATAGATCTTGACATGGATCCAACATAAAACTTGTAACTTGCATATGAACATACATATAGGCATATGGATCTAACATAAAGCATATGAATATATATATGTAGATCTTGACTTGGATCTAACATAATACATACAACTTGCATTAATCATATAAACATATATATGTAGATCTTAACATGAAACATATAACTTGCATATGATATTGATAGTTTCATTCTCAATCTTTAATAGATCCAACACCAAGTCCGATAAGCCACAAACATTCCAAGACAATTCATGATAAAATCATCACAAGAAACAAACATGAATTAGCTTCGTCAATATTATACAACATGGAATAATTCTATTTTTCACTTTATATCAAATCGCGTCTTAAATTTATTTACATCTAAAAGATAACTACACTTACAAAAGACAATCTTAATTTCTGGAATTTGTATTCTGAAGTTGAAATGCTCGCCTTTGATATAGACAATCGTTGTTTTAGTTTAATTTTGATTTGATTTGTCTCTTTTAATTTTCTTCAAGTTGAAAGGCGGGTACTCAAGGTTGTCCAACGGTAGCATGATGGCTCTTGGTTTGATTTTTAATATGATTTAGGGTTGAGGTATTAGGTTGCTTATATAAAAGTTTGATTTAATAGGAACTGTCAGATTAACCTAGAGCAAATCAAAGCCATTCAGACAAGATAGAATAGCCACATCAGCCCTAATGACTCAGCAAGGAGTCCATCAGAACCAATCAGATGCCACATATGCCTTAGAGCGAATCGGCCCACGGGTTGACAGCCAAACACCCTGAATCAACCCCTAGTCGACCAAGTAGGGCTCGGGTCGACCTCAAAAATGTGTCGGTTCGTTTATTCCCCTCCCGGTTCGCTATTTTGAACTTTTTTGCATATTTATTTATTTAATTTTTATATATATCTATATATATATATATATATATATATATATTTCTCATATGCATACAAACTTCAAGGCTTAATAACTTCTTCATAAGGTATCTGTATTATGCAAACCAAATGTCTATCTTGACCAAAATTTTGAGACGAATGTAATAGCGCAACCCATTTCACTTAATTCATCTTCTAAAAATTAAGTGTTCTTGAATTTGTTAATTTTAATATTCTCAGAAAATTCAGGGTGTTACATTCTCCCCTCCTTAAAGGATTTCGTCCCCGAAATCTTCTAGTTAAAAAGAATGCATCTTAACATCCAATCAGCCATCTACTCATCCATCATCCACAAGCATCTATTGTCCTTAAAAGACTTCTAATGCCATATGAACATATGCAGAGTGTGTGTATATGTCTCTTATCTAGTGCAAAATCAAGCGGTCTACTGATCCAGTTGACCTCCTTAATGCGAATCATAAGAGTGCCATGAGTCCATTATGTATGCAATTTTTCCTATTCATAATTCTACATGAGTGCACAATCATTCATACAAATGCAACGTCCATATGATAACACATCAAGTTTCAATCCACATACAATTTCATGTGTTCATATGCAAATGCAATATGAAAGTGATTGAGCCGATCTAGAAACTAATGTGTATGTGCATATGCATCCACGAGCAATCACTAGCAACCACTTGTAACCACTTTACAACCATCAACCAAAACATGTTTCAATTACATGTTTACATCCACTGATTTCTACTAAGGATCATGAAATAGGACCGAGAAGATAACTAAGCATGAATAAACTTATGATAAAGGAGAGATCAAAGATGTACCCTCAAAAAAGATAAGGGTAGGTTGCGCGTATCTTGCTTTCGGTCTCCCAAGTCGTGTCTTCTTCATTGTCACTCCATTGTACTTTAACAAGCTTGACTTCACGATTGCATAGCTTTTTGACTTCCGTTCCCAAGATACGAGTTGGGATTCTTCTCACTGTTGCTTCTCGTTCCTCTTCTACCTCTTCTAGTATCTTTGGCTCCACCACTTCCGCAGACTCATGTAAGCACTTCCGTAGGTGAGAAACATGAAAGACATTGTGAACTCCAGCCAACTTTTCAGGTAGCTCTAATCTGTAGGCCATCGTCCCAATTCTTTCAATGATAGGAAATGGTCCTATGAATCTAGGTGCCAGTTTCCCTTTAGATCCAAAGCGAACAACATTCCTCAAAGGAGATACTTTAAGGAACACTCAATCTCCAACCTCAAACTCAAGGTCGGTCCTTCTTTTATCTGCATAGGACTTCTGTCTATCTTGAGCAGTCTTCATTCGTCTTCTTATTAGGTCCACCATTTCTTAGGTTTCCCTTATCATGTCTGACCCAAGTATAAGCTTATCTGTGGATTCCGACCAACAGGTTGGTGATCGACACGGTCTCCCTATAAGGCTTTGAAGGGTGCCATGCCTATTGTAGCTTGGTAGTTATTGTTGTAGGCGAACTCCACCAGAGGAAGATGATCTTCCCATGTCCCTCCAAAGTCAAGAACACACAATCTCAAGAGGTCTTCTTAGACTCTGTTCACCCTTTTCGTCTGTCCATCGGTTTGGGGGTGGTAGGCCGTGCTTAAACATAGTTGTGTGCCTACAACCTCTTGCAAAATCTTCCAGAACCCGCTTGTAAAGATAGGGTCTCGATCGCTTACTATGCTGGAAGGTATCCCATGTAGTCGAACTATCTCTTTAAGATATAGAGATGCTAGAGATGAGGCAGTCCTTCTACTTTTGACAGGTATAAAGTGAGCGCTTTTTGTGAGTCGGTCCACTATTACCCAAGTACTGGTATTTCCCTTTCTTGACCTAGGCAACCCATCAATAAAGTCCATCGAAATGCTATCCCATTTCCACTGTGGGACCTCTAGAGGATGAAGCAAACCACCAGGCTTCTTCTGCTATGCCTTGACCTGCTAGCATATCATGCACTTAGAAACGAATTCAGCTATGTCCATCTTCATGCCATTCCAAAAGAAAACTCTTTTGATGTCTTTATACATTTTGTCTCCGCTTGGGTGTATGGTCAGCTTTGAATGGTGTGCTTCTTCTAGAACCGTTTTCACTAAATCTCTTACTTGTGGGACGCATAGCCTTCCATCCCGTCTCAACCATCCCTTATCGTCGATGGAGTATCTATTGAGGTGACTCGAAGTCTCACCCCTAATCAGCTTATCTATCACATCTATTAGCTGAGGGTCTTCACATTGTGCGGTTCCTATTGAGTCAAAAAGTGTAGGCCGCACTTCCAGTGTTGCTAAAAAGCCAGGTACCAATTCAGAGGAGGGTCTAAAGTCAAAGTTGGCTATGTACTCCAAGCTTTGCCTTTCTACAAAGAGAGGGCTTAAGGTCAGCTTCTTTCTACTCAGAGCGTCTGCTACCACATTGCCCTTGCCAGGAGTATAGGAAATCTCAAAATCATATGAGGCAAGAAACTCCATCCATCTTTGCTGCCTCAAGTTGAGTTCTTTCTATGAGAAAAGGTACTTCAACGATTTATGGTCAGTAAACAATTCAAACTTCTCACCTAGGAGATAATGGCGCCAAGACTTAAGAGCGAAGATGATGGCCGCCAATTCTAGGTCGTGGGTTGGGCAGTTTTTCTCATGTACTTTCAACTGCCTTCCACCATAAGCTACTACCTTCGCTTTTTGCATCAAGACAACGCCTAATCCTGTACCGCATGCATCCGTGTATACGGTAAACATCTTGCTCCCGTCAGGCAATGTCAGAACTGGGGTTGTTGTTAGAGCCCTTTTCATGCGTTGGAAAGCAATATCGCAATCCAAATCCCAAGCGAAATTAGGTTCTTCTTCGACAACCTTGTAAATGGAGCTGAGATTTTTGCAAAGTCTTTGATGAACTTCCGGTAAAAGCCTGCTAGCCCGAGAAAGCTTCGGACTTCAGTTACGTTTCGTGGAATCTTCCAATCTTGCACAGCAACCACTTTTGCGGGGTCCACGGCTAACCCTCACTTTGGACACAACATGTCCAAGGAATCTAAGTTCTTCTCTCCAGAAATGGCATTTGAAGAATTTGGCTTTCAACTGATGTGCACGGAAAGTATCCATGACTTCCCTTAAGTGCTGAGCATGCTCTTCCTCGCTCTTCGAGAAGATCAAAATATCGTCCACGAAGACCACCACAAACTTATTGAGGAATTCCGGAACACCCTGCTCATCAAGTCCATGAAATAGGCAGGTGCGTTTGTTAAGCCGAAAGGCATGACAAGCCACTCGAAGAAACCATCCGGGGTCCTAAATGCGGTATTGTCAATGCTATCCTCATCCACTCTTAGCTGATGAAACCCGGTAGCCAAATCTAGTTGGGAGAAAACGGATGCACCTATGAGCTGATCAAACAGATCGTCAATTCTTGGGAGTGGGTGCCTATTCTTCTTGATCAGCTTGTTCAGCTCCCTATAATCCATGCATAGGCAGAGTGAACCATCGGCTTTGGTCGCAAACACTACTGGAGCACCCCATTCAGAAATATTCCGTCTTATGAACCCCTTTTCAAGCAGCTCTTCAACTTGCTTGCTGAGTTCTTTTCTCTCCCTTGGAGCCATGTGTCTAACGGTTAAAGCAACGGGTTTTGCATTGTCAACGAGGTATATGCGGAAGTCTATCTCCCGCTTCGGAGGTAAGCCCTTTACCTCTTCAAACACATTTGAGTATTCACGGACCACACTAACAGACTGCAAGTTCTCAACAGACGCATCAAGAGATTCTAGATAACTTAGCATAACAGAATTCGTGGGATTACAAGGGATTTCGAGAGTGTTACCAAGGCGATTCATGAGTCTAACCACTCTCTTTTCACAATCGAGGACGGCACCATTACTGGATAGCCAGTCCATGCCTAGAATCAGCCCATAGCCGGTGAAGCCCAAAACATAAGCATTACATTTAAACCCAACGCTTAAAATAAAGATTTCCAAATCCAAACAAATCATTGACAAATAAACTGAGCCCCCAATTGGAATTGAAACAACCAAGGGATCCTCTACTACATGGGTGTCTAGATGCAGAGATTCAACTACAGCAGTAGATATAAAAGAGTGCGATGCGCCAGAATCAAAGAGAGTACGAACAGGATTATCAAACAGATAAACTAAACTCTCAACAGAAATATGTCTACCTCATTCCTGCAGAGGTGCAACGAGAGCATGAACCTGCCCTCCAGAAGATGATCCAGTCCTCTGTCCCTGCCCTTGCCTTTTTGGGCAGTCCTTAGACAAGTGTCCAGTATCCCCGCACTGGAAACAAGCGCCCAATTTCCTCTTTTTCTTTCT
This sequence comes from Allium sativum, assembly GCA_030737875.1. Lineage (NCBI taxonomy): Eukaryota > Viridiplantae > Streptophyta > Magnoliopsida > Asparagales > Amaryllidaceae > Allium > Allium sativum. Next base: position 208,466,996 of record CM060925.1, read on the forward strand.
ACAGTCCCTAGCCAAGTGTCCAGGTATCCCACAAAAATTGCACTTCACCTTCTTACGGGATTTATTATCCTTCCCGCCTTTCTTGGGGTCCGTCTTCTTGTTTTGAGATCCATCTCCTTTCTTGTTTTGAGGCTCTTCCTTCTTCACCTCCTTCTTGCCATCTTTGTTCTCCTCTTGCAACAGAGCCATGTCCACCAGTCTCTCGTAAGTCGCTCCCATAGGTATATGGGACATTGCTAAACCTTGCAGTGGCTCATTCAGTCCTTTGGCAAAGTGGAGAGCCTTCTTGTGTGGAGTGTTTACTAACTCCAGTCCAAATCGAGTAAGCTGGTTGAATTTACTGACGTATTCTTTGACCAACAAGCTGCCCTGTTTAAGTGATAGGAACTTCTCCATTTGCAGACTCTGCTCAGCTTGTGAGAGGAACTTCATTTCAAATCTCGCCCTGAAGTCCTCCCAAGTCTCTATCAGTCTTTCAGCATTAGTGACTTCCTACTAGAAGGAGGCCTCGTCTTTGAGCAACCACACCACCAACTGTAGTTTCTACCTCTCATCTACTTCAAAGATAACAAATAAGTCCTCGGTCTCCTTGAGCCAGTTTCTGGCTTCCACGAATGATCCGCTCCCCTTAAAGTCTTTTCCACCCATAGATCTAAATTCTCTACAGATCTTTGAGAAAGCATTTCCTCTCGGAGGAGGAGGAGGAGGGGCAGCTGGGGGAGGAGGAATGTCTGCTGGGCCAGCGTCATTGGCCTTAGCTTCTAGGTATCTCCTGAACCAGCCAGTTATCGGTACATCCTCTGGAAGGTTAAGATCCCCAGACATGCTGAAACAAAAAGGAAAGATTCAAAACGAAGGATAGAAAGATAGTGCATATGGCTTTGGGGATTATGCCTTTTTAAATTAACACATTTTCTTGAAAATGCTTCTTTATGACTTCCTTTTGAAAAATAGTTTGAAAATTTTTATCCGATCTGGTAATCTTTAGCTCTGAAACCAAATGTAACACCCCACCTCCGTTAAGGTCACTCTCAAAGGGAATGCCTTAACTTCGGTGGAGCGTTTTAAGGTACAAGATACTAATAAATTACAAGACAGAAAATTTATGCAGCGGAAAAAGATCAATATTATTTCATAAATACTTGTTCAACACAACAATTCAACAACTGTTTCAACCTTCCAAATTATTACAACTTTTCATCTGTCTTGAAAACATAAAGAAGCAATACTGAAAATAAAATGACATAAATCCCCAACAAGTGCTTGACCATAGCCATAGCTCAAAAAGGAAAGTCCAAGCCTTACATCTACGGTCTTCAAGCTTTGGCTAACCTGGACTAAGCAGAAGTGTTTCCTCCCTGCGGACCTGGGGGGGGGGGGGTGGGGTGGGAAACGGAAGAAAAGAAGAGAAAGGAAAATGGGTCAGACATAAGTCTAGTAAGCCCAGTTATTTAATAGCATGTAAACAAGTAAAAGACTATGACATGAATAAACCGAACTTAGAATGATACCACAAGGATAGGGTAGTCCTAAAACGAGGAAAAGTAAGATTTAACTAGATTTGGCTATCGCACCCACTTTTACTTCTCTACACCCACTAAGAGTTGTTTAACTAGCAATGTATGTTCATGATAAAGTGATCCCATTCATGTATTGATCGGCTCCTACTCGCATTCATGTATTCCAAGTGTCATGCAGCCCCATGTGATTTTTAAGTACTTGTGCAGGTTCCAGTATAGGGTGTATCAAGTCCTATAATGGCAACCCTGACACGATTCAAAGATGCACAAGTGTGCGCCTGTGAAACGACCCGAACTTCCCCGGTAAGGAAAGAGCGGATTGCTTTGAGGAAAACACACAAAAGAACGCAGACAGAATAACCTTTCATTGTATATTACAACAATTCCATCAGAATAGAAGAATATACAGAGTAAGAATAAATATTACACAGAAAATAAAATATCAGAGATTACAATACATTACATAGCAGCGGAAAATAATACAATACACAACTAGAAGTAATACACGGATACAGAGCTTTCCGAGTATCGTTCCAGCTGTAAATCAGGATCCTGTGAATATAAATCTGCAAAACCAAAACTACTAGCTGCCCGTGCGGAAAATAGGGGCACCCAGAGTTTAGGTTAAAACAATAAACTCCAGGTCAGTCATGTGACTGGTGTGAGAACTAAAACAGTTATTAATATTGGTTTTTAAAGTTCGATAAATCAAGGGGCCACGCCGTATAACACGGAACGGGTTTCCTCCCAAGAATACCAGTGCATAAAACAAACAGCACAATGCTAAGTAAAGAAAAATGAAGCTGTTATAAGACCCAGGTCCCATCACACAATGCAACGCAAGACGGAGGATAGGATTTTATCTTATAACAGCCAAAGAATGATTGATATGCGAAATTTTATCTTTTGATTCTTAATCAGACTCACCGTAAATTAGTAAGAGAACGATTCCCTAAGTATTAACCCCGAAGGCCGAAACCAACATCAGACCAATACCCAGGAAACCACCCATCTTAGCTCGTTTCCAGTTAGTTTCTGATTTTATATACAATCATAAATATCAATCATAGGCGGCATGGGTACCATATATCATGTCGCCATACTAAGCTCTACAATAAAAACTACAAAGTCACGTATTTGGAAGTTGGATTTCCATCTGTGAGCTGAGGCAAAAGATAGTCTTCTACCGATTCGAGACGCTCTAGCCCGTGTCTCAGGATCAGAGCTCGAGTGACCCTAGGAATGACAGGGCCGGTCCACCGATGTGGATTAAAATGCCTGAACACTACGTTTCCCCGCCCTTTGGGGGAGTCAATGAGTCAATGAATGACTCCATCGGCTTCACATAGTCACCGATATATCCGAGGCGCCTCGCAACAGCAACAACCACATAAGTCAAACTTGTCAGGGCGTGTAAAACCACTGACGCCACTTCTAACTAGAAGGAAACACATGTCCTCCCTGAGGTCCTCTCCCGTTTCTGGTTCACAACCGGGGTGTGAGGCTCGCGAATTAACGCTACACAAAGCTGTGCCACACAGGCTGTGCTTTGATCATCAACCACAAGACTCTTCTTTTCAACAGAAGCCTTGATCATTTGCATCTTAGCATGCCACACAGGCAATTCACGCTATGCAACCGATATCAATCACACAGAATGAAATCCGATGTTAGACACACATCCATTTACAAGTCCGTTCTGGGCCTGAACGAAACCGGAGGCACCTAGTACCCCGCATATCCATCGATCTCCAAGTACGTCTGGACGATCACCAACTGATTCCCTCCACTTGGGTGTACGGCCCAATCAAGATCATCAGTAATTATCCAAATGACATGAAGACCTCCGGTCTTTAACCACCGTCTTCATCTTCGACTAATCGTTGAATCAGTTATTCAGAATGGGATAAACCCGGTCTTTCTGAATAACACGCGTATATAATAAACAAGTGTTACACAAACACAACATACGCCTCATTCCAATTCATCAGTCACTAACCGTAAATTAGTAAGAGAACAATTCCCCAAATACTAACCCCGAAGGCCGAAACCAACATCAGATCAATATCCAGGAAACCATTCATCTTAGCCAACCTACAGTTAGTTTCTAAATTTCACAATCTTAGGGAAAGGTTCCCATTAATTTTATCAAAGATAAATTCTTTTAAATTTATTCTTTAATCTTCCTTCGAATATCACTTCAAACTAGTCGAGATTAGCGAACCACACCGAAGTAATTATTTATTTTATTTCCCAATCCCAACCTATTTATCCCATGAAGTAAAACTGGTCATACTTCATATCTAACGCCACGGTGTTATCGGTAAATTCAATTACCATTTCACGTTCAAATCTAATTAAAGATTTAACTACCGTCTGGAGTAAAACTGGTGATACTCCATTCTCGATTTCTTCAATATAATTAAAGATTCATTAAAACTCCACTTGGTTTTAATCTTTGACTGGGTTAAAGAATCAGTGTCATTTAAAACATGGTTCACGATAAACCCCAAAATCTCATCACATTTCAATCAGTCCCTAACCGTAAATTAGCAAGTGAGCAATTCCCTAAGTATTAACCCTGAAGGCCGAAACCAACATTAGATCAATACCCCAGAAACCATTCAACTTAACTAATCTCCAGTTAGTTTCTGATTTTCTTAACTTCTTTGGGTCTAAGAACAGTATTATTGAAGATACCGTTCATGACAACCCAAAATCACATTCCATTAACTATCGGGTTAAAGAACAAGTGTTATCTAAAACACTGTTCACGATAAAACCAAAAATCAATACCAATTCAATTCCAATTAAATATTATTTAATTGGTACACTTCATTAAATCTAAATAAAAAGATTTAATCTTTTTTCTCAACTGGGCTTAAGAACAGTGTTAATGAAGACACCATTCACGACAAACCCAAATCACATTTGAGATTAAATATAAGGCTCTGAATAGAAAATATATCGGCTTATATTCAATATCAAATTCTACGACCAACAAATATCGTATTGGAAATAACGATATCTATATATCTTTCAAATTTCCATAACGCTATCTGTATAATCACGAAATCCAACATCGAAATATTCCAAAGACAATTTCGATTCAAATCCATTCCAATTCAATTATTGGAAATTCTGGTTACTTTTAAAACACTTTTCAATTTCAATTTATTTATTTAAAAATAAATAGAATTATAATTCTAGTTCAAAACTAGTTCATTTCAATAAAAATCTATTTTTATCTTTTCAAATATGGAGTTTTTCATCCCAATTCTTCCCCAAATCATTTCTTATGATTTTACACAAATTATTACTATTTTTAATAATTTTATCAAGGCCCGTATAGTCGATTTCCATCAACGGCCATCGAACTGCACTTACAGCGACCTTTTCCAAATTTGGTTTGGACATAATTCCAAATCCAACTGTTAGATTTCAAATCTCTAATATTCGTTAGAAATCTCTTTTCGATATGAACCCAACGGTTCCAGTTTTAGAGAATCCGACGGTCATATCTCCCGTAATATCCATTCGAAGTCAATGGTCGAAATTCGCGAACTGCCGCGGCGCGTTCTATTCAAGCAATTATATATATATATATAATATATATATTATATATATTTCGTCGATTTCCTTTTAAAACGTATTTTATAAATCGTTTTAAATTGGTTTTCAAAATGATTTCAACTTCCATCTCAAATTCAAATCAAAAATTGAATCTTTGCAGTATAAATTCGTTTTGAATTCATTTCAACTCGATTTCAATTCAAATCGATTTCAGTTCAATTTCAATACGTTTTAAATTCAATTCAAAATGATTTCAATTCTATTTCAATCTATTTCGAATTTCAATTCTTTTCAATTTAATTCGAATTTCAGTTTATTTCGAATTTCAATTCATTTAAGTTTAATTCGAATTTCAATTCATTTCAAAATATTAGATTTTGAAATCACTTTCGATATTCATTATAAAATGAATAAAGTTGATATAAATATCGTTCACATCAAAATGGCGTCAATCTAATCAACATGGCTTTTATTAAACGCATGAAATTATTTTCTATTCAATATATGAATTTATTTTCTATTCAACACATGAATTTATTTTCTCAATTAGAATGAGGCCCAATCAATTACCATATAATGTTAATTATATGGATTTTCTACAACACATGTATATAATAGCAACGGTAAATAATCAACCATCATCCATAGTGCACCACACAACTGCATAAGCATTAATTATTAATAATTAACGCTTACACAGTCTATCAATCCATCGATTGGCATACAACTAAACAATCGGGATTAGTGTACGTCCAATCTCATCCCAATACCCATATGGGGTTTCAAATCAACAAACACAGATGCCACATCAGCCCTAATGACTCAACAAGGAGTCCATCAGAACCAATCAGATGCCACATCTTCCTTAAAGCGAATCGGTCAACGGGTTGACACCCAAACACCCTGAATCAACCTCTAGTCGACCCAGTAGTGCTTGGGTCGACCTCAAAAATGGGTCGGTTCAGTTATTCCCTCTCCCGATTCGCTGTTTTGAACTTTTTTGCATATTTATTTATTTAACTTTTATATATATCTAGATATATATTTTTCTCATATGCATGCAAACTTCAAGGCTTAATAACTTCTTCATAAGTTATCCGTTTTATGCAAACCAAATGTCTATCTTGACCAAAATTTTGAGACGAACGTAATAGCACAACCCATTTCACTTAATTATTCTTCTAAAAATTAAGTGTTCTTGAATTTGTTAATTTTAATATTCTCAGAAAATTCGTGGTGTTACAGTTATCATAAGCTTAAAACGTCCGTGTTTATGTGAGGATTTGGTCTTACGGTTATCCTTTTCTTTCTTATGATTATCTTTTTCTTTCGAAAAGATTTTGACTTAAAATTCAAGTTGTGTGATGAATTTAAACTTAGGGCTTTTTCTCACTCTAGTTCACCAGACTGATCCAACGCTTGTAAAGCTTGGGTTAGACCGAGTTTTACAGGTTTAGGTTTGGATGCTGCAAACTTCAAGAGACGAGCTGGAGAAGTTCAGACATATGATATCATGTAGTTGTGTTTTCCACTATGTGTTGTATATGAGGAAAGATGTTATAACTGTACAGATGTGTTGATGTACTCTGATGATTGGAAGTTTTATTTCAAGTTCTCAATAAAGATTTATTTCTATGTTATATTTTGTTCCGTTGCAATGTGAGACTCTTTGTTGAGTTGGTTCTTCTTCTTATTCTATTTTAATATTTCTTTCTTTCTTATCTCATCCTCTAATTTCTTTCTATTAACATTCATGTGTTCCCGATGCTTGAATGTTCGACATGTTGTTTTTATGTCGATTTTCAGGGGTGAAAATTCCTATTCGTTATAGTGGTATCAGAGCAATGGTTTAGGAATAACCTTGGCTCTGTGGCGTAACTCAATAGAGATAGGGTTAGTAATACCCTATATTGAGTTGAGTGTATATACATGAGAGCGTACTTGTAGATTTTATATACAAATGTTTTGTATTGTGTTATTTGATCAGTTCAAGTGTTGAGAAGCATTGAACTGGTAATGGATACAATATTGTTTTATAAATAGGGTATACAAAAAAAATTTACCCAAATTATATTTTTGTATATAAAAGAAATAATTAAATTAAATTATTGAGATATTAGTTTGTTTGTTGATTTGAATGAATTTAAACTGGATTAAAATTTTGAGTTAGAACTTAACCTGGTTTAGTGAAATTAAATTAAGAAATGATTTTGAAATAAAATAAAGTAGATTTGAATTTGGAAATTAAATAAAACAGAAATCAATCGAATATTAACTGATTGATGTTCGAATATATTAAACTAAAGTAAGTACCAATATTGATTGTAAATTCAATTGATTTGGTTGATTTGGCTGTGTATTGGTTGTTGATTGTGAATTGTTTGTTATTAGATGATAGATTGTTTAAATAGAAATATTCAACAATTTAATGGAGCTGAATGAATTATAAACTAAAGATTAAATTCCTGTATTATAAACTGGATATGAATCGAAATTAATGATTTAAACCTGTATTTTTAAGTGAATTGATACTTCTTGTTTGATTTTGGAGATTGGTGTGGTTATACTAGTTGATTAGTGAAATATTATTTAACAATTTCATATATGTGTTACTTATATGTTGAATTGAGTTAAGTACAGGTCCATGGCTTTGAGGAATAGATTTTGGTTGAGTAAATCGCATATACATGAGCAAGTATGCTCAATAGCGCTCGTAAAAGGTACGCCTACGCAAATATAAAATTTTGGGTTTTGGTTTTTGTTTTCCGACCGTGTGAGTCGATGTATATATATTATTTGTTCCTGCGATATCGCAGAAGTCACCCCGTATAGGGGAGACTGGGCCAAATTTTTCCTGGAATTTAAGGTGTTAGAAAATTTTCAATATTTTTGAAAGGTTTTATTTATTTTAATGAATTGGTTTTCGAGTTAAAATAAATTAGATTTTTTGAATGGTATTCGGATTTGTATCATTTTTCCACCTTAGTAATTTCGTGGACGAAATTCTTTTAAGGGGGGAAGAATGTAATGTCCCATATTTATGGTAGTCAAATATTTAAATTATTTTATTATTTTAAATATTATATTTGGAATACTAACGGATTTTTAATATTTAATTCGTTTATTAAAACGAAGTTTTAACGTTAATTTATATATATAAACGAGCTCATAACGTCGCGGCAGTTCATAGTTTTGAGTTTTGAACTTCAGATGAATATATAGGATTCAATATAAGTCAGAATTCCATGAAATAAGAAACGTTTGAATCTTGTTTATTATAATTTTCTAACGGAAGAGAAAAAACTGAATTTTGGGTTATAGATTGTTAGTTATGGCCAAATCAAACTTTAAAATATCGCTATGGAATTCCATAATAAACGATAATGTTTATTAAATAAAATAATAACGTTTTTATATATATTTGGATATCATTTGACTCGAAAATGATGGTATTGAATTGTATGTTCCATATTAGTTTATATTTGGAGCTAATATATATTTTAGTTGGATATTGATAATAATAATGATTTATTATTATTTTATTTAATTATTTTGGGATTTAATTAATATTTTATTGATATTTTTATAGTTTTAAAAATGGTCATTTTGCAAACATTTTCGATAAAATTAGTTTCATTGGAACCATAACGTTAAATTATTGTACGATATCAAATTTCGTGGAAAATCGATGTCGTATGTGACAACGGCAGCCGTAAACGCCTAGTCATTTTCTATAGCGCGTAATTAAAATAATTAATTTAAATAGAAGGTATTTGTGTGTAATTTTAGCAGACGATCGAATTAAGCCCTGAAACCAATTTATTTTAGTTCGTATCGACGTTTAGAGTCAGAATAGGCAGGTTGTTCGCTATTTTTTGACATTGGGTATCTTGGTGCCTAAAATAGCGTTGTTTGGCATATAAAAATAGTGTACCGAGAAACAGTCTCAGAAAGTGATGAAACTAATGTTGTTGGATTCGTATTAATTAATTAAGATTTAGATTTTCATGGCAATCGGACCTATCGTTTGATCGGGTTAACAATAAACGTCTCTATTTCTATTTAATTATTTATATTATTTGGCAGGGATAACTTTAGAGGAATAAATAACGGGCCAAATAAACTCCGATTTTAACAAAACAAATTTTGTTGGATCCGTAAGGAATAGGTCTAGTAGAATTTCAAAGTTCCAAGTTGAGGATTTATTTTGTGATCATGGGGAATTTAAATGCGTAATTTTTAGTCAGTGATTTATAAAGGACTTTTCACAGACAACCTCGGAATTCGACGAAACCTGTCCTATCGGGTTGGGGATATTTTTCTATGCTAGGATTAGGAGTTTCATCACAAATGGAAGTTGTTTGTAGGTGTTTTAATACATTACTTCACGGTGCAGTCCATAAAATAATATTTTATTAAACCCCACAAATAAATAAAGGCGCACAGCAATTCTAACAGGGTCAAACCATAATTTTTATCTCTACACGGTCTATAACTCCTGGGGCTGCCATATATGTTATCAATGGCCATAACTAATTAAAACAAATCCCTTTAGATCTTTGAATCGGGCAATTAAAATTTAAAACTTCCTTCTACAAGTACTTAGAGCTCGACAAGCTCTCACTGATTAACGGTGGTGATCACCTGTAGTGGTCTGGGGTGGCGATGGCAGGCTCGAGAAGCCAGGGCGGTTCGTGGATTCTGGAGGGCAAAAGGAAGTGTCGAATGGCCTGAAAGTTGGTTAGGTGGTTGCTGACACGGAGGTGCAAGAAGCGGCGGGTTCTGATGGGTGGCTAGGCGTTGTACAGCCACTCCTGGATGGTTATGTGGTGGGGGAACAGTGGATTTGCACGACTGAGTAACGGACAGAAGGAGGAAGCTAGGGTCGGCCGCCTTTTCACATATTATTAATGTAATTAGTTTGTAATTAAGTGTAATTAGGGATTTAAATATTACTTAAAATGGTATGAACTGAAAAACGTTAATTCATTTGCGGGTAGTTACGCAGAAATTAAGTCGTGAAAATACAGAGAAGAATCGACCCTTGTTATTTCTATATTGTTCGGCCAATTTTAGTCATAATTAAATAATGATTAATTTAAGTTAATGTGTGATTATTAATTAATTAAATAAATGAATTAATGATATTTATGCAAATGGAATCTAAGAAATTGGGAAGAACTTTCGAGCCTGTATAGTTTGAACGGAGTTAAGGAAACAATCGAGAAGAAAGAAGAGATCGATCGTTTCCATTACAGTGTAATCAAATTTTTAATCAAATAATTGGGCTGATTTAAAAACGTATACATCTTAATATAAAATCTAGGGTTAAGTATCAATTTAAACTGTTAATTTATATAGTTGTTTTAAACTTGTGCAGTGTTTCAGAATGGGAACGTGGGTAAGGAAACAACGATGGGAGGAAGACTGAATGAGACTGAGTTAGTCTTGGATAAGATTAAATGTGTAATCAAGTAATTATTAATTAAGAAATTAATTTATTTATTTTATTGCGTTAATTTAATATGTTGATATCTCATTGGTATGTTATCAGAATTCGACGAACCAGGTGTCGTTGGAATCGTCTTTCCGAAATCTATATTTTGGAACTAATTTGGAATGGGTCCGGAATCAATAGGAATTTACAGTTAGATTAAATGACTGTTTTATTTAAGTGTAACCGAACCACTTCAGCAATAAATCGATGTGAGTTAAACCCACTCAATTTTCCCACTTATATTTTATATAAGTCCGGTTTTTATAATTTGTATGTTGTGGTTGCTAATGGTTGCTTGTTTGTTAATTATATATTCATATATTGATCGAACCCATGAAATTAAACATTGTTTAATTTCAGTGAAAAAGCAGTTCGTTATTTTAAAGGTTGGAACCAATTAAGGTAACTTACCTTTTTTCATGTTTATAAAATAAACGTGTTTAATTTAATGAATTGTTTGAATTGTCGTGATTGATTGCTAAATGAAATGGTTGTTATTAATTTGCTGTTATTAATTATTTATAAAAACATCTTTTAATTAAATTAAATGATCATATTTGAGATAACATATTTGACCTAGGGAAGAACAGATTGGAGGGATCCAACTGGATTCCTCAAATATATTAAATGTTAGTTATCCTTATATTATCTTTACATGAACTATTCCCATGGAATGATTGATTTGGTTGTCGACTATTGAACTGAAATTCAATGTTGTTTTGCTTTAACCAATGGGAAGTATTTGTGGAGTATTTGGCAGTATATGGCCTATAAATCAATCATTTTCCAAATATAGATTTACCGTCACGTGAATCGATAAAAGTGAAGTTATAAAATTTATTTTATAACTGAAGATAGTTTTTGAAATATATTATTTCAAATAAAAGTTATTAAAAGGAAATAATTATTTATTATTTATTATTTCAATTTATAAGCGAGTGTTAAATGATTTTATAAAGCAAATTCTAATGTTAATTAGATTTATAAGTAAGAGAGTATAAAATTAACCTAACGATTAAGAGTTGGATAAATTTTTTTAAGAAACAATTAAATGGGTCTTATTTTAAATTATTTATATTATTAATTAATTTAAAGGAAGGATCAATTGAATTTGATAACCAAGATAAATGTGTATTGAGTTGATTAAGTCAACTGGTTTAACTGGGATTGATTATTAAATTAATTTGTTTTGAATTAATCTAATGAAATAGTTTAAAGAATATTTGTTTTAATTTTAATAAGATTTTAAAAAGAAATTACTATTTATTTTAGTAAATAAAAGAAGTTAACTACTACTATAGTAGTTAGTGATTGAAGTAAATTATTATTTTAATTAATAATAATTTAGGAAATTACTTTTTAATTGAAATTCATTTAAAAATTGATTGAAGTTAAGACGAAGTCAAATTAAATTGTGAAAGGAATTTATGAACGGGATTTATATTAAAACCACAATTTTTAATGAAGTTATAAAAAGGATTTTTAAGCGAATACGATAGCTTAAATTGAATATTTACTTAATATTTGAAGTTAGAAAAAGGAAATTGAGAAGTTGGAAAATGGCATGAAATGGTCGAGTGCGGTTTATTCCGAGGTTCGGAATGTGATATTCTGAAGTTCGAATTGGTTAACGAAGTGAGATTTATTTCGAGGATCGGAATGTGATATTCCGAGGTTCAAAATGTTAAGCGTAGTCGACATTATAAGCTAAGTAAAGATTTTGGAAATGGCAAAGAAGATAAATCGCCGTAAATGATTTGCAAACGATTTTGCAAATGGAAGTTAAGAGTTTAGAAATGAAATCGAAATATTAGTTGTCGATAATAATTTACAAATGGGATTTGTAAATGAAATAAGGTTTTGAAAAATGCATTTGTAACAATTGTTACAAATAATAAATTGAATTATTTTATTTATAGACTGAAGATTGTTAAAAAGATCGCTATGTGATTTTAGACAACGCGTAAGTTATCGGAATAATCTGAAAGGGTATAATTAAAGAAAATAAAAAGGTTTGAAATGAAATTTGTAACGTTTGTTATAGATGATAATTAAGTTGAATTGTGTTGATGAAAATAAATATAAGGATTCATAAGATATTTATATAAGTTTGGTAAAGATATTTATATAAGATTTGTAAACATAATTTATATTAGATTTGTTAAAGACAGTTATATAGGATTTAAAAACAAATATAGTGTTGTTTTTGCAAACAAGCTAAAGAATATTTATAAAGATATATTGAAGAAAATTTCAAAAAGATTCTATTTATAATGGAATCGAAGCTCGTGTATAAGTTTGGTATGAGGGTACCTTCGGTTCATCCTGTTCCTGGATGACTAGTATGGACGAATGTCTGATAGAGTATTTCTTAATAATCTTGTACATTCATTTTTACAAATGTACTTTTGTTAGCTACAAAGTATTTTTGTGGATGTCAATTAGTGATTTGATGGATATTACAATGTGGCATTCAAAGTAGATGGAGATGTGTTCTTCTGAAGGATAAGCTTAACCTCTAGCCTCACCAATCGGGAAATGGCACAAAATCGGGTAGGTCGCATGGCTATGTTGGTTGCAACCATCAAAAGGGTAAATCATTACCATATCTGGGGAAATAAAATGCCTTTGGTTGTCCCTTTTATTTTTATATGTATGATATCGATTCGGTTGGCTATCCCCCAATCGTGGTAATGATATATTCGATACTCTCAAGAGAAGCGAGGGGTCGGTCATGTTTAGCCTGGGTTGCAAGATGTTCTTCTTGAACCCCAATGTATTCATCTTTAGAGGTACAATGTCAGGAAGGTGGTTGTAACAACCTGGAAAATCAGAACCAATTTAAAATTTTTATTTTGACAATTTTAATGAATTTGGAATATTTAAAATGATTTATTTTAAATAATAACGACTAGAAATTTATTTTTAATAGAATTAGAACATATGAATTTGTTTAAATCGAAATTAGAATATAAATATTTATTTTTATTATAGAGGAATAGGAAATGGTGCGGTAGTTTGAAAATTCGAATTCAAATTTCAAATGAATGTACAGGATTCAAAATAAACCAGATTTTAGTGAAACTAGAAATATTTGAATCTATTTGAAAATATATTTCCAATGAATGTGAAAAATCTAGATTTCATAGCGGGAATAAAAAGTTATGTCCAGTTGAAAATTCAGAATAGTCGCTATGGAATTTATATAAAATATAGCCCTAAAAATAAGCGATTCTGCAAACAATCTCCGTTTTTGACGAGACCACTTTTGTTGGATCCGACATGTCAAATTATTGCTAGATTCCAATTTTCAAATTTTTTGGAATTAATATGTGAGCCTGGTGAATTTAAACGTGTTTGGTCAATTCAATTTGAATTTAATCGACTGAAAAATGACTGTTTTTCAAACGGTCTCCAAATTCGACGAAATTACTTTTTTTAGGATCGTATCGTCAAATCATAGCTAGATTTATTTTTCTGGAATTTTTGGAGTCCGTATGTGGCCCCGGTAAATTAAAATGTGCATTTGAATTTAAAATATAACGATTTATATTTTAAATTAAGTGGAAACTGATCGTAACAGCCGAATTGGGTTACGAGAAATCTCCCATTGTATTCGGAATGGGGGTAATTAGCTAAGGGTGACAGTCGTTGAGTCTCGTTTGGAGTTCGTATTAAAAAGTACTTTTTGGGGAAAATTAAAAATAAAATTAATATAAATATATATTTACCCCTCTCTCTCTTCCACCTCCTCAGATCGAATGAACCAAAATAAAACAAAAGAAAAAAGAAAAAAGGGGGAACGCGCCCTTTAGCCCCTCCCCTAAATCGATCGACGCCGCGCTGCCTACCCGCCACCGCCCCTCCTCCTCATTCTCTCTCCTCTCCCCTCCTCCAGCGCTTCGCGCGAACCCCCCTCCTTCATCCATGCCAAATGGAGAATCACACCCCTTACTCCACCGCAGACATCACCGCATCCCCTCGTTGTCGCGCGCCGCCACTGGCGACGACCACCTCCGATGCCCCCCCCCACCTACGACGGCGCAGACAACCCCCTACTCCGCTGAAGAAATAATGCAGTAAGTTTTTTTAAATATTTTATTTAATTCTCCTTTTAAAAATACGATTTTTTTTGTTTAAAAACATGATTTTTAATATAGAAAAAAGATATGAATTTTTTTAAATGAAAAAGATATGATTTTTTTAAATGATAAAGATTTGATTTTTTCTGAAGTGATTTTTAAAAATAGAAAGAAGTCTTTTTTTGAAAATAGAAAGAAGTGAAAAAAGAAGTGATTTTTAAAAATACAAAGAAGTGATTTTTAAAAATAGGAAGAAGAGTTTTTTTAAAATAGAAAGTATTTTTATTGTTTAAAATGGTAAGAAAAAAATATAATTTTTATATATAAAGTAGCAGTATAAAAATATAATTTTTATATATGAAGTAGCAGTATAAAATTTAATTTTTATTATATATATAGCGATATAAAAATGTGTTCTTCATATATATATATATATATATATATATATATAGCGATATAAGAATGCGATTTTTAAATATATAAACATCATATTAAAAATGTGATTTTTACTATGAACAACGTGGAAAGGACTGCGTTGAAATATTGGGCAAATCCAAACGATTCAGAAATTCAGAAATAAAACTGGAGGAGTGGATCCCAAAGGTGAGAACTTCTCACTTTAATTTATTTTCTAGTTAAATATATAAACTAGGATGCAGACGGTGCTTAGTAGCACCTGATACCTTTGGTTGAAACCATGTTTATTTGGTTGTTTGGTTGATTGGATTATTTGGTTGAATTTGGGTTAGAAAATTAATTGAATTGAATAGAATTGGTTTGTATATAGCGCGAGCCTTAGTAGGCGAGGGATAAGGCTAGACCTTATTCTGGTTCTAGTATCGCGCCATTATACTGGTGAAATTTTATGAAAATGTTAGAACAATAAAAATATCATTTTTATTATATAAATGAACTGAATAAAATATTCATGTGTTGAAATAAATATTTTATAGTTAAAAATATAATTTTTAACGTGTATGTGAATAAAATAAATATTCGTTTACAAATCGAACGATTTGTTTATGTACACACATTTGAACAATCATAATTGGGACGATATATTTTACACATCGCCCAACTACACACATAATAATCAGTGTTTGTTGTTTGAAAACCCCACATGGGTATTGGGATGATATTGGACATACATTAATCCCAATATTTAGTTGTATGTCAATCGATGGGTTGACAGACTGTTGTAAGCGTTAATGATTTATATTTAATGCTTATGCAGTTGTGAAATGCACTCTGGATGATGGTTGACTGTGTTTGATTATTATAGTGTACATGTGTGTATAAAATCCATATAAATAAAATTATATGGTAATTGACTGTGTCTGATTCCAATTCGGAAGGAACGAACAGTTTAAAATAACGAATATACTAAAATGGCGAATAATGAATATTTTAAAATAACTAATATTTTAAAATAATATTTAGTAATGGATCAAAATATGATTTTCATGTCCGATTTGGAATGGACACGGAAATATTAAAATTTATGAAGCCATGTTGATTAGAGATGCGCCATTTTGACGTGAACGATATTTATATCGATTTTGTTCATTTTTATAATGAATATCGAAAAGGAAGTGATTTCAAAATCTAATGTTTTGAAAATATTATCATTTATATGTTAATGATATGGAATATTCAATTTTGATTTGAAATTGAATATGAAGTTGAAATTGTTTTGAAAACAAACTTAAAACAATATATAAAATACGTTTTAAATGGAAATCGACCAAATATATATAATATATATTATATATATTTAATGGTCTGAATAGAAAACGCCGCGCCGCGGTAGTTCGCGAATTTCGACCATTGACTTCGAATTGATATTACGGGAGATCCGACCGTCAGATTCTCCTAGAACGGAACCGTTGGGTTCGTATCGAAATGAGATTTCTAATGAATATAAGAGATTTGAAATCTAGCAGCTGGGTTTGGAATTATGTCCAAATCAAATTGGGAAAATGTCGTTGTATGTGCAGTTCGATGACCGTTTATGGAAATCGACTGAAAGGGCCTCGATAAAATTATTAAAAATATTAATAATTTGTGTAAATTCATAATAAATGATTTGAAAAGAATTTAGATGAAAAATTCCACGTTTGTAGGGATAAAAATATATATTTATCAAAATGAACTAGTTATGAACTAGAATTATAATCCAATATTTTTAAAATAAATAAATTGGATTTGAAATGGATTTAAAAATAACTAGGATTTCCAATATATGAATTGGAATGGATTTGAATCGAAATTATCTTCGGGATATTTTGATGTTGGATTTCGTGATTATACAGATATTTTTTTGGAAATTTGAAAGATATATTTATATCATTATTTCCAATACGATATTTGTTGGTTTCAGAATTTGATATTGAATATAAGCTGATATATTTTCTATTCAGAGCTTGTATTTAATATCAAATGGGATTTTGGTTTTCTCGTGAATGGTGTCTTCATTAACACTGGTTTTAAACCCCGTGTGAAAAGGATAAATCTTTTAATTAAGATTATTAGAGTTTCCAGTTAACTAACATTTAATTGGAATAAAATGGAATGTGAATCGGGTTTATTGTGAGCTGTGTTTTTAACGACATTCGTTCTTCAACCCGATTAAAAGTGAAATGTGATTTGGAATATATAAATCTTTTTATTAAGATTTAATGGAAATTTTCCGAAGTAAAGTTTTCCAGTTTAATATATTAAATTGGAATGGAATGGAACTCGTTTAGATAATAATCGAAGTGGGCTTCTATGGAGGCAGACTGTTACTATATATGGAATTTAATAGGATTTGCCATTATTCTATTTATATTATTGGTTGGATAAGAAAGTTTATATCGACTATATATATTAATTTATTTTCCGTGAAGATTCCATAATTAATGGAATGGAAATTTGGGTTTACTGTGAACTGTGTTTTAAATGACATTAGTTCTTTAACCCAGTTAAAGATAAGATTAATTTCTTAACTTTGAATAATCATTAAGTAATAATTTTTGGAGATTAAAACTAAGTGGAGTTTTAATGAATCATTAATTGGATTGGAATGTGAATGGGATAATTAAATTTATCGAATTTATGAAATGGTCGAGAATGGAGTATCACTAGTTTTTCTACAAGCGATAGTTAAATCTTTAATTAGATTTGAACGTGAAATGGTAATTAATTTTACCGATAACACCCTGGTGTTAGACATGAAGTATTACAAGTTTTGCTTCATGGGATGAATAGGTTGGGATTGGAAAATATAATAAATGATTACTTCGGTAAGGTTCTCTAATCCCGACTAGTTTGGGTAAACCTTAATTTGGTTTGAATGGACATCCAATGGAAGATTAAAGAATAAATTTAAAGAATTTATCTTTGATAAAATTAATGGGAACCTTTCCCAAAGAATAAGAATATTTGAATAAAGGAATATTCTGGATTGGAATGAGGCGTATGTTGTGTTTTTATAGAACTTGTTTATTATATACGCGAGTTATTCGAAAAGGCCGGGTTTATACCCATTCTGAATAATTGATTTAACGATAAGTCGACGATGAAGACGGTGGTTGAAGACCAGAGGTCTTCACATCGTTTGGATGATTACTGATGTCTTGATTGGGATGTACTCCCAAGAATAGGTAATAAGTGGTGATCGCCCAAACGTACTTGGAGATCGACCGGATATGCGAGGACCTCTCTCCCGTATTGGACATATGGGACGAGGAATAAGGTGCCTCTAGTTTCGTTCAGACCCAGAACGAACTTGTAAATGGATGTGTGTCTGACATTGGATTTTATTCTGTGTTAATTGATCTCTATTAAATATATATCTTTTTGGTGGCAGAGAATTTATTCTCTTGCTTAACACCCATCTCTGAGACGTACGAGCTCAGAGGTTATATATCGATAGACATCAGTCGCATGGCGTGAATTGCCTATGTGGCATGCTGAGATGCAAATGGTTAAGGCTTCTGTTGAAAAGCAGAGACTTGTGGTTGATGATCAAAGCACGGCTTTAATATAGCATAGCTTTGTGCATAGCGTTAATTCGCGAGCCTCACACCTCGGTGTGAACCAGAAACGGGAGGGGACCTCAGGGACGACATGCGTTTCCTTCTAGCTAGGAGTGGTGTCAGGGTTTTGCAAGGACAGACGTTTTACTTATGTGGATGATGGATAGCGAGGCGCCTCAGATATATCAGTTACTACGGAGCCGATGGATATTGAGTCATCTGGCTCATTTATGCCCCATAGGGTGGGGAAACGCCTTGTTCAGGCATTTTAATCCACTCCATGTAGACCAGCCCTGACGATCCAAGGGCCCACATGAGTCTGGGTACTGAGGCTTGGGCTAGACAGTCTCGAAGCGGTAAGGACGGTCCCTTGCCTTGGTTCACAAATGGAAATCCAACTTCCAATATGACATTTTATGGTTTTAGTTGTATACTATTGGCGACATAGTGGCATGGGACGTCAATGTCGTTTATGGTTGATACATTTATATTTGAAGTGATTTTATACACTATGCACTTATAATAATATCAAAAATGATTTGTTTTAAACGTACCAAGCATGTTTGGCTATTATAAGGTAAAACTCTATCCTCCGGCTTGCGTTGCATTGTATGATGGGACCTGAGTCTTATAATAGCTTCATTTTTTCAAAAAGCATTTTGCTGTTTTGTTATATGCACCGGTATTCTTGGGAGGAATCCCGTTCCGTGTTATACGACGTGGTCCCTTGATACATCTGATTTTAAAGTAAAGTTTTAAATAATTATTTAAGTTCTCACACCAGCCACATGACTGATCTGGAGTTTATTGTTTTAACCTAAACTCCAGGTGCCCCTATTTTCCACAAGGGCAGCTAGTAGTTTTCGTTTTGTAAATTTATATTCACAGAATCCTGGTTCACAACTGGAATGATATTCGGAAAGCTGTGTATCCGTGTATCTCTTTCAGTTGTGTTTTATATTATTTTCCACTGCATTGTAATTTGTAAATCTCTAACATTTATCTGATGTATATTATTTGCTCATACTCTGTATATCCTTGTACTTTGATGTTAATTGTTGTAATAAGCAATGAAATGTTCTTCTATTTGTGTTCTGATTTGTCGTGTTCTTAGACAATCCGTTCTTTCTCTTCTCTTAGGAGACCGGGGAAGTTCGGGTCGCTATAGTTTGGATCATAGCTTTGGTTTTACAGAGCTCGAGAACAAGGCATATTAGAACCAAACGAAAGAATTCATCAGAGATTGGAGTAGTAATATCCAATAAGAATGACTCGTTAGAGATAGGATCAGTAGTATCCTAGAATGGGTCCGAAGAGTGTTGTTTTTAAAATAAAAATGAAAATGAATTTTGTTTTGAAAATTTAAATCTTATTAAACGTATTTGAATATTTTATTTTAAATTGAATTTGGACAATCTAGTATAGGGAGGTTTCGAGTATATTTACGACGAGAGGTATATTCGAAGCCTCAGATACTAGATAGATATAGAATCACACTCTAGTCGCCCGGAGATGATTCTGATGATGAGGCATCATCATCAATACTTATATTCGGGTGCGATAGTGGGATATCTATATATTTTCAATTGACTGGTGTGAGAACCAAAATATAGTTAGAATATATTGTTGTGATTTGGCATCAAAAATGGATTTTTGAGTATATGTAGTAAAGTTTTGTGTTTGAAACGCTAATCAACTATTTGATTGATGATTGTGTTGTGTGATTATCCATTCAAACCAACATGTGAATGAAAGACGAATATTTAGCCAAATTTAGTCAAATTTGAACTAAATTGCAAATTGTTTGGAAAAATTGCATATATGTACATGCATATATATTGGACAGGTCATAGCAAAGAGGCTAAAGAAGGGGAATAAAATTGTATGCCCGACAAATAGGTACATGTTTGCTAATTTATTGGGTTTGGATGATTTTTTAAGTCGACTGGCTTTTTTTTTTTTGGATGATGAGGGCCCTGTGTGACTAGTTGCGGTTTTAAATGTCTCCCCGTACAAAGGAGGTTATGGCAAAAAAATTCAAAAATTTAGGATGTTAGCCAAATTTTTGAAGAATTGGAAAATTCTCAGAAACTGAAAAGTTGAAGAATGAAATCCAAACTGAAAGTTGAGTTGGTTAATTAAACAACTTTCAACTCCGTTCCTTTTCGAGGACGAAAAGATTTTTAAGTGGGGGAGATTGTAACAACCCGGAAAATCAGAACCAATTTAAAATTTTTATTTTGGCAATTTTAATGAATTTTAAATATTTGAATTGATTTATTTTAAATAATAACGACTAGAAATTTATTTTGAATAGAGTTAGAATGTATAAATTTGTTTAAATCGAAATTAGAATATAAACATTTATTTTTATTATAAAAGAAATAGGAAATGGCACGATTGTTTGAAAATTCGATTTCAAATTTCAAATTAATGTATAGGATTCAAAATAAACCGGATTTTAGTGAAACCAAAAATATTTGAATCTGTTTGAAAATATCTCTCCAATGAATGTGAAAAATCCAGATTTCATAGCGGGAATAAAAAGTAATGTCCAGTTGAAAATTCATAATAGTCGCTATGAAATTTACATAAAATATAGCCCTTAAAATAATGATTCTGCAAATGACCTCCATTTTAGACGTGACCACTTTTATTGGATCCGGGATGTCAAATCATTGCTAGATACCAATTTTCATAATGTCTGGAATTAATATGTGAGCGTGGTGAATTTAAACGTGTTTGGTCAATTCAATTTGAATTCAATCGATTGAAAAATAACCAATTTTCAAACGGTCTCCAAATTCGACGAAAATGGTTTTGTTAGGACCTATCATCAATACTTAGCTAGATTTATTTTTCTGAAATTTTTGGAGTCCGTATGTGGCCCCGGTAAATTAAAATGTGCTTTGAATTCAAAATATAATGATTTATATTTTAAATTCAGCAGAAACTGATCATAACAGCCAAATTAGGTTACGAAACATATACCATTGTGTTCGAAATGGGGGTAATTAGCTAAGGGCGACAGTCGTTGGGTCTCGTTTGGAGTTCGTATTAAAAAGTTACTTTTTGGGGAAAATTAAAAATAAAATAAATAATATATGTTTACCCTCTCTCTCTCTCTCTCTCTCTTCCATCTCCTCAGATCAAACGAACCAAAAAAAAAAAAAAAAAAGGGGGGGACGCGCCCTTCAACCCCTTACCTCAAATCGATCGATGTCGCGCTGCCTACCCGCCACGGCCGCCCACCGCCCCTCCTCCTCCCTGTTCTCTCTCCTCTCCCCTCCTTCAGCGCTTCACGTGAACCCCCCCCCCCATCCACGCCAAATCTAGAATCGCACCCCTCACTCCACCGCAGACATCACCGCACCCTCACTGTGTCGCGCGCCGCCACTAGCTACGACCACCTCCGACGCGCCCCCCACCACCTGCGATGGCGCAGACAACCCCCCTCCTCCACTGAAGAAATAATGCAATAAGTTTTTTTTATATTTTATTTAATTCTCCTTTTAAAAATACGATTTTTATTTGTTTAAAAACATGATTTTTAAAATAGAAAAAAGATATGATTTTTTTAAAATGAAAAATATATGATTTTTTAAAGAAATGATAGAGATTTGATTTTTTTTGAAGTGATTTTTAAAAATAGAAAGAAGTGATTTTTAAAAATAAAAAGAAGTGATTTTTAAAAATAGAAAGAAGTTATTTTTAAAAATAGAAAGAAGTGATTTTTAAAAATAGAAAGATATGATTTTTATTGTTTAAAATGGTAAGATAAAAATATAATTTTTATATATGCAATAGCAGTATAAAAAATAATTTTTATATATGAAGTAGCAGTATAAAAATATGATTTTTATATATGTAGTAGCGTTGTATAAAAATCCGATTTTCAGTTATATAAAAATTTGATTTTTATTATATATATAGTGATATAAAAATGTGTTCTTATATATATATATATATATATATAGCGATACAAGAATGCGATTTTTAAATATATAAACATCATATTAAAAATGTGATTTTTACTATGAACACCGTGGAAAAGACTGCTCTGGAATTTCGAGCAAATCCAAACGGTTCAGAAATTCAAAAATTAAACTGGAGGAGTGGATCCCAAAGGTGAGAACTTCTCACTTTAATTTATTTTCTAGTTAAATATATATACTAGGATGTAGACGGTGCTTAGTAGCACCCGATACCTTTGG
This sequence comes from Allium sativum, assembly GCA_030737875.1. Lineage (NCBI taxonomy): Eukaryota > Viridiplantae > Streptophyta > Magnoliopsida > Asparagales > Amaryllidaceae > Allium > Allium sativum. The sequence continues at coordinate 208,489,901 of CM060925.1, forward strand.
TTGAAAACATGTTTGTTTGGTTGATTGGATTATTTGGTTGAATTTGGTTTGGGAAATAAATTGAATAGAATAGAATTGGTATGTATATAGCGCGAGCCATTAGTAGGCGAGGGATAAGGCTAGACCTTATTCAGGTTCTAGTATCGCGCCTTTATGCTGCCGAAATTTTCTAAAATATCGTTTTTATTATATAAATGAACTGAATAGAATATTCATATGTTGAAATAAATATTTTATAGTTAAAAATATAATTTTTAGCGTGTACATGAATAAAATAAATATTCATTTGCAAATCGAACGATTTGTTTATGTACACACATTTGACTGATATAGATTGGGACGATATATCTTACACATCGCCCAACTGCAGAAATAATAATCAGTGTTTGTTGTTTGAAAACCCCACACGGGTATTGGGATGATATTGGACATACACTAATCCCAATATTTTGTTGTATGTCAATCGATGGGTTGACAGACTGTTATAAACATTAATGATTTATATTTAACGCTTATGCAGTTGTGAAATGCACTCTGAATGATGGTTGATTGTGTTTGATTATTGTTGTGTACATGTGTGTATGAAATCCATATAAATAAAATTATATGGTAATTGATTGTGTCTGATTCCAATTCGGAAGGAACGAATATTTTAAAATGGCGAATAATGAATATTTTAAAATAACTAATATTTTAAAATAATATTCAGTAATGGATCAAAATATGATTTTGATGTCCGATTTGGGATGGACACGGAAATATTAAAATTTATGAAGTCATGTTGATTAGAGATGCGCCATTTTGACGTGAACGTTATTTATATCGATTTTATTCATTTTTATAATAAATATCGAAAAGGAAGTGATTTCAAAATCAAATGTTTTGAAAATATTATCATTTATATGTTAATGATATGGAATATTCAATTTTGATTTGAAATTGAATATGAAGTTGAAATCGTTTTGAAAACGAATTAAAAATGATATATAAAATATGTTTTAAATGGTAATCGATGAAATATAAATAATATATATATTATATATATTTAATGGCCTGAATAGAACGCACCGCGCTGCGACAGTTCGCGAATTTCGACCATTGACTACGAATTAACATTACGGGAGATCCGACCGTCGGATTCTCCTAAAACCGAAACTGTTGGGTTCGTATCGAAAAGGGATTTCCAATGAATATAAGATATTTGAAATCTAACGGTTGGATTTGGAATTATGTCTAAATCAAATTGGGAAAAGGTCGATGTAAGTGCAGTTCGATGACCATTTATGAAAATTGTCTGAAAGTGCCTCGATAAAATTATTAAAAATATTAATAATTTATGTAAAATCATAATAAATGATTTGGAAAGAATTTGGATGATAAATTCCACTTTTGTAAAGATAAAAATATATTTTTATCAAAATGAACTAGTTATGAACTAGAATTATAATCCAATATTTTTAAAATAAATAAATTGGATTTGAAATGATTTTAAAAATAACCAGGATTTCCAATATATGAATTGGAATGGATTTGAATCAAATTATCTTTGGAATAATTCGATGTTGGATTTCGTGATTATACAAATATTGTTATGGAAATTTGAAAGATATATTTATATCGATATTTCCAATACGATATTTGTTGGTTTCAAAATTTAATATTGAATATAAGCCAATATATTTTCTATTCAGAGACTTGTATTTAATATCAAATGAGATTTTGGGTTTGTCGTGAATGGTGTCTTCATTAACACTGTTCTTAAACTCCGAGTGAAAAGGACAAATCTTTTAATTAAGATTATTAGAGTTTCCAGTTAATTAACATTTAATTCATATAAAATTGAATGTGAATCGGGTTTATTGTGAACTGTGTTTTTAACGACATTCGTTTTTTAACCCGATTAACAGTGAAATGTGATTTGGAATATATAAATCTTTTTATTAAGATTTAATGGAAATTTTCAAAGTAAAGTTTTCCAGTTTAATATATTAAATTGGAATGGAATAGAATTCGATTAGATAATAATCGAAGTGGGCTTCTATGGAGGAAGACTGTTACTATATATGGAATTAAAAAGGCTTTCCCGTTATTCCATTTATGTTATTAGTTGGATACGGAAGTTTACATCAACTATATATATTGATCTATTTTCCGTGAAGATTCCATAGTTAATGGAATGGGAATTTGGGTTTACCGTGAACTGTGATTTAAATGACATTAGTTCTTTAACCCAGTTAAAGATAAGATTAATTTCTTAAATTTGAATAATCATTAAATAATGATTTTTGAAGATTAAAGCAAAATGGAGTTTTAATGAATCTTTAGTTAGATTTGAATGTAAATGGGATAATTAAATTTATCGAATTCATTAAATGACCGAGAATGGAGTATCACCAGTTTTGCTCCAAGCGATAGTTAAATCTTTAATTAGATTTGAACGTGAAATGGTAAATAATTTTACCGATAACACCGTGGTGTTAGGTATGAAGTATTACCGGTTTTGTTTCATAAGATGAATATGTTGCGATTGGGAAATATAATAAATGATCACTTCGGTAAGGTTCGCTAATCCCGACTAGTTTGGATAAACCTTTATTTGGTTTGAATGGATATCTAATGGAAGATTAAAGAATAAATTTAAAGAATTTATATTTGATAAAATTAATGGGAACCTTTCCCAAAGAATAAGAATATTTGAATGAAGGAATATTCTGGATTGGAATATGGCGTATGTTGTGTTTTTATAGCACTTGTTTATTATATACGCGAGTTATCCGGAAAGGCCGGGTTTATACCCATTCTGAATAACTGATTCGACGATAAGTTGACGATGAAGATGGTGATTGAAGACCGGAGGTCTTCACATTGTTTGGATGATTACTGATGTCTTGATTGGGCTGTACACCTAAGACGAGGTAATAAGTGGTGATCGTCCAGACGTACTTGGAGATCGACCGGACATGCGAGGACCTCTCCTGTATTTGACATATGGGACGAGGAATAAGGTGCCTCTGGTTTCGTTCAGACCCAGAACGAACTTGTAAATGGTTGTGTGTCTAACATTGGATTTTATTCTGTGTTGATTGATCTCTATTATATATATCTGTTTGGTGGCGGAGAATTTATTCTCTTGCTTAAGACCCTTCTCTGAGACGTACGAGCTCAGAGGTTATATATCGATAGACATTAGTCGCATGGCGTGAATTGCCTGTGTGGCATGCTGAGATGCAAATGATCAAGGCTTCTATTGAAAAGCAGAGTCTTTTGGTTGATGATCAAAGCACAGCTTTGTGTATAGCGTTAATTCGCGAGCCACACACCCCGATGTGAACCAGAAACGGGAGGGGACCTCAGGGAGGACATGTGTTTCCTTCTAGCTAGGAATGGTGTCAGGGTTTTGCAAGGCCAGACGTTTTACTTATGTGGATGATGGATATCGAGGCGCCTCGGATATATCGGTTACTACTGAGCTGATGGATATTGAGTCATTTGGCTCATTTACGCCCCATAAGGCGGGGAAACGCATTGTTCAGGCATTTTAATCCACTACGTGTGGACTGGCCCTTACGATCCAATGGCCCACCTGAGTCTGGGTCCTAAGGCTCGGGCTAGACAGTCTCGAAGCAGTAAGGACGATCCCTTGCCTTGGTTCACAGATGGAAATCCAACTTCCAATACGACATTTTATGGTTTTAGTTGTATACTATTGGCAACATAGTGGCATGGGAAGATAATGTCGTCTATGATTGATACATTTATATTTGAAGTGATTTTATACACTATGCACTTATAATAATATCAAAAATGATTTGTTTTAAATGTATGAAGCATGTTTGGATATTATAAGGTAAAACTCTATCCTCCGGCTTGCGTTGCATTGTTTGATGGGACCTGAATCTTATAATAGCTTCATTTTTTCAAAAAGCATTGCGTTGTTTTGTTATATGCACTGGTATTCTTGTGAGGAAACCCGTTCCGTGTTATACGGCATGGTCCCTTGATACATCTGATTTTAAAGTAAAATTTTAAATAACTATTTTAGTTCTCACACTAGTCACATGACTGACTTGGAGTTTGTTGTTTTAACCTAAACTCTGGGTGCCCCTATTTTCCACACGGGCAACTAGTAGTTTTAGTTTTGCAGATTTATATTCACAGGATCCTGGTTTACAACTGGAATGGTATTCGGAAAGCTCTGCATCCATGTATCTCTTTCAGTTGTGTTTCGTATTATTTTTCGCTGCATTGTAATTTGTAAATCTCCGATATTTATCAAATGTATATTATTTGCTCATACTCTGTATATTCATGTACTCCGATGTAAGTTGTTGTAATAAGCAGTGAATTGTTCTTCTGTTTGTGTTCTGATTTGTCGTGTTCTTAGACAATCCGTTCTTTCTTATCTCTTCGAAGATCGGGGAAGTTCGGGTCGCTATAGTTTGGTACCAGAGCTTTGGTTTTACAGAGCTCGAGAACAAGGCATATTAGAACCAAATGAAGGAATTCATCAGAGATTAGAGTAGTAATATCCAATAAGAATGACTCATTAAAGATAGGATCAGTAGTATCCTAGAAGGGGTCCGAAGAGTGTTATTTTTAAAATAAAAATGAAAACGAATTTTGTTTTGAAAATTTAAATCTTATTAAACGTATGTGAATATTTTATTTTAAATTAAATTTGGACAATCTAGCATAGGGAGGTTTCGAGTATATTCTTGACGAGAGGTATATTCGAAGCCTCAGATACTAGATAGATATAGAATCACACTCTAGTCGCCCGGAGATGATTCTGATGATGAGGCATCATCATCAGTACTTATGTTCGGGTGCGATAGTGGGATATATATATTTCCAATTGACTGGTGTGAGAACCAAAATATATTAGAATATATTGTTGTGATTTGGCATCTATATATTAAAGTTATGTGTTTGAAACGCTATTTAACTTATTGATTGATGACTGTGTTGTGTGATTATCCATTTAAACCAACATGTGAATAAAAGACGAATATTTAGCCAAATTTAGTCAAATTTGAACTAAATTGCAAATTGTTTGGAAAAATTGCATACATGTACATGCATATATATTGGACAGGTCATAGCAAGGAGGCTAAAGAAGAGGAATAAAATTGTATGCCCGACAAATAGGTACATGTTTACTAATTTATTGGGTTTGGATGATTTTATGAGCCGATTGGCTAGCCACTTGGCTTTTTCTTTTTGGATGATGAGGGCCCTGCGTGGCTAGTTATGATTTTAAATGTCTCCCTATACAAAGGAGGTTATGGCAAAAAAATTCAAAAATCTAGGGTGTTAGCCAAATTTTTGGAGAATTCGAAAATTCTTACAAACTAAAAAGTTGAAGAATAAAAGTCAAACTGAAAGTTGAGTTAGTTAGTTAAACAACTTTCAGCTTTGTTTCTTTTCGGAGACGAAAAGATTTTTAAGTAGGGGAGATTGTAACAACCCTGAAAATCAGAACCAATTTAAAATTTTTATTTCGGCAATTTTACTGAATTTTGAATATTTAAAATGATTTATTTTAAATAATAACGACCAGAAATTTATTTTGAATAGAATTAGAATGTATAAATTTGTTTAAATCAAAATTAGAATATAAATATTTATTTTTATTATAAAAGAAATAGGAAATGGCGCAGTAGTTTGAAAATTCGATTTCAAATTTTAAATGAATGTACAGGATTCAAAATAAACTGGATTTTAGTGAAACCAGAAATATTTGAATCTGTTTGAAAATATCTTTCCAACGAATGTGAAAAATCCAGTTTTCATAGCGGGAATAACAAGTTATGTCCAGTTGAAAATTCAAAATAGTTGTTATGGAATTTATATAAAATATAGCCCTTAAAAATAGGATTCTACAAACGACCTCCGTTTTCGACGTGGCCACTTTTGCTAGACCCGGGATGTCAAATTATTGCTAGATTCCAATTTTACAATTTTGGGAATTAATATGTGAGCATGGTGAATATAAACGTGTTTGGTCAATTCAGTTTGAATTTAATTGACTGAAAAATGATCGTTTTTCAAACGGTCTCCAATTTGGTTTTGTTAGGACCGTATCATCAAAACATAGCTAGATTTATTTTTTTGGAATTTTTGGAGTCCGTATGTGGCCCTGGTAAATTGAAATGTGTGTTTGAATTTAAAATATAATGATTTATATTTTAAATTTAGCGGAAACTGATTGTAACAACTGAATTGGGTTACGAAACATATCCCATTGTGTTTGGAATCAGGGTAATTAGCTAGGGGCGACAGTCGTTGGGTCTCGTTTGGAGTTCGTATTAAAAAGTTACTTTTTGGGGAAAATAAAAAACAAAATAAATAATATAAATATATGTTTACCCCTCTCTATCTCTTCCATCTCCTCAGATCGAACGAACCAAAATAAAAGAAAGAAAAAGGAAAAAAAGGGGGATGCGCCCTTCAGCCCCCTCCCCCAAATCGATCTACACCGCGCTGCCCACCCACCACCGCCCCAGGTGGCTCCGCCCCTCCTCCCCGTTATCTCTCATCTCCCCTCCTCCAGCGCTTCGCGCGAACCCCCTTCATCCATGCTAAATCGAGAATCGCACCCCTCACTCCACCGCAGACATCACCGCTCTCGCTCTGTGTCGCGCGCCGCCACCAGCGACGACCACCTCCGACACCCCCCACCACCTGCGACGGCGCAGACAACCTCCCTCCTCCCCTAAAGAAATAATGCAGTAAGTTTTTTTCAATTTCGTATTTTATTTAATTTTCCTTTCAAAAATACGATTTTTATTTATTTAAAAACATGATTTTTAAAATAGAAAAAAAGATATGGTTTTTTTAAATGAAAAAGATATGATTTTTTTAAATGATAAAGATTTGATTTTTTTTTTTGAAGTGATTTTTAAAATAGAAAGAAGTGATTTTTAAAAATAGAAAAAAGTGATTTTTAAAAATAGAAAGAAATGATTTTTAAAAATAGAAAGATATGATTTTTACTGTTTAAAATGGTAGGATAAAAATATAATTTTTATATATGAAGTAGCAGTATAAAAATATAATTTTTATATATGAAGTAGCAGTATAAAAATATAATTTTTATATATGTAGTTGTGTTGTATAAAAATTCGATTTTTAGTTACATAAAAGTTCGATTTTTATTATATATATAGCGATATAAAAATGTGTTCTTTTATATGTATAGCGATATAAGAATGCTATTTTTAAATATATAAACATCATATTAAAAATATGATTTTTACTATGAACGGCGTAGAAAAGACGGCGTTGGAATTTCAGGCAAATCCAAACAGTTCAGAAATTCAGAAATAAAACTGGACGAGTGGATCCCAAAGGTGAGAACTTCTCACTTTAAGTTATTTTCTAATTAAATATATATACTAGGATGTAGAGCGTGCTTAATAGCACCCGACACCTTTGGTTGAAACCATGTTTGTTTGGGGATTATTAGGTTGAATTTGGTTTGGGAAATGAATTGAATTGGTATGTATATGGCGGAGCCATTAATAGGCAAGGGATAAAGCTAGACCTTATTCCGGTTCTACTATCGTGCCGTTATGCTGCCGAAATTTTCTAAAAATGTTAGAAAAATAAAAATATCATTTTTATTGTATAAATGAACTGAATAAAATATTCATGTGTTAAAATAAATATTTTATAGTTAAAAATATATTTTTTAACATGTATATGAATAAAATAAATATTCATTTACAAATCGGATGATTTGTTTATGTACCCACATTTGACTGATATTGATTGGGACGATATGTTTTACACATCGCCCAACTGCACAAATAATAATCAGTGTTTGTTGTTTGAAAATCCCACACGGATATTGGGATGATATTGGACATACACTAATCCCAATATTTAGTTGTATGTCAATCGATGGGTTGACAGACTAGTGTAAGCATTAATGATTTATATTTAACGCTTATGCAGTTGTGAAATGCACTCTGGATGATGGTTGACTGTGTTTGATTATTGTTGTGTACATGTGTGTATGAAATCCATATAAATAAAATTATATGGTATTTGACTGTGTATGATTCCAATTCGAAAGGAACGAATATTTTAAAATAACGAATATTTGAAAATGGCGAATAATGAATATTTTAAAATAATATTCAGTAATGGATCAAAATATGATTTTGATGTCTAATATGGGATGGACACGGAAATATTAAAATTTATGAAGCCATGTTTATTTGAGATGCGTCATTTTGACGTGAACAATATTTATATCGATTTTATTCATTTTTATAATGAATATCGAAAAGGAAGTGATTTCAAAATGATGTTTTGAAAATATTATCATTTATATGTTAATGATATGGAATATTCAATTTTGATTTGAAATTGAATATGAAGTTGAAATCGTTTGGAAAACGAATTTAAAATGATATACAAAATACATTTTAAATGGAAATCGACGAAATATATAATATATTATATATATATATATATTATATATATATTTAATGGCCTGAATAAAATGCGCCGCGCCGTGGTAATTCGCGTATTTCGACCATTGACTTCTAATTGACATTACGGGAGATCCGACCGTCGGATTCTCCTAAAACCGGAACCATTGGGTTCGTATCGAAAATAGCTTTCTAATGAATATAAGAGATTTGAAATCTAACGGTTGGATTTGGAATTATGTCCAAATAAAATTGGGAAAAAGTCGTTGTAAGTGCAGTTCGATGACCGTTTATGGAAATTGACTGAAAGGGCATCGATAAAATTATTAAAAATATTAATAATTTATGTAAAATCATAATAAATGATTTGGAAAGAATTTGGATGAAAAATTCCATGTTTGTAAAGACAAAAATATATTTTTCAAAATGAACTAGATATGAACTAGAATTATAATCCAATATTTTTAAAATAAATAAATTGGATTTGAAATGGTTTTAAAAATAACCAGGATTTCCAATATATGAATTGGAATGGATTTGAATCGAAATTTTCTTCGGAACATTTCGATGTTAGATTTCGTGATTATATAGATATTATTATGGAAATTTGAAAGATATATTTATATCGTTATTTCCAATACGATATTTGTTGGTTTCAGAACTTGATATTGAATATAAGCCGGTATATTTTCTATTCAGAGACTTGTATTTAATATCAAATGGGATTTTGGGTTTGTCATGAATGGTGTCTTCATTAACACTGTTCTTAAACCCCATGTGAAAAGGATAAATCTATTAATTAAGATTATTAAAGTTTCCAGTTAATTAACATATAATTGGAATAAAATGGAATGTGAACTTTTTTTTTAACGACATTCGTTCTTTAACCCGATTAACAGTGAAATGTGATTTGGAATATATTAATCTTTTTAATAAGATTTAATGGAAATTTTCCAAAGTAAAGTTTTCCAGTTTAATATATTAAATTGGAATGGAATGGAATTCGGTTAGATAATAATTGAAGTGGGCTTCTATGGAGGAAGACTGTTACAACATATAGAATTTAAAAGGCTTTGCCGTTATTCCATTTATATTATTGGTTGAATACGAAAGTTTATATCAACTATATATATTGATCTATTTTCCATGAAGATTCCATAGTTAATGGAATGGGAATTTGGATTTACCGTGAACTGTGTTTTAAATGACACTAGTTCTTTAACCCAGTTACAGATAAGATTAACTTCTTAACTTTGAATAATCATTAAGTAATGATTTTTGGAGATTAAAACAAAATGGAGTTTTAATGAATCTTTAATTAGATTGGAATGTGAATGAGATAATTAAATTTATCGAATTCATGAAATGATCAAGAATGGAGTATCAACAGTTTTGCTCCAAGCAATAGTTAAATCTTTAATTAGATTTGAACATGAAATGGAAATTAATTTTACCGATAATACTGTGGTGTTAGATATGACGTATTACCAGTTTTTCTTCATGGGATGAATAGGTTGGGATTGGGAAATATAATAAATGATTACTTCGATAAGGTTCGCTAATCCTGACTAGTTTGGATAAATCTTAATTTGGTTTGAATGGATATCCAATGGAAGATTAAAGAATAAATTTAAAGAAGTCATCTTCGATAAAATTAATGGGAACCTTTTCCAAAGAATAGGAATATTTGAATAAAGGAATATTCTGGATTGGAATGATGCGTATGTTGTGTTTTTATATCACTTGTTTATTATATACGCGGGTTATTCGGAAACGCCGAGTTTATACCCATTCTGAATAACCGATTCGACGATAAGTCGACGATGAAGATGGTGGTTGAAGATCGGAGGTCTTCACATCGTTTGGATGATTACTGATGTTTTGATTGGGCTACACACCCAAGACGAAGTAATAAGTGGTGATCTTCCTGACGTACTTGGAAATTGACTGGATATGCGAGGACCTCTCTCCTGTATTGGACATATGGGATGAGGAATAAGGTGCCTCCGGTTTCGTTCAGAACCAGAACGAACTTATAAATGGATGTGTGTCTGACATTGGATTTTATTCTGTGTTGATTGATCTCTATTAAATGTATATCTATTTGGTGGCGGAGAATTTATTCTCTTGCTTAACCCCTTCTCTGAGACGTACGAGCTCAGAGGTTATATATCGATAGACATCAGTCGCATGGCATGAATTGCCTGTGTGGCATGCTGAGATGCAAATGATCAAGTCTTCTATTGAAAAGTGGAGTCTTGTGGTTGATGATCAAAGCACAACTTTAATATAGTATAGGTTTGTGTATAGCGTTAATTTGCGAGCCTCACACCCCGGTGTGAACCAGAAACTGGAGGGGACCTCAGGGAGGAATTGCGTTTCCTTCTAGCTAGGAGTGGTGTCAGGATTTTGCAAGCCCAGACGTTTTACTTATGTGGATGATGGATAGCGAGGCGCCTCGGATATATTGGTTACTATGGAGCCGATGGATATTGAGACATCTGGCCATTTACACCTCGTAGGGCGGGGAAACACATTGTTTAGGCATTTTAATCCACTCAATGTGGACCGGCCCTGACGATCCAAGGGCCCACCTGAGTCTTGGTCCTGAGGCTTGGGCCAGACAATCTCGAAGCGGTAAGGACGATCCCTTGCCTTGGTTCACATATGGAAATCCAACTTCCAATACGACATTTTACAATTTTAGTTGTACACTATTGGCAACATAATGGCATGGGATGCTAATGTCGTCTATGATTGATACATTTATATTTGAAGTGATTTTATACACTATGCACTTATAATAATATAAAAAATGATGTGTTTTAAACGTACAAGCATGTTCGGCTATTATAAGGTAAAACTCTATCCTCCGGCTTGCGTTGCATTGTGTGATGGTACCTGAGTCTTATAATAGCTTCATTTTTTTCAAAATGCATTGCGTTGTTTTGTTATATGCTTGGGAGGAAACCCATTCCGTGTTATACGGCATGGTCCCTTGATACATCTGATTTTAAAGTAAAGTTTTAAATAATTGTTTTAGTTCTCACACCAGTCACATGATTGACCTGGAGTTCATTGTTTTAACCTAAACTCTGGGTGCCCCTATTTTCCACACGGGCAGCTAGTAGTTTTGGTTTTGCTGATTTATATTCACAGGATCCTGGTTTACAACTGGAATGGTATTTGGAAAGTTATATATCCGTGTATCTCTTTCAACTGTGTTTTGTATTATTTTCCGCTGCATTATAATTTGTAAATCTCTGATATTTATCAAATGTATATTATTTGCTTATACTCTGTATATTCTTGTACTTTGATGTAAATTGTTGTAATAAACAATGAAATGTTCTTCTATTTGTGTTCTGATTTGTCGTGTTCTTAGACAATCAGTTCTTTCTCTTCTCTTCGGAGACCGGGGAAGTTCGGGTCGCTATAGTGGTCCCCTACCTTGCCAGGAAATCCATTCTCTAATAAGAGCCCGCTTGCATACTATGTATGTAGAGCGTGAGATGCAAGCATTCTGCTAGATTGATATTTATTAGCATTTAGACACTATGACAATGTCAGAAGAATATTGTTTTTTCAAAAATGCTTTGGGTTCTCGTAAGGTAAAAACCATCTGTATTTATGTGTGGATTTGGTCTTACGATTATCCTTTTCTTTCGAAAACATTTTGACTTAAAAATCAAGTTGTGTGATAAATGTAAACTTAGGGGTTTTTCTCACTTTGGTTCACCAGTCTGATCCGTCGTTTGTAATGCTCGGGTTAGAATGGGTTTTACAGTTTTAGATTTGGATGCAGCAAACTTCAAGAGCTGAGCTGGAGAAGCCCAGACGTATGATATCATATATTTGTGTTTTCCACTGTGTGTTGTATATGAGGACAGGTGTTATAAATGTCCAGATGTGTTGTGTGACGACCGCCCACAGCCCTTGCACTAAACAAGAGAAATAATGCGCTGAAAGGCGTGCCAGGCAGCTACGGACGATCATCAAGGTAAGAAAACACAATCGAAACCTGTCGTAGAACTCACAGCACAAGGATAAAATACAGTAGAATATATACAACAGGTAAGTATAATGAAGCATCATATAACAAGCTTTTGAAACTTTCACAACATCCTGAAAGATTATCCAAACATCATAGGAAATATCAAAGTCTGTACATAAATCCTCACTACAACACTTATAGAGCAACTCAAACAGGAGAAACAGAAATAGTAGATAGTAATAAAACTGGTACATAAGCCTCCAGCTCGCCTCCAAATTGTAACATCGTCCTCACTAATCACCTGTCACCTGCCACCTAGTGTGCCCATCCACAACCAGATGAATAGCCCAAGGTAATAAGAGGAAAACATAAAACCTTGAGTTAGACAATAGTCTCAGTGAGCGATAAAACAGCTAACAAACATCAACAATAAAGTATATGAGAGTGGATAGATAAACATACTAATCTACCTACAACACCAAAGAAGAACCCAACTCCGCCTTCCCCACATCGGACAATGATAGCCTTTACGTCAAACACTTCAACCATTCATTCATGGAAACCATAACAACCATTCATTCATGGAAATCAGAAGCAAACACCACTAGCACACATCGCATTCAGATTATATGTATCTCATGTAAACCATCCTAATCGAATTCAACATCCCTCAAGCGCAAGCCCTAGAGGCCTAAACCAATATCAGACAAACACCCAAGGAACATCTCATTTGACGTTGGACAATCTACATGAGATGGTTCAGACAAAGCAACCAATCATCCATGACAGACTCTTGCTATCACAGCCAATCCTGCTTCGAAACCATTATTAATCGTATGACGGCCGACCTTGCCATATGTCAAGGGCTAATTGTAAACTTAGTTCTAACATAAACTCCATATGCCTTTTAACGATACGTATGCATGTCCAACCTTGACAACTAGGTCTTTCAACGATACCCAGGGTACTTGATCTACAATCGATCTTTTAGGTGTCCCTACTGTACCCCTGTTTTGAGGCTGCTAGAGCTTACGACAACGATAATCTCGTGGCCTTCGCATCTCTAGTCATCCAACCTGACGAATTTTCATAGCTCAAGCAACCTTCTCAAGCAACCATTATCCACCAACTCACGACCTTTGAGTTGTCACCTCATTCGCTGTTCTACACCAATCAAAGAACACTTTTCAACACTTCGAACCTTTCTACTTGAATTTACTTTGAAGTCACAACCTCACTAAGCCAAATTATGTCACTGCGCTACGGCTAGGGTTCGGGGGGTTGCCCCCGAAAAAAAAATTCCTGACCCTTTGGCTCAAATCTGGATCGTACCAGAAAAAAATTAGAAATGGCCCTGTGCGACCGACCCATGGCCTACTCGACCGACCCTGTTCTGGAAGTACGACCGACCCTCTGCTAATCACCCAAGACCGCCTGACCCTTCTCTTACAAAGAGCATGACCGACCCTCTTGCAATCGACCCACTATGACCAACTCCCGGAGTGTTCGACCTAATTGTGACCGACCCTGAAGTGCTCGACCTCATGGTGACAGACCCTGAAGTGCTCAACCTCATACTCGCTCGCTCGACCTCATGCTCGCTCGTTCGGCCTCATATGCTCGTTCGCTCGACCTCTTGCTCGCTCGCTCGTCCTCATGCTCGCTCGCTTGACTCTGTGACTTGTTCCCTAAGATATGTGACACCCGTGGCCTGTGCAGTCCCATTCAAGTCCAATAAATAGTGGAATTTAGAGTTCACATTACGAGACCAGAGAATGTGATGACGTTAGAGATAATGAAGTAGAGGCTTGAAGAGATACTGATGAGTTTCCTGGAACGATTCAATTCGATGGTGGCATCGATGGATAAGCCGGAACCGTCTATGGTATTGATGTCGATCGTGTTTGAAGTGTCGATGATTCTGAATTCAAATCAAGTTCGGAAAGGGATCCCCTAAGCGATCTTGATGAATTTCTTTTTGAAGTAGAAAAATATTATGCTAGGATGATGCACATGCACAAAAAAAGTCGAGGTTAATGCTCTGAAAGATTAGGAGGCCCTTAAAGCGAACATCCGACCGGATAAAGGAAAGAGAAAGATGGAAAATAAGCATGAAAGGACCGAAATATCCCTCGAAGCAGAGGTGATCACTATAAAGATTTTACTAGGAAACCAGGGGGTAGATCCTCTATAGAAAGTCGCCAACTGATAAAGAAAGGAGGGTAGGGAAATACTGTATGTTCCATGAGCTGTATGGACATACAACTTCGGAGTGTAGACACCTTTGAGATGAAATATAGGAGCACGCTAGGGATGGGTGACTCCGGGAATATATTGGCAACAAAGGGATGACGCCTGAGCATGGGCAGTCATCTACGGCTCAGAATCTAAGCGAGCCTCTCCCTAGAAATCAAATCTTCATTTCTTGATGGGGGCGATGAAACCAAAATAACTAATAATCACTTCTTGACTTAACGACTCAATCACTTACACATTTATGAGACCATGATTTGACCCTAAAGCATGCTCTAAGCAAATACTGAGCTGTGAAGCCAGGAGAGGCTTGGTCTGGTTTTCCTTCATTACTTTTTGATTAGATAAATATTTTCTTTAATCCACCACAAGCAAAGAATAAAGAATTGATTTTGTTTTTGCTTTAGCTGAAGAGATAAAACAAAGTTGCAAAATACAAATTTCTTTCACTAGAGAGTGACTAAATTAATTCGTATGAACAAATCGTGAACCCCTTTCGTTAGAGAGCGACTAGATGGGTTCATGCAAGTAAATAATGAATTCCTTTCACTAGAAAGTGACTAGATGAATTCATGAGGATTGATCGTGGATCCCATTCACCAGAGCATGACTGGATAGATTCATACGAATGAGCCATGAATTCCTTAGTCGAAAAGTTATTGGATGAATTCGAACAGAGTGAAATATAAATTGCTTTCATCGGAGAGTGATTGGATAAGTTCATACTGATCATGGATCTCTTTTACTAGAGAGTGACTGGATGGATTCATACGAATGAACTATGGATTCTTTGCACTGAAGAGTGACTGGATGAATCCAAATGGTAGAAACCACACGAATTCCTTTCTCCGGTGAATGACTGGATGAATTCGTTTGAAATGATTATGAATTCCTTTCACCAGAGAGCGATCGAATGACTTCATGTAGATCAAATATAATCCCTATCGATGGCTGGCTGGATTTACGATGAAGAGCCATGAGTCTCTTCACTATATTGTAGTTAGATGTATTCATGAAAACGAACTGAAAAATTGAGCGACTGATTGAAAATTTGGGATTATCAAGCTCGAATCGCGCTCTACGCATGTGGCTATGGTCGTCAGATGATGTAGTATTCGATAAGAGAGTCTAAGGAGGAAGCATTGATGGCGTTTGATACCAACATGTAATGATTATTGGGAGCATATTATGCTTCACAAAGGTCTAGAACGACCAAAGATCGGCCCAATAAGGTTGTAGAATCCAAAGTAAACTGGACGAAGTCATCTATGCTAGCTTGGAAAAGCTAATAGACACAAAAAATGATTCAGCAAGATCGTTAACATCACTCATAGCTTGGAATGACCTTGGAACTTGAGATCAACCAGGAGGGATCGTAGAAGCTAGACTTATATAAAACATGTTTTCGATAGAATGACATATTTTGGGTGGCAAGTATTAACTCGCATTTTAAAAAGGCCGTTACGTTTTGGACTTGGACATCTGGATTGTTCATGATCGAGTACGGATGATCGCATGATCCCTTGTAATCGATTAGATTTATTGGAATATCACTTTGGAACAAGCTGGAAAAACACTCAAAATTTGACTAAGCATGGGATTGGTAAGACTCTGAATGAGGGAACGACAAAACTACCAAGCAGGACCGAACTGGAAATTTAGCTAAGTATGGGATCGGTATGGCTCCGTCGAGGGATCAACGAGCCTCCGTTGAGGGATCGACACATATCTGATACTGAGAACTTCAGTTGTCCAGTATTTTAACCATAACTTGAGCTTAGAAGGTCAGAATAATGAACCATCGGTTGGAGGTGAAAGATAACAGATAAAGGGACTTACCATAGGGATCACATCCCATTTGGTGCAATCCCTAAGGATTGACATCGTTCCCTATTGAGGGATCGGATCAGATCCCTAAAAATAGGTGCGACCCCGACTAGGTCGGGTCATGCCCCCTTAGTGGGCTTCCCTATTTGATTTCCTACTGATCCGTCTTCTTATCATGCCTATAAATACACATCCATGGGCATTCAAAAAGGAATCTTCTCTTCTCCATGTGCAAACTCCATCAAACCTTGGAGACAACTTCGACATCTTCTCTCTTCATTCATACAACAACTGTACTTGTAATCAATGATATAATCAATCAGTTACTTCATGTAGATGCAAACCAACGTTTGCGGAACCACTATAAAAACTTATGTCCCCTTCATGGCTTTTCATTATTGTTTTATGACTATGTTGTGATCTGTGACTTCATTGTGATTACATTCTGATTTGAATACGAATCGGTGTTGGCATTTGATTGACCAAAATCATGCGTCAAAAATATATATGTTGTAAATCTAGGGAATATAGATAGGAATTGTTCGTACGCATTTGCAAAATCAAAATGACTAGTAAAATGTATAAACAAACAGTACAAGAAATAATAAGCAATCGACATAAGCTAGTGTCTTTTTTAAGATATTATATATTTTACCATTGGAACTTTGTTCCGACCCCTCTTCATTACAACCCACAAGATCTTTGATGACCAGGTGCTGGCATATACAGGAACCCTATTTGGCAAGTTTTTTTTTCATGCTTAGCTGCTAAGGGTAATTGACAAGAGTGTCAAATTTTAGTTAATAATTATGTGATTATTATATTTATTTATTTCTCCCTAAGTTATTCCCGTTAGTGTTCAAATAAATTTTCTTTTTTGTAGTATATCAAAACAACGACTCATATTTTAATAGATTTGAATTTTCGATTTAGTGAAAATCCGAACCAATTAGAGTGCAGATTGTTATGAAGTAGGCGAACAACTTTAAAGGAACTTTGAATGAAAGAAAACAAGTAGAGTATAAGGACCTCTTGGAAACAATTGATTTCTAAGATGAAAGTGATCGGAACTTGATGGACCTAAGCAAAGTGATACAGTAGAGGAAGGTATCACAGCTAGCACTCGAGAATTTAAATTGGCATTGACTCGTTCAGCTCGCTACTGATATGATGTTCTAGTCCTATGGACTTCGTCTCCCCTATTACATTCTCAAATATGATGCTAGAACTGGTATTTCGTAGATCTACCACTTTATTAGCGTGATTTATCTGTAAATATGAGACTTGGAGCATTTGAAAAGGAACTTTTGGTACTTCATCTTCTTTACTCTCTTCATTTGCTCTCTACCTTCGTCATAAAGAAAATTCACTTTTAGTTGAGTTAGGCTGATGGTTCAGTAAAAACCATGTACTTGTGACGAAAATCTATAAACAACAAGACTAAAGTAGATGTAAATTGCAGATTTGCTGAACCACCATAATTATTCTGTGTTTATTTTATTTTATTTGTTAAGTCTTTCTATTTAGTTTGATTTGCGTGTTATGTCGCTTTTTGGCTCAACAAACTTCAACCTTCCTTCCATGTTTTTTCTTCCAATTGAAAACTCAGCTAGACAATAGTAGTTTGTTTGATAATTTTCAACCTTGGCAAACAAGTTCGTTAGACTATTTCATGTAATGTACCTTCCTTAGCAATGAAAATTGAAAATGTTACAAGGGCCCTTCAAAGAAGCATTGCTCGAGTTGATAAATAAAATTGAAGTACATTTTATGTAATACCTGTTGGATTTTTAAATCTTATGCACTAACAACAAATCTGAGTGTTTGAAGCTGCTTTTATTAGGTGGTATTTGATTTGTATTGTATTTTGAGTTTTCAACATATAATACAAAAAACAAGAAAACACGAAGAACGACGAAGAACGACCATAATTACTTTTCGTTCTTTTATTACTTTCCAAACATGAAAATAATTAAAGGTTGTTTTATTTTATGTGTTAGACTTCGTTTTCTAAAGCGGTTGTTTTTTACAACATACATACATCATTCGTCTAGATTGTGTAGATGAAAACCTAAATCTTAGAGCATCTTCAATCCTACTGTGGTTGTATGTTAAATGCATTGCACATAAGCATTTAACAATTTTCAAATGAAATTTTATCTCCAATGCAAATGTGAAGTAGAATGTTGATCTTATGTGACATACAATATTAAAGACATTGTCAATTGCAATGTCTAGTTGTGGACGATGTATTTCACAATGTGAATCCAATCATAATTAATTAAATATAACAAATTAAAATAAATATATTATTTGACATAATTTGATTGGCTAAATTTATTCAATTATTGTCTAAATAACAATTGCATTGGAGGGTTCTTTCTTATTTTAATGTATTGTCTAATTAAATTGATTTGACATCGTGGACACATAGATTAAATTAGACATTATACTTTTAATACATTGGAGATGCTCTTAAAACCTTAACTGAACCACACCTAACTTTTTAAATACTTTTCAAGTGACAATGGAAAAGTATACCATGGTGTATGCAGCAGCCCTCTTGATTTGAAAAGTTCAAAATGAGATCTATTGGTATTGGCTGTTTTCTGATTCTTTTTTCCATTTTTTTACACCGAGAATCACACCCCCCTCATGGAGAAGCACGCGAAATACGCAGGTTGGGTCCAGCCCTATTTCAACCGAAGAAAAAATGGTCACTTCATATCAGTCACACAGGAATTGCGTTGTTTTTTTTGATAGAAGAGAAAGGAAGAATCTGAGATACAGCTTTTCATATAATAAAAAAACCCAGCTTTTTAATTATTTGTCCTCTTTTCCCCAGAAGTCTCACACGAATCAGCGTTTTGTTCCGTGATTCTTCTGTTGAACGCATGTTTGTAGCATAGCGAAAGATAAAGATCTGCTTTTTGTTTGTACTGTTCTGTTGTTGTTATATTAGTTGTCAAGGCGAGTTAAAATCAGATATTGATTGGTGAGGAGGATCGATGCAGGCGAATGGGGCGGATAGTATTAGGGTTTCGGTTGTAGTATCGGGCGATACGAGAGGGAAGCATCGGATTTTAGCTGAACTTAAAAGGTTGGAGCAGGAATCCAGATTTTTAGAGGTATTTTTTGCTTTATTTTTTAATTGTTCATGGTATGAGCTTCAAGTCCAGCAATTATGGATGTTAAAGTGGCAATTCTCATGTATTTAAAAATGCTTTGATGTAGCACATAAATTCAGAATTATGCTAATCTTATTTTGTCAATCATGGGTAACATGTTTCACAAATAATCTATAATTCGGTTCTTTTTCATCTAATTTTATGGAAAACAAATAAAAAGGAGTTTTCTTTTCCGTTTTGTTTACTGACCAACAATTTTGAATTAGAAAACCCTCATTTTCCTTCTTTACAGTATTGCGGCATTCTGATGATAAATTGGATGTTGAATTAACCTTTTTGTTTATTCTTTCTTACCTTATGTTGTCACGGCGTGGCTGAGTAGACAGCATTGTTGTTTGGAACTTTTAGACTGTTAAAATAGAACATCATATGTCAAATTAATTTGACAATAAAAAAAATTTCCGACTTCGGTCGCCGTCGGTCATTGCTGAAATTCACAATTCAAACATCAAAGTAACTTAACGGTTGACAGATACCTTGTTCAAACTGGTTAAGGCACTTAGACATGATGCAAAAAGTCATGTGTTTGATTTCCGTCTTGTGTGGCCAAATTCGATTGTCATGTGGTATATCATATACTACCTAAACTTGTATATGAAGTACATAATTTCAAATAATAATAATAGTAACTTTAATGGTTGTGTATTATTATTATTTTCTCAAATTCACATGTATAACTGATTTGTTCGGTGTTACTTCTTGATTGGTGCATTAAAATAAATATATAAATATTAGATGAAAATTATAAAACAGTATTAATTGAATTCTAATGAACAATATACTCTGAATTTAACTTGTATGATGATTCAGCGAAGCTTACTATATGTTACACGTACCAATGACAATGAATACCGCTTGGTTTTTTTGTATGCGAACCGTTTGACGATAATATACCACAAGTAATCCATACTTTCTGAATGTGCATGTTTCACTGAAATCAGGGGAACTTTTAGCTCAGAACATTTAAAAATGATGTATGCTGGATGGTAATCTCTGTGCATGTTTATTCTTTGTTAGAGCATTCCCAGCAGCTTGGTGGAAATAAGTGTGGGTTTCCATTGTTCAAGCGGGGGTTGCTCCCACCGATCCAGCAGTCGGTGGGAAGCCGCTGCCTAATTTTTTTTTTTTTAATAATAAAACCTTAAACGGTTTTCTGAAAACCATTTAAGGCTTAAACGGTTTTCAGAAAACCGTTTAAGCAAAAAGGAAAAAAAATTGAACGGTATTAAAACAAAGATTTAAACTGAAAACGGATTTTTGAAAACCGTTTAGATGCTAAACGGTTTTCAGAAATCCGTATAGTGTCGCCGCTCTCAATTTGCAAATGGGGATTCTCGCCGTTTACAATTGCTCCCCACACTCATCGCACAACTGCTGGAACGCGAGTTCGGCGATATCTCTCCCATTTCAACTCACACTCCCACTGCTGGCAGTGCCCTTACATCCTTAGAGCGTCCCAATTCCCAATAATAAAGTATAATAGTTGGGTGTTTCCTGATGTGGCTAAGATCACAACTTGGGGTAGCAAAGAAAATGATTTACCCAGATCCCAAAAACTTAGGTAAGTCACTTTAAGGATGCGAGTTTTTGAATCTCGGATACGTCATTTTTTACATATATACATTATTATTATTATTATTATCTCTTTTTTTTTTTTTTTTTTGGAAACGCACATATGCCCACACAAGAATCAATAGTACCATTTTGTATTTCTGGATGTCAACCCTGAGTTTCTATTTAAACATCTGTTCTTTCTCTCGCCTGTCGCGTGGACCCCTATAATCCAACACAAGCTGTGGTCGAGAGAGAAACAGTTATCATTTAACCTTCCTTGTGTATGTGTGCACAAAAAGGGCTGTCACTGGACCCCTATAATCCAACACAAGCTGTGGTCGAGAGAAAAACAATTATCATCGAATAAATTAGAGTGCTAAATGGGTGCTACAAAAAGGTCTGTTATTGGACCTTCCTCGTAGGGATGGCAATGGGGGCGGGTATAGGGTCCAAACCCGCTTGACCCTCCACTGTTTTGACTCATTTAGACCCCGCCATATAGGGTCTTCCGGGCGGATAGACCCACGACCCGCTTTTCGAAGTTCGGGTCTAGGGTCGGGTCTGGGGCACGGCTAACCCGTCCCAACCTGACCTGCATGATTGAAACATCATTAAAACACTTTGTAACTATAATTATTACTTGTTAATCTTCTTAGTATACATTGGTTATAACTTGAATATTATATTCTTTCAATCAACAAACTACAAAATTTTCATAGTATTAAGTTGCATCAATGATAATAATATGGTAACAAATGCATACATTTTAAACTATTATCTTACAACTCATTTGTTGATATTTTCTTATCATTGTAAACACATTGTAATATGTATATAATTTATCATTTAGTGATATAAAAGTATAAGTATATAAATTTTTGTACATTAGAACACAATATCACCGGGTTGTGAGGCAGTTCGAGTCTACCCTGATCCGTATGGGTTTCGGGTACGGGGCAAAATTTCATACCTGCACCTGGTCTACGGGGTGGGTCTGTGGCAGGGTTTAAAAAGTCCGGGTCGGGTCTGGGACATGAGAAACCCGCCTCTACTTCCTCGTATATGTGTGCACACACGCATGTGTATGTGTGAACCTCTCCAGCATCAAGAATTGGTTAACAAAAGCATATGCTATGCTTGTTGGGCTAGCAATTGTGCATTAAAGTTCACTTGCTACCCCTGTTGGGTTGCTGCTCTTATTGGTTAAAGTAAGCAGACTGAATAATAAATATCAAGAATTATTCTGTCCTCGAACTAGTATTCCTCATAAATCAAAACTATTCATCTTAGATCGATGACTTTTCTGTATGGTTTCACAGGTGTGGACGCTTGTTGAAACGATATATTTGGAATAAGTTGTCTTTGCTCAATGCCTCAATGCATGCTTAGTGTTCTGCATTTCTAGAAACACTATGAAAGTTTTAAGGGCTGTTGTATTATTATGATTAAACATATCGTTGTCTAACAGGAAAAAAACACATAAAAGTCAAAATGTCATCATGACAGCGGAAATAAAGCTACCTAAATTATTTTACTTGTTGCTTGGAAGCACACTAATTTGGGTCATTTTCAAATACTCATAATGATGTGGTTCTCTTAATAACGTTACAATTGTAGGGAGATAACTTTTTTTTAACAATATTACAATTAGGCATCAGGCATATACAAATACGTATACATACATGCACGTGTGCACGTTGGTGTGCGTGCATATGGGTTTGTCATTGTAGGTATATTATGTTACTCCACTAGCAGTTATTATTTGTCTATATTAAGTCTAATTTGAATGGTGTCTTGAGATGATAAAATGGAAAAAAGAAAAGAAAAAAAACGCGTAACGCATGGGAAGAAATATATAGGACAGACACTGTAACAGATTATACTCAGGTGTTGTTGAAGAGGTGTTCTGTGTTCATACTCTGGATAACTATGTATGCGATGAATCATTTGTAATTGCACAAACGACCAAGAAATAAAACCACCTCCTTTCTTCTCCCATCAGTTGATGGTGTTATCACATGTAGAAGGCTCATTCAATCTTGTATCTTCTATACTTTAATATTCATCCGTGCGATGGAAAATATGCACCATATTAGTTGAAATTATTATTCACATTTTACATAATAAATGCCTCCTTTCCTTTGTTCACGTGTACCAAATGTTCTCCCTTTTTTATTATTTGCTTACATTTTGCAATGCATTCCCTATTGTATACCACTTACTGCTAAGCGTGGTTGTAAAAATCACTAGGCCAACGCTCCAGTAAGTTTGGATTAGCGATTAGTCGTTTAGACGGGGATTAATCGAGGATTGATCGCTAAAAAGTGGGCTAGAATGATTTTTGCAGCGAAGCTTGCAAGTTGCACCCCGTTACACAGGCTGAGCTTAACCAAAGCAAGCCTAGGTTAAAGACAATGATATACAATGGATGAAACTAAGCATCAAAATATTTACATGATTGTTTCTAGATCCATATCTGTTGGTCAAACAACTAGCTAATTTATTGTTCACATTTAGGAAGAGTTGGATGAACTAGAGAAAACAGAAAAGGTGTCAGCTACACTGCAAGAGTATGAGCAAGAACATAAGCAAGTTTTTTTCTATATTTAATCTTATTTCTTTCAAATGTATAAAACATAATTATTCCTCCTTCTGTCACCTTTCATCAGATTGCTGCAGAAAGTGGATAGCAGTCCAGACCCTTTACTACCAATGTAACTGCTTTATTCTCTTCAATTGTCAATTTTTCATGCATCAAAACTCAAAAGGCATTTTGCCTGATTATTTGCATTTTGAGTTGCAGCACACATGGACCCATAAATCAATACTGGGACAGATGGTTTGAAGGACCTAAGGAAATGCCTGGTTGCAGATGCACTATACTCTAATTTTTGGTGGAACTCAAAGATTTAACTATTTGGTATTGGCGTCAAATCTGTAAATTTAATTCTTTTCTTATTAACGATGTACCTTGTAGTGTTCATGTTAATATCATTATTAGGGAAACAATGGAAAAAGAAGCAGATGTTTTGTGTATCTGGTATTATAATCATGTCCAAGTTTGTGTTACAAGCAAATCTCAGTTGTGTATATTATTTTTTTCCCTGTATATTTGATGATTTCATGTAGGGCTGTCAATGGATATCCAAAAAATTCGAAATTCTTCCTCGTCCGCATCCGAAAAGTGAATAAATATCTGATTCAGGAAAGCGGATGCGGATATAGGTATATCTGCATCCAATAATTATCCATCCGTTTTTTTTCCACTATTACAGCTTAAATTATGTGTATTCTAGCATTATACTAATTTATTGTTTTGCAAAATTAAAAGTCTACTAAATGCGTGATAATTGCTTAAAATTATATATTATCATCTGTTTGCGAACAAATTAGACAATTGTAAACAACTGTAAAATCCGTTCGGTTTTCCTAAACAACAAGGATTGTTGTAGAGGGTGTCGAACTCTAGGACCAAAAATATTTTAATTAATAAATCCAATCAAGTTATTCCAAATTTTGATTGGTTGCAAACACAGAAAATAAACAAAAAGAGAGTTTTAACAATAAGAGAAAACAATTAGGGGATAATGACATAGATTAGATTCACACTCATCAATAGCCAACAAATAAATATAGATCTAATTCATGTTTCTGTCACAAACACGAATCAACGATAAATAGATTCTTAGAAACAAATAAGTAAATAACGACAAGCATAGCCTATGCAGGAGCTGAGCTCTTAAACAACCATAGACTATCAGGACAGATTCACAAATTAATTTCTAAAACCCTAAAATTAGATCTAAATCTGATAATTGTTAGATCGAACACGAATATACCCTGTGAAGGAGCATAGCTCTTAAACGACACAGAATATGAAGGTTCAGATCTAACCCTTGATTCAGAACCAGATCTACATGTATACAGCCCTCATCTATTGGCTATGTGATTCATGTTGAATCATATCTATTAGCGTCATCACCCCCTAATCAAAGGGGATTAGCTAGACATAACTAAAGAAGAAGAGAAAAGGAAAATAACAGACATGAACATAAATAAAATATAAAATAAAACAACAACTGAGAGAAAGGTGAAGAAGAGTTTTATTCCAAGAAGAGAATTACAGAATAAAACTAAGTGTGTCTTTACATGAATGAGATACAAGGTATTTATAGCTGATATGACAAAGACTACTTGACAAATTCCACAATGTGGGACTAAAGAATTAGCCCAAATAACACATAAGCTAGTGTGAACGGGGTTGTAGAGTAAGAGGCCTTGTAAGTGAGCCAGTGTGAACGCGTGCAGTGCATGAATGAGAAGCCTTGAAAAGGAGCTAATGTGAACGCTACATGAGTGAAATGGTCTGCAATTGAGCCAATGTGAACACAATATGAGTCTTTAGTGAGCCAAATCTACCCAACTGAACTCTATTTGCAACCGTTCTTCAAGCTTTAAACCCTTCAAGCTTTAGTAATGTTAACTTCACTCTTTTTCAGCAAATTCTTCATGCTTTATTCATCAAATGCTCTAAACCATGATTCTTGTCAACAATCTGAAAACACAGCTATAAATACACAATATCAATTATTCAAAAGATAAAATACGATAAATATGCGGATAAAATATACACATTTACGTGTATATCAAATACCCCCACACTTATCTTTTTATTCGTCCTCGAATAAACTAAACTAAGATATGTCACACTTTCGTAGGAAATACGATTGCATTTAGCGTATGCAACAAGCCGTTAAACCTCTGGGTGTCCCCAGTAGGACGAGTGTTGTCTCGTGAGGGTTTTCAGCGGATACTACCCACAAAATCCAAAGCGTCTTATGTACGCAGATTAATCAAACAATATATTTAAGGTCTTTCACATTCCAAGGATTTCACCTAACTTCAATAATAACGGTTTAGCCCCAAATTGTTCGTCCCATAATTAGTGCAAAAATGAATAAAAATTTTCAAGCTGAATCGTAATTCCTTAATAACACTGTAATTGTCTTGAAGGTTAAGAGCGTGGTGTCAACCAAAGTTCTACACATCGACAATGTGCACCCAATCATTTCTTTATTCTTTTTTTTTTTTTGAATAATTTTGCACCAATGTAACTGTAATGTATTGGATATGAGTTATGCATAGATGAAGGAAAATTTTGTAAGTTCTAAAAGTATTCTAGATAAGAGGGTAAGTGTATTAGTTGAATTTCAAGCTACAAAAGATAAAGTAATACTAAGGCACATATGGATGTTTTGCTTCCTTTCATCTCCTCAACTACACTCCTTGCTTCTAAGTACGGTATGATGGATGTGGATGGAATGGAAATGGATGCTTCATAGTCAGGAATGATGAAGACTATTTTATTCAGAGAGACTCTCTCTTTATTTCATTTTTTTTTTCTATTCTTTTCTTCTTCTTCTTCTTTTTTTTTTTTTTTTTTTTTTTTTTTTTTTGCATGATGAATGATGAATGGAGATGGAATGATGACGTACATGATTTCATTTGATTCCTCCTCTACTACCAACACTTCATGAAAGGAAAGTTTTGTGCCCTAGTTACTCTACTTCTATAACCTTAATTCAACACACAAGTCTGGATTGATGTTATACAAAAAGCTGAAAGGAATGATAAGCAAAGTTTCGTAAGATAGATAACCCATATAAAATAAGATGTGGTATATGGTTATCCTACCTTAAAACAAGTACGGAGTGGGTGGTGTAATATTGGTATAAAAATTGACGTTTTTGACCTTTAAACAAAGGTTCTTGAGTATACCAATATAAGATAAACTTGTCGAAACATGGATGTAATTCGACTAAATCTTGGGTTTGAATAATGTGGGGTATCGAAGAAGAACGCTACAATGAGTCATTTCTCCTTAATTAGGCCAAGTGGATTTTAGAACTTACGATTTTGAAAATTTGAGTGAAAAGAAAATATTATGCATGAAAACGAACTCAGAAAATCCAATCAAATGTGAGTGCAAAATCATATTTATTTCATGATTTTTTTTTTTTTTTGATTATTTTTACTTGCACATTCTAACATGTATAACAAGGGTTGACACGCTTACTCCAGAACACGACTAACGTCTGCACAGTCTCAAGCTAGCATCTTAAAAAGACACAGTACAATTCAATGAATAAATAATGTTCATTCCCATCACCCAAAAATTCAACTTATCAAACAAGAACCAAGGTGTTATTTATGAGTTTAAGTTAATCCTTGTTCAATGAATGACCTAGTTCATAAAATTTGATTGTTGATGTAATGTAAATTCCCCCCACACTTGAGTGTGACTGTGTCCTCGCAGTCGTTAATCAGACATATCTTAGTGAAAGGGAAATAAAATAAGAGGGTCAGCACGACTTACCGGAAGTGTGTGCAGAAAATACGCAGTCATCGAATAGATGAACCGGTCCACAATGGACCAATGGATCAGCCTCATTAAGATTATGAGACACATATGAAGCACAGAAATCCAAATCATAAAGAATTTTATATCACGTTTTGGATTTGGAAAAACAAATTTTGTTTTTTCAAAAGTTTGAGTTGCTAATTTTAAAATTTTGAGCTTACAATTGATCCTAAAATCAAATTGAATTTCAGTAGCAACTAAAGAAAGGTCATCGAGCTGGGGTTCAGTAAAAGTTTCAAAAACAAAATTTGATTTGTTCAGATGATGTATAAATTGAGAGACGTGTGCATCACTCTCACCCCCACACCTGTTTTGAGAAACATTTTTCGGTTTTTCTTTGATATTTGAAATGTTGCTGACTAAAGGTTCATTCGTAAACTGTAACAACCCGTATTTTTCGATAACATGTTAAAACGAGAATCAAGGCAGAATTTAATTTTAAATTCTGAATCAAGTAAAACGGGCTATGCCATTGCGTTCGTCTCGGAAAAATACGCGAAATAGAGTCCGAGTTTTCGAAAATCGGAGTCCGTATGACCCGGTTAAGGCCCAAAGAAGTTTTCGGGAAATTCGAATTTCGGAAACAGTTTTGGAAATCAGATCTGGGGCCAGGCGGGAAGTTTCCCGCCTAGGCCATGTCGACAGGGCTGTCGACAGGCCTGTCGACTTGGGCCCAGACCAAGTCGACAGCCCTGTCGACTTGCCTGTCGACAGGGGGTGGCCGGGGCAAGTTGCCTGGCGCACCTGTTTGTCTCACCTGGTCTTGTTCTTGGGCTGGTTCTGGAAGCTTCCGAGATCTGATGGTCCTGATCTATCCTAGGGTTAATCTAAGGGCCTAAAACTATCCTAATCTCTATAAAATGACCCTAAACCTAACCTAAATCCCTAAAAATCAAACCTAGCAACTAAGTGCTGCCAAAATCAATTTTGATCATGGCCTCCATCTCAAATCCCTAGAGCCTATGCACTCAAATCAAGTTCAAATCAAAAGGTGCAAGCTTGCTACACCAAATCAAGGCCAAATCAACATTGCTATGCGAGTTTCATGATGGTTCTTCATCAAAGGAGCCACCTTTCTTCGTCATGATGATGCATGATCCCTTTCCTAAGCCTTGCCTATGTAAGTTCTAGCTACTTTTGGATCAAAACGGTATTTTTAATGTTGACATGGGATAAAATGAGATAAAGCATAAGTATGCATGTATGTGCACCTAACTTTGTCCCTTTTCTATGATCTATGACCTTAGACTAAGATGTAGCAACTTAATCATGTCACTCATGTTATGTTTAGCCTAGTTTATCTTGCAAGTTTGGATCTTTGTCTATGGAAGATTTGCATGAACCTTTGGGAACCATTTGACTTGTGAAACATAGGCAAATACTTGACCTTGGGGCTTATGCATGCATATGAACACAAACCCCTTATGTTTCATGCATGTTTGTGGCAAAACCTCCTTATGATATTATGCAAGTTTGTGGCCAAATCCTTTATGATATTATGCATGCTCGTGGCCAATCCCCTCTTTTAAGTTGTGCATGTTTATGGCCAAACCCTTTTTGATAATATGCATGTTTGTGGCCAAATTACCTTATGACACTATGCATGTTTATGGCCAATCTCTTTATGATGTTATGCATGTGGAAGCCAAGCCCTTTTTGGCATCATGCATGTTTTGAGACCAATATGTGACATAGTATCCTTACTATGTTGACTCGCTTTGCTTGTGTTGGGAAAACACGATTGTGGGTAGTTAGATAAACATGAACATGTCGCAAAATCTTAACTTGAATATGACATGTGTTTATACTTGAAAATATGACTTGAAAGATAACATGGAAGATGACATGTAAGTATGCATAAAAACATGAGCTTGGGAATTTACCTATTAAGTTAGGTCTACCCTTTGGGAATTTACCTATTAAGTTAGGTCTACCCAAATGCTTGAAAACTTGTAACATGTTTTGGAAACATGATGAACTTGGATAATATAAGTGTGGCCAACTCGAGGTTGGGTTGAGTTTGCAACGTAAAACTACCCGGAACCGACCGGCCTAACTAGTAGTTGCAAACAATAGGACCCAATGTGAGAAGTTGGTCATGTCGCGCTTAAGACCCGAGGTTAGACTAGGTTGTGGTGTAAATCTACCCGGACCCGCCCGGCTTAACTAGTAACCACAACAAGGTCTAATGTGAGAGGTTGAGGGTGCATTAATTAAATTAATGCCACATAATAGGGTTAAGTTAATTTGATTAATGAGGCTTAACCAAATATGATATGGACAAATGGGTTAAGTAACTTGATTAGGCTAATGATACTTAACAAAACATGATAAGCTTGGGTAGGTTAAGTAACTTGATTTGCCTAATGACACTTGACCATTTTTATACGACTAGTGGACGGGATTAAGTTAACCAACACTTAATCAATCCAACACGATAACTTGATAAGGTTAAGTAAATTTTCTTAATGACACTTAACCGTATAATACAGTTAATGGATGGGGTTAAGATTAAGCTTAACTAATCTGAACATGGTAATCGGATGGGGTTAAGTTAGCCTAGACTTAATTAACCCAACTTGGTAATTTAATGGGGTTAAGTTAAACACTTAACTAATTTAACACGATGATTTGATGAGGTTAAGTGACCTATACTTAACCAATCTAACTCGTTAATTTGATGAGGTTAAGTTAATCTATAATTAACCAATCTAACGTGAAAACATGATAAGGCTAAGTCACGAATCACTTGAATACGCTTGACCGATTTGACTCGGTAACTTGACAAGGTCAAGTTAATTTATATAATTAACCAATCTAAAATGATAATTAGACGAGGTTTAGTTATGGATTGCTTAATATACTTAGCCAACTTGACACCGGGTTTGCAGGGTTAAGTCTTGGACTTGGATACTTAGCCAATTTTGACATGGTTTGTAGACGGGCTAAGTTAGGAACTTAAGTGACCCTTAACCCATTAGATAAACCCTAATTCGGAGGATTAGGTAAATAACCATAGTTAACCAGGATTATGGAAATAAAGCTAAGTGGTAAACCTTAGTTAAGGGAAACTAAGTAATAATTCTTAGTCAAGGAAATTTGGACCATTTCTTAGATAGATTAGTAACCCGATACGTTAGGTCAACGTTTAAGTATGCGTATAGGAGCAGGCTATCTGATTTAGATAAAGGCTCCAACGAACTGGGTAACGAAGCAGCGGCTTCGGGGAACGTGAGGATATTCTTGGGATCCCTCTGTGAGCTGCCAGGTCATTATACTAGGCTCACGAGAGGTTGAGGTCTACGGTAGAAGAACCAAGAATATGCCTTGGTTGCTATGCGAGCGACCTAAAGACTGGGGTGGATAGCAGTGAGTCGGCGAATACATAAGGTGCCCGAGATAGCAAGTTCGTCGATCATCTACCATCTTGAGTCAAGCGTGTACGTACGGAAAGGCAGGGAACACCCAACAGACCATAATTGCTATCTAATTATGGGTGAGGTAGGCCGTAGGATGTGGGCTGGCCGGAGTGTAGTTCTCATGCAAGATTTTCTCTTGTGTTGCCTTTCACTAGTTGAGGGAGGGGTCTCGTGGGACCATAGCCACGTGTAGAAAAGCAGACCTTAGTATCTGCATCGGCAGATAAATCTAAAGCTCCCGACCGAGTCCTGTATTTCTTGTTTTGCCCTATGACAGGACTCGGATGGCACGATGTGATACATGTGCATACAGTTATAGAAAAACGATTCACGATGATTGCGTGGGAAAAAGGGCGCGGTTGAGGGTTAGCGTAATCCCTAGTGGCCTAGGTGGTTTAACCCAAACCAAAATACGAAAGCGTGCAATAGGTAAGCGTAATCCCTAGTGGTGCTAGGTGGCGTAAATCCTAGCAGTTCAAACGATGATTTATATGGAAGAGCCTAGCTAGAACAAGGGTGACAGTCCAAACGATTTCAAGGATAATACGACATGAGGAAGCCCGTACGAGGTACGGCAAAGGACTGAACTTATATACGTGGAAAGAAACATATAATTTGAGTAACCTATATATGCGATATATTAGGTTGACATGGACCATTACACGGGACATTCATGGTTAACACATGACGCGGGTAGGGATACTAGTACGAGAGGTGCAGAGCAAATATACATGTTAGAACTAGGAAGAATATACATAATAGATACCGTGGGATGTTAGACGGGGTAGATACCTTGGGATAATGTACTCGATAGAAATCTGACGATGTGATACCTTGACTTATCATAACACCGTAGTTATCATGATACCTTAGTTTACCTTGCCGCAGTAGTTCAACCGGCTACCCTGGTTTATCTATCTTGTAGTTATCCTTATGTTTACTTTCAGTTTATGCATGTCATGTTACCTTTACCTGTTTTTATACTGGAAGTAGATAGGACTTACTCAGTCTTTTTGACTGACCCGTTTTGTTTCGCCTCTTTTCTTCCGTTTCCCCCCCAGGTTACAGGGAGGAAACAATGCAGTTTAGTTCGGACTTCTTCTGCTTGAAGGTCATCATGGATGGCTTGGACTTCTCTTGGCTATGTCTACTTTACTGTTTTACTTGGGGAATAATTTATTAAAAAGTCTTTATGCTTCTTTACTATTGCAAGACAGGTTTTGTTGTACTCTGATGTAAAAGGCTCTAGACCTTATTTATTCATGTTATGAAAGTTTGATTTTACTTCCGCTATTTTATATGTTCTGTCTTGTGATATTTCTGTGCATGTTTACCAATAATGCCCCTCTAAAGCTAGTGCATTCCTTTGCGAGTGACCCTAGCGGAGGCGGGGTGTTACATTTGGTATCAGAGCGAGGTTTACTAGACTGGGCAAAAGTTTTTTAAGACCTTCTGAAAATTATTTGAAAAACCGTTCACAAAGAAGCATTTTTCAAGAAAATTTTCTTTTAAAAAAGAAAAAGGCTATTCCCCAAAGGCCATTAGCATTATCCTTGTTTCCTTGGTTGAATCTCTTTTCCTTTCTTTCCTCCATCTGTAGTCACAGTGGTTTTGACTGCGACTAGTCTTTCTAGCTGCGTATGTGTTTCCCGTACGATGGAGGTGGTTCTCGAGAGACTGTTGCAGAGTTATGCATGAAAGGATAGTAAGAACAAGGATAAAGGATACGAGCTCAGGGATAAGCAACATGTTGGTATGGCTGAGTCCTAAAAGGAAGAAGAAAGATGAACAATGAAACCCATGACGAGAGAGTACATTTGGCATGGTGAAACGGGACGGATAGTTAAGTATCATGGGACAAGGACAAGATCATCGGGAGGGCAGTAGTATGCTCTCATTTCTAGGGTACCTCAGAAGGAGGGTAACGATCTTGTTAAAGGTTTAGCTTTTCTTCTCTATCATCCTGTCGAGACTTTGTTTTGATCACCGCATCTTTTAAGTCCGCTTCGGTAGTTGAGTCTCTGCACCTTAGTACTAGCGTAGTAGAGGATCCCGTTTTTGTCTCAAGTCCTATTAGAAGATCGGTCCATCTACTCATGGCTTGTTTGGATTTGAGAATGTCTATATCAAGTGTTGAGCTTGGAAATAATGTTTATGTTTATAAGTTGCGGATGGATTCTAGGGGTAAAGTGGTTATCCAGTAAGGGATACCATTCTCGGTTTTAGAAAGAGGGTGGTTGGATTCTTGACTTGCCTTGGTGATACCCTCGAAGTCTCGTGTAACCCTTTTTGGGTTCTGTCATGGTTAGTTACCTAGAATCCCGGGATGCATTTGTTGGTAATCCGTTCAAATAGGATTCGCCGCTAAGGCGGATGGTTCGTTTCGATTATGCATGAGTTATGGGAATCACCCTAGTAAGAACTCTTGGCAACATGGATTGGCATCGGAAAACGAGATCCAGAATTCACTGGTGAATTTTGGAGAGCTTGCATGAGTACGCAGATCTGTCTGAGCCAAGCATACTAGGGAAAGAATAAGTGAAACGAGAGGCGGTAGTGAAATGAGTTCCAGCTCATGTTATGGAAACAGGAAATAAGAAGCTGCGAAATCGTGAAGAAAAAGGGGCGGTCAAGGCATGATGGAACTAAGCTCAAGGTAATGCGACTCAGGAGACTGAAGACTAAATACGTGCATGATATCTCTTTTGGGAATATATCCTCGATCCCTGTTTTCTGTTGAGCTTGCTTGTAGGCTATCTTTTATGGATATCCCCTCGGTCCTGTTTCTGTTACAAACCCCGTAAGGAGTTTGTTTTGTTTATCTTCTCGATCTTATTTTGGGAACCTTAGGTAGGACGCTATGGATGTAAACATGTATTTGAAACATGTTATGGTTGATATGGTTGCAAATGGTTGCAAGTGGTTGCTCGTGGATGCGCGAATTTACATTAAATAGTAGCTCGACTCGGTCACATTTCATATTGCATATGCACGAGTATTTATACTTGTGTATGGATGAAATTGAATGTGTTACCATGTGGACGTTGCATATGGATGAATGATTGTGCACGCATATAGTATCTATATGACTAGGACTATTTGCATACATGTTGGATTCATGGCACTTAACATATCTTGCATTAGAAAGATCATTCAGGCCTGATCATTAGCATTAGCTAAGGAACATGTACACACACGTTTTGCATATATTCATACAGCATTAGAAATCAGCTAAGGACAATGGTTGCTTGTGGATGATGTTTTGAGTAGATGGATGATGGATGGTAGGATATGTTCTTCCTAACTTGGGGATTTCGGGGACGAAATCCTAAAAGGTGGGGAGAATGTAACAACCCATATTTTTCGATAACATGTTAAAATGAGAATCAAGGCAGAATTTAATTTTAAATTCTGAATCAAGTAAAACGGGCTATGCCATTGCGTTCGTCTCGGAAAAATACGCGAAATAGAGTCCGAGTTTTCGAAAATCGGAGTCCGTATGACCCGGTTAAGGCCCAAAGAAGTTTTCGGGAAATTCGAATTTCGGAAACAGTTTTGGAAATCAGATCTGGGGCCAGGCGGGAAGTTTCCCGCCTAGGCCATGTCGATAGGGCTGTCGACAGGCCTGTCGACTTGGGCCCAGACCAAGTCGACAGCCCTGTCGACTTGCCTGTCGACAGGGGGTGGCCGGGGCAAGTTGCCTGGCGCACCTGTTTGTCTCACCTGGTCTTGTTCTTGGGCTGGTTCTGGAAGCTTCCGAGATCTGATGGTCCTGATCTATCCTAGGGTTAATCTAAGGGCCTAAAACTATCCTAATCTCTATAAAAAGACCCTAAACCTAACCTAAATCCCTAAAAATCAAACCTAGCAACTAAGTGCTGCCAAAATCAATTTTGATCATGGCCTCCATCTCAAATCCCTAGAGCCTATGCACTCAAATCAAGTTCAAATCAAAAGGTGCAAGCTTGCTACACCAAATCAAGGCCAAATCAACATTGCTATGCGAGTTTCATGATGGTTCTTCATCAAAGGAGCCACCTTTCTTCGTCATGATGATGCATGATCCCTTTCCTAAGCCTTGCCTATGTAAGTTCTAGCTACTTTTGGATCAAAACGGTATTTTTAATGTTGACATGGGATAAAATGAGATAAAGCATAAGTATGCATGTATGTGCACCTAACTTTGTCCCTTTTCTATGATCTATGACCTTAGACTAAGATGTAGCAACTTAATCATGTCACTCATGTTATGTTTAGCCTAGTTTATCTTGCAAGTTTGGATCTTTGTCTATGGAAGATTTGCATGAACCTTTGGGAACCATTTGACTTGTGAAACATAGGCAAATACTTGACCTTGGGGCTTATGCATGCATATGAACACAAACCCCTTATGTTTCATGCATGTTTATGGCAAAACCTCCTTATGATATTATGCAAGTTTGTGGCCAAATCCTTTATGAGATTATGCATGCTCGTGGCCAATCCCCTCTTTTAAGTTGTGCATGTTTATGGCCAAACCCTTTTTGATAATATGCATGTTTGTGGCCAAATTACCTTATGACACTATGCATGTTTATGGCCAATCTCTTTATGATGTTATGCATGTGGAAGCCAAGCCCTTTTTGGCATCATGCATGTTTTGAGACCAATATGTGACATAGTATCCTTACTATGTTGACTCGCTTTGCTTGTGTTGGGAAAACACGATTGTGGGTAGTTAGATAAACATGAACATGTCGCAAAATCTTAACTTGAATATGACATGTGTTTATACTTGAAAATATGACTTGAAAGATAACATGGAAGATGACATGTAAGTATGCATAAAAACATGAGCTTGGGAATTTACCTATTAAGTTAGGTCTACCCTTTGGGAATTTACCTATTAAGTTAGGTCTACCCAAATGCTTGAAAACTTGTAACATGTTTTGGAAACATGATGAACTTGGATAATATAAGTGTGGCCAACTCGAGGTTGGGTTGAGTTTGCAACGTAAAACTACCCGGAACCGACCGGCCTAACTAGTAGTTGCAAACAATAGGACCCAATGTGAGAAGTTGGTCATGTCGCGCTTAAGACCCGAGGTTAGACTAGGTTGTGGTGTAAATCTACCCGGACCCGCCCGGCTTAACTAGTAACCACAACAAGGTCTAATGTGAGAGGTTGAGGGTGCATTAATTAAATTAATGCCACATAATAGGGTTAAGTTAATTTGATTAATGAGGCTTAACCAAATATGATATGGACAAATGGGTTAAGTAACTTGATTAGGCTAATGATACTTAACAAAACATGATAAGCTTGAGTAGGTTAAGTAACTTGATTTGCCTAATGACACTTGACCATTTTTATACGACTAGTGGACGGGATTAAGTTAACCAACACTTAATCAATCCAACACGATAACTTGATAAGGTTAAGTAAATTTTCTTAATGACACTTAACCGTATAATACAGTTAATGGATGGGGTTAAGATTAAGCTTAACTAATCTGAACATGGTAATCGGATGGGGTTAAGTTAGCCTAGACTTAATTAACCCAACTTGGTAATTTAATGGGGTTAAGTTCAACACTTAACTAATTTAACACGATGATTTGATGAGGTTAAGTGACCTATACTTAACCAATCTAACTCGTTAATTTGATGAGGTTAAGTTAATCTATAATTAACCAATCTAACGTGAAAACATGATAAGGCTAAGTCACGAATCACTTGAATACGCTTGACCGATTTGACTCGGTAACTTGACAAGGTCAAGTTAATTTATATAATTAACCAATCTAAAATGATAATTAGACGAGGTTTAGTTATGGATTGCTTAATATACTTAGCCAACTTGACACCGGGTTTGCAGGGTTAAGTCTTGGACTTGGATACTTAGCCAATTTTGACATGGTTTGTAGACGGGCTAAGTTAGGAACTTAAGTGACCCTTAACCCATTAGATAAACCCTAATTCGGAGGATTAGGTAAATAACCATAGTTAACCAGGATTATGGAAATAAAGCTAAGTGGTAAACCTTAGTTAAGGGAAACTAAGTAATAATTCTTAGTCAAGGAAATTTGGACCATTTCTTAGATAGATTAGTAACCCGATACGTTAGGTCAACGTTTAAGTATGCGTATAGGAGCAGACTATCTGATTTAGATAAAGGCTCCAACGAACTGGGTAACGAAGCAGCGGCTTCGGGGAACGTGAGGATATTCTTGGGATCCCTCTGTGAGCTGCCAGGTCATTATACTAGGCTCACGAGAGGTTGAGGTCTACGGTAGAAGAACCAAGAATATGCCTTGGTTGCTATGCGAGCGACCTAAAGACTGGGGTGGATAGCAGTGAGTCGGCGAATACATAAGGTGCCCGAGATAGCAAGTTCGTCGATCATCTACCATCTTGAGTCAAGCGTGTACGTACGGAAAGGCAGGGAACACCCAACAGACCATAATTGCTATCTAATTATGGGTGAGGTAGGCCGTAGGATGTGGGCTGGCCGGAGTGTAGTTCTCATGCAAGATTTTCTCTTGTGTTGCCTTTCACTAGTTGAGGGAGGGGTCTCGTGGGACCATAGCCACGTGTAGAAAAGCAGACCTTAGTATCTGCATCGGCAGATAAATCTAAAGCTCCCGACCGAGTCCTGTATTTCTTGTTTTGCCCTGTGACAGGACTCGGATGGCACGATGTGATACATGTGCATACAGTTATAGAAAAACGATTCACGATGATTGCGTGGGAAAAAGGGCGCGGTTGAGGGTTAGCGTAATCCCTAGTGGCCTAGGTGGTTTAACCCAAACCAAAATACGAAAGCGTGCAATAGGTAAGCGTAATCCCTAGTGGTGCTAGGTGGCGTAAATCCTAGCAGTTCAAACGATGATTTATATGGAAGAGCCTAGCTAGAACAAGGGTGACAGTCCAAACGATTTCAAGGATAATACGACATGAGGAAGCCCGTACGAGGTACGGCAAAGGACTGAACTTATATACGTGGAAAGAAACATATAATTTGAGTAACCTATATATGCGATATATTAGGTTGACATGGACCATTACACGGGACATTCATGGTTAACACATGACGCGGGTAGGGATACTAGTACGAGAGGTGCAGAGCAAATATACATGTTAGAACTAGGAAGAATATACATAATAGATACCGTGGGATGTTAGACGGGGTAGATACCTTGGGATAATGTACTCGATAGAAATCTGACGATGTGATACCTTGACTTATCATAACACCGTAGTTATCATGATACCTTAGTTTACCTTGCCGCAGTAGTTCAACCGGCTACCCTGGTTTATCTATCTTGTAGTTATCCTTATGTTTACTTTCAGTTTATGCATGTCATGTTACCTTTACCTGTTTTTATACTGGAAGTAGATAGGACTTACTCAGTCTTTTTGACTGACCCGTTTTGTTTCGCCTCTTTTCTTCCGTTTCCCCCCCAGGTTACAGGGAGGAAACAATGCAGTTTAGTTCGGACTTCTTCTGCTTGAAGGTCATCATGGATGGCTTGGACTTCTCTTGGCTATGTCTACTTTACTGTTTTACTTGGGGAATAATTTATTAAAAAGTCTTTATGCTTCTTTACTATTGCAAGACAGGTTTTGTTGTACTCTGATGTAAAAGGCTCTAGACCTTATTTATTCATGTTATGAAAGTTTGATTTTACTTCCGCTATTTTATATGTTCTGTCTTGTGATATTTCTGTGCATGTTTACCAATAATGCCCCTCTAAAGCTAGTGCATTCCTTTGCGAGTGACCCTAGCGGAGGCGGGGTGTTACATTTGGTATCAGAGCGAGGTTTACTAGACTGGGCAAAAGTTTTTTAAGACCTTCTGAAAATTATTTGAAAAACCGTTCACAAAGAAGCATTTTTCAAGAAAATTTTCTTTTAAAAAAGAAAAAGGCTATTCCCCAAAGGCCATTAGCATTATCCTTGTTTCCTTGGTTGAATCTCTTTTCCTTTCTTTCCTCCATCTGTAGTCACAGTGGTTTTGACTGCGACTAGTCTTTCTAGCTGCGTATGTGTTTCCCGTACGATGGAGGTGGTTCTCGAGAGACTGTTGCAGAGTTATGCATGAAAGGATAGTAAGAACAAGGATAAAGGATACGAGCTCAGGGATAAGCAACATGTTGGTATGGCTGAGTCCTAAAAGGAAGAAGAAAGATGAACAATGAAACCCATGACGAGAGAGTACATTTGGCATGGTGAAACGGGACGGATAGTTAAGTATCATGGGACAAGGACAAGATCATCGGGAGGGCAGTAGTATGCTCTCATTTCTAGGGTACCTCAGAAGGAGGGTAACGATCTTGTTAAAGGTTTAGCTTTTCTTCTCTATCATCCTGTCGAGACTTTGTTTTGATCACCGCATCTTTTAAGTCCGCTTCGGTAGTTGAGTCTCTGCACCTTAGTACTAGCGTAGTAGAGGATCCCGTTTTTGTCTCAAGTCCTATTGGAAGATCGGTCCATCTACTCATGGCTTGTTTGGATTTGAGAATGTCTATATCAAGTGTTGAGCTTGGAAATAATGTTTATGTTTATAAGTTGCGGATGGATTCTAGGGGTAAAGTGGTTATCCAGTAAGGGATACCATTCTCGGTTTTAGAAAGAGGGTGGTTGGATTCTTGACTTGCCTTGGTGATACCCTCGAAGTCTCGTGTAACCCTTTTTGGGTTCTGTCATGGTTAGTTACCTAGAATCCCGGGATGCATTTGTTGGTAATCCGTTCAAATAGGATTCGCCGCTAAGGCGGATGGTTCGTTTCGATTATGCATGAGTTATGGGAATCACCCTAGTAAGAACTCTTGGCAACATGGATTGGCATCGGAAAACGAGATCCAGAATTCACTGGTGAATTTTGGAGAGCTTGCATGAGTACGCAGATCTGTCTGAGCCAAGCATACTAGGGAAAGAATAAGTGAAACGAGAGGCGGTAGTGAAATGAGTTCCAGCTCATGTTATGGAAACAGGAAATAAGAAGCTGCGAAATCGTGAAGAAAAAGGGGCGGTCAAGGCACGATGGAACTAAGCTCAAGGTAATGCGACTCAGGAGACTGAAGACTAAATACGTGCATGATATCTCTTTTGGGAATATATCCTCGATCCCTGTTTTCTGTTGAGCTTGCTTGTAGGCTATCTTTTATGGATATCCCCTCGGTCCTGTTTCTGTTACAAACCCCGTAAGGAGTTTGTTTTGTTTATCTTCTCGATCTTATTTTGGGAACCTTAGGTAGGACGCTATGGATGTAAACATGTATTTGAAACATGTTATGGTTGATATGGTTGCAAATGGTTGCAAGTGGTTGCTCGTGGATGCGCGAATTTACATTAAATAGTAGCTCGACTCGGTCACATTTCATATTGCATATGCACGAGTATTTATACTTGTGTATGGATGAAATTGAATGTGTTACCATGTGGACGTTGCATATGGATGAATGATTGTGCACGCATATAGTATCTATATGACTAGGACTATTTGCATACATGTTGGATTCATGGCACTTAACATATCTTGCATTAGAAAGATCATTCAGGCCTGATCATTAGCATTAGCTAAGGAACATGTACACACACGTTTTGCATATATTCATACAGCATTAGAAATCAGCTAAGGACAATGGTTGCTTGTGGATGATGTTTTGAGTAGATGGATGATGGATGGTAGGATATGTTCTTCCTAACTTGGGGATTTCGGGGACGAAATCCTAAAAGGTGGGGAGAATGTAACAACCCATATTTTTCGATAACATGTTAAAACGAGAATCAAGGCAGAATTTAATTTTAAATTCTGAATCAAGTAAAACGGGCTATGCCATTGCGTTCGTCTCGGAAAAATACGCGAAATAGAGTCCGAGTTTTCGAAAATCGGAGTCCGTATGACCCGGTTAAGGCCCAAAGAAGTTTTCGGGAAATTCGAATTTCGGAAACAGTTTTGGAAATCAGATCTGGGGCCAGGCGGGAAGTTTCCCGCCTAGGCCATGTCGACAGGGCTGTCGACAGGCCTGTCGACTTGGGCCCAGACCAAGTCGACAGCCCTGTCGACTTGCCTGTCGACAGGGGGTGGCCGGGGCAAGTTGCCTGGCGCACCTGTTTGTCTCACCTGGTCTTGTTCTTGGGCTGGTTCTGGAAGCTTCCGAGATCTGATGGTCCTGATCTATCCTAGGGTTAATCTAAGGGCCTAAAA
This sequence comes from Allium sativum, assembly GCA_030737875.1. Taxonomy (NCBI): domain Eukaryota; kingdom Viridiplantae; phylum Streptophyta; class Magnoliopsida; order Asparagales; family Amaryllidaceae; genus Allium; species Allium sativum. The sequence goes on from CM060925.1 coordinate 208,531,190, forward strand.
CTATCCTAATCTCTATAAAAAGACCCTAAACCTAACCTAAATCCCTAAAAATCAAACCTAGCAACTAAGTGCTGCCAAAATCAATTTTGATCATGGCCTCCATCTCAAATCCCTAGAGCCTATGCACTCAAATCAAGTTCAAATCAAAAGGTGCAAGCTTGCTACACCAAATCAAGGCCAAATCAACATTGCTATGCGAGTTTCATGATGGTTCTTCATCAAAGGAGCCACCTTTCTTCGTCATGATGATGCATGATCCCTTTCCTAAGCCTTGCCTATGTAAGTTCTAGCTACTTTTGGATCAAAACGGTATTTTTAATGTTGACATGGGATAAAATGAGATAAAGCATAAGTATGCATGTATGTGCACCTAACTTTGTCCCTTTTCTATGATCTATGACCTTAGACTAAGATGTAGCAACTTAATCATGTCACTCATGTTATGTTTAGCCTAGTTTATCTTGCAAGTTTGGATCTTTGTCTATGGAAGATTTGCATGAACCTTTGGGAACCATTTGACTTGTGAAACATAGGCAAATACTTGACCTTGGGGCTTATGCATGCATATGAACACAAACCCCTTATGTTTCATGCATGTTTGTGGCAAAACCTCCTTATGATATTATGCAAGTTTGTGGCCAAATCCTTTATGATATTATGCATGCTCGTGGCCAATCCCCTCTTTTAAGTTGTGCATGTTTATGGCCAAACCCTTTTTGATAATATGCATGTTTGTGGCCAAATTACCTTATGACACTATGCATGTTTATGGCCAATCTCTTTATGATGTTATGCATGTGGAAGCCAAGCCCTTTTTGGCATCATGCATGTTTTGAGACCAATATGTGACATAGTATCCTTACTATGTTGACTCGCTTTGCTTGTGTTGGGAAAACACGATTGTGGGTAGTTAGATAAACATGAACATGTCGCAAAATCTTAACTTGAATATGACATGTGTTTATACTTGAAAATATGACTTGAAAGATAACATGGAAGATGACATGTAAGTATGCATAAAAACATGAGCTTGGGAATTTACCTATTAAGTTAGGTCTACCCTTTGGGAATTTACCTATTAAGTTAGGTCTACCCAAATGCTTGAAAACTTGTAACATGTTTTGGAAACATGATGAACTTGGATAATATAAGTGTGGCCAACTCGAGGTTGGGTTGAGTTTGCAACGTAAAACTACCCGGAACCGACCGGCCTAACTAGTAGTTGCAAACAATAGGACCCAATGTGAGAAGTTGGTCATGTCGCGCTTAAGACCCGAGGTTAGACTAGGTTGTGGTGTAAATCTACCCGGACCCGCCCGGCTTAACTAGTAACCACAACAAGGTCTAATGTGAGAGGTTGAGGGTGCATTAATTAAATTAATGCCACATAATAGGGTTAAGTTAATTTGATTAATGAGGCTTAACCAAATATGATATGGACAAATGGGTTAAGTAACTTGATTAGGCTAATGATACTTAACAAAACATGATAAGCTTGGGTAGGTTAAGTAACTTGATTTGCCTAATGACACTTGACCATTTTTATACGACTAGTGGACGGGATTAAGTTAACCAACACTTAATCAATCCAACACGATAACTTGATAAGGTTAAGTAAATTTTCTTAATGACACTTAACCGTATAATACAGTTAATGGATGGGGTTAAGATTAAGCTTAACTAATCTGAACATGGTAATCGGATGGGGTTAAGTTAGCCTAGACTTAATTAACCCAACTTGGTAATTTAATGGGGTTAAGTTCAACACTTAACTAATTTAACACGATGATTTGATGAGGTTAAGTGACCTATACTTAACCAATCTAACTCGTTAATTTGATGAGGTTAAGTTAATCTATAATTAACCAATCTAACGTGAAAACATGATAAGGCTAAGTCACGAATCACTTGAATACGCTTGACCGATTTGACTCGGTAACTTGACAAGGTCAAGTTAATTTATATAATTAACCAATCTAAAATGATAATTAGACGAGGTTTAGTTATGGATTGCTTAATATACTTAGCCAACTTGACACCGGGTTTGCAGGGTTAAGTCTTGGACTTGGATACTTAGCCAATTTTGACATGGTTTGTAGACGGGCTAAGTTAGGAACTTAAGTGACCCTTAACCCATTAGATAAACCCTAATTCGGAGGATTAGGTAAATAACCATAGTTAACCAGGATTATGGAAATAAGGCTAAGTGGTAAACCTTAGTTAAGGGAAACTAAGTAATAATTCTTAGTCAAGGAAATTTGGACCATTTCTTAGATAGATTAGTAACCCGATACGTTAGGTCAACGTTTAAGTATGCGTATAGGAGCAGGCTATCTGATTTAGATAAAGGCTCCAACGAACTGGGTAACGAAGCAGCGGCTTCGGGGAACGTGAGGATATTCTTGGGATCCCTCTGTGAGCTGCCAGGTCATTATACTAGGCTCACGAGAGGTTGAGGTCTGCGGTAGAAGAACAAAGAATATGCCTTGGTTGCTATGCGAGCGACCTAAAGACTGGGGTGGATAGCAGTGAGTTGGCGAATACATAAGGTGCCCGAGATAGCAAGTTCGTCGATCATCTACCATCTTGAGTCAAGCGTGTACGTACGGAAAGGCAGGGAACACCCAACAGACCATAATTGCTATCTAATTATGGGTGAGGTAGGCCGTAGGATGTGGGCTGGCCGGAGTGTATTTCTCATGCAAGATTTTCTCTTGTGTTGCCTTTCACTAGTTGAGGGAGGGGTCTCGTGGGACCATAGCCACGTGTAGAAAAGCAGACCTTAGTATCTGCATCGGCAGATAAATCTAAAGCTCCCGACCGAGTCCTGTATTTCTTGTTTTGCCCTGTGACAGGACTCGGATGGTACGATGTGATACATGTGCATACAGTTATAGAAAAACGATTCACGATGATTGCGTGGGAAAAAGGGCGCGGTTGAGGGTTAGCGTAATCCCTAGTGGCCTAGGTGGTTTAACCCAAACCAAAATACGAAAGCGTGCAATAGGTAAGCGTAATCCCTAGTGGTGCTAGGTGGCGTAAATCCTAGCAGTTCAAACGATGATTTATATGGAAGAGCCTAGCTAGAACAAGGGTGACAGTCCAAACGATTTCAAGGATAATACGACATGAGGAAGCCCGTACGAGGTACGGCAAAGGACTGAACTTATATACGTGGAAAGAAACATATAATTTGAGTAACCTATATATGCGATATATTAGGTTGACATGGACCATTACACGGGACATTCATGGTTAACACATGACGCGGGTAGGGATACTAGTACGAGAGGTGCAGAGCAAATATACATGTTAGAACTAGGAAGAATATACATAATAGATACCATGGGATGTTAGACGGGGTAGATACCTTGGGATAATGTACTCGATAGAAATCTGACGATGTGATACCTTGACTTATCATAACACCGTAGTTATCATGATACCTTAGTTTACCTTGCCGCAGTAGTTCAACCGGCTACCCTGGTTTATCTATCTTGTAGTTATCCTTATGTTTACTTTCAGTTTATGCATGTCATGTTACCTTTACCTGTTTTTATACTGGAAGTAGATAGGACTTACTCAGTCTTTTTGACTGACCCGTTTTGTTTCGCCTCTTTTCTTCCGTTTCCCCCCCAGGTTACAGGGAGGAAACAATGCAGTTTAGTTCGGACTTCTTCTGCTTGAAGGTCATCATGGATGGCTTGGACTTCTCTTGGCTATGGCTACTTTACTGTTTTACTTAGGGAATAATTTATTAAAAAGTCTTTATGCTTCTTTACTATTGCAAGACAGGTTTTGTTGTACTCTGATGTAAAAGGCTCTAGACCTTATTTATTCATGTTATGAAAGTTTGATTTTACTTCCGCTATTTTATATGTTCTGTCTTGTGATATTTCTGTGCATGTTTACCAATAATGCCCCTCTAAAGCTAGTGCATTCCTTTGCGAGTGACCCTAGCGGAGGCGGGGTGTTACATAAACCTAAAGTTAAAACCGAACAAATGAATTTTCAGTAAGTTCTGGAATCGTGTTTTCTCAAAAACTGTGTTATTCCAAAAAGAGTTCATATACTGCAGAAATTTATCAATGAAAAACGAGTGATCACAGTGTGGTTCAGTTGAAATGATCAAGTTGCAAGGAGTTTCAACAATTTCAGAAAAATCATCATCATGTTTGAAATCACATTCAACAGTCCCATTGTTTTTAACCTCAAGAATTTCAAAGTTTTCAAATGTTTCATTTTCAATTTCAGACCCAACAACATTATTGTCAATCAGCTCAAGAAGTTTTCGCTCATCAAAGTCGTCCTCACCTAAACAGTTGTTACCAACTTTGTCATTTCTTTCAAGTTGACAGTCTAAAGTTGCTAACATTTCAAAATTTTCATAATCTGAGAGAGGAAGATCAAATTGAAGATTGACGTCTTTGTTTTCAAGAGAATTTAAATTCAAATCAATTACAGAGATTTCAACAACTTCATTAAGATTTTCATCAATTTCAAAAATTGTTAGTTGAAAATTTTCGATTTCAGTACGAGTTGAATTTTCAGCAGAAACATCAGTTTGAGTTTGAATTTCAGTTTTGCACCAGAGATTTTTCAAAATTTTCATTTTCATCAACAGTCATATCGTCGGAATCATCAATAATCGTTATGTACTGTTGTGACGAAGTTAATGGCTGACTATTTGTTTCAAAAGAAACATTGGCAGAAAGTTGTTTATCACTAGATTGGGATTTGTAGTTGTTGAACAAGTTTGTAACTTCAGTTTGAAGAAGAGAAATTTGATAAACAATCCGATAAGAAACTTGTTCGCTATTGTCCATTCTTTGAGCCAGTTTTTCAATGTAAGTCAAGCCAAGTTTCATGGAATCCTCAAAGTCATCAACATCATTAGTTCCCTCAAGTAATTGATTTTCTAGATTTTGCCAAAATTCAATGGTGTATTGAGACAGTTGTTCAATGATACGCATGTTTTCGATATCTTTATTTTCAGAAGCTTGTTTTTCATCAAAAGTTCGCGCCCATTCCTTGATTTCCTCGCGACAAATCCAAATTTCATGCATTATTTGATCAATTTCACTCAGGCTTTCTTCAAGAAAATTGGTAGACACATTAGACTTCAAAATGTTGGTTTTTAGATTCGTCGTTTCTATGTGTTCCTCACTGGTTGACCTTAAAAATTCATCAACCTCATCTCTCAGAAGTCGTTCATTATTTAATTTCCACCACAAATATCGCCAAAAATTTAGCTTGTTCGCAACGCATGTTTCAAATTCGATAACCATCGTATTATGAAAATCATTTTGGCGTTCAAAATTTTCGTTGAAACCCGTGTTGAAATTGTTTTGAAATTCAGCATTTTGCTTATCCATTTGCGCTAATAGTCTCCTCATCTCAGATAAATTCTCCTCAATCGTAGAATGGCAGTTTTCATATTGTGGAGCAACAGTTTGTTGAGCATTGTGGAAATTATTCGAAAAGTTTTCAGCTTGAAATTCATTTTGATTTGAATTTAAACCAAAATCATTTAAATTTTGAAAAGAATCGAAATTTTGGTTATACATGGGGCAAGCGCGCATGTACTAGAAGAAGAGAGTTTTTTTTTATTGTTGAAGAAATCAATTGCAAAGCTTGTCGCTCAAAAGAAGCTCCTAAAAAAATATGTTAAAATTAACAACTTCGGATTATATAAATACAAGTCTGGGCCAGGTTCGGACAGGGATTATCAGTGTGCCACGAATCACCGTAGAAACACAACTGAAGGTTTAAGAACCTGTTTGAGTTCGAGACTCTACCGTTCCTTAGACACCTCAGAGAGTATCAATCCTAATTGTCAATTTAACGAATATTTTGTCCTATGAGCTTTTGGGGAATCCTCGAGTCGATTTCAAAAATAAACTTTTCAATTAATCCCACGTTCGATTTACAATTTTAAACCACACATCAACATGCAAAATATTCAGTCACAGAATGAACAGTCTCAGAACAGTCACAGAACAGGAAATTGCAAAAATATATAAAAAAACAAAAAAAAATTTTACAAGCAAGCCGATGCCCTGTAGAAGATTTTTACAAGCAATGTCTATATATATTTTTTATTTGCAGCAGCGGTCCCTGTAGAGATAGAAAATACTCACCTTGATCGGCAGTCCGTCCAGTGCAGTTGAGTCGCGCTAGCGCGTTCACACCCCACTTGGTGTGCAACCGCTCCAACCCGTCTGAATTGTCCGCTGCTTTCTGTTGTTGTCCCCTTCTATTATTTGGTTGACTGCGCTGCGGCACGGGTTCGGGCTAGGAGCCCGATTTTTTTTTTTTTAAGACTTTTTTCTAATTTCCACCGTACCTGCTTTTGAAAAATAAAAAAAAATCTCCTTTGTTTTTTTTTAGAAGATAAAATAAATAACACAAACTAAAAGAAACAAAAAAAAATCAACTAGGAACTAAACTAAAAGGAAAAAAACTAAATAAAATAAATAGCTGAACTAACTTAACTAAAAAAAAAGGGAAAAAGACTAAGCTTAACAAAACAAAAATAAATCAATCAATAAATAAAAACCAGGCAAACTAGACCGAGTCAAAGACCAACAACAAAAAAAATCACAAATCATAGGGCATGATCACAAAACCAAAGTACACCTCCCTTCCCTTTAAATCTAAATCACCTGAGAAAACTAACACCAGCCCTCTTTGCTCAGAAAACAAATCTTGCTTACAAAAAAAGAAATCGAATCAGACCCCTTATTATCTTTTCTTTGAAAAGAGTAAAATTCAGAATATAAAAACACTGAACGTCAAACCGAATAAAATCAAAACTCACGCCCTCTCATAATACACAAATCTCGCCCCCTTTTATTTCTTTCTGAATTTGACCGACCTTAGTTAAAATCGAACCCGGGTTTGAGTGTTCGATGTCAACGATTTTGAATTGGGTGTTCGATTTATGGTTTGAAATCTTCCAATAGGATTTCGATTTGTAAGTTCCCGTCCTTTACCTTCAAGTTTCAATGCTTGTGGCTCGGAGTTAGTTGTTCAGGTGAGGATGGTGTTGAGATGACCTGCGATTGGGTGTCCAAGGGGTTGAATTGGTTTTAATGAGTGGCGGGCTGACTTTAATTTGCAGGAGGGGTGAGCGTTGGCAGAAGTGAAGGAGACAGTGTTGGTTCGGCAAAAACAGGTGATGGCTTTTATGAATTGGTTTGTATGAATGAAGTTGAACAACAAGGAGTAATGGTGGATGATGATGGTCCGACTGTTTGCAGTGTCTGTAGTGGAGAATTTGCAGCAGAAATACAAGAAGAAGAAAGAACAAAAGCAATAGAGAAAGAAAGAAAAGAAATCAAAAGAAAAATCTTTTTTTTAATTGTTGACAAAAAAGGAAGAATTGTAAAAGAGATCGGAAATTGGGAAAGAAAATCTCAAAAATATTTTTATTTATTTATTTATTATGAGACTTGTAGGAAAAGAAATGCAAGCAGTCGAAAAAAATAATAATATTAAAAATGGAAGGGAATCGATGGAAAATGACGCAATTTTTTTTTTCTTGTTATATGGATTGTGGAATCAACAAAAGTAATACCAAATCAATTTAAACAAGAATTTTCTTCTTGTGAAAGAAAACAAAAGGGAACCTAACAAAAATAATAAAAATCAAAACAAAAGTTTTTTTATATATAGAAGAAAACAAAAAGGAAATATAAAATTAAGAAACTAAAAAAAATATAACCCGAAGGATTTACTAAAAAATTACTTTGGTCCCCGGCAACGGCGCCAAAATTTGTTTACGAACAAATTAGACAATTGTAAACAACTGTAAAATCCGTTCGGTTTTCCTAAACAACAAGGATTGTTGTAGAGGGTGTCGAACTCTGGGACCAAAAATATTTTAATTAATAAATCCAATCAAGTTATTCCAAATTTTGATTGGTTGCAAACACAGAAAATAAACAAAAAGAGAGTTTTAACAATAAGAGAAAGCAATTAGGGGATAATGACATAGATTAGATTCACACTCATCAATAGCCAACAAATAAATATAGATCTAATTCATGTTTCTGTCACAAACACGAATCAACGATAAATAGATTCTTAGAAACAAATAAGTAAATAACGACAAGCATAGCCTATGCAGGAGCTGAGCTCTTAAACAACCATAGACTATCAGGACAGATTCACAAATTAATTTCTAAAACCCTAAAATTAGATCTAAATCTGATAATTGTTAGATCAAACACGAATATACCCTGTGAAGGAGCATAGCTCTTAAACGACACAGAATATGAAGGTTCAGATCTAACCCTTGATTCAGAACCAGATCTACATGTATACAGTCCTCATCTATTGGCTATGTGATTCATGTTGAATCATATCTATTAGCGTCATCACCCCCTAATCAAAGGGGATTAGCTAGACATAACTAAAGAAGAAGAGAAAAGGAAAATAACAGACATGAACATAAATAAAATATAAAATAAAATAACAACTGAGAGAAAGGTGAAGAAGAGTTTTATTCTGTTAGACCCAAATGTGGTTCTAACACCCAAATTGATTAGAAACAAGGTAAAGTAAAGCAGAAATAAAAAAGAACACACAAGATTTATAGTGGTTCGGCGAAGAAATGCCTACGTCCACTTAGTTTTCACTATATTCAGTAATTCAGTTACAAATGCAATGTAAGATTCGCTCACAACTCACTTTTGTTCACTCAAATGATTAAAACAAGAAATGAAAGATGATTTGGATTTTCCGGGAGCAAAGGAATTCGGATGATGGAGGTACTTGGATTCTCTAAAGTGCTAAAAAAAAGATCCTTCTCTTTGTCTCCAGGTGGGGTATTTATAGGTGTGAATTTGTCTGAGATTCAATCCGGGTCGGAACACGTGTCATCCATCGCTCTTTCTTCGGGTTCGGATGGGCTATCAGGCGGACAACGCATCCATGAGATGGACGTTAGAGGTAGGAATTAGTCATACCCGGTCCGGTTCTCCAGGCGACTTTATAGGAGATTTTCCTGGAGAAAGGGTGCGGGTCGGAGACGTGCAGGTTGGGGGCTCGGATCGGAATACCCGATCCGAACTGGAGCAGCTTGGACGTCTCTTCTTCTCTAATCATACCCCGCTCCGCTCCAAAGTCGTGGCAAGTAGAAGGCTTTCCGATCCGATCAGGTACGCTTTGCCAACCTATCCAGTAGGAGCTCCCCGATCCGAACAGGGGACTCTTCCCGACCCGAACCGAACGGCTGCTGCTACCTAATCTAGATTGTAGAGTCTCCTGCCGATCCGAACCGGAGTCTTATAACTTGACATACTCTTCAATGGTTGATTTCTTGACTTTGTGTTGCCTAGTTCACAAAGTAGGCTAACATTTTGCCCCCTCAAAGGATGCTTTCGTTTTACAAAGCGTGCTTTGATGTCGTTTAACCAGAATTGTCACGAGTAATGCACAGATTCCTGTTCGGTTCGGCGTCCGACCCGAACACATCTTCTTCGTTTCAGATCAAATTTGGGTACTCATCTCGCCATGTAATGCTTCTTGCAGGTATGCTCCTTCTTTACTCTCCTTCTCTTCAATTCGAGTCGGATGCTAAATCGTCGTGTGAAATTTCCACTCGGTTCGGGTTCCGATCCGAAGCGTATTCGTGGATTTAGTTCTTAGACACTGGGCCTTCAGAGAAAGTTGTGCTACTGGGCTTCCACCCCGGTCCGATCGGGCGAGACAAAATAGGGAGACGAGGAGTCAACTCCATTCTTTATATAAACTCATCACCGTCTTCATTTCTTTCTTCTTCGTTTCTATTGCGGCTCGGATCCAAGCATTGAAAACCTTAAAAACTCTAAAATTCCGAACTCCTTTCTTGTAGATTCCTCAAATCAAGCACATAGGTAGCTTTTTAATCTCGAATAACATCGTAATAAACGTTCTCGATTTCACTTTACGGTCGATTGGAACGGTTTAGACACAGAGCTTCGTTTGAATTCCACGTCGTTACTGGTGGATGCGCCGTCACTTCGAGGCGTCGCGAGGCTGGAGAGGGCAAATTTCTGCCCTTAACAAATAGCTTTGGCGATGAAACAGACTCGTTCGTGAGAAAGGGGGAGAAGAGGAAGAAGACAAGGAGCGTGGTGACCAACTGGAGTCGGCTCGGGTAGAAGACGAAGGAGCGGGAAGGAAGGAGTATGATAAGGGATCGGTCCGGGTTTCATACTTTAGAAAGACAGGGAGGACAGAAAACGTCGGTTCGGGTCGGGGAAGTGAAGGTCGAAGTAAAGGGATCGGTTGAGTGGTGCTAGTTCGGTTCGGATCGGGCCATCCGATCCGATCAGATCAGCCCTGCCTCCGAGCCCATTGCTTCCCTTGTCTTGAACTGGCCCTGCTCTAATGACGCATCCGAACCGATTACTATCTGTGTTTGTATTGAGCCAGCCATCACACACATATCCGAACCGATCCGAACATATCAAACTTGGCCCATAAAGACTACCCAATTAATTCAACTGATGCTTACTCTAGATGAATATACTTCGCGAACAGTTAGGATAGTGCCTCACGAACATTAACGAGAATCAAGGACAAATCTGGCTGTCATTTTCTCTTTAAAGCTTTGTCTTGCACTGCTGTACTTCTATTTTGTATTTCCCACATTTGTTGCATACACTTTAGTTCACACACATACACAAAAAAGGGGACACGGGATAATTCACTCTAATCCGTGCTATTGCTTCTTCAATAGTTTCACGACAATGAGGCCCAGACGCTCTTCTCGTTTAGCTGAGAGGAAAGAAGCTCCAGAAACTTCCAACAAAACCACTCTCGAGGATATATCTTCTTCATCTGACCCAGAATGGGATAGCGAGGGTCCGGATTACGGAGTTGGTCATCGGGAAAACGATGAAATGTCTTCAGAAAATGAAGTTTCCCTAGGCTTTGAGGAGGAAGGAGGGATTGGTGACAACCGAGCGCCCGATGAATTTGACTCAGCCATTATATTGGAATCACCTCCAGATTCCGTAGAATCAACAATTGACAATGACCGACTCGTGAGAATTTGCTTGAAGTATGGAATAATGAAGAGGGACACTCTAGTGCCCTCACGTTCTGATCGTCCACATAACCCTCCAGAAGGATATATGACGGTCACTCGTCTGATGTGCATGGTTGGCGCTATTCCTCCTTTCTCGCCTTTCATCGTCGACTTCTTAAGACAAATGCGGATTGCCCCCATGCAGCTGCATCCCAATTCATACGCCTATCTGCATACCTTATTCATAGCATATCGCGAAATTCTAGGCGTAGAGCTTACATTTGACGATGTTCATTTCTTCTACAATTTCAAACATCGGACTAGAGAAACCCCTTCTTTCTGTTACTTTGAGTCGGTCCCAAAAAGGAAGATAATCTCTACGCCGTTCAGCAGCAAAGCTGGAGATTCCAGGCTAGAATGGTTCTATATAAAGCAACAGTCTGGATGCGCCAGAAGATGGACAAAATCAAGTAAAGCATTGATTTTCTGAACCCGGGCTCTATACACTTGAATCATCAACCTGACCTGTTTTCCTTTTTTGTTTGCAGTCGACAATCCCAAACAGATATCAGACCAAGTGTTCTTTGATCGGATGCATTGTCTTCTTAATGGCGATCAAAAATTCTTAACAATCGACGAGGTCCTTAAAGATGAATACCTTCACTTCCATGGGCTGCTATCTGTTTTTCGCAGCATTGGACATGGGACGGTTCCATACGCGTACATTCCTCCAGTGGAGGTGGTCCCAAAGATAGGAGAGGGCTCAGGAATTCCTACCGCTTCTCTTCATACTTCACCCTCTCCGTCTTCTACGCAAGATGACGAACTGGCTAATCTGTCCAAAGAACATCGTGAAGGATACAATGCCCCCGAAGGAACTACTTCTCTAGATAAGTCAAAATCTTCCCAAGAGTCGCCACTTCACGCTTCAGAAGGGGATGTCCCTAGCGCCGACGAGCACATATTCCAGGGTTTGGGGGATCTCCCCTTACCTGAGACGATCTATACTTCAGAGGATTTCAGGAAGGATCCTTTAGTCTTCACTTCTTCCGAAGAAACTACTCCTGCTAAGGCCAAAGAGCCTGCCCGCACTAGTCTAGCTTCAGACTCGGGTTGGTTGGGGGGGGCACACACACCACTTAGGATGCACTTTACACCACTGTATTAACATTCATTGCACTTCTTTTCCGCATGAATTCGTTGGTTCTGAACTTCGTTTATTTATCGTGCAGGTACAATGTCTCGATCCTCTTATGATATAAGAAAGCTTCGCCGCAGCATGTTCAATCCTCCTCAGGATGCCGAGTATGACCGCCGGGATGACCGCGGCAGGGAAGAAAGAAGACCCTATGATCCTTATCGATCTCGATCCTCACGTTCCCGCTCACCAGTTCGGCCGGAACAAGAAAAATACAAAAGCTATCAAGGTCGTAGGGAGGAGGATAGACCACAATCTAGGGATTCCACTTCCTCCCATGAAAAGCGGAGTAGAGAGAAGACACCTCCAAAGGAAACTGGGTCTAAAAGCAAGCAAAAAGTCCCTGCTACTAAGCGACCTCGAACAGACAGGGGTTCTACAGAATCTTCCTCAGGAAGGGACACTGAACTAACAATCCTCGCCCCTCCTCCACCAGATGCGGGAACCGCCGTAAGGCTGGCATACTTAAAGGAGCAATTTCCCGAGCACTACTTCGAGACTCTGACCTTTCTACCTTCCCTTGAACCTATTTCTTCTAAGTGGGCAGAGGAGGCCAGAGCAAAGATTGATTTGGTGGAAAAACAATATACCGAAATGTTCAAGTATTCCCGCACTCTCTCTAGAATCATTCGCACGCTAATGACAAATGCCGACTCAATGCACAAAACTGCAGAGGAAGATGCTAAGGCCCTAAAAACCTTAGGAAAAAATTTAGAAGATACTCAAGCTCAACTAGCTATTGCTCAGAAGAACGCTTCTAACTTCAAACAACAGTTTGAGGATATGCAAAAGCGCTATCATGATTTGCTAGAATCCCACACTCAGGAGCGTTCCGAGTTGAAGAAGCAAGCTGACGAAGCCAAATCAGAGGCTGCTAAGACACGTCTCGCTTACGTTGAGCTTGAGCAGAAGAACGCCGAGTTAGCGAAAAGGAGTGCTGAGTTAGAAAAGAAAAATGCCGACTTGGCTTCAAAATTGTTAGAGGCGGAAAACAGAGCTGCTCTGGCTGAAGGCAATGTGGAGTGCGCTATTAAATCCGCGGAGGAAACCCGCAAGCAATTGTCTGATGCGGAGGCTGAAATTCAAGGTTTCGGCGAGCTAATGATTGAATTCTTTGCGCACATTATTCGTCGCCGAAACATTTCCTGGATCGAGGACTATCCATCCACTTTGGTTCATGTGTGGAATCAAATCGTCGAGTGGGAAAAAGAAGAGCTTAAGGTCGACTCCCTCGATGAAGATAAGCTGATGGAGAAATATTTGAGAGACGACGAACCAGAGCGCCTAGCCGAAGGGCGCCGTTTAATTGCTGAAGCCATGGAAGAAGAGAGGCGGAAGTCTAAACAGAAAACCATTCCTGAAGCTGGTTCCTCTTCTTCTGCCCCTGCAACTCCCGAAGTAGAAGGGTATGATCCCGAAAACCCGGGAATCCCCCGAACCACTCTGCTATCTCCTATTCCTGAAATAACTCCAGAGGTAGTAGTCACCCCTGCTGAAAAGTCTTCAGAAGGTATCCTTATCTTTTCTCCTCAATTTGTCAAGGCTACTACTACCTTTGGCTACATAACCGAACGTTCGATGAAAAATCCTTTGCTCTCGCCTGAGTTGATAACCAATGTTTCTCATTTTGTAGGCGTTGAATCCTCCGCGAAGACAGATGTCGTTCAAGGAACTACCACTGGGACAAAGCCCGCTGATAGGGTCAAAGAAGGGGAAGACAAGGCTGCTTCCACAGACTTGGGGGAAAGAATTGAATCAACTAAGGTGACTACTCCCCATGACGAAGAAATGATTGCAGCTTTAAAAGACGACGGAGGAGACGAGGGGCATGATGAGGAACCAGAAGTTACAATAACCGGGGAGTCGAGAAGCGCTGAGGACATTACCTTGGCTGCCATGAAGGCTGATCAAGACAAGCGCTTGCAATTAAAGGCTGAAGAATTAGACCCTGAGGTTCTCAAGCCCCTCGCCGTGGTGGACGCAGGTTCAAGGTTAGTTGTTAAGCTCTCAACTAGATCTATTACCGAAGAACTTGCTAAAAAATCTTCTTTTGACTCCAGTGCCCAGCCCTCCGGGAAGAAGTCTGCCGGCTCCAGTGCTACACCTTCAGGGAAAAAGAAATCAAAGCGAATTTTGACTGAAGCAGAGAGGGAAGCAAAGGATGCGGAAAAAGCTGCCAAGAAATCGAAGGCTCATCCCAAACCCAAATAGTGGGTTCTCCTGTGTCCTTTTAGCATCTTTGTAAATCAATAAGTGCTGCCACCACAGCAGCTCCTGCACTTTCTTTTTTAGTCATTTCCCTGTACAAATTTATTCATTTGTAAATAAAAATAATTCACTTTTCGCAATGTTTATCTGTTAGCAGCTCTGCACTTATGTAAAAATGCATATCTATAGTTATGAAACAAAGTTGTGAAGAGGGGAGATATGTGTATGGGTATGTGTCCCCAGTCAATCTCCGTAAGTTATTCAGTGCTTAACCATGCAATCTGAATGCTCCCGATTCTCTAACGGGATAGCATTTCCTGTGTCATCAATATCGGTTATTTTTCCTGGCATTTCTTTTATACTCTTTCTCATTCTCTTGAGAATTAGAGTTCGAGTTCAGTTATTTGTTTATTCCCCGATCGTTCAACGGGAAAAGATTTCTTTCTCGGCGCTCGGTCGGAAACGCCTTTATACTCTCTTTCTCTCTGGAAAGTTAGAGTTCGGAGTGAACCTCTTTCTCAGCGCTCAGTCGGAGACGCTTTTATACTCTCTCTCTTTCTCTGGAGAGTTAGAGTTCAAAATAGAATTTCTTTTTCAGCGCTCAGTCCGAGACGCTTTTATACTCTCTCTCTTTCTCTGGAGAGTTAGAGTTCAGAATGTCGTTTTCTCATTCTTTTATGTCTTATTGCACAAATATTCATTGTGCTTCTTTTTATGCCCAAACTGTTTTAACCTTTTTAGGCTCTAAGTTATCCTGTATTTTATAATCACAACAGAACAACTAACGAATGTAAATGCATAAAAGTAAATAACACACAATATTTTTATAGTGGTTCAGCTAAGTCATAGCCTACATCCACTTTATAGTCCTTTATTCGTATCGTCATATTTTCCAAAGGCAAGTCGTGCCTTATTACAAAGTTTACAGGAAGAACAGCAAAAAGTATAGCATTTCTAATCCAAATATCGCATTAAGTGTTGGGCATTCCATGCTCGAGGGACTTCTTCGCCATCTACGGTCGTTAACTTGAATGTTCCTTTATCAAGTTTCCGTTGGATGACAAAGGGTCCTTCCCATTTTGGGCCGAGGTGAGGAAGAGATGGAAAAACTCTCTTTAGCACCAAATCCCCTGGTTCAAAGGTTCTGAGGCGAACTTTTTTGTCATAATAGCGTGCCATCTGACGCCGATGCCTTGCTGCACGCAAGTCTGCTTCGTCCCTTTTCTCTTCGACCTCATCAAGAGACTCAAGTAGAAGTGCCCGATTCGTCATCGGGTCATAATAAGTAACCCTGTGGGAAGGAACCTCCAGTTCAACTGGAATTACTGCTTCTGAGCCAAAGGAGAGAGAGAAAGGGGTATGACCGGTAGCCGTTTTAAACGTTGTTCGATATGCCCACAAAGCTAGGGGCAATTCATCAACCCATTTTGCCTTTGCACGCTCCAACCGTTTCTTGAGGATGGATTTTATAACTTTGTTTACCGCTTCTACTTGCCCATTCGATTGTGGATAGGCGACTGCAGTATATCGCTTGTCTATCTTATATTTCTGGCAAAAATTTCTGAACTCAGAGCTATCAAACTGGGTTCCGTTGTCAGTTATAATTGTCCTTGGGATTCCGAACCGACATATAATATTTCTGACCACAAAACTTATCACTTTTCTTGCGGTGATCTTGGTTAAGTGCTCAGCTTCCACCCATTTCGTGAAATAATCCACGGCTACTATGGCATACTTAGCCCCTCCTTTAGCAATTGGTAAAACTCCAATGATATCGATACCCCATGTGGCAAATGGCCAAGGACTCACCATCGATTTTAGCTGAGTTGACGGTGCCCTGGGGATTTTGGCGAATCTCTGGCACTTATCGCAGCGTCGTGAATAATCAGCTGCATCTTTGTTGATCGTAGGCCAGAAGTATCCATACCGCAATATTTTCTTTGCTAAAGTTTGACCTCCTGTATGATCTCCACACTCACCTTCGTGCACTTCTCTCAGTACACGTTTGATGTCGTCGTGTGCGATACATCGTAACAGGGGCATAGAAAATCCTTGTCTATAGAGGGTATCGTCTTGCATAACATATCTGGCAGCTTTGCGAACCACAGCTCTTTTCTCACTTTTCTTCGATGGGAGTGTCCCATTCTTAAGAAAACTCTTGATTGGAGTCATCCATGACTCCTTCTCTGGTTCCGCTTCAAGAACGAATTCAATTTCCATTGACTCAAAGCTTGGCGATTCCAATGTTTCGATTGGAATTATCTCAGTCCCTTCTGGATTGTCAGAACTAGCCAGTTTTGCCAGTCTATCCGCTTTCTGGTTTTCAATTCTAGGAATATGTGTTATGCTGTACCGTTCTAAGCTACTTAATAGCTCTTTCACCTTCTTGAGGTAAGCGACAAGTCGAGGTCCTCGAGCCGCGAACTCCTCTCGCACTTGACAAACAACAATCTTAGAGTCACAAAATATGTCCATCACTTTTACTCCGAGGTCTTTAGCGAGTTTCAGCCCGGCAATCAGGGCTTCATACTCAGAGTCATTGTTTGTTGCTGAAAATTCTAATCGCAGGGCGTAATGTAACGACCGTCCCTCCGGGGTGACTAAGACAATTCCAGCTCCGGATCTTCGGTCATTTTTAGCTCCATCTGTATATAGTTTCCACGGATTCATCTCTAGCTTATCCTCAGATTTAACCACTCGATCATTGATTATCTCTTCCTCTGGAATGGTGAACTCCGCAATAAAGTCTGCTAGAGCTTGCCCCCTGATTGACTTTCGTGGTTGAAAATTCAAATCAAACTGGCTCAGTTCTATGTTCCATTTAATCAACCTTCCCGACGCTTCGGGTCTTTGCAACACCTGTCTTAACGGCTGATCGGTATATATGGTTATTGGATGGGCTTGGAAGTAGTGACGAAGTTTTCGGGATGCAATCAGGAGGCTGTAAGCAAGCTTCTCGATCTTAGGGTAGTTGCGCTCTGCCGCTGCCAATTTCTTACTCACATAGTATACTGGCCTTTGTACTTTGTCTTCTTCTCGAACCAGAGCTGTGCTGACAGCGTGGGCCGAGACTGCTAGATAAACAAATAGTTCTTCGTGATCTACGGGCTTTGACAAGATTGGCGGTTTCTCTAACAGCTCCAACAGATTTTGGAAGGCCTCGACACAATCGGGAGTCCACTGGAAGTTCTTCTTTCCCCTTTTTATCAAATCAAAAAAGGGAACACATTTATCGGTGGCTTTAGAGATGAACCTACTCAACGCCGCTACCTTTCCTGCCAGACTTTGGACGTCTTTAATTCTTCTTGGTTCCTCGATATTCCTAATCGCCGCTATCTGGCTAGGGTTGATCTCAATTCCTCGGGAACTCACAATGAAGCCAAGGAACTTTCCCGACGCCACTCCAAATGAACATTTTAAAGGATTCAATTTCATACGGTATTTTCGCAAGATGCCAAACATTTCCGCTAAGTCTTGCGTATGATTGGAAGACTGCTTTGATTTAACAAGCATATCGTCCACATAAACTTCCATAGTTTTTCCTATTTGATCATAAAACATTCTATTTACCAACCGCTGATAAGTAGCTCCAGCGTTTTTTAATCCGAACGGCATTACAACATAACAATATAATCCCAAATTCGTAATGAAACTTGTATGCTCTTGGTCTGGCACATGCATAGGAATTTGATTGTATCCAGAGTATGCATCCATGAAAGAGAGAAGTTCATGACCTGCTGTCGAATCTACAAGCTGGTCAATCCTGGGAAGTGGGAAACTATCCTTTGGGCAAGCCTTATTTAAATCTGAGAAGTCAATACAAGTTCGCCACTTTCCGTTTGGCTTCTTTACCAAGACAGGATTCGATATCCAGTCGGGATAAGTCGAATCTCGAATAAATCCATTTTGCTTCAGTTTCTCTACTTCCTCTTTGAGGGCAGCCGACCTCTCTGGGCCCAGCGTGCGTCTCTTTTGCTTCACAGGCGGATGCTTCAGATTTACATTCAATTTGTGACTAATAATGGAAGATGATATCCCACACATGTCAGCATGGGTCCAGGCGAACACATCTAAGTTTGCCTTCAAGAAGTCCGTCAGCTCTTCAGCACGGCGTGGATCCAATTGGGAACCGATCTTCAAAACTTTCGTTCGGATCAGCTTTATCAACAGGAATTTCCACTGTCGTTTCATTAGGAGTTGCATTCCTAGTCTCTGGTTCCTCGTCTTTTCGAGGATCCAGGTCTTCAGGCGTTCCTTTGGGCAACTCCTTTGGGTTCAATCTCTCTAATTGCTATGCCGAGTCCTCCTGTGAGGGAGATGAGGCATTCTTACACTCGGCATTAACTCCTTTCATCAACATCTTCAGTTCGGCCACATAGCAGGCCCGTCCAGAAACCTGATCCCCTCTTATTACTCCAGTCCCGACTTCGGTTGGGAACTTTAGTAACAAGCACCATGGGGCGATACAAATTCTAAACTCAGCGAGGGCAGGCCTCCCTAAAAATGCGTTATATGGCGAATCTACGTCCAGTACTACAAACTGAAGCATTC
Source organism: Allium sativum (assembly GCA_030737875.1). Taxonomy (NCBI): domain Eukaryota; kingdom Viridiplantae; phylum Streptophyta; class Magnoliopsida; order Asparagales; family Amaryllidaceae; genus Allium; species Allium sativum. The sequence continues at coordinate 208,550,167 of CM060925.1, forward strand.
GCACTCTTCTACGTTCTCCTTGCCCTAGGGTCACAGGCAACTCTATATACCCCATAGGAGCTGTCGTCGCTCCGTTGAAACCTCTAATCCATCCTTCACACGGTTTCAGATCTTCAGGCTCAAGTTTCATCTGATCAAATGACTTCTTGAACAAAATATTAACTGAACTTCCGTTGTCTACTAGTACCTTATGGACCAAAGCCGGCCCAATAGTGGTAGTAATAACCAACGGATCATTGGTGGGAGATTGTATTCCCGTGTTGTCTCGGCTGCGAAACACCACGTCATCGAACATGGTTTTTTGTTGTTTGATGGGGGTGACATCTTCCAACTCATCACCTTCATTCACATCTAGATGCTTGGCAGCATTCACATATTGGTCCATTGACCTAAAGCTTCGGATTGCCGGGTGTGGTCCACCTACTATGGAGTTGATGACAATCCCTTTACCTTTCTGCTGCGCGGTAGGCTTAGGAGCAGGTAGGATTTGCTTTGGAGCCTGCTCTCCTTGCCCCCTGTCCCTTGGGGCAACCTTGTACTCATCCAACTTTCCTTCACGCAGCAACTTTTCAATTACATCCCTCAAATGCCGACACTCATTGGTCGAATGTCCATGTGTTCCGTGAAACAAGCAAAATTTCCCTGTCGCCATTTCTTTCTCGGTCGAATCACGAGGTGGCGGTCTTTTGTACTGCAACACATTGTACGTATCCAGGTAAATATTTTCCAGGGTGTCATTCAATGGTGTATAGTCCTCGTAATTCTGGAATCGGGGCCTTTTGTTAGGGTCGCTTCCCCTATTCCTGTTTCTCCTGTTACCGTTCGAATTACGGTTGTTGTTGTTTCCCCTATTTCCAGTATTGCCGTTTCCACCCTTATTTCCTACATTTACTTCAACCTTGCCGGAACTTTCCCCAGACTGCTTCACGGCAATATTACTCTGCACATTCTCCTTCGAAGCTGTCTCAGACTTTCTTTTCCGGTTTGCCCGGGCCTCCTCTCGTCTTAGATAAATATCGGCTTTTTCGTAGAATATCGCCCTTGTGGAGGGCGTCTTCCCAGAAAGGTAGTCTCCAAACTCAGATTCAGGATCGACTCCTTCCTTCAATGCCATCAGAATAGTGGGCTCATGCGGGTCACTGACCTCAGTTACAGCTTGGTTAAAACGATCTAAATATGCCCTTAAAGACTCTCCTGGTGCCTGTTTGATCCGCGACAATTCAATAACACTCTTGGACTTGCGGGCATGTAGTCGAAACTGGTTCATGAAACGCTCACTTAGTTCTTTGTAATTAGAAATTGAACGAGGAGGAAGCCGGGTGAACCAGAACAATGCCACATCTTCCAGGTAGATTGGGAATGCTTTGCACTTTACTTCATCAGGGGCAGCAGCGGCGTTCATAAGCCACGAATACCGCATCAAATGCTGTCCCGGATCAGTCCTTCCGTTATACTTGTCCATCTGTGGCAAGTTAAAGCGTCGGGGAAACTGGAAGTCTAGGATATCGTCAGTGAACGGGGTATGGCTTCGCTCGATGCCATAGTCTTCATTTGTATAATTCCGGCTCTCAGACATAATTCGGCGAACCATTGCCTGTACATCGGCACTAGTTAGGGGCTGCTCAGGTTCCCTGGCCCTAGTGTCCGAGTTTCTTCGGGGCTCTTGCTCTGGAGATGCCCTTCTTCTTCGAGCTGCCTCTACTCGATTCCTTTCCCTGTGTTCCCGGTCGATCTCGGGAAGAGGGGATTGGAGTCTTTGCCCCCGAGTAGGGCTATCGTTTCCTAACGCTCGTGCGATATCCTCACGAGATCCCAATGATCCAAACGTTAGCTGCTCCACGTTCTGAGGTCGTTCGAGTGGCCTTCGCTCACGGGGCCTCTCTTCCTCGGAGGATGAAGATTGATCTACGGGGGTGTGACGAACCGGTGATGGAGTTCTCTGCCGGCGGAGCTCATTGATTTCCCGACTCATGAGCCTCATATTTTCCTGCATCATGAGATTAGTGCGCTCATGAACTCTCATAGCTTCCCTCGTGCTCTCAAGCATATCAAGCAAGCGCGAGAAATCTCCTTGTGTGATGGGAGCAGCTGGATTAACCTGGTCTCCAACCCTGGCAGCTGGAATTGGAGCATTCGCGGGGACTCGAGTAGATGTTCCAGCTTCACCAAGCATCGGGTCGGATCGGAGGTAGGAAGTCGGGTCGGATCGGAGCTGGGGTGCCTGTTCGGATCGGTGTGCAGCGAGCAAGTCGGGTCGGTTCAGACTGGGGGAGTGCACCGCTTCGGAATCTCCTACCCGGATCGGATCGGAGCTCTCCCCTTCCCTTCGGTTCGGATTTCCTGCATTGATTCTCCCTGCTGCTGAACTCTGCCCCCGAGACCTTGTTACAACAGCATGTTGCTGATCTTCGCCAGCTCCATTTCCTTGAACAGACTGAACTTCTTTGCCTTTTCCTTTGGCCATGAGTTTTCAACAATTACTTCAACGAATGCAAGAAAGTGGAGAAACTTAAGGATTCACTTCTTTGAACTCAACGGTCCAAAAAGTAGAAAGAGATCCCGGAAAATAAAGGATTTAGATGAGGATTCTCAGTGAAAGCACCAAAATGTTAGACCCAAATGTGGTTCTAACACCCAAATTGATTAGAAACAAGGTAAAGTAAAGCAGAAATAAAAAAGAACACACAAGATTTATAGTGGTTCGGCGAAGAAATGCCTACGTCCACTTAGTTTTCACTATATTCAGTAATTCAGTTACAAATGCAATGTAAGATTCGCTCACAACTCACTTTTGTTCACTCAAATGATTAAAACAAGAAATGAAAGATGATTTGGATTTTCCGGGAGCAAAGGAATTCGGATGATGGAGGTACTTGGATTCTCTAAAGTGCTAAAAAAAAAGATCCTTCTCTTTGTCTCCAGGTGGGGTATTTATAGGTGTGAATTTGTCTGAGATTCAATCCGGGTCGGAACACGTATCATCCATCGCTCTTTCTTCGGGTTCGGATGGGCTATCAGGCGGACAACGCATCCATGAGATGGACGTTAGAGGTAGGAATTAGTCATACCCGGTCCGGTTCTCCAGGCGACTTTATAGGAGATTTTCCTGGAGAAAGGGTGCGGGTCGGAGACGTGCAGGTTGGGGGCTCGGATCGGAATACCCGATCCGAACTGGAGCAGCTTGGACGTCTCTTCTTCTCTAATCATACCCCGCTCCGCTCCAAAGTCGTGGCAAGTAGAAGGCTTTCCGATCCGATCAGGTACGCTTTGCCAACCTATCCAGTAGGAGCTCCCCGATCCGAACAGGGGACTCTTCCCGACCCGAACCGAACGGCTGCTGCTACCTAATCTAGATTGTAGAGTCTCCTGCCGATCCGAACCGGAGTCTTATAACTTGACATACTCTTCAATGGTTGATTTCTTGACTTTGTGTTGCCTAGTTCACAAAGTAGGCTAACATATTCCAAGAAGAGAATTACAGAATAAAACTAAGTGTGTCTTTACATGAATGAGATACAAGGTATTTATAGCTGATATGACAAAGACTACTTGGCAAATTCCACAATGTGGGACTAAAGAATTAGCCCAAATAACACATAAGCTAGTGTGAACGGGGTTGTAGAGTAAGAGGCCTTGTAAGTGAGCCAGTGTGAACGCGTGCAGTGCATGAATGAGAAGCCTTGAAAAGGAGCTAATGTGAACGCTACATGAGTGAAATGGTCTGCAATTGAGCCAATGTGAACACAATATGAGTCTTTAGTGAGCCAAATCTACCCAACTGAACTCTATTTGCAACCGTTCTTCAAGCTTTAAACCCTTCAAGCTTTAGTAATTTTAACTTCACTCTTTTTCAGCAAATTCTTCATGCTTTATTCATCAAATGCTCTAAACCATGATTTTTGTCAACAATCTGAAAACACAGCTATAAATACACAATATCAATTATTCAAAAGATAAAATACGATAAATATGCGGATAAAATATACACATTTACGTGTATATCATCATCATATTTATTTATTTTAGCACTTTAGTAATTAATTAGGTTGAAAAATCTTAATATTAAGCTAAAAAAATTCATTAATGTTCATTGACTTATCGATCATTTGCAGAGCGGATAATTATCCAATATCTGTCTGTATCCACGAATGCGGATATCCAATATTCAAAAATGGTTTTGGATGCGGATACGGATATGACACTATCCGCATCCGAAAGTATCCGTTGACAGCTCTAATTTCATGTAAATTGTAATTCATGTCAAAATTTTGTGAGTAGGAAGAGTGCATGTTGGTGGGCTGTGGCAGAGATGGACCAGCGTTTCGAAATTATAATTTCGTATGATTAGTTTACAAACTTTCTTGATGTAACTTTTTTAGTTCTTTTTAATATGTGCATTTAAGGTTGAACAACTTGAAGATTTGTAGAGTTGCATATAAGTTCTAGCTATATTTGAAATAGCAGCATGTCTGGGTACATTGTTGAAATATGATATACTTTTCGTATTAAAACTAAACATTTTTTATGTAATATACACTAAATTCAGTGAAATATATTATAAATTTAAATTGGTATCATATTTTATGTATTGTGTAAATTTTGTAGCTCATCTATCTTTATATTCGAGTACAATATTAGCTCTATCATTTTTGTTGGTATGAGCAGGTTATGCATGTTGAAATTGAGGTATTTGATTTATTAAATAAATTAACAAATTATATGTCGCTAATATTTTTTTAAAATGTGTTAAACTTGAAATTACAGAATTAACTTAATATATGGATAAAGAAGTAGCGGAACAAAATTGAGAATGGCTTTGTAGAGTAATTATAAAGACCTTAATGCGATGTTACTTGCGTTATAGATATAATCTTTTATCTAAATTGTTTTTTAGTTTGATGATATAATTGATTCACAAATTACTTTTTCATTGTTGTTTATATACGTCAGTTAATGTGTGTGTGTCAAAAATAATTTTTACTATTATATATATATATATATATATATAAGGAAGGTTATATGGCACCCCATTTTGTTGGCATCCCTTTTGCACCTCTATAATAGCCTCTTATTTATTATTTATTAAGTTAGTGGGGGGAGAGAGAATTAGTGGAAGGAGAGAGAAAGAGGATTGTGTGGTGGAAATCAGGGGGGCTAAAGGGGTGCTGGACTATTTGGGGTGCTCTTGATCGCTCATATATATATATATATATATATATATATATATATATATATATATATATATATATATATATATATGGCGAGCGTTCAACGACACCCCAAACAGTGCAGCACCCCTAAATGCCCTCTGATTTCCACCACATATTCCATTTCTCTCTCTCTCAACTCATTCTCTCACCTCCCACCCACTTATTTCAATATAAATGCTTGGTTTATATAGGAGGGCAAATAGGGTGCTCACTATTTGGGGTGTCATTGAACGCTCTCTCTCTCTCTCTCTCTCTCTCTCTCTATATATATATATATATATATATATATATATATATATATGAGGAGGGTTATATAGCACCCCTTTTCCATGGCACCCCATTTGCACCTCTATATTAGCCACACATCTATGATTAAATAAGTTAGTGGGGGGAGAGAGAGTTAATGGGAAGAGAGAGAAACGGGATTGTGTGGTGGAAATCAGGGGGCTAAAGGGTGCTACACTATTTGGGGTGCTCTTGATCCTAGCTTATATATATATATATACACACACACACACACACATGCATATACATGAGTGTTCCGCTACACCTCTTATATTGCACGTGAACTCTCCGCCTTATTCTCCATCACCAATTTCTCCACTCATTCTCTCTTCCCATTTCAATACTATTTCTTAGTGGAAAGAGAGAGAATGAGTGGTGGAGATTAACGGGGAGAGTTCACGTGCAATATATGAGGAGCGTTCCGCTACACCTTTTATACTGCACGTGAACTCTCCTCCTTATTCTCCACCACACAAATCTCCGCTCATTCTCTCTCTTTCCATTTCAATATTATTTCTTAGTGGGAAGAGAGAGAATGAGTGGGGAAATGGGTGATGAAGATTAAGGGGGAGAGTTCACGTGCAATAAATATAAGAGGCGTAGCGGAACGCTCCTTATATATGTATGTATGTATGTATATGTATATATATATATATATATATATAATTGACATGCTTTTTGGTTGAAATATATATATGTAATTGACATGTTTTTTGGTCGAAGCTATCACGCGTCAATAAGATCGTCAGCAAACACAAAACGATTTGGTCGAAGTCACAACAAAAACATAAAATGGCATGAAACCCCTTTAGATGACCTCTTTTTGACTCGAAAACCTGAATTATGGTGATTTGCACTGTAACTCTTGTAGCTTTGAGTTAGCTTCAGGTACAACTTTCGTTTTGGCCCAAACAGCCTTACGGTTTAAAAGTTACGCCCGTTTTCGTGAACACGCGTCGATCGCTTAAAACTACTCACACAACTCAACCCGGCAAAGGCGAAAGTCGATAAAACAAAGCCCCGGATTCTCGCATCCATGGTCTTGCTTCATTGAATCTCGCATCCCTCCACCTCGCCTCCAAAGCTCCGCCTTGCATCACCATACATCACCTAGGACCAAATCGCATCACACGCTCCTAATCCACCCACATCGCATCCCTACACTACCCGACCAACAAAGCATTGCATCCACCGGGATGTGATACTTCACATCCCTTCGGATGCGTTACATCGCATCCTTTGGAGTTGCGATAATTCGCATACCTCGGGATGCGATATATCGCATCCCTTCGGACGTGTTGCAACGCATATCCCCTGATGCGATAACTCGCATCCTTGGGGATGCGATGGCTCGCATCAGCCCGATGCGGCGTGTGACCCTCCCTACGAAGCAACACATCACATTCCACCGGGATGCGAATTCTGCATCCCCTAAATTGGGATGCAATTTTCTGCCTTGCACCAAATAGGGATGCGATTTTCCGAATTATGCGCATCTGGGATGCTATTTTCTGCTGCATGGTCCCCAAATCTCACCTACTCCACTATCAACCCACTCTTATAAATACCCCAAGCTTGGCATTCAAAGGGGGTTGGATTTTTCTCACTCTTGAAGCTCTCAAGCATCATTAATGGCTTCCATCTTCTTCCTCATGGCTATTGGACATAGCATGGACCATTATTGTTAAATTTAGGTGATACAAAATCACAAATAGATCGAAAGTAAATATTTGGTTAATATGGAAATGCATGAATTAATTGATTGCATTCGCATGAGATGGAAAGAAATAAATGCAGGCATTAATTTCTTCCATATATGCAAAAGAAACGGATTGATTTACTTCTCACGTTTGCACATTTGTTGCTATGGTAATTTGCCTCCATTATCTTATTACCATATGTTGGTAATTTAATTGATGACTCACATAGATTTGCACTGGCTATATATTGAGGGGTAGACTTTAGTGTAAACCCATCCTGACACGGAGCCAGTGATCCCCAATGGTGTCTCTTCTTATTAAGCCTGTTTGAGGTTTGGATATGTAAACTCTTATTTTGTAATCTCTTGTAATTCTCTCACGTGGAATAAAATCTCTCTCTTTTGGACTGAACGTACACTATCTTATGGAGGATAGTGGAACCAGTATAAATATTGTGTCTCTTTGTTTCTTTGTTATAGTTATTTACTATTTGCTTGATGTAATAGAATAATTTCTATCAGATTAGATTGATGTTTAATTGGCAAGTCTAGATCCTGCTTATTGTGCTTCCGCATTTATGCAATTTTTTACATAACAGATTGGTATCAGCCCAATTTTTGCATAACAGATTGGTATCGGAGCAAGGCGATTTGTTTTAAATTGTGCATCAATTATTTCTACAAAGGTTGGTAGATTTAGTGGTGATTATGCTATTACTATTTTAGAGGAAAAAGAGACTTTGGTGGAGAAGATTATGTTGAGAGAGAAGAGTGTTCCAGGCTTGGAACTTTGGTGTAGCTTGAGCTTTGGATTCTTATTACGGTGGACTTATATGTTTGTTCAAGAATGTGACTTCGTAGAAACAGCTTGGAGAAATTGCTTAGAGGTGGTAGCGACCAAAGACGAACCGCTGAAGGTGTTAGCGACCTTTCCAAGTGTTTGAGAATTGTATAACTTCAAGTTCAGTTGAGAATGCTCGCATTGTATGAGAGATAAAGAGTTTAATGTGTTGAAGGAACCATTGGATTTAGAAACTATATCTGATGTAGCCGGTTTTGGTGACGGATTTGACGTCGTTGAAGCTCATCGACTTATGATGTCGTCTTGGAGAGTTCAGTTTATAAAGCCGGTTTTGGCGGATTTGGTGCCACTATGATACATCGCCGATTTTGTGATGTCGTCTTAAAGGAGGTGCTACATGCAGGTATGTGGAAGCAGAGAGAATTATCTTGCATACAAAGTTTTGGATTTTGGCTCTGTTTTTTGAATCGGTGATTGAGAGAATTATTTTTGGCCTTGATGGTGTTGAGATTATTTTGGAATCTGCCTTTTTTTTTTGGATATTTGCAACAATTTGTTTGCAGACGGGGACGTAGTCTGAGCTCGTTAACAAGCCTATATTATATTCTAATTCTATTATAACCATACTAATACTAATCTATAAATCTACAAGAAGCAAATACTGTAAGAAGTAAACAATTCTATTATTGTTTTACAATTCATACAATACAATCCAGAGCAAATTTTATTACAACACGAGAATGCGAAATACTATATACATTTTACATCGAATACACGAAAGAAACATAATGTTAACCAGCCTTTTGGATCGTTTCCCAAAAGCACACAAGACATGCTCGACTCAACATATCGCGTGATATTACAGCCCCGAGGCGCCGCTAAAATCATCCAGGGTCCAGTACTAGAATACTCGATTCTGGACTCTAGCAGGATGTCACATCCCTCGAACGCGACCTCCATCAGTATCTGTCCGCATCCGAGCCGAAGGCAAGCCGTCAAGCGGGTCCGGGCGCAGCACCGATGGGGGTCCGGGGCCTCACAGTCCCAACGGCGATCGACCTTGCCGGTTAGGTCGAAACTATGGGCACCGCCCGATTCATCCCATTTTCGCCAACAAGTGTGTTGCCCAGAATTACCAGATTGACTCAAAGTCAAGATTCAGCCAACAACTTCCGCCGACCTCGCCGCTCCTCCAAACATGGACAAACAAAGACCTCGCGATCTGAGCCGTGAACCCGAACCTCAGGCCGCCAAAACACCCGTACCTATAACCTTCGCACCTCCCATAAAGACGATCTCGCACCCAGCGGGTGCGAAGTTTCGCACCCTGCAGTTGCGAAATTTCGCACCTAGGCCCAAGTTCGAATTTTCTGCGGGTGCAAGGAGCAGATTCGAATTTCTGCATGTGGTCCCCCAATCTTACCTGCTCCTACCTAATCCTACATAACTAACTCCTTTCCTATAAACACGCCATGACTTCACACTTCAAATGGGTAGGATTTTCATCATTTGGGGCCTTCATAAAGCTTCAGGATCCTCATTATTGGCATCTCCCATTTGAGGAAGAAGAAGGACTAAATAGTCTTTTTCCCAAATACTTAACACATGACAATTATGAAAGTGAATATAATGAGATTTCATGAGCACGCCTCTACTTTGTAATTCTTGAGTGATTAATAATATTCCAACGGTTTTCCAAAGTGGACATATGCCTCTCCTGTGGCCGAACCGCTATAAATTCTTCGTGTCATTTACCGCTTTCTTTTACTTAGTCTTGCGACCAAAACCACAATTCCTAGTAATAGGAATCTTTGGTGTTTTCGACATTTTTTGCCGTCAACATTTGGTGTTTTCACTGAGAGCACTCATATTTTGCGACTTTGTCGCACATTGTCATCTCGACCTTCGACGAGCTTAAGGTTCTTTGATAAACCTGTTGTCGAGTCCGTTCACGATGGAAAAGCGACCATAGAACGCAATGGTCGGTTCTTCAACCACAAACGAGGCTTGTACATCCCAACAACTCAACCGACGGATATCCCGACCGCTAATGAAAACGTCCCTCCTATTGTAGACCCCGAAGCGCCCACAACACAAGCTCAAATCCGCGCGCTTAATGAAACATATGAGAACACAGTGGTCGAGCTTAACCAAGCATTGAAGAATAACATCGATCTTATGCGACAACTTCAAGAAAGTCAGCGTATCGTCGCTCGACTTTAATTAACTCGGAACAACACTCAACCTCGACCAACTGTATCGGAAACTTCATCTTCCGAGTCAAGGGTCCCACATCAAAGAAGGTGGTTTAGTCTCATTAACAGCTTCACCGTTCGCACCAACGCTCCCGACAACAGCAACATCAATGGCCACGCCAACGACAATATGAATGGCAGCGGCGACCGAACTACATTCACATATAGCGAGGGGCACAGTACTGAGACCGCTCTCGCTTGGTCATCAATGACGGACCAGGTCCTACCAACCAACCTCTTCCTCGACACAACCCAATGGCCGCTAATCGGGATGAGGGGCCCGCTAATCCAGCAACTTGCGCTCCTCCTGAACAGAATTCGCATCAGCCCGCTCTTCATCAGGATCTGATTATAGATGTCGAGGACGTGGAGGAAGACGATCTGGACATCCATCCAGAACCTCGCCTAAACCCATGGGTCTTCATGGCGAATCCCCATCCAACACACCTCCCCGACATGGTCCGAGGATCATGAGGGAAATGTGAGGAAACGTGCATGATTCATGAGAAGCGCACATTAGGCGTAACCCCTTTACAAGAAGGGTAAACGAAGTTAAATGGTCGCGACGCTTCAGCATGCCGCAGATGCTGCTCTACGACGGCACCACTGATCCCTATGCCTTTCTAAATCGATATGAATGACAAATGGACTCGAGCCGGGGAAACGATCCAGTCAAATGCAAGTGCTTTCCAGTCTTCTTATCAGGAACTGCTCTACTATGGTTCTCTTGCCTCTCACTTGATTCCATTAACAACTTCGGCCAGTTAGCGACATAGTTGGTCAAATAATTCAGGATGCATATTCCAACTCCAAAGAATGCCCTCACCTTGTCCAATTACCAAGGACCCGCCTAGTCTCTCAAAAGTTATCTCTCCCGGTTCAATGTCGCCCTCGCCAAGGTCGAGGATCCAGACCATTGCACCATACTCTTCCAGTTAGCAAAGGGCATTCTCCCTACATTCGAATTTGAGGCATGGATCAATCGAAAGCAGCCAAAAAGCCTTGACATTTTCCATGAGAAGGCTAGGCAATACTTATGTCAAGAAGAAGCGAGGCGAACCCGACTCCCCAGGGTCGGTCTTCCCAACAATCCACATGCGAATACCATAATTGACAGCGTCAAAGGGAAACAGATAGTGAAGCTCTTCGATAAGGACAAGGGGGCAGGACCCTAAAAAAAGGCCGAATAACGGTAGGCAAGGCGACCACAACAACGGCCAGGTTCCTACGGAACCCAAGAAGCCCGGCCCTCACCAGGCATACAAGATTTACACCCCGCTATATGAAGACTTGGAAACAATCTACCTAGAAACATGTAACGCGCTTCAATACAAGAAGCCGTACAATAGTGAATCCACTAATCATGAGAAGAATACCGGCAAGTACTATTGATACCACGACATGTACGGGCATAATACCAATGATTGTCGTCAACTCGAAGACACAATCTAAAAGCTTATCCGCGAGAAGCGCCTTGAGCAGTATGTCCAAAAAGCATCATGGCTCTCATCGGCATCAAGTGGAATTCCGGCAAAATCTAACGGTCGCCCCGTTGGCCGCAATTGATGCTGGTACCTCTCACCAGCCCCGAGCAGCAAAGGACCCATTGGAAACGGATCTCCTTCCACTTGTGGACCCCAAAGATCCTGCGACTCAAGCACTGATTCGCATGTTTAATAAGAAATATGAGAATGCAGCTCACACGCTAGGCGCTGGAGATTAATATCAACCTTATGCGCCAACTTCAAGAAAATCAACACATCGTCATTCTACTTCAGCTTGCTCAGAACCGCGCCTGCTCGCGGCACGCCGCTTTGGAAATTTCTTCTTTCGAAGTTAGGGGCCCACGTCAAGGAAGAAGATTCAGCCTCATTAAAAACATATGTTGGATACAACAATGTGTTGTACGATTTTTGTTTGATGATAACAAACATATAATATTATTTAAATGTGTTTGTAACTGTACTATTTTATATTTCATTTCATAGAAATAATTATTTATTGAATAGTACACTATTATACACAGTTCACAGTATATTTATTCAATTAAATAATTTATTTCAAAATTTGAAATAGTACAACATTATAACTCCACTCTTGTATATTCACAGTTATAATTTTTACATGGAATTATATTAACTGGATTAATTTGAATACGATAGACAATTTGATTTGAACACAATAAAATAATATTTTATTTCAGTCAAATTTGTCTATTACAAATAGAAGTACATTTTTTCTCATTCTGTACATTCATTGCCTCACTACATCACTCAGTACATATTCACTTGTTCATTCATTTACATATTCACTGACACTGAATCTTCACACGCTCCAAACCAATCCAGTCTCTTCATACTTGTCACAAATAGAAAAACACACACAGTACACTGCAATAGAAATAAAATTGAATACATGCAAGTACAAATTTATTTTAGATTTTATTTGCCTTAGAATTTCAGTGTGTTTCTCATCATTTTTCTGATTCAGTCTGATATACAAGGACAAGAATATTTTCTGAATGGTTGCAAATACACATGTGTATATGCATACACGTGTTCACTGCCTCGCCAATCCAATGTGCAACTAAGGGGCAGCCGCATGGACCAACTCGACTCAGTGCACGCATGTGGTCTACTTGCACAGTAACTCAAGACAAAGTTGGTCGAGCCATGCACAAGCTTAAACATGGTGAATACAAGGTGCACGTTTCTTTGAATCAAGACAAGAAAGTGGAATACATATGCATAAATGGCAAACAAATCATAGTGGTTGCATGTACAAGGGTGAACATATCCATTACTGGACAAGGTGACACAAATGCATGTTCATGACAGTTTCAAAAGGATGATACAAGTGTTTATGGAAACTACACAAGTGGACATGATATATTAATTTTTCAGTTGTAACATACAAGCATAGGAGCAATTCAGTTCAACTCAACAAGTTTTCTATGCAAACATATGACAGTGAAAGACTCAAGGGCATCAATGTACAAAGTTCAGCCAAGTGATAAGACTGTGTGAAGATCAACATGTATGCATGAACATTTTTGATCGACTCAGATGTATATAAGGTTCAGGTGTAGTCAACATGTTGTGTGAACAACGATGCAAAACATTTCAGCATTTTATACATGAACAAAAGTGCAAAGCATACATGGTTCAACATGCTTCATATCATGTCAAAGCAACAAAACGTACAGCAGTGAACAACTACAGCATGTGGTCGAGCAAATGGATGGTACAAATAGTGAATAGTGTTCACTGCTAGTTTCAAGAAGAAAGTGAATATGGCAAGTGCAATAGTCAAGACAATATACAATTGTCAAAAGCAAGTGCAAAAGCAGAATCTTGCAACATTGGATGGTGCAAATCATAACAGTTTTCTATGTCAATACATACACAATTCCAGCAAGTGTAAACAAAATTGAGCAGCAAAAGAAAATGAAGCATTTCAAAAATTCCAAGATCATTGTTGCAAGAAATTACTTAAGTTTTTTTTTCCAGAAATGGCAACATTCAAGACTTCTTTCCAGTTTTACAATGCAAATTTAGCAAAGAGAAATTCAAGGCATGAAAGCATTTAAAATGGTTCCAGTAATCAATTCATTTTAGCAAACACAATTTGGCAAACTTTTTTCAGGAAATCAATATTTAATTGTGGCATGATTGAGCGTATAAGAAATTATCATTCAGGATTTAATTTGTTTTCAAGTTTTGGATGAATTTATTTTGGAAAGAAAGCATTTGATTTCCATATTATAAAATTGAGAATTAAATTAGTTTTCAAGTTGTAAAGGAGTTTCTAGAAATGAAAACAATCAAGATAATCAGATTTCAAAGTGTCATGAAATCTACATTGAGCAAAATTAGCAAGAAGTTATTTCAGAAATCATTCAATCAGTGTACAACATTTTTTTGGAAAGCGCTCCTTTTTATTTCCAGATTCATTTATGGGAAGATTTAAATCAGAATTAAATTGCATCCAAATAAGGCAACCCCATTCATCAATTTAATGCTGAGATACTATCAAGCCCAAAATCATCTTAATCGATGTTACAGAAAACTTGCTCAAGTCCTATTTTCCAAGAGAAATAAATGTATACCGCAAGTTTCAAACCAATTTTCAAACAATGGATTTCGAAATCAAGACTCAACCAAAAGTTCCAGAGAAATCGCAAGAGCAATTCAAAGCCAAGGATCTTAAAAGGCCCAAAATTCATGCACATATCAAACTGAGTCTAAGCAACGAAATCAGAGCATATATTTCGGACTTTAACCCTATAAATATTCACCGATTCATAACTGGTAATCGATCATCGAAACCAAAAATATCACAATTTCAAGCAGAGATTTAAAATCGAATAATTTACAATTTCTCAACGTTTCGATCTCCAGACAGATAGGATTGCCCAAATCATATCGACATAGAGTAACATCATATTCAAGCATCAGAGAGCTATTCCAAAAAAATTATCAATCGATTTAGGGATTTGAAGAAACCTTAACAAATTTCCAAAGCCGCCATTTTTCTCAACAAAGTAAAGAGAACGGGAATAAGGAGATCGGGTGCAACACATTTTACAATGGCCAACCAAGCCATCTTTAAAGCAAACGGGGATAACCCTTTTTAATTTAACTCCTAGGGTTTCTCATTATTTTTATTTTATTTTATTTTTGTATTGTTTTGAATTTGTGTTGTAAACGTCTGAATAGTTTCTAGGTCTGTAAAATCTAGGGGAAACCAGTTAGGGTGCTAACTGGCAGTTTACTAGAATCTGTAAAAACTAGGGTTACTGGTTACAGGGTCGTAATTAGAGGAAACCTGGTTTCAGGGATAGAAACCAGTGCAAGGTTTTGAGCGTAGGGTTAAGAATAGTTGGGAGCGAGTGTCGCGAGTTTACAGGGGATTGTAAGCGTAGAGATTGTTTTAACTCATAGTAGAAACCTTGGGGAATTCAGCAGTAGGAAGGGTTTTGCCAAAGCTGGGTATATCAATGTGTTATTTATTTTTCGCATTTACTCTGATTATTATCTGTGTTGTTATTTTTTAATTACTTAGCAAAAATCTGCGATAAACCCTATTCACCCCCTCCCCTCTAGGGTTAATTTAGATCCTACAAGTGGTATCAGAGCAGGTATTTTTTATTTCATTTTAACTCTAGAGTCATGAATCTTTCTAATAACGCTTTTTATGAGGGTCAGTCCATAGCTATTCCACCAATGTTTAATGGAACTGATTATGCCTATTGGAAAGCTAGGATGAAAATTTATTTGAGTTCAGTCAATTATGATGTGTAGGATATTATCAAAACATGTTATAGGACTCCCATTGTTATTGTTAATGGTATTGAAGTTCCGAAATCAAAAGACAGGTGGGATGCTAATAATAATAAAATATTTTCGATTAATGCCAAAGCGATGAATGCTTTAATCTGTGCTCTTGATTAAGCAGAATTTAATCGAATTTCTCATTGTGAAACTGCGCAGGAAATATGGCATACGTTGTAGGTTACACACGAAGATACATCTCAAGTTAAGGAATCTCGCCTTGCTCTACTCAGCAACGAATATGAAAATTTCTCTATGCAAAAAGACGAAGATATAAAAGAGATGTATGGACGCTTCTCATCACTAGTCTACAATGCAAAAGCTCTTGGCTAAACTTATACCGAAGTGGAATTGATCAGAAAAATATAGAGAGTGCTATTGATGAATTTTGAAGCTAAGGTGACGGCAATTCAAGTATCAAAAGATCTGAATAAAGTAAGCATAGAAGAGTTTATCGGAAATTTGATTACTTACGAGATGGAGTTAAAAGCAAGAGAAGAACGAAAGAATTCTGAATCAAAGAAAAAGATGATCGCTCTAAATAATATTGTTGAAAGTGATGATGATGATCCCATTGAAGAGCTAGCCATGGTTGTGAGATAGTAGGCCAAAGGAGATTAGAAGACACAAAAGAAGAATTCAAAAACTAACAAGTCCTAAAGTTCAGAAAGTTCAGACGATGAAGTTTTTTGCTACAATTGCAAGAAACCCGAACATATCAAACCAAATTGCCCACAACTTTAAAAATGAAAAGAAGAAGAAGTTCAGAAGAAAGAAGAAGGCTTTTGCTGCTACATGGGATGATGAGGAAGGAGAAGAAGTTTCTGAAAGTGATGAGGAGGAAGTTGATTTGTGTCTTATGGCTCAATCTGATTCAGAAGGTAGTGAAGAGGATTCAAGTGAGGTATCGAATTTTACTTATAAAGATTTAATTTTAATGTGTCACGATCTCACAAAAACCGTTGATTCTCTTGAACTAAATTTTAAGAAATTGAAATCTGATAGGTTAAAACTAGTTCGAGAAAAGAAAAGTTTAGAAATAAAACTTGAAAAATTTAAGAATTCACAGTTTTCAGAATGCAAAAATAATTAATTTTTTAGTAATGATCTTTTGAAATTCAAAACTGATTTTGAGTTGCTTAAAAGTGAAAATGTAAATTTGAAGAACGAAAATCGTGATTTTGAGAAGGAGATTGAAAAGCTTAGAGAATATGAAAAACTTGATTTTGAAAAGCAAAAACAATTTGAAATTGAAATTTTTAAGTCCAATGCTAAAATCAAAGCACTTGAAAACGAAAATTTGGTTTTAAAACAAACTGACGCTGAAAAGAGGAAAATCGCTATTAGTCATTGTTCAAATTTAATGAAAGAAAATAGCGATCTTAAATTTAAAATTCAATGACTTGAGTCAACTTTGACTAAATTTTCTAAATGAGAGAAATCATTTAATATGTTGTTAAAAAACCAATTTTTTGTTCAAAATAAAACGGGACTTGGTTTTGGATTTGATCAAGTTGAAAAACAAAATCATAATGATTTTAAAAATCCTTTAAATGGCTTTGAAAATGATCGAATTGAAATTTTGAAATCTAACAATTTCAAAGGGGTTTTAAATCATAAATGAAATAATAACTCGTTTAAAAACAATTCATTTAAACATGTTTGGATTCCAAAAAATAACAAAATGAATTTGAATAAGTCTAAACGAATTTGGGTTCCAAAGGGTACTTTAATAGATAATAATGGATTGTTATATAACCGCGTTTGGGTACCAAAACGTGTAAACGAAGATAAGAGGGTAAAATAACTTTTGTTAGACCACTCGATCATATAAACATTTAGGTACCGAGGAGGCTAAGGAACAACTGTGCTTAAAAGAGATAAAATTCAAAGTTGGTCCACTTTATTGAATTGTTTGAAGTTCCTTGGCCATATATTTTAGAGTTGGAGATTCATTGGTTCACATCGATAAAGGTAATTCAGGTATGATCTTTAAACTCGTGATTTTTATTTTCTTTTCTTTTTGATTTTCTTTTATAGGGTCATAACATTTTGAGCATTTATTGAACACTGTAAATTGGAATTTTTTTTATCATTTATGATGTTCTCAAATGCTAATGAAATTTCACAAATTTTTGCTGTTTTTGAGTTTCTTCTTATTCACTTTGGAAAATATTGAAAAACTGAACTCAATACAGTGGATTACATGAAAGCCGTGACTGACTAGTTGTGAAAATTTCATTTTTTACTTTTCTTGATTATATTGATTTTGAAATCATTCTTGATTAATTGCTGAATTTCTTAGACTATAAAATTTGATTTTTCAAGTGATTTCAAATAATTACCTTCAAATCTGATCATTGAATGTTTCTTGTGCTTGTTTAAATTTTTTATGAAAATTTTACTTGTGATTCTTGCTTTGAAAATGATCTTGTGCTGCTCTGATAAGGAAATTGATTTGATTCGTTTAAGTATCTTAGTGATTGAACGATGAGTTGAAAAATCAGTGACTAGATTTCTTTAAAATATGAATTTCATATACAAGTATTTTTTTAAATTGTCTAAGAGCAATCAGTGTTAAAAATATTAGAAAATTCCATATTCTACTGATTGATTTTTGAAATTGTTTTTCAACTGACATTGATATTTTCAAAACCCCTCATGAAATTGATATTTTCAATTTTAAAATTATTTTTGATTGTTTATTCAAAAATTGAAATTATTGATTGATTTGAACCGTTTTGTGACTCATGAAAATTATTAATAGATTTATGAAATTGTGATGAGTTGTGACTATGGTATAATTCATAACTAGAGGAGATGTTATTTTAAATCTCATGATGATTAGACAGATTTTAAAATATCTTTGAATTAGAGCTTATTTCACGATCATCTTCTAAATCTGCTATATTTCTGTCATTCATCACGGTTTTATATAATTTGGGGAGTTCTAATTATTCTTGGAAATAAAAATAAAATTAAAAAAGATATATATATATTATTTATCCTTGGTATTCACTCCCATTTTAAAGTCCTCACGTTTGTGCATGGGTGAATTACCCTAATCTCTATATGCTTCCATTCTCACTTAAAAGACCTTTAGGCTGTGCATAAATGGAACTCAATAGAGAGGATAAAGTTAAGTTACTATTATCCCCATTTAAAAGACCTTTGGGTTATGCGTGGTTAGCAAGTGCTAACACATTTTGAGCATATTTAAAATCTTCAAAATTCATATTCAAATATTCAATTTTTATTGAAATCTCCTCATTCTATAAAATCCATTGTAAATCCATTCATTTTGAAAGTGAAATTTGCTTCCGATTTAAAGATTATTATGATTTTTGTTTGATTAAATGGGTTTTACGATATACATTCTCTCTCTTAATCTGAATTTATATTTATGGTCTATATTCATCACTATTTCGATCTCTATTATTCTTTTGATGATAACAAAAGGGGGAGAATGGTCAAGATTTTGATTGATGAATATTTAATTCAAGAATATTTTAAAATTGAAAATTAAATATCTAGAGGGAGAATGGTCAATTAAATTTCATTATTTATATTTTCCACATATATATGGGGAGTTCAGTTGTTGGGGAGCAAACAAATAGGGGGAGTAATATATTTCACGTTCAAACACATTTAACACATTCAAAATCTTGTATATGTTTGTCATCATCAAAAGGGGGAGATTGTTTGATACAACAATGTGTTATATGATTTTTTTTTTGATGATAACGAACATATAATATTATTTAAATGCATTTGTAACTGTACTATTTTATATTTCATTTCATAGAAATAATTATTTATTGAATAATATACTATTGTACACAGTTCACAGTATATTTATTCAATTAAATAATTTATTTCAAAATTTGAAATAGTACAACATTATAACTCCACTATTGTATATTCACGGTTATAATTTTTACATGGAACTATACTAACTGAATTAATTTGAATACGATAGACAATTTGATTTGAACACAATAAAATAATATTTTATTTCAGTCAGATTTGTCTATTACAAATATAAGTACAATTTTTCTCATTCTGTACATTCATTGCCTCACTACATCACTCATCACTCAGTACATACTCACTTGTTCATTCATTTACATATTCACTAACACTGATACACTGAATCTTCACATGCTCCAAACCAGTCCAGTCTCTTCATACCTGTCAAAAATAGAAAAACACATACAGTACACTGCAATAGAAATAAAACTGAATACGTGCAAATATAAAAGTATTTTAAATTTTATTTGCCTCAGAATTTCGGTGTGTTTCTCATCATTTTTCTGATTCAGTCTGATATACAAGGACAAGAATATTTTCTGAATGACGGCATATACACACGTGTATATGCATACACGTGTGCACTGCCTCGCCAATCCGGTGTGCAACTAAGGGACAGCCGCGTGGACCAACTCGACTCAGTGCACGCATATGGTCTACTTGCACAGTAACTCAAGACAAAGTTGGTCGAGCCATGCACAAGCTTAAACAGGGTGAATACAAGATGCACATTTCTTTGAATCAAGACAAGAAAGTGGAATACATATGCATGAATGGCAAACAAATCATAGTGGCTGCATGTACAAGGGTGTACATATCCATTACTGGACAAGGTAACACAAATGCACGTTCATGATAGTTTCAAAAGGATGATACAAGTGTTTATGGAAACTACACAAGTGGACATGATATATTAATTTTTCATGTGCAACATACAAGCACAGAGGCAATTCTGTTCAACTCAACAAGTATTCATATTCAAACATATGACCGTGCAAGACTCAAGAGCATCAATGTACAAAGTTCAGCCAAGTGACAAGACTATCTGAAGATCAAAATGTATGCATGAACATTTTTGATCGGCTTAGATGTATATAAGGTTCAGGTGTAGTCAACATGTTGTGTGAACAAGATGCAAAATATTTCAGCGTTTTATACATGAACAAGAGTACAAAGCATACATGGGTCAACATGCTTTATATCATGTCAAAGTAGCAAAATGTACAGCAGTGAACAACTATAGCATGTGGTCGAGCAAATGGATGGTACAAATGGTGAATAGGGTTCACTGCTAGTTTCAAGAAGAAAGTGAATATGGCTAGTGCAATAGTCAAGATAGTATACACTTGTCAAAAGCAAGTGCATAATTTAACTCCTAGGGTTTCTCATTATTTTTATTTTTATTTTATTTTTGTATTGTTTTTGAATTTGTGTTGTAAACCGTCTGAACAGTTTCTAGGTCTGTAAAATTTAGGGGAAACCAGTTAGGGTGCTAACTGGCAGTTTACTAGAGTTTGTAAAAACAAGGGTTACTGGTTATAGGGTCGTAATCAGAGGAAATCTGCTATCGAGGATAGAAACCAGTGCAGGGTTTTAAGCATAGGGTTAAGTACAATTGGGAGCGAGTGTCGCGAATTTACAGGGGATTGTAAGCGTAAAGATTGTTTTAACTCATAGTAGAAACCTTGGGGAATGCAGCAGGAGGCTGGGTTTTACCGAAGCTGGGTATATCTGTGTGTTATTTATTTTTCGCATTTGCTCTGGTTATTATCTGTGTTGTTATTTTTTTAATTACTTAGCAAAAATCTGCGATAAACTCTATTCACCCTCTCTAGGGTTAATTTAGATCATATAATGTCGTCGTCCGCTCCACCACAATTATGACGATAACAACGACGACAGAAATGAGATGATGATCGAACCACTATCACTTACGGCCAAAGTGCACAGTAACAAACTGGGTCCGAATAACCAACCTTCTACTCGGAATAGCCCAACTGTCGCCACTCACAACCAAGGTCCCACTCTTCCAGCAGCCCGTCGGGCCAAAGTACTTCCGGACCAGGGTGCACACCAGCTCGCCCAACCTCGACCGCCATACCAAAACCAGATCATCCATGGCATGAAAGAGATCGAGCCGGATGTGTACAAAAGAAGACTCAAGGGAATGGAAATTCTGAAATTCGTCAAAACTAATGGGTTCCATAAGAAAATTCCCCTTCAGCATATCTCCCAGACATGGTCCGAATAATCATAAGAGATATACGAAGAAACGCCAACCACTCCAGAGAAGCCCACTAGAAGCGTAAACCCTTCACTAGGATCATGCACAAAGCCGAGTGGGCCCGACGCTTCAACACACCACATGTGGCATTCTATGAAGGCACGACTGACCTCTAATCTCGGCAATATCAGAATCACCATCAGAAATAGAATGTGTCTTCATGGACGTCCCCGGCTTTGACGCTCAAGCCTCCACTGGGCGGACTCAAACTGCTATGAGTCCAAACTTAACGCCTAACTGGGCCCAAGTTCACTTCTACCGACTTCCACGGTATCATGCAATCGAAGTTGGAGACTCGTGGATTGCCAAAGACCTTCCATCAAGAAGGCGCGCTAGGCTCCAAAGTCCTGGACTAGAAAGCGACCTCTACAATGCGGCCATAGACCAACCTCCAATTATCGCCGACATGATCCATGGAATCGTAAGGGAACCACGGAGGCACGCCCACGACGCCTACGAAACCAGTACGAGGCGTAACCCATTCACTTCGGCTATCCTTGATACCGAATGGCGCCCGCATTCGACATACCAACACTTACTCCATACTTAAAGAAGCCATGATTCTCGAAGCTTCATTAGCAGCCACAAATGGCACATGGGTTCATTACACGTCGCCAACGCCATAAAGTGCAAATGCTTCCCCGTCCTTATGAAAGACGGCTCTATCCGGGTTCTCTTGACTTCCACCTTGAACTATCTCCACTCTCGACTAACTCGCTAGGAGATTGGTCACGCAGTCTAGGATGCACGTCGTAATGCCCAGAGATATCCTCTCGGTCTCGAATATTTACCAAGGCACCCGTGAAACTCTCATAGGCTATCTCGCAAGATCCCACATCACCTTGGCCGAAGTCAAGAAACCTACTCCTCGAATTGTAATCGTCCAGCTTACGAAGGGCATACCGCCTGATTCCAAACTTAGAGCATGGACCGATCGAAAACAATCAAAGATTCAGGAGATCTTCTGCATGAAAGCTAACTACTTCCTATGCCAAAAGTTAGCATAAAGGAATCAAGCATCTCACCTCAGCATCCAGCCTCGTGGCAACTCCCAAAGCCCCAACGACTCTAGTTCCACTGCTCTGCGCGATCTTGTTCATGCCAACAATGTCAAAGGTAGTCACAACAATAAAAGGAAACCTCTTCGACTTCCTTCATTCCGCAGCTGTATTGCTCTCAGCGACACCCCCAAGAAAATCTATCTTGCAACCTGCAATTCCCAACCATGCAAAAGGCCAAGACCTAAAAGTACGATGAACACACCAAGGGACTCTACAGGATATTGTCGGTGCTACAACATCCGCGGACACAACACAAACATGTTTCGTCACTTGCAGAACGACTACGAAGAACTCATCCGCATTGGAACTCAGAGCCTCTCAACGCTCATCAAAGACTCCCACTGCACGAGATCTCCGAGCCACTCAACGCTCATCGAACGTTCTCACTACGTGGGACCTTCGAGCCACTCGATGCTCATCGAGGGTCCCAATGCATGGGATCTCTGAGCTACTTAGAGCTCATCAAATATTCCCACTAAACATGTCCTCTACCGGCAGCTAATCCCTCGAGACTATCCCCCCACCTCAGCTTCATAGCGCATTTAACTTTAGGTTGTCATCGGAGATACCAGTTGGCAACTACTCCCTGCCTATGCCTCCCTCATTGGGAGCAGAATAGAAACTAAAGGCAAGCTTTCTCCTATAAAAGACACCTCCTTTTCGTTGTGCCATGACCTTTGTTGTACTCCATGCGGCGCTTCTGGCCTCCTCCAACCAATAGTGGGCACATTGGGAAGCATTACCGGGGGAATGTTCGAAAGCGAGACTGAGAATTCCAATTCTCTATCATCCCCAAGACCACCGTCTATGATATAGCAATCCCCGAGGTTATCATTGGAGAAATCGGCCATCGACTCATTAACACCATCAGCTCCCCATAATATATATATAATACATATATACATACATACATATATATATACACACATATATATATAGGAGGCGAGAGAGATGATTCAATACCATAAAGAAGGCATACACATCAATGTTTAAAGGTCAAAAAATGGGACCTCGAGCGCAATTGCCGATGGAAATGTCTATTGGTAAAGGATTGCAACCTTTCCAATAGTCATTACTGTTGCAGTTCGAACAGAATCACCCATTCAAGGATAGATGCCTCATTCCGGCCTATGTATATACAAGTCTGCAAAAAAATATGAAATGAAAATGAAAAGCAAGGCCCCTTCTCCAAGACACACCTCCCCTTTGGTGTATCATAGCCATCCTCCACCAACTAATGCTCCGGCCACTTGGGGGCATGACTGGAAGCTCAATCGAAGACCCGCTCGAACACACATTGGCGACCTTGTCTTCAAACGAGTATTTCCTCCACCTGTAGGCCTCGCCCCTCTTTAGGAAGTCCCATACGCATACAACGGAATCTCAGTGATGGACCTTTCAAACTCTCAACCATGGACGGAGCCAAACTCCTAAGGGCATGCGATAATGAACATTTTCGCCTTTACTTTACATAACTTAGTGTACAATTGATTCACGCCTTCCAACGATGTTTTGCTTTCCTGCAATTCAAGGCATTATAAAGGCTACTGCTACCAGAGTTGTCCTTAGAAGTGATGTTCAGTTTCCTATCACCCTTCCATGTTTACTCCGTGCATGACGTTCATGACGTGTTTGATTAATCCTGACAACCAGTTTGTGTTCAAACATTCGATCGCCGCATCGTCGCCTCGAGCACGGGAGCCAGTTCTGCCATCTGAACCTCGATCCAACATCGAGGTCAAACAACACTGGCTATGTCCGGCACCCCGAGCACGGAAGCCGACAATGCTACTCGATTCGCCGGCCCGCGACGTGACCGAGTATAAATAACCACTAACTCGAACCTCGGCCCTATGCCGAGACCGAGGATAAATCGTTCTGCGTCCAAGTCCAGGCGACTTGGCGCCGCCACCCAACGGCCAACTAAGAGTGATGAAAGTCTCTCTTCGCCGGTTACGAATGTCGGTCGAATCTTGGCGCAGCACCAAGACCGACCTTAAATCATTTCTCCCCGAAGCTCTAAAGGTTTAGGTGCAGCCCAAGGCCATGATCGGATCCTACAAGCAGATGATCCAGACTTTTCTTCGGCGAATAAACGACGTCGTCGCTCTCCCCAACCCGATGAACGACGGGAGAGCCACACACCGGACATACCCAATAACGCGACGTCATATGTGTTCGCTATACATGAGATGAACCCCGGGACACCCAAAATAGCAGGCGCTCAGCCTGGTTTTGCAAACTACGGGTTTCCTGAGCTGAGGGAAACTTACTGAAACCAGTGCTTTATCTCACCCCTTTGGAATAATTAACCCATAGCGCGGTACCCAATTGCTTTTATGATGAGTGTAACGATAAGCATGCTTATGCAAGTACAGGACGTCGGAAAACATAAAAAGAACATCCGAACACTTGACATAAAATGCGATCTTTACTAATTCATATTTCCTTTTTACATACACACATTTAACAGACTACATGTCTAACATCTTTTCTCTCTGATAACAGAGTGTACATGAATACCACACCATCTCTTTAATAACCGAAAGCAAGGACCGCACTCGCATACGCTATCGGTGTCTAACCCAAAGTATCTATAATTCCTTTAACAATTATTGATGCTACTCATCCTTCTCTTTTATTTTTTATGTAAAGGTTAGGCACTTGGCAGGTCACCACCAGTGATGGGACCCTTCCTTCCAGAACCGCATCCTCCTCCTTTTTACTCTTCACAGGAGTAACAGATTCATAAGACATCGATGTGAGCCGCCTACCATCATCCTTTCCCCCTTTTGATGGGAATCATCAATGGATTTACTTTTTTCCTAGCCTACTCAGAGGCCCTCTCCTTCTCCGCCTCAATATCGACCTGCTTTTTCGCTACCGCAGTGGCAGATTTCTCCTCGGCATCCTGCCTAGCCTTTTCCCACACATCTTATATGGCAGCCTCGTCCTGCCTCTCTTCCCTTCCGGTTCCTCAGACTTTGCCACCAGTCGGGCTTCCTGGTCTTCCACCATAGCTTGCATTATTGGCACACTTACATCAGCTATGCCCGTCGCAAGAGCACTTCGGCCAACCGCAACTTCTCCTCCTCCAAAGAGACTCATATAAATATGGGATCCCGAGGCTACAGGCTATCTTACTTCTCCAGATTGGTCACGCTGTAACTCCAACCGATACTCGAGCGCTTGAGGAAGAACGGGGTTAAAGCCTGGTGTCGCCTCCGCTCCAAGGGGGTTGCCCAGCAAAAAAGGCAACTATTTGACTCTTGAGGGTTCATTGCTCGCATCTTCTTCAGTTGGCAAGTACTCGAGCTCAGGGGTAGTCCCCCACCTATCCTTTCGCCAGCTTACTCATTGCATGACCTGAGGAAGACCCCTACCAGCTCTCACGCTGGCATTTCCATCACCATAACTTTTGGAGCAATCATTCTAAAGAGGAACGTCCACCTCGCATCGTGGGAAACTCAGACCCAAAAGCTCGGGTCTCGAAAGCTTATGACTTTCCACCAATGCTAGGCAGGTCAGGCATAGAGTCCCGAACCAAAAGACAGGGGAAGCAAAACAATCACTAATACCCTGAGGAACTAGAGAATCTAGACAAGTTCTCAATGCGCGAAATAAAAAATGCATATCTCAGTGCGCCTTTCCTAAGTTCTCAAGTTCCCACGGCATGTTCATCAGGTTCCCAAAGTCTCAACACCCGGCTAGCAAACTCATACTAAAATGCAATGCGAAGCTGACCCACACCTCTCGACGCAAAAGCTTCCTACTTACAAGAGCATTGGAATGTGGTGGCAACACCTAGTTTTAATAATTAAAACTAGGATTAATCGGTAGCCCTCAACACCAATTTCGGATCGGATAATGGTCACAACGCAATTGGATTGAAGACTAACGACTCAACGATATGTCCATATCTTACACGCCTTTCCATGCGATCAGTCCGAATAAGTTCATTTCCAGAATCATTCACCAACCAGTTGTGTTACATTCAACTTCAATTACAAACTAAACATGAAACATTGGGCGATGATCCGAACTCGCAAACTCGTCCCTAACATGGAGAAAAATCTAGAAGATACTTGGGCTTAGGGGCAGCCCTCTACTGATTAACGCACCGACCTAGCAATCTCAAGACCCGATCAGATCCCCTTCAGTCCCTGCAATGGCGTCACCTTCACAGCATCCTTTGGAGCCACCATCTTGAGAGCGCCTTCACCTCGTAACAAAGGCAATCCAGAGCTAGATTCCAGGCCTTGGAGGCTTTTTCAGCTTTCCATCAGTGCCCGGACTCCACAATAAGCAGACACTCTGGAACATGATGGCAACCTTTAGCCTCCACAATTAATGCCATGGCCATCACCAACCGCCGGCGCAATGCCTGAGTTAAGATGCAACTGCGTCGCGGTTGGGTTATTGATCGGATCCCGAGCCTAACAACTCGACTATGTGTCGTAATCCTACATACGAATTCAGGCCGACAGTCCAAGAAAGTCCATCCCTCGAAGACCGCGTCGCGAGACCAAAACTCATTGATCACTGTCCGCTCATCGGGCAACATGCAAATGTTTAAGTTTACTAGCCCAAGCTTGGAGCCAAGACTAAGTCATCAGAGTGTGAAGTTATGCATCGTGCTCCCACGCACTTGCTAGATTATCACTTCCCTCAAACCGACTTCGACTTCTTGGAAAACTAGGAGGGTTTATTAAGTGTCTAGGATACGAAGCCCAATCCCGTATTCACGCATACTTTGCGAACTTTATCTGAATTCCTATTTTTGTTTCCAAGATCCGTCGCTTCACGTTCTTGAGTGCCAAATCCGAAGGCCCTCTTACTTTCCGTATCTCTCTTCCCTTCTCCTGAAAACCTAGCAACACCTCGGACATCCAAAGTACAAAAGAAGTATTTTGGTATCCTCTAGTCCTCAAGTTGATTTTCTGTCTGCTCATCAGGGGATCAGCATGCCCCAAGCGAACGTTCCGGGATCAGAATTTGGGATCGTACATCAAGGTACGATTATATTCACTTAACTTTGAAGCTCCAGCTACCAAGTCAATCACGACTCAACGACCACTGGTGTACTCACCAAATTCCCAATCACCAAAGTGCACACGCTTAGCATTTAGGTCCAACCTCGCCTCAAAGGAAAATCCATATTAATACATGCCACGACATATGACAAGTATTGTCCTAACAATGGCATTAGCATATATGAGTTGTCGAAACTTTGATCGACGGGACTAGCTTGGAATGTTGAACGACCTTGGGTTCACACATCCTAGTGATTTAGCGGATACTCCAAATTA
Source organism: Allium sativum (assembly GCA_030737875.1). Lineage (NCBI taxonomy): Eukaryota > Viridiplantae > Streptophyta > Magnoliopsida > Asparagales > Amaryllidaceae > Allium > Allium sativum. Next base: position 208,578,215 of record CM060925.1, read on the forward strand.
TCGAGTTCCATCCCAACGACGTTTCAACAACCACTTAGGGCGATCGCGCGCCTAGGCCAAGGCAACGACCATGCATACACGCTTTGGATATCTCAACTGAGTAGACCGACTTGATTCAAATGCATGCCCACAAGGCTTAAGGGTTCAAATGTATGCACTGTATGGTCGGCTCTCGATCCGAAAACATTTCGAAAGCTAAAATTACGTAATCGCAAGCCCAGGACATACAATCCACCTTCATGTTACCTATTCCAGCTCAGATCGCATCACATAGAGCCACGTGCAAACTCGTGATTGCATACGCGATTATGACCCGATGATAAACCATTTGCACGTCGATGCAATTGGGAGCCAGTAACTAACATTTATTGTCTACAATCCACAAGAACTAAGCGCCTTGGACAGGTCCCGACCCAAGCTGAAGGACTCAAGCAAGTCAAGGCCCTTAGCAATGTTGGAATCCTAAGCTCATAGCTGCATATTACTACGAGGCATCCCAACCGCACAAAAGCATTGCGCTCTCGGCATACAACTCAAGAGGAAGGCCATAGCAAATCGCTAAGCACCGCATGGAGATGTTTGCGCCCATACTAGACTCGTCTCACTTCAAAGCACGTCCAGTTAACCCAAGACATAGTTTGAGGGGGCAAATGTTAACCGGCCTTTTGGGTCGGTTCCTAAAAGCACGCAAGACACGCTCGACTCAACATATCGCATGATATTACATCCCCGAGGCGCCGCTAATATCATCCGAGGTCCAGTATCAGAAGACTCGAGTCTGGCCACTAGTAGGATGTCACATCCCTCGAATTCGACCTCCATCAATATCTGTCTGCATCAGAGCCAAAGACGAGCCGTCAAGCAGGTCCAGGCACAGCGCGGGGGGGGGGGGGGGGGTCCGGGGCCCATAGTCCCCATGGCCTGCCAACAAGTGTGTTGCTCAGAATTACCAGATAGACTCAAAGTCAAGATTCAGCCAACAACTTCCGCTGACCTCGTCGCTCCTCCAAACATGGCCAAACAAAGATCTCGTAGTCCGAGCCGTGAACCCGAACCTCAGGCCACCAAAACACCCGTACCCTAACCTTCGCACCTCCCATAAAGACGATCTTTGCACCCACTGGTGCGAAGTTTCGCACCTAGGCCCGGGTTCGAATTTTCTACAGGTGCAAAGGGCAGGCGCGAATTTCTGCATGTGGTCCCCTAATCTTACCTACTCCAACCTAATCCTACCTAACTGCTTTCCTATAAACACCCCATGACTTCACACTTCAAAGGGGTTGGATTTTCACCACTTAGGGCCTTCATAAAGCTTCATAAGCCTCATTAATGCCATCTCCCATTTGAGGAAGAAGAAGGACTAAATAGTATTTTTCCCAAATACTTGACACATGACAATTATGAAAGTGAATGTAATGAGATTTCATGAGCATGCCTCTAATTTGTAATTCTTGAGTGATTAATAATATTCCAACGCCTTTCCAAAGTGGACATAGGCCTCTCCCGAGGCCGAACCAATATAAATTCTTCGTGTCATTTACCGCTTTCTTTTACTTAGTCTTGCGACCAAAACTACAATTCTAGTAATACGAATCTTTGGTTTTTTTGACATTTTTTGCCGTAAACACCTAACGTCTAGTGGTTCTTCACGGTAGGAGACTTATGAATCGGACAACTAGGGTAATGGAGACAAAATTCCCCATTTCATTAAATCATATTCCCGTCTCGATCGAATGAAACTTCACCAACGCATATGACTTGATCATCCACTTCCATGCCCTCCTGTTGTGCTTCTTTTGGTTCCTCTTCTTCTACCATCTCTTCCTCTTTTTCCTCCACTATTACTGGATTATCATCTATGATAATCGGATTTGCTTGATTATCCATAATAAACTTTTGTAGGTTTCTCATGATATTCCCTTACTTTACTTTCCCTTGATTCATTCAAATTTGTAGAATTTGAATCTCAGCAAGCATTTAAAGAACATACTCCATTTCCTCTGCTAGTTTTATCACTTGAGCATGAGTAGAGTGTTGAAATGGACCTTCTGATGGTCCAACAAACAATTCGAGATTAATTTGATCATTAGAATTAGTGGAAGACATGATTTATTTTGGTTTTGAGTTTTTCCAGTAGTGAAATGAGAGAATGCAGAAGAAAATTCGAAGTAGAAAGTTTAAATAGTTATTGTAACTAACTTTTAGTGGGAATTAATTTTTGAAATCTGGTAGTTATATTTCGACATAGGCACATATGTATGTCGACATACATGCATTTTTTATTTTATTTTCTAATTTTTCTAGTTATTCTTATAGATATTAATATATTTAATTATTCTAATTCACTTAATGATACATAATTCTCTTCTAAATTTAGTAAACGTTGCTTTGTTTAATGGTTTTGTTAATATATCTGCTATTTGTTTTTCTGTTTCTACAAATTCTTGTGAAATTTTCTCTTTACTTATGTTATCTCTTAGAAAATGATGTCGTATATCAATGTGTTTAGTTCTTGAATGATGAACTGGATTTTTAGATATATTTATAGCGCTTGTATTATCACAATATATTTGTGATTTATTTATATTTAATCCAAAATCTTTTAGGGTTTGTTGCATATATATTACTTGTGAACAAGTCAAAGCAGCAGAGATATATTCTGCTTCAGTTGTTGACAAAGATACGTTATTTTTCTTTTTGGTAAACCACAAGACTAGTGAATGTCCTAAGAAATGACACGTTTCACTGTTGCTTTTACGATCGGATTTATATCCCGCATAATCAGCATCACAATAAGAAATTAAATCAAATGAATCATCCTTAGGATAAAATAATCCAAAGTCTAGTGTGTGTTTTACATATCTTAGAATACATTTTACGGTTTTTAAATGTTTTTCCTTAGGTTGCGATTGATATCTTGCACAGAGACATATACTATGCTTTATATCTGGTCTATTAGCGGTTACATACAATAATGATCCTATCTAACCTCTATATAATTTTTGATCTACATTTTTGATGTATCATCTTTACTTAAGGCTATATTAGTTGCCATTGGTTTTGGTCTCCCATTAGTTGTTGTTAAATTATATTTATTAATTAAATCTCTTGCATATTTTTCTTGATTGATGAATACTCCACTCTTTAACTGACGAATTTGTAAGCCTAAGAAGAATGCTAGTTCTCTCATATGACTCATCTCAAATTCTTAGGTCATAATATCTAAAAATTATTTATTCATCTTATTATTTGTCAATCCGAAAACTATATCGTCAACATATATTTGTACTAATTGTATATCTTTATTATTTCTTCTAATAAACAAATTATTATCTAGTTTTCATATTTTGAAGTTAGATTGTAATAAGTAATTTCTTAATCTATCATACCAAGCTCTAGGAGCATGTTTTAATCCATATAATGCTTTCTTTATTTTATATACATGATTTGGTAACTTTTCGTCTTCAAAAAGAGGTGGTTGCTCTATGTATACGTCTTCTTTAACAACTTCGTTTAGAAAAGCGCTTTTAACATCCATTTGATATAATTTGAGATTATTATGATTAAAAAAGGCTAATATTATCCTAATTGCTTCTAATCTTGCTACGGGGGCAAACATTTCATTGTAATCTATTCTTCTTCTGGAGTATAACCTTGCGCTACTAATCATGCCTTATTTCTTACGACCTCACCGTATTCATTCATTTTATTTTAATATACCTATTTAGTTCATATTATAGTTTTATCCTCTAGTCTAGGAACAAGTTCCCATACATCATTCCAAGTAAACTGATTCAGTTCCTCTTCCATAGCAAGAATCCAAGAATCGTCAGATGATGCTTCCTTTGGATTCTTAGGTTCAATAGTAGAAATAATTGTTGAATTACTCATATTATTGGTTACGAGTCCTAACAACGGATTCAATATCTCCTAATATATTTTCTACAGGATGGTCTCTTAGTAATCTAATCCTTTTGTTTGGTTGTCTACCTTCATTATTGATTCATTAATTTCATTTTCACATTCATCTTCGTTGTTTTGTGTTATATTTTTATACTTTTCGTCAAAGGATACATTTAAGGTTTCTTCTATAGTATTGGTTCTTGAATTGAAAACTTTATACGCCTTACTTCTCTTTGAATACACAATAAATATTCCTCTATCGGATTTCGAGTCAAATTTATTTAAATTTTCTTTAGTGTTAAGTATAAAAAATTTACTTCTAAATAATTTAAAATATGATACTTTTGGTTTTCTTATCATACAAAAGTTCATATAGTGCTTTATGGGTTAAGGGTCTGATTTAAATTCTATTTAAAATATAACTAGCTTTTGCAACTGCCTCAGCCTAAAAATTTCTGGTAAATTACTATCAGATAACATAGTTCTCGCGTACTCTTGTATTGACCTATTTTTACGTTCAACTACTCCATTTCATTGAGGTGTTTTGGGGAAAGAAAAATTATGGGTTATTCCCATTTTGTTACAAAAAATTTCCAAATTCTCATTTTTGAATTCTCCACCGTGATCACTACATATTGTTTTGATTTTTAAAGACAATAAATTTTGAATTCTTTTAGTAAAGATTTAAATTGATCAAAAGCATCACTTTTAATATTAACAAATAAAATCCAAGTAAATCTAGAAAAATCATCGACTATTACATTAACATATTTATTGTGATTTATTGATTGGGTTTGAGATGGACTAAATAAATCCATGTGAATTAACTCTATTGGTTTCGAAGTAGTAATTTCTTTTTTTGACTTAAATGAAATTTTAATTTTTCGAATTGACAAGCGTTGCATAGATTATTAACTTTAAATTTCATTTTGGGCAACCCTCTAATTGAATCTAATTTAGAAATCCTAGAGACATGTTTGAAACTTATATGACTGAATCTTTTGTGCCAGATCCAAGGGTCACTTGTATTGGCCATAAGACATAGATTATCATTGGAGATTTTCATACTCAATATATAAATATTTTTCTTTCTATCTCCTTCAAATATTACTTTTGAATTCCTATCTTCTATAAAGCATTTGTCCTTTTCAAAGTTTATTTTATAACCTTTATCGCAAAGTGACTTATACTTGGTAAATTGTGCTTTATATTTCTAACTAATAAAACATCAGAAATAAAAGGAGTTTCAGAATTACCGACATTGCCGATGCCAACAATATATCCTTTATAGTTATCACCAAATTTAACCATTCCATCATCTTCATATATCATATTATTTAGTAATTCAGGATTTCCCGTCATATGTCTCGAACAGCCACTACCCAATATCCATTTTTCCTTTTTGATTTCCACTATTTGTTCATCAGAATTTGAATGCTCAACAACCATATAACACACCAATTCGGAATTTGAGTTTTCAACAGCCACATCAACCATCTATTCAAAATTTGAATTTCCAACAGACATATAACACATATTTTCCTGTATTGGACAATACTTTAGTAGATCACTTGAATTTTCAACAAAATTGAATGCAGACTCTTTCAACATTGATGCAATGCATGAATTGACACTAGTGTTAATAATCACTTTAAAATTTGCCATTTAATATTTTCAAAAATCAGATTATGAATTTTTTGAAAACTTATGTTCCGATACCAATTGTTAGGGAATGCATAATGCAAATCTTAAGGCAAGACTAACACTAAAGGGGGATGAATAGTGTTTTCAAATAATTTATGGAGATCTTAAACTTATATGATCTACTTAATGAAACACACATAATAAAGATGATTATAGATACAAAATCAATCACAAACACTGAAATAAAAAATATAAAATGCAGAAAAGGAAAGAACACACCGGATCTTATACTAGTTCAGATTACTCCTATGTCTAGTCCCATGCAACACTGGATTACGCAGAGTTTTATTGATATTACTATCCAAGTACAACTCCCTTGATTTTACGGCTACAAGGTTAACACCGCTCCAACCATTCTTAATTTCATAGCTACGAGATTACCACTGCTCCCTTTCCTTGATTTTAGGGCTACAAGGAACACACCCTTTCTCAGACACTTCCTAAAAGATTACAACAACCCTACAACTCTTCAGTAGCACTTCAATTCAGAGAGTAATGAGTAAAGAGTAGGAACAGAAGAAGTTTTATATAATTAGAATAGAAATTGGCAAAGTAGAAGTGTATAAATCGATAAAATAAGAAATATTACTGGTGGGATGAAGAGGGTTGAAGATGGAGAAGAAGAATGGTTAAAAAATTCGAAATCAAACCCTATTTATAAGATTTGATGGTTGCAACGCTTCTGGAATGTTACAAATAGTGAAAAGACCCTTCCTTTGAAAATTGAAACTTTGACAGTTATATGTCGGCATACACATATATGTATGTCGACATATATATGTATAAATATTTTTTAAACTATTTTTCAAGTGTTTAATTGTATATATTATTATGGAAATTCTTGAATTAAAACTTAGTGACATAAATGAGTATTCTAAAGTGTAAAAATCATATGAAAACATAAATATATTATATAAACATATTTATAAAATTATAAGGTTTAAAACTATATAAATATAAAACAATAAAAGTATATAACTATATAAATATATATAAACTTATATAAACTTTAAAACTTATATTAGAAATCATAAGTAAGATGAAAACTATTTGGAATTAGAACTTGAATTTTGAAAATCAAAATTTGAAATTTGAAAATCAGAATTTGAAAAATAAAATTTGAATTTGAACTTGGAGTTCTATTCAGAGTCTTACATATAAACTAGACTCTGTTACTATATTTGTCTTGAACTCTTGATAACTTCATAACTCATGAGTCTTGAATCTCCTCTGAATTCTGAATCTCTTGAATCTCTAAAACTGTACAGTCATCAGTATTTAAATCCACTATATAAATCCTGCATATGTGTATATATATATTCTTGATAAAGATGTTAATATATATTTTATAATCAATGATAATTGAATTATGTTGACATCAAAACTCCATTCTCCAACAAATTTCAATCTTTAGTTATTCAACACATAGTTTGACTATAAAACCAATTTCGTTTGTTGTAACTAGTAAGCCCAAAAAATAGATACTGAATTGTACGAGTTATTCAACAAATAATCCCTAAATTCTTATAGTTAGAGCCAGTTACAAGATTCTTACCCATTATCAATTGGAAGGAATATGTGACGTTTTGGATCCCATTTTTCACAGGATCGGTTTGAGATAATGGAAAGATTTCAACTTTGAGATATTCTAAGTTGAATCCAGTTACATTGAAAACAATAATGGAAGATCCTTGTGGGACAGAAGCTCTATCCATGGCGTTTGATTAGGGTTTTTGGTAGTTTTGGGATTTCCTCGAGTGTTTGATCAAATGCAGTGGGTAAAAAAATGAAGAGATTGCTTTCTGAGTTGACAAGATGATTATGTGGCACAAAATAGGATGGTGATTTCTATTCAAGATTCGGTGATGATGAGATTTTCAGTGGGTTTGGTAGAGTTTCTTTAGGCAACGGAATGTTGACAAATGTTTGTTAAAAATTGTTCATGTTGATTGAAACAAGAACCTGTAGGAAAACAATGGAGAACAGATGCAATTCTATGATGTAGATTATGGAACAAAACAGATGGAAGATTCGCACAACATGACAAACTAACAAAATTAAAAAGGAATTATAAAGCACGAGATATATCTAAATGCTGGAAATTAAATAACAAGAACAAGTAGTATACAAAGAACTAGTAATTGCTGGAAATAAACAATAAGCAAGGTAAAAAACACAAGTAATATAACATGTATGAATTAGAAAATACCAAGCAGATAAGAAGGAAAAAGAAAGAAAATGAAATACAATAACTAAAGCTGGTAGGCTAATTACTATTAAGGAAATACTGGAATTAAAGGATTGAAAGTAATGTGCTAGAAAAAGAAGTGTTGAAAGTCAGGTAATTACTGATAGCTGAATTTGAAATTGATAAGAGAAAACGAACGAAATTAGAATTTGATTTTCTTCACACAGATTACATCGCATGACCTTCTATTTATACATGAATCATAGCCAAGCAAAACCCCTCAATAGACCTATTATCAACATGATAAATTTATAGGGTTTGTCCCAAAAACATTATACAACAAACCATCAATATAGCCCAACAACCCATGATACAATGTATGAACCCATGCAAAATACACACAGTTGCACGAGTATACAGCCATGTACATGCACAACTAACACACTCTCATATGCATCATCTCAGACCTCCTTTTTCATATTTAAGTCTTCTATCAAATCCTGGTACCTTCCAGCGGCTTCTCCGGGGATCCTCCAATCATCTCTGGCAAACTATGGCCGGAATCCCCTTTTTCTTCTTCTATGGCCAATATTTTGTTTTTTTTTCTTGTTCCTCTATCCATTGTATCAACCTAAGGTTGATACAACCTCCTTCCCCATGAAAAAGAGACCTTGTCCCAAGGTTTAATGTCGAAAACCTTCTAATCATTGGCTAATAATCCTCCCATGTAGCATCCTTCACCGGTCAGTCCTTCCACTTAACCAAGATTTGCACCACAGCTTCATTATTTCGAGGAACCATTCTTCTATCCATAATGCTTTCAGGTTGTTCTACTAACTCCTCAACATAGCTGGGTATATCATCCTGAATTACTACATGTTCTCCCACCTTCTTCTTTAGCTGAGATGCATGAAACACTGGGTAGATCTTTGCTGTCAGGGGTAGCTGCAACTTATATGCCACCTTAGCAATTCTTTCTATAACTTTATATGGGCTATAGAACTTAGGAACTAATTTGTATGTCTTCTGACTCCTTGCTGTAATTTGTTTATAAGGTTGTAACTTCAAGTATACTCAGTCACCAACCTCGAATTCCCTATTACTTCTCCTCATGTTTGCATACTTTTTCATTCTCTGATGGTCCATGGTGAGGATGTCCTTCAAGAACTGTATCATTATGTCATGGGTGTATAACATTTCTTCCACCTTCTCCACTTTTGTCATATTAGTTACATATGACAGTAAACTGCCATATACTACTTGAAAAGTAGTGGTTTTAATGGGTGATTTCCAGATTGTATTATACTAGAATTCGGTCAAGGGTAGCCACTGCAACTATTCATGGGGTTTATGCCACACATAACATCTCAAGTATCCCTCTAAATTCTTGTTTACCACTTATGTTGGACCATCACTTTGAGGATGGTTTGTCATGCTTAACTTCAATGAGCTACCTTGCAACTTTAACAATTCTTGCCAAAATTTGCTTGTAAAAAGTGTAATTCTATCACGTACAATGGATCAAGGCATGCCATAAAGCTTAAATACTCCCTCGAAAAATACTATTGCTACATCTTTGGCCATGTATGGGTGGGTTAAGGGAAAGAAATGGGCATATTTTCTCAATCTATCTATCACTACAAATATAACAGTGTGCTTGTGAATTTTTGGTAGGGAAGTTATAAAGTACATTGAGATGTCATACCAAATTCTGTCGGGTGTGGAAAGAGGTTGGAGCAAACCTAGTATCAGTATGTTTTCAGATTTATTCCTTTGGCAAGTATCACACTGCTGCTTCACATATTCCATCACATATTTTTTTTGTTTTCTTCCAGTAAAAAGTAGTTTTCAATCCCTTCAGGGTACCCTTGATTCTGAATGGTCGCCTAATGGTGTAGAGTGATGTTCATGAATTAACAAAATTGTAAGATTAGGAAAATGATGATCAATCATAATCTTCCCTTTATAGAAAATTAGGTTATCAACAACCTTGTATTTTCCATTGCGCAATGCTTGTTCTTAAATTATTTTTATTCTTTTCTAGTACTAATCAGCTTCCTTCAGTGTATTCTTTAATTCTTGCGACCATAGCGTTTGTACAGTTGATACAGCATACCTAGTAGCCTCTTCAATGTCAACCTCACTTCCTCTGGAAAAGCTATCTACCATAATGTTCTCCTTTCCTATGGTATATTCTACTTTATAATATAACCCATGCAATTTAATCATCCACTTATGCTGCAAACCAGTTGTCAAATTTCTGGGTTAGTAGGTACTTTAAACTTTGATAGTCAGTCTTTATAATAAAATGCCTTCCCATCAAATATTGTGACCACCTTTTTGTGGCAATGATCAAAGCCAACAACTCCTTCTCATATGTTGATAGATTCAAATTTCTTCCATGCAAAGCTTTGCTTAAGAATGCTATGGGTTTCCCTTCCTGAGTCAAAACAGCTCCTACTCCATAGCCAGATGCATCACACTCAATGGTAAAGGGTAGGTCAAAGTTGGGAATGGCTAATATAGGAGGGTTCGTGAGACATCTTTTCATTTGCATAAAGGCATCTTTGGCATCTTTACTCCAAACAAATGCATTCTCCTTCAACATGGAAGTAAGTGGTTTAGCTATTACACCATAGTATTTTATGAATATGCAATAGTACCCAGTTTAAACCCAAAAATCCCCTCAGTGACTTCAAATACCTTGGTAGTGGCCATTCATTAACTGCCTCCACTTTTCTTGCGTCCCAGCTATTCTTGCACTAGAAACAACATGACCCAAATACTGGATTTCCTTCATGGAAAACTGACATTTGGACAATTTAATTTTAAAGTCATTTTCCTCTAAAATTTTGAAAGTACATTCAATATGTTTCAAGTGATCAGTCAAAGAAGGACTATGTACTAAAATGTCATCAAAGGATACCAATATAAATTATTACAAAAAGGTTTGAAAACATCATTCATGAGGGATTGGAAGATGGATGGCGCATTCCCCAGTCCAAAATGCATTACTAGAAATTCATAATGGCCCTCATGTATTTTGAAGGCTATTTTATGAATATCTTCCTTTACCATTATTATTTGATGATATCCAGATTTAAGATCAAGCTTAGAAAAGTATTGGGACCCCTACAATTCATCAAACATATCTTTGATTAAGGGCATAGGGAATTTGTCTTTGATGGTCTGTGTGTTGAGGCTCCTGTAATCTATGCAAATTCTCCAAGTTCCATCCCTCTTTCTTGCCATAACTACTAGTGAGGAATAAGAACTATTGTTAGTTCTAAAAATTCCATCCTTCAACATTTCTTATATGATGACCTCAACTTCATTTTTAATGTGATAGGAATGGCGGTAGGGTTTGAGACAAATAGGTTTTTAATTGGGTAGGAGGGGTGTTTTGTGGTAATTGGTACGGGTAGGTGGCTAGCTAACATGGGTACTGGTGATTTTAAGGTATTTGTTAAGTAGTTAAGTTATTTCAGGAAGAATGGTAGGGTGGAAGATTTTTGATTTGAGAGCGTTCGAAGAACAAGAAGGTTTTTTGACCTACCTTTTAATTTTTCAATTCATTCATCTCGACTATTCGACAAGAAAAAGAAAAAAAACTGTGAATCTGTTGAATTTCAAGTATTTAGTTTCACTGATAAGATACAAAGATTCACTTTACATTTAAAATTACATAAAAAAGATTTTTTTTATAACAAAGAGATCTACGAATTTTTTTGGGAAAACGTCAACGGCTGTTCGATTATTTGTCAAAGAGGCCCTCTCTGTTGGTATTTAAAGGTTGACTGAACAACAACCCAATCGAGATTAGACTCGTACTTTCTTTAGTAGAGCCTTATTTCCAACATCGGTTTAACTGAATTGTCCAAAGGGTCTTTCTTTAGTAGATTACGCTATTAGCAACCGGGACAGGTCTCTTTCTTTATAGCTAGTGGGAGGGATTTGGTACATTCGACAACAAAGAATCATTGCTAACTGTCCTTGTGTGCACTCTTTATTAATCTTTTTCATGCTAATCACCTTTATCTCATCTTGCTTAATACCCTGGCATATGCAGGGTTTATTATTGTATAAGAACTTCACTTACAACTGCTCCAAGTTAGGAGTAACTTCATCAAGACTCTTTATCCATTGTGCATCAAGAACTACTTGGCAACCTTCTGGTGGAAATAAAAATAAGTCTACTGGCATTATACATCCTAGACACTTCAGCACCACATCATTACATATACCAGATCCGGTGAACCTTTCACTATTTGCAACATTAACCTCAAATACCTTGGACTCATCAATTTTCATGCCCAACTTCCTTGCCAAGTCATCATTTATAAAACTAAGGGTGGATCCCCAATCTATCAATATCTGAACTGACTTGCCATGTATTTTCCCTTTTATTTTGATAGTGGATAAGGCGAGTATTCCACACATTGCTTGTAAGGTGGTAGAGCGAGTATTTTCTACAACATTATTTTCCATATCATTAGGGTCAACAAGCTCATCACCCTCACAATCTCCTAAAATGTCCAGGGGCATTATTCCCTCAAGAACATAGACTTAAAGAGTCTTACATTTATGGTTTTTGTGCCACTTTTCTTTGCAACCATAACATAAATTATGCCTCCTCATTTAAGTAAATGCACTGTGTGTTAATCCCTTGCTTTTGTCCAGAGTTTCCAGATGTGAATCCTTAGGTGGTGTCCGTTTACTGGATATGATAGGTTTAGGGTTTATAGTGGTTTTAGCATGAGGGTAAGAATTCTTGGTTTCCACTGCATGAGCATTAGGGTTTCTATAAAATTTCTTGGTGTGATTAAGCTTGCACTCATACATTTTAGCTAGGGATACCGCCTCTTTGAGATCAGTGGGCCTTGATCTCAAAACATCATACTTTAGTTCCTCCTTCAATCCTCCTCAAATCTATCCAACACAAAATTAGGTGGTAGTACTTCAGTGGCAATTTGCAATTACCCATACATGTTTAAGTAGGAAAGCCTAGTGGAGGACTGCTCTAACTCGGTCAATGCTTTGAAGGGCCTTACCATTTCTTCAGGGTTAAATCCGACCAAGATTTCCTCTTTAAACACCAACCATGCACCAGCATTGGGCACATTATTCACATACCAATTGTACAACTGCAAAGAATCCTTTCTCAAATAAAATAATGAAATATCTACCTAATATCTCTCGTCAATTTGATGGAAACGAAAGTATTGCTCAACTTCCCTTAGCCAGTCAGTTACCCTCTCTTTATTATTGAACATGGGAAAATCAAGTTTGAGTGTGGATAAGGGGCATTCCTGGGAAATACTTCGGGTGGGTTTTGTGGATAGTAATAGTTATGGTATGAGGTCTTTGAATGTGCAATGGTTCTTGTGGATAAGGTAGAGGATTGGGTGGATTTCATGGAGGATTAGAAGGCATTCTTAGTGGTACTGGCTAATGTTGTACAGGCATAGGAGCAGAAGTCTGATTTGTAGGATGTGGTTCTTGAGGAGGAGAAGGAGGTGGTGTTGGATGAAAGATCACAGGGGGTTGGTTCTTGAATTGCTGGAAGTCATTGACCAAGTTAGTAAGGAGATTCTACATCCCTTCGAATCGCATATTCACGTTGGTAGGGACACTTTCCGATCCTCGATTGAGATTTTTGAGGGTAACACTGGTTTCTTGATTGAATTCATCTTGTCGTTGATTAACTCTGGCTTGCTGTTTCCAGAATTGTTCTTGTTCACTATTTGAGGGGAATCAGGGTTAGGGTTCCACTCAGGGTCGTGGAGTAGATTGGAATCTCCCTCTGATGTGCACTCTAATACCAAATTAGAAGAACATAGTGGGACAAAAGCTCTAGCCATTGTGTTTTATTAGGGTTTGTGGGTGTTTTGGGATTTCGTCAAGTGTTTGTTGAAATGTAGTAGGTGAAAAAAATATGAAGAGATTGCTTTCTGGGTTGGACAAGATGATTATATGGCATGAATAGTATGGTTATTTCTTTTTAAGATTCGATGATGATGAGATTTTCAGCGGGTTTGGTGGAGTTTCTTTAGGCAAGGGATTTTTTACAAATGTTTGTTGAAATTATTCTTGTTGATTGAAACAAGAACTTGCAGAAAAACAATGGAGAACAAATGCAATTCCGTGATGCGTATTATGAAACAAAATAGATGCGAGATTCGAACAACAAGATGAACTAACAAAACTAATGAGAAAACAAGGATTTATAAAGCAAGATCTATATCTAAATATTGGAAATCAAAAAACAAGAACAAGTGATATAGAAAGAACTAGTAATTGCTGGAAATGAACAATAAGCAAGGTAAAACAACACAAGTAAGATAACAGGTATGAATTAGAGAAATCTGAGCAGATAAGAAGAAAAAAGCAGGAAAATGAAATACAAGAACTAAAGCTGGTAAGCTAATTATTGTTAAGGAATATTGTAATTAAAGGATTGAAAGTAAAGTGCTAGAAAAAGAAGTGTCGAAAGTAAATAAATTACTGATAGTTGAATTAGAAATTGATAAGGCAAATGAACGAAATGAGCAATTGATTTTCTTCACACAAATTACATCGCATGACCTCCTATTTATACATGATCACAACCACGCTAAACCCCTCAACAAACCTGCTATCAACATGCTAAAATTATTGGATTTGGCCCAAAAACATTGTTCAACAAACCATCAATATAGCCTAACAACCCATGATACAAAATATGAACCCATGCAAAATACACACAGTTGCATGTGTACACAGCCTTGTACATGCACAACTAACATGCTCATATACACCATCTCAAATCCCCTTTTGCATATTTGAGCCTTCTGTCAATAGCCTAGTACCTTCCAGCAGCTTCTCCGGTGATCCTCCAGTCATCTCTGACGAACTGTGGCCGAAATCGCCTTTTTCTTCTTCTACAGCCATTATTTTGTTTTTTTCTTGTTCCTTTATCCATTGTATCAACCCGAGGCTGTTACAAATAACACCTGGCATCTTGATCCTTCATTGATTGAACTAAACTTTTTCTTCTTCTAGATGTAAGGGTCGATATAGGGTTCGAACAAAAATATGAACTGAGAAGGGATATATCACCGGTGACCCCATCTGTCATAATCTTGATCTGCGATTATAAAAGATCTAGAGATTATTATATGGGTTTACAGATATGAAAGGGATTCAAAAGATTCCAGTAACGTGTGGAAAACAAATTTCCTATTTCTCTTCTACTACATAATCCATTTTCTTGCTTCTCCCTCTAACCCTCTCTCCACCTAATACATTTAAGTATAAATGTATGACTCAATTTGAGTTGCAAATGGGGTGCGGCATAACATGGGTGTTATGGAGGGATGTGTGTGTATATGTGTGTGTGTGTGTGTGTGTGTGTAATTTGGGAATGTCGTGCATGGTGTGAATATGGTATGTCATAACTGTAGGATTTATTATTGAAATTTTAACGGATATTCATTCTTTAATTGTTTACATAATTAATAAAAATAATAATGACTTAAACCTATAATATTATGTTATATTAATAAATGTTTTGTAAATACCTACAGAAATTTAGAATGTGTTGATACTTGTCATTAATAAAAGAAATTTGCGATGTAATGCCTGGTAAAACCTTTGATATAAATAAATTATAAATTTAATTCGTGACCATTGTTTATGTATTTAATTACAATATATATACTTTACATACTTGTATATTCAAGAATTTGTTACACTCATTATAAAACTTTCCATATTTTTTTGGTTAATTAGGAAAATTAACTAATAATACCTTATATAATTATTTAATAATTTAAAGATTACATTATTAATTTTATATGCGGAGCTGGGTTTTTGTAAACATTATAAAAAATAAAAATAAAGGTATTTGAAATAAAAAACATTATTTCATAATGAACTATATGTGGATGAACCTATGTAGGTAAATGGATTATAAATCGAATTTGTTATTATTGTTTGTATATGTGGTTGTTATCCGGTCTTTTGGCCTAGTTATATCTGATCAACAGACAAGTTTGACTCGATGATTATCAAGACAAATAGCGCAGAGCGGTAATCTAAAGGCATAAATATCAAGTACAAACAAGACCCTGAGGCAACGACCAAGCAAACTCGGTTGAATAGCATCCTAAAGTGTTCTAAGTGAAAATTAGTATCCTACCTAGGAAGGGGATCGATATACATCTGATAACATAGCCAAACAAATTCAATTCAATTAAAATACCTCAATATCTCAAGAAAATTCCTAGGCGACTACGTAGTCGAACTTAATAATAAAGACACAAACGCCTATTAGTAGTCTACTAAGGGATTGCAACCATCAAGTCTTAATGTTGAGAGAATGGCACCAATCCCTTAAGCATGGTGATCGGTACTGGTCTAATGAAATATCGATTTGTGATCTTAGTCCATATCGTTTTCGGCCCGAACTCCTTCTGACGAAATTTTAGGAAAATCCATATTTTTTACGTCTAATAATGCAGGATGAATGATTGATGTAATGATATTTTGGGCATAGGTTTTCTTCTAAATATTCTTGTACTTAAGGGATCCATGCCAATTCGAGTCATCTAATATTAATAATAAGCTGATTGAATCTTGAAAGTGACAATTCACGATTGAACCATTATAAATCGCTTATGCAATTTATTTGTTGTTCATGCTATTGTTTCCTATGTTCAACTTTTATTCTTTTAGATTTTACTTCTCTATTAATCTATTTTGGATGTTTTTACTAATCATGTTGCAAACATTTTGGTGAGCTCACTGAGAAAGAATTCTCAGTCTTCCATGAATTTCATCTTCTGCTTGTGGATCTCTACATCTGCGAGATAAATCCAAATCTACTTCCTACAATTTTATACTTTCTTCTCATATCTCAAAGAATTTTTCAGAAGCTTTCACTCTTAATAGCTCTTAAGAACCAAGTAACCTTCGCCCATGTTGTACTTCGAATGATGATCAAGAGAATACTTTTTCTTTGAATCGATTCAATGGAATACCCAAAAAAGTTGTTGGTGCAACCACAAATGTTGTTGCTTCGAAACCGAATGATTTTTTCTAACACCCCTAATCTCATATAGAAAGAGGGAGACACGACATATTCTACATGTAATATCGTTTTACATGGTATAGGATGCATCTGCATGCTTGCCGTGCCGCCATGTAACAACCCAAATATAATACACTATAACCATAATAAATATTCAGAATTAACCAAAATCGACATTACCGTTGCGTTCATTTCGGAATTCTGGTTTAGATATACCCAAGTTTGAATAAAATGGACAACATATGAAGAAGTTAGGGGCTCTAGAAGTTAGTACACATATATGAAGCTTATGTATAAACAAATTAAACCAGAATAAGTCAAAATATTTCAAATGAATAAGCGGCAGAAAGAAGCGGCAGAGAGACCCGTTATGGGTCGACCCCCACTGGCCTGGGTCGAACCATAGTGGTCGGGTCGATCCTAGGGTTTACCCAATGGTAAGTGGGTCAACCCATAATAGATCTGGCTGAATTCTGAGCTCTACACCTGGACAATTTTTTGTCTGTGTTCATGCTGACTCTGCATGACATGTACGGTTTAGATTTAAAACCTAGATCTAAAGGTTAGTGTTGATTCTGTAACTCTATAAATAGGCAACCTCCTCCATAGCCAATTCACACAAATTCTTCACCTCTTACTCTTCCTCTAAATTATTATGAAAAATATATGCATATATTGAGGGAATGCTGCCAAAGACTGGACTAAACAGATCCAACTTCATTGAAGATTCGCAAACATCTTGGATCTGATTTGGACTAGAATTATTGTGGCTTTGTGTTATACACATATTTATCTTCACCAAGACTCATTGTGAGTTACAGTTATTTACAAATCTGATTTTCTTAGGCCTTGAACATAATAGTTAAATGAAACGGGCAAGGATTTACAATAAAATAAATATACCTGATTCACTGTTATCACCTATGCCATTATAATTTATCATATGCCTGTGTTAATGTTAGTTAAACAAAACTATGCATATGCCTATGATGTTGCAAGTTATATACATACTTGTGATGTTAATAACACAAGTTATACATGCATGTGATGTTTAAACAAGTTATATACATGCCCGTAATGTTAGTTAGACAAGTTATATACATGCCTATGATGTTGGATAAATAACAAGTAAAATATATCTTTTTTCCTTTTCCCATTTTTCTATGTTTATTTCCAGTCTTATATGCCTATGTGATTCTACTCCTCCCTCTGTTTACTTTTTATTTTACACCAAGCCTAGGCCTTTAGAAGCCTAGGCTATACCCAAATAGGGTATACGTATAATTGGGGAAATAATGAAATGACATAAAAAGGAAATTAGGCATATTGATTAATTGGGAATGATTGAATATATACATGTTAGGCTTGTAGTAATATATATACGCTATAATCGGGTGAACCTGTGCGTGTTATAAATTGGGAAAAGAAAAGGATAAGTATACATGTGTAGACTTGTTATAGATACTTGTTGTAAATGGACCTTAAGCATGAACCTATAACTTGGGAATGTAGTTAATAAATAATATGCATAAGAAATAGACACGTTAACTTTGGCTTAAACGGATATTAAGTAAATGACTTGTTAAAAATAGAGTTGTATACATATGACATTACAACATGCTTATTAATGAAACCTGAACCTGTTTAGTTGAATACAAGTATTAACAAGCAAGGAGGTCCCCCATCTACTGTTGTATCGGGTTTTAGGGACTCTTAAATCCTATATTTTGGTGACACCAGCTTAGGCGGTTTTGGCTTGTGTCAATCTGCTGGTTGGAACCCATACCAGCAGTGTCTCTATTTGTTATCTTATTAGAAGAGGCCTCGCACTGTGTAGGGGACAGGGCATGCTTTACTGAAATTGATAGTAAGTGGTTCACATAGGGGTGGTTACGGGCGCGTTCTGTGGAGTCGTGAGCGTGCATGAGTCCGATTAGGGAAAATAAGACGCTATAACACCTACGGATAGTGTTGTGTTCTATAAGTCGCTGGGTTAGGGAGTGATTCACCCTACTACCGGGGCTGACACATGATATTCGAGTAATAGGGACTCGATTGCTTGGGTAGTAATTAGGGTACACCTAATCCTGTTGTTATTCCTGCTGTTATTATTCCTTTTTCTAATCATGTAATGCATAATCATGTTAAACTTGTATACTAGTATTGGTGCGTACTAGGACTTGAAATACAAAACATGTATGTTCAGACGTATATGTTCAGACATTTACCCGTTTTAGATATAGAAATGAAGCCTTAACTGATCTTAAGTTTATTTCTGTTATCCTGTCGTTCTGTTATTATGTCTGGATTATCTATTGTAAAACTACACCTTTCTTATCCAATTTTATTTACCTATCCTATCATTCTAATTCATGCATATTTGTAAATCCCCGGAACTCGCCAGACTTTATGCCTGACCTTTTTATTTCGCTTCTTTCTTCCTTTCTCCTCCCCAAGTTCCCAGGGTGGTAGTACTCAACAGTAACTAGGGTATCGCTTCAGCTTGGACTTGACTTGAAATGTATCGCTTTGATCTGCTTTCCACTTTAGTTTGGCTTATGCTATGGGATATGACGTTATGTACTTTGGTATTTTATTTTCTGTATTGGCTTGGAAGACAGATTTGAGACAATTAGTTAGTTACAACTAGTTTTAACATGTTTCTAAGACTATTCTTTACTTCTATTATAATAAAGTTTAAAAAATTATTGCTGCTCACTTTATCTGTCTTGTATATTCTTTATAATGATGGCTTGTTGCACTTCATGGAACTTAACGTATTCTCTTATGAGTGACGTTAACGGTCGTAGGGTGTCACGTTTGGTATCAGAGCTGAAGGTTACAAGATCATAGAAAGAATTTTTAAAAATTGGTTTTAAAAGCAACGTATTTTCAAGGAAAAAACTATTTTTGGAAAACACATCCCCTCAGTCTATAATCAATAATCTTTCGATATCTTGTTGAATCCTTTTCCTTTTCTTTTTAGCATGTCTGGGGAACCCAATCTTTTCGAGGGCGTTCAGATATCGGCTTGGTTTCGTAGCTAACTTGAGGCTACGGCACCTGTCGGAGGCCAAGGAGATGCCCCTCCCCCAGCTGCAGCTGTTGTTCCTCCACCTCCGCGAGTAGATAATTTCTTTAAGATATGCAAGGACTTATGTGCTATGGGAGGAAAACAATTTTGTGGAGCTGAAAGATTTACGTAAGCACGAAATTGGCTACGAGAGATAGAGAACTTATTTGGACTTTTTTGGGGTCAGTGACCGAAGGAAAATACAAATGGCTGCATGGCAACTTAAAGACGAGGCTTCCTACTGGTGGGAAATAATGCAAGTTGGACAACTAGTGGTGACATGGGATGATTTCAGGAAAAGGTTCGAGATGAAATTCTTATCTCAGGCAGAGGTCTGACTACAAATGGAAAGGTTCTTAGCTTTAAAACAAGGGGACATGCCAGTGAAGGAATATATGAATAAGTTTAATCAACTAGCGAGGTTTGGACTGGAGTTGGTGAACACGCCCTACAAGAAGGCGTTTAGATTTGCGAGATGATTGAATCAACCTCTCTACAGACTTGCTTTGTCCCACATACCAATGGGGGCAACTTTTGAAAGGCTAGTTTATATGGCACTCCTGCATGAAGATGGTAAGGAAGAAAAGAAAGAAAACAAGGATGAGGAGACCCAAGCTAAGGGTGAAAAGCATAAATGGTGGCCCAAGAAAGGAAAGCAACAAAAGAAAGGTGGAAAACCCGACATGGCCCAAATAAAAAAGGAGGTAAAGTGTCATGGTTGCGGTGGTTTGGGTCATTTTGTAAACAGAAAGACCAAAGGTGCTTGCTTTAATTGTGGACAGATGGGACACTTAACCAAGAAATGCTCTAATAAGAAAAGGCAAGTGGCAAGAACTTCTGGACAAGTGCATGCTTTGGAACCAAGTAGACATGATCGAGGTTGGAAAGTCACAGTTGAAGATTTGATTTCCCCTTTTGACTATCCTGTTCGAACCCTGTTTGATTCTGGTGCTTCACACTCATTTATATCCAGTTCTTTAGTAGCTAGTCTGCACCTAAATACTAGTATAGTCTCTGAACCTGTAATAGTCTCAAACATCATAGGAGGATTGACTCATTTATCTATGATGTGTAAGGGTTTGAGAATTTCTATCTTGGGCGTCGAATTTTGTGACGCATATGTATTGGACTTTATGGGCTATGACTTGATTCTAGGCATGGATTGGCTAGCCATGTATGGTGCCATCATTGATTGCGAAAAGAGAGAAATTAGACTTCTTTCCTGTCATGGTAGGACACTCGAAATTTCCTGCGACCCACGGGGGTAGGTGATGCTCAGCTTTCTAGAATAACTTGATACTTCTATTAATGACTTGCGATATGTGCCCATAGTTAGAGACTTTCCAGATGTGTTCGAGAAGGTTAAGGGACTACCTCCAAAGCATGAGATAAACTTACGGATTTACTTGGTAGAGAACGCAAAGCTATTTACTCTACCAGTGTGCCACATGAATCCAAGAGAAAGGAGGGAGTTCAGTAAGCAAGTAGGGGAGCTATTCGAGAAGGGTTTTATTAGGCAAAGCATTTCAGAATGGGGAGCTCCAATCGTCTTCGCAACTAAGGCAGATGGCTCACTTCGTCTATGTGTAGATTATAGGGAGCCGAATAAGCTCACTAAGAAGAATAGGCACCCACTACCAAGGATAGATGACCTGTTTGATCGGCTGGTTGGCGCACCAGTTTTCTTGCATATTGATCTGGCCATAGGGTTTCATCAGTTAAGAGTGATTGAAGAAAACATTGATAAGACTATATTCAGAACTCCGATGTCTTCTTCGAATGGTTAGTTATTCCTTTTGGGCTGACCAATGCACCCGCCTATTCTGTGGACTTGATGAGTAGTGTATTTAGGGATTTTCTG
This sequence comes from Allium sativum, assembly GCA_030737875.1. Taxonomy (NCBI): domain Eukaryota; kingdom Viridiplantae; phylum Streptophyta; class Magnoliopsida; order Asparagales; family Amaryllidaceae; genus Allium; species Allium sativum. The sequence goes on from CM060925.1 coordinate 208,600,014, forward strand.
AACATGTTTGTGGTGATCTTTGTAGATGACATCCTGATCTTCTCAAAGAACGAGGAGGAGCATGCCCAACACTTAGGGGAGGTTCTACGTACCCCCAGATCACATCAACTCAAAACGAAGTTTTCTAAGTGTCACTTTTGGAGAAAGGAAGTAAGATTCCCTAGGGCATGTGGTCTCCAAGGACGAGTAGCTGTGGATCCCACGAAAGTCGTTGCTATTCAAGATTGGAGAGCTCCAAAGAATGCAACGAAGGTGAGAAGTTTCCTAGGGTTGGAAGGCTACGATAGAAAGTTTATCAGAAATTTCACAAGAGTATCAGCTCCGCTTACCCGATTGACGAAGAAGACCTTGGCTTTTTCATGGAGTATTGATTGTGAGAATGCTTTTCAGAGGTTAAAGAGGGCTCTGACAGTAGCCCCAGTTCTGGCTCTCGTAGACGGAAGCAAGATGTTTACAGTTTAAACCAATGTTTGTAGCATAAGGCTTGGTGTCGTCTTGATGCAAGAGGGAAGGGTAGTGTGCTATGGAAGCAGATAGTTGAGGGTTCATGAAAAGAACTACCCAACCCACAATCTTGAGTTGGATGTTACAATGTTCGCATTGAAGTCTTGGCAGCACTATCTACTTGGAGAAAAGTTTGAGTTATATACAGATCATAAGTCGCTCAAGTACTTGTTCTCACAGAAGGATCTCAACTTGAGGCAGTAAAGATGGATGGAGTTTCTAGTGTCCCACGACTTCGAGATAGCTTATACCCCTGGCAAGGGTAATGTAGTAGAGGACGCACTGAGTAGGCAAAGGATGACTTTAAGTCCTCTATTTGTGGAAAGGTATAGTTTGGAGTACATCTCGGGTTTTGATTTTAAGCCTTCGATCGATTTCACAGGGAGATTATTAGCATCATTAGAGGTGCAACCTACTCTATTAGAGCGAGTTGGATCCATGCAGTTGGAGAACAAACAGATTTCTGACATCTTGGACAAGCTTGATAGAGGAGAGACTTCCAGTCATCTTGCTAGGTATACCACGGATGATAAGGGGTGGCTAGGGCGAGATGGAAGGCTATGTGTCCCTAAGATTGAGGAATTGCTTAAGGCAATAATCGAGGAAGCTCATCATTCTCGGATGACTATCCATCCGAGCGGCGACAAAATGTATCGAGACATGAGGAGGTTTTTTTTGGACTGGCATGAAGAAAGATGTAGAAGAGTTTGTAGCTCGATGCATGACTTGCCAAAGAGTAAAGGTTGAACAAAAGAAACCTGGAAGATTGCTTCAGCCCTTGGATATGCCCCAATGGAAGTGGGAGAGCATCTCTATGGATTTCATCAATGGATTTCCACAATCAAGGAAGGGCAATATGAGCATTTGGGTAATAGCAGATAGACTTACAAAGGGCGCTCATTTTATTCTTGTAAAGAGCAAGAGGACGGCATCTTGGTTGGCATCAGTTTATCTCCGAGAGATAGTTCGGTTGCATGGGGTACCTTCCAGTATAGTAAGCGATCGCGACCCTATCTTTACTAGCGAGTTTTGGAAAAGCTTGAAAGTGGCATTAGATACATAGCTATGTTTGAGCACTACATATCATCCTCAGATAGATGGACAGACTGAGAAGGCGAATAGAGTTCTTGAGGATCTTTTAAGATTGTGTATCCTAGACTTTGGAGGGACTTGGGAAAAGCACCTTCCTTTGGTAGAGTTTGCCTAAAACAACAGTTACCAATCCAGTAAAAGCATGGCACCCGTCGAAGCACTATACGGACGACCTTGTCGATCGCCGACTTGGTGATGGGAGTCTGCCGACAGACTTCTGCTCGGGCCAGACATGATTAGAGATACCTCAAAAAAGATCAATCTCATCCGACGAAGGATGAAAGCTGCTCAAGACCGACAGAAATCTTATGCTGATAAGAGGAGGACCGACTTGGAATTTGAAGTAGGAGATATGGTCTTCATTAAAGTGTCACTGCTAAAGAACGTAGTTCTCTTTGGCTGAGTAGGGAAGTTGGCACCAAGAATTGGAGGACCATTCCCTAGAGTAGAGAGAATAGGACAGGTGGCTTATAGGATTAAGTTACTAGACGGACTAGCAGGCATACACGACGTATTTCACGTTTCCCATCTAAGGAAATGTCTCCATAATTCAGCAGAGATAGTAGAGACGAGCACTCTTGAGGACATAGAAGTTGAGAAGGAAGAATCAGTGAGACCAGTTCCTACTCATATCCTTAGATCTGAAATCGAGAAGCTTCGCAATAAGGAGATCAAATTGGTTAAAGTGCAATGGGGAGAAGACTGCGTAGATGCTAGTGGGAACCCGAAGATAGGATTCATGCTTCTTATCCTTTTCTTTTTGAGAGTATGTTCTTGATTTCCTTTCCAAGATTTTACTTTGCATTTGCTTCTACTGATCAAGTTTATTTATCATATCGTTTGAACCTTTCGATCCTTAGGTAAAATCCCATTGTTAGAAACATGTGTTTGAAGCATGTTATGTTTGATGGTTGCAAGTGGATGCAAGTGTTTGCTAGTGGTTGCTCGTGGATGCATAACACACACTAGACACTAGATCGGCTCAAATCACTTAAATGTTGCATATGGATGTGTGTGCATTTTAGATTTTTATGGATGGTAATGGATGTATCATCATATGGATGTTGCATTTGGACGGATGATTGTGCACACATATATAGTCTACATGATATATAGGACTATTTGCATACATTTTGGACTCATGGCACAAACATATATTGCATTAAGGAGGTCAACTGAATCAGTCGACCGCCTAATTTTTGCATTAGGGTAAGGACATCTACACACAACACTTTGCATAAGTTCATACAAGCATTAGAATCTCTTAATGACAATGGATGAGTAGATGGTTGTAGATGAATGTTAGGATAGTAACGTTCTCAAAGATTTGGAGATTTCAGGGACAAAATCCTTTAAGTATAGGAGAATGTAACACCCCAAAATATAATAACTATAACCATAATATATATCCAAAATTAACTGAATTCGACATTAACGTTGCGTTCGTCTCGGAATTCTGGTTCTGATAGACCCCCAAGTTTGCTTAAAACTGACAACATATGAAGAAGTTAGGGGCTCTAGAAGTTAGTATACACATATGAAGCTTATTTATAAACAAACTAAATCAGAATAAGTCAAAATATTTCGAACGAACGAACAGAAAAAAAGCGGCAGAGAGACCCATTATAGGTCGACCCCCACTGGCCTGGGTCGACCCTAGGGTCGACCCAGTGGTAGGTTGGTCGACCCATAATAGATCTGGCCGAATTCTGAGCTCTACACCTGAATGGTTTTGTGTCTCTGTTTGTGCTGACTTGGCATGACATATACGGCTCAGATTTAAAACCTAGATCTAAAAGTTGGTGTTGATTCTGTAACTTTATAAATAGGCAGCCTCCTCCATAGCCAATTCACATAAATTCTTCACCTCTTACTCTGCCTCTAAATTATTCTGAAAAATGTATGCATATATTAGGGGAATGTTGCCAGAGACTGGACAAAAAAAACCAACATCAATCAAGACTCGCATACATCTTGGATCTGATTTGGACTGGAATTGTTGTGGCCTTGTTTATATGCATATTTATCTTCACCAAGACTCACTATGAGTTACAGTTATTTACAGAACTGGTTTTCTTAGGCCTTGAACATGATAGTTAAATGAAACTTACTAGGATTTACAGTAAAATAAATATCCCTGGTTCACTGTTATCACCTATGCCATTATAATCTATTATATGAATGTGTTAATGTTAGTTAAAAAAAACTATACATATGTCTGTGATGTTGCAAGTTATATACATAGCTGTGATGTTAATAACACAAGTTATACATGCCTATGATGTTTAAACAAATTATATACATGTCTGTAATGTTAATTAGACAAGTTATATACATGCCTATGATGTTGGATAAATAACAAGTAAAATATATCTATCTTCCTTTTTCCATTTTTCTATGTTTATTTCCAGTCTTATATCCTATGTGATTCTACTCCTTCTCCCTCTATTTCCTTTTTATTAGGCCAAGCCTAGGCCTTTAGAAGCCTAGGCTATACCCAAATAGGGTATACGTATAATTGGGGCAATAATGGAACGACATAAAAAGGAAGTTAGGCATATTGATTAATTGGGAGTGATTGAATGTATACATGTTAGGCTTGTAGTAATATGTATACACTATAACTTGGTAAACCCGTGTTTGTTATAAATTGGGAAAAGAAAAGGATAAGTATACATGTGTAGACTTGTTATAGAAACTTGCTGTAAATGGACCTTATGCATGAACCTATAACTTGGGAATGTAGTTAATAAATAGTATGCATAAGAAACAGACATGTTAACTTTGACTTAAATGGACATTAAGTAAATGACATGTTAAGAATATGGTTGTATAAACATGACATTACAACCATGCTTATTAATGAAACCTGAACCTGTTTAGTCGAATATAAGTATTAATAAGCAAAGAGGTCCCCCATCTGCTGTTGTATCGGGTTTTTCGGACTCTTAAACCTAGATTTTTGGGGAAACAAGCTTAGGGGGTTTTGGCTTGAGTCAATCTGCTGTTTGGAACCCATATTAGTCAGTATCCCTGTTTGGTATCTTATTAGAAGGGGTCTCGCACTAGGTAGGGGCCAGGGCACGCTTTACTAAACTTGTTAGTAAGAGGTTCACATGGGGGTGGTTACGGGCGCGTTCCAACAGGGTCTTGAGTGTGCATAAGTCCGACTATGGAAAATAAGATGTTGTAACACCTACGGATATTGTTGTATTCTATAAGTCGCTGAGTTAGGGAGTGATACACCCTACTGTCGTGACTGACACAAGATACTTGGGTAATAGGGAGCCGATCGCTTAGGTAGTAATTAGGGTACACCTAATCCTGCTGTTATTATTCTTGTTGCTAATCCTATAACACATAATGTTGTTAAATTTGTATACTAGTATTGATGCGGACTAGGACTTGAAATATGTATGTTCAGACATTTACTCTTTTAGATATAAAAGTGAAGCCTTAACCGATCTTAAGTTTATTTCTGTTATCCTGTCCATTCTGTCTATTCTATTGTAAAACTATACCTTTCTATCCAGTTTTATTTACCTGTCTTGTCATTCTAATTCATGCATATTTGTAAATCATTGGAACTCGTCAGACTTTATGTCTGATCTTTATAAGTTGAATTGACATAGATCGTAGCAAACCATGGAGGATGCGCTGAATAACGGAACAGGAAATTCTACCGCCATAACGGTAGCTAGAAGAATCTCAATCAACGAAAGTAGTGGACTTTTCATTTGGATTTAAAGAAAAAATGTGTTAATAAGTATAATAGGAGAAAATGAAAGAAAATGGAGAATTGAAAATGGAGGATGCTAATGAGCTAAAGAAAGTAGAAATGGAAGTTAAGGAAATGAAAGTAAGACTGAAGAATAAAAATCAAAAAAATGAAGGCGTAAGGTATTTTTGAGTAGGTGAAATAGAAAACGAAAAGCCACATTGTTACAGTAATTAATATATCTATAACCTTAATTTAGTTTGTAGTTTGAAACGGTAAACAAATAAAAAGGGGTTGTATGCAAATTCTTCCTTAAGTTAATGAAAGAACATTCTGAATGAGAGTGAATGAGGAGGAATGACGCAAACAGTCACATATTTAAGGATCTCACCCTTAAGTTAATGAAAGAAAAACATTCTGGATGAAAGTTAATGAGGAGCAAGGACGAAAACAGTCACATATTTAATGATTTAGGGGTTATAACCTTTTAACATTAATTGAAGAATTGTCTGATTCTGGATATCTAGATAAAAGACACTCGAAAATCAAAAGACGTGCATGTTTAAACTCATTCCATCGTTGATTTATTTCTTTTGACACATGTCAACGTATTGTTTTTCAACCAAAATAAAACTGAAGGATCTCTCTGTAGGAAGATTGAACTTTCATATAATATAATATAATAATAGATCGTCAGAGCTGTTGGGCATTTTCCTGACTATTCGACCTTAAATATTCGGAGCCTAGCCTGTTGGTGGCCTAGTGCAAGCTTACATGATGAGACATTGACTCTCGTATCCCAGAAACCCATAGCTCCAGATAATTAAATTACGCAATTAACAACAAAGAAAATCCAGGTAATTTCCGTATTCATAACATTATTTCTTCAGATAAGTTTTTTTGACAATAGTCACAATTCACAAACAACACAGGCAGTTTTAGCACATAACTGATATTTCATATAACATATCAAAATTCTTTCGCAGTCGAATTAAAATACAAACACATTACAAAAGCAGTATGAATATTCATCTTCCCTATAAATAGAGACAACACAGCAGTTAAGTGTCATAACTATGTTTAAGTTCACGTAGCGGTTTGTTTACCGCTGACTTGGTTAGCGATCCATCCAAGCCCATCATACAAACCCTCCCCGGTCAAGGCACAACACGCCTGTATGTGCCAGTCATGGTTCTTGATGCTGTGAAGGGACAGCGCATCGGTGATCTCCGCAGGCGACATCGCATCCTTCAAGTCCTGTTTGTTAGCGAAAACGAGCACTACTGCTTGCTCGAGGTCTCCGTGCTGGAGCAGCCTGAAGAGCTCTTCTTTCATTATTGATATACGGGCTCGGTCTGTGCTGTCTATTACCGCAATTATGGCGTGGGTGCCACGGTAGTATGTTGCCCATGACGTCCTTAATCTTTCTTGGCCACCCAAATCCCATACCTATGTCACGAAAAAAAAAAAAAAAAAAAAAGGCCATAGAATCCCATGTACTGTATTCATGTATAGTTTCTTACTTTCTTAGTCCATTGACAATAAACATACTGAATAATTTTTGCATATCATCGTACACATAAAAATTGTTCTGGTAACAATTGAGAATATTGCTTGCATTAAAAGCACCTGCAGGATTATAAGAAACTTATCAAGGCAAAAGACGACAATGACTACTCTTCTAATAGCTAGTATACAATGCCTCAGTTCCACAAACACTAGTCTTTTGTTAGCCAGGTCCTTTCATCACTCAGTCCAAACATTAAACATATGTTCCTTCCTCATATGTCGCTCTCATAATATAACATGATTTGCTTATTATAAGGTACAATAATTTGTAAATGATGCTGAGAGGTGAAAAGGGAATTTTATTTCAAAAAGATAAAAATAAAAATTTGGGCGCTTATGTCCATAAATAGAGAAATTATATAAACCCTTCATTCGTTCATTTTTCAAGCTTTCCTAGTCTTTTGTTAGAAAATGTGAAAAGGTGGCGAGTATTTATAAGTTTGTCTTTAGAGTTATCATATTTGGTTACATGGTTCGCCTTTCGCACAAATAATAAATTGTGAATGTGCTTCATCATTTAACAGCTACTTCAAATTTATTGTGGGTAAACACCAATTTTCAAGTTATTTGGGGGAAGTTTTGCTGTTTCTTTTTCATGTTTAAGCTATACGTTGAGGAATTTTATCATATTTATATTTGGTACTGTTGGCCCGTCTTTTGGCAAGGTCGTCACCCTATGAGCTACCACTGACAGAGCCAATCAGGGCTCGAGCATGGGCCTGGACAAACTCCGACATCGCTGGCTCGACCCCCGATTCGATCACCTTTGGACTCGTCTAAGCCTAGCAGCATCAAAAGCATATCAGGAATGAAAAATGGATCCCCGATCGAATGAATCCCCGGACTGACTAGAATTCGGATCGAATGAATCCCCGATCGAATGGAATCCGGATCGAATGAAGCCTTGATCGAATAGAGCCCGAATCGAATGAAATCCGGACCTGATACAATTACTATCACTCCTCCCACTATCCCCTGCTGCCTCGGATCTTGCACCACATGTCTATTTTCGAGCCTAGCAGTCATGATCCGTCTCAAAGTGGTCCAGCAACTGCTCCATAACCGCCCTATACCAGTACACACTACTCCCCTATTTCCCCGAATCGAAGGCCACGTGTCTCATTCGATCCGGACACCTACCAGACCTATAAATACAACGTTTTAAAGAGAATTCATGGGACGTTTTGGGCGCAGCAAGCTCTGCACAACTCAGCCATGGTTGCCAACCACTTTCATCCCGAAATATTAGTTTTATTCATGATTGTAATTCGAGATAATCACCAAAAACGGTGTTGTATTAGAGATTCTGACATACTCGTTTGTAACTTCGCTTTTCTGATGTAATGAAATGAATTAGGAAGTGGATGTAGGCTCATTAACACTGAACTATAAATTGTTGTCGTCTTGTGTTTTCTTACTTTTTTCAGTCGTTTCTTCATATTCCATGCTCTACATACGAATCTTGGTTGTTTGTGTCATTTTTTGGCCTAACAGTTTGACACTTTCACTGAGAAATGAAGATTCTCAACATCGAAGGATTTTCCAGTCTACTTGTCGGATCGCCAAGTTCGAAGAGGAAATCCTGCAAATTCCCTATTTTCCATTGATTTTGCAAGAATGGTGACTTTACGACATGAAGCCACCTCCACGCCTTCTAGCAACAGCAGTCAACAAAGACCAGAAACGAAGTTCAGCATTGACTCCAGTTACTGTATCGAACATGCCTCCGGATGGAACGTGCCTCCGGATCGAACAGGAACAATATCGAAGCGGATATGTCCACCGAACTGACTTTACCGATCCGGACCACTAGCCATTTCTGGACTCCTGCATATCGACCCAAGACAGGGTCATTTCGGTAAAAAAATACAGTTTTTGGGTACGAACTAAATTTGGAGAAAAAGGCCGAAAAACCGTGCCACAGCGCAGTGGCCAACGATAATCGTCAAGGCCCAACAACCAAGATTCAACGGTTAGTCCGAGAACATCAACAACAAAATGGCGACAACTAGGATTCTTCTTATAACCATAACTCATTCACTGACATTATCCAACATGGGGAGTTCCTTTACAGATTCAACATGCTGACCATAACAGCATATGCGGGAAAGACTGCTTCATGACAGCCTCTTTTTTAAAGCCACGAATTTGCTGAGTTATTTTCACTGATTTGAACAATTTAGGGTTTATGAAATGAAACCCTAAACCTAAATTGAGGGAAGCAAATAAAAGAATCGGTGAAATGATAATGCGGCTGCTGTGTACAGCTGGTTTTATTTTGTTTTATGCAACTAGCATTGGGTCTGGCCCATTTACACTAAAGCCTATTTATTGATACATTTGTAAACATTATTATCGAAATACAAGTATTCCATTCTCCTGTGCAAACAGTATCTTCATTAAATCAATACAAAATACATTCCAGTAATCTCAGATTCATTCTTATTGAAGTTTTAACTCTAACTGGACGACTTTTATTTCTTATAACTGAGCAAACGCGCGGTTTAAAACCAGGCTCAGGCGTTTGAACTAGTACACTTAGGCTCAGTTTCAGCTGAGCAAGCAAGTAGCTTAAAATTGAATGTGCGATCGATTCAGACTGAGCGAATGCTCAGTTTCTACCTTATCTCAAGCTCAATTTCTTAATTGAGAAAATACTCAATTTAAACTAACTTGTTTTCAGTTTCTAACTGATCACAGGCTCAGTTTTCGATTGTGCTTCGCTCAGTTTGAGTTCTCTAGTGCAAATTTGTACAAGAACTTGTAAATTTGAGAATAGCCGTCTGATCTTGTTAACTAAAACATATTTTAGGCAAATTCTATTTGAACTCTGCTAATCATAGCCCCCAAAAATTCCACAAAAACAAGTAATATCATCATTTTGTTGAGTAGCCCCCGTTAAATTTTAAAAAACCAATAATACCCTTCCTCGTAGTGGCTCTACGTGGTATTGTAGGAAATCACGCATGAAACTACGTGGTATTATAGGAAATTACGCAGGGTCACTACGCGGTTCCTAATCATACCCCGTAGGGGCTCTATGGGGTATGCTTAGGAACCTAGTAGTGGTCCTGCGTGGTTTCCTACAATACCACGTAGAGTACTACGAGATAGACCGAAAATTAGAAAAAAAATATAAGTGAAAAGGAGCAGTTTTGTCATTGATATTTTTTTATAAAAACGGAGGGCTACTCAGCATTTCTCTATGTTCAAATAGATTTCGGCCATATTTTAACCTTGGAAAGCTTAGATTTGATTGTTACAACCATTATATTTGTTTTTTTCATACGTTTGATATTTAAAGGAATGCATAATGCTGAAATAAACAACCAAACATCTATGATTGATGTAGAGATCCATGTTGTCTCTTCTTGTGCACTAATTCTCGCAAAATCTTCGTGCTAAGCGAATAACTGCAACGTTGAATACATGTTGGACAAAAGAGGCATAAAGCTTACCAAAATAAATATACGTTATGCTCCTAATCATCAGGTATACAGGTTGCAAATAAGCAAATCACAATATGCTAAAGACCTAAACAACCAAACTTACAAGTTACAACAACAAAAAATACGAAATAACCTTTTCTAACTTTTGCATTGACTTAAACCTATCCAGCCAGTCAAGTCTCAAATAACATTGCGATAGAGCAGTCTGGACCATATTCGGAAGATGACTCGAATGACCTTTGTGACAATAATTTTCAATGGCAGGATACTGGAAAGCAACCAAGGATCCTAACATTCCAAATCTACATTTCACTCGTATGACCTGATAAAGAACATGTACCTTGTGACTCACAACCCGGTGGAACCTAACTAACATTTGCATTGACCATTTGCTATCAACCGCACAGATGACGTTTGGTTTCCACCTGAGAAGCATCAAAGCAACATACGTAGGTGCCCAGAGCCAGTATCGATTAAGCCTCCATAGGCCACGATCAGGCCGAGGGGACCTCATCAAGATGACAACTCGACTGTTCATCAGCCATCATGCGACCTTATCCCAGAGATGAAAGCTCGAGATCAAAGCAAATACGACTCAGCCGTCTGCTCTCCACTTTGTGCCTTCATTATGACAGAAACATGCGAACATTGCTTAAAGCCTAGGAAGCCATGCTACAGTATTCAGTCTTACCCAACCAAAGCCTAAATCCCCTCTGAACAAGGAAGTTGATTGAATTCTTTCGCACGAACCTTGACGTGTTTACGTGGACACATGCTGCCATGTGTCGGATATCTTCATCCATCATGACTCGTTCCCTGAATATTGACCTGAAGTATGTCTAGGTGAAACATAAAAGGCGTATGCTTAGCCAAGAGATATCAGCAACTTTGAAAGAAGAGATCGAAAGACTAAAGAATAATGGGTACATCTGAGGTGCAACATATCCCAAGTGGATATCAAACCCAGTTCTTGTGAAGAAGACCAACGGGAAGTGCCGAACATGCATCAACTTTTTTGATTTGAACAAGACATCCCCTAAAGATGGCTTTCCACCTCCTAGGATTAATCAGCTTTTTTTTAAAGAGTATATATAACAAAAATGAAAATCTAGACTTTTCCAACGACTCACAAAAACAAATTTGTAGAAATGGCAACAAAATCTGTGCACACACAAAATGCAAAGAATAAAACATACAATAGTGGTATCTTGGATCACTTGGAGAGACCTCTTATCCTGTCAAAGCCCATTGATCGTGAAAACTTGTTCGTGTACCTGGCAGTATTCTCACATGCAATCAGTTCAGCCTTAGTTCGCGAAGAATACCGGGTGCCGCTACGACGGGTCCTGCAACGACCTGAGGCGTATTGAAGATTATCTAAATGGGACATCGAATTGGAATAATTCGTCATTATATATTTCCTTTAAAGGTCATCCAGGGATAAACATCGACAAATCTCATTGCTAGGTTCACTGCATTGGATAGTGTCTCAACAGCAATAGTCGACCGACTATCTAACGGAATATGTATATGAGTGAGACTTCTAACGGTCAACGTTCTGATATTAGAATGTGAAGATTCACAATTCGGTTCCCTTCGTGGACCGTCTGTTGATTAACTCATGCCCCAAACGCAAGGAGCAACTCGGAAATCCGAGCACGGATTGCTCACTATTCCATCATCTAATCCAAAGTTGATACATCATATCCTTGCATGACCGTACTTGGCTGACTACTCTAGTCTTGCCCGAAGACTGACAAGTTAAAGGTTTGAAACACTTAAGCCTGAATGTTAATTGATTGTCTACACATCAACTTTTATTCCCGACGCCAGATCGAAGACATGGCTGTGGATGGACAAGGCATGTCTATCTTCCTAGGCCCCCATATCCCACTTCCTGACATGGAAATGGTGAATCTTCTATAAGTATGGATCTATTGTTCTCCTGTTGATTACCATCTTAGCACAAATAAACTGAGATCTAGGAAGCATGGGTGCGGGTGCGTGGTACGGGGATACGATAATTCGACAAATTCAAAAATATGAGGATTCGGGTGCGGAGGGAAACGGCAAATGTTAAAATACAAAAAAAATATTCTGTAACATAATTACATAATGTTACAGAACTAACAACCAACTGTTGGCTTTAAGAAATTAGCAACCAACTGTTGTAGATATTTAAATAACAACCAACTGTAATACAGTTTATTTAAATAATGTATAAATTTAATGTTACATAATGTAACAGTTTATTTTTGTAACATAAACTACTACTACACGGGTTTGGCTTTAAATATCTACAACAGTTGGCTTTAATATATTCATTTAGGGTGCGCTCTTAACGAACATGAGCGTGGCATTTGAGCGTGACATTTGAGCGTGCCATTTGAGCGGGGTACTGTAGCGAAGGGGGATTGTGTTTTTAGCGACGAACGGGGTATTTGAGCGTGGTATTTAATTGTTAAATTAATGGTTTTGATTTAATTAAATTCTAATTGCATCAAACTATAACGACAACATATTTCATAACACGACCACGTTTTTCATAAAACATAAAAACACAACGGTACTGGAATTAAAACAAATACATGAAAATCTACAATAAACGACGATGAGGTAATAAGTTCAACTCCGATGAAATAAAGGCACATAAGCCCTCATCGCTAAGCTCCTGAGCAATATCAACATTCCGCTCATCGTTGCTAAAAATCGTCAGAATCTCCCAAAGATCCACACGCGTTCCCGATCTCCGAACAAGCTCCAAACAACGAGCAGCAAGCTGTCTCGTATGGTCGGTCACCCACGAGCTGGCACGCTCTGCCTGTCTGCGCCTAGAGGGCTGACCAGACGGTGGATCGCCCGAAGCCATCCAACCAGTATAGAAACTCGCGTCCCCGGGGGAGAAAGAACCAGCTGCTGCAGGCGCTGGTGGAGGTGCTGGTGCAGTAGGAGGCGCAACCTGAGGAATCGGATACGCACAAGTATCTTTCCGCAAACAACCCTCGAACATAATGTCCTACTCTCGAAACTTCATCGGCGAGTGCTTCCTAAATTTTGTGAATCGTCTGCCACCGCCGGTACTCCAAAATTCATCAGGACCGTCTAGATAATCGAACTCTGCATTCCATACACCCTCAGGTGTTCTAAGCAGCATGTCCCAATCACGAAAAGCTCGCTTCATGTTGTCCCATTTGTTTTTAATCTGGTTTTCTGTGAACTCCAGATTAAAACGGTTGTTCATTGTTGTTGCGACTGTTGCGTAGAACCCACTGACGCTTGTATCGCGCTCCACTATGAACTCAACGCAAACATCTATGAAAGCGGACTCCCGGTCGTCCGTCCAATTCGCAGAAGGCTGCGAGGTAGCAGTGGTGGAAGTGGAAGCCATCTACGTAAAAAAAAAAATTCAAAAAAAATCGAAAAAAATATATATGGTAGAGGATTGAAAAATAAACTCAACTATAAAAAAATTTACCATTTTTGCAGCTCGAAATTGCTCAAAAAATTCGAAATATGGGGTAAAAGGGGAGAGCTTTCGGGTTGGAATGAGGAGGAAGGGGGGGTTTTCGTTCTTATAGCTAGCGAAACGATACGTTGGAAAATTAACCGTCGGACGCTAACGGTTACTTTTCCAACGTTCGAGAATCGTGGAATCTGAAAGGGGTAAAATGTGCTCGCGTCGGACGCCAAAAAAAAAAATGAGCGTGCCAAATTTTGGCTGCGAACGCAGCCTTATGCTGTACGTTGTATTCTTTGTTTTTGTTGTACCCTGTTTTGTTGTTTTGTTTCGATGCTATAAATAAATACCTTTGCTGTACTGTATTTGGTCAAAGAAATAAAATTGCTCTCTTCCTTCCTCTCTCTCCTTCTTTGCCACCAGCTCATCTTCCTCCAATCCAAATCGTGCAAGGCCTCCAACCCTAAATCGGAATCGCGCCCACCTCAAGCTCGTCTACCCGAAGCCCAAATCGGATTAGCAAGTTCCGGCAGTCCCCTATGTCGCGCGCCTTCAAAACCCTAACCTGCCTTCAAAACATGGGGACACGCCAGAAGCCGTACCCCGTACGCACTCTATGCAGCACCGTCGCACCCCCGCACCCAGCCGCACCCATACGCAGTACGCCTCCAACCCAGTCGCACCCCTGCTTCCTAGACTGAGATACTACCAGTAATGGTCTTGATCCGACCATTTGACTCTTATTCTTCGCCCCTGACGTGGGGGCAAGAGAGTAACTCAAAGAGGATGCGACTTCATCGTTCTTTCGCAAAGCTCTACAAGCTGCCTCTGTCGTTTCAGGACTTCAATCAAGGTCCAATCGTTCTTATGACTGCTGCCCCCATAATATTATGGAAGAGCTTCCTTCATTGACTAAACCTTTAGCAATCCTTTCGTGGTAGAGACAGGCCATACACTCGGAACTATGTTGGTTTCTACAACAAAATTATTTTTCAATCATGCATCTTGCCTTTGCATGTTTCATGATTTATTAACATGACTAACTTATATGAATTTATATATGAATGGTGTAGGTACCCAGAGTCAGGTACCGATCAGACTTCTAACACCCGCATGCAGAATTACAGAGCAATGTCATAACGAGCCCAACTGAACCGTTCGTTTACAAAACCATGCCCTCCGTCTGAGGGAAATTTATAGCTCAAGGTGGATCTGATATGACCATCAACTCTTTGGCTCATGCGTGGCATACCTCAAGACAATTGTGCATCGATCTATGCATTTCGAAGTCGGAATCCGACTCTAGATGGACATAGTTGTACCATCCATATGACTAGATCCTACGCTCAACGCCATCGGATTATATAAATCCAAATAGAGGAGGCAACACCGTCCATCAACATACTTATTTTCTAGTCATGCATCTTACATTTACATGCTTTCCGAGTTATTGACATGACTAACTCATGTAAATTTGTATATGAATGATGCAGGTACACAGAGTTTGGTATCAATCATACCTTGCATAGTTTGATCGGGGGAACGTAAAGCTTTGGTGAACGTGAGCCGACCGTTCACCTACTTACTCTTGGCCTCACGCCAACAATCTGACATAGTTGGAGTTTGACCATTCATCCACTGACTTTTTGCGCTTGACGCATGGGGCAAGAGAATAAACGTACATGAGTTCGATGTGTACTATTTATGCATGGGCATACTTATGAGTCCTCCTCAGCCTCTAGCCTTTGATTCGTCAGGCAAGACATAGAGATGTGTTTGGATGTGACATGACCACCCACAGATCGACAATTCAATCCCTCGATCTGACGGGAAGAGTGCAATCTATTAAATAATAGTAAAGCAGAAACTTTTAAAGCCCCCTCCTTAATTCTAGAAGTTTTCTTTCTTCTCCTTAATTATTTCAGATATTTTATTTTTAAATTAGCTTATCACTTTACACTTAGTTACTATTTTTCTCACATTATTTTACTTCTTCTGTCATTTTACATTTTGATATGGACATTTCAAAGTTTACATGATTATATATCAACAGCTAGCTCCTAACATTATATTTAAATACACATATTTAAATTAATTACAACCCCAAAATTTAAGTAAGTTAAATAAATTTAATTAACTAATATATATTTTTAATGTTAAAAATGATAAAATTTTGTTTTTTTTGGCTTCAAATACCTACACTTCAGATATTTTTTTTATAATCATTTAAGTCTATCTCAATTCTTTTCTAATATTTTACATTTAGTACCAAATTTTGCAATTAACTACATAATATAAAAACTATTTAAATAATTTCAGCAAGCTATTGTTCATGGGTTCGCCTAATAAATCACATCAAGATTAACCATATTTATATTAATAAAAATTAAAAAAAAAATCAAATACATAAACACGTTGATCACATAACATAAATTATACACATGAATAATTATCACAAGTCCAAAGTTGAACTCATTTACGTCAATATATTTACCGTATATTGCATAGTAATATTAATGTCAAATGCCTATAGTTTAAAATTTATTTAGTTATTTGCAGAACACTGTACAATATCACTTAACACTGTATATCTAAGTCAATATGTTTAAATCACTTATATGATTTTGAATTTAACAAATGAATTAAATCAATAAATTGTTGTTGATCATCTAATTAACGATTAGTTTGATGTTTTAAGATGTACACCATGTTCGTATTAACAAAAAAGACAAAATTAGTTTTTCTTCCAAATATAAAATTAGATATGTCACATAGTTTACATAATATATGTAAACAATAACTAAAAAAAATATTACACTTATTTCTATAAATTTATCGTAAATCGAAGAAAACAATTCCCGCTTTAAATATCTGCATTTTAACATTTCTATAATTATTTGTCGAATCTTCTCAATTCTTTCAAGATATTTTATATTTCAATCCATATGTTTAAACTACTCACGAAATCTTAAATTCTAATTATTTAAATAACCCTAGAGAGTATTTAGTCTATTTTTCTAATAGCTCTTAAAAATATACATTAATTTTACTATATTAAAAAAAGGAGTTTTCCATGCAACTATAAAGATGTGTGTATCACATAACATAAGCTATGTATATCAATTACACTGACAAGTTAATTTGTAAATTAGTTATGATTCATTTATATCAAGAATTTACCATATATTATACCATAAAATTCTTTTTGAACATCAATAACTCCACAACAATATTTTTTTGTAAAGTTCTTTTCAATTCTTCCTATTATGCTATACAGTTAAACCAACTTCATAGTTTTACATTTAGCTTATTTAAACAAATTATGTTAAATAATATTTGTTAATTCATCGAATAAACTTCTAATGTACATCAATGTCAACAAGTATATCTATATTAACAAAAATGACTAAAAAACTTATCAAATATACACATACATATTGTTTGCGTAAGATATAAAACATAAATTACACACAAACAGTAATAATGATTGTAATTAATAGTTTATGTATTTCACATTAAAATTTACCATGTTTCTCAAACATTAAAATAGTAAGAACTATTTTATTAATATTGTCGTGTGCAACGCAGGGTTACACACTAGTGATGACAGAGGAGCGATCTTGTGAACTGCACAATGACCTTTTGCCTTGAAGTGAGGGAAAGAGAATGACACTAAGACGAATGTGAGCCAACAATTCGCCAGAACAACGCCTGTGCCCTTGAGACGACGGGCAAAAATTCAACTCAGTTCGGACACGACATGACCGTCCACCTGATGGCCTTTGCCTTCGACATGAGGGCAAAAGAGAAATGTTAAGACGAGGATGAGTATGACTCCACCGCTCTTCCACCGACGTCTTTAACTCTTTCTCATGTTTCTGACGGGAGTATAGGCTTGATGTGGATGTGATACGACCTTTGCCTTTGACGTAAAGGCAAAAGGAACGACGCCAAGGCAAATGTGATCCGACTGTTTGCCCGACTAACTCTCGTTCTCGGAGCTTGGACAGGAGTATAAACCAAGAACTAGTGTGATAGGCGCCCGCTAAGGCTAACGACCACTCACTATATAACTCTAACTCAAACTGACGATGGGAGAGTATACAGGATGAGTCATGACATCCATAACTCTAACCCAGGTCCCAGACTGGCTTTGGAAGAGTACAAAAGATGATTTCATGACGTCCACAACACTAACTCTCACAAATGGAGAGGAAGTATAAACCTATTGAGTTAGTGTGAATGGTGCACCACCACTTAGAACCACTAAACCTGTAACTCTAACTCTCACGACTTGAAAGAGAATACACATAGCGTACTACGACGTCCACACAAACTCCATCATCCTTCGACTGAGGGCAGGAGTATGAAAAACTTACGGACTGGACGTCCGAATGACTTAACCCTATTCCCACTGACGTTGGAGGCATGAACATAGGCTTCTAAATTAACTCTAAACACGTTTCGGACACGACTAGTGATTCAAAGCTAACTGGAAGCTATATATATTATACCTCCAAACTACGACACTTGGTTATTCTAAGCGAGATTGCTTAATGCTTAGCACATGTTTACTTCAAGCTAGAATTGCTTGTGACCTTAAAATTGACTTAGTAACTTGCAAGCTAAGCGAATTATTCATATTGCTAGGTACAAAACAAAAGCATGAGGGTCGCACTAACTCCACAAGCCATGCGACAGAAGGCGGGAGTGTAGAGACTCAAAGGGATAACAAGGACGCCTAATGCTAGACTTCCCACACGACTTATAGCAACGACCGTAAGGAGGCCTTAAGGGTGATGTCTTTAATCGACATGCCACATGCCCATGTGTAACCGAACATGACCCAAATGCAACGACGAGTAGTACATTGCAAGTACATTGAATGGAAAATGCAATAGCTCGAGCATTAAGATGACCCAATTGTTTAACATCAGAAAGCAGTACTTGTTTTCACGGATACATGTAAAGCTTAAAAACGGGTGTGATCCGACCACCTATCTTCTGCCATTACCCCTAGGCTAGGGGAAAAGCTGTAAAAAGTGTTTAAAAACGGCATAACTTATCTGTCGGTGTCTGCTTTGATCTTGACAGGCCCCTAGAGGACCACGAAACAGATGCAGTGTAACTATCCATTGATTGGTCTCATCCTACTTCCCGACTGGAAGGCTCACATAAGATCGAACATGAATTGATTGTCCCATCTCACACACCTATTGGGTGTGACGCAACCACTTTGTCTTCGACTTTTCCCTTTGATGCAGGGGGCAAACGAGAGCACTCGAGGCGACTAAAGTCTGATCTTTCACCAACTGACTCCGATCCTCTGAGTCTGGATGGGAGATGGGAGATGGGAGATTGGAGATTAGTATGGGATGAGTACCAACAAATCGTTTTGCATCCAACTTTAACTCACGACTCGACGAGGGAGTATGAATCCAAAGAAGACATGGATTTGATGTAAACTGCTCAGCCAAACTCTGATGACTTAGGGCAAGGACGTGAGCCACTAAGGGCAAGACTCGACCGCCCAATAACTTTATGCACATTTCCCGACCTTACTATCCTTGGATGGAATCTAAATTTGCAATCTAACGAGAAGCAAGGAGTCGCACCTTCTTAACAACACTTGTATATCGAGTTTTGCAAGATCCCAGGCAACAGCCAAAAGGACGACTCTATATTAAACTCCTTAGATCAACGCCCATACAACTGAGTAACAAATCATCACCCGGAATCAAACGATAAGTGATGAACCACAAGTATATTGATTGGAAAGCACATCACTCAAGCATTCAATGCAACTACCACCGACACAATAACACAATATATGGAACTCAGCTTGACTTGGTACTTCTTTCATCATACGCCAAAGCTTAATTGGCAGCCATTACATACGCAAAATCAATGTGCTCATCACTCCATAGCACGTGAGGAGGATAGGAGAATGATAAGACAACGATCATTTTATGCATAATCGACTTGTTCCTACGCGATTGGTTATGTCTATGGAAAATAGTGAGAATCGGGATCAACCGCCAGCTTAAACCTTGAAGATCCACTCATACTACAGCTCAGCGCCTCCTCTCACCTTCCTACCCTGGTTTGAAAAACTCGGTTCAGCTAAGAGCTACCTTTGGAAGGATTGATTCCAATTCGAGACTATAGAGACAACTTCTGATTTATTGGACAGGAATTCGAAATGAACGAACGTCTCAAAACATGGCTTGATCTAAAACGATAGTTGAAGACAACTCGGGTTGGAAACATCAAACCGGGACTTGGCACGATGATCGACCCAAAAGAAAGAATAAAAGGAATTTCACTTCCTTCGCCTCTTATGACATGGGAAACTTTACCATGCAGTGACTTGTATGTAAAAGAAGCTTGACTTGCGCAGTGTTGTGAATAGAGATTGTATATATGTAAATATGTAGATAGTGTTGTATTATCGGCATCAAGCTGTTGGAATAAACAGCTTGGTGTCGACACTGAAGCCAAGAAGGCGTTATCGAAACTGATATCAGGAGAATAATAAAAGAATTGACACCGAAGCCAAAGAGGCAATACTGAAGTTGATATCAAGACGATAATGGAAGAAATGATACCAAAGTCGAGGACAATACCGAAGCCGAGACCAAGAAGATAAGAAGCAAT
Organism: Allium sativum; assembly: GCA_030737875.1. NCBI lineage: Eukaryota > Viridiplantae > Streptophyta > Magnoliopsida > Asparagales > Amaryllidaceae > Allium > Allium sativum. The sequence goes on from CM060925.1 coordinate 208,620,460, forward strand.
ATCGAAACCAAAGCCGATATTGAAACCGATACTGAAACCAACAACGAAGTAACAAAATCGATACTGAAGCCAAGGAGTTAATATCTGAAAGCGGTATAGGAGTTAATGAAGACGATAACAGGAAGCGGCACCGAGAAGCTGAGACCAAAAAAAAGTTGCAAATGGCAAAGTTGTAATATTATAACTCATCTTATTTCTTCTATAAATAGAGGTGTAATGTTCCATTTATGAGTAAAGAAAAAGTTTATCTTCTCTTCCATTTTATTTCTTCTTAGTTTATAACATGATACAAAAGCAACGATCCTTGAATTAATTTCAAGATCTCAAATCTATTTCTCAATCTTATTTGTGAATCATGTGAGGGACCAAATCAGTAATGGAGGTCATTCCGGTGATTTCTAAGATAACTGAGCACAAGGTGAGTGAATCGAACTACTTCGATTAAAGTAAAACAATTCGATTGTATTTACGGAGTATTGATCGAGATAATCATCTACTTAAAGATCCACCTGAAGCCGATCCATCTGACAAGGACGCGGTGATGCGGCTCCGAGATGATGCTCGTTTGTTTTTTATAATCCGAAATACAATTGAGAGTGATACCATCAGCTTGGTGAATCGTTGTGTGTTTGTAAAAGAACTTGTGGATTATCTAGAGTTTTCATTTTTGGAAAAGAAAATATAAACCGAATGTATGAGATTTGCAAGTCATTTTATCGAGTGGAGAAACAAGAGTAGTCACTGATGAATTATTTTATAACATTCAAGAAGACTTATGAAGAGTTTAATTTGTTACTTCCTATCAGTGTTGGTGTTAAAGTACAGCAGAAGCAGAGGGAACAAATGACTATTATGAGTTTTTTGGCATGTCTCCCATCTGAGTATAAACTGCTAAATGTCAAGTTTTATCCGGATCAGATGTGACATCCTTGGATGATGTGTTTAGGAGGATTCTTAGAACTGAAGTCTCAAGTTTAAATTCAACTCCATCAGTTCAATACAACAGTGCTTTGATTGATACAACTAATAAACATCAACCTTGGAAACCTAATCAGAACTCATACAAAAGGGAGGTTAGTACGCCTGGATATGAGAATCATACAGTGAAGTCATGTGCACATTGCAAGAAACAAGGACACACTAAATTTGAATGTAAAAAGCTACAAAATAAGCACTGACTCGAAATCAACAAGCAGCTAATGTTGTGAAGACTCAAGATCAAGTTAGCCAAAATGTTATGGTTTCAGTCGAAGAATTTGCTAAATTTACTGAATATCAAAATGGTCTCAACAAGTCAATTCAACCCATTTCAACCATTGCATATAACTATATAGTCAAGGCGCACCAGGTGGGCTTTTTTAGACTTCAAGGCACACCTGTGAGCGAAACGCAAAAAAACGCAAAAAAGCCTCGAAGTGCAAAAAAAAACCAAGCCATAAAAAAGCGCGCTTTTTTGTACAAAATGAAATGTTTTTTAAGGCCCCAAAGGCTTTTTCCCTACTTATTTTGGTACATGACGTGACCTTATGTAGTTTTATTTTTAAATTGCAAGCTTATACCATATTTTGTTGTTAAAAGGCCGAAAACTGCGTTAGAAATGAAGAAAACTGCAAAAATTCAGAAAACTTATGTTAAATTGCAAGCTTAGGTTATATTTTGTTGTTAAAAGGCTTGAAACTACATAAAAAATGAGGCAGGTTTTGTTTTTTGGCGCACTGAAAGGCGCAAGCTGCAAAAAAAAAGCCTAAGGTGCAGGCCTTGGGATTTTTTGCGTTTTTTCGTCTTCACTACATAGGCATATAATAGCAGTTTTGCCAATCCAGGAAGAAATCAATAGGTCATTGATTCTGGTATTACAAATAATATCATAGGTAATTGTACTCTTTTCTCGAGTTTTCAATCACAAACTCCTACTCATAATGTCACTATAGTTGATGGTTCCTCTTCAAACATTCAACGGTTTGGAACAATAAGTCCAACTTATTCACCTTCTCTATTAACATCTGTCTTATATATACCTAAACTTGCATTCAATCTACTCTCTGTCAGTCAAATAACATAACAATTGAATTGCTCTATCTCATTCTTACCATCTTATTGTATATTTCAGGATCTTGTAACTCGGGAAATCATTGGTAGAGGGCGTGAGTCAAAGGTATTGTATGTATTCGATGTTCCTTCCACAAATCAACGATCATTTGTTTTGTCCAAGTATTTCTCAACCCTTAAAGACACTGTCAACTAGGCATCCATCTTTACCCTTTTTAAAGAATTTGTGTCCACAATTTAAATCATTACAGTCTTTGAACTGTAAATCATGTCAATATGCTTGAGTCTTAGAATGAATAAAAGAGCTAATTGTCCTTTTAAACTTGTTCATTATGATATTTGGGGTCCATCATCTGTGATTTCTAAACCAGGGTTCAAATACTTTTTTACCTTTGTAGATGATTATTCACGTATGACTTGGTTGTTTCTTATGAAAAATCGATTTGAGTTGTATTCAATATTTTTTGTTCATTATGTACTAAAATCAAAACTCAATTTAATACTTCTGTTAAAACTTAAGGAATGATAATGCAAACGAGTATGCTTCGAGTTTATTTTAAACTTACATGAGTCAAAATGAAATGCTATATGAAACATCTTGTGTTGATACAGCACCTCAAAATGGAATTGTTGAAAGAAAGAATAGACATTTTTGCTTGAAACAACACAGGCACTGTTATTTCATATGAATGTGCCTAAAAGTTTTTGGACTGATGTTGTTTCCACAGCATGTTTTTCAATAAATCGTATGCCTTCAACTGTTCTTAATGGCGATATACCATACTCAATTCTCTTTCCAGACAAGTCACTATATCCTATTAAGCCAAAATTATTTGGATGTACATGTTTTGTTCGAGATGTCAGACCACGAATATCTAAACTTGATCCAAATAAAGTGTATATTCCTTGGTTATTCTCGTTTGCAAAAAGGATATAGGTGTTTCTATCCCTTTCTAAATAAATATCTTGTATTTATTAATGTCACTTTCATTGAAGGAACACCATTCTTTCAGTCATCATCAAGCTTACCTTAATCAAAATCAGGAGAGTCAGGGGAAGAATGATGATTTTCTTGTGTATGGAATATCACATTTCTATACAAGAAAGGATAATATTAATGGTTCTATCGAAACGAGTTTATCACCTTCTCGTGATACAACTCCATCTACATCTGATGCAACTCCTCCATTTGAAAATGAATCTGTTTCTACATTTAATCTTGAAACTAATCTCCTTATTGCTCTACAAAAGGGAAAACGTCAGTGCATATATCCCATCTCTTTATCTGTCTCATATAAACATTTGTCATCATCAACTCATTTACTTATAACTTCTCTTAAATCTGTTTCTATACCTAAAACTGTTGGAGAAGCATTATCAAATCCTGGATGGCAGGCTGCTATGGTTGAAGAAATGAATACTCTTGAAGATAATGAAACATAGAGTTTAGTTCGGTTACCTGAGAATAAGATACCAATTTGACGTAAGTGGGTATTCACTGTAAAAGCAAACTCTGATGGTTCAATTGCTAGATTGAAGGCACATTTGGTTGTAAAAGGATATGCACAAACTTATGGAGTGGATTATTTTGAAACTTTTTCCCCAGTAGCAAAGTTAACTCCTATTCGGATGTTTATTTCATTAGCAGCAATATATAACTAGAAATTACATCAGCTTAATACAAAGAATGCATTTCTTCACGGTGACTTAGAAGAAGAAGTTTACATGGTTCAGTCCCTGGTTTCATTGCACAAGGAAAGAGTGGTCTAGTGTGCAAGTTGAAGAAGATACTGTATGGATTAAAACAGGTCCTGAAGCTTGGTTTGGAAAGTTCCGTAATGCAATGGACACCTTTAGAACGGTGAAGAATAGACGTGATCATTCAGTGTTATATAAGAATACTAAATCAGGCATAATTTTATTTGTGGTTTATGTTGATGATATTGTGATAACTGACAGTGATGAACAAGGTATTTCATCTCCTAAAACCTTTATTTACAACCACTTTCACATTAAAGATTTAGGAGACTTCAAGTATTACCTAGATGTGGAAATTACAAGAGATAATGGTAGTATTGTTATGTCCCAATGAAAGTACGTTCTTGATTTGCTGGAAGAGACTGGAAATCTAGATGATAAACCTAGCACTACTCATATTCCATTGAATTGTAACATTGTGGAAAATAGTGAATAGTTCAAAGATCCAAATAAATATAGGAAATTGGTAGGAAATTAAACTACCTAACTGTTACATGACCTGACATTGCTTTCGTTGTTAGTGTTGTAAGTCAGATGATGGCATCTCCTACTGTGTATGGAGCATACTGAAACATATTTTGAGTTATCTTAAGGGAACTGTTGGGCAAGGAATTGAGTACAAGAATCATGGACATGCAAGAGTTGAATGTTTCTATGATGCCAATTGGGCGGGAACAAAGCTGGATAGGGAGTCTATGTCTTGGTTTTGTGTATTTCTAAGAGGAATTTTGATTTCATGAAAAAATAAAATGTTGTTTCTAGATCGAGTGCTGAATCTGAATATAGAGCTATGACTAAAGCAATTTGTGAAGCGATATGGGTGGATCACCTTATGCATGAAATTGGAATAAATATTGTTAATTAAACCAATAACTCTATATTGTGACAATCAGGCTGCAATGCACATCGCATCTGATCCGATACGTCATGAAAGAATAAAACATATTGAAGTGGATTGTCACTTCATTAAGGAGAAGATTCAACAGGGTTTGGTTCTAACAAAGCAAGTTAAGACTGAAGAGCAGGTGGCTGATATGTTTACTAAAGAACTAAATGGTGCTAGAATCAAGTATTTGTGTAACAAGTTGAGCATGATAAATATTTATGTACCAACTTGAGGGGGAGTGTTGTGAGTAGAGATTGTACGCATGCAAAAATGTAGATAGTGTTGTGTTATCGGCATCAAGTTATTGGAATAAATAGTTTGGTGCCGACACCTAAGCCAAGAAGTCGTTATCGAAACCGATATCAATAGAATAATAAAAGAACTGACACCAAAGCCAAAGAGGCGATACCAAAGCTAATATCAAGAGGATAGTAGAAAAAACGATACCAAACCCGAAGACAATACCGAAGCCGAGACCAGGAAGATAAGAAGCAATACTGAAACCAAAGCCGATACCGAAACTGATACCGAAGCCAACAATGAAGTAACGAAACTGATACCGAAGCCAAGGAGTTAATATCAGAAAGCGGTACAAGAGTTAATGAAGGCAATACCAGGAAGCGGCACCGAGAAGCCGAGACCAAGAAAATTTGCAAAAGGCAAAGTTGTAATATTGTAACTCGTCTCATTTTTATAAATAGAGGTTTAATGTTCCATTTATGAGTAATGAAAAAGTTTATCTTCTCTTTCATTTTATTTCTTCTTAGTTTATAACACGCAGGAAGACAACGTACTTTGGCAACGACATGTGCGTGTACAAACACACACGGAAGCCAACGATCAAACATGACTTATGGTGAAAGAATTCAACCTCTTGACCATGCGAGGTTTTAAAGATTACTTAATCATCTCGACTACTCCAGCCACAAACTTTGGCCCGATAAGCTCCAATGAAAGCAATGTGATGCATGACAAGTTGTTTATATAGGAAAGAGTCCAAGTGACGGGACTGTTCAAGAAGATACAACAATTCGACATTGCCTTCTCAAGGGTGAATGACGTTCCAAAGAGATGCAGCTCGACTTATTCAAAGCACATCCCGTTTGACACGCGATGTACTTTGGAGACAAAATGTTGACATGCCTTTTGGCAAGGCCGTCACTCAATGAGCTACCACTGGCTGAGCCAACCAGAGCTCGAGCATGGGCCTGGACAAACTCGAATAACGCTAGGTCAACCCCCGGTTCGATCACTTTTGGGCTCGTCTAAGCCTAGCAGCATCAAAAGCATACGTGAGACGAAGAAGAGGGTACATGAACCCAGGATCGAATGAAATCTGAATCGAATAAAGCCCGGATCGAATGGAATCGGATCAAATGGAATCTGGATCGACTGGAATCCGAATCGAATGAAATTCAGAACGAATAGAGCCTGAATAGAATGGAATCTGAACCTGATACAGTTACTACCGCTCCTCCCACTAACTCCTGCTACCCCGGATCTTGCGCCACATGTCCATTTTTGAGCCCAGCAGCCACGAACCGGCCCAGTAACTTCCCGAAGTGGTCTAGCAACTGCTCCATAACCACCCTATGGTAGTCACACATTACTTCCCTATTAACCTGGATCGAAGGTCACGTGTCCCGTTCGATCCGGGCACCTACCAGACATATATATGCAGCGTTTCAAAGATATTCAGAGAATGTTTTGGGCCCAGCAAGCTCTGCACAACTCAGCCATGGTTGTCAACCACTTTCATCTCGAAATATTAGTTTTAATCATGATTGTATTTCGAGATAATCACCAGAAACGGTGTTGTATTACAATCTTGTTCATTGCAACTTTGCTTTTTTGATGTAATGAAATGAGTAATGAAGTGGATGTGGGCTCGTTAACGCCGAACCACTATAAATATTTGTTTTGTGTTTTCTTACTGTTTCAGCCATTTCTTCATATTTCATGCTCGACATACGATTCTTGGTTGTTTGTGCCATTTTTTGTCTAACAAGTACTATGTATTTGCTTTTTGAGGATTAAAACACACAACTAAATAGTACAGTTAAATTCAAATACGGTCATTCCATATAATAAACGAGTACAGTTAAATTCAAAGCAGCGTCATTCCATATCATAAACATATCATTGTGATTATATCCAATTTATTTCCAACTTACTCTCTTGCAAATAACCCGATTTCGTACCCTTTAAAGGTGCATACTGCAAACACAAAACTTAAAGCAGAAATGTGAAACAATGTTGCGAGGGCAAAGTGATTTGCTTTTGGTCATTAGAAAGCAAAAGTCGAAGGATACACAAAAAAGTGGAATAATGGTGTATGTTTTCTGAATCATAATTAATCATCGAACATATTTATATATAATAAATAAATATTGTAGGTTCGCTGACCTCAAAAAAGAAAACTCGAGAAAACCGAGTAATGGCATCCTCCCAAAATCTTCACTATTCTCTTACTCAGAAAAAACTCAATTTTAATGTCGATTCAGATAATCGTTTTTTTATCCCTCCTGATCGGTGTATGAACCTTCAACATGCAAAGTCCCGGAAGATTTCTAATCAAGGTAACTCGGTTTCTTTAGATCTTTGTTCAAAGTCGGGTTTTCCAAATCTGGGTTCGCCGATCAAGTCGTTGTCTGATAACGTTAGTTGTAAGCATTCGAAAGTATGGATTGATGTTATTACACAAAATAGATCCCATTTAACTTCAATCCAGCTTAAATATTACGAACCGGTTATTAAGTATAATCTTAAGCTAGCGGTTATTAATGAAGAATTGACTCAGAAAGCTAGGGAAAATGGGTTAATTTGATTGTGTTTTATGTTCTTGGCATTATACCATACTATAAGTTTCTGAGAGAATATATTGATAAAAATTGGATTATTAAAGGCAAGCATCAACTTTTTAGTAGGGAAGATGGGTTCTTTATCATTAAACGTGAACATGCAGAGGATTGTGTCAGAATTATACCATCTGCCCCTTATTTCTATAACAAAAAATTGATATATATATATATAAAGAAATTATTTCCAGGTTTAAAAATATCTAAGGAAAATTTACACTCTCTACATATCTGGATCGGTTTGCCTAATCTTGATTTAGACTTTTAGTCTATAGAAGCCATAAGTAGAATTGCTTCAATTCTAGGGCATCCTTTAAAATTAGATACAGTGACTGAAGGGTTGTCTAGAATCTCTTATGCTAGGGTGTTAGTCAAAGTGAATTATGATTTTAAATTTCCTGAAAAAATTCCTATACAATGCTTTAATGGGGAGATAATATAGCAGAAGGTTACTTATGAATGGAAACCTCCTTTGTGTGATAATTGCAATATATTTGGTCATTCAAGCACTGCATGTAAAGCAATTAAGATTTGGGTGCAGAAAGACATACCAAACTTAGATTGTGGTATGGAAATAGATGAAAGAGAGAAGAAATTAAACTTGATTTGGGAAGTTTCTAAAGATTAAAATCCCAAAAGGCAGGGTGAATCTTCTGAAATTTTTGAGAAAAAGTTGTATTCAACAAGGGTCATTGGTGAGGATAATATAACAAATATAACTGAAAGTGTGGTTGAAGCAGGGAAAGATATTAAAACTCATCAATATTGGATTTCCATGTTGTGTCTGATATTCATATGCAGGAGAGGAATGTTGAAATTAAAAATAATACTCATGGAGAAAAACAGGGTGATAAGAAAGGAGTTGGATCAGTTAAGAAGGATAAGAAATCATGTGGGGAATTCAGAAGACGATAATATGTTAGATAAGGCTGATTGTATAGGCATGAATGTGGAATATAATGAAAAGCAGAATGCTGCAAATAAGGAAAAAAATATTTGATTGTAATGAGTTTCATAACTTTGAAGACAATGTAAGTAAAGATGCGCTAATGGATGATTCGGACAGTTCCTATAGCTCTTTTTGCAGCTTCAAAAGGAGAAGAAGCAATATCAAATCAAATAAATATAAAAAGGAAATAAGTTTGTAGCTGAAGTTCCCTTGGTAGAGGATAATCCAGATTGGGCTAAACTTGTTTCTTAATTTCAAATTCAAAATCGCTCCAAACTGAAGAAAGTAAAGGAAGGTGTGAATACTGGAGGAGTTATTAATGGAGGTGGTCACAAAAAATGATTTGTTGCAGGAGTTGAAGAATGTCATTGTCTGTTTGCTTGGGTTGATGTGGTCTGCACATGTGGTGTGATGTGCAGGATATTTTGTGGGCCTTTTGTTGGAGTTCGCTATTATGGATTTACGTATGGGTTGGGAGTTTTTGGTTGATGCTCTCGTCTTCCAATCTTCGAGTTGTGTCAGTTTAGGCTATATCTGGTTGCTAACTGGGTAAGTTTATCTTTTTATTTAATGTTGTTAGCTATGTTGTACTCTCAGGAAAGAGCTGGGCTTGTTTTTGTTTATGTATAGTATTTGTTCAAGTTGTTAATTTTGTTCAACTCTTTCCTCATCTTTTGTAATCCTTTTAATGTAATAAAAGTACCCATCTTGTTTCTAAAAAAAAAATGTAGGTTTTATTTCAAATTTTATAAAAGTGAAGGTAGTAAAAAGTTTAGCAAAACCTCATAGTAAATTACTTGCTCGTTAAAATCCCCTTCCTTTTTTCCCTATTTTTCTTTGGGTATTTCCTAAGCTTTCCACCAATCTTGATATACTCGATAGAAGTAAGATTTTTTTTTTCTCCTCGTCACTAATTTACAGCCCTCCATGTGTGATATAATCTATCTTCCTTAGTTGTATCTAGATCAAGCATAAGCTCATCCTCTACCCCATCTAATTAAGTAATATGCTACTCATAAACATTTTTCTCTCATAGTCTGAGAACATTAAATCGGTTTGCATGTACTTTTTTTTGTCCTCCGTTTGACCTCTTATAGAGCCTCTAATAGAGTAATCTCATCTGCTGCTCCATTGGTTCATTATATTATTAGAATGTGATATAAGGTCATTCACTTTCGTTGATATTGAAACATGATGGGCATGTACTGGCTTCTTGAGAACCCATGCATATCTTTTGCATGAATTTTAAATGTGCCCCTTCTAAGCTCCCACCTAGAGCTCTCCTATGCGTTAGGCTTGCCTTACCATCCAATTATTTCCCTAATCTATCTAAAAAACATACGGCACTACCTAACGTCCTAAACATAAAAGTGGATTTATACACGAACCACTTATGCACCAATTTAGGCTTGTTCCTCTTATAAACATCAAAATGTCTCATTCAAGCAATTTTTCCTCCATGGATGCTTTCAAAAATATCATAAACCTTTCAAACTCATTTTGAATTAGTAAATACTAGACAAAATACTAAAATTTTATTCAAAATGCTCGAATTTATAAAAAAACACAATTCTGATTAGTTCTTGATTAATCATCGTCTATGCGATTAATCCCTAGTCCATGCTTTCCACCTAACGTCCGCCTAACAATTTTTGCAACTTTGACCCAAAGACAATGCGTATTTGGCATTGAAGAGGATTGTACTCGGCGTTTGCTACTAACTCTTTTTTATCAAGAAGATAAATCTAGTTACTCTAGAAACCATGAGTTTGTGCCTTGAATTTAGTTTCCAGTTGATTTTACAGAATTATAGAGTTTTTCTGTTTTCTCACCCATCTTGTTTACCCTAAAATCATCCTTATTCTCGTTTAATCGCAGAATAGAACTCGAACTCAAAATCAAAATCAAATTATAACATTCAAATTCTCGGTATCTACTGAAAATTCTAAAAACAATAAGCTTGTCATTAGTCTAAACAAAAATGAGAAACCGGAAGTATAATTGTAAATTTATATGAAACCATATATAACTGTTGCTCCACCAAATATAATCATTCCTCCACTGTGATTAATTAGGTTAAGTTGACTTAACACTTTCTTTGGAAAGTTATTTGGTATGGCATAATCACTCATACATTATTTTGGTTTTGTTTAAATATTTCTTAGCAACAGTTGTTTTATTTTTCTTATTATTGATAACTTAAGGTTATATTTTGAGATTCATCAATAATGTTGTGTCAAGAATCTGTAAAGAATTAAATTAGGGATTTTAAAAGTTAAATTTGACGAGGATTCACAGCGAGAAAAGGAGGGCATCATCTTCAAAGTTACTTTTTATTGGGATAGGAAAGGGCAAATCATTGGGATTAAACAGAAATAGCCTGAAATGTTTACTTTACGACCGTTGAAACTACGATAAAACATAATCTAGAGAGTACTCAACGATTTTAAGATACTTATTCAAAAAGAATTCAATCCATTCAAGGTTTCAAATTTCGAATTTCAAACAAGAAATTGAACCGAGATTTGTACACATATCTCGGTTTGAGACTTTAATATTGTGAGATGCATTAACAAAACAAAATTATGATCCAAGTGCCCTCTCATTCAAGAGTGAAAAGGAGACCTTGAACGAGATGAAGAAGATCTTAAACTCTGCACACAATAACGAATGAACAAAGTGAAACTTACATGATTATTTAACAAAGGAATATTATCAATTAGAGCTGTTTTTTAGAACAAATAACACTTACAGTCCACTTTCAAATTATATTACAAACTTAGCAACTTTTTGTCATGTTGGTGTTTCCACTTTCAAACCTTATAACATACTTAAACCAGTGTTCAAGAACTCAGTTCCAGACACTTGGAATTTTTTTGGTTTCGATCGATTTCGGAAGTTTCACTTTTAGTTTCAGTTTTGGTTCCGATAGTCGGATTTCTATCTAACTTATCATAGTATACCTGAAAATATAAATGATAGAATATAAGTATTCATATAAAAGTCGGGCAAAAGTAATCTACTAAACAAAATTGAAATATAACTTAAGACAGGTCCAATTAAGCATAAAACGAACAATTTATTTTATTCAACCCAATGCTTTAACATTCAGCCAAGTATTTCAACAGCCTGCCCAATATGTTAATCCAGCAACATATCACCTAACCCTAACCCTAAACAAATTTATCTTTGTCAACTGCACGCAACCAAAAACAAATATTAACGTCAAAAGTTAGTCATATGACAATCAAACCCCAAAGTGTATAATTCACACAAAAATCACAACGAAAATTTAAGCAATAACAAGGAACACGCAATATTTCTATAGTGGTTCAAGGAACATAACCTCCGAGACTATAAACATAATAGAACCATACTGAGGTCCTAATTGTACAGCTTTTGTATGATATCCTTCCAAAGTGGATTCACGTAGAACATCGCGCCACCATATGAGCATGGTATATAAGATAAATATGAGGCCCAAACTGAGAAGTGTTGCACCCCCTTGAAATGGGTGCACGTACATCACACCTCCTACGGTGGTTACCAAAGCTCCGAGTGAACCCGAAAAAGGTCATGGACTTGGATCGACCAAATGATAAAAATGCCCCGGTATATTAATTGGGGATGAAATCATCAAAAGCAGAAAGCCCTGGTTGTATGTAAACCTGCCTTGTTAGAGCTACGCTACCTGTTCTCTTCGTTTTCAACAACCAAGTACCTTGAAAGAAACTAGAAATAAGACTTAATCCGAGTCTACATCCACTTTATAATCTCTATTTATACTGTCGATTACAGGTTACAATTGCTTGATTGAAAAAAAAACTTATACACAAAATCCTTATGTTACAATTCGGTTCGGTCGGTTTATAAGGCAAGCTATTTAAAGAAACCGAACCATAAACTTTTCAGAAAAAAGAGTCCCTTTTTCATTTCTGGAATGAGGTATTTATAGGCAAAAAAACGGTTCGGGTCGATGAGCCACGTGGCGGTCATCCTGGGTCGGGTCGGCCAGGTGCCGTCCGATCCGAAAATTTGGCTGCAAGCGGTAGGACCTGGTCTTCACACGGGGAATAGTTTTTCTCAACTTTCATGGCATACGTGTAGCTCGAAGCTTGGTTTGATGAGATAAAGTAGGCCAAAGTTGACCGATGAAGTAACTCCAAGAATCGGCTTCGTTGCGTAGCGATCAGTTCAGATCGATGTTTTTGGGGTCGGCTAGTTCGACCGATCGATCCGATCCATTGAGTCTGATCCAAGCTAGAAAGATGGTGCTTCCGTTCATGTCACAACTGGTTCAGGTCGAACCAAATTTGGTCGGCTCGGGCAGAAATCAAACCGGGAGATATAAGCATGATAATTTCATAATTTTGAGAGCTTGCCTTGATAAAGGTCTTAGTTGTGACGGCCTTACCAAAAGACGGGTCAACACTTTGCCCCGCAGAAAATATTTTTCCCAAAAAAGGAAGACGTGTTACGGATATTTTGAATATTTACGGTCCATAGAAGCATTATATAAAAATCCAGAAAGCCACGATCACGCTGGATCATATTATATGATGTGAGAAAGCTAGAAAACCCACGACCATTAGAGATCGTATTATAAATGATTTCCAAGAAAGTCGAGGCCTCGTCGGGCCCATCCGATTGCAATAATTTATACCTGGAAAGAGAATAGGCAAACAGATGTATAAAATCCTAATAACACCGCTTAACCTTTTTAAGCAGAAACCATGTTTAGTCATCCGTTTTGAGTATAAACCATACTCGAGTGATAATTGAATTGTCCTGCCAAGACCTGACAAGGTAATCCAATCCTTCAGGCATAAACTATACCTGGAAATCCAATCTGAGTACAAGTCATACTCGGGGTATAATCCATGCTGTGGGATCCAAACTGAGCATAAGCCATACCCGTGTTTGGATTGAGTTTCCTTGCCAAATCCTGACAAGCTAATCTAATCTTCCCAAGTATAGTCCATGCCTAGGAATTCGATTTGAGTGTAATCAATGTTCAAACCAAGATAGAATCATGTTTGTCACATCCTAACAAGTAAAGTTTTATTCTTAGGTATAAGCCATACCCAAGGTGTTGAGACGAGTATAAGTCATACTTTGGTTATGATTGAGGGTCCTGCCAAATCCTGACAAGATACTTACATTCGTCAAACATAATACATGCTTGAAAATAGGTTTTATTAATTCTAGAAATTATTACAGAACCAAAACAAAACCTGATTGGTTTATGATTGAATCCAGAGCACGCCTTGGGATTAAATCCTAATCCCGTACGTGTGTGCTTCAACTTAGCCATTTATTTGTCAGATAGTTTTATTGTCGAGATCGTAGTATGTCCGAGGGTTAAAGCCTAACCCTCATGCATATGTGAGTCAACGTAGCCATCCGAAAATCTTAAAGTAACAAATATACATATCTTATATCCTAAGAAATATGGTATTCAAGATCAGTTAACGATGACGTCGCGATTGCTTGGCTCATGACCCCTCCCATTCTGAGCATGGGGACTATTCTGAGGAGCATGGAGGGGTAGCGGGGGGTGTGGAAGCCGCATATTTCTTAACTTTATTGAGTCTATCTAATCTACCTGATCTATCCGATCCATGGAGGGGTAGCGGGGGGGGGTGCGGACGCCGCATATTTCTTACATACCCGGGTAGCTCTCCATCGGGATCGACTAGTTCAATCGATCTATCTGATCCATTGAGTATGATCCAAGCTAGAAAGAGTGTGCTTCCGTTCAGGGCACAGCTGGTTCGGGTCGAACCAAATTTGGTCGACTCGGGCAGAAATCGAATCGGGAGATAGAAGCATGATCATTCCATAATTTTGTGAGCTTGTCTTGATAAAGATCTTAGTTGTGACGGCCTTGCCAAAAGGCGGGTCAATAACAAGTGAAAAAAAGATTGATATGAATGAAGGCCTCGACTTAGATTGATGCTCGAGATATTCAAATCGAGCTTCACTGATGCAAAAAGAATGAATTTCTCGATATGTCCGTCCAATCACAAAGCAAGCTCGAAATTCAAGCATGACATAAGGTTTTCCTTTTGTTTTGCTTTTTCGATGGTTGATTCCATGCGTTTTTTTGTCTCTCTCGTATTCTTCTTCTGATTGTGCGGTATTGATTTTTTTTTTTCACTGATTGTTGAACGGGACGGAATTTTGCGCTAATCCCATTCTGTCACCAGCTGGAACCGGCACGAGTTATTCGGAATCTCATGGTTCTGGCTGGAACCACAAACCATGACTTAAACGCCTTTCACTCTGCTGGTACTAGATCAACATTATGCATCGATGCAATCTGAAATCATGCCAACGTCTTTCACCAAAAAAAAATGTGTGTGTGTGTGTGTGTGTATATATATATATATATATATATATATATATATATATATATATATATATATATATATATATATATTGGAGCAACTTCAAATTGCGCGAACTTAAACTCTTTGAAATATACTTTCGCACTAGCACATCAAAAATTGAACTAATAAAGAACACTGATTTATTGCCGACGAGGCATAAAGTGGCAGAAGTGTAATCAGTTTTGAAAGTATGCTATATGTAAGTGTGGCCCAAATCAAAAACTAATCATTTAACACAAGAAGTAGGCATTCCCTACATGCTATTACCTATGTTCCTAATTTTCTGATTACACCGTATTGAGTACTACCGTAAAGACGTTACTTATGATTTCAACCCAATGGTTCCAGGCTATAATGTATAAGAGAACAGGCTATAATATCCTTTTTTTCTTAAAACCCTAAATTACAAACATCAGACGTCGTTCAAAAACAATCGACCAAATCGACCTTTTAGTATCTGGTTCCGCTTAAATAAGCCTACAGCAAATTCATCAAATGTACCTGATAGGGATCATAGATAGATTAGTACTTTATTTTAGAAGTATTAGCCAGTTTATTCTAAATTTTCAGTTGTACCACCGTAACATAATCAAACAGTTCATAAGAAAACAGTCAAATTTTCATCTTGTGCGCTTATTCATCAATCCAAAAGAATCATATCAAGAATAAACAAATGAATGAAATGTCTAACCTCGAACCGAATATTCTTGTAAACAACTTCCTCAACATTGCTGCCAACGGTAGGATTTGTAGTAACAACCTCTCCAAGATGCAGTTTATATAGAGTGGTTGTTTTACCAGCGTTATCCAATCCGACTACTACAATCTTATACTCCTTGGCTGGAAACATCATGAACCAAAATCTCGATACAAAAGCACCCATTATTCTAGTAACTGTAGAGTAAAGCAAAACGAACGTAATTTATTAGTCCGGATCAAAACTGGAAGGGATCTGCACATTAGCACATGAACGGATCTGAAAAGATGGAAAAACAAAAACGAACCTGAGTAGATTAATTATGGACGTTTTGCAGGTTTAATCAAGTGAATTATGATAGATTTGATTTTTCGACGAATCGGTAAGAAAACCCCAAATTGAGAAAGTAGAATAATGGAATTGATCAGAAACCGGGAGAAAAGCAGGTCGTTCTCCCTTTGATTTCTTCAAGCATAAGATATGATGAATTAGCCTACAGAGCTTTAACACACAAAATTTGGCCAATGCAGCCAGTTTATTTGGAGTAAGGAGGGGTGAACATTTTTTAGTGATTAGTTTGATTTGATTTTGTTAGTTAATTAATTGATTTGAATTTTATTTTTTTTACACTAAAAATTGTCATAGACACCGAGAAATAGTTTAAAGAAAGAAATTCAAATGAAAACCGAGGAAATTACAAGAAAACAATAAATAAGCAAGACATAAAAACCTATGGTGGTATGACGTCAACAAGTTAACATCCACTTTGATGATTCTAACTCTTTATTGATGAATTTAGTGATTACAGATGTTCGAATCGGTGAAGATCTAGACTAAAATGAAATGGTTGAAATTACAAAGAGCCAAAAGTCCAAGAACTCTCTGAAACATATGGGTGAGCAATATTCGGCTCAAACAGAATTAAACAACCACTGGTTCGGTTTTAAATTAAATTGATTCGTAATTTTTTTTTTTTTTTTTTTTTTTTTGGATTTTCGATTTAACCGAACCTTTAATTTATTATCTAATTTTATAATATTGTAGTACTTTAAATAATTGGTTTAATGATAAAATACAAAGACGTGTGTTGCAAATAGGTCAAATTTTATTATAAACATAAATTTTACTATATAAAATTTCTCCAAACATGAATTCATTTTTTTACTTTAAGTGAACTCATCATTTAAATAATAGCACATCCTTCAAGTTTGGTTAAATCGGTTACTGATCGAATTAACCAAAATTAATTTGGTTCAGTTCGATTTGAAAGAATTGTTTTAATTCGGTTAGAGTTTTTTTACCTTAAAACCAATCGAACACTCACCCCTACTAAGATAGTTGGCATTTATAGGCAGAGACAACCACAGATCGGCCAGAAAACCAACGGAGGAGGTTGGCGGCTAAGTCTGGAGAATATGAGCTGGAACGCTCATGATTGAGCTTCGGATCGATACTGATGCAGTGATATCCAGATCGATGTTGATCCAAATCCTTACTCGATCACACGCGTGATCCAGATCAGTCCTGGTATTTGCTTCAGCATCTCCTCAAGATCGTCTTGGGGCCCTTTTATCCCATGTCGTATCCCAAATTATTTTTTGCGCATTGATCCCCGTCCTCGAAATTGGCCTACCATGGTGCAGTCTGGATCTGTGCCGATCCGGATTCCATGCACACATGACTTTATTTTGAGCACTTTGTCACATTATTCTTTTGAGCTCATCTGAATGTTGTCCCACAGTTCGTATGGGTTTAACATCTGGGCCTTCAGATAATCAATTCGAGTCGTTCGCTTGATAATCGTTGAACTGTTGTAATGTCCCGTATTTTTGGTAGTCAAATATTTAAATTATTTTATTATTTTAAATATTATATTTGGAATATTATTGGTTTTTAATATTGAATTCGTTTATTAAAACAAAGTTTGAATGTTAAATTTATATATAATTTAAAATGAGCTCGAAATGGTGCAGTAGTTCGTAATATTGAGTTTTGAACTTCAATTGAATATACAAAATCCGTTTTAAGTCGGAATTCTGTGAAAAAAGAAACGTTTGAATCTAGTTGATTATAATTTTCTAATGAAAGAGAAAAATTCATATTTCGTATTATAAATTGTTAGTTATGTCCAATTATAATTTTAAAATAGTCGCTATGGAAATTAGTATTAAAATATAACGTTTAAAAAGGGTTTAATATAATTTCGATACGGTTTTAACTCAAAATTGATGATATTGAGTTGTATAATTTATACTGGTTTATATTTGAAACCATATGATGAATTTATTTGGATAATTATGATAATAATAACTTATAATTATTTAATTCGATTATTTTGGATTTTATATAATATTTTATTAATATTATATAAGCCTTAAAAATGATCATTTTGCAAACGGTCTTGGTTTTCCACAAAATTAGTTTCATTGGAACCATAATGTTAAATTATTGTATGATTCCAATTTTTGTGGCAAACCAATGTCGTATGTGACAACGACTTCCCTAAATGCCCAGTCATTTTCTATAGCAAGTAATTAAATTAAATTAAATTAAATTAATAGAGTGGTATTTGTGTCTAACTTGAGAGGACGATCGGATTAGGCCATGAAACCAATTCCGTTGAGTTTGTATCAACGTTTAGAGTCAGAATAGGCATGTAGTTTTTTATTATTGGGCATCGGATATTATGGTGTCCAAATTAGCGTTGTTTGGCATATAAAAACACCATACCAGGAAATAGTCTCAAAATGCGACGAAATTTGTGTTGCTAGATTCATATTATTTAGTTATTATAAGATTTCAATTTTCGTGTCAGTTGGACTTACCGTTTGATCATGGCAACGATAAACGCCTTAATCGTTTGTATTATTTTGTCCATTTTAGACAGGGGTGACTTGAAAGGAATAAACGACTGGCCAAACGAACTCCGATTTTAACGAAACAAAATTCATTGGATCCGTAAGGAAAAGGACAAGTAGAATTTCAAAGTTTCAAGTTGATTGAATTTATTTTGTGATCATGGGAAATTTAAACGCGTGATTTTTAGCTTTTGATTTATAAAGGACTTTTTATAAACGACCTCGGAATTCGACGAAACATGTCCCATCGGGCTTGGAATATTTTTTTATGCTAGTATTAGGAGTTTCATTTCAATGGAGGTCGTATGGGCTTGTTTTAACATGATACTTCACGACTAAGTTTCGTTATATTATAATATTATTATTTTTATCCCCACTTATATATATACACCAACGAAGCTGGTAAAAACTTAATATTCTTTCTTGCTTGGTCAACTCTTCATGACGCAACTCAAATGAAATGAATGGCTTACATCTTCTAATAATCCTCACGATTTTCCATTCAATCTGTTGATCGAATCGATAAGCTTTCAACTACAAAAATAAAGAGCTCGGTGAGATCCTTCATTGCGATGGCTACAATCAAATCTGAGGCATCAAGGAAATCGGAAACCGCGCTCAAAGGCGCAGCGATCTTTGGATGATTGCTGGAGAACGGTGGCACAGGGCAGGTCAGCGTTTGGGGCTTTGTTCGAGGAGGGTTGTGCGCTTGTTTTGGCAATGACTAATGGCAGACCGATGGTGCAAGATGGTGGTTGCAGCAGGATTGAAGCGGTCGTGGCTTACTGATGGTTTCAAACGAGGGTTATGGAGTTTGGAAGCTTTAAAGCGTGAAGTAGGAAATGAAAGAAAACAAGTCGGGCACATTTTTGGTGCGATGGCAGTTGAAGTCGACCGTGTTTCTTCTTCCTAAGAGTAATTAATTCATGAATTAGTTTAATTAAAACTTGGTTAGGGAATTGATTTAATAAGTAACTTGAATCATGAACAGATATATGTGCTACAATGGCTTCTGAAATCTGGTATGGAAACATGGTAAAGAGCCTATGAGCTCGCGTGAAGAAGAAGAGTTAACGTGAATAAGGAATCGGTCTTGGATATCCTTTAACAATGTAATTTATATTTATAGATTGATTAATTTAAACTAATATGTGATTAATAATTAATTAAATTATTAAACAAATGTTGATCGATGAAGATAGATTAGTAACAAAGGCAGTGGGAACAAAATAGTGAACCGGCCCGGGTAAAGAGATGTAATCGACCATAATTTGAACTGATCCCGTAATTAAGTTTAAATAAAGATAATTAGGAATTAATTGAATTAGAGTATTGTTAATCAATGCAGATGGAATTAATAATCAAAGCGATGAAGAAAAGGGAAGCCGGGCATTTCGAAAGTAACAGGAATAAGTGTCGACCGATTACTTTGCATAACCAATGTAATTAGTCAACGTTAAAAACCTTAATTAAGAAGTGATTAAAATATATTTACTCGTATACCTTATCAACATTATAACTAATTCATATGTGGTCAGAATTGGACAAATAAGGTGTCTTTGGAACCGCAATGACGAGAGCTACATCATGGAATATAACTGGATGGAATTGGAATCAGCTGGATTTTCTGTTATATTAAACACTTGTTTAATTTAACTGGGACTAGCTGCTAAAAAGGCGAATCAAATCAATATGAGTTAAACTCACACAGTTTTTCTCACTTATATTTTATATGAGTCGGGTTTTTATTTTTGTGTGTTATGGTTGCTAATGATTGATTGTTTGTTAATTATATATTCATATGATTGATTGAACCCATGAAATTAAACGTTGTTTAATTTCTATGTAAAACCAAATCGTTATTTAACGATTGGACCCAATTGAGATAACTTACCATGTCAGTCATGTTTATAAAATAAACATGTTTAATTATTTGAATTGTTTTTGTGAATTATTTGATGTTAAATAATCGCTATTTACTATTATAAAAATAACCAGTTAAATTGAATTGAATGAATTTATGTGAGATAATCTATTTTGATACAAGGAAGAACAGGTTGGAGGAATCCAACTGGATTCCTCAAATATATTAGATGTTATTCATTTTTATATTATCATCATATGAATTGTTCTGATTGATTTGATTATTGATCATTGACCAGAGATTCAACATTTGTTTTGTTTTAACCAATGGGTAATATTGGTTGAGTAAGTGATAGTATATGATCTATTAATTAATCATTTTCCAAATATGGATTTACCGTCAGGTGAATCGATATAAATGAAGTTATAAAAATTATTTTTACAGTTGAAGATAGATTTTGAAGTATATTATTTTGAATAAAAGTTATTAAAGGGAAATAAATATTATTATTCATTATTTAAGTCTGTAAGTAATTTTTAAATGATTTTATAAAGTAAATTTTTGATGTTAATCAGACTAATAAGAAAGAGAGTGGAAATTTACCTAATAATTAAGGGTTGAATAATTGTTCATATAAAACAATTAAATTGAATTTTTTCAGATTAATTATATTATTAATTAATTTAAAGTGAGAACTAATTTGAGTCGGTTAGTGAAATAACTATGTTATTTGTTTCTTCTTTTTCTTCTATTCTAATATTTCTTTCTTTCTTATATCACCCTCTAATTTCTTTCTAATAACTATCTGTGTTTCGATACTTGAGTTTTGGCAAGTAATACGGTATTTATGTATTATTGTTAGGATTCGGACAACGAATTCTTACAGGTCGTTAAAGTGGTATCAGAGCTATTGGTTAGTAATAACCTTGGCTCCGTGGTGTAACTCGATAGAGATGGGGTTAGTAGTGCCCTACATTGAGTTGAGTGTGTGTATGTATATCTATATATATAATATATAAATATATATATATATATGAGAGTGTATTTGTAAATTTTATATACAAATGTGTTGTATTATGTTATTTGATCGGTTTGTTTTTGAACTGGCAATGGACACGATATTATTTTGTAAAGAGGGTAATTGAAATTATAAATGATTTTACCCGAAATATATTTTTGTATAGAAAAGAAATAATTTTATTAAATTATTGAGATATATGTGTGGTTGATTGACTTGAATAAAGTTCAAATTTGATTATGAACAGGGATGGTTTCATATAACTAGAAGAAATTTCACATATTGAATTTGTGAACATAAATCAGTAAATGAGATTGAATGAATTTGGATTTGGATTATGAAATAAAAGTGAATTAATTAGAAAATTCAATTAGTTAATTAGATTTGAGATGTGAACTTAAATGGATTAAGTGGAGATAAGATTGAGGTTGATATTAAATAAGAAATATTTGGATTTGGAAATTGAATAAATAATAATTAAATAGAAATAAATCGAATATTAATTGACTGATGTTCGAATCTATTAAACCAAAGTAAATATTAAACTGAATGTAAATTCAATTGATTTGATTGAGATGCTAGTGCATTGGTTGTTGGTTGATTGTTGCAAAATTGGTTGAAATATATTCGTCAATGGTTTAAAATAAGTTAAATGAACTGGAAACCAAGATAAATGAATTCCAATATTGTAAACTGGAATGAAGTTGTGTATGAATTGAAATTAATGATTTAAACTTGTATTTGCAAATGAATGGTGTTCATGTTTAGTTCTTGGAATTTGTGTATTATACTTGTTAATTTCTGTAGTATAAATTAAAATTTCATGTATTTGTTACTCATGTGTTGAATTGAGTTAAGTAGAGGTGCCAGAAGGCTATGAGAATTTGGTTTGGCTGCGTAGATTAGACGTAAAGTTGAGCAAGTATGCTCAATAGCGCTTGCATAAGGTACGCCTACATGAAAATATTAATTTTTGTTTTTGATTTTTGTTTTCCAACCGTGTGGGTCGATATATATATATATATATATATATATATATATATATATATATTATTTGTTCCTGCAATATCACAGATGTCACTCCGTACAAGGGAGACTTTGCCGATTTTTTCGGGAATTTAAAGTGTTAGAAAATTTTCGATATCTTTAAAACTTTTATTAATAATAATGGATTGGTTTTCGATTTAAAATAAAATTGGATTTTGAAAGTGAATGGGTTCGTAACATTTTTCTTGTCGTAGTAATTTCGGGGACGAAATTCTTTTAAGGGAGGAAGAATGTAATGTCGCGTATTTTTGGTAGTCAAATATTTAAATTATTTTATTATTTTAAATATTATATTTGGAATATTACTGGTTTTTAATATTGAATTCGTTTATTAATATGAAGCTTGAACGTTAAATTAATATATAATTTAAAACGAGCTCGAAATGGCGCGGTAATTCGTAATATTGAGTTTTGAACTTCAATTGAATATATAGAATCCATTTTAAGTCGGAATTCTGTAAAATAAGAAACGTTTGAATCTAGCTGATTATAATTTTCTAATGAAAGAAAAAATCCAGATTTCATGTTATAAATTGTTAGTTATGTCCAATTCAAATTTTACAATAGTCTCTATGGAAAACGTTATTAAAATATAACGTTTAAAAAAGGTTCAATATAATTTTGATATGGTTTTAACTCGAAATTGATGATATTGAGTTGTATAATCCGTATTGGTTTATATTTGAAATCATATGACAAATTTATTTGGATAATTATGATAATAATAATTTATAATTATTTAATTCGATTATTTTGGATTTTATATAATATTTTATTAATATTATATGAGCCTTAAAAATGACCATTTTGCAAATGGTCTCGGTTTTCCATAAAATTAGTTTCATTGGAACCGTAACGTTAAATTATTGTACGATTCCAAATTTCATGGTAAACCGATGTTATATGTGACAACGACAGCCCTAAGCACCCAATTGTTTTCTATAGCGCGTTATAAATTAATTTAATAGAGGGGTATTTGTGTATAACTTGAGCATACGATCAACTTAAACCACAAAACCAATTTCATTATGTTCATATCGACGTTTAGAGTCAGAATAGGCATGTAGTTTGTTATTTTTGGACATCGGATATTTTGGTGTCCAAAATAGCATTGTTTGGCATGTAAAAATACCGTACTAGAAACAGTCTCGGAATGCGACGAAATTTGTGCCATTGGATTCGTATTAATTAATTATTATAAGATTTCTATTTGTGTCAATCGAACATACCGTTTGATCATGGCAACGATAAACGCCTTAATCGTTTATATTATTTTGGCCATTTTAGACAGAGGTAACTTTATAGGAATAAACGACTGGCCAAATGAACTCCGATTTTAACGAAACAAAATTCATTGGATCTGTAAGGAAAAGGACAAGTAGAATTTCAAAGTTTCAAGTTAATTGGATTTATTTTGTGATCATGGAAAATTTAAACGCGTGATTTTCAGCTTGTGATTTATAAATGACTTTTTATAAACGACATCGGAATTTGACGGAACCTATCCTATCAGGTCCGAAATATTTTTTTATGCTAGGATTAGGAGTTTCATTTCAAATGGAGGTTGTATAGGCTTGTTTTAACACGATACTTCACGATGAAGTTTCGTCATGTTATAATATTATTATTTTTATCCCCACTTATATGTATACACCAACGAAGCCAGTCAAAACCTAATATTCTCTCTTACCTGGTCAACTCTTCTTCACGCCGCAACTCAAATGAAATGAACGGCTTACATCTTCTAATATTCCTTACGATTTTCCATTCAATCTGTTGATCGAATCGATAAGCTTTCAAGTACTAAAATAAGATGAGGTCCATCACAGCAATGGCTGCGATCGAATCTGAGGCATCAGAGAAACCGGAAACCACGCTCAAAGGCGCGGCAGCCTTTGGATGATTGCCGGAGAACGGGGGCACAGGGCAGGTCAACGTTTAGGGCTTTGTTCGAAGCGCGTTTGTTTTGGCAATGACTGATGGCGGTCCAATGGTGCATGAAGGTGGTTGCGGCAGGATTGAAGCGGTTGTGGCTTACTGATGGTTTCAAACGAGGATTATGGAGTTTGGAAGCTTTAAAGCGTGAAGTAGGAAATGAAAGGAAACAAGTCGAGCACATTTTTGGTGCGATGGCAGTTGGAGTCGACCGCGTTTCTTCTTCCCAAGAGTAATTAACTCATGTATTAGTTTAATTAAAACTTGGTTAGGGAATTGATTTAATAACTAATTTGAATCATGAACAGATATATGTGCTACCGTGGCTTCTGAAATCTGGTATGGGAACATGGTAAAGAGCCTGTGAGCTCGCATGAAGAAGGAGAGTTACGTGAATAAGGAATCAGTCTTGGATATCCTTTAACAATGCAATTTATATTTTATAGATTGATTAATTTAAACTAATATGTAATTAATAATTAATTAAATTGTTAAATTAATCGATGAAGATGGATTAGTAACGAAGGTAGTGGGAACAGAATAGTGAATGGGCCCGGGTAAAGAGATGTAATCGACCCTAATTTGAACTAATCCCGTAATTAAGTTTTAAATCAAGATAATTAGAAATTAATTGAATTAAATTATTGTTAGTCAATGCAGATGGAATTAATAATCAAAGCGGTGGAGAAAAGGGAAGCCGGACATTTCGAAAATAACAGGAACGAGTGTTGACTGATTATTTTGCTTAACCAATGTAATTAGTCAATGTTAAAAACCTTAATTAAGAAGTGATTAAAATATATTTAATCGTATACCTTATAAATATTATAACTAATTCATATGTGGTCAGACTTGGACAAACAAGGTGTCATTGGAACCACAGTGACGAGCACTATGTCATGGAATATATCTGGATGGAAATGGAATCAAATGGATTTTCTGTTAAATTAAATGGTTATTTTATTTAGTTGAGACCAACTGCTTAAAAAGAGAATCGAATCAATGTGAGTTAAATTCACTCAGTTTTTCCCACTTATATTTTATATAAGTCGGATTTTTATTTTTGTGTGCTATGGTTGCTAATGATTGACTATTTGTTAATTATATATTCATATGATTGATTGAACCCATGAAATTAAACGTTGTTTAATTTCAATGTAAAACCAAATCGTTATTTTAAAGATTGGACCCAATTAAGGTAACTTACCTTATTGGTCACATTTATAAATTAAACTGGTTTAATTATTTGAATTGTTTTTGTGAATTGCTTGATGTTAAATAATCGTTATTTACTATTATAAAAAATATCAGTTAAACTGAATGAATTTATGTGAGATAATCTATTTTGATACAGGGAAGAACAGGTTGGAGGAATCCAGCTGTATTCCTAAAATATATTAGATGTTATTTAATTTTATATTATCATCATA
Source organism: Allium sativum (assembly GCA_030737875.1). Classification (NCBI taxonomy): domain Eukaryota; kingdom Viridiplantae; phylum Streptophyta; class Magnoliopsida; order Asparagales; family Amaryllidaceae; genus Allium; species Allium sativum. The sequence goes on from CM060925.1 coordinate 208,646,201, forward strand.
TGAACTGTTCTGATTGGATGATTGATTTGATTATTGGTACCTGGAATTCAACATTAATTTTGTTTTAACCAATGGGTAAAATTGGTTGGGTAAGTGGCAGTATATGACATATAAATCAACCATTTTCCAAATATGGATTTACCGTCAGGTGAATCGATATAAATGAAGTTCTAAAATTTATTTTTATAACTGAAGATAGATTTTGAAATATATTATTTTGAATAAAAGTTATTAAAGGGAAATAAATGTTATTATTTATTATTTAAGTTTATAAGTAATTTTTAAATGATTTTATAAAGTAAATTTCTGATGTAGAAGTGAGTTATTTATACCAAGAATTCTTCTTATGGCTAGATCCAATCTCCTGGTCCTTGCGGAAAGGAAAAAGAATTTCACGTTCTTCCTTTCGGGAAGGGAGGATTAGGGAAATCCTATTGATTGTTGCTTTCTCCAGACCTCCGGTAAAAGCATGAAAAAAAGGCTCGAATGGTACGATCCCTCCGTCACCCCAGAATGAAAGGGGCGATCTCGTAGTTCTTGGTCTGTGAAGATGTGTTGTTAGGTGCTCCATTTTCCCATTGAGGCCGAACCTAAACCTGTGCTCGAGAGATAGCTGTCCATACACTGATAAGGGATGTATGGATTCTCGAGAGTGGAAATTTACCTAACAATTAAGAGTTGAATAATTGTTTATAAGAAACAATTAAATGGAATTTTTTTAAATTAATTATATTATTAATTAATTTAAAGTAAGAACTAATTGGAATTGGTTAACGAAATAACTGTGTTTTGGGTTGACTAAGTTAACCATTTTAACTGGTATTAATTATTAAATTATTTTATTTTGAATTAATCTAATAAAATAGTTTAATGAATATAGTTTTAATCTTAATAAGATTTTAAAAAGATATTTACTATTTATTTTATTAATATTGAAGTTCACTACTTTTATAGTAGTTAATGATGAAGTAAATTATTATTTTAATTAATAATGATTTTAGTGTGGCTGTTATGAAATCGACTTGAATTGTGAAAGGAATTTTTGAACAGGTTTTAATATAAAACACGAGTTTTTAAACAAAGTTATAAAATGGATTTTAAGCAAATACGATAGCTTAAATTAAATGTTCACTAAATATTTAAATTAAATAAAGGGGAATTGAGATAAAAAGGGTTTATATTAAACCTGAGTTTTATAAACGAGATTTATAAAAGAGATGTGGAGTTAAAGCATAAATTTGGAATTAACGTTACTAAATAATAGAATTGAGAGAAATGAATGGAATCAAAATGAGAATTTTGAAAAGAAATGACAGTACTAATGGGATTGGTATTAATAATTCGAGTTATAAAATGAATTCTTTGAAAAAAGTTAAGGTTAACAAGTGATTTTTATTAAGAAATTACTTAATCAACATATTATGTAATGATAAGTTATATTTAAAAAGAGATATTTTCAAAAGTAAGAAGGTTTTATAAACCATATTTTTAATAAAATAGTTAATGAGATTTGTTTGATATTAGAATGAATATGGGTTTTGAGTTACAACTCATATCTATCTTAAGATAAGAACGTTGTTGATCACGGTCTGAGAGGTAAATAAATACCCCAACTTGAATTACTTCAGGATTATCCAAGGATGATATTAGTTGGTAATGGGAAAGAGGTTATGAATAATTTATTATTTCCATATGAGAAAAAATAACGCAATGTTAATCACATGATTTGAGAATATATAATGGTATTTCCAAAGCAACGGAAATGGGTAAATTTTAGAATGGTATTTCTAAAGTAAAACAAAATAAAAAGAGACTGTGTGAGATTATAATGGTATTTTTGAGGAAAGGGAAATGAAATGTGAAGTTTTGGAATGGATTTATTCTAAAAGTATAAGAGTTGGTTATTTGTTTCAAATAATGAAACAAATAGATTTCGTAACGTTGTATTACGAGTGATAAGCTGAATTGATTTTCCTCATTATAAATAATGAGAAATGACGTAGAAAATGTTTTGGAATGATAGTGAAATAAAAATTGGATATAATTATAGAATATTTTCCTAAGTATTAAATTAAAATAGTTTTGAAAATAATCTTATGTTAAATAAGAAGTGAAAAGTTATATTCGTGATAATGACAGATTTAAGAGTTTTTAATTAACCTCCGTTAATTATTTTAAATTAAAGAGGCCTAGTAATGTCGAGTACTGAATCAGTGAACTCATGTTATTTTCATGATATTTATTTGATAGTTAAATAACCGATTATCAAAATCTGGACCATACGATTGTTGGTACGGAAAGACCGGGATCGAATTTATATTCGAAAACTATTCCGAACCAGCAAATACGTGAAGATGTTGATTGAAGTTGGAGCAATTGAAGACCATGGATCTTCATAAATGGAAGAACAACTTGTCAAATTTCTCTGGTGTTGCAACTAGAGTTATTTTGATTTATGAATCTGTCGTAGTTGAAATCTACGGATTGCAAGGACTACACACTACTGATCTATAGGGTTATTCTTAGGATACGGTAGGAGGGTTCCTTCGGTTCATCCAGTTCCTGGATGACTTGTATGAATGAGTGTTTGATAGAGTATTTCCAAAGGGATTACATACTTTGGTTTCTTCAAACGTACTGTAGTTGCTGGTGGAGAGGGACACTTCTCTTAGCTTAACAACTAGAGTATTTTTATGGACACCAATTAGTGATATCTAATGGATCTGACGATGTGGCATTCAAAGTGAATGGTGGCCAGATGTTATAAAAGTAAGTATAACCTCAAGCCTCATCAACCGGAAAATGGTATAAAATCGGGTAGGTCGCATGGCTATATGGGTCGCACACATCAAAATGGCATATAATTACCTAATCTGGAGAAATCAAATGCCTTCGGTTGTCCCTTTTATTTTTGTATGTATGATATATGTCCGGTTGGCTGGCCCCCAACCGTGGTGATGATATATTCAGTACTCTCAAGGGAAATGAGGGGTCAGTCGTGTTTAACCTGATTTGCAAGATGTTCTTGTTGAACCCCAATGTATTCATCTCCGGAGGTACATTGTCGGAAAGGTGGTTGCCCATACCTTGCTATGGAAATCCATTCTCCAATAAGAGCCTGCGGCTTTGATTGTATACAATGTATGTAGAGCGTGAGTTGCAAGCATTCTACTAGATTGATATTTGTTTGTATTTAGACACTATTATAATACCAGAAAAATATTGGTTTCAAAATGGTTTTGGGTTATCGTAAGGTCAAAACCGTCTGTATTGATTTATGGATTTGATCTTATGGTTATCCTTTTCTTTCGAAAGGATTTTTACAAAAATCAAGTTGTGTGATACCTTTAAACTTAGTGTGTTTTCTCACTCTGGTTCACCAGACTGGTCCGGCGTTTGTAATGCTCGGGTTAGACTGGGTTTTACAGTTTTAGATTTGGATGCTGCGAATTTCACAAGACGTGCTAGAGGAGTTCAGACGTATGATATATATTTGGTGTGTATTCCGTTGTGTGCTGCATATAAGGACAAATTATTATAACTGTCCAGATTTGTTGATATACTCTGATGATTGTATGTATTTTTAAAGCTCTCAGTAAAGATTTATTTCTATATTATGTTTTGTTCCGCTACAACGTGAGACTTTGTGTTCTGTGTTTCTTCTTTTTCTTTTATTCTAATATTTCTTTCTTTCTTATCTCACCCTCTAATTTCTTTCTAATAACTATCTGTGTTTCGATACTTGAGTTTTGGCAAGTAATACGGTATTTATGTATTGTTGTCAGAATTTGGACGTCGAATTCTTGTAGGTCGTTACAACTATACTCGCCTAAATAGTTTGGAGTAGGCGAACAAAAAGGCTAGGTAACGTTTGCTCCTGTGAAGCACGTGTTATTGTAAACATGACATTATTTGAACTTAATTGGGTTCTACTATCTGAAAATGGGCTATCCTACCTCTAGAATAGTCATTATCTTCTCGGGAGTTGCATTAGAGAAAATGCATGTCTATTTGAATTACTACAATGTTTGGTCGGCTTTAGTCAGTATGAATATCTGAATGCATCTCGTTGGTCATTATCTTCGCTCGGTTCCACTAAGCTTAGTGATTCGAGTTTGTAGTCTTTTGCAATCTGAATGTGATCTTTCTTTGGAGTTCGTAAGTAACCATTCAATTCCCGTTGAGCGAAGAAACTGAACATGCAATGTATACACGTACTTATACGTTCATGTACATTGTGTCATCAGTTCCTAAGTGCGTCTAAAATGTAAATACGTCATTATAGGATAGAGTCACGTATACATATACGTAAATATGCACGTTGAATCAAGCGTGCTATCTTCATTTTTCATTTTTTATGCTTTGGAGCAGACACGATCTATGTTTTAGATGTTGTACCTGGGTCGCCATCGATCCAGATTCTTGCCTTGAAATTTAAGAAGAGGAAAGGTCATACCGAACGAGGGTCCCCACATATACAATACTGAGTTTTCTCCTACTCCACTCACCCTGTTCTCTTACTTTGAACCAAATTCGTTACCTAAAATCTCAACTTCCGATCATATCTCAACTTTTCCTTAACACAAACTCTAACCATGTATGTTCCACGTTCTCCGTGTAAGGCCTAAACCCATCATCGCCATCTTGAGTTACTTCCAAAAATAGGTAGGTTAACCATTTTTCATTCAACTTTGATGTAATCACGACGGCGAGGGTCGGGAAGAGGGAATGATGTCGATGTTAGAGTTGAGGTGGCCTGAGGTAGTTGTAATGGCTTGATGGAGTAAGAAAGGGGGAAGAGAAGAAAGAGAGACCGTAGTTCCACGTTGGATTGACACCATTTGGTAAAGGTGATAGAAGTAGAGTGGTCCAGGTCAGTGGTGTTGTGAGAATTCAGATCGATTGGGTTAACCGATCACTGATCGATGTAAACTTAGAGATAGGACAAGGTATTCGTACTGAACCAGCTCGGGTTGGTAGTCATTGTTTGAAGGGATCAAGATCAACGCAAGATAAAGGAACCCAAGTTGGTATGAAGATTTAGAGCTGGATTAATGCATAAAGCTTGAGATCTGGATTGGTGGAGATGTAGGAGAAGTTCGGGTTGGTGCGGGATTACATAACCTATTAGTAGGAATCCAAATTGGTGTGGAGTAGATATGGAGGAGTCCAGCTCATTGTGATTTAGATCGGCTGACATGGATGGGTCTTGGGATTTGCATGCCTTATGTAAAGGAGGTTGAATTCGGAACGGTATTCCCCGATCTGGACCTGACACTTGAACATTCTTCCTTTCCCACGCACATAGCATGTGAACTTCGAACAAACACTACACCATATCAGCAAATTTGGCACACAGGGATGCGAATATACAATTCGGCTATAAGCCGTATCAAATTTAATACTGCTCAAAGCCATCTCAAGCTGCATTTTGCGATCCACACCACCCCAACCACCCTTAATCTGACCGTCCATCGATGAAGCCTCAGATCAGTTAATTTGATACGGCTTTGGACCGTATGAAATGCATATCAAATTTTTCCCTCCATACCTCCACTCAGGCACAATCAATTTTTGCCATATAAAAACTTTTAGCCGAATTATCCTCTTTTTATTTTGCAATGGCGACCACCGAATACCTAAATTAAGGTTTTGGTAATCGACCGACTTCCTTTGTCAATAAGTCATCCACCGCAGTCCATGAGTTATCGTCACCTCGCGCTGCCTTCAACTGACCAGCGAAGCCTCAGTCCACCGCTGTCCATCCTTCTCGTCACCACTGGAGGTGAGTACTAGATCACGGTTAAATTTAAATATGAATTGGGTTTAATTTGAATTTAAAATTGGGTTTAAATTGGGTTTAATTTGAATTTCCATGCCTTAGTTCCAAAATATGAATGATAGATAGCTGCATGTGCTTGTCTACTTAGAATTCATGCTGCTATTATGTTTAAATTGGGTATTATCCCTAGTTTTATAGTGCAACAGTGTATTTTCTATCATTTACTTGTGTTGTATTTGTCTACCTTGAATTCAAACACTTTTACTTGTGCTTCCCTGCTAATTTGTGCGTATTATTGCACCATGTACACTGATCCTTACTGATCTAAAGTTGAATCTTTGACTAAAGGAGAGATTCTTACTGGAAAAGGATTGAATCAAGAAACAAGTTTACAATGACCTGGTGACACTCGATGGGGATCACACTATGGTACACTTATTAGACTTATTACTATGTTCACTTCTGTGCGTGAGGTGTTAGAAATTATTGTGGATGACAGTATTAATTTAGAATAAAAGGTCGATGCACAAGTTTTGCTAGACATAATGCACTCATATGACTTTGTGTTTACCATGCACTTGATGAAAAATATCTTAGGAATAACTAATGACTTGTCATTGACATTGCAAAAAAAAAAGATCAAGAGATTGAAAATGCGTTGAATTTAGTAAAAATATCAAAAATGCGCCTACAAGACATGAGACGTAATGATGTGAAGTGGGAATATTTGTTAGAGGAAGTGTTATTATTTTGTTCTTTGAATAGAATTATTGTACCTAACAAGGATGATGAGTATGTAACTCGTAAATGTTAAATACGGAGAGCTGAAAAAATTACAAATTTACATCACATACGAGTTGACTTTGCAACACCGTCATAGATTTACAACTTTCGAAACTAAACAATTGGTTTACAGAGCAAAATAGCGAGTTGCTTTTGTGTATGGGAAGTATTAATCCAATCGATTCATTTTCTGCTTTTAACATTGCAAAATTGATTAAATTTGCTCGATTTTATCCAAAAGATTTTTCTATGTATGATATTGTGGTACTTGAGAATCAACTTGAAACTTATATTATGGATATGTGTTCGGATGATGAATTTTTGTATATCAATATATAACTTTTTTATGGATGATTGTTGTTGCCCCTTCTCATATATATTCCTGTATTCACCCCTGACTATTGTAACATGTGTGTGCATGCAGCAGCCTCCGTCATTTGGATGAAGCTAATAAGCATGGATTTGGATGAAGCTAATAAGCATGGATTTAGTTCTTTTTTTTCTCTGCTTTGAGTTTTAGTTGCTGGCTTTTGGATGAAGCTAATAAGCTTGGTTCTACCAGTGGTTCTTGTTTGGTTTGAGATTACCTTGGTATTGTTTTCTGATAGGATGCAATGTTGCTTGGCTGGTTTATGATCTTTTGTCTGTTTTGGAGGATGTTCATCTTGAAGGAAGCATTGATTCAATAGGTGGCTGCATTTTAATGTATCTTCTTTAATGTAATGAAACAACGCATATCTTATTTATTGTAATGTAATCAAATAGCATGTATCATTATATATTGTAATGTAATGAAATATTTCATACATTTGTTTCGTTTACTGTTACAATTGTGAATTAGTGTATCCTGTGTTATATATGCTTTGTGTTACAAATAATATGTGCTGTAGTTTCTACTTACTATATATGATACGGTTTATAGCTGTATCTACTTATACTTTAGATATGGCCAATAGCCGTATGTTATCACATTCGGATACGGTTTTGAGCCGTATCTAAAAATTTAACACGCCGTTCTTGATACGGTTTTTGTCATGCCTACATGTTTTAGATGCGGCTAAAGACACAGCCTAATCAGCATATATGGTGTAGTGAAACTCTATAACTAGAACATAAACATGAACAAGCACATTCCCGAATTGAACCTAGACATGGACTAAAACATATGCATAAGTTGGGGAATATTAAACTAAGACTCGTTGACCTTCAAATGCCGATGGTTGATGCCAATACTTAGTCAAATCTCACATCTATGATCTAAACGCTGATTAGATGATCAGCGATGATAGTCAATCCGATCGAAAACTAAATCGCGCCACTAATGTTATCTTAGTTCTGAATTATGCACTTATGCATTGCACTATGCTATATAACCGCTATAGATTACACTTAGCATGGGGGTCTAGACTAATTTCTCTAACTATAATTATCTATTGAGTTTCACAACCAATGGATCCATGATGTTCAAGTCGTGCTATTGAGTTAGCTGCTAAGAATGATGCATAGCATAAAGATTCTAACACGGAATCTAGCTCGACTACAACTTCTGAAAGAATGATTCATGCTCAGCAAGTTGATCAACCTGTTATGTCGCAAAAGGTCTCAAAAGGCAGGGTAGATGATATCTCTTCAACTCCTTATACCAAGGAGTTTTGTTGTTGGAACGAGCAACTTCGAGTTCCACTTCAAGTCCGTCTACAAGTTCCTCCACCATCAGCTCACACTAGTCGAAGTCGCTCTAAGCAAGCTTAAGACCTAAAGAGAAAGTCATCTACTTTAAAAGGAAGCCTAGAAAGGAACCAACTCAATTTGTTAGCTTTACCGAGCTAGACACTTGTGCAAGAGATAAAACGTGAAATCCAAGATTTATTTCCCAGGTTTAGCCTCTTTATATTAGAAATCTTTCCTAGCATTAATTTGATCCTTCATGAGAATGACAAAGACACTATGGACCAGTTCTTTGATGTATATAGGTAACATAGAGAGATGGTCAAAGTGGTTGAAAAGCTTTTGGAGACAAAGAGCTAGAGTAGAAATCAAGAATGTTAAGCTTGGATCTAATTTTGCCAAGGGCAAAATTAATCATCTTGATGCCAAGGTAGCGAACTACATAGCTAAACTCGCCGAGGAGGAGATTTTTTTTAAAGATTGCCCAAAAGGAGCTCAAGGATAGCCGAACTCAGTTTTGAATCGAGCTAGAGAAATTTAATTTTCGGGTCGTTACTTTGAGGATGATTGCGAAATCCTCACAAAAAGTAATGAAAAGTCGGAAAAAAAATGTGGCCCTAATACAGGATAAAGAATCCCTTACCAAAAAAGTCATTGAGCTTAAGTTAAGCTTGCCGAGGTCAAGAAAGCTACGTTATCTTTTAAGGATAGTCACTTGGACTATTTGTGACAAGGCTATCAAGGAAAAGCTTATTAAATATGAGAAAGAGTTGTGTAAGCTCAAGTCTAAGGTCAAATAGGCAAAGAAAGAGAGAGAAGTTCAATCCTATTATTCTTGAATTTTGTGCTTAAGTCCTCCACCATCAAGATAGCTCATGGGTTTAGGAATATCTAATGTCATTAGCAGATGCTTTACCTGAAGGAAGACCTTATCAGGCATTATCTGAAGGAGAATGAGGCAACCACTTTACAAGAGAGTCATTGCATACTCAAAGAGGAGGAAAAAGCGGATCAACCATGGGAGAAAGGAAAGGAGAAGGTGGATGAAAGCTCTGATACCATCAAGGATATCAGCTTGGCGAGTCAATCGTAAAGTCAGGATATTCCCATCCAAGATCTCATTATGCTTCTCACTCAACCTCTGTCATTTCAGAATACGACCCTAGTGATCGGGTCTGCTGGTATAAGAGACATTGACCTTAATCCCAGAGGTAGTGACTCCACTGCAGGACATGGAGCATGGACTTAAAGGAATTTCATTTCTTTCTCCAACATTCGAAAAAATCCTAACTGTTATGAGCCATCATACTTTCAACTAGTTATTCGTAGAAACACAAGGAGCTGAGTGATTTGTCTTCCTACTGTAGGTACCTTGCATGAAAAATTACCAATGGTCACTCGAGTGGTTCCCATGCCTGGGAATTAAGTACCCTCCATTCGATGTCCCTAAGGATTCCCCTTGCCTGGACAATAATATGATCAAGCCTCTCATGAGTATAGATACCAGGATGTTCAATTCGAAGGTGGGAAGGAAAGCTTATATTCCAGAGTGAGAATGGTAATCTAGGTCGCCCAGCATAGAGCAAACGACTAAGAAACAGACAAATCGACCAACCCTTAAGAAAGAAACACCCTTCTTCATGCCAAATCCTTTTGTGATGGTGGCTTCGAGTGACCTCGAATATAGAAATTTGAGACTTGGCCCTTTGAAGAGTTCAAAGTGGAGCTCTTTTTCTTATCATAGCTCACGCCTAAAAGGGCGCTCGAGGTGAGAGCAGAAAGACATCAAAGAGAAAGAAGGAGAAAACTTACTAGTTTAGGATAATAAACTTGTATGTAGTCATTTACGAATTTAACGTGAATAAAATTAGTTTTTTCTAAGTGTTACGAGCATCTTTGCTTTCAATATATTGTACTAACCATCGTTTACTCATCATCAACACTTAAGTCATACATAATCACTCGTAAGTCTAAGCATTGAATTAATGAGCCAGTACTAAGACCTCTTTTTGTTCGTAGCCTGAATTCACGTGACGAGTTAAGTATGATGTATTAAATATAGATGTAGTGACCAACACCATAAGGGTTTATACTCATGCCCCTCATCGCGGTGCAGAAAAGTTCGTGCCAACGACGATCTTTGTCCTTTAGTCTACTCTCACTTATTTTGTTTCGGGTTTGAGTGACAGAGCTAGCAGTCATTAGTCTTGGTGTGCCTACTCACCCCCAATCCATAATCCTATCCAAGTTCTAAGGACCAGAGTTAGTCCAGCAAACTGTTAAGTCACATTTGCCTTATTCATTCCTTTTCCACTATTGATGCTGGATTTTGGTCAATCGAAAGCCAAAACCCAATTCATATGTAAATCGGATAATAATTGCAGTAAGCGATCATAGAACAATCATTGAGCAGTTGCAAAATGCATAAAAGTAACTGAAGATATAAAATTTGTAGTGGTTTGGCAAATCCTGCATATGTCCACTTGTTGCAATCTCTTGTTTATATAGTATGATTACAATTGCAATTTGATTTTATTATAAGAATATAGAAGAAGAAGAAAGTAGTTGTTATTAAGGTTTAGCAACGTCCTTGCATAAGAGCCTCCAAAAGTCAAGATAAGATCAACAAAATGAGCCATGAGATATCAAATTTATAGCAATAGGAAAGATCAGAACGACCATAAATTGAGGAGAAAAAGTTGATCGTGTTTTGACCAAGCCATAGAATTTCGTATTCGACCTTATTGCTATAGGGATCGGTACCCATCCCTCGTGGGATCTGCATGTTTAATTTCATATTCGATCACTTGTGTCGGATTCGTGCCAAATCCCTGTCTCTTGCACGACCATCTTATTTCTGCCAAAAACCCTATGTTGATCACTTAATTTCAGATGATCTTCCTTGCTTCCAAATGACTTATGTAACAACCCACCCAAAGTAGGCCTAAATTTCGACCAAGAAAAGACCCGCCGAAACTTATAGCCATTCTAAATGGGTCATTGGTTTATGTAAGGAATTACTTTTGCATAGAATAACAGATAAACATAGCGTTATGGAATCTCACACAGCGGAACGAGAAAATATAATACCAAAATAAGGTGGACCATTTCATAAAAAGCCACAAAATCCAAACACAAATTATCAAGATACAATTATTTAATAGGTACATCATTAAAATTCATCATTTAAAAATTATCCTTCTTCTGATCGAATTTTGTCAAGCTCCACTGGTAATACATTAGCTTCTCCGTACGCCAAACTTTCTCCTCCCTCTCATATTATCCTACCCTCTCCCAATAAATCAGCCTCATCTTTTTCTGCTTCAACTCATGTTTCTGGCTCAGGGTTAACTTTCCTTAAAGTTAACACTGCAATGGCATCATTATCCTCGGCCATGCCTACAAGCTCTCTTCCTTCGTCTAAATCAAAAAGTAGCAAGTTGACGAGCAAATTCTGCGAAGATTTGGATGAAGGTATTGATTACAAACAGGAGGATGTGATGCCTTTAAATAGCAATATTAAATCTTATAAGCGACATATAAGGAGGAATCCATCTCCAATGTTTGATCCTACCATTAATTGATCGGTTATGGAGTTAGACATCATTGGTAATGTTGTTAGTGGTGACTTCTTGATCTTTGGTGTTTTGAAATGATTCTGTCAATTTTGGATGAATAAATTTTAGCATGGAAGTGTATTACCTTGTATGCAGGTTTGTTGGAGTTAATTGGTAGTGAGTAGTTTTGTTTTGGGGTTGAGTTGTTAATATCTTTGGAATTGTTTTTGGAGCAGTTTCTTTTGAGGGATTTGTCATGAGTAGTTGTGTGCTGATGGAAGAATGTTGGTAGATGGATGATTACTGTTAGTATGGAGACTTTGGTGTTTGTGGTGCTGCATGCTATGTTAAGATGGAGATTACATGATGAATGAAGAATAAGTGCGACGACGATTTCTGAGTGTTGTTAGTAATTGTTTTGCAATATGTTAATCAATACAGTGACAGGTAATATGGCAGCATGTAATTAGGGATATAGTGGTGTGTATAGTTGCTGTAAATATTTTCAATTTGTGTTGAGTAATAAAAAAATTCGCGCTTGCCTTTCAAGAAAAGTCATCATTTAGAATTTCCATAAGCAATACAACAATGATAACTAATAATAGCATAATATCTCCATCATCTTTTTGGTGTGCATCACTGCTTCGTCCATTGAATCTACCCCACTTATTGACCTGTTGGATATGTTATGGAGAGGGGTCAGAACATAAAATCATGTGTGACTGAAAACAATATTTGCTTTAAAGACCATACCCTAGATTTAGTAAATTATATATAGATCAAGGCATGTCTACGAAACATACAAGCACATATATAAATAAGAAGTATCTAACCAGTGAGGTGGATATCCAAGTTAATCGCTTAAGACCTCCATTAGTGCATTTAAGGTGAAGACCAAACAAGGCGGGTATCTCGGTCACTTAAGGCCCATATTGACTTATTTAATAAAGGTGGATTCTTATGATCTCTTATAACCCCGAGGCGAACCCAACCCCTTAAGAGCCCGTCCTAGTACGTCGCCATTCCTAATTATATATTCTCACAGGTAATATAAGAAGTAGTATCTCGCCGCTTAATACCGGTTTTAAGGTAGACTCGCACATAGCCATTTAAGACCCCTCCGGTGGATGTCACATGTTACTACTTAATTGATATTACGGCAGAACACCTATGCCGATTAAGACTTCCCTTAGACAATTAGTGAATTAAAAAGCACGCAACGTCTCATGTAAACCAAATATGTCGCTAGGTTGGCCCTTACATGATCCTAGAGGAAGTTGACATCCCCCATGAACTACCTACTCCGTTTCCGCCATGTCTAACCATTTTCAGAGAAGGAGGACCCATAGACTTACTTCGAATCTAATAAGGGTGGGTCCCATGACTTTGGTACCTATCCAAGGAATAAACCTTCAGAAAGGATCCTAGTACTGACCACTTAATACCCAAACTAGATAAGAAGAGAGTCAGCCACTTAAGACCTTTTCAAGACGTAGTAAACTTGCCTATTTCCACACATAATAAGTAAAAATATATACACACACTAGACCTCTCATATTAAACTGTCTACCTGTAGATGTTGGATATGCCGGGCGGTACCAGGCAGACTTCTACGACAAGTGGGCTTAACCTCATGTCAGAGTGTAATAAATTGAATGGCACATGGCACCCAGACCTCTCACATTAGCTGACCCAGTTGTGGTTGCTGGATTTGTCGTTTGGTTTCGGAAAGACTTCTTCCAGAAATGACGACGAACCTCGTGTCTGTGTGTCATTATTTAATATATAGATAAGCCATTTTGCACATAAACACACACAAAAGAAACCATTATATGGAGACATTTCAAACTCAAACCGCATTCTAACGTATTTATCATGTCATTATTACATCAAATTATGTTGATTACGCTATATAAATAGAATATTTAATACATATAATAAATGCTAGTTTTCGTATGAACGAAGAAACGTTTTAATGGTGTAAATTGTCGATTTAATCTACATTCAAGGCATACAAGTCTAATTTCCACATCAGACCGCAAAATACATGACATAATGGCATATAATTAATGATAGCAGTAATGGAAAATACAACATAACAAATCAAAACTTGCATCCCTAGGCTTACTGGAATAATTCAAGTAATGAATCAAGAACGAAGTGTAAATCATATACATGTACTTTTATGAATACAAATATATATATATATATATACATATACATACATACATACATACATACATACACACACAGACCTTTATTTAACTTGATTTACCCTTCTTATGTTGTTCATAAAAATGCGACATTTGATTTGTGTCAAATCTGAATACGTTTAAATTGTCCATTTAGAATGGAAATTCAAACATATTCAAATAATAAAACTAAATCCAAACCTTTTAACATCACGAACTCTTTTTGGATAATAGGGAAAATAAATTGAACAAAAATAATCACCAAAGATGCTCTTAATCCCATGATTCAAACAATTCCACAGACCCAACATTCATTGACAATTCTTTACGAAACATAATAAAAAAAGGAGATTTGGGGGCTTTATAATATAATGTTGTCATGAATCCAAATCTCCCTAGGCATACTAATCCATATAATAATCTACAAATGTAGAATATACCTAAATAATTACTATTTCCGCTCACAGTGATTCGACTGTATGGAAATATCGTAGATCTGACGATGTTTTCCTATTTGATGTGAAATCCAATCTCTAGGTATATATATATATATATATATATATAAGAATTAAATAGTTAGAATTCTTATATATAAATCTTGTAGTTCCCGTTCTAGATCATATTCAAATCGAGATTAGAAATAGAAAATAGGTTTAAGAGAGAAAGAAGAAAAGCCTATTATGCATTTCTTTGGAATCAACGGCAGAGTGGAGGCACATATAAAGAGAGAGAGAGGCTAGGTTGAGGTCTGGGGTATAGGGTGTTATTTATAGGTATGTGTAAATAATAGCCATAGGATTATCAAGATTAAATCCTGGCCATTTATAGTTATAAACTGACACTAAATCCTGACCAAAACAACCCTTATTGTGCACTTCAGGTGCCAAGCGGTCGATGTAACAACTCGAATTCCGACGGACCGATTTTTTTTCAAAAACTCAATCCATCAAAACCCGAGTTGGTTGCTCTGGCATCCTGCAGAGAAGACAGAGACAAGAAATATGTCAGAGTTCGGAAAACACCTCACAGTGGAAGGAATAAAATATAACATATATAAACATAGCTTTACCTTAATTACAATACTGCTAAATCAGTATCTACAAAGCTATAAGTCTCTGTCATGAATCTAACATGCGAATGTTATGAGGAGGGGGTCAGAACATAAGTTCTGTGTGAATGATTTTAAACTATACTTCTTGAATAATCCTACATATACCGTTCGATTACATTTTATTGTTTATTAGGTTATTTGTGCCGTTAGCGCTCAAGGCTTACACACACGTCGCACCCATCTACTCCCAGTAGATTAACCTAATATAATGTATATGTAGCTACCCCCAAACTGAGGTACACCCCGTGGTATCCCACTCGCATGGTCCCCACCGTATCCTCGCGGTGATATACACAGTCCACATCCTATGTCATAGTAATGTATATTCCTCTTATATATATAATAAAACACTACGCCCACATTGGATCACTCTAATTTGACTGCCGTTATCGAATAATGCCCACCAGTCTACGATACACCACCCAGAGCAGACATGGTTATATTTAGACTCTTCCACATATGTATTCTCTATCGTATTCGATATCTAGCCTGCACACCCATCGTGTGTGCGTGCCCGAGTTCCGTGGCAGGGCTACAGAAGAAACACGGAACTCGGTCGGGAGCTTTCCTTATATTTGTGCAAGTCCCGCCTTTAAGAGCCTCCCACACAAATATCCCTAGGGTCTGTTTTCTATGGTGGCTATGGCCCCACCTCGGCACCTCCCATAACTAATAAAGACTACGAGAGCTAAGCGACAAGCCCCTAAGCAACCAATCTAAACATCCATGTGGCGTCTCCCCTCAACCACCGTCCCACTATAGTGAATGGTTAATGATATATTGGGTATAACTCTAGTCTTTCTGCATCCTACTGGTTGTGGTAACAGGCACTTGACGACCTACTGTCCTTGTTGGTCCTGACCCTCCACCTCTGTTGAGGCAGCCGTCAAATCACCTTTTCCGTCACCGCGAACAGCATTCTGACTGCCCAGCTATTCTTGCAGTCAAGGCCCACCCACCTAGTAGTTACGTGCAGACTCAACCTCTGCGGGCACAGCCTGAAACATCTGCCACCACACAGAGGACTACTAGCAGCACCTTTAACGTCTCAGGAAGCCGCGTGCTTCCCTTTCCAGTCCGTTGGAGCCGCCAAAATAACGAATGTGCGCTCCCCTCGTGTCTTATGACACCGTGATGATTTACCTTGTTGGGTTATTCATCCTACAACGTACGGATTTCCCCAAGCACCTTGATTTTATATGTCATTAGACCCTACGTCTAATCAATTCTTACGCGCTTGTGTTACCTCGTCAGTTTTTCTTATTTAACTTGGTTATTCTTATTCATATTGACTTCCTTTTCAAGTTTTAAGTTACCCTCGCTTATTAATTCAATTTATACTTAACCCATTTAAGTCCATTAATAAGACCACAACATGTTGTTTTCCAACTTCATAAATTATTCCCTTTTAGGGTTACAACAACATGTTATACATAATTCATAGTTAAGTATGTCTTATCCACATATATACTGATTAGGAGAATAATCCCCTAAACACCTGCCCCGAAGACTGAAATCAACATCAGACTGGTACCCAGAGAATTACTCAACCCAACCAACATATATGATTCTAATTTACTTCTTTTCCATTCATATAACTTATATCATCTTAAATTTCACACTTCTCCTTCCCAAACTACTTAATTTGTAATTAAGTATATCTTCACATATAAGTTACCTTATTTTCGTCTATCGTTTCTTATAGCTTACCTTATCCCATAAGTTATACTTTCCACTTGTCCCTAGGACAAGTCTAACCCATTATCCTTCCTTTTCTTATTCAAATTCATTCATAATAGGTTATTTAACATTCCCCACTTTTGTCATTAATTTAGATTTACTTAACCCTTTCCATTTATTTAACCCGTTACCTAAACTTTACCCAATTCAATTAATTTGTGATGCCATAAATGGTCCCCTTTGGTTAAGCATTATTTATTTATGTCCTACATGTCGCCCATGTCCCACTTAACCTCTTTTATTATTGTTTCCATGTCTTACACATGTTTTACTATGGTTAAGTCCACCTTAGTCATGTTTTACTTCATGTATCTTACTACAGTTAAATCCACATTTACATGTTTTACATGTCTTGTCTTACTACGGTTAAGTCCGTATTTACATGTTTTACATGTCTTGTCTTACTACGGTTAAGTCCATATTTACATGTCATATTTTACATGTCACCCACTTAACCCTCTAACCATACCCATGTCACCCACATGTCTTATTATGGTTAGTATTCCTTAATTCATTCATTATGACGAACTGTGCATGACCTCCCACATTAGACCAAACACTTTGTTGCTGCTAGATTTGCCGGGCGGTTCCGGGCAGTCTTACACCACAAAGCGAGTCTAACCTCGTGTCACCAACCGTTACGCCTACAATTCATGCCTTTGACCTCTCACATTAGACGTCCAATTGTGGAAGCTGGATTTGCCGGGCGGTTCCGGACAGTCTTACACCACAATTGCGCCTAACCTCGTGTCAAAGGTTCATTAACAACGTATTTCACCCAAATCCCAATTTTCATGTTATGTGTTTCCAATTCAACATATAGTCATGTTTACAATTTTGCCTATTCCAACTTGTCACTAGTTACATATTAGCCTTAATTACAAATTTTCAATTATAGGCAATTTCATCAATTCCATGTAATCCATACCCAAATGCCAATTTCTTTTATATTCCAATTATCCAAAATATCCAATAATACTCAAGTTCATAAAATCAATATTTTTCCAATATATTTCCTAACGTTCCCATGTTCATACATATAACCTAATTCACCTTTTAGGCTTATCTTACCAATAAATTTCACCAATCCATGTTATCCAATTACATGTTGTTAATATTAAATTGTACTAATTCCATATCCAATTTCAATCATGCCAAACTACATAAATTTAAAATTACCATACAATTATGTCCATAATTCTATTCAAATCATACATAAATCCTTCCAACCCATATTATGCCCAAACAACCCCCTTTTTTTTTCCTTTTTCTCGTTCTCGTTTACAACGCATAAATTCATGATAGATGTAGGCTCGAGATAGCCTAGCTATAAAAATAAAAAGGGGAAAGAATAAAAAGGAGAGAACTCAATCGTAAGCATAAATGAAATAACTGATCTTATTAAATTATCATCATATTCATTATGGGGAATGACAAACGATAGAAGTACAATTATACAACAACTGTATTTTAAACCACTCACCTTGACTGGATTGGAGAAATAAACAATTGGTTGTTGAGGTAGAACGTTGGTTTAGGCTTCTTATTTGATTATTGACGCAGAACGTGAATTGTT
This sequence comes from Allium sativum, assembly GCA_030737875.1. Taxonomy (NCBI): domain Eukaryota; kingdom Viridiplantae; phylum Streptophyta; class Magnoliopsida; order Asparagales; family Amaryllidaceae; genus Allium; species Allium sativum. Next base: position 208,664,610 of record CM060925.1, read on the forward strand.
GTTGAAGAAACTTGCTACTTGATTTGATTAAACTCCAAAATTGATGAAGAACTTGCAATTTAATTTAGAGTTTAGAGGCGGCGGCTATGTTGGGTTGAAGTTTGGTGGCATGGAGGCATCTTATAAGAGATAGAATGATTTTTGGGTTAGGTTAGGTGTTCTTTTATAGGTGGGTTAGAGCAACTAGGAACTTAGGATTAAATAAAAACTCATCTAAACCGTCCACCTCACCCTAGAAAAGAACCATCCAGAACAACCCTTTTCACACTTAGTGCTCCTTTAAAAAAAACGCTTTATTTCTTTCTAATTAATGCATTACATACTATTTTTAATGTATAGCAATCTCATTCCTTCATGCATTCAATTATTTATTTATTTATTTATTTGCACTTATACGTGAACCTTTATTTGCTATATTCTTCTCCTAATCAATTAGCTGATTTCTTTCTCTTTTTGTCTACTCTTTTTGAAAAGAAACCGCATGTCCTTAAACCATTTTCTTTTATTTATTTACATCTAATCACATGTGCATGCGTCTCTGATTTGAATGTTATTTAATAACATTAACCTTCCTCCAATTGTGGCTTGCTTATGGCCTTATTAGTTTACTTTTTAAACGTTTAAATTTCAAAAGTTGATCCCCTTCACATTTAATTGCTCCATTTTAATATTTACAACATTTTTCTATACATGCTTTAATTGCACATTTGACTTGTTTTGCATTCCATATTCTCTTTCTTTTATTTGCATCACATTAATTTATTTTTATTCAGGTTCATGCATCATCCGTTTATTTAATGCAATAATTTCACATATCCTCTTTCCCTTATTGCATTAAATTCAAATAACATGTATACATATATGCCCCTTTTTTGTTTGTCTCTATGTTCGCGCGCAACTTCAAATTTGAATCATGTTCATACGCATTCATCTCTTATGCGTATACTAATTTTTATATGCGAACAATTGTCTATTTTGTTTGGAAATTATCTTCCTCAATCAATTAATGGTTTATTTCCATTCTTTCAATTAAACCTCCAATTAACTTATCCTCTTTCGCACTGAACCAATTTACTAAGCCGCTATTTAGCCGCTTCTTAAAACAAAACAAAATATATGGCACAGGTAGGGATTGAACTTATGTACAAATCTCATGTTTTAACCAAATGAGCTAATAAGTCTTTTGTTAACAAGATTTAGGACCAAGCTACATATTATTCTTTTCCCATTGCTCTTTTTCATGTTTTGTTGCATTTCTTAAATTAAGGATAACTTCTTCGTTTTAAATCAGTTTTCTACAAATTATAGGTCTAAATTGACCAGAAAATCGCCACGAACGTAATGACGCTAATTTCATGACCAAATTCTAGAGTCTTTTCAAATTCTCCTTTTTATTTCTTTTTAAATGTTCGCATGTATTTCTTCGCATTTCACTGTATTTCTTCTTATTTCAAATATTGCATGTAATTTCTTTATTAATCCTTTTCTTTATTTCACTGCATAAACTTCTTACATGCAATTACATTAACATTATTTAATCTTTCCTTTAAATATATCCATGCATATATACATATATCTCATTTTTAATTATATTAAAAATGCGGGGTGTTACAGTCGACCACTCCCCTGGAAGGGCGGTCGACACCCTTGAGGTCGACCTCCTAATCGCCAATTTGCCCAATAAATGCTTAGGAGGGTTGGAAAGTTCTTATATAACGTTAATAAATTTTGTTTATTTCTTACCTTATAAACATTACTCTTGTCCCCTTATCCTTATCTCTTTGTTTGAAATTCAAATCTACCTAAGGAATGTTATTATTATCCAAATTATTTTATCATTTAGATATATATTATTTTGTAACGACCCAGAAAATCTGAACCAATTTAAAAATTTTAAATTGGCTATTTTAATGGATTTTAAATATTTAAAATAAATATTTTAAATAATATCGATGAAAAGTGAGTTTGAATCGACATTGAGAATAAATATAATTACTTTGAAATATAAACAAGGCCTGAAATGGCGCGGTAGTTTCAAAATTTGAATTCAAACTTTGACTGACTGTTCGGGGTCGTCTCATATTTGCTCAACTGTATATATACAGATTTACTGTATGATTTCTTAAAATTGAAATTTCTTCATTTGAAATTTCTTCATATGGACACCGTTCTCAACATATTATATATGGAAATTGATCAGAATTTCGTCATGAATACAACTAAGGTATTTTCGTGGCCAAATTCCTGATATTGAAAAAAAATCATTTTTCATCCCGTTTATACAATGTTATTAAATTCCTTATTTTCTTCAATTAATAATAATAATAATATATATAGTTATATTTGAATAAGGTGTTACATTCTCCCCTCTCCTCCTTAATTAAAATAGATTTCGTCCTGAAATCTGTTTGAAGGGTTGAAGAACACAACTCGCTCTAAACTTGCATGTTGTACACCCATGTTATTTAAATTCATCCATAAGCATCCATGACTCGTAGTGATTATGAGCTGCAGACTTAGTAAAGTGAGCTCAATCCTTGCGTGTATGTGCGATGTGTGATGCAGTATGTATGCAAACATCCTAATATGCATATATTTTTATATGAGTGTGTTGTGCAATTGTGTTGCATCCATTTCCTAACATCCAATCTAGCAACCACAACGCAACCAAAAATCCTAAATTTTCGAGGGAGCTAGAAAAATTAAAATTTTCATTCCCTTCCTTGAATTTTTGTTCCTTATTTACTTAAACCAATATAAATAAATATGGTGGAATTTTGAAGTCCCGTGCTCCAAATTTTCTATGGTGGCACGAACTCCCAAGGTTCCGTCTTTGTCTCCATTTCTTGATTAGGCCCTACCAAAATTTCATTGTACCATGAAGGTATCTTATCAAACATTACAGAACTATGGGCTCTTATAATTCATAATATCATATATCTCCCTAACTTAGGGAAAATCTAAAGTATGTTATGGACAAATTACCCTCCACAGTTAGCCCAATCAAATTAGACTATTTCTAAAATCTAACCACAAATCTGGTTTGAGTAGAAATTTGTCAATGGTCATTCCATCAACACTTTTGTATTTTAAGAGGCCTCCTTGATATTCTTCAAGAACGCCTACTAATTACCAAAAAGATAATTATGCTACTCCTATGAATATTACTATTATTCTTATTATCTAAGAGATCAATATTGCAGATTCTTCCTCTTATCCCCAAAGCTTTTGGTTGCCTTCATTTTGTTCTCCAGTCTTCAAGTGATATTTGATCCAAAAAGAGTTTCCTAAATAAAATCTCTAGATTTAACTTATTAATGTCTAAACTATACTAAAGACCAGAATATTTCCCTATGCTCCAATTTGGTGGAAATTAAATTCCAATAAGGTCTTTTGTTATAATTTTTATAAATTTGACCAAATAGTTGACATGTTTAAAATTACAAGGAATAAGTATTGTTTTATTTTGGACAAATAGTGTAATTTGCGTGCAAACGTAAAAATTACACATCATATCCTTTTCATTTTGAGCATATTCCTCATAATTTCAAATATAGCCTTTCTCTCTCTCTTTTTGAATAACGACAAAAGGTCTAATTTATAAACTTTAAACAAATACCTTTAAACAAACCAAAACAAGGTCATATTCAAACTAAAAGGTTAATGTAATTCCCATATCTCATATTCTAGGTTCTTATTTTTGAAGGTGGCATTCCATGAGGCTAAATTTCGAGAAACCATAAGACCAATACACTTACTCTATGTAGGCTATAAATCCAATTCCGTTATAAACTTCCAGATTCCATATATAGTAAGTCGTTGGGTTGAATGTTCCGATGAGGTTCTTCCTCTACTTACACATTTACCATAAGAATTTAATAACGGTTTTAAGTCCCAACTTCTCATGCATAACAGGGATTTATTATTTATACCACATCTATACCTTTATCCAATCAATATGGTGGAACCACTAACTATCACACCTTATCTTGGAAGTTTATCTCTTACAATTAAATGGTCTAATATTTCATTTTGAATCCATAAGATGCCAACTCATTCCTTTAAATATTTCATCTTTGTCCTCTTTTCAAATGTGGTCCATTCATTAATATATGTATATATATACCTCTAGATCATTCCCTAAATACTTATTTAATTCCCTCAAGAATTCCTCAAACTTGAAATATATCCATTTTTCTTTAAACCAATTTGTCTTTTAAATCAATTCCAAAGTTTCCTTTTGATCTTATTAATTACAAATTCATTGCCCAATAATTTAGAAATTAATAGTCACGAATATGAATTATGTTGCCCATATCTTTATATTTTTATACATTGTCGATCGTTAGATACAACTATTAACGTATCGATTCCTGACTAAACTATCTCGGGCAAATTAGTTTACAACCAAAACTTATTTCTGGAAATCTATTGAGTTCACCAACTCTTCAAATATAATTCTTTTCGGGACTTATACTAAAGATTTCCAGATCTAGTTGTTTAAGTTATTCTATCCTAATTCTGATTTGCCTAATTTACTACCACTGAATCTATTTCTTTGGTAAAAGTATAAGTCACAACAGTGCCATTAAATAAGTTCATTTGTATGCTACTGTCACTTATATGTATGTATATACATATCCTATTACGACAATAATTTATTAAGGTTCCCTTGAATTCCAAAATTTGCATTTGATGCCTTTTTAAATGCTGAAGCATTAAAATTTTGAATTCCTATTTTAAAATAGAATCCTTTTATTTCTTACAAAACATTGTTAATAAATGTCTCTCTTTAGATTTATAATGTTTTGAAAACATTGTCTACACATTCATAAATCTCTGATTTTTAAGAGTAGAACAACTTTCCACGTTTTATTGCTTACTGAACAAAATATAAATGCATGCATAGTTTTAATAAAGTTTTTTTCAAAGATTCCAAAAACGTTACAATAAGAAATTTGTTGTCCCTTTTTAAAATTTTGAGAACACTCACTAAATGTCTTAGAATAAGAGCAAAATGAATTTCCTTTTCAACTCTTGTATTTATTGATATGTTGAATATCTTTCCATTTTCACTTTACAAGAATGATAAATGTTTTGAGGTCTTGCATGAAAACACAAGCTAATTCTATAAAATAAAATCTTGATTGAATGCCAAATTTTATTTAGGTGACAATCAAGTTTCATATAAATGTCTAATTGACATTAATTATTATATTTTAAAAATATGTTATGACTTCTCATAATAACTCTTCTGAAACATTACTCAATAAAGTTGAATGATTTCTTTATGTTTAGTAAAATGTTCCAAATGAATATCTTAATTTTAATGTTTTACAAATATTTGCTATATGCCCAAAATCTTTTAATTTAAGAGTAAAATATCTCTTTATTCCAACGCTCATCTTTTATTCGTATACTGAACATCAATCTTTAGTGACTTTCAAAACGATAATTGTTTTGAAATAAACATTCATTTTCTATTTGAAAATGAGACCTAAATATCTTAGCATCGAATTAATTAGCAATTAATTCTTCTATTCCTATCTATATTTTCAGCTTACTCTTAACATTAGACTACATTCATTTTAGCTTTAAACTCTTATATATATATATGTATATATACAATGAGAGGTCCTTCAAAATTTAATTTAATAGTCATAATAAATTCATAATTGATAGATAAATTCCTTGGAGATGCTTTAACTTTTATACTACTCTTGTTATTCTTACTGTCTCAAATGTTTCTCATTCAACGAGGATTTTGTTGCTTCAATCTTACCGAATTTTAGTAAATAAAATTACTATCTTTTTTCATCTTCTTTTAATTGAGTATGTAAACAACGTTTAATTTTACCCACCTTATATGTCTTGTTCTCTTTCTCCTTTTGATTAAACATCGTTTTACTATCAACAATATGTAATTGATTTTTAAAGGAAATATTATTTTCAAACCTGAGCTAGAAAAGCTCGTTACATTTTTTTCTTTTCAATTGAGATCATTATGTAATTCTAGTCCATATACAAGAGGTTAAGCAGTTCTTCAAATTTTCCTCTTTCAGATAACTTTGTAGTATGTCATAAAATTATCTTGATAGGTTTCTAAATATTATTGGTCTTTTGTTTAAATTTTTTTCTGACACACTTTTCTATGGAAGTATATTTGTCAAAAATTCCATTTTTCAAATAAATTGATGGTCTGTCAAAAATTATATCTGTGGGCATTACATTTCTTTGTCAATTAGGAAAACATGTTTATTCTTTAAATTTTCCTACCACACCTACAATCTTTTTAACGAAGGTTGATATCTTTATTCACAGAAGTCGGTATCTTTCCTTAACCCTTTTCTTCCGTATTCTTTAATTTCTTCTATCCTTACACATTCCTATTACAAGTCCATTATGTTCATTTCAACCCTTTTGAATATTGCTTATTCATATGGACATTTTTAACATTTCATCCAAATATTCATTCCTATAAATGGTCCTAATAAATCCATTAATACTTTCCTTTCTGACTAATTAGCATTCCTTTGAAATCTTAGACATTCATCGCTTTATTTTATGTCAATAATCAAATATGTACTTCCATTTCTTAGCAAGACAAGTTACATTTCTCAATTTGGTCCATATTAATTGTCCACCACCTAATGTACATTTATTTGAATGCTTTCTTTCCATAATAAATGATTCATCCGATTAATTTCCATTTATCACTTACTGAATAAGGAGTTTTCAATTCTTTCCATTTTTCAGATTCTATAACCATCCAATGCTTAGAAGTCTATAAATTGACAAGCAGGTTGCTATATTACTATATGACCTCTATGCATTTTTAGAATTTAATGCCAATCCATTCCTATAAAGACCCACAGATGCTCTTTTCTAAAGATATGCGTACTTTACAAAAACATACATACTTATATATAGTAAAAAATTTGAAAATCCTTTTTATATATTTTCGCATAATCGAGCAATCTGTGCTCTGATACCTAACATAACAACCCGCCCAGAGTGGGCCTAAATTTCGACCTAGAAAAGGCGCAATGAAACTTAGAACCACTCCAAATGGGTCATTGGTTCCTGTTAGGACATTTGCACATACTAACAGAAAAACATAGCATTATGGAATCTTATACAGTGGAACAAGAAAATATAATACCAAAATAAGATGTACCATTTCATAAAAACCACAAAATTCAAACACAGATTGTCAAGGTACAATTATTCAATGGGTGCATCATTAAAATTCATCATTTAGAGTTTCCATAAGCAATAAAACAATGATAACTAATAATAACATAATATCTCCATCGTCCTCTTCAGTATCCATCATTGCTTCGTCCATTGAATCTACCCCACCTATTGACCTGTTGGATTGGTTAAGGAGAGGGGTCAGAACATAAATTCTTGTGTGACTGAAAATGATATTTTCTTAAAGACCATACCCTAGATTTAGTAGGTTATATATATATATATATATATATATATATATATATATATCACGGTGTGTCTATGAAACACACAAGCACACACACATAAACTAGAAGTATATAACCAATGAGGTGGATATCCGAGTCAATCGCTTAAGACCTCCATCAGTGCATTTAGGGTGAAGACCTAACGAGGTGGGCATTCACGGTCAGTTAAGGCCCATATTGACTTATTTAATAAAGGTGGATTCTTATGATCTCCCATAACCCTAAGGCGGACCCTAGCCCCTTAAGACCCCGTCCTAATACGTCACCGTTCCTAAGTCTATATTATCACAAGTAATATGAGTAGTATATCGTCGCTTAATACCCGTTTTAAGGTAGGCCTGCGCATAGCCATTTAAGACCCCTCTGGCGGACGTCACATGTTACTACTTAACTGGTATTACGGTAGAACACCTATGCTGCTTAAGACTTCCCTTAGATAGTTGGTGAATTAATTAGCATGCTCTATCCCACGTTAACCAAATATGCCCTAAGGTTGGCCCTTACAAGCTCCAAGAGGAAGTGAACATCTCCTGAAAACTACCCTACTCTATTACCGCTACGACTAACCACTTTCAGAGAAGGAGAACCCATAGACTTACTTCGAATCTAATAAGGGTAGGTCCCATGACTTTTGTACCTATCCAAGGAATAAAACTTTAGAAAGGATCCTAGTTCTAATCACTTAAGACCCAAACTAGATAAGAATTAAAGAGAGTTAGCCACTTAAGACCTTCCCAAGGCATAGTAAACCTGCCTATTTCCACATATAATAAGTATGTGTGTGTGTATATACTTACACTAGACCTCTCACATTAGACCGCCTACCTCTAGATGTTGGATATGCCGGACGCTTACGGGTAGACATCTACTACAGGTGGGCTTAATCTCGTGGCATAGTGTACTAAACTTCAATGGCCCATGGAACCCAACCCTCTCACATTAGCCGGACCAACTTGTGGTTGCTAGTTTTGTCGGTTGGTTCCGGGAAGACTTCTACTACAAATGATGACAAACCTCATGTCTGTATGTCATTATTTGATATATAGATGAGCCGTTCTATACACACAAACGCAACCATTATGTAACGACCCGCATTCTATGCATCATAGGATCGTAGAATATTTATTTCTTTCACATATAAAGTCGTATGGTCATGTAACTTTGGGAGACGACTATTGGGGTCATTTCCCATGTTCATGATTTTTGTCGATTTTTAAATGACCATTTTACCCCTAGTTCGTACTGTTTTGGCCATAACTTTTAACTGGAAAAGAATTTTGACCTGAAACCACTTTCATTGGCTCCGGATGATGGTTTACAATTCCGTAGAGTGGTCACATTAGCCAAACGGACTCACCGTTTGGGAGATATGGCTGAAACAAGTTTCAGATAGTGAAAAACAGCTTAATTGGGCTTAACCGGGTGACTAACAACTAGGCCCAATGGGGGATTTCAGGATTAGGGTTATGAGGAGGCTGAAATCAGTTAGGGAACGATCTTATCCTCATTTTCCAGCCGCCACTTTAATTCTTGAACCCTAACAATGGCCGCCAACATCTAGAAACATCCCCAAATCACTTTCTAATCAAGTTTTTGCTTATTCTACATCAAATTAAGGAGAGAAAACTCGAAAGAAAGGTTAGAGTTGCTGTTAGACATCAGTATTCACCCAAATCAGCGAGGTTTCAGTTCTGAGAATTTTATTTGTGGCCAAGGTGAGTGATTAGCATTATTTTGACACTAATTACAGTTAATTAAGGGTAATTAGTGAAGATTAGCGAATTTATACATTAATAAATTCTGGAAAAATATCTATAAATTCGAAAATAATATTTTATGCCTCTGGTAGAAATTTGGTTTAATTTGGTTAAGTTTTGTTAACCCTAGGATTAGTTTTGCTTAAACATGCTTAAGGGAAAATATGGGATTTTGGGTATATTTGATCCATTTTGACATGTAAATTCATTGTTTTGGTGTTTGTGGTTAGTTTGCTATGTTGCTATGACTGTATGAATTGTTTTGTGATTGATTAGTATAGTTAGATTGGTCGAAAACGTCGTCGAATGGCGTAAACAGGTTGCTGGAAAAAGTTGTAGAAAGTTGTGCAGGGTTTCGGATCAGATCGCGTATGGGCTCGGATCGAATAGGAGAGCTGGGTAGGGAAATCTGAACCGGACTGAAATCTGGCACAATGGAGACTTGGCAAGAAGGAAGGACATTCGCATAGAGTTGGTGAAGGGATCGGATCGGAGGGACCAGAGGGGATCGGATCGGAACGGCAGGAAGGCGTGGGATCGGATGGAAAGACCACATGAGTTAAATAAAGGCAGGGGGTCGGATCGGAGGTAGGGAGGAGGATCGGACCGGAGCTAGGACATCTCGACCCGAACCGAAGCGAGAGAACAACTACCGAACCAAATCCAGGCAGAAGGCATCCGAACCGAATCGAGCTAGAAGGGAAGCACCGAACCGAACCGCACTCAGGAGCATACTAGGAAGCATGGCACCCGAACCGAACCGACTGAAGCAGATTAGACCGAACCGAACTGAACTTCCATCTCTTCTACGCGACGACTCTTTTGAAGACCAACTCCAATTCGATCAAAACCCGAGATGCAAGGGATGTCCAAGTGAGGAGATTTGACTCAGGATCCAGTTGGGAACCAATTAGTGAGCTTCATGATTGGGCTTTGCTGCGGGACGTGTGCCAAGGGGCTATCGATGTCTATGACTTTGGATCACTATGTATGGGAGGTACGTGAACGGATTTAGGGCCACAGTGGCCTAGGTACGACTAAAAGGCTATAGACCAATGAAGTGGGGTCATTTGTAAAGATTTGGTCATGACTCCATGTGGTAAGCTTGGTAGTAGCAGTAGTTGTACAAGTTGAACTCCGTCACTACTTCGATGGGTCTAGTGATTGACAGTGGTGGACATCGTATGCTTTACGCACTGAGTGAGAGATGTGAGGATGGTTGCTATGGTTGATTTGTTTGCCATCATTATGACATGCACACCCCACCCCCGTATTCTTTACACTATTTATTATGGCACCTTAGAGTATTGTACGGTATGTGGTACTAACTCTTTGGTTGTAGGTCCAGGTTCAGGTATGGTTTAGTATACCTGTTATTGTTCTGTTTAGATGCTTATCGCTCATACCAGGCTTTATGTCTGACCCCGAGTTTTATGTCTCCTCTTATTACTCTGGGTGCTCACACGAGCAGACTAGAAACAGGTTAGCTGGTGATGCACGGGTAGATGATCCGGAGACGAGCAGGAGGCTTCCACGTATGATATATATAGTATTCTCCCTGTGTCGTTGAAGACCACTGCTTGGGCATTAGTAGTGCACCTTCTACTTTAGCTTTCTTTTGTTTTAGAGACAGTAAATTTGGAAAGTTGTAATAAGCTGTATTTGGATTTCCGCTGCTCTGATGTTGATGTTGGTTTTAGTTATTAGCTTATGCACTGTCTCACCTGTTTTATGTCAAGTATGTTATTATTATATTTTACTCCATGCGCTGTGAGACATTCTACAGGTTCTCGATTAGTTCATTCCCTTTTTCCCTCTTCTTCTGACGACCGTACCGTGCTAGTCGGGCACGTGTACAGCGCACGTTAGGAGGAAATACCGGCTGGTGCGGGGCGGGCCGTCACACTTGGTATCAGAGCTCTAGGTTGCGTAGTTAACCTAGGGAAAGACACTAGGGAGAGATAGTACGTATATGAGAGCGCGTATTTGTGATTAATTTGGTTTTCAAAAGCTATATATATACTATTAGTAGTATAAGAATGAAGTCGTACTGCACTAGCACCACTATGGGGTCGTTAATCATTTCCCTTTTCAGATTGACGATGAGCCGATATGCTAGAGGTGCTGGTAGGGGAGCCAATAATGGGAATGCTGCTGACATGAGGACGATGTTTACTGACCTCATGAGAGAGATGCTTAGAGATGTGCAGAGGGAAGCTCCTAATGGTGGTAATGGTGGTGGTCCAATAGTGCAGGCGCTGAGGGCCGACTTCGCCAAGCTGAATAAGGATTATACTAGTCTTGGTGGGAAGCCGTTCCACGGAACGGAGTCGGCTACGGATGTTTAGGATTGGTTGGATAGTTGCGAACGTATCTTCGAGGATCTGGATATCGAGGATGCGATGAAGAGAAAGCTAGCGTCCCGTCAGCTGCAAGGGCGGGCAATGAATTGGTGGAATGCTATAAAGGCAGCTACTCCCGAAGATCAGATCACTTGGGAGCAGTTTAAGGTTCGCTTTAGCGAGAAGTTCATTCCAGCTGCTCAGAAGTCAGTATTGTTTAAGAAATTCTTGGAGCTCAAGCAGAATGGCAGAGTTGTCTCGGAGTATATTGCTGAATTCAACACTTTGTCGAAGTATGGGTTATCTCTTATTGATACTGCCGAGAAGAAAAATGAGAAATTCATAACTGGTTTAGATCAATACTTGGGGGAAAGGCTTATTAACCACCTCGATGAGACGTTTGAATCGATTGTTGGGAAAGCATTGAGATCAGAAAGTCTCTACCCTAAGACGAAGACTGAGGTTGTATCTGTAGAGGAGCTAAAGCCACAAGCAAGTGGTGGGGGCAAGGGTGGTTCCCAGAATAAGAGGAAGCAGAATCAGACTAAGGATGGTCAGAAGAAAAAGAATAAGCAAGAGGTTGAGTGCTTCAGCTGTGGTAAGAAGGGCCATTATGCTAGTAATTGTCGGGCCAAGCCAGCGGATAGGAAGTGCTTCAACTGTGGCCAAATGGGACATCACAAGGACAAGTGTCCGCAACCCCCTAAAGAAAAGCAAATGGTGAAAGCATATGCCCTTAATGCTATTCCTTCTTCGTCGAATGCCCCAACGGCGGCGGAGAAGGGAAAGAATGTCGTCATTCAAGGTATGCTTTATGTTTATGATGTTCCTGTTAGAGTTTTGTTTGATACCGGAGCTTCCAGTTCTTTCATATCTAGTGACCTGGTAGATAGGTTGGGATTGGAGCCTGAGATTGTCGATAGACCTTTAGTAGTAACGAACCCGATTGGTGGTTCGACTAGCCTTAGCATGATTTGTCGTAATGTGGTCTTATCGAGTCATGAATGCATGTTTGTGATTGCTTTGTTTTGGGCTTTACTGGGTTTGGCATTATTTTGGGAGTCGATTGGCTCCAAAGATACGGGGTGGTGGTAGACTGTGAGGGCTTTTTGGTGACAGCTAGAGCGGATGATGGGCGGAGGATAGTGTTTGGTGGTCTACCCAGTGAGGGGGTATTGGCTAGTTTTCTAAACTCCCTCGACATTCCGCATAGTGAGTTGTCAGGTTTGCCCGTGGTTAGCCAGTATCCGGACGTTTTCGAAGAAGTGACCGGGCTTCCACCACATCGAGAGATTGAGTTCCGTATTGATTTGGTGAAAGATGCCAGACCTATGGTGATGCCACTTCGTCGTATGGCACCAAGAGAGCAGCGAGAGCTCGGGGTGCAAGTCAACGATCTTTTGAAGAAGGGATTTATCAGAAGGAGTGTTTCTGAGTGGGGAACACCAGTTGTGTTTGCTACCAAGGCGGATGGTTCCCTTCGTTTGTGTGTAGACTACCGCGAATTGAATAAAGTGACGAGGAAGAACAAGTATCCTCTACCGCGGATAGATGATTTGTTCGATCAGTTGAGTGGCGCGAGAGTATTTTCCCAGTTGGATCTCGCGACAGGTTTTCATCAGCTTAGGGTGGAAGTTGAGAGTATAGCTAAAGTGGCATTTCGGACGCCGTCCGGATTTTATGAGTGGTTGGTCATGCCATTCGGGCTGACCAATGCCCCAGCATATTTTGTGGATCTTATGAATAGGATATTCAGAGATCAGTTGAATAAGTTTGTCCATGTGTTCGTTGATGATATTTTGGTCTATTCGAGGACAGAGGAAGAACACAAGGAACATTTAAGAATAGTGATGGAGGTGTTGAGAAAACACCAACTGAAAGAAAAGTTTTATAAGTGTCACTTCTGGAAGAGGGAAGTGAGGTTCTTGGGTCATGTTGTTTCCGAGAATGGTATTGTCGTCGACCCTGCGAAGGTGGCTACGGTACAGGATTGGCCTACGCCCAAGAATACAACAGATGTAAGAAGTTTCTTGGGGTTAGCTGAATATTATCGTAAGTTTATCCAAGGTTTCTCCAAGATAGCAGCACCATTGACCCAGTTGACCAAGAAGAATCAAGCTTTTGTCTGGGATGAAAGGTGCGAGAATGCATTCAAGAGTCTAAAGGACAAGTTGACATGCGCACCAGTGTTAGTCATTCCTAAGGGGAATGAAGAGATGACGGTATACACGGATGCCTGTGGTACTGGACTGAGTGCTGTATTGATGCAAGGCGGTAGGGTTGTAGCTTATGCAAGTCGGCAATTGAAACCGCACGAGAGAAGATACCCTACCCATGATTTGGAATTGGCAGCGATCGTGTTCGCGTTGAAGATGTGGAGACATTATCTCTTAGGAGAAAAATTCGAGTTGTTTACCGATCATAAATCGTTAAAGTATCTCTTCTCCCAAAAGGATCTAAATCTCCGGCAACAAAGATGGTTAGAATTCTTGGCTTCCTATGATTTTGACATCGCATATACACCAGGAAAGGGCAATGCGGTAGCCGATGCATTGAGTAGAAGACATGCCAGTTTGGGGGCTATGTTTCTTGAATGGAAGCAACTGGAGTACATCGCTAGGTATGATTTCAGACCAAAGTGCGAATTGGATCCAGAAATGTTAGCAAGTTTGACGATCAGACCCACTTTGATTGAGCGGATCGGCTCTAGTCAGAGGGACGATCCTAACCTATTGGAAATCATCTCCAAGTTAGAGATGGGTATCAATGAGGAGATGAACAAGTATGGGCTTGATCGAGATGGATGGCTTAGAAAGAATGGAAAGCTTGTTGTACCCAATGTCAATGGATTGAGAGATGAAGTGCTTAGTGAATGTCATCACTCAAAACTGACTATACACCCCGGTGGTAATAAGATGTATCGAGACATGAGACAGACTTACTACTGGGAAGGGATGAAAAGAGACGTTGGAAAGTTTATATCCAAATGCATGAATTGCCAGCTAGTTAAAGCCGAGCAAAAGAAGCCTAGTGGGTTGTTGCAACCATTAGAAATTCCCGAATGGAAATGGGAGCAAGTCTCGATGGATTTCATCGATGGTTTACCAAGGACTAGATCGAGACATGATGGCATTTGGGTAATTATGGATCGATTGACTAAGAGTGCAAGATTTATACCAGTCAAATCGACCAGAACGGCAGCTAAGTTAGCAGAATTGTATATGAAGTGGGTAGTGAGATTTCATGGAGTACCTAAAAGCATTGTGAGTGACCGAGACCCATTGTTCACTAGTGGGTTTTGGAAGAGCTTACAAGAGGCTCTAGGGTCAGAATTACATCTCAGTACCGCATATCATCCTCAGACCGACGGTCAGACGGAGAGGTTGAATCGTATTTTGGAAGATCTCTTGAGAGCATGTATATTGGATTTTGGTGGATCATGGGATGACCATTTGCATCTAGTAGAGTTTGCATATAATAATAGCTACCAATCCAGTATCGGTATGGCTCCATATGAAGCTTTGTACGGAAGACCGTGCAACTCACCATCATGTTGGATAGAGACTGGCGATAAGTTTATGCTTGGACCAGATGTGGTGAGGGAAACTTCAGATAAGATCAAGATCATTCAACAACGAATGAAGGCTGCCCAAGATAGGCAGAAGAGTTATGCTGATAAGAGGAGAAGAGACTTAAAATTCTTCGTTGGCGATTTGGTGTTGGTCAAGATTTCTCCGTTGAAGAGCGTGATACGATTTGGCAGGAGAGGCAAGTTGGCACCAAGATTTGTTGGCCCATTCCCTGTTCTTGAACTAGTCGGGAATTTGGCGTATAGAGTTGGCTTACCAGAGAAGATGGCGGGAGTTCACAACGTATTTCATGTTTCCCAACTGAGGAAGTTCGTTCATGACCCAGATATGACTATTTCACCTTATCAGTTAGAGGACTTCGAAGTAGAACCCGAGGCGGTTGGAAACCACAAGCCGATCCGTATTGTCGAGCACGATATGAAGCAACTTCGAAGGAAGGCGGTGAAGCTAGTCAAGGTTCAGTGGGGCGAGAACGAGAATGACTGTACTTGGGAGACCGAGGAGAGTATTAGAAAGATGTATCCAGAACTCTTCGCCTGGTAAGATTTAAACTTCGATTTAGTTTTCCGCATGCTAGGGTAGGCTTGTTTGCTTGTTTTGCATGTTTGATTGTTGTATGTGGCTGTCAGGCATGCGGGATCCTTTGTATGTTCTGGGTTAAGGAATTTCGGGGACGAAATTTCTTTGGGGGGGGGAGAGTGTAACGACCCGCATTCTACGCATCATAGGATCGTAGAATATTTATTTCTTTCACATAAAAAGTCGTATGGTCATGTAACTTTGGGAGACGACTATTGGGGTCATTTCCCATGTTCATGATTTTTGTCGATTTTTAAATGACCATTTTACCCCTAGTTAGTACTGTTTCGGCCATAACTTTTGACTGGAAAGGAATTTTGACCTAAAACCACTTCCATTGGCTCCGGATGATGGTTTACATTTCCGTAGAGTGGTCACATTAGCCAAACGGACTCACCGTTTGGGAGATATGGCTGAAACAAGTTTCAGATAGTGAAAAACAACTTAATTGGGCTTAACCGGGTGACTAACAACTAGGCCCAATAGAGGATTTCGGGATTAGGGTTATGAGGAGGCTGAAATCAGTTAGGGAACGATCTTATCCTCATTTTCCAGCCGCCACTTTCATTCTTGAACGCTAACAATGGCCGCCAACATCTAGAAACATCCCCAAATCACTTTCTAATCAAGTTTTTGCTTATTCTACATCAAATTAAGGAGAGAAAACTCGAAAGCAAGGTTAGAGCTGCTGTTAGACATCAGTATTCACCCAAATCAGTGAGGTTTCAGTTCTGAGAATTTTATTTGTGGCCAAGGTGAGTGATTAGCATTGTTTTGACACTAATTACAGTTAATTAAGGATAATTAGTGAAGATTAGCGAATTCATACATTAATAAATTCTGGAAAAATATCAATAAATTCGAAAATAATATTTTATGCCTTTGGTAGAAATTTGGTTTAGTTTGGTTAAGTTTTGTTAACCCTAGGATTAGTTTTGCTTAAACATGCTTAAGGGAAAATATGGGGTTTTGGGTATATTTGGTCCATTTTGACATGTAAATTCATTGTTTTGGTGTTTGTGGTTAGTTTGCTATGTTGCTATGACTGTATGAATTGTTTTGTGATTGATTAGTATAGTTAGATTGGTCGAAAACGTCGTCGAATGGCGTAAACAGTTTGCTGGAAAAAGTTGCAGAAAGTTGTGCAGGGTTTCGGATCGGATCGGGTATGGGCTCGGATCGGATAGGAGAGCTGGGCAGGGAAATCCGAACCGGACTGAAATCTGGTACAAAGGAGACTTGGCAAGAAGGAAGGCCATTCGCATAGAGTTGGTGAAGGGATCGGATCGGAGGGACCAGAGGGGATCGGATCGGAACGGCAGGAAGGCGTGAGATCGGATGGAAAGACCACATGAGTTAAATAAAGGCGGGGGTCGGATCGGAGGTAGGGAGGAGGATCGGACCGGAGCTAGGACATCTCGACCCGAACCGAAGCGAGAGAACAACTACCGAACCAAATCCAGGCAGAAGGCATCCGAACTGAATCGAGCTAGAAGGGAAGCACCGAACCGAACCGCACTCAGGAGCATACTAGGAAGCATGGCACCCGAACCGAACCGACTGTAGCAGATTAGACCGAACCGAATTGAACTTCCATCTCTTCTACGCGACGACTCTTTTGAAGACCAACTCCAATTCGATCAAAACCCGAGATGCAAGGGAGGTCCAAGTGAGGAGCTTTGACTCAGGATCCAGTTGGGAACCAATTAGTGAGCTTCATGATTGGGCTTTGCTGCGGGACGTGTGCCAAGGGGCTATCGATGTCTATGACTTTGGATCACTATGTATGAGAGGTACGTGAACGGATTTAGGGCCACAGTGGCCTAGGTACGACTAAAAGGCTATAGACCAATGAAGTGGGGTCATTTGTAAAGATTTGGTCATGACTCCATGTGGTAAGCTTGGTAGTAGCAATAGTTGTACAAGTTGAACTCCGTCACTACTTCGATGGGTCTAGTGATTGACAGTGGTGGACATCGTATGCTTTACGCACTGAGTGAGAGATGTGAGGATGGTTGCTATGGTTGATTTGTTTGCCATCATTATGACATGCACACCCCACCCCCGTATTCTTTACACTATTTATTATGACACCTTAGAGTATTGTACGGTATGTGGTACTAACTCTTTGGTTGCAGGTCCAGGTTCAGGTTCAGGTATGGTTTAGTATACCTGTTATTGTTCTGTTTAGATGCTTATCGCTCATACCAGGCTTTATGTCTGACCCAGAGTTTTATGTCTCCTCTTATTACTCTGGGTGCTCACACGAGCAGACTAGAGACAGGTTAGCTGGTGATGCACGGGTAGATGATCCGGAGACGAGCAGGAGGCTTCCACGTATGATATATATAGTATTCTCCCTGTGTCGTTGAAGACCACTGCTTGGGCATTAGTAGTGCACCTTCTACTTTGGCTGTCTTTTGTTTTAGAGACAGTAAATTTGGAAAGTTGTAATAAGCTGTATTTGGATTTCCGCTGCTCTGATGTTGATGTTGGTTTTAGTTATCAACTTATGCACTGTCTCACCTGTTTTATGTCAAGTATGTTATTATTATATTTTACTCCATGCGCTGTGAGACATTCTACAGGTTCTCGATTAGTTCATTCCCTTTTTCCCTCTTCTTTTGATGACCGTCCCGTGCTAGTCGGGCACGTGTACAACGCACGTTAGGAGGAAATACCGGCTGGTGCGGGGCGGACCGTCACACATTATATGAGGACATTGCAAATTCTAACTATATTCTAACGTATTTATTGCGTTATTATTACATTGAATTATTTTGATTACGCTATACAAGTAGAATATTTAATACGTACAATAAACGCTAGTTTTCGTATGAACAAAGAAACTTTACAACGATGTAAATTGTCGATTTAATCTACATTCAGGGCATACAAGTTTAATTCCCACATCAAACCCCTAAATACATGGTATGATGGCATAAGGGCTTAATTAATGATAGCAGTAATGGAAAATTTAACATAACAAATCAAAACTTGCATCCCTAAGATTATTGGAATAATTTAAGTAATGAATCAAGAACGAGGTGTAGATCGTATACATGTATTTTTATGAATACATAAATATATGTATACATAGACCTTTGTTTAACCCGATTTACCCTTCTTATGTTGTTCATAAAAACGTTGACATTTGATTTGTGCCAAATGTGAATACATTCAAATTGTCCATTTAGAATGAAAACTCAAACCTATTCAAACAATAAAACTAAACCAAATCCAAATCTTTTAACATTACTAACACTTTTTGGATAAAGGGGTAATCAAATCAAACAAAAGTAATTACCAAAGATGCTCTTAATCCCATGATTCAAACAATTTCCACAAACCCAACATTCATTGACAATTCTTTGCGAAACGTATAAAAAATAGGAGATTTGGGGGTTTTATAATATGACGTTGTCGCGAATTCAAATCTCCCTAGGCATACTAATCCATATAATAATTTACAAATGTAGAATATGCCTAAACAATTACTATTTCCATTCACAGTGATTTGACTGTATGGAAATAACGTAGATTATACGGTGTTTGCCTATTTGATGCGAACTCCAATCTCTGGAAATTTATATATATAAGAATTAAATAGTTAGAATTATTATAAATATAAATCTTGCGATTCCAGATCTAGATCCTATTCAAATCTACAAGAAAAGAAATTAGAAATAGAAAATAGATTTAGGAGAGAAAGAAGAAAAACCTATTATGAATTTCTCTGTAATCAATGGCAGAGTGAAGGTACAGATAGAGAGCGGGGATAGGTTTAGGTATGCGGTCTAAGGTGTTATTTATAGGTGTGTGCGTAAATAATAACCATAGGATTATTAAGAATAAATCCTGGCCATTTATACTTATAAACTAACACCAAATCCCAACACAAAACAAGCCTTATTGGGTACTTCAGGTGCCAAGCTGTCGACTGGCGGTCAACACCCCTTCTAGGGGGAGGTCGACCACCTAGTCGCTTATTTTCCCAATAAACGCTTAGGAGGGCTGTAAACTTTTATTATATAACGTTAATCAATTTTGTTTTTTTAACCTTATAAACATTATTCTCGTCCCTTTATCTTTATCTCTTTATTTTAAATTCAAATCTACCTAAGGGTATGTTATTATTATACAAATTGTTTTGTCCCTTAGATATATATATATATATTATTAATTCAACCACATATATACACACATTTACCATATGATTTTTTAAATTGTAATTTCTTTATACGGACACCCATTTTAATATATTATATATGAAAATTGATCAGAATTTTGTCACGAATACAACTACGGTATTTTCATGGCCAAATTCCTTTTAGTGAAAAATTCCATTTTTCAGCCTGTTTATATTATATTATTAAATTGTTTATTTTCATATATTATTATTATTATTATTATTATATTTAGGTATATTTTTACGGGGTGTTACTTTCTCCCTCCATTTAAAATAGATTTCATCCCAAAATCTATCTAAAGGGGAGAAGAACACAACTCGCTTTAAACATTCATGTTGTACACCCATATTTTTTAAATTCATCCATAAACATCAATGACTCTTAGTGATTATGAGCTCCAAACTTACTAAAGTGAGCCCAATCCTAGCGTGTATGTGAGATGTATGAAATAGTATGTATCCAAACATCATAATATGCATATGTTTCTATACTAGTACGATGTGGAATTGTGTTGCATCCATTTCCTAACATCCAATCTAGCAACCAGAACGCAACCAAAAATCCAAAATTTTGAAGGGAGGTTACAAAATTTGATATTTTCATGTCTTTCCTCGAATTTTTCTTTCGTATGTACTAGAACCAAGCTAAATAAATATTGTGGAATCTTGAAGTTTCGTGCTCCAAAATTTCTATAGTGGCATGAGAACTCATAGGGTTCCATTTTTGTCCTCATTTCTTGCTTAGGTTCTACCAAAAATTTATTGTACCGTGAAGGTATCTTATCAAACATAAAACAATTATGGGCTCTTATAATTCATAATATCATATATCTCCTTAACTTAGGGAAAATCCAAAATATGCCATCGATTCATTACCCTTCACAACTGGCCTAATCAAATTAGATTTTTTCTAAAGTCTAACTATAAATTTCGTTCGAGTAGAAATTTTCAATGGTTGTCCCATCAATACTTTGGTATTTTAAGTGGCCTCCTTGAAGTTCTTCATGAATGCACACTAATTACCAAAAAGATAATTATGCTACTCCTATGAATATTGCTATTATTCCTATTATTTAAGAGATCAATGTTGCAGATTCTTCCTTTTATCCCCAAAGCTTTTGGTTGTCTTCATTTTGTTCTCCAGTCTTCAAGTGAAGTTTGATCCAAATACAATTTCCTAAATCAAATCTCTAAATCTAACTAATTAATATCTAAGCTATACTAATGACTAGAATATATTCTTATGCTCCAATTTGCTGGAAATTAAATTCCAATAAGATCTTCTGTTATAATTTTCATAAATTTTCCCAAACAATGTTTAAAATTACAAGGAGTGGATATTATTTTATTTTGGACAGATAGTGTAATTTGCATGCAAACATAAAAAATTACACATCGCACCCTTTTCATTTTGAGCATATTCCTGATAATTATAAAATTTCTCACTCTCTCTCTCTCTCGTCTTCTTTTTTGAATAATTACAAAAGGGCTAATTTATAAAAATTAAACAAATACCTTTAAACAAACCAAAACACATTCATATTCAAACTAAAAGTTTAATGCAATTCCTATATCTCATATTTTAGGTTCTTATTCTTAAGGGTGGCATTCCATGAGTCTAAATTTCCAAAAAACCGTAAGACCAATACACTTCCTCTATGTAGGCTATAAATCCAATTTCGTTATAAATTTCCTAATTCCATATACAGTAAGTCACTAGGTTGAATGTCCCCATGAGGTTCTTCCTCTACTTGCGCATTTATCTTAAGAATTTAATAAGGGTTTTAAGTCTCAACATAACATGCATAACAGGGATTGATTAGTTATACCACGTTTATACCCTTATCCAATCAATATGGGGGAACCATTAACAATCACAGCTTATCTTGGAAGTTTCTCTCTTACAATTAAATGGTCTAATATTTCATTTTGAATCCATGAAATGCCAACTCATCCCTTTAAATCTCCCATCTTTGTCCTCTTTATAAATGTGGTCCATTCATTAATATATGTACATATACATCTAGACCATTCCCTAAATGCTTATTTGATTCCCTCAAGAATTCCTCAAGCTTCAAATATATCCATTTTTCTGTAAACCAATTTGTCTTTTAAATAAGTTCTAAAGTTTCCTTCTTATCTTATTAATTACAAATTCATTTCCCACTAAATTAGAAATTAATAGTCAAGAAAACGAATTACATTGCCTATATCTTTATATTTTTATACATTGCTAATTGTTATATACAATTATTAATGTATTAATTCCTGACTAAAATATCTCGGACAAATTAGTTTACAACCAAATATTAATTCTGGAAATTTATTGAATTCACAAACTCTTCAAATATAATCCTTTTTGAGACTGATACTAAAAATTTCTAGAACTAGGTTTTTAAGTTATTCTATCCTAATTCTGATTTTCCTAATTTACTATCCCTAAATCTATTTCTTTGATAACAGTATAATTCACAGCAGCATCATTAACTAATTCATTTGTATGCTACTGCCACTTATATGTATGTATATACATTTCATTATGACAATAATTTATTAAGGTTTCTTTGAATTCCAAAATTTTGCATTAAGTTAATGTCTTTTTAAATGCCGAAGCATTAAAATTTTGAATTTCCATTTTAAAATATAATCCTTTTATTTCTTACGAAACACTGTCAACAAATGTCTTTTTTTAGAATTGTAATGTTTTGAAAACATTGTCTACACATTCACAAATCTGATTTTTAAGAGTAGAACATCTTTCCACAATTTTATTGCTTACTAAACAAAATATTAATGCATGCATAGTTTTAATAAAGCTTTTTTCAAAGATTCCAAAAGCGTTATAATAAGAAATTTGTTGTCCCTTTTTAAAGTTTTTGAGAACATTCACTAAATGTCTTAGAATAACAGCAAAAATGAATTTCCTTTTCAACTCCTATATTTATTGACATGTTGAATATCTTTCCATTTTCACTTTATAGGAATGATAAACGTTTCGAGGTCTTGCATGAAAACAAAAGCTAAATCTATAAATTAAATTCTTGATTGAATGCTAAAATTTAATTAGGCGACAATCAAGTTTCCTAAAAAGTCTAATTGACATTCATTATTATATTTTAAAAATATGTTATGACTTCTCATAATAACTCTTTTGAAACATACTCAATAAAGTTGAATGATTTCTTTATTCTTTGTAAAATGTTCCAAATGAATATCTTAATTTTAACATTTTACAAATATTTATTATATGCCCAAAATCTCTTAATTAAGAGTAAAATATATTTCTTTATTCCAAAACTCATCTTTTAATTGTATACCAAACATCAATCTTTAATGACTTCCAAAACGATAATTGTTTTGAAATAAACATTTATTTTCTATAAGAAAATGAGACCTAAGTCTCTTAGCATCGAATCTATACTATATTATAATTACTGGGTTTGCATTCTAGCTCTCTCAGCCTTTCTTATAACTTAAACCTCAACCGTCTCGCTAATAAATGGAACGTGAGAAATGCATTAAGCAATCTACGTCTCAATCCTCCTTTCGCTAAATTTTCTAAGTCATCCCTCTTTTACTTCTGCTTACGTTCTATTCTCCTAAATTTTCTTTTCCTTCGTTCTTCTTTTCCTATTTATGTTCTTAACCCTAATGTCCAGTTTTACTCTGCTGCCTACTGGGTCCGCTCCGCTAAATACCTAATATTCACCCCGCCGCACCATCTCGAGCAACGTCAAACCAGGTCTTTTTACCACCGCTACTGGTCGTCCGCTGTGCCATTACCATGGAAGCGGTGGTTCTTCCCTTCATAGGGTCAGCGGCGTCTACAGCTCATTGTTATTATCAATCGATGCATTGACCATATAGATCCGATTGAACAGAGAAGATAAACGAGGAAGAACTTTCTGAGTTTTGGTATTATTATCGTTCCAAGTTATTTTAAACGAGCAATTTTTCAGTAGTTTAATAATTAAAATTAGCCTAATTTTATGTGAGTAGGTAATCTGTTTGCTATTTTTATGTTATAATGAAACTGGATTTTGTAAATTTTCGATCTCATTTGAAAGTTTGTTTTACTTGAAATTCGTTTGTATGTGATATAAATTAATTATTCAATTCAGCATAGTTAATTTGTCCATGCAGTAAGGTTCACAAAGTTCAATATGGTTGACGAATGTTTCTGATTTTATATTTAGAGAGAGATTACTAAGATATTGAGGAAGTTTCAGAGTATAGCATGGAAGATACTTGAATACTGTTTTATTATTAGTAATGTTTCTTCTACTCTTTTCTTAGAGCAGCAGAACAGTTTTGAGACTGACTACCTATGGCATAACTTCGTGTCATTTAATCAACTTTGTTTATTCCTTCTTTCCACAGCTTTATGTAAATTATTTGTCTCATATTTTGCGACTTTTTATTCTGTTTGAGTAAACTCTTCTTTTACTGGATTTGTAAGTGTCAATTTATAGGAACAAATTGCTAAACAGTTATAATAAGAGAGTGATTGGTTGTCCTTATAAGGTGGTAGTGAATTGTAGTTGTGTGTCAACATTTAACTTTTTAGTAACAAGATGAATATTAACATAATTATATTGTTTGTTTGCAATGCTTCTGGTATATTGTTAAAGATAGTGGTTAATATTTCAATATAATAGTCTCAACTCTTAATGATGTACTATACATTGAAAGTTACCTACAGGTAATATTAAGAAAATATTTGTGTAAGAATGATTAGTAACAAGATATTCATTTTTTTTTTTTTTTACTTATCATGAGCGTTTTCTTTTTAAAAATAAACTCAGGCTAATTTATTCGCATCGCCTTTTCAGTTCTATGGCTAATTTTTTTGTTTACTATACCTTTGCAGTTCTAAGATGTCCTAGAACAGTATATTAATTCGACAAACTAAAGGATATTCATTTCCATTTTCTTCCCCGATCCCAGTTAGAATTTTTGAACATTAGTTGTGCAAAGTTAACTTCCACACAACTATATGGCAATTATATGCAGCATTCCTTGAGCCTGTAAGCTCTAATAAGGATTGTTCAAACTTCCATTGTGAACATGTTGAAGATCTCTCTATATAACCTCATATTTTTGTTTCCATGTCCACGGTGAATTTTTTTGGCAGGTCATCCTAAATTTTTTTTACTGTCCAACAGCTCAATGATAATGCTATTGTAGAAAGTGTGAAGATTTCTCTTATGGTCAAAGCACTAAGAAAAAGCGATCCTTCGGTGACTTCCCGTTCATTCCATCATTTGAGTGATGAAAGTGTAAGTTCTTTCAAAATTATTGCAAGTTTGTTTTCCTTTCAATTTGAAGATATTTATTTGATCTCCAAGTATATTTTGATACATGTTCCAAGAGTTTAAGTTCCTTATCCTTCTCTAATATATGGAAACCAGATTTCAAGCTTTAAGTGGATCTAAATTTGCAAAATGTGGAATTCAGTGCATAATTTTAGATAAAAATTGTTTACTTAGACATAAAATAATATGGAATGACATACTTTGCTATCTGAACAAGAAAATGAGTGTGTCAACAGACACTTTTTCTTCTTTACATTTGTAAACATGTTTTCCTTTTACATGTATGTGAACATATAATGATTCCTCGATATGTTAACATATTTGACATACGCATTAAGATGATGATTGAGAGGTGTAAGTAGGTTGTAAAAATCTACTGAACGATGTTAGAGAATGAATTTTAATTATAAATTAATTATCCAGGCAAGGAGTAATAGACGATTAGTCTGAGAACAAAATTTCAGTGGAAAAATAAATATCTATTATACTATTATTAGTAAGTGGAGCTTCTATATCTCTGAAGGTATCCATTTAGATCTCAAAACTAAACCGTCTGAAAAATTGTTTTCTTTTCGTTCATTTTCTCTTATCTTTAAAATTTATCCATATAGATGATATTCCTTTAGTGCATGTCAAGAAGTCATAGGGATTTTTCTGAAGCTAATGAAATTATATACGCATGTAAGCTGTAGACTAGAACAAGTATAATATTTCAAGAAACTAAGGCTTTGTCAGAGTAGGGTATGTTAAACGTCAAATGTGGACTGTACATAAAATTATGGATGCTAATTACTAAATGTTCACGTGGCAATGATGTTTATAAATAAAACACTTACTTCGATAACATGCTTAAAGAAGTTTCATTTTCAAATGCAATCTAGCTTCTTTAAATTTAATAATATCATGTGTTAAACCGTGGTCCATCTTCTCCATAACCCATAAAGAATCAAACAAATATTGAACGAGAATGAAATTCTTTTTTCAAACTTAAGGGAGAACCGAACAAGAAAGCTATATTCTCATAAACAAACATAAGATTGGCATGAAAATTGGAATTACTTCCCAGGCCTGAGAAACAATGGTAAACTTCGGTAATATTGATGTTAAGATGGCTGAAATTTTGATTGCTTTTTTTTTGGGCTTCGTCATTTAAAGCATTACGATATCAATTTAAATGTGGCAGCGACAATAGACTAGACAAATAGCGCTGCATTGCCAACCCTAGATATTCTTGAACCTTGATTATCCATAATAATTCTTGACTTAGATGCTAATTTGTTGTATAATAGTCCATCTTTTCAATTTCGTCCTTGAATTATGTGAATAATTTGTGTTCACATCCGTTAATATGGTTCGTTTAGCGAGTGACTATCGTATGCTGAATAAGAGTTCTAATTACTCCCAGTATCATTATATTAGCGAGTTGAATAAACAATATTTTTGTTTGAACTATCATTTAAAAGTTAATCATTTGCAGAGATAATTAGCGTAGATCATTTCAGGTCTTTTATCTGTTTTTTTGGTCAACCAATATATCTTATGTTATGCATATTAAAATCAATCTCATGCAAGATTTTTTGGTTCTTTCCAATATAAATATTTAGCTCTCCACTGTTTAGTATACTCGAAAGTTCAAATCCCATTAAACATGATGGTATCTTATGTATGTTAGAACCACCCCCATTTCATTGATTTACTTTAATTACCCAAGCACCTCGATTCAAAACCCGTTAACCACGATTTTCCTAATATATTATGGCATTACTTAGTTGACTCAAAAAACTTAACCTTTCTCTTACCAACTTCCTTTAAACCAAGATTTTATATCGTTAACTTTTATTCATTGAAATATAAACTCCATCTAAAATATAATATATGTAACGACGCATGACCAGCCTAAATTTATACATATATGGACTGAGTGTTGTTTTATCCTTAACTTTGTTGTAAATTGAACCACCGGTTTTTCCAAATACGTATGACAGACTGCCTCCATTTATCCCAACTTCAACTACTATGTAAACTTTCAAATTTTTGGATCAAATTTAAAAGAAAATAAGAAGGAAATACGTTTGACCAATAACCTGACAGAACACCATTTCACGTTTCAAAATACTTCGCCTGTTCATAAAATCATATTTTGAAAAACACTCTAATTTTGTATTTATGCCAATTTTATAAATATTCATAGTTAAAACTACAAATATTTACACACTCTGCAAAAAATTGCAGATAATAGTTCAATTTTGATCGTATTAAAATTCTATTTTGCAGATATGATTTAAGAATGGAATGTAATAAACAATTGTCCAAAATAATTTTAAAAGAGTAACATGGAACCTATCTTAAAGGTGTTTCGTATGTTACATTTCAAAATACGAAAATGATCCTTATTTCCAGTGTTAGTGATCGTAAAATTGGCATTAATTCACATAATAGCATAATTAAACCAAAGCATCCAAATGAATGTTAATGGTAATTGTTACTAATTATTATGGTAAACTTAAAAAAAATCAGCATCATTTCACAATGGTCAAATATAACAAAATTAAAGTTTATGTCACAATTGTAAATAAGTAAACAAATTTGACTATTCTATGTTTTTTTAATTATTAAACTTTTATTACGAATTTGTTTATTCTATGTTTTTTAATTAGGGTTTTGCATATAAGTCCATATTTCTGAAGTAATTATAAGAAATGTCCCTGTAACAATGAACATTCAAATAAGGTTCCTATTTTTTTTGAATTAAAACGCACGAATGGTTTACAGTCTCGGATAGAAGTGCAATTAACTTGCAATTTTCGAACTGTTTTTCAAAGTTTGAAAAATCAAAAAAAAATTATTTGTAGATAGTAATAATTGTTATTTAAGTGTAATTTAACAAAAAATTGCTGTTTTTTTTACCATCATCAATTTTTATATAAAAATTCTAAGAACTGTACATTCTAAGAACTGTACATTGCTTTGCATCTTCTGTCAAAAAAGTGCAAGGTGTGTTGCTTTTCCTGTAGTTTACAAACATGGACCTAATTTACAAACTCATTTATGCATGGACTTTTCTTACAACAGCATTAAAA
This sequence comes from Allium sativum, assembly GCA_030737875.1. NCBI lineage: Eukaryota > Viridiplantae > Streptophyta > Magnoliopsida > Asparagales > Amaryllidaceae > Allium > Allium sativum. Next base: position 208,692,943 of record CM060925.1, read on the forward strand.
ACCGGGGGCTATTGCTCTTTTCTCATTTTTAATTATTCAATGTTTTCATATGTAATTTCCAAATATAACACCATCAAAAATACGTTCTTTTTCAAATGATTGAAAGGAATTGTGTGTTAAAAATATGCATAGGACTAAATATTGAAGTTCAAGTAATCAATAGTTAGGTAAAAAAGCAGAGGCGAATATTCATAAGGAAGTTGTATTTTGTTATTCCATACTTCACTACACTAAATAGGTAAATTTGGAACACATAAAATTTCTAGGTTGAAACATCTTTTTAATTTTTTAGCTCTAAATCAGGTAAATAATGTAGTTACATGCACAAATGTTTCATTTTTTTATTTAATTTTACTGTACGTTTTATTTTCTGGTAGCTGATTTGATTTGATTCGATTCGATTCAGTGAGCTGGTTTGATTTGATTTCCAGTTTATTCCTTTGTTTTCTCTGAATAATGTTTATAAGATGTTGTTTCTCTGTATATTGGTTTTGCTTTTTCCGAGCTATCGAGGTAGGATGCTTCTTACCTTGCCTTCTCCTTTACACATGCCCAGAAGAACAGTTTTAACTTACTTTTGCAATGTACTCACTGTTTGCAGCAGTATTCTTTGATAGGAACCTAAAGGGGCATGGAGACAAGCTACCACAAATTTTCGCTTTTTTTTTTTTTTTTTTTTAACTAAATAGGACTATTTTGTGGTTGTTTAGTTGGACAACTCAATTCGTTTATCAAAAATAATTGAAGTATTGAAGTTGTAATTGTCTTAATGATTAGTTTCAATTATTTATTCTGCAAAAAGTAGTACGTACGCATGATATACAACAACTTGATGAACATAACTCAAACTTGAATTTATGGTAATAGTTTCAGGACATAATTCATTGTCTTACTCAACTATTTAAATCTCTCTTTTCGGAGGCCATGTTGCAATGGAATTCAGATTTTCTATTATGTTTTGCTTAATACATGTGAATCATGAGTAAGATTATGCTACCATCCAATTTCTTTTTGTTATTTTGTTCGTGCATATCATACACAAAACATTTGTATTCTACTATCGTTTTCCATGTAAAATACTCTCACGTTATAAATAGTGTCGGTTTTAATCACTCAGAAAAGCCTATATTATGTCTCAAAGTATCGCATGTGCTTAGAGTCCTCCATATTTTATTCATTGGCTTTCGAATTGCTGTGTCTGTATTCTTTAATCATCAAATATTTTTCTACCTGTGTAAGGAAAAGGCATACAACCCATTTTGAGGATACAACTGGGTGGCATGAACAAAATGGAGGCGATTTGGAGACTGAAGTTGAGGATCTTGCACCACGAGACCAATATATATAGAACAATTCCTCCCAATTGATTAAAGGTAATTTACTTGATTTTTTTAGGCTTTTGTATATCATATATATGTTTCTCTATGATTTTGGAAACTTAAAGAAAGTTCAGCCCATGTCTTGGACATGCTAATATGAATCATGTATTTTTTTTTTTAAAAGAAAAATCTTATAATATTTGATAGCAAATGTTGTAGACATGGTAATGGTTATTTCATTCTTCTTTAACAGAACTGGAACATGTAAACAAATTTCTGTTCGGACTATGAATTTTCCAAAATGACCCATATAAGATAACAAGTTTGAATCCCAATAATGATAAACATCCCATTTAGTTTTAACTGGAGTGAATATATTTGGCTCAATGCTCTATAAGTGATATTATATTATACCATAAATTTCTCTTCTGAACTCATTATAAACCAACTGGAACGTCAGTTATTGATAAAAATAAAGGTAAACTACAATAATTTAAAATTTCTTGCTGCATTTGAAAGAAAAACCTTTAATTATATTATAAAATGTGCAGTTTAATTTCTGCAACAAAAATTCTGCTATTCTGTGAAAGAAAGTTGTTTATTTTTGTAGTAGCTTAAGTTTTTATCTTTATTGCTTTTGTCAAATAAAATTGAATTCCTGCTTCACTTAAGTGCCTAGCAAATGCTGGTATTTCTTGATTAAAGTTAGCTTATAAAATAATTATAAAACTACGATAGATCTGGTGCAAATGGTTTGGGTTCACCGATCTAAATTTTCATTATTGAGAGCCAATCCTTTTACACTTGCCTTATATTTTATTGAGTAGGTTTGTGCTATGTGAACAAAATTTTCAATTGTATGCATCATGTAGAAGTTGGATAGACTATGTAAGCCGAATGATTATCGTTCCCATAGAACTTTCATTATTGCTAGACTCTCCACCTGCTTTATGATTATGCCATAATGTGCACTTGACGACTAGGGTTTGATTTAATTGTCGTGCTTGCTAAGTTAGATCTTACAAACCAACACATTGCCAAAAAACAAAATTAATATAATTAAAAAAAAAAAAATCCATCATTCGATCAGGTGTAATTATCTCTGTATAAGGTACGTTCCAACTTTTTCCTAATATAATTATTTGCTAATTTTTTCTGCATGAATTCTAAACTAAGTAAAATGAATGTTGACCTTAAAGAATGGCTCATTAATTTCTTATTTAGTTTAATTTGGCCTATGAAATCCAAATCAAATAATGGCTAAACACAAATTACTGAATATTTCGAAATTCCCTAGAGTTTATTTAAATAAGTTTCATAGTTAATTGGTTCATTGAATTTACGAAACACACACATATATCTGTATGATAGGTTATCTTATGGTCTGTTTTTTTTTTTTTTTTTTTTTTTTTTTTTAACTTTTTTGACATAAAACCTGATTTTCTACCTCTTACTTTTTTATTCTAACTATATATATAGTTCTGATATGTTATCATCATTAGCTGAATTTTCATTTATGCAAATTCCTTCATCCTTTTTTAATCATAAGTTGCATAACTTTTTCGTATTCATCGGTTTAATGGATGATGTGATGCCTTTTGTTCCTATGGTCTACATCTCCTTTCTTTCTTCCAAATGAGTAATCTCTGCTTTCACGTATTTTGATACATTTGGTCCGTTAACAATCTCATTTTTTTCTGCTTTAATATCATTAAAGTCAAATAGTTGTTGGGTTTTCTTTCAGGTTTTGTGTTCTATTTTTATTTTTTATTTATGTGTTCTCTAACCCAAAATTCAAATTTATTCGTTGTTGTTTAAAGCTATTATTTCTTTTTCCAGCTTTGAGTGGTCATTGGAATACATAGGATAAAGATAATGAGAACGGAGAAATTTATTCATATAATGAATGCAGTACAGTACTATAACTTACATTTCTATTAAATTCTTTTACTTAATTAATGTGGGTATTACATGGATTCATATAGGAATGTTACTTATTAGATCAGTTTTCAGACTATTTTCATTCAAGTGATAACTTTGCTGTCATTATTTTAAATTTAAGCTTATATTGATTGTTATATTTATATAAGTTGACAATAAAAAAGGTACTGCATGATTTAGCTGTAGTACCGACAATTATTGATCATGATCTTACTATTAAACATGTGTGTGCATACGTGTTATATAATATATTGATCATGATCTTACTATTAAACATGTGTGTGCATACGTGTTATAATATATATATATATATATATATATATATATATATATATATATATATATATATATATTCAATAATGATAATGACGGTGGTTGTGGATGATAAGAATAAGCTTTCTATTAGTTTCATTAGTGTGAAAAAATGGGAAGTAAGAAATTTTTTGAATGGGAACTTAATTATTTTACTTTGTATATAACGAACATGTTATAATTTTATTTTGCATACTCAACACAGTTTTTACTCTATTTTTTCTAAAATTTGATGTCATAGTATTTTACCTATTTGCATAGGTTTCATTCACATCCCTTTATTAAAATTTGAATTTATGATCGGTCCTTAACGACTACCTTCAGAAAAGTCTAATTTATGTAATTTCAGTTGCCCATTTGATATAGATTCATTTTTTGCTATTTAACAACAGATGGTCGTTTAGTTTAGAGATGGTCCCTTCAGTGTAGTGTCGAGTAACAGAAAAACAGCAAAAAAAATCCACTTTACTGTAGTTATACAAAATTTGCAGTCATTATTTAGGAGTTGTAGATTGATAGGTTACTGTAATTGGATTGAAGTAGTTAGGCGGAAGTCTGGCTAGGAAATTATATATAATTTTTTAAATTTGATTGACAGAGGCTGATTGGACTGCTACTGAATTTAACAAACTGAATGAGCTGATGTATATAGAGGTTGACTGTAGGAAGTTGGTCGTGGCATAGCTCGGGTTAATGGTTTGACAGACTAAGTGGTTGAGGCTGAAGTTGTTAGTTGCTGAAGCTTCTACTGACACAAGTATAAAGAATAAGCATTGAAATCTAAAGCTTTGGTTCGTGGTTTCTAGCAATTGTTATTGAATATACATGAATGGAGGTGAATATTTTATTGTCATAAATTTTGATAAAATGTTTTGTTGATGAATGTGATATACCATTCAAGCCAGAAGCAAGAACAATGGTAATGTCAGTGTTGATGTATAATTTGGTTTTGTGTAATAAATTTTAAACATTCTTAGCTATTTCCAGTTTATGAACTGTCTTTTAAGTGTGGATCAGAGTAATTGTGTTTAACCTCAAACCAAGTGTGAAACCATCTTTTCAGTGCGAACAGAATAATTGTGTTTAACCTCAAACCAATTGTGAATGATATATTTACATTTAATTTTTTTATCACTACCGTGAGCTTATGTTACCATGAATTATCAAATCATTTTCGTAATTATTAAGAAAAAAAATACACGATCAGTGTTCTTTAAATGGTGAAGGGTGAGATGTATATTGCAGGGTAAGCGGCTTAGGTGAATGATTCCTTCAATTACATCTCTATATTCAATATTTTTGAAATGAGTTAATCAAAGCCTCAAAGGAAAATGATATTGTTTGAAAGTCAAAAACCTTTTTGTGGAAAACAAACTGAATAAAATATTGTAGTTAGATCTTATTATAGTTAGTTTTTCTACTAGAAAATAAATATCCAAAAATAATTTAGTAGAAGTACCGTGTAGCCCGTATGCGAAGCACGGGTCCGCACTTGTTAATTAACAATTAATTTTTCTATTCCTATCAACATTTTTAGCTTATTCTTTTACTTCTGAATATATTTTGAAACATTAGACTGCATTCATTTTAGCTTAAAATTCTCATATATATATATATATATGTATGTGTGTGTGTGTGTATATATATATATATATATATATATATATATATATATATATGAATTTTGAAAGTCCTTAATAAACATAACTATTCATTACCCTTTTGTTTGCACAATGAGAAGTCCATCAAAATTTAATGTAATAGTCATAATAATTCCTAATTGTTAAATAAATTCCTTGGAGTAGTCTTTTATCTTTTATACTACTCCTACTATTCTTACTTTCTCAAATTTTTCTCATTTGATGAGGATTTTATTGCTTCAATCTTACCTGATTTTAGTAAATAAATTTACCGTCCTTTTTTCTTTTTCTTTTATTTGGTTTTGTCAATAACGTTTAATTTTACCAAGCTTATATGTCTTGTTCTCTTTTCCTTTTTGATTAAACACCGTTTTAGAATCCCAATCTGTACTAGATTTTTAAAGGAAAGAATATTTTCAAATTTGAGCCTTAAAAGCTCGTTATATCATTAATTTTTTTTTTCCAATTGGGAGGATTATGTAATTCTAGTCCATATACAAGAGGTTAAGCAGTTCTTCAAAATTTCCTCTTTCAGATAACTTTGTAGTATGTCAAAAACTTATCTTGATAGGTTTCTAAATATTCTTGGTCTTTTGTTTATTTTTTCTTTTTCTGACACACTATTCTGCGGAAGCATATTTGTTAAAACTTCCATTTTTCAAAATAAATTGATGGTTTGTCAAAAATCGAATTTGTAGACTTTACACTTCTTCCTTATTCTTTAATTTCTCCTATCCCTACACATTCCAATTACTTGTCCATTATGTCCATTTAAACCCTTTTAAATATTGCTTATTCATATAGACATTTTTAATATCACATCCAAATATTCATTCTTATAAATGGTCTTAATAAATCCATTAATACTTTCCTTTCTGACCATTTAGCATTCATTTGAAATCTTAGACATTCATTGCTCTATTTTATGTCAATAATCAAAGACGTACTTCCATTCCTTAGCAAGACCAGATATGTAAGAACCCGTAACTTCCCCGTGAAGGAAAGCACAGATACTTTGAGAACAACACACAAAAGGACGCAGACGGAAGAACATTTCATTGTTATTACAACAATTCCATCAGATACAAGAATATACAGAGTATAAATGAATAAATTACATTCGACAAATATCAGAGATTACAATAAATCACATAGCAGCGGAAAAATATACAAAACACAACTAGAAGTGATACACGGATACAGAGCTTTCCGAGCATCGTTCCAGCTGTATATCAGGACCCTGTGAATATAAATCTGCAAAACCAAAACTACTAGCTGTCCGTGCGGAAAATAGGGGCACCCAGAGTTTAGGTTAAAACAATAAACTCCAGGTCAGTCATGTGACTGGTGTGAGAACTAAAATAGTTATAATTCTTTATTTTTAAAGTTAGGTAAATCAAGGGACCACGCCGTATAACACGGAACGGGTTTCCTCCCAAGAATACCAGTGCATAGAACAAACAGCGCAATGCTAAATAAAGAGAAATGAAGCTGTTATAAGACCCAGGTCCCATCACACAATGCAACGCAAGCCGGAGGATAGGGTTTTTACCTTATAACAGCCAAAGCATGCTTGATACGTTTAAAACACATTATTTGATACTATTATAGGTGTATAGCGTCAAAACAATTTCAATCATAAATATCAATCATAGGCGGCATGAATGACCCATACCACTATGTCGCCATACTAGGTTCTCCAAATAAAACCGCACTATCACGTATTGGAAATTGGATTTCCGTCATGAGCCGAGGCAAGGGGCAAGCTCCTCTCCGATTCGAGACACTCTAGCAAATGCCTCAGGACCCCACTATGATCCTTGGATCTTCAGGGCCGGTCCTCTCTTACTTTTGAGGATTGGCAATTCCTGAACACACGTTTCCCGGTCCTTACAGACCTATATCCGAGGCGCCTCGCATTCCAACAACCACACAGGTGAAAAATATATAAATGTCAGGGCTGGTAGGTCACTGACACCACCCTAGCTAGAAAGAAACGTCGTGCCCTCCCTGCTGTCACTATCCCGTTTTTGACTCATACCGAGGTGTGAGGCTCGCGAATTCACGTTATACACAAAGCTCCGCCACACAGGCCGTGCTTTGATCATCAACCACAAGACTTTGCTTTTCAACAGAAGCCTTGATCAATTGCCACTTACGCGTGCCACACTAGCAATTCACTCCATGCGACTGATGTCCATCGATATACAACCTCTGAGCTCGTACGTCTCAGAGAAGGGCGTTAAGCAAGAGAATAAATTCTCCGCCGCCAAACAGATGTATATTTAATAGAGATCAATCAACACAGAACAAAATCCAATGTCAGACACACAATCCATTTACAAGTTCGTTCTGGGTCTGAACAAAACCGGAGGCACTTTCCTCGCATATCCATCGATCTCCAAGTACGTCTGGACGATCACCAACTGTTTCCCTCATCTTGGGTGTACAGCCCAATCAAGATCATCAGTAATCACCCAAACGATGTGAAGACTTCCGGTCTTCAACCACCGTCTTCATCTTCGACATCTCGTCGAATCGGTTATTCAGAATGGGTATAAACCCGGCCTTTCTGAATAACCCACGTATATAATAAACGAATGTTACACAAACACAATTAACGCCTCATTCCAATTCAGAATATTCTTTTATTCACAAAATCACATTTTTAGGGAAAGGTTCCCATTAATTTTATCCAAGATAAATTCTTCTAAATTTATTCTTTAATCTTCCTTTGGATATCATTTCAAACCATATTATGGTTTTCCAAACTAGTCGGGATTAGCGAACCACACCGAAGTAATTATTATTTTATTTCCCAATCCCAACCTATATATCCCATGGAGAAAACTGGTAATACTCCACATCTAACATCACTGTGTTATCGGTAAAATTAATTACCATTTCACGTTCAAATCTAATTAAAGATTTAACTATCGCTTTGGAGCAAAACTGGTGGTACTCCATTCTCGATCACCTTTCAGATTTGATAATTTAAATTATCAATTCATTTTTCAATCTAATTAAAGATTCATTAAAACTCCACTTAGTTTTAATCTTCTCAAAAATCGATATCTTGCCTTTAACTGGGTTAAAGAACCAATGTCTTCTAAAACACGATTCACGATAAACCCAAATCACATTTGATATTAAATACAAGGCTCTGAATAGAAAATATATCGGCTTATATTCAATATCAAATTCTATCGTATTGGAAATAACGATATAAAATATATCTTTCAAATCCCCATAACAATATTTGTATAGTCACGAAATCCAACATCGAAATATCCCGAAGATAATTTCGATTCAACTCCAGTCCAATCCACGTATTGGGAGTATTGATTATTTTTAAAATCACTTTCAAATTCAATTTATTTATTTCGAAAATAAATTGATTTTAATTCTAGTTCAAAACTAGTTTATTTCGATAAAAATCTATTTTTATCTTTTCAAATGTGGAATTCTCCAGCTCAATTCTTTCCAATCCATATATTATGATTTTACACAAATTATAGATATTTTTAATAATTTTATCCAGGCCCGTACAGTCGATTTCCAACAACGGCCATCGAACTGCAGTTACAGCGACCTTTTCCGAATTTGATTTGGACATAACTCCAAATCCAACCGTTAGATTTCAAATTTCTAATATTCATTGGAAAGCTCTTTTCGATACGAACCCAACGGTTCCGGTTTTAGGAGAATCCGACGGTCGGATCTCCCGCAATGTCCGTTTGAAATAAATGGTCGAAATTCACGAACTGCCGCGGCGCGACGCGTTCTATTCAGGCCATTATATTATATATATAATATATATAATATATATTTCGTCGATTTCTATTTAAAACGAATTTTATAAATCGTTTTAAATTCGTTTCTAAAACAATTCAACTTCTACATTCAATTTCAAATCGATTTGATTTCAATTCAACTCGAATTCATTTCAATTCAAATTCGTTTTCTTTTCAATTCAAATTCGTTTTCTTTTCAATTCGAATTTGCTATAATATTCATTTCAATTTGAATAAAATCGATATAAATATCGTTCACGTCAAAATGGCGCAAAACTAATCAACACGGCTTTATATTTTTCACAACTTCTTTATTCTAATCAACAAATGAATATTTTTCCCATTCAACACATGAATCTATATTTCTTTCAACACACGACTAATCTCAACACATAAGTGCTGTCAACACATCACTATTGTTGTTATGTAAAATATTTTATAAAACTATGGTATCTATCCTTTGATTTTCAATTAGACTTCTACTGGGAAGTAGTTCTAATTTTAAATATGATAAAGATGTAAATTTCATTGTATAAAATATTTCACTCAACACATGAACATTGTCAACACATGACTATTTTTATATTCAACACATGAGTTTTCTTTCATAATATTATTTATTTTCCCGACTGGAATGAGGCCCAATCAATCACCATATAATGTTAATTATACGGATTTCCATACAACACATGTATATAATAGCATTGAAAAATAATCAACCATCAACCAAAGTGCACTACACTGTATAAGCATCAAATATAGATATCTAACGCTTATAACAGTCTGTCAATCAATCGATCGACATATTTAATCAATCAGGATGAGTGAACTTCAAATTTCATCCCGACACCCGTGTGGGGTTTCAAACAATCAAACACAGATTTTATTTGTGCAGTTGGGCGACGTGTAAAATTTATCGACCCAATCAATATCAGTCAAATTAGTGTATATAAACAAATCGGCCGATTTGTTTATAAATATTCATTTATTCACTTTCACGTTGAAATTTATATTTTTAACGATAAAATATTTTATTTCAACACATGAATTCCTATTCAGTTCATTTACACAATAAAAATGATATTTTCATTTTTCTAACATATTTTGGGAAATTTCGGCGGCATAACGGCACGATACTAGAAACGGGACGAGGCCTAGCCTTTTCCCCGGTCTAGTGAAGGCCCACGCCATTCACACATCAATCTATCCATTCCATTTCACCAAGCAATTCAATTCAAACCAAATAATCTAACCAACTACACAACCAAACAATTTTACAAACAAGCCATCCATGGTCTGTGGATGACGGGTGTCGGGTGCTACTAAGCACCGTCTACATCCCAGTATATATATATAACTAGAAAAGGAGAATTTAGAGTGAGAAGTTCTCACCGATAGCTATCCAATCATCTTGACTCTTCTTTTATAGGAATCTTCTTCATTCTCGCCTTTTTATCATCTTCGTTTGCCCATAGCCACTACATATATAAAAATCACACATTTTTATATTTTGGTGTCTTTAAAATAAAAGTCACATTTTTATTTGTTGATGCCTTTAAAATAAAAATCACATTTTTATTTATTCACTTTCAATTTAAAAATCATATTTTTATAATCGTTTCATACATTTAAAAATCGAATTTTCTCTTCGCTATTCAATATATAAAAATCTCGCCTTTTTCAATATAAAGATTTCGCCTTTTTCAATATAAAGTTTTCGCCTTTTTCAATATAAAGTTTTCGCCTTTTTCAATATAAAGTTTTCGCCTTTTTCAATATATAGTTTTCGCCTTTTTCAATATAAAGTTTTCGCCTTTTTCAATATCTAAACTTTCTTTCTCCAATGATCTATTCCTTTCTAATAAAAACCATTTCTTTGTCCTAATAAAAAGCGTATATTTTTATAACTCTACAACATGAAAGATTATATTTTTATAACTCTATAACATAAAAGATTATATTTTTATATCGTCTATAACATAAAAGATTATATTTTTATATCGTCTATAACATAAAAGATTATATTTTTATATCTCTACAACATAAAAGATTATATTTTTAAAACTTTACAACATAAAAGATTATATTTTTAATACTTTACAACATAAAAGATTATATTTTTAATACTTTAAAAATATAAAAATCATATTTTTAATTGTTTCAAAAAAATCTAAAAATCATATTTCATATTTTTATTTTCTAAAGCAATTCATATTAGGCTATTTTATTTTTAAAACCCCATTTTTAACCTATGCTATATATATATATTCAGTTTTTTTTCCATGCTAATTATACATAAAACAGCATTTTTATTTTGCTAAAATATAAAAGAAAATAGAAAACAAAAACTGATTTTTATATACAAATAAATAAATGAATCACTTACAGTAAATAGAAGGAGGAAGGGGGGGGGGGTTTACTGCTGTTCTAAGGGGGAGGCATCGGCTGCGTCGGTCGTCGACTGGGGAGGGGGAAACGGGCGGCGTCGGCGGCGGAGGGGGGGGGGGGATGGGTGGCTAGGGCTGAACGGAGGCGGGCTAGGGTTAAAGGGGATTGCGGGTTTTTGGAGTAGAAGAGGAGAGAGAAGATCGGAAGGAGGCTGGAGGGAGGGGAAGCGGTCTGGACGAGGCTGCGGTGGGCGCACTGGCGGCGGCGTCCGCCTTGGAGGAGGCTGAAGCGATTTCTTCGATCGTGTTTTTTTTTTTTTTTTTTTTTTTTTTTTTTTTATAAAACGATTCTGATGAATGAAAACGATTGAAGGGGGGGGGGTATATGAGAATTTATATATTTTAATATTATTTTAATTTTTAATTCAAAAAGCCGACTTTTACAAACGACCTCGAAACGAGGCCCACCGCCTGTCGTCCATAGCGTATTACCCCCATTCCGAACACAATGGGATATGTATCGTAGGGTGATTCGGCTGTTACAATCGGTTTCCGTTAAATTTACATTTAAATCACTATATTGAATTTTAAACGTACATTTCAAATTACCGGGGTCACATACTAACTCTATAAATTCCTGAAAAATATTTTCTAGCTTCGTATTGACAATATGGTCCTAACAAAACTAGTTTCGTCGAATTCTGAGACCGTTACAAAAATGGCCACTTTCCAGTCGATTAAAATCAACTGAAACTGGTCAAACGCGTTTTCCTTTGCCACGCTCACATATTGATTCGAAAAATTATGAAATTTGGAATCCAGCAATAATTTGACACTGCGGATCCAACAAAAGTTGTTTCGTCGAAATTCGAGGTCGTTTGCAAAATGTCCATTTTTAAGGGCCTGAATTCCATAGCGACTATTCAGAATTTTCAACTGGACATATCTTTTGATTCCCGCTATGAAATTTCGATTTGTCGGATTCGTTGGAAAGATATTATCAATTAGATCCTAATGTTTTTGGTTTCACTAAAATCTGGATTGTTTTGCACCCGGTACATTCAATTGAAGTTTGAAATCGAATTATCGAACTACCGCGCCATTTTCAATTCTATTTATAATTATATATAAATATTTATATTCTAACGACGGCGCGTATAATATATACGTTCGAATTATATTCAAAATAAATTTCTCGTCGATATTATTTAAAATAATCTATTTTAAATATTCTAAATTCGCTAAAATGGCCAAAATAAAAATTTTAAACTGGCCCAAATTTTCGGGTTATTACAAGATATATTTCTCAATTTGGTCCATATTAATTGTCCACCTAATGGACATTTATTTGATTGCTTTCATTCTTACAATAAATGATTCGTCCGATTAATTTACATTAATCACTTGCTGAATAAGGAGGTTTCAATCCTTTCCATTCTCCAGATTCTATGACCATCCATTGTTTATAGGTCTCTAAATTGATAAGGACTATATGGCCTTTATGTTATTTCTAGAATTTAATGTCAAGCCTTTCCCAGAAATACCTACCGATGCTCTTTTCTAAAGATATGCGTACTTTAAAAATACATACATACTTATATATAGTAAAACTTTTTAAAATCTTTTTTCAAAATAACAAGTACGCCTCTCATACATATATATTTCTTGTAATCGGGTACGCTATGCACTAAAACCAAATGTAACAACGCGCCCGGAGTAGGCCTACATTTCGACCTAGAAAAGTCCCATCGAAACTTAGAGCCACTCTGAATAGGTCATTGGTTCCTATAAGGAATTACATTTGCATAGAGCAATAGATAAACATAGCATTATGGAATCTGACACAACGGAACGAGAAAATATAGTACCAAAATAAAACGTAGCATTTCATAAAAGTTACAAAATTCAAACACAGATTGTCAAGATACAATTATTCAATAGGTGTGTCATTAAAATTCATCATTTAGAGTTTCCATAAGCAATACAGAAATGATAACTAATAATAGCATAATATCTCCATCGTCCTCTTTAGTGTCCATTGTTGCTTCGTCCATTGAATCTACCCCAACTATTGACTTGTTGAATATGTTATGGAGAAGGGTCAGAACATAAAATCCTGTGTGACTGAAAACAATATTTTCTTAAAGACCATACCCTAAATTTATAAGGCTTTTATATATATATATATATATATATATATATATATATATATATCAAGGTATGTCCACGAAACATACAAGCACATATATAAACAAGAAGTATCTAACCAATGAAGTGGATATCCGAGACAATTGCTAAGACCTACATTAGTGCATTAGGGTGAAGACCCAACGAGGTGGGCATTCTCGGTCATTTAAGGCCCATATCGACTTATTTAATAAAGGTGGATTCTTATGATCTCCTATAACCTTAAGGCGGACCCTAGCCCCTTAAGACCCCGTCCTAACACATCACCGTTTCTAAGTCTATATTCTTACAAGTAATATGAGAAGTAGTATCTCGTCGCTTAATACTCGTTCTAAGGTAGGCCCGCACATAGTGAAACACCCCACCTCCGTTAGGGTCACTCTCAAAGGGAATGCCCTAATTTTGGTGGAGGTTTATAAGTACAAGTCACAGATATACAAGACAGATATAATAACACATATTTGTAAACAGCGGAAGAACAACAAACTTTATTTCATAAAGTCAAATACGTGTTACAACAACATCCTTTCCAAAGACATAACATAACACTTTCATAATCTGTCTTGAGTACATTATTTTTAAAGAAGCATAAATAAAACATAGATAAACTGCAAAAGCCCCATAGTGGATTGTCCAAAGCCATAGTTCAAAACAGGAAAGTCCAAGCAATACATTTCTCTTCTTCAAGCTGGATGCTGAGGTTGGTTAAGCTGCTGTGTTCCCTCCCTGAGGACCTGGGGGGGGGGGGGGGGAAACGGAAGAAAGAAGACGAAAGAAAAGTAGAGTCAGACATAAAGCCTGAGTAAGTCTAGTACTATTTTGTCTATGAATAAAGAACTGGGTATGATAAGTAATAACAAGAAGTGGGCATGCACTATAAACTTGGTTAAGTTGTCTAGGGTCGAATATACTGTCGTACCCCATGTTAATCTCTGAACCCATATAAACTAGTTTCCAACTGGCACCCCATAATCAGGGTGATGTGATCCATTCAATGATGATCGGCTCCTACTCGCATAGTTACATGTGTCTTACGGCCCCCGATGTCTGTAGTTACCTATGCTGGTCCCACCATGGGGTGTATCAAGTCCCATAGTGGCAACCCGACACAACCTTAGAGTGCACAGGTATGCTACTGGTGTCCAGTGCCTTATTTTTCTGCGCCGGAGTGTGTGCACGCCCGCACTCCGTTAGAACCTACACTGCTACACCACCGCCGTCGATTTGACCTCTTACAATCAGCCCAGTAATCGTGCCCCACCCTGCCTAGTTTCAGGGTATCCTGATACACCTTTTAGGGTTACTGCTGAAAAGGGTCCCCTGTTACTAGGTTTTCTATCTCTAGCCAACATGCTAAGTTGGTTAAGTGTTTCCTAACCTAACCCCACCAGTCCGTTTAGTTTAGCATGTTCCATTTTGATTAAGTCTTTAGTTCACTTAATCCTAACAATCCTGACTCAGCCTTAATTGTCTTATTAAGGCCCTGACCTCTCACATTAGACAGGTATTGTTGTGGCTGCCTGTTGCCGGTTGGTTCCGGGCAGTCTTACGCCACAACTCAGTCTAACCTCGGGTCCTTATTGGGCTCCATGTTTAACCTCCCACATTGGATAGGTATTGTTGTGACTACTGGACAGCCGGGCGGTTCCGGGCAGGTTTACATCACAACTCAATCCAACCTCGGGTTAAACACATCGTATGTTCTACATTTACATATTTTGTCATTCCTCTTTATTTCTTATATGTAAATATTTGCGGCCCATTATTAAGTTAATGGTGTAAAGGTTACACCAATCATGGGCCCAACCCATACTTGAACTTGGGCCCTTCTATTTTATATTTTCATTCATTAGTAATTTTAACCCAACGTTATTTTCCCCCGTTTAACACGTCCGTTTATATATATTGGGCTTAGCCTTTTAAAGCCCAATTTAGCCATGCGAAAAGGGGAGGCTTAAAGCGTGATTACATACACAAAGAGGGGAAGGTGAGCGCATGAACTTGCATATGACGTTGGAAATACATAATAGAAACCGGTGTACTTGCATATATCTACTTTGGTCATAAAGCATAGGTGACATGAACCAAACCACGTAAACTTAAGATAAGAATCCAACTTAGGTGTCACATAGTCTTAACTACAACATAGACCTATATTCTCATTTAGGCATAAACATAAACAAGTCATGTTCATAAGGTTTCTACATGTTTACAAAGGGGATACTTTGTTACTAACACAAAAGCATAGTTCAACTTAATCATGATTTAAGTCTAATCACATAACGATGGTATAAACATACTTATGCATAAATATTCCTAAACATGGTGTTTGCTTTAAACTTGCAAAAAGGGATTTTTGAGTCTAACCTAGCCATGTCTCACATATGTCATCATATAATTCTTTTAAACAAGATAGACTTAATCATGGATTTCAATTATGCCAAATATCATTCATAGCCTAGCCATATTCATAAGTTTGCAAAAGCATGACTTAATACATGGATTATGGTGTCAAAATTCCAACATAGTTTCATATGAACTATAATAACCAAACTTGTTTCAATTACTTGCAAAATGATTTATGCACAAAAAATATACATCATGATGACATAATAATAAAGCCCCAAACTTGCATGGATTTCAATCAACTACATACATGTAGCTTCAACATAGATTACATAATTTGCGCAATATTCCAAACGTATACTTGCATAGAACTACCGCATGTAGTTCTTTATAACATGAATAACATAATTCATAAATATCCAAACGTATATAATATTTCAAATTGATAAGAACGCATAAATATGAATAACTTTATTGCCACAATTCAAGCATACAAATCAATACAGTTGTTTATT
Source organism: Allium sativum (assembly GCA_030737875.1). NCBI lineage: Eukaryota > Viridiplantae > Streptophyta > Magnoliopsida > Asparagales > Amaryllidaceae > Allium > Allium sativum. The sequence goes on from CM060925.1 coordinate 208,709,384, forward strand.
CATACCAAAGTAATACTCTACTTACAATGGTTGCGGCGAATTCTCTAATTAAGAGATATGATTCCTATGTTGAATTGATTGGCTTTAGGTTGCTTGAATTGCTTTAGGCTTTAGAACTTTCTTCCTAATTCCCTCTCTAGTTGGCGGCTACCCTTAGTCGTTCCTCAGCAACATGGCGGCTATGTTCTTAATTTTTAATGAATAGATTTAGGGTTTAGTCTAGGGTTGTTTATATAGAGGTTAGGAATTGATTAGGACCATTGATGTTGCTTGGATTGATCATAGCCATTCATTAGGAAGAGAGACCAATTAAAACTTGCCACCTAGCCCTAATGACAAAGCAGACCACTGAGAATCGGCCAAACACAGACCTGGCCAGCCAGGTTGACTGGGCTCGACCAGGTCGACACCCCTGTCGACAGGGCTGTCGACAGCCCTGTCGACATGGGTAGCCCAGGTCGACAGCCCAGTCGACCTGGGTGGCCTAGGCGGGTGTTTATCCGCCCTGGCCCATTGGGCCCGATTTTTAATTATTTTATTCTGTTTGAATTTTAAATTTGATTCAAAACTTCCGAAGGCCATATCTTCTTCATACGGACCCCGTTTTTCGAAAACTCGGACACTATTTCGCGTATTTTTCCGAGACGAACGCAATGGCGTATCCCGTTTCCCTTAGCTCTTTGATTTCAGATTAATTATACTTTAATTTGTTAATTTCACAGTTATAGAATTTTCGGGGTGTTACATTCTCCCCCACTTAAAAGGATTTCGTCCCCGAAATCTTCAAGTTAGGAGGAATGTAAATCCTAACATCCAATAATCCATCTACTCATCCATCAAACACGAGCATCCATTGTCCTTAAAAGACTTCTAATGCTTCATGATCATATGCAAAGTGTGTGTGTGTATACATGTACTTATCTAATGCAAAATCAGGCGGTCTACTGATTCAGTTGACCTCCTTAATGCGAATTATGTAAGTGCCATGCATCCATTATGTATGCAAAATTTTCCTATTCTTGATTCCACATGAGTGCACAATCATTCAATACAAATGCAACATCCACATGTCAACATATTAATGTTCAACCATAGACGAAAGCAAACATATATGCATATGCAATATGAAGTGACTGAGCCGATCTAAAACCTAGATTGTGTGTGTATATGCAACCACGAGCAACCACTAGCAATCACTTGCAACCACTTGCAACCATCATACATAACATGTTTCAACTACATGTTTCCATCCAAAAAGATTCTACCTAAAAGATACGGTCGAGGAAATATACCTAAAAAGATAGATAAAAGCGCAACTTAAGGAAAAGAAAGATCAAGGATGTACCCTCGAACAGAAAAGGGTAGGCTGTACGGATTCTAGCTTCAGTTTCCCAAGTCGCGTCTCCCTCGGCGTTGCTCCACTGAACTTTGACGAGTTTGACTTCGCGGTTGCGTAGCTTCTTCACTTCCGTTCCTAGTATGCGGGTTGGAACCTTCCTTATGGTTGCTTCGCGTTCCACTTCGGCCTCTTCGAGGATATTTGGCTCTACCACTTCAGCTGACTCATGCAGACATTTTCGGAGATGTGAAACGTGAAAAACGTTGTGGACTCTAGCCAACTTCTCGGGTAGCTCTAATCTATAGGCCGTTTTCCCAATTTTCTCGATGATAGGGAATGGACCTACGAACCTTGGTGCTAGCTTTCCTGTGGTTCCAAAACGAACAACGTTCCTTAGCGGTGATACCTTGAGAAAAACTCTGTCTCCAACCTCAAATTCAAGGTCGGTCCTCCTCTCGTCGGCATAGGACTTTTGTCTGTCTTGGGCCGTCTTCATCCTTCTTCGTATTAAGTCCACTTTCTCTGAAGTCTCTCGGATCATGTCTGGTCCAAGTATGAGCTTATCCGTGGACTCCCACCAACAAGTGGGCGATCGGCACGGTCTTCCATATAAAGCTTCGAAGGGCGCCATTCCGATGGTTGCTTGATAGCTGTTGTTGTAGGAAAATTCCACCAAAGGAAGGTGGTCTTCCCATGTCCCTCCGAAGTCAAGGACGCATAGTCTTAGAAGATCTTCCAAAACTCTGTTCACTCTCTCTGTTTGGCCGTCGGTTTGGGGATGATAGGCTGTGCTCAGGCATAACTGCGTTCCTACTGCTTCTTGCAGACTCCGCCAAAACTCGCTGGTGAAGATGGGGTCTCGGTCACTAACAATGCTAGATGGTATTCCATGGAGTCGCACGATTTCCTTAAGGTAAAGTGATGCTAGGGATGAGGCAGTTCTTTTACTTTTGACAGGTAAAAAGTGGGCGCTTTTAGTAAGCCTATCCACTATTACCCAAATGCTAGTGTTGCCTCTCCTAGACCTAGGCAGCCCATCGATGAAGTCCATTGAGATGCTATCCCACTTCCACTGCGGGACCTCCAGAGGATGTAATAGTCCGCCAGGCTTTTTCTGTTCCGCCTTAACCTGTTGGCACACCATACACTTAGAAACGAATTCTGCCACGTCCTTTTTCATGCCGTTCCAGAAGAAAGTCCTTTTTAAGTCTTTGTACATTTTATCTCCGCCTGGGTGTATCGTCATCTTGGAGTGATGTGCTTCCTCGAGAACCTTCTTTATTAAATCTTTTGTCTGTGGGGCGCATAGTCTTCCGTCTCGCCTTAGCAAACCTTTATCGTCAATGGAGTATCGGTCGAGGTGACTTGAAGTCTCACCCCTAATTAGCCTATCAATTATTTCCACAAGCTGAGGGTCTTCGCGTTGTGCTGTCCCTACTGAATCCACTAAAGTTGGGCGCACTTCGAGAGATGCAAGCAAGCCTGGTACGAAATCGGAGGAGGGCCTAAGGTCGAAACTGGCTATAAACTCTAGGCTTTGTCTTTCAACAAACAACGGGCTTAAGGTCAATTTCTTTCGGCTCAACGCGTCTGCTACTACGTTGCCTTTGCCCGGAGTGTAGGAGATTTCGAAATCGTACGAGGCAAGAAACTCCATCCATCTTTGTTGCCTCAAGTTAAGATCCTTCTGCGAGAAAAGATATTTCAACGATTTATGGTCAGTGTAAAGTTCGAACTTCTCACCTAGGAGATAGTGTCGCCAAGACTTGAGTGCAAAGACGATGGCGGCTAACTCAAGATCGCGGGTTGGGTAGTTCTTTTCGTGCACCTTCAACTGCCTTCCGCCATAAGCTACCACCCTTCCTTCTTGCATTAAGACGGCGCCTAGCCCTGTCCCACATGCATCCGTATAAACAGTGAACATCTTGCTCCCATCTGGCAGCGTCAAAACTGGGGTTGTTGTGAGAGCCCTTTTCAGTCGTTGGAAAGCAAACTCGCAATCCAAATCCCAATTGAACACTAGATTCTTCTTAGTCAATTTCGTGAGCGGAGCTGAGATTTTCGCAAAATCCCTTATGAACTTTCGATAGAAACCCGCTAGTCCTAGAAAGCTTCGGACCTCAGTTGCATTCCTTGGTGTCTTCCAATCCTGTACCGCCACTACCTTAGCGGGGTCCACTGCTAACCCTTGTTTGGATACTATGTGCCCAAGGAACCTCACCTCTTCTCTCCAAAAGTGGCATTTGGAGAACTTGGCTTTTAGTTGATGGACTCGCAAAGTTTCCATGATTGCCCTTAAGTGCTGAGCATGTTCCTCTTCATTCTTTGAGAAGATAAGGATATCATCTACGAAGACCACTACGAATTTGTTGAGGAAATCTCTAAATACCCTACTCATCAGGTCCACGAAGTAAGCAGGTGCATTTGTCAAGCCGAAAGGCATGACAAGCCATTCAAAGAAGCCGTCTGGGGTTCTGAACGCCGTTTTATCGATGCTATCTTCAGCCACCCTTAGCTGATGAAAACCGGTTGCTAAATCGAGTTGGGAGAAAACAGACGCTCCTACAAGCTGGTCAAATAAATCGTCAATTCTAGGGAGAGGGTGCCTATTCTTTTTCGTTAGCTTATTGAGCTCCCTATAGTCAACACATAGACGGAGTGAACCATCCGCCTTTGTAGCGAACACCACTAGAGCGCCCCATTCTGAAATGCTCCTCCTAATGAACCCCTTTTCTAGAAGCTCTTTAATCTGTTTACTGAGCTCTTTCCTTTCTCGTGGAGCCATATGTCTAACGGGCAACGCAATGGGCTTTGCATTATCTACAAGATATATGCGGAAGTCTATTTCCCGCTTCGGGGGCAAGCCCTTCACCTCTTCAAAGACATCCGGATATTCCCGGACCACTCTAACTGAATGCAAATTTTCAACAGAGGCATCTAGCGATTCAAGATAACTAAGCATAACCGCATACGAGGGATTACAAGAAATTTCCAAAGTATTACCGAGCTGGGTTAGGAGCCTAACAACCCTTTTCTCTCAATCAAGGATGGCCCCATTACTGGACAGCCAATCCATACCCAAAATCAAACCATAACCCGAAAAGCCCAAAACAAAGGCACTACATAGAAATTCAACACTTAGGACAGAAATTTTCAAATCCAGACAGATCATAGACAAATGAGCTGGGCCCCCAATTGGGTTTGAAACAATTAAGGGGTCCTCTACCATACTAGTTTTTAGGTGCAGAGATTCCACTAAAGCAGACGAGATAAAGGAGTGTGATGCGCCAGAATCAAATAAAGTGCGAACGGGGTGATCATAAAGGTAAACTACACTTTCTACAGAAGTATTTATACCTCGCTGTTGCAGAGGTGGCGCTTCCAGCACATGAACCTGTGCCCCTGGGGTGGATCCAGTGCCCTGCCCCTGTCCTCGTTTCTTTGGGCAGTCCTTAGCCCTGTGGCCTGTCTGACCGCACGAAAAGCATCCACCATTCTCCTTAGCCTTCTTTTTCCGACAGTCCTTTACTAAGTGCCCCACTTTGCCACAGAAATTACACTTCCTCTTCTCTTTGTTGCCTTTCCCGCTCTTCTTAAAGTCTGTCTTCTTAGGCTGCAAACCCTCTTTCTTCCCTTGAGAGTTTTCTGCCTTTGTCTCCTTCTTGCCCTTGTCCTCTTCATTCAGCAATGCCATTTGCACCAATCTTTCATACGTGGCTCCCATGGGTATATGGGTCATGGCCAAACTGTGTAATGGCTCATTTAACCCTTTGACGAAACGGAGAGCCTTCTTGTGCGGGGTGTTGACTAGGTCAAGTCCAAACCTAGCCAGCTCATCAAACTGATTCACATACTCTCTAACAGTCTTGTCTCCTTGCTTAAGAAATAAGAATTTTTCCAACTGCAAACTTCTTTCCGCATCTGAGAGAAATTTAGTCTCAAACCTTGCCCTAAAGTCCTCCCATGTCTCCACTGGTCTTTCAGCATTAGTGACTTCCCACCAGTAGGAAGCCTCGCCCTTCAATAGCCACACCGCCAACTGTACTTTTTGCCTATCTTCTACCTCAAAGATGATGAATAGGTCCTCCGTTTCTTTCAGCCAATTCCTAGCTGCCACGAAGGACTCAGTTCCATGGAAATCCCTTCCTCCCATAGCTTTAAAATCTTTACATATCTTAGCAAACGTGTTTCCCCGAGGAGGAGGTGGAGGAAAAGGTGCTGCTGCAGCTGGATGATTTCCTTCAGCTGGAGGAGGAGGAACGGTAGGACCTGGCTGAGTGGCCCTTGCTTCTAAGAACCGTCTAAACCAATCAGGTATTGGCACCCCTTCAGGCAAGTTAAGTTCTTGGGACATGCTGAAACAAAAAGGATAGATTCAAAACGAAGGATAAGAGATAATACCTATGGCTTTGGGGAGTGGACTTTGCCTTTTTAAAATAAAATAATTTTTTTTTTTAAAATGCTTCTTTAAATTTCCTTTTTGAAAATAATTTTTCAAAACTTTTTATCTTATCTGGTAAACCTGGCTCTGATACCAAGTGAAACACCCCACCTCCGTTAGGGTCACTCTCAAAGGGAATGCCCTAATTTTGGTGGAGGTTTATAAGTACAAGTCACAGATATACAAGACAGATATAATAACACATATTTGTAAACAGCGGAAGAACAACAAACTTTATTTCATAAAGTCAAATACGTGTTACAACAACATCCTTTCCAAAGACATAACATAACACTTTCATAATCTGTCTTGAGTACATTATTTTTAAAGAAGCATAAATAAAACATAGATAAACTGCAAAAGCCCCATAGTGGATTGTCCAAAGCCATAGTTCAAAACAGGAAAGTCCAAGCAATACATTTCTCTTCTTCAAGCTGGATGCTGAGGTTGGTTAAGCTGCTGTGTTCCCTCCCTGAGGACCTAGGGGGGGGGGGGAACGGAAGAAAGAAGACGAAAGAAAAGTAGAGTCAGACATAAAGCCTGAGTAAGTCTAGTACTATTTTGTCTATGAATAAAGAACTGGGTATGATAAGTAATAACAAGAAGTGGGCATGCACTATAAACTTGGTTAAGTTGTCTAGGGTCGAATATACTGTCGTACCCCATGTTAATCTCTGAACCCATATAAACTAGTTTCCAACTGGCACCCCATAATCAGGGTGATGTGATCCATTCAATGATGATCGGCTCCTACTCGCATAGTTACATGTGTCTTACGGCCCCCGATGTCTGTAGTTACCTATGCTGGTCCCACCATGGGGTGTATCAAGTCCCATAATGGCAACCCGACACAACCTTAGAGTGCACAGGTATGCTACTGGTGTCCAGTGCCTTATTTTTCTGCGCCGGAGTGTGTGCACGCCCGCACTCCGTTAGAACCTACACTGCTACACCACCGCCGTCGATTTGACCTCTTACAATCAGCCCAGTAATCGTGCCCCACCCTGCCTAGTTTCAGGGTATCCTGATACACCTTTTAGGGTTACTGCTGAAAAGGGTCCCCCGTTACTAGGTTTTCTATCTCTAGCCAACATGCTAAGTTGGTTAAGTGTTTCCTAACCTAACCCCACCAGTCCGTTTAGTTTAGCATGTTCCATTTTGATTAAGTCTTTAGTTCACTTAATCCTAACAATCCTGACTCAGCCTTAATTGTCTTATTAAGGCCCTGACCTCTCACATTAGACAGGTATTGTTGTGGCTGCCTGTTGCCGGTTGGTTCCGGGCAGTCTTACGCCACAACTCAGTCTAACCTCGGGTCCTTATTGGGCTCCATGTTTAACCTCCCACATTGGATAGGTATTGTTGTGACTACTGGACAGCCGGGCGGTTCCGGGCAGGTTTACATCACAACTCAATCCAACCTCGGGTTAAACACATCGTATGTTCTACATTTACATATTTTGTCATTCCTCTTTATTTCTTATATGTAAATATTTGCGGCCCATTATTAAGTTAATGGTGTAAAGGTTACACCAATCATGGGCCCAACCCATACTTGAACTTGGGCCCTTCTATTTTATATTTTCATTCATTAGTAATTTTAACCCGACGTTATTTTCCCCCGTTTAACACGTCCGTTTATATATATTGGGCTTAGCCTTTTAAAGCCCAATTTAGCCATGCGAAAAGGGGAGGCTTAAAGCGTGATTACATACACAAAGAGGGGAAGGTGAGCGCATGAACTTGCATATGACGTTGGAAATACATAATAGAAACCGGTGTACTTGCATATATCTACTTTGGTCATAAAGCATAGGTGACATGAACCAAACCACGTAAACTTAAGATAAGAATCCAACTTAGGTGTCACATAGTCTTAACTACAACATAGACCTATATTCTCATTTAGGCATAAACATAAACAAGTCATGTTCATAAGGTTTCTACATGTTTACAAAGGGGATACTTTGTTACTAACACAAAAGCATAGTTCAACTTAATCATGATTTAAGTCTAATCACATAACGATGGTATAAACATACTTATGCATAAATATTCCTAAACATGGTGTTTGCTTTAAACTTGCAAAAAGGGATTTTTGAGTCTAACCTAGCCATGTCTCACATATGTCATCATATAATTCTTTTAAACAAGATAGACTTAATCATGGATTTCAATTATGCCAAATATCATTCATAGCCTAGCCATATTCATAAGTTTGCAAAAGCATGACTTAATACATGGATTATGGTGTCAAAATTCCAACATAGTTTCATATGAACTATAATAACCAAACTTGTTTCAATTACTTGCAAAATGATTTATGCACAAAAAATATACATCATGATGACATAATAATAAAGCCCCAAACTTGCATGGATTTCAATCAACTACATACATGTAGCTTCAACATAGATTACATAATTTGCGCAATATTCCAAACGTATACTTGCATAGAACTACCGCATGTAGTTCTTTATAACATGAATAACATAATTCATAAATATCCAAACGTATATAATATTTCAAATTGATAAGAACGCATAAATATGAATAACTTTATTGCCACAATTCAAGCATACAAATCAATACAGTTGTTTATTCATACCAAAGTAATACTCTACTTACAATGGTTGCGGCGAATTCTCTAATTAAGAGATATGATTCCTATGTTGAATTGATTGGCTTTAGGTTGCTTGAATTGCTTTAGGCTTTAGAACTTTCTTCCTAATTCCCTCTCTAGTTGGCGGCTACCCTTAGTCGTTCCTCAGCAACATGGCGGCTATGTTCTTAATTTTTAATGAATAGATTTAGGGTTTAGTCTAGGGTTGTTTATATAGAGGTTAGGAATTGATTAGGACCATTGATGTTGCTTGGATTGAACATAGCCATTCATTAGGAAGAGAGACCAATTAAAACTTGCCACCTAGCCCTAATGACAAAGCAGACCACTGAGAATCGGCCAAACACAGACCTGGCCAGCCAGGTTGACTGGGCTCGACCAGGTCGACACCCCTGTCGACAGGGCTGTCGACAGCCCTGTCGACATGGGTAGCCCAGGTCGACAGCCCAGTCGACCTGGGTGGCCTAGGCGGGTGTTTATCCGCCCTGGCCCATTGGGCCCGATTTTTAATTATTTTATTCTGTTTGAATTTTAAATTTGATTCAAAACTTCCGAAGGCCATATCTTCTTCATACGGACTCCGTTTATCGAAAACTCGGACTCTATTTCGCGTATTTTTCCGAGACGAACGCAATGGCGTATCCCGTTTCCCTTAGCTCTTTGATTTCAGATTAATTATACTTTAATTTGTTAATTTCACAGTTATAGAATTTTCGGGGTGTTACACATAGCCATTTATGACCCCTCCGGCGAGCGTTACATGTTACTACTTAATTGATATTACGGTAGAACACCTATGACGCTTAAGACTTCCCTTAGACAGTTGTTGAATTAATTAGCATGCTCCGTCCCACGTAAACCAAATCTGCCCTAAGGTTGGCCCTTACAAGCTCCTAGAGGAAGTGGACATCTGTTGTGAACTACCTTACTCCATTATCGCTATGCCTAACCACTTTAAGAGAAGGAGGACCCATAGACTTACTTCGAATCTAATAAGGGTAGGTCCCATGACTTTGGTACATATCCAAGGAATAAACCTTCAGAAAGGATCGTAGTCCTAACCACTTACGACCCCAACTAGATAAGAAGAGAGTCAACCACTTAAGACCTTCCCAAGGCATAGTGAACCTGCCTATTTCCACACATAATAAGTATATATATACACTAGACCTCTCACATTAAACTATCTACTTGTAGATGTCGGATATGCCGGGCAGGCTTCTACTATAGGTGGGCTTAACCTCGTGTCATAATGTACTAAACTTGAATGGCCAAAGGCACCCAGGCCTCTCACATTAGCCGAACCCACTTGTGGTTGATGGATTTACCAGTTGATTCCGGATAGACTTCTACCACAAATGACGACTAATCTCATGTTTATATGTAATTATTTAATACATAAATACGCCATTCTATACACACACAAGCAACCATTATATAGGGACATTTCAAATTCTAACCGTAATCTAACGTATTTATTACATCATTATTCTACTGATTACGCTATATAAATAGAATATTTAATACGTACAATAAACACTAGTTTTCTTATAAATGAAGAAATGTTTTAATGGCGTAAATTGTCAATTTAACCTACATTTAAGGCTACAAGTTTAATTTCCCTATCAGACCGCTAAAAACATGGCATAATGGCGTAAGGGAACAATTAGTGATAGCAGTAATGGAAAATACAACATAACAAATTGAAACTTACATCCCTAGGCTTTTTGGAATAATTCAAGTAATGAATCAAGAACGAGGTGTAAATCAAGTACATATATACATGCATTTATATGAATACATATATATACATAAACCTTTGTTTAACCTGATTTACCCTTTCTTATGTTTTTCGTAAAAACGTTGACATTTGATTTGTGTCAAATCTAAATACGGTTGAATTGTCCATTTAGAATGGAAACTCAAACTTATTCAAATAATAAAACTAAATCAAATCCAAACCTTTTTACATCACAAACACTTTTTGGATAAAGGCGTAAATCAAATCAAACAAAAGTAATCACCAAAGTTGCTCTTAATCCCATGACTCAGACAATTCCACAAACTTGACATTCATTGATAATTCTTTGCGAAACATATAAAAGAATTAGAAGATTTGGGGGTTTTATAATATGATGTTGTCACGAATTCAAGTCTCCCTAGGCGTACTAATCCATATAATAATCTATAAATGTACAATATGCCTAAACAATTACTCTTTCCACTCATAGTGATTTGACTATACAGAAACGTCATAGATCTGACGATGTTTGCCTATTTGATGCTAACTATATATATATATATATATAAGAATTAAATAGTTAGAATTCTTATATATATAAATCTTGTGACTCCAGACTCTAAGTACTATTCAATCTATAAAAAAAGAGATTAGAAATAGAAAATAGATTTAAGAGAGAAAGAAGAAAAACCTGTTATGAATTTCTTTGGAATCAATGGCAGAGTGAAGGCACAGATAGAAAGGGAGGCTAAGTTTAGGTTTGGAGTCTAGGGTGTTATTTATAGGTGTGTGTGTGTGTAAAAATTAGCCACCGGATTATCAAGATTAAATCCGGGCCATTTATACTTATAAACTAACACCAAATTCTAACCCAGAACAAGCCTTATTAGGCACTTTAGGTGCTATGCGGTCAACCACTCTTCTAGAAGAGCGATCGTTTGGAGGTCGACACCCCTATTAGGGGGAGGTCGACCTCTTAGTCGCTGATTTGCCCAATAAATGCTTAGGAGGGCTAGAAAGTTTTATTATATAAAGTTAATCAATTTTGTTTATTTCTTACCTTATAAACATTATTCTTGTCCCCTTATCTTTATCTCTTTGTTTGAAATTTGAATCTACCTAAAGGAATGTTATTATTATCCAAATTTTTTTATCTCTTAGATAGATATATATGTATATATATATATATATATATATATATATTGATTCAACCACAAACATATACATATTTGCCATATGATTTCTTTAAATTGTAGTTTCTTTATACGAACACAATTTTCAATATATTATATTCGAAAATTAATCAGAATTTCTTCACGAATACAATTACGGTATTTTCGTGGCTAAATCCCAATACTGAAAAATTATATTTTTCAAACCGTTTATATTGTATTGTATTATTAGATTTCTTATTTTTTTATTAATTATTATTATATTTAGGTATAATTTTATGTGTTGTTACAATCGATCATCCTCATTTTAATTTATACCATTCTGAGCCATCAGATTTGATCCGATCCAAATTTTTTTTCTTGATTACATCGATCAATGAATTCCTACGCATCCGCCTTGCGCCTAAGTTACGACTCTAATAGTGATCAAGCAGAAGTCTGGCTAGACTATATGTAAGTTCTTGAAAAGGTTTGATGCAGTGGTGGCGTCGTTCAAGAGACTCGATCCGTCCATGGTTTTGATGGCTGTTGTCTCTGGTGTTCTAGATAAGTCTGATTTTAAGATCTCATTGCAATAGGACCCGTCAAGGGATCTCGATGAATTTTACTTTAAAGCGGAAAGGTTCCTTCGTGAAGAGGATGCGAGGACTGATAAAAAGGTTCTCAAGGCTAATGTGGTTAAGGGTGGTGCATCGCCCTACTCTGGTAAAGAAAAAGATTTTGGCATAGGTAAACCTCCTTCGGGGAATGATCGAAGCATGGATTGGAAACAACCTAAGTTCCTATCTTATTCGTAACTTACTCGCAACCTCGAAGAGATTTACTTGGATGTTCATCCAACTGCTCCTTTCAAAAATCCTAACGCAAGGGAGTCGACCCAAAGAGAAAAGGATTCTGGTCGACGATGCTTGTTTCATGATCTCGATGGTCATAACACAAACAAGTTTTGACATCTTTGGGATCTGGATGAAGAGTGTTTCAGACGTGGTGAGCTGGCATAGTTCGTTTAGAATCGAATTGTGGTGTCAAGACAGGCACAACACCGTAATGCTATTAAGGATAGGCCCGGGCCCAGCATCCGTGGCGGCATTGTTATTAATTAATCCTACTCTGGCTCTGGTATCTCGGGTTCAGGCCTCTCGGACATCAGTATCTTTTGGCTTGTGGTTTCTGGTCTTTTGGCACTATGGGTTATTTGGTTACTTGGCTCTTGGTTTTGCTTGGTACTTTGGATTCTAGTCTCGACATTTTGGTATCTTCATTTTGGGTCTTGCTGGTTCTTTGGTCTCTTGGTTTTGGTTGTATTCAGCTTCTTGGATTTGGTACTTTGGCTTCTGGTGTTTGGCCTTCTTTGGTTCTTGGTTCTCTGGCTTTTGGTCTTCTTGGTTTTTCTGGCTTATGGTTTGGTTCTGGCTTTACTAGATCTGGTTATTTAGGTTCTGGCTCATGATTTTGTCTTTATAGGCTTCGGCTTCCTGGATGTATCTGTTTGGTTTTCTGGTTGTAGATGGTTGAGTCGACCTACCCATGTTTGGGAGTCGTTATAATCCCTAAGCATGCTCTTTGCTCGACGACACACCATCAACCCTTGGTTATTAATAAAACTTAAATGTTCTGGATTTTCTTAGTCGTTTTACTTCTGCAAGGCCGCCTCGAACTCTCGTGGCTATTCTTGGTCGTCTTGCCCCAACAAGGTCGCCTTGAACCCTTTCTGGTTTTGGATTTTGAATAGTTAAGTTTTCTTACCCTTGTAACAGGAACTGCCAGGATCCTAACCATGCTCTTCGCAAACGATAAACCATGCGATCTCCTGCACGAATGAATTTGGAATCGAAAATGGCTAAGTCCATATACCCATGTACGGGAACATGCGAATCGCTAGGCACGCTATTTACAGATGATAAACCATTAAGTTTTGTTTTCGATTTTACTTAAAACTCCAAAGTTTTATAACTTTAATAAAAATTGCTTCGCTTGTTGGGACGCCAATTGCGAAGTAAGGAAACCTAAAATCGGAGTGCGAACTCTAAGGACTCTGTCCACGGTTTTTGGACTTGGTTCGCCAAGTTCACATTCTGGCTATTCTTTGTCATCTTGCCTCGACAAGATCGCCTTAAACTCTTCTGGCTATTCTTGTTTGTCTTGCATTGGCAAGATCGCCTTGATCTCTTCTGGCTATTCTTGGTCGTCTTGATTATTCTTGTTGTCTTACCTTAGCAAGATCGCTTTGAAATCATGTGGCTATTTGATTATTGACTACTTTAGATTTATGGATTTTTGTTTTTCCTGCTTTCCCGGCTATGGTTATTTTATTATTCGGATTTTCGGGCCCTTGCGGTCCCTCGACTATACTGGCTACTCCGGTTATTCTGGTTTTCTGGTTTCATGGTTAACGCGATCCAACACGAACGTGGCTCTTCGGCTTTTTGGTTATTGGATTTCTCTTCGGACTTCTCCTGGCTTTAGTTTACGGATTTCTGGTTTACTCACAGAACACATCTCCCTTTTATCAAAGAAAGATATGTTTTGGAAAACAAAGTCTTGGCCAACTTTTTGGCAAAGCACACACATTAAGATAATGGTTAGCGATGCGCTAAAGTCTTGAGAATGTCGTCGGAAAATATAAAACGATTTGGTTGAAATCGCGATGTGTTCAAAAAAGATTGGAAATATCATTGATTCTCGAAATCGTCGATATCAGATTAGAAAAGTCGTTAATAAACTCGGAAATTTAGCGTGGTAAAAATATGTGATCGACTCGGTCTGATCAGCTTAAAATCCTTGAGCGTTTCGGTCCGATCACGTGGCAAAACTTGTTGAAAGAATATTCAGATTTTGGTAAATTCCAGTTCCTCGCTCAAAAACTAATGATCGGCATGGTACGATTAAGAAAAATTTCTTGCGCAACACGATTTGGCAAGGATCAGCCAAATTGGAAAATGCAAGTTTGACACTCAGAAATTACGTGATCGACACTTGAAAATCACTAATTTTCATGTGTGTGCCTCTTCCCCAGCACAATTCCGATTTGGCAAGGCGGGATAAGAAAATCCCAAGAGTCGAAATCTGGCATCTCGAATTCATTTGATCACATCAGGAGGCAGCACGATTTTCTCATGATTATGCATCAGGGAATCGAATACGAAATCATGGTACGAATTCTAGGATCTGGTATTCGGCATTTGTGGGAGGCGATGCGAAATAACTAATTGCATCGGCTTGTGATGCGATTTCCAAGAGAGCACATCGGGGGATGCGATGCAAAAATTCAGGGATCGGACCTAGATGCGAATTTGGGAAGAGATCTAGCACGTTTGGAAAGACATGTGGATCAGGTCTTTTTAGGTGATCACGTGGTAATCGCTGTTTTCAACACTATTTCCAAGATACGAATTTTCAACTCTGGATTCGATTTTTGGCTATGTTTTCAGGATGTAAATTTCACATCCCCTCGGGATACGAAATTCGGATTAATGTCTCCAAGCCTCACTTATAAATACCCCCATGCTTGGAGTTCTAAGAGGTTAACATTTTTGGACTTTGGCATATGGAATTGGAGCTCCAAGACATCATTAATGGCTTACATGCTGATTCTCATGGCTTTGAACCTCATCTTGAACTTGTAAACTTCCTATGGAAGTTTGCCTACAACTTTTAGGCATTTACCTAGACATTTGGTTTGCTTTTGGACATATTTGGAATTTCTTGGACATCGAAGCTTTTCATTGGCCATTGTTGCTCTTACCAATAAATTTTGGCTCAACAAAGATGAAGAAGGACATTTTGGTCAAAGTTATAAATTAATAAGACATTTGTTATTCCATTGTACAACTTTGTAACAAAAGCTCGGATAAACATTGTAATTGACAATTGTATGATGAATGATTACCACAAAGTGGATGTAGGCGTTAGTGCCGAACCACTATAAAAGTTGTCTGTCCCTTTATATTTTTCGTACTTTAAATATTTGGTTTATGAGTTTACTATTAAACTTGCACTTGGGGTTGGCATGCGCAAATAACCAATTTTCCACGTCAACACACATGTAAAATTGTACATCTATAACCAAAAAGGATTAAGACTGAACTAGGAAAGTTTATAGGAATTTGTAGTAAAATTATGACAAGAATTGTAATTTAAAAAGAAATAAAAACCGAGCAGATTATTATGATAACTGAGAACTATACCGACATGTTGGAAAATCATAATAAAAAGAAGAATAAAACCTATTATGATAAAAGTAGAATATTATAGGCTCAGGCAAGAATTAGGTCAATATGTTAGCTCATATCTAGGATTGCGCTAAGAAAAGGAAACATGAATTATCAGTTAGGAACCATATCGACAACACTCCCTTTCAATCGAGGACTGATGATCTCAATAAGATCGAGCATACTTATGCTGATTAAGGGAAACAAATGATAAAAACAAGAAGAATGGTTAAGGGCACAATTAGTATTGTTTGTTCGAACCTGTAATGGTCGCATTCTCTTTCAGTCGAGTACTGATGGTAGAAGACTGGGCATGTTTATGCAGATTAAGGAAAATAAGAGGTCAAATAGTGGGGTGCTAAGATAGTTTGTATTGGCGATGACCATGTGTACGGGACATCGATTAGGGTGATAATTCACTATTATATCCATTCACTAGATAGACGTCCATCTGAAAGCTACATGGACAAGTGATATTAAGAACATGATCTAGTTCACATTCGAGTGGGTTTGATTTGACATAAGGAGCATTGAATACCATGCTTGCTAGCTATATGTTAAAAGTAGGAGCCGATCAAGGTAGAATTAGGGAAACCTATCCTAAAATCAGATTTTTTTAGAATAGGAGACAAATGCAAACAATCTTATAGTTAATACTACTTGAACTAGTAAATAACGTAAGTACCTCAAAAATCATTTTTAGTTGTGCATGTATACATTACCTTGTGACACTAGAACTATTTACTAGTGTATTTTTTATTTGCTTTATCATTCTAGTCATTCCATTATTAACCGGACTTCATATCTAATCCACTTCTCTTTCTTTGTGTTTCTTTCCCTATTAAGATCATACGGCAGAGGTCGAATGATACTTGAAGCTTGGAAAAATAAATTGTAGAGATCCTAGTTTCTTTCTAATTGATGTACTCGGTTCTATTTTATGATATCTTATTTGTCATGGTTTTGATTTGTATTTGTGAGAGGGAATATTTATTGTATACTTTGATTTAAGATGAGAAGACATATGTTTTGTATTAACACTTATTTTGTGTAAAGTATTGTTACAGAATAATAAGTTATTGAAAAATAAACATTTTCACTTCTTTTGATCTATGTCTTGTGAATATTAGTCTCTACGATTAGTTTCTTTATACCTACACCATTCCACATTCCTTAGTATGAATTATTTGGGGAATACTAAGGGGATTCAGGGTGTTACATTTGGTATAAGAGCTTAATGTTATAGGATTCTTAAAATTTTGTTTTAAAGTAAAGTATTTTTTCAAAGAAAAAAAGATTTTTTAAACAAAAGGTGTTTTTGATGAAAATAAAAGTTTTACAAAAATCCCCTAAAGTTCATCTTCTTTCCTTGTCCTATTCACTCCTTTTTTTTCGTTGGGTTAACTATAGAACAACCTACCTTAACTTATCTACATATATTAAGACCTTAAGCCTTTATAGGTTGGAGTTTTGATTTTTGGATAAACTCATTAGTTCATTATTTGTGAGTTCTTTGTGGAACTGGAGTTAGAAGATAAACTTGATATTTGACAAATACTAAGTAGATCGTATTATGGAAAAGGCAACTGTAGAGGCCAAGGATTGAGAGATGACTTAAAATGTGTTATCGTAAGGATGCGGGGAGATATTAGTAGCTTTAACAAGGTAATAGTTGATGTAGGCACTATGCCAAGGGTGTTATAGGAAAGGTATGGATCAAAAACATCAAGTAATTGGAAATGGGTAAAGGTTGATGAAAGAGGTGTTATCTATATCTAGTTCATTCTAGTTTTTATGTTTACACTTTATTTGATTTTGGGGCATCCTGCTCCTTTATCTTTGATTCACTAGTTGAGGGGTGGTTGCGTAGGGCCATAACCACGCTGAGATGAGGCAGACCATACAAGACAGTTATATTCTAGACCTAACAAAGTTGTCCTTTACAGATGTAGTAAATCCATATTCCATATAATGTATGCATTAGTGGAACTAGTTGATTGTTTGCATATATATATATATGTATATATATATATATATATAGACCTAATAGTAGTTTCTTAACTCCGTAGGAGGATCGACACGGTTATTTATGATAAATCGAGGTTTGAGACCATAAATTATAGATATAGGGGATGCTTGGGGTATTTCCGGATATGGATTGGTTTTGGGTCTAGATAAGTTAAGCTATATAGTTAGCTATCTCAGATTTTGATACTAATAGTAGAGTTTTGAAAAGTCGGGTGTGTACGCGACTTGTGCAGGATCTATAATATGGCTATGCGGAATATGATAACAATATATATATATATATATCACAGATAACTTTAAATGCAGTAAAGTAAAGTAAAATAGATTAACGACACCAGGATTTTATACTGGTTCGGACCTCCCGTCCTACGTCCAGTCCCGAAGCTCCTCTTCGGCTTTTCACTAAACAACACCCTCGCTTCACCCGGAGGAACAGGTTCACAACTACTTGATTTACGGGCTACAAGTTTACCCACTTGATTTCACGGGCTACAAGCTTACCCACTTGATTTCACGGGCTACAAGCTTACCCACTTGATTTCACGGGCTACAAGCTTACCCTCAAGACGATTACAAGAGTTTGACCTTGAATGTGTTCTTTCTTTAACACTGATTAGTCAATGATTGAGTACACCCTTCCTATAATCTTATCCTCAAATATAATATGATGTTTGCAAAGATTAGGAAGTGGATTATCGTTTTGAATCACAAGTGTATAAAATATGCTTGGAGATTCAAACGATAATATAATGATTTTGAGTGCTTTTGAATGCTAAGAATAATGCAATATAGATCAGAGAATGGAGAGAAGATTCGGTAATTTGAATGAATGAAAATCGATGTATTTATAATAATCGAGAAGATGCAATTGTTGGTGAAAAGTTGCTCTCAAAAGAAGTGATTATTCTTGAGAAGAAATGGATGTAACTCTTCAAGAAAGAAGATGACTCTTCACAAAATTTCAAAAAACTGTTGACCTATAAAAATTTATAGGTCGACATGTTTTTAGCCGTTGTAATTTAAAAACCTGTTGACCTATAAAAAAGTATAGGTCGACCTCTTTTCGACCGTTATATTTTGAAAACCTGTTGACCTATAAAAAAGTGTAGGTCGACATGTTTTTGATGATATGCATAAAAAAAGGTTTTATAAGTAATTTTTGAAAGCCAAAAAGAAGTATGATTATTTGAGGATAGATTTTAACATTTATGACTCTAAATAATCAACTTCTAACCTATGAAGGCATCTCGTCTTCTTTTTGTCGATGTAGAAGCTTCTTCTTGTCATAAATCAAAATAATCCGTGAAGCTTTGACTCAACATTCTCCCCCTTTTTGATTGATGACAACATGGATTAAAATAGTTATCTCTCCTTGTATATATGCTCCCCCTGTATATAAGCTCTGTCTCCCTTTAAACATCTACATATCCATAATCTTAGCTCCATGTCACGATTTCCATTGATCTTTATTTTGTTGTTATCAATCGAAATTCTCGTGTCTCAACATTCTCCCCCTTTTTGATTGATGACAACACCTTGGATTTTCTCCCTTTGAATATAAAGCTCCCCCTGAATTTCTGCAACATTTGTTAGTAAATAATCTTACCTTTTGATTCCTGCATTAACAAATGTTAGCACACATATACTTTTACCATATTAAGCACATATATTTTAAATAGTATATGTAAAACATTTCTCCCCCTTTGTGATCGATTAAAAAGAATAGATATCATAATAACCTCAATAATCGAGAGTAGTATAATTTTAAAATAGTATAAGAAATGGTGTTTGAGTTTGGAATTTGAAACGATGTGTCTTTATAACCGGTCAACCGATTTTCTTCCTGAAACAAAACCGGTCGACAGGGTCTTTATCTGCGGTCGATAGCTTTATTTTCTGGTTTCACAAATTACAAACAGAAATAGAAACGGTCGACAGGAGAGAAATGGCGGTCGACAGGTATACTCTCTGGTTTGAGTAATAAACAGTTTAAATATGTATCGGTCGACAGGAAAAAAAAAATTGAACTGGTCGACATCTTCATTGTCTGAAGCATTATAGGTCGACAGAAAAATTTGAAGCGGTCGACAGGAAAAGTCTCTGGTTAGTTTAAAAAACAATTTAAGGACTAACCGGTCGACAGGAATTTTCATACCGGTCGACAGGTTCTGTTGAAAACTGTTTTTCTGGCTTCTCTTTTAAATTTTCAAACTCCAACAACACTTATTATTATATATGCATATTTCTCCCTCTTTGTTATTGATTAAAAAGAATAAAAATCATGATAGAACAGTAATCGAATATAAGACATAATTTAAAGTACCTTCGGGAGATCATGTGCAATTTGATAAACTGAATTTTGTATTCAAAGATATTTAGAGATACCGAATAGCCTTCTCTTTGTTGTGGTGTACCTGCAAAAATTATATGACATGTATACTTTTGGTACCCACTTGCTTTGTTTGGGTCCATGAGTTAGATGGAAGGTAACCATACCCAAGAGGGTTTAATGGAACCTTTAAAGATAAAATTTTCATTATTAACTACTGAATCAAAATAATCATCAATATATTTTTCTCTGTTTTTCCAACTTACAGGAACCCAAATACTTAAGTAATCTCTATTGATATTCCTTTTCATACTTCTAGATCTATTATACAGATCTCTAGTCATAGAAGTATTTGAATTTCTATAATAATTGGGTCTAGGATGAGCATTAGTACTAGCAGTAATATTTTTATTGTACATGAAATCATATCTAGTACTATTTCTAAGATGAGTTTTATTATATCCTAAACCACTTTTGTCATGTAAAGGTCGAGATCTAGATAAAATCATATTTAAATCATTTTGACCTTTATTAAATTTTGCGAACTTATTTGCACTTTTATCAAATTTATTTCCAAAGTCGCTATTGACATTTTCAAAAGAAATTTTGTTATTCTTTAAATCATCAATTTCCTTATTTAATTCAGAATTTTTCCTTTTTAAAGTACCATTCTCAGTTTTGAGACCTAAAATTTGAGATTCTGAATTATCTAAAGAAGATTGTAACTTTTCAAAATTTTTTTTTGAGTCAGAAATTTCATTTTGCAAAATATTTTTATTCACCTTTAAAAACTCACATTCTTTAGATAGTTCTAAATTTTTTTTCAGTTAAAGCTCCATTCTCTTTTTTAAGAGACGAAATTAAAGAACTAGAATTATTTAAAGAATCTTCTAATGATATATTTCTATTTTGCAAAAGATCGATTTCCTTTAAAAGAACATTGTTTTTATCTTCTAGTTGCTCATTTTCTTTTTGAAGGAAATCTTTTTGAGAAACAAGCTCTTCTAAGGTATCTTCAAAACATTTGGCTTGTTTTACCAAACGATTGTTTTCTTCTTTTAATTTGGAATTTTCTTCCTTGTACTTTTTTGACATAGCTAAAACGACTGTATTGAGTTTCAATAATTTTTCAGGGTCTAACAAAAGATCTTTAAATAATGAATCTACACATACCGATTGTGATCTGACTTTAGCCATGAGACATTTGCTTCCTTGTTCTCTTGATTCGGCTTTGTTGCTCTTCCACTTTCTAATCCCCTGACTAGATTTCTTTATAGCCATTTGTTCTAGGATGTTGTTACGATCTCTAGAACGCCAGGCTCCGATACCAATTGAAAAGTCGGGTGTGTACGCGACTTGTGCAGGATCTATAATATGGCTATGCGGAATATGATAACAACATATATATATATATATCACAGATAACTTTAAATGCAGTAAAGTAAAGTAAAATAGATTAACGACACCAGGATTTTATACTGGTTCGGACCTCCCGTCCTACGTCCAGTCCCGAAGCTCCTCTTCGGCTTTTCACTAAACAACACCCTCGCTTCACCCGGAGGAACAGGTTCACAACTACTTGATTTACGGGCTACAAGTTTACCCACTTGATTTCACGGGCTACAAGCTTACCCACTTGATTTCACGGGCTACAAGCTTACCCACTTGATTTCACGGGCTACAAGCTTACCCACAAGACGATTACAAGAGTTTGACCTTGAATGTGTTCTTTCTTCAACACTGATTAGTCAATGATTGAGTACACCCTTCCTATAATCTTATCCTCAAATATAATATGATGTTTGCAAAGATTAGGAAGTGGATTATCGTTTTGAATCATAAGTGTATAAAATATGCTTGGAGATTCAAATGATAATATAATGATTTTGAGTGCTTTTGAATGCTAAGAATAATGCAATATAGATCAGAGAATGGAGAGAAGATTCGGTAATTTGAATGAATGAAAATCGATGTATTTATAATAATCGAGAAGATGCAATTGTTGGTGAAAAGTTTCTCTCAAAAGAAGTGATTATTCTTGAGAAGAAATGGATGTAACTCTTCAAGAAAGAAGACGACTCTTCACAAAATTTCAAAAAGCTGTTGACCTATAAAAATTTATAGGTCGACATGTTTTTAGCCGTTGTAATTTAAAAACCTGTTGACCTATAAAAAAGTATAGGTCGACCTCTTTTCGACCGTTATATTTTGAAAACCTGTTGACCTATAAAAAAGTGTAGGTCGACATGTTTTTGATGATATGCATAAAAAAGGTTTTATAAGTAATTTTTGAAAGCCAAAAAGAAGTATGATTATTTGAGGATAGATTTTAACATTTATGACTCTAAATAATCAACTTCTAACCTATGAAGGCATCTCGTCTTCTTTTTGTCGATGTAGAAGCTTCTTCTTGTCATAAATCAAAATAATCCGTGAAGCTTTGACTCAACAAGTTTGACTGGCATGCTTTTGTTTTAGGATTTTCGAGATAGGAAAATTTTGACGATATATTAGTTAGCCACCTATGTGGCTATTTTGACTGCAAGGGGAGGGTGGGAAACGACATGCAACAGACAGACTCTTGAGATTTGTTGCATCCCACATAGTGTCAGTCATATTGAGTTTCATATTTCCCTCAGTGCATCTGTAGTCGATATCGATTTAGTTCCCATTATGCTAGATTTTCCAAATTTTGGAAGATTATAAGGATGCCTCCTAAAAGAGAGATTGATTTTCGGATTCATGTTTATGACAAGCTAAACCTGTGACATTGCCAATAAGGCACATTGTTTCGAGGAAAAAAATAGAGTTGGATTCCATACTTATGGCTAGAAGCTTTTCGATATATAAAGCGATGCTTATAGCATTACTAGATATGGGTTGATTTTGAGTTCAAAAAGGTTAGTTATAGGCTATCTCAGATTTTGGAAGAAGGGTTGTTGCTTGTTGTGCGCATAGTAGGCGCACCCTAGGATTGGCCTATGAAGGATCAGTTGAGATGCATGATTTTACTTAAAAGACCTATCTTTTGGTAGATTGAGTTCCACTCGCGAACCAAAGCATGTACGGATTTTTATTATCTTCGTTATCTTTTTTGCTCCTTGATTTCAAGGCTATAAGGAGAGACCCTCAAGAATTTCTTCCTTTAGACACAACAGTCATGTATTTTTGGGCCAACAAGACCTACCAATTGCTTTTCGGGTATAATCAGACCCAAATTGATTTACAGGCTAATAAGTCACACCCTTTAGAGAATATTTGAGAAGATTTTACAATGGAAAAGAATTCAAGACTACATCCAAAGCATATGCTTTCACCATCTTCCTATCCTTCAAAGTTTCTAGACAATCTTTCTTCAGATGTCCCATCTTGTCACATTTATAGCACTTCTTCTCAACTTTATTAGCCCTGCACTTGTTGGCAAAGTGCCCTTTCTTGTTACAGTTGAAGCAGGCTATTTCACTCATGTCTTTCTCTTCTTATTGGGCCTACTCTTGTCATTCTTCTTCCTTTTCTCATTCACTTTTTCTCAACTCAACTGCTTTAACACAGCTTTGATTCCTTAGCTATGTCAACAACAACCTTTTTCGGGAACATGCTCTCATGTCTAAGAGTTTTCTCAACTAGTTTCTCAAATGGAACCTCAATGTGATCCACAAACTTATCTCATAAATACTCATCCAATCCAGTAATGAACTTCTCATTCTTCCTCAGTAAAGTATTTATAAAAGAAGGTCCATATTTGAAGAGAGTTTCAAATTCTATAACGTATTCCGAGACTATCTTAACTTCCTACTTCAGCTTGGAAAATTTCTTAAACAAAAAATATTTCTAGATAGTAGGTTTAATCTTATCTTTGAATCTGGTCTTAAAATCGTTCCACGTCATCTCATACTCTTGGGGTAGTAAGATTAACAGGGTTTCATCAACTCATGGCTCTACCCTGAAGCTATCGAGAAGCGAGCTTCCACTTCGTAGTGTCATCAATCCCCAAATCTCCGAAAATACAACCACAAGTGTGCCCAACCACTCCTCAACCTCGTAGCAGGATCAGACTGAAATGACCCGAATTCGCTAACCTCCATGGAGACTGGAAAACACGGATTGAGTTGAGAACACGACAATCAAAACACAAACAATAGAACACTTCATTGTTATTACAACAATTTACATCAGAGTACAAGAATATAACAGAGTATGAATAAATATTATACATCAAAAAAATCAGAGATTTAAATTACATTAGCAGTGGAAAAATAATACATAACACAACTGAAAGAAATATACGGATACAAAGCTTTTCAAATATAGTTCCAGTTGTAAACCAACATCCTATGAAAATAAATCTGCAAAACCAAAACTACTAGCTGCCCGTATGGAAAATATGGGGACCCAGAGTTTAGGTTAAAACAATAAAATACAGGTCAGTCTTGGGACAGGTGTGAGAACAAAAACAATTATTTAAAACTTTACTTTTAAAAATAAAGTAAATCAAGGGACCACGCCGTATAACACGTAACGGGTTTTCTCCCAAGAATACCAGTGCATAAAAAAAATAGCGCAATGCTTTTTGGAAAAATGAAGCTATTATAAGACTAAGGTCCCATCACACAATGCAACACAAGCAGGAGGATAGAGTTTTCCCTTATAATAGCCAAACATGCTTGGTATGTTTAAAACAAACCATTTTGATATTGCTATAAGTATATAGTGTCAAAATCACTTCAAATATAAATGTATCAATCATAGACGGAATAATATCCCGTGCTACTATGTCGCCATACTAGGCTTTACAATCAAAACCGCACGATGTCGTATTGGAAGTTGGATTCCATCTATGAACCAAGGCAAGGGATTATCCTTCCGATTCGAGACAGTCTAGCCTACCATGTCTCAGGATTCAGCCGCAACTGCACTTGGAGCGTCAGGGGCGGCCCAAACTTACGTTAGTGCATTATAATTCCTGAACAATACGTTTCCCCACCCTATGGGGCGTATTGGTCAGTATATCAACCATATCATCCATCGGCCCCATAGTGACCGATATAACCAAGGCGCCTCGCTATCCATCAAATAATATGCAACATCCATATGAGTAAAATGTCAAGGCTCCATACCATGATACCACTCCTAGCTAAAAATAAGCGCATGTCCTCCCTGAGGTCCTCTCCTGTAACAACCCAAGGTTTTTGGCCCCGAAAATCGACATAAATACCTTTACCATAACTCATGCCGACCCTCCAAGCACCGAAAACACTGGATAGTCATTAGAAATAAATTAGAGGGTGAGATAAGAAAGAAAGAAATATTAGAATAGAAGAAGAAGAAGAAACACCACAACACAGAATCAGAGTCTCACATCGTAGCGGAACAAAATATAATACAGAAATAAATCTTTATTGAGAGCTTCTAAAAATACTTACAATATCAGAGTACAGCACACATCTGGACAGTTATAATAACCTGTCCTCATATACATCACACAGCGGAATAGATACTAGATACAATACGTCTGAACACCTTCAGCTCGACTCTAGACTTCGCAGCATCCGATAACCTGGACCTGTACACCCCGGGCTAACCCGAGCATTTACAAAAACACCGGGTCAGTCTGGTGAACCAGAGTGAGAAAAAATCACATAGTATTAAGGGTATCACACAACCTGATTTTAAAGTTAAAATCTTTTCAAAAGAAAAGCACAATCGTAAGACAAAACATTTTTACGGATGGTTTTTACCTTACGATAACCCAAAACATTTTTGAAACCAATATCTTTTCTGATATTATAATAATGTCTAAATACAAGTAATTATCAATCTAGCGGAACGCTTGCATCTCACGCTCCACATATATAGTATACAATCAAAATAGCAGGCGCTTGTTGGAGATTGGATTCCGACTATGACAAGGTATGGGACCACCTGCCGATAGTGTATCTCTAGAGGCGAATACACTGGATTCAACAAGAACGTCTTGTAACCGGCCCACACATGACCGACCACTAATTTCACTTGAGTGTATCGAATGTATATAACCAACGGTTGGGATCAACAACCATTTCCCGAAAAGGGATAGCATCGAATATAGATTTAAGAAGCAAATAGATTTTCTATAGATAGGTGATTATACACCCTAATGGGAGCGACCCACATAGCCATGTTGCCTGCCCGATTTTTTTCATTTCCTGGTTGTGAGACTTGAGGTTTAGATTAACTTTTGAACACCTGGTCATTTTTCACTTTGAATGTCACATTGTCAGATCCGTCAGATATCACTAATTGACGTCCACAAAAATATACACTAGTTAGAAGCTAAGAGAATGACTATTCTCCGCCAACAACTATAGTACGTTTGAAGAAATCAACGTATGTGACCCTTTGGAAATACTCTGTCAGACATCCGTCCATACAAGTCATCCAGGAACAGAATGAACCGAAGGCACTCTCCTACTGCATCTCATATAGGAATCACCCCATGGATCAGTAGCGAGTAGTCCTTGCAACCCGTAGATTCCAGCCACGACAGAATCACAGCTTATCTCTGCTTGCCAGACAGAGAATATTAGTGGTTTTTTTGTTTATGAAAATCTACGTCTTCAACGCTCCATCTCGATCATCTTCTGATCTCTTCATATATTTGTTGGTCTGTATGGTTTTCGAATATAAATTCGATCCCGGTCTTCCCATACCAGCAATCGTATTGGACAGGTTTGATACTCGGTGATTTAACTATCAAAATAAACAGTGTTTCAATCATGAATAACCAATGAGTTCACTGGTTCAGTATTCGGCATCCCTCGGCCAACTAATTCACTTCTGCTTAATTAAAAACTTCTAACTCTGTTAATGTTAAAAGCACGATATTTGAATTCTCATTTAATATTAATGTTCTCAAAATCGTTTCCATATAATACTTAGTAAAATATCATATAACCATATTTACTTTCCACCTAACTCTCCTTTCAAAAAATATTTGTTACATCATTCTTTAATATTTAACCTTGGAAAATCCAATTAACTTATTATTCGTAAACAACGTTACGTAATATCGTTTATTCCATTCTTGAACAATACTCTAATAAAGCTAAACTTTACATTTCCTTTACTTCGGATCCCTTGTTATATATATATATATACACTCCAAATTTCACCATTGTTGCATTATTTCACTAATGGAGATAATGAACTGGCACTAACCTCTTTTACGATTACCAACTAATATCATCTTCAGATAATCCTAATGTTGTTCAAGTTGGGGTTGGGGTATTATAATTACCTCTCAAACCTTGGTCAACAATGTTCTTATCCTTAGATAAATATAAGTTGTAATCAAAACTCAATATTCCATTTCAGTCTCAAAACAATCCCATTTAACTATTCAAAATATAGTTTCACAACCCTTCTTACCTTTTAAAAATCTTATTCGAATATGACCCTTCTTTCTTAATTCAATAATTAAGTAATATCTCATAAACACCACTTTTTAATCTCCACCTCTTTAAACCAATTCATTTCATAATTCAGATTTTTATTTCAAGATCCTATGACTTGCTTCTCTTGCCAAATTCCCTTTTTCCAATCCTTTTCAAATCCATTCAGCCATTCCCGCTTTGGAATTCTTATTTAAATTTCCCCTTTCTACTTGATCCCATTTTCAAGTACCTTTAATGTAAAATTAACGCCTTAACACTTTAAACCTCATTTATATAACCCTGGTTTATTATAAACCCTTTTATCTTAATTTCCTTTGACTTAATTCAAATAATTAAGTAACATTTAATTTAATCTTTCGTATTAGCTTAAACTTCTCTTTATCACTTCGTTATAAAAATTCGAGTTTTAAATATCAAACCCGTTCATAAATTTCTTTCATCATTCCATTGATTTCATTTCACTTCGATTACTTTTGAAAAGTAATTTTCTAAATTATTATTAATTAAAATGATAATTTACTTCAATTTTTAACTACTTCGATAGTTAAGTCTTTATTAACAAAAATAAATAGTAAACCCCGTTAAAACCTTATCTAAGTTTAAACAATATTCATTTAACTATTTTAAACAAAACACATTAATTCGATAATCAATTCCAATTCAAAACAGTCGATTAAATTCACTTAAAACGCGGTTATTCCACTAACCGATTCCAATTAGTTCTCACTTCAAATTAATTAATAATATAATCAATTTAAATAATTTCCTTTTAATTGTTTCTTAACAAACCAATTATCCAAATTTGAACCGTTAAGGTTAATTTCTATTCGCTTGTTCACAAATCTGATTAACATCATATTTTACTTTATAAAAACAAGTAATGATTAATTATAACTTAAATGATAAGTAATAAATATTTAGTTCTTTTTAAAACAACCCTTTATTCTAAATAGTATATTTCAAAATCTATCTCCAGTTATAAAATAAATTTTATAACTTCAGTTCTATCGGTTCACCTGACGGTAAACCAATATAAACAAAAGCGATTGATTTTATAGGCAATAAGCTGCCAATTACTCAACCAATATCGTCCATTGGTTTAAACAAAAAACAGATTGACTTTTCTGTAAATGATCACAAACCAAATCAATCACCAATAATGACAATTCATATATGATAATACGAAAATAAATAAATAATTTGAGGAATCCGGTTGGATCCCTCCAACCTGTTCTTTCATGAAATCACAACGGTTATCTTCAGTCAGATCATTCAGTTTCATTTAACTGATAGCAATAAGTAACGGTCATTTAACATCAACCACACGCCATTCAAACAATTCAACAATTTAAACACGTTTATTTTATAAACGTGACCAACCAAGGTGAGTTACCTTTATTGGAACCAATCGTTAAAATAACGATTTAGTATAGAAACTGAAATAAACCAACAGTTTAATTTCATCAGTTAAATCAACAAATAAATATATAACTAGCAAATAGTCAACTATTAGCAAACAGAGCACACAAAATAAAAACTCAATTTATATAAAATATAAATGGGAAAACTTAGTGAGTTTAATTCACTTTGAAATCATTTCGTTGTAGCGTTCCGTTACAGTCAAATTAAACAGATGGTTAATTTAACTGACATTTCCAGCTGTCCACATTACTGTCCAGATCAGTTCCACGATATTATGTTCGACGGTACGATTCCATGTCTCTTGTCTGGCTAAATTCTGATAACATATGTAAGAGTTGTACACGTATGAGCATACGGTTTTTAATTTAATATTTAATTACCTTAACTAAAATTATTAATCAAACTATTAATTACTTTTCAGTTATGGATAATATGGTCCATCGGTTACGTTTCTTCCAGTATTTGTTCGTCTCGTTTATCCCAATTCTGCAACAAAATATGGTTCAAGTTTTAGTTATCACAAATTAACTAAACTAAATATTTATTAAGTAAATAATTAATTACGTTAAAAAGGAAATCAGTTTACTGTTTCACAAGGGAAACGAGACCGGCTTCCTTTATTATCAATGGTGCTCAGTCATTTCGTTCCCAGGATTTCAGCACCAAACCTCCTCAATACTTCTCCTTCTTCCATTCCAGGATTCTTGTCCTCGCTATTTCCAGCACTAATTCGAACATGAAACCAATGTATTAGTTAATTAGGTTTTAACATTAACTAAATATGGTTTAATAATACTCAGGCCATAAAGTTTATTACTGTTTTTGTTGGACGATGGGTACTCCGGTTTAGATTCACAAACATAGTACCAGGTTGTTCTTCATTCATAACATGCCTCGTTTCAATTCGAGACACCGAACTTTGACTCCCCGCGCCCACCACAATCCATTACCGGAACTCCATCAAAGGCCGCCGGTCACTCCACCTTGGCCTTGCCTTCCTGCACCGTAAACCGTTTGCCTCCAAACTCCTCCATTCATCCGTAAAAGCCCCACAACCAACGCCACCTTCGAGCCAAATTCTGGCCTCCACCGTAACCCCTGGCTGATCATCACCGGTAGGACTGGAGAGCCGTTTGAGTGCTTCGATTCTATAGTTGGGTTTTTGGTGAATTTGTGTGTGGATCGACGGATCTTGGAGGGGAATTTTGGTGGGATGATGGCCGTTGTTTTCTCAGGGTGGAGGCGTAGAAAACCCATTTGACCGCAAGTTAGGGTTACTGCCCTGTATTTATAATGGGGTTGGATAGGAAACGTAAATAAAATATTATTAACCAAACTTTGTCGCGAAGTAACTCAACAGAACCACTACAAACGATCTCTGTTTTCTGATAAAAAAATCTAATCTTAGCATAAAAAAATATTCCGGTCCCAATGGGACAAGTTTCGTTGAAATCCGAGGTCGTTTGAAAAAAATTCCTTTATAAAACCAGAAGTAAACACACGCTTAATTTTTCCACGATCACTAGATAAATCAAATCAACCTGAAACTTTGCAATCCTATAATAATTAATCAATATGAACCCAACGACACCAGTTTCGTCGCATTCCGAGATTGTTTTCCCGATAGGCTATTTTTACGCGCACCGCAAATCCATTTTTAACGCCAAATTACCCGGTCTTCAAAAATTACAAACTATATACCTATCCTGACCCTAATCGACGATACGAACTCAACGGGATTGGTTTCGTAGCCTAATTCGATCGTCTATTCAAGTTACACTCAAATATCCCTTTATTAATTTAATTACGCGCTATAGAAAATGAACGGGCGTTTATGGCTACTGTGGTCACATACAACATCGGTTTGCCACGAAATTTACTACCGTACAATAATTTAATATTACGGTCCCAATGAAACTGATTTTGTCAAAAACGAAGTCCATTTGCAAAACGGCTATTTTAAAGGCCTCTATTTTAATAACGATTTCCATAGCGATTATTTCAAATTTTGTTTTGGCCATAGCTAACGATTTAAAATACGAAATCTGGAATTTTCCCTTTCATATGAAAATTATCGTCAATACGGTTCCAACGTTTCTTGTTTCACAGAAATACGACTTATATCGAATCCTGTATTCTCAGTTGAAGTTCAAAACCAAATATTACGAACTGCCGCGCCATTTCGAGCTCGTTTATATTATAAATAAATTTAACGTTAAAACTTCGTTTTAATAACGAATTCAATATTAAAATCCATTAATATTCCAAATAATATTTAAAATAAATAAATTAAATTAAATATTTGACTGCCAAAAATACGGGACATTACATCTCCCATTTCTGGTTCACACCGTGGTGTGAGGCTCGCGAATTAACGCTATACACAAAGCTATGCTATTTAAAGCCGTTCTTTGATCATCAACCACAAGGCACTGCTTTTCAACAAAAGCCTTGATCATTTGCATCTCAGCATGCCACATTGAGAATTCACGCCATGCGATTGACGCCTATCTATATATAACCTCTAAGCTCATACGTCTCAAAGAAGGGTGTTAAGCATGAGAATAAATTCTCTGCCACCAAACAGATATATATTTAATAGAAATCAATCAACACAGAATAAAATCCAATGTTAGACACACATCCATTTACAAGTTCGTTCTGGGTCTGAACGAAACCAGAGGCACCTTATTCCTCGTCCCATATGTCCAATACAGGAGAGAGGTCCTCGCATATCCGGTCGATCTCCAAGTATGTCTGGATGATCACCACTTATTACCTTGTCTTGGGTGTACAGCCCAATCAAGACATCAGTAATCATCCAAACGATGTGATGATCTCCGGTCTTCAACCACCATCTTCATCGTCGACTTATCGTCGTATTAATTATTCAGAATGGGTATAAACCCGGTCATTCCGAATAACTCGTGTATCGTATAAACAAGTGCTATAAAGACACAACATATGCCTCATTTCAATCCAGAATATTCTTTTATTCAAATATTCTTTTCACAATTTAAACCAAATTAAGGTTTTCCAAACTAGTCAAACATGCTTGGTACGTTTAAAACAAATCATTTTGATATTACTGTAAGTATATAGTGTCAAAATCACTTCAAATATAAATGTATCAATCATAGACGGAATAGTATCCCATGCAACTATGTCACCATACCAGGATCTACAATCAAAACCGCATGATGTCATATTGGAAGTTGGATTCCATCTGTGAACCAAGGCAGGGCATCGTCCTTTCGATTCGAGACAATCTAGCCTACCATGTCTCAGGATTCAGCCGCAACTGCACATGGAGCATCAGGGCCGGTCCAAACTTACGATAGTGGATTATAATTCCTGAACAGTACGTTTCCCCACCCTATGGGGGCGTAATGGTCAGTATGTCGGCCATATCATCCATCGATCCCATAGTGAGCGATATAACCGAGGCGCCTCGCTATCCATTAAATAATATGCAATATCCACATGAGTAAAATGTCTGGGCTCCATACCATGACACCACTCCTAGCTAGAAAGAAGCGCATGTCCTCCCTGAAGTCCTCTCCTGTTTCTGGTTCACACCGGGGTGTGAGGCTCGCGAATTAATGCTATACACAAAGTTATGCTATCTAAAGTCGTGCTTTGATTATCAACCACAAGGCCCTGCTTTTCAACAAAAGCCTTGATCATTTGCATCTCAGCATGCCACACTGACAATTCATGCCATGCGATTGATGTCCATCGATATATAACCTCTAAGGACGTACGTCTCAAAGAAGGGTGTTAAGAAAGAGAATAAATTCTCCGCCACCAAACATATATATATATTTAATATAAATCAATCAACATAGAATAAAATCCAATGTCAGACACACATCCATTTACAAGTTCGTTCTGGGTCTGAACGAAACTGGAGGCACCTTATTCCTCATCCCATATGTCCAATATAGGAGAGAGGTCCTCGCATATCCGGTCGATCTCCAAGTACGTCTGGATGATCACCACATATTACCTTGTCTTGGGTGTACAGCCCAATCAAGACATCAATAATCATCCACACGATGTGAAAATCTCTGGTCTTCAACCATCGTCTTCACCATCGACTTATCGTCATATTAATTATTTAGAATGGGTATAAACCCGGTCTTTCCGAATAACTCGCGTATCGTATAAACAAGTGCTATAAAAACACAACATACGCTTCATTCCAATCTAGAATATTCTTTTATTCAAATATTATTTTCACAATTTAAACTAAATTAAGGTTTTCCAGACTAGTCGGGATTAGCGAACCTTACCGAAGTTATCGTTTATTTTTATTTCCCAATACCAACTTATTCATCCCATGGGGCAAAACTGGTAATACTCCATATCTAACACCACAGTATTATCGGTAAAATTAATTACCATTTCATGTTCAAATCTAATTAAAGATTTAACTATCGCTTGGAGCCAAACTGGCGATATTCATTTTCGATCATTTCCCAAATTTGATTATTTTATATTATCACATTGTCATTTCAATCTAATTAAAGATTCATTAAAACTCCAATTAGTTTTATTATTCCAACAATAGTTAATGATTATTTAACTTTGGGAAATCAAACATCCCGCATCGACAATTTACACCATACCATTTATTTCTGCCGATATATAACCTCTAAGCTCATACGTCTCAGAGAAGGGTGTTAAGCAAGAGAATGAATTCCCCGCCACCAAACTGATATATATTTAGCAGAGATCAACAATATAGTTCGAAATACAATTTTAGACATGTAATCCTATCTTTAATAGGGTTAAAGAACCAATGTCATTTAAAACACAGTTAACGATAAACCCCAAAATCACATTCCACTAATTATGGAATCTTCATGGAAAACAGATCAATATATATAATCGATATCATTTTCCGTATCCGACTAATAATATAAATGGAATAACGACAAAGCCTTTTAAATTCCATATATATTAACAGTCTTCTCCTCACTTCGATTATTACCTAATCGAATTCCATTCCATTCCAATTTATTTTATTAAATTGGAAAACTTTACTTTGGAAAATTCCATTAATCTTAGTTAAACGATTTATAAACTCCAAATCACATTTCACTATTAATCGGGTTAAAGAACGAATGTCACTAAAAACACAGTTCACAATAAATCCAATCCACATTCCATTTTATTCCAATTACTAAATATAATTGGAAACTCTAATCATCTTAATTAAAAGATTTGTTCTATTCACATGGGGTTTAAAAACAGTGTTACTGAAGACATCATTCACGACAAACCCAAAATCCAATTTAATATCAAATATAAGGCTCTGAATAGAAATTATATCGGCTTATATTCAATATCAAATTCTGAAACCAACACATATCGTACGGGGAATAACGATATATATCTATCTTCCAAATTCCTCCATAATATCCGTATATTCACGGAATTCAATATCGAAATATTTCGGAGTTATTTCTATTCAAATACCTTCCAATTTATATATTGGAAATTTCTGGTTATATTAAAACCCTTTGTAAATCCAATTTATTTATTTAAAAATTATTGGATTATCTTTCTAGTTAATAACTAGTTCATTTTGATAAAAATGTAATTTTATCTTTACCAACATGGAATTTTTCATCCAATTCTTTCCAAATCATTTATTATGATTTTACACAAATTATTAATATTTTTAATAATTTTATTAAGGCCTTTTCAGTCGATTTCCATAAACGGTCATCAAACTGCATCCATAACGACCTTTTCCAAATTTTATTTGGACATAATTTCAAATCTAACCATTAGATTTCAAATCTCTTATAATCATTCGAAAGATCTTTTCGATACGAACCCAACGGTTTCAGTTTTAGGAGAATCTGACGGTCGTATCTCTCGTAATATCAATTCGAAGTCAATGGTCGAAATTCGCGAATGGTCGTAGCGCGGCGCATTCTATTCATGCCATTAAATATGTATACTATATATATTATATGTATTTTATCGATTTCCATTTAAAACATATTTAATAAATTGTTTTAAATTCATTTTAAAAACGATTTCAACTTCATTTTCAAATTTAAATCAAAATTGAATACTCCTTATCATTTTAATATTTAAATGATAATATTTTTAAAATACATGATTTGAAATCAATTCTTTTCGATTTTTATTATAAAAATGAATAAAATCGATAAAAATCTCGTTCGCGTTAAAATGGCGAAAATATAATCAACACGGCTTCATATACTTCATTATTTTCGTGTCCATCCCTAATCGGACATCAAAATCATATTTTAATCCTTTACGGAATATTATTTTAAAATATTAGTTATTTTAAAATATTCGTTATTTTCTGAATTGGAATGAAACCCAATCAATTACCATAGATTTTATTTTTATGGATTTCCATACAACACATGTATATAACAACAATGATACACAATCATCCATCATCCAGAGTGCAATACTCAACTGCATAAGCATCAAATATAAATAATTAACGCTTACAACAGTCTGTCAACCAATCGATTGACATACAACTAAAAAATTAGGATTAATGTACGTCAAATATCAACCCAATACTCGTGTGGGGTTTCAACCATCAAATAATTATTATTATACATGCACTTGGGCGATGTGTAAAAATTATCGTTCCAATCGATATCACAAAAATAGGCGAGCATAAACAAGTCGTCCGACTTGTAAATGGATGTGTAAACTTATTTTTAACTATCCAATAAATATATAGTTTATAACTTTGCTTATAAAATTCTATACAATGCCTAAATAATTTTATTCATTGCAGTTATAAACTAAAAATAATATATTTAGCAAACTAATATTTATTCCATAACATAACCATTGTATATATCTCATATATATGTTAAAAATAATATTTTTAACTAGCTATTAATTTTTCTAACACATTTTAGAAAATTTCGGCAGTATGACGGCGCAATATTAAAAGCGGAATAAGGTCTAGCCTTATCCCTCACCTAATACTGGCTCGCGCCATACACAAACCAGTTCCAATCAATTCACAATCAATCCACAACCAATTATACAATAAACATCCAAATTTCGATAATACAATCCAAATCAAACATCATGGTTTGTACAATAAATAGTGTCGGGGGATTCTAAGCCCCATCTGCATCCTAAAATATATTTAACTGTAAATTAATTAGAGTGAGAAGGAGTTCTCACCATCTGATTTCCACTCCGTCAGTCTTTAATTTAACGGTTTGGATTTGGATTTGTTCCAGTGCATAGTGTTCTTCACCGTGATTCCAACGCAATCTGCTATATATATATTTAAAAATCACATTTTTATACTGCTACTATATATATATAAAAATCATATTTTCATTCTAAAATGATATATATAAAATCATATTTTTATTTTAAAATGATATATATATATAAAAATCATATTTTTATTCATATTTTTATTTAAGAATAAAAATCAGAAAAACTTACATATTTTTCTAGGGTTTCGGATTGAGGCGGAGGTGCGGAAGCCGGCTACTGGTGCCCTCGGCTTTAGCGACAGCGTTGGTGTGCTCGCGGGTTTCTGGGGTTCGCGGTATTCAGGTGGGAGGCGGGGAGTTCGACGGGGTGCGGTGCAGAAGGGCGAAGGTGGAGCAGAGGGGAGGGGGTCTTGGTCTTCGCGCTCGCACCTGGGGTCTCGCAGTGCTGGAGAAGGGGGGTGCGGGTTCTTCGATGCTGCAGAGGATGGGAGAGGAAAGGAGGGGGTCGACATCATTGACCGGGGCGGAGGGATGGCGACGAAGGTGGATCTGCGGTGTCGCCATTTTTTTTATTTTTTTATTTGAGAAAATTGATTTTGATTTAGGAGAAAATAGACTAGGTTAAAAGGAAAATTCTGACTGGTTATTAAATATAATTTATACTATTTATTCGAAAAAATAGGGTTTTTCTACCGAACTCCAAATCAAACCCAACAACTATCGCCTCCAGCTAAATACCCCCATTCCGGACACAATGGGATATGTTTCATAAGCCAATTCTTCTATTTCGATCAGTTTTTCTCAAAATTAAAATGTAAATCAATATATTGAATTTTAAACGTATATTTTAATTTACTGGGGCCACATACTGACTCCAAAAATTCCAGAAAAATAAATCTAGCTATGTTTGGACGATATGGTCCTAACAAAACTAATTTCGTCAAATCTGGAGACCGTTTGAAAATGGTCATTTTCCAGTCGATTAAATTCAAACTAAAATTATCAAACACGTTTAAATTCACCACGCTCACATATCAATTCCAAAAATTATGAAAATTGGCATATAGCAATAATTTGACATTCTAGATCCTACAAAAGTGGTTTCATCGAAAAAGGAGGTCGTTTGCAAAACATTATTTTTAAGGGCTATATATTATATTAAAATATATATAAATTCCATAGCGACTATTTCAAATTTTAAACTGGACATAACTTTCAATTTATATTATGAAATCTGGATTTTTCACATTCTTAGAAAGATCTAATTAAACAGATTCAAATATTTCTGGTTTTACTGAAATCCGATTTGTTTTGAATTCTGTACTATCATTTGAAATTTGAAATCAAATTTTCAAACTATCGCGTCATTTCAGGCTCGTTTTATAACTAAAATAAATTTATACGTTCTAACTTCGATTTAAATAAATTTTAAATCGTTATTATTTAAAACAAATCATTTTAAATATCTAAAATCTATAAAAATAACTAAAATAAAAATTTTAAATTGGTTCTGAAAATGCGGGTTGTTACAGACCCACTAAATGGCTTGCCTCCCAAAGTGGAAAAATCTTTACATAACTTGGCAAAGTCCATTCAAGGTGCCGGCAGAGGAACATCATTACCTAAAGCTACATCTGGAGTGGCATGAGGTCATTCTATTACCGACACCATCATAGCATCGAACATACCTATTAATTAGGGATGGCCACTCTCGATCCACCTTCGCCTTCCACTACTGACGTAGAGTTGTTCCTTGTTGTGTTTATAGCGGCTTGACTTGTTCTTAATTTGTAATAAGAATAACCAGTCTTGACTAAAAAAAGCAACAGC
Source organism: Allium sativum (assembly GCA_030737875.1). Lineage (NCBI taxonomy): Eukaryota > Viridiplantae > Streptophyta > Magnoliopsida > Asparagales > Amaryllidaceae > Allium > Allium sativum. The sequence continues at coordinate 208,747,200 of CM060925.1, forward strand.
TGTGCCCAAGTGAAACTACTATATGTACTATTATGTATAGTATAAATCAATATCATCTAAAAAACGTCTCTCTTACGCGTATACCATCCTACTAACTTGGGTTAAATCATATAACCCTCGCTCTGATATGAAATGTGACGACTGCCCCATGCCACTTTCATGTAAAAGAGGAACTAATGCTCTATAAACATGCAAAGCTGATATATCCTGACTTTCTACAATGATAAACAAACCAAACTTGTTATATATCTCGCAACGCATGGTTAAAGTATAATAAGAAATATAGACAGTAATATGGTCAGAATTGGCAGAATGAACAAAACAGTTGAAATATTATTGTATCACAGAGTCACGTACATGAAATCCTATATATTTGAATACATGTCATCCTCACGACATCCTTTAGATTATTATAATAACAATGAAAAGCAAATATATACAAATATAGCATTCGCCAAAGCTACTTCGAGCTCATCTTCAACTCAGCATCCTCGTATAACCTGGCCGAATATCTAGTATACACACTGACAGTGTCAATTTGTAAATGATAATGTTGAAAACACTTAAGTTAATAAGAGGGAACATAAAGCCCTAGGCGGACAATACTGGTGTTAGCGATAAGATCTATCAAAAGATGTACTGTAAAATATGTGAATATACAGGCTAAGTTTCATATATAATCTACTGTGCAGTTAAATCCCCGCTAAATCCTCACTATAGCTCATAGCTCTCTTCAACCGCTATGCAATTTCAATTTAGCGTTGATGAATAGTATATCTGCTTTTAACCCCATTATTTCTCGTTGCATCCACTAAATCAAGGCTTTTTAGCACCCGCTTTAGCAATATTTATATACAGGGATTGATTTGACTAGTTCTCTTTTAAAAAAACAATAAAGTTAGTGTGTATCGCTATTTTTAAGGCATAAGTGTCAAATATATTGTAGAAATCTATTGTAATCATCAAATCTAGTGTGTGTAACCATGATATTCTTTAATTTTATTATATAAAATTAATGTTAGTTTCTTTTACACATATAATGTGAGAACGATAAGTAATTAATTTTAAGTAGTTGGTTTCACATCTAATAAAGCTCTTTGCGCCTCTGCTATATCCTTGCTACTTCCCCGTTTTATCACCACTACACTTTTTTGCACCTCCACCGCGAAGCACTTTAACTGCCCAGCTGGCATGTCCCTACAACCAAAGAGTCAACACATAATATAAATAATATATGCCATTCAAAGTAAACAACAATAGAGGTAGGTATAATCATAAGATATGAGAATTTGCATAGCTTGTAACGGCCCTATTCTCCATCTCCTTCTTCAAGCTCTATAGGTGACAATCTACCCAAGAAATGAAGGTGAAAACAATCAAAGCAATCATATAAACTACCATTCAAATCCTGGTTATCGCCTTATAAAGCTGTAAATACATTGATTTCCCATATGGAAATCCTCGCTTAGCCTGATATCCCGACTCTTGTCGAACTCTGTGTTTACACCAACATGTGCTTGCCCCGCCTAGGTTATACCACCCAGGGTACATTATCTCCTGATCCTAATGAGCATTCTCACGATACCTCTACTTTGAGTCGATTAGAATTCTCCAAGCTATCAACGATTCATTAGCAATCCACTATTAGAGTTACTTCACTATGTCAACAGCTTGAGTCACCTCAGCTAATCCATTACCATGCAACTTTGTTACACCACGAACTACTTCCATTCTTACATTGTCGTTATACCACAAGCTATGTCCATAGCTTTTGTAACGACCCGGAAAATCTGAACCAATTTAAATTTTTTAAATTGGCTAAAATAGTGGATTTTAAATATTTAAAATAAATATTTTAAATAATAGCAATGAAAAGTGAGTCTGAATCGACGTTTGAAAACGAATATAATTAATTATAATTATAAACAAGGCCAAAAATGGCGTTGTAGTTTCAAAAATTGAATTCAAACTTTGTCGGACTGTACCGGGTGCAAAACAAAACGGATTTGAGTGAAACCAAAAATATTTAAATCTGTTAGTGAATACCTTTCTAAAGAATCTGAAAAATTGAAGTTTCATAGCGGAAAGCAAAAGTTATGGCCAAATGAATTTTCAGAAAGGTCGCTATGGAATTTATATAGCCCGTGAAATTGGTCATTTTGCAAACGACCTCGGAATTCGACGAAACCACTTTTGTTGGATCCAGGATGTAAAGTTATTGCTAGGTTTAAAATTTCATAATTTTTGAAGCTAGTATGTGAGCGTGGCAAAGGAAAACGTGTTTTGGTCAATTACAGTTAAATTGGATCGATCAGAAATGGGCCTTTTTGCAAACGATCTCAGAATTCGACGAAACTAGTGTTGTTGGGACTGTATCACCAAAACATAGCCAGATTTATTTTTCTGGAATTTTTCGAATCAGTTTGTGGCCCTGGCAAATTGAAATGTACGTTCAAATCAAATATCGAATGTTATATATTTTAATTTGAAGGAAAACTGACTGAAACAGTCGACTGGGCCTACGAAACATATCCCATTGTGTTCGGAATGGGGGTAAAACGCTAGGGACGACAGTCGTTGGGTTTGAATTGGGGTCCGTGTGTGAAAGGGGGTATTTTCGGATTTTTAAAATATATAAATATAAAAAAAAAACTGATTGGTCAGCAAACCTTTCTCTCTCCCCGATTATTATCGCGCACGACAGAAAGAGAGGCGCCACCTTCTCTCCACTGTTCCTCCTCATACACGCAAAATTAGACCCTGCTCCAGTTGGGAATTTTGTAGAGCTCGGAGAGATCTTCAAATCCATATAAAGTTTGGATTTTTTTCATCGCGTGGTTTGGGAGAATCGAGCTCGGGAAGTTCGGAGGTTTCCACCGCCGTTTCTCGCGCCTGCCGCCACTGAGCTGGGGCCCACCTCCGGCGAACCAGCGCCTCTCCTCCCCCTTCGACCTCGCACAACCCGATCGTGAAACCGTTACTCCGTTTGAATGCAAATTCAAAACCTAGTTTTGAACGATTTCTGAAAGGTACGGCTTGTTTTATTTTCAATTGTTTTAACACCTTTAAAGCATTGCAAACTTTGAAAAATCATATATTTTTTGTTTCTTGACGAAATTCAGTGAAACAAGAGACAATGGACTCGTGTGGACATCTTCTACATTCTAGAAGAGACCGCATATTTTTCTGAGCCTTCTGCTATTTTTGGTGGAGTGGAACCCAATGTGAGATTTCTAATTTATAAACGATATGGAAAACGACGATGTATAAATTATACAGTCGATGTATGGGTTATATAAGCGTTGTAAGCGTTGTATAAGTTGTACGTTCGATGTATAAGTTATATATGCGTTGTAAAAATTATATATGTGTTGAAATAGAAGTGAATTGCTATATATATATATACGCCCCTCGTCCACAAACCATGGACGATATTTATTGGTTGTGATTGGTGTGAAAATTGATTGATAGCGAATGACTGATTGGGATTGTTTGTGGTTGATATTGATTGATTGTGGTTGAAAAATACCCGTTTGTGGTTGAGAAATATTTGGTTGAAACCACATAGGATTAGTTTGTGGAAATGAAATAAATATACATGCCGCCTGCGTGCGAACTAGATGCATGAGTCCCCATTGTCAAAAACCGCAAGATTTTAAGGTAGAGCGAGGAGCCGTACTAGGGACGGTCCCGGTTTTAACTACCCTGCCGTTATGCTGCCGAAATTTTGAATAATATTCATGTGTTTGAATTATTTTCATTTGTTGAAACTATATTTATTCGTTGAATAGAAAACCTCCATGTGTGGAAACGATATTCATTTGTTGAGTTGAAATTCATGTGTTGAATGGTATTCATATTTTGAAATAAATTGTTTTATAATAAAAATCACATTTTTATCATCTATACGAACTATATAAAATAATCTTGTTTTGAAAGAAATTGTTTTATAATAAAAATCCTATTTTTATTACCTATATTAACTATATAAAATAATAGTGTTTTGAAACAAATTGTTTTACAATAAGAATCACATTTTTATTATATACATGAGTTGTCAAATATAGTGAAGTGTTGAAATAGAAGACAGTTTGATAAAAATATCATTTTTATCAAAAGTATGAAATTCATATGGTTTTGAAATCGAAGAATCGATATATATATTTAAATAGAATTGAAATATATCGAATAACGACGCGGCAGTTCGTATTTTGAAACCGTGATTTCAAACGATTAGTACGGGAGATCCAACCATCGGGTTTTCCTGAAATCGCAACCATTGGATTCGCTTTGGAAATATCTTTCCAACGACACCAACTTTGTAAAAATCCAACGGTTGGATTGTCTGGAATGTTTAATTCAAATCTGAAGAAAAACAGCGCCAGAACCGATTATATATATATATATATATAAATATAATTATATTTAATCCAATAACGACGCTGTAGTTCGTATTTTGAAATCGAAACTTCAAACGATTATACCGGGAGATCCGACTGTCGGATTTTCCCGAAACTGGAACCGTTGGATTCGTTTTGAAAAGATCTTTCTAATGATGTAAATTTTGTGAAGATCCAACGGTTAGATTTTCAGATATGTGTAAATCAAATCTGGAGAAAAACAGCGTCACGGCCGCGTTATGGCCCGAAGCGTCGTTTTGAATAAATTGCTATTTTAAAATAAATAAAAATAGCGATAAATCGTTATAAAATATTATAAACGATATGAATGTGAAATTTAGAAATTAACTGAAGGTTGGCTAAGTCGAATGGTTTCCTGGGTGTTGATCTGATGTTGGTTTCGGCCTTCGGGTTAATATTTGGGAAATCGTTCCCTTACTGATTGATGGTTAGTGACTAATGAATTGAAATGATGTGTGTGTATGTTAGTGTTGCACTTGTTTATTATATACGCGAGTTGCTCAGAAAGACCGGGTTGATCCCATTCTGAATAACTGAATCGATGATAAGAAATCGAAGATGAAGACGATGGTCGAAGACCGAAGATGTTCACCTCATTTGGATGGTAACCGAGGTCCTGATTGGGAGGCATCCCGAAATATGGATAATGAGTGGTGATCGTCCAGACGTACGTGGTGATCGATGGGTTTGCGAGGTATATAGTACCTCCGGTTTCGTTCAGACCCAGAACGGACTTGTAAATGGACTATGTGTCTGACATTGGATTTTATTCTGTGTTGATTGATCTCTGTTAAATATACATCTGTTTAGCAGCGGAGAATTTATTCTTTTGCTTAACGCCCTTCTCTGAAACGCACGAGCTCAGAGGTTGTATATCGATGGACATCAGTCGCTTGGCATGAATTGCTAGTGTGGCATGCCTAAGTGGCAAATGATCAGGGCTTCTGTTGAAAAGCAAAGTCTTGTGGTGATGATCAAAGCACCGCCTGTGTGGCGTAGCTTTGTGTATAACGTGAATTCACGAACCTCACACCCGATATGAACCAGAAACGGGAGGATGGACCTCAGGGAGGACATGCGTTTCTTCCTAGCTAGAAGTGGCATCAGTGGTTTTACACGCCCTGACGAGTTTGACTTATGTGGTTGTTGCTGTTGCGAGGCGCCTCGGTTTGATCGGACGATCCGGGTCCGATGGAGTCATTCGTTGGCTCACTTATGCCCCATAGGGCGGGGAAACGCATTGTTCAGGAATTTTAATCCACATCGGTGGACCGGCCCTGACGATCCAAGGGCCCACCTGAGTCTGGGTCCTGAGGCTCTGGCTAGGCAGTCTCGAAGTCAGTAAGGACTATCTTTTGCCTTGGTTCATGACGGAAATCCAATTTCCAAATACGACATCGTGCGGTTTTGATTGTATACCTATATTTGGCGACATAGTGGCATAGGACGCTCATGTCGTCTTTGATTGATAGTTATGATTGGAAATTGTTTTTGAAACATATAAACACTAGTAGTAATATCAACTGCTTTTGTTTTATTCGTATCAAGCATATTTTGGCCATTATAAGGTAAAACTCTATCCTCCGGTTTGCGTTGCATTGTGTGATGGGAACTGAGTCTTATAATGGCTTCATTTTTATAAAAAGCATTGCGATGTTTAAAAGAAAGATTTGTTTTAGAGCACTGGCGATCCAATGGAGTAAACCCGTTCCACGACAGTGGCGTGGTCCTGTGATTAGCCATATTTTTAATGTGTTGAGTTGATTTCTCATACCAGTCCCATGACTGACTCGTAGTTTGTTTCACTTTCAAACTCGGGTGCCCCTTTTTCTACATGGGCAGCCTTGTATTCAGGTTTTAGCTGGCTTTCTCTGGATAGCTGGAGCTGAAGATGGATTCTATCATTTATCTCTTTTTATGCTGTTCAACTCCTATTGTACATTATGTTTGTTTTTCCGCTGTAGACATATATGTATAGTTGAACTGTATTTGTACTAAGTAAGATCTTGTACTGTGTAACTCTGATGATTACTTTTATCCAGTATATTCTATTGTTCATTATCTGGTGTATTTATTTAATTCTGTTCTGCTATTATCTGTTTCTGTGTTATATTCCAAAGATTATCCTTGTCTCCGTCTGTATGGGAAATGGGGTCGTCACATCGTGGTATCAGAGCTTTGGTTAAGCTTAGTTCTGGAGTATAACATATAACGAATTCGTCAGAAATAGAACCAGTAGTGTTCTAGGACGGGTAACTCTATACAGATAGGATCAGTAATATCCTAGTATGAGTAAAGCAGAATGGAATTACACCTCGATAGACCGTGCCGATCTCCTTCTTGTTGGGTCGAACCCAGTAATAGACTTGTGTTGGGGCCAGATATGATTCGAAAAGCTGTCGACAAAGTCGATTTTATTAAGAAACGATTACTGGCCGCTCAAAGCCGACAAAAGAGCTATGCCGATAGGAGAAGAAGAGATATATCATTTGCTGTTGGCGACTATGTATATTTGAAAGTATCACCGATGAGAGGAGTTATCCGGTTCGGTAAAACTGGAAAGTTAGCGCCCAAATTCATTGGTCCGTTTCCTATTCTGGAACGGATTGGAACTCTCTCTTATAGGATTAAATTGCCTGACTAGTTGCCTGGAGTTCATGATGTATTTCACATATCTCAACTTCGAAAGCACGTTCATGATCCAGACTTGATCGTGGAAGAAGCAGCTCAACAGGATATTGAAATTACTCTAGAATTAGCTGTGAGAAGAGAGCCACTCAAGATCATTGGCAAAGAAACCAAAGAACTGAGGAACAAGAAGGTTCACTTAGTCAAAGTGCAATGGAGTGGAGATCTGCGAGATTGTACTTGGGAAACTGAGGAGAGCATTCAGAAAGCCTATCCTAGATGCCGAGTGGATATCTCTGATTGACTCCGGTGCAAGGTACATTTACCATACTTTGCATTACCAATTAGTTCTCTACTCTGTTGTTATTTTCTTTCCATGGATGTGCACTTTTAATTCTATAGTCTAAATGATTTTTAAAGAATATAGGAATTGATTTGTATGATTTTGAAAAGTTAACAACAATTTGATTGTTGTTTGTGTTGTGTGATAGTAAATTAGATTAATTAAATTATTGAAATGATAGTTAATTTAATTAATAAGAGAATGAATGGTAGAATTTATTCAATTATATCACACATTTAACTGATTAGAAAATAGATAGAAATATATACATGTGCATTATATATGTTTGAACAGGTAAATGGATAGCTGTTGAGTAAAGATTTTATTTGCGTGCCCGACAAATAGGTAAACCTTAATGAGTTGGATGCGAAATATTATTATATCAACTCCTGTGAATGCTATTGGATGCGGAGTGCTGGTTGTTCTGTGTGAAATAATATACATCGCCTTAGGATAGTAACAATTAATTTTGAACTACATTACATGGCATACTTCAGAAGATAGGCATACTTCATCATATACCACATAAGCATTCGGAGCTTGTGTGACGAGGTGGAAGATTTACCATACGAGCGAGAGGCTTGTATGGCGATGACTATATTTTACAGGTTGAACTGATGACTGATATGGACTATTTAAATTGTAAAGATAAAATTGCCAGATTAATAAAAAAAACCACACGGGTCTGGAGTTGACAATAATCACGTCTCTCTAGTTATTAGATACGGCACATGGACTATTTATTTCCCACACGGGACGAGGTGACGAGGATTTATCCTCTGGAGCATTTAAAATACACACTCCCTCAGGCTTTGACAGGGTGACGAGAATTTATTCTCTGGAGTTATTATCAATACACGCTCCCCTGTAAACACCAGAATATATCACTATAAATATGTGTATGCTTATTAGGATTTATTGGGTACCTAATACGGCCTAATAAATTTCCAAACCTCTCCCCATACAAAGGAGGTTATGGCTGAATTTTTCGAAAATTCCGGGTGTTAGCCAAATTTTTGAAGAATTTGAAAATTCTCAGAAACTGAAAAGTTGGAGAATGAAAGCCAGATTGAACGTAGAGTTGATTAATCAAACCACTTTCGACTTTGTTCCTTTTCGGGGACAAAAAGTTTTAAGTGGGGGAGATTGTAACGACCCGTAAAATCTGAACCAATTTAAAATTTTTAAATTGGCTAAAATAGTGGATTTTAAATATTTAAAATAAATATTTTAAATAATAGCAATGAAAAGTGAGTTTGAATCGACGTTTGAAAACGAATATAATTAATTATAATTATAAACAAGGCTAGAAATGGCGCTGAAGTTTCAAAAATTGAATTCAAACTTTGTCGGACTGTACCGGGTGCAAAACAAAACGGATTTGAGTGAAACCAAAAATATTTAAATCTGTTAGTGAATACCTTTCTAACGAATCTGAAAAATCGAAGTTTCATAGCGGAAAGCAAAAGTTATGGCCAAATGAATTTTCAGAAAGGTCGCTATGGAATTTATATAGCCCGTGAAATTGTTCATTTTGCAAACGACCTCGGAATTCGACGAAACCGCTTTTGTTGGATCCAGGATGTAAAGTTATTGCTAGGTTTCTAATTTCATAATTTTTGAAGCTAGTATGTGAGCGTGGCAAAGGAAAACGTGTTTTTGGTCAATTACAGTTAAATTGGATCGACCAGAAATGGGCCTTTTTGCAAACGGTCTCAGAATTCGACGAAATTAGTTTTGTTGGGACCGTATCGTCAAAACATAGCCAGATTTATTTTTCTAGAATTTTTCAAATCAGTTTGTGGCCCTGGCAAATTGAAATGTACGTTCAAATCAAATATTGAATGTTATATATTTTAATTTGAAGGAAAACTGACTGAAACAATCGACTGGGCCTACGAAACATATCCCATTGTGTTCGGAATGGGGGTAAAACGCTAGGCACGACAGTCGTTGGGTTTGAATTGGGGTCCGTGTGTGAAAGGGGGTATTTTCGGATTTTAAAAATATATAAATATAAAAAAAAAATCTGATTTGTCAGCAAACCTTTCTCTCTCCCCATTATTATCGCACACGACGGAAAGAGAGACGCTACCTTCTCTCCTCCGTTCCTCCTCCTACACGCAAAATTAGACCCTGCTCCAGTTGGGAATTTTGTAGAGCTCGGAGAGATCTTCAAATCCATATAAAGTTTGGATTTTTTCATTGTGTGGTTTGGGAGAATCGAGCTCGGGAAGTTCGGAGGTTTCCACCGCCGTTTCTCGCGCCTGCCGCCACTGAGCTGGGGCCCACCTCCGGCGAACCAGCGCCTCTCCTCCCCCTTCGACCTCGCGCAACCCGATCGTGAAACCGTTACTCCGTTTGATCGCAAATTCAAAACCTAGTTTTGAACGATTTCTGAAAGGTACGGCTTGTTTTATTTTCAACTGTTTTAACACCTCTAAACCGTTGCAAACTTTGAAAAATCATGTCTTTTTCGTTTCTTGACGAAATTCAGTGAAACAAGAGAAAGTGGACTCGTGTGGACGTCTTCTACATTCTAGAAGAGACCGCATATTTTTCTGAGCCTTCTGCTATTTTTGGTGGAGTGGAACCCAATGTGAGATTTCTAATTTATAAACGATATGGAAAACGACGATGTATAAATTATATAGTCGATGTATGGGTTATATAAGCTTTGTACACCTCATGTATAAGCGTTGTATAAGTTGTACGTTCGATGTATAAGTTATATATGCGTTGTAAAAATTATATATGTGTTGAAATAGAAGTGAATTGCTATATATATATATATATATATATATATATATATATATATACGCCCCTCGTCCACAAACCATGGACGATATTTATTGGTTGTGATTGATGTAAAAATTGATTGATAGCGAATGATTGATTGGGATTGTTTGTGGCTGATATTGATTGATTGTGGATGAAAAATACCCATTTGTGGTTGAGAAATATTTGGTTGAAACCACATAGGATTAGTTTGTGGAAATGAAATAAATATACATGCCGCCTACGTGCGAACTAGATGCATGATTCCCCATTGTCAAAAACCGCAAGGTTTTAAGGTGGAGCGAGGAGCCGTACTAGGGACGGTCCCGGTTTTAACTACCCTGCCGTTATGCTGCCGAAATTTTGAATAATATTCATGTGTTTGAATTATTTTCATTTGTTGAAACTATATTTATTTGTTGAATAGAAAACCTCCATGTGTGGAAACGATATTCGTTTGTTGAGTTGAAATTCATGTGTTGAATGGTATTCATATTTTGAAATAAATTGTTTTATAATAAAAATCACATTTTTATCATCTATACGAACTATATAAAATAATCTTGTTTTGAAAGAAATTGTTTTATAATAAAAATCCTATTTTTATTACCTATATTAACTATATAAAATAATAGTGTTTTGAAACAAATTGTTTTACAATAAAAATCACATTTTTATTATATACATGAGTTGTCAAATATAGTGAAGTGTTGAAATAGAAGACAGTTTGATAAAAATATCATTTTTATCAAAAGTATGAAATTCATATGGTTTTGAAATCGAAGAATCGATATATATATATATATATATATATATATATATTTAAATAGAATTGAAATATATCGAATAACGACGCTGCAGTTCGTATTTTGAAACCGTGATTTCAAACGATTAGTACGGGAGATCCAACCATCGGATTTTCCTGAAATCGCAAACGTTGGGTTCGCTTTGGAAATATCTTTCCAACGGCACCAACTTTGTAAAAATCCAACGGTTGGATTGTCTGGAATGTTTAATTCAAATCTGAAGAAAAACAGCGCCAGAATCGATTATATATATATATATAATTATATTTAATCGAATAACGACGCTGCAGTTCGTATTTTGAAATCGAAACTTCAAACGATTATACCGGGAGATCCGACCGTCGGATTTTCCCGAAACTGGAACCGTTGGATTCGTTTTGAAAAGATCTTTCTAATGATTTAAATTTTGTGAAGATCCAACGGTTAGATTTTCAGATATGTGTAAATCAAATCTGGAGAAAAACAGCGCCACGGCCGCGTTATGGCCCGAAGCGTCGTTTGAATAAATTGGCTATTTTAAAATAAATAAAAATAGCGATAAATCATTATAAAATATTATAAACGATATGGATGTGAAATTTAGAAATTAACTGAAGGTTGGCTAAGTCGAATGGTTTCCTGGGTGTTGATCCGATGTTGGTTTCGGCCTTCGGGGTTAATATTTGGGAAATCGTTCCCTTACTGATTGACGGTTAGTGACTAATGAATTGAAATGATGTGTGTGTATGTTAGTGTTGCACTTGTTTATTATATACGCGAGTTGCTCAGAAAGACCGGGTTGATCCCATTCTGAATAACTGAATCGACGATAAGAAATCGAAGATGAAGTAGATGGTCGAAGACCGGAGATCTTCACCTCGTTTGGATGGTAACCGAGGTCCTGATTGGGAGGCATCCCGAAATATGGATAATGAGTGGTGATCGTCCAGACGTACGTGGTAATCGATGGGTTTGCGAGGTATATAGTGCCTCCGGTTTCGTTCAGACCCCGAACGGACTTGTAAATGGACTATGTGTCTGACAATGGATTTTATTCTATGTTGATTGATCTCTGTTAAATATACATCTGTTTGGTAGCGGAGAATTTATTCTTTTGCTTAACGCCCTTCTCTGAAACGCACGAGCTCAAAGGTTGTATATCGATGGACATCAGTCGCATGGCATGAATTGCTAGTGTGGCAAGCCTAAGTGGCAAATGATCAGGGCTTCTGTTGAAAAGCAAAGTCTTGTGGTGATGATCAAAGCACTGCCTGTGTGGCGTAGCTTTGTGTATAACGTGAATTCGCTAACCTCACACCCGATATGAACCAGAAATGGGAGGAAGGACCTCAGGGAGGACATGTGTTTCTTCCTAGCTAGAAGTGGCGTCAGTGGTTTTACACGCCCTGACGAGTTTGACTTATGTGGTTGTTGCTGTTAAGAGGCGCCTCGGTTTGATCGGACGATCCGGGTCCGATGGAGTCATTCGTTGGCTCACTTACGCCCCATAGGGCGGGGAAACGCATTGTTCAGGAATTTTAATCCACATCGGTGGACCGGCCCTGACGATCCAAGGGCCCACCTGAGGTTGGGTCCTGAGGCTCGGGCTAGGCAGTCTCGAAGTCGGTAAGGACTATCTTTTGCCTTGGTTCATGACGGAAATCCAGTTTCCAAATACGACATCGTGCGGTTTTGATTGTATACCTATATTTGGCGACATAGTGGCATGGGACGCTCATGTCGTCTATGATTGATAGTTATGATTGGAAATTGTTTTTGAAACATATAAACACTAGTAGTAATATCAAATGCTTTTGTTTTATTCGTATCAAGCATATTTTGGCCATTATAAGGTAAAATTCTATCCTCCGGTTTGCGTTGCATTGTGTGATGGGAACTGAGTCTTATAATGGCTTCATTTTTATAAAAAACATTGCGATGTTTAAAAGAAAGATTTGTTTTAGAGCACTGGCGATCCAATGGAGTAAACCCGTTCCACGACAATGGCGTGGTCCTATGATTAGCCATATTTTAAATGTGTTGAGTTGATTTCTCATACCAGTCCCATGACTGACTCGTAGTTTGTTTCACTTTCAAACTCGGGTGCCCCTTTTTCTACACGGGCAGCCTTGATTCAGGTTTTAGCTGGCTTTCTCTGGATAGCTGGAGCTGAAGATGGATTCTATCATTTATCTCTTTTTATGCTGTTCAGCTCCTATTGTACGTTATGTTTGTTTTTCCGCTGTAGACATATATGTATAGTTGAACTGTATTTGTACTAAGTAAGATCCTATACTGTGTAACTCTGATGATTACTTTTATCCAGTATATTCTATTGTTCATTATCTGGTGTATTTATTTAATTCTGTTCTGCTATTATCTGTTTCTGTGTTATATTCCAAAGATTACCCTTGTCTCCATCTGTACGGGAAATGGGGTCGTCACAACTTTATTACACCGTGAGCTAAATCCATCATTATGTAGTGCCATTACGCCATGAAACGTCTCTCCATCATAGAGTTATGTTACACCATGAGCTATTCATAGTCTCTCTTCAAACCCACTCTATATCTGAGACTTCATTCGAATAGTACATTGCTTGATCACGCTGTAATTATCAAAACAGAGAAGGATTTGATAAGCGATGACCTCCAACGAAAGCACAAAGCCCCTGCTTTCAACCCTGTAGAACTCATGTCCATTGCATACAATTTGATGGACCAGTGTCATCTATTCCCATATGGACTAGTGTCAGTCCATACACTTAGTCAAATTCTAGCCAAATATACTTTGGGTCCTCTAGGCTTCCCTCGAGTTTTCTCTGTTTAATGCCAGTCCATTAACTCCCTATCATGAGCCTTTTCATATTGGTTCATCATCTCTTCACGTCATACGAGTCACATGCAAAGTCCAAACTTAGCCAAAAGCTTGTACATGCACTTTGGAGCCTCGTCTTAAAACCTCAAGTCCCCAACTTACTCCTTTATGGATAAGTGTCAATCAATAGAATATGGACCATTGTCGGTTCATATACTTAACCTTTTTTGAGACTAATTTTTTTGGGTGTCTTCTAAATTCTACCCTTCAAGTTTCGTATGATTCCGACGAACTTTGACCCCGATATGCTTTAATCTTCGTTCCAACTCCTAATTATGACAACTTTTTATGCACAAAATCAAGTATTTTTAGAGAACCTCAAATTATCCCAAAACCAGTTGGCAATGTCAGTGGTGAACTCCTAATGTTTATTCTGGATTTATTTTATAAATTCCCCGGTGTGGGACTTGTCTCAACATACCGCTGCCCGTGTGACAAGATTAGGGTGATGTGAGAAAGTGTGGATTGTGCACACGAATTAAACCTTGCTCCGATGCCATGTTAGAGAACCCGAACTTATCACAAAACCAATTGGTAATGTGAAGGGTGAACTCTTAATGTTTATACTAGATTTTTTTAATAAATTCCTCGGTGTGGGACTTGTCTCAACAAGTATAACATCCAAAGAAGCATTTCAACAATTCAATTAACAAGCATATGAATCAATAATCATAAGTAAACACCTAAATACATGGAAACCATTGATTAATCATTCATATGCATAGATCTAGTGTGAATCTACATACTAATTAATCTAACTTATCATTTGAATCCACTATATGTCTAGTTAGGCTATCCTAAGTGTCCAAAAATTGAAATGAACATAGATGATCATGTTTTAGGGTGATTTAACATGCATATGTGATAAAAACAATTAATCTAAACATACAATGCAATATAGTCTAATTTAACAAGAGATCAAAATCACTTACCAAAACAACAAATCTATGTAGAATAATGTAAGATCGATTCGAGACAGCAACAAAATAAGGAAAACGGACCTTTAAATAATCTAGATTGCAGATCAATGAAGATTTAATCTCTCCCATGTGTTTGGATGAGATTAGAAGTGTATTTAATGTGATTTAGGATTTAGGACGAAGAACTAAAGTAAATCATAGTTCTTTGACTGCTAGGGAAACGAGGAGAAAATATTAACCTAATCTCCTTCGGTCCATATTGTAGGATCTAAATTAACCCTAGAAGGGGGGTGAATAGGGTTTATCGCAGATTTTCACAGAGTAATTAAATAATAACAGCACAGATAATAATCAGAGTAAATGCGGAATATAAATAACACACAGATATACCCAGCTTTGGCAATACCCTGCCTACTGCTGCATTCCCCAAGGTTTCTACTAGGAGTTAAAACAATCTCTACGCTTAGAATCCCCTGTAAACTCGCGACACTCGCTCCCAACTATTCTTAACCCTACGCTCAAAACCCTGCATTGGTTTCTATCCCCGAAACCAGATTTCCCCGAATTACAAATCCCGTAATTCGTCTCCCTAGTTTTAGAGACAAACTAGAAAACTCTAAAGACGAATACAAATTTAAACCAATAAAAAAACAATTTAAAAAGAAACTTTAAACAAAACCCTAGTTTGTTTTAAATAAAACACTAAAGTTCTTATCCCCTTTGAATAAAAACCCTAGTTTTAGTCCTTAGCCCTTTTCATTAACTTGGTCGACCACTTCTTATTTGCTTCACCCCTTTTCACTTGAGCCCGATCACTTTTGTCACTCTCTGAAAAATGGTGGCTTGAAAATAGGGTTTCTCCAAATCCCTAAATCGCGATGGCTTTTCTGATGCTTGAAATCTCTTGACGTTCTTGATCAATCTCTGGTTCTCCTCTCTTCACGATTTGGAAATTTGTTGATTTATGGTTTCGATTCTTCTTGGATTAGAAGCTGCAATTCTTCGTTATGATCCAAGTTATTTGTTATTGCTCCGGTATGATTTTTAAATTCAATTTGTTGCTTTTAATTTCTTCGAACTTGGATGCCTGAAAGCCAATGATGATAGGTGTATTTATAGGATAAGGATCCATAAAAAATCTCTGATTTCGATGTATGGACTTGGTCTACGATTGTTGCGGGAATTTTTGTTGTTGAAATCCTTAGCTTTGAATTGTGGATATTGAAATCTTCAAACTTGTTCTAGAATTTGCGAGGTTACTGGAAACTTTGATTGAGTCTTTTTGAAAAAATCCCATGTATATTTTTTTCAAAACAAAACATGTGATAGTTCTGGATTTTTAAACTTTGCCAACGAATAGATTTCCCCCTTTTGAATTTAAAGCCCTAGTTTTGATTGAATAAGTCAATTCTGGAAATATTCCTGTACTTATTCTTTTCCATGAAAATGTTTACTGATATTTTTTAACCGATTAAAAACTTTTTTAATTGATAAGAAAAAATTCCACCCTGTCTTGCTACTCAACTTTTAACAGATACTGAACTTGATACTTGCCTTGCTGAAAACTAAGAACTGATGCTTTAACTTGAAAAATTTAAACTCTAGTTTTTTAATCATTATACAGCTCATTGTCCTATGCTTTAGAAACTGATACTTTTGCTTGACATCGGCTTGCACACTGACTTTGAATTGATGCTTCATGTGGTCTTGCCATTTTACCATGACCTATAAAACTGTTTTTCTTGCATTTGTGTTGACCCTGGACCAATGTTTAAAACCTGCAATGTATTGTACACACATACACACAAAAAAAACTATCTCAATGTTGTGTTTTTTTCATGACTACACTGTTTCACTCATGTTTATTTGCCTTGAGACCATGTTGTTTCACTTGATAATCTGCTTTGCCCTTGTTGTTGCATGGTATGACTTATACACTATATTTATTGAAATACACTTGGTGCACCACAAAAAAACTTCCTTGTATTGTGGCACAATGAAGCTTGACTTTCTCATATGCAAGCAAGCCTGTTTTGGTTTCTTGTTGCTATTACTTTGCAAATAAAGGTGTACCCATTCATGAAATTGTTGTTACTTGAGTTACCCTGGCATGTGCTTGCATTCATGTAATTGTAGCTCCATTCTCCACACTGCCTGCATGAGTGCTCACTTGCCTTGCATTTTGTGATCTTGTTGCTGTTAATTGATCATCATGTGCAGTTTTGACTGATCTGTGTACAACTGAGTTGTTTGAACATCATTTGGCATTTTTCTTGTATTGTTGTGAGGCTGCCAAGAATGTGATCACTGATTTGTGTCCATTCACCATTGTACCTTAGTTGTATTTCTACTTGACCATGATTTTGCTTTACTTGGGCTGCTCCTATACTTGCTGCGCCATTGTGCTCGGCCATTGTTCTAAGTACTTCTTGCAACTGAATTGAACATGAAGTTAAGCTCCATTGTGTCGATCCTCTAGTTTTGCCATCATGTGTTTCGACCATTTTTGTTGTGTTCATGTGCATGTAAATCATATTTTGACATTTTGCTCGATCACTCATGTCTTGTATCTTGACTTTTGATTTTGCTTATGATTTTCTTTCATGTGTGCACTGAGTCGAGATGTTCCACGTGGCTACTCCTCAGTTGCTCGCTGATTGGCGAGGCAGTGCACACGTGTATATTTATACATGTGTGTACATGCAGCCATCAGTCAATTCTTCCTGTCACTGCATATCAAACCAAGTCTAGAAAAATGATGAGAAACACACCGTAATTCTGAGGCAAATAAAATTTTAAAATAAATTTTTGTTTGTTTGTTTATAATTTTATTTTTATTCCAGTTTACTGCGTGTGTGTTTTTGTGACAGGTATAGAGATGACTGGACTGGATTGGTGCACGAGAAGATTCAGAAGACTAAAGGCAGAGTGTCAGTGCGTGTGTATATGTAAATATACTGAGTGATGAGTGATGTATGTAATGAGGAATTTCTGTATTGATTATAGACGTGAATAAAAATTGTACTATTATTTGTAATAAACAAATTGATTGAAATAAAATATGTTTTTTTTGTTCAATTCAATCTGTCAATTTTTATTTGAATCTTTTAATAGTACAATTTCTGTGATGTGTTAAATGTGTCTTGTCAGAAATATTCAAAACTTATTTAAGTGAATTGTGAGTAGTGGATTAATGAATACGTACTATTTCAACTGGAGAAATAAAATATTTATTCGAATAAAAACACTGTTTGTATATTCAATTCTGTATAGTAGTGTTCTATTCAATAAATATTTATTTCTGTGTGTAAAATATAGAATAGTACTGCTTACAAACACATTTATAAAATAATATATATGTATTTGTTATCATCAAACAAAAATCATATCGTTATACTCAACAATCTCCCCCTTTTGATGATGACTAACATATACAAGATTTTGAATGTGTTAAATGTGTTTGTACGTGAAATAAATTACTCCCTCTATTTGTTTACTCCCCCTACAACTGAACTCCCCCTATATATGTGGAAATATAAATAATGAAATTTAATTGATAATTTTTCCTCTAGATATTTAATTTCCAATCTTAAAATATTTTTGAATTATATACCCATCAATCAAAATCTTGACAATTCTCCCCCTTTTGTTATCATCAAAAGGATAATAGAAACTGAAATAGTGATGAATATAGACTAAAAAATATAAATTCAAATCAAGAGAGAGAATATGTATAGTAAAACCCATTTAATCAAACAAAAATCATAATAATCTTTAAATCAGAAGCAAATTTCACTTTCAGAATGAATGGATTTACAATGGATTTTATAGAATGAGAAGAGTTCAATGAAAATTGAATATTTGAATATGAATTTCAAAGATTTTAAATTTGCTCAAAAAATGTGTTAAGCGCTTCCTAACCACGCATAGCCCAAAGGTCTTGTAAATGGGGTTAGTAGTAACTTAACTTTATCCTCTCTAATGAGTTCCATCTATGCACAGCCCAAAGGTCTTTTAAGTGAGAATGGAAGCACATAGAAATTAAGGTAATTCACCCACGCATAACCGCGAGGACTTTTAAATGGGAGTGAATACCAAGGATAAATTATTTATTTGTTTATTTTTATTTTATTTTTAATTCCAAGAATAATTAGAACTCCCCAAATTAAATAAAACCATGATGAATGACAGAAATATGGTAGATATATAAGATGGTCGTGAAATAAGCTCTAATTCAAAGATATTATAAAATCTGTCCAATCATCATGAGATTTAAAATAACATCTCCTCTAGTTATGAATTATATCATAGTCACAACTCATCACAATTTCATAAATCTATTAATAATTTTGATGAGTCACAAAACGGTTCAAATTAATCAATAATTTCAATTTTTGAATAAATAATCAAAAGCAATTGTAAAATTGAAAATATCAATTTCAAGAGAAGTTTTTGAAAATATCAATGCAAGTTTCAAAATCTGTTTCAAAAATCAATCAGTAGAATATGGAATTTTCTAATATTTTTAACACTGATTGCTCCTAGACAATTTTAAAAACACTTATATATTTAATTCAAATTGTCTATGGAAATTAAAGATATTTAATCACTGATTTTTCAACTCATCATCCAATCACCAAGGTATTCAAACAAATCAAATCAATTTCCTTATCAGAGCAGCATAAGATCATTTTTAAAGTAAGAATCACAAGTGAACTTTTCAGAGAATTTTTAAACAAGCACAAGAAACATTCAATATCAAATCTGAAGATAATTATTTGAAAATCACTTGAAAAAAACCAAACTTTTTTAATCTAAGAATTTCAACAATCAATAACAAATGATTTGAAAATCAGCTAAGTAAAAAATAAAGAAAATAAAAGAAATAAAAACTAAAAAAGGAAAATAAACTACAAAAGGAATAAAAATAAAAATACGAGTTTAGAGATCATACCTGAATTACCATAATCGATGTGATCCAATGAATCTCCAACTCTGGATCTATGGCTAAGGAACTTCAAACAATTCAATGAAATAGAACAATTTGAATTTTTATCTATTAAGCACAATTTTTCCTTAGCCTATCCCCGGTACCTAAATTTTAATAGGATCGAGTGGTCGAACAAAAAATGTTTTACCACTCTTATCTTCGTTTACACGTTTTGGTACCCAAACCCATTTATATAACAATCCACTACTATCCACTAGCGTATCCTTTGGAACCGAAATTCGTTTAGATTTATTCAAATTCATTTTGTTATTTTTTGGAATCCAAATTGAATTGTTTCTAAATGAGTTTTCATATCGTTCATGATTTAAAAACCCTTTGAAATTATTAGAGTTCAAAATTTCAATTTGATCAATTTCAAAGCCATTTAAAGGATTTTTAAAATCATTAGGATTTTGTTTTTCAACTGGATAAAATCCAAAACCAAGTCCCTTTTTATTCTGAACAAAAAATTGATTTTTTAACAACATATTCAACGATTTCTCTCCTTTAGAAAATTTAGTCAAAGCTGACTCAAGTCGTTGAATTTTAAATTTATGATCGCTATTTTCTTTCATTAAATTTGAACAACGATTAATAGCGATTTTCCTCTTTTCAGTATCGGTTTGTTTTAAAATCAAATTTTCGTTTTCAAGTGCTTTGATTTTAGCATTGGACTTAGAAATTTCAATTTCAAATTGTTTTTGCTTTTCAAAATCAAGTTTTTCAGATTCTCTAAACTTTTCAATCTCCTTCTTAAAATCACGATTTTTGTTTTTCAAATTCTCATTTTCACTTTTGATTAATTCAAAATTAGTTTTGAATTTCAAAGAATCATTACTTAAAAATTTACATTTTTCGCATTCTGAAAACGGTAAAATCTTAACTTTTTCAAGTTTTGTTTCTAAACTGTTATTTTCTTGAACTAGTTTTGACCTATCAGATTTCAATTTATTAACTTTTAGTTCAAGAGAATCAACGGTTTTTGTGAGATCATGACACATTAAAATTAAATATTTATAAGTAAAATTCGATACCTCACTTGAATACTCTTTACTACTTTCCAAATCAGATTGAGCCACAAGACACAAATTAGCTTCCTCTTCATCACTTTCAAAAACTTCTTCTCCTGCCTCGTCATCCCATGTAGCATCAAAAGCCTTCTTCTTTCTTCTGAACTTCTTTTTCTTTTCATTTTTAAGCTGTGGGCAATTTGGTTTGATATGTCTGGGTTTCTTGCAGTTGTAGCAAAACACTTCATCGTATGAACTTTCTGCACTTTCAGACTTGTTAGTTTTCTTCTTTTGTGGCTTGTATTTTTCTTTGGCCACTTTCTCAAAACCATGGCTAGCTCTTCAGCGGGATTATCATCATTACTTTCAACAGAATTATTTAGAGCGATCGTCTTTTTCTTTGATTCAGAATCCTTTCGTTCTTATCTTGCTTTTAACTCCATCTCGTAAATATCCGATCAACTCTTCCATGCTTACTTTATTCAGATCTATTGATTCTTGTATCGCCGTCACCTTAGCTTCAAAATTCATCTGTAGCACTCTCATTATTTTTCTATTCAATTCCACTTCAGTATATTGCCAAGAGCTTTTGCATTGTAGACTAGTGATGAGAAGCATCCATACATCTCTTTTTTATCTTCGTCTTTTTGCATAGAGAAATTTTCATATTCGTTGCTGAGTAGAGCGAGACGAGATTCCTTCACTTGAAATGTACCTTCATGTGTGACCTCCAATGTATGTCATATTTCCTATGCAGTTTCACAATGAGAAATTCGATTAAATTCTGTTTTATCAATAGCACATATTAAAGCATTCATCGCTTTGGCATTAGTTGAAAATAATTTTTTTTCATTAGCATCCCATCTGTCTTTTGATTTAGGAATTTCAACACAATTAACAATAACAGTGGGAGATCTATAACTCGTTTCAATTATATCCCACACATCATAATTGATTGAACTCAAATAAATTTTCATCCTAGCTTTCTAATAGGCATAATCAGTTCCATTAAACATTGGTGGCCTACCTATGGACTGACCCTCAGAAAAAGCGTTATTAGACAAATTCATGACTCTAGAGTTAAAATAAAATAAAAAATACCTGCTCTGATACCACTTGTAGGATCTAAATTAACCCTAAAGGGGGGCGAATAGGGTTTATCGTAGATTTTCACAGAGTAATTAAATAATAACAGCACAGATAATAATCAGAGTAAATGCAGAAAATAAATAACACACATATATACCCAGCTTCGACAAAACCCTGCCTACTGCTGTATTCCCCAAGGTTTCTACTAGGAGTTAAAACAATCTTTATGCTTACAATCCCCAGTAAACCCGCGACACTCGCTCCCAACTGTTCTTAACCCTACGCTCAAAACCCTGCACTGGTTTCTATCCCCGAAACCAGATTTCCCCGAATTACAAATCCTGCAATTCGTCTTCCCAGTTTTAGAGACAAACTAGAAAACTCTAAAGACAAATACAAATTTAAACCAATAAAAAACAATTTAAAAAGAAACTTTAAACAAAACCCTCGTTTATTTTAAATAAAACATTGAAGTTCTTATCCCCTTTGAATAAAAACCCTAGTTTTAGTCCTTAGCTCTTTTCATTAACTTGGTCGGCCACTTCTTATTTGCTTCACCCCTTTTCACTTGAGCCCGATCACTTTTGTTACTCTCTGAAAAATGGCGGCTGTAAAATAGGGTTTCTCCAAATCCCTAAATCGCGATGGCTTTTCTGATGCTTGAAATCTCTTAACGTTCTTGATCAATCTCTGGTGCTCCTCTCTTCACGATTTGGAAATTTGTTGATTTATGGTTTCGATTCTTCTTGGATTAGAAGCTCAATTCTTCGTTATGATCCAAGTTATTTGTTGTTGCTCCGGTATGATTTTCAAATTCAATTTGTTGCTTTTAATTTCTTCGAACTTGGATGCCTGAAAGCCAATGATGATAGGTGTATTTATAGGATGAGGATCCATAAAAAATCTCTGATTTCGATGTATGGACTTGGTCTACGATTGTTGCGTGAATTTTTGTTGTTGAAATCCTTGGCTTTGAATTGTGGATATTGAAATCTTCAAACTTGTTCTGGAATTTGCGAGGTTACTGGAAACTTTGATTGAGTCTTTTTGAAAAAATCTCGTATATATTTTTCCAAAACAAAACATGTGATAGTTCTGGATTTTTAAACTTTGAACGAATAGATTTTCCCCTTTTGAATTTAAAGCCTCGGTTTTGATTGAATAAGTCAATTCTGGAAATATTCCTATACTTATTCTTTACCATGAAAATGTTTGCTGATATTCTTTAACCGATTAAAAACTTTTTTAATTGATAAGAAAAAATGCCACCCTGTCTTGCTACTCAACTTTTAACTGATACTGCACTTGATATTTGCCTTGCCGAAAACTAAGAACTGATGCTTTAACTTGAAAATTTTAAACTCTAGTTCTTTGATCATGACACTGCTCTTTGTCGTATGCTTTAGAAACTGATACTTTTGCTTGACATCGCCTTGCACACCGACTTTGAACTGATGCTTCATGTGGTCTTGCCATTTTACCATGACCTATAAAACTGTTTTTCTTGCATTTGTGCTGACCCTGGACCAGTGTTTAAAACCTACAATGTATTGCACACACATACACAAAAAAAGCCTATCTCAATGTTATGTTTTTTTCATGACTACACTGTTTCACTCATGTTGATTTGCCTTGAGACCATGCTGCTTCACTTGATAATCTGCTTTGCCCTTGTTGTTGCATGGTATGACTTGTACACTATGTTTACTGAAATACACACTTGGTGCACCATATGAAAACTGCCTTGTATTGTGGCACAATGATGCTTGACTTTCTCATATGCAAGCAAGCCTGTTTTGGTTTCTTGTTACTATTACTTTGCAAACAAAGATGTACCCATTCATGAAATTGCTGTTACTTGAGTTACCCTGGCATGTGCTTGCATTCATGTAATTGTAGCTCCATTCTCCACACTGCCTGCATGAGTGCTCACTTGCCTTGCATTTTGTGATCTTGTTGCTGTTAATTGATCATCATGTGCAGTTTTGACTGATCTGTATACAAATGAGTTGTTTGAACATCATTTGGCATTTTTCTTATATTGTTGTGAGGCTGCCAAGAATGTGATCACTGATTTGTGCCCATTCACCATTGTACCTGAGTTGTGTTTCTACTTGACCATGATTTTGCTTTACTTGGGCTACTCCTATACTTGTTGCGCCATTGTGCTCGGCCATTGTTCTATGTACTTCTTGCAACTGAATTGAACATGTTGTTATGCTCCATTGTGTTGCTCCTCTAGTTTTGCCATCATGTAGTTTTGACCATTTTTGTTGTGTTCATGTGCACGTAAATCATATTTTGACATTTTGCTCGATCACTCATGTCTTGTATCTTGACTTTTGATTTTGCTTATGATTTTCTTACATGTATGCACTGACTCCTCAGTTGCTCGCTGATTGGCGAGGCAGTGCACACGTGTATATTTATACATGTGTGTACATGCAGCCATCAGTCAATTCTTCCTGTCACTGCATATCAAACCAAGTCTAGAAAAATGATGAGAAACACACCGTAATTCTGAGGCAAATAAAATTTTAAAATAAATTTTTATTTGTTTGTTTATAATTTTATTTTTATTCCAGTTTACTACGTGTGTGTTTTTGTGACAGGTATAGAGATGACTGGACTGGATTGGTGCACGAGAAGATTCAGAAGACTAAAGGCAGAGTGTCAGTGCGTGTGTATATGTAAATATACTGAGTGATGAGTGATGTATGTAATGAGGAATTTCTGTATTGATTGTAGACGTGAATAAAAATTGTACTATTATTTGTAACAAACAAATTGATTGAAATAAAATATGTTTTTTTTGTTCAATTCAATCTGTCAATTTTTATTTGAATCTTTTAATAGTACAATTTCTGTGATGTGTTAAAATGTAATGTCAGAAATATTCAAAACTTATTTAAGTGAATTATAAATAGTGGAGTAATGAATTTGTACTATTTCAACTGTAGAAATAAAATATTTATTCGAATAAAAACACTGTTTGTATATTCAATTATGTATAGTAGTGTTCTATTCAATAAATATTTATTTCTGTGTGTAAAATATAGAATAGTACTGCTTACAAACACATTTATAAAATAATACATATATATATATATGTTTGTTATCATCAAACAAAAATCATATCGTTATATTCAACACATATTGATAACTGCAAGTAATTAATCTAGTGGGCTAGCTTAATCAGCCCATTGGCAGTCCAAAATTCTGCTAGTAGTTCTAAATATTAAAAATTGTTATATCTCCTTAACTCCTTGGTCGAATCGTCAATGTGACCACTCTACGAAATAACAAAATATCATTCAAATTCAATGACATAGGTTAAAGTGTCTAACTCTGCACCAATCAGAAGTTATGGTAAAAAAAAAAAGATACTCAGGGGATAATGGTTATAAAACTATCCAGCAAAAATCATAGATGCGTAAAACATCATAAATAACTATATTTCAAAATACAAGAATGATACAACCCAGTGTGAATTAAATAGAATAATTTTATGTATATTTATGATCTTTCGATACATAAAATACAAGTCAATACAATATTAAACTCGAAATATTTTTAACATATTTTCTTAGAATACGACCGATCCTCATTTCGATAAGTCCACTCAAATATTTTTAATAAAAATTTAAACAATCTTATTTTATCGTCAGTTCATATACGAGCATGCATTCATATATCCTTATTACTAGTCACTGATCACGTGACGTTTAACACGATATTATAAACAAGATACTATTTATTCACTTATTCAAATTAATTATTCATATAATATTATAGTATTACAAATTCAATTTGAAATTAAAAATTCAAGTTCAAATATATCTATAACATTCATTACGGTCAAGACTTGAATAAACTGTTCATGGAAATAATCTAGTGCCGTAATGCAATTAAAGGATTTTTAGAATCTGACCCCTTATACCACATGTCTAGGAATGACAATGGGGCGGGTTGGGGGTGGTTCCTCGTGCCCCAGACCCAAGCCGGGCTTTTTAAACCCCGCCCTAGACCCTCCCCGTAGACCCGGTGCGGGTCTGGAATTTCTCCCCGTACCCGAAACCCGTACGGGTCAGGGTAGACCCGACCCGATGATATTGTGTTCTAATGTACACAAATTTATATACTTACATTTTTTTTATCACTAAATGATAAATTATAATGTGTTCACAATGATAAAAAATTTTAATAAAATGAGTTATAAGATAATAGTTCAAAATGTATGCATTTGTTATTATATGATTATCATTGATGCAACTTAATAATATGACAAATTTATGGTTTGTTGATTGAAAAAAAATATTCAAGTTATAACCATGTATACCTAAGAAAATTAACAAGTAATCATTGTTTAAATGATGTTTCAATTATGCGGGTCGGATTGGGGCGGGTTAGCCATGCCCTAAATCCGACCCTAGACCCAGACCTTCTAAAGCGGGTCGTGGTCTACCGCCCTGAAGACCGTATAGGGCGAGTCTAAATGGGTCAAAACATGGGCGAGTCAAGCGGGTTTGAACCCTAGACCAACCTCATTGTCATCCCTACACACGTCCACTGATTCAGTATACACCAGTTGACCGATAATGCTACTCCTCGTGTTTAGCACATGACCTTCTATAAAAAGCAACACTCAAGGATAACGGGTCATTTTTGAAAATGTACCATGGGCAACCGTCTAACACCTAACTCATGATCGACTTAGAATGGTTCCTTTATTTTCATAATACCCCCGTTGAATAGAGATTATTATGTTATTATATTGAACGTAATATAATATATATTTTGAAAAGGGGATTTTTCCCACAAGGACAAACTCACCAAATTATTTGCCCAAAAGGACAACCACCAAAAAACTTGCCCAAAAGGACAAGTTTTAGTGCAAATGGTGAATTTCAGGGGGGTCCCATGTTTTTCCACTTTGCACTAAAACTTGTCCTTTTGGACAAGTTTTTTGCCCTTTGTCCTTTTGGGCAATTTTTTTGGTTTTTTTGTCCTTCACAATTTTTTCCTATTTTGAAAAACTCCATGATTTTATTTAATATATTACTACTTCCATAACAAAAAAAATTGGGACTAAACAAATTTATATATAAACTCCGTCCACGGAAAAACAATAATTTTAGTATTAATTTTATCTTTGTTGGCTAACTGCAATAAATATATATTACATTTTCAAGAAAAAGAAAAAACAGCTATTTAGATTTGAAATAGAATTTGTTTGGTGACAAGATACATTTGAAACGTTAGATTTGATTGTGTTCATATTTGAGGTCAAAACTCCAAGGTAAATTCAATGATTGTTGCCTATTCTATGAGTAGCTTGGTTGCGACTTGTTTGCGGGCTTGTCTACAATAATCAGGGCCGTGTGGTATCTTTATTCTGAAACGGAGGGCTGATGCATCTCAAATTCAAAAAACCAAAACGACTTCCTTTCAGCCATATATATTCATATGACCGTTGGTTGATATTCACAATATTCACGCTCTTCAAATCGGCAAACAAAGTTGTTCGCTCTTCTAATCCTATTCAGTATTCACCAAACAAAATCAAACGTTCTCAGACAAAAGATTCAGTAATGGGCGAAGAAATCTTGTTGGTAGCTCCTATTCGTAACTGTAACGAAGAAGAAATCGAACAAGAGAAGCAAGGTATAATAAGATTTGTTTCTCTTATGTTCTCGGTTAGTTTTGTCGATTTTGTAATTTATTTTGGTGTTTGATTGAATTTAGATGAATTTCAAGAAACACAGAGGAGAGACCATCCGGTTTTTCACTTACATGGTAAATTTTTAACACGATTCACAACATTGACGAAACCCTAGGAGCCTTTTTCGGTAATTTAATTGTTTTTGTGATTTAGGAGATGACGATAAATTATCCTCAGAGGGGGAACATGCTGTGGATGAAAACGGTATGAGATTTATGATTTATTTTATTTTGTTTATAAAACCCTTCCTTTATTTTTATCATCAATCAAAACAATTTTTTTGAATGGTCTGAGCTTGTGGTTGATGAAATAGGGGATATAGATGATTTGAAAAAGGTTAATGTCACGGAGAATGACTTTCAGGTGATTGCTCCTTTCTTAACGTTTGGTTAGAAAAGACTGAGAAAATAATTTTTATATTAATAATTTTATACATTATCAGGAATTTAAGGACAATGACTGTAGTATTATACCATCTCCTGTGTTGAAGACCGAGTCAATAACATCATATTTTGGATCAGACCTAGCTTCTGCAGTTCAAATTCTTGGTATGTATTTTAAATTTTGTGTTATTTGTTCTTTGTTGGCACTGTACCATTACTGGTATAATCTTTAACTGGTCTTGGGTTCATTGTAGGTTCGAAGTATAACAAATTGCTATATAGATATCAAGAGCAAAACAAGATAACTGAAATGCTGAAGGCAGACTTGGAACTTCTGAGTGACAAATGTGTTACAGAGTGTGAGCCAAAGTACCAGGAAATAAAGAAAAAATATACTCGAGAGTGCTGCGAAAGAAAGCGCTTATACAATGAGATAATTGAACTCAAGGGGAATATAAGGGTGTTTTGTAGATGTAGGCCATTGAGCTCTGAAGAAATATCTAAAGGTTTAGCTTCTGTTGTAGAGTTTGATCCTTCTAATGATTCTGAGTTCCAAGTAGTCTTAGCCGACAGTTCAAAGAAGCAGTTTAGATTTGATCATGTCTTCAGTCCAAACGACAATCAAGGTATTGATTACTATTTAATCCACTTTCCATGCAAATAGCAAGTAACTAATTTTATGATTTATCGTTATTGCTGACACTGTAACTTGAACTTCACAATCGAGAGGAGTCAACAATATAAGGATATCAAAAGGTTTTAGTTTGTCTTAGTTAAAATTAAAAGCTAATAGAATACGATTTATATTGCACAGTTTCTCCAATATAAATGCAATTATGTTGTGGTTCTATACAATTTAAAGAATTAATAAAATTTTGAATCAGCTTAATAATCCCTGCTGAAAATTTTAAAATAGTTTGCAAATGCATGCTATAGAACACACTAGCATAATATCATGCAAATAACGAGTAACTAATTTTATGATTTATCGTTATTGCTGATGCAGTAACTTGAACTTCAAAATCAAGAGGAGTCAACAATATAAGGATATTAGAAGGTTTTATTTTGTCTTAGTTAAAACTGAAAGCTAATAGAATGTGATTTACATTGCACAGTTTCTCCACAATAAATATAATTATGTGTGGTTCTATACAATTTAGAGAATTAACAAAATTTTGGATCAGTTTATCAATCCCTGCTAAAATTTCTAAAATAGTTTAGCTATAGAACAAACTAACATAATCCCATCAATGTATCACTTGCATATGAAAGTTAATAACTATTATCATTAAAAAAAATGACAGGGCAAAAAATTAAGTTGAAAAGTACTACAAATAACAAGTTACTGTAATTGCCATGTGATACAATTTTCCCTTTTGTCTGCAAGTTACGCCTGTTCTCCCATCTCATTTTCTTTCCAGTTATGTCTAAGCTTATGTTGAATCCTTTTTAGTTGTGTTATAGCAGTTAAATTCTTAGGTAGTGAAGTTAAGTTTTTTATCTACGTCTGCAGAGGCTGTATTTGAAGAAACATTGCCAGTTGTAAAATCGGTATTGGATGGTTACAATGTGTGCATATTTGCTTATGGTCAAACTGGAACTGGAAAGACTTTCACAATGGAAGGAACTCCAGAAAACCGAGGGGTTAACTATCGTGCCTTAGAAGAATTGTTCAGGGCTTCTACCGAAAGAAGTTCTTCACACAGATACGAATTTTCTGTTAGCATGTTAGAGGTCTATAATGAGAAGATAAGGGACCTCCTCTTGGATAACTCATCAGATCAGGCTTCAAAGAAGTATAAAAAAATTCTTTTATTATTATTGTTTTCAGTTTTGCTTATTTGTTATCTTCTTTTGGACATAAATATGCATTATTGTTTCTTTAAAGGTTGGAGATAAAGCAAATAGATGGAACTCAGGTTGTGCCTGGTCTTATAGATGCTAAAGTATGCAGCATAGACGAGGTGTGGGAAATTCTTCAGACTGGTGGGAAGAATCGATCGGTTGGTTCTACCAATGCAAATGAACTTAGTAGTCGTTCTCACAGGTATAACTTTACAGTACTATGTTTTGTTCAAATTCTAGATTGCATATAACCTGGCCTTCATCTCCAAATTTTATCCCTTCTGCATTATAGCCTTGTTCGGGTAACAGCCAAAGTAGAAAATTTGGTTGATGGAGAAAGAAACAAGAGTCACATGTGGCTGGTTGATTTAGCTGGAAGTGAGAGAGTTGGAAAGACTGAAGTTGAAGGAGATAGATTGAAAGAATCACAGTTTATTAACAAGTCTCTCTCTGCGCTTGGTGATGTCATTGCTGCTCTTGCCTCCAAGAATCCCCATATACCATATAGAAACTCGAAGCTTACTCACTTGCTTCAAAGCTCTTTAGGTGAGTCATTTTGCACATATGCTTGCTTTTTCTTTTTTTCTTTTTCTTTTGACACTAGTATTCAAATTGTCCATTGTTAAACAATGATAGGAGGGGACTGCAAAACTCTTATGTTCACACAAATTAGTCCATGCTCAGCGGACTTGGGAGAAACCATCTGCTCGCTTAATTTTGCAACCAGAGTGCGAGGTATTGAGTCTGGTCCTGCAAAGAAACATTCTGATCCAGCTGAGAGTTTTAAAGTCAAACAGTTGGTATGTATACGGAGGGGTGTGTGTGGGTATGTTAAGAATATTTCTTTGCTTGCCTTTCTAATTCATCTTCATTAACAAATCAGGCTGAAAAGCTTCGACTAGAAGAGAGGGAAACTGCTAGACTAAGTGAAAGCTTGCAGTTGATGCAACTGAAATATGCATCAAGGGAGAATGTTTTTAAAACGCTTCAAGAGAAGGTAAGCCACCATTGAAAAGCACACCAGTGGCAAAATTATTACTAAGTTGTATTTCTCTGTTGTGCTTGGGCACTTTTCTTCTTCTTCCCCTTTGGCTGATAAGACATGTTCTGTGTGACAGATAAGAGATGCCGAACAAGCAAGCAAAAACTATCAGATGAAGGTATGCTTACGGAATATAATGTGTTGATTGTGTTGAGATTTAACATAGACTTCTATCATATCTTTCTGAAAATAAGTATGAAATTGATACACTGAAGGGCTCACTTGAATCATCTAAATGCATGGAATTGTTCATCGATAATGCAGGTAAGGGAACTAGAAAACCAACTTGCTGAAGAGAGGAAAGCCTCTAAACTAGACTCAACATCAAGGAACTTCAGACCACCACTGGCTCCAATCCAAGAAAAAAGAAAACCTCTAAGTCGAATCACAACCAATGACCGAATCCCACCTGGAACAGCAGCTCGTCGAAGCACTATAGCAGCAGCATACCATCCATTTGGAAGCAGTAAAAACTGCAGTAACAAAGAGAACAACATATATGGAGCATCGACATTAAAAAAGGAGAAAACAGCAGCCACATTACCCAAAGCTAGAAGAATCACACTGTCTCCTGTTGTACGATCCATACCATATCAACCCAAAAGAAGAGCCTCCTTAGCCATTCTTCCATCTGAATCTGAATACCGGCCCACTGGCACCGCTAGTGGTAATGTTGCTAACGGCGCCACAAGCCAGTTATCCAAACTGGGAATGGCACCAAGGAGGAATCTCTCTGGACTGAATTTTTCTTCGGCCCCTAAAACTCCAGATGGTAAGTCGAGGATTCCAACTAGTTCTATGACTTCGCCATCGATGAATAAGCTGTGCTTCAGCGTTCAGAGAAGAATTAGCATTGGATTGCCTGCTCCAGCTGCTGCGAGTACGAAGTCTAATGGTGGTCAGAATGGTGTTAGTCAGAACAGCTCTTTGAGTACGAAGTTTGGAGATTTGGCTGCTATTCTTAGCAATCGGCCCAATGTTGGTAGACTGGGCACTGCACAGAGAGTTCTTACCACCAAAAAAAGGAGGCAATCTGTTATTTGATTTTCTTTTTTAGACGAATGTGTACTGTCCATGGAGGTTACCCACTTATTCATTATGTAGACTTTTACTTGCTTTGAAAGGTGTTTTTGTAATTTGCTGAGAAGTTAATGAAACTGATGTGTATGTCTAGTGTAAATTGTTACACAACTTGGTAGTGATTTTGGAGCTAGTAACCTTGGTTTCTTCTCAATGTTATATTTGAATTGGCTGTTTACAGTTGAATGGAAATCATGTGTTTACAAGAACTCTTAACAATTTCTGGTGTCAACTGTTACACAAGCAGTGTCAATATGCTTGAATTGTGGCTTTTAAGTTGTAACCATTTTTTATTTATTTTTATATGTATTTTTATACAAGACTAGAGGTTTGTTTCACATATAAAGTTGCCAAATGAACTTACTGTCAAGTTTAAATAATGGTACTCTTTCTTCTCTTTCAAACTTTTCTCCCAGTTTTCTGCTCTCCTTTGTTTGAGTGGTATGTCCAAATCCAAAATCCTTAACCTTGTGTCGACTTAACCGAGTTAAACGTATGTCTAAGGATAACTATGCTATTTGATTTCAACACTTAGTACTTTACGGGAACTTCAAGAAGTCTTGTTTGAAATAAAGCATGCATAAATATTGTTGCTATTACATGTAAATATAAATAATGTCAAGGGGTGCATTATAACATATATAATATAATAAGAAATACCTTTTAATCATATAAGCGTTTGATACTACTGATACGCGCACGTATAGTGGTGTAAGTGGGTTGGATCAAACACATTTGTGTGCATTGCTTTATCGAACATTGCTCACGCTAGTCGAACAATAAACTAGGGCTGTTACGGTAACGGTAAATTTACCATTACCATACCATTACCAGTCGATCGGTAATCATTTTTGGTTGAAATCGGTATACCAGTTAAAACGGTATGGTAACGGTAAATTTACCATTTTTAACGGTAAATTATCGGTAACGTTTCTTGAATACCAGCGGTAACGGTAATTTTACCAGTTAATTCAACACATAAGTATACTCATCTGATATGCTTTATTACATGCACGTAGAACCAAATAAATAATTATATTTAGTTCAATAATCAGATGAAATAATTACAGGTACACTTATTTTATTTTTCATTTATGTTTTTTATAAACTAACACCACATATAGTATAATAAAAATGTACAGTGTACAAAAAATATGTTAAGATATAAACTTTGATCGACAAACGGTAATTTACCATTACCAGTGTAACGGTTGCCAGATTATCGGTATACCAGTCAACGGTATACCAGTCGATCGGTAACGGTAACGGTAAGCAATTCTGGTTTACCAGTAAAAACGGTACGGTAACGGTATTTGCCAAACGGTAACGGTAACCATTACCATAACAGCCCTACAATAAACACATAATCAGAAAAATATAGAACTATTTCGGAATGACATATGTTGACGTCAAAAGTTGGTTACTAGTGACGATCAACCCCAATCGCGTGATCTACACACGAATAAAGATAAAATACGCAATAAAAAGTAAAAGAACGGGAGAGCACACACAGAATTTTTATAGTGGTTCGGCAAAGACAATGCGTACGTCCACTTTATATATATATATATATATATATATATATATATATATATATATATATATATATATATATTATTACAAAGACAATGCTTTTTTTGTTTGGAGAAAAGAAAGAAAATGACTATTTTCCTTTCTTCCTTTTGAGAGATTAAGATTTTGGAGGAGAGTAGAGATGAAAAGTTTGGAGAAAGCCGTCTAGCCAAGAGAAGTCGTCCTTTTTCTCTTTAAGCTTGGAGGTATTTATAGGTGGAAAATGCTGCTTGGGCTGTTGTGAAATGGTCCGGCCATTTCGGGAAGGTCCAGACACGTGGAATCCATCCATTGGCTCGAATTGCGGTTGGAAGACTGATTCCACTGCTCATAAATAGTATCCTCGAAAGTCGTGGCTGACGTGGCATCCGTGGAGAGGTATATCCAAAGCAGAGCTTTGCCCGCATATGGCTGACCGCCATTATCTCCTTGGAAGTCGGGATATTAAGTGGACTGACTCTGTAGAAATCTTCCACGCTGGCCCGAGATAACCGGTCGACGAGTTCTTTCTGGAAGCGAGAAACTCGGTCGCCCTGGTAAGCGATTTTTCAGGTAATGCGCAGTCAATCTGACTGAGTTGGATTTGGGCCGATATACCATTGCTTGATGTAGCGCCCCCGATGGGCCTCTTGGAGCGCAACTTGTATTTGGTTGTGCGTTTGGGCTTTGGTTTTGGCCCGATAAGATTAGTGCCTAAAAGAGGGCTAACACTTTGCCCCTCAGAATGTATCTTCATCGACAGAGCGAGGTGTATTCTGAAATCTGAACTGAAGCACAAACGCTCGAGCTGCTATGGTCGCGCCGGACCATATCAAGGCCAGAAAACCGACGGTCCGATGTTGTATTAAGCCCAGAAATCCGACGACCATGCCAGGTCGTATTAAGGCCAGAAAACCAATAACTATCGGAAACCGTATTAAGGCCGAGATGATGATCGCCACTGGTACAAAAGTTGGTTCCTGCAAATACAAAATAAACCATGGGTCGAGCATTTTATTCCACTTGGCTTTAGAGGGTGGCGAGCATAAACCATACTCGGCTTAGTGGCGAGCATAAACCATACTCGGCTTAGTGGTGAGCATAAACCATACTCGGCTTAGTGGCGAGCATAAACCATACTCGGCTTAGGGGCGAGCATAAACCATACTCGGCTTAGGGCAAGTGTTTCTCATGCTCAACTCATGTTGGGTTAGTTAGTTTAACGAGCTATGCACGCTCGTGGTGTAAAGAAAGAGAGTGTAATCCACACTCGTGTTTAAGAAAAAGCGACCTCTCTCACTTGAAAGAGTAGGTGTTTGAAGTAGTGGTGGGCTTTCGCGCTAACCACATAAAACATGGGGGCGAGCATTAACCATGCTCGGCTTGATGGCGAACACTAATCTGGTTCGGCTCAGAAATTTTACAACAATCGATCTACTTTTGCAAAAAGTAAGTTCATAACTGCTAAGCAACTATTACAAAGAAAATCTACAGGGACAACGATTGATTACATAGCATCAAGGCGTCCCTATTATTGAAAGAAATACATCGAGAGAAAAGATAAGAAAATCTTATTAATGATAATGCCGCGAGCGCTAGTCTTAGGGTCCTTTCCATTTCTAGGAGCTTGCGGACCAGCCTGAGGAGCTTGGGCAGAAGGTCGCGGCGACATGGCCGGGGCGCGATTTTTGACATACTCGGCAAGTTCCCCTTTTCTGACTCGCCCTTCGATGAGATCGCGCAGATGTCGACAATCATTTGTATTATGTCCAGCTACGTTGCGGAATATACAATGCTTGCCAGCGTCAAGTTCCATCTGGGTCGGTTCTCGTTGAGGTGGCCTTGGAGTGGGGAAGGACTCGCGCATATCGAGATAGATATCGAGCAAAGAGGAATTGAGCTCGGTGTACCGATTATATTTGTTTTCATTTTGAGGTCGTACATTGCGTTAATCCTTTTCCAGGGCCGTTCCTCTTCCTTTATTCTGGCCATTGCCGTTGAGTGGACCTTGTTGTTTGGCTACTAAAACTTCAAGGCTCTCCATCTCAAGGCTGGCATCCTCTTGTCGGAGGAATCTTTCGGCCTCGGAATAGAAATCATCTATATCTTTGGGAGGATCCCTAGTTAAGGAGTTCGAGAATTTTGATCTCTTCTGGACTCCTGCGATGGCTGCCATCAACACCATCGATGGCTCGGGCCGATCGACAGATGCTACAGCTGCGTTGAACCTTTCGAGGAAGGATCTTAGCGTCTCTCCGGATCGCTGTTTGATGGTAGATAGAAACATGACACTTTTCGGTCGAAAGATATGCACTCGAAACTGCTCGATGAAACGGGTGACCAGAGTATTCCAACTACTGATCGACTCCGTTGTTAGCTGCCGAAACCACATACCGGCTATATCTGTGAGAAAGAGTGGAAAGCACTTAGCCATGAAGCTGGTCGATGCACCAAGTACTTCCATATGTCGCATGTATCGCATAAGATGAATGGTCGGGTCAGTGCGACCATTGTATGGTTCGATGGCAGGGAACCTGAAGTCCGGAGGGTTTCGAGAATTTTTGATTTCTCTAGTGAAGGGGCTGCGATTGACATTGTCTATGTCTTGCTACGAAGAATTGCCCCGAGTGAAACGTCGGATGATGCTTGCAAGCTGACTCCCATCTCCGAGGAGTCGTTGCCATGAAATTAACTCTGCATCCTGAGGGGGTTCTGCACGAGGATCCGACAAAAGCATGCTCGGAAGGGTGGCCGTTGGCTGGGCTCGACCTCCGAGAGTTGAGTGAAAGTGTGAGGGAAGGTGAGATCTGGCGGGTGGTTCTGGGTAGAATGGCCCCTCTGGAACCTGATGAGTTGTGGATCGAGCCATATTTGTAGCTAAAGGTCTAGGTTGATCCAGCATAGCATGTGATGTTCGGGGGCCAGGGTTGCCCCTGTTTGAAGCGAGGTTAGGAGGGTCTACGGTAGTGTTTTCTTCCGCTACGGTGAGGACCGACATGGTAGGGTGGCTTCCCTCGTTCGAAGGGAAGGCTACTCCATCTCTTCGTTGAAGAGGAAGAGTGGTTAGAATGGTCTGCGGCAAGATCCCGGGTTGTAATGGGAATGGTGTTGATTCTGAGGGACCTGGGGGTAGCTCGACTGATTCGGTAGGTCGAGATTTTCCAAAGAGTGGAGGCATATTTGCCAGACGACCTAGATCTTGGTCGCCTGCCTCCTGAGGTTCTGTTGTTGCAGCCGCGCTGGTTGCTGGAAGCGATATTCTCGGCTGGGATCGATCGGTTGGTGGAACCAAACCAGGATGAAATAAAGATGTAGCCTGATCAGTGGCCTGATTTCGTGCAGACCGAAGATCGGTTATTGCCCCAGCTTCGGTCAATGGAGGAATTGATGTTGAAGCGTTCAACCCTGTTTCCAGTCGACCGAGAAGGTGACCCATCAACTGCTGTTGTCGTTCAAGGACTTTACCCTGAGATGTCATATGATTTCTGAGTTCGACCATGATTTTATTCATGTCGTCCCGGGTAAGGAATCAGGACATGTTGTCATCAGAGGAAACTTCGTGGCTTGCTTCTGCAGCATCGGCATCAGCTGCATCGGCGTTTGCGGGACGAGAGGATGTTGCATCTTTCTTTCGTTTGTTCGCCATGACCTGGGATAAGCAGGAGCTCGATGGCGGTGTCGGTGCGCTTGCCCCTTCCTAGCGCGCCGAAGTATTGACGTCAAAAGTTGGTCACTAGTGACGATCAACACCCAATCGCGTGATCTACACACGAATAAAGATAAAATACGCAATAAAAAGTAAAAGAACGGGGAGCACACACAGAATTTTTATAGTGGTTCGACAAAGACAATGCCTACGTCCACTTTATATATTATTTCTCTCTTTTTTTTATTACAAATACAATGCTTTTTCTGTTTGGAGAAAAGAAAGAAAATGACTAATTTCCTTTCTTCCTTTTGAGAGATTAAGATTCTGGAGGAGAGTAGAGATGAAAAGTTTGGAGAAAGCCGTCTGGCCAAGAGAAGTCGTCCTTTTTCTCTTTAAGCTTGGAGGTATTTATAGGTGGAAAATGCTGCTTGGGCTGTTGTGAAATGGTCCGGCCATTTCGGGAAGGTCCAGACACGTGGAATCCATCCATTGGCTCGAATTGCGGCTGGAAGACTGATTCCACTGCTCATAAATAGTATTCTCGAAAGTTGTGGCTGACGTGACATCCGTGGAGAGGTATATCCAAAGCAGAGCTTTGCCCGCATATGGCTGACCGCCATTATCTCCTTGGAAGTCGGGATATTAAGTGGACTGGCTCTGTAGAAATCTTCCACGCTGGCCCGAGACAACCGGTCGACAAGTTCTTTCTGGAAGCGAGAAACTCGGTCGCCCTGGTAAGCGATTTTTCAGGTAATGCGCAGTCAATCTGACTGAGTTGGATTTGGGCCGATATACCATTGCTTGATGTAGCGCCCTTGATGGGCCTCTTGGAGCGCAACTTGTATTTGGTTGTGCGTTTGGGCTTTGGTTTTGGCCCGATAAGATTAGTGCCTAAAAGAGGGCTAACAACATATGTATTTTTTCTAAAATATTTCAAATGAAAATCAAACGTACACATAAATGACATTTCACAACATTTGATCAAACTGAATGTCAGACACTTACACAAAAGTTACATACATATTGATATATTGTAGAAAGGTAGTTCATTTAATATTAATCAAACGATGAACAAAGATTTACTTATGTTTGTAAACCCCAACAGGTTACTTACTTTTAGGAAGCATTTGCATTGTGATAGAAGATGAACATTTAAGCGGAGTATTTAAACATGATAGTTAAGCGGTATAAAAAGTTAAACAAGATATACACTTACGAGTTCAAACGGGATATTTAAGTGAAATAATTTAATTTACGATTTTTGACTTAATTGTTTTATATTTAATTAATTATTATCTTTTGTTGTGTAATACGCTTTTAATAATCACAAATAAAATACACTAGAATAAACTTGATATTTCAGTCAATCATAGCCATACATTTAATTTGAATACTAATCAATTAAACAAATTAGAAAAACAAACTACATCAAATTATGGAAACTAGAAAAGGACTACTGCTGACAACGACATAAAGTATTCAAATGATAACTAACATGTTCAAGTAACTATTTGTTAGATAATATATTCACCAAATCCAAAATTGACTGATCGATACAAAAAAATCCATAATCTCTCATAGCTCAACGTCAGTAATAGCATACATAATAGAAACACATTGATTAACTACATCGACAAAACGTCACTACGAATTGTAACATCCCACACCCCTTACCGTCACCCGTATGAGGATTTCGTTAAGGAATATAAAGCATTTAGGTATAGAATAATATTACAAAGACTAAAATTCACAAGACAACATATGAAAACACAGCGGAATTTTAAAGCATGATTTAAAGCAAAACATAAATTTCATTACATCATAAAATGTACTTCATCATAAATCCACGACTGTCTTATGAAAAAGCAACTTAATCAGAGTACTAAATAAAATCTCTCTCAACATCAAATACAAAAGCAAATCAAACGCGGAACAGTATGTAACAACCCGTATTTTTAAATAACATGTTATAACATAAACCAAGGCAGAATTAAATGATAAATTCTGAATCAAGGGAAACGGGCTGTGCCATTGCGTTCGTCTCGGAAAAATACGCGAAATAGAGTCTGAGTTTTCGAAAATCGGAGTCCGTATGACCAAGTTATGGCCCGTCGAAGTTTTCAGAAAATTTCAAGTTCAAAAACAGTTCAAATTTGAATTCAGAATTCAAATTCAGTCAAGCAGAACAGGCGGGAAAAATTCCCGCCACCCCCAAGTCGACTGGGAAGTCGACTTGGGAGTCGACACACCCCAGGTGGTGTCGACTGCCCAGTCGACACTCCTGTCGACTTGGGTGGTCGGCCAGTTTGGCCTGCGTGCCCCTGACTTGTTCCTCAAGACATGCTTTAGGGCTGGTGACGGATTTTAATGGCTCAGATCTGAACTAGGGTTAATCCTATGGCCTAAACTAACCTAATCTTCTATAAAAAGACCCTAATACCTAGCCTAAACCCTCATTAATCATTCCTACAACTAAACTATGCCAAAATGTTTCTTGATCATGGCCTCCATCTTCATATCATGGCCTCCATCCTCTTCATGAAAGTTTGAGTGTCCTAAGCTAGTAAAAGAACCACCTTTCTTCATCAAAACAAGGATCTTTCTTCATACAAATCAAAGGAGCTTCTTGTTTCTCAAGACAACTTGGAGCTTGTATTCATTTGGGGTTTTTAGAATTGCTAGTGGCTTCGTCTCAATCTTATTTTATTTTATAAGTCTTCATAGCATTGTAAGCCCTATTCTACTCTTAGATTCTAACTATGAAGTTAAATATGACATGTTGTAAGTTTAAGTTTGGGCCTAAGTATGATTTGTGCTTTGATTCTATCATGTTATGCATAGATTTATCCTATGCATGTTTGTAAAGCTATCACCTTGACTTTGTGCATAGAAAGCTATGAGCTTTGATTTGAAATGTTGCATAAAGCAACATAGAAACTCTCATAACCCTTATGTTATCTTACATACGATGTTATATGCGAATCACTAGCTATCATCCTATGTCATTTATGACCATGTTCACCTATTTTGCTAAAGTTTGCTATCATGCATGTTTTGAGGCTTATAATGTAATATGCAAGTTTATGAACACATTTGCCTCATATGCCACCATGTTTAACTTGTGGCCAAATCACCCTTATGCTATTATGCATGCTTATGGCCAAATCATCCTTATGCTATTTTGCATGCTTATGGCCAAATCATCCTTATGCTATTATGCATGCTTGTGGCCAAATCACCCTTATGCTATTATGCATGCTTGTGGCCAAATCACCCTTATGCTATTATGCATGCTTGTGGCAAAAATCACCCTTATGCTATTATGCATGCTTGTGGCCAAATCACCCTTATGCTATTTGATATGTTTGAGGCCAAGTCACCTTTTATGCCATCATACATGTTGAGGCCGTATGCTAGTATGTTGAACACCTTTGCCTCAAATATCACCATGTTTAACTTATGATAGACTTTGCCACCTTATGCCCACCTTGTCATATTATTATGTTCCCTCTTTGATCTATTTGCGTTGATGCGAATTTACGTGTGATGGGAATACGTTATGGATAGTTAGGCAAACTTAAATAACATGAAAGCATGACTTGAAAATATGACATGAAAGTTTGACATATGTTTATGCTTGAAAACATGAACGTGGACATGACATGTAGAAAACATGAAAGTGGCCAACTCGAGGTTGGGTTGAGTTTGTAGCATAAATCTACCCGGAACCGACCGGCTTAACTAATGGCTACAAACAATAGGACCCAATGTGAGTAGTTGGTCACATCGCACTTAAAACCCGAGGTTAGACTAGGTTGTGGTGTAAAGCTATCCGGACCCGCCCGGCTTAACTAGTAACCACAACAAAGTCTAATGTGAGAGGTTGGGGAGCATTAAGTTAATTAATGCCACATGATAGGGTTAAGTCATGGACCGCTTGAATACTTAACCAAATAAACACTATGGGTTGGTAGGGTTAAGTCATGGACTACTTGAATACTTAACCAATTAAACACGATGGGTTGGTAGGGTTAAGTCATGGACTACTTGAATACTTAACCAATTAAACACGATGTATTGATAGGGTTAAGTCATGAACTGCTTGGATACACTTGACCGACTCAATACATGGTTAGGATAGGGTTAACCACACTTAACCCGCTTGAAATCCTAGTTACGAGGTCCTTTTCAGCCGTAACCCACTTGGGAGTATCTAGATACACTGGACTAGGCTAGGGTGGGGCACAATTACTGGACTGATTGTAAGAGACCAAAAGAGGCGGTTGAATGGTGCACCGATTGTTCAGGCGGACCTTGGTCGTGCACATTAAGTCCGGAGTTGAACACGGGCACCAGTAGGTTTAGACTGTGCGTGCTTGAATTATGTCTGTGGTTTACACCTTAGGGCTGGATACACCCTAGGGTGGACCTTGCACAGTTAACTACATTCCATGATTAAGCCGTATGACACCGATACACGACGAGTTAGGCTTATAGGGAGCCGATCGACTAGACCGAGTAGTTGGACCTTGATTTAGGTCATCTCATGAGTTTAGGCCAACATTGGGCTAAGGGATCATTTCTTGTTTATACTTGACATGGATTAGAATACTAGTACACCTGGTGCAACTTAACCCTGTATATGCGATGCCACACTTGATCTATCTTGTTAACTTTTCACCATGCCAGTTATCATCCTATGTTTCATCTCTGTTTACATGTCCAGTTAATTTTATTAGTTTTTATACTAATAGTAGGTAGGAATTACCAGTCTTTTTGACTGACCCGTTTTCTTTCGCCTCTTTTCTTCCTTCCCCCCCCCCCCCAGGTTCTCAGGGTGGGAATACTAGCACCTAGCTTGGATCTTTAGCTTGTTTTCTGGATAGCTCATGTACGGTTTGGACTTGAGCTCGCTATGGCTTACCACATCTACTTTGGGGATAGTTTACTTCATGTTATTTCCAGTTTTCAGTTTATGTTTTCTAGACTTTGTTTTGTTGGAAAATGATGACTAAGTACTTTGATGTAACTTGACTATGGTTTTGAAATAGTAATTTTATCCGCTGCTTTATTTACTCTGTTTTACTCATATGTTCTGTCTTGTGATATCTGCATGCATGTTTACCTCGTTTAACGCCCCTCCAAAGCTAGTGCGCTTGCAAGAGTGACATTGGCGGAGGTGGGGTGTTACACAGTACATGAACTAGCAGAAAGTAAATCAAGCAAAAATCTCCAAGAAGCTAAGTTCGACCGAAACTCTATCAGTTCTGAGATCCTCCGCCCTGAGAACCTGAGGGAGGGGGAAAGAAACAGAGAAGAATGAGAAAAACTAGTTAGGCATAAAGTTGGTGGGTTCTATAATTACTAACATCAATGATAAAAGAAGGAATCTAAACAGGATAATAGTTTAAGACACAATAACAATAAATGAGGCAAGATACACAAGGATATAGTCGATTGTCATCTCATTCGTATCATTCAATTTCTACATCATTTATTACAACTCATAATTAGGATGTAACCCAACTATGGTATCGGGTTTATCAGGCACGATCCATCAGCTCTAAAGTACATAGCGTTAATCACAAGCATTACAATGTCTTTTTTCTCCAATCGGCGCGATGCACGCTAACCGCCCCGCGTATAAGCGTATGCTCTCGCCTCCAAGTGAGACCTCTATATGGTGTGATAAAAGGGATACTGTCTAATACGGATCCCCAACAAAAAATGCAAATTGACTCAGGTCACACCTAGACTTAGTCTCTAATCTAATTTATTATTGCCAAGACCACTATAGAATTATTGTTGACCGCATAGCTACCCTAGACCCCCATAGAATTCTCAACAAACGCCAAGCCCACTATAAATTAATTATTTTATTTAGCCACTTATTTTCCCTAATCACACCACCTTTGCTACCGGAACGGACTACAACTATGAGCCGTTTATTTTTCCTAATTAGCCGTCGCTGCCGGAACGGACTCCCACCATATGTTTTCTTAATAGGTCATTATTTTCTCTAATCAGCTCACGCTGCTGAAACGGACCCCTATTCATGCTTATTAATTTTTTCATATTAAACTTAACGCCCGATTTAAGTTTATTAATAAGCCTACTTATTCCATATAACTTCTTGTTATATTATAGGTTTCATTTAAACATTATCCTGTTTATATTCATTATACAACCCAATCCCCGCTACTTAGCATCTATTCAAATTTCTAACTATTCGCTTTACCAATTATTTCATCAAAATTACAGTTCAATTGTCCATTACTGTATTAATTCAGTAAACTCCAACTAATCCTTTTATACTCGATTCATATTTTTTCCAATATGCGCTTTATAATCATATTCATAATTTTTCTCAATATGCGTAGAAACAAAAAGGGATAATTGTTTAGGCTCTTTGAAAGGCCTACACTCGACGTGAATTAAAAGGATAAAATCCTACGCTCTCGCATTGCCTAGGCTCAAACTAATAAAACAGATCTATTAATGAAATAGGGAAAATATCTAAATTGTACATAAATTAATCCATAAAGAAAAAGGGATAGAAGCAAACTGAATGATTTACATAACAGGTAAATTACTGAAATAAACTGAAGTAGGGATAGAAGCAGTAATCAGATATACAAAAACCATTAACAGAATCACTGAAGAAATTAACAATTATTATAGTGTCCAAATAATCCCTAAATTATACTGATCTTGTAAACACAGAAAATACTCACAGAATTAAGCAATACATAAGCCCCAGTAGGAATTCTCTATGTATAAATATTCACCAAACTTATGCATGCAAAAACCTAAATCTCAAAATTCCATTAATTTTTTTAGAGGAAAAGGGTCTATACAGTAGAGGTTGAGAATGGAGGAAATGAAGTAGGTAGAAATAGGGTTAGGTTGGAGCTATGTTTATAGTACAATTAGGGAATCTAGAACCATTAGATGTTAGGTTTTTATTTTAGTCCATATGATCAAAAGAAGACTCCAGAAACAACACCAAAATTCGTCCAGTTTCAGTCGAAATCGTGCCTAGTTACAACGTGTCAGGCCACGTCCTAGGTCGACCGATCCTATAGGTGGGTCGACCAACTTGGGGTCTGGATCGACCCATCGGTCGATCCAGCTTGGGATTGGGTTGTTCCAGCTCCAACGTTCAGATTTTATTACTATATATGTATTTCTAATTTTTAATTCAAATTCTAGCTTCAGTCTTTTATTCGTAACTTTTTTGTTTTAAGTCCAATTTCAACAAACCAAACGTCTATCTTAACCAAAATTTCGTAACGGACCCAATGGCGCAACCCACATTGACCAATTCTCATTATTTTTCAGATTAGTATTTTTTTTAAAATCTTTTATATAAATTGCTTTATTAAAATTTTGGGTTATTACATTCTCCCCTCTTTAAAGGATTTCGTCCTCGAAATCTCCAAGGCTAGAAGAACGTTAGAAATATTATCACACATCATCTACATTCATATAATCATCCATCAATCAAAGGAAACCACTGTCCTTAGGGTTTCTAATGCTTTTTATGAACATATGCAATAATGTAGTGTATATGTCCCTAATTAATGCAAGAAATTAGGC
This sequence comes from Allium sativum, assembly GCA_030737875.1. Taxonomy (NCBI): domain Eukaryota; kingdom Viridiplantae; phylum Streptophyta; class Magnoliopsida; order Asparagales; family Amaryllidaceae; genus Allium; species Allium sativum. The sequence continues at coordinate 208,791,912 of CM060925.1, forward strand.
GGTCTGTTGATTCAGCCGCCTTTCTTTAATGCAATTTATGTCAGTGCCATGCATCCAAAATGTATGTAAGAGAATTCTAATGATACATAAAATTATATATGTGTGCTACAACCACCATCAAAATGCAGTATTCATATGATAATTATCCATTTTTCATTCATAAAATAAAAAAGTTCACACACATCCATATGCAATTATGTTGGTGTCCTATTTGTGGATCACTAACTAGTGCCTAGTGTGTGTATATGCATCCACTATCAAACACTTGCATCCATGTAAATCCATCAAATATAACATGTCCTATAACATGTTTAAACCACATCCTACCATACATAAGCTTTACCTAAATTCAAATGATAGTAAAAAGGATAAGGTTTAAGTTCAAAACTAAGAAAGAATTGAAAGCGTACTATTAAAAAAAGAAGTGAAAAAAATGCGTGAATCCTCTCCCCTGATTCCCGCGTTGCCTCATCGCTATCCTCACACCACTGAACCTTGACAAGCTTGATCTCTTTGTTCCTTAACTTTTTTACTTCAAATCCCAAAATTCGTGCAGGTAGTCATTTAACAGATGTCTCCGTCTCAACCTCAATCTCCTCTAAGGTACTTGGCTCCACTACTACTGCAGAATCATGCACTACAAGAAAATATTGATTTTGCAGCAGAAAAATTCATCGCTAAAGGCCGTTAGCAACGGATTTGCAGTAGAATATGGTTGTCGCTAAAAAAACACGTCGGTATTTTAGGCACACTTTTGCGACGGAAATTAACATCAATTCTCCATCACTTTACCGTCGTTTTCTGATTTATTACCATTTCATTTTAAAATATTTCACTGACGTTTTACCGACGAATATATATAACATACTAAAATCAGTAAATATTTTCGCGTCGCTAAATGCACGCTATTTAGCGAGGGATTACCGACAGAAATGTATAGCAAACATTTTGCATTCTAGTTATCCGTCGGTAAACCGTCGCTATCTTCAAAATATCAGTTTCTACTTAGCGACATTTTAGTGTCGATTTTGATAAAAATTCCGTTGGTGTTCCCTTTCTATCATGGTTATATATTGTTTTTTTAAAGCCATTGCTACCAATCGATATATATATATATATATATATATATATATATATATAAGCACATAAAATGAGCGACATTAACAAAAAAGGAAATGCAATTGTAAGCGTAAAGTGATATTAGGCAAAATACAAACCATTTGCATAAAGGGAAGATGGTACATATGAGAAAAGGTTTGTTCATACTCAACATATTTAACACCAACGATGATATAATCAGAGTAGCAAGTTGAAAAATCACAAAAATAATACAAAATAGCTCCAGCAAAACAATACAAATCAAGCAAAGATACAAGTACGATGTTTGAGTACACACAAAAGATACATTTAGACCACAAAATTACGATGAGGCAGCAGCTGCAACCCTCTTCCTTGGAGCAGCTTCAGTTCCTGCACTCATAGCATAAAGTTAGTCATTACATGCTAAACGTAGTAGGTGGAAGATAATAATAAGAAATAATAAGAAGTTAACTGATCTCAGATCAAATGACAAGGAACCGAGAAAAAAGTAGTAGGTGGCAGATAAGAGCTTACCAAAGCTACAATGCTGTATTCTTCCACCATTATTCCAAATTCTAATTCTGCACAACCGTATTCAATACATAGAGATACCACTTTTCAAATCTAATGCATCACACATTTAATACATATGTGTCCTAATACAAATAGAAATGAGTTTATGTTTTGTGTACCTATCTAACAAAGTAAATAAAAAAAATTAAAATGCAAATATAAGTTATATTATTATGCTAAAGAGTTAAACGCTTAATAAACTCTCAATTACTTATTTTAAAGTTAAACTAACATATAAAGGTGCAATAAATATTACTGTTATGTGCTCTAAAAAAACCATGATGATGTGCCTGTATTGTGCATATTATCTAAGAAAAATTGCATATAAAAACCATAATTGCATCTATTATGTCATACTTTCCATATAGCCCTAACTTGCTTGAAATTATAAGAAGGATTAAATGGACATAAGGCCTTTTTCAGCAAAAAGATACCAGCGTTTTCTATTTCAGTTTTTGAGTGAAATTATTGCACTTATTGTTGTAAAAACTAAAAAAGGACAACATAATACCTTCTCTATGGGAACCTCATTGCGCTTACACCATTCAACTGTTATCCTGGGATCCAGATAATTAATTTTAGAAGTACCCAATGCTACTGTTTTTAATTCCTCTCTATTATTTTTATTTGATTCCATCTTCTCTATTTTGGCATCCACTTGGTTTAACTTTTTCTCTAACCTGACAATTTATTTTGAATTAGGTATCATCTATAATAATAATAATTTAGATAATATGTTGAAAATTACATCGATGATTAATACATTTCAGTTGACAGGTTCCTTTTTGAACCACATGATGGTTTCCATTTTTTTGCCCTATTAAGATCCTCTACCAATTCATTCCTTTGTAATCAAGTCGAAATATAGCAAGTAAAAAAATTGGCAAAACAATGGGATACAGTAAGTACCATCAAACCTTTAATTCATCTATTTTTTTCATTTAATCTTGACATTTGGGCTTCATAAGACTTAGAGACTCTGCGTTGATGATTGCAACCTGTAAATTGATTACCAGGTGGTAGTGAACCGATTGTTCATAATAGAATGACAAATTAACTATTAAGATTTAAGAATGCAAAATGAACCTGCAAATATCAAAGGTTTTACCTGTTTATTTGCTCTTCGATAAATAATGTTTTTCTCTAGTAATGAGCCCTCATTGGTTTCTTCATTCAACTAAATTGTAGGTAAGAAATGATCAGACATAACACAATGAATTGAGATATTGTATGATTAGTTTACTTGATGAGCCTGATTCCATGCCAACTACGATGATAACAAGCTGATGATTTATAGTTGAAGTTTTGGCTGAATCATCAGTGCACACAACTTAAAACTGAATTTGATTACCAACAAATAATATATTTTCACTCCTGCTAAATACATATATGTGCAGTAATGTCCATTATTTACTAGTACATAGATCATATTTTAAATTATTCCTTCAAAATAGTAATACGGTTGGGTTGATTTCTTATTTTATAAGTTACATTAAGGCAATAATATCCCAGTTCTCCCTACAGAGACATAAAATAACATAGTTAAAAGAATGGCATAACATCTTCCCATGCTATCCAATGTAATTGATGCATTATATGTACGGAAAACCTTGCCAGTTAGGGAAGGCATGAGCTCCTTTAAATGAGCATTAAGTTTGCTAGTATCAAGCATGTAAAAAAGATCATCGCCTTCAACTTTCTTCTTCCCATCACTTTTTGTAACTGAATAACCAAAAATGAAAAGTACATCGACATGCAAAAAGGAATAAACGATTAAATAGCGATGAAAATAACAATGTTTACCTGTTTGGAAGTCGCCAATTGCTTTATAAACTGGAAGCTGAACCTCCATGGTATTGTTATATCTAATAGAGTCCTTAAAAGGAAATCAAACTAAATGAAAACACAAGTGAAGAAGTGAGCAAAAAAATTGAAAAAATAGGGGCAGATAAATAGAAAAACTAGGGAACCTAAGAATATTCTACTTTCGAAAATTTACGAACTTGGAGCATGTTTGGAGGAACACACGTTACATTCTCCACCTTTAAAGTGCAGCAGCCTACCGCATCTGCTTCATCGTCATCCTGTTACAACAAAGATTATCCGTAGTGTTCATGAAAAAGTTATCTCCTCCAAAACAACGATTAGATTAACACACACACGCGTGCACTCTCACACACATCCACAGATTGAATCATAAGTTGGCTTGATGAGAATTTATGTCAGTTCAATTTAACGTTGAAGTTGATGGATGGAACCACTTTTGAAATAATTTTTAAGAATTTTTATACCAGATTTTTAAATTCATCTGCCACATGATACAATCACCAGTTCGTCTTCTCGCATACGAGACATTAGTAAAACAATATTTATCCTACTCTTGCATCCTACTTAATAGTGCAATACATGAATTTGGTAGAAATTAGAAAGCACAATAGCAACTTTTAGTTCAGAAAATCAGTTTCGCTTGTAATTTGAAATCATGAAAGTAACTGAGTCTACAGTAACATTTTGGATGCAGATCGGCCTTTCTTGTTTATTAACTCACTCTTCCCATTCACCAAATCATTAATTAATAGTAATAATAACAAGAAGAGGAAGAAAACCTTTTCATTGTCTGCCCTAAGTGCATGTTTATCGATAAGGTAAGTATCCACAACAATCTGCCTCTTTGTAGCATCTTTACTGGTGAAATTCTTTGTGTATGTTGCACGAATGCCTTCAATATAATCCTGTAAGGAATTAGTGAGTCATTGTCAGGACATGCTAATTTCTGCAATCAAATAATTGATCAATGTCATGTGATTACACACACACACACACACTTATATATATATATATATATATATATATATATATATATGGTACCTTCAAACGCCTTGGTTTTTCATATTTCTCTTTGTCACTTTGACCTTTTAATGAACTACTGGCGGCTAGAAAAACATATTTAAACTCTTTGGGATTTATAGGATCATTTCAATATACTAGCCATGTAACTATGTTATCATGTCTCACTTCTCCCCACTTGCAAAGGTACAAATAATGAGGAGAAAAAACACATTTGCAGACATAAATTAAGCTCTAAAACACATTACATCAAATTCAATAAACTAAATAATGCATCACCTCTCCCAAGGAATCGGATTTTCTGGTACCGTAGCGTTTTTCCCAACATTAATGATAAAGTATTTCAGACGGATTCGTCATTTGAGCATTCCCATTTAGCACAAACAACATACATTGTACTAATGGTAATGATAGTCCAATTATTTTAACGGATAACTTAAGGACTGAACTAGTGTTGTTGACAAGGTATCAAAGATAACTTTTGCCTTATTGTAATAAATAATTTAGCTAAAAAGATATGAACCTTAGGGTGCTCTCCATGGCCTCAAAATAATCCATGATCTCGAATTGGTTATACTTTCCATATAACTAATTCTAAGAGGGATTAAATGGACATAAACAATAGAAGTGTCAGAAAAGAATTCATGCTCCAGATTTTGAGATCGCGAGATGAATCTGAGATCGAGACATAAACAATATAACCAATCCTAAGAGGAATCTGAGATCGCGAGCAGCTGGAGAAGGTGATTTCATGCTCCAGATTTTGATATGCAAAGATGAATCTCCATCGAAGGGGAAGGCGAAATCGATTGTTGCCTCCAGATCTACCAATTGTTGCCTTCAGATCCATTTTACGGTAATCTAATTTGGGGATAGTAACTAGTTTGTAACAGGAGGACCAACCAGAGAAGAGTGCGTGGATTGTAAGTTTAAACTATTGATTTTAGTGTCTAACCAATGGTTGGATGTTAATGTTGTATCATGAGTTGGATTGATATTTAACATCTCAATTTTCATCTCTTGCAAATCTATTGGAATTTTGCTGCAAAATATCTTCGAAAAATATTCGTCAGTATTCTTCCTGGATTTGCAGCAAAAAATAGCGATAGAAATTTTTTGTCGGTAATTTAACGCAAATTGCAACGGCTTAGTGAGGGATGAAAGAAGACGACAATAATAAATAAAAGAAAAAAAGTTGAAAAAACATTAAAATAGCTAAAAATTTTTAAATTGGTTTAGAAATTCCGGGTTGTTACAAACATAATCAAGGAACTTCATCAATGAAGTCGAAATCGCTAATATTTGATATTATCGTATTATAATAATAGCTTTGGTGGAAAACTGAATTCATATCTGCACATGAAAAATGATCGCTCTGGTGGCAAAACTAGATGACCAAAATAGATTAATTTCCTTGTTGGTAAAGCGATTTGAAATTGATAAAAGAGTTGTTAACAAAGAAAAGTATAAATTTGTAGTAAACAACTGTTTGGGGAAAAAATGTTGATTGGTTATCAATCCAATAGTTATTCAAAGTAAACATTTGAAAATGGTAATAAATAAAAAGAAAAAAGTTGAAAAAACAAAAAATATCCCATGTAGATCACACGGAAATCCATCGCAAATTAGCGACGAAAATTTCTGCGTTTAAATATTCGACGCTAAATCAGTGTTTTCTTGTAGTGATGCATGCATTTCTGTAAATGTGAGACGTGAAATACATCATAAACCCATGACAACCTCTCTAGTAGTCGAATACTATAGGCTATATGACCAACCCTCTCCACTATAGGAAATATCCCAAAAAATCTCGGTGCTAACTTCCCAACTAAGCCAAACCACACCACATTCCTTAGGGTTTGTACCTTAATGAAAACTATGTCCCCTACACTGAACTCAAGATATGTTCTCCTCTTATCCGCATATGATTTTTGTCTATCTTGAGCTGCCTTCATCCTTTTACGAATCAAGCCGGTCTTATATAAGGTTTCCCTATTCACCTCCGGTCGAAGAAGAAGTCTATTTGTGGTTTCCCACCAATAAGAAGGTAATCTGCATGGCCGTCCATATAGAGCTTCGAAAGGTGCCATGCCAATGTTCGTCTGATAGCTGTTGTTATAAGCAAACTCTACTAAGATGCTCCCCCAAGTACCTCCGAAGTCCAAAATGCTCTACCATAATAAATCCTCAAGAATTTGATTAACCCTCTTAGTCTATTCATCTGCCTGAGGGTAGTATGCAGTACTAAGTCTAAGATGTGTCCCTAACGCCTCTTGCAGGCTCCTCCAAAACTCGCTCGTAAAGATAGGGTCTCTGTCCCTAACAATTCTCGTGGGAACTCCACAAAGTCGGACAATCTCCCTCAAATATATCGAAGCTAACCACGTTGTGGTCCTCTTACTCCTAATTGAGTTAAAATGAGCGCTCTTAGTTAATCTATCCATGATCACGCAAATATTGGTATTGCCTTTTATCGATCTAGGTAAACCATCTATGAAATCCATTGAAACTCTCTCTCACTTCCACTATGGCATATCAAGGGGCTGGAGCAATTCACCTGGCTTTCTTTGCTCAGCCTTAACTGTTTGGCATGTTATATATTTTGCCCCATAATCAGTCACATCCTTCTTCATCCCTATCCAAAAAAGGTCATCTTCATATTCCCATCTTATCTCCTCCCGGAAGGATGGTCATCCAAGAGTGATGGGATTCGAACGACATTGCACTCATCACATCTCCGTACGAGGTACACACATTCTACCATCATGGCATAACTATCCTCTCTCTTCAACTGAGTATCTCGAAGGTGTCTAGAGGTTTTTCTTCTACCAAGTCAGTCCAAAATATCTGCTAGCTGTTGATCATCAAACTAACTAGATCCAATACATTTCAATAGAATAGGTTGTACCTCGAGCGATCCTAACAATTTTGGTGCATAATCCGTAGATAGTCTGAAATCAAAAGATGAGATAAAATCCAAGCTCTGCCACTCTACGAATAACGGGATCAATGCCATCCTCTTCCTACTCAGAGAATCCACCACCACATTCTCCTTCCCTAGGGTATATGAAGTCTTAAAATCGTAGGATGCTAGAAACTCCATCCAGCGCTGCTGCCTCAAGTTAAGATCCTTCTGCGAAAGTTAGTACTTGAGAGACTTATGCTCAGTGTACATCACAAACCTTTCGCCCAACAAGTAATAACTTCAAGACTTAAGTGCAAAAACAATAGTTGATAGCTCTAAATCATGGGTAGGGTAATTTCTCTCATATACCCTTAGTTGTGTGCTCCCATAACAAACAATCCGACCATCCTACATTAGTACCACGCCAAACTTGTGCTGCAAACATCCGTATAAACCGTGAACATCTTAGACCCATCTAGAAGAGTCAACGCTGGAGAATCCATAAGTGCCTTCTTCAATCTCATAAAGGAATCCTCACAATCTACATCCCATGAGAATATCAAGTTTTCTTAACAAGGCGGTTAAGTGAAGCTGAAATCCGCAAAGTCCTTAATGAATTTCAGATAATACCTCGCTGAAGCTAGAAATCTCCTCACCTCAGTCGCATTCTTGGGGTTTTTCCAGTTTTGCACAACAACCACCTTAAAAAGATCCACTGCTACACCTTCTCTCGAAATGACATGCCCCACGAATCTCACCTCTTTACGCCAAAAGCGACACTTCGAGAATTTTTCCTTCAACTAATGGGCATGAGGAGTACAGAGGACCTCTTCCAAGTGCAAAGCATGCTCATCTTCATCTCTCGAGAACACCAAGATGTCATCCACAAACGCTACCACAAACTTATTTAGAAACTCCCTAAATACTTGGCTCATCAAATCAACAAAGTATGCTGACACATTGGTAAGCCCAAAGGGAATAACTAGCCATATGCAGTTTATGCCCAGCTATTACCCCGTATATCTCCTCTATATCATGTAGCGGATTTCTACTGCTACTTTATTTACAAATAACCTCTGAAATAACATTTCCGCTCTAAGCCCCGCTATATTCCGATATTCCCGATATATCCCATTATTTCAGCTATATTCCGCTATATCTTTTATAAAAGAAATGAATTGAAAACAAACATTTTCACATTATAAAATTTATAGAATTAGTATTGTAATATAATTTTTTGACATAAATGTTTTTCAGAATAGAAAATACTATAATATTCTATTAAATTTAATCAAACCAAGTAAAGGTTTACATTTATTTATATATATTTGCACATGCTTTTGTTTAAAGTTAAGAATGTACTAATTATAATTAGATTGAATGTTAATTTTTCATTTATTTATCATTTGTATATTTGTAAAATTATTAAATACGATTTTATATGCTATTGTAGACTCATCCGCTATATCCCGCTATTTCCTCATTTTATCCCAGCTATAATTTTCTGCACCTTCACCTCATTGGATTCACTGAGCGCTTTAACTGCACAGCTAGCCACTCAAAAAATCCATCTAAAGACCTAAAAGAAGTCTTATCTACACTATCATCTGCAGCTCAAAGATGATGAAACCCAGTCGCCAAATCCAATTGAGAGAAAACGGATGCGCCTACCTAGTGGTCAAATAAATCATTTATTCGAGGGAGCGGGTGGCAATTCTTCTTTGTGATCTTCTTTAACTCTCTATAATCCACACACTAACGGAGAGAACCATCTACCTTGGTAGCAAAAACGACTGTTGCTCCCCACTCAGATATTTTCTGTTTGATAAAGCCTTTCTCTAATAGCCCACCTACCTGCTTACTTAGTTTCCTCCTTTCCGTCGGAACCATATGGCGTACTAGCAATGCAACAGGCTTAGCGTTCTTTTTTAAATAAGTCTAGAAGTTGTTCTCTCGTCTTGAAGGTAGATTCCACCTCCTCAAATATATCCAGAAAATATCTTACTATGGGTATCAAGCTAAGATCATTAATAGAAGTATCTAGGGCCTCTAAGAAGCTTAACATAGCTAACCATCGCGGGTCGTAAGATATCTCGAGGGTCCTACCATAACAAGTCATCAATCTCACTACCTTCCTCTCGCAGCCAAGAATGTCACCATACATGGCTAGCTAATCCATCCCCAAAATAATACCATACCCCAAAAACACCAGTACATAGGCATTACAATCAAACTCGACGCCTAATATGGAAATCCTCAAACCCTTACACGTCATAGAAAACGTGAGCTGAACCTTCTATAGGATTTGAAACTACTACTGGATTGGAAACAAGAGATATACTAAGGTACAAACAACTGATTAACGAACTAGAAATAAACAAATGAGAAGCTCCAAAATCAAATAAGTCCTAATTGAAAAGTCATAAAGAGAGATCAAACTTTCAACTGTGACCTTCTCGCCTCTATCCCGATCACCACTGCCTGAGTCGCCTCGAATGCATGCATTTGCGCTTCAGATGAACTAGCCCTTTGCCCTTGCTTATGAGGTCACTGCTTAACATAATGACTTGGCTTTCCACAATTAAAGCAACTTCCTTTCCTAGTAGTCTTCTTGTTGTCCCTCACAAAATGGTCCATCATACAACAACCATTGTATTTAATGTCTTTCTTTATCTGATCTTTCGTTGGCTTGTCATCATTCTCCTTATTTCCCTTCTGAGGCCACCATTCCTTCTTTCCATAACTGTCTTTCATCATCTCAGCTTTAGTTTACTTGGAATCACCTTTGCCTTCCTCATGCATAAGTGTCATCTCAACAAAATTCTCAAACGTGGCAACCATCGGGGTATGAGTCAGAGAAAGTCCTTGTAGGGGTTGATTCAGACCCTTAGCAAATCTCAAGGCCTTTTTATGAGTCGTATTCACCAAATCCATCCCGAACATAGCAAGCCCACAGAACTGATTAACATATTCCTTCACAGAAAGATCGCCATGCCTCAATCCTAGAAATGTCTCTAATTGCTTGCCCTCCTCCGCTTGAGATAGAAACTTCCTTTCAAACCTCTCCTTAAACTCATTCCAAGTCTCAAAACCATGCTCTGCCTCATCCATCTCCCACCAATAAGAAGCCTCGTCCTTCAATTTTCATGCAGCCAACTGAACTCTCCTCCTATCCTCAAGCTCTAGAAGTCCAAATGTGCACTAAGTATTCCTGAGCCAAGCGCGGGCCTCAACAAAAGTCTATGAACCAGGAAAGGTCTTGTCGTCTAAAGCAGTGAAACTCTTTGTAGAGCTTAGAGAAATTAGCTGCTAATGGTGGGTTAGAAGGAGACACCATACTAGAGCGGGAGTTTGGGCATTCTCTTGCCCTTCGGCTGGTGTTGTAGCTTCTACGTACCTACGGAACGAAGTCAAAATAGAGATACCCTTAGGAAGTTGGGAGCCCCAGTCATGCTGCGAAAGGAGAAGAGAGAAGGATTCAGAAAAGAAATCAAGAGAATATTATAATTGACTTGAGGGGATGTTTGTCAATAACAAAATTTTATTTGAAAGCACTTTTCTTTTAAAACAAAAACTTTTGTCTCATCCTGTAACATTATACTTTGATACCAAATGTAACACCCCACACTCTCAACGTCACTTGCATGATGATTTCACTAAGGAGTATGAAGCATTTAGGTATAAAATAATATTACAGAGAGTAATATTCATAAGACAACATATGAAAAACAGCGGAATTTTAAAACTTTGTTTAAAGCAGAACATAAATGTCATTACATCATAAAATGTACTTCATTATAAACCGACAACTGTCTTATGAAAAAGCAATATTATCAAAGTACTAAATAAAATCTCTCACAACATCAAATACAAAAGAAAATCAAACGTGGAACAATACATGAACTAGTTGAAAGTAAGTCAAGCAGAAATCTCCAAGAAGCTAAGCTAGACCGAAACTCTATCAGTTCTGAGATCCTCTACCCTGAGAACCTAAGGGGTAAGGAAGAGAGAAGAAGGAAAGTAAACTAGTCAGACATAAAGGGTGGTGAGTTCTGTAATTACTAGCATGTATGATAAAAGAAGGAATCAAGATAGGATAATAGTTTAAGACACAATAATAGTAAATGAGGCAAGATAAACAATGACATATTTGATTGCCAACTTATTCGTATCATTCGATTTCTGCACCATTTATTACAACTCGTAATTAAGATGTAACCTAATTCTATCTATCAATCGGCACCTAAACCATAGTTGTGATAACCTATGCCAACTATGGTCTTGGCTTTATCAGACCTGATCAATCAGCTCTAAAGGACCTAACGTTAATCACAGGCATTACTCTTATTTTCTCTAATCAGCGCGATGCAGGCTCACCACCGCGCCATATTGCGCATGTACCCACCACGTTTGGACCTCTTACTACCCAGTACAGTATAAGCGTGCTCTTGTCTCCTCATGAGACCTCTATAAAGTGTGATTAAAGGATACTGTCAGATACGGGTCCGCAACCAAAATGCAATTTGACTCAAGTCACCCATACACTTGGTTCCAATCTAATTTATTATCACCAAGGCCACCATATAATTATTGTTGACCGCTTAGCTAGCCTAGACCCTCATAGAATTGTCAACAAACGCCAAGGCCACTATAAACCAATTATTTTATTTGGTCACTTATTTCCCTTAATCAGCCTACCCCTGCTGTCGGAACAGACTATAACCATGAGCCGCTTATTTTCCCTAATCAGCCGTCGCTGCCGGAGTAAACTCCCACTTCATGTTTTCTTAATAGGTCATCCATTTTCCCTAATCAGCCTACACTGCCGAAATGGACCTCCATTCATGCTTATTAATTTTTTCATATTAAATTTAACATTTGATTTAAGTTTCTTAATAGGTCATTTATTTTCCCTAATCAACTTACGCTGCCGAAACCCCTATTCATGCTTATTAATTTTCTTAATAGGTCATTTATTTACATATTTGTGTTTTTGGTGTTAGGAAATAACTAAATGCATAACTCTCTATATATAGATAGTTTGGAAATAACTAAATGCATAACTATATATATATATATATATATATATATATAGGTAGTTATATGGAATCCCTACACATAGGATGTGCTAGTCAATTTTCCCTGGTATGACTAAGTCGAACGACTAGTTGGCTTTGTAAGACACCTATCATATGCATGCGAGATGTAGAGATGCATTATCCTGATTGAGTGATGCGAGAATTTGGTCTTCAGCAATACATCCCTGAGTCATGCGAACCAAAGCCAAATTTGGAATTTGTTATAATTTAGTGGAATGATAGACATAACTGTATCGTTCGTGAACAAATTCCTAACACTCCTATTTTAAGTTACATGACTTAGTTATTGGTCGATCACTGGAAGATTCATTTTCGTAGATCGGACTCCTCGCAAACGAGCATACACCGCTTAAGCGAGATATCATAAGTCTTCAAATTAGCTTTATTGTTTTGCTTTGTTACCTTAAATCGTTCAATTACTAGAGTTAAGTTTCTATATGTGATTAAATAATACAATTTGTAGGTCGATGTACTAGAGACGATAGGTAGAGGGTTGGAGGATATCGGACATGGTCGAGTACCTCGAGCAATACAACCAACCACAATGTCTCAACTTGAAGAAAATCATTGACCTATTGCTTTTTAGAAATCTACTATAACGCCTAAGACAACTTGAGCAAAGAACTAAAAGAAAGCATGATCCTTCTTTGCCTCCACCTCAACACGATCCAGCACAATCGCAGACGGTAGGACCTTCTTGACCTCCACCTACTCAAGACTAACCAACTTCACCATGAGTGTTTCTTTTCTAAGTTTAATATACGTGTACGTTTGCAATCGAACAACTATGTGCATTTTGGGTTTGTGATTTTGTAATCGAATTTATTTATGTTGTGTTTGAAGTTGTTTACTAGTGGTATTTGTGTTTTATCTTGTTTAATAGCGTAGATAATATGCTATTTTGTTTAATTACTGTGTATACATGCCACAAAATTAGAAGCCGATGTTTAGCAGAAATTTACACTGGTGCACTTTGCTGGTGCTCAAGTGTAAATATATACTGGCGCACTTAGCGAGTGCGCCAGTATAATATTATGGGGGCGCACTTCAGAAGTGCACCCGTATTTAAAAAAAAAATAAACTAGTCTGCTAGTCGTTGAGTTGGCCAAACCTAACTTATGTCAGTAGTTCTTCATAGTAGGTGTGGCTTGTATTGGAATGAAGTGAATGTGTGGACTGAATGGAATAACAGTCCCACACCATATGATATTGGAAGAGAACGTGACATAAATATGATACTAGTGACATGTGACATTAGGGATTTCTTTTGTTACAACACGTGCTTGCCAATACCAGATTATATGCTCGATGGGTGGCGATGTGGGATCATCAATTCAGATGTTCGCACACGAGACTTCGATCGTTGATTCCGGCTAGACACGGTGCAGCGGGTACGCAGGTAATGCTGAAACTTAACACTTTATTATATCAAAGCTACACCTTTTATAAGATGATATTTGAAAATATCTCGAAAGAAAATTATAGATATAAAAAACAACAACCAAAAAAATTAAAAATTAAGGATGAAATAAAATAAGGGAAAAAATGATTATTATATACATAAAACTCGACAATCAGAAAATTTGTCGAGGATAAAGTGGGAAGTAACTTAGTTTACAGTGCAATGTTAAGATGGAAACCTTACAAATTGCAGAAGTAGGCATTTGATCACACTGCAAACATTAATAATGATATATCAATGACAACAAACAATTTTGCATATTATATAAACTAAGTTGAAGAGGTAGTAAGCACTGATTAAGATACAAAATGTTTCTTATTGAATACTGAATGTTAAAGGCAAACTCTGTTTATGCATCTTAAATTGGTTTACCTACAACATAAAAGCTTCAGTAAAATTTCAGATAATAACAATCTTATTCCAAAAAATTAAAATCAACATTTAAGGATAGCAAATTCTTAGTACAATAAATATAATTTCAGTCATAAAGCAACTAAAACTTTTGTACATGAACTAAAATAAAATTAAAATCATTTCAGGTATAAAGTAACTAAAATTTAGCAATATCTTTCTTCCAATATGCCAAGTGCATGCCATGTCTTTATGCCGAGAATGTGTTGCCTCTATGCGCGAAAATTTAGCATCTCATGCATGACCACAATAAAATAAAAATCCAGTTCCTATTTGATGCTTTGGTACAAATATCAACAACTTTACCATGTCAATGAATCTGTGGCTGAATCTGTAAAACATGATGTAAGTGCTTAAAAATCAAATATTTATTTATTTTCGTTTCAAATTTAACGACCGTACGTCTCCTTAACAAAAGATTGACACAAAATTTCAACTGAGAAACTAAACTTGCCACATAAACATCCAAAGTTGCTTGCTCAGGAATTGAAAACCTCAACATTGCTCTTGGCATTAGAATGCGAGCTGTGGCTATCATTCTAACCATTTTCCATATTTCCACAGGCTGTCGAAATTAATTATTGTCTCCTGGTTGTGTTATAATTATTATTACTAGTGTATTACTTGTGCATTGCACATGACAATGTGTTAGAGCAAAACATTGCATGAACCTGGCAAGAGTATTTTGATAGACACATGTGAAAACAGCAACCACCAATAAACACAAGGGCATGGAGATGATACAAAGTGAATCTGAAACAATAACGGAGTTCAATGATTCTATCCTAACAGTCAGCAGCAAGAAAAACTGCCAGGAGTAAATCAAAAACCAGCGTGCACATTGTACATGCACTGGTCACATATATTGGTTGTATTTAAATTAGTGGCAATTATGTAAATATTGGCATTTAAGTTCTATTGTAAAATTGTATAAATAGGGACCTTAGGCTATGTAACTGGTCACATATGTTGGTTGTATTTAAATTAGTGGCAATTATGTAAATATTGGCATTTAAGTTCTTTCTTGTAACTCACGAGCTGATCATCTCAATTCCTAAGGTCTGTTCGTTCTGATCTCTCCTCATATCATTGCCGATCACTGTGTTGATCAACCCATTTTCTTGTGATCACACCATGCCATTCTTTTAATTTTCCCATTTCCATTTGCACCACCTTTATCCCAGTATCTACCATCTTCTATTCGCAACGAATTCCATATCCACCATGTCAGAAAAGTATGCACAACCAATGAAAAAGGTTGGGGAATATCAATTGGTATCAGAGCCACCGGGTGAGCAAGATTCAGACCCTCACCCAGCAAATCCTACAAATCCAGAAATGAACAAAGTGGCCTTATGCTCTTTTGATTCTGCAAACACTGTTATGTTATCAAATCAAGAACTATAGCAAAAACAGGACCTCATCAACAAGCGAAATGCATTATCTCTGAGGAAACTAGAAAGTACTACTCAAGTTCTGTCATTCCAGAATTAGGTTATAAGAGAAAAGATAGATGATCTTGATGCAAAGGTAGATAGTATTCACATAAGTATTCAAGAATCTTTGGCGAATTTTGTTTCAGAATTGAAAGACAACAAAGAGGCATCAACGTCCATGGACAATGCAAATCAAGGCATCCCACCTCAATACCTACATCCAAGAAAAACTGATATACACCCAAGAAAGACTGAAACAAACTCAATAAAGGCTGATATACATCCAAGAAATGATGACACATCAATACCTACATCCAAAGACCCTTCAAAAATAAATTTTGAGGTAGACTTCCCTATATTTTCAGGAAAAGATAAAGTGTTCAATTGGCTGCAGTAAGCGGAGAAATTCTTTAAATTCAGCGGCATCGATTTACGCAACTGGGTACATTTGTGTTCATTTAACCTGAGGAAAGAAGCACTTCAATGGTTTTAGGTGTATTCAAGAAATACTTCTAACCATGAAAGCTGGGAAATATTTGCAAAAGCAATTCAAGAGCAGTTTAAATTGCAAGAAATTGAAATTGTACAAAATGAAGATTCAGCTACAGAAATTGTTCCAAAAATTGATCATGAATACGGGACATGTGGAAAGCGTCAAGGCTGCTATCACAGTACCATATAAAACAGGTCCTATAAAAGAAGCTTCCCATAATTCAAGTGGAGAAAAAGAGAACAACCAGATGTACTCTAGTGTACCGGCGGCAACACAGAAAGTTGAAAAAATTGATAATGATATTGGAAATGTTGATGTTACAGATCAACTCATTTTTAAGAGTCAACATGATACTGGAGATGCAAATACTACTCAGTTCAGCACAGCCGAAAAGATGCAGAGGTTGTTGTTCCAAAAATTGATAATGATTTTATTAGAAATGTCATTCTTGATCATAAGGTAGCAAGTATTCCGGGGATAGCCAAAAATTCTAGAGTTATCCTGAATGTTTTTAAGAAGCCAGAGAAGTTAAACAATAAAACTACAAAAGTGGAAATTGAAGATGCAGTCACAGCTACATATAGAAAACTGTCATTGACGGTTTCAGATCATATACAATTGATTGAGCCTGGGGGTATTAATGAAAAAATTGTTTCATTAAAAACAGTCAATAATTTTAAATGCCCTATCAAGCATTATAATGAAAAGAAATTTTTCAGCTTCGACCCAGGCGGTGACTCATTTACTGGTGTGATTATGTTGAAATGGCTGCGGAAGCTTATACTCAACCTTGAGCATAAGGTTGTTTTTAAGGAGGAAGGAATTGTTATAGCAAACATTTCGACAATAGTTGGTGTGCATGAACCTGCCAAGAGTATTTCGACAAACACATGTGAAAACAGCAACCACCAATAAACACAAGGGCATAGAGATGATACAAAGTGAATCTGAAACAATAATGGAGTTCGATAATCCTATCCTAACAGTCAACGGTAAGAAAAACTGCCAGGAGTAAATCATAAACCAGCATGCACATTGTACATTCACTAGTCACATATATTGGCTGTATTTAAATTAGTGGAAATTATGTAAATATTGGCATTTAAGTTCTGTTGCAAAATTGTATAAATAGGGACCTTAAGCTATGTAACTGGGCATGAAGTCATTGATGAAAATAAATCTACATACCCTACTTTTGCTGTGTCCTTCTCTCTGTATTTCTTTTTTGTTCTTTCTTGTAACTCACGAGCTGATCATCTCATTCCCTAAGGCCTGTTCATGCCGATCTCTCCTCATCTCATTGCTGATCACTGTGTTGATCACCCAATTTTCTTTTGATCACACCGTGCCATTCTCTTAATTTCCCATTCCCATTTGCACCACCTTTATCCTAGTATCTACCATGTTCTATCCGCAACAAATTCCACATCCACCATGTCAGAGAAGTACGCACGGCCAAGGAAAGAGGTTGGGGCATATCACAATGTTGTTAACAGTAATAATTATATTTTACGAGCGTAATGGCACGCGCTCCACGCGTGGATTACTAATTCTCAAACATTTTATATTTTTATAGACAAGTACAAATATTGCATAATTTATAAGCTGTCAATGCAAGAAAAAGAAATAAAAATATTAAATATAAACAAATTCTAAAGTAATAGGTACAAAATATTATTCAATTATTTTATCTTTTAGGAGATATTAAACAATTATGCTCCCATTTCCATGTTTTAAATTTCTCCAGCTTTCATGATGTTCAAAAATTTGTGTAATCGCTAATATACATGTAAACAAATGACACTTAAGCACCTTGGGATAAATGTTTTCCGCCTAAAAACATAGCCTTATTTTAACTCTGTTGCCTTGTAACATTACACGTGAAGATAATATCATCCAGTGTATGCTATGTTTCTTCTTTGTCATCGGTGGTTGCGTAAACTGTATCATCAGACACATTAACATTTGAATATGCATGGGCCTCATCAGTTTTATCTTCTTGAGTAGGTTCATCAGCATTTAGATACATTAGAATGGCTCGCTTCCTTATCCTGAAGTATATAGAATGGGTATTGTAGCGATAACGACTACTGCACATAAACTGCATTATTGCTAAACATTAAAAATCTAGCAGCATAATTTTTCTAAGAACTTACCAAAGACAAAATTAAGTCCTTGCCTAATATCTACACTACAAAATTCACTAAACATATCACGGTTAAAAAAAAGTGAAGCAATAAATAATCAAAACCTACTACCAAACCAGTCGGTCTTCAAAATAGGTGATGAAGAAAGCAATTCAAAAAAGTCTATATTTTCTCTTTGTTTAAAACCTTTAGCTACTAAACGTGCTTTATATTTATCAATTGTGGCATCAGGTTTTAATTTTCTTTTAACTACCGATTTACAACCTATAGATTTATAATCAAATGGTAAATACACTAAGTGTCAAGTCTTATTGGATTCCAAAGAATCGATCTCACCAGTTATATCCTCTTGCCAAAAATCGGCACATAGTCATATTTGAGGTTTAAGAGATGCTCCTCTATAGTAAAAACAAAAAAAATCTGAACCAATCCTTTTTGCGGTTCTAGCACTTTTACTCCTTCTAGGTACATTTTCAGAATATTCATTAAGTTATGTTCTAATATGCATAAGATTACTTGATATGCCCCCACTATTTCTTAATTTAAAAGGAAATTTCGATTCATAAAAATCAACATCATTTGATTCAATTATGTTATGTGTATTAAGTCATAAAATCTATATGCTCTGTTATAAACAGCATAGCCAATAAATACACATTCATATGCTCTACTTCTCAATTTTATTCTCTTAGGGTTTGGAATACAAATATATGTCAAACATCCCCTATAGGGATGGCAATGGGACGGGTCTAGGGTCCAAACCCGCTTGACCCGCCCCTGTTTTGACCCATTTAGACCCGCCCCATAGGGTCTTCGGGGCGGGTAGACCCGCGACCCGCTTTTGGAGGTCCGGGTCTAGGGTCGGGTCTGGGGCATGGCTAACCCGACCCGCATGATCGAAACATCATTCAAACACTTTATAACTATAACTATTACTTGTTAATCTTCTTAGATTTACAAGGTTATAACTTGAATATTATATTCTTTCAATTGACAAACTATAAAATTTTCATTGTATTAAGTTGCATCAATGATAATCATGCAATAAAAAATGCATACATTTTGAACTATTATCTTACAACTCATTTTATAATATTCTCTTGTCATTGTGAACACATTATAATATGCATATAACTTATCATTTAGTGATAAAAAATATAAATATATAAATTTTTGTACACTAGAAC
Organism: Allium sativum; assembly: GCA_030737875.1. Lineage (NCBI taxonomy): Eukaryota > Viridiplantae > Streptophyta > Magnoliopsida > Asparagales > Amaryllidaceae > Allium > Allium sativum. The sequence goes on from CM060925.1 coordinate 208,811,552, forward strand.
ATAATATCACTGGGTCGCGGGGCGGGTCGGGTCTACCCTGACCCGTACGGGTTTCGGGTACGGGGCGAAATTCCAGACCCGCACCGGGTCTACGGGGCGGGTCTGGGGCGGGGTTTAAAAAGTCCGGGTCGGGTCTGGGGTACGAGAAACCCGCCCCAACCCGCCCCATTGCCATTCCTAATCCCCTACTTCTAAAATAGGATACATTGGGTTTGTAACTTTACAAAATTCAAAAGGTGAAATTTTATCTTTTGATTTAGGAATTCTATTTAAACATAACACACGGTTAATAATATATCCCCCCACCAATTCTTTTTTGCACCCGAATTTAATAATGCCTATAACAAATTCTGTAAAGGTCTTATTTTTTTCTTTTTGTTTACCATTCATTTCAGGTGAATAAGTTGCAGTTCTCTCATGTATTATACCATGTAGTTGATAGAAATCCAAAATTGGACTAGTTCCATATTTTTTTCCAAATACGAAGTCTCTTAATTTTATTATTGGATTGATTTTTAATTTCAGTTTTGAATGTTTTAAACATGTCAAATGCGTCATTTTTATTTTTCGTAAGATATACATAAGTGAAATCAGAATAGTCATCAATAAAAGTGATAAAATAGCGGTGTCCATGTCTAGTCAATGTGTCATCAAGCTCACATATGTCAGAATGAATTAAATCTAAGGGTTCAGATATTCTATCTACAGATTTATGTGGTTTCTTTGTAAATTTTAACTTGAGTACATAATTCACATTTATAAAAATCAATTTCTGACATTTTACGAATCATAACTATGGTATTCATGTCACCGCTTGTCAATAATAACAGCAATCTGGAACTATTCATCTAAAACCATACATTCGGAGATGGTCTCATGACCTATTTTCTGAAGCTCATGGAATTGCTTCTCTACTGACCTATCGCCTGTCATCTAATATTTGAGGTAGCGACTGGCAACATACTTCTTTGCCTTGCCTCCTTTGTGTCATACTTCTTCTCCAGCGCCTCCCAGATCTCCTTTGCTGATTTGTCGGAATTATAGTAGCCATACAGCTCATCGCTGAGCCCGTTGAGAATGAAATTTTTGCAGAGGTATTCATGTTTAATCCAAGTCTGGAGTTGCTTCGGTTGTTATGTCCAGGAAGACATTTGGGCGGCATCAACTTCGTTAGGTTTCCCTGGCAGCTGTGGTTTATTAGTCATGAGCGCAACAACCACTTTTCTCATGATCAGAAAGAACTTCATCTTCTGATGTCAGCGTTTGAAGTCCAGCCCTTCGAATCAGAATGGGGCAGCGGTGACAAGAGGGATCTGGAACGTGAAGGAAGATGCAGTGTCGTCAAAATTTACAGTCGAGGCCATTATTTTTTAGAACATCTTCAATTTGATGGAAAAACAATGGCTGAGTCACGTATAAAATCGTTCTCTTGAAGACGTTTCGGCAATCTTCTCATTGGTGCAAAGCAGTTCGTACCTTTCGCCGCTGCCTCTAGGGTAAAACAGTCTCTTCTTCAATATCAATTCGCTTGCACAAGTGAATCAAGTATGATTTGCACTCAAATTAAAAAAAAATTGCTCTTTTTTTGTAATGAAAATAATAATTCAACGAAGATAAAAGAGTTTTTGAAGGGAGACGAAGATGGAAAAATTGTTTTATTTCTTGCATTGTCTATTTCATTTTTTATATAGACATAATGCAAAAATGTAATGTCCGTTATGTTGGTGGGAGGAAGGTTGGATCACAATAATACCATAACAAATAAATAAACGGTAAAATAACTGCAATTTATAACATATAAATTGTATACGTTTCAAAAGTGATGAATGTTAATAAGTTTTAATTTATTATCATTTATAGCGATATTTTAATAACATTTGTTTTTGTAGCAGCTCGATAAAAAATCACATAAATATATGATCGTTGTGCTAGTGTAACTGCTCAATCACAATAATGGCTCATATATGTATATATATGTATGTGTGTGTGTGTATATATATATATATATATATATATATATATACTACCACATATTAGTGGAAAATAGGGAGAATGACAAAATTAACAAAAAAAATTGGTGAAAAGTACGGAAAGTTTAGAATTTAGTTAGAAAGACTAATGTTAGTGTAAATGAGAAAAGGATAGTGGGCCCCCGAATTCCACCTTTAGTGTAAATGTGTCATTCTCCCTAATTTTGAAATTTTCCATATTTTCCACCCATTTTTTTGCAAAGTTTATCATTTAAAAGAAAATCTCTTACCATTATAACTTTCAACGCCTCAATTGCAATAATGACTCAATAATAAATTCTTACTTGTAATTTTTTTGTAAAATAATTAAATTCACTGCATACACAAAAACGTTTCGAACAATTATTATCCGAAAAATCGTTAAGAACAAATTATTGCAAGTTTAGTATCCAAATTCAAACGGTTATATTTAGTACAAGAGAAAGTACTGCTCCAGCCCAAATGGAAAGAATTCCAACTTCAACAAAATACACTGGCCACATATGAAATATTTTTTTTGGAATCAGTCAATAATGTTTTGCGAAGGTAACTTCTCAAAGAATGTAAACGCCTTTGTTCATCTCATTTCAATGAACAACTCAGCCACTTAAAATTTAGCGTTTCAGTCCGATTTCATGTTGCAATATGCTATACAAAATCCACACTCTGCATGCACGCTAGCAGTGTCAGTTTTTAAAATTCCACATTAAAGACTGAGATTTAGTCTCAAATCAGTTTGTACATATTGAGACTGCTTAAAGATCAAACATTAGTCTTTATTTCGGTCTCTAATTCAGTATCTAAGAAATCATAAAACAATTAAATATTCAATATTGTAATCTTAAGCAAATCCGATGATTAATGTTGTAATTCATGTGAATGCGGTTAAACTTATTATATTTACTTAACAACTCACTTTATGCGTGCTAAAATATATTTAACATCATTTACATCATCATCTTTATATAAAAGAACCTAAGTTGTATTTGACGCTAGTTAGCACAAACCTTATACGGCAATGCTTAAATCTATCACTTGAAAATTAGACCACATAAACATTTTTTAAATATTACTTTCTATACATGTTCAAGACCTACCTTATGTTGGATCAACTTTTTTTTTAATGAAATGTGTTTGAACATGTGTCTCTACTTTCTTGTTAATGTATATAGATATCTTAATGCAATATGTCCATGAATACTTTACCATTGTTATGTTGTTTGATAGTATGTAATGTTTTTGTAGCGAACATATTTTGATATGTATGGAATTGTAGTGTCTTGGATATGTATGGAATTGTAGCGTCTATATACCATTGTGGATATTTTATTCATTTAAATTGTTCAAATTTGAGACTGATTTAAGACAAAATTTCAGTTTTTAAAATTCAATTTTAAATATAGTTAAGACTGCAGTATCAGTCTTTAGATTTTGAGATTGAAATCTCAATCTTAATATTTTTTTGCAACTAAGAATTCAAAAACTGAAATTTTAGTATTTAATCAGTCTTTAATTATAATTTAAAACTAATTGATTAAAAACTGAAATTGTCAGTCTTTAATTTAATGTTTTTTTGTATAAATTCACTGCATACACAAAAACGTTTCGAATGATGATTATCCGAAAAATTGTTAAGAACAAATTATTGCAAGTTTAGTAGTCAAATTCAAACGGTTATGAGAATTTTACGTTTAATCATTGTTTTAATTAGATTTATTTTTCTTATATAATTTCCATCAAATTCTTGTTAAACTTTACTTGAATTTGTGAGGCATTACACATTAGTGTTTTGAATGATACAACTGAGATGGAAATGAAGTTATATTTAGTACAAGAGAAAGTACTGCCCCGCCCAAATGGAAAGAACTCCAACTGTAAGAAAATACACTGGTCACAGATGAAATATATTCTTTTGGAATCAGTCAACAATGTTTTGCGAAGGTAACTTCTCAAAGAATGTAAACGCCTTTGTTCATCGCATTTCAATGAGCAACTCAGCCACTTAAAATTAGGGGATTGTTAAAGAAGCTCCATTTTTTGTTAAGAGAGGGACAATTTTCCAATTTTTGATGAATTGTTTAAAAGGGGTGGGGGGGGGGGGGGAGGGAGACAAAATAAGTTAGCCTCCCCTTAACCATATAATTAAAAATTCCAGTACTATCCCTGTAGTCCTCTTATACTTGCACATATACATACACATGAACTCACACCAGCATTACACATATACATACAAATACATAACACATAAGCCCTCCTAACAGAGAAAAACTAATGCACATCTGCAAATAACTATATAAATTTAAACACTTAAGCATAAGTCAGGCCACACTTGCATGAATTCAAACACTTAAGCATAAGTCAGACCATTACTTATTAACATTTCTTGGTCTAATAAATACATGAATAATTAACTCTGCAAATTGCAAAATAAATTTAGAAAAAATATAAACTGACCTTTTATAATTCAAAAATAACAATCAAATGGAGATCCACCTTCTTCAACTCTCCCTGATTCAAACAAAGTTCATATAATCTCAGTAATCCAGTTTAAATCATGCTTTTATCACTCATATATATAAATAAATAAATAATAGAGAAAATAAAAAACGATAATTACAGCTGCATGCACCTTATATTTGGTAATGATATAAATAGCGTAGATTACGCAAGTATCCAAAGAAAACCAATACCAATCATATCCAAAACTCAATCTGGAATTATGAGAAGTAATTAACAAATTAAAATATAGTTAATTATTGTATGTCTAATTAATTAAGGTTACGAGGGACAGTCTAGTCCATGCTTATTTTAAAATAAAAAAAACCAAACCCTCCCTTAACAATTCTTTTTTAAGGTGGAGTCCCCTTAAAAATGACCCCCCCTCAACCAGAAGTGGAGTCCCTTTAACAATCCCCTAAAATTAATTAGTGTTTCAGTCCGGTTTCATGTTGCAATATGCTATACAGAATCATGGCTAACACTTTGTGCAGCAGATTAAAATGGTTCATGTAAACCTCATATTACCCAACCAACCTGCCTTTATTAAAGATATTGAAGAAGTGTATTGCTAAAGTATCTCAATTTATTTTTTCTAACATCATGAATGGTACTATTAGGAAATGTAAAACATGTGTTTTTAGCATAATATCATCATGTCATACTAAAAACACTTAGATTTACACTTCCTAATTCCACACATGGTATTAAGAAGGAGAAATTTGAGTGCTTTTAGGACGGGTTTTTGACTGCTTACAGAATTGTGAGAGGTCCCATCTTGGTGAATGAACGATAAATATAATGTTTTAAGATAGACCTGATTCTCTTAACGAAATTTGTGGTATACAATACACATGACGAGAGCAGTTTTCAGAAAAGGAGTTTAAATATCATTAATGAAACGATATGCAGTCCCAGGCCTGGTTCTAGCCATAGTTTTCATGACCGGACCGACCGTCAAACCGTAATGCTCCAAGGTCCAGGGTTTTGAAGGTCCGATCGGTTGAACCGTTAAAGCCGTATAAGAAAATAATACATTAATTATGTATAATAATATGATTAACTTTACTTAATATAAGAAATAGCATTATGAAATAGGCTATAAAACAGAAATAACGCACTCAGCATGGAAAAACTGGAAGTATCATTCAACATTTTGTTTGGTTCGCTGTTAGCAATAGTCCCACATCAGCAGAGAAGGAAAAATAATCATATGCTTTAGCTATAAATAGACCAAGGTTGAATGAATTATGAAAGTAAGAGCGGTTGAATGCTTTATTGTGCTGCTTCAGTGGGCCATCATTGCATACGATTGCAAAGTTGAATTTATTTTTTAGTTGAAAGGAAAAATAAACCGGGTTTATTCGTATTAAGCCACGGTTTTAAAAGGCTTTTGCGGTTTAATGGAAATAGCGGCCTAACTGGATTCCGGGCCTTAATTGCTTTTGGCCCGCGGTTTTTGCGGTTCAACCAAAGACCCGGTCGGGTTATGAAAACATGGGTTCTAGCGCATGGGTTTCCCTATGCAAAACAACTTTCTTTCCCATTGAAAATGGAGTATGATAAAATCTGGAAGAAGGTGAACCTTGCCAGAATCAAACCCATAAACCTTTGATTTAAAATTCTACCACATATCCAACCAAGCTAACATATTTTTTGTTAAAATTTTATGTGATAACTTATTTATTGTACTTCAACCTTTCCTTAAACCTGCACCCCCCCCCCCTCCGATGAAGGTTGCCCCGGCCGAGGTGGTGGCCTTACAAGCCTAGCCCTAGTCCCAGTTTCTCCTGCATATTCAACCTTTCGTTAAACCTTTTCTTCAACTGTTTCTTTTCACAATCATAAGGGAATTCTTCACATTGCCCATGATCAAAAGGTAAGAGAGGAGACATGCAGGGGCAGAGGCACGTGCGAGCTGGCTTGGGCACCTGCCCCCCCAAATTCTTCATCGAAATAAAAAAAAAAATTACAAAACCGTCGCTCAGAAGAAAAGAAGAAAGGGAAACGCTCTCGCTCCAGAAACCTAATCGCTCAAAGGAATCGCTCATGGATACCTAATCGCTCCGGAAACCTAATCGCTCCGGAAGCCCAATCCTCCCGCCGCCTCCAGAAATCGCAGATCACAGCTCCTCCTCCGCTCCTCCAGCTCCTCCTCGCAGTCGCAGCTCCTCCTCCACGCCGCTCTTCCAATGGGTACGCTTTTATGTTTAATTTTGGATTTGTCAATTTAATTTTGGATTTGTCTTCTAATGTGAATGCAGTTAGTTAATTAGTTTAAGCGAATTCAAAAGGTATCGAGATGCAGTTAGTTAATTATGCTGCATAAGCCCTCCCTTGTTGAGCAGAATACTTTATGCTGCATAAGCCCTCCCTGCATAGGATTAAACTTATCCAAATTTTAAAAATTATGGTATAAAAGTAAATTACATGAAAATTATGGTATCAAAGTAAGTTATGCATTTTATTATTTTGTGTGCTACCTGCATAGGATGAGCATGACAGATTATAATATGCTATCAATGCCTTTAATTGAGCGTTGAAAAAAATAATTTTTTCTTTTTTGTAATATGCTAGATATGCAAAAATATTTTAAGAGAACCATTGAAGATGTTTACACTGATGCTGAAGCTGCTACACCTTCTAGTAATGCAGTTGATGATGAAAATCAAAACCCAATTATTGCAAGTTCGGTAATTCGAAGTCGTATTCAAGTCGATTTATCAAATCTTCCATCCGATCCTAGTTTAAGAAATAAAATTTTGGATTATGATCCAAATGATCGAGATACAGTAAGAAGGACATACTTACAAAAAGGTCCTTGTCAGCCTTCTTTGCAAATATTTCCACAAACAATAATTGGTGGAAGAGCTAGACGTTTTAATCAATCTTGGTTTGCCGATTATAAGAATTGGTTGGAATATAGTGTAAAAGAAGATGGAGTATATTGCTTGCTATGCTACTTATTTCGCCCCCAATCAATGAGTAGAAATACAAGTGATGTATTTATTCGGGAGGGGGTTTAGGAATTGGAAACGTAATGAAAGGCTTAAAGAACATGCTATGTCAGATACTCATAGAGCAGCATATATAAAGGCCGAGAATTTGATGAATGAAAATCAGCATATTGCAATGGCAATCGAGCGACAATCAACGCAAAGAAAAATTGACTATCGACATCGATTAAACTCAACTCTTGTATGCATTCTATACCTGTTACATCAAGGTTTGCCTTTTCGTGGCCATGATGAATCCGAAGAATCAATGAATAAAGGAAATTTTCTTGAGCTTCTACAATGGCTCGCTCACGAAAAGCCATCGGTTGATGCGGTTGTTCTAAAAAATGCACCACAAAATAATAAGATGACGTCACCGGATATTCAAAAAGATATAGTCAATTGTATTGCCGTGGAAATTGTAGACACTATCTTACAACATCTACATCTTTCCGGAGGACTATTTACATTATTGATTGATGAAACTCGTGATACATCAATTAAAGAACAAATGGCAATTGTTATAAGATTTGTGGATGAGAGAGGAAGTGTTATTGAAAGGTTTGTAGGCATGGTGCATGTTCCTAATACGACATCAATTTCTCTAAAAACATCACTTGATGCTTTTCTTGGTAAACATGAATTGAGTATGTCTATGTTGCGAGGCCAAGGCTATGATGGTGCAAGTAATATGCAAGACATGTTTAATGGCCTTAAAACACTTGTTCTAAATGAGAACAAGTCTGCTTTCTATGTTCACTGTTTTGCACATCAACTTCAATTAGCACTTGTTCGTGTCGCCAAAGATATAGACCATATTTCCGAGTTTTTTTACTTGGTCAATAATTTGGTAAATCTCGCTGGAGCTTCATGCAAACGTCGGGACATTCTTAGAGAAAAAGAAGCAAATAGAATATTTAATCAGCTTGAAAGTGGTGAACTATCTAGTGGACAGGGATTAAATCAAGAACGTAGTTTGAAACGACCAGGTGACACACATTGGGGTTCACATTATGGTACACTAGTCAATTTGATTATTATGTTTCCTTCGGTTATTGATGTCCTTACCAATCTAGTGGAAGATATGTCTGGTGATAAAAGGGGAACCTTTAAATTTAATCAAAGTGTTGCAATCTTATGATTTCATATTTCTTTTGCATTTGATGAAAAGTGTTCTTGCAATTACTAATGATCTTTCCAAGGCACTACAACGAAAATATCAAGATATCGTAAATGCATTGATATTGGTAAAAGTATCTAAAGAGAGGTTAAATAAAATGTGAGCTAGTGGATGAGACACTCTTCTAAAAGAGGTTAACTCTTTCTGCACCAATCAACAAATTCCTATTTCGAATATGGATGAGAATTACGTGCTTTTGGGTAGATCAAGAAGAGGACCAATGATTACAAATTTACATCATTATCGAATTGATTTGTTTTATCTTTGTCTAGATAAGAAGATTGTTGAGCTTAACAACCGCTTTGATGAGGTAAATTCAGAAGTACTTCTTTGTATGTCCTCTCTTAGTCCAGTCGATTCATTTGCCTCTTTTGACAAAGTGAAGCTAGTTCGATTATCTGAAATTTATCCCGATGATTTTTCTGAAGCAGAACGTATAGATCTTTATAATCAATTGGAAATTTATGAAATTGATATGAAATCTAATGAGATGTTTAAAGATGTGAAAGGGATCGGTGATTTGGCTAGGAAGATGGTGTTGACAAAAAAAAATGTTGTGTATAATTTGGTTTACAAGCTCTTGACATTATCACTTATCTTACCCGTTTCAACTGCAACTGTGGAGAGAGCATTTTCTGCTATGAATATAGTGAAGAATGACCTACGAAATCGAATGGGAGATGAATGGTTGAATGATAGTTGCGTTGCATACATTGAAAAAGATATATTCAAAGAGATTAGCAACGATACAATTCTTGATCGCTTTCAAAACATGAGAACTCGACGTGGACAACTTTAAAGTAGTACAATATATGCATGTTTTGTTGTTTGAAAGATCAATAATTGATCGTTTTTGTAATCGAATATTGTGATATAATTATATTTTGTTGTATTTGTTTGATGGTGTGAAATGATATTTATATACATAATCATATAGACAACATGAAAAGAAAAAATAATTCGGGGGCTACCTCCCCCGAATCCCCTTGGTTGTTATCTTGCCCCCTCCCCCCTAGAAAAAATTCCTGGTTACATCACTGGAGACATGAAACCATGCAAAATACACAATTTTGAACTCTCGTACATCGTATATACTGATGGCACCATGATATTTGCTAAAGCGGATGGGAGAAAGCAATTAATGATTTTTTTTTTTTTCAAAATCTTATCATAAACATTTGATTTAAAACTCAACGAAGAGCAGTCTATGGTGGAGTATTTGAAAATTTAGTGGTGATAAAACATACATTTAGGATTTGGCCATTAAAATATCGAGAAATTCCTCTAAAGGATACAGATTGTGACAGTTTAATAATTAACACGATAAAAAGGGAAGATCCCCAAGTAGAAGACCAGGATGCTAAGTCTCATGAGTATACGTGAACTAATAAAGTCAGCAGTCTAGACTCGAACTACTTAGAGGAGAAAAAACGATGTGATTCAATACATACTAGAAGAAGGAACTTGACAAGTGGGTAGATTGTGAGTTATTTGGGATTGCTTAAAGAAGAAGCGGAAAGTATCAAAATATGGAGTGGCAACGTCAAAGACTGCAGTGTTTGACTCGCATTGATGACAGCATTTACAACTTCAAAAGTATATGGAAATCAATCAAAAGGGTCCGTCTATTCGCACCCCAATATTTGCTCTTCCCACCCCGGTAATTTTATAAAAAAAATCTCATTCCATTTTTTTCTCTTCTCACCCCATTTATACCCAAATTACCCCTTTCTTTTTTCATCAATACATCGTATGCTCTCTATCTTCAGTTTCCAAATCCCTATATTTCAAGAAAAAAAAACGTAAGCAAAAAAAAACGATTTAAATTTTGGTAATTATACATGCACATAAACATAAACATAGAGTATATATAAATCATCTTAGTTTCATGCAAAACAATCTTATTTATTTCTGAACCTAAGATGAGTTTGATGTACTAAAAACAATTTAAATTTTGATAATTTGGATGAAATTTTGGGTATATATTGCAAATGATTATACTGTAAATAAGTATATTACCAAAATAAGTTTGATTAAACTGCATATGTTGTAAATAAGTATATAAGTTTCTAAAATATTATTAAAGGGCATAATTGGTATTTGAAATTTTAAATTATTAACCGGGGTGTGAAGAGCAATTACTGGGGTGGTAGATGGACCCCAATCAAAATACCGCTTGAAAAACGCAACCTTTTAAATTCATTATTTGGGTTCAAATAGACTGTCCGAAAATGACAGTATATGCTTGTTCAAGGCATTGAATGACTACCTTCCTATGAAAAATCGTACCATCCAAAGGTGCATACGGATTGGCTGTGTGAATTATATGATCAGAGTGGAGAAAACACCCAACTTCTTTATTTTAAATGCAAGCTCAATGCATATGCATATATGCAGGTGGCCCACATGATTATTATAGCATTACATATTATACTTGGTTTCTTTAGAAGTGACTGCAATCACATTATTTCAGCTGTTACATTTGCTACACTTTTATGCTCTGCTTCTGTGCTTGACCTGGATATCTATCTATCTATCTATATAATAATTCCCACTAATCTTTATTTGGTTCGACTGTAAAATTCCCAATTACCCTATTCATATTCATTTCTTTTGTTCTAAGTCTTTCTTTTCTCTGTGGTTTTTGGTCCGAGTGGTATGGTCTACACAGTTTTGAATAACATAGCCTGTTTTGGGAACCTTTCATTTACCTTTGGACTTGCTATTTTTTTTTACAAATTTAAGTTAAAATAATATCTATATTTAAGTATTAATATAAGGATGTTACTAGAATTCGATGGTTGGATTGAAAAAGCCGCCTCTATTCAAATTTTTTCATCAAGCTGATTGGTTGATCTTGATTTAGTTTCTTTATATTATTTGTTTCCATATATGTTATTTCACACTTTTAGAAATTATTTAATGCTTCAGACATGAATATTGACTTTTATTTATCCATTTATGCATAACATCTAATAGTTTGACAATTGTATCATGTTCAGTGCATATTTTTATTATCTAGGAGTTCTTTTGTTCTAGGTCTTTCTTTTCTATGTGATTTTTGGTCCGAGTGGTATGGTCTACACATAGTTTTTGGATAACATAGCCTATTTTGGGAACCTTTCATTTACCTTTGGACTTGCTTTTTTTTTTTTTTTTACAAATTTAAGTTAAAATAATATCTATATTTAAGTATTAATATGAGGGTCCGCAGCAGTAGCCCAGCGATTAAGGACTTTACTCCGTGGTAACAGTGATGTGAGTTCGAAACTCGGAATGACATGTTAAGTGCTTACCATGTGCACACGCTAAGATCAGCCATATATATGGTGCTCGCGGACCAGCCTAGGTGCACTAGGGAGAGTTTTACGACTCTGGTAGGTTTCCCTTCTGAACAAATTCAAAAAATTAATATAAAAATGTTACTAGAATGTGATGGTTGAATTGAAAAGGCCGCCTCTATTCAAATTTTTTCATCAAGATGATTGATTGATTTTGGGTTAGTTTCTTTATATTATTTGTTTTCATATATGTCATTTCACACTTTTGCAAATTATTGAATGCTTCAGACATGGATATTGATTTTTATTTGTCCATTTATGCATAACATCTAATAGTTTGACAATTGTATCATGTTCAGTGCATATTTTTATTAGCTAGGAGTTCTTAAGTTAACATGTTGAAAACATTTTTTTTAATTTCCCACATTTGTAAATGTTAGATTCTTTATACCTTTGCGTTGTGTTGTATAATAAATAGATGTCCATTTAGATAAAAAGGGCACTACTGTTAAATACAATGGTTAAGATCTTTTTGTTTTCTTAGGAGATATCAATAATTCTTTTAAGGTTCAGTGATATACATTTTAATGTTAATATATATTTTTTCTATTCTACCTATCTCTTCTTATTCCTTACAAACAACACTAAATTCTAAATGTAGTTTGAGAATTCAGTTTAGTTTTAAGCAGTGATTTTTTCCACATATAAAATTATATTTTACAATTGATGAAATAAGTTTATATTTATTTTCATTAATACATGTCCGATGATTTTATACCAAAATGTAAATTGTATGTGAATGAAGTTTCATAGTGGCTAGGTTATAAAAAAAACTAACTTTTATCTTCTAAATTATTTTACCACAATAGGATTCTCCGTTCATATGTATGCGTATATAGAGTGCTAATAATTATATGCTAATTTGGCATATTTTGAATCTTTACCATCCAAGAAATAAGTGATTGACATATATTCTAGGCATGTATAATTCCTTTACTACTTTTTTCATAGTTACTTTTAGAGCAATATATTTTCTCCCAATGTGGTAGATTGCTTATTTTGCATTTTTTTAATTACAGTTTGCCATAGTCTTCATATAATTATAGATCATATGTTTAGAGTAGTGTATGTTGCATATTTACTAAGTCCATATCGAAATCTTCCCAAATAGTTAACACACTTTTGAAGGATAAATTATTATTTAAAATTCTTATTATCCAGTTTTACACTGATATTGTTGCCGGTTCTAGATTTATTTCCTTAACATCATGTTGACAAAAATTATGTGTATTTGTATTATTTGATTACAATGGTAATGAACTTAAATACGTGTAAAAATGTTCTTAGTTAATGGACTTAAAATAGTAGGTTAAAAATCAAAATAGAAATAACATAAGAAAACAAGGAACTTAAGTTGTATCAAGTTTAATATATAGCAGTACATGAAATGCATATAGCCTATTTTTTATGCAAAGAATGACTATATACTATTAGATCATTAGAGTGTCATGTTATCAAAAGAAAACCATGATTGTTGTACTTTTGGCAACTCTAAGAGCAACTTTTTTACTAAAGAATCACATATGTTACTTTGGAAAGGATTCGGTATAAGTCATGCCCAAGTAGTAATGAAAACCATAAAATTCATGAAAGTTTGAATGGTAAGCTATTTAAGCACTATATTATACTATATATTTGTAACAACCCAGATTTTCAGAACCAATCAAAAATTTTATTTTAGCTATTTTAATGAATTTTGAATATTTAAAATAACTTATTTTAAATAATAACGACAAAAAATTTATTTTAATCGAAGTTAGAATGTATAAATTTATTTTAATTATAAAACGAGCCTGAAATGGAGCGGTTGTTTGAAAATTCGATTTTAAATTTCAAATGAATGTACAGGATTCAAAATAAATCGGATTTTAGTAAAATAAGAAATATTAATCTGTTTAATTATATATTTTTAACGAATGTGAAAAATACAGATTTCATAATATAAATTGAAAGTTATGTCCAGTTTAAAATTCAGAATAGTCGCTATGGAATTTATATATATTTTAATATAATATATAGCCCTTAAATAGCCATTAAAAATAGCCATTTTGCAAATGACCTCTGTTTTCAACGAAACCACTTTTGTTGGACCTGAAATATTAAATTATTGATAGGTTCCAATTTTCATAATTTTTGGAATTAATATGTTAGTGTGGCAAAAGAAAACGTGTTTTGATAGTTTTAGTTTGAACTGATTGACCAGAAAATGGCCGTTTTTCAAACTGTCTCCAAATTCGATTAAATTAGTTTTATTAGGACCGTATCTTCAAATATAGCTAGATTTATTTTTCTGTAATTTTTTAGTCAATATTTGGTCCCGGTAAATTAAAATGTACATTTAAATTCAATACATATTGATTTATATTTTAATTTGGAGAAATACTGATCAAAAAAGTCGAATTGGCTTACGAAACATATCCTGTTGTGTTCGGAATGAGGGTATTTAGCTAGGGGTGGCAGTCGTTGGGTCTCATTTGGAGTTCCAAGCGTTAAATAACCGAAAATGGAATTAAATATTATTAAATAATTTGGTATATATACCCTAACTTTCCCTCTAACCCTAGAAATGTTGGTCAAACATGTTTATGGTCAACCTTTAAACAAACCACCCTAATTGAAATGAACAACAACCATCCTCCAAGGAAAAATCAATTCGATCTCCACCTAGGGTTATTTTTGCATGATGGTGTTAAAGGGGAATCCAATCACCTAAAAGGGTTCTATCACCGGCCGGAGTCGTGAGCGCTGCCATTTCTTGATGGAGCTGGAATCAAGCTCGAAAGCTCTGGATTTCGTGAGGGTTTTTCTGGCTAAGGGGGCCGCCGGAAATGCTGTGACTGCCGGCGTTAGGGGATGGCGCCATGGCGCATGCAGGGGTGGGATTTGATCGGCCGATGGTGGAGTTAGGTGATGGCGACGACATTGAATTGGAATCGACAGTTTAGGGTTTTGGTGGCAACAGTATTAAACGATAAAGAAGAAAGTTTAATTTTTTTAAGTATATTAGTTAATTTAATTTTGTAATTAAGCAACCATTTAAATTTTTTAAATAAAAATCAGTTTTTATTATATAGATAACATTATTTAAAAAAAAACAGTTTTTAACATAAATGTCATTGCTTTAAAATTAAAAATACCATTGCTTTAAAAATATAAATAGAATTATTTTTAAAAATAAAAATAACATTGTTTTTAAAATATAAACATAGTATAAAAATGTGATTATATACGTAGTGGTAAGAATATGATTTTTAAAATATATACATCATCGTAAAAATATGATTTTTATTATGAAATAGCTTCGTAATAAAAATTTGATTTTTAAAATATATACATTGTTGTAAAGATATGATTTTTATGTAAATAGCTTTGATTTAAAATTGTAATTTAAAAATGAAATAACCTAGTTTTAAAGTTGAAATATATATATATATATATATATATAAAGCATTAATTTATTTTCAATTTTTAAAAATAAATTAGCAGTAATAAAATGTGATTTTTATTATAAATAACAGTATAAAAATGTGATTTTTAAATAGAGATAGCATTGAAATAAAAATGTGATTTTATTTATTTATTTATAAATATCATTGTTTAAAAATGTGATTTTTAATATAAACCGTGTGACACATATTGCGATGGAACCGACTGGAAGCAAAACCGAATCCAAACCGTCCAATAAAGAATGGCGGAGTGGAAACGAGAGGTGAGAACAACTTATCACTCTAATTTTGTTCACAGTTAAATATATACTAGGATGCAGACGGTGCTTAGTAGCACCCAACAATATTTATTGTACAAACCATGATTGTTTGTTTGGAATGTATTGTGATTGCTGATTGTATTATTGTGAATAAAATATTTGAATAATAAAAATATCATTTTTATGGTATAAATGAACT
Source organism: Allium sativum (assembly GCA_030737875.1). Taxonomy (NCBI): domain Eukaryota; kingdom Viridiplantae; phylum Streptophyta; class Magnoliopsida; order Asparagales; family Amaryllidaceae; genus Allium; species Allium sativum. Next base: position 208,827,479 of record CM060925.1, read on the forward strand.
ATATAAAATATTCATGTGTTGAATAAATATTTTTATCGTTAAAAATATAATCTTTAATGTATGCATGAATGACATAAAATTATCCTGAAATGAAAATAAATATTCATTTACAAAAATCGGACGATTTGTTTATGTACACTGATTTAACTGATATTGATTGGGACAATAAATTTTACACATCTTCCAACTGCACAAATAATAATCAGTATTTGTTGTTTGGAAACCCCACACGGGTATTTTGGATGATATTTGACATACGCTAATCCTAATTGTTTAGTTGTATTTCAATCGATTGGTTGACAACTGTTGTAAGCGTTAAAATTTATATTTAACACTTATACGGTTGTAAATAGCGCTCTGGATGATGGTTGATTGTATATCATTATTGTTATGTACATGTGTTGTATGAAAACCATATAAATAACATTATATGGTAATTGATTGTGTCTGATTCCAATTCAGAAATAAGGAATATTTTAAAATAATATTCAGTAAAGGATTAAAATCTGATTTTGATGTCCGATTTTGGATGGACACGAAAATATTGAAATATGTGAAGCCGGGTTGATTAAATTTACGCTATTTTAACGCGAACGATATTTGTATCGATTTTATTCATTTTTGTAATGAATATCGAAAGGGAAATGATTTTAAAATCAGATATTTTTAAATTATTATCATTTAAATATTATAATGATATGGAATATTCAATTTTGATTTAAAATTGGAAATGAAGTTAGAATCATTTTAAAATGAATTTATAAATGATTTTTAAAATACATTTTAAATGGAAATCAAATTTATAAAGTATGATTTATAAAATACGTTTTAAACCGGAACCGTTGGGTTCGTATCGAAAAGAGCTTTCCAAAGAATATAAGAGTTTTGAAATATAACGGTTCGATTTGGAATTATGTCCAAATCAAATTTGGAAAAGGTTTCTGTAAGTGCAGTTCGATGATCGTTTATGGAAATCGACCGAAAGGGCCTTAATAAAATTATTAAAAATATTAATAATTTGTGTAAAATCATAGTTAATGATTTGAAAAGAACTGGGATGAAAAATTCCATATTTGAAAAGATAAAAATATATTTTTATAGAAATGAACTAGTTGTTAACTAGAATTATAATCCAATTATTTTTAAATAAATAAATTGGATTAAGAATGGGTTTTAATATAACCAGAATTTCGAATATATGAATTGGAAGGGATTTGAATCGAAATTATCTTCGGAATATTTCGATATTGGATTCCGTGGTTATACGATATTGTGGAGGAATTTGGAAGATATATATATATATATATATCGTTATTCCTAATACGATATTTGTTGATTTCAGAATTTGAAATTGAATATAAGCCGATGTAATTTCTATTCAGAGTCTTGTATTTAATATCAAATTGGATTTTGGGTTTGTCGTGAACGGTGTCTTCAATAACACTGTTCTTAAACCTAGTTAAGAAAAGAATAAATCTTTTAATTAAGGTTTAGTGAAGTTTTCCAATTAATTAATATTTAATTGGAATTGAATAAAAGAATTAGATTTTGGTTTGTCGTGAATGGTGTCTTAAATAACACTGTTCTTGAACCCCATGTGAAAAGAATAAATCTTTTAATTAAGATTATTAGAGTTTGTAGTTAATTAACATTTAATTGGAATAAAATGGGATGTGAATCGGGTTTATCGTGAATTGTTTTTTTAATGACATTCGTTCTTTAACCTGATTAACAGTGAAATGTAATTTGGAATATATGCATCTTTTATTAAGATTTAATGGGATTTCCAAAGAAAAGTTTTCCAATTTAATAAAATAAATTGGAATGGAATGGAATTCGATTTGGAAATAATCGAAATGAACTTATGTGGAGGAAGACTGTTACTATATATGGAATTTAAAAGGCTTTGCCGCTATTCCATTTATATTATTGGTTGGATTTAGAAGTTTATATCGATTATATATATATATATATTGATTTGTTTTCCTTGAAGATTCCATAATTAATGGAATGTGATTTTGGGTTTATCGTGAACTGTGTTTTAAATGACACTGGTTCATTAACCCAGTTAAAGACATGATTTATTTCCTAAATTTGAATAATCATTATATACCGATTTTTGAAGATTAAAACTAAGTGTAGGTTTAATGAATCTTTAATTAGATTGAAATGGAAATGTGATTATTTAAATTATCAAATTTGGGAAATGATCGAGAATGAAGTACCCCCGGTTTTACTCCAGGCGATAGTTAAATCTTTAATTAGATTTGAACGTGAAATGGTAATTAATTTACCGATAACACCGTGATGTTAGATATGGATTAATACCAGTTTTGCTCCATGGGATAAATAGGTTGGGATTGGAAAATAAAATAAATGATTACTTCGGTGTGGTTCGCTAATCCCGACTAGTTTGAAAAACCTTAATTTGGTTTAGTTTGTTAAAAGAATATTTGAATAAAAGAATATTTTAGATTGGAATGAGGCGTTTGTTGTGTTTTTATAGCACTTGTTTATAAGATACGCGAGTTATTCAAAAAGACCGGGTTTATCCCATTGTGACGGCCCGCCCCGCACCAACCGACATTTACTCCAAAAGTGCGCTGTACACATGTCTAGTTAGCATGGGACGATCATCAGAAGAAAAGAAAGAAGACGAAGAATCAACAAAGAACCTGTAGAATGTCTCACAGCGCATAGAACAAAATATAATAACAACATACTTGACATAAAACAGGAGAGACAGTGCATAAGCCGAAAACCAGAACTAAGCATCATAGCAGCGGAAATCCAAAATATAGCTTATTACAACTTTTCAAACTGTCTCAAAAAGCAAAAGCAAGATAAGGGAGGTACACTACTAATGCCCAAGTAGCGACCACCAACGACACAGGGAGAATATCTATATATCATACGTGGAAGCCTCATGCTCGCCTTCGAATCAGCTACTTGCGTACCACCAGCTAACCTGTCTCTAGTCTGCTCGTGTGTGTACCCAGAGTAATAAGAAGAGACATAAAGCTCTGGGTCAGACAAAAGTCTGGTATGAGCGATAAGCATCTAAACAGAACAATAACATGTATACTAAACCATACCTGAACCTGGACCTGCAACCAAAGAGTTAGCACTACATAATGTACAACACTCTAAGGTGCCAATAACATATGGTGTGAAGTTACGGGGGTGGGGGTGTGCATGTCATAGTGATGACAAACAATCAAGCATAGCAACCATCCTCACATCTCTCACTCAGTGTGTAAAGCATACGATATTCGCCACTTCGATCACCTCAATACTTTGCTATGATCACCTTGCCCCATGAAGTCATAAATGGCTTCACTACACTGATACATAGCCACTAATCCTTCGCTATGTCCACTTGCCCCATGGAGTTATTCACCCTATCTGCGCTGGCTCATAGCCTTACCAATCCTTTACTATGTCCACTTGCCCCATGGAGTTATTCACCCCATCTGTGCTGGCTCATAGTCTTACTACGATCACTTTGCCCCTCGAGTCATAATGACTCTACTACACTAATAACGTAGTCTTGCTACCATCACCTTGCCCCTCGAGTCATAGTGACTCTACTGCACTGATAAGTAGCCCATCATTCATTTTCAGTGGTGAATCGAAGTTATGAACGTCGCAACTCCTTAGCACACGTCCCGCAGCAAAGCCCAACCATGAAGTGAACTCATTGGTTCCCAACTGGATCCTGAGCTCTAACTTCCATTTGGACTACCTTTGCATCTCGGCTTATTGGTCAATGCTGGATCGGTTCGGATTCCTCCTTGCCATCGGTTGGGTTCGGTCATAGATATTCCCCTCTGGCGGTTCGGTTCGGGTGTATACATCTCGTTCAGTGTGACGCTTCAGCAACCGGGTTGGTTCGGGTTTGATTGCTCCATCGGTTCGGTTCGGGTCCCCTGTCACTGTCTGGTCCGTCCTTCTCTCTTAGCTCCTGGCTTGGCCTTCTGATCCGATCTGATCCCCTTCCTTATTCACATCCGCTCTGATCCTTATTCCTGTCCCCATCCGCCCCGATCCGATCCCCCCTTCCTTAGCCCGATCCGATCCCAGTTCAACCTTTGTGGCCCTCCTTTTTGCCATACTTCTCTTGTGCTAAGCTACGGTTCGGTTTGGTGATCCTTTGCCCGGTCCGAGCCCATCCATCCGATCCGATCCGAAAGCCTGCACTATTTTTCTGCAACTTTTCCAGCGAGTGTTTTATGCTATTCGACAACGTTTTCGACCATTCTAAGTATTCTAATCAATCACAAAGCATACCACTAAGTCATAGCAACAAGTAGAAGTGACCTCAAACACCAAAACATCAATATGATAGGTTAAAATGGATCAAACATAGCCAAAACCCCATATTTTCCCTTAAGCATGTTTAGGTGAAACTAATGATATGATTAGCAAAACTTAACCAAATTAACCCAAATTCATATCAGAGGTCTAATACATCATTTCGAATTTTATAAATATTTTTCCAGAATTTTATCATGTTTAAATTCGCTAATTAACACTAATTACCCTTAATTAGCCATAATTAGTGAGGAACTATGCAAATCACTCACCTTAGCCACAAATGAAACTTAGATATGAAATAAATCTCTGATTTGATGTGAATCCCAATGCTAAACAGCAGCTCTAACGTTGATTTGGTGTTGATCTCTCTTGATTTGATGTTGCTAAGCCCAATCTTCAAATAGAAAGCGATTTGGAGGTGATTTAGAGGTTGGAGTCCATTTTTAGGGTTTCTAAGAGGTAAGTGGAGGCTAGAAAACTGAAATGAAATGAAACCCTAACTCATTTCAGCCTCCCCATAACCCTAATCCCGAAATGGGTTATGGGCACATTCACTAATCACCCTATTTGGCCCGGTTAAGCAGTTTTTCACCTTCCAAACCTTATTTCAGCCATATCTCCCAAACAGTAAGTCCGTTTCTCACTTGTGACCACTCTACGGAAAGGTAAACCATCTAACGAATCTAATGGAAGTGGTTTTAGGTCAAAATTCCTTTTCAATCAAAAGTTATGGCTGAAACAAGATCAGCTAGGGGCAAAATGGTCATTTAAAAATCGGCAAAAATCATGAGCATGGGAAATGACTCTAATGGTTGTTTCCCAAAGTTACATGACCATACGACTTCATATGGGAAAGAAATAAATATTATACGATCCTCCGATGCGTAGAATGCAGGTTGTTACATTCTCCCCCCTTAAGAAATTTCGCCCCCGAAATTCCGTAACCAAAACACAAAAAAGGGTCCAGCATGCCTATCAACCATAAAACAAAAATCAAACATGCAAAACAAGCAAAACAAGTCTATCCTAGCATGCAGAATAACTAAATTACGAAGTAAATCTTACCAGGCAAAGAGTTCTGGATACGTCTTTCTAATGCTCTCCTCTGTCTCCCAAGTACAGTCATTCTCGTTCTCGCCCCACTGAACCTTGACTAGCTTCACTGCCTTCCTTCGAAGTTGCTTCGTATCGTGCTCGACAATACGAATCGGCTTGCGGTTCCCAACCGCCTCGGGTTCTACTTCGAAGTCCTCTAACTGATCAGGTGAAATAGTCAAATTTGGGTCGTGTACGAACTTCCTTAGTTGGGAAACATGAAATACGTTGTGAACTCCCACCATCTTTTCTGGTAAGTCAACTCTATACGCCAAATTCCCGACTAGTTCAAGAACAAGGAATGGGCCAACAAATCTTGGTGCTAACTTGCCTCTCCTGCCAAATCATATCACGCTCTTCAACGGAGAAATCTTGACAAACACCAAGTCACCAACGGAGAATTTTAAGTCTCTTCTCCTCTTATCAGCATAACTCTTCTGCCTATCTTGGGCAGCCTTCATTCGTTGTTGAATGGTCTTAATCTTATCTGAAGTTTCCCTCACCATATCTGGTCCAAGCATAAACTTCTCGCCAGTCTCTATCCAACATGATGATGAGTTGCACGGTCTTCCGTACAAAGCTTCATATGGAGCCATACCGATACTGGATTGGTAGCTATTATTTTTTGCAAACTCTACTAGGTGCAAATGGTCATCCCATGATCCACCAAAATCCAATATACAAGCTCTCAAAAGATCTTCCAATATACGATTCACCCTCTCCGTCTAACTGTCGGTCTGAGGATGATATGCGGTACTGAGATGTAATTCTGACCCTAAAGCCTCTTGTAAGCTCTTCCAAAACCCACTAGTAAACAACGGGTCTCGGTCACTCACAATGCTTTTAGGTACTACATGAAATCTCACTACCCACTTCATATACAATTCTGCCAACATAGCTACCGTTCTGGTCGATTTGACTGGTATAATTCTTGCACTCTTAGTCAATCGATCCACAATTACCCAAATGCTATCATATCCCGATCTAGTCCTTGGTAAACCATCGATGAAATCCATCGAGACTTGCTCCCATTTCCATTCGGGAATTTCTAATGGTTGGAACAACCCACTAGGCTTCTTTTGCTCGGCTTTAACTAGCTGGTAATTCATGCATTTGGATATAAACTTCCCAACGTCTCTTTTCATCCTTTCCCAGTAGTAAATCTGCTTCATGTCTCGATACATCTTATTACCACCGGGATGTATAGTCAGTTTTGAGTGATGACATTCTCTAAGCACTTCATCTCTCAAACCATTCACGTTGGGTACAACTAGTCTTCCATTCTTTCTAAGCCATCCATCTCGATCAAGCCCATACAAATTCATCTCCTCACCGTCGATGTTCATCTCTAACTTGGAGTTGATTTCCAATAGATTAGGATCGTCCCTCTGGCTTGAACCAATCCGCTCTATCAAAGTGGGTCTGATCGCCAAACTAGCTAGCATGACTGGATCCAATTCACACTTTGGTCTGAAATCAAACCCCGCGATATACTCCAGTTGCTTCCATTCAAGAAACATAGCCCCCAAACTGGCATGTCTCCTACTCAAGGCATCGACTATCGCATTACCTTTCCCAGGTGTGTATACAATATCAAAATTATACGAAGCCAAGAACTCTAACCATCTCTGCTGACGGAGATTCAGATCTTTCTGAGAGAAGAGATACTTTAACGATTTATGATCGGTAAACAATTCAAATCTTTCTCCCAAGAGATAGTGTCTCCACATCTTTAATGCAAACACAATCGCTGCCTGTTCCAAATCATGGGTAGGATACTTCTTCTCATGTGGCTTTAGTTGTCGACTAGCATAAGCTACAACCCTACCTCCTTGCATCAATACAACACCTAGTCCGGTACCACAAGCATCCGTGTATACCGTCATTTCTTCATTCCCCTTAAGAATGACCAATACTGGTGCACGCGTCAACTTTTCCTTTAGACTCTTGAATGCATTCTCACACACTCCGTCCTAGATGAAGGACTGATTCTTCTTAGTCAACTGAGTCAACGGTGCCGCTACCTTGGAGAAGTCCTGGATAAACTTACGATAATATCCAGCTAACCCCAAGAAACTTCTTACATCTGTTGCATTCTTGGGCGTAGGCCAATCTTGTACAGTAGCCACCTTCGCAGGGTCCACGGCAATACCATTCTCTGAAACAACATGGCCCAAGATTCTCACTTCCCTTCTCCAAAAGTGACACTTAGAGAATTTCGCTTTCAATTGGTGTTTTCTCAACACCTCCATCACTATCCTCAAGTGTCCCTTGTGTTCCTCCTCTATCCTTGAGTAAACAAGGATATCGTCTACGAACACAAGAACAAACTTATTCAACTGATCTGTGAATACTCGATTCATAAGATCCACAAAGTAGGCTGGTGCATTGGTCAACCCAAATGGCATGACCAACCACTCATAAAATCCAGACGGCGTCCTAAATGCCGTTTTCGGAACACTCTCATCCGCTACTCGGAGCAGATGAAATCCTGTCGCGAGGTCCAACTGGGAGAACACTCTTGCTCCTTCCAGTTGATCAAACAAATCATCTGTCCATGGTAGAGGATACTTATTCTTCCTCATCACCTTATTCAACTCGTGATAGTCTACACACAAACGAAGGGAACCATCTGCCTTAGTGGCAAACACAACTAGTGCTCCCCACTCGGAGACACTTCTTCTAATAAATCCCTTCTTCAAAAGATTGCTGACTTGCACCCCGAGCTCTCGCTGCTCCCTTGGTGCCATACGACGAAGTGGCATCACTATCGGTCTGGCATCTTTCACTAAATCAATACGGAACTCAATCTCTCTGTGTGGTGGAAGCCCGGTCACCTCCTCGAAGACGTCCGGATACTAGCCAACCACGGGCACATCTGACAACTCATCATGCGGGATGTCGAGGGAATTTATAAAACTAGTCATTACCCCATCACTAGGTAGACTACCAAACACTACCCTCCGCCCATCATCCGCCCTAACTGTCACCAAAAAGCCCTCACAGTCTACTACCACCCCGTATCTTTGGAGCCAATCGACCCCCAATATAATGCCATACCCAGTAAAGCCCAAAACAAAGCAATCACAAACAAACATACATCCATGACTCGATAAGACCAAATTTCGGCAAATCATACTAAGGCTAGTCGAACCACCAATCGGGTTCGTCACAATCAATGGTCTATCGACTATCTCGGGTTCCAGTCCCAACCTATCTACCAGGTCACTAGATATGAAGGAACGGGAAGCCCTAGTATCAAACAAATCTCGAACTGGTACATCATAAATATAAAGCATACCTTGAATGACGACATTCTTTCCTTTCTCCGCCGCAGTTGGGGCATTCGACGAAGAAGGAATAGCGTTAAGGGCATATGCTTTCACAATCTGCTTTTCTTTAGGAGGTTGTGGACACTTATCCTTGAAATGTCCTATTTGACCACAGTTGAAGCACTTCTTATCCGCTGGCTTGGCCCGACAATCTTTGGCAAAGTGGCCCTTCTTCCCACAGCTGAAGCACTCAACTTCTTTCTTGATCTTTTTCTGGCCATCCTTAGCTTGGTTCTGCTTCCTCTTGTTCTGGGAGTTACTCTTGCCTCCACCGCTTGCTTGCGGCTTTGGCCCTTCTACAGATGCAACCTCAGTTTTTGGCTTAGGGTAAAGACTTTCTGATCTCAAAGCTTTCCCCACAATCGATTCAAAAGTCTCATCGATGTGGTTGATAAGCCTTTCCCCCAAGTATCCATCCAACCCTGCAATGAACTTCTCATTCTTCTTCTCAGGAGTATCGATAAGAGATAGTCCATACTTCGACAAGGTGTCGAACTCAGCAATATAGTCAGAGACTGCCCTACCACTCTGCTTGAGTTCCAAGAATCTCTTAAACAACACTGACTTCTGGGCAGCTGGAATGAACTTCTCGCTAAAGCGAGCCTTGAACTGATCCCAAGTAACCTGATCTTCTGGAGTAGCCGTTTTAATTGCATTCCACCAATTCATCGCTCGCCCTTGCGGCTGACGAGACGCTAGCCTTCTTTTCATCGCATCCTCGATACCCAAGTCGTTGAAGATACGATCACAGCTATCCAACAAATCCTGAACATCTGTGGCCGACTCCGTTCCATGGAACGGCTTCCCACCAAGGTTAGTGTAATCCTTGCACAACTTAGTGAAATCGACCCTAGGCGCCTGCACTACTGGACTGCCACCATTTTGGGACTGGGAACTGCCCCTTGCACCTCCCTAAGCATGTCTTTCATGAGGTCAGTAAACATCGCCCTCATGTCAGCAGCATTCCCATTATTGGCTCCCCTACCAGCACCTCTTGCATATCGTCTCATCGTCAATCTGTAAAAGGGGAAACGATTAACGACCCCATAGTGGTTCTAGTGCAGTACGATTTCATTCTTATACTACTAATAGTATATACATATATAGCTTTTGAAAACCAAAGTAATCACAAATACGCGCTCTCATATACGTACTATCTCTCCCTAGTGTCTTACCCTAGGTTAACTACGCAACCTAGAGCTCGGATACCAAGTGTGACGGCCCGCCCCGCACCAACCGACATTTACTCCAAAAGTGCGCTGTACACATGTCTAGTTAGCACGGGATGGTCGTCAGAAGAAAAGAAATAAGACGGAGAATCAACAAAGAACCTGTAGAATGTCTCACAGCGCATAGAACAAAATATAATAACAACATACTTGACATAAAACAGGAGAGACAGTGCATAAGCCGAAAACCAGAACTAAGCATCATAGCAGCGGAAATCCAAAATATAGCTTATTACAACTTTTCAAACTGTCTCAAAAAGAAAACGCAAGATAAGGGAGGTACACTACTAATGCCCAAGTAGCGACCACTAACGACACAGGGAGAATATCTATATATCATACGTGGAAGCCTCCTGCTCGCCTCCGAATCAGCTACTCACGTACCACCAGCTAACCTGTCTCTAGTCTGCTCGTGTGAGCACCCAGAGTAATAAGAAGAGACATAAAACTCTGGGTCAGACAAAAGTCTGGTATGAGCGATAAGCATCTAAACAGAACAATAACAGGTATACTAAACCATACCTGAACCTAGACCTGCAACCAAAGAGTTAGCACTACATACTGTACAACACTCTAAGGTGCCAATAACATATGGTGTGAAGTTACGGGGGTGGGGGTGTGCATGTCATAGTGATGGCAAACAATCAAGCATAGCAACCATCCTCACATCCCTCACTCAGTGCGTAAAGCATACGATATTCACCACTTCGATCACCTCAATACTTTGCTATGATCACCTTGCCCCATGAAGTCATAAACGGCTTCACTGCACTGATACATAACCACTAATCCTTCGCTTTGCCACTTGCCCCATGGAGTATTTCACCCCATCTGCGCTGGCTCATAGCCTTACCAATCCTTTACTATGTCCACTTGCCTTATGGAGTTATTCACCCCATCTGCGCTGGCTCATAGTCTTACTACGATCACTTTGCCCCTCGAGTCATAATGACTCTACTGCACTGATAACGTAGTCTTGCTACCATCACCTTGCCCCTTGAGTCATAGTGACTCTACTGCACTGATAAGTAGCCCATCATTCATTTTCAGTGGTGAATCGAAATTATGAACGTCGACAACTCCTTAACACACGTCCCGCATCAAAGCCCAACCATGAAGTAAACTCATTGGTTCCCAACTGGATCCTGAGCTTTAACTTCCATTTGGACTACCTTTGCATCTCGGGTTATTGGTCAATGCTGGATCGGTTTGGATTCCTCCTTGCCATCGGTTGGGTTCGGTCATAGATATTCCCCTCTGGCGGTTCGGTTCGGGTGTATACATCTCATTCAGTGTGACGCTTCAGCAACCGAGTCGGTTCGGGTTTGATTGCTCCATCGGTTCGGTTCGGCTCCCCTGTCACCATCCAGTTCGTCCTTCTCTCTTAGCTCCTGGCTTGGCCTTCTGATCCAATCTGATCTCCTTCCTTATTCACATCCGCTCCGATCCCTATTCCTGTCCCCATCCTCCCCGATCCGATCCCCCCTTCCTTAGCCCGATCCGATCCCAGTTCAACCTTTGTGGCCTTCCTTTTTGCCATACTTCTCTTGTGCTAAGCTACGGTTCGGTTCGGTGATCCTTTGCCCGGTCCGAGCCCATCCATCCGATCCGAAAGCCTGCACTGTTTTTCTGCAACTTTTCCAGCGAGTGTTTTACGCCATTCGACGATATTTTCGACTATTCTAAGTATTCTAATCAATCACAAAGCATACCACAAAGTCATAGCAACAAGTAGAAGTGACCTCAAACACCAAAACATCAATATGATAGGTTAAAATGGATCAAACATAGCCAAAACCCCCATATTTTCCCTTAAGCATGTTTAGGTGAAACTAATGATATGATTAGCAAAACTTAACCAAATTAACTTAAATTCATATCAGAGGTCTAAGGCATCATTTCGAATTTTATAAATATTTTTTTAGAATTTTATCATGTTTAAATTCGCTAATTAACACTAATTACCCTTAATTAGCCATAATTAGTGAGGAACTATGCAAATCACTCACCTTAGCCACAAATGAAACTTAGATTTGAAATAAATCTCTGATTTGATGTGAATCCCAATGCTAAACAGCAGCTCTAATGTTGATTTGGTGTTGATCTCTCTTGATTTGATGTTGCTAAGCCCAATCTTCAAATTGAAAGCGATTTGGAGGTGATTTAGAGGTTGGAGGCCATTTTTAGGGTTTCTAAGAGGTAAGTGGAGGCTAGAAAACTGAAATGAAATGAAACCCTAAATCATTTCAGCCTCCCCATAACCCTGATCCCGAAATGGGTTATGGGCTCATTCACTAGTCACCCTATTTGGCCCGGTTAAGCAGTTTTTCACCTTCCAAACCTTATTTCAGCCATATCTCCCAAACGGTAAGTCCGTTTCTCACATGTGACCACTCTAGGAAAGGTAAACCATCAAACGAATCTAATGGAAATGGTTTCAGGTCAAAATTCCTTTCCAATCAAAAGTTACGGCGGAAACAAGATCAGCTAGGGGCAAAATGGTCAATTAAAAATCGACAAAAATCATGAACATGGGAAATGACTATAATGGTTGTTTCCCAAAGTTACATGACCATACGACTTCATATGGGAAATAAATAAATATTCTACGATCCTCCGATGCGTAGAATGCAGGTTGTTACACCCATTCTGAATAATCGATTCGAGATAAGTCGACGATGAAGATGGTGGTTGAAGACCAGAGATATTCACATCATTTGGATGATTACTGATGTCTTGATTGGGAGGCATCCCAAGACAAGGTAATAAGTGGTGATCATCCAGACGTACTTGGAGATTGAACGGATATGCGAGGACCTTTCTCTTGTGTTGGATATATGGGATGAGGAATAAGGTGCCTCCAGTTTTGTTCAGACCCAGAACGGACTTGCAAATGGATAGTATGTCTGACATTGTATTCCTTTGTACTGTATTCGTTGATCTCTGCTAAATATATTTCTGTTTGGTGGCGGAGAATTTATTCTCTTGCTTAACACCCTTCTCTAAGACGTACGAGCTTAGAGGTTATATATCGGCAGAAATCAGTGGTACGGTATGGAGAGACAATGTGGCATCCCGAGTGGCATGTGATGAAGGCTTTTGTTGAAAAGCAGGGCCTTGTGGTTGATGATCAGAGCACGACTTTAAATAGCATAGCTTTGTGTATAGCATTTATTCGCAAGCCTCACACCCCGATGTGAACATAAACGAGAGAGGACCTCAGGAAGGACATGCGTTTCTTTCTAGCTAGGAGTGGTGTCATGGTATGGAGCCCAGACATTTTACTCATGTGGTCGTTGCTTATTATTTGATGGATAGCGAGGTAACTCGGATATATCGATCACTATGGGGTCGATGGATATGAGGGTCAACATATTGACTAGGTTTATGCTCCATAGGATAGGGAAACATATTGTTCAGGTAGTACTAATCACCGATAGGTGACCGACCCTGATGCTCCAAGGCGCACTCGAGCTATGAGCCTAAGACATGGTGCTAAATTGTCTCGAATTCGGTAAGGACGATCCCTTGCCTTGGTTCATAGATGGAATCCAACTTCCAATACGTGACATTTCGGTTTTAATTGTAGAACTAGTATAGCGACATGTTATATGGTACCCATGTCGTATGTGATTGATACATTTATATTTGAAGTTGTTTTTAAACACTATGCACTTATAATAGTATCAAATAATTTGTTTTAAAACGCACCAAGCATTCTTCGGCTATTATAAGGTAAAACTCTATCCTACGGCTTGCGTTGCATTGTGTGATGGGACCTGAGTCTTATAATAGCTTCATTTTCTTTAATTGGCATTGCGCTGTTTGGTTTATGCACTGGTTTTCATAGGGGTAAACCCGTTCCGTGTTTTAAGGCATGGTCCCTTGATTTACCCGATTTTAAAGTAAAGTTTTAAATAACTATTTTAGTTCTCACACCAATCATATGACTGACTTGGAGTTTATTGTTTTAACCTAAACATTGGGTGCCCCTATTTTCCACAAGGGCAGCTAGTAGTTTTGGTTTTGCAGATTTCTATTTTCCAGGATCCTAGATCGAGTGTGAAGAGTGTTATTTTTAAAATCAAATTTAGTTTTAAAATTTATATCAATTATTCTTATTTGAATATTTTATTTTAAATTGATTTTGGACAATCGAGTGTATGAAGAATTTGAATATACATCTTGCAAACGTGTATTCGAAGTCTTAAATATACTGGGTAGATATAGGAATCACACTCTAGTCGCTCGGGGATAATTCTGATAATAATGCATCATTATTAGTATTTATGTTCGAATTTCAAAAGTGGAATATCTATATAATTCTAATTGGCTGGTGTGAGAACCAAAACTAGATAGGGTTATTTATTTGTGATTATGCATTGAAATATGATTTTTGAATATATTAAAGATATATATTTGAAATCCTAATCAACAAATTGATTGATGGTTGTGGTGTTTGATTATTAGTTAACTAATAAGATTATTGAAACCAATATGACAATGGAAAGTAAATTTAGACAAATTGAATCAAATATTAAACTGAATAGAAAATTGAAGTGCATACATGTACATATATATGTTGTTAGCCTACTTTGTAAACTAGGCTATACAAAGTCAAGAAGTCAGGAGATCAAGTAGACAAAAGACACTCTGTTATACATCCGATTCGGATCGGAATTACAGGGGTAGGAACAAAAGCAAGACAAAGGAGGAAGGAAAGCATTCAGATCGGATCGGATGAAGCAGGGCCGATCCGAACCCCATCTGCTAGTCCATCCGATCCGAATCCAGTGCACCCTACTGCTTCGCACCATGATCTCCTGAATATTCGGGGCAGTTACACCCACGATGGCCACTAACTTGATGTGCTGGCAACACCAGAACTCATCCGATCCCGAAAGTCATGGAATGGAGGACACGTGTACCTGATCCGAACCGAATTCTGGAGAAGTTTCCACCTATAAATAGACCCCCAAGGTCATTTGAAAGGGACTTTTGGCACTTTGAGAGTTTGAGTAACATTGAGAACCAAGTTCCAGCATTCCCAAGCAATCCAAATCATCATTCAAAGTGTATGTTGAGTACAATTGAGTGAATGTATGTGAATAGAAAGAGAGATTGAGTGAATATCTTGTTGTATTTTCATCTACATCATCAAACAAAGTGATATAAAGTGGACGTAGGCTTTTAAACGCCGAACCACTATAAATCTTGTGTCTCTTTTCTATTTCACTTTATCATAATATTTGTCAATTTGGGTGTTAGAACCACTTTTTGGTCTAACATTTTGGTGCTTTCACTGAGAACAATTTGAATTCTCTGTTTTTCTGGATTATCGTTCTACTTTTTGGACCGTTGTGTTCAAAGAAGTTAATCCCCAATCTTCGACGCTTTTAAATACTTGTTGGTTGATTGTTGAAAAATTATGGCCAAAGGAAAAGGCAAAGAAGTTCAAACCATTTGAGGGAACGAAGTTGGTGAAGATCAGCCAAACCCGGTCGTGACGAGGTCTCGTGGGCAAAGCTCAGGAGCGGATCAGACTGGCTAAGGAAATCCGAACCGATCGCATAGGGAGAGCTCCGATCCGAACCGAGTAGAAGACGTTGAAGATGTACACTCCCCCAACCCGAACCGATCCGGCCAGGTTACTTTGCTCCGATCCGACACTAGGTGATGCTGGAACCTCTACTTGAGCCCCTCCAAATGCTCCGACTCCAGCCACCAGGATCAATGACCAGATCGATCCATTTGCGCCTGTCACCCAAGGAGATTTTTCGCGCCTTCTCAACATGCTTGAGAGCACTAGGGAGGCTATGAGAATCCACGAGCGCACCAATCTTATGATGCAAGAGAATATGAGAATCATGAGTAGGGAAATTGGCGATCTCCACAGGCAGAGAACCCCTTCCCTAGTTCACCACACTACAATGGATCAGTCTTCTTCTTCTAAGGAAGAACGGCCTCGTGATAGAAGGCCGCTCAAACGACCTCAGAATTTGGAACAAATGACTTTCGGATCTCTGGGATCCCACGAGGACGCTGCTCGTGTGCTAGGACCCGATGACCCGAGCTTGAGAGAGCGCCTATAATATTACCAATGCGAGGATCCCATGTTTTGCCTAGAGATCCTAACCTCACCAACCCCACTCAGGGACAAATGTTTCAGCCCCTTCCTCTCGAGATCGACCGGGAACGTAGGGAGCAAAGCAGAGCAGAAGCCGTTAGAAGAAGGAGGGTGTCCCCGGATCAGGAGCCCAGAGGAAACCCGAACATCAGAGCCAGGGAGCCTGAACAGCCCTTGACCAATGCTGATGTATGGGCTATGGTACGCCAGATCATTTCTGGGAGTCGAAACTACACCAATGAAGAATATGGTATTGAGCGAAGCCATACTCCCTTTACTGATGACATTCTTAACTTTCAGTTCCCCCGATGTTTTAATTTGCCGCAGATGGACAGATATAACGGGAGAACTGATCCGGGACAACATTTGATGCGATACGCATGGCTTATAAACGCTACCGCTGCCCCTGACGCTGTGAAGTGTAAGTCTTTCCCGATTTACTTAGAAGACGTAGCATTACTATGCTTTACCCTACTTCCTCCTCGATCGATATCGAATTTCAAAGAACTAAGTGAACGTTTTATGAATCAATTCCGACTTCACGCCCGAAAGTCTAAGAATGTTATCGAATTATCGAGAATTAAGCAAGCGCAGGGTGAGTCCTTGAAGTCGTATCTAGACCATTTCAATTTAGCTGTGATAGAAGTCAGCGACCCGCATGAGCCTACCATCTTGATGGCCTTAATGGAAGGAGTTGATCCTGATTCAGAGTTTGGAGATTATCTTTCTGGGTAGCCGCCTCCCACAAGAGAGTTGTTTTATGAGAAGGCCAATATTCAGTTAAGACGGGAGGAAGCAAGGGCAAACAGAAAGAGGAAGTCCGGAGCGGCCTCAAAAGAAGTTGTTCAGAGTAATGTTGCCGTCAAGCAGTCTGGAGAAAGCTCTGGGAAAGTCGAAGTGAATTTTGGAAACAAGAATGGAAACAATAATAATGAAAACGGGGGCAATAGCAACCGAAGTGGGAATGGTAATTGGAGAAACAGTAACCGAGGAAGTAATTCTGACAAAAGACCCCGGTTCCAGACATTTGAAAACTATTCACCGTTGAATGACACGTTAGAGAACATTTATTTGGACACGTATAATGTTTTGTAATATAAAAAACCGCCGCCACGAGATTCGGCAGAGAAAGAAATTGCTACCGGAAAATTTTGTTTATTTCATGGAACTCATGGACATTCAACGAACGAATGTCGACACTTGAGAGATGTAGTTGAGAAGTTGTTGCGTGAAGGTAAGTTGGATGAGTATAAGGCTTCCCCAAGGGACAGGGGGCAAGGAGGACAGGCCCCAAACCAGAATCAGTCTGCTCCGAAGCCTACAACACAACAAAAAGGCAAAGGGATTGTCATTAACACCATAGTGGGTGGACTCCATCCGGCTGTCCACAGTTTCAGAGCAATGGACCAATACGTTAATGCAGTTAAGCACATAGATGTGGACGAGTGCGATGATTTGGAAGATATCACCCCTGTGAAACAGCAGAAGACAATGTTCGATGATGTAGTGTTCCGTAGTAGAGACGACACCGGAATCCAAACACCTACCGAAGATCCATTTGTTATTACCACTACCATTGGGCCGACACTGGTTCATAAGGTACTAGTGGACAACGGAAGCTCTGTCAACATTTTGTTTAAGAAGTCGTTTGATCAGATGAGACTCAAGTCTGGAGATATGAAGCCCTGTGAAGGTTGGATCTGAGGCTTCAATGAGGCATTGACAGCTCCAATGGGGTATATAGAATTACCCGTGACATTAGGACAAGGGGATCGTCAAAGAGTACGAATGCTTCAGTTCGTACTGCTAGATATAGATTCGCCCTACAACGCAGTTTTATGAAGGCCTGCCCTTGCAGAGTTCAGGGCTTGTATTGCACGTGGTGTTTATTGCTAAAGTTCCCAAATGAAGCCGGAACTGGAGTGATGAGGGGAGATCAAATCTCCGGGCGAGCTTGCTATATTGCTGAATTAAAGATGCTGATGAAGGGACTCAACATCGAGAGTAAAAGTACTTCACCTCCTCCAAAGGAGGGTTCTGCATAGCAATTAGAGGGATCAGCCCCGAAGGAGTTGCCCAAGGGAATGCCCGAAGACCTGGATCCCAGAGAAGATGAGGAACCTGAGGATAGAAAGGCAACTCCTAATGAAACGACAGTGGATATACCCATTGTTGAAGTTGATCCAGCAAAAGTTTTGAAGATTGGATCCCAGTTGGATCTGCACCGAGCCAAAGAACTGGCTAACTTTCTGAAGCCAAACCTGGATGTGTTTGCCTGGACCCATGCTGACATGTGTGGGATATCACCATCTATCATGAGTCATTCGCTGAGTATAAACCCAAAACACCCGCCTGTAAAGCAAAAGAGACGTGTGCTGGGACCAGAGAGGTCGGTATCACTGAAAGAAGAAGTGGAGAAGCTGAAAGAGAACGTATTTATCAGAGATTCGACATAACCCGACTGGATATCGAATCCTGTTTTGGTAAAGAAGTCAAACGGAAAGTGGCGGACATGTATTGATTTTTCAGACTTGAACAAAGCCTACCCGAAAGGTAGATTCCTACTCCCCAGAATAGACCAACTTGTGGATTCGACGGCGGGACATGAACTTCTTTCTTTCATGGACGCATATTCCGGATACAACCAGATTCCCATGCATGTGCCCGATCAAGAGCACACGAGCTTCATTACAAATTTGGGGTTGTATTGCTATGTGGTCATGCCGTTCGGATTGAAAAATGTTGGAGCTACCTACCAACGCTTGGTGAACATGATGTTTTATAACCAAATAGGGAAGACTATGGAGGTTTATGTGGACAATATACTCATCAAATCAAGGCAGTCCTCCAGCCATACGCAAGACTTGGCAGAGATGTTCGGTATCCTGCGAAAGTATCGGATGAAGTTAAATCCTTTGAAGTGCTCATTTGGGGTGGCATCTGGAAAGTTTCTAGGTTTCATTGTAAGCTCTCGAGGGATTGAAATCAATCCCAGTCAAATAGCAGCGATAAGGAACATTGAGGAACCAAGGAGAATCAAAGATGTCCAAAGTCTTGCGGGAAAAGTAGCTACGTTGAGTAGATTTATCTTCAAAACAACAGACAAATGCATCCCATTTTTTGACTTGATAAAAATGGGAAAGAAAAATTTCGAATGGACTCTGGACTGTGTTGAGGCCTTTCGAAATCTATTGGACTTACTAGAGAGACCACCGATTTTGTCGAAGCCAATGGATCATGAATAGCTATTTGTTTATCTAGCAGTATCGGCTCACGCCGTTAGCACCGCCTTGGTCCGGGAAGAAGACAAGGTGCAAAGGCCGGTATATTACGTAAGTAAGAAATTGGCAGCTGCAGAACGTAACTACCCAAGGATTGAGAAGAATGCTTACAGCCTTCTAATCGCCTCTCGGAAACTTCGCCGTTATTTTCAAGCTCACCCAATAACCATATACACTGATCAGCCTCTGAGACAGGTGTTTCAAAGACCCGAAGCATAGGGACGGTTGATCAAGTGGAATACTGAATTAAGTCAGTTTGATTTAAATTTTCAGCCACGGAGATCGATCAAGGGGCAAGCTCTGGCTGACTTTATAGCAGAGTTCACAATTCCGGAGGAAGAGATGATCCACGACAAGGTGGTCAAGTCAGAGGAGGAATTAAAATTAGATCCATGGAAGTTGTACACAGACGGAGCCAAGAACGACTGAAGGTCCGGAGCTGGAGTCGTCTTAGTTACTCCTGAAGGACAATCGTTATATTATGCTCTACGACTAGAATTTTCAGCGACCAATAATGACTCTGAATATGAAGCCCTGATTGCCGGGCTGAAACTTGCTAAGGAATTCGGAATAAATGCATTGGATATATTCTACGACTCCAAAATAGTCGTCTGCCAAGTGCGAAAGGAGTTTGTGGCCCAGGGACATCGACTTATTACTTATCTCGGAAAAGTGGAGGAGCTGTTGAGCAACTTGGAACGGTATAACATAACGCATATACCAAGAGATGAAAACCAGAAGGCAGACGGGCTAGCGAAGCTGGCTAGTTCCGACAATCCGGAGGAAACCGAAATGGTTCCAATTGAGACGTTGGGGTCACCAAGCTTTGAGTCAATGGAAATTGAATTAGCTTTCGAAGCAGAACCGAAGAGGGAGTCGTGGATGACCCCAATCAAGAATTTCCTTAGAAATGGAGTACTCCCGCCAAAGAAGAGTGAGAGGCGAGCCATAGTTCGCAAAGCCACCAGATACATCCTTCAAGATGATACCCTTTATCGACAAGGATTTTCTAAGCCCCTGTTACAATGTATAGCGCACGACGACATCAAGCGTGTACCAAGAGAAGTACACGAAGGTAAGTGTGGAGATCATACGGGGGGACAGACTTTAGCAAAAAAGGTATTGCGGTATGGGTATTTCTGGCCCACAATTAATAAAGATGCAGCTGATTACTCACGACGATGCGACAAATGCCAGAGGTTCGCCAAGATCCCGAGAGCACCACCGACCCAGCTCAAATCGATGGTGAGTCCATGACTGTTTGCCATGTGGGGAATTGACATCATCGGAGTTCTACCGATTGCTAAAGGAGGAGCGAAGTATGCAATAGTTGCCGTGGACTATTTTACGAAGTGGGTGGAAGCCGAGCCCTTAACCAAAATCACAGCGAGAAAGGTGATAAGTTTCATGCTTAGAAATATCATATGCCGATTTAGGATTCCAAGGACCATTATAACTGATAATGGAACCCAATTCGATGGTGCTGAATTCAGAAATTTCTGCCAGAAATACAAGAACGACAAGCGGTATACTACAGTCGCCCATCCACAGTCGAATGGGAAAGTAGAAGCAATAAATAAAGTCATAAAGTCCATCCTCAAGAAGCGGTTGGAACATGCAAAAGCAAAATGGGTGGATGAATTGCCCTTGGCTCTGTGGGCATATCGAACAACGTTTAAGACAGCAACCGGTCATACTCCTTTCTCTCTCTCATTTGGCTCAGAAGCAGTAATCCCGGTAGAACTTGAAGTTCCCTCTCATAGGGTGACATATTATGACCCGATGACGAATCAGGCACTCCTCCTCGAGTCCCTTGATGAAATCGAAGAGAAAAGGGACGAGGTAGACTTGCGTGCGTCAAGACATCAACGTCAGATGGCACACTATTATGATAAGAAAGTTCGTTTTAGAACCTTTGAATCAGGAGATTTGGTGCTAAATCGAGTTTTTCCATCCCTTCCTCAACTCGGTCCAAAGTGGGAAGGACCATTTGTCATCCAATGGAAACTTGAGACAGGAGCCTTTAAGTTAACTACCGTAGATGGCGAAGAAGTGCCTAGGGCTTGGAATGCCCAACACTTGATGCGATATTTGAATTAGGGATGTTGTATTTTCTTTTGTTTTTCTTATGAACCCTATAAAAAGGCATGACTTTCCTTAAAAAAGTCTGTTGATACGAATAAAGAACTATAAAGTGGATGTGGGCTACGACTTAGCCGAACCACTATAAAAATATCGTGTGCCATTTACTTTCCTGCATTATTTATATCTTCAACTATTATTCTATTGTAACTGTGGAAGACAGGATGTTAAATTAAAATCTGGAAAGTTGGAGATGACTTATATGTAGGAACAAACACAACGACTGTTTGTACAATAAGACATAAAAGAATGGGAAGACGACATTCTTGACTCTAACTCTCAAGAATTGAGATAGAGTATAAAGGACGGGAAGACGACGTCCTCTGAGGCGTGAAGGTGCACCCAGATGAGAGACCGCCTCAGCAAGAACTCTAACCTGAATATAAGACAGGAGAGTATAAAAGATGCCACAAAAGAACAGGCATCAATGACAAAAGGAATGTGACCCCCGTCAGAGAATCGGGGACATTCAGACTTTTTAATTTGATCTTGAATAGTTTTTCAAGATTGACTGGGGCATATATGTACATACATATTCCCCCCACTATGACTCCATTACACAACTTTAGTAGGACATACAGTTGCATTTTTACATAAGTACTGAACTGACGACTAACAAGCATTGCAGGAAATGAATTATTTTTATTCATTTACAAATGTATGAATTTGTACAGGAAAACAGGAAAAAAGAATATGCGTGGGCCACACTCGTTACAACAATCGTGGGCCAATTAAATATTAAGATTAAGCAAAACACTTCATCACTTAGACGTAGAAGTGGACTTGGATTTTTTAGCAGCCTTCTGAGCATCCTTCGCCTCTCTTTCAGCATCAGTTAAAACGTGCCTTGGTTTTTTCCTCCCTGAGACTGAAGTGCTGGAATCGGATGATTTTTTTCCGGGAGTCGGAGTGTTGGAATCAAGAGAAGACTTTTTAGCAAGTTCTTCCGTAATAGATCTAGTCGAAAGCTTAACAACTAACCTTGATCCGGCATCCACTACTGCGAGAGGCTTAAGGCTTTCGGGGTCTAAGTCTTCAACTTTATGCTGCATACGTTTGTCTTGTTCGGCTTTCAAGGTAGCTAAAGTGATGCCATCAGCGTTTTTTGACTCCCAACTATAGTCACCTCAGGGTCTTCCTCATGTCCCTCATTGCCACTGTCATCCTTTAAGGCATCTATCATCTCGCCATCGTGAGGAACGCCAGCCTCACCCTTGTATCCTTCAGCCTTCTCCGCTGACTTTGCTTCGGCTGTGGTTCCCTGAGACACGTCTGCCTTCTCGGACGGTTCAGCACCTGCGGAATGAGAAGCAACAGTTATCAACTTGGGAGAAAATAAAGGGTCCTTCACTGATTGCCCGACTATGTGATGGAAAGTGGAGACAGCTTTGACGAATTGGGGTGAAAACGTAGAAATACCTTCCGATGATTTCTCAGCAGGAGTAGCTGCCGCCTCTGAAGCCGATTCAGGAATAGGAGATAAAAGAGATGCCCGAGGGATTGCCGGATTTTCGGGGTCATATCCCTCTACTTCAGAAGTTTCAGCGGCAGTGGAAGAAGAACCAGCCTCCAAGATGTCCTTTTGTTTAACCTTTCGTCTTTCCTCGTCCATGGCAACAGTAATCAAGCGACGCCCCTCAGCTAGGCTCGCCGGCTCGCCGGCTCGTCATCTCTTAGATATTTTTCCATAAGTTTGTCCTCGTCGATGGAATCTACCTTGAGTTCTTCTTTTTCCCATTCAACAATTTGGCTCCATACATGAACCAAGGTAGTCGGATAATCATCGATCCAAGAGATGTTTTGGTGGCGGATTATGTGTGCAAAAAATTCGATCAGTAATTCACCAAAGCCCTGCACATCTTCCTGGGCCTCTGCCAGCTGCTTGCGGGACTCTTTGGCCGATTTGATGACACTTTCAACATTACCCTCCACCAGGGCAGCCCTGTTCTCGGCCTCCATCAACTTGGAAGCCAAGTCAGCGTTTTTCTTCTCCAATTCAGAATTCTTCTTCGCTAGCTCGGCCTTCTCTCGCTCAAGGTCAGCATAAGCAAGTTGCATTTTGGCAACATCTGACTTGGCATCTTCTACTTGCTTTTTCAGCTCCGAACGCTCCTGAGTATGGGATTCAAGCAAGTCATGGTAGTGTTTTTGTAGATCTTCAAATTGTTGCTTGAAGCTAGCAGCATCCCGTTGAGCGATACCAAGTTGAGCCTGTGTATCCTCAAGGTCTTTCCCTAAATTTATCAAGGCCTTTGCATCATCTTCTGCGGTCTTCTGCATCGAGTTAGTATTCGTGATTAGATTTCGGATTATTCTGGAAAGGTTACGCGAATACTTGAACATCTATGAATATTGTTTCACGACCGTGTCAATTTTTGCTTTGGCCTCGTCCGCCCTCCTCGAGGAAATAGGCTCAAGAGCAGGCAAGAAAGTCAAGTTCTCAAAGTAGTGTTCGGGAAACTGCTCTTCTAAATACGCCCGCTTAACTGTAGTTTCAGCATCCAATGGTGGAGGTGCAGGGAATGTCAGCTTGGTGTCCTTATGTGTGAAGGGCTCAATGGCCTCCTCACCCTTTCTAGACCGCTTAGCAGGAACCTTGTGTTTGCTTCGCGAGTCGGTATCTCTCGGTGGGCTTCTTTCCCTACTACGTTTTTCTTGAGAAGAGATTTGGTCCTTTGACTATGACGCATCATCTCCTCGGTGACTTTGGTAGCCCTTATATCGCTCTGGATCTGACCGAACGGGAGAGCGAGAGCGCGAGGTCCGCGACTGATAAGAATCATAGGGCCTTCTATCCTCCCTACCGCGACTTTCGCGAAGATCATGCTCGACATCATGAGGGGGTCTGGTCATGCTGCGGCGTAGTTTCCTGACGTCATAGTGAGCCCGAGACATCGTACCTGCACAACAATGCAAGCGGAATTCAGAATCAGTATTCTCATAAGACGTAAGTGCTGTGAAGTGGGGTGCAATTGTGTTTAGTGCATCGTAAGTGGTGTCCCCCCTCTGACAAACCAGATTCTGAAGCCGAGCCAGTGCGAGCGGCTCTTTGGCCTTAACAGGAGTAGCCTCCTCCGAAGGAGTAAAAACTAAAGGATTTGTGCCAAAATCCTCGGAAATGTAAATAGTGTCGGGAAGGGGGAGATCTCCCAAGCCCTGAAATGTAGGATCATCAACAGTAGGGGCATCTCTTTGGGAAGCGCCTGTTGGCTGTTCTTTAGGAGATGGTGATTTCTCAGGAGAAATAACATCCCCAGCTGTGATTTACCCCACTCGGTGCTTTTCAGGTAAATTAGCCAACTCATCGTCTTGAGTCGAACTTGGAGAAGGTGAAGTTCGAAGTGGCATGGTGGGGCCTTTCGAGCTCTCGCCCATTTCTGGAATTACATCCACCAGAGGGATATATACATACGGACCTGACCCGTGACCTATGCTACGGGTAATGGATAGCAGCCCGTGGTGATGAAGATATTCGTCTTTGAGGACCTCGTCGATAGTTAGAAATTTTTGGTCACATTGAGAAGCTGATGCATCTGATCAAAATACACTTGACCCGATACTTGCTTTGGATTATCAACTGCAAATAAAAAGAAAATTGATTAATGTGGTGGCGTAGACATTCAGAGTTAAGATTTAGAAAACCAGTGCCTTACTCGATTTTGTCCATCTCCTAGTACACCCCGGCTGTTGCCTTATATAAAACCATTCCAGCTTGGAGTCGCCGGCCTTGCCGCTGAATGGTGCCAAAATTATCTTCCTTTTGGGACAAACTCGAAGTAAGAGAAAGAAGGAGTTTCTCGAGTCCGATGCTTGAAGTTATAAAAGAAATGAACATCATCAAAAGTGAGCTCTATGCCTAAGATCTCGCGGTATGCTACATATAAGGTGTACAGGTAAGCATAAGAGTTGGGATGCAGCTGCATGGGGGTAATCCACATTTGTCTTAGAAAATCGACTACGAAAGGAGAAAATGGAGGGATAGCCCCAACCATGCACATTAATCGGGTAATTGCCATAAACCCCTCTGGAGGATTATGAGGACGGTCAGTCTTCGACGGCACCAGGGTACCCTTTTTGTAATGACCCGCATTGGCAGAGGTATAATAATTAATTTATTTAATTATTTAAAAGGTGATTAAAAGGATTTATTGGTCGTAGAATTAAATATTGGTGAATATTTAATTAAAATAATAAATTAAATAATATATTTAATTCTAAAATAATCAGAATTGGCTGAAATGGCGATATGGTGTGAATTGGATCCTCTGTGATAACTAATTCAGTTTAGAATTGAATTAGAATAACGAATATATTATATAAACGACAGTTTGAACGTAGAGTTATAATATAATTAATATCGAGCTCGAAATGGCGCAGCAGTTCGTAAATTGGCAATCCGAACTTCAACTGAATGTACAGGATTCGTTTTAAGCCGGATTTTTGTGAAACAAGAAACGTATGGAGCTGGTGGAATATATCTTTCTAGTGGAAGAGAAAAATCGGGATTTCATCGTGTAGATTTCGATTTATGTCCAAATCAAATTTTAGAAAAGTCGTTGTGGAATTCCTTCATAATTTATAAAGGAATTATTTATATTTTAAAACAGGAATTTCAATATATTTCGAATATCGGGTTGACCCAGATTCGAAATATCGAGTTAGAAAAACATAGAGGAATATTCTAGAGCTGTATGGTATTCCACTGTGAATATATATGATAATATTTATTTTTAAATATTAATTTAATTATATTTAAATAAATAAATAAATATATATATATATATATTTAAATGGGTCATTTAGAGCTTTAAAATAGCCACTTTTGCAAACGGAGTCGGAATTCGATGAAACCAGTTTCGTTGGGACCGTAATGTCGAACTCTAACTACATGTCAGTTTTCGTGATTTTTAGGTATCGTGTGTGATCACGGATTTTTAGAAGACGGAAATGAATATAAAATGATTAAAATAAAATATTTAAAAATATCTAAAATATCTCAATCCCCTCTATAAATACCATACTATCCTTCTAAAACCTAATTCCTTGGTCAACAACAACAAAAATGCGCTGCTTAATTTTTGTTTTCTCCTTTCAGTAAAAAGTCGATCCTCACAAATTAAAATAAAATCATACGAAGGTTCTAAAATCATGAAACAAATATAAACGGAATCGTTGAGTGAAGAGTTTGATTTCGGTATGCAAACTCTGAAGCTCGACACTGTTTCCTGGAGTTCGAAAGTTTGGGCGTGGATTAGGGTTCGATTTTTAGTCAGATCGAGGAAGTAATTGTTCGATTCATTGTTGTTTTTGGGTTTTACGAGGTAGATGTGAGGTTGTTGGCTAGGTTTTGAAGGATCTAATTTGGGAAAGTGTCGCGCGCAAGGCTGGTAACAACGAAACAGCTGTTCGATGCATTCCAGGAAATGGGTTCGAGTTGAGGACCGTTGGTACAGGTAGAAAGGGATTTTGATGGGGAACTGAGTGGTGGAGGTGGCGCCGGAATTAGGTGGTTTGAGGAGGAGTGGAGGACGGTCAAGGTGAAGGTCAACGGGGCCAATTTGGGATCGAATACTGGAGCGCGTTAAGGATTTGGGGAAGAAGAATTTTAAGTGGGCTCAGGTTGTTAAGGAATGGGCCGGGTAGAAGAAGTGGTGAGGCCCGATATTTATTTTCATTTAAGTTTAGTTTTATAATTTAAATAATGTGATGACATAAAATAAGTATAACTTTTCCGGACGATACCAGAATTTCGAACGGTTGGATCCGTTAGGACCGTATGGACGAGAGGTTCACAATGAAGCTGACTTGGAGTGGATTGGTGCTCGTCTGAATTTATGGCGAAACAAATTGTTTGATTCAAATCAAACAACAGTTTATCGTTCTTTAACGATGAACTGCAAATGTGAGTAAATCTCACTAACTCTGAACAGTTTATAATTTCATGTTGTATTTTTAGAACTGTTAAATGTTGGATGATTGACTGTGCATTGACTGTTTGATTGAACTGCTAGTCAGTTAGTGAATTTCTATATTGATTCTGTTTAACAGAATATATCATATTGAACTGAAGGTGATGTTATCTATATTGTTTAACATCTGTGATGCAGGGAAACAGGTTGGAGGAATCCAACTGGATTCCTCAACATTTATTTTACTGTGATTCATATATTGTGATATATGATGTGATATATATTCTGTTGTCGATTATGTGTGTTTGGACGATATTTTATCGTTGTTATATGGTATGTTAAATACCATAAGAAATACTGGATACGGGAAAGGGGATTTTCAAAGTGTATTGTGAAAATGAATTATTTATATAAAATCGATGGATTTTATATAGAAAAGGGAAATGATTTTTATAAAAGAAATATTTATAAAATTCAAGGGATAAGTTAGAATAAAAGGAAATCATTTGTAAAGCGAAGAACCATTACTAAAAGTAAGTCTTTATAAATGGTTTAGTTTATTCGAAAAGGAGTTAATCGAATTAGTTATTCGAATAGAATAAAGGAAGTTATCGAATAAAGTTAAAAGGAGGTATTCGAATATAGTTTAGCCAAAAGGAGTTATTCGATCAGAATTCATCGAACAGAATTAATTGATTAGAGTTAATCAGGCAGGGTTAACCAGTTAGAATTAATTGGTTAGAGTAAATTAGTTAGGTTAAACCATTATGATAAACCAGTTAGAGTTAAACAGTTAGTGTTAATCAGTTAAAGTAAATCGATAGAGTTATATCGAACTAGAATTTATTGAATAGAGTTAAATCGAACTAGAATTTATTGAATAGAGTTAAATCGAACTAGAGTTATTCAAAAGGAGTTAATCGAATATATAGTTTATTCGAATATAATAAAGGAGTTAATCGAATATATAGTTTATTCGAATAGAGTAAAAGGAGTTAATCGAATATATAATTTATTCAAATAGAATTAAAAGAGTTATCGAATATAGTTTATTCGATAGGAGTTAAGTGAATAGAGTAAAAGTTAAATCAAAAGAGTTATCGGATATAGTTTATTCGATAGGAGTTAAGTGAATGGAGTTAAAGTTAAATCAAAAGAGTTATCGAATATAGTTTATTCGATAGGAGTTAAGTGAATAGAGTTAGAGTTAAATCAAAAGAGATAATTGAATAGAATAAATTGAATAGAGTTATCGAATATACCTTATCGAAGGAAAGAATTATCGAATAGAAAAGATTTGAAAGAGGTTTGGTAAGAAAGTTTGTAAAAAAATTAGAAGGGTGAACTTTGTCTATTTCAAGATTAGAAACGTTGTTCAGTTAAGGTCTGAGAGGTAGTATTACACCAACTTGATTGACTTCATTTTTAACTAAGGAATGGTTAAGGTTCGATAGTAAAGGATGGTTAAGTGAATTTAGTAATTAAAGGAAATGGTTTGAGTTGGCATCGCGATGGTTTGTTTAAACATCTATCTAAGTCCAATGAAGAAGCTTTGGAAATGTTTTCCAAATAAGAAACCAGAAATGTTTTCTAATAAAGAAAACAAGAAATGGAAATGTTTTCCATTGTTAATAACGTATATTTTCCAAATTTAGAAATTAAGAAATATTGAATATGGGGAAACAGGAGATAAGTAAATTAATGAAATAAAGAGATAAATGTTGAATGATGTTTGATCGATATAAATTTCCATTTGGAAATAATATCGTTGTTTGCACACCTGTTTTTCTTCGATAGTTAAATCACAGATTATCGAAGTTTTGACCATTTTAATGTTGTTAATATGGAGAGACCGGTTGGATTATTATCCAAAGGACCACTCTGTATTGGCATAAGCGTTGCGAATCATATATGCTAAAGGAAATTGAAGACGGAGTTATGCAAGGGCTATCCTGTTTACAGAATAGTGCCTTCGGTTCATCCTATTCCTGGATGACTTGTATGGACGGATGTCTGACAGAGTATTTCCAGACGATCACGTATATTGATTTCCCCAACCGTACCAAGAGTGGAAGCGGAGAAGGAAACTTCTTTAGCTAACACATAATGTATTGTTGAGGACGTCAATCGGTGATTTGATGGATTTGATGATGTGGCATTCAAAGTGAATCTGGTGTGATGATAAAGCATAGCTTCTAGCCTCACATCCGGTAAATGACATAAATCGGGCAGGCAGCATGGCTAAGTCGGTCGTACCGAAGTAGGGTGTATAATCACCTGATCTAGAGTTTCATTTACTTCTAAAAATCTATTGTTGATGTTGTCCCATTCGGGAAACGGTTGCTGATCCCTACCGTTGGTGATATACATTCGAGACACTCAAGCGAAAAGATTGGTCGGTCATGTGTGGCCGGGTTGCAAGATGTCCTTGTTGAACCCAATGTATTCCTTTCTAGAGTTACACTAGTGAAAGGTGGTTCCATACCTTGTCATAGTTGGAAATCCATTACCCAATACGTGCTTGCGGTTTTGATTGTATACTATATATGTGGAACATGAGA
Organism: Allium sativum; assembly: GCA_030737875.1. Taxonomy (NCBI): domain Eukaryota; kingdom Viridiplantae; phylum Streptophyta; class Magnoliopsida; order Asparagales; family Amaryllidaceae; genus Allium; species Allium sativum. The sequence goes on from CM060925.1 coordinate 208,857,472, forward strand.
TGAAAGCGTTTCTGCTAGATGATCATTATATTGTGGTTGCTAGACATTATTATAATATCAAAAGGTTTTTGATATAAAGATAATTTGGATTCTCATAAGGGAAAAATCCGTTCCGTTATACGGCGTGGTCTTATGAGATATCGATTACCTGCTTGAACTGTTTTAAACTGTTTTACTCACACCAGTCCCATGACTGACCCGGAGTTTATTTTGTTGTTTTCCCTAAACTCTTGGGTGCCTAAATTTGTACAGGCAGTCAAGTAGTCGGGATTTTACAGATACACTTGAAGAGCTGGAGTAGGAGGCTTCAGGATCATATAGCTATAGTTATTTCCGCTGTGTTGTAAGTGCTGTACTTTGATAATGATATGTATATTCAAGTACAGATTTGTATTTCAAAGTTATGTTATGAAGTATATGTTATTCGTTCCGCTGTGAGATTCGTGTTACTCTGATATTGTGTTCTTCTTCTTCTTCTCCTATTCTAAGTTTTCTATCTTATCTTTCCTCACCCTCTAATTTCTTTCATTTATGACCGGTATTTTTCGATGTTTGGTTAGTCATCAATGAGTTTATGGTGATAACCAAAGTCGACAAAATCCCGGGTCATTACACTTTTACAGTATCCCGTGTTTTTAGCGTATTCGAGTAAGTCTGTCGTTGTCAATCGTCGATTCAACAGAATCTTGAGGTGATTCCAATATGACGGGAGATTCAAATTCGTCAGGAGCTCGAGTATCTCCAACCCCTCCTTCCTCTTCATAGCCCAGGGAAACTTCACTGTCAGAAGGCATTTCACTGTTATGCGCCTCTACTTCATAATTTGATCCCTTGTCATCCCATTCAGGGTCTGAGGTAGAAGATATGTCATCAAGAGTGACTTTAGTGGATGTCTCTGGGATCTCTTTCTTTTCTGCCAGTCTAGAAGAATGTCTTTCGGCCATGATCACTAAACTATCGAAGAAGTAATAACAGAAGTTAGAGTAAATTAGCCCGTGTCCCCCTGTGCACATGTGTGAACTAAAGTGTGTACAGTGTGTGCAGAAGATGTAAAGTGAACACTTGAAAGTATAATGCAAAGTTTTGGCAAAGCAGTGTTTAGAATAGTCCTTGATGTTTGTTTATGTTCGCAGGGCACTATCATAATTATCCATTAAGTTGTAGACTATATCAAGAATTTATTTGGCCAGTTAAGCAAGTTCTTAGGCATTAAAGTGAATTGTTCTTCGGTTCGGATGCGTTCATTGGGATCAGATCGGGGGAAGAATCATGTTCCAGCATTGAAACAAACATTAGCATCCAGCTGGCCAGATCGTATCGGTTCAGGAGTATATATTCGAACCGGATCGGGTTCTTTTGAATGGCCATGTCCTTTCTTGCCTCTCACTTCGACCTGACCCGATTGGGTTAGCTATGTTTTTTCCTTTCACTTCCCAATCCGACCCGATCCGGACGGTTACACTCGGCACTCGCCCCATCATTTTTTTTCCGCTCCGACCTGAATAGATCCCAATTCTTATCCCTTTCCTAATCTTTTTTCTTCTCTTCTTCCTCTCCATACTCCATCTCCTACAGCCCATACCGAACCCATCCTACACCAAAAACCCTGGTTGAGACTGAACCTCCTATGCGCTCGAAAGTTCAGCAACGAAACTCGATCTCATCTCTCAACGCCTCGAGATGATGGTGGAGTCATCAATGGCGATGGCGAAAGAGGTGAGGGTCACGGTGTTGATGCAGGGAAGGATCCATGCTCAAATTATTCGAAATCAACCACAAAACATAATTAAAATCAATTATTACGAAGGCAATTTGAAGTTTTGATCCACTTACGAGTTCAATTTTAAGAATAATAAGAAGGATTTTGGAGTTTTAGAAGGATAGGGTTTCGGTGTGGAATCAGTTGGGCAAGAACGATAAAAAGAGAAAGGAAGAAAGAGACAGGCGAAGGACTTATATAAAGTTACGATGACCATTCGTATTCCCCCTCTTTTTCTCCGCTCGGACCGGGATATAAGCCCATGATTCACTCCTGGCCCACTAGTCTAGTGCTAAACAAGACGAGAAGAAATCTTATTCGGATCAGATCCGAACCGATTGGATTTAACACAAAGGTCTGACAAGCAAGTTAAATTCGAAGTAAAAATAAAGATAAAGATAGAGATTACATAGAGAGGTTGCTGGAGATCAGGAAAAGCTCTTAAAGTTATCTAAAAATGAAGAAAGAAATCTGCATGCCACGTGATGTATATATAGACATCAAGAGATGCGACTTTCTTAAGCAGTATATCCCTATACGTCAATGGAAACGGCTTTTCAATGACTCAAACTCAAAGATCAATGAGCAGATGATATCAAAGCACGCTTTGTCTTCAACAGAAGCATCCTTTGAGGGGGCAAAATGTTAGCCTACTTTGTAAACTAGGCTATACAAAGTCAAGAAGTCAGGAGATCAAGTAGACAAAAGACACTCTGTTATACATCCTGTTCGGATCGGAATTACAGGGATAGGAACAAAAGCAAGACAAATGAGGAAGGAAAGCATTCAGATCGGATCGGATGTAGCAGGGCTGATCTGAACCCCATCTGCTAGTCCATCCGATCCGAACCCAGTGCACCCTGCTGCTTCGCACCACGATATCCTTAATATTCGGGGCAGTTACACCCACTTTCTACCCACGATGGCCACTAACTTGATGTGCTGGAAACACCAGAACTCATCCGATCCCGAAAGTCATGGAATGGAGGACACGTGTACCCGATCCAAACCGAATTCTGGAGAAGTTTCCACCTATAAATAGACCCCCAAGGGTCATTTGAAAGGGACTTTTGGCACTCTGAGAGTTTGAGTAACATTGAGAACTGAATTCCAGCTTTCACAAGCAATCCAAATCATCATTCAAAGTGAGTGTTGAGTACAATTGAGTGAATGTATGTGAAAAGAAAGAGAGATTGAGTGAATATCTTGTTGTATTTTCATCTACATCATCAAACAAAGTGATATAAAGTGGACGTAGGCTTTTAAACGCCGAACCACTATAAATCTTGTGTCTCTTTTCTATTTTCGATTTCATTTTATCGTAATCTTTGTCAATTTGGGTGTTAGAACCACTTTTTGGTCTAACGTATGTAACGAACATATCATAGCAGGGAAGCTAAGAAGAGGAATAAAATTGTATGCCTGACAAATAGGTACATATTTACTGTATTTCTTGGGTTTTGATGATTTTATGAGACGATTGGCTAGCCGCTTTTTCTTTTTCTTTTTCTTTTGAATTGGCGAGGGCCCTGGGAGGCAAGTTGCGGTTTTAAATGCCTCCCCGTACAAAGGAGGTTATGGCGAAATTTTTCAAAAATTTAGGGTGTTAGCCAAATTTTGGAAGAATCTGAAAATTCTTAGTAACTGAAAAGTTGAAGAATGAACGCCAGAATGAAAGTTAAGTTGATTAGTTAAACAACTTTCAGCTCCGTTCCTTTTCGAGGATGAAAAGATTTTAAGTGGGGGAGATTGTAACAACCCGGATTTTCAGAACCAATTTAAAAAATTTATTTTAGCCATTTTAATGAATTTTGAATATTTAAAATAATTCATTTTAAATAATAACGACTAAAAATTTATTTTAATCGAAGTTGGGATGTATAAATTTATTTTAATTATAAAATGAGCCTGAAATGGCGTGGTAGTTCGGAAATTCGATTTTTAATTTCAAACGAATGTGCAAGATTCAAAATAAATCGGATTTCAGTAAAACAAGAAATATTTGGATCTGTTTAATTATATCTTTCTAACGAATGCAAAAAATCCAAATTTCATAATATAAATTGAAAGTTATGTCCAGTTTAAAATTCAGAATAGTCACTATGAAATATATTTATTTTAATATAATATATAGCCCTTAAAAATAGCCATTTTGCAAACGACCTCCGTTTTTGACAAAACCACTTTTGTTGGATCCGGAATGTCAAATTATTGCTAGATTCCAATTTTCATAATTTTTGGAATTAACATGTGAGCGTGGCAAAAGAAAACGTGTTTTGACAGTTTCAAATTGAGTTGGATCGACCAGAAAATGGCCATTTTTCATACTATCTCCAAATTCGACGAAATTAGTTTTGTTAGGACCGCATCATCAAAACATAGCTAGATATATTTTTCTGTTATTTTTGGAGTCAGTATGTGGTCCCGGTAAATTAAAATGTACATTTAAATTCAATATATATTGATTTATATTTTAATTTGGAGTAATACTTATCAAAACAGTCAAATTGGCTTATGAAACATATCCCATTGTGTCTGGAATAGGGGTATTTAGCTAAAGGTGATAGTCGTTGGGTCGTTTGGAGTTCGAAGTGTTAAATAAATGAAAATGGAATTAAATATTATTAGATAATTTGGTATATATACCCTAACTTTCCCTCTAATCCTAGAAATCTCGGTCAAACATGTTTATGGTCAACCTTAAAACAAACCGCCCTAATTGAAATGAATGACAACCATCCTCCAAGGAAAAATCAATTCGATCTCCACCTAGGGTTATTTCTGCGTGATGGTGTTAAAGGGGAATCCGTTCACCTATCTATCATCAGCCAACGTCGTTAGCGCTACCGTTTCTCGATGGACCTTGAATCGAGCTCGAAAGATCTAGATTTCGTGAGGGTTTGTCTAGCCAAGGGGGCCGCCAGAATTGCTGTGGCTGCCGGCGTAAGGGGATGGCGCCATGGCGCACGTAGGGGTGGAATCTGAACGGCCAATGGTGGAGCTAGGTGATGGTGGCGGCGTTGAATTGGAATCGACTGTTTAGGGTTTTGGTGGCAACAGTATTAAACGATAAAGAAGAAAGGTTAATTTTCTTTTTAAGTATATTAGTTAATTTAATTTTGTAATTAAGCAGCCATTTAATTTTTTTAAATAAGAATCAGTTCTTGTTATATAGATAACATTATTTAAAAAAAATCAGTTTTTAATATAAATGTCGTTGTTTTAAAAATAAAAATACCATTATTTTAAAAATATAAATAGAATTGTTTTTAAAAATTAAAATAGCATTGTTTTTAAAATATAAACATAGTATAAAAATGTGTTTATATATATAGCGGTAAAAATATGATTTTTAAAATATATACATCATTGTAAAAATATGATTTTTATTATGAAATAGCTTCGTAATAAAAATATGATTTTTAAAATATATACATCGTTGTAAAGATATGATTTTTATATAAATAGCTTTGTTTTAAAAATGTAATTTAAAAATGAAATAACCTGGTTTTAATGGTGAAATTTATATATATATATAAAGCATTTATTTATTTTCAGTTTTAAAAAATAAATTAACAGTAATAAAATGTGATTTTTATTATATAGATAACAGAATAAAAATGTAATTTTTATTATATAGCATTGAAACAAAAATGTGATTTTATTTATTTATTTATAAATATCATTGTTTAAAAATGTAATTTTTAATATAAACCGCGCGACACAAATTGCGATGGAACCGACTGGAAGCAAAACCAAATTAAAACCATCCAATAAAGAATGGCAGAGTGGAAACCAAAGTTGAGAACTCCTTCTCACTCTAATTTTGTTTACAGTTAAATATATACTAGGATGCATATGGTGCTTAGTAGCACCTGACAACATTTATTGTACAAACCATGATTGTTTGTTTGGACTGTATTGTGATTGCTGATTGTGTTGTTATGAATAAATTATTTGAATAATAAAAATATTTGAATAATAAAAATATCATTTTTATTGTATAAATGAACTATTTAAAATATTCATGTGTTGAATAAATATTTTTATCAATAAAAATAAAATTTTAACGTATATATGAACATAAAATTCTCCTGAAATGAAAATAAATATTTATTTACAAATCCGACGATTTGTTCATGTACACCCATTTAACTGATATTGATTGGGATGATAAATTTTACACATCGCCCAACTGCACAAATAATAATCAGTATTTGTTGTTTGAAAACCCTACACGGGTATTGGGATGGTATTTGACATAACTAATCCCAATTGTTTAGTTGTATGTCAGTCGATTGGTTGACAAACTGTTCTAAGCGTTAATTATTTATATTTAATGCTTATACAGTTGTAAATTGCACTCTGGATGATGGTTGGTTGTGTATCATTATTGTTATGTACATGTGTTGTATGGAAACCATATAAATTACATTATATGGTAATTTATTGTGTTTCATTCCAATTCATAAATAAGGAATATTTTAAAATAATATTCAGTAAAGGATTAAAATCTGATTTTGATGTCCGATTTTGGATGGACATGAAAATATTGAAATATGTGAAGCCGGGTTGATTAGATTTGCACCATTTTAACGCGAACAACATTTATATCGTTTTTATTCATTTTTATAATGAATATCGAAAGGGAAATGATTTCAAAATAAGATATTTTGAAAATATTATCATTTAAATATTATAATTATATGGAATATTCAATTTTGATTTAAAATTGGAAATGAAGTTAGAATCGTTTTAAAAAGGAATTATAAACGATTTATAAAATATGTTTTAAATGGAAATCAACGAAATTATATAATATATATATTATGTGGCCTGAATAGAATGCGCCGCGCAGCGACCGTTCGCGAATTTCGACCATTGACTTCAAATTGACATTACGGGAGATCCCACTATCTGATTCTACTAAAACTAGAACCGTTGGGTTTGTATCGAAAAGTGCTTTCCAAAGAATATAAGAGATTTGAAATCTAACAGTTGAATTTTGAATTATGTCCAAATCAAATTTGGAAAAGGTCGCTGTAAGTACAGTTCGATGACTGTGTACGGAAATCGACTTAAAGGGCCTTAATAAAATTATTAAAAATATTAATAATTTGTGTAAAATCATAATTAATGATTTGTAAAAAATTGTGATGAAAAATTTCATATTTGAAAAGATAAAAATATATTTTTATCGAAATGAACTAGTTCTTAACTAGAGTTATAATCTAATTATTTCTAAATAAATAAATTAGATTGAGAATGGGTTTTAATATAACCAGAATTTCCAATATATGAATTGGAATGGATTTGAATCAAAATTATCTTCGGAATATTTTGATATTGCATTCCGTGATTATATGGATATTGTGGAGGAATTTGGAAGATATATATATATATATATATATATATATATATCATTATTCCCAATACGATATTTGTTGATTTCAGAATCTAATATTGAATATAAGCCGATATAATTTCTATTCAGACTCTTGTATTTAATATCAAATTGGATTTTGGGTTTGTCGTGAATAGTGTCTTTAATAACACTGTTCTTAAACCCAGTTGAGAAAAGAATAAATCTTTTAATTAAGATTTAGTGAAGTTTTCCAATTAATTAATATTTAATTGGAATTGAATAAAAGAATTGGATTTTAGGTTTGTCGTGAATGGTATCTTAAATAACACTGTTCTTGAACCCCGTGTGAAAAGAATAAATCTTTTAATTAAGATTATTAGAGTTTCCAGTTAATTAACATATAATTGGAATAAAATGGAATGTTAATGGGGTTTATCGTGAACTTTTTTTTAACGACATTCGTTCTTTAACCCGATAAACAGTGAAATGTGATTTGGAATATATGCATCTTTTATTAAGATTTAATGGGATTTCCAAAGAAAAGTTTTCTAGTTTAATAAAATAAATGGGAATGGAATTCGATTTGGTAATAATCGGTGTGAACTTCTGTGGAGGAAAACTGTTACTGTATGTAGAATTTAAAAGGCTTTGCCGTTATTCCATTTATATTATTGGTTGGATATGGAAGTTTATATCGATTATATATTGATTTGTTTTCCGTGAAGATTCCATAAATAATGGAATGTGATTTTGGGTTTATCGTGAACTGTGTTTTAAATGACATTGGTTCTTTAACCCAGTTAAAGACAGGATTTATTTCCTAAATTTGAATAATCATTATATAATGATTTTTGTAGATTAAAACTAAGTGTAGTTTTAATGAATCTTTAATTAGATTGAAATGAAAATGTGATAATTTAAATTATCAAATTTGGGAAATGATCGAGAATGAAGTACCCCCAGTTTTACTCCACGCGATAGTTAAATCTTTAATTAGATTTGAACGTGAAATGGTAATTAAATTTACCGATAACACTGTAGTGTTAGATATGGAGTATTACCGGTTTTGCTCCATAGGATGAATAGGTTGGGATTGGAAAATCAAATAAATGATTACTTCCGTGTGGTTCATTAATCCCGACTAGTTTGGCAAACCTTAATTTGGTTTAATATGTGAAAAGAATATTTGAATAAAAGAATATTCTGGATTGGAATGAGTCATATATTGTGTTTTATAGCACTTGTTTATAAGATACGTGAGTTATCCGGAAAGATTGGGTTTATCCCATTCTGAATAATTGATTCGACGATAAGTCGACTGTTATCCCTCTTTTTGGCAAAAGCTACAATGGGCCAGATCGAAGCCCAAAGGCGCAACCAACCAAACTAGACAGATCCCACTCAAGGAAGCCCAGCAGAAGATCGGCCCGAAGAGAACACACATTGGCCCGAGCCACTTCCCAAGCAAGCCAATAACTTACTCCGGAAGACTCGCTCTCCCAGTCGACCGACAGAACCACTCTCATATAGGGGATATCGACCGAATATTTCGGATCTGCATGGAAATATCCAACTGAGCTGTTCAAATACTTGGCCCGACTTTCAAGGAAGAAAAGGCGGTCAACCACATCCGGACAGAGCTCTACTTTTGATACACCTCACGGTGGATGCCTCATAAGCCGTAACTTCCGAGGATACTGTTTATGAATAGTGGAATCATTCTTCCAGCTGCTATTCTATCCAAGGAATGAACTCCACGCGTCCAAGTCTTCCCAGAAAGACCAGGCCACATCACAACAGCCCAAGTCGTCATCTACACCTATAAATACCTCAAATCTTAAAAGGAAAGGGACCTCTTTTTCACCTTTTGGACTTCAACTTCTTCTTCTTCCCGGAGAAATATTTTCTAGAAGAGAAAAATAGCTGTCTTCTTTCTTTTATTCAAATAGAAAAAGCATTGTATTTGTAATCAAAAAGGAAAAGTAACATATAAAGTGGACGTAGGCACAATCTTTACCGAACCACTATAAAAATTATGTGTTTGCTCCCTTTTTTTTGCATTTTATAACCAGTATTCGTGTGACGATTGGGGGTTGAACGTCACTAGTGACCAACTTTTGATGTCAACACTTTGGCGCGCCAGGTAGGGGAGAGGTTGCCTTAATCCATGGTGAACAAACGAAAGAAAGATACAACATACTCTCGTCCTACAAACACCGATGCAGCCGATACTAATGTTCCAGAAGCGAGCCATGAAATGTTCCTTTTATACTATCCATGTTGATGTAGTTAATATGGTAAGGTAGATAAACTCAATCAACCATATTTGACACCTAACATTAGTAAGTTGTAGGACAGTAAATAAAATTTTCAAATAAAACTATTCTTTTTATATTGGACATGCTGATGTAGTTAAAATTGTAAAGTGTAATTAAAATCAGTTGACTTTATTTGTTACGTACCAAAGATCCCAAATTTATGATGCCCATGGAGTATAAACTATAAAATTACATCTGATGGTGTAATTGACAACTGTATTTCATTCATGTCTTACCAAAAATAATAAAACACACAAGTTTAATTATAACTCAAGCTTTATCCAGTTCACTTGAATTAAAGAAAAATATCATTCAACAAAACCAATTATTCCCACTAATAAAAAACAATTACCTATTGTTATTATTAAGTTGAATGCTCTGCCTGTAACATGATTACATGACCATCAGTGATGCACGATTGATTATTATCTTTGGACTGTTAATTATTTTGATAGTAGGTTGAATCTACTCAAGTCAAGTAAGGTTAAAAATGTTGTACTTTATATGACAAATTGACATGATAGTTACTGATTCATTTCTGTCATACTAAATCCGAACAAGTATTTCATGCTGAATATGAAATAGTCATTAAATTCTTGATATCCTAGCCAATTTTTATTCATGATCGTTTTGACATTGATACCGGTCATTGGTGTTGTAGATGCCTTTCAAACATTAATTAGGTCATTTAGCTATATTGACAAAGGTTGATGATGCTTGATTTTCAACTTTACCTTTTATTTGATTTAGGAAATGGTATATCTTTTGTTATTTATTTCTAAGATCAGCTTTTTTCAAATGATATTTTAGTTAAATCACTTGGAGTATTTTGCTGGGCACTAAATGGAATTATTCAAATCAAAATGTTTTTTTACATTCGAAATGCTGATGTAATTAACATGATAATGTAACCTTGAGACCTAAGATCCTATACCTGTTATTTTTATTAAATAACATGCAGTATATTGTTGGATAGTAAATTAAAATTTTCAAACAAAACTATTTTTTTATATTACGCATGCTAATGTCGTTAATATGGTAATAATGTAATTAAAATCAATCAATCTTATTTATTACTTAAGATCCCAAATTTACATTGCCCATTAATTATAAACTATAAAATTATATTTGATGGTGTAATTGGAAACTTGGTTTAATTCATGCCTTACTAAAATTAATAAAATATACAAGTTTAATTATGACTTAAGCTTCATCAAGTTGTATTACAGACAAACATCACTCAACAAGATTATTTGTTTCCATTGATAAATAATACGATCCTGTTGTAATACATATAAGTGAATACGCATTTGTCATATTATTTTTAGTCCCACATTTTGGGTGTAAGGCTAACATCAGCTCCATAGCCAATATATAAGGGAGCCAATGTAATAGAATTATGTACACTGAATCAAGAGAAATAAAAAGCCTCCTCCTTTATCTCTTATGTTCTCTCTAATGTCTTCTCTTTTATGATATGTTCTATTTTATTTTATAACACGTTATCAGCACGAGATTCTTTTACTGTTATTTGTTGAGATCTTCTAGATCTACATCTATGAATTTGTCATGTAAGTAATTTTTATTTGAGAATATTTGATCTATGGATCCATTTTTTTTGTAGATCTAGATTATGTTCCAGTGGATCTAACTTTTTAGATCTAAGTATTTTTCGCTTAGTGGTTTTTAGATATCCACCTATTCATATTTGATCTAGTATTATTGTATACCAAATATATTTTTAGGAAGACCCATTCATTTTCTTTTTATAATATTATATATGGATCTTTTACCTCATACGCTATACATAAATAATCTTCATTTGCTACTATATCTCTTCAATAACAGAGAAGCCATTGATAATAGGTATGCATATATGTAAACTGCAGGCTGCTTCTTATTTAATCTAATGCTTGCTGTACAACTTCAACTTTGTAATAATAGGCTACCTATTCTCATTTTTTTAATGCTTCATCTCGCAAGATGAGATGCTTTAAATATTTAGAATTACATTTCCATGTATGGCTTACTTTTATATGTTTTTTCATCTTTCAATATAAGCAAGCTGCTTGTTAGCCAACATATGTATTACTGTGGCCATTATTTTTGTTATATGGTATATGGCTCCTTGACGGTTTGTATTGCTTCATTATTGTAATTAGTTCATTGTAAATGTATAGAGAAAGACTTGCAGATTTAGATTTTTTTTTTATGATTCTGTGCCGTAATATATTCAGTTTAATTATAGAACATGTATACTGATATGTGAATTTTGTTTAATTAAGCATCTGCAATTTTTTTTGTGTAGTTCATGAAAATGTCGAACACTGAGATTCATTTATAATCTCAATGGTTAGAGGATACCGTTAAAAATGGTAATACTATGTCCTAGCATGACAAAGCAATGGCTCTGATATTTTTTTAGATGCCACATTCGCGATGATCTAAATATTTAACTGAAAAAGATCCTATCCACTTATAGAACTCCCTGAAGGAGCGTTATGACCACCAGAAGACGGTCATACTCCCAAACACAAGGCAAGAGTGATTGAACCTGAAGTTTACATGCAAATGACCTGAAGTTTACATGCAAATGACCTGAAGTTCATATACAAATCCTTTCAAATGAGGGACCTGAAGTTCCGAGGAACCTGAAGTTCCGAGGAACCTGAAGTTCATATTCAATTAAGAAACATGAAATAAAACATAAAAGCTTATAATTGCATTTAATGTTTGCTTATAGCAAATGACTAATAATAGGAAAGGATTTGAAAAATCAATGAAAGGAAAAGTTTTAACAAGAGGAAAAAGCATTATATTCCAACTTTATGCTACAAATAATTTCTTGAATAAACTTATTATTGGAAGAGATCATTACATTTATAATCAATACTATTTTCTTGAAGAAAAATAGTAAAATGACTCTCATATGTAAAAAAGGGGGGGGGGGCGCTTTCTAGAGAAGTTGCTTCAATTTAAAAATAAATAATAACATTATATGAAGATAAAACTTGAAGTTTTATTATAATCGTATTATATTTCTAGAAGAAATAATTTATTCTTTCTTAGGAAAACTTTTATAAATAAAATATGCATCCTGAAGATCATATTAAGTTAAGATCTAAATTTTGCACACCGGAAGTGAATGCAAAAGTAATTTTTGTTATAAAATGGAAAACTTAGAACCTGTAGTTTCTATGATGGTAACAAGTAGCCTGAAACTCATTATGTGATTCATTTCCTTTTAGCATGTATTAGTTTGAAACTTTTGTTTATTTGCCTTTCTTTTTAGCTTGTGCTTATGGAACTGCAGAAATAATATGTAATGTTGGACATGATAAGTAGTTTATTCCCATGGACATTTATCTGTATTTATAAGTTATTTCAGTTATCAACTAGTTGTATTGCTTTTTAATTCTTAAGGTATGGATCGACAGTGTTTAAGTGATGATATATGTCTGGTTGATTGTGGAACTACTCATACAATATTGAAAAACCCGAAGTTTTTCTTTGAATTATCCGAAAATGTTTCATATCAAGTTTCAACTATAGTTGGTTCAGCCAATATAATTGAAGGGTCCAGAAGAGCCCATATAGTGTTACCAAATGGTACACATATATTCATTCAAAATGCACTATATTCAAGCAATTCTAAAAGAAATCTGCTTGGCGTCAAAGATATAAGAATGAATGGATATCATAAATGAAAACAACAAAGAATATCTTTGTGTTATTTCTAAAATTGAAAGCCAGAAGCTTATTTTAGAAAAATTTGGTACAATTTCAACTGGATTATACTTTACCAAAATTGGCATAGTTGAATATCATTTTATAAACATGAGCTAGAAGCTCACAGATACAAAGAAATTGATTCTTTGGCATGATCGTTTAGGTCATTCCGGATCAACTATGATAGTTTAGATAAATAAAAAATATGTTCCCTGAAGGAATATCATACACTCCAGAAGTAGTGATTTCTTTTCTTGAATCTTATTTTAATTTATTGCATCTAATTTCGTTACTGCATTTAAAATTTGTTATGTATTTTTGTATATTGATATGATATTTCAATAGTTTGTATGGAGCAAATAAGTTCATCCCAGAAGCGATGATAATAAAATATCTTTAGAGGATATTTGTATATTTGGAAATGATAAGATATCTCTAGAAGAGATCCGTTTATATGAAAATAATAAAATATCTCTAGAAGAGATTTTTACAATTAAAAAGCGATATTAAAACTCCATCAACTTAACAACTTGAAGTTGTTCATATATTTATTTGGACCAGAAGTTCGATATGTTTTCAAACCAGAAGTTTTGAACATTATCATACGATCCTGAAGAATTTGTAATGACATTGATCAATACATTGAAATCAATAGTTTGATCTTTGTAATAATTTATTCTAAAATCACTAACTCAAATGAGAAAGACTATGCAAATTTATAATACGTGGACGCACATATTTATATATTCATATCTATAAATATTTAACTGACAACCTGAAGTTTGTTATAAGCGTATTTTATAGATTATGCATAAATATTGTCTAGTGGTTTAAATTGCAGTCAACATGAATGTTGAATGAATCGAAGTCATACGTGTATTCAAATAACCTATATAATCGGAAAATTCCTCCAATATTGCTAGATCAATGAAAGAGAATAAGTAAAAAAAATGATGAATGCATCTTATTGACTAATTAAAGGGTTATCCTCCAACAAAAGATATACATATAAAATACTTGCCAGCAGCAATGTGATAATGGATCAAAATGAGAATCCCATGATGATGATTATTTAGTGTGACAATGTTTGTCAACATTGAGGGGAAGGATAAAGGGATACAATTTCATTTTGAGTATCAATATAATTGACACACAAATAAATTATAAATAATATCCCTTGTAGACTTGCTTCAATATATATTGAATCCCTGAAGGATCAAACTGCATAAACCACATTTAAAGATTGGTTTAAAAGTCAGTTCGAGACACTTTTGAAGTAAGTAATAAAGATGCCAGATGAAGGAGGTGAGTGTTCTTATAGAAACAACTAAGGAGTCTCTTGAAGAGATCCATGACATAATTGTCAAATAACCCCAGAAGTGGTTTAGGTACCTAAAATAGATAAATAAAGAGATCTCAATAAATTATATATTGAACTGACAATATATAATCATCGATGACAAATTATAAAAGTAAAGCGCTTATGTTAAATCATGATTGGACATCATGAATCCTTCTCTAATTGAGAAATGTGGACCTGTAGTCCACCAAGTAGTGAATAAACCTCGAAGGTATGAATATTTGTTAAATCACACTAAATGATGAAAGAATATTAGTTCCTGAAGAACATAAACTACTTTGTTGGTTATATAGAATATAAAGAACAAAGAAAGTTGATTACAACATTCTTTTAAGTATTGTTATAATGAAAATCATGATATAATTCATGATGAGTAGATTATTTCCTGCTTTTAAGTATTGTTGTAACGAAACATTTAATATACTTTTGAGTACAGTTGCAATATGCAAAATTCATTGAAGTGTACAGGTTCCTAAAGAACATAAATAACTTTAGTGATTATAAAGAATGCAAAGAACATAGAATATAGATTACAACATGCTTCTAAGTATTGTTGTAATGAAAATCTTGATATAATTCAAGATGAGTAGATTACTTCCTGCTTATAAGTATTGCTATAATGAAACTATTAGTGTTCATTACAAATGTATTGCAGTGTGCAAACCTGATTAAAGCACAAAAATGTAAACACTCGAAGTGTATAGCAAGTAAGCGCAAACAAAAGGTGTTTTAAATAAGAAAACATGCCTGAAGCATGAAAATGCACACAAAAGTCTTTTAAGAAAAGTTCATTAAGAATTTTCTTGTGATGTTGTACACTTTTTCCTTCACTTTGGTTTTTTCCCATAGGGTTTTCCATCGTGAAGGTTTTAATGAGGAAAATGTTAATAAATGATGAACGTCAGAAGTATGAAGAGTAAAGATTATTATCCCTTGAGTTTATTTTCTATACAAGATTTGTTTAAGTAATATTATCAATGAGATATATATTTATGGATCCAGAAGTATCTATAACGAAATTGAGATATCAAAAAGTATGCACTCTTTTTCTTTAACTAAGATTTTTCCCACCGGGTTTTTCTTAGTAAAGTTCTAATGAGATATTATATTGATCCAGAAGTATCATCCTCAAAGTAATATTGAAAATTGTAACGAGACATTATCTTGATCTAGAAGAATCAAGCACCACATCAAGGAATAACATCTCAAATATGATATTTAAGTTAATTTGTATTTTTATCCTTAACTAAGGTTTTTCCTACTGGGTTTTCCTTTGTAAGGTTTTTACTGAAGAATTATATTGATCCAGAAGTATCATTCTACATTTAATGTAGTAAATTTTTGAAAATATGTTTTTGTACTCATTTTTCCTTCACTAAGATTTTTCCCATAGGTTTTTTCTTAGTAAGGTTTTAATGCGGCATTACATCGATCCTAAAGTATCGAATTCTTATAAGAAATATAATTTTAATATGACAATATCTATGAGGGGGAGCAATAATTTTTCAAGGGGGATAATTTCAAGCTACTATAAGAGCATTCAAGAATTTGAAGACACATATTCAAAGAGGGGTGTTAAAGTTACCTTTCTGATCCACATAAAGCAAAATCACAAACTGGATATGTGTTTACAAACAATAATGCAGCTATTTCATGAAGATCTACAAAACAAACATTGGAAGCAACATCATCATCCAATCATTCTGAAATTCTTGCACTACACGAAGCGAGTCGAGAATGTGTTTGGTTAAGGTCATTAACTGAACATATTCGAAACTCATGTCAACTTCCCTTAACTACAAAAAGATCAACTATTATTTATGAGGACAATGCAGCATGCGTAGCTCAGATTCAAGCAGGATATATCAAGGGTGATAGGACAAAACATACTTCTCCTAAATTCTTTTTCACATATGAGCTTCAAAATAGAATTGAAGCAAATCCAATCTCAAGAAAATCCAGAAGATCTATTCACGAAGGCACTTCCATAATCAACATTGCAGAAGGCGATATATAAAATTGGTACACGCAGCTTGCATCACCAAACTATTTGAATAATGCGTTACGAATCAGGAGGAGCATATATTATGCTGTAATGCACTCTTTTCCTTCACTAATATTTTTCCCACTGGGTTTTTATTAGTAAGGTTTTTAACGAGGCATTATTTTGATCCAGAAGTATCAACCCTCATTGGAACATTGTCAATATGTTTCCTGGAGATGAAATAAAATTGTACTCTTTTCTTTGTTTATGATTTTTCCCACAGGGTTTTTCATAAAAAGTTTTTTAATGAGGCAATTAATATTATCGTCTTTACATATGCATATTCAAGGGGGAGTGTTGTAACACATATAAGTGAATATGCATTTGTCATATTATTTTTAGTCCCACATTTTGGGTGTAAGGCTAACATCAGCTCCACAGCCAATATATAAGGGAGCCAATATAATAGAATCATGTACACTGAATCAAGAGAAATAAAAAGCTTCCTCCTTATCTCTTATGTTCTCTCTAATGTCTTCTCATTTATGATATGTTCTATTTTATTTTATAACAGATCCCCTATTGTTGTTATTATGTTGAATGCTCTGCCTGTAACTTCATTAGATAACCATCTGTGATGCGTAGCTACCATCTCTTATATTTTAGTAATTGTTTTATGGGTAATTTCTGACGAGGTGAAGCTTCTGCATGAAAAAGGAAATTGAGAAACAAATAATTTATGAATGGAGATCTTAAGGGTTGAATTTTGTGTGTTTAACATGGGTTCACCAAGTGATATATGATTTATGTTGACATATGTTCTTCTTTTCCTGTTATATATTGGCTATTCAAAAAAAAATTCTTAATAATTCTTCCATCATTCTGAGTAAAATTTCTACTGCATAGAAAGAAACAATAATAAAAAATTCTTGCTGTAGACATCAAGCTAGGCTCCAAATCATGACCCCATTCTACTCTCCCCAACTTCCCAGATTTCATAATAATTCTACACTGCTATACATCGTTTTATGCTCTACATAATTCTTGCTGATCTTTTTTATTTGTTCTCCCATTAGTAAAACAAGGGGTTTCCTCTGCATTCCTTTTGACTTTGTTTACCAACGTCTCAAATCTTGATAATCCGTCCCTTTCATATAAATGTATCACTTAATCTTGATAAAAAGGCTTTGCAGCATTATTCATAATATGTACATGTAGTATTCATGTATATATTCATTTTGTTTTTACTGAATTTGACATTATAATTTATGACACATGGTATTTGCATCAGAAAAAAGGATAACCCGCATGGGCTTGGTCATGAAGTTGAGGCAAATAGTCGGAGATAAACTGCTGGTATCTACAATAACGAGGCTTCAACCTAAGGTTAATTTCTGTATTGATATGATTAAGCCAATCTTATTTCTTAAGTGCTTTTGATTCTTGCTTGCAACCATTGCCTGTATTTAGACTCAGTTTATCAATATGTAGTTTTATAGTTTTTGTTTCAGGGGATTAAACGGCTAAGAATACATACATCTTTATACGTTTTTCTTATGTTAGCTTGCTATTGGTAAATTAGCAAAAAGTTAACCCCATAAATATATTTGAAATCTTGAAAAAAAAGTGCAATCTTATTTTTAGGATAATTTATTGCTTAAGTCCCATTCAAGCTTAAATCCTACAAATTTGTGCATTTTTTCAAAAACATAACTAAATGAGTTGGCTGCTTGACGATATGCTTCACAAAAGATAAGCAAGATGTTGGCATAACTTTATGTATGACTTTAGGCTCAATTTTGTTTATGGGTTTGATTTTGCCTCTGCACATTTTACTAATACTAACCGAAATCCTCTTCGATTAAGTGATAACATTATACCTTCTGTGTAACACCCCATATATTCTATAATAGTGAAATTCATAAATTAAAAGTATAAATAATTCTAATGAAAAAATTAAGGGAAACGGCTTATGCCATTGCGTTCGTCTCGGAATTCTGGTTGAGATAGAGTCCGAGTTTGCGTGAAACGGACTCCGTATGAAGGAGTTATGATTTCCGGAAGTTTCAGAATAAATTTGAAATTCAAAAACAGCTCAGAACTGGTTTTAAAATTCGAATTCGAGTTCAAACTGGGCTGGGCGGGAAAATTCCTGCCCAGTGACCAAGTCGACACTAGTGTCGACTGGGCAGTCGACCTGCCCCCCCCCCCCCCCCCCCAAGTCGACTGCGCAGTCGACTTGGGTGTCGACCTGCAGGTCGACTTGCCCGGTCGGCCTGACTAGGTCGGTCTGACCCTGGTTCGACTTCTGGTGTGCTATACGGTCTGATTTCCCTCCCTGTTTGCATCTGACGGCTCAAATTAACTTGAAAACTCTATAAATACACCCTTAGACTCAACTAATTCACATAAGAAAATAAGAGAGGAGTCGTCATACTGTCGGGAAGGAGTTGATCGTAGCCGCCAAGAATCAAACTAAGAAGCAAATTAAAGTCTAATCAAATCAATCAACAAATTGCTACCCAAAAGAGAGCACCTCCAAATTCAGAAAACAGAAATCAGAAAACAAGATCTCGTCACACGTTGTAAGTATAGTGGTGTTTCAGAATCTGGATAAAATTATGATGTGATACGATGTAATTGAGAATCGAATTGTATTGTTGTTGTATAATGATGTAGATCTTGTGTATTGTGATGTTTCTATCGTGATTATGTGTATTGATTAGTGGCATAAATGGGTCGATGCAAGTTTATTATACGATTGTATATGAAAGTAATTGCAATTGCAAGTTTGTGGCAAAATCTATGATTGGATCCCTCTTATGTTTATGTTAATATCCCCTTTATGTTTATGTTGATATCATGGGCCATATACTTATGTAAACATATCCTAGATCTGAGATCTTTTATGCTTACATGACTCAAAACTTATGTATACATCTTAGATCCATTACAAGTATGATTAGATCTATGTTAAATGCAGTTTGGGTTACATAAACTATGCAAGTTCATGTGGAAATAGACTATACATTAGATTTGGACATTTTTTGGGTTAATTTACAACATGCTAGTTTTGAGTTCGACATTATGCCAAGTTAATATGTTAAAACCCAAGTTTGTATAAATCTACATATGCCATCCTATGTGACACCCATTTAGTTGTATACCAATTTTGAATGCAAGTTCACATGATCCAATGTTTATGTTAACGCCAATTTGCAAGTTCATGCGCTACATCTTCTATGTATCATAGAAATATTATATGTTCTGGATTTCCCCTTTTCTCACGTTTATCAAGTTGGGCAGAATTGTGTCGAGCCCAACATTAGTACATACAAACGGGGGTAATAGCGTTGGGTGTAAAACATGATATAATAAATATGTTGGCATGTTTGGCGCGTGCCAACGACTGTGACATTTTAGCGGTATAAATTGTTATACCCAAATTAAAAGACGACATGACGTTTGCATAAATAATAAAATATGTAAATCTTGAAAAGACGACATGTTTGACCCGAGGTTGGATTGAGTTGTGACATAAACCTGCCCGGACCCGCCCGGCTGTCCAGTGGTCACAACAATACCTATCCAATGTGGGTGGTTAAACATTGAGCCCAATAAAGACCCGAGGTTAGACTGAACTACGGTGTAAACCTGCCCGGAACCAACCGGCACATCCGGTAACCGTAGTGATATCTGTCTAATGTGAGTGGTCGGTGCTCCAAGAGGCTAAGGACAGGTAGTAGGGTCAAGTCAACTGAAAACACTTAACCAAGATTCAACATGTTAACAAATATTAATGGGTGGGGGTTAGGTATATACATACACTTAACCACTTAACATGTTTGACTAGAAAACCCTGGTAACGTAGGGACCCGTTTCAGCAGTAACCCAATTTAGGTATCAACGGTACCCTGAAACTAGGCAGGGTGGGCACGATTACTTGGCTAATTGTAAGCGGTCAAATAACGGCAATGTTTCTAACGGTGTGCGGTCGTGCACGCACTTCGGAGCAGACAAGCAGGGCACTGGGGGCACCAGTAGTATATCCTATGCCTTCTAGAAATTGTGTCGGGGCCTCCACCATGGGTCTTGATACACCCCATGGTGGGACCAGCATAGGTATCTACACTTCTTGGGGTAGCCGTAAGACACACGTACGAGTAGGAGCCGATCTTTAGAAAACAAAAAGGATCACTTCACCCTCAGCATGGGGTGCCGGTTAGAATAATTCTAGCAAATGCAGAGATATAGTGTGGGTTCGATAGTATGTTCGATTCTAGACTACACTCCCTTAGTTATGATACTATCCTGTTTTCAGTTTATGTCTATCATATCCTTTTTTTTCACATACTGAAAAGTCACTAGATTTACTCAGGCTTTATGTCTGACTCCGTTTTTCTTTTCGTCTTCTTTTCTTTCGTTCCCCACCGGTCAACAGGGAGGAAATAACTCAGCTTAGTCAGACTCTTTTGCAAGCTTGAAGACAATCGATGTACGGTTTAGATCTCTTTTGCTTGGATCATGGTTTTGGATATCATTATGGGGATTTTGCTGCTTTATTTTATGTTTTATGCTTCTTTGATAATCAAGACAGTTATTGAAATGTAATGTTTTTGGAAGTATTGTAAGACAATTATGGTATGGTTTGTATGACACGTATTTTGATGAAATAAAAGTTGCTGTTGTTTCCGCTGTTTAAAAAAATATGTGTATTTATATTTGTCTTGTGTATCTGTGACTTATACTTATAAACCTCCACCAAAATTAGGGCATTCCCTTTGTGAGTGACCCTAACGGAGGTGGGGTGTTTCACTTGGTATCAGAGCATAGGTTTACCAGATAAGATAAAGTTTTTGATATTATTTTCGAAAGAAAGTTTAAGGAAGCATTTTTTTATAGAAAAAGTGTTATATTTTATAAGGCATGATCCCCTAAAGCCATGTGTACTATCTCCCTCTATCCTTCGTTTTGAATCTTTCCTTTCTGTTTCAGCATGTCTGAAGACCTTAACATTCCTGAAGGAGTATTGATACTCGGTTGGTTTAGGACATTCTTAGAAGCTAGGGCGGCAAATGGCGCGGGCCCGGCAGATATCCTTCCTCCCCCAGTAGCACCAGTTCCTCCTCCTCCTGCTCCTCCCCTTGGAAATGCTTTTGCCAAAACATGTAGAGACTTCAAGTCTATGGGTGGAAAAGACTTCCATGGAACTGAACCCTTTGTAGCAGCAAGAAATTGGCTAAGGAAGACCGAGGATCTGTTTGACATCTTCGAAGTTGATGATAGGCAAAAGATACAGCTAGCAGTGTGGTTGCTCAAAGATGAAGCTTCCTATTGGTGGGAGATGACTAGTGCTCAAAGGGTAGTAGAAACTTGGGATGATTTTAGGACAAGGTTTGAGTTGAAATTCCTCTCCCAAGCTGAAAGGAGCCTGCAAATAGAGAAGTTCTTAAATCTTAAATAGGGAAGCATGACGGTCAGGGAGTACGTTAATCAGTTCAATCAGCTGGCCAGATTTGGGCTGGACTTAGTAAATACCCAACATAAGAAGGCGCTTCACTTCGTCAAAGGTCTGAATGAGCCTATACACAGCCTTGCCATGACCCATGTGTCCACGGGAGCGACTTATGAAAGCTTGGTGGACATGGCGTTGCTACATGAGGAAGACCACGGCAAGAAGGAGACTAAGGCTGAGGAAAAGAAAGAAGGTTTACAGGCTAAGAAGACAGACTTTAAAAAAGGAGGAAAGAACAAGAAGTCCCGTGAAAAGAGAAAGTGCCATTTCTGTGGCATAGTTGGGCATATAGAGAAAGACTGCCGGAAGAAGAAGGCAAAGATGGGTGGTTGCTTCCATTGCGGGGAGACTGGGCACCAACCTAAGGACTGCCCAAAGAAGAAAGGACAGGGACAGAAAGTTGGATCTACTTCAGGAGGTCAAGTTCATGCTCTGGCAGCACCTCCACAGGAGGGAGGTAGTAATATTTCTGTAGAAAGTGCAGTCTATCTTTATGATCATCCAGTTCGCACACTTTTTGACTCTGGTGCATCACACTCCTTTATTTCATCTGCGTTAGTAGAATCTCTGCATTTAGACACTAGTATGGTTGAGGATCCCTTGGTAGTTTCAAATCCAATTGGGGGCTCCGCTTACTTATCAATGGTTTGTTTGGGTTTGAAAATCTCTATTCTCGGTGTTGAGTTTAGTTGTAATGCCTTTGTTCTAGGCTTCTCGGGATATGGTTTGATCTTAGGCATGGACTGGTTATCCAGTAACGGTGCCATTCTTGATTGTGAGAAAAGAGTAGTTAGACTCTTGACTCGGCTTGGTAACACTCTAGAAATTTCCTGTAATCCTTTGAATGTTGTTATTCTTAGTTATCTAGAGTCACTTGATGCATCTGTTGATAGTTTGCAATCAGTTAGAGTAGTCCGGGAATATCCGGATGTCTTCGAGGAGGTGAAAGGCTTACCTTCGAAGCGGGAAATAGACTTTCGATTCTATCTTGTGGATAACGCAAAGCCCGTAGCTTTACCTGTCAGACATATGGTTCCAAAGGAGATAAATGAGCTTAGTAAGCAAGTTAAAGAACTTCTAGAGAAGGGGTTCATTAGAAGGAGCATTTCAGAATGGGGTGCTTCAGTGGTGTTCGCAACCAAAGCAGACGGTTCTCTTCGCCTTTGTGTTGACTATAGGGAGTTAAACAAGTTGACCAAGAAAAATAGGCACCCTCTTCCCCGAATCGACGATTTGTTTGATCAGCTTGTAGGCGCATTGGTTTTCTCCCAACTTGATCTAGCAACTGGGTTTCATCAGCTAAGAGTGGCTGAAGATAGTATTGATAAAAAGGCGTTCAGAACCCCAGACGGTTTCTTTGAGTGGCTTATCATGCCTTTCGGCCTGACAAATGCACCCGCTTATTTCGTGTACCTAATGAGCAGAGTGTTCAGAGAATTCCTCAACAAGTTTGTGGTTGTCTTCGTAGACGATATCTTGATCTTTTCAAAGAGTGAGGAGGAGCATGCTCAACATCTGAAGGAAATCATGGATACTCTCCGAGCACATCAGCTAAAGGCAAAATTTTCAAAATGCCATTTTGGAGAGAAGAAGTAAGGTTTCTTGGGCATGTAGTATCTAAAGAAGGGCTGGCCGTAGACCCCGCGAAGGTAGTTGCGGTGCAAGACTGGAAGGCACCAAAGAATGCAACTGAGGTCCGAAGTTTTCTAGGACTAGCAGGTTTCTACCGGAAGTTCATAAGGGATTTTGCAAAAATCTCAGCTCCACTCACAAGGCTGACAAAGAAGAATCTAGTGTTCAATTGGGACTTGGATTGCGAGTTCGCTTTCCAACGCCTAAAAAGGGCTCTTACAACAGCCCCAGTCCTGACTCTGCCAGATGGAAGCAAGATGTTTAAAGTTTATACAGATACATGTGGGACAGGGCTAGGCGCTGTCTTGATGTAAGAAGGAAGGGTAGTAGCTTATGGTGGAAGGCAATTGAAAGTTCATGAAAAGAACTACCCGACCCACGATCTTGGGTTAGCCGCCATCGTCTTTGTGCTTAAGTCTTGGCGCCATTATCTCCTAGGTGAGAAGTTCGAACTCTACACTGACCATAAATCGTTGAAATATCTTTTCTCGCAGAAAGATCTTAACTTGAGGCAACAGAGATGGATGGAGTTTCTTTCCTCGTATGACTTCGAGATTTCCTATACTCCGGGCAAGGGCAATGTGGTGGTAGACGCCTTGAGTAGAAAGAAACTGACCCTAAGCCCACTCTTTGTAGAAAGGCAAAGCCTAGAGTATATAGCCAGTTTTAACTTTAGTCCCACCTCTGATTTCATACCGGGTTTGTTAGCTTCTCTTGAGGTGCGCCCTACTCTTTTGGACACAATAGGGACGGCACAACGTGAGGACCCTCAGCCAGTTGAAGTGGTTGATAAGCTAATTAGGGGCGAGACTTCTAGTCACCTCAGTAGATACTCTATCGATGATAAAGGCTGGCTGAGACGCGACGGAAGACTATGCATTCCACAAGCAAGGGAGTTGATAAAGAAGGTTCTTGAGGAAGCACATCGTTCCAAGATGACAATACACCCAGGCGGAGACAAAATGTACAAGGACATGAAAAGAGTTTTCTTTTGGAACGACATGAAGAAGGACGTGGCAGATTTCGTTTCTAAGTGTATGGTATGCCAACAAGTTAAAGCGGAACAGAAAAAGCCTGGAGGACTGCTTCATCCCCTAGAGGTCCCACAGTGGAAGTGGGATAGCGTTTCAATGGACTTCGTTGATGGGCTGCCTAGGTCGAGAAGGGGCAATACTAGCATTTGGGTAATAGTGGATAGGCTTACAAAGAGCGCCCACTTTTTACCTGTCAAGAGTAGAAGGACCGCCTCATCCCTAGCGTCTCTTTACATCAAGGAGATAGTTCGACTCCATGGGATACCCTCCAGCATTGTTAGTGACCGAGACCCTATCTTCACAAGCGAGTTTTGGCGAAGTTTGCAAGAAGCTGTAGGCACTCAGTTATGTTTAAGCACGGCCTATCACCCTCAGACCGATGGCCAGACGGAAAGGGTGAATAGTGTTTTAGAGGACTTTTGAGACTTTGTGTTCTTGACTTTGGAGGGACATGGGAGGATCACCTTCCCTTAGTGGAGTTTGCTTACAATAATAGCTTCCAAGCTACCATAGGCATGGCACCCTTCGAAGCATTGTATGGAAGACCGTGCAAGTCACCAACTTGTTGGTGGGAGTCTACAGATAAGGTTATTCTTGGTCCAGACATGATCAAAGAAACTTCAGAAAAAGTGGACTTGATACGAAGAAGGATGAAGACGGCCCAAGATAGACAGAAATCCTACGCCGACTTAAGAAGGATCGACCTTGAGTTTGAGGTTGGGGACATAGTTTTTCTTAAGGTATCTCCTCTAAGGAACGTTGTTCGTTTTGGATCCACTAGAAACCTAGAACCGAGATTTGTAGGACCATTTCCTATCATCGAGAAGGTTGGGAAGATGGCCTATAGATTAGAGCTACCCGAAAAACTGGCCGGAGTTCACAACGTCTTTCATGTTTCTCACCTCCGGAAGTGTTTACACGAGTCTGCTGAAATAGTAGAGCCTAGCATTCTAGAAGAAGCCGAAGTGGAACGTGAAGCAACTGTGAGAAGAGTTCCAGCACGCATCTTAGGAATTGAAGTGAAAAAGCTATGCAACCGCAAAGTCAAGCTCGTCAAAGTTCAGTGGAGCGACGCCGAGGAAGACGCGACTTGGGAAACTGAGGCTAGAATACGCGCAGCCTACCCTTTTCTTTTTTGAGGGTACATCTTTTGATCTCTCTTTTTCCTTAAGTTATGCTTTATCTATCTTTTAGGCATATTTCCTCGGCCCTTTCTCCTTAACTCCTTAGGTAGAAAACAAATGGATGCAAACATGTATTTGAAAACATGTTATGGATTATGGCTGCAAGTGGTTGCAAGTGATTGCTAGTGGTTGCTCGTGGATGCATATACACACACACCCTAGGATTTAGATCGGCTCAGTCACTTCATACTGCATATGCATATATGTATTCTCGTTCACATATGGTTGAAATTTTATATGTTATCGTATGGTTATCGCATTTGTATGAATTGTTGTGCACTCATGTAGAATTATGAGTAGGAAAAATTTGCATACATAATGGATTCATGACACTTACATGATTCGCATTTAGGAGGTCAACTGAATCAGTCGACCGCCGGATTTCTACATTAGATAAGGACATTCATACACACAATGCATATGATCATAAAACATTAGAAGTCTTTAAGGACAATGGAAACCTGTGTTTGTTGGTTGAGTAGATGGACGATTGGATGGTAAGGATATACGTTCTTCCTAGCTTGAAGATTTCGGGGACGAAATCCTTTTAAGTGGGGGAGAATGTAACACCCCATATATTCTATAACAGTGAAATTCATAAATTAAAAGTATAATTAATTCTAATGAAATAATTAAGGGAAACGGCTTACGCCATTGCGTTCGTCTCAGAATTCTGGTTGAGATAGAGTCCGAGTGTGCGTGAAACGGACTCCGTATGAAGGAGTTATGATCTCTAGAAGTTTCAGAATAAATTTGAAATTCAAAAACAGCTCAGAACAGGTTTTAAAATTCGAATTCGAGTTCAAACTGGGCTGGGCGGGAAAATTACCGCCCAGTGACCAGGTCGACACTAGTGTCGACTGGGCAGTCGACCTGCCCCTCTCCCCAAGTTGACTGCGCAGTCGACTTGGGTGTCGACCTGCAGGTCGACTTGCCCGGTCGGCCTGACCAGGTGGGTCTGACCCTGATTCGACTTCTGGTGTGTTGTACGGTCTGATTTCCCTCCCTGTTTGCATCTAATGGCTCAAATTAACTTGAAAACTCTATAAATACACCCTAAGACTCAACTAATTCACATAAGAAAATAAGAGAGGAGTCGTCATATTGCCGGGAAGGAGTTGATCGTAGCCGCCAAGAATCAAACTAAGAAGCAAATTAAAGTCTAATCAAATTAATCAACAAATTGCTACCCAAAGGAGAGCACCACCAAATTCAGAAAACAGAAATCAGAAAACAAGATCTCATCACACGTTGTAAGTATAGTGGTCTTTCAGAATCTGGATAAAATTATGATGTGATACGATGTAATTGAGAATCGAATTGTATTGTTGTTGTATAATGATGTAGATCTTGTGTATTGTGACGTTTCTATCGTGATTATGTGTATTGATTAGTGGCATAAATGGGTCGATGCAAGTTTATTATACGATTGTATATGAAAGTAATTGCAATTGCAAGTTTGTGGCAAAATCTATGATTGTATCCCTCTTATGTTTATGTTAATATCCCCTTTATGTTTATGTTGATATCATGGGCCATATACTTATGTAAACATATCCTAGATCTGAAGTCTTTTATGCCTACATGACTCAAAACTTATGTATACATCTTAGATCCATTACAAGTATGATTAAAACTACGTTAAATGCAGTTTGAGTTACATAAACTATGCAAGTTCATGTGGAAATAGACTATATATTAGATTTGGACATTTTTTGGGTTAATTTACAACATGCTAGTTTTGTGTTCGACATTATGCCAAGTTAATATGTTAAAACCCAAGTTTGTATAAATCTACATATGCCATCCTATGTGATACCCATTTAGTTGTATACCAATTTTGAATGCAAGTTCACATGATCCAATGTTTATGTTAACGCCAATTTGCATGTTCATGTGCTACACCTTCTATGTATCATAGAAATATTATATGTTCTGGATTTCCCCTTTTCTCACGTTTATCAAGTTGGGCTGAATTGTGTCGAGCCCAACATTAGTACGTACAAACGGGGGTAATAGCGTTGGGTGTAAAACATGATATAATAAATATATTGGCATGTTTGGCGCATGCCAACGACTGTGATATTTTAACGGTATAAATTGTTATACCCAAATTAAAAGATGACATGACGTTTGCATAAATAATAAAATATGTAAATCTAGAAAAGACGACATGTTTGACCCGAGGTTGGATTGAGTTGTGACATAAACATGCCCGGACCCACCCGACTGTCCAGTAGTCACAACAATACCTATCCAATGTGGGTGGTTAAACATTGAGCCCAATAAAGACCCGAGGTTAGACTGAACTACGGTGTAAACCTACCCAGAACCAACTGGCACATCCAGTAACCATAGTGATATCTATCTAATGTGAGTGGTCGGTGCTCCAAGAGGCTAAGGACAGGTAGTAGGGTCAAGTCAACTGAAAACACTTAACCAAGATTCAACATGTTAACAAATATTGATGGGTGGGGGTTAGGTATATACATACACTTAACCACTTAACATGTTTGACTAGAAAACCCTGGTAACGTAGGGACCCGTTTCAGCAGTAACCCAATTTAGGTATCAACGGTACCCTGAAACTAGGCAGGGTGGGGCACGATTACTGGGCTGATTGTAAGCGGTCAAATAACGACAATGTTAGGTGCACAGTGTAGGTCTAACGGTGTGCGGTCGTGCACGCACTTCGCAGCAGACAAGCAGGGCACTGGGGGCACCAGTAGTATATCCTATGCCTTCTAGAAATTGTGTCGAGGCCGCCACCATGGGTCTTGATACACCCCATGGTGGGACCAACATAGGTATCTACACTTCTTGGGGTACCATAAGACACACGTACGAGTAGGAGCCGATCTTTAGAAAACAAAAAGGATCACTTCACCCTCAGCATGGGGTGCCGGTTAGAATAATTCTAGCAAATGCAGAGATATAGTGTGGGTTCGATAGTATGTTCGATTCTAGACTACACTCCCTTAGTTATAATACTATCATGTTTTCAGTTTATGTCTATCATATCCTTTTTTTTTCACATACTGAAAAGTCACTAGATTTACTCAGGCTTTATGTCTGACTCTGTTTTTCTTTTCTTCTTCTTTTCTTTCGTCCCCCCCGGTCAACAGGGAGGAAACAACTCAGCTTAGTCAGACTCTTTTGCAAGCTTGAAGACAATCGATGTACGGTTTGGATCTCTTTTGCTTGGATCATGGTTTCGGATATCATTATGGGGATTTTGCTGCTTTATTTTATGTTTTATGCTTCTTTGATAATCAAGACAGTTATGGAAATGTAATGTTTTTAGAAGTATTGTAAGACAATTATGGTATGGTTTGTATGACACGTATTTTGATGTAATAAAAGTTGCTGTTGTTTCCGCTGTTTAAAAAAATATGTGTGTTTATATCTGTCTTGTGTATCTGTGACTTATACTTATAAACCTCCACCAAAATTAGGGCATTCCCTTTGTGAGTGACCCTAACGGAGGTGGGGTGTTTCATTCTGCAATGTTTATTTCTAGTAAATAAGCTCTTTTTTATAATAATAAATTAGAGAGTGGCTTCAATATTTCAGCAAAGTAATTTGGATAGTATGTTTATACAAAGTTGCAACAGGCAATAGCTAGGCCCATAATCATTCATTGACTTCTGGTGGTATTTTCTTGTGGATAAGGTTCAAATTGAATCAATGATTGCCATGTTTAAATGGTCTGGATGGTTTTTTTGCATGTCACTGTACATGTTCTTAAGGTTTTCTTCTAAATGTCAACATTTAATCATGTAATATGATAAAAGCAGCTTGTACAAAAAAGTAACTATACTTCAAAATGCTAAAGTGTTGATCACACAATATTGGCTTATTTCCAATAAAGTTTGCTTGTTTACGAAGCAGTACTTTACACATCATACTTGGCTTAATATTCTATTATTAGATGCATAAACTATAATAGGATTAATAGAAGTCACTTTTTAATTTTTATATCCGCTGTAAACTACCAGCTTTATCGTACGGTGTAGTTGTTTATGGAATTAACTGAAATATAATCTCATTGGTTAGGTTCATAACCACATAGTTAGAGTTGATATTATTAGGATAAATGGTATAAACTGCCATAATTGATACCAACAATATGCTTTCTATCATAATTATTAATAATAATGTGTAAGCTATCACGATATATGATGCATTGAACCGTATGGGTTGAACATTGAAATTAAGCCATCGTAGTACTGTTTTTACCTTAGGCTTGTCCTGCTCATTAAAAAAAGGCAGTATATATGCCGTTATGTATGTGTTGAGTTATATATACTGTTGCTGATAAGTCTTGTAAGTGCATATCTCTTGGTTAACATATTTCTGCGTTGCTGTAAATCCCCTGTATTTATCTTGTTATTGGTACCTTATGCTTTTATGTTCATGGATACTAGATGCATATGTTTTGGATGTGTGCATGAACTAGTGTGTGTGCATGTTCATGTGCTAGAGCAGTGAGTGTACACGAGAGTTTAGATGCAGTATATACATATGTTAAGGAGTGCATGCGCCATATTTTCTGGCTGTGTATCTTATGAGCTACTACTATTTCTTAACTTTGGTTTTATATGTTTAAGATTATACGTGATAAGTTGTTCTTATGCTAAGAAATAACAAAAGCGGGTGTACACCACTTTATGAAAATGTCAGAATTTGATGTTGGCAATTTGAAAATAAATGTGTTAATATGATTTAGTGCGAATAGGTATTTGGCATCCTTTCCGCTTGAACTAGCACTATTCATCTTTATTTAAGTTTGTGATGGAGAAAAGTGGTGCCTATGTACTAAAAGCAAAACTGATTTTGGATGATAATGATAGTTCAAGTTGGTTTTCTTGGTGTTTCATGTGAGGATGCTGATAGTCTACGGTCGAAATTGGTTTAAATGAAGGAATACTACATTCATATTATTACGTTGGTACAAATATATTTTACAGCAATTGAGCAGATATCTATCATTAACCCCTCAAAAAGCAATGGTTATTTTCATGACACCTCTGTCATTGATCTGTCCTTGCCAAACTCGAAAAATGACATCATTAAAGCATGCGAAGAGTTTGGTTTCTTCAAAGTAGTGAACCATGGAGTGTCCAAGAACTAATGTCTACATTGGAATCAAAAGCAGTGAAATTCTTTTCGCTGCCTCACGTCCAAAAAGAAAAGGAAGGAAATCCCGACCCTAGTTGGCAGCAAAAGGATTGGTCCTAATGCTGATGTTGGTGGGTTCGAATATCTTCTTTTTGAGATCAATTCTAATCCTTTCTTGGTCTCTAATCTTCTTGAACCTTCATCCACTTTATTCAGGTATTATCAACTTATATACGACATTTGTGCTATTTGCATGTCATATATTGTGCAATGCTTGTAAAATGTACACATCTTTATCGTATGATATATTTGAATGATGTTCTGATCAATGCGACTGCTAAACATAGAACACACATTGCGTTCATCCATTATGCAAATAATGGAAATTCATATAAACATGAAAAAGATTTTGGACAGACTGAACTAATTTAGTATTGATTCATGGTGCAGGGGAATCCTTGAATGAGTATATTTCAGCAGTGAAAAGTGTGCCTGGAAATGTTCTAGAATTGATGGCTAAAGGTTTAGAGATAAAACCAAGCAACACATTAAGTAAACGAGTTATGAGCAATGCCAGTGATTTGATGTTTGGACTTAACCATTACCCAGAATGCTCTCAATGGATAAAAGAGCATAAAAATCGGTGTCTCACTGGGTTTGGGGAGCACACTGATCCTCAAATCATTTCAGTTCTAAGGTCAAATAGTTCAAATGGATATCAAATTGCTTTGAAAGATGGAACCTGGGTGTCAATTTCATCAGTGAAGGTGCCTTTTTTTGGTTAACCGTGGTGGCACACTTCAAGTACTTCACTACTCATTCATACCTATCCTTTTTTTAAGTAAAGTAGAAAATTTAAGCATAACTATTTTATGTTAATTATTGTGAAGGTGATGACAAATGGAAGATTTAAGAGTGCAAGGCACAGAGTGGTTACTAATGGATCAATGTTTAGAGTTTCTATGATTTTATTTGGTGGTCCACCACATAGTCAAATAATTAGACCTTTGCCTCAACTTATAATCATGTGGAGGATCCAACATGATTGAACACTATTCGGTACATTTCTCTGAGATCATACCAATCTAGCAAATTTGATGTTGTTTACATAAAGAATAGAACATTTGGTTTAGATTTAACTTTTAGATATAGATTGAAGAAGGATTTGGACACATGTGCATAATAATTGATTCAGAATGTTTGGTTCTTTTCTTTCAGGAGCTTTAACATTAGTTCTTGGATATGTATATCCTGCGTGTGCATGCTATAAGATGGTGGAATTAAATAAATCACAGACTAAGCAGTTGAGGTTTTGGTTCTAGGATTGGATTTTAGTTGCGGCGTTGACAGTGTTTGACATGGTAGGCGAATCTTTTATTTCATGGCTGCCAATGTACAGTGAAGCGGAGCTTGCACTTTTCATATATCTATGTTCTTTATAGACAGATAATGTTAAACATTAATCTTCTCAGGTAATTCCTATAAGAAGAAATGTTTTATGCTGATAGTATTGTTTTATTCTGTTGCAGCCACAGTTTCTGACGAACACCTCTCAGATGATATCGATCTCTCTTGTTTTTCTGGTACATTACGCCGTGACAATGGTGAGGATGGCCGCGATTTCTGGAAATTGTCTGATGGAAGCAATTTTAAATTCGGCAGTAAAACCTTTTGTTTTTGAGAAAAGTAAGGTCAGTAGTTAGTTAAGCCCTTGAAGAAAATAAACTACATGTTGGGTTTTCTTTATTGAAGATTCTTAATACATGTGTGACAGTTAATATTACTTCTGTAGGTTCAAGCAGGTACTGTAAATTATGTGTTGTCAAGTGCTTGAAAACTATGTGACTAAACATGTATGTAATGTAACATATGCAAGTTATATGCTGCGTAACTGAATTACATGGCATGTCTATTATATAGCTCATAAACATGTATAGACATTATTGTAGATGGATATGTAATGTAGCAGGCAGTCGGTTTGAAAACTGAGTAGACCATCCACTTAAATTTCTCTGGCGTGAAACAATTAGTGCCTTGGAAATTTAATATATATCTGGTTTATTTTATTTTGTTCTTATAATTTAAGATATATCTGGTTTATAAGCATCGTCATGTGATTCACGTAGTTCCTATATTTTACTCCTTATCAATGATTCATTTTTGTTGTATACAGGTTGATGAGGAAAATGAAAGTAAGACGGAGGTGCAAGTTGTTTCAGGTGTTCTGTCTATCTAGTAGGGTTGAGGTGTTGTCTTTTGTGTACTATGTTTTGCCTTGTCTTTTGTGTGTTAACCAAACAAATATGAACTATGTACTCAAGTTTACATCAATGGGAATTGAAAAAAATATGTATTGAATTTGCTAACTCATGGATTGCTTATTATTTTTTATTAGTTGATATTTTTTTGTGTGTTCATATTTAACTTGTTATGAAGAATTCATTTTGATTGGTATTATGAAAATGTATGAGCTGTGAAAGGATGTTGCAATACTATAACTTGGTAATTTAATAGCATCATATAGAAGCTATTGAAGATATATGTTATAGCAGTAAAACTATGTTATTAATAATCTCAATTTTATTGAGATTTAGATGTATAATAGTGGTAAATTTGAGCTGTCAAAGGGTTTAGTAAAAATATAACATGTTTAGTCAATAACGTAATATATCTGCTACTGAATAATTATGTTATAGCGGCAACACTGTGTTATAAATATTCTCTCTTTCAATGAGATTTAGATGTATTATAGCGGTGATCACGAGCTACCGTAATA
Organism: Allium sativum; assembly: GCA_030737875.1. NCBI lineage: Eukaryota > Viridiplantae > Streptophyta > Magnoliopsida > Asparagales > Amaryllidaceae > Allium > Allium sativum. The sequence continues at coordinate 208,891,249 of CM060925.1, forward strand.
AAATAACATAGCGGTCAGAATCCGCTATAAAACCATATCTTTTATAGCGGCTAGTTAAGAATTATAACTAAGTAGCAATATTTTATAACATGTCGATATACAGTAGTTATCAAACCGCTATAATTGTTATTCATAGCGGCTATAGGCCGCTATAAAATGCCAGTTCTGTTGTATTGGGTTGATACTCGCCACCCTTCAAAGCTAAGTGAAATAAAATGCTCGACCCATCAGCCTTCTCCAAGCTGAGAACGGTTTATTTTTGTCTTTGCAGGAACTAATTCTCGTAAAGACGGTGATTATCTCGGCCTTGATACGGTTCCTGATGGTTGTCGGTTTTTCCGGCCTTAATACAACCTAATTCGGTTGTCGGTTTTCTGACCTTAATACAATCATCGGAATCGTCGGGTTTCTGGCCTTAATATGGTCCGACATGACCATAGCCACTTGAACAATTGTGCTTCGATCCATATTTCAGAACACACCTCCATCTGTCGAAGAAGATGCATTCTGAGGGGCAAAGTGTTAGCCCTCTTTTTGGCAAAAGCTGCAACGGTCCAGATCGAAGCCCAAACGCGCAACAACCAAACTAGACAGATCGCACTCCAGGAAGCTCAACAGAAGATCGGCCTGAAGCGATCACACATTGGACCGAGCCACTTCTCAAGCAAGCCAATAACTCACTCCGGAAGACTCGCACTCCCAGTCGACAGAGAGAACCACTCTCATATAGGGCACATCGACCGAATATTTCGGATCTGCATGGAAATATCTAGCTGAGTTATTCAAATACTTAGCCCGACTTTCAAGGAAGAAAAGGCGGTCAACCACATCCGGACAGAGCTCTACTTTTGATACACCTCACCGTGGATGCCACGTAAGCCGCAATTTCCGAGGATACTATTTATGAATAGTGGAATTACTCTTCCAACCGTTATTCTATCCAAGGAATGAACTCCATGCGTCCAAGTCTTCCCAAAAGGCCGGGCCACGTCACAACAACCCAAGTCGTCATCTCCACCTATAAATACCTCAAAGCTTAAAGAGGAAAGGAACCTCTTTTTCACCTTTTGGACTTCAATTTCTTCTTCTTCCCGGAGAAACATTTTCTAGAAGAGAAAAATAGTTGTCTTCTTTCTTTTCTTCAAATAGAAAAAGCATTGTACTTGTAATCAAAAAGGAAAAGTAATACATATAAAGTGGACGTAGGCACATTCTTTGCAGAACCACTATAAAAATTCTGTTTGTGCTCCCCGTTTTCTTTATTTTTTCTGCATTTTATAATCAGTATTCGTGTGTTCTTAACACGATTGGGGGTTGAACGTCACTAGTGACCAACTTTTGACGTCAACATCGATGATGAAGATGGTAGTTGAAGATCGGAGATCTTCACATCATTTGGATGATTACTGATGTCTTGATTGGGATACATCCGAAGACAAGGTAATAAGTGGTGATCGTCCAGACGTACTTGGAGATCGATCGGATATGCGAGGACCTCTCTCCTGTATTGGACATATGGGATGAGGAATATGGTGCCTCCGGTTTCATTCAGACCCAGAATGGACTTGCAAATGGATAGTATGTCTGACATTGTATTCCTTTATACTATGTTTGTTGATATCTACTAAATATATATATGTTTGGTGGCAGAAAATTTATTCTCTTGCTTAACACCCTTCTCTAAGACGTACGATCTTAGATGTTATATATCGGCACAAATCAGTGGTATAGTATGGAGTGACAGTGTGGCATGCTGAGTGGCATGTGATCAAGGCTTTTGTTGAAAAGCAGGGCCTTATGGTTGATGATCAAAGCACGAATTTAAATAGCATAGCTTTGTGTATAGCGTTAATTCGTGAGCCTCACACCCCGTTGTGAACTAGAAACGGGAGAGGACCTCAGGGAGAACATGCGTTTCATTCTAGCTAGGAGTGCTATCATGGTATGGAGCTCAGACATTTTACTCATGTGGCTGTTGCGTATTATTTGATGGATAGCGAGGTACCTCGGATATATCGGTCACTACGGGGCCGATGGATAGGATGGTTGACATACTGACCAGGTTTATGCCCCATAGGGCAGGGAAACGTATTGTTCAAGTATTACTAATCACGGACGGGTGACCGGCCCTGACTCTCCAAGGCATACTCGAGCTCTGAGCCTGAGTCATGCTTCTAGATTGTCTCGAACTCGGTAAGGACAATCCCTTGCCTTGGTTCACAGATGGAATCCAACTTCCAATACATGACATTTCGGTTTTATTTGTCGAACTAGTATGGCGACATGATATATGGTACCCATGCCGTCTTTGATTGATACATTTATATTTGAAGTTGTTTTTAAACACTATGCACTATAATAGTATCTAATAACTTGTTTTAAAACGTACCAAGCATTCTTTGGCTATTATAAGGTAAAACTCTATTCTCTGGCTTACATTGCATTGTGTGATGGGACCTGAGTCTTATAATAGCTCCATTTTCTTTAATTAGCTTTCCGCTGTTTGTTTTATGCACCGGTATTCATGGGGGTAAGCCCGTTCCGTGTTATACGGCGTGGTCCCTTGATTTACCTGATTTTAAAGTAAAGTTTTAAATAACTGTTTTATTTCTCACACCAGTCACATGACTGACCTAGAGTTTATTGTTTTAATCTAAACTCTGGGTGCCCCTATTTTCTACACGAGCAGCTAGTAGTTTTGGTTTTGCAAATTTCTATTTTCCAGGATCCCGGTTTATAGCGGGAGTTATATTGGGAAAACTCTGTATCCGTGTATCTCTTTCAGTTATATGAGTTAATGTATTTCCGCTACGCATTGTATTAATTTTCCGCTGCTTTGTAATTTAAATCTCTGATAATTTTCTGCTATATATTATTCATGTATCCTCTGGAATATTCTTGTTTTCTGATATAATTGTTGTAACAACAATGAAATGTTCTGTTTGTGTTCGAATTTGTCATGTTCTCAACTCAATTCGGGCTTTCTCGTAAGAGCGAGTTCGGGTCCTTTCAATATCGTACCAATTTGCTATGTTGGAATATTCCAAATGTTCCCTTAATCATCAGGCAAATGAAAAGAAGTATTATGTACCTAACATGGTGTAGTATTGCTAACTCTGAACATAATTTGTAGGTAAATTGTCCGAAATATTTTGTACCCAACATGTATTGGAACTACCAAAAAAAGTACCAATTTCATAGCTGAAATTGAATAGGAATTGTTGCTTTGTTTTCCTTTTCAAATATGGATATGTTTTGCATGATTCATATATATATACATATATATATATATATATATATATATATATATATATATATATGTATGTATATGTGTATATATATGTATATGTATGCATTGGAACTTTCGTTTATTTGGTTGTTTTATACCATTTATGACGCGTGTTTATTTTGAGCGCTATTATTATAATTTTATTTTATGCCTAAATATATCCATATTAAATATGTTTATGTGTGTTCTCATTCTATAATTAGTTTGCTATTTCCATTCATCAACATTATTTTCAATGTTTCTCTTTAAATGTCACTTATGTCCTACATTGTCAATTAAAGGAAGTGATTCTATTTCAATATTAATTTCTTTCCCTATCTTAATTTAATTCTTTCACACTCATTTGTTTTTGGATTTACTAAATGGTTTAGTTTGTTAATATCCCATTTCAGGTATGGTCATGTTTACATTTCTTTTTACTCTTATGAAAATATAGTTTACTGATTTTCAAGCATAATTGATTTTTCAGTGATTCAGCTGAAGCAATCTCAAAAGGGGAATTTATTGCTTCTACTGAAGCGGGTCAATTCATAAATTTACTTGCTATCAATTTTTATTTTGTCACATTTCAGTCCATTTGTTTGATTTCCACCCAATTTTGATCTGATTTTGTTTACAAATCTGTATGTTCCTTTTTAGTCGTTTCTTTCTCTTTTCCAGAAAGCAATTTTACAGCGAATCTTCCAACTTTGTTTCTTTTTTATTGCATGTATTTTCTTATTCCAAGCAAATCTTCCATGGTTTCTTATGTTTATGTTCTTCTGACATTCTCAAGATTCGCTCGAATAATGCAAAAAGGTTGTTAAAATTTTTGTTAAATCTTTGGTTTATATCTTTTTGCATTTCCATTTTTTGTCAAATAATTTTTTTTTTACCTTAAAATTCATTCAAAACTGTTCTTTTGTATTCTATTCAAAAGATGTACTTTTGTTTTTTCCATGTGTTAAATGATGCAAAAATGTTATTGAAGATATTAAAGGGGATTGTTATTGATACTCCAAATATTGTTAAGGGAGGTCAATTCTTAAAAAGAAAGAGTCTGTTAAGGGGAGTACCAATGCAGAGAGCACCTCCCTTAACAAATAAAGTTTATTTTACCTAATTAGCTTTCTTTGCAATAATCTCTTTTTTAGTTGTTAATGAAAAAAATTATACGTTATATTAGTCGAACTGCATCAGATTTTTATACCAAATTATCATTAATTTCATTTGTTGATATGCATCAGATCAGATGAAAATATATCATTCATAGAAAATCAATATACATATATCGAACAATTTTTTTTATACATTATCCCACCGCTGAATTTTTCGATACACCTTATTTTCTCCACTTTGAAAAACCAACAACGAATACAAATTTCAAAAAGGGGATTGTTAAAGGGACTCCACTTTTGGTTAAGGGAGGGACATTTTTAAGGAGACTCCACCTTAAAAAAAATTGTTAAGTGAGAGTTTTTTTTTTTTTAAATAAGCATGGACTACACTGTCCCTCGTAACATTAATTAATTAGACATGCAATAATTAACTATATTTTAATTTTTTAATTACTTCTCATAATTCCGGGCTTAGTTTTGGATATGTTTGGTATTGACTTTCTTTGAATACTTGCGTAAATCATCTACACTATTTATATCATTACCAAATATAAGGTGCATGCAACTGTAATTATCGTTTTTTATTTTTTTGCAAGGCATGTAATTATCGTTTTTTATTTTCTCTATTATTTATTTATTTATACATATGAGTGATAAAAGCATGATTTAAACTGGATTACTGAGAGGCTAATTCTATTTATACACCAAAAATTGCTAAATATATACCAAAATTATAATAAACTACTATACATCGTGCATTACTTTACGTACACCGTTTCTTTTACTAAATTATTCATGTTCTCATCTTCTTTTTCTTCCCTCTTTCGAATTTAAAACAAAATTACCCAAAATTAGAAATTATTTGCATCAAATTGAGTAAAATTTAACAAAATGAAATTTATTTCTTGTACTAATATTGTAACTTTTGTAAAAAAATTGAAAAAAAAAATTCAGTTTCAACAAAATTACTATGATTCTACAAAATAAATCAACACTTCTAAAAATTAGACATTATTTCTGAATGTTTTTTTAATAGAAATTTCAGACTTCGTGAATAGATAATTTATTAACATATCTAGTTTGTATCATGTTTCAATATTTTTAAGAACAATTTGACTTTTTATATCCAGAAGTTTTAAAAATCAATTATGAGAAAAGGGTAATTTAGTAATAAAATTTTATAGAAAAAATAATGGTGTATGTTGAGGGATTTTCGGTGTATAAATATAATTTTCCTTATTGAGATTATATGAACTTTGTTTGAATCGGGGAGAGTTGAAGGAGGTGGATCTTCGTTTGATTGTTATTTCTTTTTATTTTACTTTTAAGTTGAATTATAGAAGGTCAGTGTATATTGTTTCTAAATTTATTTTGCAATTTGCAGAGTTAATTATTCATGTATCTTATTAGACCAAGAAATGTTAATATGTGTGCATTAGTTTTTCTCTGTTATAGGGATAGTACTGGAATTTTTAATTATATGGTTAAGGGGGGGGCTAACTTATTTTGTCCTCCCCTTAACAATTCATCAAAAATTGAAAAATTGTCCCTCCCTTAACAAAAAATGGAGTCCCTTTAACAATCCCCTTCAAAAATAACTAACAATGTTAAACAAAAATATATAATATGGCAGACCTATGTTGTTCATGTCGTTATGCAATAATTCACTTATTTCAGTGATGACAAATCGAAGAATAAACAACCATCTTCCACCGATTAAAATTTGACACTAAGGCGTTTGGCTCTCAAGATTGACATAACAAAAACCTTAACCTCTATAGTTTCCAGGGCAACGTTCATCTTTTACACCATTATTTCTCCCTAAAAAATCGTTTTTTTGTTTTTAAATAATTTAAAGTTTTTTTTTTTTTTGTGCGTTTGAGATTAATTGTGATTTAAGATGGTAAGGGTAAGAAGGGAACATAAAAAATTAAGTACGTGACCCCCCTTAACATTTCTTTTGTGATTGGAGTGTTTTTAAAATTGACCTCCCCTTAACAATAATTGGAGTGTTAATAACAACACCCATATTAAATTTCTTTCGTTTATACCTTTTTACATTTCAATTTATTTTAGATAATTTTTTTTCCCCAAAATTTATTGGCAATTGTGGATTAGATTCGAATTCCTCAAAGATTCATTATTTTTACATAAAAATGATCTATATTGTCTTATTCTCTTTTTTGTTTGATAAATGTTTCAGACTTATGTGAATTTTTTTGTTGAATAATTCAAGAATGTATAAAATTGTTGCGTTTTGATTTTTGCATCTTTTCTGGATTGTGATAAGTATATCCTTTGATTCTCCACACATTGTATAATCATATTATTTCAATAACAACTGTTAAATGATGCTAATTCTTATCCATCAATATCATTTAACACATGTGTGGATACAATAAGTTGATTTACATGTTCTCAATATTATTATGCCAACATGATGATATGAGGATAAGAGGTTCATTTCTTATTAGGGCATTTTGAATTACATATTGTAGTTTGCTTGAATGGCAGTTTATCTAAAAGCAAGGCGTTGGTGAGGGTTGACTTGATGAATTAGTATGGAGGAGCAGGTTTTCCTTCCTACTATAGCATAAACGAGATTAGCATATTGTGATTTCCTAGGTATGAGGCTGAGCAGTCTACTTAGTTTGTAATGGTATTTTTCAGCTTTACGTCGACCAATCCTTTACGAGATGTTGCCTTTGAGCTTTACAGTATCAATTCGAAGCAAACACAGGGAGGAGGATATTTCGATTGTAGGTTTTTTTAACCAATTAATGATTCAACCGATAAAATGTATAAAGTAACTCAAGGAAAGCCTAACATGAATTATCTTCAATCTCTAGGATGGTTGCTGCGTAACTGGATTATGTTACTTTCTTTTTGTGGGAGCAAAGGAAGAAAATGACCTAAATTCTTGGCTGGCATTTTATTATTTCAAGAGTGCCCACTTTTTAGATTATATATAAAGATAGGTTTTATTACCATTTTAAATTACCTACAATAAATAACCTAATCTGAGATATAGTTTCACAGGATAGCAACAACAAAAATTTATGCATCGAAGCCACCCACTAGCATAAGTCAGCAAGTCTTAATTTCACTGGCACATCTTTTCTCTTATGTTGTTTTTTGTCTTATCCATTAACTTTGGTCGAAATACTTTTTAATTGATATAGATCAGAAGTACCTGGACCTTTGTGACTATAGTACATCTTATATGACATTTTTCATAACATTAACACACTAAATCATATAACTGCATAACTGATGATTTTGGATTCTGAAATAATAACAATGTGAATCAAAATTACTTGAATCTATGCAGATAAGGGATATAGATCATTTTTTCCAGTTTATGCATGCATCTGTATGTATGTTTCTGTATATCTATTTGTTTTGTGGTGTTATTTTGTTTTTAGCACAACAACCATTATTTGGAATAAACCGTGTACATGAGGGCTTACTAGTATATCAAATTCATTCAACTTCCATTTATAAAATAATTGAATTATTTGGTTCCTTTTTTCTCTATATCTTAAATAATGCATCTTGAATGCAATTAATAAGTGGCTTTTGCTCCTATTTACTAAAATTAATATATTTAATTAAAAAATGCTTTTCAATTGCTTAATTTTTCAATAATGCCAAACTGTTGCTTTTACGTTCTTGATCAATAAATGTGGTCATGTTTGACTAAAATTAATGGTCATTCAATAAGAAATATGATTTTTTTAAGGAAATTGACTTATTTTTTTCTTATTATAAGACAAATTGTTGTGTGTGTGTAATAGAGACAACAATCTGCTGCAAATATTTTGAAATTCCAAATCATAATATTTTATGAATTACTTTCAAATTTTTATCCAGTTAAATATGTATTTAACGCTACAATGGTTTATCTCGATGTTACTTAAGTGCTTCATTATTTTAAAGGAGTCCATAGTAATATTTATAATATGATTTCTGTCAATGTCTACTATGGTTATATTATGTTCTCGATTTTCGTCCTATCTTTTTTAATTGCTACGATCCATATATTAATTAGCTGCGCCTTTTTACTGAAGATGCCTGCATGCCTTCTACAGTTCCTATTTGGTAAGTAAGATGCCAAGAATACCTTGCTATCTAATGTAGCATGCAATTGAAAAAAAAAAGTCGCCCTTTAAAGAGTTTCTCCATCACTATATTTATTACTCATTGTTCCAGTTTTTATCTTTACGAAAATAAGTCTGTTTTTTTCCAATATTTACTGTTAATGTTTTCACATCTTATAAAATTCTACCGTAGTTTCAATACCACAATATAATTATTCATGTCTCCATCACTATAAGACAGGTGTCAGACAATATAAACAAGAATAGTACATCAGATCCTATTAAATACAGACAGTTAGAATTTTTAAAATTCAGTTTTGTAAATACTATTCACCATCGTTAAAGGGATTCATAAAATATTGATGTGTGAGCTATAGGTGTTTACATAAAATTTGGTAGCCCTCACCAAACATGGTTTATGGTGACCATAACAAAATAATCCCCAAATTCTCTTATTTTATCAATGTCAACTCATACTAGCTTGAGTTGCAAGTGAACTTCCACTATGATACATGCAATAGTTTCTTTATATGTCAGCTTACAGTCAAAAGACGATACAACAAGGGTTAACAATTGTAATTTTTTAATTATTATAAAAGGGATGATTCGGGCAAAACCATCTCTTACTTTTGGAAGCAAGATTATAGAGCGGAAAGTTTTTTTTTTCATTCTACCATTGTTTCTAATCATCATTATTTGTCCAAATTTTCGTTGTCGACTATATTTTATTAATTGTAATAGTTTATTTTTCTTTTATTTTTAATATTTAATCATAACAATATTTTTTTTAATAACATAAATTTTAATGCCCAGCAAAGCGGGCAAAAAAGTACTAGTGATTGATTGTTTCTTTAAGCACCACGATACTAAGTTGTCACCAATGTATACACAAAAACTAGTGATTAACCTCCTATCATTGGGTTTGGTGCCTAGTCAACATCATCAAACAAATTTATGTTTAAACCTTTGTTTGCTTTCAGAGTTAATCAATAGTTAATTTCTAGATTTAGATACCTTAATATTTTCTTGACTGCTTTCAGGTGATTTTCCAAAGGTTCCTGCATTAGTTGATAAATTTGTTAACAATTAGTGCTATATCAAATCTTGTTATAGTTGTTTATTGTGGAGCACCAACTATACTACTGTATTGTTTAATATTCATTATTGATTATCCCATGTTTTTAGGGTAATGTTGATCACTAATCATTGGGGTTGACTATGGCTTAGCTTCATCCAGTTTGTTTTAATGCTCTATGATATTATTTTTTTGGGACAACATAATCTCTGATTCTAACTTCCTTTTTACTTCAATGCCTATAAAGTAGTTCAGTTTGCCAAGATCTTTGATCGAGAACTGCTTGTTTGTTTAAGTACTAAATGAGTTGGTTGATCTCTTATCTCATTGTCGCCTATAATATTGAGATCAACAACATTAATTAGTACGTATATAGTCCTATGGAGTTAAAAAGCTCAGCTTGTCAAACGAGGCAGAAGTGCAAAAAGTGTTAGCGGGGATAAAGCGAGGAGATGGGGTGATGTAGCGGAGGAGTCTAAAATAACATATAAAACTTGTATTTATGCTTTTACAAATATATAAATGATAAATAAATGGAAATTTAACATTCATATAATTAATACGTTGTTAATTTTAAGTAAAAGCATATGCAAATAAATGTAAACTTCTATTTAACTTGGTTAAATTTAATATAATATTATAGTATTTTCTATTTTCAAAAATATATTTAAAAAATTATGTTAAAAACCAATTTTATAATTTTTATAGTATATAAATGTCATTTTTAAATTCATTTCTTTTATAAAAGATATAACAGAAATAGCAGAATATAGCTGAAATAATGGGATATATCTGGAATATAGGGGGGACTTAAAGCGAAAAGGCGTGTGGCAGAAGCGGAGAATTAACACCACAAATTTAGTCATAGTGCTATTAATTTTAATAAATTGATAGTTATTAGGTTAAGTAGATTGAAATCTCAAACCGACCATTATGACTTCCAATTCATCAACCCAAAATTGGTGTCGTTGCTTTAACTATAAATTGCTTTGTTAAGCCTATGCACGTATTTTGGACTTTGTTTGTAACCCTCTGGTTGCTCCATTTACACTTCTTCTTATAAGTTGCCATTTAAAAAGGCACAGTCTATATCTAGTTGGCCCAACTCCAGCCTTTATGTAAGGCAAATTCTTAAACTACTCTTATGTTGTGGGATTTATTCCTAGAGAAAAGGTTTCACTAAAACGAAAGCTTTATTATTGTGTAAACCCTTTGGAAACTACTCTAGCTTTGTATATGACAAGTGAACATTTGGTTTTGTTCTTAATTTTGTACATCCACTTGTATCAAATGATGCTTTTGTTTTCTAAAGGTAATATTAACTCCTAAGTTTTCTTTTTGACTTATGTATAGTGCTCAACATCCATTGCAGTTCTCCGCTTTCTATTGCATATAGCTTGATCTAATGTACCTTGTTCTTCATCCATTAAGAAAGTAGAGTACAGTTTTGACTTAAATATTCCACTTTTAGCTCTCCTAATCATTAGATATGTTGATGTCAGAGGTGGTGTGATGCTAGATTGTTCTTCAATATTTTCTGTTGTACATTGCCTTCTGTTTTCCTTTTTGAGTACATAACTTTTCTTCACCAGTTTAATGCTCTTGATTTGTTTCCCTTGTAGGTGTCTGATTAGTGAACTAAATAATCAGCTTTTTTATGACATGGTTCATTCATACGATCCGATCTTGAACTTTCTACTTTCTTCTCAATTACACATGCGTTTGACACATCTGAATATACAGGTATGCGTGAAATAAACTCTATTGTGTTATATACCTACTTTGTGGTTTTGATATTGTCTATTTTGAATGGAAAAACACTTTCATTAAATACTACATGTCTACTCGTAATTTTTTTACTATTATCATCTAAACATTTGTATCATTTTCGATGTGTTGCATAACAATAAAAGTGCATGGTTTTGACCTAGTTAATGTCTTTTGTAAGGTCTTAGATATGGATAGCATAAGTAGCCACATGTTCTTAAGTAGTTGTAGTCTGGTTTAGTACTAAATAGTTTCTCATATGGGTTGATCCCCTTTAATGCTTCAATTGGTAAATTATCTATCAAGAATATTGCTGTGTTAAATGAACCAGGACAAAATTTTAATGGCAATAAGGCCTGAGTAAGCAGTGTTAAACCACACTTCACAATGTGTCTGTGTCTTCTTTTAGCCAAACATTTCTATTCTAATGTGTATGGACAAGTGACTTTATAAACCATTCCTTTTTTATGAGAGTAATAAGTTAATGACCTGTATTCTATCCTATGATTAGGTTGAAGAATATTTGTTTGTGTACCAATCTATTTCTCTACAAGTGCAATGAACTGTATTACGGTGTTGTTTATTTCAGCCTTTGATTTTAAAAAATATATCCATATGTACCCTGTACAGTAATTTACAAATGATACATAGTATTTATACCCATAATCTGAGTCTATTAGTGTTGGACCCCATAGGTCAGTGGTCACCATTTCTAATGGTTTTGGTGCGATATGTAATATAATTAGGAAATGTTAATTTATAGCTTTTCTCTATTTGGCATTAAGTACAAATATGAGATAAAGATAGACTATCACAACAATAGCACTTGGACGCCCAAGTTTATTATGTCGTAGGTCTAATACTTTTGTACTCTTCAGAATTTCATCCTCAATAAGATTATAATTTTTTCCTTTTATTAATGTTGCAACAATTGATGTGATTAAACATGTATAATCCCTTCACTTTTGTACCTTGCAAAAGAATATTTTTAGTAAGTATATCTTTGACTAAACAATATCTTGAATGAAATTCAAAATAAACCTTATTGTCTAAGGAAAAATTGTGATGCACTTATAATTTTTTTTTAATTCTAAAAGCTCTAAGTAAATTATTTAGTAGTATTCTTCTTGAACCATTAATTAAACCCTTACTTATATGAGTAATATTTATTGACTTACCATTGCCCAAGCATACTTATTGTTTAACTCTGTACTCCTTATTTCCAAGATTCAAGTTGTTTATATTGTTAGTTAGATAACTTCTTGCACCAGAATTTAGATATCATCTTTCATCTTGAATGATATTATGACTGACCATATCAATTTTTATAGAATTTCTGTTACTGTCAAGCAGTGTGTTCTGGTAATTGTGGACTTAGGCAATGTAGAATTGTGGTTTCTTAGATTGCTTGCCCCCGAATTTGTTGAGTAGTTTTAGTGAAACCTAAAGTAACACTTTACTGCCATGTATCCCACTTTCTCACAAATACGACACTTTGGTTATTTATTGTTATTGCTTCACCTTCCTTTGCCTTTTGACCTGTTAGAAAGACTACATCTTTGAGTTGTTTTTTCATCTTTGTCGCATTACCCTTTGTTCTTGCTACTAGTCGCATAGTTGATAGATAGTTCAGTATCTTGTGACATATTACTCTCTAATTTTGCTTTATATGCAAGAAGGATTGAGTAAACATCCTCAATTAATGATAAGACCTTTTACGATGATATAATTGCAATATTGACTGAAACTCATTATTCAAACCATTTAGTATTGTTAAAATTTGTTTAGATTCTATTAGTTTGCGCCCTGCAGCTTTCAACAGATCACAGGTTGATTTAATCTTAGCTGACTACTTTCTTATAGTGTAATTACTGTCTTACAGATAATGTTACCTATATAACGTTGGCAATCTTACAACCTATTATTTAAGGAAATAGGCTTAAACTAATGGATGACAACAACCATGAACTTTTTAATCTATAATGTCCATGATATTTCATTTATTCTTTGTTATTGATTACTGTTAGAACAAAAATAATATGGGAGAAAGCAGGTGTTAGAACTAGTGTGAAGAGGAGCTGAGACTAGTAGTCATTCGATAGAAATTAAATTATCCCATCAACATCTGCTTTTAGAGCAAGAAATCAAGAAGAAAAGAACTCTATTCTAGAGCAAAAGCCTCCAGGATGAAATCCCAAGGGAATAATATCCAAAGTAGTTACTTCAAAGCATGAGGAAGAAAGCGAAGAAGTTCCATCCCTCTAGAAAAACTTTTTTGGCATAATTTGAAGGGCTCGGTATCCAGGATTGACGCCCTCAATCATGTAGAGCATAGTTTAGCATATCTTTCGGACTTTCCGAAAGGAGATTATTAGAAAGCCTCCATTAATTAATCATCTCAAGTAATTTTGAAGAACAAAGCAAGATGAAACTGTGAGCAACGCTGAAAGCCAAAAGTTTGCACAAGCTTATTTTTCTAGTAACTAGCCAATGCTTCAGTATGTGGAAGCGCTCCTTCGGAGAAAGCTACAACGACACTGTATTGCTCCTTTAAGGGACAACGTGAGGCGCCTTCAATAAACCTTCGCATTTGCTTCTACATAACAGCTGAGACGAATCCCATATGATGAGAGGAGGTCCAACTTGCACCTATAAATATGAATCTAGGGGTCCAGAATCAAGATCCAAATTCTCATTCTCAATATTGTATCTATGTTTGAGTTGTAAACCTTAATTCCTAAACCGGCTTAGGGGAAAGTCTGTCATCATAGAAATCGTTAGTAAAGAGCTTTTGCTAAGAAATCGAGGTAATATAGTCATAATTATTCAATTATTACTTTACTATTTCGACTTAACCTTGCAGATTTCACATTCAATACATTCAAAAGATAATAATTCTCACTGAAACACCTTTCGAAAGTCTACGAAAGGTCCTAAACATCATAATAAATTAACTGTATCTACTTTGAGATATGATTATTAGAAACCCCACAGTTTATAAACCATCGATGGTAACCTAAGATAATCAAGTCTAATTAGAACCTATTTTTGTAATAACGAAATACCCTTTGCCATCTTTACCGTAAGAGCATTTAAGAGAACTTCATAGTTAAGGATTTCAAGTCACCTCACCGAGGTCTAATAGCCTGACCGAAAGGATCACACTTGAATTGGTAAAAAGAATCAATCGGACTAGTTCAACAAAGAATTCAAGTTATTTCCATTGGCCTTCTATCTTTGGTCCCACCGATATCTTATCATTATGTCTTGTTTCGTATAGGAATTTACTTTCGAAAGTCATCGGAAGTTTCTATAAGGAACTTCTTTACGGAGACGATATCAAAGGTTGAACTAACCATTCACGAGTAAGTAAATCAGTAGGAAGTGCACCTTTGGAGGGTGTTAACCATAAATTTGGGTTACGTTTTGGCGCTACAAAGAAGGGTTGAACCTATGAAACTTTTTAACCTTCCTTAGTCGGTGAGAACTTATTTTAAGGAAGAATACAACTGGATAATAAATATGAGAGAACTTGGAATGGTTTGAGAAGGATCACGTTTGCCTCAAAGGATTTTTCACGAAAACCAAATTATAATAACCACAGATTGGGGAAGAACCCCTACAAAACAAATGAACGTTTTCGACATGTAAAGCATAAGTTTGAAAGAAAAAAATCGAACACCTCCACGGTTTAATAAGGGAAAAGGGATTATGAATCCTTCATATCATCGATGGAAAAACAATGAGGAAAGGATGGGAAAAAATAAAACATTACCTCTTCTGACACAATAGAAACATAATATGGATAATAAATTGATTAATTTTGAACAAGGATCTTTGAAACCATTTAAACCAGAAGTGTCCTACGTGGACTTGAGGTTCCACGAGAAACATGTACTACAAATGAAGGCTTTAAATATGGTTAATCAAGAAAGGTGGATATTTATGAATTAGACATCGGGAGTATGACGTCATTCCAAAATGGACCGACATCATTTTCTATTTCCTAACAAACTATGGGGAAAGATAATGATTTATTCCTATAAATGGAAAAGGTAACTCATACCTATTCATGAGGAATGATATTTGGAAAAGAAATAATAATCGATTATGAGGCCTTTGTCTAAAAATAGCAAACTGATATAAGTGAACCTTCACCAATTTATATCTGACATGAGGTACCGGAAGGAAAAATATGTACAACTAATAAGGGCTACCTAAATGATCAACTGAAAGCAAAGCCAAAAAGGAAAATTCCCAATAATGAAAAACTAGAGTAACAGTTGAAGAATAAAAGGCTAAGGAATGAGCCTTCCGTATGGAAACTGAAACTTAACTTTCCTATGGAATATGAACTAATCACTTCAATGGAAAGTATCTTTTTCTTAACAAAAGACAAGCTCTATTACTAGCCATCAAAGAAAAAGGGAATGAAATACGAAAGAAACAAGAGAGGTAATTATTGTCATTATCACCTAATGAATGGTCACGAGATCAACCAATGCAAAACCCTCAGAAAAAGGATATGGAACTTCTACAGGCAAGGAAATTTGAAGGGATACGTAAGGGATTGTAAGTGAGTTTATGAAGAAATCAAATTCAATTCTAAAGCAAGAATTACCACAAAGGGCCAAAACCGAACCTAACGTAAGAGATTCTACTTGGTTGGTGGTGAAATGCCCTTCGTAAATGGATAACTTTAAAAAGTCCATAACAGTGTCAATGCGCTTACCGAAAGGGAGGAAGGGTAAGCCTAGCATATGCGCTTAGGACCAATTAAATCCCATTGTATACCACGGTCTTTTCCTAAAGAGGGAGAAGGTGAGCCAAAGACATACGGGCCTGGCCCTAGGGTAAATCGAGGAGATACGTCCTTGATCCCGAAGCCTTTGACATGCTCAAGGCACCCTCTGCAGGAGGGATGGGTAACCGTGGGTGCATAGGCCTGGTTCTGAACAATCCTAGCTCCCTTTGGAAGAGGGATGGGAATTCTTAGGGACATGCACCCAGTTCTAAATGAAGCATGCGTTGCTTCTGCTTTTTAGAACAACCTTGCCTTTGCTTTGGCATAAGAACGTCCTGCCTTTGCTCTAAAATTGAGCATGCCCTACTTCTATTTATGTCTCATCCCACAGAAGGGAACATAAGCTCAAAAGGTGCACCTAAAGAATGCCAAGCCACTGTTTTAGGAAAAGGCTAAAATGAAAAAGCGTTAGTTCAAACCGAAAGCGCTTTCGTACCCATATTGTCTGGAATAAGGTTTTTGGATTTCTATTATCCACGGGTCATAGAATTTCTATTAGCCGAAAGAAGACTCGTATTTCCAGAAAAGTGTTTTTTGGACTTTTAATATTTTATTAATACCCTAATCTGCGTTGGGCTTCTAACATATTAATACCCGAATCTGGGTGTCGATATTTCTCTTAGCCTAAAGAGGCTTCATATTTTCAAAAATAGTCTCTGGATTTCTAATATTTTAATATTTGAATCCACATTTTGGGATTTCTATTAGTTGAAAGAGGCTTCGTATTTCCAGAAAAAGGTTTCCTAACTTCCTATATTTTAATTCCCAAATCTAGGTTTCTGGTCTTATATTAAGCCGAAGGGGGCAACATTATTTCAAGAAAGTAGAATCTGAAATTTCAATTATCTTATTACCGGAAATGGGTTTTAGATTTCTATAGGCCGACAGGGGTTTTGTCCATAATAATTACCTCTAGATGATAGCTTATGGATATTTTATTTTATCCGAATCTGGGTTTCGAGTGCTTATTCAGTAGAAGGAGGCTACTTCAATATTAATTATCTTCATAACAGGGTTTGAAGATGCCTTCCATTCAGTATCCAAATATAGATTTTGGGTTTATATAATCCAAAAAAGGATTTACGTGTGATTAACTATTTTAAAAAGAAGACATTTCTGAACGCTATTACTCAATTACCAAAGTTTGAGGTTTCGGGCTTTTTTGACACCATAAGTAACTTATATTTTAAGATCTAAGTCCCAAATACTCTGAAACCATTTTCTAAAAATAGCATTGTAGAGTTACGGTATTGACACCCACATAAAGATTTCAAACACTTCAAAAACTAAAAATTGCAGTTTTTTCATTACCAAAAGAATAAAATGTTCTAGAAAGAAAAACATGCAAATAACTCAAGTATATATTAAAATAATATTTATCAAATGCTATCTATACAAATAATAAAATATAAAAAAATGGGAATCATGGCCACCGAATCTACTCTATAAGGTTATCTGACAAAACTAGGTCCGAAACACGATTACGAATGGTGTATAGTACCTCTTTAAGTTTTTTATCATTATGTATAATAGCTTCGAAACCGTTGATAGACTTAATTCAAAGTTTGAAGTATTTTTAAAAACTTTCTTAGCTTCTAAAAGGAGTTTATTGTCCCTTTTGTATTAAGCCTCTCGTTTCTTAAAATAACATATCTCGCCTTATAGCTTTTCAATTTGGGCCACATAATTACCAAAAATGTGACTAATATCCATCCTTTTTTTTTTCTTAAAGTAATCTTTTAGTATAAGTTTTATAGAATTAACCCTATCTTCTATAACTCCCTCGTCTAAACCTTTTTGGGAACCCAGATTCCGGTGGAGGTTGGTTCGGAGGATCGTGGAGCTAGGTTTGAAATTTCCCCTCTCATAATAAATTTCAAAGATTTGTATAAAATTGGTTATCTTTCTATTGGAGCTCTAATTCATAAATTCTATGTTGAAGTTTCAGCATTTCATTGTAAAAATCTGCTTAGGGTTCTCCATGACTTGGCATCTGGTCTCTTCTAAGATTTTACCCATTTCAACAAGTTTTTGATGTGAATCTCTCAATTGAAGTTGCAAATTGTGAACTAAAGTCTTTTGCATTCAATTTTTCTTAAACCTGTCGAGGGCAAGGGGTTACCGTCAAATTACGGAGGAATGAGCTCATTAGAAGATTTAAATTGTCCTCTTCTGGCTGCTTTGTCGGAACCGATGGTGGTGACTAAGAGTCCTAACCAATAAGTGCAAATATACTATTCATTATAAAGGTATAAGTTCAATATGATCACTAAAAACTATCACAATGGTTTCAAAATACATTTATATTGGAAGAAAATTATTAGTCTAATTCTATTCCTTAGAGATGGAAAGTAGCATGCGCTGTGATCGTTTTGAAATGTTGTAACCGTTTTTTCTCTATGAAGCTTTTTTTTGCAACTTTCGAAAAAGTCAAAATGAAATCTAGGATGCACCATGTGAAGTTTGAATAATTTTGTTAGATAGTCCTCCTAAATGGGTCCAGATGATCTAATTAAGGAGAAGCTCTCCCGAAACTCTCCCTTTAAATTAATTTTTTTTTTTTTTTTTGATAAAAAGTCTCGGTTGATGGGGCAACTTGAAATTTCAGTTTCTTGTCATTATGTAGTAACATATCTTTAACCATACAAATTCAAAATTTATGTGAATATTTATTAACAAGACATTTTGTTATTACAGAGGATCAAATATAAGTTACAATGTGTACAAGTCAAATATACATTCATAAAACTCTCCCTCTCGTGATCCATAAAATACTTTCAAATTTTATCTAAAAGGAGGATGGTTTCTGGCAAAGTTTCAGTTTCTCTAGAAAAAGCAAGCTGTAAGCTTTATTTAATTGTAATTCCTGATGATCCAAACACTTTGACGGAAGCCCTCTTGTGCAAGATTTTATCCTTGTTTCCAAAAGGAATATAGCAGGATCTTGAAAAATTAATCCTAGGAATAGTTATTGAAGAAAATTTATTATTCTATTTCATTTGTTTAAAAATAACTTATGAAAGAATATTTCTAATAACTTTGTTGCAATTTTGTTAGCAAGTAGGTCAATCACATAGGCACCATTGAGAAGTCGATCGAAAGAAAACAATTTGTCCAAAAGAGGAAACATAAATGTCAAAGTTGGAAAGGAGAAGAGATAGTCATGATCTCCTTTTCCTTTAAGCTCCTAGGGGTCTCACTCCTATCCAATCGAGAGCCACCGCCACCACTTTCCGAAAGTTATGAAGAGGATACCCCTTTGGAAGTTTTACCTGCAACTGAAGTCTCTATTCCTTTTTCCTCATCTTCCTCCCTTTGGAGTCTTCTTCGACCATTGGAATGCCAAAAAAGAGGAGAGCTATCACATCCCCTTCTCCGTTTGGGGAGCCATTTCCAATTGAAGGAGTGCTTTTGCCGAGGACCAGAATTATTTAGCCAAAGGTTTTGGAAGCAAATCAAAACTTAGGTCTACACATTTTTGTAGTTTTAGAGTAGACCATAAGTAATGGAGGTCATGAAAGAGTCCTTAATCACTTGGTCATTAGAGTGGTCCAAAAAATCGTCCATCCGCCTCTTAGCCTCTGAGAGGGTGTCCACAATCTTCTTTGGATTCTTGTTCTTCTTCACTCTCTTAAAGGAAGAGCGTTTCTCTTCCAATTTCTTTTACAGAGATGAAAATTTCCTTTCTAAGGTTTTCTGCCTTTCATTTATCTAAGAACGCTCTTCTTTTAGCTCCTCCGGTTCCATCTTTAAAGCAACATATTCATCCAGAAGGGTTTGAGCAGAAGACTTGGTTGTGGAAGCCTCCTTTTCTGCCTCATTGTTAGTGGCAACAAAGGATGCATTTTTGTTCTTTAGTTCATAAATCTCCATCCTAAGGCAGGAGGCTTAATCTTCGGATAAGGAAGAGCTATGGCGAAAGGCTCTTCAGAAGCTAAAAATAAGAAAAACAAACATAATAAGTTTGAAACAAATTAAAGGAATGGGGACATAAGGTTAAAAAAATATACTTTAAGAATTTAAAGAATGACTCGAGGAAGCAGGAAAATTATCAAAAGTAGTTAGCAATGAAGACCCCAGAGCTGACTTCACCTCCTCAGTAAAGTTAACCGAATGGCTCGAAAAAGGAGCAGAGACGGCATTGGTAATTAGAGAGAGAGAGGAAGAGATGGAAAATCCTCTTCAGCATGCCTAATATTGAAAAGTAGTTTCAAACAACGACATCTTCAGGAAATAAAAAAGTAACGAATAGTACCTTCAAAAGAAGGCTTGGCGTCTTCGTTGTAGTAGTTAAGGTATTTGGAACAGTGGAGGTGTCTCTCTCATCACCCTCTTCATCCAAGATATTGACTATGATCTCCGATGAGATCTTAGCTCTCGTCGAAGCAGGCTCTTCGAAAGAGATCTATTGGAGTTTCTCCTGGGAAGTCCTAAGGACATTATAAAGCATTTACAACGTAGAAGAAGCCTCCGACTCAAGAGAAGAGGAGAAGACACATTAATAACAGGGGAATCATACAGAGCACAATGGAGTGCTATTGAAATAAGCCGACAGAACACAACGAGAAAAACATATTTATAAGAGTTAAACCCCAAATGGAAACTTACTACCCAGAGCAAACAAAATTGGTGTGAAGCGGTGAATTACATAGGATCATCTTGAGCCAAGTGGAGGCTTCCCCTTGATAGAGAAACCATCATAGGCGGGGACCCCAAGATTATTTGCCCTTGTGGGAGAAGGTTATATACATATGAATATTAGCAACTATCAGAAGCCTGGTCCTATTCTCCATCTCTTCGAAGCCTCTCTAATTTTAGGAAAAATAATTAGCAAAAGGATAATAGCAATTGCTTTACAAATAATAAAGCCTTACCAGTTTTATAAGTCCCAGATTGACACCGGAAGGGTATCGAATGTAAAAGAACAAGTTCTCCTACTGCTTGGAATTGTCGTGGTGTTCAATCAAATTCTTTTCAGGGTTGGATCAGCATAAAGTGGGGTTACTCTTACCCATTTTGGCCAGACGAAGGAGATTATAAAGAACTACGGGAATCAAAGACTTCTTCCCAATCTCAAAAGAAATTATTTCCTAACACAACATTAGTGTAAATGTTCGAGGACGGCTGGGTAGGAGCAAGACGGGTCTATTGGAGAAAGTGCAATAAGAAATCCAGAAAGGGGAAAAAATCCACTGCACTGGATATAGTGTGCTGCTATTCACACCCCAATTTACTCTTTTTGTCACCACACAAAATTTAATAAACTTAATTATATTTTTTACACTTCTGACCACCACATCATTTTTCTTCATTCGCCCATAATCAACCGAATTAACAATATGAATTCGGCAGGAAGCAACCGTACGGCTACTACCAACCGAAATATGATTGTAAATTCGGCAGGAAGAAACCGAAGCTTTCGTTCCGTAGTGGGGTGCCTGTTCATATTAATATTTTTAACGTACGGTAGCTGAAAGAAGAAAATGATATTCTTTATGGTGGCCTTTAGTTTTGGTGGCCAGAAGAGGAAATTGGGGTGTGAATAGCAACAGTAAAAGCAAAGAAGCCTTTCGGCAGATTGTCAATAGAAGAATCTTCAGATGGTGGGACGACTTCCATATCAGAAATAAGAAATTCCTTAAGAATGATGTTCAATTCCTCCTAGTTAGTGATCAATGACCTCTTCGTGAGAATGATATCCTTCAGAGTCCTCTTCACTACATTCTTCTAAGTAAAGGAGGAAGTTTCACGTCGGGGACTTCCTTTGGAGAAGTCTTCCAGACCTTTCTTTTTACCCATGATTCTGACAAATGGTTTGTTATATAATTATAAAGTCATAATACTTAACAAATTCAAAGGGAAAGTGCCTTTTGTACCATTTTCTCTGAAAGAACTATGAGACAATTGACGAAATAACCAAACAAAGTGCTTTCGAAAGATGTGAATTTTGGGCTTTGATTGATAGGCCTAAAGCATGTGGCATGTACATATCGAAACTGCTCAACCGGACCGTAATTTGATCCAAATAAAATTTCAATCCATAAATTATACCAAATACCTAAACATGTAAATAAAAGACTTAAGAAATATTAATTAAATCAAAAGGTGTCAAATCACAATCAAAATTCATGAGTTCCTTAATGTTTCACAATCAGCTCCATTGAGGACTCTAACCCAAATCGATTATCAATTAATTAGAGGATCAAAAACCCTAAATAAATCAAAATTTGTCGGTCGATTTCGAAAGTTGGAGTGAAAAATAAAGCATTTAGCTAAAATTAGTGATTGAAACGAATATGAGAAATTAATCTTTTTGGTAAGCTTTGATGCTCACAATTTCAAAACAATGCTTATAGGTAAAAAGAATGAAGAGAAAGGGTATGCTATTGACGAATGAAAAGAAAAAGTTGTCATTGATTAAGATCTGATGCTCACATAGAATTGTCCATAGGTGGGAATGATGTCATATGCACCAAGAATTGGAGTAGATGATTTGAAAAGTCAGGAACACCCCTTCACTTGTTGAAGGTCAAATGTTGGCACTAAAATAATGTGGGAGAACGCAGTGGCGGAACTAGGGTGAAGAAGTGCTGAGGCTGACAGTCCTTCGACAAAGACAATATTATACCATTAACATCTTCTTTCAGAGTCGGGAACTAAGAAGTAAAGAACTCTACTCTGTAGCAAAATCCACTATTGGTAAAAACCTAGAGGGAATAATCTCCAAAGCAGTTACTTTAAAGCATGAGGAAGGAAGCAAAGAGTTTCGAACCTCCAGAAAATCCCCTATCGGCATTATTCGAAGGGCACAGTCACCAAGCTTGACGCCCTCAAGTTGTACAACTTACTTTAGTATACCTTTTAGACTTCCCGAAGGAAAAATAGTAGAAAGCCTAAGTCTTCACTAATTAATCATCACAAGCAGTTTCCCACAACAAACCAAGACGAACCCGTAAGCAACGCAGCAAGCTCCTACAAGCTCATTTCTCATATAATTAGCCAAGGTTTCAGTGTTTGGAAGCGCTCCTTAGGAGAAACTACAATGTCACTGTATTGCTCCTTTAAGAGACAATAGGAGGCGCCTTCACTTAACCTCCGCATTTTCTTCCACAGAACAACTGGGACAAAGCCCATATGACAAGAGGAGGGCCAATCCGTACCTACAAATATGTTTTTAGGGGCCTATAGTCGAGATCCAATTTTCATTCTTAATCTTGTATGTATAAGTTTGAGTTGTAAACCCTAATTCCCAAATCGATTTGGGGGGGGGGACCTGTAATAATAAAAGTCATTAGTAAAGAGAAAATTAGGCACACATCCCTAAAAGCAAACTTAATTAGGCTCACATCCGGTCATAAACTTATTATAAATTAGGTCCCTATTTTTTAAAAGTAACGAAAACAAATGAATAAAAAAATAAAAATACGAAAATTATTATTTAAAAAAATTATGCATTCGACAAAAAAATCAGTCAAATTTTTTTTCTTTCAAAAAACACACAAAAAAACAACAACAAAAAACAGCGAAAAATGCAGTTAAATGCATGACGTTATGCAAGAATTCCAATTTCTTGTATATACATGTGCAAGTATTTCCTAAGTTGCATTCGCGTTTGATTTTTTTGCATATTTCTATGCAAGTATTGTATCATTCTTGCATAAAAATAAGCAATATTTCATAACAGTGCAACCCAGTTTATTTTTATTTGCATTCAAATGTGCAAGTAAATCCGAAACATGCACACATGTGTGCAACATACCTGCAGGTAAACCATTAACATAATTCCCTTTAAGAATTAATTGCATATATGTATGCAAGTATTGGCAATACTTGCATACATATATGCAACTTTTTTTTTCTTGGCGTGGACTTCTGCTATTATTTCCAGATTTTAGACTTTTTTTTAATCACCGCCGCACTTTTTTCCGGAATAAAATGCAGGAGGCGTAACAAAATAAGTAGCAGGTGGAACCATGAAAGTAGGATGCGGATCCTACAAAAAGGAGGCGGGAATTCAAAAATAGGGTGTGAGTTTATATTATAAACTAAGACCGGATGTGAGCCTAATTTTGAAATTTAATAGGGACCTATAAAAAACGCACTCAAGAGATTTTCCAAAGCAATTGAGCTAACAAAGTCAAATATATTTATTACTTTATTATTGCATCTTAACCTTGCAGTTTTCACACCCAATACATCCGAAAGACAATAAATCTCACCAAAATAACTTCGAGAAGTATACGAAGGATCCTAAACATCAGAATAAGTTAATTGTATATACTTTGAGAGAAGATCCACTATGCCATAGATGGCCTATCGCAATGAAATTCCATGGTGTTACTAGCTATAGTGTTGCCATTGCTATGCTGTTTTTTGTCTATTGCAACACAAACTTCAATGTGTTAGCATAAATATCAACATGTGTTGCAGTAGCAGCATGAATAAAATTATCAATTCGCGTCAACATGATCCAACGATCTAGGTTAGCAATCTGCGTCATTCTGATTTTCCTTCGTCGCCTCAACTCGTTTGCCTTAAATTTTCATTTTCCCGCTAGCTATTTGCCTTTGTTTTTTTCAGTTGAGAAAAGATGTCGTCTTTCTTTCTAATGGCGATCGAAAACTAGGGTTATCCTCTGATTTAATTTGATTCCAGATTAGCTTTATTTCATGCTACTAATCGGGTCCCTTTTCTCTTTCTGATGGTCGACTGAATAAAAAGTAGGGCTTTTGTTTCTTTCCAAATCGAGATGCATGCTTTCTGGTTTTCTGGTTCAACGGTATCGTCCCAATCTGTTTTCAAATCGGAAGGAGATGGAGCTGCCGTAGAAAGGTTGAAGATATCAACTGTGAATTGTTTGATTTTATCTTTAGATTTTGGCGATTTCATTTAATTTGGAGATAAAAACTCTTGAAGAATGTCCGTTAATAGATTTTGGGAGGAAAACCATGACTTAAGTTTCAGATTGGATCATCTCCAGAATGTTTAGGTGACTTTCTTTTATCTGAAATGAAACCAAGCTTAGTTTTATTATTGAATTTTTTCTCACTGATGCATCAGTTCTTAAAACAGTGGATGCTAAATTTTTGGCTGATAAAAATATCAGGGATTTGTTTTCCATTATCACTAGTCCCTGATTTATTTTATCAAAATTATAGTATCTGCATTTGGAAGGAAATTAGTTTTGCGACAATGAAGTTTATGAAGCTTGGATCAAAGGCTGGTTTATTTCAAGCAATGGAAATTATAGTATCACTACTCTAAACCGATATAGAATCTTTTTATTGTTTTTTTAGTGTTGCTCGCATCAGTTCTGGTGCTACTGGCTGCTTCCTAACTTTGTTGGCGACAATTTGAAGTTGCTCGCAGCAACTTTGTGTTGCTGCCTTGCAACGAGTTCAAATTCCTTTTTACCTATATCTCGATGTGCTAACATAAGAAATGAACAGAGCATAAACAAATGTCACCAAATAAATAGTAGGATATAGGATGGCGTGCACCATATGTTTGTTTACTTAAAGTTAGGGACAAACTTATCCATAAATCATTGTACTGGGTTTCCATTTTCTACTTTGTGTTTGTCTACTCCAATTTCATTTTTTTCCATATATGGGATAGATTTACATGTAAAAAAAAAAACTCTGGTACTTTCTTAAATTTCGAAGTTTTCTGCCTATTAGCAAGTGTATCAAAAACAATAGAGTTTGAACTATTTATCCTACAATACATACTCTCATTTTGGGTTGAGATTATAATTCTATTAAATAATGCAAACCTATGACTGTTAGACATATTTAGGGATGACTCTAGGTGATGGACATGGTCCCAAAAAAAAAAGAGCAACTTTATATTAGTAGTTCAATTTTCGCTTATATTCCAGGCATTGAGGAGTGTTCTTCCGTGAAAAAGCCTTTTTGAAATTGTGTTTTACCTTCTTTTTCTTTTACTATTTAAAACTTGGAAAATAAATGTTAATGTGCACTAAAAAGTAGTAGTTTATATTATTATTTTTGTTGGTGGAGGTGTAAATCTCAAAATCCTTAAGTAGTGATTATAGTTTTTACACATCTTGGCCAAAGTTTTGATGTAAGTCATTCATTATACTGCATGTGTATTTGGAATAATATTCTATATGGGTTGCATGTGCATTCATAAATTACTCATTTGGCGTGTTGTAGATGTTCATGATATTAATGTTGTGATTTGCTTCCTAATACTGATTAATTGGACTTAAGTTCTATTTACTGAGTGATGGTATATGGGCTTAGTATTATTGAATGCTATTTTGTATGATAGTTTGCCCTTTTCTTTAACATCATTTTGCATGATTAGTCCAATAAAATCAGGCTATTAATTCTACTGATTACTACAAGCTAACGATGACAGAGAATTTTGCATGATTAGTCCAATAAAACCAGGCTATTAATGCTCTACCTGAAAAATGAAGGTGTAACAGCCTGGGGAATTTACGATATTGGTCATCGACATAAACAATGTTGACCATCCAAGCATCGGAAATGCCGATTAATTAATAGAAAGAAGTTAGAGGGTGAGAATAAATAGATAAAAAATTAGAATAGAAGAAGAAGAAGAACATAGATACCACATCAGAGTAACACGAATCTCACAGCGGAACGAATAAAATATATTATATAACATAACTTTGAAATAAGATCAGTATATGTATATAATACCATTATCGAAGTATAACACTTACGACACATCAGAAATAAACAATAGCTACATAATCTTGAAGCCTCCTGCTCCAGCTCTTCAAGTATCTGTAAAATCCCGACTACTTGACTACCCGTACAAATTGGGGCACCCAAGAGTTTAGGAAAAACAAAACAAAATAAACTCCGGGTCAGTCATGGGACTGGTGTGAGTAAACAATTTAAAACAGTTTGAGAAAATAAACGATATCTCATAAGACTACGCCAAATAACACTGAACGGGTTTTTCCCTTATGAGAATCCAAAACACTTGATTTAACTTTCAAATCCTTTTGAAAGAAACGATAATTTTTATGTCAAAACTCTTTTGATATTATAATAATGTCTATCAATCACAATATAATAATCATCTAGCAGAACGCTTTCATCTCACGTTCCACATACATAATATATAATCCAAAACCGTGGGCGCTTATTGGTAAAGAATTCCAACTGGCAAGGTATGGGACCACCTTCCGACAGTGTATCTCTAGAGACGAATACACCGGGTTCAACAAGAACATCTTGTAACCCAGGCTAAACATGACCGGTCACTCATTTCGCTTGAGTATACCGAATGTATTATCACCAACAGTTGGGATCAGCAACCGTTTCCTGAAAGGGACAGCATCAAAATAGGTTAAAGAAGTAAATGAAATTTCTCTAGATTAGGTAACAATACACCCTAATTGGCAGCTAACCACTTAGCCATGCGACCTACACGATTTTATATCATTCCTGGTTGTGAGGCTTGAGGCCACACTTATCTTTGATAGATCACACCTTTATTCGCTTTGAATGTCACATCGTCATACTCGCCAAATCACAAATTGATTTCTCCAAAAATGCCACAGGTATACAACTAAGAGAAACGAATTCCTCTACCACCGAACGTAAATACGTTTGAAGAGATTAACTTACGCGATCTATTAAATATACTGTCAGACATTCTTCCATACTAGTTGTCCTGGGATTGGACAACCCAAAGGCACTATTCTGTAAATCCATCTTAGGCAATTTCTACCTAGGATTTTCCAGAACAACCCTTGCATAAGCCCCGTCATCAATTATCTTCATCGTATATGATTCGCAATGCTAATGCCCATACGGAGTGGTTTTCGGATAATAAATCTGATCCCGGTCTCTCCGTATTGACAACGAAAATGGTAAAATACTTTGATAGTCGGTTATTTAACTATCAAAGGAAAATATATGTACAAACAATAGTCGTATTTCCAAATGGAAATCTTATCGAGAAAATCATCAATCACCACTGATCCCCTTTAATTTAATTTGTCATTCAATTATCCATTTCCCTATTTCCGTTTACATATCTTCGTAAATTCTTATTTTCTAAATTTAGAAAATATACATTATTAATCATTGGAAAACATTTCCATATTTACTCTCATTTCTATTTTATTTATATTAGAAAACATTTCTGATTCTTATTTGGAAAACATTTCCAAAACTCCTTCACTGGTTTTAAACAGATGTTTAAGTAAAACAACACTATGCCAACTCAAAACATTACACTCATTAACTAAATTCACTTAACCAACCTTCACTGTCGAATCTTAACCATTCCTTAGCTTAAAATAAAGTCAATCAAGTTGGGGGTATAACTACCTCTCAGACCTTAACCAAACAACATTTCTAACCTCGAGATAGAAAAAGTTCACCTTTTTAATCTTTAACAAACTTCCTTGCATAACTCTCAGATTCTATTTACGAATCCACTTCTTTTACAGAAATCATTTGATTAATAGTGTTATAATCCCATGCTTCCGAAATATAATAACTTAAATATAGCTTTTATTTATTAATTTGAATAAATAAACAAATAACTAATTTATCAATAAATAAATAAATCTTGATTTAAAAACGGAATGTAAATAGTACTTTCCTACATTCGATACATTCAGAATCTAATGCAGAATTCCCTCTCGAATAACTTCTATTCGATAACTCTCCTTCGAATAATCGTTATTCGATTAACTCTCTCTCGAATGACTTACATTCGATTAACTCTCTTCGAATGACTTACATTGGATTTACTCATTTCGAATGACTTACATTCGATTAACTCATTTTCCTACCTCATTCAAATTCTCATTTGAATTCCTATTTCAAAACCCAATTTCATTATAAATGTTTTAATTTGGAAAATATTTATTTTAAATCCATTACTCACATCGAATGTGAAAAATATTTCTTTTATATAATTCATTCAGTTTGATTTCGTATTTTAAAATAATATCTCCTTTCCAAATTCTATTTATACTTTTATTTATAGAATTGTTCATATGAAATCTCCTTTTTACTTCTTACACTTAAATATTATTTATAATTCCCTTTTTACTGCTACGTCCACATTCAATTTCAAATATCGATGTTAAAACCGATTTTTACTTCTCCATATAAATTCAGACTTATATATTTCATTTATCACATGATAAATCTTTTATTTAATTTAAAAAACATTATTTATAAATTAATCTTCTCAATTTGTCTATTAAAACAAATTCTGTTTAAAATCTATTTTAAACTAATCTTCCCATAATTCTTTTATATCTCGCCAATTCCCCTTAATCAATGCCATGTTACACCCGTGTGCGAAGCACGGGTCTAAACCTAGTCCTAATGTATAATTCTCTTTTTATAATTCTATAAATTTTCCAAATATTATATTTACTCCATATGCTCATTTATTTACCTCTTATTACCTTCATTCAGTATTTATACCAAAAAGGGCCTTTTAAAACATTCATATAACTGTTAATAATCTTATACAGAAGTTCTTATTTAATTTTCCAAATAATTCCTTTTCATAAAATCCATTGATTTTATATAAAGATTTTATTTTCAGTATACACTTTGAAAATTCCCTTTTTACATTCTAGTATTTCTTATGGTATTTAAAATACCAAATAACAAGACCAGTTTCATCATAATCAATCACCGATTATATATCACATCATATATCACAATATATATAAAAACAGTATTTTAAATATTGAGGAATCCAGTTGGATCTTTCCAACTTGTTTCCCTGCATCCACAGATGTTAAACAATATAATTAATATCAATTCCATTTCAATATGAACTAATCTGATAAACAGAATCCATATTTGATTAATGATATATATTTATATATCGTTATCTATATTCTCAACCAATTAATTAGCAGTTCATCCAAATAGTCAACACACAACAATCAACCAGTATTTATCAATTCTAAAAATACATTATAAAAATATAAATTGATCATATTTAGTGAGATTTACTCACCTTGATCGTTAATCGTTGAATAACGATTAACGTCAATCGAATATACCAGATGATTTGATTTCTCCTAAAACTGTAGCGTGCTCCAAATATCTCCAGACTAGTTTCATGTTATAGCCTGCGTTCCCACGATCCCAATATGATAGGCGGTTCGAAATTCTGACTATGAACGGACAAGATATGGAAATTTCAAGTTAAACATTAATTAAATTAAACTTTAATTTTAATTAATTTAATTTATGGCCTTACCAATCTTCCCAATAGCCCATGAAAAACATGACCTTTCTTTTCCATGAAACATTTCGTTTCCAGTGATATACTGGATGCCATTACCGTGCTTTTCAACCTCCATCTCCCTTCACACCTCAAAAACAAACAAAAGAATAGCTATCCTCCTAAAACCTCCAGCCCACATGCCGATTAACAGAACATTCCCACGTCCATCCTTTTTGGGCCTTTACATTTTTATTTTATTTTCTTCTTGGGCCCTCCCCTTTTTGAATCAGCCTATCTCCACAAATAACCGCATCCATTCTGGACTGTAGCTTTCTTCCTCCTCCACAGTTTATTTTGGAACACAGCTCCTGGTTACTGCGAATGGCCATTTTCAAAATTTCTTGCCTCACGTTCTTCGCAACTTTGCCACAAAAATCCATGCAACCACTACTTATCAACCCCTCCACTAACGAGCTCTTCTACGCCTCCATGCCCTGGCCCAGTTCGAATGTGTTAAACAAATGACGTCCGGCAGCCCTTCCTTCTTCCAGTTATATACTCTTCATTTCCCATCATACTTCATGACGATCCAACGCGGATCGCCGTTCAACCCTCCTCCGCAGCGCGTTCTCCGACCAATAGCGCCATCTTCCTCTACGCCAGGCTCTCTCTGACTCACCGCCTATACACACAACTCGCCGTGTCCCTGAACGCCATGTTGTAATTTAAACATCCCTCTGCTTCATACTGTGGTGTAATATCCACTATTAACACAAGTGCTCCAGATTTCTTCTTCCACTATCCCAAAAACGCGAGCTGATGTATCATTAACAATGGCCATTTTCAATCCTTTTAAATTACGTTGCCCTCCAATATTCCATTGGTTGCTTAGACTCCTTACTGCCGACCTCTTCAGCTTTTCTCTCATTCTACAAAACTTCCCCAAACATTTAGACTCCCCATCCACTCTCTAGTCAAAATGCTGCATGCTTTTTACATGCAAACCTTCCCACTAACTACCAAACCACATCCGCAAGCCCACATTCCTACTGTGTTACATCTACACCTCCAACGTGCATGTGTATGCACAAGCATAGACTCCCCTCTTACCTTCCATACCCCTCATATACGAACCGCATCCTCCAGTACATATATCACGCAAGCAAATAATGTCCAAGCCGAATACATCAGCTCCCCCACATCCTTCATTAGATATCCACTCCCTTTTATTCACAAACCCATACGCAGTCATTACTATGAAAAAAACACTTCACACCATACATCAATCAACAGTTTCACGCGGTCCTTCACTATCTATATTTCAAACACATACTGCTAAACAATATTATGGCACTGCAACTTCCACTCCTCTTCTTGTTAATCCCAACTACCTCCATATCTTCACGCCACCATCCACATCAGACCCATCATTTACATATAGGTTGCTCCAAATATCGAGCATCTGGAAATCAAGCCGCGCCTCCCATTTGCTTACACCATCAAAAAGTAAACTACCTTAATACAAGTATCGGATTTTTAATTAAGTTTTTGGTTTTTGAATGTTCGAACGTTGGGTTTATTTCTGGAAATGGAAAATTTTCAAAAGAAGAGAACAAAGATGATGACTGCATATTTATAAGATGCAGAAACTTAACTGCTAAGGAAAATGGGTACCCATCGTACAGGGTAGGGTGTGAAACTTTACTGTGCCTCATTACTTTGGTATTAAGTAATATATAAATATATAGCATAGGTCTGCGGTTTTCTTACTTTGTAGTGAAATTATAGTAATATAGGTAATTCCTAGGGGTAGCTGTATTTTTAATGAATATTTAACTTTGGTTTTTAATGTATCCTTAACCTCACATTTATTTTACAAAGAGTGCACGGGCTCAACAAACCCACATCACGAGCATTTCATGCGGTGGACCAATTAGATTGCATATGAGCATTTAGGCCCCATTCTTCTGTTCTTAACGGAACAGTTATTAAACGGACGCGTCCGACGCATCCGTTTAATAACGGTCCTTTAAGGACCGATTGCCCAACGGCTCAAATTGGAGCCAATGGGCATCGAGGCGTCAGATGCATCGATGCCCAACGGCTCCAATTTGAGTCGTTGGGCAACAAACACACCACCTCCTCTATAAAATCCAATCCTCCTCCATTCATCCATCTACCCCAAATTCATCTTCTACTTCTCTAAACACTCTTCTATCTTCACTTAAAAATGGCTATTCGACAACCAAAACACCATTGAAGCAGTGAAGCAACCCGACTATTGCTGAAATGCGCCGTTGCTGCGTATGGAAAATGTGCTAATAACAAGAAAGGGGTTACCAAAGTGACAGCGGAAAAATTTAATGCTGCAGCGGTCGAAATCAACGTTACAAGATCAAATGAAACTCTGGATTTGATCGACGAAAACAAAGTTCGGCACAAGTATGATAGTCTTCGAAGGGAATGGGTTAAATGGGAAAGCTTGAACAACAAAACTGGAGCTAGTTGGGATCCTAATCGTCAAACTGTTTCAGGCTCTGATGAATGGTGGGATGATCGTTTAAAGGTATTCAGAGTAAATTTCTGCTTTGTTTTTTAATAAACCCGTTATTAATTAATTTTGTTAAAATAGGAATTTGGGCCATCCATTTTGAAATTTAAAAAGTCACCGCTTGAGCATTTGTAGCTACAACAACAACTGTTTCAAGGCACACATGCAACTGGACAGATAGCGTATACGCCAGCATATACGCCTGCTGTTACTCAACCTGAGCAAACACAACAGTATACTCCCTCTTTGCCTGGAAATTATGCTAATCCATGGGCATTTGAGCAACTCCACAGTCAGCTCAATGAAACAGAAGACCAAGGGAAAAATAATATTCCTAATTTGAATTCAACAACACATCATTCTTGGGTTCCTGAACCGGCCACTCAAACAAACGTGCCCGAAACTCCCATTCAGCAGCGAACTCGACGTGTTGGTTCAACCTCTGGTAAAAAGGGAGGTTTCAGAAAACGTCGTGGTGAAATGGACAATAAGTTTGCTGATCTCGTCGATTACCTCCGTGCTCGAAAAGTGCAAAAATCTACAACTACGGAAGGTCCGACCCCAAATAATCTGACAGCAAACCGTATACGGTCAACAGGAAATTCTTTAAGTCAAGCTGGTATGATAACACGCGTTAAACGTTTGAGTGAAGGAGCATATTTTAATTTATGTGAAGCATTACACATAGTTGCAGATCCCAACAAGGCAGATATATTCAACCTCTTAAACGATGACGATGCAATACCATGGATGGCATTTGAGGCAAAGCACGATCAACTTTCTGCTGACTACAAGTACTTTCTGATCAAGAACGGACCAAGAAACGTTTAGGATTCTACTATTATTTCAGTTTTGTATTGTACTGTTTTTATGTAATGGACTGTTATGTTTTTATATAATGTTTTGTCTTAATCGGTATTTAGTTAAATTACAAAATATAAATAAAATACTCCGCTTAAACCGCCAAATGCATGGTCCGCTAACTACCATTCTCCGCTATAATACTCCGCTCAAATTCTCCGCTTAAATACTCCGCTTCCGCTTGCAAAGAACACACCCTTAGTCAATTAACTTCTTTAAACATTATTAAATTTGTGAAATAAAAGAATTGGGATAGCCCTTTGAAACTTTGTAATACATTTTTTTCTTTTTGGGTACACCGTGCTTGCATACGTTCACCCGTAAGTGGGTTATGAATGAATATACATGTATTAATTGACATGAACATGATATTTCCAAATCATTATTTAATAATTAAATTAATTAATTAATTATTTAATCGTAAAAATTACTGGAAATTACAGAAGGACTCCCCACTTCGCTTGCTACGATGAGTTAATCTAAGACTAGTGCTGCCAGTCCCAGGTGGTCGCATGGCTTTATGTAAATTATTTGGCACCGGTATTTTTTGTTTATTGCTAAGGAAGTATTCTTTACCTTCTTTATCCATATTAATGTGCAGGGTCCAGACTCATACTTTCTCCATTCTGCATGATTCCGCTTACTTGAGAAGCATCTATCATTTGAAGCTCGATCAGCTCATTTATCCCAACAGATTTTGCCTGCTCGTGCTTATTGACAAACACATCCAAGTTTTTTGCTGGTCATTCATTAAACAGTCTTATAAATTATGTGGTTGTCTATAATTGGTGTTGATAGCGTTTAAATATGCTAGCAGAATTCCGCTCAGAAGTTCCGGAATTGCTCACTCACCCTCTTTGCGTAAGTGATATGTTTTTTTTGCTTATGGTTGAATGTGTGAGTCTGTATACAAGTGAATCGAGTGACAATGTAGTGAGGAATGTATGTAAATATGAATGATTGTGTAATATACGAGTGAATGTACAATAGTGGAGTCCAAAAATTTGTACCATTTGAAATGTTGAAATAAAATATTTACTTGAATAAAATACTGTGTTATAATAATATTTATTATAATATTATGAAATATTTGATTAATAACAGTTGAGGTGTAATTACTTTTAGGAGTTGTAAAACAAATTTTTACAACTACTAGAAACAGCAAAAAAGGTTGACTTTATTACGATTGTCAGCTGTACTAGACATATTATAACTGTTTTTGGCAGTTGTGAAAGGGTATATTTTTGTTCTAGTGGTACCTATGGAAACACCTATACTGATGTTACCATAGGATCGCAAAAGTGTTGCCTTTGACTCTAAGGCAATGCAGCAAAAGACAACTCGAGAAAATGTTGCCATAGATCATTTTTTGTCTATAGTAACACTTTTTGGCACCTACTGCATCACTTCTCCGGTGTTGCAGTATGCAATCTATGGCGTAGTGATCATTCAAAACTCCATAGTTTATAACCTACCGATGGTCACTTAAGATAATCAAGTCTAATTAGAACCCTATGCTCCCTTTCGTAATACCGAAAGACCCTTCGCTTGTTTTACCAAAAGAGTATTTAAGAGACCTTCGTAGTTAAGGATTTCAAGTCACCCCACGGCTAATAGTTTGATCGAAAGGATTACACAGGAATCAATAAAAAGACATCAACCGAATCTGTTCAAAAGAGATTTCAAGATATTTCCAATGGCCTTCCACCTTTGGTCCCACCCGATATATTATCATTATGTCTTGTTTTCTACAGGAATTTACTTTCAGAAGTTCGAAGCTTCTAATAGGAATTTCTTCATGGAGGCGATATCCAAACTTGACCTAACCTTTCACAAGTAAGGATATTAACAGGATATACACCATTTTGGGGGTGTTAACCAAAAATTTGGCTAACAAATTACCTTGTTTCTTCATCAATGAAAAACTTTGGTGGAATATCCAATGTATCATAGACGAAGCCTTTATGGCTATAGCCTTTAATTAGTGTCTCGACTTGTAATTTCCAAAGAAGATAGTTATCCTCTCTAACTTGGTAGTGATAAATTGACTTTGCGAGCTTATCATTATCTTAAATAGATGCTCGAATGAGTTAATAATTAACTTATGAGAGCCTTCCAAAATTATCTGATGTTAACGATATAGTTGCTCTAGCCATTATGATGACAGAATATGAGAGTATTTGATTTGATGAAGTAAGAATAGAGGAAGGAAAAGCAGGTATAAGGTCGAATATAGTCTTAGTTGATTAGAATTCAAACCACTTGATAAAAAGAAGTGTTCACAAGCTTCGGGTAAGATGTAATCACAAATTCAAATTAAGTTATTACTGATGAGATTTTTGGTAGGGAATGTAACATCCCGTATTTTTAAATAACATGTTACAACATAAATCAAGGCAGAATTAAATGATTAAATCTAAATCAAGGGAAACGGGCTAAGCCATTGCGTTCGTCTCGGAAAAATACGCGAAATAGAGTCCGAGTTTTCGAAAATCGGAGTCCGTATGACCAAGTTATGGCCCATAGAAATTTTCAGAAAATTCAAGTTTAAAAACAGATTTTAAATTCAACAGGGCATGATAGGCGGGAAAAGATCCCGTCACTCCCCAAGTCGACTGGGGAGTCGACTTGGGAGTCGACACACCCCAGGCTGTGTCGACTGCCCAGTCGACACCCCTGTCGACTTGGGTGGTCGGCCAGTCTGGCCTGGCTGCACCTGACTTGTTTCTCAAGACATGTTTGGAGGCTAGTGACGTGAATTGATGGCCTAGATCTGAATTGGGGTAATCCTATGGCCTAAACTAACCTAATCTTCTATAAAAGGACCCTAATACCTAGCCTAAATCATCATAAATCAATCCTACAACTAAACTATGCCAAAATGTTTAATCATGGCCTCCACCCTCTTGTCATAGCCTCCATCTTCATTCATATGAGAGTTCCTAAGCTTGTTTGAGAGTTTCAAAGCTTGATTCAAGGCCAAAGTTCAATCTTTCTTCATTAAAACAAGGATCTTTCTTCATATAATCAAAGGAGCTTCTTGGAGCTTGTATTCATTTGGGGTTTTTAGAGTTGCTAGTGGCTTCGTCTCAATCTTATTTTATTTTATAAGTCTTCATAGCATTGTAAGCCCTATTCTACTCTTAGATTCTAACTATGAAGTTAAGTATGACATGTTGCAAGTTTGAGTTTGGGCCTAAGTATGATTTGTGCTTTGATTTTATCATGTCATGCATAGATTTATTCTATGCATGTTTGTAAAGCTATCACCTTGACTTTGTGCATGGAAAGCTATGAGCTTTGATTCTATCATGTTATGCATAGACGTATTCTATGCATGTTTGTAAAGCTACCACCTTGACTTTGTACATAAAAAGCTATGAGATTTGGTTTGAAATGTTGCATAGAAGCAACATAGAAACTCTCATAACCCTTATGTTAGCTTCCATATGATGTTATATGCGAATCACTAGCTATCATCCTATGTTATTTATGGCCATGTTTCACCTATTATGCTAAAGTTGATATCATGCATGTTTTGAGGCTTATAATGTAATATGCATGTTTATGAACACATTTGCCTCATATGCCACCATGTTTAACTTGTGGCCAAACCTTATTAATTATGTCATGCTTCTAAAGTTTCCCCCTTTGAGATCTATTTGCGTTTATGCGAACTTACATGCGATGGGGTTACGCTATGGGTAAACTAAAATGACATAAAATCATGACTTGAAAAATGACATGAAATATGACATGTGATTATGCTTGGAACATGAACATGAACTTGGACATGACTTCTAGAAAACATGGAAATGGCCAACTCGAGGTTGGGTTGAGTTTGTAGCATAAATCTACCCGGAACCGACCGGCTTAACTAGTGGCTACAAGCAATAGGACCCAATGCAAGTAGTTGGTCATGTCGCACTTGAAACCCGAGGTTAGACTAAGTTGTGGTGTAAAGCTACCCGGACCCGCCCGGCTTAACTATTAACCACAACAAGGTCTAATGTGAGAGGTTGGGTGCATTAAATTAATTAATGCCACACGATAGGGTTAAGTCATGGACTACTTGAATACTTAACCAATTAAACACGATGGGTTGGTAGGGTTAAGTCATGAACTACTTGAATACTTAACCAATTAAACACGATGTATTGATAGGGTTAAGTCATGAACTGCTTGGGTACACTTGACCGACTCAATACATGGTTAGGATGGGGTTAACCACACTTAACCCGCTTGAAATCCTAGTTACGAGGTCCTTTTCAGCCGTAACCCACTTAGGAGTATCTGGATACCCTGGACTAGGCTAAGGTGGGGCACGATTACTGGACTGATTGTAAGAGACCAAAAGAGACGGCTGAATGGTGCACCAATTGTTCAGGCGGACCATGGTCGTGCACATTAAGTCCGGAGTTGAACATGGGCACCAGTAGGTTTAGGCTGTGCGTGCTTGAATTGTGTCTGTGGTTTACAGCTTAGGGCTGGATACACCCTGGGGTGGACCTTGCACAGTTAACTACATTCCATGATTAAGCCGTATGACACCGATACACGACGAGTTAGGCTTATAGGGAGCCGATCGACTAGACCGAGTAGTTGGACCTTGATTTAGGTCACCTCATGATATTGGGCCAGCTTTGGGCCAAGGGTTCATTTCTTGTTTATACTTGACATGGATTACTAGTACATACTTGGTGCAACTTAACCTCGTATATGCGATGCCACACTTGATCTATCTTGTTAACTTTTCACCATGCCAGTTATCACCCTATGTTTCATCTCTGCTTTACATGTCCAGTTAACTTTATTAGTTTTTATACTAATAGTAGGTAGGACTTACCAGTCTTTTTGACTGACCC
Organism: Allium sativum; assembly: GCA_030737875.1. Taxonomy (NCBI): domain Eukaryota; kingdom Viridiplantae; phylum Streptophyta; class Magnoliopsida; order Asparagales; family Amaryllidaceae; genus Allium; species Allium sativum. The sequence goes on from CM060925.1 coordinate 208,929,875, forward strand.
GTTTTCTTTCGCCTCTTTTCTTCCGTTCCCCCCCCCAGGTTTACAGGGTGGGAACACTGGTACCTAGCTTGGATCTTTAGCTGCTTTTCTGGATAGCTCATGTACGGTTTGGACTTGAGCATGCTATGGCTTTATTCTACCTTAGGGATAGTTACTTTATGATTTTCTTCCATTTTTCAGTTTTTGTTTCTAGACTTTGTTTTGTGGGAAAATAATGACCAAGTACTTTGATGTAACTTGACTGTGGTTTTGAAATATTAGTTTTATCTGCTGCTTTGCTTACTCTGTTTTACTTATATGTTCTGTCTTGTGATATCTGCATGCATGTTTACCTTGTTTAACGCCCCTCCAAAGCTAGTGTGCTTGCAAGAGTGGCATTGGCGGAGGTGGGGTGTTACATTTGGTATCAGAGCATAAGGTTTACAAGATTTGAGCAAAAGTGTTTTTAAAATTTACATTTTTGAAAAACTATTTTCAAAACCCCTTAAGTATTTTCCAAGAAAAGTCTAGTTTATTTTCAAAGGCTATTCCCCAAAAGCCATTAGCACTATCCTTTGTTTCCTCGTTCTTAATCTATCTTTTCCTTTTTCAGCATGGCCGATCTTAACCTTCCCGAGGGAGTGACCATTCCCGGATGGTTCCGAAGGTACTTGGAAGCTAGGGCCAACGATGCGGGCCCAGCAAATACCCCCACCGTAACTGAGGTTCCTCCTCCTCCTCCCCCTCCTCAGCAACCACAAGCAGATTTCGCAAAGGTTTGCAAAGACTTTAAGGCGATGGGTGGCAAGAATTTTGTTGGGATGGAGACTTTTGTTGAGGAAAGAAATTGGTTGAAAGAAACTGAAGATCTCTTCGCCATCTTTGATGTGGAAGACCGAAGAAAAGTTCTGTTGGCAGTATGGCTATTGAAAGAGGAAGCTGCTTATTGGTGGGAGGTCACCAATGCTACTAGGCCTATAGAGACTTGGGCCGACTTTAGGACAAGGTTTGGGCTTAAGTTTCTATCATCTGCTGAGGCGAATCTGCAATTGGAGAAGTTTATATCTTTGAAGCAAGGGGACATGACAGTGAGGGAGTATGTGAATAAGTTTAACCAGCTTGCTCGATTCGGTTTGGACATGGTTAATACTCCCCAGAAGAAGGCTTTACGCTTTGCACGAGGGTTGAATGAGCCATTACAACGTTTTGCCATGTCTCATATACCCATGGGGGCCAGTTTTGAAAGCCTATTAGACATGGCATTGCTTCAGGGAGATGATAAGAATGGCAAGAAAGAAGTCAAGCCTAATGAGACTCAAACCAAGAAGACAGATTCCAAGTGGGGAGGCAATTAGAGCAACCAGAACAACAAGAACAACAAGGGTAACAAGGGCAAGGCAAGGGACACAAGGAAGTGCAACTACTGTGGGATTGATGGACACATAGCCAAAGATTGTAGGAAGAAGAAGAGGAAGTTGGGCGAATGCTTCCATTGTGGAGAGACTGGACACTTTAGCAAAGATTGCCCCAAGAAGCAAGGACAAGGGCAAGGGCAGACTCAGCGTGCAGGACCTTCTGGAGGGCAAGTGCATGCTCTCAACATTGTTCCAGTTCCGGACCGAGGTAGTATTTCTGTAGAAAGTCTTGTTTACATTTCTGATTTTCCTGTTCGCACCTTATTTGATTCTGGCGCATCACATAGTTTTATTTCTTCTGATCTTGTTGAAAGTTTGCACCTAAGTACTAGTCTTGTTGAGGATCCCGTTAGTGTTTCAAATCCAATTGGGGGTTCCGCCCATTTATCTATGATTTGTATGGATTTGAGGATTTCTATCTTGACCGTAGAATTCATGTGTAATGCTTATGTTCTCGGGTTCACGGGATACAGGTTGATTTTGGGCATGGATTGGTTGTCCAGTTATGGAGCCATTCTCGATTGTGTGCATAGGATGGTGAGGCTCATGACTCGCCTCGGTAATACCCTAGAGATTTCTTGCAACCCGCTAGATCCCGTCATGTTATGTTATCTTGGATCTCTTGACTCGTCCATCGATGATCTGCAATCTGTAAGGGTGGTTCGAGAATATCCTGATGTCTTTGAAGAGGTTAAGGGGTTACCCCCTAAACGAGAGATAGATTTCCGCATTTATCTTGTTGATAATGCCAAGCCAGTTTCATTGCCCGTTAGGCACATGGCCCTACGCGAAAGAAGGGAGCTCAGTAAGCAAATCAAGGAGTTGCTTGAGAAGAATTTTATTAGGCGAAGCATTTCTGAATGGGGTGCTCCTGTGGTATTCGCTACTAAGGCGGATGGTTCGCTTCGTCTATGTGTTGATTATCGAGAGTTGAACAAGCTGAAAAAGAAGAATAGACACCCGTTACCGAGGATTGATGATCTCTTTGACCAGCTTGTTGGTGCCTCTGTTTTCTCTCAACTCGATCTAGCCACCGGATTCCATCAGCTTAGAGTGGCTGAGGATAGTATTGATAAGACTGCGTTTAGGACTCCAGATGGATTCTTTGAATGGCTTGTCATGCCATTCGGTTTGACTAATGTACCCGCCTAATTCGTAGATTTGATGAGTAGGGTGTTCAGGGAGTTCCTCAACAAGTTTGTGGTTGTCTTCGTGGATGATATTTTGATCTTCTCAAAGGATGAGGAAGAACATGCTAGACACCTCAAGGAAGTGATGGATACGCTTAGAGCTCATCAGTTGAAAGCCAAGTTCTCCAAATGCCATTTTTGGAGAAGGGAAGTTCGGTTTCTTGGACATATAGTTTCTAAGCAAGGCATAGCTGTGGATCCCGCGAAAGTGGTTGCGGTTCAAGACTGGAAGATTCCTAGGAATGCAACCGAAGTAAGAAGCTTTCTCGGTCTGGCGGGCTACTATAGGAAGTTCATCAGGGACTTCGCTAAGATTTCAGCCCCTCTTACTAAGTTGACGAAGAAGAACTTAATCTTTGCATGGGACTTAGAGTGTGAGATTGCTTTTCAGAGGCTCAAGAGGGCCCTTACTACAGCTCCAGTTTTGGCATTACCCGATGGCGATAAGATGTTTACCGTGTACACCGATGCATGTGGCACGGGGTTAGGTGCTGTTCTGATGCAGGAAGGAAGAGTGATATGTTATGGGGTAGGCAACTTAAAGTTCATGAGAAGAACTATCCCACTCATGATTTGGAGTTGGCAGCGATCGTCTTTGCACTCAAATCCTGGCGCCACTATCTTCTAGGCGAAAGGTTTGAGTTATATACTGATCACAAGTCGCTCAAGTACCTCTTCTCGCAGAAGGATCTGAATCTAAGGCAGCAAAGGTGGATGGAATTCTTGGCATCTTATGACTTCGAGATAGCTTATACCCCTGGCAAGGGTAATGTTGTGGCAGATGCGTTAAGCAGAAGTAGGTTGACTTTGAGTCCCTTGTTTGTTGAGATGAGGAGCCTAGAGTTCTTGGCAACCTTTGATTTCACAACAGCTATTGAGTCGATGACTGGTTCTTTAGCATCCCTTGAGCTTAGACCTATACTTCTTGATCAAGTTGGGGCTTCACAGAAGGAAGACCCACAGATAGTCGAGGTCATGGACAAGTTGATTCGTGGTGAGACGACTAGTCACCTTGCTAGATATACTGTTGACGACAAGGGTTGGCTAAGGCGTGATGGAAGTCTATGCGTTCCACAAGTAGGAGACTTGGTGCATAAAATTCTCGAAGAAGCGCATCACTCGAAGATGACTATACATCCTGGAGGAGATAAGATGTATAGGGATATGAAGCGCATTTTCTTTTGGGCTGGAATGAAGAAGGATGTGGCAGAGTATGTTTCAAAGTGCATGGTGTGCCAACAAGTGAAGACCGAGTCGAAGAAACCCGGTGGGCTATTACATCCATTGGAGGTCCCGCAATGGAAGTGGGAAAGTATTTCTATGGATTTTGTGGATGGATTGCCTAGGTCGAGAAAAGGGAATACGAGCATATGGGTCATAGTTGACAGACTTACAAAGAGTGCTCATTTCATTCCAGTAAAGAGCAAGAGGACCGCATCATGGCTAGCATCTGTTTATCTTCGAGAGATAGTGCGATTGCATGGAGTTCCTTCTAGCATAGTTAGCGATCGTGACCCAATCTTCACTAGCCAGTTCTGGAATAGCTTGCAAGAAGCGATGGGTACGCAATTGAATCTAAGTACATCCTATCACCCTCAGACGGATGGCCAAACCGAAAGGGTGAATAGAGTGCTAGAAGATCTTTTGAGGCTTTGTGTTCTTGACTTTGGTGGTACTTGGGAAGACCACCTCCCGCTTGTAGAGTTTGCTTATAATAATAGCTATCAAGCTAGCATAGGGATGGCACCATTTGAAGCTTTGTATGGGAGGCCGTGTAGGTCACCATCTTGTTGGTGGGAGACTACGAATAGGCTTATACTTGGGCCCGATATGATACGGGACACATCCGAGAAAGTTGAATTGGTGAGAAGACGGATGAAAGCGGCCCAAGACAGACAAAAATCCTATGCTGACAAGCGAAGGACAGATTTGGAATTCGAAGTTGGAGATATGGTTTTCGTGAAGGTTTCTCCTTTGCGTAATGTGGTTTGTTTTGGAGCAGTTGGGAAGCTGGCACCAAGGTTCGTAGGACCCTTCCCTATCATAGAAAGAATTGGGAAGATGGCTTATAAGGTGGAATTGCCCGAGAAGCTGGCCGGAGTGCATAATGTCTTTCATGTCTCGCATCTCCGAAAGTGCCTACATGAGTCCGCTGAGGTGGTTGAACCTAGTATTCTTGAAGACATGGAGGTAGAGAAAGAGGCAACCTTGAGGAGAGCTCCGATTCGTATCTTGGGAACGGAGATCAGGAAGCTAAGAAATCGAGAAGTCAAATTGGTGAAAGTTCAGTGGAGCGAAGCCGAAGAGGATGCAACTTGGGAAACCGAGGAGAAGATGCGTGGGCTTTATCCATTTCTTTTTGAGGGTACATTCTCAATCTCTTTTCCTAGTTAGCATATCTTCCTTTTTGCTATCCATGTTTATCCTGTTTATCTTGTAACTTCGTTAACCTTGTCATGAGAACCTTAGGTAGAAACCCTTTGGATGAAACATGTATTTGAAACATGTTATGCTTGATGTTTGCAAGTGGTTGCAAGTGTTTGCAAGTGGATACTCGTGGATGCATGATACACATTAGGCACTAAGATCGGCTCACACACTTTCATATTGCATATGCATGGGTGCTTATACTTATTCATGGATGAAACTTGTTATGCTATCACGTGGATGCTGCATATGGATGAATGTTATGTGCACTCATATAGAGATTATGAATTATGTTAGGAATTTGCATACATATGGGCTCATTTCACTAACATACTTTGCATTAAGGAGGTTTACTGAATCAGTAACCACCTGATTTTCGCATTAGATAAGTACATATACACACACCTTTGCATATGATCATACAACATTTAGAATCCTTTAAGGACAATGACTGCATGTGGATGATGTTTTGAGTAGATGGGTGATGGATGGTAGGATATGTTCTTCCTAACTTGAAGATTTCGGGGACGAAATCCTTTAAGGAGGGGAGAATGTAACATCCCGTATTTTTAAATAACATGTTACAACATAAATCAAGGTAGAATTAAATGATAAAATCTGAATCAAGGGAAACAGGCTGTGCCATTGCGTCCGTCTCGGAAAAATACGCGAAATAGAGTCCGAGTTTTCGAAAATCGGAGTCCGTATGACCAAGTTATGGCCCATAGAAGTTTTCAGAAAATTCAAGTTTAAAAACAGATTTTAAATTCAACAGGGCAGGATAGGCGGGAAAAGATCCCGCCACTCCCCAAGTCGACTGGAGAGTCGACTTGGGAGTCGACACACCCCAGGCTGTGTCGACTGCCCAGTCGACACCCCTGTCGACTTGGGTGGTCGGCCAGTCTGGCCTGGGTGCACCTGACTTGTTTCTCAAGACATGTTTGGAGGCTAGTGACGTGAATTGATGGCCTAGATCTGAATTAGGGTTAATCCTATGGCCTAAACTAACCTAATCTTCTATAAAAGGACCCTAATACCTAGCCTAAATCATCATAAATCAATCCTACAACTAAACTATGCCAAAATGTTTAATCATGGCCTCCATCTTCATTCATATGAGAGTTCCTAAGCTTGTTTGAGAGTTTCAAAGCTTGATTCAAGGCCAAAGTTCAATCTTTCTTCATTAAAACAAGGATCTTTCTTCATATAATCAAAGGAGCTTCTTGGAGCTTGTATTCATTTGGCGTTTTTAGAGTTGCTAGTGGCTTCGTCTCAATCTTATTTTATTTTATAAGTCTTCATAGCATTGTAAGCCCTATTCTACTCTTAGATTCTAACTATGAAGTTAAGTATGACATGTTGCAAGTTTGAGTTTGGGCCTAAGTATGATTTGTGCTTTGATTTTATCATGTCATGCATAGATTTATTCTATGCATGTTTGTAAAGCTATCACCTTGACTTTGTGCATGGAAAGCTATGAGCTTTGATTCTATCATGTTATGCATAGACGTATTCTATGCATGTTTGTAAAGCTACCACCTTGACTTTGTACATAAAAAGCTATGAGATTTGGTTTGAAATGTTGCATAGAAGCAACATAGAAACTCTCATAACCCTTATGTTAGCTTCCATATGATGTTATATGCGAATCACTAGCTATCATCCTATGTTATTTATGGCCATGTTTCACCTATTATGCTAAAGTTGATATCATGCATGTTTTGAGGCTTATAATGTAATATGCATGTTTATGAACACATTTGCCTCATATGCCACCATGTTTAACTTGTGGCCAAACCTTATTAATTATGTCATGCTTCTAAAGTTCCCCCCTTTGAGATCTATTTGCGTTTATGCGAACTTACATGCGATGGGGTTACACTATGGGTAAACTAAAATGACATAAAATCATGACTTGAAAAATGACATGTGATTATGCTTGGAACATGAACATGAACTTGGACATGACTTCTAGAAAACATGGAAATGGCCAACTCGAGGTTGGGTTGAGTTTGTAGCATAAATCTACCCGGAACCGACCGGCTTAACTAGTGGCTACAAGCAATAGGACCCAATGTGAGTAGTTGGTCATGTCGCACTTGAAACCCGAGGTTAGACTAAGTTGTGGTGTAAAGCTACCCGGACCCGCCCGGCTTAACTAGTAACCACAACAAGGTCTAATGTGAGAGGTTGGGTGCATTAAATTAATTAATGCCACACGATAGGGTTAAGTCATGGACTACTTGAATACTTAACCAATTAAACACGATGGGTTGGTAGGGTTAAGTCATGAACTACTTGAATACTTAACCAATTAAACACGATGTATTGATAGGGTTAAGTCATGAACTGCTTGGGTACACTTGACTGACTCAATACATGGTTAGGATGAGGTTAACCACACTTAACCCGCTTGAAATCCTAGTTACGAGGTCCTTTTCAGCCGTAACCCACTTGGGAGTATCTGGATACCCTGGACTAGGCTAGGGTGGGGCACGATTACTGGACTGATTGTAAGAGACCAAAAGAGACGGCTGAATGGTGCACCGATTGTTCAGGCGGACCATGGTCGTGCACATTAAGTTCGGAGTTGAACATGGGCACCAGTAGGTTTAGATTGTGCGTGCTTGAATTGTGTCTGTGGTTTACACCTTAGGGATGGATACACCCTGGGGTGGACCTTGCACAGTTAACTACATTCCATGATTAAGCCGTATGACACCGATACACGACGAGTTAGGCTTATAGGGAGCCGATCGACTAGACCGAGTAGTTGGACATTGATTTAGGTCACCTCATGATATTGGGCCAGCTTTGGGCCAAAGGATCATTTCTTGTTTATACTTGACATGGATTACTAGTACACACTTGGTGCAACTTAACCTCGTATATGCGATGCCACACTTGATCTATCTTGTTAACTTTTCACCATGCCAGTTATCACCCTATGTTTCATCTCTGCTTTACATGTCCAGTTAACTTTATTAGTTTTTATACTAATAGTAGGTAGGACTTACCAGTCTTTTTGACTGACCCGTTTTCTTTCGCCTCTTTTCTTCCGTTCCCCCCCCCAGGTTTACAGGGTGGGAACACTGGTACCTAGCTTGGATCTTTAGCTGCTTTTCTGGATAGCTCATGTATGGTTTGGACTTGAGCATGCTATGGCTTTATTCTACCTTGGGGATAGTTACTTTATGATTTTCTTCCAATTTTCAGTTTTTGTTTCTAGACTTTGTTTTGTGGGAAAATAATGACCAAGTACTTTGATGTAACTTGACTATGGTTTTGAAATGTTAGTTTTATCCGCTGCTTTGCTTACTCTGTTTTACTTATATGTTCAGTCTTGTGATATCTGCATGCATGTTTACCTTGTTTAACGCCCCTCCAAAGCTAGTGTGCTTGCAAGAGTGGCATTGGCGGAGGTGGGGTGTTACAGGGAACTTCTTGAAACATTTCAAACTATTTCTTTGACTTTTGGTATGATTTTTCAAACTTTCTTATCGTTTTTTATCTTGATTTGCTAAGGGAAATTTTGATGTAGTCGAGTCACTAGTTCAAGCGAGGAGCACGATTTCTTTTGCTGAATCAATCTCTCAAACCAGGATATGTGATAATATTTTTCTGATAGTTTTCCCTTATTTCAACAATATGAGTTTCGATTTTGATATACTTTTAAGAAGTTTAGGTCTGAAACCATGTAAGAATTCGAATGGAAAGATGCTTTTCATAAGTTGAACTAAAAAAGAGTTTACGGAAATATGTTTTATTGCTACGATTGGTCGCTTGAGTACATAAGTTGTTGTCACAATGCTTTGATATATGTACACACTCGACAAACTAAAATGTGGAAAAAATTATCAAAAAGTGGGCTTCCAAATTTTAGCCCAACATTTTGAAAGTAGTATTTGACCAAAAATAATGCTAGTGCTATATATTGTCTTACGATAGTACACGGTTGCTTCATTTTGTGGCCAACATCGTAACAAACTTAGATCTAAAATCTAAAGTTCACGATCTAAACAAACATTTTGGTCAAACATGTCAATGTTTGTTTTATTAACTTGTGCGTGGTTGATATGGAAGGAACACAACAATAATCTCTTATTTGTAAATAGATGTTAAAACTAGTCAGAATTCACATCATGAGATCCAAACATAGATCTTTACTTAATGAGGCAAATTAATTAAGCAATATGTAGAGATAGCGACGGAGGCATGCAGTAGTTGGCGTGGGCACGTGCTCCTCCCAGGATTTGTGAAAAAAAAATACCGATGGTAAAATTCATTCCAAGAGCTACGTGAGCTACCGACTAAAAAAAAATGGCCACCAACAAGCAATACGCCTAGCAAACAACACCAACCTCTCCTCCCACCTTTTAACTGCCCTTTTCACCGCCATCAACATGTCCTCCCTACCCTCTTCCTCCGCCCGAACCACCTGATGACATTAATGAGCAGATAGCGGTTAGAATAATCCAGACACCAAATGAGTTCCTCACAATCAATTGATGCCCAGAAATTCGAGACCGACATCTGCAGCTCTAGCCTCCAAGACAGCAGACCCTCCTCCTCCAGAACTACCGCAGCCTCCTTTTATAGATGGAGACGGATTCCAATTAGTGGCTTCAAGGAAAACCATATGTTGCAGAGGAAGGAGAACCGAATTAGGGTTAATGATCTCCCTCAATTAAAATTGATGGACGTGAATTCAGAGGACAAAGGATGGTCTGCTCTTACAATTAACAAAAATAAGAAAGATGGAAAAAGTTCTTTTGCGGGTCATGGAGACGAAAGGGAAAGCCAATCTAATATGCAGTAATCATTGCTCTTTTTTTCCTCAATTCAGATATGCAGTAATCATTGCTATTTTTCTATTATGAAAAAATAGTCTAATTTAGGCTGAATTTGCTTCTTTGTCGGTGTTGGTAATTTGCAATAGCAGTTCCATTCGCTCTTCCTGGTTGGTTTCCATTTTCTTTTGTAACATTGTGTTCCTGCCAAAATTATATTCTGGCTCCGCCACTGTGTAGAGATTAGCAGAAATTTTCCAACCACTGCAATAAGCGGTGCTATGAGGCCAAGCGATCCTATGAAATTAGAGCATTTCTCATCACATTTCCTGGCTTTTTCATTTAACTAAAAAGAGTACTACAAATTGTCCTTAACTAGATGAAAGAAAAAAAAATATAGTTTATGTACTTGTTAGACAACAACGATATGCACTTCAATTGTGTACATTATCACTTTCTTGTAGGCGTTTTTGTATCAACCCGTATTTTGATAACGTGATATAACCATAAATCTAGGCAGAATTAAATTTTAAAATAAGAACCAAGGGAAACGGGTTGCGCCATTGCGTTCGTCTCGGAATTCTACATGAAATCGAGTCCGAGTTTTCGAAATCGGAGTCCGTATGACCAAGTTATGGCTCCCCAAAGTTTCAGAAATTTTCAGAGTTCAAAACAGTTCGAATTCGAGTTCAAATTCGAATTTCAAAACCCAGACAGACTGGGCGGGAAATTTCCCGCCCAGCACCCCAGGTCGACTGGGGAGTCGACTGGGCAGTCGACACCCCCAGGACCAGGTCGACTGCGCAGTCGACTTGGGTGTCGACCTGGTCCCCGAACCTGGTTTGGGCCTGGTTGCTCCTGCTTGACCCTATTGGCTTGTTTGAGGGCCTGTGACGATTTTTGGCGGTTCAGATCGATTCTAGGGTTTATCCTATGGCCTAAACTAGTTGTTGCAACTATAAAAACACCTAAGACCTAGGCTAATCCACAACAAATCTTTCTACCACCATTATGCTGCTAAGTCTCCTCTTGAACCATGGCCGCCGCCTCCAACTTGAAGCTTAAACATTCAAACTAGATCCAAATCGAAGGCCAATGTTTCTACACCAATTCAAGGGAATAGATCAACATCTCAACAACGATCCTACGACAATTTCTGTTCTTAGTTCTCAAAAACCACGATCTGTAAGCCTCGGTTACTCTTAGATCTAAACTCTAAACTTAATATGGACATGTGTAAATTGAAGTTGAACATAAACATGATAACTACTTGAGACCTACTCTTGTATATCTTTGATCTATGACTATTCCTTTTTGATCTATTATTTTAGATATACTCTTGTTCACCCTAGATCTATTCACCTTGAACCTAGTACCGTTCGTATTGAACCTTGATTTGTGGAATACTGATAAGAACTTGATTTAGGGGCCTGTTCATGTCATAACCTAAACCCTATCATTATTTTAACATGCCTGTGATGTTGTGATGTTGAAACTTTTGCTAGTCACAAGTTTAGGATTATCATCTTATGTCATTTATTGCTATGTTTATCACCCTATTTCATATGCCAGTGATGTTATGATCATATCTCAAGTTACACATGCTTGCCTTGAAATCACCTTTGCCACTTTATACCCATCCTTGTTATGTTATTCCCTAGTTACATCTATTGCCTTGATTCGAATTCACGAGCGTTGGGGATGCAATTTTGGTAGTTTAGGAAAACCTGAATTTAGTATGAACTTGAAAACATGAATATCGTTATAACTTGAGCTTGGATAGGAACATGAACTTGACATGAAATTATACTTGAAAATATGAATTTGGGACATGACACTTAGATAACTTGAACGTGGCCAACTCGAGGTTGGGTTGAGTTTGCAGTATAAATCTGCCCGGAACCGCCCGGCGAATCCAGTAACTGCAAACAATAGGACCCAATGTGAGTAGTTGGTCATATCGCACTCGAAACCCGAGGTTAGACTAGGTTATGGTGTAAAACTGCCTGGACCCACCTGATGCATCCAGTAACCATAACCAAGTCTAATGTGAGAGGTTAGGGGTGCATTAAGTAAATTAATGCCACTGGATAGGGTTAAGTCATGGACCACTTGAATATACTTAACCAATTTGACACGTTGATTTGATAGGGCTAAGTCATGAACCGCTTGAGCACACTTAACCAACCTGACACATGATTCGTAGGACTAAGTCTTGAGCTAGAACGACACACTTAGTCAATTTGACATGACACATAGATGGGGTTAAGTCTCGATTTTAAATGACAACTTAACCTTTTGAACGAAACCCTAGTTACGCGGTCCTTTTCAGCAGTAACCCACTAGATGTATCACGGTACCCTGGGACTAGGCAGGGTGGGGCACTATTGTTGGGCTGATTGTAAGCGACCAGAACGACGGTTGAGTTGGTGCGCCATTGTAGGTTCAGGCGGACTAGGGTCGTGCACTTAGTCCGGAGTTGAAAAAGCAGGCATTGGGCATCAGTAGGATTATCTGTGCATTCTTAATTCGTGTCGGTGGTTGGCACCCTAGGGCTTGATACACCCTATGGTGGATCTAGCACAGGTGACTACATTCGTGATAGGGCCGTATGACATAGACACACGACGAGCTAGACTTGTATGGAGCCAGTCGATTAGATCATACCGTTGGACCCCGAATTGGGTCACTTCACGATATTGGGCCAAGGGATTATTTCTTGATTTATAGTTGACACGGGATTAGTATACCAGTATAGTTGGTATGGCGAACCTTGAATACGCAATGTTAGACTTGAGTTATCTTGTTAGCTTAGTTATCATGTCAGACTTATCATCATTCCTATGTTTAATTCCAGTATATTCATGTCTTGTTAACTTTACTAGTTTCTATGCTGATAGTCACTAGGGCTTACCAGTCTTTTTGACTGACCCGTTTTCTTTCCCCTCTTTGTCTTTCGTTTCCCCCCAGGTTCTCAGAGAGGAAACTCTAGCTCTTAGCTTGGACTTTGCTTGCTTTCTGACAGCTCATGTACGGTTTGGTCTTGAGCTATGCTATGGCTGCACTCATGCACTTTTTGGGGAATAATATTTTACTTATGTTGTTTTAAGTACTTTGCTTCTTTAGAACTTGATGTAATGAAATAATGACTTGGCATTTTGATGTAAGAGGTTTTGACTCTATTTTTCAGTAATGAGATTTGGTTTTAAAGTTTATATCCGCTGCTTTATATACTCTATTTTATCTATGTTCTATCTTGTGTTATCTCTGTGCCTGTTTACTAGATAATACCCCTCCAAAACTAGGGCATTCCCTTTGTGAGTGACCCTAGCGGAGGTGGGGTGTTACATTTGGTATTAGAGCAGAAGGTTACCAGACTGGGCAAAAGTTTTAAAAACCTTCTGAAACTATTTTCAAAACCGTTTATAAAGAAGCATTTTTCAAGAAAAAATTTATTTTTAAGAAAAGGCTATTCCCCAAAAGCCGTTAGCACTTTCCTTTGTTTCCTCGTTTGAATCTTTTTCCTTTTCGCTTTTCAGCATGTCTGATCTTAACCTTCCTGAGGGAGTACCCATACCTGGCTGGTTCCGAAGATACTTAGAAGCTAGGGCCAACGGCGCGGGCCCGACAGATATCCCTTCTCCTCCCCCGGTGGCCACGGTTCCTCCTCCTCCTCCTCCGGGTACCGCCTTCGCCAAAATATGCAAGGACTTTATAGGAATGGGCGGCAAGAACTTCGTTGGAACTGAAATCTTCATTGAGGTGCGAAACTGGCTAAAAGAGACTGAAGACTTGTTTGTTATTTTCGATATGGAGGATCATAGGAAAGTTCAGTTGGCAGCATGGTTGTTGAAAGAGGAAGCTGCATTTTGGTGGGAAGTCACCAACGCTACCAGGCCAATTGAGACTTGGGCAGACTTTAGAGAGAGGTTTGGGTTTAAGTTTTTATCATCCGCAGAAGCGAGTCTTCAGATGGAGAGGTTTCTGGCACTCAAGCAAGGGGACATGTCAGTTAGGGAATACGTGAATAAGTTTAATCAGCTTGCTCGGTTTGGTTTGGACTTAGTCAACACGGCTGAGAAGAAGGCTCTACGCTTTGCTCGAGGATTGAGCGAGCCACTCCACACTATGGCCATGACTCATGTACCCATGGGGGCGACCTTTGAAAGCTTGGTGAATATGGCCCTACTTCATGAAGAAGACGAGAATGGCAAGAAGAAGGTCAAGGCGAATGAGTCTCAAGATAAGAAGGTAGACTCCGAGAAAGGAGGAAAGAACAGCAACAACAAGAATGACAAGTCACGTGAGAAAAGAAAATGCAACTTCTATGGTATTGACGGGCATATAGTCCAGGACTGTAGGAAGAAGAAGATGAAGATCAGAGCATGTTTTCAATGCGGTGAAACTGGACACATCAGCAAGAACTGCCCTAAGAAGCAAGGGCAAGCCCCGCAAGAAGGACCTTCTAGGGGTACATCTTTAACTTCTTTTCCCTAGATACTCTGTTTTATCTTGTATATCCTTTCGATCCTGTCTTGAGAACCTTAGGTAGAATCCTATGAATGTAAACATGTATTTGAAACATGTTATGCTTGATGTTTGAGAATGGTTGCAAGTGGTTGCAAGTGATTGCTCGTGGTTGCATAACACACATTAGGCACTAGATCGGCTCAGACACATTTTCATATTGCATATGCATGAGTGTTTATACTTATTTATGGATGAAATTGAATGTGTTATCATATGAATGTTGCATATGGATGAATGTTTGTGCACACATATAGTGCTTACGTGACTAGGATTATTTGCATACATGTTGGATTCATGACACTAAACATATTTTGCATTAAAAAGATCAATCAGGCCTGATCATTTGCATTAGATAAGGAACATATACACAAACTTTTTGCATATGTTCATACAGCATTAGAAATCTCTTAAGGACAATGTTTGCTTGTGGATGATGTTTTGAGTAGATGGATGATGGATGGTAGGATACGTTCTTCCTAACTTAGAGATTTCGGGAACCCGTATTTTGATAATGTGTTATAACCATAAATCTAGGCAGAATTAAATTTTAAAATAAGAACCAAGGGAAACGGGTTGCGCCATTGCGTTCGTCTCGGAATTCTGCATGAAATCGAGTTCGAGTTTTCGAAAATCGGAGTCCGTATGACCAAGTTATGGCTCCCCAAAGTTTCAGAAATTTTCAGAGTTCAAAACAGTTCGAATTCGAGTTCAAATTCGAATTTCAAAACCCAGACAGACTGGGCGGGAAATTTCCCGCCCAGCACCCCAGGTCGACTGGGGAGTCGACTGGGCAGTCGACACCCCCAGGACCAGGTCGACTGCGCAGTCGACTTGGGTGTCGACCTGGTCCCCGAACCTGGTTTGGGCCTGGTTGCTCCTACTTGACTCTGTTGGCTTGTTTGAGGGCCTGTGACGATTTTTGGTAGTTCAGATCGATTCTAGGGTTTATCCTATGGCCTAAACTAGTTGTTGCAACTATAAAAACACCCTAAGACCTAGGCTAATCCACAAAAAATCTTTCTAACACCATTATGCTGCTAAGTCTCCTCTTTAACCATGGCCGCCGCCTCCAATTTGAAGCTTAAACATTCAAACTAGATCCAAATCGAAGGCCCACGTTTCTACAACAATTCAAGGTAATAGATCAACATCTCAACAACGATCCTACGACAATTTCTGTTCTTAGTTCTCAAAGACCATGATCTGTAAGCCCCAGTTACTCTTAGATCTAAACTCTAAACTTAATATGGACATGTGTAAATTGAAGTTGAACATAAACAACATAACTACTTGAGACCTACTCTTCTATATCTTTGATCTATGACTATTCCTTTTTGATCTATTATTTTAGATCTACTCTTGTTCACCCTAGATCTATTCACCTTGAACCTAGTACCGTTCATATTGAACCTTGATTTGTGGAATACTGATAAGAACTTGATTTAGGGGCATGTTCATGTCATAACCTAAACCCTATCATTATTTTAACATGCCTGTGATGTTGTGATGTTGAAACTTTTGCTAGTCACAAGTTTAGGATTATCATCTTATGTCATTTATTGCTATGTTTATCACCCTATTTCATATGCCAGTGATGTTATGATCATATCTCAAGTTACACCATGCTTGCCTTGAAATCACCTTTGCCACTTTATACCCATCCTTGTTATGTTATTCCCTAGTTACATCTATTGCCTTGATTCGAATTCACGAGCGTTGGGGATGCGATTTGGGTAGTTTAGGAAAACCTGAATTTAGTATGAACTTGAAAACATGAATATCGTTATAACTTGAGCTTGGATAGGAACATGAACTTGACATGAAATTATACTTGAAAATATGAATTTGGGACATGACACTTAGATAACTTGAACGTGGCCAACTCGAGGTTGGGTTGAGTTTGCAGTATAAATATGCCCGGAACCGCCCGGCGTTTCCAGTAACTGCAAACAATAGGACCCAATGTGAGTAGTTGGTCATATCGCACTCGAAACCCGAGGTTAGACTAGGTTATGGTGTAAAACTGCACGGACCCGCCCGGCACATCCAGTAACCATAACCAAGTCTAATGTGAGAGGTTAGGGGTGCATTAAGTAAATTAATGCCACTGGATAGGGTTAAGTCATGGACCACTTGAATATACTTAACCAATTTGACACGTTGATTCGATAGGGTTAAGTCATGAACCGCTTGAACACACTTAACCAACCTGACACATGATTCGTAGGACTAAGTCTTGAACTAGAACGACACACTTAGTCAATTTGACATGACACGTAGATGGGGTTAAGTCTCTATTTTAAATGACAACTTAACCTGCTGAACGAAACCCTAGTTACGCGGTCCTTTTCAGCAGTAACCCACTAGATGTATCACGGTACCCTGGGACTAGGCAGGGTGGGGCACGATTGCTGGGATGATTGTAAGCGACCAAAACGACGGTTGAGTTGGTGCGCCATTGTAGGTTCAGGTGGACTAGGGTCGTGCACTTAGTCCGGAGTTGAAAAAGCAGGCATTGGGCATCAGTAGGATTATCTGTGCATTCTTGATTCGTGTCGGTGGTTGGCACCCTAGGGCTTGATACACCCTATGGTGGACCTAGCACAGGAGACTACATTTGTGATAGGGCCGTATGACACAGACACACGACGAGCTAGACTTGTAGGGAGCCGATCGATTAGATCATACCGTTGGACCCCGAATTGGGTCAATTCACGATATTGGGCCAAGGGATTATTTCTTGATTTATAGTTGACACGGGATTAGTATACCAGTATAGTTGGTATGGCGAACCTTGAATACGCAATGTTAGACTTGAGTTATCTTGTTAGCTTAGTTATCATGTCAGACTTATCATCATTCCTATGTTTAATTCCAATTATTCATGTCTTGTTAACTTTACTAGTTTCTATGCTGATAGTCACTAGGGCTTACCAGTCTTTTTGACTGACCCGTTTTCTTTCCCCTCTTTGTCTTTCGTTTCCCCCCAGGTTCTCAGAGAGGAAACTCTAGCTCTTAGCTTGGACTTTGCTTGCTTTCTGACAGCTCATGTACGGTTTGGTCTTGAGCTATGCTATGGCTGCACTCATGCACTTTTTGGGGAATAATTTTTTACTTATGTTGTTTTAAGTACTTTGCTTCTTTAGAACTTGATGTAATGAAATAATGACTTGGCATTTAATGTAAGAGGTTTTGACTCTATTTTTCAGTAATGAGATTTGGTTTTAAAGTTTATATCCGCTGCTTTATATCCTCTATTTTATCTATGTTCTTTCTTGTGTTATCTCTGTGCCTGTTTACTAGATAATACCCCTCCAAAACTAGGGCATTCCCTTTGTGAGTGACCCTAGCGGAGGTGGGGTGTTACAGTTTTGGCGTAATATGTATTTCATGACGTTTATGATACTTTATGTTGATTTTTGATGTGGTATCGACTAATGGTGTAGTGACCCGAAATTCCGTTCCAATTTGAGCTGACCAAAAAACGCAAGCCAACCCCAATTACACTGGAAAATCAGAAAACTAATAGAAAGAAAACAGAGGGTGAGAATAGATAAGATAGAAACTTAGAATAGAAGAAGAAGTAGAACACAACATCAGAGTAACACAAACCTTACAGCGGAACGAATAACATATAATATATGTAACATAACTTTGAAATATAAATCTATACTTGAATATACCTCATTATCATAGTACAACACTTATAACACAGCGGAAATAAACAATAGCTATATGATCCTGAAGCCTCCTGCTCCAGCTCTTCAAGTATCTGTAAATCCCGACTACTTGACTGCCCGTACAAAATTGGGTACCCAAGAGTTTAGGGAAAACAAAACAAAATAAACTCCGGGTCAGTCATGGGACTGGTGTGAGTAAAACAGTTTAAATCAGTTCAAGCGAGTAAATGATATCTCATAAGACCACGCCATATAACGGAACGGGTTTTTCCCATATGAGAATCCAAATTATCTTTATATCAAAAACCTTTTAATATTATAATAATGTCTATCAACCACAATATAATATTCATCTAGCATAAACGCTTTCATCTAACGTTCTACATATATAGTATACAATCAAAAGCGCAAGCACGTATTGGGTAATGGATTTCCAACTATGACAAGGTATGGAACCACCTTTCCCTAGTGTACCTCTAGAGAGGAATACACTGGGTTCAACAAGAACATCTTGCAACTCGGCCACACATGACCGACCACTCATTTCGCTTGAGTGTATCGAATGTATATCACCAACGGTTGGGATCAGCAACCGTTTCCCGAATGGGACAGTATCGATAATAGATTTTTAGAAATAAATGAAACTCTAGATTAGGTGATTATACGCCCTACTTCGGAGCGACCGACTAGCCATGCTGCCTGCCCGATTTCTGTCATTTACTGGTTGATGAGGCTTGAGGTTACGCTTCATCATCACATCAGATTCACTTCGAATGCCACATTGTCAGATCCATCGAAAATCACTAATTGACGTCTACAACAGTACATTACGTGTTAGCTAAAGAAGTTTCCTTCTCCGCTTCCACTCTTAGTACGGTTGAAGAAATCAATGTACGTGACCTTTCTGGAAATACTCTGTCAGACATTCATCCATACAAGTCATCCATGAACAGGATGAACCGAAGGCGCTATTCAGTACATCCATCTTAGGCACTGTTATCTAAGACTTATACAATAGCCCTTGTACTTTACTCCGTCTTCAATTTTCTTTGGCATATATGATTCGCAATGCTTATACCAATACAGAGTGGTTCTTTGGATAATAATCCAACCGGTCTCTCCATATTAACAACGTTAAAATGGTCAAAACTTCGATAGTCTATGATTTAACCATCAAAGAAAACACGTGTGTAAACAACGATATTATTTCCAAATGGAAATTCTATCAATCAATCATCAATCATATATATATATATATATATATATATATATATATATAGATATATACATATTTCCTTATTTTATATGTTTAGAAAATAAATGTTATTAACACTAGAAAACATTTATTTAGATATCACTATCATTTCACAATTATCAGTCGCTGACTGTAAACTAGTAGGAGAACAAATTCTCTATATATAAACCCCGAAGGTCGAAACCAACATCAGATCGACACTTAGAAAACCATTCAATTTACTAATCTCTAGTCAGTTTCTAATTTTGCTAAACTCCATTTGATTTACTCTGTTCGATTAACTTGATTCGATTAACTCTTCTATTTTATTTTCTAAATAGAAAATGCTTTATTCCATTTATTTTGCTTAACATCTCTTTTATAACTTATTCAATTTCTAAGTCAATATCCCTTTATCATAACTTATTCATTTCCTAAATAAATATTCCGTTTAATATCCTATTTATTTATTCTAAATGTTTCCTTTAATAATCCTATTTATTTAACAAATAAATATGTCCTTTCCTTATTCTATTTATTTAACAGATAAATAAATCCATTATCTTATCCTATTTATCTAACAAATAAATATCTCACTTATTATCTCCTATTTATTTTCTAAGTAAATAGTCCAATTTATAACATCTTATTTATTTATCCTAAATAAAAAAATTCACTTTATAATTATTCAATTTATAAATATTTCTTATTTATAAATATTCCAATTTATACATATTCTGTTTTCAATATCACTTTGAAAATCTCCTTTTCCCATTCCGATATTTTATGGTACTTAACACATCATATCACGATGACCAATATCGCCCAAACACATATAATCAACCACATATTATAAACCACATCATATATCACAATATATGAAAAACAATAAAATAACTGTTGAGGAATCCAGTCGGATTCCTCCAGCCTATTTCCCTGCATCCACAGATGTTACATAATATGATTATCATCACTTTCAGTTCAATATGAATTATTTTGTTAACAGAATCAATATATATGGATTTAACGGTTTATATATATATATATATATATATATGTGTGTTTATATATATATAATTTCCACTAACTGACTAGCAGTTCAATCAAACAGTCAACACACAGTCAATCAGCCAATATTTAACCGTTCTAAGAATACAACATGAAATATAAACTGTTCAGAGTTAATGAGATTTACTCACATTGGACGATCATCGTTAAACAACGATAAACGGTTGTTGATTCTGATCACACAATTTATGTCGCTATAAATTGTAGCGAGCTCCATTTCACCCCTAACCCGATTCATTTTGTAGTGTTCGTTCCTACGATCCGAGCGGATCTGATTTCGCTTGATTCTGATAACATATGACACAGTTATGCTATTTATTAGTTAACATACAATTATATGAAATAAAAACTTAGATTTATATATATAATTGGGCCTTAACTTTTATTCTCTTCTTCTTCATTTGTTCTCCTCTATCAAACCACCTCATTTCGAAACTCCTCAACCTTTGATTCACGCCATCACTTCACCCGATCCAAGAAAATACGCGCCATCACCAAATCACATCTCCACTACTTTCCAGTGCCCAATCAAACAGCCTCGGCCTAACCAGACTTAGAGATTTCCCCCTATAATAAAATCGTTGCTCCTTTCTTCCTATAACACAAGCCGAACTCCTTTCATCTGCAAAGAAGACTCACGACCCTTGCCTTCAGAGACAACAAAACAGTACGAACCCTTCCTCACACCCTCTTCCCTGAATCGAATGGTATCTAGGCCACCACCGTCCTCCTCAACATCGAAGTCTCCACCCAACAACACCCTTCGCGTCACACTCGCTCAAACCAGTCCTCCGAGATCTAAATTCATGCCCAGGTCATCAGTTTGCTCCACCGTAGATCGCACCCTTCCAAACTCCTGGGACAGGAGCCCCTTGCCACCCCAAACCCAACGCCAACCTCACTTCTTCCTCCGTCGTCGCAACGTTCTATCAGGGTCAACCCTAGCTTTCCCTAAGAGAATTCGATGGCCAGAAAAATGCAGCGAGTTGAAAAAAATGGGTATCCAAATGAAGAGCACTCTTTCACAAATCCAAATATACTTGTATTTTGATTTATAGGGTTTGTTTTGATTTATTTCGAATTTAATTTGAGGATCGAAACTTTTTTTGAAAAGGAAATCAGAGCGGCGCATCGGTTTGACCTTTGGAGAATGAAATTAGGTTTTAGAAGAGGTTATGGGTATTTTATAGTATTTTTTTATAATATTTTTATATTGATTTTTAAGCCAACGTTATCTTTATTTGTCCTCTAAAATTCCTATAATCACACATGACATCCAAAAATCACGAAACTGGACATGTAGCTACAGTTCGACATTACGGTCCCAACGGAACTGGTTTCGTCAAATTCCGACTTCGTATGCCCACACAGCATATTTTTAACCATCAAAATATCGACTGTTTTTCACTCTAAAAATCCGTGCGGCCACACAGAGATCCTAAAAATCACAGAACTTGGAATCTAGCAATAATTTGACGTTGCGGATCCAACAAAATTAATTTCGTTGATTTCTGAGGTCGTTTGCAAAACTAGCTATTTTTAAAGCTCTGAATGTCCCATTTAAATATATAAATATATTTAAATATAATTACATTAAATATTTATAAATAAATATTAGCGTCTATATTCACAGTGGAATACCATACAGCTTTAAAATATTCCTATATGAATTTCTAACTCGATATTCACTTCTGGGTCAACCCGATATTCTATTTATTTTGAAATTCCTTTTAAAAATATAAATAATTCCTTTATAAATTATAAAGGAATTCCACAACGACTTTTCTAAAATTTGATTTGGACATAAATAAAAATTTACCCGACGAAATCCCGATTTTTCTCTTTCACTAGAAAGATATACTTCACCAGCTCCTAAAGTTTCTTGTTTCACAGAAATCCGATTTGAAACAGCTTCTAAATGTTCGTTTGAAGGTCGAATCGTCAATTTATGAACTGCAGCACCATTTCGAGCTCGTTTTTAATTATAATATAATTATACGTTCAAACTGTCGTTCAAATAATATATTCGTTATTCTAATTCAATTCTAAACTGAATTAAATATCACAAATGATCCAGTTCACACCATATTGTCATTTCAGCCAATTCTAATTATTTCAGAATTAAATATATTATTTAATTTATTATTTTAATTAAATATCCATCATTATTTAATTCCACGATCATTAAATCCTTTTAATCACCTTTATAATAATCAAATAAATTAATTATTATACTGCTGAAAATGCGGGTCATTACATTCTTCCCCACTTAAAATAATTTCGTCCTCGAAATTGCTAAGGTGGAGGACGACCTTTTCTATAGGGTAAAATTTTATCTGTTTACTTTTATCTCTGGTTTCAATTGAACCAATTAATATCGACTAAAATATTAATTCATTCCGACTAACTAAAATTTTCAAAAATTTTGAAAATTTTCTAACACTTTAAATTTTTAGAAAATTTCGCCATAACCTCCTTTGTACAGCCCTATCAGTATAACTCCAACTCGCCTAGGCCATCTCTAACCCAAAAGAAAATCAGACAGTCAAGCGGCTTGCCAATTCGGCTCATCAAAATCTCATGCCATATGAAATATAAACTTGTACCTTTGTGTCGGGCATATCAACTCTATCACTTCCATATGCTATCAACTCAGCATATACCAATGTTATCCCAATCAAATTCCAATCTGCTTTTATCCACAACACCACCATTCGCTTATATCCGAGCCAAATATCATTTTAACTCGAGTTTCTTCTCGATTCCCAACTCTTAACTTGATTATCCCATTACACTTCAAATTTGAATCTCACAATCCAATTTGTCTTGATATCATTCTAATTCAACCTCAGTTACCACTTTACTGGCTTTACTTTAATTCAAATTTGCTTTCACAAATTTCTGTTAAATTTGTTTTTAATTCAAACAGTCTTTCCCTGGGAGTTTTTAACAGTTTACTCTTTTCAAAAATCAAATTTTCCTTTTTGAAATTCAACACAACTTGTCTTTCCCAAAACAAATTCAAAACAGTATATCTGGTAGTAATTTGTCACTTACAACTCGAAAATGAACACTAATGATGTCGCGATTCATCATCAGGGTTATTCCCTATCTATCGAAGTGAGTTCAATACTATATTACTTTCAAAACCAATCTAAACACTTTTATTTTGAAATCAGTTCAAAATATCATTCAAAATTTCTTGGAATACAATTTTAAAATCTCCCAGGATTTTAAAATTTACATATATTTAATCCAAGTCTATTTACAAACTCTATTCCAAATTTCCAGGGTTTCAATTTCAATTTTGATTTAAATTTCAGATTTAATTCATTTCAATTTCATATATTTCACTTATATGAATTCTGATTGGTTATTTACATAAACATTTAATTTATAATCTTACTCGATTATAATAACAACCAATATATCCACTATATTATAATTTTGATATATATATATATATATATATATATATCTTCTCTATATCAAGATATACCTTGGGTAAACTTATTTTAATTTACCCTCTTTTCAAAACATATCATGTCGACCCATCGTATTCGAGTGTTTAGTAACTCCTACCGATACAGTGGATCAAACTGATCGACCAGAACTCATAAACAACTCAACCAATAAATCACCACAATATAAAACAATTTTTATATCGATAACAAATGCGCTCACTCGTATATATACACTCAACTCAATCTAGGGTATTACTAACCCCATCTCTACTGAGTCTCGCCACAGAGCCAAGGTAATTCACTTAACCTTAAGCTCTGATACCAACTATAGTGACCCAAAATTCCGGTCCAATTTGAGCTGACCAAATAACGCAAGTCCAACCCCAATTACACTGGAAAATCAGAAAACTAATAGAAAGAAAACAGAGGGTGAGAATAGATAAGATAGAAACTTAGAATAGAAGAAGAATAAGAATACAACATCAGAGTAACATGAACCTCACAGCGGAACGAATAACATATAATATATGTAACATAACTTTGAAATATAAATCTGTACTTGAATATACATCATTATCAAAGTACAACACTTATAACACAGCGGAAATAAACAATAACTATATGATCCTGAAGCCTCTTGCTCCAGCTCTTCAAGTATCTGTAAATCCCGACTACTTGACTGCCCGTACAAAACTGGACACCCAAGAGTTTAGGGAAAACAAAACAAAATAAACTCCGGGTCAGTCATGGGACTGGTGTGAGTAAAACAGTTTAAAACAGTTCAAGCGGGTAAATGATATCTCATAAGACCACGCCATATAACGGAACAGGTTTTCCATATGAGAATCCAAATTATCTTTATATCAAAAACCTTTTGATATTATAATAATGTCTATCAACCACAATATAATAATCATCTAAAAGAAACGCTTTCATCTCACGTTCTACATGTATAGTATACAATCAAAACCGCAAGCACGTATTGGGTAATGGATTTCCAACTATGATACGGTATGGAACCACCTTTCGCTAGTGTACCTCTAGAGAGGAATACACTGGGTTCAACAAGAACATCTTGCTACCCGGCCACACATGACCGACCACTCATTTCGCTTGAGTGTATCGAATGTATATCACCAACGGTTGGGATCAGCAACCGTTTCCCGAATGGGACAGTATCGACAATAGATTTTTAGAAATAAATGAAACTCTAGATCAGGTGATTATACACCCTACTTCGGAGCGACCGACTTAGCCGTGCTGCCTGCCCGGTTTCTGTCATTTACCGGTTGATGAGGC